>CM057459.1:363160000-365650000 GCA_016271365.2 Neoceratodus forsteri | reverse complement strand
CACCTTCAGAAGGAATTTCGGGTTGGGGCGCAGAACAACCTTGTCACTGTAAAAGACCAGATAAGGAGACTAAATGGAAAGTGCCTGGAGCTCTCCCATCCTTCTGGCTGACATGATAGCCACCAAGAAGGTGATCTTCCATGACAGGTGAGAGATGTCACACCTGTGCATCAGTTCAAATGGCTTGCCCATGAGCTTAGCCAATACCAGCAGTAGATCCCATGGAGGTGAAGGTTCTTGCACCAGAGGGGATATGTGATCAAGGCCTTTGAAAAAGCACCTAACCACCTTCTCCTGCACCACCGACTGCTTCCCTGCCCACGCCCGGTAAGCAGAGATGTCTGCCAGGTGCACCTTAAGGGTTGTCAACCGAAGCCCTTGCTGAAAAAGGAATCACAGGTAGTCCAGAATGCTTGCCAAGGAACAGGAGGAAGGGTCCAGGCCATTGTCCTGACACCAGATGGAGAATCTCTTCCATCTGAAGGCATAGCATTTTCTGGTTGACTCCTTAAGGGATGCCTCAACAATGTTGAGGACCTCGTCGGAAAGATCTAAGGCCTGGAACTCTAGCTGCTCAGAAACCAGGCCGTCAGGTGCAGGGATTTAAGGTCCGGATGGAATACCTTCCCCTGATTGACTGAGATCAGGTCCTGGTGGGCTGGAAGCCACCTTGGGAGCCTGGAGCTGAGACTGAGGAGATCTGGATACCAGAACTGGTGAGGCCAGTCTGGGGCTACCAGAATCAGCTGCGCCTTGTCCCTCCTCACCTTGAAAAGCACCTTGTGGATCAAGAGAAATGGGGGAAAGGCGTAGAAGAGGTCTGGGGTCCACAGCCTCGAGAAGGCATCCCCCTGCAGCGAGCCCTGCTGAGGGGGACAGGCATGAAACAGTCTCTGCTTTGCATTCTCCCTGGAGGCAAACAGGTCCACCTGAGGCATGCCCCAGTGGGAGAATAGATCTTGTACTACCTCTGGCAGGAGAGACCACTCGTGGGACGCAGCCCCTATCCAGCTTAGGGCATCAGCCAGAATGTTGGAGGCTCCTGCCACATGGATGGCAAGGAGATCCGCCTCCAGGCTGCGCACGAGTGACCAAATGTGGAGAGCTTCCCTGCACAGAGGCATGGAGCGTGTCCCGCCCTGATGGTTTAGGTAGTACATGGTCTTGGTATTGTCCATCTGGACCTGAACCACTTGACCCCATAGAAATGGAGCGAAGGCGGTGAGGGCTAGATGAACTGCTCAAAGCTCCAGCAGGTTGATGTGGCATTGGGACTGCTGAGGGGACCAGAGGCTGTGCGCTCTGTGCTCCCCAAGATGGGCACCCCAACACATCAGAGAGGCATCGGTTGATAGAGACCGTCGGCTCGGGGCAGACAAACAGGATGCCCTCCTGCAGATGTGCTGGAACGGTCCACCACTGGAGAGCATTCCACATCCCCTGGGTCACTGTCACTAGCTGAACCAGGGGATCGAAGTGCTGTGACCATTGGCTGGCCAGCTCCCATTGAAGGGGGCACATGTACTAACGGGCCCAATGGACCATGCTGGTGCAGGCCGCCCATGAGGCCCAGGAGGTGCAGGTAGTCCCGGGAAAAGTTCAATTGCCCAACCTGAAACGATTGGGCAAAGGAGGAAAGAACCTCAGCCCTGTCCACCAGGAGCCGTGCTCTGGCTCATAGAGAGTTGCGCTCTGCCCCGATGAATTGTATCACCTGCTTTGGCATGAGTTCCGACTTGGCCTCGTTGATGAGGAGGCCAACCTGAGAAGCAAACCTGGAGGCCAGGTCTCTGGACCTCCACCTCCATTCTGGAGGAGGCTGCAATCAGTCAGTCATCCAGGTAGGGTAGACCGGACCCTTCAGCACCACAGGAATGCTGTCACCACTGCCATGCATTTGGTGAAGACTCTTGGAGCTAGGAAAAGGCCGAAGGGCATGGCCTGGAACTCATAGAGGGATCCCTCTGCCCTGAAGCAGAGGAATCTCTGGTGGAACGGACAGATTGGGACGTGAAAGAACGTGTCCTGGAGGTCCAGAGAACAGAACCACATGCCTCGTTCCAAGGATGGGATTATTTGAGCCAGAGTGACCATCCTGAAGGTCCGAGACCTTAGGAACCTGTTCGGGTCATACAGGTCTAGAATGGGGTATCAGCCCTCCATCCGTTTTGGCACCAGGAAGTACCTGGACACAAACCCTGGGTCTGGTGGAGGATCCGCCACCTTCCTGATCACCTCTTTTTCGAGGAGTAGGGCGATGTCGGCTCGGCAAGCCAACAGAGAGGCTGCAGACCTCGTAGCCCCCCAAGGGGCTACAGCTCAGAAGGGCGGGGCCTGCTTGAACTCCAGGGGCAGGCCCTTTCCTACCACCTCCAACACCCAGTGGTCCATGGTGATAGCGGATCAGGTAGAAAGGAAGTGGTGGAGCCGTCCCCCCATGGGGTGAACCCAGGGGGGAGTGACGAGGCTGGGGGCGATGCCCCTCAACCCGTCACTGGGCAGGCTTGGAGGAGGGACCGGCCGAGGGACCTCCTGGGCCTTTTCCTCCATGCTTCCTGTTAGAGGAAGCCACAGGCTTGGCTTTGTGGTGCCAAGTGCGAGCCTGCTGGCTCTGATGCTGGTTCTGTTGGGCCAGACTTTCCACAGGTGCAGAAGGGCGAAAGGACTTATTTTGTTGGTGACGGCCCTTGTCCTTCTGGGCGGAGATGACCAAGTCCAGAGTAGCATTAGACTTTTCGATCCGCTGGAGGTGGCCTTCCACTCAGGGCCAAACAGTTCAGTCCCAGGAAGGGACATCCACCAGTTTATGCTGGGTATCTGCTGTGAAGGTGGATATCCTCGCCATGCTCTGTGGCGCATGGCCACTGTGGCTGCAACTGATCTGGCACAGAGTCTGCAATGTCCAGAGCCATTTGGAGCTGCTTTGCCACCACCCTTCCCTGGTCCCATACCTGCTTGACCGTGGTCTGCAGGTCGGCCGGGAGATGAGGGATCACCTCATCCAGGGAGCCCATGAGGGTGTGGGAGAAGTGTGCCATCAGCACTGCCGAGCTGGTCTGGTGGAGGCCAAGGGAGGATGCAGCGTACACCTTGTGCCCAGCATAGTCCAGCTTTTTGGACTCCTTGTTGGGGGGCTTATCCACATCCCTAGCGTTCCCAGAACACCGGAAAATGCTATCAGTGACCAACCCCTCCGAGGAATGGTGCTCCGAAAAACCGGACAAAGAGCCAGTAGGGACCGCATACTTCCTGGCCATCCTGGCCGAAGGTGCAGGACAGGAAGCCGGTCACTGCCAAAGCTCCAAGGCTGGGCCAACAATGGCTTCAGCCACCGGAAAGGCCTCCATGGGCGAATCCCCTCGGTCCAGTATCTCTGTCAGGGGATACTTGGCCCACTTGGATACGGGCTCAAGCTGCATCCTGGTGGACTCCAAGATGAGCTGAAGCAGACCCACAAAGGACGATGGGCTTCGCCCATCGACTGCCCCAGAGGGCTCCAGGTAAAGGGCCTGGAAAACAGGGAGGAGTCGTCGTCGGACTCTGAGGAGTCCGCAAAGAGCTGCCTGGGGTCTGAGCCACCCTCCACCTGCTGAGGACGGTCGGGAGTGAGGGTGACCGACAACCTGTGGGGCAGACCCTGACCCGACCGAGAGTCCTTGGTTGGCACCCCTGATTTCAGTTGTGGAGGCAAAGGTTCCACCAAAATCAGTGGGGCAGCTGGTTTCGGCCGAACAACTGGCCCAGGCTTGGGCACCTCGACTACACTGAGGGGTTGTTTCGGCCGTTTGGGTGACAGCCACTTGATGGCTGGGGAAGGCGATGGCGTCAGCTTGTTCCTGGACAGAAGTAACTGCTGCCACATTAGGTCCTCATAGCGTCGACGCAGTTTGCTCCGAAGCCTCTCCTCTTCTGAGGAGGAAGACGAGGACGAGCGGTGCTGCCACTTACTTCGGTGCCAAGACCGAGACCGCCGATGTTGGTGGGATCGGCTGGACTGAGATGAGGTCCAAGACCGAGACCCTCGGTGTTTCCGAGGGCGGGTCTGGGAAGGGGGGGGACACCCGCTCTTCCCTCAGCTCGGAAGCCTTGACCAGGGACTCCGGCACGGGAGGCGCAGGCAAGTCCTCGGTCTCCACTGGGGGAACCGGTGAAGAAGGGTTGTCAGCTTCACCAGTCGACAGCCCATCTGACGGGTCAAGAAAAACCTCAACCGCGTCGATGGGTGTCTCAGCCGGCTGACCTGATGGGGACACTGTGAAGCCAGTGGCCTTAGCCGCAACCTCGACCGAAGTCGAGTGTCGACTGTCCGGGGAAGGGGACCTCTCCCACTCCCACGAACGCCGATGGTGGGACTTACCTTTCGAGTCCTTCTTTTTGGACTGAGAAAAATGTCCCGATGGCCCCTCTCCCTTCGTGGAGAGTGATTGGCAAAGCTCCTTAAAAGAAGCTGTGTAGGAGGATCCCAGAGAGAGCGGGATAAATGCCGCGACTGAAGAAGATGAAGATGTGGCCTGGGCCACCTCCTCCTCGAGGGCAATCATCTGCTTGAGTTGCTCAGCCGAGCCAGCTGCCACAGACACTGCCTAATGGGCCTCCTTGGACTTCGCCCGGTGGTAGTGTAACGGCGTCAAGCTGTAACCGGGCAGTGTGGTCTTCCAGGACACTGGCAAAACAAATGGCATAACTCGCAGCCTGCGGGTCATGATCTAGGCCGAGGCAGTAGACGCATGTGAGTACGGATCCATCCTGGGCATTTTCTGCCCACATGGGCACCGCCTAAAACTGGGAGAGCCCATTTGTCCATCGCAGCCACAAGGGAGTAATTTGACCAAGTCTTGAAAACTTAAGAATTAGTTTCATGCAACCAAGAATTAGGATCCTGTCTATATGCAGGCGCTAAGGAGGGAACCTGAGCTTCCAAGCGGTAGGAAGATCTGGTGTCATGGGTGGAGCCAGAGTTTTACCACCTGGGTGGGTGGGAGGAGCCAGCTTGAACACCTTCCGCAAGATTTAAAGCAGCAAGGAACCTGCCAGACAGTGTGGATGAACAACATATCCATGTCCCTAGAAAGATTATTTCTGTAGCATGTAGACCATGGTATCCTTGACCAAGTCATAGGCTAACATTACCGGTGAATACCATTCAAACAAGAAAGTATTGCACATTCTTATGCTGTAACAGCCTTCTATTACAAAGAATCAATTATGAATTCAAATATTTATTGTACATTTTTGTAGGATACAATATATTTAGAATCCTGTGTATCTGTAAGAATACAGTACCCCTAAGAAAGCCCAAATGGGTAAAATGGCTGGCTTGGCAACACTATACAACTTGAATTAATTAAATTTTGCCTTGGTGGCCATTTCATATCAAGGTTAAGTAATGGAAATCTCACACTTTAAAAAGTGCTCCAGATACTGTGCATGAATTTTTGTATTCTTTTTGAGTGAGTGACTGACCTCACACACCTGCAGCAGTATATGACTATTCAAAAACTTCTTTGTATTATGTTAATTTTTCAAACTAGCTTTTTTTTTCAGATTTATTTCCCTTTTGTTTATTGTGCTGTTAGAATATTTTTTCTGCATTGCATTATAATGTGTGACGTGGTTTGTAAGCTCAACAGGCAGTACAGGAGTTAGTGTAAGGTTCTGGTATGTGGGAGAGCAGTGTTCACCTTGGCACCCCTCTAATTTCTCTGAAAGGCCAGATGGGGCTTTAGAAGCATCTGCTTAGAGGGTCTTAGCCTCCAGGGTAGTATGGAGGTAGCCCAGAGGCTGTAGCATTGCGCTGCCATTCTTGTCAGGTAAGAGATGTCAGAACCCTTGTGATACAGTAATGTTTACGTTTTCAATGACCCATGCCCCTCTGACATCCCTTGGAACCATGCAAACAGAGAATACCTGAGAAAGTCCCATTTAAGTGGATAAACTCTCTCTCTCTCTTTCTCTCTCTCCCTCTCTCTCTCTCTCTCTCTCTCTCTCTCCCCTCAGTCTCCTTCCTGCCAAACAGCAGTGAAACCTGCTCCCCTGTCTTATTTTCCACTGGAGTTTTATAATGGCAGGGTAGCCAGATGCTTCCTCTATAGTCAGAGTTGAAGCAAGATGACTGAGATGGGGTCAGTCAGATAGTGTAGCTTCTGAAAAAAAAGATAATGGTTTATTATGTAGAGAAGTTCTTTACCAGGAGGCTAACATAGCTATTGTGACCTCATCATATATGTCAGGTTTCCATCACTCAGACGCAGAACATTGTAGGGTGCTTATAAGAGACAAAATGTGGTACATGCCATCACTTCATAGAGATTTTTATTTTATTCATGTATTTATTAGGTCTAGGATTATACCTTTGCACCAGGGCTCTTTTACAAAGGTTCCACTTCAGGTTACAATTTAAAACATAAGACATGTAAGTCAGATTATAAATTCAGTACACAGGACAAGGTTACAAAAGTGTAAGCTAAACAGAGTTACAAAGCATCTGAGAAACAAGACACATTTTGGAGGCTAGGTTACAAGGAGATAGCGAATGAGGTGCAGAGAGGATAGAGGACAAGAGAGAGGAAGAGTAGAGGGGGCCGAGAGCTATAGAGGAGGAGCGCAGGCGGGGCCATTGTCGTAGACATAACATGGGGAAGTGCGTGCTAAGGGGTAACCAAGTGCTAATAGGAGAGAGAACTACATGAGGTTAGGGAAATATTCATGAGGTCAACTAGTGGAGGCAGCCAAAGGAGCTAGAGGCTAGATAAGCCCAGAACGCGAAAGTTAAATGTGTACTTTCATATTTACCTTCACCTAGTTCGGTCCATCTGATATTGTCATTATTGTAATGCTTTTCACACTGTTCTGAAAATGTTTTATATATGAAACACACAAACACATAAATACATATATTAGAGGCAAAAAGCTCTGTTTAATGCATTAGTTAGGGTTGTTGCACAGCGACAAAAGTGAGGAAATTCGCCGTTAGGGTTGAAAACCCTAACTCAATTCACCCCCCCCAGCACCACACACACACAGACACACACACACATTCAAGTATGGGGGAGGACCAAGTCAACACAACCAATGACAGACATCCAGCAGCAGGTGACAGAAATAACAAACAATTGTCTAAATGTACTACGAGACATCCCCACCCACCTGACCAGGTACTGCATGCTCAGTGGAGATCAACAGCAAAACTGAGCCATGTACACCAAACGCTACATCCTTGATTGCAGCTGCACACCACACACTTAGTAGTTGCATGGCCTTACCTACCAATTCCCCACACCACACCACAACTGGTACTGTGCCGTTATTCAATACAAATGCTGAAGGTGCATGATGACAGTTGTAGAAAGGTTTTAACACTAGTGAGTATAAATTAATTAAGAGAAGCACATAAATTAACTACAAGACACTAGCATGCTCAAGAAAAGTAGTGATACATTTAGTAGGTGATTTACATAGTAGTACATTTACTGCAATGGTTTACTCAACATAGAGAGGCTGATGTAAACGTATGGAAAAGCATTGCCTGTTCAACGCTGTGAAATTGCATCTGCCAGTATCACATGCATTCTTACTGATGAAGGTGTACTGCTGATGTACATACATAGACCTTCAGTGTGTTTCAATACTAAAAGATGCAGTAAGTATTCTTTGTAAGAAACATTGTAATTGCATGGATCAGGCCAAGCAACTTCTAAATATCATAGCACTACTGAGCCAACAATGATGTACCTGTATCGGAGATGTATATAGGATAGATTTTCCAGTAGGCACTTACTGAGTATGTTGTACCTGATAAAGACAACTCATTGCACCTGTGATGACTAACTTATTCAAATAGTAATACATTTACTATTGTTGCAATGAGTGATCTATGCCACTTATGGACACAGTGTGATTTTTTTTAAGTTGTTTCATACTCAGGCTGTATGCCTACTGTTTGGGTTTGCCACACTTCTGTCACTGATGCTATCAAAGTGATAACTATGTTAATTCTGCTACAACAGGAATCAAGTAGGTATGGTGTAGATATAAGCAGAATGTCTTTTAGTATTGATTTAACTCACAATGGGGTAAGTGTACTAGGACAGCAGGGGTTATCCTCTATCACTGACTCAGTCAGTTATAATCACACTAGGGTTTCATGGACTGTAATGATCAGTTACACTGTTCATCTTCATGAGTTCATATTCACAGCCATTCTCCAGTAACCAGACAGTGTATGGTGTAACTGGGTGGACACTGTGTTGCAAAGCTGCTGCAGTGCCTAGCAGAGGAGAGTATCTACTCATAAACACAATTAAGCAATAAGGCATGACCAACAGTTATGTTAAATGGTCTGTTAATCACCCTGTAGGGGTTTAATGTTGAATGAGTATAGCGAGTGCCACATGTCGCTAGACAGTGATAAACTGACCATTAACATAATACCTGGGAGTGGCTTATTGCTATCATAATAAAACTGTTTTTAAGCAACATTAAACCATGTTCATCATATGGTTAGGCTCTACATGTATGTTAATAAAAACTAAACATAAGGCTGTTACAGTGTTTACAGTCAATTAGAAAGCTGCATTTCTCAAACCCTTGTTATAATCAGAGATATTATACCTGTACAACTCCTTGGTTTTGCTTAACTCTATTGCTCAGGTGGCCCACCACAAGTGGTGTGGTGTGGTGTGGGCATCGTAAGGTAGGCCATGCAACTACTAAGTGTGAATGCGTTGTGCAGCTGCAATCAGGGATGTGCACGTTTGGTGTACATGGCCTCAGTTTTGCTGTTGATCTCCACTGAGCATACAGTACCTGGTGAGGTGGGTGGGGATGTCTCTGAGTACATTTAGACAATTGTTTGTTATTTCTGTCACCTGCTGCTGGATGTCTGTCATTGGTTGTGTTGACTTGGTCCTCCCCCATACTTGAATGTGTGTGTGTGTCTGTGTGTGTGTGGTGCTGGGGGGGGTGAATTCGGAGTTAGGATTTTCAACCCTAACAGCGAATTTCCTCACTTTTGTCGCTGTGCAACAACCCTAACTAATGCATTAAACGGAGTTTTTTGCCCCTAATTTCCCTTCTTTTTGAGAATGATAATGAGAAATAATGAATTGAATGCGGTGGCAGGAGCGCGGGGCCCAAAGGGCCCCGCACTCCCGCCACATGATGTCTTGTGGCATAGTAACAGGAGCAGCAATGCAAACAGAAATGCTAACAGTGGCACACATGGTAACACAAGCGCGAATGAGAACAGAAAGGGTAACGCACACGGTGGCATAGACGGGAACGGTGTGCCACGTGATGTCTTGTCACATAGTAACATGGTGCCTGTAAATGGAAATGTCAATGGGCATGGTGACGCAAAGTGAAACAGAAAGAGAAACAGTATGGTACACACAAATGGCAAAAAAGTAACAGAAACGCAAGCGCAAATGAAAACGCAAAGGATGACGCACGTGGTGGCATTGGGGTGTGCATTGGGATCATCAGCCCTAACTCTCACCCCATGACATGTGTAAAGCAGCAGAAGTATAGGAGAATGGGGTGAGAGTTAGATCCACGATCCCAATGCACACCCCAATGCCGGTTGGGGAGTGGGTGGGGGTGCAAGGTTTTCAACCTAACTGCAATTTCCTCACTTTTGTCGCTGGGAACAACTCTAACTAATGCATTAAATGGAGTTTTGCCTCTAATTCCCTTCTTTTGAGAATGATAATGAGAAATAGTGAATGTAATGCAGTGGCGGGCTTGGCCACATGATGTCTTATGGCATACTAACAGGGACAGCAATGCAAACAGAAATGCTAACAGTGGCACACATGGTAACACAAGCGTGAATGAGAACAGAAAGGGTAGCGACATGGTGGCATAGACGGAATGGTCTGCCACGTGATGTGTTGTCATATAGTAACATGGTGCCTGCAAACAGAAATGTCAATGGGCATGGTGACATAAAGTGAAACAGAAAGATAAACAGTACTGTAGACAGAAATGGCAAAAAATAACAGAAACGCAAGAGCATATGAAAACGCAAAGGATAACGCACATGGTGGTGCAGACGTCAACGGTAAGAGAAACGGGTACGGAACCGCAAGCGGAAAGGGCAAAGGTAACAGTAATGTAAGCGCACAGGCTGGTTTTCCCCAAAAACTGATAGAGAAAGATAGTGAGTACAAATAATGTATGCATAATGAGTATCGGCGCAGAAAATGAGATCTTGGAATACTAAATACATTATATCTCAGGAACCGTACGATGTAGAAAAAAAATTTAAAAGTCATATTATTGAAAACTGTCCTGGCTAATTTGAATCTTAGCCCCTGTGAGGGGGCTAAGAAGTTTTCTGACGAAAAGTCCGTATCTCGCACCATTTCCGAGATACGGGCCCTGAAAGGCGCGGCGAACGCCGTAATGTTATCCTATGGGAAAAAAAGAAAAGTTCGGAGCACCATAACTTTGCCTTCCTCTAATGTTTTTTCACCAAACCATTGAAAGGCACATATGTGGGCTGTTGGCTGTCTTCCCTCCAAATTTCAGGAAAAAAGACCAAACCGTTATTTTGCAGCAGGGATCCAAAGGATTTCTGTAATGCGTCGGGCGCCGTAATGTTATCCTATGGGAAAAACTGTCAACTTTGGAGTGTTGTAACTTTGCCGCCATGTAATATTTTTTCAATATAACACTGAAAGGCACATCTGTGAGATGTCAGCTCCATACCCTCAAAATTTCAGCCCAGAACTCCCAACGGTTCTTTTGCAGCGCAGTGCCAAAGAATCGCTGTCACTGTCCCACAGATGGAAAACTACTGTTGTAATTTATGAAGCTGCAAAAGTTCGACACTTCGTGAGCATGAAAGTAATTTTAAGTACTTTTCCAGAAATTTGAAAACATATTTCTGGGGTGTTTACCACAAAATAAAGACATTGCAAGCATCCTCAGGGTCCGACTAGGTGAATACAAAAGAATTAGGTTGCTACAGGGTCCCAAATTTAAATGCCAACCATTTTCTGATCACCAACTGAAAACAAAATGGCCGATTTGAAAGTAACAGGCCTATTTGCGAAAGTAAAAATGCATTTCGAAAGTGTTGAACTTTTGTTAACTTTTCCCATTGACTTATAATGGGAAACTGTTTTTGAATAACTTTTGAACGTTTAATATTTTTTCACGAAATCTTTGAAAGGCACATCAGGGACCCCAGTCGAACGTCCCTGAAGATTTCAGACCGTCAGCGGCAAAACCGCATTTACCTGTAGGCATGACCGTAGATTCCAGAAAAGCGTAAACATGTGCACAGATCACGCTTAATAACTCCGCTAGCTGTATATCCGACCACTATGAATCATGGCAGATCCTATGGCCTATGGTTCTTGATCATGTGTTCCAAATTTCAGCCAAATCTGTCAAACGGTTGCAAAGTTATTAAGGTGCAAAGTTTGGGGTTTAACATAGAAATGGCTCCTCAATCTAACTATGGTAGTACTACCGTGCTACCATAGCATATATCATATATATATATACACATACATATATATTTTTATATATATATATATATGTATTTTTATATATGTGTGTATGTATATATATATATATATATATATATATATATTAGAGCAAAACTCCGTTTAATGCATTAGTTAGGGTTGTTCCTGTGGTGCAGATTCTCTTTACTGTCTATACTTTACCTTAATTTCTATGTACTCAATAACCACACCTAATGGTTATTCCAATAAACTCAGTTTATTGTCTGCACACATATATGTGGAGCCTCAGCTAAAGGAGAGAGCTCCTCGATTATTCACAGAAGCTTATATACCTTTTAGTTTTACAGTCTAACAGTGATCTCATGCTTACAACAGCTTCTTCTTATCTCTAGCAAAAACCTCAGATTTAGCACTTTCCGTATAAGGAGTTGTTTTTCTATACTTACTATGTGTCTCCCCTTTATCTTAGTTACAACCAGCTGTATTTAGCTTCATTTAATTTTCAAGGTTTCCTTATCTCTGTCAAACAACCTCCTTTGTTTTAGTCAGCACAGAACTGTACATTCATTATGGCTGTTTTACAAAGCAGATAGTTTTAAAGCATATGAAAGGCAACATGGCTATATGGCTATAACAAAGCAGATAGTTTTAGAGCATATGAGAAGCAACATATCTATATGGCTATAATCGCATATAACAGTTTTAAGCTCTGGTACAATAAGCTTTAGGACATAAAGTTATTATACTTTAAGATATATAAAAATTCCACCACATTCCACAGCGACAAAAGTGAGGAAATTCGCTGTTAGGGTTGAAAATCCTAACTCGAATTCACCCCCAACACCACACACACAGACACACACACACATTCAAGTATGGGGGAGGACCAAGTCAACACAACCAATGACAGACATCCAGCAGCAGGTGACAGAAATAACAAACAATTGTCTAAATGTACTACGAGACATCCCCACCCACCTCACCAGGTACTGCATGCTCAGTGGAGATCAACAGCAAAACTGAGGCCATGTACACCAAACGTACACATCCCTGATTGCAGCTGCACACAACGTACCACACTTAGTAGTTGCATGGCCTTACCTACCGATGCCCCACACCACACCACACCACTTGTGGTGGGCCACCTGAGCAATAGAGTTAAGCAAAACCAAGGAGTTGTACAGGTATAATATCTCTGATTATAACAAGGGTTTGAGAAATGCAGCTTTCTAATTGACTGTAAACATTGTAACAGCCTTATGTTTAGTTTTATTAACATACATGTAGAGCCTAACCATATGATGAACATGGTTTAATGTTGTTTAAAAACAGTTTTATTATGATAGCAATAAGCCACTCCAGGTATTATGTTAATGGTCAGTTTATCACTGTCTAGTGACATGTGGCACCGATATGCCTCATTCAACATTAAACCCTTACAGGGTGATTAACAGACCATTTAACATAACTGTTGGTCATGCCTTATTGCTTAATTGTCTTTATGAGTAGATACTCTCCCTCAGCTAGGCACTGCAGCAGCTTTGCAACTCAGTGTCCCACCCAGTTACACCATACACTGTCTAGTTGCTGGAGAATGGCTGTGAATATGAACTCATGAAGATGAACAGTGTAACTTGATCATTACAGTCATCGAAGCCCTAGTGTGATTATAACTGACAGACTCAGTGATAGAGGATAACCCCTGCTGTCCTAGTACATTTAACCCATTATGAGTTAAATCAATACTAAAAGACATTCTGTTTATATCTACACCATACCTACTTGATTCCTGTTGTAGCAGAATTAACATAGTTATCACTTTGATAGCATCAGTGACAGAAGTGTAGCAACCCAAACAGTAGGCATACAGCCTGAGTATGAAACAACTGTTAAAAAAATCACACTGCGTCCATAAGTGGCATAGATCACTCATTGCAACAATAGCAAATGTATTACTATTTGAATAAGTTAGTCATCACAGATGCAATGAGATTGTCTTTATCAGGTACAACATACTCAGTAAGTGCCTACAGGAAAATCTATCCTATATACATCTCCGATACAGGTACATCATTGTTGGCTCAGTAGTGCTATGATATTTAGAAATTGCTTGGCCTGATCCATGCAATTACAGTCTTTCTTACAAAGAATACTTACTGCATCTTTAATATTGAAACACACTGAAGGTCTATGTATGTACATCAGCAGTACACCTTCATCAGTAAGAATGCATGTGATACTGGCAGTACCAATTTCCTGGCGTTGAACAGGCAATGCTTTTCCATACGTTACATCAGCCTCTCTATGTCGAAGTAAACCATTGCAGTAAATGTACTACTATGTAAATCACCTACTAAATGTATCACTACTTTTATCTTGAGTATGCTAGTGTTTGTAGTTAATTTATGTGCTTCTCTTAATTAATGTATACTCAGTAGTGTTAAAACCTTTCTATAACTGTCATCATGCACCTTCAGCATTTGTATTGAATAACGGCACAGTACCAGTTGTGGTGTGTGTGGGAATGGTAGGTAAGGCCATGCAACTACTAAGTGTAGTACGCTGTGTGCAGCTGCAATCAGGGATTGTATGTTTGGTGTACATGGCCTCAGTTTTGCTGTTGATCTCCACTGAGCATGCAGTACCTGGTCAGGTGGGTGGGGATGTCTCGTAGTACATTTAGACAATTGTTTGTTATCTCTGTCACCTGCTGCTGGATGTCTGTCATTGGTTGTGTTGACTTGGTCCTCCTCATACTTGAATGTGTGTGTGTGTGTCTGTGTGTGTGTGGTGCGGGGGTGAATTTGGAGTTAGGGTTTTCAACATTAACAGAATTTCCTCACTTTTGGCTGTGGAACAACCTAACTAATGCATTAAACGGAGTTTTTCTTCCCTTTTTTGGAGAATGATATTGAGAAATAGTGAATGTAAGGGCTCTACCGCCACATGATGTCTTGTGGCATAGTAACAGGAGCAGCAATGCAAACAGAAATGCTAACAGTGGCACACATGGTAACACAAACGCGAATGATAACAGAAAGGGTAACGCACACGGTGGCGTAGACGGGAACGGTGTGCCACGTGATGTCTGGTCACATAGTAACATGGTGCCTGTAAATGGAAATGTCAATGGGCATGGTGACGCAAAGTGAAACAGAAAGAGAAACAGTGCGGTACACACAAATGGCAAAAAGTAACAGAAAGCATAGCGTAAATGAAAATGCAAAGGATGACACACGGTGGCATTGGGGTGTCATTGGGATCATCAGCCTAACTCTCACCCCATGACCTGTGTAAAGCAGCAGAAGTATAGGAGAATGGGGTGAGAGTTAGGACTCATGATCCCAATGCACACCCCAATGCCGGTTGAGGGGTGAGTGGGGGTGCAAGGGGTTTTTTCAACCCTAACAGCGAATTTCCTCACTTTTGTCGCTGTGGAACAACTCTAACTAATGCATTAAACTGAGTTTTTTGCCTCTAATTTCCCTTCTTTTTGAGAATGATAACAAGAAATAGTGAATGTAATGCAGCAGCGGGAGGCGCGGTGCCCTCTGGGCTCCCTGCGCTCCCACCGTGATAATGCGTGTGGCGGAGCCCGGGTCCGCCACATGATGTCTTGTGGCATACCAACAGGGACAGCAACACAACAGAAATGCTAACAGTGGTGCACATGGTAACACAAGCACGAATGAGAACAGAAAGGGTAAAGCACATGGTATGAGACGAAATGGTCTGCCACGTGATGTGTTGTCACATAGTAACATGGTGCCTGCAAACAGAAATGTCAATGGGCATGGTGATGTAAAGTGAAATAGAAAGATAAACAGTACTATAGACAGAAAATGGCAAAAACTAACAGAAACGCAAGCGCAAATGAAAATGCAAAGGATAACGCACACGGTGGCGCAGACGTCAACGGTAAGTGAAACGGGTACGGAACTGCAAGCGGAAAGGGCAACAGTAACAGTAATGTAAGCACACAGGCTGGTTTTCCCCAAAACCTGCATTGAGAAAGACAGTGAGTACAAATAATGTATGCAAAATAATAAGTATCGGCACAGAAAATGAGATCTTGGAATACTAAATACATTATATCTCAGGAACTGTACAACATAGAAAAAAAATTCAAAAGTCATATTATTTACAACTGTCCTGGCTAATTTGGATCTTAGCCCCATCAGGGAGCTAAGAAATTTTCCGATGAAAGTCCGTATCTGCACCGCTTTCCGGTGATACGGCCCTTGAAAGCGACGCCGTAATGTTATCCTATGGGAAAAAGAAAAGTTCGAACACCATAACTTTGCCTCCCTGTAATGTTTTTCACCAAACCACTGAAAGGCACATCTGTGGGCTGTATGCTGTCTTCCTTCAAATTTCAGGAAAAAAGACCAAACCGTTATTTTGCAGCAGGGATACAAAGGATTTCTGTTATGTTGGGCGCCGTAATGTTATCCTATGGGAAAAAATGTCAACTTTGGAGTGCCGTAACTTTGCCGCCGTGTGATATTTTTTCACCAAACTACTGAAAGGCACATCTGTGGGCTGTTGGCTGTCTTCCCTCCAACTTTCAGGAAAAAAGACCAAACCGTTATTTTGCAGCAGGGTGCCAAAGGATTTCTGTAATGCGTAGGGCGCTGTAATGTTATCCTATGGGAAAAAACATCAACTTTGGAGTGCCGTAACTTTGCCGCCGTGTAATATTTTTTCAATACAACACTGAAAGACACATCTGTGAGATGTCGGCTCCGTTCCCTCCAAATTTCAGCTCAAAACTCCCAACGGTTCTTTTGCAGCGCAGTGCCAAAGAATTGCTGTCATTTTCCCACAGACTAGAAAACTACTGTCGTAATTTATAAAGCTTTTACTTCATACACTTTCGTGAGCACGAAAGTAATTTATGAAGTACTTTTCCAGAAATTTGAAAACATATTTCTGGGGTGTTTACCACAAAATAAAGACATGGCAAGCATCCTCAGGCCCGACTAGGTGAATACAAAAAAATTAGGTTGCTAGAGGGTCCCAAATTTAAATGCCAACCATTTTTCTGATCACCAACTGAAAACAAAATGGCCGATTTATGCAAAGTAACAGGCCCATTTGGCGAAAAGTAAAAATGCATTTGCGAAAGTGTTGAACTTTTAGTTAACTTTTCCATTGACTTATAATGGGAAACTGTTTTTGAATAACTTTTGAACCATTTAATATTTTTCACGAAATCTTTGAAAGGCACTATGGGGACCCTGGCGATGTTCCCTGAAGATTTCGGGCCGGTCGCAAACCGCTTTACCTGTAGGCGCCGACCATAGAATTCCAGAAAAGCGTAAACGTGTGCACAGATCACACTTAATAACTCCGCAGCCGTATATCCAACCAGTATGAAACTTGGCAGATCCCAAGGCATATGATTCTTGATCATAAATTCCTAATTTCAGGCAAATCCATCAAACGGTTGCAAAGTTATTAGGGTGCAAAGTTTTGGGGTTTAACATAGAAATGGCTCCTCAACCCTAACTATGGTAGCACTACCGTGCTACCATAATATATATAGTGTATAGCAGAACACTGTTCTATATAGAAATCCATCCTTTTAAAATGCTGTTTTACCACAGTTCAAAGACTTTACATACACTATAAAACACTTACAGAACAGTGTGAGAAGCATTACTATAACATCAGATGGACAAACTAGGTGGAGATAAACATGAAAGTATACATTTACTCAGTGTCCCAAGCTTGTCTCTAAGAACTGGTGGTATATACACTACATTTTGTCTCTTTTAAGCACCCTTTTATAAAGCCATCCTTTTCAAAATGCTATTTTACCACAGTTCAAAAGTCATAGAATGTGATTGTACCCTTCTGTGGTAGAACAGCTTTCTAGAACCTCTAGGGACTGCACAAGTCAGTTTCATTGTGAAAGAAAAAAGAAAATGCACACATTTCACATAATACTATATAAATACGTGAGCAACTTTATGCATAACCAATGTGTTCTGTCACCTCAGGGTTCTGGGTCCCACAGACCTCTCGAGTTTTATGGTTCAGACTTCATATGGAGCTATTGGAGGAAATGGGTTGACAGCTGAGCTCTTAATATATTGTATTAAATATTCCTATATGGCATAACTGCATTCTTAACATTACGATCTTCATCATAGATGTACATTTATTGCATTTTTGTATGGCAAAAACTAGTTTAGAAACCCCCTTGTACCCTAATAAGTGCCCTTCTGATCCTCTGCCCCCTCAGCTTTTCCTGTCTTCCGCACAATTCGGCATTCAGTACTAGTCGGGAGATGCGTGAACGGGAGAGCGGGGTCAGTACAGTGAGACCGGAACTGATTGATTGGATGTGAGCGTCATCCTCTCTCATCCTAATCCGTTTCTTAACCAACTTTTGCTGACCTCACCAACCGGTTCCGTGACTTGTGAAAGATGCCTCCGTTGAACTGCAGTATCATTTGGCATTGTAACTCTCTGCATCAGTGTAGTAGTCACTACCAGTACCAGCCCAGGAGCTTCCTTTGTTTGTAGACCGTCCAGCACCACAGAGGCACCGAACTTTCTATCAGTCACTGAGCTCTGGCCTCTGTCAGACAGTGAAGAGACTGTCGTGAACTCATCAGTCAGGTACTTTTGGGGTGAATTCTAGGTGATGTGTACTGTTATGTATGTAAATTGTAATGTATGTAAATTATAAAGGTATAGTAAACCTGACTTACAGGGAGTTATTCAGTAAGTAATTGGGCAGGCAGGGACTCCATAAGCTGACTATGGGGATAATCAACCAAATCCTGCTGTGTATGAAATAACTACAAGGTATGGTAAACTCTGGCCTTAGGCAGGGGCTCCATAAGCTGACTATAGGGGTTATCTATTGTTGTAAGTGATATGTTGGGGGGCAGAAACCAACCAAGTCCAGCTCAAAATGCAGTAACTATGAGGTATTGTAAATCTTGTCCTTGGGCTCCATAAGCTGACTATAAGTGGTGGGTGGTCAGTCATGTCCTCAAGGAGGGAGGGAGGGATAGCAAACAGGCCATTTGGTCTATCTAGTCAGCTTGAATTACTGTCCCTGCCCTCCCTCACCACACTAGGTACTTCTGGGGGCGTTACTATGTGGCAGTGGTGGTGGGGCAACCAAGTGCAATAAAACTAAAACAAATTGACTAAGGTTGTGTCAACCTTGTCCTTGGGGCTGGGCACCATTAGAATAGTAAGTGTGTGTCATTGGTGGTGGGGAAACCAAGTGCAATAAAAAAATAAAATTAAAAAATAATGTATGACTAAGGGTGCAGAGGTAAACCTTGTCCTTGCTCTCCATTAGCAGAGGGGTGGTCATCATGATTTTGAGTCAAGTGCTACCTACAGAAGTTGGTGAAGATATTGTGCACACCCAGATTTATGTTACTATCTGGTAATATATTTCCAAGAAGCATTTACTACACAGTTTGGCTGCCTAATTTTGCATTTATCAGTACTGGGATGGATTGTGATGTTTTACTGTGGTCTGTTACTGTATTAAAAGGAGCACCATTCATAATAAAATCTTATAGGGGCCAGGCCATATGATAGTCACTGCCAATCCTATTATGCACTCCTCACTACCAATGCCAGTGCCACCAAGCCAACATTCAGCATTGACAAATGCTTGTTCTTCCTGTCCATGCTCTTGCTCTAGCAGGAGTTGTTGCAATAGAGGTTGCAACGCAGCCACAGAGCACCTTCAGCCCATCTCCTCTTCCATACTTTGGTGGCAATCATTTTATACAAGACCCCCTCACACAATAATTCATTCTGAGTTTCTGCCTGACTCAGTGGCCATATGTCATAGGAAATCTGGGCCTGTGTCTGGCTTCTAGACTCAGTGGCTATGCCTACATGGAAAACCCTACCCCATCTTTTCTCCCTATTGTGGTTGCATTTATTTCAAAGGCAATTCGAAGACTATGGAGTACTATCGATCCTTACCTCTTCTACCTGCTCTGGCAGAGACTTCATTAGGCTGGGGACAGAGAATTCATAGGGACTTAGTAGAAGATACCCATCCTACCAGGAAACAAGGAACAAAAGAACAGATTATGGACACACATGTTTAAACAAGTCTGGCCAGAGATGATATGGCTGCATGGGAGGCATTTGGGGTAAAATATTGAAAATTACCACTATGTCAATAAAGGGTTCTAAAACACAGTATGCATTAAAAGTTCAGAAGTAATATTTACCTTAAGAAACAAAGAAGGTAAACCATTGCTGTTTGATATAGTGAAAAGGTGTTTACTATCTGTAAACAAAAATGTTTATAATGGGAATGCAGACTGTGTTCATTTTTAACACCAGAAAGAAAGTGTAGGGGCAACCGCAACTGATAATAAAACAAAAATTAAACATAAAAACATGTTTAAAGAAAAGGTTATCCATGTCCCTTGGATCCATGGGGTGAGAGCTGTCATGTCCAGATAAAACATTTCTGAGCGCCTCGGTCTGTGAAACAAACTGCCTGCTCCCACCCTTTCTTTATCTCTCTCTCCCTCTCCCTCCCATGCAGCATTTCAGAAATCTGAGAATTTTTTATGTTTCATCAAAATTGGCAATTGCTGTCCCTTTTAAGAATGCTAATCCAGTGAGGCATCACATATTCAGCTATTTATGTATGTATGAACTTGTGCTTTACAAACTGAGTTCACAGCATCTTCTCCCTGTGAGAGCAACTTTTTTTGTAGATTGGGAAGAAAACACTGGGAAATGGCCCATCTGACTTTCTGTACGGTAGTGTTGACAGTTATTGGACATATCTAATGAAGGTTTTCAAATGGCAAATTATACAGGGTTCTGAAATCTAATTGTTGTACATCAAGCAGTAAAGTCATTTGAGCAAAAACAATAGGGAAGGTGCGACAAAGATCTCAATGAATGCAGAATTAGTAACATGCTGATGTGTGTGTGTGTGTGTGTGTGTGTGTGTGTGTGTGTTTTTGTGTGTGAAAGTGGTGAGCTTCTTACCATTGAGAAAAAGCCAGTGTGTCCCAACAGCACCCCAAACTGCACCCATGCCATCAATTTATCTTTGTATAACTATGTAACTGCTGCCCACAGGGTGGGGTGTCTATAATAGTTTGAAGCACATCACATTTCCCCTCAGACACCTTGAGATATCACTAAAATCAATAAGTTGCAGATCAGATGGGCACTCCATACAGTATCAAGTAGTACGAAAACTTAAAAATATATATTATGTCAATACAGGGTTCTAAAATGCAGTGATGCAATAAATGTTGAGAAGTAATACATTAGCTTAGCAGCAGAAAAACATTTATAATGGCCATGCAGACCGTGTTCATTTTACTGTAGAAGCTAACTGTAAGGGCAAGCAAAACTAAAATAAAATACAAGAAAAAACATGGCTAAATACAAGCAAACACGCTCAACTTTTGCACTATGGACACAGCTGTAAACCACAGTTTATAGCCTCAGGAGATGTTTGGGGTGAACTTAGCCTGTCGACTTAGCCCTGGTCTCTAGCTCGATTCTCTACCACTTTGTTATTTCACGTATCTTGTTGCTCTGTGCCATTTAATCCAAATAGTGTAGGCCATTATTGGTCACACTTGATATTACTTTACTCTTTATCTGTCTCACCACAAGTTCACTGTTACAGGATTTAACTTCTCTACCCTGTAAATATTTGCTTTTCATGCTAATGTGTAATTCATTTACAACCTGTTTTGGTGTATGCTATTGTGTAATTTGTGTGTACTCATTGATACTATGTAACTCCCACCACCCTCTCCCCAGGTTGTACCAGGAGACAAGCAACTTGTTTGTTCAGTGTACCTTGTCACAAACCCACTCAGCAGGTCAGGCCCTCTGCTTCCAAAGTGCCAACCTCCGAGCGCAGTTTTGTGAACAGTTTATGAGAACAAGGTAACCCGCTTGTCTGTTTTGTGAGTTCGGATCAACCCTTTGGTCTCAAGTCTTGGAGGGATACAAACTGTGAACCTTTTGTTAGCGTACCCAATGTACAGGCTCAGATAATTCTGTCTTCGGGGGGCCAGATATCTTTGCCTATGGGCACCTAACCAGGTGTACAGAGATGAACCCTTAAAAACTTCAATAAAGACCTCAGATTTAAAACACTTCTCTTTCCAGTTTGGTATCACCATTCAAGCTTATGCCTAGCGTCTGCTATAACCATATATAATTTTCTTGCAAATGAAAATTAAAGACAGACCAAGTATGCTCTAAAATTAGAGTTTTTACTAGAATAGATAAAAATATGTAACATATAAAATACAGAGCTATTATATCACAAGACATACAAATCTTTAAAAGAACAAGGTTGTAAGCAGGCAATTCTTACTACAATACTTAGATTTGTCTGTCTCTAAATACCTGCTTAAAGTGCTCCAAAGATGTTTCTTTGTCAGAGTCTAGATAGAAGTGTCTCTGAATGAAAACAGAATAATCTTTAAAAGCTGGTTTTCCCCATCTATTTTGCATGAGGTCACCTAGCTCCTCCCTGTCAGAATATATAAAAAAAAATGTATCTATATGAAACAGGATGTCTTGTCCAAGTATTAAATTCTGCAACCTCAGCATGACTCATGTTCTTCAAATGACATTTCTTTGATCTATTGATCAGTTTCCCCTCACACAACAGCATTTATGATTTCACACCAGTTTACTAAACCCTGGCTTCCTCCTCTTGAAACATCATAAAATGGATATGCTCAACTCAAGCCTCTTCCAGACTATAATTAGCTTCTGGCCTTCCATGTCACACCTTGTATCTAAAACCTGTGGGTGTGTGTGTGAGCTCACATGCTGTTTCAGCATTTCACATGGGAGACAGTTCATACACATTTTTTTTTTATTTTACAAAAACTGATCATACAGCACTCAGAACTGGCTGTCCACATCACATACCTTACCTGGTGAAACGTTTAAATAAATAAACTTCATACAGTGACTATCTGTAATGGGTCCTGTGACAAAAGATTTTAATTTTTAAATCAAAATGGTGAAATATTGATAGCGTGCTGGCGATCTGCAGAGGTGATGTGAGTTACTTCCAACTGACAATGTTAGAATGCTTTCCTGTTAAGGATTTCAGTAGCTGTTTAGCATATGGACACAAACATGTGCAATAAGTCAAATGAAATAAATAGTCCTGAGAATTCTTTATAAATGTTTGTGTGATGGATAGCATCTGCTTGCTATTATTTGTATAACGTTTGTGATATAAATATATGTTTCAAACAACATGAAGTCTTGCTATATTATGACATATGCAGTGAGTCCCAACCTTCGAACTGCTCTGGAGGTGAAAGAGTTAACTTTCCATGCCAGGCATGGAACTTTGAGCACGAGCTCGGTTGAAAGCTCTGTCTGTTGTTCTTCAAACACAAACTGTCAGATTCTTTACTCCGCCTCACTGAACGGTCGCTCCGGAGATTTCTCCTTCTGCTCGGTTCATTTTGTCAGTTAAAGTATTACGTTTTCATTTTTTTAACCGAATTTAAACCACAACCAGTCGGTTCAAGCTCTGTCTGTGGTACCGTAAGTACTAGATAGGTTTTACATTATTTCTGTGTGGAACTTGTAGACGGTATTATCGGTTTGGTTTGAACCGATCAGGTTGTTGTAAAATTCATTAAATCTGTCTTTTAGAGTGCGGTTCCCGGTTCTTATCGGTTCTAAAAAAAACAGATTTCATTACGTTTTTTTCCATGACCCGTGACATGGTTGGGAACCAATAAGAGGATCTTGCTTGGCGGATTGCCATAAACGGGCAAGCTTTGGTTAGGCTGGCACTATGTCTGAGAAACCCAAAAGAAAAACCGGGCCCACTGGGTTTCAACACTGCAGTGTTTGTGGGGAAGCCTTTGCCAAGGCTGACCCCCACACCACCTGTGTTTATTGTCTGGGGTTTGACCACCTCAATGCAGACTGCCAGATTTGCAAACATTTTCCTGCAGCTACCCTGGATAAGAGAGTTGGTAGGCTCAGGAAGAGAGAGCCAAGAAGTCCGCTGACCGGATGGCCAGCCGGTTCGGTTGTAACCGAACCAGAGGGAGTGCCTCTGACCAGGCGAGACTTCCTCGGCAAAGGAGGACCGACTGGAGGAGTCAGTTCCAGCAAAAGGACTAGAAAATAAGCAGGTGTGGAGCCAAATTTCTTCTCCAACTGCTGAAGAAATAGCCAAAGCGATTAAAATTGTCCAGTCGCTTTCCGGTTCCGACCAAACCGCACCATCAGGTGCGACGGTTCGGTCGGTTCCACCGTTCAAGAATATGATTTAGAGGAATTTTATGAACGGAGCAGGGGAAGAGGAGTATGAGGAGAGTGAATGTGATTTGAAAGTATGGATGTGCCCATTAAACCAGACATCTCCCCAGACAGACCTTCAGGAGTGTCCCCCCAGGCTTTCTGAGTCCCCTCTCATTTTTGTTTTATAAAAAAGTGGCTGAAACCCTCCAGCTCCCTATGGAGGAAGCTGTGGATGATCAGGAGGAGCCTGACTATGTAGAAATGATGGATATCCCAGAGTCTAGGAGACTGTCTATTCCTTTGTATAAATCTTTTGGGAAACAGACAGTAAAAATTCTAAAAACTCCTCACACTATACCCCCTGTGGATAAAAGAATGGACAAGAGGTACACATTGTCAGGCTCTAAGACGGAGTTCCTTACACAACAATGCAGCCATGTTGGAGTAGTGCAGGCTGCAGCCTGTGACAAGGTAAATATTCCCTTAGCCTCACACACCCCTGACAAGGACTCCAGGAGGATTGATGCTATGGCAAAGAAACAGTACATGGCAGCATCCTTGGGACTCAGACAGGCAAATTATATGGCTTATGTTGCTCTAGCAAAACAGGTCCCTGGCCAGCTTGCCAAGGAGCTGGAGCAGGTGGCTGCTGATGGTATTGAGGCATCCAAGGTGCAATTCCATGCTGTAGTGGACTCTAATGATGTGTCATCAAGAGTCATGGCTACATCTGTGGCACTTCACAGAATGGCTTGGCTCAGATGTACTAGTCTGTCACAGGATACCCAGGCTAAGGACATGGATTCTCCTGTTGTGGGTAATTCTCTGTTTGGGGAGCAGACAGAGAATTACATGAAGAAAATGGATGAGTATAGGACCACCTATAGGACTGCACAGGCCAAGGAAAGGCAGGACACTCATCAAAGGCAGCCTTCCAGGGGCAGGGGCAGACCTTTTCATAGGCCTTTTTACCAAGCCCTTCTCTTCAGCTTATGCCCAGAGGGGGTTCTTTAGAGGGAGAGGCAGACGGGGTACAAGCAGACCTGCTTCCACCCCTCAGCCTAAAGCCCCTACCAAGCAGGCACCTTGATGGGTTGGCCAGGGCCGATTCTCCACTACCTGTAGGGGGCAGGCTGGCTTACTTTGTCCAGGACTGGAAGTCTTTAACTTCAGACAAGTGGGTCCTGGAAGTAGTAAGCCAGGGACTGGTTCTCAGCTTCAAAATTTCCAAAGATGAGAACCAGGTCCTTTCCACCTGCAAATCCATCGGAGGCACTTGCCCTAGAAACAGAAGTTTCTGCCCTCCTGGCTCTCAGAGCTGTGGAAAGGGTTCCACCCCTACACCAGGGCAAAGGGTTGTACTCCAGGTACTTCCTTACCTCAAAAAAGACAGGAGAATGGCGGCCCATCCTGGATCTCAGATACCTAAACAAGCACCTTTTAAAACCAAAATTCAAAATGGTGACTCTGGGAATTATTTTACCCTCTCTAAGGCCAGGGGACTGGCTAGTGTCCCTGGACCTCAAGGATGCCTACTTCCATGTTCTTATCAGAAGCTCCCATCGAAAGTACCTCAGATTCGAACTGCCCTCAGGCCATTACCAGTTCAGAGCAATGCCCTTCGGCCTCACCTCTGCCCCGAGGGTATTCACAAAATGCCTGGCAGTAGCAGTTGCCCACTTAAGAAGGCAAAAGATTGCCATCTTTCCTTACCTGGACGACTGGCTCATAGTAGGCCAGTCTCCAGACCAAGTCAAACTACACCTTCAGGTAACTCAGCAACTGCTCACATCTCTAGGTTTTCTTCTCAATCTTCCAAAGTCAGTTCTAGAGCCTGTCCAGCTTCTCACCTTCATAGGTGCAGAACTGAACACAAAAGAGGCCAGAGCCTTCCGCTCTCTGGAAAGAGCAAGAACCCGTCTCTCTGGCCTCCTCCTTCACCCCTGAGGTCTCTCGACCAGCAAGGCATTTTCTGCAGCTCCTGGGGCACATGGCTGCTTCTACAGCAGTGGTGCAGGGAGCATGATTTCAGATGAGGGACATCCAGTTCCATTTGAGAGCCTTTTGGTCTCAAAGGGAGACCCTCTAACCAAGTTGATCCCAGTGACGAACCCTGATCCAAGCCCTTCAGTGGTGGCAGGACCAGAGCAATCTGAGACAGGGGGTCCCCTTCACCCCTCAGTCTCACTCCTTAATCCTTACTACAGATGCATCCCTCTTGGGGTGGGGAGCTCACATGGGCGACCTCACTACCCAGGGATTGTGGTCCCTCAGGAATCTCTGCTCCACATCAACCTGTTGGAACTCAGAGCAGTTTTTCTAGCACTTCAAGTTTTTCCACATATGTTCAGAACAAAGTTGTACAGGTCAGAACAGACAACACCACTACAATGTGGTACATCAACAAGCAAGGAGGCACTCGGTCTACGGCCTTGTGCACCGAAGCAATGAAGTTGTGGTCTCTGACTTATTCCCTGAACACCTCCCTTATGGCAGTTCACCTCCCAGGCAAGGACAATGTCCTGGCAGATGCTCTCAGCAGGATTTCCAGGGCCATCACGAATGGTCACTGGATCCCCAGTATTGGAGGTAGTATTTGCCAGATGGGCACCCGCAGATAGATCTTTTGCAGCCCCAGACTATCACCAACTTCCCTTTTTGTTGCAGACCCCAGTGTTGGGCTCAGTCCCTCTGGATGCCTTCCTTCTCAGTTGGGAAGGGAAGTTTCTCTATGCTTTCCCCCTTCCCTCTTCTGTTCAAGGTGCTAGTCAAAATCAGATCTCAACCCTGCAAAATGATCCTGATTGCTCCAGATTGGGCCAGGCAGCCCTGATACCCACTCCTTATGTCCTTAGTAGTCCACCTTCCCCTGTGCCTTCCCAGGAATCACAACCTGTTAACCTGTGCTCAGGGGAGAGTTTGGTACCTGAACCTCAAATCTCTCAATCTCAAGGCCTGGCTCTTGAAGAGTTAGAGTTTGCTGACCTACACCTTTCCCAAGGTGTATTGGATATCCTGAAGGCTTCTAGGAAGCCTTCCACCAGGGCTACTTATAATTCCAAATGGAAGAGTTTTTCCATATGGTGCTCTGGCAAGCACATTTCCAGAGAATCTGCTGACTTACCCACAGTCCTGGATTATATGGTGCATTTGAATACTTTGGGGCTGAGATCAGCTACCCTGAAGGTGCACCTGGCAGCCGTGTCTGCTTTCTTATCAGCAGGTAAACCCTCTTCTCTTTCAGCTTATCCTGTATTCTCCAAGTTTTTCAAGGGGTTGCTTCACACCAACCCGCCATTCAGGGCCCCTGCCCCTGCCTGGGATCTTAATATTTGCATTGCCCAGCTTATGCAACCCCTTTTGAGCCCTTGTCTTCAGCAGAGCTTAAGTACTTGACTTGGAAAACTGTGTTTTTGGTAGCTATCACTTCTGCCAGGAGCATAAGTGAATTACAAGCATTGTCAGTGGAGCCTGATTTTATCTCCTTTCATAGAGATAAGGTGGTCCTCAGGACTAATAGAAAGTTCTTGCCTAAGGTGGTTTCAGACTTTCACCTTAATCAATCTATGTCTCTCCCTGTGTACTTCACTGACCATTCGTCCTCTGGCGAAAGGAGACTGCACAGTTTAGATGTCAAAAGAGCCCATAGTTACTACATAGAACGTACCAAGGGTCACAGGTTTGACTCCTTCCAACTGTTCCTCACTTATGGTGAGGTTGGTAAAGGGAAACCTGCCACTAAAAAATCCATTGCCAGGTGGATTGTCTCTTGCATCCAATTTTGCTATGAAAAACTAGGTAAGGTTCCTCCCTCAGGCCTGAGGGCTCACTCTACCAGAGGTACAGCTGCATCTCTGACTGCTGCCAGGGACATCCCTATCTTAGAGATATGTCAGGCAGCTACCTGGAAAACAGTTCACACTTTTACTGAGCATTACTCCCTGGACATCCAGGCTGGGAGTGATGCTCGGTTTGGCACAGCTGTGCTTCAGAGCCCATTTCCTAAGTAGGTCCTGTCCCTCCTCCATGGAGGTACTGCTGTGTAGTCTGCATATGTCATAATATAGCAAGCCTTCATGTTGTTTGAAGAAAAAATTACTCACTTTAGTAATGTTGTTTCTTCTAATGGAGTCTTGTTATATTATGACCTCCCCGCCTGCCCCTCTCAGAACCTCTGCTTTTGGGATGTGGGTGGGCAGTGCGTGTTGGCACTTAGTAGATGCCCACCTTGTTGTTTCACCCTCCTTTTTGGGGTGTTTGGTGTTGTGTTTTATTTTTGGATCCCCTGACTTGAGTCTTTGTTTTGGGGACCAAAAATGTGTTCATATATTTAGTAGCCAGTTGGTTAAGTGTAGATTTACAGCTTCCACACAGAACCTTAGTGAGTTTTGCTCATAAAGATCTGACAGTTTGTGTTTGAAGAACAAACAGAGCTTTCAACCAAGCTTGTGCTCAAAGTTCCATGCCTGGCATGGAAAGTTAACTCTTTCACCTCGGAGCAGTTCAAAGGTTGGGACTCACTGCATATGTCATAATATAGCAAGACTCCATTAGAAGAAACAACATTACTAAGGTGAGTAATTTTTCTTCTGTGAATTTCTGCTGGAAAACTATGGCAGTCAACACAGGCCATCAGAAGATACTGGATTGTTTTTAAAGAAAAAAATGTGCTGGCCTGGTTGTTACCTCTGGCTTGTAAAAGCTGACTTCCTGGGACTAAAATGATACCAGGTTGTAACATTGTAAAACACCCATTTACTTTGAAATCCAGGAAAACAGGCTGCAATTTATGACCTATTAGGAAGAAACAATTTCTAACTGATTGATACTTGTTATATTTCACAAATAGGTGATATAGCTCATCAGGAAGTTTCCTGAAAACATCAAATGGGTAACTCTGACCTGTCATAAGGCATCACTAATTAGGAAGAATATATATATTTTTTTAATTGGAATGTTTAGCAGTGTGCTGGGGCATGTGACTGATCAATTAATTCAGTATCCAGGTCTGAGTGACCTCACAACCAGCATCACTGGGAGCCGTGACATCACAGAAAGGATGGGACTGTACTGAATATTACCAGATGGCTGGAAGAAAGGAGTGCATTTGCTTTTGATGCTGGATTCCTAACAAGGCACACTCTCCTCTCAGAGCACTATAGGTAAATTAGCCACCACTTTTTATTACTATAAATTAGGGTAGGAGACAATATTTAGTATTAAGGCAGTTTTGTTTAAATTGTCCATTTAATTTTCATGACTGTAATCTAAATGTTGCATGTTCTGTGTGTTGTAGTTTCTTTACTATTTTTAATTCTAGTAAACTTTGTTTTCCTTGAAATTCTGCCTGAGTTTTTTCTCATTTTGAATGTGAATGCTGGGACAGTGCTGATAAGTCTGACAGAACTGTTATGCGCTTACAGTGTGTTACCATTTTGCACCAAAGTAAGAAAAGTATCTAAGCTTCAACTGAGTCAAAAGGTGGATTGTGAACCAGGTTGGGTGCCTGCTGGGTTAAGTATTGCACTGCATTTCCCAAAGAGGGTGTGATATTTGAACCTGTTAACTGGGCATGCTAGTGAAAAAGGATTCATATTTGACCCCAGGACTCAATACTTGGTAGTTGTTTGGACCCAAAACAGTCAGGAGGTTTACCCTGTTTGTCTCCTGTTCACATATTGCAATTTGAGGTTTGGCACTGTGGGAGCAGAGCGCCTGACCTGTGGAGTGGATTTGTAACAGACCTGGCTGGCAGCAGTGTGATTTAAAGGATTTGGTTTACAGTGCTGCAATCAAAAGATTTGTTTGCATACTGTGAAATTATTTGATAACACGAGCACTAACAGTCTAGTGTGTCAGACTGATAACTGTTAACAGTTCACACACAAAATAAGGCAGTGATTTAAAAATAAAGAAATATATCATTGTGGTTACCATCTAAGTCCCCTATCTGTTTTATTTTTTTCAGGTGTAAGCTAGTGTAGCCACAGATTAGGGAAGAAGATGGCTTCCAACTACAATGAGTACACTGCAGCATACCTGAGTCAGTTGTGCCAGGAGAGAGGAGTCAGTTGTGAGGGGCGAATCAAGCAGCACCTTATGGAGGCTGTTGTGGCAGCCGATGCCTAAGACCTCAAGTCACAGTCAGTGACTGAAAGGGACCAGACCTTGGGCATGGAGGGGCCAGTATCCATCGCAATGTCCAGACCCAGGGAGGAGGACAGCAGGACCAGTGTAAGCCAAGAGCCACCACAGTAGGGGAAGGTCACCATCATGCTGGAGCCTGAAGGGATCAGACTACAGATGGAGTTGTGGAGAATGGAGCTGGAGTTTGAGCAGAAAAGGTTTGAAGCCCAGCAGTGAAGGGAGCTTGAACAGAGGAAGATGGAGATGGAGTGAGAGGAAAGAGAGCAACAGTTTCAGAGAGAGGCTGAGTGAGAACAGCAAGAGGCCAAGTGAGAAGAGTGAGAATGCCAGAGGAAATCTGATCTGGAGAAGCTGCAACTCCAAAGACCAGTGCCAGAGCAAGTAAGTGGCATGGGTGAACCTGGAACTCCAGGACTGGGTTACAAATTAAATTCTAAATTGATAGCTGAATTTAAAGAAGGGCAAGATATAGATGCATTTTTAAACTCATTTGAAAAGGTATGCATTCAGGCAAAAATTCCCAGGCAGTCCTGGAGCTTCCAGCTATCCCCACTGCTTACCAGGAAAGCTCATGATGCATTATGTCAAATGGACAATCAGGACAGTAATGATTATGGCAAACTTAAAGCTACCATGTTAAAAAAGTATGACTTGACAGCTGAAGCATGCAGAGTTAAGTTCCACAAGCTCAGGAGAAGCCCTGACATGAGCTATGAGGAGCTAGCAACTATACAACAGTTTTAAAATGTTGGTGGAAGGGATACAAGCAGACTGTGCAGAGAAATTGAAAATGTTGTACTTTTGGAACAGTTTTTGGGCATGCCCAGCAGAGATGAAAACCTGGCTAGAGGACTGAGATCCAAAACAGTACAGAAGTCTGCCGAGCTTTCTGACTGCTATGCCAGGAACGGACCTGCTCTGAGAGGGAGTGGGGCAGGCATGGCAGTGTAGAAAGGGAAATGCACACCATGAGGGCAGCTAAGACCTTCACTGCCACCACCGAAACCGGGCAGCCCCAGGTTACAAAGAAATGACTTGCCTGAAAAAAGAAATGAATGTTGGATTTGCAAACAACCTGGACATCTTGCAAGACAGTGTCCTAAAAAGGCAGAGAGTGGATAAAGTGGTGCTGGGAAAGAAGTGTTTTTTGTGTAACCCTGAAAGCATGCCAGTAAACATGAGGGAGCACATACAGCCAGTCACTGTGAATGGGGTGCAGACCCATGGGTTAAGGCACACGGGGGCATCCCTGACTTTGGTAAAAGGGGATTTGGTTGAGCCTGAACTGCTTATACTCAATCAGTTTGTTATTGTATGGGGATTCATTGAGGAGGAGAAAATGCTGCCACGTGCTAGTGTTCTCCTGGACTGGGGTGAGACAGGAGAGACTGTGCAAAAAATTGCAGTGGTAGAAAATCTTGCCCTAGATGTGATCATAGGGAACAATCTCCAAAAGGGAATGGTGTGTGCCATTACCTGCAGTCAAGCAACAAGGGTAAATTGTAGTTCCCTAAATCCCATAGAAGCCCCTGTGGAAAACACTGGGAGGCTTGTTCCCCAGCCTGTGTCTCCTGATATGAGGAATAGTGAAAGGGGGGTAGAAATCCCCCAGGTAGCAGTTAACAGAACAGCTACAAAAGGTTACTCTGAGGAAGGAGGGGTAGCCATTAGTCAGAGGGGTAGGGATGGCAGTGACCCTTAATGCCCTGATGCTAGAGCTAGGGACCCTAGTTTAGAGACTGGTGGGCACCTGTCCCATGCCTTGGGAATGTGTACAACTTTTGCAGCTGCTCAGAAAAATTACCCCAGTTTAGAGAGGCTGAGGCCTTGGGCAGACTCTGACTGAGCACTGGGAGGTGACTGGAAACATAGAATTTACTGGGAGAATGGACTGCTGTATACACAGGATGTAAGGACAGAGGGAGGGGTGATGGGCAGGCAGCTTGTCGTTCCCCAGGTGTACCGTGAGCAGTTGCAGAAGATTGCTCATGATATTCCCATGTCTGGCCATCTGGGAATCATGCACACTATGCAGCGATTAGCCCAGAATTTCTATTGGGCCAACTTCACCCAGCAGGTGAAGGAATATTGCAGGTCTTGTCACCAGTGCCAAGAACTAGGGAAAGAAGGTAGGAAAACCCAAGTCACCCTAATTCCCTTACCCATAGTGGAGGAGCCATTCCAGAGGGTAGGAATGGATATAGTGGGGCCTTAGAATACCCCCAGCTCCTCCAGGAAGAGATTTGTCCTAGCAGTGGTGGATTACATCACCTGGTACCCAGAGGCAGTCTCTCTATCCTCACCGAGGACAGACAAAGTGGCAGATGTTTTTTCTAGGGATTTTCTCCCATGTTGAGTTCCCACAGGAAGTTATCACCAATTGAGGGGATTCCTTCCTGTTGAATCTGATGAAATGTTTGTAGGAGAAGTGTTTTTGTGGTGCAGAGATGCACAACACCTTATCACCCGCAAGCCAATGGGCTTGTGGAAAGGATCAATGGTACCCTTAAAATGATGCTCCAAGCATTTGCTGAACAGCATGGGAGGAACTGGGAGAAATACCTTCCACATCTGTTGTTCACATACAGGAAGGTGTCCCAAGAGTAGTCAGGGTTTTCCACCTTCGAGCTTTTATATGGAAGCAGGGTACATGGGCCCCTAGACTTGATCCAGGAGGACTGGAAGGCAAGCACACACACCCAGGGAACTCCCATAGTGGACTATGTCCCTAAGTTTATTGAAAACTGAAGGAGCTTATGGGATCAGCCCAGAACAACTTGGAAGCTGCTCAGTGAAGACAAAAGGTATGGTACGACCGCAGAGCCAGAGCTCACCATACAGTGTGGGTCAGGAGGTCATGGTCCTAATCCCAGTCCAGAAAGATAAGTTGCAGGCTGAGTGGGTGGACCATATAAAGTAGTCAGACAAGTGAATGATGTAAATTACATTATAGAATTGCCTGTCAGGAGACATACCCAAAGAATGTACCAATGTCAACATGGTGAAGTCATATGCAAATAGGGCTGATATGGTCTTTGCAGTGTGTAGTCCTGGGAGGGGTGGATGAAGCAGACCTCTTCTGGACTTGCTGGAAGAAAGCAGGAGTCCTCTGTGGAGGCAATTAAAATGTCACCCAGTTGACCCCAGACCAGATTCAGGAAGTAAGGGAGGTTTTAGCAGACTTTGCCCCATTGTTTAGCACCAAGCCTGGACTAATCCCTTTAGCAATGCACGATGCAGAGACAGGGATGCAAACACCCATATGGTGGACAGCATATCGGGTGTCAGAAGCTGTCCAAAAGGACATTAGGTGGGAGGTGGAGGAAATGCTGGATTTAGGGGTAATCTAGAAATCCCACAGCCCCTGGGCCTCACCCATAGTCTTCGTTCCCAAGTCAGAATGCTATACTCATTTTTGCATGGACTATCGTGGACTCAATGCAGTCACAAACTTGGATGCACACTCAATACCATGGATGGATGAACTACTGGACAAATTGGGAGGGGTGGCATACCTTACCACTATTGACCTGATGAAAGGGTATTGGCAGGTGGAGTTAACTGCCAGAGCCAGGGAAAGATCAGCCTTTATCACTCCGATAGGGTTATTTGAGTTTAAAGTAATGTCTTTTGGAATGAAGTACCCCCCTGCGACCTTCCAAAGGTTGGTGAACCAGGTGTTACATGGTGCTGAAGAGTACGTGGTGGCGTACCTTGATGATATCGCCATCTTCAGTGTCAGCTGGAAGGAACACCTGTCCCACCTTAGGGAAGTGTTGGGCAGGAAACAGAGGGCCAGGCTCACTGTAAAAGATGAAAAGTGCCAGGTGGCCATGGCTGAGATGGCATACATTGGGCATGCAGTAGGCCAGGCACAGCTAAGTCCTAATCAAACAAAAATTGAGGTAATCGAGGCATGTCCCAGACCTGAAACACAGAAGCAGGTTCATAATTTTCTAGGGACCGCAGGGTACTATAGAAAATTTGTATCAAATTACAGTGTCCTGGCTGCTCCCCTATCTGGCCTGTTAAAGAAAGAAATGTCTAAGAAGATTAACTGAGAACCAATCTGTGAACAAGCCTTTACATGACTAAAGGAGGCACTGTACAGTGCTCTTGTATTATCCAGTCCAGACTATAGTAAACACTTTGTAATCCAGACAGATGCCTCAGATGTGGGTATTGGGCAACACTTAGTCAAACTTCTCACCAAAGGAATGATCACCCAATAGTGTACCTCAGTAAGAAGTTACTTCCCAGGGAGCAAGCTTATTCTACAGTAGAGAAAGAATGCCTTGCAATGGTGTGGGCACTAAAGAAGTCAAAGCCATACATCTATGGGCGGCATTTCGAGGTACAAACAGATCACAACCCTCTGGTTTGGCTGGCACAAATGGGTAAAACAAACAGTAGGCTTTTAAGATGGAGCCTTGCCTTGCAGGGGTATGGCATGACTGTTACACACCGGGCAGGGGCAGCAAATGAAAACACAGATGGGCTATCATATCAGTTAGAGTGGCGAACTGAATTTGGGAAATTCATCCCATGCCTAGGAATGGATTCCCCCAGATTCATTCTAGGAGGGATGGATGTTACGGATAGCATCTGCTTGCTATTATTTGTATAACATTTGTGATATTAATATATGTTTCTGTGAATTTCTGCTGGAAAAATATGGCAGTCAGCACAGGCCATCAGAAGATACTGGATTTTTTTTTTTTTAAAGAAAAAAAAATGTGCTGGCCGGGTTGTTACCTTCAGCTTATAAAAGCTGACTGCCTGGGACTATAATGATACCAGGTTGTAACACATTGTAAAACACCCATTTACTCTGAAATCCAGAAAAACAGGCTGCATTTTATGACCTATTAGGAAGAAGCAATTTCTAATTGATACTTGTTATATTTCACAAATAGGTGACATAGCTCATTAGGACGTTTCTTGAAAACATTAAAGGGGTAACTCTGACCTGTCATAAGGCATCACTAATTAGGAAGAATATATATATTTTTTTAATTGGAATGTTTAGCAGTGTGCTGAGGCTGGACTCCTGAAAGACACACTCTCAGAGCACTTTAGGTACATCAACCACCACTTTTTACTACTGGAAACTAGGGTAGGAGACAATATTCAGTATTAAGGTGGTTTTGCTTAAATTGCCCATTTAATTTTCATGAATGTAATCTAAATGTTATATGTTCTGTGTGTTGTAGTTTCTTTACTATTTTTAATTATAGTGAACTTTGTTTCACTTGAAATTCTGCCTGAGTCTTTTCTCATTTTGAATGTGAATGCTGGGACAGTGTAGATAAGTCTGACAAAACTGTTAAAATGCTTGCAGTGTGTTACCATTTTACACAAAGTTAGAAAAGTACCTAGGTGTCAGTTGAGTCAAAGGGATTGTAACCAGGTTGGGTACCCGCTGGGTTAAGTATTGCACTGCATTTCCCTGAAGAGGGTGTGATATTTAAACCTGTTAACTGGCGTGCTAGCCAAAAGGATTCATATTTGATGCCAGTACTTGAGACTGGTAGTTGTTTCAGACCCAAAACAGACAGGAGGGTTACCTTGTTTGTCTCCTGTTCGCATTTGCACTTTAAGGTTTGGCCTTGTGGAAGCAGAGAGCCTGACCTGTGGAGGCATTTGTGACGGTCTGTATTACTGTTACTTTACCTTCTGTAGTTTCATGAACGCTCTCATCCCTCCCCCTTCCTCTCCCTCTGCGCTGTTCACTTCACCATGAACTCTCTCTGCCTCTCCCTCACTCACTCTCTCTCTAGAAACTGGCTCAAACATAGGGGGACATCCATTTCACTGACTGCACAGAGATGAAAATAGGAGAGACCTGCAATGCTGCTGAATTAAATGCATGGAACGGGAGAAGAAATGCTATTGTCCTATCACCCCACACCCCCAACACTTCTACTTTGCACCAACTTCTCTCCCCTGCCATCCTGGTATATCTCTCTCTCTCTCTCTCTCTCTCTCTCTCTCTCTCTCTCTCTCTCAAACACTTTGACAGAGCAAACTACACATCGGGAAAGTGATATGAGAGAGACAGAGAGAAGACACAAAATACAGCAACTGTGAATTAAGTGTCACTTCCATCTCACACCCATTAACTGTTGTTCATTAGTTGCTCTCTGCCGCATTGGGGACACTGCCACTACATCATGCAGGGGGATGGGGTATCGGGGGTCCTCTTCATGCACAGTGTGCAGCTGGAGACAACTATTTTTGCCAAGGAAAACTTATGGACCTCTGCTCCATACCTGACGTGGTCCTGCAACTATTGACACACACACACACAGAAACAGCACACATGCGTTTGCATGCTCCAGACCCAAACTGACTATCTGGGCACTCCTGTCACCCATCCTCCCCTCCCCACCCCACACTACACTGACTTGTCTTCCCTGGTATCCTGGTAACTTGTCCTACTGCCTCTGTCTCTCTGTCTCCATCTTTTCTCTCTCTCTCTCTCTCTCACATTCAGTTACAGCAGAGTACACCAGACACGGAGAAAATGTAGCTAATGTCTTCCTGCACACTCTGACATGCTGACTGCCTGTAGTTTCATGAACCGTCTCTTCCCCCCCCCCACACTGCTCATTTCACCATGAACTCTCTCTGCCTCTCTCTCTCTCTCTCTCTCTCTCTCTAGAAACTGGCCCACACATAGGGGGTGATCCATTTCACTGACTGCACAGAGATGCAGACAGGAGAGACCAGCAATGCTGCTGAATTAAATGCATGGGACGGGAAGGGAAACACTATTGTCCTATCACCCCATGCCCCCAACACTTCTATTTTGTACCGACTTCTCTCCCCTGCCATCCCTGTAACTCATCCTGGTCTCTGTCTCTCTCTCTATATCTCTCTCTCTCTCTCTCTTTTTCTCTCTTTCTCAATCACTTTGACAGAACAAACCACACCAGACAAAGGGGAAAGTGATACAGGGAGAGACAGAGACAGAGTTGCAGCAAACTGCACCGGACTCAGGGGAAAGTGTAACTTACACGCTCCAGCACACTCCGACTTGCTGACTGCCTGTAGTTTCATGAACTCTCTCCCTGTCTCTCCCCCCCTGCACTGCTCATTTCACCATGAACTCTCACTGCCTCTCCCTCCCTCCACCTCTCTCTCTCGAAACCAACTCACACATAGGGAGGCATCCATTTCACTGACTGCACATAGAGACGCAGACAGGAGAGACCAGCAATGCGGCTGAATGAAATGCATGGGACAGGAGGGGAAATACTATTGTTCTGTCACCCCACACCTCCAACACATCTACTTTGTACTGACTTATTTCTCCTGCCATACTGGTAACTTGTCCCGATGTCTCTCACTTTGAAAGAGTAAACCGCACAGGACATAGGAAAACGTGATATATAGAGAGAGAGAGAGACACAGCAGATTGCAGCAACTGTGAATTGTCGGCTGCATCTCACACCTGCTGACTTGCTGTCTCTTGGTCACTCTCTGCAGTACTGGGGACACTGCCACTACGTCGTGAGGGGGGGTAAACAGGGGTGTGAGGGGGGGTTCCTCTCCACACACAGTATGCAGCTGGAGACAACCATTTTTGCCAAGAAAATCTTATGGACCTCTGCTCTGTGCCTGATGCAGTTCTGCAACTATACACACACACACACACACACACACACAAAGAAACAGCAAGCAGCACACTTGTTTTTGCATGCTCCTGACACAAACAATCTGGGCACTCCTGTCATGCCCCCCCACCACCACCACCACCAGCACCACACTGACTTGTCTCCCCTGGCATCCCGGTAACTCATTCCGGTGTGTGTGTGTCTCTCTCTCTCTCTCTCTCTCTCTCTACTCACAGAGAACTGCACCGGACACAGGAGAAAGTTTAGCTAATGTGCTTCTGCACACTCAAACACACTGACTGCCAACAACATATGAACTGTCTGGCAGGTGCTTTGATTGAGAACAAATAGTACATTTTCTCTGCCATGTTGGTACATGTGCTGGGGGAGACCAGGAATTGCAGGCACCTTCATAGCTCTCTCTCTCTCTCTCTGTGCTCAATGTGGAACTTAGGGACACTGTAATACAGGTACCAGAGGCTGAACTGTAGGTGGGGTTCTGCATGTCCCCGCAACCACAACACCAGGACCTCAGGGGAGACTGTAATACAGGTACCAGCAGCTGAACAGTAGTGTGTGGGGGGTTCTGTGTACCCCCACAACTGCAACACCAGGACCTCACAACAATCCCCTGGGCTCTCACTGTCTCTTGAGTCCCTGCACTGGCTCCCAGTCACAGTCCCACCTGTTGTTAGAGTCCTCCTCCTTCTATCTGTGGAGTATGATCACAAACACGCAAACAGGTATCTCTCTCCATTTCCCCATCACAGGAGATGCATGTATTGCTGCACTGGTGAACGGGTAGGTGGGCCCCCAGTGGGAAGGGGAAGTGCTGTATTTTCCTTTCGTAGCATGCTTGTCACTGAGGTACTTTTCACTGCTTGGTCACTGTTTGCTAACGTACGGCCGGTGGGACACCAACAACCTACTGTCACTGTCCCTCCCTCTGTCAATCTCCAGCCATCTCTGTCTTCCCCAGCATGTGTCTTGCTACCACCCTTTTTAATGGCTGCCTTTCTCTTATCCTCATTCAAGGAGGCAACAAGTGCTGACGGCACTTCTCAAGAGTCACTCCACGGAACTGTGGATTAATGCTTACTTAATCTACGGGCATGCAGAGTGACTGCACTAATAGGTTTGTGTGTTTTTGCTAACCTCCAGTAGAGAGTGCTTCACAGATGCAGAGGTGACTGTGCTGTCACTCCAACATGTTGTTCATTCGCAAGGGATGCAGGAGTCATTTTCTCATAGCAAGAGGTCTGCAGGACTCTGCCCACTGCAGCCCTGAAAAGGGCTAAAATGAGAACTGATGCCTCCAGAAAAATAAAAATGCTGTGTGTTTGCTGACTTTTGACATATTTTCAATCAGTAAGTATAATGATATGGACCTGTGCCAGGTAGGGTGAGCCTACATAGGTACATACATGTTTACAGCCTGATAATAATTTATACCCATCAAGCCTGCATTACCAAGCTGGTGAAATACTTTGGGTAGATCAGCACAAAGATGTAGTGAGATGAAGTGAGATTAGAGAAGCAATCCAGTTCAGCTACCGTACTTGTCATCATAACAACAGTAGCCTGAAATGCCTTGTGTCATCATCTATCTCTCCCTTTCCCTCTCCCTCTCCCTAATCTGGAGGCTCAGTGCACTGTCTTTAATCTCCTCCTCTGATAATCTATTCCACAATCATATTTCTGTCTGGGTGTGAATAACATGTTTACTTACACTGGCCGGTGTCTTCCCCCTGACTGTCTCCACTTTTAGTTGGTATGCATGCTCTCTGACTCTGCTATCCCAGATTGTTGTACATAGTATGCTGGTCATAGAAACAGACATTGTTGGCAGAAAAAGGCCCTGCTGCACATTGTCTCTGCTCAGAATTACATACATACTGTTGTTTTTGTCAGGGCCCTAGTGGTCCTAGTCGCTCCCTTTTATTCCCTCCCCTCCCCTTTTGATCCCGGGCCTGATTCACAAACATGTTGGGAATACTGCAAGCCTTGGGTGCTCTGAACATTTGGTGCACTGGGCTTGCAGCACTCCCCAGCCAGCAATCGGGGTTCTCAATCCCATGTGCCAGTTGCCACAGGTTAGACCAGCTTTTTGCTGGTCTAACTTGTGCCAATCTTGGAACCCTTTTAACGGGACTTGCACCAAATATTTGGTGCAGACTGCCATAAAGTGGGAAAAGTCTTATAAATGTGCCCAGTCTTCTTGAATTGGGAGCAAGTTGCCACAATATGATTGGGGCAGCTAAGCTAGCCTGGTGGCAGTGAGGACTGAGGTGTGGATACCTTACCTCACGCTATGCCAGCAACCTGGGTTTGGGAATGACCTTTGGTCACTGGTGTGCTGGCATGGGGATGGGGAGGGTTGGAGTGGGATTGAGCTGCAGTGGGCAGCTCTGCCCTCCTGGGGGTCATAGTTTGCTCCCCCATAGTTACGCTCCCACCAAGTGGAGGTCCAGTGAGAAGCATAGGCGGGGGGGTGGAGGTGAATGCCAGGGGTGGGGTGGAAGGGGCCAAGCCAGTACCTGACCTGTGCATGTACCTCCACGCATGAACACGTACATGTCTGCCGGGGTCCCAGTTCTGGGGCACAAAATGGGGGGAAAAAAACACAACAATTACTTATAAAAAAATATATATATGATTGGTACAGCTGCCCCAAAAACTGGTTTGACGCAGGACTTTACACAAGCCCTGTGTCAAGGTTCGTGAATTGGGTCCCCTGTATTTAGCAGTCCCATATGCCTATTGGACCCATGTTTAAATACCCTCACTGATTTCACACAGGTTACCTCCCTTGATAGCCTATGCCTTCATTCCACCACCCTTTCTGTGAAAAAATATTTTCTGATATGTCTCTTAAATGCCCCCTTCCCAGCTTCATTGAGCTTCTCCTGGTGCTTGTGTTTTTACTCAGAATAAATAAACCTGTGTTACTTACTAGTAATAGTACATCTTTGAGAGAATCTCCTCAAGTGAGCCATGCCTTTAGAACTATAAGCGGCCAGTATTAGGACCACTTGGAAACTTTTGCCTAGTTGGGGCGACTCACATCAACCCACATTGGCATCATTTATATAATGTGGTTGACCCCATACCTCTTCAGTTCCCAGCCAGAGGAAGTCTCAGAAGACATCAAACCTTCAGTGACTGGTAGACCAGATCCAGTCCAAGGTTGCAGAAAACTGGAAGATAAAACCATGGAATCTCCACAGAAGACAGAGCCAAGAAGCAACCCAGCTGCACCATCCACAAAATACCGACAGCAGACTGGAGGGCAGGTGAGCTGTGGCTCATTTATTTATTTTTCATTTAAACTTTTGTTAGCCAGGTAAGTGTTATAAACCAATGCACTTTTTCAAACACGACACGAGACCATAAAAATGCAGTCATGGTGTTACTCAGAAAACAATGTCATAGAAAACATACATACATGTCAACACACAATATATATACTACATTAACAATTACTTATAAGCGTATTGACCTAAAATTTCTTGAGACGAGTTTTAAAAATTTCATGACTTGTTGTTTATGCATATTCAGAGGTAAATTATTGCAATGAAAAGGAGCAGAGACAGAATAGGCTCGCTTTCCCACAATTGTTCTTCCATTTGGAACCTTAAGTGTGGAAGAGCACTGGAACAAAGGTTCCTATCTACTTTTCTTAAATGTAGCAAAGAAAATAGAGGTGAGACAGGTCTTAGCCCTAATTCATTTTGGGTAAGACAATTTAGACCGTAGGAACAGCTCAGGCTGGGAGGCAACCATGCTGTTAATTGATATAAAATGCAATAATGTGAACGTAAGTTTCTTTTTTTAAAGCAAATCTACATATTGCATGAAAAGTTGTTGTTAGCAAAGTCATATCAGATTTAGCCAAATCGTAAACAAAAAAACAATTATAATTCAAAATTGATAACAAAACATTGTTAGCAATGACGAGCCTTGCCTGTTCCATAAAGTAGCTTTGTAATTTAAACAAAGTCCCCAACCACTGGTTAATATTTCTACAGACCAAATTTATATGGAGAGAGTAAGATAAAAAGGTGTGAAAAGTAATTCCTAGATATTTAAATTGGAAAACTTGTTCCAACACAGTCTCCACTGTATCTTGAACAACAAGTAGGTCACTCCCAGTCGTGCACTGCCTAGTTTTAAAAATCATACTTTTGATTTTTGCTATTTAATAGCAAGTGCTGTCCTCTTAACCATGTATCAAGAATCTGAAATTCAGTGATCAAGGCTATATTTATTTTCTCCACGGTTGAAGAACTAGTATACAGAATAATATAATTTGAGTACATTAAAGTATGCATGTTTTTTAGCAAAGAAGGCAATTTGTCTATAAACAATGAAAATAAGAGGGGCCGCAGGATTGATCCCTGGGTTACCCTCACTTCCATTAATCAGACTGTGATTTACACCACTGAAACTGACCTTGAGAGGACGCTCCATTAAACAGCTACCAACCCAGCTACAGGCAGAGTCCCCAAGTCCAAGATGCCCAATTCCCTGAGCAGCAGGCAATGACTGACCAGGTTGAGGGCCTTGGACAGGTCCACAAACACAGCACCAGTGAGTTTTCCATTATCCATGGCCCCACTGATGTAGTCAGTGAACCTGGCCAAGGCCGTCCCTGTACCATGAAGTGTTTTTTCATTGTAGAAGATTCTCTCAAAGATCTGCTGTTATTAGTAAGCAACAAAACTATCTTCTGTAAGGATATCTTCTCCATTGAGCCTCACCTTTGGAATGACTTCCAAGCTGTACAAATGACTCATGGAAGAACACAAGAATCTGCGAGCAAAATCAAGACAGCAGACTTTGCAGGACAGCAAGTTAAACCCCGCATATCTGTAAGCAATAATCTCCAAACTATGCTTGGTAAATGTATGGACAGTACTCCCAGTGGCAGCAGTACAAAATCAGCTGTAGAAAAGCCACAAAATCAAGCCACAGATACAACAATGCCTTTTATATAATGCCCCTTGGCAGTCCCGGAAACTTGTACATTCCACACCTGTCCCACAGAGAATGGGCTCCTGAATGGGGCATTAAGTGTGGTTTGTTGCACATTGGATACAAATCCTGTTATGTGTAGCCAGAAGTGATGCTGCAACAGAAGCCTGAGGCAGCAGCTCTAGCTCAGGCATCTAAACATCATATGTAGATGTTAGCAGGTACTTACCAGTGTCCGGCTCTGGACAGAACAGTTTAGGCTGATGCATCAGGCAATTATTTGTGGCAGCATTGATTTTTGTAGGGTTTTCTATTGTTTTAGCATATATTCTTGGTAATTCACAAGCCTAAGCCCCAGAGAGGCAAAGGTATAAGTCATCTTTCCAATCACATCAAATGTTCTCCAGTCTATCCCTGTCTGTCCTTAGGTGAGGACTCCTGAACTGAGCACAGTATTCCAGGGCTGGACTCACCAGTTACCTTTACAGAAGTAATAGTACCTCCTTCATCCTGCTGACAATACCCCTTCCAATACACTCTAGCATCTTATTAGCCTTACTATAGGTCTTGTTACACTGGTTTAATTGTTTGAGGGAGTCACTAACAGTGACTACAAAGTCTCTTTCCTCTGCTGTAGTGCTCGGTTTAACCCCCCACCCATCCAGTATTTGTCCTGCTTTTATTTTCTGTAGGGGCATAACCTTGCATTTTTTGGCACTGAATTTCAACTGCCAAACCTTAGACTACCTCTTTAGCCTTTGTAGATCTCTCTTCATCTTCCTGATCCCTTTATCGCTATCTACCTCGTCAGTGTGTAAAGATAGTAGAAAGGCTAGAAGGATGTTGGGGTGCATTAGGAAGGTTCCATGTCACTACAGCTACTCAATCAAAACACATCACACATCAAAACAGCGGCTTTATAATAGTGAGTGCAATAATAGCGCTACCTCAGTAGAGTGACGAACAATAACGGCAATCGCAACCATCACACATGGAGTTGAAAATCATATGCCAGACCCCTGAGATATTCATATTTGCTTCTCGTCTCATACTCCCTTACAACCTGTTATTCTACAGATATTCTCGCTCCTCTATCCACAACCGTAGGTGAGTTCCCTACCATGCCACACCTATTTTACCACTACTCCACAGGTGTGCACACTCCATCACTTACTATTCATGTGGGGGGATCTACTCCCTGCCTCCCTATCTCTAGGATTCTAACTCCACATCGCATCTGGATAGTGGGGGTATCAGCTACCCATAGTTGCTCATTCCTACTGTGTGCTGTTATGTGGCGGTCACTATTAATGCACTCGCCCATATGGGGTCACTCATCTGTGTTTGCTATTTAATCCTCGCTGTTATTACATGATATCCATTGGGAGGGGGATTTCTAGCAGGAGATGGGAGGTGATGTTGCCGCCGTATCACTCAGTAGTGAGGCCCCACCTGGAATACTGTTGTCCAGTTCTGGAGGCCACACCTTTGCAAGGACATTGACAGGGTGAAGGCATTATGGAGGATGCTGTGGGAACTCAACATGTACTCCCTGGAAAACAGGCAGATGAGAGGGGACATGATTGATACCTACTAGTACTTTGCAGGGGTGAACAAAAGTGCAGGAGGTGTGTCTCAGAGAAAAGAAGGAACTAGGACATGAGACCATGCAATGAAGCTAAAGGGGAGAACGTTTAAGAGAGATGTGAGAAAATACTTCTTCATGGAAGGGTTGTTGGATGACTGAACATCTTGCCAGAGGAGATAGTGGGGGCAAAGCCTGCAGGGAGCTTCAGGCATGTGTGGGATAGGCATGGGGCAAAACTGGGCAGAGAACGAGGGGAAGGAGGGATGCCAGTGACCAAATAGGATTATAGGTGTTGGAATAGGCAGGAAAAAGGGGCAGACTAGATGTGCCTACCAGTCCTTTTCTGCCAGCAAAGCCTGTGTTTCTATGTTTATATTCTACTGCAGAGCTTCGTGCCATCTGCAAAAAGACACAGCTTGCCCCAAATGCCCTCTCCTATGTTGCTGATGAACATACTGAAGAGGACAGGACCCAGGACAGATCCCTGTAGAGTACCACTCATGACATTCCTCTCTTCAGATTTGACCCTGTTTACCACCACCCTCTGCTGTCTCTCCTTCAACCAGTTTCCTACCCATCTAACTATGTCCCTAGCTGTACCCAGGTCCTCCAGCTTCCTCAGCAATCTTCTGACACATAACAACTTCAGCTTCAATGGTAAACATTATGTTCAAACTATGGGAACAACAATGGGCACCAGATTGGCTCCACAATATGCCAATCTCCTTATGTCGAATTTGGAGGAGGACTTTTTAAGGCACTGTACACACAAACCACTCACTTATTTCCATTACATTGATGATCTGTTTCTAATTTGGACAGAGGGCACACATAAGGAGTTTCTTCAGGAACTTAACCTCCGCCCATCCAGAAAGCTTTCCCTGGAATATTCTGCCACAGGTGTTTAATTTTCTGGACACCACAGTCACCATCAAGGTTGGGGCCTTACATACATGTATTTATAGGAAACCAATAGCAACAGACAGACAGAGATACTTGCATAGTAATCACCCGAGCCACACAAAAAAATCTGTAATGTACAGTCAAGCACTTTGATATAACCGTATCTGTTCAAGCGAGGAAAACAGAGATGCACACATTTGGTTACATTGAAAAAAACCTTCATTGAGCAGGGACACTCTTCCAGAGAATTTGACAGAGTAGTAGAACATGCAACACAAGTACCAAGAGAATATCTTCTTCAGTATAAAGAAAGGACCACTACCAACAGAATACCCTTTGTAGTCACCTATCATTCTAACCTTGAACTTCTACATAAGATTATTAAGGACCTCCACCTAATATTTAGTGAGGATGAGACCCAAAATTGTATTTTTCAAGAACTAACACTACCATCTTTTAAACAGCCCCCTAATTTAGCCAACTTGATTGTCAGGAATAACGTGCACCAGAGCAGAATACCATAACACTAAATGGTACACAACCCTGCAATCACCCCAGATGTAAGATTTGTGAGCACATTTCCACTTCAGATTGTGTAGTTACTTCACAAAACAGACAATTCAGGATACAGGGAATTATATATGTGCACCACAGAATGTTTTTTATTTCCTTCAATGCAAGAGATATCCACAAACAAGGTATGTGGGAGAGACAGTGCAAGCTCTCCACACTAGGATGAGCACACAGACATACCATTAATATGAAGATGACTGAAAAGTCAGTGGGGCAGCACTTCTCTCAGACTGATCACTCAGTTTCAGATATGTCAGTAATGATCTTAAAAGGACATTTCAAAAATACACAACAGAGATGGGCTTTCACAGTCAGGCTTATTATAATTTTCAATATTGCAGAAGATGGCAAGAGCATTGATTTGGGTTTTATGACATATTACCCTACTTGAATTTACACAGACCTTAAGTACAAAGGATGGACTTCAGTGTTTTTTTTTTAATATTGTATGGTTATAGGGTCCCTTTTAACTGGATATCTATATGTTTGTATCTCTCTATAAATTATTTATGGGGGACTAGTGGGATAGTGTGTTGGTTGTGTGGGGGGTTGTGTGTGGATGGGTGGATGGGGGCAGTTGGAGTTGGGTTTTATGAGGTAAGGCTTATATTCAGGTACATGAAATTATGATGTTACAGTGTATTAGGACTCTTGGTTCACATACATAGTGTATTTATACATCCTTTCAACTAGTTGTCTATATTATTATGTTACGGGGGTGGGGGGGGTTAATTCCATTAATTTTTGATTTCCATTCCTAAGACTGTTTCTGTACTTATAGTATATTAATTATATATTGACACATTTTGAAATCTAAACATATTAGGATGCATGATTTCATTCCCTACTAGGGTGTCCTTGTTATTTTTTTTTTTTTTTTTTTTATTGGGCACTATTTCTGACATTTAATATTTCTTGTAAAGATCTTGTTACAGTATTGAAGGTTTTAATGTTTATGAAATATAGTATATTTGTTGAGTATGCAGTTGATAAATTGTCTCCAGATAGGGTTAACAATTTATGAATGTGTTAAACAGGTTGTTCACTTTAGGGAAACTTCTCTTTATATGCTCCTATTGCCATACATAGAATATTTCTGTTTTATAGTTTCTAACTGGGAATACTATCTTTTTTAAGATGTACTTGAGTGGGTACTATATCTAAAGGTCTTGTGTTTAATTAAGAGTATATTCACATAACAATCAATCATTCATGATGTCAGTTAATGAAACTGCCTGGCCCCTTGAAGTATTCCTCTTATCTGCCTATGTTGACAGTTGGCCATGGAGTGCTTCATAGTTACCGGTTGACTAAAACTGGTTTCTTGCATTTAAACCTCAGTTGTTATTTTTTAAAAAAGGCATTTTAAACAAATGAGAATTCCTTCTGTTTTTTTATGTATGATCTCGGTGTTAATAGTGTGTGATTTACCAAACAACTGCCATAAGCTTCCGAGGAAGGACTTGATTGATCCAAAAGGTTAAGCACTGTTTTCTTTTGTTACATCTGTGTTGGTCCAATAAAAAGTATTAAACCCTTTGTTAATGGATTTGCTGAAGTCAGAGTAGGGTAAATCCACAGCATGGCCCTTATCTACAACCTTTGTTACCCAGTCAAAGAAAACTATAAGGGTGGTCTGATAAGACCTCCCTGCAACAAGCCCTCATTCAGGTGAGGAACCCATTGTCTTCTCTTATAAATACAAAGCATGAGTAATTGTTAAGGACAGCTGCTTTTTGTGCATCTTCCTCTAGTAGTACCCTCCCCCAGTAGCTTAATAATACCACCTTCTTGCCTACTTTTTTCCTTAATATATCTGAAGAATTGTTTTCCCCACCCTTGACCCCCTCCGCAATATGAAGTTCCATGCTTGCCTTCAGGGCCATTGCCAGGAGGGGGTTCTTTTTTTTTGGAGTCTGTGACTTTTTAAAAAATGCCAAGGGGTCTGGGGGCCACCCAGATGCCCAGGGGTTCGAGAGGATCTGAGATGCATTTTGTGGCTTATTTTGAAGTTAAATAACTCATATGTTATCTGTCCTCCACCCCCTTGCTATATACTTATTAGGTGTCTGGCTGCATTTTGAAAAATAGTCTTGTATTATATAAAAAGTTTGTAGCTGTTACCTGCTTGCTTGATATGCCATTAATGCCAGCATTTTGCTAACCTAACATACAGAATAGAAGCATGTATTCACCAAGTTGGCCAGATAATAGGGGCCTGGGTGCTGCTAGGCCCTCACCATGATTTTTCCAATGTGTTTTCCTATTTTTGTAGCACTTACATTTCAAACAAAAAGCCGGGGTCTGGAGGCTGCTAGGCCCCCAGAAGCCCAGGGGATCTAGATGCTCTGTAATGAGTTTTTTGTCTCATTCTGAAGCTATAGTAAATAACTTGTATCTGAACTCTTCCCCCATCCCACTTGCTATAAATTGATACACCTGGCTGCAGGGTGAACACATACTATCATTCTGTACATCAGGGATATACAGTAGTGAGCTGTGAGATAAATGATTTATGTACACAAGTTCTGTTTGACCTCAGATAACCTCACAAGTGGCGTAAGCTTGGTTTAAGGGCATTGGCCTTGTGGCTACTGTGCTCCCAGAAACCATGGATTATGGGTGGTCCATTTTGTGAGTTATGTACATCATGTATACATGAGCCCCACTCCACTCCCTTTTTATGTTTGCTTGCACGCATGTGCAAGAAACATAGTGCCATCATCCAAGTTTTCCAGAGGTGTGTCAGCCTCTTCCAATTCAGTCCGTGTGTTTGCAGACACGGTTGCAGTGCTCCAATCACTGCTCCAGCTGTCTATGACAGCAGTTGAAAATGCGATGGCATACAGGTGAAAGGGAGAGCTCCTCTTCAGTGAGCAGAGCTCCCCCCCCAACATGAATGCATGCATATTGCGTGCTCACGCGCCCCCCCATGCACATACTGTATAGCCGACAGGTTGCCCAATGCCCCACCGACTCCACGCTGCCCCCCCAAAAAAGCTTTCCAGGTGCCAAGTTGGGAGCCTACCCCAGCATGGCACACGTCCCTATGGCTGATGGGGGTGCCCAATTCCCCGTCTGCTCCAGCCCCCCCAAACAGCCTTACAGCTGCCATGCTGGGAGCCCACCCCAGCGTGGCACAAGTCCATATGGCCAACAAGAGTTCCCAATCCTCGGTCAGCTCCAGCCCCCCAAACAGCCTTCTAGCTGCCATGCTGGGAGCCCACCCCAGTGTGGCAAACATCCCTCATCGTCTTCCTTAAAAAAAAAAAAAAAAAAAAAAAAACCACAAAAAAAGCGTTCCCTCGGCATACTCCCAGCCCCCGCACCCACCCACTGTGCACCCTGCCTCCCCACACCCCCCTCACCCAATACTTACCTCCGGAGTCTGGTGCGACAAACTTTGGTGGACCAGGAACACGTCTGCACTCTATAAAGCCAATGACGAACTGAGGAAATGCCGGTAAGCTGTATAATGTAATAGATAGGGTTTTTTTCAACTTTGCTGCATATCTTGGGCATTTTTTGGAATTTTTGCACCAAATTTTCAACATGGGGTTTTTGGGACCCCTTCTCATGAATGCTGTCACTGTCATGGCATTAATCGGGCCTGAAGGGTGATTTCGCAGTCACTGCATGAAATCACCTTTCGGGACTGATTAACAAAACGACACTGCCAGTGTTCATAAGGTGGGCTCTCAAAAAGCCTATTTTGAAAATTTGGTGGAAAAATTCCTAAAAATTACTGTTTTACAAGCATGTGTTGCGCAGTTCTTACTACGCTTGTAAGTTCGCGAATTTTCAATATTTTCACCCAGATTTTCAACATTGTCTTTTACCACACCTCCTTATGAGCAGTACAGCTGTCATTTTCACATCTCTACCCACAACATGTTTCTGCCTATGTAGCTAATAAATGGCTAGTCGGTAAAGCGAAATCAATGTGTGGGACACATTAAGAAAATCACAGTGACACTGGTCATGAGCAGAGGTGTTACAATGGCTATGTTGAAAATATTCCCAAAAATGACTGTTTTAGGAGCGCACGTTGCACAGTTCCTACACACGCTGGCAAGTTTGTGAATGTGTAATATCTGCACACCAGATTTTCAACAGTGCCATTTTACCGCACTTCATCATAAGCAGTACAGCTTCCATTTTTCACATCTCTCCCAAAATGTGTTTCCGCACATGTAGCGCACAATGGTACAGTCAGTGTGCGAAAACAATGTTTGGGACAGATTAAGAAAATCACAGTGACACTGGTCATGAACAGAAGTCTTAAAATGGCTATGTTGAAAATTTGGTGACAAAACTCCATAAAATGACTGTGTTACGAGTGAGCATTACGCAGTTTCCACGCACCCTCGTAAGTTCATGAATTTGTAATATTTCCAGTCCGGATTTTCACCGGTGGCATTTTCCATACCTCCTTATGAACAGTACAGCTGTCATTTTCCACAACATGGCTGAAATGTGTTTTCACACTTTCAGTGCAGAAATGCATGGTCGCTGTGGGAAATCATTGTTCGGGACAGATAAAGAAAATCACACTGACACTGTTCATGATCGGAGGTTCCAAAACGCCTGTGTTAACAATCTGGTGTAAACAAAATCCCCAAATTAGTTACATTACGGGTGTGCATTGCACTGTTTCTATGCACGCTCATGACTTCACCAGTTTTTTTAATATTTTCACTGCAGAGTTTCAACACTGTCATTTTTTACACCTCCCCATGAACAGTACCGCTGTCATTTTTCACATCCTGTTTGGAATGTGTTTTTACACCTGTGGTGCCAAATGCTGTAGTCGCTGTGCAAAAGCAGTTTTCGGCTAAGTTGTATGTGCATAACATACATCACTTTATCTTTTCAAATATGAGACAATAGTATTTCACTTACTTGGTTAGGAGAGGAAAGTGATTTTTTCTAGCTGTGTCTTGAAACATGGGGAATGTTCCTTCGCCAATGGTTTAGGGTCCTTTGGACACGATGATCTGCAGTCATCTTGAACTTGAGTCACAGTTCCTTCATCTTCAGTATGGCTGGAGATGGTTGGTCGGTCTGCATACCTTGGAAGTGTGGCACTGTGGGGTTCGTCATCCTCGTGATAGGTTAATATCATCTCATCTTCTATATGGATGGACATGTTTATTTCTTAATTTTCTGGTTTGAGACAGATAACTTCTTCATCGTCAGTGTTGATGTGACTTCTTGTAGCTTCTGAATTGCGGCTGATGCTGTCATAAGACGGTGATGATACCGATTCTTCAAGGCTTCTTTTCTTTCCTGTACCAAAAATAGTTAGACATTAATTCCACCATAATCATACTGATTGCAACACATACTTTTTTGCTATCATTCCCTGTATAAACATAAATAGTGAAGTATGTGAAATCAAATTTTAGCTCACTGTCACACAAACTTAGGGGCTCTGGGATCCAAAAAGTTCAGGGCTGCTACAAAATGGAAAACTTTTTATGTAATTTAGATTGATAAATTAAACCACATATAAATAAGCAACATTTAAAATCAACGTTAGTTAAGATGACATGCAGCTTCACTAGAAAAATATACTTTTCCAGACCCCTGTCAAATGAATCCACTGATGGAGAACACGTAGTGATCTGGGGATTGACTTCCACTGGAGCAGGCCAGTCACCTGAAGAACACGGTCACCTGAGGTCTTCAGCATAAGCAGAACTGCTATTAGGCCCTCAGTGGTGGGGTGGAGGGAGCACAGTAGGATGGCAGTGCACTCCACCGAGATCAATCACAACGACCCATCAGATGGCCAAGCTGAGGTAGCCACATACAAAACAATTATCACAGAAGAAAAGGTACATACTTTTGATTTCTATGCTACAAAGTTAACCGACAGTATTACATGTCTTCCTGACAATTTGTACAAGTTAAGCTAGCAACTCCCAACCCTCCCACATTATGTACCATTTAACCATCAAGAGAACAAGCACTAATAAAATTGTGCTGAATATGCATGTACTAATTTATAAGATAAACAAGTGAAGACAAAATTTGCCTCTGATTATTGAAATCTGTGGTGGCGCGGCATTCCACTGCTGAACTGTTCTCCGGTATGCAAGATTCAAATTATGTCCTCAGCAAGTAATTTTTTTCACAATCATATAACTGCACATTAAGCTCTGATTTATAAGTGGCATGCCTTTTTACGTTTGCTTGTGCGCATGCGCAAGGAACGTCTTGGAGGAATGGGACACTTTGGAGGTGTGCCCCTCCCCTGCAATCCCCTGCTCCATTGAGCAGGCGTGGCAATCCTTCAATCGGATAGCGGTGCTGTGTATAACAGTGGTGGTCTTCTTCAAGAAAACCACGGCTGTCATCACCGCAACTGCAGCGTCAAACCCATAGATCTTTGCTGCCATGCTGGGGCCACCCCAGCGTGGCAAGCGTCCAGCGTCGTCTGCCGATGGGGCTGCCCAATCCCGTCCAGCTCCACAGTCCCCCAGCCATCCTTCTGCCATGCTGGGAGCCCACCCCAACATGGCAAATGTCCAGCGTCGTCAATTCTATAAAAAAAACCCTGTAAATTAAAACCGTCCACGCAGTCTCCGCCCCCTCCACAACCCGCACCCACTGCACCCTGCCTCCCCACCCCCCTCACCCCATACTTACCTCCAGAGCAGAGCTCGTGGCGATCATCGGTGGACCGGGAACACGTCTGCACTCTTCAAAGCCGACTGCGAACTGAGGAAATGCCGGTAAGCTGTATAATGGGCTAGATGGGGGTTTTCAACTTTATTGCATATCTCAGGCATTTTTTGGAATTTTTGCACCAAATTTTCAACATGGGGTTTTTGGGACCCCTTCTCATGAATGATGTCACTGTCATGGCGTTATTCGGGCCGAAGGGTGATTTCGCAGTCACTGCGCAGTCACTGCACAAAATCATGCTTCAGGCCTGAATAACACCATGACAGTGACATCGATTCATGGAAAGGGCTCATCCCCATGAAAATAAAACAAAACTGTTCTGGCGTCGCATGCGCGGTTCTATCGGGCTCGTAAGTTCACGATTTTCAATATTTTTCACTCCAGATTTTCAACATTGCCATTTTACCACACCTCCTTATGAGCAGTATAGCTGTCATTTTTCACATTTTGCCCAAAATGTGTTTCCGACCATGTAGCGCACAATGGCGCAGTCGGTGTGCGAAATCAATGTATGGGACACATTAAGAAAATCATGGTGACACCGTTCATTAGCAGAGCTCTTAAAATGGCTATGTTGAAAATTTGGTGAAAAAATTCCTAAAAATGACTATTTTACAAGCGTACGTTGCGCAGTTCCTACGCACGCTCGTAAGTTCGCTAATTTTCAATATTTCCACTCCACATTTTCAACATTGCCATTTTACCACACCTTCTTATGTGCAGTACAGCTTTCATTTTTCACATCTCACCCAAAACGTGTTTCCGCCCATGTAGCACACAATGGCGCAGTCGGTGTGCGAAATCAATGTATGGGATGCATTAAGAAAATCACAGTGACACTGTTCATGAGCAGAGCTCTTAAAATGGCTATGTTGAAAATTTGGTGAAAAAATTCCTTAAAATGACTTTTACAAGCGTGCGTTGCGCAGTTCCTACGCACGCTCGTAAGTTCGCGATTTTTCAATATTTGCACTCCAGTGACTTCCAAATACCTAAACAGCACATAGAAGCAAGTAACATTCAGCACTGACAAATGCTTGTACTTCTTTGTCACTGACTTTTTTATGCCATGTCCAAGTGCCAAATACCACTGCAAATACCTGCAAGCGAACGTTCGGCATTGACAAATGCTTGTTTTACAAAATGTTGGTATTGCATATAATTTACAAGTACTAGTCCAGTATTGTTTTGTGAGCAAACAATGTTTGGGTTGCTGTTCAAACAATTCTTGGTTCAGTACTGGGCACCCTGCTTGTTACCCTCCACCCAGATCACTAATGTGGCAGACATGTCTGGGAGTGAGGCGAAAGGTAACTTTACAGTGCCATATGTGGCATCCCAAGTGTAAAATTACCATCTCTGACTCACCCCCAATGTCTATCCCCTCCCCCCACTCGGTATACGGGGCACCCCACTTGTTTAAAAACATAACTAAATCACCCTATTACTGTATCACAATTCTTGGTTCAGTACTAGGCATCCCACTTGTTTAAGTAAAAACAGATTACTGGTTTGGTAACTAGACCACACTTGTTGAGACCATTCAGATTATTCAATGTGATCCGTCAAGTTCTGAATCAGCATATTGAAGTGAACAGAATTAGAAAAATTGAACCAGTATTCACTCTTGCATGTGCATCAACATGTTGTTGGGCATGGCAGCTGATTGTTTCAAAGACACAATTCTCGGTTCGGTACGAGGCACCCCACTTGTTACCCCCCCCCCAACCAGGTCACCAATGTGGCAGACATGTTTAGGAGTGAGGGAAAAGGTAACTTTACAGTGTCATACATGGCATCCCAAATGTAAAATTACCATCTCCGACTCACCACCAATGTCTACCCCCTCCCCCCCACTCAGTATACCGGGCACCCCACTTGTTTAAAAAAAAAAAATCATCCTATTACTCTGTCCCAGTTCTCGGTTCAGTACCAGGTTCACACCACTTGCAAACACTCCTCACCAGGCCACCAATGTGATGGGTGTGTCAGGAAGCATGGGAAAAGGAAACTTGCCTTGACAATGCACTATTTGCTAAACTTGGCTGTACCACTGATAGATCACATTACTTCCATAATTCAATCGCAGTTCACTTCTCCACCCCCAGTTAAGCCTGCCCACACAAATACCAAACATGGTATACCGGGCGCCCCACTTGTAATGAAATTAATCAACAAATTACTCACAATTCTCGGTTCAGTACCGGGCACCTCACTTGTTACACCTTCCCCCACCCAGGTCACCAATGTGGCAGACATGTCTGGGAGTGAGGGAAAAGGTAACTTTACAGTGTCATACGTGGCATCCCAAATGTAAAATAACCGTCTCAGACTTCCCCCCAATGTCTACCCCCTCCACTCAGTATACTGAACACCCCACTTGTTTAAGAAAAAAACTAAACTCATCCTATTACTCTGTCACAGTTCTTGTTTAAGTAACATTGACCAAATTAATATTTCTCAAATATAGTTGGCATTAATATGGGTGTGGGAGGGGGACAATGTGTGGCATCCCCACAATAAGTTCCCCCCCCCCCCACAAAACCTTTTCTGAATGTACACTGCATCCCATTCCACTCTGCAGCATCTGTTTTTCCAGTAAAATCCTCATCCTATCCATTAATATGCAGGCCACATGGGGGATTGGGACAATTCACAGCACATAGTTTTTTGACCCATCTTAACTTCTACCTGGACATGGTTTCAGACTGTCATGTTATGAATCTGGGCTCAGATGAAAACATTTCTTTTTCCCCTTTGACTCTTACTTTTTACACACAGTGGCCTGGTCAATGACCCACATAGATACATGTCTGAAGGGGTACAGGTGAAAACTGGACAGCTTCACACACACATCAGATAGGAAAAGATTACACAGACCAGCAGTACTCGCTCAACTTTGCACCCGGACATGCCAGTCCATATTTAATCGATACGGTCCAGTTTTCACAAAGGTACCAATGAGGGAGGGGGTAGGGTTAGAGAGTAAAGGTTACATACTGGAATATTGGAAATCCATAACAAAAATATATATATATGTATATGTACGCTAACAGAGCAAACACCAACTGCCAATATCCTTCGACCCCTCCTCCCATACTTTGTCTAACAGATTCATTAATGAACTAGAAAGGCTTCAAGTGGCTTTTTGCATAAAAAAGAACTTTGACCATGAATGCAGCAATTATTATTGAAATCATGACAGCGTGACAGCTGGCAAGGCTCTTGCCAGCTGACACGCTCTCATGATTTCTACTGCCTGTTGCTGACAGACTCCACTCTCCCAACTGGGAGGTGGGGATGTTGCTCCCTCGCACAACACACAGGCACTTTTCAGAAATGCAGCCCGTTTTACCTCTCCCTCATACAACAGCTCGTGTACCCCTCCCTCGGGCACCTCTACAGTGAGGGTTAATAAGGGGTATGTCATTGTGTGAATAATACATCTCAGAGACTCATTATTCACACATGACATGCCCCTTATTAACCCAGAATATGTACCTTAGAGGACAGAGCACTGGAATGTTACTGTGGTTTGCCAAAATGTAACACAATCATCCCCTGGTTCACAAGTTGGTACACTTTCTGAAAACAATTATGATGTGGTCCCTGATTATAGAAGAAGGCAGTGTGATATTATCTATAATCAATGACCACAGTGTGGTAGCTCAGCCTCAGCTGCAAATCGCTGGACTACAGACTATGGACAAAGCTCGGCTGCTTTCAGCAGATCCACACATTACTTGTAATGCAAGATCCAAATAAGGTTACATGTTTCATGGGCAATGGGAAAACTGCCAAACAGTGCATTTGACAAACTTTATAACACATGGTTTAACACTGCTTTTTTATCAATCTAGGTGGAGTACTAAATTAGTACTCAGTCTAGATTAATAAAAAAAGCAGTGTTAAATCATGAGAATTGTTTCGACATACAGCAAGCCAGTCTGCTACATAGGCAACAAGAGCTGGACACGTTCAGTCATGATGTACATGACTGTACACAGCGGACATTCCCAACAAACTCTGTGAAAGTCCTGTTACCAGTAGGGCCTTTTCACACACACTGTCAGCAAAAAGGTTAATTTGTAAAATTCTCTCACACAACAATACTGGCCACATAAAAACAGACAATTTGCTGCATGGAGGGTTCAAAAGATAATGATCAAGCCACATGTCTGTCATTTAAATGTTTTTCTTCTATCTTCCATTGCGATAAGCCCCTTGAAATGAACTGCCAGGGAGTTGTTCATCCTGGTAGAGAACTGGAGGAGGACTGACAGTCTAAGCAAACAAAAAAAATGGCCACAGAATGACGACTTTGTATTTTTTTTTTTTTTGTGCTAGTGCTTTTTGCTGTTTTCTTATGTGGGCAGGGCAACTAACAGAACTTCAGTTTTATGCAGGCCACTTGTGACCGCTCGCTCCTCTGGTTCCAAGAACAGCCCATCATGTCCCAGACTCTCCAGGGCCATACCTGGCTGGATAAAGAAATCAGTGATGAGACCAACTTTGCATCTTGCATTGACTCTCCACTCGGGGGCAGACTGTGGTGCAGTGCAGATGTGGAGCTGAGCACATGCATTATGGGCATGTTTCACTTGCATTACGTACATCAGTCTTGCTTCATTGGCCAGATGAAGAAGCGGCATGAAAGAAAAGGCAGCTCATTGGCGGCAAGGATTCTGACCACTTAAGGCGCTGATTGGCAGATCAGGGAGGGGAAATTATTACTAACTGGCTCCCTGTTGAGTCCAAAGGCGTTTCTGACCCTGTGATTGACACATGGTCGGGGGGGGTTGCCTGTCACTCGGGAAGACTTGGGCAGACTCAGACATGCCGACTCAGGCAATCTCTTAAAGATACATGCACCGCATGGGATTTTTAAAGACTGCACAAAAAAAAAAATGGAGGTTCAAAACTGGAAGGAATTAGTTCGAACCAGATGAACCCCAGCTGACAGCAGACCTGGCCTTTGCCTCTCTGACCTTCCATCTTTTATTTATTCCCAGATTTGTTTAAAATCATTAATGGTTCTTGCATCCACCTCTGCTTGTGGTTATTCCATGGCTCAGCCACTCTCTCTGTAAAATAAAACTTTCTCAAATCCCTCCTTCTTCCCTCGTCAGCTTCCTCCTTCATCCCCCGCCAGCTTCCACTCATGTCCCTGTGTTTCTGACTTGCCATTTTGCTGAATATTTCCTCACAATCTGCCTTGTTCATTCCTTTCAGGAACTTGAAGGTCTCTATCATAGCACCCTTCTCCCTTCTGGACTCTAGCAAGTACATGCCCAGAGCCTTAAGCTGATCCTCATATTATCTCTCCTGCTGGCCCCAAGTCATTGTGATTATCCTGCACTGCACCATCTCTAGTCTGTCTTTCTTTTTTTTTAGGTAAGGACTCCAGAACTGGGCACAGTATTCCACATGTAGCCTCACCAGAGATCTATACAGAGGTAGGATCACCGCTTCCCTCTTGGTTCCAAACCCCTTCCTAATATACCGCAACATTTTAGTTGCCTTATTGTATGCCTTGTCATGTTGGCTAGATTATTTTAGGGAGTTGATTACATTGACTTCCAAATCTCTTTCCTCAGAGGTAGTGTACAGTTTCACCCCTCCCATCTCATATCATGTAAGAGTTGTATGTCTGGGAGCTCTGGATCATTCATGTGTAGCCATTATCATGCCTGAGTCTGTTTCTGGTTGTGATGTGTAAGAGGCTTTGGAAGTAGGAACAGGATATTGTTTGTCTGCTTTCCTAGGCACTGCTGGCAGGGTACTAGCCCTCTACCAGGCACCCATATTGGCATCCTCTGAGGCAGAAAAAACTGGAGTAATCACAATTATTGAATAGGCTGACACCTTCACAAAATCACAGTGTTGTTCTTAGAGAAATTTTCTTCCTAAGCCTCAGACCCCATAGTGTCCTGCATAGACCTGAGGAGGGCCTGACATGTGGCATCCTTAGAAGGGGACTTAGGGTTGTAGATCACAGGATCATCATTGCAGGATGAAGCAGAGGATGAGGAACCTAGGTCTTTCTCTTTTTTTTTTTCTATATAGCTTTTTCTCCTGTGAGGAGCTGGCAGGCAAGGCTTCAGCTCACTCTCTGTCTCTGTCTCTCTCTCTCTCTTTCTCTCTTTGAGGCTCTGATCCACCCTGATCAGGGCATCATGTAGCCTGCCAGTATGCCCCATTTTCCAATTTCTCCTGTTTCCTCGTTGCCAGGGTGCACACATCAGCATATGCACGTGGACGTGCGTATACACTGCAGAATCCAGCAGCACCGTCCCTTCGTTGGCACCCTCAGTCCTGCACTACCCTAGGGCCTCCACCCAGGGGCAGTCTATTGGCAGAAATGCCAAGCCTTCCTCCCCAGGAGAGGAGAGCAGTCCATTGGATGCTTGATCTTCTCACTCTCCGGCTGACCCCCCCCCCAGCAAGCTGTGTTCTCCACCAAACACAGGTCACCAGCATGGCAGGAGGTAAGGCATGGATACCTCAGCCCTCCACACCACTGGGCATTGGCCTATGTCTTTCTTGAAGACAAATTCCTCCTCTTCAACCCCAAATCCTCCTGTACATCTAAGAAGTCAGGATTATATTCCTCCCTCTCCACTGGGTGAAGAATAGAAGGCTCAGCAGGTGTTGATGGCACTGACAGTGGCTGAGGTGATAGTGTGATGATGGGAAGGGCCAGGGCTTCAGGTGTTGTGAATGGCATAATCATCACCAGTAACCAGGCAGCAAACAGCAGAATGGTTCTGACACCATCACCAAAACAGCCTGGAAATCAACAATGCTCGAGGCAAGGGTCGAAGGGATTACCATTGATGGACCTTGGTCTGACAGCGGAGACTGCGGGTAGTGGGTACTGAGTCTTGCTGGGATGGTTGGAGGAGCTAAAGAAGTCGAGGACATTGATTCATCCATTAATGTTGACTGTTGATTTCTCTCAGTGTGGAGACCAGGAACTTAGTGGACAGACCAGTGCCCTCTCTTTGTTTTTGGAGTGGTGCCATTCTATCAACAAGAATTTCATTGACATCTCCTTTTCTTTGTCTGTTGATGGTGAAGGATTGATCTTTAGGAAAACCATCACTGATCTCTTGGGACACTAATGGTTCGTGTCAGTGGTTAGTTGGTCAGGAGACACTGAGTTAGAGCCACGGGTTATCTATGAGGCATTCATCTTGTTTTTGAGTAGGAAAAGTTTAAGACCATTCTGTCAGCATCTCCTGGTAGCCAGGTTGAATTCTTGGCAGATGAGGCAGGCCTTTATGTGATGGGCTAGGCTCAGATAGCAAACACAAAAAGTATGTCTGTCCTCCTTAAAATTCTTCAGGTCACAATGACAGAGCTGGAATAACAGCATTTTCATCAACAGCATGCAGTGCTGAGCAGAGGTACCAATGATGAGAAAAGAAACAAACAGCAATATTTTTCTTCCCGAAGTCTGATGAGCATGATGACAGCAGAAGAAAGAACTGAAGATGTGCAGAGCAGCCGAAGTGATGTAGGGAACTATGTCTGCATTTTTTATATTTATTTGGACAGTGTCACATGCGTCAATGTTTATAACACTATAAATGATTGTGTGCTTTTTACTTTTTGTCTGGCAATAACATTTTCTACTAATAATATGTAGGTAACACGGACATGCATCAATATAGGCAGCCCCAACTAGGCAAACGTTTCTGAGACATTCTGATACTGATGGCTTACAGTTCCAAAGGAGTGGCTCACTGAAGAAGATATTTTTGAAGTCCATCTCTCTACTGTCCACTTTGTTAATCCTGTGGAGGTATTTGTATGTTTCTATTATTCCCTCCCTCTTCTTTTCTCCAGTACATAGATGTTGAGATTTGACAGTCTCTCCATGTAAGTCTTATCCTGCAGTCCCTGAATCATTCTGCTTATCCTCCTCTTCACTACTTCTACCTTATCATTATCTTTCCTCAAGTGTGTGCTCTAGAATCGTACACAGTACTTCAGGTATGAAAATGGGCAAAGAAATTTCTCTATTCCGATTGGCTGAGACGCAAATTTAGCTGGGCATCTATCAGAAAATAGATGCCCACCAAATAAAAAGCCCCAGCCCAAACCTTCCTGATAGCCCACCCAAGTATCCCTCTGCCCAGCTTGCTTAGTCATTGGCTGAAAGTGCCCAAATCAAACAGAATATGCCACCATTTTTTTCACTCGCTTAGCGAGTGGCCAGCCCCCACAGCAATCGGTACAAAAATCACAGTTTAACGTTTCTTCTTGGGCTGCCTGTTTTACTAATCACCATACAGAAAAAAAAAACACTCTCATGGATCAATTGATCTCAATGGCACCTTTCTGCCCATCTTCTACAAGCTGCTCTTCAGTGTGCAACTGCTTCGCTCGCCATTACCACCCCGATGCTGCTTGCCTCATGCGATTACCACCTTTCTCCCATTCCTGTCCCACTTGCAAACAAAACAAAAGGGGGAAAAACATACTGGCTTCATTTGTTTAAATTAAAACAGGTACTTTGTTTCTTTCCTTGCCAGGTCATTCCCTCACTGTACCATCCACATTCTCAGAAGCACACGACTGGGGGGGGGGCAGACATGGACTCATAGCTGGAAATGTTCTGTTGGAAGATACCTGTTCTGTTGTTACTCTCCAGCTCTGCCCCCCAAGTTTCCAGTATTTCACAACTTCCGTTACTTTCAAATAAATAAAAGTGGGATTCATGTGCCATCGGCATTACCTCTCCTGATCTGTTCTGCTACCGATTTGTTTTTCAACTCGCTCTAATTTTCCCGGCGTCGCTTCAGATGTCCCTCTCCCTACCAACTTTGGCTGCCATACACATAATCTCCATTGTAAGGTAGGCAATGAATAGACAGATGAACAAGTGCCAGAGAGGGTAACGTCCTTTGCCCTTGTAATTTTTTATTCCTAATACACAAGGAAAACGAGGAGAAAGCAGCTTCACTGCAAACTGACAAGCGAGAGAGAGAGAGAGAGAGAGAGAGCGCTAGATCCAGAACCGCAACTGTATGTGAAAACTGTCATACTCTGTACCACTCGCTCTCTCTCTTGCTCACCCTCTTGCCAGTATCTCTTTCTCCCTCTGAAGTGAAACTGATCTGGAAATAAAATTAAAATTAAACTGCACAATACCTCACTCCTGTTGGTCCCTATAGCCTTTTCTTGTCAGCTCAAGCTCCTTCCCTGTATGGCAACCAAACACAGTATAAGAAGGGCTCGACTGCAGTGCTAGGGAAGCATAAAACTTTTACTTCATCTGAAAAAACTAGAAGTCCTTTTCGACTATGCAGGTGTAGGGGGGGAGGGGAACCGTGACACCCAGATCAAAAGTCAGAAATACAGTGGCACTAGTACAATAAAAGACCCTACCTCACAAAAAAAAAAAAATTCTGATGCAGGCAGAGGAACTATTTTATTAAAAAATGTATTTTAAACTACTTTTTATGTACATTATTTTATTAAACTTTTTTCTTTTACAGTGCCCATTTTCTAAGTGCAATAATACCCTCTAGGGTGAGCGGTATGGGCAATACTGGACCTTCCAGGGACTATAAGACCCTCCACCTGCGCTGTCGGGCCTCATTATGCCCCTGGTCAGTCTGGTGCCCAGTACTACCCACCCTGTTAAATAGCACTAATTACACTGTGCCAGGGTTGCGTGCAGTGGCAGACTCACCTCACTCCTCCTCCTGCTGCTAACCCCCACTTCCAATATATATCCTAGCATCTTATTAACCTTCCCCTCTGACCTATTACACTGCGTTGTTGTCTTCTAATTGTACAATTTTATTTCATGCAGGATCCTCTCCTCTGTCGTACTCTCCACAGTACCACATTATGTATCCAGTCCTTGGATTTATTGTCCCGATGTACATTATCTTTCACTACTTGGCATTGAATTTCAACTGCCAAACCGTTGACAACTTCTCCAGCCTTGTCAGATCCTACTGTATACTTCTTACCCCCCTCACTGTCTTCTCTTCCAAAGAACTTTGTACTGTCTGCAAAGAGACAGATTTTTTCCATGGATCCCCACTACAATATCACAACTAAAAACAATCCTTTCAGCTTTAGCACCACAATGGTGAGCCCCAGACCTCTGGGTATTCCCCTTTAGGGACAATCCCCTGTTCTGTCACGTAAACATTTTTTCCCTTCTTGGGATTCTTTTGCTCACCCCAGGTCCCTCAGTTTCTTAACCAGCCATCCATGTGGGACAGAGCTGAAGGCTTTACTAATACAGAGGTACAGTATCATGTGAGTGCCTACCCTTGTCTACCACCTTTGTCACCCAATTAAAGAATTCTCTGATGCCAAACTCCCACCCCCTACCCCTCAGAATCTATGCTGCCAGATATCCTGAAGTCTTTTCTCCTCCATAAAATCCAACAGCCTCACTTTTATTATATATCTAGAATTTTTCCCACTGTGGGTCTTAAATAAACTGTTCTGTATTTCTCAGGATCATCCCAGTTTCCAGCCTTGTGCAGGGGAATTACATTTGCCTCCCTCCAGTCCTTCAGTGTCCTCCCATCTTCAATGAGCTGTTAAAGAGCTCAGTAAGTAAGGCTGCTCCACCTGCACAGCAGTAGCACTTCCACTTCCTGTGTTGCCGACCCGAGTTTAGGAGCAAACTCAGACCATCAGATGGTCAGCTGGAGGGAGGAGGATCGAGCATCCAGGGGACTGTGCTCCTCCACCTCCTCCAGGGAGCGAGAGGTACAGTGTCTGGCATTTGCCTGGCACCTAGTGGTAGCTGGAGAGCAGGACATGGGAGCCACATGGCAAGGGCAGAGGAGCATCAGACGTCAGGTACGCCCTAGGTGCCACTAAACCTATGCTCCTTGGGAAGGGGAAATAGAACAGTAGGAAGCATCCTGGCTGGCAGGATAATATCCAGCCCTCTGAAGGCCACTCACTGGTGACCTAGGCACCACCCAAAACTGGATCCTTCACCAGTGGGTCACAAGCCTTAAGAGGATTGGACCAGGTAAGTCCTGGGAAAAACCAGGTGAGAGGGCTGGGGGGGGTCACTGAGAGTTTTTTATTTATTTATTGAAATGTTTCACCAGGAAGGCACACCAAGCAACAAGTTGCTCGTCTCCCGATGCAACCTGGGGGGATGGGGTACAATAGGAGTGACACATTAAACATTCAAGTTACGAGATCAACATTAACATATAGTTGTAAGGCAGGTGTTACAAACAGTGTTACAACAGTGTTGTGCATAACATGTAGAAAGAGTAGACAATAATAAGTGCCAGGTTAATAAGTAAACAAGTGCTTACGTGAAAGAAAAGGGGGAAGGGGAGACAGGGGTGAGGTGGAAGGAGTAGGAAAAGTCGTTTCCCTGGAGACCCCTCAGGATGCAAAGAACCCTGCAAGGGGACTGGTGGGACCAGACAGAATGGGATAAGGCAGTGTCCCAGAGAGACCCCTTTAGGATGGTGGGGGAAGGGAGTAGATCAGAGATACAAGCTCCTTGGGGAGGTAGGAGAGGGATTCATGGAGAGCATTCAGGGTCTTTTACATTCTGTGAGAGATCAAGGCAGGCCAGTAAGGGGGAGCAATTTGGGGGATGGAGGGCTAGAGATTTGAGGGGTGGGGTGTGTACAGGGTAAAATGAAGGTGAGGGTAGAGAGGTAGGGTTTGTCCAGGGCTCAGAGGAGGGAATTAGGGAGGAACATGGTAGGTGCAAGGTAATTATTGAGGGCAGAGCTGTTGGAGTAGGCAGAGGATGAGTGCTGGATTTGAGGGGGGGAGGGAATTCCAAATTTTTGGGAGACAGTGAGAGTAACCGGATTGTCCGATTTGGGTGGATCTGCGGGGGACAACCAGGGTATGGGAGTCGGTTGATCTAAGGGAATGGGAGGATGAGGGGTGTTTATAAAGAAGGAGGTGAGATAGGAAGGAAGTTCACTCAACCAGTGCTTGGAGATGAATTCAGCACAGTGGAAGAGTCACCTATTTTTAAGAGAGGAGAAAGATAGTGCACAATAAAGATCACAGTGATGGGTGTGAGGGATGGCATCCAAGGCAAAGCGGCAGAAGGAATTGAAGAGGGTGTCCAGTCTAGCCACGGAGGTCTTTGTGGCAGCACCATAGACTACATCACAGTAGTTGAAAATAGGCAGTATCATCTTCTGAACAAGTTCATGCCTAGCTGTAGGAGGGATACAACTACAGTTCCTGAACAGGGCACCAAGCTTGGGGTGCAGTTTTTTTCTGGATGGCGTCAATATATCCAGAGAAGTTTAGGTGTTGGTCCAACCAAACACCTAAGTACCTGAAGGAGGATGTGTCCTCAAGTAAAGTCCCATCAAGGGTGTGGAAAGTGGGTAGGGAGGGAAGCCTAGAGAGTCTCTGCCTTGTGCCAAAGGTCATGGAGACAGTCTTCTTGGCATTGAGGAAAAGTTGATGGTTAGCAAACCAGAGATGAACCTTGTCAAAGTCTTGCTGTAAGCCAGTTGTAACCTCATCAGGACAGGAACCAGATGCATACAGGACTGTATCATCAGCATGCATATGTATAGCGGAGGATGGGGTGCAAACAGAGGGAAGGTCATTTAAGAAGATGGAGAATAGGAGGAGCCCTAGTACCGAGCCCTGGGGGACTCCAGTGCTAATCTGGAGGGGAGGGGAAGGGTAGTGACATCCAAGATCTTACCTGATTGGGTTCTACCAATAAGGTAGGCCTTGAACTAGTTTGTGGTGGATGGCCATCCAAGTCAGAAAAGAATAAACAGATAAACTAACAAAAAAAAAAGATCTCAGTAAATGGACAGCCTGGATCTGTCCCAACTCTTTCAGTACCCACGGATGCATCACATCCAGGCCCATAGGCTTGTCTACCTTTAGCACATTCAGACCCATTGACACCCTTTCCTTTGTAACCAGATCTTCGCTGACACCCCCTCCTCCTTCCTCCTTCTTGTGACTACACAGTCTGGTAATGGACTTTTATTATCCACTGTAAAAATGAGCAGAAAAAAATAATTCAGTGTTTGCCTTCCCTTTATCTTCCCTTTATCTTCATTCTCCTATCCATCCCCCTCCATCAGCCTGACAATTCCTTCTCTAGCTCTGTGTAACCAACCCCCCAAATGATGAGCTTACTTTAGTTACTCCCTGGACCTTGCAAGGTTCATTTTCTGCTTGATAAGGATCCCAGCTGGTGTTCTGCTGCTAAGAACTTGGTATGTCCAGTACTGTAAATACAGTCCCTAGGTAAAATATTGCTGTCATCTTCATTCCTCTGTGAATGCGTGAACGAACGCCACTGTGCTGTCCCTTTAAGAGAGTCAGCCATGCCATTACAGTGAGTGGCCTGTGCTGGGTCTGGGGGTTCCAAAGCCTGCAACTGGCCGGCATCACCCAAATAATTTCCAGTGTACAGTCACTTGTTAGTGCGTAAAAAGCCTTGTTGAATGCTGTGTTTGTTTGCTCCTAAATCCAAACTGGTATGCTTAAAATGAACTATCAGTGTAAACTATTTACTTCTTTGGCAAAGGGAGCCACCATGTTTGGTCTGGGACTCAACATTTGGACCAATCAGAACTTTAAGGGTCCTTAGGGGGTCCTTGTTACCGTGACTTCTTGGAGAAACTGTGAACTTTTCTCTTGGCACCCATTTTAATCAATCGGAACTCCAGAAATGTGAGCGACAGTTTGGGCAACCAACTGGAATACAGAGATCCCGCTCTTCAGTTATGTGGACTGTTTTGAAGGGATTCCAGCTCAAGCTGCGAAGGAGGGAGGAGGCTTGGAGATCAGCTCACACTCTCGTGAAAGAGGGACCCTGTGTGTGGCTTAGCAGAGAGAAATGTGGGCAAACGCCTGCTTTGCTTCCCTGTGCAAAATACTTGGGACTGCCTCAATTCAGAAAGAGGGAGGAAATGTCTTTTCAGCTACCAAGGCTGATAAGTGGAGGACTTTGTTAAAAGAAGTGTCTTTTGCTGAGCTGTCTCAGGTGTCGAGAAATTTCTGTGAGAAGATTGCCTCAGACACTCCTGTGTAGAAAGTGGGAGCCTGCTTATGTTGAAATTATCTCCTGCCACATTCCAAAAGGGGGAGACTGGTTCCAGTTATTTTCTGATTCCTGCATCAAGGACTTCAGGTACCAAAGCAGATAAACTGAGTGTGTGGTGCAAACTGCTTCAGAGACTGAGCTGCATGAACTTGGCCTGCATTAATGAAGCCAAACCAGCTTTAACTAAAGAGTGGAGTCCAGCCTGGCTAAAGACCAGTTCGGGGAATCCGCCAATGAGGGGAGAATAATCGCAGGTTGTGGCCACCTTGAAGGGGAACACCAAGACGTGGAAGTAAGTCGTGTCAGCCCTGGTCGCCATGTTCATTCCTGGCCAGAAAGAGTCCAGCCTGATTGCAACCTTCAGCCAGAGAGCCAGTCATCAAGAGGAACCAGGTAGGAGATCAACCCAGCATCCGAGGTCTTGGTGCAGTGAGTACAACAGGGCCCTGGCCCTGCAACACCAAATACAACTCAACTTCACTCAACTCAACTCAACTCAGGCTGTATTTGTAAAAAGTGCAAGTCAACAAGTATCCAAGCAGTTTTACATTCCAAAAGATAAAATAACAATTAGAAATTGACATAGAAACATAGAAGTTGATGGCAGATAAGGACCGCAAGGCCCATCCATTCTGCCCATTTCTTTTTCTACCTTATGAATGTGCCATCGGCCTTTGCTCTGTCAATAGCCTATCTATTTATACTCATCTATATTGCTCACTTATGCCTATCCCATGCCTGTTTGAAGCCCTGCACTGTATTCATATCCACCACTTCCTGAGGTAGGTCGTTCCATGCATCCACCACCCTTTCTGTGAAAAATAACTTTCTCACATTACCCCTTAATTGGCCTCCCTCTAATCTCATGCTGTGTCCTCTTGTCCTGCAATTTTTCTGATATTGAAACATGTTAGACTCTTTCATCTTGTTAATGCCCTTAAGGTGTTTGAATGTTTCAATCATATCACCTCTCTCCCTCCTTTGCTCTAGGGTATACAAATTCTGCTCCATTAATCTATCCTCATATGTTTTTTGATGCAGTCCCTGCACCATTTTGGTTGCCCTTCTCTGGACTTCCTCAATTTGGTTAATGTTCTTGTGAAGGTGTGGCTGCCAGCACTGTACATAGTACTCCAGATGGGTCCTAACCAGTATCTTGTAAAGAGGGATTATTACCTCCCTCTTCTGACTTGTGATACCACTACTAATACACCCCAACATCCCCCTAGCCTTAGCTACTGCTTTAGTGGTCTGCTTGGATGATATCAGGTCATCGGTGATGATGATGCCCAAGTTCTCTTTCTTCCCTTGCGACCGCCAGCAACTCCCCTCCTAGCCTATATGTGGTTTCATGGTTTCTCTTCCCTATGTGCATGATCTTGCTCTTCTTTGCATTAAAACCCAGTTGCCACTCTTCCGACCATTTTGCTAGTTTATCCAGATCTCTTCTCATTCTGCTCACCCCATCTGGATCATCTACTCTGTTGCAGATCTTGGTGTCATCTGCAAACAGATGAACCTTACCCTCCAGTCCATCTGCAATGTCACTGATGAAGATATTGAAGAGGACTGGCCCCAGCACTGATCCCGGAGGTACACCACTTGTGACTTGCATCTCTTCTGACTGTATACCGTTTACCACCACTCTCTGTTTTCTGCCCGTCAACCAGTATGCCACACAGTTGATCAACTTCTGACCCACCCTGAGCCTACCCAGCTTATTAATCAATCTTCTATGTGGAACAGTATCAAAAGCTAGGCGACATCAACTGCTCCCCCTTGGTCCACCTCTCTGGTTACCCAGTCAAAGAAATCTATGAGATTAGTTTGACAGGACCTTCCTTTTGTAAACCCATGCTGTCTTGGATCCTGTGCTCCTATGGATTCCAGGTGTTGCACTATCCTTTCATTAAGTAGTGCCTCCATAATCTTGCCCACTACTGAGGCAAGACTGACTGGTCTGTAGTTCCCTGCCTCCTCACTGCTACCACTCTTGTGGAGTGGGATTACATGAGCCCTTCTCCAGTCTTCTGGGAGCTCTCCTGTGCTCAGAGACTCACTAAACAATTCTGATAATGGCTCTGCTAGTTCCACCATTAGCTCCTTTAGTACTCTGGGATGCATGCCGTCAGTTCCCATTGCCTTGTCCACCCTGAGCTTATCAAGCTCCTGTAGGACCCTTTCTTTTGTGAAGGGACTAGTGCACACCTCCCTTCCTGAGCTGCGGGCCCTGCCCTATCTTCTTTTCGGTAAATACTGAGCAGAAGTATCTATTTAGGATAGATGCTTTTATATGGTCCTCCTCACATGCCCCCTTATCCCCTTTGATCTTAGCAATACCCCCTTTGGACTTTCTCCTTTCACTAATGTATCTATAGAAAGTCTTGTCACCTTCTTTTACTATTTGTGCTAGTGTTTCCTTGGCTTGGGCCTTTGCCTGCCTTACTGCCTTACCTGCTTCCTTTAGGGAAGTTTGTTATGCCTCCCTATCTTCATCCTGCTGCTTACCCTTATATTTCCTGAAGGCCAGCCTTTTGGCTCTGACCTTTTCTGCTACTATTTTTGAGACCCAAAGTGGTTTTCTTCTTCTTTTGCACTTTCTTTTCTCTCTAACACAATGGGATGTTGCCTCAAGTATTACATCCTTAACGCTTGCCCACTTTGCCTGTACCCCTCACCTGTATTTCTTTATGCCAAGGCTAGCTTAACACAATTGGCCATCTTATCAAAGTCAGCTCCTCTGAAGTCCCATATTTTTGCCTTGGAATGGGATGATTTAGTTCTAGTGGCCAAATTGAACCATACCATGTGATGGTCACTGGCCCCCAGGTGACCTTCTACCTGGAGATTTGTCATCCTTTCCCGGTTAGTCAGTACTAGATCTAGGATAGCCCTGTCTCTTGTGGGTTATTGTACCAGTGGTTTGAGGCCCTTCCCGAAGGGAATCCACCATGTGTCTAGTTCTTGCAGATATTCCTGCTGTTATTGACAAATCTGTATCTGGCAAGTTGAAGTCTCCCATTATCAGAACCTCCCCTTTAGCTATCATGTTTTGTATATCTTCTAACAGTAATGTGTCTATGTCCTCCTCCTGGTCTGGAGGCCTGTACACAACCCCAGTTCATATGGCTGCCCAGTTCCCATTTCCAGGGTGACCCACAGTTCTTCTGGCTCCTTACATGTATTCTGAATTTTTGTAGCTTTGATATTTTCACTGACATACAGGGCCACTCCACCCCCTTTTGCACCTCGGTCTCTTCTGCACAGTACATAGTCAGGTACTGAAGTCTCCCAAGTGTGGTTACTGGTAAACTTTGTCTCGCTAATGGCTACTATGTCCAGTTCAACCTCTGTCATTATTGCCTGCAGGTCTGGGATCTTGTTTCCCAGACTGTGAACATTTGTGTACATGATTTTCCATTGGTCAGATTTCAATGTGTTAGCTGTTGGGTAAGGTCTGGCATTTCTCCTGTGCATTGTATGGGGAACTGGACCTTTTTCCTTACCTAGTGATACAAATGAACTACAAACATGCTAAACTCCTGTTTGACCACTAGCTGAGGGGGGAAGGGTGTTCTTCCCATTCGACATATGGGGTGCTGCACCCCATCCCCATTTGCTAATTTAAATATTCTGCAAAGACATCAGACTTCTGCCCCAATGCACTGACTCCCTCCTTAGTCAGGTGCAGTCCATCAAATTTAAAGAACTTTTGCTTCTAAAACTGTTACCAGTTCCTTACAAATTTGTGTCCTTTTTCCTGGCACCAGCCCTTGAGTCACGTATTTAGTTCCCCTATCTCTCCTTCTCTGACCTTCCATCCATCTGCCTCCCTCTCCCAGACTGGCAGGATCTCAGAAAAGGAGATGCCACATGAAATGGATACTAGCTTGTCACCCAGCCTGGTCAGGTGTTCCTTGGTCTCCACAACTGACTGGCTGGTGATATCGTTAGTCCCTATGTGTACCAGGATGTCAATGTTTTCTCCTGCTTCCTGAACAATTTTAGCAATGCTGTTAGTGTCTCACCAAGCTGACGTACCTGGAAGACATCTGACCATTACCCCGGCCGGAGATAGGTATCAACTCCCTGAATCATGGAGTCTCCTACGATCAGAAGTTTGAGAAAATTGAAACAACATACATAAGAATTTATAATAAATATCTAAAACTTCAGTATCAACATCAGAAATCAGTCATACTCTGAAAAAAGCCAGATCAAATAAATATGTTTTTAGTGCCGCGTTGAAGCTCTCCACAGTCAGACACTCTCTTATCCGATGAGGTAGAGAATTCCACAGGGTGGGGGCCATAAACATAAAAGCCCTGGCACCTGAGGTCTTCAAACGGACCATGGGTACCTCCAGCAATCCCTCGTCGGCAGAGCAGAGCGGGCGGAGGGGTAGGGGGTGTAGAAGCTGTTGCAGGTAACATGGACCCTGTCAGTATAGGACTTTATAGGTCAGCAAACTGACCTTGAAGGTGATCCGCAGCTGAACCGCCAGCCAGTGCAGTCCGCGGAACACAAGCATGACATGGCAAGTTCATGAAAGGCCAGTCAACAGCCTAGCAGCTGCTTTCTGCACTACCTGCAAATGGTGGACATCCACCCCAGGTAGCCCTAGGTAGAGAGTTATAGTAGTCAAAGCGAGAGGTCATAAAGGCATGGACCAACATTGGCAGGTGGTCAGGTGGGACTAGGTGCATTATCCGAGTGATATTCCTAAAATGGTAAAAAGAGGATTTGATGACGGACAACACCTGAAACTTAAGTGTCAATCCCTCATCAAAAATAATGCCCAGACTGCACACCCGGTCAGAGGTCAACAGCTGGTCACCCCCAAGCCAAAGCCCAGAAGGCAAACCAACTGCAGACTGCTTGACCCAGCGACCCGGGTTGACAGCCAACACCTCAGTCTTACCTGAATTCAACCTCAACCAGTTGGCATTCATCCAGTCCTAAAACTCAGTGAGGCAGTTGTTAAATACCAAAATAGCATCATCCTGCTCAGACAAAAAGGACATGTAGAGCTCAGTACCATCTACATGGCAGTGAAAACTCAGTCCACACAACCTAGCAATGTCTCCTAATGGCAGCATGTACACCGTGAACAACGTGGTGATAACACAGAGTCCTGCAGTACCCCACATGGCAGGGAGATTGGGTCCGAGGAAAAAAAAAAAACAGCCACACCACTCTCTGAGACCTGTCTGTGAGAAAAGATTGAAACCACCTGTGGATCATACCTGACAGCCCACAGATGAACCGCAGGCACTCTAGTAACACACCATGATCCACAGTGTCAAATGCGGCAGAGAGATCAAGGAGAACCAAGATGGAATGGGTCCTCTGATCTCTCGCTATCAGGAGATCATTGAGCACCCAAAAAAGGGCTGTCTCAGTACTATGCCTCTTCTGGAAGCCAGACCGGAGAGGGTCATAGATGTCGTGGATGGTAAGATGGTCCTCCAGCTGCAGCGCGACAGCCTTCTTAGTAACCTTACCCACAAAAGGAAGGTAAGAGACAGGCCTGTAGTTAGCAGGACAGTCAGGGTCACGAGAGGATTTCTTAAGGGGGTGTAACCACCACTTCTTTCAGGATGTCCGGAAACACACCGGACTCTAATGAACACCTGACTATCTCCACCAGGACCAGGTCGATGACTTCCAACAAACCCCAATAAGAGGCGAGTTAAGCCCGGGTCCAAATTACAAGTCAGATGTATACTCTGGATGATCCTCACGACATCATTGACCGCCAATCGATCTAAGTCGGATCAGGCAAACCGAGGGACTCCAACCTCCCATTGATGATCATAAGTCCCAATAGAATGAGCTGTATGGATTTCAGCCCAAATGTCAGCAACCTTAGCTGCAAAGAATCGAGCAAACTTGTCACATCTCTCCTGTGACAATGCTCTCCATGAATCGAGACAGACTGGCAACAGTCCAGAAGAGCTGGGCTGACTGGTTCTGCGCAGCAGCAATTTCCCTGGACAGGAACTCTGCCTTCTTATGGGAGATGGCTGATTGATAATCCTTATAATGGATCATCGATCTAAGCCTGTTGGCATCACGGCCGAATGTCCGCCTGCATTGCTACAGCCTTCGTCCCACTCGTCTCAGCTCCCTCAAAATCCTATCAAGCCACAGGGACTGATGGTGAAGAGTGAGTGGGTGAACACAAACAGGAGCAGCAGAATTTAGAGCCTCCACCATGGCCCTATTATAGGCTTGTAGCAGATTCCCCGGATCTGTGCTTACACTCGGAAGGCCAAAAGGTCAAGCACCACCATCAGGCCATCTGGGGTCAAACCCCTTAAAGGGTGATACTGGACCATTTCCACAGGGGCAGGCCTATAAGGGGGTGCCTGGAAATTGAACCCTATAGTGTGATGGCCGGACCAACTGACCGACTCCACCACCAGGCCAGACATCTCCAACCCAAGTAGGAAAACCAAATCCAGTGAGTGACCTTGAATATGAGTCGTAGTGGAAATCACCTATTTGAAGCCTAACAATAACATTAGTTGGAGTAAGTCTTGACCAAACTGCGAGAGTTCATCATCAACCCAGGCACTGAAGTCTCCCAGAACCACCCATCTGGGAGACTCCAACACCATGTAGACAACAAAGTCTGTGACTTTCTGTAGGAATTGCTTCTCGCTACCAGGTGGATGATAAACAAGAAGGATCCTGCACCCCACACCTGCGCCAGTGATACACTCAAAGGACTTGGTCTCCCCCACTGGCACATCTACAAGGCCCAATTCCATTTTAAAACAATGGGCACACTCCCAACCCTGCAATCCTTCCTCGGGAGATGTATCACCAAGAACCCGTCAGGAACAGCAGACTCCAAAACTCGACCAGCATTCTCATCCAGCCTAGTCTTGGTGATGCAAGCCAGGTCAGATGACTCAACAAGATCAGCGATTACTGCTGTCTTGTTTTTAATAGGCCTAGCATTCCATAACACCGCCCGAGTAGGATGAGCCACCGAGGTCGGCCGTGTCAGCTGCCAATACAAAGAAAATGCCATCTGATTTGTTATCAAAGTTTCTTGTTGTGGTTTACTGTGTTTGTAGGCCATCAGGCCTCGGGATTACAAATTCTTTGGGGTTTAAAGCACTGGTGAATGTGAGTACAAAATAAAGTAAAAGAGTAATTAACTAATTATTTATTTAAGGGCCCAATCAGCTGCAACGCCGTCCACCCCATGGCAATGCTCAGGCCTGCCACAACTTAAAAAACCCTGGGTACCCAGGGGAAAATAGCTGATTTAAATCAGGGAGGGGCATGTTTGTGATTGTTTCTGATTGTTAATCTACCACCCAAGCCTGATTATTTCTTTTGCAGTGATAATCGATTAACCAGCCCATCCCTTGTTAACATCCCCCAATAAATCTGTATGCTGTTTCAATGTTAATCTGCTTCCTGGGCATATGATTATTGAGTTGTGGGGACTGGAAAAGGTATCTTGCTTTTATTGTCAAGCTTTCCTTTCCAGGTACTCAGGGCATTCAAGCAGTCCAGACTCTGTTGGTAAGAATGGTAACTATGAGCATATTATTAACGCTTACTGTTAATTGCAACTTGAATGTTAAAGAGCTACTGACTCCTCTAAGAAAACCTTAAAAAACATAATAATTAGGTACAATTCTGTTTGCATTTCATTTATATTTGATATATTTCTCCTCTCCATAATTAATTACTGAAGAAATGTGTATGAATATATGATTGTTGTCCCATATAGTTCATCTGCCTCTATAGTTTACTCCCTACTTCAAGTCATAATCCTCTGTTGTGACATCACAATCTGTTGCCATGGAAGTAACTGTAATATCACAAGCGGTGCTTTATGACTTCAGGTAGGGAAAAAGCAGTAGAAATAGATAAACTCTTCTGGACCAAAGATCATGTTTTCATGCAGATTACCTCACTATTAAATAATGGGGAGGAGGAATACAGAACTAATAGGAAATACAAGCTGGATAGTACCTAAATATTATGTTTTGTTAAAGTTCTACTGAACGTATCACCAGCTCTTCAAGCAAAGTGATTGGTTTAACACCTTGCATGGATCTACTGGTGGGGGTTGTTGGTGAGTACAACTTCCCAGATGGTTGGGCTAATTTAATATCTGACCCATGTAAAGTATACTCTGGGTGGAGGCACCATGTCAAAAATCTTGTTACTAGAACCCAGGCACCTCAACCTGCAGTTAGGGGAGCAGGCAGGGGTAGTAGCCTATTGGAAGCTGGCGCCCGGGTTACATCTGTGTTTCAAGTGCATGTAGTGAAAGACTGTTTAATCCCTCTTCTCCATCCCCTCTGCTATTCTTACAGTGGCAGCTATCTTAATCTGCTGCTTTACTACAGAGCGGTGTCACCACATTAAGTTCCTGTGTAACAGCCCTCCCCCTTACCATAGTATCCACAAGGTACCACACTATCTGAAGTCTGTCATAGATTCATAGATTGGGTACAAGTTCAGTGAACCAAGGTCTTTTAATGAACTCACCACCACTTCAGTGGTGGAAAAAATATTTTTGGTAGTGTGTTCCATCTATTAATGACTCTCTGTGTGAAGAATTTACTTCTTCTTACTGTAACTGATCGATTACCTAATAATTTCAATCTGTGTGATCTAGTCTGCTCTGTACCAATATGTCTTGTTAATCCAATAGCACTTAATTCATGTGAATTATTTATGTATTTAAAAATTAAACACAAATCACCCCTTATGCTTCTGTAGTAACTTGAGTACAGATTTAGCATTTCCAATCTTGTACTATATTCAGGGTGTGAATACTGCCTAATTTTTATGTTGATTGTGCGTAAGAAACATATTGCGGCAGGTTGCCAGAAGCAGGTTGTGGAGGCACGGCACTGTTGTGGCCAATGCCTCCACAGCCTTTAAAGGCTTGGCCCACTTTCCCCTATGCCATGGCATGCTGCTGCTGACACTAGTTCAGCCAGGTTGCCACAACCTTGTAAGGTTTCAGCCACTGCAATCAGGGGCCACCTCGTCATTGCAGTGTAAGCCATTCCACTGCAATGAGGGAGCGACCCGTCATTGCTGGGCCAAACCTTGTAAAAGTGATATTGTTTGACAACATGGTGGTGGCTTGCTGCCGTGTTCACAAACAATATTAAGCACCCCCCGCAGAGGGGGTTCCCAATCCCCCTCAGTAGCACTTGCCCCCCACAGTGCTTGTTTGACGATGGGGGCCCCAATCCCTGTCAGCTTCAGTGCCCAAGGGATGTTGCCGACGGGGGAGCCCACTCCCCGTCAGCATTATGTAACACTCCTGCTTTTGTTATGTGCCGACGGCAGGTGCCCAATCCCCGTTGGCATAATGTCCCTCCCCTTTTGTTGTGTGCCGATGGGGGTGCCCAGTCCCTGTCGACATAATGTAACCCCCCCATTTTGTTGTGTGCCGACAAGGGTGTCCAATTCCCCATTGGCTACAGCTGCCCCCCCCAATAAAAAAGAGTCTGTTGGCACGCTGGGAGCCCACACCAGTGTGCCACATGCCCCTGTTAAAAAAAAAAAAAAAAACAGTCCTGCATGTTTTTTTTTTTTTAACCCTGTCAAAAAAGAAAACGATCCTTCACGGTCTCCCTGCCCCCCTCCCACAACCCACGCCTACCCACTGTGCACCTGCCTCCCCACACCCCCCACCCCATACTTACCTCCGGAGTCCAGTGCAATGATCTTCGGTGGACTGGGAACACATCTGCACTCTTCAAAGCAGACCGCAAACGAAATGCCAGTAAGCTTTTGTAACCCCCCTGTTACCCAGGGTTACAAGAATCCCAGTTAGGCCTAGTGGCATGCAGGTAAGGCAGCTGGTGAAACTCCAGTTAAATGGATTTCACACTGTCTCACTCTGTTCTCAGTCTCAGCTGAGACTGAGGGATGACATCATTTTAGAACTGTTGCAGCTGCACAAGCCACACTGGAATGTTGCAGCTAGGGAAGTTAGGATAGAATGTTGGGGAATTTGAAGTAGTTCAGTAGTGGGCTCAGTAGAGTAAAAAGGTGTGCTACTGCTGCAGGCCCTCATAGCCCTCAGCTCTGACAAAGAGCTATATTTTTGTTAGAGGTGTGTGTTCTCACCTGAAGAGGAACACAAGAAGAACCAAGTGAAATGGTAGAGACCACTTCCAGTGGTTCAGGGCCCCATCCCTGCGGTGATGGGGGGAAGGATTCAGCCTACTTTCAGGGGCAATCTCCTGATCTGGCTAGGGGAAGAAGAAGCTGCCTAATTTTAGGTTCATCCTGAGGTACCAGAAGTTTTGGATGAGACTTCTTTGAAGAAGAAAAAGCCTATGGGGAACCTGCAACCAAGGGGTGAGTCTGCTCTGACAAAGGGCCTGTGTTTTCACCTGAGACAAGATGAAGTTAAGTGACTGTTACTGTGGGGTCAGGAAAAGACAGCCAAGTACAGTTTTGAATGTTGTGGGAATTGGACTGCTTAACTCTGTGGGGGTCTAGAGCAATGGACACAGCCACTATTTAAGTATGTTTAAAGTTCAGCACAAGTGGGATGGAAGAACAGTAGATTAAATATGACATACATTTAAAGAGAATCTACACAGGAAAGTGTTTTCAGAGGATGAGGTGTTAAAGTCCAGAGAAATGGCCAAGTATGAATTATGGGAGCAAGAGGTGGGAGGAACCCCCCCCCACCAGTAGTAACCAAATTCACCTCTACGGGTTTGCTTTTGGACACCTGTTGCTTTCTCTCAGGTACTTGGCCAGTGCCTGAGGAAAGTACCCAGACATGGGAATGATGAAGAAGATTTCCTGATGGAGTCAGAAGTGCTCAGAGGTGGTTTAGGGAGCCACCAAGAAATGTTCCATGTTCCATGGAAAGTGTCCAAGGGCTGGCATGAGAGCCGAGCCATGGAAGGAAGGTAGTCCAGAGGGCTGGTAAGAGAGCTGAGCCTGGGAAACCAAAAAAGAGCTGAGTTAGGGCCGAATGCCCAGAGTGTTTTGAAACCTGAGGGTTTCAGTGTAAAGAGTATGTGTTCTGATCTCCATAAATCTGCATTACCAGGAGTGTCGACCCATGGGGGTCCATCTATGCTTTGTTATTCTGTTGGATGTGAATAAAAGCCACACTTTAGAATCCCAACTTCTGGTATTGGACATTACAGTTATTGCTTCCTGTCTTATCTGGGGGCCCCTGTGCAGAGTAGCCAAACCTAATCACCATGCCAAGTGACACCTTTCTCTCCAAGTTTCAACTTATAAAAATGGAGGCACCGTGTCATAGGACCCAGGCCCCTCAACCTGTTCACTAGCTACACAGGCAGGGGTAGTAGCCCTCTCAGCTCCGACTGGGGGTTACACTGTATGTAACCCCCTTGTTACCCGGGGTTACTAGAATCCCAGTAAGACCTAGTGGTAGGCAGGGAAGGCAGCTTACGAAACTCCAGTTAAATGGGTTTCACACTGTCTCACTCTGTCTCAGTCACAGCTGAGACTTGAGAGATGACATCACCATAGAACTGTCGCAGCTGCATAAGCCACATTGGAATCTGCAGCTCAGGGAGTGAGTTTAGAACTTTGGGAGTTTTCAAAGCAGTCTCCTGTTTACCTCCCAGCAGGAAGGAGTGTTTGGTTTGGTTTAAAGCAAGTAGGAAGTGTGATCCTGTTTACCTTTTGAAAGTGGTGGAGACTGCTGTCCAGGTCTCAGTGCCCCCTTCCTCCGGGGTGGGTGGAAGAAAAGTCCCTCTGTGGATTCCAGGGGCAATCCCCTATTTCCACTATGGAAGAAAGCTGCCTGTTTACAGTTTCTGTTCTTGTATAACAGTAAAAGAAATGGTACTTCGCCTGTGAGGCACCTGCAACGAATGGGTGAGTGTTTTGCTCCATTTGAAGGGGCAAACCAATTGTTTCATCAGTTTGGAAATATAAAGGAAGTCGAGATGTGGACTGTTATTTTGGGAGGACTATTTTACTAGGACAAACAAATAGAGCAGTCAAAAAGTCCTAAAGTTTTAATGGATTTCAAGTAATGCTGTAGAGGGGGTGCTTCAGGTCATCCACCATTTAATCTACATGTCAAAGTTTTAAGTTTCTGTTTGTCCAGAGAAATGGCCGCGTATGGGCTGTGGGAGCTGGAGGTGGGAACACCCCCCCATCTTTAGTGACCAAGTCCACCTCTACGGATTTCTTCTGTGATTTGCTACTTGCCTCATGCGCCTGGCCAGTGATGAGGTGGGTACCCAGACGTGGGTCGCAACTTTGGAAAATCTCTCTAGGAGTCACAGACTCTAAGTGGTGTGGGGAGTCACAGGATGGGAAGATATACTCCTTGTTTGATAGGAGTTAAAAGGAAGTAAGAAATCAAATCTCTCTAGGAGTCGCAGACTCTAAGTGGTGTGGTGAGCCACAGCTTGGGAAAATATACTCCTTGTGTGATGGGAGTCTCTCCAAGTAAAGTCTGGGTTCGTTCTTTAAATGGATCGTCAGTCAAGTGGCCGGCAGGGGAGCCGGGCCAGTCGGGCTGTGTATCCAAAGCGCATGCAAGTCTGGGCTGAGTGCCTGGTGGGTCCAGAGCCAGACAATAGTAAAAATGTGTTCATTCTTCATATGGACCGCCTTCAGTCTCTATCTGCATATACAGTGAACGTAGCCCCTTGGGGGACCATCAATGCTTTGTCATGTGTCAACTAGAATTGAATAAAGCCACACTGAAAAATCCCAATCCTGGTTCTGAACATTACAGTTATTGCTTCCTGTAGTTGGATTTTCTTGGGTGCCCCTGTGCAGAGTAGCCAAACCTAGGTCCCTTGTGCTAGGTAACCTCATCCTCCCCAAACCCAGGTCCCCACCAGGTATTGCTGCCAACGCCAACAGCATGCCACCTGTCATTTTAGTAAAAAGGCAGGGGTGAGGAGTTACAAAAATGGAGGCACCACTTTGGATTTGTTCGGGAAGGAAGGTGCTTGGGCAAGTAGGCTAGTGTTTTGGCTATCTGGCAGTGGGTAGCCAAAAAAATTGAAGCAATTTCCCTAGTGTGTTGCTGTGTGCTGTGAATCTTGTGCCGCTGTTTAAAAAATGCCAACTGTTTACCAAGGAGCTGTAAAGCCAAAGGGTGTGCCCTTGTCCTGCATCATCAAAATTGATTACAGTGTTTTTGTCAGTCTTAAAATGAATTTCTGTGAAGGAAAGTGTGGAAAACTAGGGGTAGCAACAGAGAAAATATGCCCTGGACGTTGGAAATGCTTCCTGTGTAAAGTAAGAGACTGCAGAGTTAATGGCAATGTTACATGGTTGAAATGGGCTCCCGCCGTGGAGTCAGTTGAAAAAAAAAGTGCATTTTACAGTTTAAATTTGACAGCTCGACGAGCGCCGTGAGGAGAGGAGCCCTTGCGAGGAAGAAGAGGCTCATTTGCATGGCGTTGTGTGGTTGGTCAGTTTGCCATTAGTCCTGCCCCTCAGCCAGCTCTTCTGAGACTGCTTCATCATTCGAGAGGGAGACAGAGAGTAGTGCGTGTACTGACAGTGGAGGAGCGTCACGAGGATTCAAAGCGCTGTGAACCAGTTCAAAAAGTGACTTTTAAGTTTAAAATCGGGCTCACCCTGCAAATTGATCGTGGGATTAGTGAATTTTGTGGTAAAAACAACGATTGCGGAGACTGCCCACCCATTTGCATTCCGAGGCCTTCAAAATCTGGCTGCAGGCCGTTTTACTCCATCGCAGCAAGTTGCTACAATAACAGTGAGTAAACAATTCAAAAACTGCTCAAAACAGTGATTTTCAGAAATGCCATATAAAATGTGTGTGCAGCTGTATAGTCGCTTTGCAAGTAGCGATTGTGTGATGTCCTGCTGGCAAGTGAAAGTCTGTAAAGCCATTAAATGTGTGCATAGCAATGAAAGTAGCCTCAGTTTAAAGTTTGCAGCCAGAGAGAGACTGTGGGTTGTAAAAAAGTGCAACACTAGTAGAAGCAGGCAATCCTGTGCTGAAACCTGAAGCTTTTAAGGGACTGTAATTAAATGAATGTTGCCAGCAAGTGAAAAGTCCAAGGAAAATCCTGTAAATGTGTGAACAGCTAGAACAGAGCAAGTTGTGCAGTTTGAAATAAAAGTTATTAGTAGCTGATGTAAATCGGGTGCGCAGTGGCTTGTTCCACATTCTAAATGTTGATGCACAATAGTGCTGCCGCCGCCATTACAGGGTGGGGTAGTAAAGTAAACACAGCAGCAGAGGAGCCATTTTAAAGCTACAGAGTGTGTTCATTAAAATGGGACTTTCAGTTACAGTAAATTTTGTTTTTCTGCAGTTATGGCCTCAGGACCAACTCATTACCCGGATCATGCCCAGGTTGCAGTAACAGCAGCAGTAAATAGACTGAGAGATATTGAAAACTGGTGCTATGGAGGGCAACTCCCTCCTGATGTGGCAATTCCTAATTATCCAGTGCGTATATGCCAGATGTGCTTGAGTGCTGGAAGGGATGTCTTCATGATTCCTCACTGTGCGGGATGTCTTCATGATTCCTCACTGTGCTGGATGTCTACAAAAATATGGCTTGTATAAAGCACTTCCAATTCGTTTGGCTCCCACATGGACAAAAATTCAAGAATCTGCAGTTGGCAGCACACAACATCAGGCGGAGCCTGTGGAGGAAGGTCCCTCAGGGGAGTGTGGCACAAAGTTAGAGGGTGCAGAATTAGAGACTGAATCTGAAATTGAAGTTTTGGATGCTGGATCTCAGAAGGAAAGTTTGGATAAAGCAGCAATAGACCCTTGGGTGGGGGGGCCTAGCCCAAGTCTCGCAGGTGAAGATGAGATGCAGGAGGCCTTTGAATGGGAGGTGTCGACCTCTGCTCCTAGTGATGAATGGATAGTCTCAGGGGTGAGAACGACTGCTCACTCCTGGGCTCAGATCCTCAGTGAAGAGGAAGATGAGGGGGAACCAATATGGCCTTGTGAGAAAGGAACGGGTACACAGCCTCAAGATCTTGCCTCGGAGGAATGTGTTCAAGAAGGTGGTGATGCCACTGCCCTGGCTTTACAAGAAGAAGAAATCAGGGATCCTTTTTTAATTTCGTTGAGGATGTGAAGCTGGCAGAACCAGGACTGGCCACCCCCAAGCCAGGCCAGCAGTCTCAGATTGACCAAAGCAAGTAAAGAGGAGAGAAAGGTTCGTAGAAAGGCCAATGAAATCTATGGTATGACCTTTCCTACCTTTCCTTGGAGAGTCTGGGAGGAGATTGAGAACTGCAGGAAATCCTGGATCTGGGATGAAGCAATGAAACATGTGCATCCTGGGGCCAACCAGCATGGGGTGTCAAACAGATGAGGCATACTGATGAGTCCTGGTAGTACGAAACATGTGTCTATGTCTTCTGTTAGCACCCTTTGCAAACTGTGTGAGAGGTCTTTCGGCACCATGCAATTCTGCTTAAAGTTGGACCAGCATAACATTCTGTGGTGATTTGCATATGCAGCCCATGATGCTTTGTATTGTGTGGGCATGTGTGATTTTGTATTTTCTTGAAACTTGGATTCCCAGCCAAATGCCCTTTGTGGTAACCCTTGCCTCAATGTTTGTGCACAGAGGTTCTTTGTCTTTTAAATAGTTTTTTATTTTAATGGGTTCACCACAACATATCCAAGACACACTGTCTTAGGGTAGCTGGTCCATCCCACTGGGGTGTCAAACAGATGAGGCATACTGATGAGTCCTGGTAGGACGAAACATGTGTCTATGTCTTCTGTGAGCACCCTTTGCAAACTGTGTGCTAGGCCTTTCGGCACCATGCAATTCTGTTAAAGTTGGACCAGCATAACATTCTGTGGTGATTTGCATATGCAGCCCATGATGCTTTGCATTGTGTGGGCATGTGTGATTTTGTATTTTATGTAAAAAATAGACTGTTTCATGAAAAGTATACACAGTGGAAGAGAGGCAGGACACTGTTTATGGACAGAATGAGAATAGTGGATGGAGAGGTACATGAAGTCTCCCACTGTGTGAATTATGTTCACCCAGATGGGGTAATAATTCAAGCCCCTGACCCCCGGTACTATTGGCCTCAGTGCAAGGACCTCCCAGTAATTAAGCCCGTGTCTACAAAATGGAGAGCCGAGCAGTGGTAGTCAATACTGCCACATCTAGACTGTGAAGTGCCCTTATTGATCTGCCAATATGAATAACCAAGGACTCAGGTGCTCCAAATTCATCAGTCTACAGTGTACTGTCTTGTTCAGCAACCATCTACTGGCCCACCAGATGACTTCTGAGATCCAGAGAGGACACCAGCCCAGCTGTTTCCTGTTCATCGCCTGGTAATCGGATGACGTCGGACCAGCTGTTTTCTTTTTGTTCCTGTTCTAAGGTTCCTTCTCCAGAGATGACATCAACCCAGCTGTTTCCAGATGTGCACTCCTGTAGTTCCCGGAAGATGTCCGCCCAGCTGTATCAGAAGAAATGCTGCCAGGGAGAGTCTTCGGCTGCGGTGCAGGTTGGTGCCTAGTCTTATACTTCAAGAGGCTGGTAAGTCCGAAAAACCCCTTTTTTCTATCTTTATGACATTGCAGTACACACCCTACACTACAGACTTCAAAAATGTGTGAACTGTCCGCAAAGACTCTCCCCTTCGGGATTTTGGCCATTAAGAACTATGTTTCACGGGGCTCCGGCCCAGGAGAGAGACTTTGTTGGACTAGCCTTCGGGCCTTGTGGTCACTAGTTGGGACTTTTAGGGCACTCCATCCCCCTAAATGTGTATTGTAACCAATGTCATTTTTGTACTCTAATGTAAATACTGTTTTTCTACCTTTTTCTAAAAAAAAAATTTGGGGGGGGATTGTTCAGTGTTTTTTCTCTATGGTAGGGGTTGTTGTTTAGGTAGACTGTGTATGCAGATTAGGAGTGTGTTTTGTTTTGTCTTTTTCTTACAGGTGTTCCTGGGAAGACAGAAGAGAAGACAAGAAGAGGAGGAGGGGCTCATCGGAGTTCCTCGTCAGTGTTTATTGTGTTAGAATTTAAAGTGCTGTTTTGTAGTTGCAGGTTGCCCAAGATTGGGGAGGTCCCCGGGTTTTGTTTTTGTTTGGGATGTTATGTTAGAGGCAGATAGGTTTTCTCTAGAGGGTTAGGGGGGATGGACAGGCTGTGGCCCTGACCTCCAGTAGGGGCTGCAGTGCTGATCTATCAGGGCTATGCTCTGGATGGTTCTACCAGAGCCACTAGGTGTCCATAGTAAGTGGATAGCGTAGAGGCTGACATGTCAGCTATAGGCCTCTAGGCCCTTAGTGTTGCCTGCCTGTGCTTGCACATGGTAGGAGGGGGCCTGATCACCCCCCTCCATAGGTAGCACATAGGGTGGGATGGCCTAAGGTCGGTGCATAATGACTGGGGACAGTCATTTTCCTGGTCAAGGGCAGTGTAATCCCTTGTTACCCGGGTTACTAGAATCCCAGTAAGACCTAGTGGTAGGCAGGAAGGCAGTTTGAAACCCAGTTAAATGGGTTTCACACTGTCTCACTCTGTTCTCAGTCACAGCTGAGACTTGAGAGATGACATCACCATAGAACTGTCGCAGCTGCATAAGCCACATTGGAATCTGCAGCTCAGGGAGTGAGTTTAGAACTTTGGGAGTTTTCAAAGCTGTCTCCTGTTTACCTCCCAGCAGGAAGGAGTGTTCGGTTTGGTTTAAAGCAAGTAGGAAGTGTGATCCTGTTTACCTTTTGAAAGTGGTGGAGACCGCTGTCCAGGTCTCAGTGCCCCCTCCCTCCAGGGGGGGTGGAAGAAAAGTCCCTCTGTGGATTCCAGGGGCAATCCCCTATTTCCACTATGGAAGAAAGCTGCCTGTTTACAGTTTCTGTTCTTGTATAACAGTAAAAGAAGTGGTTCTTCGCCTGTGGGGCACCTGCAACGAATGGGTGAGTGTTTTGCTCCATTTGAAGGGGCAAACCAATTGTTTCATCAGTCTGGAAATATAAAGGAAGTCGGGATGTGGACTGCTATTTTGGGAGGACTATTTTACTAAGACAAACAAATAGAGCAGTCAAAAAGTCCTAAAGTTTTAATGGATTTCAAGTAATGCTGTAGAGGGGGTGCTTCAGGTCATCCACCGTTTAATCTACATGTCAAAGTTTTAAGTTTCTGTTTGTCCAGAGAAATGGCCGGGTATGGGCTGTGGGAGCTGGAGGTGGGAACACCCCCCATCTTTAGTGACCAGGTCCACCTCTACGGATTTCTTCTGTGATTTGCTACTTGCCTCATGCGCCTGGGCAGTGATGAGGGGGTACCAGACGTGGGCTCAACTTTGGAAAATCTTCAGAGTCGAGACTCTAAGTGGTGGGGAGCCACAGGATGGAAGATATACTCCTTGTTTGATAGGAGTCAAAAGGAAGTAAGAAATCAAATCTCTCTAGGAGTCGCAGAATCTAAGTGGTGTGGGGAGCCACAGCTTGGGAAAATATACTCCTTGTGTGATGGGAGTCTCTCTAAGTAAAGTTTGGGTTCGTTCTTTAAATGGACCATCAGTCAAGTGGCCGGCAGGGAAGCCGGGCCAGTCAGACTGTGTATCCAAAGCGCATGCAAGTCCGGGCTGAGTGCCTGGTGGGTCCAGAGCCAGACAATAGTAAAAATATGTTCATTCTTCAAATGGACCGCCTTTAGTCTCAATCTGCATATACAGTGAACGTAGCCCCTTGGGGGACCAGCAATGCTTTGTCATGTGTCAACTAGAATTGAATAAAGCCAAACTGAAAAATCCCAATCCTGGTTCTGGACATTACAGTTATTGCTTCCTGTAGTTGGATTTTCTTGGGTGCCCCTGTGCAGAGTAGCCAAACCTAGGTCCCTTGTGCCAGGTAACCTCATCCTCCCTGAACCCAGGTCCCCACCAGGTATTGCTGCCAACGCCAACAGCATGCCACCTGTCATTTTAGTAAAAAGGCAGGGGTGAGGGGTTACATGTATAATGGAATAAATAGGGTATTTTTTCAAATTTGATGCATATCTCAGGCATTTTTTGGAATTTTGGCACCAAATTTTCAACATGGGGTTTTTGGAACCCCTCCTTGTGAATTCTGGCACTGCCTTGGTGTTAATTGGCCCTGAAAGGTGATTTTGCGGTCACTGCGAGGAATCACCTTTCAGGACTGATTAACAAAATGACAGTGCCAGTGTTCATGAGGTGGGCTCTCCAAAAGCCTATGTTGCAAATTTCCAGGAAAAATAAAAAATGACTATGTTTTACGAGCATGCGCTAAGCAGTTTGCACGCATGCTCGTAAGTTCACGAATTTATAATATTTTCCTCCAGATTTTCAACACTGCCATTGTTCTGCACCTCCTTATGAACAATACAGATGTCATTTTTCACATCCTGGCCAAAATGTGTTTTTGCAGTTCCGGCACAGAATAGCGCGGTCGCTGTGGGAAATCTGTGTTTGGAGCACATTATGAAAATGACAGTGACACTGTTCATTTTCAGAGGTCCTAAAATGCCTATGTTGAAAATTTTGTGATGAAAGTCCATAAAATGAGTGTGCTACGAGCATGCATTGCACAGTTTCCACGCACGTTCGTACCTTCGCAAGTTTGCAATATTTTCACTCTAGATTTTCAACTTTATCATTTTTCCACACCTCCTTGTGAACAGCGCAGCTGTCATTTTTCATATCCTGGCCGAAATGTACTTTTGCTGTTCCGGGGCACAATAGCTCGGCTGTTGTGGGAAATCAGTGTTCGGGACATATTAAGAAAATCACACTGGCACTGTTCATGAGCAGAGGTCTTAAAATGCTTATGTTGAAAATTTTGTGATGAAACTCCATAAAATGATATGATTGTGCATTGTGCAGTTTCCACTTACCCTTGTAACTTTGCAAAATAGTTATAGTTTCACGCCACATTTTCAGCACTGGCATTTTTCCACACCTCCTTATGAACAGTACAGCTGTCATTTTTCACATCCTGGCCAAAATGTGTTTTCGCACTTCTGGTGCAGAATACTACAGTCGCTGTCGGAAATCAGTGTTTGGGACAGATTATGATCGAGCTAGTGGGGGGTGGAGCGACCGTGCTCAACTGAGCTCTGTCAGGACTGCTGCAGATTTCTTTGTGGGCAGGAAAAGGCACCAACACAGGCAGCAGCCCAGTAAAGAAGGGCAGTCTGTAGTGCTGGGAGACACAGATCGAGCGAGTGAGGGAGGGGGAGTGAGTGAGCTCAACAGAGCTCTGTTGGGACTGTTGAGGATTTCTTTGCTGGCAGACAAAGACAGCAATGCATGCAGGGGCCCAGTACAAAAGGGCAGTCTGCAGCGGTGGGAGAAACAGAATGAGTGACTGAGGGAGAGGGAGTGAGCGAGCTCAGTTGAGCTCTATTGTGACTGCTGCGGATTTCTTTGTGGGCAGAAAAGGGTGGCGGCACAGGCAGGAGCCCCGTACAAAAGGGCAGCCTGCAGCGCCAGGAGAAACAGAATGAGCACGGAGACTGGGGAGTGAGCGACCTCAACAGAGCTCTGTCGGGACAGCTGCAGATTTCTTTGTGGGCAGAAAAGGTGCTGTCGCAGGCAGGAGCCCAGTACAAAGTGGGCAGCCTGCAGCGCTGGGAGAAACACAATGAGCAAGTGAGAGAGGGAGAGGGAGCGAGCTCAACGGAGCTCTAGCATGACTACTGCGGATTTCTTTGTGGGCAGGAAAAATCGGCAATACAGGCAGGAACCCAGTACAAAAGTCCAGCCTGCAGCACTGGCAGAAACAGAATGAGCAAGTGAGAGAGGGGGAGTAAGTGAGCTCAACGGAGCTCTATTGGGACTGCTGCAGATTTCTTTGTGGGCAGAAAAAGGCAGCAATGCACGCAGGGGCCCAGTACAAAATGGCAGCCTACAGTGGCAGGAGAAACAGAATGAGCGAGTGAGAGAGGGTGAGTGAGCGAGCTCAACAGAGCTCTTTCGTGACTGCTGCAGATTTCTTTATGGGCAGAAAAAGGTGGCAACGCAGGCAGAAGCCCAGTACAAAAGAGCAGCCTGCAGTGCCAGCAGAAATGGAATGAGCGAGTGAGAGAGGGGGAGTGAGCGAGCTCAACCAAGCTCTATCATGACTGCTGTGGATTTCTTTGTGGGCAGAAAAAGGCGGCAATGCAGGCAGGAGCCCAGTACAAAAGGCCAGCCTGCAGCGCCGGCAGAAATGGAACGAGAGAGTGAGAGAGGGGGAGTGAGCAAGCTCAACGGACCTGTGTCGGGACTGCTGCAGATTTCTTTTTGGGCAGAAAAAGTCACCAATGCAGGCAGGAGCCCAGTACAAAAGGGAAGCCTGCAGCAGTGGGAGACACAGAATGAGCGAGTGAGGGAGGGGGAGTCAGTGAGCTCAATGGAGCTCTGTTGGGACTGCTGCAGATTTCTTTTTGGGCATTACAAAAGGGCAACCTGCAGCAGTGGGAGAAACAGAATGAGCTAGTGTGAGGGGGGGGGTGAGCAAGCTCAATGGAGCTCTATCATGACTGCTACAGATTTCTTTGTGGGCAGAAGAAGGCGGCAACTCAGGCAGGAGCCCAGTACAAAAGGGCAGCCTGCAGCGCCGGCAGAAATGGAATGAGCGAGTGAGACAGGGGGTGAGTGAGAGAGTTGAACGGAGCTCTGTTGTGACTGCTGTGGATTTCTCTGTGGGCAGAAAATGCCACCAATGCAGGCAGGAGCCCAGTACAAAAAGTCAGCCTGCAGCAGCGGGAGACACAGAATGAGTGAGCGAGGGAGGGGTAATGAGTGAGCTCAACGGAGCTCTGTTGGGACTGCTGAGGATTTCTTTGTGGGCAGAAGAAGGCAGCAATGCACCCAGGGACCCAGTACAAAAGGGTAGCCTGCAGTCGTGGGAGAAGCAGAATGAGCAAGTGAGAGAGGGGGAGTGAGCAAGCTCAATGGAGATCTATCGTGACTGTTGCGGATTTCTTTGTGGGCAGAAAAAGGACGCAACGCAGGAGGGAGCCCAGTACAAAAGGCCAGCCTGCAGTGCCGGCAGAAATGGAATGAGCGAGTGACAGAGGGGGAATGAGCAAGCTCAACGGACCTGTGTCGGGACTACTGCAGATTTCTTTGTGGGCAGAAAAAGCCACCAACAGAGGCAGGAGCCCAGTACAAAAGGGCAGCCTGCAGCGCCGGGAGAAACAGAATGAGCAAGTGAGAGAGGGAGTGAGCCACCTCAATGGAGCTCTTTTGGGACAGCTGTGGATTTCTTTGCTGACAGAAAAGGATGCCAACGCAGGCAGGAACCCAGTACAAAACAGCAGCCTGCAGCACTGAGAGAAACAAAACGAGCAAGTGACAGGGGGCAGTGAGCAAGCTCAACGAACCAACGCAATTCACATTCAGCATTGACAAATGCTTGTTTTAGTAAGTCTTCTCTGGACTTTTTCTAGCTGTTTCTTAGTTTTAACATCCTGTGTAGTGAAAAATTGGGCACAGTATTCCAGATGTGGGTGTACCAAAGTGGTGTAAAGTGGAAGTATTACAGTTTTATCTCTACTCTTGATGTTTCTTAATATACGTCCTATAAACTTTTGACATTTCTTTACAACCTCATTATTATATATAGTAAAAGAGATCATTAGTGTTGAATACCCCAAGGTCTTTCTCTTCTTCAACCTCTGTTAGTTTAATGTTATCTATGGCGTATGCATACAAAGGTCCCCCCAAAATGCATAACCTTGCATTTGGAGATGTTAAACTCCATTTTGTCGGTTTTTACCCATAGAGCTAATTTAGCTGTTATTTTGAAACAACGTAGCATCATTAATAGATGATACATAACTTCCTACCTTACAATCATCTGCATATTTGCAGATACAGGTGTTTTTTGTAGGTTGCAAGGTAGATATCACGTCTTTCGGATGAGACGTTAAACCGAGGTCCCATCTGCCTGGATTGGTGGTAGTTCAGGTGGATGTTAAAGATCCCATGGCACTTATCGAAAAGAGTAGGGGAATTTCCCCGGAGTCCTGGCCAAATTTCCCTCATTCACTAAAAATACCACCAACAGCTTAATCTGGTTCAAGGTCAGTTGGCATTCATCTGTATTCCCCTCCCCCAGGTCGTGCCTGAAAATAGGCAGGATTTGTCTAGTGCACTTACCCGGTCAACAAAAGCTAAATAAAATAAATAAATAAATATAATGTTGAACAGAACTGGGTCTAGGACTGAGCCTTGAGGGACTCCACTAATAACCTGTCCAGGTCTGGAGTAGTGTACTTTGATTGATACTCTCTGGGTTCTGTTTATCAGCTAAGACTCCACCCATTGCATTACATTTGTGTGTACTTTCAATTTACATAATTGTTCCAATAGTATTGTATGTGAAACTTTAGCAAATGCCTTAGTGTAATCTAAGAATACTACATCCACTGGTATGCTGGTATCCAATGCTGCGCTGACAGGTTCAAAAAAGTGAAGAAGGTTGGTTAAACAGGACCTTCTAGGGACAAAGCCGTGTTGTGTAATATCCAAGGTTCCTGTATTTTCTACATATGCTTTTAATTGCTTGACTAATAGTCTCTCCATACTTTTACCCAGTGCTGATGTTAGGCTGATTGGTCTATAGTTGGCTACATGGGCTCTATTTCCTTTTTGAATATTGGAGTCACAAAGGCTGCCTCCAATGTTCTAATGCTTTGCCTTCAGATAGGGATGTATTGAATAGTAAGGCAAGTTCATTAACCAACTTTTTTAAAAATAGGTTTGTTATACTATCTGGTACTGGGGCACTTGACATCCTCAATTTATGGATATAATCTGTGATTTATTTTATGTCAAATAATACAGGAAGTGTTGTAGGTTCTGGGATCTGTATTGAGACAGTATCCTTTGTGTTATATGCACTAACAAAATAATCATTCAGAGGGTTAGCCACGTCTGTTTCACTAGCAATAATTCCAGCTGGTGTATGTATGAAGCCCATAGATATTTGCTTCACCTTAAGTGATCCGACATATGAACAGAATTGTTTTTATTATCTTTCACTTGATCGACCAGCTTGTTTTCTAGTTTAGTTTTAGATTTTTTAATGGTGCTTTTAGTTTCTTTAGCTAATTGCTTAAACTTCATCCAGTTTAAATCCATGGGCACTGATTTGTATTTACAGTATTAGAGTATTTTTGTTTCTTTCTTATTGATTTTTTTATTTTAGAGTTCCACCGTACAGGGATTCTTTTTGAGTTTTGGTATTTACTTATTGTAGGTACCCATGTTTTAATGCAGTGATTTATATGCTTATGACAAATAGCTGATACAGATTTAAGATCTTTTCCCTCTAATTCCTGTTTCCAATTCTATGTTTTTAAATATTGTTTCATACTATTATAATCTGCATTTTGAAAATCTTTAAACTCAGTTTTACCTTTGGTTAATTGTTATTTAATTGCATACTCATAATACATCATGTTAAATCGCTGTCTCCAATGGTGGTAATATTTTTATATTGTTAATTTTTTCAGGCATATTTGTAAGTACCAGATCTAGGATATTATTTCCTCTTGTGGGTATAGTTATTAATTGATCCAAATTTAACAGTGCAATTGTTTCCATAAATCCTTTTTCTACAGAACTAGTACCTAAGGATGATTTCCAACAAATACCAGGGAGGTTAAAATCACCCATCAAGACAGTCTCTCCAGTTGTATCTGTTGTTTCTAGTGTTGTCAAAAACAAATCATTTTCAATTTGGGTATAATTCAGGGGGTGATAGACTGATCCTATTTTGAGTAAGTTAGTGGATGTTTTTACTTGATACCAGCAGAGTTCTAGACTGGGATGAATAGTATTAGTCAGATTCAACAGCTAGGATGGCATCTTTTACATATAGGGCAATTGCACCCCCAGTTGTAGGTCTGTTTTTATGTAATAGATTATAACCATTAATATTGGTGTTCCAGTCTCCCTCGGAAAACCAAGTTTCAGTGACTGCACATATGTCAGTATCATAATGACTTAGAATGAATGTAGGTTCCTCTAGTTGTTTCTCAGACTTCTTGCTTTGAGGAGTAAAATATTTAATTAATTTTTTGAGGTTATAACATTTTTCCTTGATTGCTGCACATTCGACTTATTGGGTTCCTCATGTAATAGGTTTTCATGGGTTTTAAAGAGAATGTGTTGATTGGTTTTATTAGTGTTGTCTGATGTTCCTACCCCCTTTTTATCTGTTTAAAGTTTTGTTAATACAATTATTGATATGTTCAGCTAGCAATTTGTTACTCTGTTTATTTAGGAGCAGCCCATCCCAGCAATACGGTCAGCTATTGACATCAAATGATTCCCAATGTGTTATACATTGTGGCCCAGATATTCAAGCGCGGTTGTCACAGGACACCAGCCAGTCTGGAAAATGCACTACTGTGCTATATTCAGGGGAGACAGCTGCACTTCAAATCGCAATGTGCAAGAGCGCAATGGTGATGAATGCATGTGCAGCTGAAGGGGGAGGAACCGTGAATAAATGGCGCAGTGCGATATTCAACAGCATGTGCCATGAGCAATAGGGGAGCAAACGGAAGTTGCGCGATAGTGGAAATGATCCAAAATAAAAAGGAACAAGAGAGAGGCACAAGAACGCTACAGGAAAACCAGATTTGGGAGCAAGCTGACAGCAACCAGGCACACAGTAGCAGTGAGCAGGACAGGGCAGGAGCAGGACAGAGCACCTGGAAACCACCAGGAACAGGGAAGGAGTGAGGAGCCTGTGCCACTGTGCAGGAGGAAAGGGGCAGTGCCACATTGGACTGACGGCACTGACCGTGGGCAGGACATCCAATTCTGGGAGGTGTTCCCGGTGCAGGCGGAGTAGCAGAAAGGACAGCAGGGGGAATGGGAATACAGCTGCCAGGGGGTGTAACACAAGCCAGGGACATGGCCAGTGCCACTATTCAGATGGAGGCAGTAATGAGGGGTTTGAGAAGGCAAGCAGCAGGGGGGCACAGCCGGGAAGGGTCCATCGGCAGTATTCCCCCAACAGGCAGTACCGAGCCCGCACCAGCTTCAAGCTGTACAGTGACACCGAGATAGTGGGACGGTACCGCCTGAACCGGGCGATCCTGAGGCAGCTCTGTGAGCTGTGCAGTGATGTGATGCAGGCACCTACATGATGGGGCCAAGCTCCGTCAGTGGAGACAAAAGTGACAGCTGTCATATGCCTGCTCACCATGGGTACCTTCCAGAGATTAACAGGGGACACAAGAGGCATAATCCAGTCGGCCGCATCACGCCTACTCACACAATTCCTCAGCGCACTGCTGTCACATGCTGCGGAGTACATCCAGTTCCCCAGCACACCGGCGGAGCACACAGCATACATACAAGAGTTCCACAGGGTAGCATGTATGCCTGGTATGCTTGGGGCCATTGACTGCACCCATGTGGCCATCTGCATACCACCTGGCCCCGAAGGTGCAGCATACATAAATTGGAAGTGCTATGCAAGCATCAACTGCCAGGTGGTGTGCGATGCTAGGGGGCACATAACCAATGTCTGTGCCATGCACCCTGGGGAGCACATGATGCCTTCATCTGGCACCAGTCTACACTGTGCCACAGGTTTGAGAGTGGGGACGTCCCCACTGACCACCTAGTGGGTGAGTATGCAAATCACAAAGAAAGACATGGATCTTGGGAAGGGCATAGTCAGAGGTGACATAGGTACTGGCCTAGATGGCCCATGGCAAGGCGACACTGATCACCAAACTAATGTCCACTCTCTACACACAGGTGACAGTGGATACCCACTCCATCCCTGGCTGTTCACACCATACTGGTGGCCTGCTACCCCATTGCAGCTTTGCTACAATGAGGCACATGCCACCACACGCAATGTCATAGAGCGGGTGTTCGGGATGCTGAAGGCACGTTTCTGTTGCCTGGACATGTCTGGCGGTGCCCTACAGTACCATCCCTCAAAGGCCTATGGGCTATTCCTGGCCTGTGGCATCCTGCACAACATGGCCAACAACTGTGGGATAACTGTACAGGTCAAAGAGGGGGACAGCAATGGGGACGATTAGGACGCTGGTGCAGATGGTGATGGGCATTCCCTTCCCTTGGTCAAAGGGACCCCTGACTGATCCAGATGGTGCAGCTGCACTGGGACACCATCACAGAGGAGCACTTCAACCAGCCCAGGTAAGTCATGGGGCCATGTGCAACCACCAATGGCAAGGGCACAACCCACAAACACGCATGGACAAACCCCAGGGGTGCATGTCATAAAGGGAATTGGCTGAACATGGAACCACACATGCTGTCAGGGATGGGCAAGGTCTAACATGGCAAGCGGTCACACACACACACACAGACACACACACACACACACACACACACACACACACACACACACATATACACACCCCACAAGACATGCATAAAGGGTAGGAGGCAAACCGACCCCAACCACCACCCCTAGCCACGCACACGTCCACAGACCACCACCACCCAGTGCCTGTCATTGTGCATGTGTCAGATGCTGAGCACCATTGCACAGCGGCAGACAGCGCAATGCAGGCATCATCATGCACACGCCACAGTGGCCAGCAGCTGGGAGGGTGTGCAGATGGAATGTGTGTGTGTGTGTGTGTGTGTGTGTGTGCAGCGCCGGGTACCCCACCCATGCATTGCACATTGAACAACACACTGCACACAGGGCAGCATCAGACAGTAGCCATGGTGGGAGACAGGTCAGTCACGCGGCACAGTGCCATGGCCACCACGGATGCGTGGGTGGCCCCACCGAGACCCGCCAGCAGTGACAGGCAGACCAATGGCCTCATGGGGTGGCACAGATGGTCCCCCAAGGATTCTGCTGCATGAACATGACCGTTCTCAAGCAGGGGTCTGCAGCTCACTGAACATGCCTGCACCAGGTGTGCTTGGGATGCCCATAGCCGAACCCAGTGTCGACAAGAAGGGTGTCCCACAACACTGGGAACAGGGGGGTGGACATTGCACTGCACGGTGTCTGCGACACATGGGTAAATAACTGCGTGCCCATTGTGGCCATGACAGCTGTGATTGCCTGTGTCTGCCTGTCAATGGCAGTGGTCACATCATCCCGCAGCCAGTCCATCCCTGCCAGGAGCAGACCGGTGTCCCTGTTGCACCACTCTTCTGCCTGGCACAGGACCGCACTGAGTGCATCCACTGCAGTCACAAGTCGCAACTGCTGGTCCACTGAATCATGGAGTATGCGGGTGTGCTCATCTAAGAGGTCATCCGCCTGATCGGCATACTGTCCCTCACAGTGTTCACGGCCATGATGGGCAGCACCCCTTGAGGTTGGGCACTGCACACCACAGCCATGCCTGGGCATGTCCACAGGTGGTGCACTGACACCACCCCCCCAACACTGTCCCCCCATGGCCACTGCTGAAACTGCACCTCTGGCTGCTGCTCTTCAGGGCTCAACGGTGCCGCCGCAGCAGCCACAACAGCCCCACTGTCCTGGACACACACCAGTGCTGCCCCACTGGTGCAGACAAGCACAATCTTGGACTGTGATGTCATGCAGACCTTCATGGTGGCACCACCCACGGCTATGTCTGTGCTGTAACCTGCTGTTCAGCCATCCTGTGGCCCACACATATCACTGTCCATGATGTGAGCTCCATCTTCATCAGTGATGGATCCGGCACTGGTCCAAGTCTCAGCATGCTGGCATCCATGGATACTGGCAAGCTGGGACATGGGCAGGGCCTCCTCCGCACCTGCTCCACTAACATCAGTCCGGACAGCCAGGTGGGCCCATTGTCATCCTGACCCTAGGACACCTGTGGAGGTGGATGGGCCCTCCTCTGTGTCCAGAGTATCACCCTCAGTGAACGAGCCCACCACCACTGACCCATGTAGATGCTCAGGAGCTGTAAGGGAACACAGTAGCATTAAAGTATCTGCCCTACCCTGTGGCATCCCCCCACAGTGACAGATCAGGACCCACCATGCAGTGATGGGCTACTACCCATCTGGAATCCACCATCTGGAACACCCTCGATAGCACAACGACACATGCTGCCAGCAACCCGCTCTTCCTGTGGGGTCAGGCATTGCACGGCCAGCTGTCCCCCACCGGTCACAGCCCGTGCTGCCCTGATGGCAGCCACCTTATCCTTAATCCTCCTCCTGTCCATATCCACCTTCTTCTTGCACTCCTGCACAGACCACTGGTGGCTGCCATGCTGGTTGACAGCACGGGCCACCTCTCCCCATACAGGAGCAAGAGCCTGTGGTGTTCCCCCGCTGTCCACTGAGCAGTGGCTCCTGGTCAAGGTAGGCCTCAAACAGGGCATCTGTTTCTGCCTTGGTGAAGTTTGGCCTCCTTCTTCCTCCCATGTCTCTGTTCCTCCTCCTCCACCTCACGATCACTCATCATTGATCCTGTGGGAATGACAGGTGTTACCTCTGACTGTGCCGTCCCATGCATCTACCACACACCACAGTCCACACTCCCAAACAGCATGCAACTCACCACAATAGACTGCAATACCAGACTATGGCCTCTGCAGCTCAATGTCGCATTTATATAGCGCAACACATACAAATGAGGCGAGGCACAATTTTAAGTGGATGCTAATGCAGTGTCTGTGCCATTGAATTGCTGATGAGCTGAGTTGCATATGCTGGCTGAATATCGCACTGTTGCACCTTGCGCAATTGTGTTGAATGTGCTCAGGCAAGGGCGCAGTTCTGTGACATGCGCAGTGGACACTGAATGGCACATGCCCGGGGTGCTGATGCCGACACCTGCCACGCTGCTGACATGCTGTGCATGGGAGGCAGTGCAAGGCATAGCCACCATTGTGCCAGTGGCACTACTGCACTGTTCACATGTATGGCACTCTTGCACTGGGGTGCCATAGGCACCATGGAGCCACAGAGTGGTAGCCACTACAGGACATCTCACACAGGCACCCAGTCGCGATACAAGCAATCAGTACCAATCATGCTGTGGCAGTCCGTGTGTGAGAGACCCTTGACCCTGTGCCCGACCTTTGCCCCCTAGGCACCATGCGTCAGCATGGGTGCACCACTATCCAGCTGTTCGGTGACAGCACGCTAGGAAATGGCAATGCTGTACCATGCAGCATCTGCACGTGGCGGACGGCACTACCGAGCGCCATTTTGACTCCAACCAGCTTCAGAGATGGCAAGAAGGAGGGCAGCTGTTTGGAGCCAGGTGGACCTGGCCAATTTGGTGGCCATAGTAGAGCCCCATGCTGGGGCACTTTTTGGAGATGCACCCTGGACAGGGCCAGGAGTGCAGTATGGGAGAAGGTGGCGGTGGCACTGGAGGAGGCCACAGGAATCAGGCACACAGCTGAGCAGTCTTGCCACCAATACAGGGACCTCTGGCACAGGGACCCAGACAGGCTTGCATGTGCCAGGAGAGGTGCAGTGCCATGACCAGGTAGCTGCCCCATCCATACACTGGTTGCGTCAGTATGGGTATCGCGGTAGGCATGTGTCCACCACACAGGGGGTGGGGCCATCCAGTGTGGGCAGTGGTGTTGGTGGTGGAGGTGGTGTTGGGGGGGTTGCGGCATGGCTGAGCTGAGTAGGATCGCACATACCCGGTGTGGGGGTTTTTGATACTGGATTGTACTGATAATCCACTCTCCATTTATGTACCCTAGGCCCTGATGAGTGGCGCCGAACCAGACTGGACTGACACCGAGGCGTGGATGGTGGAGATGTTCAACAGCCATGGGAAGACAGTGGAAGAGGACTACAGTGCCAGGATCAGGCCGATGATGGTGAGTGCCTTTCTTCCAGGATATTCTGTGCATGCTGTGTTGCATGGCAGGCGGCGGGGCATGGCCACCATCCATTGACACCAATGACGTGACTGCCACACAGTACAGTCAGCACTGTCCAGTGGCACTGCATGTGTGGGTGTGCATAACTGGTGGTCCATATGTGCACCAGGTACATGGCTGTGCCACTGCCTTCGCACCGCATAGCCATGTCACTGTACAGTCACGGTGGTGCTGTGTGGGACTTGGGCGGTGGGTGTATGCAGCGGTCCGTATGGCTATGTGCACCTAGTAGGCATGTCATGTGGACGCAATCACTGTGAGTGGTCGCACACCATCATGGGGCATGTGCCATGGCTGTATGCCATGCACAATGGGTGGGCTGCAGGGGGATGGACATTCACACTTATTGACTCTGCTCCCTTGTCCTAGGTGGATGGTGGATGATGCAGTTGGAGAGGGCCATGCAGGAGCTACTCCAGCTTGCAAGGGCATCATTGGAGGTACTGCAAAGGTTGGACCAGCATGGTGTCCGGAGGTGGAGAAGCAAGAGGCACCACAAGAGCGGGGAGCAGGCCGGCCGCTAAGCCCTCCATGCCCCATGATACACCCTACCCCCCTGGACCCACCCTCACACCCCTTCTTCCCTCTCCCATTTGTTCACCTCTGCCCCTTACCCACCCCCACCTGGTTTGTGGCCCTCACCTCCCCATATGTATATAGCTGTAAATAGTTGTTTTGTACCTTTGAGAAATATACATTTGTTTTGTTATGCCTACTGTGGTGGTCTCTGATTTGCAGTGGGCTACAGGTGATCAGCTGCAGTGGTGTGTATGGTGTCAGGGGTAGTGCAGGCATGGACATGTGTGTGTGTCCATAGAGGGAAGTGCCTATGGTGTGGGCGTAGCTATCAGTCACTGTCTGTGGTTTGTGTTTTGTTCCCTGTGCACTGGATGACTGTGTGCAGTGGTCCACGGTACATACACTGTGTCCATGTCACCCCTGTCAGACCATCCATGGCCTGTGCAGCTGACACCCTTGCATGTCTGTGAACTGCACAGTCTGCTGGCATGTCAGTGGTAGCTGTCCATGCTGGACAGCCACTGTACCCAGCACAATGCCGGGTTGCCTCCTGTCACTGGTATGGTGCATGTCTGCCTTGGGTGGCACTGTGGCCTCTGCTGTTGTTGTCCCACCTCCATGCTGTCGCTTGTGTCTGTTGCAGGGATGTGCCCACTGTCTGTCACTTGTGCTCTGGCTGCATGCTGGTGGTGACAGCTTCATGGTGCCTACGCAGGGTGGCTGGCACACCTGTACCATGCAGGGGTGCTGGCCGTGTGTACACGGCTGCCATGGCCACACGCCAGTGGCTTGATTGACCCGCTACTGTGTCCCTGTGTTGGTGTGCCCTTGGGTATGGGTGGGTATTTGTCCATGCACTGTGTTGCATCCTGTGTGGCGCATGCTTCCATGCACCACTGTGGGTGTCTGTGCTGGCTGGGTCAGGGTGTGTCCTTGGGAGGGTGTGCAGGGTGCTGTGCCACTGGTGGTGGGGACCGGGGCATGCCCTGTCACGTGTAGGGTACCTCATGTGCTGACACATGGTCAGTCTCTCAGCTGTACCTCAGGGGGGACGTGTGTGGTGGCACTGTGTATGCAGTCGTGGCATTGCTGTCTGCTGCCACCCACTGAAGGGTGCTCATGGTGGGGCTGCCTTGTATGGTTCTGTGGTGCACAGGGTTGCATTGCCGTGGTGGGGGTGGTGGCATGCATGGGGTGTCTTGCCCTGGTGGGTGCTGCTCCTGGGCTGGGTGTCTGGGGATCACGGTGTAGGGTGTGCTCTGCATTGGTGGGATGGTGTGGCACGAGGTGGCCTGACCTCCTTGTGTGCCGGTCACAGCTTGCCAGGGTGTGTGCTGGTACATCATGCCCCAGCTGTGGGTTTGTTGCTGGTATCCATGGGCCGGTGGTTATTCCATCTCTCCCTCGGTTGTGCAGTGCATGGGGTGTGGGGGCCAATGTCTGTTCTGCTGTGTGCTCCTCTGCCCATCTCTAGCATGGGTGGTCCGCCTGTGCATCCTGTCCCTGTGCATCCCTGGTTGTGCTGTTGCGCTGCTGCCCTGCTCCACTGAGCATCCCTGGTTGTGCTATTGCGCATCTGAACTGCACCACTGCACATCCCTGGTTGCGCTATGGCACAGTTGGCATGATATTCAGTTGTGTGCTGCAGGTGCATCTTGACTTGCGCAGTGTTTGAATATCACGCTTATTGCGCATGGGCGCAGTGGACCTGTGCTTGCTCCTGCCGTTGCGCACTTTTATGGCACAGTTTGAATATCTGGGCCTGTATGTTTTGTTTAGTATACCATTCTCTGATCCAATTATTGATTCCTTTTAATTTTTTATATTGCCAACATGTAGCTCTTGGTATGGGGAGAATTTCTGAAATTACAGGGATGCAACCAAGATTAATTATTTTATTGATTAAGTTAACAAGCTCCTGTTTTATTTTATGTAAGGGTTCATGAAATATATTATTAGTGCCCACATGAGTTATCACAAGAGTGTTTGTAGGTGCTTTTTATGTTTGTTTGCATGCATGTGCAAGAAACATAGTGCCATCATCCGAGTTTCTGGAGGTGTGTCACCCCCTTTTCCAATACCCTCCGTGTGTTTGCAGGCATGGCCACAGTTGCCCAATGCATGCTGCAGCTGTCTATGACAGTACCAGAATGCAGTGGCTTACAGTTGTAAGGGAGAGAGCCACTTCAGTGAGCATGATCAGATAAGGGAAGTGCTCACTGAAGTGCTTTCCCCCCCAAACAGTCTTCCAGGTGCCACGCTGGGAGCCCACCCCCAGCTTGGCAACAATGTGTTTGGCTGACTGGAGTGCCCAATCCCCAGTTGGCTCCACAGTCCCCCCCCAAGAGGTTACCGAGTGCCATGCTGGGAACCCACCCCAGCGTGGGAAAAGTTGGAATGGCCGACGGGGCTGCCCAATCCTCTTCGTCTCCACTGCCCCTCCAAAGCTTTCCAGCTGCCATGCTGGGAGCCCACCCCAGCATGGCAAATGTCCCGCGTTGTAATTGAAAAAAAAAAACCTGAAAACGCAAAAACGGTCCATCGATGTCTCCCTGCCCTCCTCCCCCACCAGCGCCCATCGTCTGCGTACCCTGCCTCCTCACACCCCCCCACCCCATACTTACCTCTGGAACTCAGCACAACGATCTCCGATGGACCAGGAACATGTCTTCACTCTTCAAAGCCGACCGCGGAATGAGGAAATACCGGTAAGCTGTATAATGGGATAGATAGGGTTTTTTCAACTTTGCTGCATATCTCAGGCATTTTTTGGAATTTTGGCACCAAATTTTCAACATGGGGTTTTTGGGACCCCTCCTCATGAATTCTGTCACTGTCATGGCGTTATTCTGTCCCAAAGGGTGATTTCACGGTCACTGCACGAAATCACCTTTTGGGACTGAGTAACAAAATGACAGTGCCAGTGTTCATAAAGTGGGCTCTCAAAATGCCTATGTTGAAAATTTGGTGAAAAAATTCCTAAAAATGACTGTTTTACGAGCGTGCATTGTGCTGTTCCTACGCACGCTCATAGGTTCATGAATTTTCAATATTTTCACTCCGGATTTTCAACATTGCCATTTGACCACACCTCCTTATGAGTAGTACAGCTGTCATGTTTCACATCTCACCCAAAATGTGTTTCCGCGCATGAAGTGCACAATGGAGCAGTCAGTGTGCAAAATCAATGTTCGGGACACATTAAGAAAATCACAGTGACACTGTTCATGAGCAGAGGTGTTAAAATGGCTATGTTAAAAATTTGGTGAAATAATTCCCACAAATTACTATTTTATGAGCATGCGTTGCGTTGTTCCTACGCATACTCGTAAGTTCACGAATTTTTATTATTTTCATTCCAGATTTTCAACATTGTCATTTTACCATACCTCCTTATGAGCAGTACAGCTGTCATTTCTCACTCAAAATGTTTCTCTGTGCATGTAGCGTACAATGGCACAGTTGGTGTGCAAACTCAATGTATGGGACACATTAAGAAAATCACAGTCACACTGTTTATGAGCAAAAGTGTTAAAATGGCTATGTTAAAAATTTGGTGAAAAAACTCCCCAAAATGACTGTTTTACGAGCGTTTGTTGCACTGATCCTACACACGCTCATAAGTTTGCAGATTTTCAATATTTTCACTCCAGATTTTCAACACTGCCATTTTACCACACCTCCTTATGAGCAGTACAGCTGCCATTTTTCACATCTCACCCAAAACATGTTTCCGCCCATGTAGCGCACAATAGCGCAGTCGGTGTGCGAAATCAATGTATGGGACACATTAAGAAAATCACAGTGACACTGTTCATGAGCAGATGTCTTAAAATGGCTATTTTGAAAATTTGGTGAAAAAATTCCTAAACATGACTGTGTTACGAGTGAGCATTGCGCAGTTTCCACTCGTCCTCATAAGTTGTATATTTTCACTCCAGATTTTCCACATTGCCATTTTATTACACTTCCTTATGAACAGTACAGCTGCCATTTTTCACATGTCGCCCCAAATGTGTCTCCGCATTATAGAGCACAATGGTGCAGTTGGTGTGCGAAAACAATGTTCGGGACAGTTTAAGAAAATCACAGTTACACTGTTCATGAGCAAAGGTCTTAAAATGGCTATGTTGAAAATTTGGTGACAAAAGTCCATAAAATGACTGTGTTATGAGTGAGCATTGCGCAGTTTCCACACACCCTCGTAAGTTCATGACTTTGTAATATTTTCGGTCCAGATTTTCACCAGTGGCATTTTTCCACACTTCCTTATGAACAGTACAGCTGTCATTTTTCACAACATGCCCGAAATATGTTTTCACACTTTCAGCACAGAAATGCATGGTCGCTGTGGGAAATCATTGTTCGGGACAGATAAAGAAAATCACAGTGACACTGCTAATGACCGGAGGTCCCAAAATGCCTGTGTTGACAATCTACTGTAAACAATTCCCAAACTAACTGCATTATGGGTGCACATTGCACAGTTTCTACGCACGCTCATGACTTCACCAGTTTTTTTAATATTTTCACTGCAGATTTGCAACATTTCCATTTTTTACACCTCCCCATGAACAGTACAGCTGCCATTTTTCACATCCTGTTCAGAATGTGTTTTTGCACCTGTGGTGACAAATGCCGTAGTCGCTGTGCAAAAGCAGCTTTCGGCTAACAAACTGATATTGCCACTGTTCATGAGGTGGGGGGTCACAAAAAACCCATGTTGAAAATTTGGAGTGAAAATACCAATGAATGCCTGAGGCGTTAGGGTTTCCGACCATAACACCCCACCCTGTAGATAATGACAGGCATCAGGGCTGTGACTTGGGATTGTCACCTGAAATGCTCATACCATTCCACCCCCACCCACACCCTGCAGCCACTGAGAAGCATCAAGGTGTGCCTTGGACTCTTTGGCCCCAAAGTTCACCCCATTCTCCTATACCGCACCCATCTCACCATATTTCCTGATGGAATGGGGTGCGTATAAGGGCCAAAGACCCCAAGGCACACCGTGACACTTGTCAGTGTCTGCAGGGTAGAGTGTGGTGAAATGGTAGTGGTCATTATGCCTGATGACCCAAAGTTACACCCCAATGCCTGTCACTATCTGCAGGGTGGTGATGGGGTTGGCTTCAGTTCAATACTTCACTGCCATTCCTATTATGCAGCTCTGTAACTCCTACACTACCAATGCCAATGCCAGCAAGCAAACATTCGGCATTGACAAATGCTTGCTTTATTATATTATCCAACATGTAAGTGATATTCTGTATTGTTGCTCCCTTAAAACTAGATAAGGTTCTGGTTGCTTTGTTTGGTTCAAATGTACTGCGGTCAAAGTGTTTTATAATTGAATCCCCCAGTACATAGATGTCAGTACTGATTTCCTGTTCTGTGGACATTTCTGTAGTTGTTTGATTCAGTTTCAAAATGTATTAGGGGTTGTCCTTCACTTGAATTTTGTTGTAGTGAGGTTCTGACATCAGCTATTTCAAAGTGTATTAAATGTTGTTCTTCTCCTAAATTATGTTGAGAGGTGGCTTTGTCATCAGGTATAATAGTACTGTTAGAAACCAGGGGATCATCATTTACATTGTTAAGGGGATCAAAGTGGTTTAATAGAGGAATATATTCCTCTATAGAAGAATCTGAAATTGATTAGCCTTTCTACCCTTTTTTGCCATCTTAGACGCTTGAACTAAATACCATTCATCCTCAAGATTTTCACTGTTGTCTGGCTCTGTTTCTTTTTTTCCCCAGTTTTGTATTTATACATTGGGTAGTATTAGTGCTGTTTTTTTTATATACCTTATTTTGCTCTGCTCAACCTGCCAGCCCTAGGCAAACTGTGGCTAAGCTTTCTATCCCCACCCACCCACCCACCCTTCAGGTATCTCCATATCTGACCACCAGTAGCTTCACTTACTAAGGATAACATAGAGGATAATGTATGGTCCTCTATCGTTAACCGGTCAGTTAACAGTCGAGAGGTTGCCAGGGCGACCATGTAAACCTCGAGAGCGAGGCTCGAGAGGTTTACGTCGCCATGGCAACCTCGAGACGGTTAAAATTGACCGGTTGCCGATAGAGGGACCATACATTATTTTTTATAGTGTATGGTCCCACTATCAAAAATTAAATGGCTTACGTTTTTTAAAAAGTCACCGCTGTGCCCTTCAGTCCTTCCTGTGGGTTTCCCTTCAGTCGGTTCCCTGTTGGAAAAAAGCGCGCACATGCGCAGACCACTCGCTGTTGTTAACCTATCGATGTGACGTAGGATCGATAGGTTAACAACATATCTACGTCACATCGATAGGTTAACAACCTTAGGAAATGATGATTTCCTAAGGTTAACAGCATTCTAACACACATTATAGTTTAATTATTCAAACTTGCAAGAAAACATTTTTGCCATTGGCCAGTGCTTGCTTGAACAAATAGATCAATCAAGCTGTTCTCCACACCGTACCACTCCTGTTTCAGGTATTTCTTAATGATCTCAGCAGTGATGGTGCAAATTATTCCCTGAGTTCCTTCAGTATTCTGTGGTGAATGGTGCCCAGGGCTGTTGTCTTGCTTGAATCCATGGCCCCATGACAGTGGTTTGAACAGTCAGAATTTGTGTACTCAATACAGTATAATCACAGGTTGGAACTCATAGCCAATCCAGCTGCAGCATATCTCTTATTCATTTTATAGCAGACAATGTATTTACACAAGATAACCAAAGTGATATGTAAAAGTTCTACAGTCCTGGTGCCATGTCTACTGAGGGCTACTACCTCTGCCTGGGTGGCCACTAACCAGGTTGAGGGACCTTGGTTCTCATTTGGCTGTTACATGGAGTTCTTTCCCAAGATGGAATTAAACTAGCGTGGTGCCTCCACCCAGTGTACATTTTAAGTGGGTCTGATATTTAACAGTACAATTCACTGGGATGCTGTACCAACCCACCTCCAGATACAGTCACCCTAACACAGGGATTACCATAACAAAAACCCCACAGTTTCAACACTTTGAATGAAAGACTTGTGCTAATAATATGCTCACTAAAAATATACTCATGAGTCAGAATTTTCCAAAAACAGTAAACCATCATTTATTTACATGGGGATAGTTAGAAATGGGTGGATGGAGTAGACATTAAGCAAACCTTTTGTATTTTACAACTGGCATTTAGTAATTTACATTTTAGAACAATTGTCTCCCCTTTTAGATTCCAAACATATTTCAATGATTGCAGCCACCAGCCCTCTAACTAACTGCCACAGGTTTTTACCCTTAACAAACCCCAACTGGTACCAGTCCCCCGGTTCAGATGATGCCCCAGAATCTGTCTCTGGGTACACACCACTAATTTGTTGCAGGCCTGTGGTGCAGCTGGCCGGCCAGCATTGGCAGCTTACTTTAAATCAAAGGAAAACTTTCTGTACATCCATTCACTACTTCGGAAGGTTACTACGCCATTGGGCATAACTAGAAGACAACTATTTACATCCCCAGGTGCATGAGTTTTCCTGCTGTTACTCACAGTTCTGCAGACAGTCTAGGATGGCACTGAAACTGTAGACCTGGTAAGTTGGAACAGCAGAACCCGGGATCATTTGAGAAGCTGAAGACGTGAAGCAGGCACCTTACAGCTTGGAACACTGGCACCTTTCTACTTGGTTGTAGGTTCTAGCAGCTTGCCCCTTCAGTCCACCAAATAAGCCAGATGCAGAGTTCAAATGCAAGGTTTTCCAGACCACAGTGAACCCAGACCTATGAGTGACCCCACGGTCTGGCTTCCCACTGGATCCTGAGTGCCCTAGCACTCAGGCACATGCCCTTGGCTCCCTGTGTCCCAGTATGCCTTACTTGATAGGGGTTGGCTGTTTCCCCACCTGGCTCCAGGTTGCAGCTTGCAGTCACTGTCTTTCATCTGAGGTGGACTCTGCTTTGCTAATGGCAGTTGCTAGAAATTCAGTTTCTCTCAGCTTTGCATCAAGTTGGCAACTTTTATTGTTAAGGGTCTCTGGATTCTCACTGAGCATACAGTCTCAGTGAGACTTAAGCACATTCAACTGGGCTCCTCTGAGGACCCTGAACTTGACATTGACCAAACACACCTTTCCTCAATCAGTTTATTGGTGTGGAAAAACACTTTACTCACCATGCAAGTGCTGGCACACGTTCCTTCACAGTGCAGCTGCCGATGAACCAGAAGAGTCTCTCTCTCTTCTCCTCTTGAAGACTACCTGGTTTTACTGGCCAAGCCTCAGCGTGTCAGGGAAACTCCCACACCAAGTTTACATAAGCCTTTTTCCATAACCTTTTCTATAAACATTTTCTTCCATAAACCAGAACTATTTCTTTCCATACGTTTGGCCAAATGTCCTTCCCCCTTGTCTGTGATGCTGTGCCATCTAGGGTTGTAAACAAAATTCAACCTTTCCTTGAGACCAGAGCTCTGCAGCCCCCAAGAAGATCTCCATCTTCCTTGAAAACGTTTATACAATACCTTCACTGCTGTGGCGTAGCTTCTTCCCACAGTTTAATGTTGCACTTCTCCTTTGAAGATCAACTCAGCCACACTGGTGATCCTCCGTGTGTCAGGGAGACTTCCGCTGCTGAAACTACAAACTAGATCCCTTGACCAAAATTCCTCATGAATGGGGGAAGACAAACCGCAGGCCCTGGGGGACAAGTGGCTGGCAACTCCCAGGCAGACCTTTCCCAAGCCTTGCAGACCCATTCTTCTGCAAAAGGGCTGGTGCCCCCCTCCCTCTGGAGGGGCTCCCACCGAACTAACTTCAGAACCAACAGTGGTTGGGATTTGGGAGCTCACTGGCAGACACCCATTGGCTAAAATCAATGTCCCATCCAAACATTAATATGATCAGGCTCCCTCGATGCCTGATTGACTGTGTAAACGGGTGCCAAGTATTTCCCCAGCTCTTTCCCCCATAAGTCCTTTCAATAGTCCCACAGTTCTCTGAAAGAATCCTGGCCCTCTGATTGGTTGCACAGTGATCACAAGGCTACAAATATGGCTGCAGTCTAATGCAGTCCCACAACAGTCCCAAATTCACTGTTCCGGTGCAGCCAGAATAAACATATTTATTTAACAATTGCCCCTCCGATTTGTAGCATCCCATTCGCCCTTTCACACCTCTAAACAGATTAACAATTTTAATTAGCCCCTGGCCTGTTGTTAGTGCCAATTCTCACTGCCCAAAAGTGCTAGGCAGGCTCCCTCATTAATATTCAGCTCCCTCATTAATATTTCTGAGGCTGGATCACTCCCCTGATAGCCACTACTTTAAAGGAAAACACTGGAAAAGACAAAACTTTCCTCAGATACTACATAAATTCACAATTAGTGCTTTCAGACAGTAACCACTGTTTTAATGATTTAAAACAGCTACCCATAACTTCCACTTTCTGTTGCTGGCAGCCACCATCATGAGCAGCACTGAGATTCCTGAGCTCACTGTATGCTAATATGTCTGTTTGACTTCTGATAATGTTTGGCAGGACATATTAGCATAAAGTGAGCTCAGGAAGCTCTCTGCTGCTCATGAGATGGTGGCTGCCATCAATAGAAAGTGAAAGTTGAAGGCCACCGTTTAAATCACTAAAAACACATCTAGAGGTAATTTAAAAAAAAAATGTTTCTGTCTGAAAGCACTAATCAGGCATTTTTGTAGCGCCTGGGTAAAGCTGTGTCTTTTCCAGAGTTTCCCTTTAAAAGAAACATACAGAGGCTCCTCTTGCACCTCCTTTAGGTCTCCGGTCCCCAATTAGTTTAACAGGGACCTTCCGAACAGCCTCCGTTTGGCCTCAGCAATGGCTGAAAAACTGAAATCCACTACTACGCATGTACGGGCTGGTGAACCACACCAAAGTGCAGGAGCAGGTCATCTGCTCCGTGGTACAGCTTCTCCAGCCCTATTTGTACCAAACAACAATGCAGGACCAGAACAGCGGCTTCAGAGGACAATCGGGGAACTTGGCAAAGGGGGGACTAGAACAGGGGAGATGGGGCAGCCCCAAGGGGGCAAACAGGTAAATTCTACACCTGGGAGAAATAAACCATAAGGAGGTTAAGTGTCTTGCTTAAGATCAACCATGAGACACTGGCTGTGGTGGGATACAAACCAAAGATCCCCTGTTTCTCAGTTGCGTGCTTTATTTATCACTATTATACTGCCTTCCCTGAAACACTGAAACATAGAAGTTGACGGCAGATAAGGACCACAAGGCCCACTCAGTCTGCCCATTTTTTTTGTCTTACATAATGTTTCAGAGATGGACACCACAGGGAGCTATTCATTCACTTAAAACATGATCCACAAACCACAACACACATAATGGGGGTATGTACTATGGTGTGTCAGGTACGTGCAAGAGGCAAGTACCAGTCCATGCAGCTCTGCACTCATGGACAAGAGCATGGGGCTTGGCATGCACAAATGACAGCCACCGCAGGGTGACTGTATGTGGCCAAACCCCTGGTGCACTGGTCTGCAGAGAGGTGGATCAATAGACATAGGCAGGCATCCAATCGAATGCCCATCCTGGTCTCAGAGAAGATCCCTATTCCATGTGGAGCAGGGGATTGTGGGATGGCATGAGTCCCGAATTGTAAAAGTGTTGAGTGGGTGCCCAAATGACTCTCCAAGCCCTCTCTTCCTGAACGGAGGGCTGGAGCAGCATGGTGGGGGGCTTAGATCCTGACGCAGCTGGCAGGTGTACTATATGAGGGGCACACAATCAATATAGCAGGGTGCTTGCTGCCATATCCTGTGCCCCCTCACCTGGCACTCCATACCTTTGTGAATGGCGAAGAGTGTGGGCACACCCCCTGACACTCCCCTGGACTGTCCTCATGCATAGCTGCACGAATGACCAGGGAATCAAATGCAGAAGGGGTGTGCACCTCTTCTGTGAATGCTGATGGGGGTCCATGGGTACATGACTTTCAAACTTAGAGTTGCCTATGCACTGTGGATATGTGAAACATAAGCAATTACATATTTGGGGCATAGCCCCCAATCTGCACATCACTTAACAGCAGTACTCTGCATCCCAATGCCTGTCTGCAGCAGACAGTGTCCCAAATCTCCAGGCACCACTCTGCATGAGTAGGGAGCTTACTGCTGGTGTAGGGGAAGGTGCTGGGGGCAGGGGTTGTGACAGACCCCGGGAATACAATTGGATGCCTGAGTCTGCATTGTAGCTGATCCCACACTGCAGATGGAGCAAGGGAACATGAGATAATGACAGTCCTTTAAGCACTACCATATCTCCTTAGGGGAAACTGGACATTTTTAACATGAGACAACTGTTCCAGATTGACCCACTGCCCTTCCTTCCAGCTCATAAGGCTGGAGGCAGGTAGAGAAGCTGCTGGACTGGAGCCGAGGACATGCTGCAGATGAGCAGACAGTGGTGCGTAGGTGCTGTGGTATGGTCTTCCATGCATAGCCTGTGCCTCCTTTGCCTGCTCTCTGCACCATGGAGATTGTTTTGTAAATTGGACATTAGCCTATCCCCATGCCCACCCCGACTTGGTTGGGCACATTAGTGCACCAGTGGCATGGGGTTGGGTGTGGGGGTGCCTATCCAGGACTGCAGATGCATAGAGGTCCCTTCATGTGCAAAGCTGATCTCCATGTACCACCAACCCCTGCTAAGCATCCCTCTGCAGGTGCACAAGGCACCCATGGCCCTAAGTCTGCTCTGTGTATGTTCACACAACACTTTTATATGTTGCTGCATTTTAGTTAAATATATTGACACCAGAGATGAAAAATGTGGACTACAGATATAAGCTGAAGAAATAATAGAAGTATAAACCAGAGTTACTCTGGCTGTAGTTTGATAAAAAGCACACTCATCTTGTTGTGCACACACTAGATCACAAGTGGGAGGGGAACTTCAAGATTATTTTAAAACTGATTAGAAGAATGATAGCATTTGAAAGGGAGGGTGATGTAGAGTTGTTTTACTTGCTGGGACATCACAAAATGTTATGATAAAACCACATTTATTATTTTTTAAAATGTGCTTTTCTATGTTAAGTGTCTTTTCTGGACCATTTTTTTTTAATTAGATGTGCTAGTGAAAAGCCTTAATTTTTACATTGGTGCATTGACAACAGTGATGTTCCCTTATTTGCATGGAATCTGCCACCTTACTGTTAAAACAAGTTCTGGTCAGAGTCAAAACCACTGTTTATGCATTACCCTGCTAACAGATATAGAATTAAAGTTTGGGCTGGGTTATAATTTATGATATGTACAGTAGTACCTTGTTTTCATTAGGTTCTGCTTTCACCCATTTTTACAATGCATTTACCCAGGTTAGCCTAGCTGACATGCAATATGTTGTTTTCAGTTGGATCCTGCGTTTACCCATTTTTCATTGTATTTACCCAGGTTAGCCCAGCAGATATGCAGTATCTCATTTTCATTGGGGTCCTACTTTTACCCATTTTTACAATGCATTTACCCAGGACAGCTTATCTAAGATGCTGTATCTCATTTTCAGTGGGGTCCTGTTTTTACACATTTTTGCGATATATTTATTCTCAATAGCCAAGTTGAGATGCAATATCTCACTAGGGTGCTGCTTTTCCACAGTTTTACACTGTGTTTATCCAGGACAGCACAGCGGAGATGCTACATCTCATTTTCAGTGGGGTCCTACTTTACACATTTTTATAGTGCATTCACCCAGGACAAGACAGCTGACAGCAAATATTTAATTTTCAGTGAGTCCAGATTGTACCCATTGTTACCATTTATTTAGCCAGGATAACCCAGCTGAGATGCAATATCTTGTTTTCAGTGAGGTCCTGCTTTCACCCATTTTTACAGTGTATTCACCCATGATATGCCTGCCGAGAAGTAATATCTTTTTGCTATATATCTAGCCAGGATAGCCCAGCTGAGATGCAATATCTTGTTTTCAGTGAGGTCCTGCTTTTACCCATTTTTACAATGTATTTACTCATGATATGCCTCCAGAGAAGTAATATCTTTTTGCTATATATCTAGCCAGGATAGCACAGCTGACAGGCAACACGTTGTTTAGGATCCATGATGCCGGTACAACAACAAAGTTGCCAACTGACATTACAGCAACAGATTTATGTTGACCGCAATTGCAGTCGGCATAAACCCATCCAAAGAAAGGTACTTTTCTTTCGGGGGGGGGGGCTTAGCCCCCCCAAACCCATCATGCAGGGAGCTCTGCCCCTGCAGCTCCCGTAATACAAATAATCAACTCCAAGTCAGAGCTGATTCAGGGAGGGGGTACAAGACCCCCAGAGAGCAGTGCCAGGTCCCACGGCGACAATGCAACTGCAACAGTGAATTGTCACTGTTTGTTGTTGTTGTTTTTGTTGAATTTTGTTGACCCGGTAAGCCCACTGGGCCTAGAAGTCCCTTTTTCAGGGGTGACTGGGGGGAGGGGGGATACAGATGGTAAGCAACTGAAATTGAACCAGATTAAGCTGTTGGTGGTATTTTTAGTGAATGAGGGAAATCTGGCCAGGACACCGGGGAAATTCCCCTACTCCGACTGTAGGGGGCTTGGCCATTTCTCTGGAATGGCCACTCGGAGTTCGGCATTGGATGGTGCAGGGAGTCAGTCTCCTTCTCTACCTCTCCTCTACTAGAGACCGAGATGGATAATGGCAGTAAGGATCCTTTATGTATCGCTTCCAATTCTTCTTTTGGAACCGGCACAGCTCTGCAGTCTACTGATGTTACAGGGGAGCCTGGTGGTGCTAACACTAGTTCCTGCCTTGCTTCTGCAGCAAGGATTACCCTTGTTCTGTTTCTGCACACAGTGCGCTTCAGATACTGGCAGCTTCAGCTTCCAGCGTACCTGTCATTAATGTGCTGACGTCTACTGACAGGGCCCAGCTGCAGGATAAAGTTCGGGCTGTGGAGTCTTTCGGCCGCTGCTCGCAGGCTTCTGCAGCGTCTGTTTCAACGGTCTCTAAAGAGACTGGCAGTTCTAATTCGCCTCTTGGCGAGTGCCTAGAGTCTCGAGATGGTTCTTCTGCTTTGTCAGTGAAGCCTTTGCTCCTGGACCCGACGACTAGATTTTTACAGGTACATCAGACCGACCTAGGGGACAGACAGCGTCTCCCCGCCCAGCTGTTTGAGGGCTTGCCTTCCACTCGGACTTCCACTCTGGATTCAGGTACTGGTTCTTCTCGGCAACTAACTGTGAATTTTCTTGCTCCCTCTGACATTGCTACTATTTGCCCTAGGACTGGTGTGATAAATCAGGATTTCAAGTGCTATACGAAGGACTTGGCTTCTGATTTGGGTCAGCACTTTACTGATTTCGATAATAATATGTCTGTTTCTGGCATTATGATTGCCGAAGCCCTGAAAGGGTCTGGCTGGGAAAAATCTCCCATGGATGACACCTGGGCCTCTCCTACTCGGCCTAGTTCAGAGCCTCAAGGAGATTTACTAGATATTTCTGACCCACTTGAAATTCTCTCAGGGCTTCAATTAATGCAAAATCCTGTCTGGCATGTTATTGATTCTAAAGCGAAGGTCCTAGCCTCCTCTGCTGGTAGTGGGGAGCATGGTTCCGCTATGGGGGTCTCTATGGAGGTAAGCCCTCCACCTTCTACTATGCAGAGTAAAGAATCCTCTGATTTATTACATTTTGTTGACTCTACTATCCTTCCCACTGGGGTAGGGTATGGTATTATACCAGATGTTGGACTACATGTGGTTGAGGGTCCTATGTCTGGAGGAGTTTTGCCACAGCCTGATGGATAATCTTCTTCTACAGATCATACACAGTCTAAAAAGGCCCCTGATCAATCTAGTGGACATCAGAGGAACAGAACTTACACTGGCCTCTTTCATACTCCTCCGGAGCAGGCCAAGCGGAGAAATGCTGTGAGACTGAGATATAGGGGTGGGCTTGATGTATTTTGTGATCGTCTCTATGTTGGGAAGTCACTGATAAAAAACAAGTTTGCAGTTTTCACCTTCTGAAATCTATGCCCTCATCCATACCTCTGGGGATAATTATTTTGATATCAGTTTTAAAATGTCTGCAGGCCTTGAAACATTTTGGCATAGGTATCAGGAGGTTAGGCATACTCCTTTATGGTCCCCTTTCTTTGCTATTCCTCTTACAAAGCCTGCAATAAAACTATTATGGTTTTGTTCAAAAATGAAGGGGTTGCTATTACTGATATTGTTAGATGGTTATCCTCTAAATGTACAGTGTTAGGATTGCCTGATCCGATTATAGATTCAGAACATTTTTGGACAGGTGGATTGAAGTACAAGTAAATTTGCCTTTGGTGAATGGTTCTATCCAGCATTTGCCTAGTTGCTTTTATCTAGGCAGGGATAGAGGCTTTCAACCTAAGTCCTGTTTTTGATGCGGGGCTCAAACACACCTGAGTAATGCTTGTAATAGGCTTAAATGCTCCCTGTGTTTGGGCTCTGGTCATGTCAGTACTAATTGTCCATGACCAGTTTATTGTAATTTGTGTGAGAATTCTTCCCATTCCTATCGAGAGTGTCCTTGGGCCTCTCACAATAACCCGGAGATGCCACATTAGAGTCAGGACGAGACTGTCTCTAAGGCCCAACAAAATGCTCAGGCCAGGCCTCAATTTAGGTCTATTGTTCTAGAGCATCCCTCTCCCTCTTTACAGTCTTCCCCCTGTCTCACACTGCAAACTTAGCCCCTACTTTTCCTCAGGTTTGAGGCAGGTTTGAGGCTCAGTTACTTGCTGACCCTGCTCCTGATGAGGAAAGGGTGACATCCCCTTCTGTTCTCACTGTCACTGCAGACACTGTTACGGATAGCGTTCCTAGCATCTCCACCCAATCGTGTGACCCTAAGGATGTTATGCCCCCTACTGAGGATTCTGGCTGGGTTCAAGTGGGGGATCGTAGGCAAACAAGAAGTTCTACTTCTAAAGGAACCCCTTCTTCTCAGAGAAATCAGGTTTCTGATTTGCTTACTAAAAACAAATTTGCAGTTTTGCACAAATGCAAACAGGTAACGGAGACTGAGGATGATTCTGATTCCTCCTCTGTGGCCTCCTCTCAGCTAGAAATGTTGACTGATACTGATCAGCTCTCTGGTGATTCCAAAACTTTCAGTAAAAAGAGATGTAAAATGAAATCACTGGGGAAAGGGAGAGGTAAAAAGAAGTCCTGATTTTTTTTTTCCAGTTTAATGGGGGAGGTCTTGTCTTTTGGCAGTTTAAATGCCAATAGCCTGAAGAATCCTAAAAGGAGATGAGCTATTTTTTCCTTGCTTACTTCCACTGAACTCCATGTTGTTTTTTTACAGGACACCAGACTTCACTATCTTAGAGAGTCTAGTCAGGCATCTCGTGATTGGAGGAGTGGACTGTCTTTTTGGTCTCTTTCAGAAGATGTATGTGCCAGAGTAGGCATCTTTTTTAATGGTTTAGAGGTCCAAGTTATTAGACTTATTGACCTGATACAGGGGCGGGTGCTCATTATGTTTGCTTGCACGCATGTGCAAGAAACATAGTGTCATCATCCGAGTTTTCCAGAGGTGTGTCAGCCTCTTCTAATTCAGTCAGTGTGTTTGCAGGCGTGGTCGCAGTGCTCCAATCACTGCTCCAGCTGTCTATGACAGTAGTTGAAAATGCAGTGGCATACAGTTGAAAGGGAGAGCTCCGCTCAGTGAGCAGAGCTCCCCTCAACATGCGTGCACGTGACAGGTGCTCAATGCACCCCCCACGCACAAACTGTGTTAGCCACCCGAGGTGCCTAATGCCCCGCCGGCCCATGCCGCCCCAAAAGAAAAGCTAGGTGCCACGCTGGGAGCCCACCCCAGCGTGGCACACATCCATACATGGCCGACGGGGTGCCCAATCCCCCATCGGCTCCAGCCCCCCAAACAGCCTTACAGCTACCCGCTGGGAGCCCCCTCCAGTGTGGCACAAGTCCATATGGCCGATGGGGGTGCCCAATACCCCGTTGGCTCCAGCCCCCCCAAACAGCCTTCTAGCTGTCACGCTGGGAGCTCACCCCAGCGTGGTAAACGCCCCCCGTCATCTTCCTTAAAAAAAAGAAAACGTTCCCTCGGTGTTCTCCCAGCCCACCCACACCCACCCACTGCAATAATCTGCCTGCCCACACCCCCATCACCCCATACTTACCTCTGGAGTCCGGCACGACGATGTTTGGTGGACCAGGAACACATCTGCACTCTTCAAAGCCGACTGTGAACTGAAGAAATGCCGGTAAACTGTATAATGTAATAGATAGGGTTTTTTTTTTCAACTTTGCTGCATATCTCTGGCATTTTTTGGAATTTTTGCACCAAATTTTCAACATGGGGGTTTTGGGACCTCTTCTCATGAATGCTGTCACTGCCTTGGCGTTAATCGGACCTGAAGGGTGATTTCACAGTCATTGCACAAAATCACCTTTTGGGACTGATTAATGAAACAACACTGCCAGTGTTCATAAGGTGGGCTCTCAAAAAGTCTATTTTGAAAATTTGGTGGAAAATTCCTAAAATTACTGTTTTGAGTAAGTGTGCTAGCAGTTTCTACACACGCTCGTAAGTTCATAAATTTTCAATATTTTCACTCCAGATTGTCAACATTGCCATTTTACCACACCTCCTTATGAGCAGTACAGCTGTCATTTTTCAAATCTCGCCCAAAACGTGTTTCCACCCATGTAGCGCACAATGGCACAGTTGGTGTGCGAAATCAATGTAAGGGACACATTAAGAAAATCACAGTCACACTTTTCATGAGCAGAGGTCTTAAAATGGCTATGTTGAAAATTTGGTGAAAAAATTCCTAAAAATGACTGTTTTACGAGCGCGCATTGCAGAGTTCCTACGCATGCTCGTAAGTTCACGAATTTTCAATATTTTCACTCCAGATTTTCAACATTGCCATTTTACCACACCTCCTTATGAACAGTACAGCTGTCATTTTTCACATCTTGCCCACAACATGTTTCTGCCCATGTAGTGGACAATGGCACAGTCGGTGTGCGAAATCAATGTATGGGACACATTAAGAAAATCACAGTGACACTGGTAATGAGCAGAGGTGTTAAAATGGCTATGTTGAAAATTTGGTGAAAAAATTACCAAAAATGACTGTTTTAGGAGCACACGTTGCGCAGTTCCTACGCATGCTGGCAAGTTTGCAAATTTGTAATATTTGCACACTAGATTTTCAACAGTGCTATTTTACCTCACTTCCTTATGAGCAGTACAGCTACCATGTTTCGCATCTCACCCAAAATGTGTTTCCACACATGTAGCGCACAATGGTACAGTCGGTGTGCGAAAACAATGTTTGGGACAGATTAAGAAAATCACAGTGAGACTGGTCATGAGCAGAGGTCTTAAAATGGCTATGTTGAAATTTTGGTGACAAAACTCCATAAAATGACTGTGTTACGAGTGAGCATTGCGCAGTTTCCACACACCCTCGTAAGTTTATGAATTTGTAATATTTTTAGTCCAGATTTTCACCATTGGCATTTTTCCACACCTCCTTATGAACAGTACAGCTGTCATTTTCCACAACATGGCCAAAATGTGTTTTCACACTTTCAGCGCAGAAATGCGTGGTCGCTGGGGGAAATCATTGTTCGGGACAGATAAAGAAAATCACACTGACACTGTTCATGATCGGAGGTCACAAAATGCCTGTGTTAACAAGCTGCTGTAAAAAAATCCCCAAACTAGTTACATTATGGGTATGAGTTGCACAGTTTCTATGCACGCTCGTGACTTCACCACTTTTTTTAATATTTTCACAGCAGATGTTCAATATTGCCATTTTTTACACCTCCCCATGAAGAGTACTGCTGTCATTTTTCACATCCTGTTCAGAATGTGTTTTTGCACCTGTGGTGCCAAATGCCGTAGTCGCTGTGCAAAAGCAGTTTTCGGCTAACAAACTTATATTGCCACTGTTCATAAGGTGGGGGTCACAAAAAAAAACATGTTGAAAATTTGGAGTGAAAATACCAACGAATGCCTGAGGTGTTAGGGTTTCCAACCATAATGCCCCACCCTGTAGAGAATGACAGGCATCAGGGGTGTGACTTGGGATTCTTGCCTCTAATGCTCATACCATTCCACCCCCACCCACACCCTGCAGCCAGTGAGAGGCATCAAGGTGTGCCTTGGACTCTTCGGCCCCAAGCTTCACCTCATTCTCCTGTACCGCACCCATCTCACCATATTTTCTGATGGAATGGGGTGCGCATAACGGCCAAAGACCCCAAGGCACACCGTGACACTTGTCAGTGTCTGCAGGGTAGGGTGTGGTGAAATGGCAGTGGTCGTTATGCCTGATGACCCAAAGGCACACCCCATGCCTGTCACTCTCTGCAGGGTGGTGGTTGGGTTGGCTTCAGTTCAATACTTCGCTGCCATTCCTGTTATGCAGCTCTGTAACTTCTACACTACCAATGCCAATGCCAACAAGCAAACATTCGGCATTGACAAATGCTTGTTTTGGATGTTATTATTCAAACCCAAGAGTGGAGATTGATTAATATTTATAATCCCCAGATTAAAACACAAAGAAAAGCCACTCTTAAAGCTATTCAACCTTTTCTTTATTCATCTAAATCCATAGTTTTTGGGGGGGATTTTAATTGTATTTTAGCCCTCTCTGATAAAACAGGGGTGACTCAGAAGTTATATACGGATTCTAACTTTCTTAATTCACTTTATACTAAAGCAAACTTAATAGATGGGGCTCTATTTGGACCACAGCCTCCTGCACATACATTTAATCATGGGAGACTGTACACCAGGACTGATTATTTTTCTTATTTCTAACTGGCTACCAGGTATTCAGTATTCAGTTATTCCTTGCGAGACATCTGATCATTGTCTGATTGTTTTATCCTTGGGACGTCCACTTAACAAACCAGATTCTCATAGTTTTTGGAAAATGAATATTTCTGTTTTGGATGAGGAACATGGATGGAATGAATAGCACACAGTTCTCCAGGACAAAATGTCTGTGTTTGAATTATTTGATAACCCTGCTTTTTGGTGGCAGAAAACCAAAATGGAAATTAGGAAGTTTTGTGTGCGGTTTTCTAAAATTTGTTCTTCTGGCCGTTATCTTAAATATTTGAATAGTCGTCTCCAATTACGGAAATTGCTTTCTTGGCAAACTGAATTTCGGCTAAATTATTCTGCACAGATTCGGCAATTGAAAGCATAAATGTGTACCTACCAATATGATAGGACCACCTCCCTTTTTTAGAACAAAAGTATGATTGGAAAGGATCAGTGAAAGTTGTTAACCCTTTTGATAGCAGTAACCAGCAGGTTTATACTAAATATATGCCTTCATTAGTGTCTCACACTGGCTCTAGGATCTCCGATAATGCAGGAATTATGCAGTTAGTTTATCATCATACACATACTTTATATGGCCAAGAATTCCAGCTGAATGATTGGACTGTCTTTTTTGATTCTATAGATATCCCTCAGAGATTGCTTAATGTTCTAAAGATTTAGTTCGACCTATCACCATTGATGAAGTTGATTTTACCATCCGTCAATTGAAAATTACTGTCACCCCAGGTCCTCATGGAATTCCAAATAAATTCTATAAAAAAAGCAAAATCATTGCTTTTACCCTATTTAACTGCAGTATTTAATGTTATTGTCCAAGGGATATTGCCAATACCAACGGCTTTTGCAGATAGCAACTTAATTTATTTATATAAAGGTAAAGATAAAGAATATTTAGATAATTGGCATCCCATTAGTCTCTTGAATTCTGATTGAAAAATATTGTGCAAGATTATTAATATTAAACTTTCTAACATAGCTCGAAATTAAATTTTTCATACACAAACATGTGCAGTTCTGAACAGATCTATGTTAAATAATCTGAAATTGATAAGGGAGGTATTTGAAGGGTTTGGTACGCAGGGATATGTGCTAAGCCTAGATCAGTCAAAAGCCTTTGACCGGGTCCCTCATAACTATCTTTTTGCAGTACTAGAAAGGTATAGTGTTCCACAGGAGTTTGTCTTATGGATTAAAAACTTGTACAATCATGCCTCCATGACTCCAGTAGTGAATGGTTTGAAGGGCTCTCACATTCGAATCAAAAGAGGGGTACATCAGGGCTGTCCCTTAAGCCCTCTTTTGTATGTTTTTTTCATAGACCCCCTCCTTAGAAGACTGAATACTGATTCCACCATCAGGCATATTTCCTGACAATTCTTCCCTAGATTTTCCTAGTGCAATGGCTTATGTGGATGATATCTGTATATTAATAGCAGATCATGAATCAGGATCGCGTGCTATTGAGATTGTTCATTCTTTCTCTTTAATTTCTGGGTCTGTTTTGAACACTCAGAAAAGTTTTGGTATAGCTGTGAAGATTCCCTTACAGGATGATCAGGATGAGATTGGGGGGGTAAACATTAGGTCTGAGCATATTCAGATTCTGGGTCTTTCTTTTGGTGATCCTTTAGCAGCAGAACATAATTGGATCACTCAACTTTCCATTATAGAAGATAAAATTATGAAATGGAAATATTTTCCTATGTCTCAGAAAAAACGTATTTACATGTTGAAATCTTTCATTTTTCCCATCTTTTTGTTGGTTAGTTATATTTTCCCACTCCCACTTCATTTAGAAGCATGCCCGTACAATTTATGTTTTCAGCTTTTATGGGGTAGTCGTTTGAACCCTGTTAAACGATCAGTTACCTATTGGCCTATAAAACAAGGGGGTCTGAATATGATGAATCCAGTGTTCTTTTTCTTTGCCATATTCGTGCACTCTAATGTTTACCCTAGTTTGGCTGGTCATCATGAGGCTTGGGTACAGAGTTTTACTTCTAGATCCCAATATTTTATAGATAAATGGAGAGCACCAACTTGGAAACCCTTCACTAAAATCCCACAAGGGACTTCTGGGTATATCATTGAGGTATTTAAAAAAATAAGACAGTGGAAGGTATCCAGCCATTTGCCAGGCTTACAAAATAGAAGACTCCTCTATTCTTCTGTTTTAGCTCAGAATTTTTTGTCAGAATCCTGCTTTGATTTACCTATAGATAGCCATTACTTAACTAAACAATTGTTGGATGGTAGAATTCCGCTGAAAATGTGGGACACTCTATGGCTGTGCTGTCACAATAAACCAATAGTTCTCAGACTTTGTCACAGTGAGCCTCCCCAAATCCATGGAAAAGATTTTGAGCCTCCCCAAAAAACTGAAATAATCTTGGGCCTCCCCAAGGAAAAATAACATACTGTACTTTGTGCAGTACACCATGAATAAATTGAAACCCCTTTGAGTACTTGGCTCACATTTAGTTGTTTGATTTATGCTGACTTAAAACTTTTGAAAGAGAGCTCCTGTGCTCAAAGGTATTATCTGAACAACAAATAAATAACATAAACAAATATTATTATTCAGCTTATTGTAACCCCCCCCCCACAGGCCAACCTACTTGCTCTGCTATTTTTATTCTTGAACCATTGTTACCCCTTGTTGCAGTACCTTCATGTGTCAGACTACTTCTTCTGTTCCCTCTCTATATGAAATAACCTTCCTACATACTTTGCCTTTCCCCCTCCTTCTCTGCTCCTAAGCAACATCTTGGAGATTACTTTTCTCCTTGCTGCTGTTGCTCTTAGCACTTCTATGCTCAACCCTTGTATTTGAGCTGTTCTGCCATCAGTTTACAAATTGATCAATTACCACCACTCATTATTAAGTTATTGTTCATATTTGTTGCGCTGTTACTCATTGTATATTTCTTTATTGTTTTGCAGTTACCTTTTGAAATGGTATTCACTCCCTCCCCTCCCTGGGTACACCTGAAATGAGCCTTGGCTCATTCACCTTCCCTTGTCACCTATTAGTAAATACATACATAAAATTCACCTACTATTATCCTCTTTCAGTTTGCTTCATCTCTTCACACAAAATATATAAAACCCAAAATTTAAATACAGTGTCTTTTCAGACTTGCTTGAGCCTCCCCGGAACAGGTTGGGGCCTCCCAGGGAAGGTGGCCTCACCATTTGAGAACCCCTGCAATAAACTAAATGTTAAAGGGAACCAAGCCCATAAACAACTGGAAGAAAGGTTTTGTATTAGAGACTCCTGTATTTGTCGAGTGGAATCTATGGCACATTTGTTTTTTGATTGTCCTTTTATTGCTCCATTATGGGCTCAGTTGGCTCATGAGTGGTCCTTATCTATGTTGGCCACTATGACTTACACTGATGTGGTATATGGGAAATTTGGGTCTGATTGGAAGATTTTCTATCCTGGTACTCTTAGAGTCCTTTTTGCCATTTTCAAATGGTGCATCTGGCAAAATAGATGCCTTTTTGTGCTCCAAGAAAAACAGATCTCATTGACTGGTTTAATATGTCTTATTACCAAAGAAATATTGCATTTATATGCCTCTGAAAAGCAATCTTTGCCTGCAGTCTTGGTTGCATAGTGGTGGAGGGCACTTCCTTTGATTCTTTTTGAAGGAGTTACTTGAAATGAGATGCTGTAAAGGCTTTGATTTTCATTGTATTACATTTTGTTTTTCTTATTTTGAATATTGCGTATTATATTTTTATTTCTGCATGCTATTTTTCTTTGGTTTAGGTCCTACTGTATAGGTTTGCTGTATCGATTTGCTTTTTGAAAATTTTGTTTTGTTATATTATTTTCAATAAAACATTCCCCTACTCTTTTCGATAAGTGCCTTGGAATCTTTAACATCCACCTGAACTACCACCAATCCAGGCAGATGTGACCTCGGTTTAACGTCTCATCCAAAAGACGGCACCGGAAGACAGCACTGTAATGTCATTTGATCATGAATTGTCACTGTTCAAATGGCATACCCCTCATTTTCAGTGTGGTCTTGCTTTTACACATATTTACATTGTTTTTTTACCCAGGATAGCACAGTGGAGATGATACATCTCATTTTCTGTGGGGTCCTGCTTTTACACATTTTTACACTGTATTTACCCAGGATAGCATGGTGGAGATACTGTATATCATCTCCTGTGGGGCCCTGATTTTACCCATTTTTACAGTGTGTTTATCCAGGATAGCCCAGCGGAAATGTAACATATTGTTTTTAGAGGGGTTCTGCTTTTGCATATTTTTACAGTGTATTCACGCAAGATAGCCTAGTTGAGATGCAATATATTGTTTGCAGCAGGGACTTGCTTTTAGCCATATATTTATACAGGATAGGCTAGATGATAAGAAATACCTCATTTTCAGAAGGGTAAGCAGAGCTGCAATGTCTCATTTTCAGTAAGGTCTGATTTTACCTATTTTTACAATGTATTTACCCAGGATAGCCAGGTTACATAGTTACATAGTAAAATGTTGGCAGAAAAGGACCTCCTGATCCATCTTTTCTGCCTTGTTTTCAGATTGGCTCCTACTTCTTTAGTGAAGGTCCTGCTAGACCTGTGTCCATACTTCCCCCATGTCCTAATCTCACTAGTCCTCTGTATCTATCCGATGTATGTTTGAATACCTCCACAGTGTCTGTACCCACCACTTCCTCCGTCAGCTTCTTCCAGGGTTCAACCACCCTTTCTGTGAAGAAGTACTTCCTCACAATGCCAATGAGCTTCCCCCTTCCAGCCTTATTTCATGGCCCCTTGTCCCGGTGGTCTTTTTTTCTGCAGAAGGCTGCTCTTCCCTACATTATTAATCCCTTTCACATATTTGAATGTCTCCATCATGTCCCCCCTCTCCCTTCTTACCTCCAGTAAGTACATGTTTAGCTCCCTGAGCCTTTCCTGTTAGTTTTTCTGATGCATGCTCTGGACCATTGTGGTAACCTTTCTCTGCACTGCCTCCACCTGGTCAATGTCCTTTCTGAGATGGAGCCTCCAGAATTGGACACAGCACTCAATGTGGGGCCTCACCAGTGACCTATAGAGAGGCAAGATTACCTCCTTCTTTCTACTCATTATTCCTCTCCCAATGCAACCCAGTATCCTGATTGCCTTACCCACTACCTACTCACACTGACTTGCCACTTTGAGATCATCTGTTATGGTGACTCCTAAGTCTCTTTCCTAGTTAGTTGTTGCCACCTCCTCACCTGCTAGTTAATATGTTGCCTTTGGGTTCTTCTGCCCCATATGCATGATCTTGTACATTTTGGTATGAATCCCAGCTGCCCATCCCTTGACCATTCCTCCACTTTTTTTAAGCCTCTTCTTATCCTGTCCACTCCCTCTTATGTGTCAACCTTGTTGCAGACCTTTGTGTCATCTGTGAACAGGCATACTTTTCCTACTAGTGTGTCTGCAATGTCTCCAATGAAGACATTGAACAGCAATGGCCCCAGGACTGATCCCCATGGTATCCAACTTGTCACCTCCCCCTCCTCTGATCTCACCCCACTCACAGCTACCCACTGGCTCCTATTGCTCAGCCAGTTACACCAACTTTATCACTTTTGTTCCCACCCCATGGCTGTTCAACTTGCTAATTAATCTCCTGTGTGGGACTATGTCAAAGGCCTTCCTGAAATCCAGGTAGGCCACATCCACTGCCCCCCGTTCCATGACTCGTGTCACCCAGTCAAAGAACTTGATCAAGTTAGTTTGGCACGATCTCCCACCTGTGAAACCGTGTTGTCTTGGATTCTGCAACATATCACTGATCAGGTACTCCACCATCCTTTCTTTTATTAATGTCTCCATTACCTTCCCCACCACTGAAGTAAGTCTCACTGGCCTGTAGTTTCCTGCCTCCTCCCTTTTCCCACAGTTGTGGTTTGGCACCACATCTTCCCTCCTCCAATCCCCTGGTACTATCCTCGTTTCTAAGAAATGGTTGAACAGGGCTGTCAGAGGAGCAGCCAGTTCCTTCCTTAGTTCTTTTAGTATCCTTGCGTGTATCCCAGCGGGACCCACAGCTTTGTCCTCTCTTAATTTCTCCAATTCCCTGAGTATTCTTTCCTTTGTAAAGGATTTTGTGTCTACCCCACCCCCACCTGTTATTCCATTTTCCTTTATCTGTGGACCAATTCCCTTCCCTTCTATAGTGAATACTGAACAAAATTACATGTTCAGTAGTCTGCCTTCTTCTGGTCCTCCTCCACACTTTCTCCCCCTCCCCCTTGATTCTCACTATTCCTGCCTTGTTTTTCCTCCTTTCACTGACATATCTGTAAAATGTCTTATCCCCCTACCTCACAGTTTTCACTATGTTCTCTTCTATGAGTACTTTAGCTTTCCTAACCCATTTTCCTGCTACTTTTTTTTATTCCTATACTCCTCCCTATCCTGTTCCCCCGTGCTGTTTTGTACTTTTGAATGCTATTCTTTCTGCCCTTACAGCTTCCGCTACTTTCTGAGATAACCAAAGCTGTCTCCTTTTTGTCTTATTCTTTGATACCTGTTTCATGCAAAGACTCACAGCATCCTCTAAGGCCTTTTTCGTTTTCGCCCACCTTGCTCTACCCCCTCCCCATTTTGAATCTTTGCTAGAGCCCTGCTAACACCTCCCCCATTCTCTCAAAGTCTACTCTCCAGAAATCTAGGATCTTCGTTTTGGTGTGAAATGCTTCAAACAACATGAAGTCTTGCTGTATTCTGACATATGCAGTTAGCCCCAACACTTAAACTGCCCCAGAAAGGAAAGAATTAATTTCTATGCCAGGCACAGAATGTTGAGCTAGAACTCAGTTTTCAAACCTCTGTCTTTGGTGCTTCAGAGTGTAACTGTCAGATTCTTTACTTCGCCTAACTGTGAAGCCACTCCGGAGATTGCTCCTTCGCTTTGGTTCAGTAAAATTTCAAAACGTGTCAGTTTTTCAACTGATTTGTTTATTTTTGGTTTCAAGCCTCTGTCTACAGTACAGTAAGTAGTGTAGATAGGTAGTGAACTGTGTTTTTGGTTTTTCTACTGTGGAAATCATAATCTTCGGTTCCTAACGGTTGGTCTGGTTGGGAACTGACTTTGTGTGTGAATTTTATTTTCTGGGAATTTAGTTGTGGTGTGCCGGTTCCTATCAGTTTAAAAAAAAAACAGACTTTTACCAGTTTCTTTTCACAACCCGTGACACAGTTGGTAATGGATAGGACTGCATCACCTGACTGAAAGCTATAAAGGGTAATTTTTTTTAGTCTGGCCATGTCTGAGAAACCCAAGAAGAAAACCAGTCACACTGGGTTTCAACATTGTAGAGAGTGTGGAGAGGCCTTTGCCAAGGCCGACCCACACCTGGTCTGTGTTTATTGTCTGGGTTTTGACCACCTTAAAACAGACTGCCAAATTTGTAAAAATGTTTCTAAGGCCACTCTAGAAAAAAGATTGAGAAGGCTAAAGGAAAAGGAAGCCTAGAAGTCCACTGACCCGTATGGCCAGCCCCGTTCTGTTCAGACCGATCCTGAGGAGGTGCCCACTGACCTGGGCAATACATCCTCGGGCCAAAGAAGAGCCGACCACCTGGGTCGGTTCCATCAAAAAGGCAAAAAAGTCAGTTGGTTAGGATACAGCACCCAATACTTCAATCGCTGAAGAAATAGCCAAAGCGATCAGTATTGTGCAGTCGCTTCGCCCGGTTCCGTCCAAACTGGTGCCATCGGTTCGGCACTCGGTTCAGTTGGATCCGACTCTATCAGATTATGATCCAGATACTTATTATGAATTGGAGTAGGAGGGGATAAACAGTTACTAGATGATGATGATGACAATGATTTTGAAAGTCTTGATGTGTCCATTGACCCAGACATCTCCCCAGGCATACTTACCAATGTCTCCCCTCCAAGGCTTTCTGAGTCCCCATCTTACTATTTGTTTTACAAAAAAGTGGCAGAAACCTTCCAGCTACCTATGGTAGAAGCTGTTAAGGGGAAAGAAGAGCCTGATTTTGTTCAAATGATGGACATTACAGAGTCCAAGAGGTTGTCTATTCCCCTCCATAAATCCCTGGGGACACAGACAAAAAAGATTTTACAGACACCAACTTCTTTACCTCCAGTGGACAAAAAAATGGACAGGAGGTATATGCTATAAGGCTCAGGTACGGAGTTTTTGTTCAATCATTGCAGCCAGGTTGGGGTAGTGCAGGCTGCAGCCTGTGACAGGACTAATATACCTTTGGCTTCACACCCTCCAGATAAAGACTCCAGGAAGGTGGATGCCATGGCCAAAAAACAATATTTGGCATCCTCCTTGGGAGTCAGGCAGGCTAATTATATGGCCTACACAGCCAGATAAGGGATGTCCAGGTGGGATACAGTTCTGGAAGAGGCTAAACAGGCCTTCCCCCAGCTAGCCAAAGAGCTGGAGGAAGTAGCTGCTGATGGGACTGAGGCATCCAAAGTGCAATTCCATGCAGCTGTGGACTCCAACAATGTGGCTTCCAGAGTCATGGCTATATCTGTGTCTCTCAGGAGATTTGCTTGGTTCAGATGCACTAGTCTTTCTCAGGACACCCAAGCTAAGACCATGGATTTCCCTGTGGTGGGTAATGCTCTGTTTGGAGAGCAGACAGAGGCTTACATGAAGAAAATAGATGAGTACAGGACCACCTACAGGTGTGCACAGGCCAAAGAAAGTCAAGCCACTCCTCAAAAGCAGCAGTCTATGCGGCAGGGGCAGGGGCAGACCTTTTCACAGGCCTTTCTACCAGGCCCAGGCCTCCTCTCCCTTCCCACAGAGGGGGTTCTTCCGAGGCAGAGGCAGGAGGGGGATGAGCAGGGCTGCATCCTCTTCCCAATCCAAGGCTCTTGCCAAGCAGACACCCTGATGTGTCAGCCCGGGTTGACTCCATAATTCCAGTAGGAGGCAGGCTGGCTTATTACTTCCAGGCCTGGAAGTCTGTTACCTCAGACAAGTGGGTCCTGGAAGTAGTAAGCCAGAGACTGGCCCTCAGTTTCAAAAAGTTTCAAAAAATGAGGGTCAGGTCTTTACCACCTGCAAACACCTCCAAAACCATTGCTCTAGAAGCAAAGGTTTCCTCTCTGCTGGCTCTCAGAACCGTGGAGAGAGTTCCTACTCCACACAGGGGAAAAGCTCTGTACTCCAGATATTTCCTTACTCCAAAAGAGACAGGGGAGTGGCGACCCATCCTAGACTTAAGATATTTGAACAAACACATCTTAAAACCAAGGTTCAAAATGGTGACTCTGGGAGTAATTCTTCCCTCTCTAAGGCCAGGGAATTGGTTAGCATCCCTGAACCTCAAGGATGCCTATTTCCACATTCCTATCAGGTGCTCCCACAGAAAGTACCTCAGGTTTAATTTGCCTTCAGGCCATTATCAGTTCAGAGCCATGCCTTTCGGCCTAACATCAGCTCCAACAGTGTTTACGAAGTGCCTTGCAGTAGTAGTGGCCTTTCTCAGAAGGCAGGGGATTTCTCTATTCCCTTACCTGGATGACTTGCTCATCATGGGGCAGTCTTCTGACCAGGTCAAGACAGCTCTACAAGTCACTCAAGATTTGCTCAGTTCTCTGGGATTCCTTCTCAGTCTGCCAAAGTCAGTTCTTGAACCAGTTCAACTCCTCACTTTCATAGGGATAGAGTTAGATACTGTTCAAGAAAAGGCCTTCCTTCCACTAGCAAGGGTAAAGGCCCTTCCAGATCTCATTTTCTCATTTCACCCTCTGGTCTCTCGTCCAGCAAGACATTTTCTTCAGCTCTTAGGACACATGGCAGCTTCCACTGCAGTGGAGCAAGAAGCTAGATTCCAGATGAGGAACATTCAGTTCCACTTAAGGTCTTTTTGGTCTCAGAAGAAAGATTCTCTTTCCAAGCTTATTCCAGTGACTCAGACTCTGGTACAAGTGCTCCAGTGGTAGCTGGATCAGGACAGTCTCAGACAAAGTGTCCCATTCCTCAGTCAAACTCCTTCAGTGGTTCTTACCACATATGCTTCTCTCCTGGGCTGGGGATCCCACCTGAAAGCCCTCAAGCCCAGGGTGTTTGGTCTCCACAAGAGTCTCTCCTTCACATCAATCTTCTAGAACTCAGGACAGTGTTCTTAGCCCTTCAAGCTTTCTCGGACTCAGTAAAGGACAAGGTGGTTCAGGTCAGGACAGACAACACCACCACCATGTGGTACATCAACAAGCAGGGGGGCACTCAGTCCACGGCCTTGTGCACAAAGGCCATAAAAGTATGGTCTCTGGCCTATTCCCTTTGAACTTCCCTAATAGCAGTCCACCTTCCAGGGAAGTACAATGTGCAAGCAGATGCTTAGAGCAGAATCTCCCAGGGCCATCACGAGTGGGCCCTGGATCCTCTCGTCCTGAAAGTAATCTTCACCAGATGGGGCATTCCAGAGATAGATCTCTTTGCAGCCCCAGACAATCACCAACTTCCCCAGTTCTGCTGCAGACCTCCAGTCCTAGGGACTGTTCCCCTAGATGCTCTGATATTGGATTGGGAATGCAGCTTTCTGTATGCCTTTCCTCCCTTTCCCTTGTTGTTCAGGGTTCTAGTCAAGATCAGGTCACAACCCTGCACAGTGATTCTAGTGGCTCCAGATTGGACCAGACAACCCTGGTATCCCCTGTTGTTGTCCCTAGCAGTTTCACTCCCCCTGACTCTTCCCAAGAACCACAGTCTCTTGAGTCGTGCCTGAAAATAGGCATTGCTATGCCTAGTGCACTTACCCGGTTACCAAAAGCAAATAAATAAATAAACCTCCTCTCAAGGGAGAATCTGGTACCCCAATCTCCAGACTCTCAATCTCAAGGCATGGCTCTTGAAGAGTTAGAATATGCATCATTCTCAGGGAGTTTTGGACATGCTTAAGGTTTCTCAGAAACCTTCTACCAGGAAAACGTACAATTCCAAATGGAAAAGATTCAGCATTTGGTGTTCCCACAAACATATTCTACCAGATGATGCTAGCATTGCTACAGTTTTGGATTACCTGGTTCACCTTAATGGCTTAGGCCTTAGGCCAGCCACTTTAAACGTTCACTTGGTAGCTGTGTCTGCATTCCTGTCAGCAGGGAAGGGCTCTTCCCTGGCATCTCGTCCTGTCTTTAGTAAGTTCTTAAAGGTCTGGTTCACATCAGCCCTCCTTTTAGAAAGCCTACCCTGGCTTGGGATCTCAATATTTGCATTGCTCAGCTTATGCAGCCACCCTTTGAACCCCTGGCTTTAGCTGAGCTTAAGTACTTGACTAGGAAAACTGTGTTTCTGGTAGCTATCACTTCTGCCAGGCGAATTAGTGAATTACAGGCCCTGTCAGTTGAACCTGATTTTATCTCATTCCATAGAGATAAGGTGGTCCTCAGAACTAATAGGAGATTCTTACCCAAAGTGGTCTCAGATTTTCATCTAAACCAGTCCATCTCTCTTCCTGTGTTTTTCACTGATCATTCTTCTTCAGGAGTAAGATTACACAGTTTGGATGTTAAAAGAGCACCTAGCTACTACATAGAGCATACTAAGGCACACAGGAATGACTGTCTTCAATTCTTTCTCACTTATGGGGAAGTTGGAAAAGGTAGGCCTGCTACTAAAGAACTATTGCCAGGTGGATTGTCTCTTGTATACAATTCTGCTATGCCAAGCTAGATAAAACACCTCCCTCAGGCCTGAGGGCTCACTCGATTAGAGGTACAGCTGCCTCTCTGGCTGCTGCCAGAGATATACCCTTGTTAGAGATCTGCAAGGCAGCCACCTGGAAAACAGTCTATACATTCACCAAGCATTACTCTCTGGATATCCAGGCTAGGAGTGATGTTAAGTTTGGTACAGCAGTACTGCAGAGCCTATTCCCAAAATAGGTTCGGTAGCCCTCCTGCTTGGAGGTATTGCTTGATAGTCTGCATATGTCAGAAAACAGCAAGAGTTCATGTTGTTTGAAGAAAAAATTTCTTACCCTAGTAATTATGTTTCTACTAATGGAGTCTTGCTGTAGTCTGACCTCCTCGCACCTCCCCTCTCACAACCTAGTTTTTGGGAAGTGGGTTGGCAGGTAAAGTGTTGCACCTCAGGGGTGTACCTTGTACCCCTCCTCTTCAGGGTGGGGTGTTTTAATTTTATAGTTATATATCTTTGTTCACTACCTGGTTTTTTTTCTCTTGGGTTCTCGACTTGAGTCTTTTGGGCCCAAATTGTTGCCTTTTGGCTTATATATTTACAAATTCCACACTGGAAGTGTAGTTAGTTAGTTTGCTTGTTAAGAATCTGATGGTTACACTCTGAAGCACCACAGACAGAGGTTTGAAAACCAAACTCGAGCTCAACATTCTATGCCTGGCATAGAAATTAACTCTTTCCTCTCCGGGGCAGTTCAGGTGCTGGGGCTAACTGCATATGTCAGAATACAGCAAGACTCTGTTAGAAGAAACATAATTACTATGGTGAGCCATTTTTATGTTGGCTTGAGCATGCACGCCAGCCAATATATTACGTTGTAGCAGATTTGGAGGTGCGGTCACTGTGGGCGAATGCAGGGCACGCATCAGAATGTGCGTCCCTCATTCCTCAGTAAGGCAGCTGCAGGCGATGACACCAGGCATACGTCAAGTGGTGACCAGATCTAAGAAAAGGTCCGTGCAATCATGCAGCGGCACCGTAACACACCTTCCCAACTTGCCTGTCCTGGTGAAACTGCCTGCAGAGTGCCCTGACCCACTCCATTTGCTGACGGGGACCCCACTCCCCATCAGCATAATTCCCCCCTCCCATCTAAAATGAATGCCAAGGGGGTGCCCAGTCCCCCTTGGCATCATGCACCCCCCTGAACAGCCTTTCTTTGCCAACGGGCCCCAATCAGTCCTCCTTTCCCATTTATTTTGCCGATGGAGGAGCCTATTTCCCATCAGCATAATGTGCCCCCAGCTTTTGTTGTGTGCCGGGGGTGCCCAGTCCCCTTGGCTCTTGTCTCCCCCCTTCAGTATGTGCCCGGCCAGGGTGCCCGTCCCTGTCGTGCCAGCATCCCCTCACAAAACACTCAGGTGACACACTGGGAGCCCACCCCAATGTGCCAAATGCCCCTGTAAACCAAAAACCATCCCGTGATTTTTTTTTTAACCTGTGAAAGAAGAAAATGGTCCCTCATGGTCTCCCTGCCCTATCTCCCAACCCGCACCCACCTTCTGTGTGCCCTGCCTCCCCACACCCCCCTCATCCCATACTTACCTCCGGAGCCCGACGCAACAATCTTTGTGGACCGGGAACATGTCTGCACTCTTCAAAGCCAACCGCGAACTGAAAAAATGCCAGTAAGTTGTATAATAGCATGAATAGGGTATTTTTCAACTTTGGTGCATATCTCGGCCATTTTTAGAATTTTGGTACCAAATTTTCAACATGGAGTTATTGGAAACCCTCCTCATGAATTCAGTCACTGTCATGGCATTATTCAGTCCCGAAAGGTGATTTCATGGTCACTGTGCGGAATCACCTTTTGGGACCGATTAACAAAATGACAGTGCCACTGTTCATGAGGGGGTCTCAAAAAGCCTACGCTGCAAATTTGGTGAAAGAAATCTAAAATGGCTGTTTTATAAAGTGTGCTGTGCGAGTTTCTACATCACGCTCGTGACTTCGTGAATTTGTAATATTTTCACCCCAGATTTTCAAAATTGGTATTGGTATTTTCCCACCTCCTCATGAACAGTACAGCTGTCATTTTATATATCCTGTCTGAAATGTGTTTTCGCATGTCCGGCGCACAATAGCGTGGTCACTGTGCAAAATCAGTTTTCGGGACAGTTTTTTGAAATGACGGTGACACTGTTCATGAGCAGAGGTCCTAAAATGCCTATATTGAACATTTGGTGATAAATGTCCATAAAATGATTGTGTTACAAGCGTGTATTGTGCAGTTTCCACGTACCCTTGCAACTTCACAAATTTGCAATATTTTCATGCCAGATTTTCAACACTGCCATTTTTTTACACCTCCTTATGAACAGTACAGCTGTCATTTTTCACATCCTGCTCGAAATGTGTTTTCGCACCTGTGGCACACAATGGCGTGGTCGCTGTAGGAAATCAACTTTTGGGACAAATTAACAAAACTACAGTGCCACTGCTCATGAGGGGATGTCCCAAAATGCCTATGTTGAAAATGTGGTTAAAAAAAATCCCAAAAATAATTGGGTTACGGATGTGTGTTGCACAGTTTCTATGCATGCTCATGACTTCACCAGTTTTTCCTATTTTCACTCCAGATTTTCAACGTCGCAATTTTTTTACACCTCATCATGAACAATACAGTTGTCATTTTTCACATCCTGCCCAAAATGTGTTTTCATCCCTGTGTCCCCAAATGGCATAGCCACTGTGCAAAACTACCTTTCAGCTAACAAACTGATAGTGCCACTCTTCATGAGGTGGGGTCAGAAAAGCCTATGTTGAAAATCTGGAGTGAAAATACCAACAAACGTCTACAGTGTTAGGGTTTCCAACTGTTACTCCCCACCCTGTAGAGACTGACAGGCATCAAGGGTGTGACTTGGGATCATTCTCTGTAATGCTCATGCCATTCCTTCTCATCTCACCCCACCCTCTGCAGCCAGTGACAGGCATCAACGTCTGCCTTGGAGTGTTTGGCCCTAAAGTTCACCCCATTCTCCTATACTGCACCCACCTCAGTGTGTTTCCTTATAAAATGGCGAAAGTATAGGGCCCAAAGACCCCAAAGCACATTGCAACACTTGTCAGTGTCTACAGGGTAGGGTGAAGTAGAATGGCATGAGCATTATAGCTGACGACCCAAAGACACACCCCAGCGCCTGTCAGTATCTGCAGGGTGGGGGTTGCGTTGGCTACAGTTCAATACTTCACTGCCTTTCCTATTATTTATTTTATTTATTTCATTTTTGTTGACCGAGTAAGTGCACTAGACCAATTCTGCCTATTTTCAGGCACGACACGGGGGAAGGGGATGCAGATGAATGCCAACTACCCTTGAACCAGATTAAGCTGTTGGTGGTATTTTCAGTGAATGGGGGGAAATTTGGCCAGGGCACTGGGGAAATTCCCCTGCTTTTTATGAGAAGTGCCATGGGATCTTTAACATCCACCTGAACTACCACCAGAACAGGCAGATGGGACCTCAGTTTAACATCTCATCTGAAAGATGGCACCTCAGGAGTACAGCACACCCCTCATGCTGCACTACAGTGTCAATATTGGGATATTAACCCAAGTGCCTGGTGTGGGGATAGAACCCACAGCCTTCTGATCTCCTGGCCTCAGAGGTGAGCATGCTACCTGCTGAGCCACTGACCCTAATTATGCATCTTTAACTCCTGCACTACCAATGCCAACACCAGCGAGACAACATTCAGCATTGATAAATGCTTGTTTCTTCTTGCCCTATTCTTACCTTAGAGTGTACTGTTTTGTGATCGCTTGTTCCAAAGTGATCCAAGGTGATCCCCCACTGTGACTCTGGTTACACTGTCTCTGTTTGACAGTACCAGGTCCAGTATGGCCCCCACCCTTGTACGTTCCTCTACAAGCTGTCTTAGCAATGCTCCTTGTAGCTCCTCCAGGACCTCCCTGCTCTCTTTTAGTTGATGCCACTGGGATGCTCCAATCCACATCAGGCATCTTGAAACTTCTGGTGAGGTGCAATATCTTGTTTTCTGTGGGATCCTGTTTCTTTTTACAAATTTTCCAATGTACGTACCCAGAATAACCCAGCTGAGAAGCAATATCTCATTTTGTGGGGCCTTGTTTTCACACATTTTTTGCATTATATTTAACCATGATAACACAGAAGAGATACAATATCTCATTTCCAGTGGGGGTCCTGCTTTTACACATTTTTATAACATTTACCCAGGATAGTAGGGGATGCTAATGGAGGTGGGGGGCTGGAAAGTACACAGTGGCAGGGGATTATTTTTGTTTAAATGTAAAAAATAAGAAAGCCATGAGTAAACATTGGATAAATTCAATGTTTCTTCATAGCTTTATTTTTTGACATGTTGACCCCAAACCTGGACCCCCACCTTCACATGTTTAGCATGGCACTAGTGGGGTTAGTGCCACATGTTCAGTCTGAGGCAGTGACGGTGCAGTGTATAATCACTACACACTGTTACGGCCTCATATTCAGACAAGTAACACACTCTGCTTGAAGCATATTGTCATAACATTGGCCAGAGCCAACTGTGCATTTGGAGTGCAACTTGGTTTGCTGCCAACTGTGCATTTGGCTGGCTCTAAATATAGGGGCCAAAGTCTTTTTATGACCCCACCTTATGATCAAGACAGGTGGAATGTTTCAAATCCCATCCAAAAGGTGATTTCACACAGTGAGTATGAAAACATGTTATCGAGGGTGATTTGAAAAATGATTCCTGTCATGTTTGTTAGTGGAATAAGAAATGAGTGCCATGTTTTTCCCCGTAGGGAATCAGTAACATCAAAAACTCATAATACCATCCTTCTGACATCAGAAAGTCATATGGAAATCAGTGGGTTTCAGAAGCTTGCTATAGGGCAGTTCAAAGGTCACAAAAAGTTGGTGTAGTATCATTTTAACATCACAGTGATGCTACAACAACGTTTTCCCCTAGATCTAGTACCTGGTTGGTGGAAACAGTGCTTTGCAGTAAAAAACTCAACCCAACATGGCAGTGCCACCTAGCAAGCACTTCATGAGACAGTCTCAACTGATTTGTCCATTTTTTTTGTTGTTGTTGTTAAGTGAGTGCCACTGACAATATTTGTAAGGTCGGGAGCGGAGCAGGACTCAAAACAAAAGTTGTTTTTTTTTTTTAAACAGCAGAGCAGGACATGTAAGCGAAATAACTTCACAGCCAACTGAGTGGGACCGTAAGCATGCTGCCGGGACTGAACGAAACCACAAACACATGGTATGAATCCTTATGAATAAAAGTTTTACTAGTTTTGGGAACCATATACTATATAAAACAGTGGATGGGTGACCATCCAAAACTAAGGTAGTATTTCCATCTTGGGAGTTGATGAAATCATCGAGACCTCTCAAGCTTCGCTCTCGTGGTCTCTATGATTTCATCAACTCCCTCAAAGGAAACACAGCCTTGTTGTAGATGGTCTCCCATCCACTATTCTATATGTACTACTATCGATGTGATGTCAGAACAATGGCACAACTTTTTTGACCTTAGAACTGTCCTACAAGATTTAGAAAGCCACCCATTTTCATGTGCAATAAACCCTAACCATATACTATAAAACTAGCAGGTTAATGTAGAAAAAACTCCTAATAGTAAACAAAAGGAAGGACACACCAGGACTACACACAAACATATATACTCTCTGCACAACATAGTTTTATTTTATTGGTATATTCAGAGTAACACCTTTGAACTTAGCTCGTTTACAAAGGTTCCGCGTCAGAAATACAGTAGTGTATAGTACCTTACAGTGAAGAACATAAATGAAAGGATCATGCAAGATCTGAGCTACATTTACATTATGCAAAGGATCAATAAGAAGCTAGTTCCTATGCTCAAGAATAATACATGGTGCAGCAGCAGGAAATACGTTGTCTACGGTTAAGGCAGCTGCAGAAAGGCAACTTTGTTTACATTAGTACAGTATTTTCATAAATGTAAACTATATTATACCTTTAACACTTCTTTTTATTTCTTTAATTACCCCAGTATTTGGGAACACCCATACATTTTACATAACAAACAAGACGTAACCAGCAGTTATCTCCCAAGATTATTATACTGCAGTGAAAGAAAACCAGAGGTTATGTAATTAGCCTTATCATTTTATATTGTTGTTACCAGAAGTGCATTACTTTTTCAGTATTTGAGACACAATCCCAGCTAAACTTGAAAATTAGTGTAGAAACATGCAGAAACATCTACTTTATTTGTTCTACACCAGAGAACAGGGGTACAGTTCATGTGTTAAAGCACTGCATTGTTGGTATGCAAATAAACTGTCTTATGTCACATTCCCATTCCCAGTTTCAGGTTAAGCTTGAGGGGTTGACAAGGTGGTCGCATAGTATATGATTACCCCTTATTGTCCAAGGATATCAGAGGCTGGCAAAATGTTGTTGAAGGACAGTTCAAGGGTCAAAACAGTTGTTGTACTATCATACTGATGTCACAACGACATTACAACTTTTTAGCCTTGAATTGCCACCTGATTGGCTCACAGGACTGAGCTCTTCAGGGAAAACTAGGACAAAAATGGTGGCATGATTTACCAAGTACCGAGCATACCCATGTAGTTTGCAGTCGGGACACAACAGCCACACACTGTTCTGTGTGGCAAAAGCAAATCTCTCTTTTGTTTTTGTAATTGTAATGGAAAGCTGTCTTTAATACTGATTTCCCACCCTCACAAGCCTTACCCCCTGACTAGGGGTTTCACAAATAAAATGCAATTTTCTGTGCCTGTTTACTCACTTTTTTAGTTTTTTTAAAATCCGATGAGCCGCAAAATGGCACAGGCTGTGAGTCTCCAAGTGTATTGGAGCCGAGTGGTACGGCACCACACTTTGCAATGAAATAGAGACACACAGCCTGTGCCATTTTGCAGATCACCGGACAATTTAAAAATTAAAAAAGTATGTAAACAGGCACAGAAAATTGTGTTTTATTTGTGAAACCCCTAGTCGGGGGCAAGGCTTGCATGGGTGGGAAATTTGTAATAAAGATAGCTTTCCTTCAAAAAGAAACAGTGCCTGTATAGAAAGCGAGATGCCAGAGTGAACAGCAGTGGGAGTAGCACCAGAGTGAGCGGGGACTGGCACCAGCCTAATAACATCAGTCAGCAGGTAACTATGGAATAAATTTTATGAGACTCTGATTTCCATGGGCAAGAAGTGGTATCCATACACTATATAAAACAGTGGATGGGTGACCATCCACAATTAAGTTTGTGTTTCCATCTCGGGAGTTGATGACATCATATAGACCTTTCAAGCATCTCTCTCAAGGTTTCTATGATATCATCAGCTCCCTCGATGGAAACACAGCTTTCTAATCCCAGTAATGCTCAGTATATTCATAACTTTATGCAGTAAGCCTGAGGGGTTGGACTGCCCAGAGAGATGGAAAACATGCAAATGATCGAACACTTTACACGTGAGCATCTTTCAAATACTGCCTCTACTAACTACCTGTGTTCTAACCTCTTCAGATTTTTCTCTCTGCATGAAAAGTCTGGTCACTCGGAGTCCCATTTGTCCACTTTCTCCTGCATGAAGAAACATCAAATACTGACCATAAGTATATTTTTGTTTTCATTTACTGCCTCTACTAGTTGTTTTGTATAGTTAATATTTATCACTTTAAATGTATTGTTTTTCTCGGTTCCTCTCGGTTCATAATACCTGTGGGGGAACAGGGATAGTTTTGTTTAAAATCGGGGGTTCTCTGACTAAAGAACCACCTTTATTTGTCTTGAAAGAGTTAAATTCCTTCACTTTTTGTAACCAATAAATCTCGGTTACTGAACCGCTAATCCGGTTCCGTTTTAGTACACAGACCGGTTCCATCAGTTCCTCTTCGGTTCCTGAACCGATTTAAAATAAAAAAAAAAAGAAGGGTTTTTCTTTAGCGGTTGCTATTTTTGGGATTATGTCGGAAAACCCAAAAAGAAAACCGGTGAGCCCGGTTTCAAAAACTGTACTCAATGTGGAGGGGTATTTGCAAAAGCAGACAAACACACACTTTGTGTAGTTTGTCTGGGCTTTGATCATTTAAAAGAGGAATATGATGTGTGTAAACATTCCCTGAGAAGACCACTGAGAAATGCCTTGAAAGACTAAAAAAGAAAATTCCAAGGGGCCCCTCTGGCTCTGACCAGCCGATACCTCAAGATATTGTGGCTGAACCCACACTTTCTTCTGTTCCTGCCCCGAGATGGTCACAAAGGAAACAAAAAGAGCTACTGAACCAGCTGACTCCCCAATTCCTGCTAAAAAAGGCAAAAAATTGAAACACACAGAACCCTCGCCTGTCAAGCCAGGGACTTCTGTGACTGCTCTACCTGTACCTGTGGCCTAAGAGATTGCTCAGGCCTTTAAAAGTATTCAGTCCTTGCAGGCAATAGTTCCTTCTCAATAGCCTCCTGCCCCCCCCAAGGTCCCCAGGTTGGCAGTAATGTGCATCATCTCCCCCAAGAAGGAGGAGATACTTTTGATAATGATGATGATGATTATGATGATGAGGAGGGACCAATAGAACCAGAAATGTCCCCTGAACAGGACTTTGGTTCTCCTTCAAGGGTGTCTCAGGATTTTTCATCCCACTTCACTTTTGTCAGGAGGATGGCAGATGCCCTTGACATCTCAACCACTGAACAAATCGAAGATGAGGAGGAGGTGGAGTACTTAGAAATGATGGGGTTAACACCCACTAAGGCTCTCCTCCTCCTCCTCCTCCCAGTCTATAAATTCTTTAAAAAGGATGCACTAAAGATTTTACAGAAACCAAATTCCACCCCTCCTATAGACAGGAGGATGGACAAGAAGTACCAGCTAGAAAGGGAGGGAGCTGATTTTCTCTTCTCCCATCCCGACCACCAAGGGGTCATATAGCAGGATGCTTGTGACAAGGCTTGGGTCCCTCTGTCCTCACATCCTCCAGACAAGGATTCTAGGAAAATAGAGAGTATGACCAAAGAACGATACCTGTCAGCCTCTCTGGCTATGCGTCAGGCTACATTCCAGGCATATGCTGCCCAGTACCAAAAATTCCTGTGGCAGTCAGTCCTGGACATGTCCCAGAAAGTTCCCTCACCCTTGTCAGATGACCTGGGTGAAACTGCCAGGTTTGGGCTAGAGGCAGCTAAGTACCAGTTCCAAATGGCTGCTGATACTAATGATACTGCAGCCAGATGGATGGCAAACACGGTGGCACAGAGGAGGTTTGCTTGGCTTAGGGCCACAAACCTTACTCAGGATACACAATCAAAGGCTTTGGATTTTCCCCTAGAGGGAAACTCTCTCTTTGGGGAGTCCACTATGGCATACATGAAGAAGGTGGATGAATATAAGGCCACTTAAAGAAGCAACTCTGCTAAGGAGAGAGCTTCTCCATCCACCAGGCCTTATGGATGGGGAGGCCAGGGCAGGTCCTTTTACACCAGGCCTTTATCCAACCAGTGGCATTACCCCAGCACCTGCAGTACCCGCAGCAGGGTTACTCCAGGGGCAGAGGCAGAAGGGGTCTCATACCCAGCCTCAGTCACAAACTAAACAGACCCCCTGAACCACATGCCGCCTCCTCCCTACCTGTTGGAGGCAGACTTCCTCACGTTCTCCAAACTTGGCTGAAAATCACCACAGACAAGTGGATGTTGGAGGTAGTGGGACAGGGTCTGGCTCTGGAATTCAAGTCCTTTCCTCGTCAAAAATCCAGAGTTTTCAGCTCTCCCTTCCTAGCAGAAAAGGTGCTCTTGGAGGCAGAGGTTCCGAACCTGCTACAGTTAAAAGCAGTGGAACCAGTTCCAAAATCTTAAAGGGGAAATGGTTTCTATTCCAGATACTTCCTGACCACAAAGAAAAGTGGGGAGTGGCGACCTATACCGGATCTAAAGGTTCTAAACAAGTTCTTAAAAAAAACAAGGTTCAAGATGGTAACCTTGGCTCTGATTCTGCCAACACTGCAAAAAGAAGACTGGTTGGCATCACTGGACTTGAAAGATGTCTATTTTCACATCCCCATAAAAGGGACTCACAGAAAATACCTCAGATTCAGACTCCTTTCAGGTCACTACCAGTTTTCAACCCTGCCTTTTGGCCTTTCTTTGGCCCCAAGGGTATTCACAAAGTGCCTGACAGCTATAGTAGAACATCTTCGCAGACAGGAAATATCTATTTTCCCTAATCTAGACGACTGGTTGGTCATGGGAAAATCTCTCTTGCAGGTGCAGCAAGATCTGAAGATCACTCAGGACCTCATGGAGTCCCTGGGATTCCTGATCAATCACAAAAAGTCAGTTTTCACTCCTACACAAGTGTTGCAGTTCATAGGAGCAGAAATCAACACCCTACAGGCCAGGGTATATATGCCTCTGGAAAGGGTAAAAAACATTCAGCTAATAACAAACTTTTTCAAGCTGCAGAAGTTAAAAACTGCAAGACAGTTTCTCCAGTTACTAGACCACATGGCATCTTCCACATGCACAGTGCCCAGTGCCAGATTCCATATGAGAGACACTCAATTTCATCTCAGGTCTCACTGGTGTCAAAGAAAAGATTCCTTCTCAAAGCTTATTCCAGTAACAAAGTCACTGCTACAAGCCCTCTTGTGGTGGAAGGAGGAATCCAACTTAAGGCAAGGAGTTCATTTTCAGAAAGAGAATCCTTCAGTGGTTCTCACAACAGATGCATCCCTCTTGGGCTGGGGCACCTATATAGGGGATCACACAACCCAGGGTACTTGGTCAGCCACAGAGTCCCTCCATCACATAAATCTATTGGAACTCAGGGCAGTTTTGCTGGCTCTAAAAGCATTTTCTCATCTAGTCCAGGGCAGGGTGGTACAGGTCAAAACAGACAATACCACCACAGTGTATTACATAAACAAGCAGGGAGGCACATGGTCAGGCTTCCTCTGCACAGAAGCCATAAAGATTTGGACTCTGGCCTACTCACTGAAAGTGTCTGCAGGCAATTCACTTGCCAGGGAAGGACAATACCCTGGCAGATGCATTGAGTCGAATAAATCAGGCCCATCACTAATGGACCCTAAACAAACAGGTGGTACACGTTATTTTCAGAAGGTGGGACACTCCAGAGATAAACTTGTTCACATCCCACCAGAACCACCACCTGCCACAGTATTGTTGCAGACCACCAGATCAGGGAATTTTTTTCTCTGGATGCTCTGAGTCTGGATTGGTCAGGGAGGTTCCTCTATGCTTTCCCTCCTTTCCCTTTGATTCACAGAGTACTGGTCAAGCTCAGATCCCATACAGCATCACTGATCTTGATAATGCCAGACTTTGGCAGCCATGGTACTCTCTTCTGATCTCAATACCTGTTGCAAATTCAATACATCTCCTTCGGAGGCACAACCTTTTGACCTCCAACCAGGGAACTCTGTTGTACCCAAATCCCTGAATCTCAAGTCCCTCAGTCTCAAAGCTTAGAATACGCTGACCTAAAACTTTCTGAACCTGTCTTAAGTATTTTAAGAGGTTACAGAAAACCTTCTACTACAAAGCACCATTCCTCCATATGGAAGAGCTTCTCTATCTGGTGTTTGGGCAAGACTCTGGTACCAGCCCAAGCTGGCTTGTCAGAGGTATTGGATTATCTCACCCATTTACACTCTCTGGGTCTACAACCCAGCTCTCTGAGGGTTCACCTTGCAGAAGTATCTGCTTACCTTTCTGCTGGGAAAAAGGTAACATTGGCTTCTAACCTTATTTTTAAAAGGTTCTTTAAGGGCCTGGAACACGTGCATCCCCCTCACAAGCCACCAGTGCCAGTTTGGGACCTGAATGTGTGTATAGCCAAGCAGATGTCTGCTCCGTTTGAGCCTATGGCCACAGCTCATCCGAAATATGTCACTTGGAAAACAGTTTTCCTAGCGGCAATGACTTCTGCAAGAAGAATCAGTGAGCTTCAGGTTCTCTGTATTGATCAGGACTATATATCCTTTCATAGGGATAAAGTAGTCCTCAGAACAAACAGGAAATTTCTCCCCAAGGTGGTCTCTGATTTCCACTTAAATCAATCTATCACTCTTCCTGTCTTTTTCACTTCTGGTGAAAGGAGACTCCACAGTTTGGATGTGAAGAGAGCCCTTAGTTATTACATGACAGCCACTAAGGACCTTAAACAGGATAGAAAGCAATTGTTTCTGATGTATGTGGATGTGGGGAAAAGGTAATCCAGCCTCAAAAAGATCCATTTCTCATTGGATAGTCCTGTGTATCCAATTATGTTACACTAATGCTGGTAGAGAGCACCCATCAGGATTGAGGGTTCATTCTACAAGAAGGACACCTGCTACTTTAGTAGCTTCCAGGGACATCCCATTACTGGATATTTGTAAAGCAGATACCTGGAAAACAGTACACACCTTTACAACACACTACAACCTGGATATTTTATCCAGGAGTGATGCTAGGTTTGGCACAGCAGTCCTGCAAAGTCTGTTTCCAAAATGGAGTCTTGTGCCCACCTCCAGGGGTACTGCTTAGTAGTCTGCATAAAATTACGAATATACTGAACATTACTGGGGTTAGAAGAAAAAAATTGCTTACCATAGTAATTATGTTTCTTCCCAGTGTTGCTTAGATATTCATAACTTCCCTCCCTACCTCCCCTTCCAGAACTTCATCCTCTGCACTCGAATTCTAGTGCCACCATGTCATTATACACCCTTGGAGTGAAATTTTTCCTCTGCACCTGTATTAGTTAGGTGAACAGAGTTCATTGTGTTTATCTTTTGGTATTTTTCTGGCATGTTGTTCTAACTTTACTTATTTGTTTGTTCTTCCAGTCAGAGGCCTATTTTTAGTAAATCTATATTGCTGGGTAACCCCAATTTTAATGATAACTTTTAGTATTGCATTATCCTGGGCCTATCTTTTCAGTCTCCTTTATAAAATCTGAAGAGGTTAGAATACAGGTAGTTAGTGGAGGCAGTGTTTGAAAGATGCTCACGTGCAAAGTGTTCCATCATTTGCATGTGTTCCATCTCTCCAGGCAGTCCAACCCCCTCAGGCTTAATGCATAAAGTTATGAATATCTGAGCATCACTGGGAAGAAACATAATTACTATGGTAAGTAATTTTTTCTTGTTGTGGATGGTCATCCATCCACTATTCTATATATAGTATATGGTAAATCTAGATTCTACACAGATTTCAGAAGCTTCTGAAATCATGTTGTAGGACAATTTAATGGACAAAAAGGTTGTTGTACTATCATTCTGACATCATATCAATTATACAACAACTTTTCAAGCCGTGATCTGCCAGTTGATTGGCTCACATGATGCAGCTCTAAAGAAAAACAATAGAGCAAACATGGCGGCACGATTTAGCGAGTGCCAAGAAGTGGACCAACCTGGTTCTTAACAATGCAAAATTGCAAGAAAGGTTATTTGGATCCTGGATCTGTCAAGCTTCTTGCCATCTCCCAATAGACATCAGATGCGTTAATGGCTCCCCTCTCTTCTGAGTCCAGGAATTCAAATACCTAGGCATCACCCTAGACCTTAGCCTAGATTTCTACCTCCATGCCACAAACCAATGTAAAGCCATCGACACATGTATTGGGATGGTCTACTGCCTTAAGCATCTTCTTACATCCTCTTCCTGGAAGACCATTGCCCAGGGCTTACTCCTCCCCTGCCTGCAATATGGGTCCCTACTCATCTCTAACACCCCCTCTGGTTCCTTGTACAAGTGGGACATCACCTATAATAACATTCACCTCTTTGCCCTTTCACCCCCTCGTGTCACTCACCACTGCACACTCTACAACTTCCTAGGGTGGCTATCCCCCTTGGCATCACAATCCTTAGCCCTAGGCTGCTTTATACATAGGCAACTATAGTCTCCCTCTCCTGCTGTAACCATTCCACCCTCTCCTAGAGCCAATGCTGCCTATTCCCTCATTATCTCGCAATCCCACCCAACTTGCCACACCCAGGTGTGCTATCAAAATGGGTGAACAGGCCTTTTCATCTTTTGCACCTAGACTCTGGAACACTCTTCCTCAAACAAAACGCGGCTCCAGCTCCGCCTTGTCCTTCAAATCGGCCCTCAAAGCCCACCTCTTCCAATCCACAACCTGTAAATGCTTTCAACCCCCATGACCTCTCGACTCCCAAATCTGACCTCCCGCCTACACAACTTATTTTGCTTTTCTCACCTCACCCCTTCCTGACCTGAAGGTACCACAGTCCCCAACCTTTATGTACTATGCTGCTGGTACTCTACTAATCAGTATATTGCCACTAATAGTCTATAGAGTGTAATGAGATAACTCCAGCCATAGCACTTATCTATGTTTAAATACTGTAAAACAAGGCTGTACACCCACTGTCAGTCTGCCCTACTGCCTGCAATGAAAAATCCTTATGTACATGGATGCCCTCTGGGCAGCCCTTATTGTCTACCCTGTATTACTCAGTGGACTATAAACCCCTGTTTCTAAGCCTCTCCTTATAGCTGTTATGCAATTGTTTGTATAATCAGACCTGCCTGTATAAGCAGCTGTTCCCACTTATTTGTAATGTACTGCCATCACCATGTTGTGTTTTCATGAACTGTAACTTGCTCTTGTGGAAATGCTATTGTAAATTGTTATTTGTTCTTGTTCTTGTGTAATGTAATCTCTCCGGATATACCTGAAAATAGGCACACTGTTGTCTAGTGTACTTACCCGGTTTCCAAAAGCCAAATAAATAAAAATACATAGTTTGGACATGAAGAGCTGCACACAGTTCTGTGTCCAATAACTGGATTACTTTTTTTTTTTCATTTAAAAAATAAACACAGCAGACATAGATGGTCATAACTGCCACACAGCAGTTCTCCGAACCGACATAACAGAGTCACACAGAGAAGCCAGTGGGAGTGGGACTGACACCACATTACAATGAAGGTAACTACCAAGTAAAAAAAAAAAACAAGGGCTCAAAAAAGAATCCAGGCCTACGATATACTGTACTATATAAAACAGTGGATGGGCAATCATCCACAACTAAGGCAGTGTTTCAATCTCAGGAGTTGATGACATCATAGAGACCTCTCGAGCTTCACTCTCAAGGTCTTTGTGATGTCATCAGCTCACTCGATGGAAACACAGCCTTGTTGTAGATGGTCACCCATCCACTATTCTATATGTTCTGATATCAGATCAATGATATCATTAGTTGGAATGTTTGGAGTGATTAGAGATGCAGTGAATTTAAAATCTGCTGACGAAGTGGGTACTTCGCGTTGCCACTCTGCTACGTGGAGTAGGCAATACAAAGTGCTCACTTCACCTTGTCATTACCACTTCGTGTTGGGCTGAATGAGAACGCAAAGTAAGGCGAAGTCATTGATTTCAATGGACTTCGCGTTCCTCATTATGATTCTAAGTGATCCACTTGGTGTTTCGGACTTGGCAGCCCCCCCCACATGTCACATGGCTTACAGTACTTTAAGTCACATGCTCTCTAGCCAGGCAGGAAGGAAGTGAGTCACACAGACAGTTTCACTTTCTCCTGTGCAGACTGAGAGAGAGGAGTGTGTACTAGAGAGAGGAGTGTTTTGATTGCAGAGGAGGAGAGTTAAAATTTGATAGTTAACCCAACAGCTTTTTTAAAAGCTACATTTTTTTGTCTTTTCTGTACTGTTTTTTTACTTAATTTGTTCTTTCTGTTAATGTTATTTTTCTTACCTACTTACTTAGTTGTTTGTCTGTGTGTGTGTGTGTGACTGTGTGTGTGTTGTGCTTGTGTTGTGAGATGGAGCAGGGTGAGGAAATGTCTGGGGCAGGGGCAGCTCTGAGAGAATGGTGAAATGCAGTAGAGTGGTACGTCTTGTATGCGTGGGGGCATGGGCGCACATTTGGAAGAGCTCTACAAGAGCGGACCATGTCTGCACCTGCTGGCCATTCCGCGGCAGAGGAGGGCCACAGCAGCACCTGTTGCTCCACCAGCACCACCACCACCACCACCAGCAGGTCAGCCTGTCGAAGGAGTGGACACCAGAGAAGTGCGTGTAACACTGTCTGACTTGGCAGTTCTCTGGAGTGCTGTTGAGGAGAACAGCGAGAGGATGACTGCTGTGGAGCAGCAGCTGGATGACATAGAGGGACATCAGCTTCAAATTATGTCCATGCTGGAACTGCTGCTGGATCACCATAGGATCCCACATTAGTTTTGTTTCCTCACACCATGTCCCCCCCCCATCTTTCTTACTGTGTCATAAAATGTATTTCTCCATCATCCCTGACCCTTGTATGTAATTATGCCCTTTTTTTGTTGTCTTCAGTATGCGTTACACTTTGTATTCTGTGGCCCTTTCCTTCTGTTTAGTGTCTGTGTGTTTGGTGTGTGTGCACTGTTTTGGTGCCTCATTTTTTTACATCTGCAAAGGCATCTGTCTTGTGTCCAGAAAATTGACAAGTGCTAACACAGTGAAATGGGACTGTTTCAGCACATACAAAGTCCCCCAGAATTAATGGCGCATTCAGTCATGAGCACAAAAGTGGCACAGAGTCCCCAGATTTTTTCTGCAGGCCCAGAATGCATCCTCCATGTGTCCAGAAAATAGACAAGTGGTAACAGAGTGAAATGAGACTGTTTCAGCACATACAAAGTCCCCCAGAATTTATGGCGCACTCAGTCATGCGTGCAGTGGTGGCACAGAGTCCCCAGATTTTTTCTGCAGGCCCACAACGCATTCTCCTTGTGTGCAGAAAAGTGAAAAGTGATAATCTCAACTGGATTGAAAGGTGCCCTTTGGATGTAGAGTAATAGTAGCTTTGGTGAGTAGATATATAGATATATGGCTGTGTACTTTGTAGGTGATGATGAGGGGGGTTGAACTTGACATATCTCCGAACTGTTGATGTGCACCATCCAGTGCTCAATGAGAATTTTTTGCACTTAAATGGAAATGAATAACTCTCAAGCACATGAAGGTAAGTATTTCTTTTTTTTGGGGGGGAATCATATTTTCAGTTTTGTCTGTAATGGTTTCTTATTTTTTTATTTCTTCACAGATTTCATCAGCATCCTTCTGGAGTCCAGTTCTTAATGATGGTCATGGTCATGGAATGAAACGACTTCTGCGTGTTGCGTGTGTGCCCAAGCTCGGGTCGGGGAAGGGTGTGCCTGATCATGTTGACAAACTTTTTTGGATAAGACCACGTTGACAGAACAACAAAGTATCGTAAATTTTCCTAAAAAAAGAAATTAATGACTTCTTAGAAGTTACAACTTTATTGTCATGTGTCCCTCCCTGGTTCTCAAATCTGAATCCCTATTGTCAACTAAGCTACAGTTCAGAGACACATCTTGACAACTACTAAGACAACCTGTTGTTTGCAATACTTTCAGCAGTCTTTACAAAGCAATGAAATGGATGAAATTAAACTTCATACTTACCAGAATGGATTTCACATGGACATTACATCGCTTCCTCTCTGTACGGTATAGCTACAGCATCTTTCCCAACGAGTAATATTAGCGATGGAGCCTGTTTTTGTTCTCCTGTAAAAGAAGCAAAATAAGTGTACTGTATGTGTTTTGCCACTGCGGCTCTGAAAAGCTACAGAAAACAAAACGGACAACTTAAGGAAGTGAGGCAGCATAACAAACATGAGTGCACATACTCACTTTATGGTTTAAATATTAAGAAGTTGGTGGTAGACTGGTGGTCCGTGGTGGGCAGACAGACTCATGGTGGCAGCAGACTTGGATAACATCAGTCCCGGTGGTGGTGGTCCGGGCTGGGCAGACAGACTCGTGGTGGCAGCAGACTTGGATAACATCAATCCCAGTGGTGGTGGTCCATGGGGGGCAGACAGACTCATGGTGGCAGCAGACTTTAATAACATCAGTCCCGGTGGTGGTGGTGGTCCAGGGTGGGCAGGCAGCCTCATGGTGGCAGCAGAGTTGGATAACATCAGTCCCGGTGGTGGAGGTCCGGGGTGGGGGGGCACACCGCCTTTTAAATACTGCAGTTAAAACCTGCCAACATTAACCACATCATCATCCTCATAAAGAAAACTGCCCTCACAGTCATCAATGTCTGAAGTCTGACCACTGGGAAATTCTTTCTCCATTGTGTCATCATCTACGTCAGTGGTAGGCCATTTCAGGCAGCCACTGCCAGTGCCACCTGGATGCTCCATTTCCGCATCAGCAAGAACACCATGACTAGGCCAGGGTATGAATACTGAGGTTGCAGTCTGTGCTGGTATGTGCCTCTCATTCATTTTAATGAATGTTAACAAACTAACATTTGCAGGAGACAGGTTTGTCCAATGATCCCTGACTATTGCACCTGCTGAGCTGAATACCCTCTCAACACTTACACTGGAAGGTGGGCACGTGAGGTGCTTCAGTGCCACTGCAGTCAGCTTTGGCCATTCACTGACCTTTCCACTCCAGTACAAAAGAGGACCTTCACTTGTTGTCAGATGCCTATTTTCAGACAAATATGACTCAACCATTCTCTGTGCCACACTAAGTCCAATTGTTGATGCATCAGCCTTTTCTCCGGAATCACTGATATCAGAAATACCCACTTGGGACAAAGCCTCCCAAGGCGGGTTGATGCCAACCACTTTGGATGACAGACCACCAGGAACTACAGTCCTCTTACCCTTGCATGATATGCTTGCTGGTCCTCCAGCTACACCTTCAGCTGGATTATGCTGCTGAGGTTTGCAAACCTTGGCATGTGACTTCTGTGCCCCATGAACCAAGCGAACTAGTTGACCACTGATATTTTTTACCTGTTCAGGCCCTCCCTCCAGTACTGATGCAATTCCATGTTTGTATTGTGGGTCCAGCATTGTTGCCATGGCAAAGTTGTCACTACGCTGAATGCTCACAATGTGACGATTCTGGTCGAATACTGTCAGCATGTGTTGCAGCAGCATACTGCTACCACCGTCTCCAGCAACATCAAGGCTATGCTGTACATTTACCAATGTCTGCCTCAGCACCCGCAGCAGTGGAATTGATTGGCTAATGGAGGCAGACTCGCCACTCACTGCCTCTGTGGCATGTTTAAAAGGCCACAAAATTGTTATTGCAGAGTCCATGAGGTGTCACTGTTCAGTCGTCATAGACATGGAGGCCCCAGAACTGTCACGGCTTGTGTGCATAACATGATATTCTGTGATGGCTTTGTATTGTTCATACAACCTCTCTGCCATGTATAACATGGAGTTCCATCGGGTGACAACTTCCAGCTTCAAGCGGTGCTGAAGCAGGCTGTTTTGTATCTGCAACTTCCACAGTTGGTCACGGGCCTTTCTAGATCTTGAAAAGTGAGAGCAGATATGTCGTGCAATGGTCAGCATTTCCTTTATGTCAGGGTGCTGCAGAAACTCCTGAACCACAAGATTTAAACAGTGGGCCATGCATGGAACACGAAAAAAAACACCATTCGTGATGCATTTCACCACATTTGACCCATTGTCACTTGCTAGTGTATGAACCCAGCTCTCAGGGACAGAGGATTTAGCCATCTGTCAATTTCAGTCAGTACCATGTCCAACATGTTCTCACCAGTGTATGAACAGGTCACACTGCCCATAGCAATTGTTGCATGCTGGTAAATTCCAGGAAGATTGCTACCACGACAATCCACCTTACTGCACTGATTATTCACACTACCAGCATCACAAACAACCCCCGGCACCTGTGCCCAGTGTGCAGTTATACACAGATATGAACTCCCCGCTGTTTTGCCACTTGTTCACATATCCATACTTAAATGGATGAATGGAGAGGAGGAATGTTGAAGGGCATGTCTTACTGAGTCTGAGACAGTGCGGAACAACTCAGGGACAGCACGGGTAGAAAAGTGTGTTCTGGATGGGACTTTCCATTTTGGACAGGCACGGGCAGCAAACCGCCGGAACCCAGAATTCTCCACAAAGGAGAAGGGCAAAAGATCGATTGCCAGCATTTCCGCTACAGCAGCATTAAGTTCACTTGACACTGTATGATTGAGGGGGTACTTCAGCTTATGCGCAAAAACACTCTGTAACGTGGGCTGACTTAAACGTCTTACACGGTGTGTTGTTGGTCACAAATGGTTGTGGTCTGGGATGAATGGCATTGGCAGGGGGGAGTGTGGACATTTGATGAAGGCGGTTGCACAGGTGATGATGCAAATCCAGAAATGATGTTATTTTTCTGGATTTGCAAATCGGGGTTGATGTACCACTTGCACTAGACACACTGCATTCACCACCACCACCACCACAAAAACTGCTACCCTCACCAGCACTGGACAACATTTCAAAGTCATTATGGTCCTCCACCTCATCATGCCTGTAGTAATCCTCTGCTCTTATTACCACACTACTGCACACGTTTAATTTCCTACTGAGCTTAACAGTCATGGAAGGGGATAACATGCTGGCTATGGTTGCAGCTGGGATATGGGTGAACGCCTAAGTCTGGTATTAGTCTGCCACTTGAGGGTCCACAGAGCCAAGTGCCTATTCTTAGATGCGTAGCTGTCCTCCTGTCCCAAGATGGCTCCCCTTTTTACCTCGACTCACACTCACATGGCAAACCTGGCAGATTGCAACTGAATAATCATTTGCATCTTGAACAAAAAAATCCCAAACAAGGGACTGTGATGCTCTGCTTTTAACATGTCCATGATGATGTGGCTTATTTAAGTTTGTTATTTGAAGCACTGAAGTGGGGGGGGGCACGTGATGTTTCTGGCACTGCACACCTGGACTACAACTGACCACCACAACTACCTAACATATTGAGTACTGGGTCATCATCATCATCATCATCATCATCCACTAAAACCGGTACATCACAAGTTTTTACAGGGGGGAAGGGGGATTCGTGCAAACAGATTTAGGCACAGACACTTTTAATTTATTTTTCTCCAGTTCCCAACTGGGGTCAATTAAATCATCATCATATTCATCAACATCACTGTCACACACATCCACATCTTCTGCTTGGATGCTAACATGTGGACTGCATGTTGCAACAACAGCAACATCATCATCATCAGCATCATCACATTCATCATCAGCATCTACACCACCATCACCTGATATTTTTTCACCACACTGTGAATCACTGTTGCATGGAAAATGAGTGATGTTAAGTGCTACGATGGATGGAATATTACATTATATGCTATCGTTGACATGATCATCAGAATCAGGTTCAGTTAATGGGATGTTACTGGGAAGCATGACATCATCTACGCTGTCACTCACTTGCACTGCTTCACACTCAATATGTTTGGATACGGTACACTGGTCAGAATTAGAACTTGACGCAACAATGCTAATACTGCCTTCACCACTAACACCAGTAACACTAACACCATTGGCTGGGAAAACATCATGTCCTCCAACTATCAGTGAAGCTACTGACTGGGCTGTAAAAAACATTGCAGGAGAAATACCTTTCCTCACATCAGCAATGCACTTCTCCGTCCGCGTACTACTACCACGCCCACAGATCCTCTTACTGCCAACATTGCCATGGCCAGAAACAGCTTTACTTTGCGCCTCTTTGCAGGCATTTTGGGGGATCAACTACAATATTATTACCAAATTCAGATTTTGATACGTTCACTTTCTGACTGGAGGGTCGCTACTTGCTAGCTGGATGTGAAGCAAAATAAACAACTGTGGCTTCAGCAACAGATAAGGGACTACTGTGTTGTGACACTGTCACGGAATTAAAACAACTTCAGTAACCAGTGGTGCTGATGGGGTCACAAAAACAATCCAGTCCGGTAAAAAATACCTTTTCAATGTGGGGGGGGGGCACTGAATACAGGCAGTGTTGATTTTTACGGCACTACAAGCAGCAACACTTAGAACGAGAACACGATCGCAGTACAAAATCAGGCAGCTGCAGTGGATAGCAGGTTCACACTGCTGTGCTTAGTTGCACTTAAACTGATCTGTGTCACAAATTTTAAAAGGTGCATTGTATTTGATGCATGCAACACTGCACACACAACACAGATCACTTTGTGTACAATGCTGAACGAGGAATGCGATGCAAATGCAAAAGTTCAGTGTACTCAGTGCCACGTAATGTAAATTTGTAATTTAAACAACCTGACCCTGTGAAATGCTGCATCACATTCACACAACAAGCAGCAAGAAAATTTGTACTATCACTGACAATTTTACTATGTGTACAGTAACACAGTCAGTTATATAACAAAAATATTGCCAAAACACAAAGAAATCACTAGTTCTCCAACTTAAATCTACCTACACACAGATACGCCCCTACCCCATACAGCACACTTCACTGTCTTTCACCACACACACTCAATATTGTAAATTTACATTCAAAATCCACACACAAACAAAAATGCTCGATGATGTGAACACAGGAGGGTTTCCTACTACAGTTGGATCCCCCCCCAAAAAATGCTTTTTGAACAGCTTTTAAAAGATTCCTACAGACAGCTATCAGAGCACACTGTCTCCTACTCCTTCCTACTCATACTACCTCGAACTAAGGATGTGCAGATCAGTATAGAGCCCATGTGACCTGAACTCGCATGAATCACTGCAACATCCTCCTTTGGATCTCAAAAACAAGGCAAAGTGAGGCAAAGTGAACTGCCACCAATGTACTTCGCCTTAAAAATTGAAAGAGAAGTGACCAGTGGAGGCGGAGTAACGTGAAGTAGCTGTTTTCAATGCACTTCGCATTCCTCATTGTAACGCAAAGTACTCCACTTCACATTGCGGAGCACTCCATGAATCCGCTTTTGCTCCGCGAATCACTTTGCAGAGCAGATTGAGCCCACTTCGTCCACCACTCGGAGTGATCCACCTATTACAAAAAATAACAGATAGGAAACCAGCAGTAACTAGGCTTGTCATTCCATCTTGGAAGCCTGGTGATATCATAAACTACTTGAGCTTTGCTGTCGTGGTTTATGATGTCAACAGCATCCCTCCATGGAATTACAGCCTTGTTACTGATGGTTTCCTGTCTATTACTGTGTGTGTATTAATACTCAGACTGACTTTGATTTGTCTGTTGGAAGCTGAGAACCTTGCTACACTGCAAAGAACAAACTATAACTCCACTTAGGACCTGGAAACCTGGTAAGGCATAGTACTGGTGGGACTTGTTAAGAAGGGGAGCTACGTTTTCTACAAAAAGTTTCATTTTTTTTTCCTTATTGGCATTAAGCAGAGAATTGCAGGATTCCATTAAAAGTGTAGTAATTTTATAACCAGAGGGAGTGAGATACAACTGAATTTGCTTGATTGTTGAGGTTGAAACCTAGGATTTGGAAGGATATTTTTGCAACATTTTAAAAGTGTCCTGCTGGCTGAGGAGTGAGTTTATTTTTATCCCTGGTCTCAGTAGAGTGGTTTGTACAGGAGCCGTGGTCTGGTAAATTATGGTGTTAGTTGAATTACTATAAAGGGCAATACTCACCAGGGTGGTGGAGCAATTGTGTATTTGATTGTTTCTAACAGTCACCAGTGGCTGTGGACTACCCACCACCCTACCCCACACCCCAGGCATGGCATTTCCTTTATAGCCACAGTTCTAACATCACTTCCTCAACAGGTCTTGGGGCAGAACTGTCATATCCTTAATAACCCAGCACAGTGCAAAAGGGTAGGTACACACCACAAATAATAAAAATATATATATATATATATATATATATATATTTTGCATATTATATATTGTATATTATAAGGAGAGGACATGTGGGGTGGTGCAATGCACTGGCTGTGGGGCATCAGTTTTCTGGGAGACATTCTAGAAACTGCATTGCTGTCCTATTTGCAGGCAACTGTCAGCTCTGAGAGAGGAGGTTGCCCACCTCCAGGCCGAACTAGCAAGGACTAAGGAGGCCTCCCCTTCCAAAGAGCACCACTGCCACAACCACTGCATCAGAGGTTGCCAAATGTGAAGAGTAGTTGGACCACAGTGCTTCTGGGAGGGTGCGGGTGGTGATCCAGATGTGAAGTCCCCTAGTTGTACCTCTACACAAATCATATGCCATTCTGGCAGAGCAAGGTTCCTCTATGATGGCACCCTCAGTGGAGACCCAGAAGAATGCTGAAGACATCCACAAGGGAGACCCACAAAAGGGTGGCAAGGGACACCACAGGGGAAGAAAACACTTCTGATAGGGGACTCTATTGTTAGGGGGTTAAAACTGGGAAAGGGAGAGGAGAAGGAAGTAAGGTGCCTGCCTGGTGCCATGGCCTGGAGGGACAGGAAGTGAATCCTCAGGATTGCAGAAGCAGCATCACAGGAGAGGGAACTAGATATCATAGCCCACCTTGGGACAAATGACCTAGCTAGGCATAGGATCAGTGCAGCGCAGAATGAATTTGTGGAGTTGGGGAGGGGCCTCAGATGTGTAGCAAGCACGGTAACCTTCTCAGAGGTGCTACCAGTCCATGGCAGGAGTGAGGCTAGGGTACTGCACACCATGCAGTTTAATGAATGGTTGCAAAACTGGTGCAGAGCACAGGGCTTTGGCTTCATTGGGGACACTGGGGGCCACCTAGAGAGATAAAGGTCTATACTGGCATGATGGTCTGCATCTGTCCACGAAGGGAACCAATCTCCTAGGTGATAGGTTTAAATGCTTCCTTGACAAGCTTTTAAACTAGCCAAGGGGGGAGGCACTGATAAAAGGCAGGAAATTTCAAGCCTCCCTCCACAAAACATGGCAGGTAGTAAGGTAAACACTGAGGTACAGAGATCAACACAGGGCAGGATGGGGTAAATGAAAAAATAGACAAGGACAATAAGAGCAGACATGGGGGAAAAAAGGATAAAGACAACATTAAATGGAGGGCAATGAGTACCAATGCCCGTAGACTGGGAAACAAGCTTCCTGAGCTAGTAGCCCTGATGGAAGATGAACAATTGGATATTGTGGCAGTCACGGAAACATGGTACACCGAGATTCATGACTGGGATGTCAACATACCAGGGTACACAATCTACAGAAAGGACAGGGAAGGTAAAAGAGGAGGTGGAGTAGCTCTGTACATAAGGGAAGGGATCAAAGCTACAGAACTAAAAAGTAAAGGGGGGGACAAGAGGCACTCTGGATCACCTTGGAGACAGGAAATGGCATCACAATCCACACAGGGTTGTATACAGACCCCGCCCCATCTCAAGGGAGGAAATAGACAACAAATGATAGAGGCATTCTCAAAATGGCTGGAAAAGGGAGATACTGTTGATGGAGGACCTGAATATGCAGATGTTAACTGGATAACATGTACTGCAGCCACATCAAAGAGCAGGGTCATTCTCAATGCCCTGCAGGGGGCAGGCCTTAGACAGCTAGCATTGGAACCCACTCTGGAGGGAGCACTACTAGACCTGGTACTCTCAAATGCAGAGAGGATCACAAATTTAGAAGTCAGTAGACATCTGGGAACAAGCGACCACTGCACAGTGTGCTTCACAATGGGCACAACCATGGATATAAGCCATACAAAAACAAGGATACTGGACTTTAGAAGGGCTGACTTTGGCAAAATGGAAGAATACCTGAAAAATGCGCTAGCAAATGACCAAAAAGGAGGGGTAGAAGAACAATGGAGAAAAAACTGCCATCATAGAGGCAACAAGCCTTTGTGTAAAACAAATAAAGAAAACAAAGTGGAGTAAAAAACCACTATGGTTCTCAAAAGAGGTGGCAGGGAAGGTTAAGGAGAAAAAGGATGCATTCAAAATGCATAGTGAATCACAGAAGGAGCACAACAGGGAACTGTATCAATTAAAGCAGAAAGAAGTGGGGAAGGCAGTCAGACTAGCAAAGGCCCAAACCGAGGAAAAAATAGCCAACTCAGTTAAGAAGGGGGATAAAACCTTTTATAGGTACATTAGGGAGCATAGAAAGGTTAAGGGAGGGACAGTGAAGATTAATAAAGGAGAGGGGAGGTGGGCAGAGGGAGACAGTGAAAAGGCAGAGATATTGAATAAATACTTTTGCTCAGTATTCACAAAAGAAGATGAGGAGGAGTTACCTAAACCAGACAATAGAAGCACTCTGGGTAGGGGTTGACACCAGTCCATTCACATAAGAAAGAGTCTTGAAAGAACTCCTAAAACTCGAGGTAGACAAAGCAATGGGGCCTGATGGGATTCACCCCAGGATTCTAAAAGAACTAAGGGAGGACCTAGTGACACCACTGACCACGCTTTTTAACAAATCATGGCAGGATGGGGCAGTACCTGAGGACTGGAGGAGGGCAGATGTGATTCCCCTTCACAAAAGTGGGAGCAAGGCAGAAGCAGGTGTAACCCCTTGTTACCCGGGGTTACTAGAATCCCAGTAAGACCTAGTGGTAGGCAGGGAAGGCAGCTTGTGAAACTCCAGTTAAATGGGTTTCACACTGTCTCACTCTGTTCTCAGTCTCAGCTGAGACTGAGGGATGACATCACCAATAGAACTTTTGCAGCTGCATATGCCACATTGGAATCTGCAGCTGAGGGAGTTAGATAGAACGTTGGGAGTTTTCAAAGTAGTCAGTCTCCAGTTTGCCTTCAAGTAGGAAGGTTCAGTCTGCAGTTTGGTTTTGAAGAGTGAAGGAGTCATTGTCAAGTGGTGGAGACCGCTGTTCAGGTCTCAGTGCCCCTCCCTCCAGGGGGGGATGTAAAGATCCCCATGCAGATGCCTGGAGCAATCCCCTTAATTCTGCCAGGAGAAAGAAAAAGCTGCCTATTCAGTTCAGCCTTAGTTTTGGAAAGTTGGAAGATTTGTGATTCGCCTGTGGGGCACCTGCAACTAAAGGGTGAGTGTTTGCTCTAACATGAGAGGGCAAAAAATGTGTTTCTTCAGCCTGGGACATGTGAGGAAATCTAGGAATTGAGCTACAATTTGGGGAAACCTATAGGACTAGGTCAAACAAATGGAGTAGTGTCATAATGCTAGAGTGCTGTGAATTCAAGTAATATTGTAGGGATGCGTCGTTCATCTACCATTTAATCTACATTCAAAAGTTTCAGTTTTCCAGAGAAATGGCCGGGTATGGGCTGTGGGAGCTGGAGGTGGGCAAACTCCCATCTTTGTAACCAGTGTTCACTTCTATGGATTTCTGCTGTGGTTAGCATTTGCCTCATGCACTTGGCCAATGATGAGGAAGCACCCAGACGCTGCAAATGGAAAATCTTCTAGGAGTCACAGACTCAAGTGGTGGGAGCCACAACAATGTAAAGAAAATTCTCTTGTGAGATGGGAGTCAGAAGAAAGGAGGAATCTCTCAGGAGTCACAGACTCTAAGTGGTGTGGGGAGCCACGACAGGAAAATGGGTTCATTCTTCCAATGGACCGCAGATCAAGTGGCCGGCAGGGGAGCCGGGCCAGTCGGGCTGTGTACCCAAAGCGTGTGCAAGGCTGGGATGTGTGCCTGGTGGGTTCAGAGCCTGAAAACAGTATAATTGGTTCATTCTTCCAGTGGACCACGTTGTAGTCTCTAATCTGCATTACCAGTAAATGTAGCCCCATGTGGGTCCGTCTATGCTTTGTTGTGTTCAGCTAGTTGTGAATAAAAGCCACACTGTAAAATCCCATTCCTGGTTCCGGACATTACAGTTATTGCTTCCTGTGTTCAGATTTACTTGGGTGCCCCTGTGCAGAGTAGTCAAACCTAGGTCCCCCTGTGCCGAGTAACCTCATCCTCCCAACCCAGGTCCCCCCACAGGTACTGCTGTCAAGTTCAATAGCATGCCACCTGTCATTTTGGCAAAAGGCAGGGGTGAGGGGTTACAAAATGGAGGCACCGCTTTGGATTTTTCGGGAAGGAAGGTGCTTGGGCAGGGGCTAGCGTTTTGGCTATCTGGCAGTGGGTAGCCCAAAAGCTAAAGCAATTTCCTAGTGTGTGTTGCTGTGGAATCTTGTGTTGCTGTTTAAAAATGCCAGCTGTTTACCAAGGAGCTGTAAAGCCAAAGAGTGTGCCCTTGTCCTGCATCATCAAAATTGTTTACAGAGTTTTTGCCGGCTTTTAAAAATAAACTGTTGTGAAGAAAAGTGTGGAAGACTAGGGGTATCAACAGGAAAATTGTGCCCTGGACGTTTGAAATGCTTTTAAAACTAATTGTTGTGAAGAAAAGTGTGGAAGACTAGGGGTATCAAAAGGAAAATTGTGCCCTGGACATTTGAAATGCTTTTAAAATGAATTGTTGTGAAGGAAAGTGTGGAAGACTAGGGGTAGCAAAAGCAAAATTATGCCTGACGTTGGAAATGCTTTCTGAGTGAATTGAGAGACTGCAGAGTTAAGGCTTGGCATATATATGGTTGAAATGGGTCCTCCCACTGCAGTCAGTTTAAAAAAAAAGTTGCAATCTGCAGTTTAAATTTGCCTGCTTGACGATCGCTGGTGAGGAGAAGAGCCCTCATGAGGAAGAAGAGGCTCATTTGCATGGCGTCAGGTGGTTGGTCAGGCTGCAATCAGTCCCTCCTCAGCCAGCTTTACAGAGACTGCCCTAGCATTCGAGAGGGAGTGAGAGTGGAGTGCCTGTACTGGCAGTGGAGGAGCGTCGAGGAGTGTTCAAAGCACTGTAAACAGTTCAAAAATAGACTTTTTTGCTTAAAATCAGGCTCAACCCGCAAATCGATCGTGGAAATTGAAAGTTTGGTGTTTAAAACGATGATCGCTAGGACTGCCCGCCCATTTGTGTACAGAGGCCTTCAAGAACTGGCTGCAGGCCGTTTTTCCCCATCGAAGCAAGCTGCTACTGATAATAGTAAGTAAACAACTAAGAAACTGCTCAAACAGTGATTTTCAGCCTATGCCATATAAAATGTGTGTGCAGCAGTGTAGTCGCTTTGCAAGTAATGACTGTGTGAAGTCCTGCCAGCAAGTGCAAGTCTGTTAAGCCATTGAATGTGTGCATGGAAGTGAAATTAGCCTCAGTTTAAAGTCTGCAGCCAGAGAGAGACTGTGGGTTGTAGAAAAGTGCAACACTAGTAAAAGCAGGCAATCCTGTGCTAAAAACCTGAAGCTTTAGAGGGACTGTGAGTCAAATGAATGTTACCAGCATGTGAAAAGTCCAAGGAAAATCCTGTAAATGTGTGTAAAGTCAGATCGGAGCAAGTTGTGCAGTTTGAGTAAAAGTTATCAGTAGCTTGAGAAAATCGGGTGCGCAGTGGCTTGACCCAGATTCTAAATGTTGATGCACAGGAGTGCTGACGCTGCCATTACAGGGTGGGGTAGTAAAGTAAACACAGCAGCAGATGAGCCATTTTAAAACTACAGAGTGTGTTCAATAAAGTGGGACTTTCAGTTACAATAAACTTTTGTTTGTTTTTCTGCAGTTATGGCCTCAGGACCAGCTCGTTACCCGGATCATGCCCGGGTTGCAGTAACAGCAGCAGTAAATAGACTGAGAGATATTGAAAAATGGTGCTATGGAGGGCAACTGCCTCCTGATGTGGCAATTCCTGATTATCCAGTGCGTGTATGCCAAATATGCTAGAGTGCTGGAAGGGACAGCTTCATGATTCCTCACTGTGCTGGATGCCAACAAAAATATGGCTTGTATAAAGTGCCTCCAATTCCTTTGGCCCCCAGATGGACAAAAATTCAGGAATCTGCAGTTGGCAGCACACAGCACCAGGCGGAGCCTGTGGAGGAAGGTCCCTCGGGGGAGTGTGGCACAAAGCTAGAGGGTGCAGAGTTAGAGACAGAACCAGAAGTTGAAGTTTTGGATGCTGGATCCCAGAAAGAAAGTTCGGATAAAGCATCAATAGACTCCTGGGTGGGGGGGCCTAGCCCAAGTCTCTTAGGTGAAGATGAGATGCGGGAGGGCTTTGAGTGGGAGGTGTCGACCTCAGTGCCTAGTGATGAGTGGATAGTCTCAGGGGTGAGAACGACTGCTCACTCCTGGGCTCAGATCCTCAGTGAAGAGGAAGATGAGGGGGAACCTATGTGGCCTTGTGAGAAAGGAACGGGTACACAGCCTCAAGATCTTGCCTCAGAGGAATGTATTGAAGAAAGTGGTGATGCCACTGCCCTGACTTTACAGGAGGAAGAAGTCAGGGATCCATTTCTAATTTTCTTAAGGATGCGAAGCTGGCAGAACCAGGACTGGCCACCCCAAGCCAGGCCAGCGGTCTCAGATTGACCAAAGCAAGTAAAGTGGAGAGACTGGTTCGTAGAAAGGCAAATGAAATCTATGGTATGACCTTTTCTACCTTTCCTTGAAAAGTCTGGGAGGAGATTGAGAACTGCAGGAAATCCTGGATCTGAGATGAAGCAATGAAAAGTGTTCATCCTGGGGCCAACCATCATGTAAAGAATAGACTGTTCCACGATAAGTATACCCAGTGGAAGAGAGGGAGGCAGGACACTGTTTATGGACAGAGTGAGAGTGGTGGACGGAGAGGGACGTGAAATCTCCCACTGTGTGAATTATGTGTGCCCAGATGGGGTAATAATTCAAGCCCCTGACCCCCAGTACTATTGGCCTCAGTGCAAGGACCTCCCAGCAAATAAGCCCGTGCCTACAAAATGGAGAGCCGAGCAGTGGTAGTCAATACTGCCACACCAGACTGTGAAGTGCCCTTATTGATCCACCAATATGAATAACCAGAACTCAGGTGCCCCACATTCATCAGTCTACAGTGTACTGTCCTGTCCAGCAACCATCCACTGGCCCACCAGATGACTTCAGATCCAGAGGGGACACCATCCCAGCTGTTTCCTGTTCATCGCCTGGTAATCAGATGACGTCGTACCAGCTGTTTTCTTTTTGTTCCTGTTCTAAGGTTCCGTCTCCAGAGATGACATCAGCCCAGCTGTTTCCAGATGTGCCTTCCTGTGGTTCCCGGAAGATGTCCGCTCAGCTGTATCAGAAGAAATGCTGCCAGGGAGAGTCTTCGGCTGCGGTGCAGGTTGGTGCAGAGTCTTGTACTACAAGTGGCTGGTAAGTCCGAACTTTTCTATCTTTATGACATTGCAGTACACACCTTATACTACAGACTTTAAAAATGTGTGAACTGTCTGCAAAGACTCTCCCCTTCGGGACTTTGGCCTGTTAGAACTGTGCTTCACCGGGCTCCGGCCCAGGAGAGACTCTTTATTGGACTAGCCTTCGGGCCTTGTGGTCATTAGTTGGGACTTTTAGGGCACTCCATCCCCCCAAATGTGTATTGTAAAAAATGTCATTGTTGTATTCTAATGTAAATACTGTTTTCTACCTTTTTTCTAAAAAATCTTTTTGGGATTTTTCAGTGTTTTGATGGTAGGGGTTTTAGGTAGACTGTGTATGCAGATTAGGACTGTGTTTTGTCTTTCTTTTTCCTACAGGTGTTCCTGGGAAGACAGAAGAAAAGACAAGAAGAGGAGTAGGGGCTCATCAGAGTTCCTCATCAGTGCTTTATTGTGTAGAAATTTAAAGTACTGTGGTGTTACTGTTATGGTTATTGCTGTATTAACCCTTTCCTTCCACAGGTGTGGTTTTGGGGGTAGGGAGGAGGCAGTAATGTGGTATTTTAATAGAGTGGTTGCAGGTTGCCAAAGGTGGGGAGGACCCCGGGTTGTTTTTGGAATATTATGTTAAAGGCAGATAGGTTTTCCCTAGAGGGTTAGGGGGGGTAGACAGGCTGTGGTCCTGAATGGCCATTGGGACTGCAGTGCTGATCTATCAGGGCTATGCTCTGGATAGTTCTACCAAAGCCACTAGGTGTCCATAGTAAGTGGATAGTGTAGAGGCTGACATGTCAGCTACAGGCCTCTAGGCCCTTAGTGTTGCCTGCCTGTGCTTGCACATGGTAGGAGGGAGCCTGATCACCCCCCTCCGCAGGTAGCACATAGGGTGGGATGGCCTAAGGCCAGGTACATAATGACTGCGGACAGTCATTTTCCTGGTCAAGGGCGAGTGTAACCCCTTGTTACCCGGGGTTACTAGAATCCCAGTAAGATCTAGTGGTAGGCAGGGAAGGCAGCTTGTGAAACTCCGGTTAAATGGGTTTCGCACTGTCTCACTCTGTTCTCAGTCTCAGCTGAGACTGAGGGATGACATCACCAATAGAACTTTCGCAGCTGCATAAGCCACATTGGACTCTGCAGCCGAGGGAGTTAGATAGAATGTTGGGAGTTTTCAAAGTAGTCAGTCTCCAGTTTGCCTTCAAGTAGGAAGGTTCAGTCTGCAGTTTGGTTTTGAAGAGTGAAGGAGTCATTGTCAAGTGGTGGAGACCGCTGTTCGGGTCTCAGTGCCCCTCCCTCCGGGGGGGGGGATGTAAAGATCCCCATGCAGATGCCTGGGGCCATCCCCTTAATTCTGCCAGGAGAAAGAAAAAGCTGCCTATTCAGTTCAGCCTTAGTTTTGGAAAGTTGGAACATTTGTGATTCGCCTGTGGGGCACCTGCAACTAAAGGGTGAGTGTTTGCTCTAACATGAGAGGGCAAAAAATGTGTTTCTTCAGCCTGGGACATGGAGGAAATCTAGGAATTGAGCTACAATTTGGAAACCTATAGGACTAGGTCAAACAAATGGAGTAGTGTCAAATGCTAGAGTGCTGTGTGAATTCAAGTAATATTGTAGAGGGATGCGACAGTTCATCTACCATTTAATCTACATTCAAAGTTTCAGTTTTCAGAGAGAGTGGCGGGTATGGGCTGTGGGAGCTGGAGGTGGGCAAACCCCCCATCTTTAGTAACCAGGTTCACCTCTACAGATTTCTGCTGCGGTTGCTACTTTGCCTCATGCACTTAGCCAGTGATGAGGGAAGTACCCAGACGTGGGGTTGCAAATGGGAAAATCTCTCTAGGAGTCACAGACTCTAAGTGGTGTGGGGAGCCACAACAAGTGTAAAGAAAAATTCTCTTTGTGAGATGGGAGTCATAAGTAAGGAGAAATCTCTCTAGGAGTACGCAGACTCTAAGTGAGTGTGGGAGCCACGACAGGAAAATGGGTTCATTCTTCCAATGGACCGCAGATCAAGTGGCCGGCAGGGGAGCCAGACCAGTCGGGCTGTGTACCCAAAGCGCATGCAAGTCCGGGCTGTGTGCCTGGTGGGTCCAGAGGCTGAAAACAGTATAATTGGTTCATTCTTCCAGTGGACCACGTTGTAGTCTCTAATCTGCATTACCAGTAAATGTAGCCCCATGGGGGGTCTGTCTATGCTTTGTTGTGTTCAGCTAGTTGTGAATAAAAGCCACACTGTAAAATCCCATTCCTGGTTCTGGACACTACAGTTATTGCTTCCTGTGTTCAGATTTACTTGGGTGCCCCTGTGCAGAGTAGTCAAACCTAGGTCCCCCTGTGCCGAGTAACCTTATCCTCCCCGAACCCAGGTCCCCACCAGGTACTGCTGTCAAGTTCAACAGCATGCCACCTGTCATTTTGGCAAAAAGGCAGGGGTGAAAGGTTGCACAGGAAACTACAGACCTGTAAGTTTGACCTCAGTGGTAGGGAAAATGATGGAATCACTTCTGAAAGAAAGAACTGTTGAGTACCTAGAGGCCAGCGGGGCACTGAACCCAAAGCAGCATGGATTTACAGCAGGAAGGTCATGTCAGATGAATCTAATTGATTTCTTTGACTGGGTGACCAAAGTAATAGACCAGGGAGGGGCTGTGGATATGGCCTACCTAGACTTTAGCAGGCATTTGACACAGTCCTGCACAAAGATTAATAATCAAGTTAGCCAGCCTGGGAGTGGGTCCCAGGGTGGTAGCCTAGGTAACAAACTGGCTGCATAACAGGACACAGAGGTAATAGTGAATGGAACACATTCCGAAAGGGGTTATTAATTGGAGTACCCAGGGCTCAGTACTGGGTCCAGTCCTCTTTAACATCTTTATAGGTGACATTGCAGAGGGTCTGGAGGAAATGTATGCCTCTTTGCAGATGACACAAAGATCTGTAACAGAGTTGATACACAAGAGGGGGTAGACAAGATGAGAAGGGACTTGGCAAGGTTGGAGGAATGGTCAGACATATGGCAACTTAGATTCAATGCAAAGAAGTGCAAAGTAATGCACCTGGGAAACAAAAACCCAGGAGAAGAGTACACAATAGCAAGGGAGGTACTAACAACAACAAAAATGGAAAGGGACCTGGGGGTAGTCATATCAGATGACCTAAAGGTGGGTAAGCAATGTGAAAAGTTGGTAAGGAGAGCCAGAGGGATACTGGGATGCATAGGAAGGGACATCACAAGTAGAAAAAGGGAAGTGGTTATCCCTCTATACAGACATTTGGTGAGACCCCATCTGGAGTACTGTGTGCAGTTTTGGAGACCTCATCTAGGCAAGGACATAGATAGGATGGAAGCAGTCCAGAGGAGGGCAACTAAAATGGTGCAGGGTCTGCAGCAGAAACCATGTGAATAGAGACTGAGAGAGCTTAATATGTATACTCTTGATGAGAGGAGGGACAGGAGGGACATGATAAAAATGTTCAAGTACCTCAAGGGGATCAACAAAGTCCAGGAGGGTAGCATCTTTCAGAAAAAGAGATGTGTAAGAACAAGTGGACACAATTTAAAGACAGAGGGGGGACAGCTCAGGGATAATGTGAGGAACTCTTTTTTCACGGAGAGAGTGGTGGATACATGGAACAGCCTTCCTGAGGAGGTCGTTGAGTCTAAAACAGTGGGGGAATTCAAACATGCATGAGACAGACACAAGACAATTATAGTGGGGGGTTGCAGGAAGTAGGCTGTTGGTTAACTAGAATCTGCAGCTTATCCAGTACGTAGGGAAATGGGCAGACTGGGTGGGCCAAGTGGTCCTTATCTGCCGTCAAAGTCTATGTTTCTATGTATTTCCCCTGGATCTACTTTTTGATGGATAAGAGTGGTTTCACTCATGTTCTGCTTGAGAGAGAACAGCAAAGCGAAGCTGAGCTGTTCTAGCTCGAGCAGAAAGCAACTGAAACCATTCTTGTCCAGCAATGAGCGGCAAGGGGGGACATATTATTGTACTATCGATTAAGCGTGATCAATAATGTTATTTTTTTTCTTTAAAACTGTCCCAGAAAGTGCCCATGTCCAGGGCATCTGTGCGTGAGACACTCTTCACAGAATGAGAGTGTCTTGCATGCAGGGAAAGGAGCTATTCATTTGGTAGGGAGTGCTCCCTCGATCTATAATTCTATTAATGTTACACATTTGGACCTAAAATCTATAAAAATCACAAAGCTGTGAGGAAACATTGAAAAAATGCAATGTTGCCTCATAGCTTTGCTGTTTTGGTTTTTTTTAGTTTAGATTTTTTCCCGTTTTTTCTGGGGAGCTAGCAGGTGGCTCCACCCTCTTCCTCGGGGGGGGGGCACATCTGGTCCCAGCTGTCTGCTGGGATCATCATGTAGCCTGCCAGTTCCAGTTTTCTCCCCACTCCTGCTGTGGCCACACACATGCATGTGGAGGCATGTGCACACTGCAGTCCCGCAGCACCCACCCTTTCTTGTGTCACTCCCAACCTGTGATACCCTCAGGCCTCCATCTGGGGGCAGCTGTATAGTGGGAGTGGTGAGATCCCTTTCTGGCAAAGGAGAGCTGCCTTCTGGCTGCTCAGTCCAACTTCTAACCTCTCCCCAGCCGATCCCCGATGACCCAAGTTCGTTCCTGAACCTGGGTTACCAGCGTAGCGCGAGGTGTGACATCCAGCGACGTAACCCTCAGTGCTACTAGGCCGGCACTTTGTTGTTTTTTATATTTTGACCTCACATTTTCAACATAATCTTTTTATGCCCCCTTCCCCATATGATCAAGACAAGTGGTATTTTTTCAAATCTGGTCCAAAAGGTGATTTTGCGGAGCAACTGCGAAAACAAGTTTTGAAGGGAATTTGAAAAATTACAACTATCATGTCCATGAGGTGAGGTAACAAGAAGGCTATGTTGAAAATGTGGGCCTGAAATTCACAAAAATCACAAACTTATGAGTCATTGTTGATAAAATTAAATCTTTACTCATAACTTTGTTATCTTTTGACATTTTGACCCCACATTTTCAATATGGCCTTCTTGTGACCCCACCTCATCAACCATGTAGGTGTTTTTTTTTTTAACCCATCCAAAGTGTGATTTCACAAAGCGGCTGTGAAAAACATGTTTTTATTTTGTTGTTGTTTGTTTGCTCTTTTTAATTTCACCTATCTGGTTCATGAAGTGGGGTAAAAAAAGTCATTTTGAAAATTTGGGACAAAAATATAAAAAAATGACAGAGTTATGAGTAAAAGTTGAAAAAACATTAAAAAAACATTAACCAAACTTCCCTTGTTTTCAGTCACTTTACAGCTGATACTGAAAGCAGCAGAACATGCCTGTCATCAGAGCAGTTCATCAGCTAGGTAAGTGGGGGGAACGTAGGCAAGTGCAGTGCCTGCTGAAAGGTGGTTGGAGTGGAGGTCGGGGTGTGGGGTGCAGAAAACTTTGAGGGACCTTTTTCTTTTTACAGGTGTTGGGAGGGATGTAGTTACAGCATAGGGGTGGAAGACCATGCAGAGAGAAGGTGCGGGAGAGATTTGGTCTGTTTTGAGGAACAGCATGAGAAGGTGGGGGTGGGAGAACACACAGAATGAGGGAGCAGGAGGGATTTGGTCTGTTTCAGTGGATGGGGCTAGAGGGTTGGGGCAGGAAACCATGCAGAGGGTAGTAGCTAGAGGGATTTTGTCTGTTTCAGAGGATGGGGCTAGATGGTGAGGACAGAGGACCACACAGAGGGAGGGAGTGGAAGGGATTTGTACAGCTACACAGCTCACCAGCCCTAGGGTAGGCAGTGGAGTTGCGAGGGGAGAAGAGCCAGCATTGTCATTACTTGCTCCCCAAACTCAGGGAAGGCAGTAGGGTTGGGACCAAAAGTTGGCATTGTTGGAACTTCTGAAGAAAAGTGAGAGGAGCAGGGAGAGCATAGAAGGAGAGTGACAGAAAGTGAAAGAGAGAGCTTGAAAGAGAGAGAAAGCACACTGATTCATGCATACTCATTATGTGCTTCAACTCCACTTCATGGAGCAAACATTATGTGTTGCATTCAGTATCCGGTCATGCCCTTCCAGACCCCCTATATTCTCTCCTCATCCACTGGCAATACATCAGCATAGCTCTTGCTATGCAGCCACAAAAACAGGGCATGGGAATGACAATTAGCCAATGTCATTGTTTCTAATAGTTAACTTGGGTGCAATGTGTGAGAATGTGCTCAAATTAAAACAAGACATACATATGTTATTGTACCATTAATTAAGAATTTGTGTTTCTAACATTTCTGAAACACTTGCCGGAACCCGTGTGTGAATGAGGGGGTACTATAGTACTTACATCAGTGAAACATTTTTTAATAGATATCCTTTTTGACTTATGAATGAAAAAACAGATGCCACAAAAAAACTTTAGTTGTGCAATAATATATGTGTTCAGACAGGAGTTCAGATGTCTCACACTGTCCCCATTTTGTAACATAGAAGAACTCAAAGGGAATCTCACATGATGCAATATAAACTTGTACATTAAGTTCCCTTCTGCACAAGACAGAAACCACAATACTTCTATATTTTCCAATATTAGCTTCCAGAGTGCATGACCTCCTAAAAATTCTGATTCTGAAAATCAGTGATAGCCTGGTGTGCTTTAATAACATTTAAAACAGAACTGCACTAAGCTTCACTAAGGCTGTAGCTGGGAGCAAAGGGCAGTGCCCATGAAAACTCCTGTTGAATTAATTACATCCTGTCAGAAGCCATCAATCAAGTCTGTATTTAAAGGTAGACTTGGATTCACTGATGACTACATGTAAAGGAAGTGAATTCCAGGACCGCATCACTCTCAATGAGAAAATGTTCCCCCTCCTAACAGTTTGAAACCTGGCCTTGAAAGCTGTAATGGATATCCTCGTGTCTCTACAGTGATTTGCTTAAAATCCAGGCTAATTTTGGCATGAGTTGCTGGACTTTTAAGATATCCCAGACACACAGCAAATCTCCATGTAATCTAGTTTCCAAAGACATCAGTTTCAGAGACTGCAGTCTATCATTATATTTCATATCACCCAGACCCTTCATATACCTAGTTATCTTGCGTTGTACTCTCTCGATCCTTTTGCTTATCATTTTTTTGGTAGGAGTTCCACAATTGAAAGCAAAAATCCAGATGTGGACAAACATCTGCTCTATTTATGGTAGCAATACAGATGGTTCCTTAGATTTAATATTTCTTCTAATTGCCCACCATGTCTTATCTGATTTATTAATCATCTCTGAAATCTGATTACTAAAGGAAACGTTTCCATCAATGGTAACTCCTAAATCCCTTTCATTGTCAGGCTTTTTAAAGTTTCTCCCCCTAGAGTATAACTATGTCTGGGATTGTGCATGCCAAAATGCATTACACTACATTTCTTGATGTTAAAAGACATACCCCACGTTTTCACCCATTGGGTCACTATATACACTGCTGTTACTAGTGTGTAAGCTAAAAATGCAAGGAAGCAATTAAATTAGATGCTCACAGAAAACAGAAAATAAACTTAGGATCAATGTTTAGACCATAAGTCTTCTTTAGGCATTATCTATAAAGTGAAATGTAACCATATTTGCTAACAATGCTTACTTGTTTCTTTACAGCCAGACACTTCTCTTCTGTGCAGTTTAGCCTCTGCTTGGCATTTTAAATCTTGGAGAAAATGAGAGAGGAAAAGTGTGACCCACTGGGAATTGAACACAAGCCCCTGGTAATACATTTCCAGTGCTCTAGCTTAATGGCTAAAGCACTGGCACAGTATTACTAGGGGCCTGGGTTCATTTCCCAGTGGGTCACACTTTTCCTCTCTCATTTCTATCAATTGTTTCTTTACAGGTAATTCCTGAAGACCTATGGTCGAAACATAGATACATAGACACTGTTGGGAGATAAGGGTCTATGGCCCATCCTGTCTGCCCATTTGAGCTTGTAAGTTCCCTTTACGTTTTCATAGAAGTCTGTTGCCCCTTACCCCTGAGTTCCAGAATTCCCTTATGTCTATCCCATGCATTCTTAAATCCCATGATTGTTTTAGCCCCCACCACTTCCTCTGGCTGGATGTTCCACCACCCTTTCTGTGAAGAAATTCTTCCTCACGTTTCCTCTGAATCGCCCTCCCTCCAACTTCATCCCATGCCCTATAGTTCAGGAACATCTTTTTTGCTGGAAAATAGTATATTCCTGCACCCTGTTCCTCCCTGTAAGGTACTTCTATGTCTCTATCGTATCCCCTCTCTCCCTCCTCTCCTCCAGGGAGTACATATTCAAGTCCTTCAGCCTGTCCTCATAGGACTTGTGTTGCAATCCCTGTACCATCTTTGTTGCCCTCCTCTGAACCTTCTCTACCCTGTCTATGTCCTTAAGCAGGTAAGGTTTCCAGAACTGCATACTATATTCCAGGTGGGGCCTAACTAGTGTCTTGTATAGTGAAATTATGACCTACCTTTTCCTGCTGGTGATGCTTCTGCCTATGCATCGCAGCATCCTATTTTCTTTACCAGCTGCCTTGTCACACTGTTTCCCTACCTTGAGGTCATCAGAGATAATAACCCCAAGGTCCCTTTCCTGCTTGGTGCATGCCATATCCTCACACTCCCAACTGATACTTTGTTCCAGGTTTTTGTGCCCCATATGCATTATCTTGCACTTCTTTGCGTTGAATTTCAACTGCAAAACCCTTGACCATTCTTCAAGCTTCTGCAGGTCCCTCCTCATTCTGTCTACGCCCTCTGGCATGTCCACTCTGTTACTGAGCTTCGAGTCATCAGCAAACAGGGAAATTCTGCCTTCTAGGTCCTGTGCAATGTCACTGATGAAGATGTTGAATAGGACTGGTTCCATCACTGATCCCTGTCATACCCCACTGGTCACTCTTCCCTCTTTACAGTGACAGCCATTTACCACCACCCTCTGTGTCCTGCCACCCAGCCAATCACCCACCCACCACACTACTGTCCTGCCCACTCCCGTATTCCCCAGTTTGTTTAATAGCCTTCTATGTGGCACAGTGTCAAAGACCTTGCTGAAGTCCAGATAGGCCACGTCCACTGCCCTCCCCTGATCCACCTCTCTTGTCACCCAGTTGATAAATTCAATGAGGCTGGTCTGGCATGACCTTCCCCAGGTGAAACCATGCTGCCTTGGGTCCTGTAGTCTGCTGGTAACCAAATGTTCCACCAATCTCTCCTTCAGTAGTGCTTCCATGATCTTCCCCACTACCGAGGCTGACTGGTCTTTGTATAAGGGGACTACATCTGCTGTCCTCCAGCCTTTGGGTACCTCCCTGTTTCCAGAACATGGGTTCTTATTTTATTTTCTGTACGCATTTACTAGTCGATGGGAGGGTGATGGCATCTTGGATATGTCCCAGTTTTGGTGCCATGCTGCCATACAGTGCTATAGATACGACCAGGTCAGTGGGCTACTGGTATGAACTGTAAGCCCACAATCAGTCATGTTAAGTCCACATTAGAACTTTGTCGATTTCACTGAAGCTGTGTGCGGCAGATGGCAGCTGATGGTGGCAGTGAGCGATGAGTATATACTAGCTGCCCTTTTGGTGCCACACAGAGGGTGATGACATGGGAATTGGAGGTGGGGGGCCGCTGTAGTACAAGGGAGTAGGGACTCAAATGTTAGATTGATGAGCAGGGCTGGGGGGTGCATTTTATTACCATGAATCAGGGACTTAAATGTCAGAATGGTGATCAGTGGAGGTGGGGCTCCTAAGCTACCAGGGATCAGGGAAGTAACTATCAGAATGTGAACCACTGGAATACCAGTCTGCATTTTCTGCAAAGGCCCCTACTGCTTGTAACCTCCTTGTAAATGGAGGTGCCTAAAAATGCCAGCCTGGGCTTACCTTAGCCCTTTTGCTCTGTTCCCTCCTGCTGTCTCCCGGGCTTCTCCCGATTTAGCCACCAATTTTTTACTGGTCCACCAGGTTCTGTAGTGCTCCTCTAGTGCCCCAGACTGCAGCCCAATTAAAATCCAGCCCCATGGGGCTTAAAAAACGTCACTCATGAGTGACACTTTAAAAGTGCTGTCTCCAGGGCAACAGGAATCGCGATGGAGCAAAATGTGCCTTCAAAGTTAAACCGCTTGGTTTGCAGTCACCTCGGGGACTGTGCTGTTGGTCCTGGGATCCCTTCCACCTAATTGGGACCCAGTGACCACAGACAGCATGCTGGGGGGCTGCTCCAGAGGAAATTTAAAAAGTTTGACCAAGGCTCATCTAAATATGCCCTTAGCCTGCCACAGTCATCTGTATAAAGCATAACTGTGAGTCTGGCTGCCTCCAGGGTAGCCCTAGTCAGCTTCAGCAGAAAAAGTAAAGAAAGTAAATGTTTTTTAACTTGTGAACTTGTTGCTGCCTATGGGGATGTATTGTACATGTGGGGCAGAGTGTGTTAAATTAAAATAAATACTTTTTCCCTGACAATTCCAGTACTTTGGGACTCTTGTGTGTTAGCCTGTCAGCTGCTGTGGGGGAGAGTTTACTAAGTGCTGTAGTGACAGGAAAACCAGTAGAGCCACATTCTTCATCTGTGCATCTTCTGCAAGTACAACCTCTGGGCTAAAGAATGGTAGGGCACTGGGACAAACATCTTTTATTCTCTGGCTGCACCCGGACATTGTTTCAGGGCTGTATCTATTCTGCTAAAGAGACAGTGAGTTAAGCAGCCATTGCCAGCAGCCACAGCCAATGGAAAAGCCAGGAAAATAAAGCCAGGACTTGTGGGGCATTTACTACACCTTATGGGAAAGTACCAAGTGTTTATGGGGACTTACAGGGACTGGTGTTTAACAGCCAAAACTGGGAGCCTATGATGTATCGAGTGAGGGTCATGCATAATTCATTTTGGTGACTGACAAGTGCTCCAGCAACTCAGGGACGAAGTATCAGATTATAGCAGCCAATCAGAGATCATAGAGGAGCCGTATAAGAGACAGTGTTTTCTAGCTGTGTGAGCAGATCCAGCAGGAACTCCCCATGGGGGTGGGGGCTCAAGCCCCTGCAGAGCAAAATGGTCTTAGTAGACAAGTTGTAGCCTCTCTATGTGGAAGAGGGGCTCCCCTCCTTCCAGATGAAAGAACGGTGGAAGCTTGAAGCAGAAGCCTCTAGCCTGGGGGTTGCCAGAAAATGTCCTCCAGGGCTAGATCCAGCCTTCCACGTGGTGGGAAAACGTGGGCCAGCAACTTGATGAAGCCAGCTGTGAGAGGGCTGAAACTGCCTCAACAGTGAGAGCGTTGATGAAAGAATTAATTCCAGAAGAGCCAGTAGCAACTAATAAGTTGCTACCAAGGTCTGATTGAGTAGCCCTGGGTTAACAAAGGCTGATTTAAAGTATCTGCATGGGGCAGCTCTGCCCATAGTGACTAGTTTTGGCTACCATTAACCATGTGAATGTGCTGACAGTTAATCATATAAATGTGCAGGAAGGCTAGCCAAGTGTTTGAGACAGTGGGAGCTGCAAGAGCCAGTGTAGAGCCACATAGACAGTCAGTCATGGTCTGAGTTAATGTATCTACAGTGTCTGGTAAAGGAATAGGATCTTGAGGCAAATCAAGTAAAGCAGTCTATGCAAACAATGCAGTTTATATACAGCAAGCGTATATGCGTCAATGGAACCCTTGCTTCTGTTTTGCCACCAGGCAAAGGCAGTCAAGTCTAAGTGGTTGAATGTGTTCAAGTGTTGTGCAAATGATAGCGGGTCATGCCTCAAGCCCACTCAAGTAGTCTCAAGTGTTGTGCAAATGGTAGTGAGTCATGCCTCAAGCCCAGTCAAGTAGTCTCAAGTGTTGTGCAAATGGTAGTGAGTCATGCCTCAAGCCCAGTCAAGTAGTCTCAAGTGTTGTGCAAATGGTAGTGAGTCGTGCCTCAAGCCCAGTCAAGTAGTCTCAAGTGTTGTGCAAATGGTAGTGAGTCGTGCCTCAAGCCCAGTCCAGTAGTCTCAAGTGTTGTGCAAATGGTAGAGTCGTGCCTCAAGCCCAGTCAAGTAGTCTCAAGTGTTGTGCAAATGGTAGTGAGTTGTGCCTCAAGCCCAGTCCAGTAGTCTCAAGTGTTGTGCAAATGGTAGTGAGTCATGCCTCAAGCCCAGTCCTGTATGAAAAGTGTCCAGACCAAAGAGTTCAGTCAGGCTATAATCCAGTGTGAGAAAACAAGTCACAGAGAGGTTGGACTTGTGCATGTGTGTAATCAAAGCTCTATGTGATGTTAATGCACTGAATGCATTCTAACCTCAGAATCATATAAATGTGCAGCTAGGTATATGAATGTACTGGATGAGAAAGTAACCCGGGTGTGTCTTTTTCAAGTCGCGTTTGCTGCCTAGGGACAGGATCCTACCAAGGGTCCAAGATGTCGTGTTCTACTCCGCACAAGTTGTTCCATCCTTGCAGTCATTGTTGGGGTGTTGGTGGCTGTTTGCTTTGCCAGCATGTTGGTCCTCGAGGAGGGGCCTGCCAGCAGAAGCACTTGCAACCCAAATCAAGATGACAAAACTGTGAGTAAAGCAGGGCAATCCCTGCAGTATGGATCTGAGGCTTGTAAATAGTTCAGCTTAAAGAGCATAATGGAAATACAGATTCTACCTCATGTCAATCTTTTAGTAATGGCCCTCAACCTCTTATGCTAGCCAACATACAGCAGAGCATCTATCAGGCCTACACCCTCTTACGGACAGCATTACTGGACTCCCAGATTGTGTGGGATTGCGGGGTCCTTGCACAGGTGGGGTACTGGTACCAGTGCGGGCAATAATGTAACAACCTGATCATTTCAGCTAGTTAGATAGCCAGGGCTCTGGTTTCTGTAAGGTTGGTGGGGAGAGTACAATCTGAAAATGTAAACTGAAACTGTGTGATTTACCCAGCTGGAGGGTTTTACCAGCACCAATCAATCGAACCATTAGTAGATGCATTGTAAATGCATAAACTCTATTCCAGTTCCCTTTTCCTAGCCTTCTTCCCCAAATAAATTGTTGTTTGTTGTTTCTTGCAGATCCAGTGTTGTGAGCATATTATTAGAGTGAGTCTTTAAAAGCAAAATGTCAGAAATGTGGGGAAAGGTCTATTGGGTCATGTTTGGGAGGGGCTAATGGTTATTGTGGGTGGTATAGTATCTCGGGGGGCTATACCTTGTACCAGCTTACCCACATAAAGCACCCTAAGTGGAGGCACTGCACAAAGGTTTTTAAAAATGGTTATCTGTTAGCGAACCCAAACCCCTCAGCCTAGCTTGTAAATAGTAAGCAGGGGTGTAACACTGGGGATAGCACCACCCAGGGGTTACATGCACGTGTGGAGACCACTGTACTATCCCAAAACCGTCGCTTCCCATGGAATCCTCTGACTGATCCTGCACTGCGAGCAACACAATGCTTCTAGTTGGGTCAAGACTCCAGAGGGAGACATGGCCATGGTCTTCAGTGTCCCCAAAGCCAGATTCATCTGGCTTTGTGCAGCAAGAGGTCACAGAGGTTACATGGGAACCCTAAGGTAAACTCTGTGCAGCCCCTGGTGTGAAATCCCATAGCACTGTGGACCACAGTTAGCCCCACACACACACACACAGTTGTCTGCAGTCCTCTCCAACAGCATGAAGGTTGGGAAGTGCAACTGAATATTTTTCAGCTGCTGACTGGAAGGGGATGTGGTAGGCAAAGCAAATGTGCAGCTGTGAAAATAGAGCAAGCAGTATGAGTGGTGCGGACACTGAGAGCCACAAAATGGTGGTAGATGAAAGAGCTAAACAACTTGGATCCAGTGAGAGGCAATATTTTGGGGGAAAAGTAGAGGGGGTAGAATAGTATATAAGAGATAATGTAGTGAGAGATGAGTATAGATAAAGAATTAAGTAGTGGAGCAGACATGAGTTGTGTGGATAGAGAGGACTTCAAAGAGGATGAGGAAGGAGCAGCACAAAGAGGACCGCCTTACGGGACCATGTAGGAGAAAGCAGCCAGCAACCAGGGCAGACACATTTTTGCTAAGCTTCATTCTGCTGGCCCCAATTTTGTGATTTACATCATAAAAATTGAACCTTTGTTATTGAATCTTTACTGATGGCACCAAAAAAAAAAAAAGATAAGGAGAAAGTATTGGGCTCCCAAAATAGGTCTGCTGAGAATTGTCATTTCCTGCTGCTTAGCATGGCAGCAGCACAGCCAGATCCAGTCAAGGATCTGGCCACTGACTTAGCCATTTTACAAAAACTGAGGACCAACTTAATCAAACTGATGACTCCTAAGCTACTACTGATCAACGGGTAACAAAACTGGGCACTGAATTGAAGGAGAGAGAGAGCACAGCCTCAGGAGAAAGAGGGGATACTGTAAAACTGATTATTTTCGTGGTCTGTTTAATTTCGCTATATTCGCTATCGCAATTGGCAGGCGAAAATAAACGTAATGCAATTTAATTTAGAAAGTCAACATCAATGATGAGGAAGTGGAGCGACTGCATCATGTCAAAAGATAAAATTAAAGCTACAGTATTCATTTTTAAACAGTGTTGCAGTGCAGTATCTTGAGCAAAGATGAGGAAGCAGAGCTACTACAATTCTAAAAAGATTTTTATTTTATTTTTATTTAGTAATTACTGTACGTCCCTTTATTAATAAAATTAAGGCACTATTAGAAAACAAAACTGTATCTTCATCCCAGCAGCATTGTTCTGTTCCTCAATTAGCTGTTTATTCCTGCTCCCTTAGCTGTGTCTGCAAAAACATAAGAATGCAGACCTTAGAATGCAACTTTAATATTTTAAATCACGATCTTAATCTTAAACTGGTGTTAGCAACAATTATAATCAAAATTACCGTGTTTAGGCAGTTGTTATGTATGTCCAGTATCCCAGCTTGTCTGAATCCACGAATAACGACATCTGGTTTTACTTCGAGGGATTCGATGCTTGCCTGCAGCCACCTCGCGTGATGTTCTTTTAGCACCAATAATTGTAGATCGATGTTCAGTTCTGCATCACCAACCCCTGATACCAGTTTGTCTGAAATTAGTGCTGCATACCATGAAGTGAAGTGACCTTTCATTAGGTCTTTGAAAATGTTGTTTACTGAGACATCCAGCGGTTGGAGTGAATCTGTGCAAGATGCTGGGACATACACTGATATAATACTGACTTCCTCCAGCTTCTGTAGTATGGGAGCAGTATAGCGAGCTCTGTACAAGTCAAAAATTAGGATTGCTTTTTGTTCTTTAGGCAGTTCGAGTTGTTCTTTAACCGTCTCACAGTAAGTTGCGAGTACCCCTTCAATGTACCGGATGGTTGTCTCCTCATTAGCCCAATGATTAATTGACTGCGTGATGTCCCATTTGGAAGGAAATTTGTGCAGTGGGTGGCATGCTGTTGTCTTACCCTGATAGATGACTTGGGGGGGTGGGGGAGCATATGGCCAGCAAGTGTGCAAGCAAGAACCAGGGAGACCTGCCTTTTATCCCCAAACCCTGTCAGTGACACTTGAAGTGAACCAGTGAACTCCATAGTCCACTCAGATACCACAATTTTAACTCCAGTCTCATCTAGATTAATTACTAGCTGTGGAGGTATGAGCTCCTGTGCACAACAGTTGGATATTCGTTGTAAAAATGCAGCCTTTAAATTTTGGAAGTCGGAAGGAACCTTGCGTTCCACTTTTGTGCCTTTACGTTTACTGTAGCCCATTCTATGTAACAAGCCCCAATCACACTTATTGCTTAGTTGCAGGTGCCCCCCATTCTCCATCAGAACATGAGGGTTGGTTGCCTTAACAATTCCCATCGCTATTGCCTGGATAACACTACCATTCACTACTGCACCCTCCACCCTTAGAGACTATACGATTTTCTTTAACTGGTCTTCCAGTTCGGATACCAAATGGGTGGGACAACCTCTCGACTTTCGGGGCAAATTGGGAGAGAGAGTTGCAGGGTCAGGGTTGGTATGCAAAGCTGATTTGTAGTCCAGTTTAAATTTCCTGATAGTGCTCTCATTGACAATATCCCCAGTTAAAGAATGATGAGCTCGTACTGCAGACATGACACCGTGTTCAGCCGCATACTTGCCTAGCTGGAATCGAACCTCCGGTGTATAATTAGCGTAGCTTGCTGGTCTGCTGCATTTGGAGGGAGGGGAAGCTGCTGCAATCTCTCTCACAACAGAGGTTGCTACATTAGGTTCAATGCCGGAGATTACAGCTAGTGCTTCAGAATCAAGATCTGAAGTTTCAAGCGGGTATTTGCGTTTCTGCTGGGAGGGCTTCAACCATTTGAACAGCGACATGATGTCCTAAGAATGATTCACTGATTCAGTGACTGATTAAATACGTGCTACCTGACTATTTACTAATTGTCTGCATGCTTTCTCATTGGAATGCGCAAATTCAATCACCTGTGATTAAATGGCATAACAGCTGGTCGCGATTACTGCCACCCGCGAATATAATTGGTTCTACAGTATGCAAAGGCCTGATTCAAAATATAAGAGATATACAATGGTGAGCTGTCAGATCAATGATTTATCTACACAAGTGCTATTTGACCTCTGGTAATCTCACGAGTGGCGTAAGCCACGTTGAGGTATCCGACGTCAAACAGCAGAAGTGTAGATAAATCATTTATCTGACAGCTCACCATTGTATATTTCATTTATGCAATAGGGATGCTTTATGTCAGTGCAGGGGCATTTGCTTTTGACTGTTTATCTTTTTTTTTAAATGATAATTTCTGCGACTTTTTGTTAACTTTCCTAGTGTATGTCTGCCTAGCGTAGTGGTTGCTATTAAATGAAATACCACTTATTTTGTAGAAAACTTTGTGCTGAACAAGTGGCATGCTCACACAACCATGCTACCTTTTTTCATTTTAAAGTTATTTGCATTTGTTTGTTGAAACAGTGGATAATAAATGGAATTTTCTGCTGTTTTTTGCTGAGATTTACATTTATACACATAGTAGCTCAGACGCACAAATTTATGACATAGGATTTATGTCAATGCCTATTGCTTAAATCTTGATATCTAACAAAGTTGGACCAAATATAACCATTTTATTTTATAGCATTTCTCTCTACATCTCATCTATAATATGGCTGGTTGCCAGGAACAATTTGTGGTCTTGCTGGCAAAGGACTCTAAATTCCTGTGTAAGCCCCTTCTCTTCAGAGGGGCTTATGCTTCCATTAGGGGTTCCCTTCCATCTTCTACACCCCCTCCCCAGAGCTTAGGTATTTATTAGTGCTCTGGGCGTCGATCCCTGCTGGATGCCTGAAGGTGGCAGCAGAGAGTAGGCAGATGGAGTATAAATAGTGTTGGAACAGGAAGTTCTGGGCCCTTTTATTCCAGCCTGAGCGGTAGGATAGAGGCTGGAGGGGGTGGCTGGAAGAGTAGGCAAGGCAGCCAAAGAGGGAGCTGGATGGTCCGGGGTTGGCCTGTGGAGGGAGCCCCCCCACAAAAGCAGTCAGTAGTCAGGGATGGCTTCTGGGCAGCGACGTTGAATCAAGAAACAGGGATGGGAGCTCTGAAGGAGGATGGTCAGCTAGCCAGTACTGTGTCGTTGGGATGGGGGAGGCTTGGATAGTGTGTAGATGGAAGGGCAGGTAGGAACCCCTAGGATCCCGTGCAGGTGTGGCTCAGGCTGCCAGGGCTATGGGAACTGTGGCAGGGTTCTCACAGGGGAAGGGACGTGGCAGAAGTCTCTTCCTGTACCCGGTGTGGCAGGGTGGCTCTAGCATGCAGAGGGAGCTCAGGAGTGTCCTTCACCCACTTAAGGGGCCTTCCTGGAGAGGCAGGTCCTGGGGTGTCAGTATTGGAAGGGCTAGGCGGGCCATAGGTCTTTGTGACAGGCCTTGGAGGGCAGCTCTGGGTCGGGAGCTTAACTCAAGCCCAGGATGTGTTTGGCAGGGATGCAGAGAGGAGGTTGGGGCCATCCCCGGATTGTCATCTGGGGCACCACAAGACAGGACAGGACGCCAAGGAGGCCAGAAAGGATTCAAGCTGCTAAGAGTGCCTGGGTGGTGGCAGGGTCCCAGTTCCTTTCATGGCAGGGCTGCTCAAAAGTGGCTGTAGGTATTGGAGCTGGTCTTTTAGTCCCTTTAAGGATCACAGCACCAGTGGGAATAGGAGAATGAGAATGGGAGGACTTGCAGAGCTGGTGGAGGTTGTCTGTACACTGGGGCTCAGGCTCAGTAGAGGAAAGAAAAAAGGATTACAGGGCCTGGTTTGGGACAAGAAATCCTGGTACCCCTGTGGGATTTAGGCCCAGTCCAAGGGCCAGGTGGGAGAAGCAGCTCACTTCTCCAAGTGGAGTCAGGGCAAGCTGACCAGTTCCAAAGAAGAAACAGACAGGGGAAAAGATAACCAAATAAAAGAGTGGCTTACCAGCACCAATGGGAAAACAGCCTGATGATTCTTCCAAGATGAAGGATCTGCTTAGATAAATCAGCTGAGCTTCAAAAAGTGAATAACAGCCTTGCATGTACTGACTGTCTGCCATCTTAGGTATGCTCAAGAGTTCCAGTTGGGTGAGCTTGTAAAACATTTAATAGCCCCATGGAGCTGCTTTATTTCTTGGAGTAAGACGGTGCCCCTGTGTCCTCTGAAATCATTTGAGGGCACAGGTGACAAAAAGAGCTGTTTGGGAAGAAAATGAGTAGTGATTTTTTCCCTATTTAAGTTGGAAGGGGGTAAATGAAATGGGAAGCCCCTTATATTTATTTGTGCCATGAGTTTGTATTTCCAGAAGGTTTCCAGCAGTTTGTACAGGGATTGAGGAGCTCAGGATCCAAGGGGGAAGCTGGAAGCTGCAGATCTAACAGAGGTTTTGGATCTGGTGGTGGAGGATTGGGGCCAAGCCAACTAATGTAGACAGAGATCAAGGATGCACTGAAAAGCTAAAGCCATTGAGAGGGAGACTAAGTCTTCCTACTTTAATTTCACTGTGCAAATGCTCGGAGATGTTTCGTATGCTGTTGACCCTTTCCCCCTGTACATCAGTGAATTCTTCTATGCCCCTAGACATTTTGGAGAGGGGGGCTACATGTGGGGGCTGGTCTGAGATGTTTCCTGTACCCCAAAACCCTGCCGGACCCCGAGTTCCCCGGGTCCCAGGTATTGTAAGGCTCCCTGGCCTAAGTAGGCCCTGTGGCGGATTTATAATTAGCTGTGGGGCAGGCCTGAGAGAGTAGCAGGCCTCAGTATATCTGGTGTGGTGTGTGCACATGACTGGCTGATCACTTGACACTCAGTTCTCTTCCAGTTGGTGGATGGTGGAGAAGAAGCTTGAGCAGCTGCTGAGGGAGCACCATCTTTGCACAGCAGTTAGAAGGGAGAGGTGCAGAGAGAGAACCAGCTGAAAGAGTGAGATTAAGACAGCACACACCCCCACAGGAACAAAAAAAGCAGAAAGCTCCACCAAAAGTAAGAGTGTTCCTTTATTTCGGGTACTGGGAGGAGCAGCAGGGCAGAGACTTGAACAGGTGGCCCCATGGATTGGTGCTGGATTATGGCAGACCAAGGAGAGAAAGCTGAAGAAGAGGTGTCCCCCCCCAGGAGGAACCACTTGCCACAGTTCCTGCATCATTGCTCTCCTAGCTGTGGAAGGCAGGGAGAAAGGGAAAGATCAATGAGCGGTGTGTGAGATGTGGATATCTGGGGGGAAGGCATCGCGAGATTGCCTATGTGTAGAGTCTGCTCCAGTTCGGCCCCAGGAGGCAGTTTGAATTGTGCCCCACCCTTTTTCAATTGGGGATTTCCTTCCAATTCCAAAGGGGGCTCTTACATGCTCTGGTCACTGGCTAGTGGGAACTCAAGAGCGTTTGATAGACTCTCTGGGGGAGAGCACCCCGGGCCAGACAACAAAAGCATGAAGCATTTCCCCTGATGTTATCATTGAAGCCGTGGAAGAAGAGGGTGCAGGAGTAAAGAAAGACTAGGAGGTGACGAGGAGCATAGCTGTCTGACCAGCTCCCTGCCACTAGATACCAACTATCCCCATGGCAGAGGGGGGGGGTAGGGACCTCAAGAAACCAGCAGGAGACCCTCCAGGGCTCAGGGGGTCCCCGTCTCAGCCCATGTTCGGTAGTAGTAGCCCACTGGCTTTGTTTACCAAGTCAAAGCCTGTGACTGCAGTCGAGTCAAAGATCCTAAAGCCCAGCAGGATTGGCTTCATGCCATGTGCTGCACCAACAGTGATCAGGGAAGGTGCTCAGGCTAGGGAGGAACAGGAGGAGCTGGATGAAGAAAACTTTGTTGGCAAAAGGTTCCAGTTCCAGGACTATCAGGTATATCGAGCCATTCCCAGGCCTTTTCATCATCTGGTGGTCACCATATCAGACCTCTCCCCACAGCTTCCAGTCTGTGCCAAAACCCTCCGCATCTGTATGGATAGGTTAAACCCCAGTGACCCACTGAACATCAAGTACAGAAGAGGGATGTGGTTACCACCAGGGCAAGCAAGAAGGACCAGTGTGAGAGACCTGCCAGAATGGAGTCAGGCTGAGAGATGAGTCCGAAGGAGGCTGCATGTGGAGTATCTCCATATGGACCACCCATATGTGCCCAAGAGGGTTTGAGACATCATTGAGAAGATGAGGGAAGAGTAGATCTTCAAAGAGCAGTTGGACCGATTAAAGAACCATCCAGGAGGTGGAGGTGTTCCCTCACAGCAACTGATTCAGCAGGCTCAGACAATGTGCCGTACAGGGACTTGGTCTGGTCTGACCCTTTTTAAGAATTTCGCCTTGGTCTAGGACTTGGCAGGGACAGGAACCAAATATTACATCATAGACTGGGATTCTTTTGGGGTCTTGATCACCAAATCAGATATGGAATACTATTTTCCACCCAGAGGGGGATCTGCAGCTTAGGCCTCCTGCAATCAGACTTATGGACAGTGCCAGGATTGTTGCACTATGGAGCAGAATATGGTAACTGTTAATAGTTTAAAAAAAAATGGGACCTAATTTATGCATTACTAATCAAAATGCAGAGATTATAGGCAAAATAATAGTGTGAATGTTGGTTAAGAGTGGTGAGAGAATGCTGGAGTGAGTGTGTGAGTGAGTGTGTAAAGGGATTGTACACAGAGTAACCTGTTTCTATTTAGAGGGAGATATAATGGGGTTTGTTAGAATTTTAAAACTACCTCAATATGTTTAAAATGTTGTTGGTGAAGTTTCAAAAACTAAAAAATAAATGATTGTGGTTGTCTATTGAGAGAAGAATAATTCTGTTTTTTTAAATTGTATAATAGTCTCCTGGTAAGTTTTATTTTATAGGGTAAGTTGGGTTTAGAACGGTTGGTTTGGGGTGGGAGCTCTTTTGGCTGGATATGATGAGTTTTCTCTTACAGGCTGGGGAATGTGCATACCCAGTCTGCTGGGAGGAGACCATCACTGGGCTCTGTGCCATCATTCCCAGGAGGGAATGATTCCCTGGGTTGGGGAAGTGTGTAAGCACCCTCTCTTCGGAGGGGCTTATGCTCCCATTAGGGAACCCCTTCCACCTTCTACCCCCCCAAGGCTTAGGGATTTATTAATGCTCTGGGGGTCAATCCCTGCTGGATGCCTGAAGGGGGCAGCAGAGAGTAGGCAGATAGACTATAAATAGGTTTTGGAACAGGAAGTCCTGGACTCTTTTTTATTCCAGCCCGGGTGTTAGGCCTGAGGCTGGATGGGTGGCTGGAAGAGTAGGCAAGGCAGGCAAGGAGGGAGCTTCACGGTCTGTGGTGGGCCTCTGGGGGAAGTCCCCCCAAATAAAAGTCAGTAGTCAGGGACAGCTTCTGGGCAGTGACATGGCACAGAGAAACAGGGATGGGAGCTCTGAGGGAGGATGGTCAGCTTGCTGTTACATGCATCATTGGGATGGGAGAGGCCTGGATAGTGTGTAGATGGTAGGGCAGGTAGGAACTCCTAGGATCCTGTGTAGGTATGGCTCAGGCTGCTAGGGCTGTGGGAACTGTGGCAGGATTCTTGCAGGGGAGAGGCCGGTGGCAGAGGTCCCCTCCTGCACCCGGTGTGGCAGGGTGGCTCAAACAGGTAGAGGGGGCTCAGGAGTGTCCTTCACCTACTTAAGGGGCCTGATTGGAGGGCAGGTCCTGGGGTGCCAGCATTGTAAGGGCCGGGCGGACCATAGGTATTTGTGACAGACCTTGGAGGGCAGCTCTGGGTCGGGAGCTTAACTCAAGCCCAGGATGTGTTTGGCAGGGATGTAGAGAGGAGGTTGGGGCCATCCCCAGATGGTCATCTGGAGCACCGCGAGAGAGGACAGGAAGCCAGGGGGGGGACCAGAAAGGATTCAAGCTGCTAAGAGGGCTTGGGTGGTGGCAGGGCCACAGTTCCTCTTGTGGCAGGGCAGCTCAAACATGGGAATGGGCATTGGAGCTGGCATTTTAGGTCCTTTAAGGTTTGCAGCACCAGTGGGAATAGAAGAAAGAGAATGGGAGGGCTTGCAGAGCTGGTGGAGGTTGTTGGTACACTGGGGTTCAGGCTCAGTAGAGGAAAGGAAAAAGGGGTTACAGGGCCTGGTTCAGGATAAGAAATCCTGGTAACCCTGTGGGATTCAGGTCGGGCCAGGGGCCAGGTGGGAGAAGCAGCTTGCTTCTCAGAGCAGAGTTAGGGCAAGCTGACAAGTTCCAAGGAAATTGGAAGGGGATAAATGAAATTTACTTGTGCCATGAGTTTGTAGTTCCAGAAGGTTTCTAGCAGTTTGCAAAAGGATTGAGGGGCTGGGAGCCAAGGGGGAGCTGGAGGTGGCAGATCTAACAGAGGTTTTGGAGCCGGTGGTGGAGGTTTGGGGCCAAGTCAACTAATGTAGAGAGAGATCAAAGATGCACTGAAAAGCTGAAGCCATCGAGAGGTAGGCTAAGTCTTCCTACTTTAATTTCTCTGTGCAAATGCTCAGAGATGTTTCATATGCTGTAGACCCTTTCCTCCAGTACATCAGTGAATTCTTTCATGCCCCTAGGCAGTTTGGGGAAGGAGGGGCTACACCTGAAAAAGATAAAAGTGCTGGAAAACCAACTTCAGTTTCCAAATGTGACAGTAGTGTGTAGGCTGTCAAAATTACTGCTTTGGAATCGAAACCAGCATTTCAGCAAATTTTAGAGGACTCTTTGTACTGCAGGACCTAAGCTATGAATGTTAACATGATTTTTCGACTTCCAGACAGACAAAAGCAGCAGGAGGTAGTGTAACATATCTCTACAAGCTTGGCCATGTTGAATTCAGCTGAGAAGTTTGAGCTCTGGCAGCACTGAGCGAGTTTTGGGGGCAGAAATATTTTTATTTCCTGATGTGGCTTCACGTACCCAGACCAAACCAAAAGAATTGTTGCAGCATCATTAGCAGCTTACTGAGTACGGCATCTCACTTAAACCAAGTCGTTTCGACAACAAAGTTCTCAAACTCCCTGACAGCGAAAGGCAAAATGTAAACAGGTGAACTTTCGCCTGTCAGAACATTACAGTACATTTGCAAAAACCCATGTATGAATGATATGCAGCATCCTAGGGGTACTGTAGTACTTACATCTGTGAAAAGTTTTTTTTTAATAGATATTCTTTTTGATTTATGAATGAAAAAAAAACAATGGCACAAAAAAACTTTAGTTGTGCAATAGTGTTTGCGTTCATACAAGAGCCCAAATATCTCACACTGTCCCCATTTCATAACATAGAAGAACTTAAAGGGAATCCCACATGATGTAATATAAACTTGTGCATTAAGTCCCCTTCTGCACAAGATGGGAACTATAATACTTCTATATATTCCAATATTAGCTTCCAGAGTGCATGACCTCCTAAAAAGTCTGATTCTGAAAATCAGCGATAGGAACCAGTCAGTTGGTCGGACCATTACACCATAAGGTTCAGTTTCAGGGCCCCCTCTAATAGGTCTGCCCCTACGGAGATGGTCCAATACCGCCCTTTAAGGGGTGTTGGCCCCAGTGACCTTACGGTGGTGCTGGACCTATCGAGTTTGTCGGGTGAATGCATGAGTCCAGATGATCTTGTACTCGCCTATAATAAGGCTGTGGGAGATGCACTGGACAAAAATTGCTCCTGTTCATGTTGACCTCTCACTGTCCGTCCAAGGAGGTCCATGGTTCGATGGCTCCTTGGAAATTAAAGCGGTGAGCCGAAGGCTGGAGACCTGGCGAAATCGGGCCTTGATGTCGACAGGCTTAGATTGTTAGCCCATTATGATGGCTACCAATCAGAAATCACTCGTAAGAAGGCAGAATTCCTGTCCAGAGAGATTTCTGCTGCAGAGAATCGACCAGCTCAACTTTTCCGGACTGTGGACAGGCTGTGCAACCCAGTCTGTCTTCAGCCTAGAAACTTTTCTCAACTTAGATGTGAGGTTAGCTGGCTTCTTTGCAGATAAGGTTGCGGCCATCAGGTCCGGCATCGGTCCGACCTCTCCTTTGGGGGGTCACGGTGGCCAACCGGTCGTACTTAATCCTCGGCCTATCTGGTTGGAGTTTCACCACGTGGAATTCGTAGACATTGTGAAGATCATCCAATCAATGCGTCCAACTAGTTGTAGTTTGGATCCAGGTCCTACACTTCTGTTAGTAGGTTGTGTAGAAGTCATCTACCCAATCCTTGCTGACATTGTCTGGAAATCCTTGGAGAGGGGGGTTTTTCCTAATCCCCTCAAGGAGGCAGTTGTCCATCCACTCCTTAAAAAACCCTCCTTGGAACCAGACTGTCTAGCTAACTACCGGCCTATCTCTAACCTGCCATTTGTTGGTAAGGTTATTGAAAAGGCAGTTGCACTGCAATTGGATGAATATCTCACCTCTCATAATGTCTATGATACTCTCCAATCTGGCTTCAGGAAAAGGCATAGTGCTGAGACTGCCCTTGTTCGGGTATTGAGTGACCTCCTAATGGCCAGAGATCGAAAGGCTTATACCATCCTGGTCCTTCTTGATCTTTCTGCTGCATTTGACACTGTAGACCATGAGTTGCTATTGGAGCTGCTGCGGGTTTTTTGTGGACTGTCTGGTACAGTCCATGAATGGTTTCGTTCTTACCTCACTGGTAGGTCTCAGAGAGTCGTCACCGGAATTTATTCCTCTGACACCTTCTCCCTACCATGTGGGGTACCACAGGGTTCCATTTTAGTCCCTTGTTGTTTGCAGTGTATATGCTGCCATTAGGAGAAATCATCAGGAGATACAGCTTGAGTTTTCACTGCTATGCAGATGATACTCAGCTGTATTTATCCTTTCTCCCTGATCAGAGTGATGCACTCTCTGTACTTAACAACTGTCTGGATGAAATCAGAATTTGGATGAGTTCGAGTTGGTTGAAGCTTAATCCGGATAAGACCGAGGTATTGGTTGTAGGCCCAGGTCATCCTGGGAGGGGTTTGGGTGCACATCCATCAGGCTTATCACTTGGTGAGGTGCACTCTCTAGCTCTCGACAGGTCGCGAAATCTGGGCGTTATTTTTGATGACGGTCTGACCCTCAAAACTCGGGTGTCAGCTGCTGTCAAAACCTCTTTATCATCTGAGGAATATCGCCTGGTGAAACATCTAATTCCCAGGAGGACCTTCCGGCCTTGGTTCATGCCTTTGTTACAACCCGTTTGGACTACTGTAATTCCCTATACCTAGGGCTCCCAGGGATTGATATCCACCGCCTGCAGCTAGTGCAGAACGCTGCAGCCAGGCTTTTGACCGGGACTCTAAGAACCAGTCATATTACGCCTGTGCTTCGCGAACTGCACTGGCTGCCTGTGCGGTGGCGTATCACCTTTAAGGTTGGTTTACTAACCTTTAAAGCCCTACACGATCAGGGACCCGGTTACCTGAAAGATCTTCTGATTCCCTACTGCCCCCTCCGCCCCCTCCGCTCCGCCAATGAGGGATTGCTAGAGATTCCCAGGGTTCGTTTGAAGTTATCAGGATTTCGTGCTTTTGCCTATTTAGCTCCTACCCTGTGGAATTCTCTACCTCATTGGTTGAGAGAATGCCCAACCGTTGATAGTTTTAAAATTGCTTTAAAAACTTATCTTTTTAACTTGGCTTTTCCTTTATAGTTTGATTGTTTAATGTTGATTTTTGTTTTATTATTATGTACAGCACCTTGATTTTGAAAGGCGCTTTATAAATAAATACGAATTGAATTGAAAAAATTGAATTGATAGCCTGGTGTGCTTTGATAACATTTAAAACAGAACTGCACTAAGCTTCACTAAGGCTGTAGCTGGGAGCAAAGGGCAATGCCCATGAAATCTTCTATTGAATTAATTACATCCTATCAGAAGCCATCAGTCGAGTCTGTATTTAAAGGTAGACTTGGATTCACTGATGACTACATACAAAGGATGTGAATTCCAGGACCGCAGCACTCTCAATGAGAAAATACTCGCCCTCCTAACAGTTTGAAACCTGGGCCTTGAAGGCTGCAATGGATATCCTTGGGTCTCTACAGTGATTTTCTTAAAAATTCGGGCCTATTTCTAACATGAGCTTCTGGTCTTTTAAGATATCCCAGACACACAGCAAATCTCCATGTAGTGTTCTAGTTTCCAAAGACATGAGTTTCAGAGACTGTGCTCTATCATATTTCATATCACCCAGACACGTCATATACCTAGTTATCTTGCATTGTACCCTCTCAATCCTATGTTTATTATTTTTTTGGTAGGGGTTCCACAATTGAGAGCAAAAATCCAGATGTGGACGAACATATGCTCTATATAATGGTAGCAATACAGATGGTTCCTTAGATTTAATATTTGTTCTAATTGCCCACCATGTTTTATTTGATTTGTTAATCATCTCTGAAATCTGATTACTAATTGAAAAGATGTCATAAAAACATAACAACTTAATAAAAGTGTCAGCACATGGGGACTGTGTGGTCCATCTAGTCTGCCCAAGGTGGCTACCACCCAATTATATTTTTTTCCTAAGTTGCCCACATTACCTGTCCCGAGCGAGTTTGAAATCCCTTACTGTTATCAATGCTTCTACGTCTGGTAGCAGGCTGTTCCATGGGTCTATCACTCTTTCAGTGAAAAAGTACTTTCTAGAGTTGCTTTTAAACTTGCCTCCCACCAGTCGCAAGTTGTGCCCTCTTGTACGCGCCGTCCTGTTTTCCTGGAAGAGGTTTTCCTTTTGAGTTGTGTTAATTCCCTTGACATACTTAAATGTTTCTATCATGTCCCCCATCCCGTTTCTTCACTGTTCCAGAGAGAATAAATTCAACTGTTCGAGTCTTGTCTCTTATGGCTCAAGATGCAGCCCCTGCACAATCTTTGTGGTCCTTCTCTGCACCGTCTCCAGACTGTTGATGTCCTTTTTTAGGTGAGGCCTCTAGAACCAGACACAGTACTTGAGGTGTGGCCTCACCAAGGATCTCTTGAGGGGCATGATAACGTCCTGCTTTCTGCTCGTAATACCCCTTTCTATGCATCCAAGGATACCAGTTGCCTTCTGCGCTGCTTTTTTTCATTGTTTTCCTACCTTTAAATCATTGGTAATTATCATGCCCAGATCCTGTTCCATCTTTGTCTCCTCTAATTGATGCCCTTCTAGTATGTATTTTTTCCTGGGTTCCGCTTCCCCAGGTGCATTACCTTACACTTCTTGGCATTAAATTATAACTGCCAGTTTCTAGACCATTCTTCCAGTCTCCGTAGGTCAGCTTCCATGCCTTATGCCTCCTCTAGTGTATCCACCCTAGATCCATCAATAGCAACTCCTAAACCCCTTTCATTGTCAGACTTTTTAAAGTTTAACCCTCTAGAGTATAACTATGTCTGGGATTGTGCATGCCAGAATGCATACACTAAATTTCTTGGTGTTAAAAGATATACCCCATGTTTTCACTCATTGGGTCAGTATATACACTGCTGTTACTTGTGTGTAAGCTACAGATGCAATGAAGCAGTTAAATTAGATGCTCACAGAAAATAGAAAATAAACTTAGGATCAATGTTTTGACCATAAGTCTTCATCAGGCATTATCTGTAACGTTAAATGTAACTATATTTGTTAACAATGATTATTTGTTTCTTTACAGCCAGACATTCCTCTTCTGTGCAGTTTAGCCTCTGCTTGGCATTTTAAATCTTGGATAGAAATGAGAGAGGAACAGTGTGACCCACTGGGAATTGAACCCAGGCCCTTGGTAATACCTTTCCAGTGCTCTAGCTTAATGACTAGAGAACTGGAATGAGTATTCCAGGGGTCTGGGTTCAATTCACAGTGGAACACACTTTTCCTCTCTCATTTCTATCCATTGTTTCTTTACAGGTAATCCCTGAAGACCTATGATCAGAACATGGGTTCTTATTTTATTTCTCGTATGCATTTACTGGTTGATGGGAGGGTGATGGTATCTAGGATGTGCCCCAGGATGGTGCCATGCTGCCATACAGTGCTATAGATACGACCAGGTCAGTGGGCTTCTGGTATAAATTCCACGCTCAGTCATGTTAGGTCCTCGTTAGGACTTTGTTGATTTCACTGAAGCTGTGTGCACCAGATAGCAGCTGATGGTGGCAGTGAGTGATGTGTACATATTAGCTGCCCTTTTAGTCCCACATGGGGGTGATGGCATGGGAATTGGAGGTGGGGGGCCACTAGAGTACAAGGGATCAGGGACTCAAATTTCAGAATGGTGATCAGTGGAGGTGGGGCTACTAGGCTACCAGGGATCGGGGAAGTAACTGTCAAAATGCAAGCCAGTGGACTACCAGTCTGCATTTTCAGCAAAGGCCCCATACTGCATATGTGGAGACCATTGTACTATCCCAAAATCCTCCCTTCACATGGACATCCTTCAGCTGATCCTGCAGTGCCACCAACAAAATGCTATTACTTGGGTCAAGTCTACAGAGGGAGACATGGCCATGGTCTTCAGTGTCCCCAAAGCCAGATTCACCCGGCTTTGTGCAGCAAGAGGTCATGGAGGTTACATGGGAACCTTAAGGAAAACTCTGAGCAACCCCTTGTGTAACACCCAATAGCATTTTGGGCCACAATTACCCCCCCCCCCCACACACACACAGTTGTCTGCAGTCCTCTCCAACAGTATGAAGGTTGGGAAGTGCAACTGAATATTTCTTTCAGCTGCTGACTGGAAGGGGGGGTATGGTCACCTAACACAGATGACTGATTGATTGATTGAGTTTTACCTGGAAATCCTACTGAACCATAATAGCTCATTTCCAGAAGCCTCCTGGGGAAGGGGTACAAGGGCAGACAATTCAGCAGCAACAGTACAGAATTAGCAATGCCTGTAATTTGTTTCCTCGTCCTCCGCAGAACTGTTTATACTCTTGTATCATATTTTGCTGTAATACCTTTGCTCTATGAAATGTACCTGTACCAATTCAGTCTGTTGTGTTCTGCATATCTTCATGTATCACTGCAACTCTGGATGGTTGCCCTGTGACCTGCTCATGCATCAGTTTTTAACATGTTTTCCTTTACTCCAGCAGTCTTGTACCAATTTTAACTGTCATGCACTAATATTGTACCAATTGTAATCTGTACCTGTTTTTAACTGTTGTGTTTCTTCTTGTATCAAGTTGTAAATATCCCCTTGCCCTGTGTCACGCCTTGAAATGAGCCTCCGCTCAGTGTGCCTTTCCTAGTTATCAACTTTTAAATAAATAAATAAATTAGTAATAATGTTACAGCAGTCTAAAGAGCAATATACACGGCATCACTGTATGAATATATAAACACAATAAATGACAATTTACAGTTTACTGTATCTCACAGGTAAACAGCCCAAGCAAATGTGTAGCTGTGAAAATAGAGTAAGCAGTATGAGTGGTGTGGTCACTGAGAGCCACAAAATGGTGGTCGATGAAAGAGCTAAACAGCTTGGATCAAGCGAGAAGCAATATTTTTGAGAATAAGTAGAGGGGGAAGAATAGCAGATAAGAGATGATATAGTGATAGATGAGTATAGGCAAAGAATTAAGTAGTGGAGCAGACGTGAGTTGTGTGGATAGAAGGGACTTCAAAAAGGTAGCTGTAGCTGAGACAGAGAGCAGCCATCAGCTTCCTTATAGCAAGGAGGTGATTTAATAGAGTACTCTGAATTTAATTCTTAATTTCGGGGCCTGTGTAAGTAAGTAGAAGGCAATGTTTTGGTTCTCTGTTTTTGTGGTTGACTTTTCTTAATGTAACTTTTATTTGCCAGGGAGGAAACCTAGATGGGAGAATATTTACAGTCATTTGTGACTAGACCTATTACTTAAGCTTTGTGAAATAGGTGTCTGATAAGAGGAGGAGCTGAAAGGGGCCTGAGGAACTGTGGATTCAAAATGGGAGTTGTTTGTGGACTCTGTCTGCTGTAGCAGAGACAGAGAGCAGCCACCAGTTTCCATATAGCAAGGAGGCGATTTAATAGAGTACACTGAATTGAATTCTAAATGTTGTGGCCTGTGTAAGTCAGCAGAAGTTAGTGTTTTAATTTTCTGTTTTTTGTGGTTGACTTTTCTTAGTGTAACTTTTATTTGCCTGGGAGGAAATCTAGCTGGGAGAATATCTGCAGCCATCTGTGACTAGACCTGTTACTTAAACTCTGTGCAATAGGTGTCTGAAAGGAATGAAGGCACTCACCAGGGTGGTGGGTCAGAGTTGTAGTTGATTTTTTCTGGAGGGCACAGACTTAGTCCCACCTACCCTGCCCCTCACCCAACCTGCCCCAAGTGCAACATTTCCTTTATATTAGGGGTTCTGACATCACTTCCCCAAAAGTGCAAAGGACATACACCTGTTTGTATCCTTAAAAGCACAGCACACTGAATAGGGAGTAAACACACTCACACGCTTGCACACACTAAAAAAAAAAGAAAGAAAACATCTTAAACAGGAAGTGAGACAGACATGTGGGGAGTAGTGCAATGCACTGGCTATGGAGTGGCAGTCTTCCGGGAGATGTTCTGGAGGCTGCGTTGCTGCTGTATTTATAGGCACCTCTCTGTTCAGAGGGAGCAGGTTGCCCATATCCATGCTGACCTGGCGAGGATTCGGAAAACTTACTCCCCCACCCAGGGACCACCCAGGCCACCACCACCACTGCCTCAGAGGTTGCCAAGAAAGAGAAGTGGTTAGACCACAGTGGGCTCAGGGAGGGTGAGGGTGGTGGAAGAGAGGTGCATCCCTCCAGTTGTGCCTCTTCCAATTCATTTGCCATTCTGGCGGAGTGTGGTTCCTCTATGGAGGCACCCACAGAGGAGACCAAAGAGGATGCTGGAAACCTCCACAAAGGAGATCCACAGGAGGGTGGCATGGGACCCACAGGGGAAGAAAACAATTCCTGGTGGGGGACTCAATCATTAGGAGTGTAGAACTGTGGGAGGGAAGGGAGAGGGAGATAAGGTGCCTGCCCGGTGCCATGGCTTGGAGGAACAGCAAGCGAATCCTCAGGATCATGGGAGGAGCTGCATGAGGAAGGGAGCTGGATGTCATTATTCACCTAGGGACACATGACCTGGCTGGGAATGGGATCAGAGCAGTGCAGCAGGAGTTTGTGGAGTTGGGGAGGGGCCTTAGACAAGTGGCTCACATAGTAACATTCTCAGAAGTGCTACCTGTTTATGGCATGGGTGAGGCTAGGGATTCAATAACTGGTTGAAAAACTGGTGGGAAGCTCAGAAATTTGGCTTGACTTGGGGGTCCACCTGGAGGGATACAGGTCTGTACTGGTGTGATGGTCTGCATCTGTCCGGGAAGGGAACCAGGATCCTAGGTTATAGGTTTAAATGCTTCATTGGCAAGCATTTAAACTAGCCAAGGGGGAAGGCATTGAAGAGTAGCAGGGAAATCCCCTTCCCCACAAAACAGGATAGTTAGCAAAGTAGACACAAAGGTAGAGAAGTCGATAGGGAGCAGGACTGAGGTAAATCCAGAAAAAGGCAACGGCAGTAAGGACAGAGATGGGACTAAAAGGAGGAAGACCATCAAAAATTGGAGGGTGATACATAGAAACATAGACTTTGATGGCAGATAAGGACCACTTGGCCCACCTAGTCTGCCCATTTCCCTACCTAGAGGATAATCTGCAGATCCTATTTAACCAACAGCCTATTTCTTCCTATCCCCCACAAAAATTGCCTTATGTCTGTCCCATGCATTCTTGAATTCTCCCACAGTTTTAGACCCCACAACCTCCTCAGGAAGGCTGTTCCATGTGTCCACCACCTTCTCTGTAAAAAAATACTTCCTCACATTGCCCCTCAGCCATCCCCCCTCTATCTTCAAATTGCATCCCCTTGTTCTTGCACATCTCTTTTTCTGAAAGATGCTACCCTCTTGGACTTTGTTGATTCCACTGAGGTACCTAAACATTTCTATCATGTCCCCCCTCTCTATCCTTTCCTCAAGGGTATACATATTAAGTTCCTTTAGCCTCTCCTCGTATGGCTTCTCTTGCAGACCCTGCACCATTTTAGTCGGCCCCCTCTGAACTGCCTCCATCCTGTCTATGTCCCATGGAGATGGGGTCTCAGAACTGGATGCAGTACTCAGATGGGGTCTCACCAACTGTCTGTACAGGGGATAACAACTTCCTGTTTTATGCTGGTGATGCCTCTCCTATACATCCAGTATTCCCCAGCCTCCCTACTGCCTTCTCACATTGCTTGCCAACCTTAAGGTCATCTGATATGATTACCCCCAGGTCCCTTTCCATTTTGTTGTTGTTACTTACCTTCCCCCATTGTGTAATCTTCCCCTTGATTTTTGTTTCCCAGGTGCATTACTTTGCACTTCTTTGCATTAAATCCAAGCTGCCATACTTTTGACTATTCCTCCAACCTTGCCAAGTCCCTTCTCATCCTTTCCACACCTTCTTGTGTATCAACCCTGTTGCAGATCTTTGTGTCATCTGCAAAGAGGCATACTTTTCCTTCCAGTCAAGCCATACAAAAGTGAGGGTATTGGACTTCAGAAGGGCTGACTTTGGCAAGATGGGAAAGTGCCTTAGAAAAGCACTAGCAAACAGGCTAGAAGGAGGGGTGGAGCAACAATGGGGAAATACCAAAACTGTCATCACAGAGGCAACAAGCCTTTGTGTGAAGCAAATAAACAAATCAAAATGAAAGAAAAAGCCACTGTGGTTCTCAAAAGAAGTGGCAGTGAAGGTTAGGGAGAAAAAGATAGCATTTAGGAAGTATTAGGAAACACAGAAGGAGCAGGACAGAAAACCGTACCAGTTAAGGCAGAAGGAAGCAGGGAGAGTCGTCAGAATAGCAAAGGCACAAACTGAGGAAAAGACAGCCAACTCGGTTAAGAAGGGGGATAAAACCTTTTATAGGTATATCAGGGAGCGTAGAAAGACAAAGGGAGGGATAGTGAGGCTGAATATAATAGATGGTGGGTGAGCAGAGAGGGACAGTGAAAAAGCAGGGATATTGAATGAATACTTCTGTTCAGTATTCACAAAAGAGGAAGTGGGGGAGGTGCCTAATTCAATTAACAGAAGTACTCTGGATGTGGGGGGGGGTCGATCCCAGTCCTTTCACAGAAGAAAGGGTTCTGAAAGAATTACTAAAACTGAAGGTGGACAAAACAATGGGGCCAAATGGAATTCACCCCAGAATTCTAAAAGAATTAAGCAGAGAACTAGTGACACCACTGACTACCCTTGTTAACAAATCATGGGAAGATAGTGTGGTACCTGAGGACTGGAAGAAGGCTGATGTGATTCCCCTTCACAAAAATGGGAGCAAGGCAGATGCAGAAAACTACAGACCTGTTAGTTTGACTTTAGTGGTAGGGAAAATTATGGAATCATTTCTGAAAGAAAGAATTGTTGAGTACCTAGAGGCCAGCGGGGCACAGGACCCAAGGCAGCATGAATTCACAGCGGGAAGGTCATGTCAGATGAATCTAATAGATTTCTTTGACTGGGTGACCAAAATAGTAGACCAGGCAGGGGCTGTGGACAAGGCCCACCTAGACTTTAGCAAGGCATTTGACACAGTCCCACACAAAAGATTAATATACAAGTTAGTCAGCCTTGGAGTGGGTCACAAGGTGGTAGCCTGAGTAAAGAATTGGCTGGACAACAGGATGCAGAGGGTAATAGTAAACTGAGTCCACTCTGAAGAAAGGGGGTTACTAGCGGGATACCGCAGGACTCAGTACTTGGACCAGTCCTCTTTAATGTCTTTATAAGTCACATTGCGGAGAGACTGGAAGGAAAAGTATGCCTCTTTGCAGATGACACAAAGATCTGCAACAGGGTTGATACACAAGGTGGGGTGGAAAGGATGAGAAGGGACTTAGCAAGGTTGGAGGAATGATCAAATGTATGGCAGCTTAGATTCAATGCAAAGAAATGCAAAGTAATGAACCTGGATAACAAAAACCCAGGGGAAGAGTACACAGTGGGGGGTGAGATATTAACAACAACAAAAACAGAAAGGGATCTGGGGGTAGTCATATCAGATGACCTGAACATGGGCAAGCAATGTAAAAAGGCAGTAAGGAGGACTGAGGGGATTTTGGGATGCATAGGGAGAGGCATCACCAGTAGAAAACAGGAAGTTGTTATCCCTCTGTACAGACAGTTGGTGAGACCCCATCTGGAGTACTGTGTCCAGTTCTGGAGACCCCATCTCCGTAAGGACATAGACAGAATGGAGGCTGTCCAGAGGAGGGTAGCTAAAATGGTGCAGGGTCTGCACCAGAAGACATACGAAGAGAGACTTAAGGACAGTGTTGGGTAAGTTACTTTTTCTATTACTTTCTATTAGTTTTGGAAACTTGTTCCAGAAAGCTCTGTGCAGTCACTAGCAAGGATGGAGAAGTACTGTAAGATGTAATACACCTTACAGTTACATTTACTTATGTCTTTTTATACAAAAGAAATACATAACTGTAACTGATTACATTTATTTGAAAGCAACTAATAATTAACCTATTACTTTCAAAAAAAGTAATCTGTTATACGTATTTATTATTTTTGTATTGTTTTTGTATTAAAAGAAATAAGTAACTATAATTGTAAGGTGTATTACTTTTTCCAGTACTTCTCCATCCTTGCTAGTGACTACACAGAGCTTCCTGAAACAAGTTTCCAAACATAATAGAAAGTATTAGAAAAAGTAGCTTTCCCAACACTGCTTAAGGAGCTTAATATGTATACCCTTGAGGAAAGGAGGGAGAGGGGGGACATGGTAGAAACTTTCAAGTACGTCAAGGGAATCAACAAAGTCCAAGAGGGTAGCGTCTTTCAGAAAAAGAGATGTGCAAGAACAGTGGGGGCACAATTTAAAGACAGAGGGGGACAGCTCAGAGGTAATGTGAGGAAGTATTTTTTCATGGAGAGGGTTGTGGATACATGGAACGGCCTTTCTGAGGAGGTCATTGAGTCAAAAAACAGTGGGGGAATTCAAGAATGCATGGGACAGACATAAGGCAATTCTAGTGGGGGGTAGGAGGAAGTAGGCTGTTGGTTAACTAGGATCTGCAGCTTATCTATTAGATAAGGAAATGGGCAGACTAGGTGGGCCAAGTGGTCCTTATCTGCCATCAAATTCTATGTTTCGATGTTCTATGTAAAAAGCAGCACAGATATTGGGTGAAAGAGGACCAGCCTTACGGGACCATGTAGGAGAAAGCAGTCAGCAACCAGGACAGGTACATTTTTACAAAGCTTCATTCTACCGGCCCCAGTTTTGTGATTTACATAATAAAAATTGAACCTTTATTACTGAATCTTTACTGATGGCACCAAAAAAAAAGATAATGAGAAAGTATTGAGCTCCCAAAATAGGTCTGCTGAGAATTGTCATTTCCTGTTGCTTAGCATGGCAGCAGCACAGCCAAAATCAATCAAGGATCTGGCCACTGACTTAGCCATTTTACAAAAACTGAGAACCAACTTGATCAAATTGATTATTCCTAAACTACTATTGATCAACAGGTAGCACAATTGGACACTGAATTGGAGGAGAGAGCACAGCCTCTGGAAAAATAGGGGATATGCAAAGGCCTGTCTCATATTACACATATTATAGTAATTCCATATGAAAGCTTTAATATACCCGACAAAGCCTATGGCTGCTTGGAACTACTGTACTTGTTATTGTCCCCACTATGTTCTGTATTATTCCTCCGATGCAGAACATTTGTAAAAGAGCCTTGGCTCAAAGGTGTCTTCCATAATAATAATAATAAACTAAACTAAATAATAAACTGTCTTAAAATCTCAGGGCTTATGCAAGAAGGCACGTGTTATATGCGCAAAATCAATGCAGTGGAGATGCACAGCTATGCACCGCACAAACCCCCTCGCAATGTGGCATGCACGAACGACCATGCGCGCCTCATGGATGAAGGGGCATGCCAACAGGGCATGCGTAGTGCACTGTGCAGTGTACAGAGCTGGGTTACAGCAATGCGGACAAGCCCCTTGACCGCACCACGTAAGGCAGTGCACACCGCCCCACGCCGTGGAGCAGAAGTGAATAGCAAGTAGGAGATGGATGTGAGAGCATTGCAGAGACACATAGGGATTTGCAAGGGGACCGGCAGGGCACGGATTGTGGTGAACAGGAGGTGTGGGCACTTGTCCATGGCTGCAGATGTGTGAGGGTGTGACGTGCTGTCTGGACCCGTGCACCAAACTTCACACGGGGCCAGGTGGTGTCCATGGAGGCGGACATCAGAATGCACTACCACCTTCTGTATGGGTCCCTGTCCCTGGCCACACCCATCAAAGAAAAGGCCAGGGTATGGCTGGAAATACAGAGTGGCATTAGTGCTGCCAGCCCAAAGGCATGGTCCCTGGAAGTGATCAAGCACAAGTGATGTGACCTGTGGGCCACAGTGAAAAGGAAGATCGCGGTGGCCACACAGGCATGGCAGGGCACCAGCAGCAGATCTGCGAATTATGACATTCAGCTATGCCCCCTGGAATGCATAGTCATGGACACGCTGACCAACATCGGTGTGCACGGGTAGGTGGAAGGCATGGATATCCTAGACGGTATGTAGGTGTGGTCCGGACATGTGAACACATGTGCAGTGCCCCAGGTATGTACTAATGGCATTCTGTTTCCCACCCCCCAGAACCAACAAGGCAGGCGGCAGCCCCTGAGATGATGGAGCAGCAGTGCCAGGATAATGCAGGCCCACTAATGGATGTAGAGGATGCCAGGCGTGCAGGGGCTGGCACCGGTGAGTGACATTGATGGAAACACCCCTGTGGCACACACATTGGGTGATCTGGCCAGCCACACTAACTGTACCTATTCCCCACAGGTACCAAGCATGAGACCGAGGCCCCATGGACAGAGACCCTGATGAGGACCGCAGGCATGATGCAGCTGATAAGGGCTCCTAGGCCACAGCATCCATGAGCGTTGGTAGCAGCTGTGATGGACAGCAGCACACACTAGTTGCCCAGGCATGCAGGGAGCATAACAGAGGTGGCACAGGGCTGCCACAGCCCAGGAGAGGCAGAATGGTCGCAGATGTTGGCACCCCCTCTGAATGTGACAAGCAGGACCTGGAGGATAGTCCAGGCGATGGACCATCATGGCATGCAGTCAGACAAGGACATGCACAGCATGTATAGGCAACACTAGCTGACAGATGCCATGATCTAAGCCCACTGTAGGTGGACCACCTGGCAGAACAGCAGCACAACATGGACACGTGGTGTTCCCTAACCAGCAAGGTGCGTGGCATGCGATATAGCATGTCACGCATCGCGGAAGCACTGGTGTGGCTGGTCAACTCACAGCAGAATGGGTTGCACAACACATGGCTCATGACAGGATGGACACACACCTGAGGCCACAGGCACAAGCAATCCACCTCCCACCCTAGGGACAGAGCCAGACGACAGTGTAACATCAGCATTGTCCGCCACACCCAACACAACCACGGGACACGAGAGTGACGCTTAGGTCCACTCCGATATACATGATGACATGGCCACACAGGGCACCGAGAGCAAAGGTACTGGACCAGTGGACGACCCAGACACTGCCAACAATGCAGATATGCAAGGACAGCTGAGGATCCATGCACCTGGCAGATGGCGTTCCCACAGCACCGGCAGACAACAGGCATCCACACGGAAGATGGGAACACAGGCCTCTCCCAGGCTGTCAGCACAGCCCGATGACATGCCAACATAGTGACGTAGCTTGACCCCAGTCATGGCACGGCCATGCAGATGTACAGCACTGAAGCACTAACCCATAAGTGTCCCACAGCACCAATGCATACACCCACACAGAGGTACCACCACACACATTGCTGGCACCCCATCTAGCAACACAACCCCCTTTCACTGACATGAGGTGCTGTCCCATGGCACTGGGTCCCCCACCCCCACACATGGGATGCACATGTCTGCCACATAGTTGGCCAAGGGGGAGGGCCCCGTTCATAGCCCCACACCCTGCGCCACATAAGTAATATTATGGTGGGGGCTGGCGGTGTCATGGTGGCCCCCACCCCCCCAAGGGTGCGCTCAGTGCACAGATCATCACAGTGCACCCTCCAGGCCTCTCCACCGGTGCACACACACAGTCCCTCCCACAATGGCCACACAGATGCCAGTCATGATGCACACATGTGCCAGTCCTGCACTCACTCACACACACACACACCATCCTGGGTGTGCACACACCATGCACGGAGCTGCACACACATGTGCTGGCTAATGTTGGAACACACCCTGTACCAGCACCACTCTGTCCTCCCAACTGCCCATGTTCTCTGGTCCATGGAATCTGACAGCATCTTCTTACACCTGCTGGACATCCTGTGACTGTACACCTGGTACAGGCACATTACAGCGCAGTACCTTATTGTGCAGCATGGCACAGACCGTGAACACCCTACATGCCTTCCACAGTGCCAGCATAATCATCCTCCCCTGTATGGTCGAGGCAGCAAAAGCGCATCTTCAGGATCCCAATGGCCCTCTCGGTAAAGTTGTGCGTCTTCCTATGGGCATGATTGCATGCCTCCTCTGTGGTGTTTTCTGGTGTGAGGATGGGTGTGGTCAGGTGTGGGTGCAGGGGATATCCACTGTCACCTGCACAGGGGAGAAAGGGGACATTGTCACACTCATGCACACATGTGGGCAGGCATACATTACACACAGGAAGGATGGCACCATACTCACCCAGCAGCCAGCTGTTAATTGCCCCTGCACGTAGCATGACACCAATGCGCGATGCATCCAGGATGTAGGCATCATGGCATGACTTGGGGTTCTTGGTGCAGATGTTCATGAACATGTCTCAGGCATTGCATACCACCTGGCAGTTCACGCTGTGGAATCCCTTCCTGTTTCGGTATGCCTCCTCCTTTGTTGGCAGTGACAGGATGGTGAAGTGGGTGCCGTCAATAGCACCAACTACATTGGAGGTGCAGTACATGTCATAGAAGGCTTGTTTTGTTCAATGGACATCATCTGGGGATGTGGGGAAGGGAATTTGGGTGTGCACGTGCTCTAGCAGGGCGTCTGTGACCTCTGTCACAGCACAGGAGAGAGAGAACTGGCATACACCCATGGTATCACCGGTCACCCTCTAGAATGAGCCAGTGGCATAGTATGCAAGTGCTGACAGCACCTTAGTTTTGATGGACATCACCCTTGACCTGCGGGTCCTTGGTGTGACCCTGTCATGCGCCATATCAAAAAGTGTGATGATCATGGGCCACAGTAGGTGGAAACTCTCAATGCAGTGGATTTCACACAGTATCAAGGAATCCAGGCATGGGCATAATACCCTGGGCCTGGGCTGGGGGCACCTCTTCATCATCATCTCCTCCTGCAGCAATTCCAAGTGTAAAAGTACTCTGGGACACATCCTGCCACGACATGTGGTTTCTGGTGCACCATGCAGGCGCTCGTTGCCACTGTTATATACCTCCACACTCACATGTGTGTGCCTTTAAGGGGCATGTCATTGGGCACATGCATGCTGGCCCTGCATGGGTGTTGGGTACATGCAGCCACGCATGCTCCCTGCACATTGTGACCTGTGTCGGGCACACATCTAGCAAGGGAGCATGGCATTGGAGCTTGCTAGCATTGTAGACCAGTTTCCACTATGGCTGTGGCAAGTTACAGATGTGAACATGTGTGATTCAGGGTGATATGGGACCCTGTGGGTCGTGGAAGGGCATGAGTGGGTGAGTACTGGGCCACCGATGGGTACTGTGCTACTGTGTGGGTGGTGTGTGTGCTGTGCAGTGACCTAACCCAGTGTCCCTTCCTCTCTCATACTCCCTCCCCACACAGGACTGGAAGGGCATGCCCAGGAGGATGGAGATGTGCTGTGTGGAGCAGCCAGATGGTGCGACAGTGCTGGTAGTCATACTTACCAGGCAATGACGGAGGTGGCGCCTGAACTTCCCAAGGTACATGGGCCAGATGGAGGTGGATGGTGGGATCCAATACAAGGTGGAACACGGGGACATTGGCCCAGTGACCCTGTGGAGGGTCATGGTGCTGACGATAGTAAGTGTATGGCATGGCCTGGGGCATGCAGGTGGTGTGTGTGTGTGTGTGCATTGCATGGGGTGCAGCTGCACTGTACCACAGCAGCCGGGTACCTTATGGTCATGTGCCACTATGCCCTGTGTGCAATGTCACATGTGCGGCTGTGGCACTTCACTGCCACGGCTGATGGCCATTCCATGGGCACTGTCCAGACATATATATATATATATATATATACAAAGGTGCTGCAGACATTCATGTGTGCTGCAGCAGTCAACCATCCAGGCTGTGCCAGTAATCTGCCTACCTGTGTCTGTGGTTTGGGGACATATAGGCCCCACCAGTGGTGTGCATGGACTGCATGAGGTTACCAGGTAACCATGCATGCATCATGGGGCCCCTCTGGATAGTTGCCACAGGTGAAGTGTGTTCGGTCCATGCTGCCAGGCACGTGGCGACCCTGTGCACTGATCTTCCAGTGTGCTGTGGCTGTGGCCAGCCTGCCTTGCATCCTGGCTTGTCACATGCCCATGCATGCCTGGCCCACTGTTTGTCCCATGGTGATCCCTTAAGCACATGTATTGTGTGTGTGCCTTCTCTGGGCATCCGCTGTGTGTGCATCACCGTCCATCCGGGGTGGGTGGGGGGTGCGACTGTAGTGCCTTACGGCCTTGGTACCATCCAGTGTACATGGCTGCCACATGAGGGCTGTGGTGACTGGCGCTGTTGCACATGGACATGGTGGTGGTGGCAGTGCATCTATGACCATGTCCCAGTTACTGCATGTGGCTGGCTCCATCTGCCTCAGGGGGGGACTAATAGGCGGTGGTGTTGGTGGGCACAGCAGGCAGTGAACGTTGCCATATTATGTATTTTTTTTCCACAGCGTTACCATGGTCCCATATACTACATGGTGCTGGAGAGGGTTTGGAGGCCTCCTATGACTGTGGTGGACTTCACATGGAGCAGCAAGGAGGAGGAGTGGCTAAGGGAGGTGGGATGGAGCGGGCAGGGACAGGCCGGCAATGGTGATAGTGGCCCAAGTTGCACAAGCGCCACAGTGACAGCACCATGACACCATCCCCTCAAGCCTCATGGACAGTCCCTTTCACCTTGCCACTGTTCACAGTGCATAGCGAACCATTCCAGGTATCTGCATGGTGCAGCACCTATGTTGGATGCATCATTGCATGTTTTGCTGGATATACAGTCTTGGCAGTACAGTCTGAATAAAGCTTATATGTTGTGACACACTGTGTGGTTCCTGTCTTCTGGGTGTGGGTGATGGGGCCAAGTGTGTGACGGTTGGCTGGATGTGCCCCACTGGTGGAGGGGCCTGTGTGCGTCTGCATGTGCATGCCCACTGGCCGCAGCATGGCTGGGCAATTTCCTGGACACCCCTGCTTGACTGGGAAGCCACGCTGTCTGTGTTGTGGGGGGACATGGCCATGTATGCCAGGCTTGTGTGCCATGTGTTGGTGCATCACAGCACAGCCACTGCTCAACTGGGTTGGCCTAGCCAATTTCACTCACATGGCTGCAGTCAGTTTCATATGCCACCCTCTGCCACCAAAGCACACGCCACAGGGTACGCTCTGCAGGTGTTTCTGCTTGGGCTGGGATGTGTCCACATCACACTGTGGCAGTGCTTGCTGATGCATGCTAGTCAGTGCTGCATGGTAGGTGGCCGTGATGGCATCTGTGGCCGGTGGGTTTCAATGACCATATCACCACACAGAGGGTGCGCATCATGTGGCAGTGTTCTGCTTCTGGCCTGGGGCTACCCCTGTATCGCCTCATGTGGGCACTATGCCACGCTGCCTGATACCTGCCCATCATGAATAGATACTTACAGCAGCCCAATGGCTTGCGTAGCTGTGCGCACCCTGCGCAATGCACATGAGCATCACCCGCAGCGTCATACATGCATACTGTGGATGGATACGTGTGTCTCTGTGTGGCACGCTCCCACATACTCGCCATGTGGCGGGTCCATGTAGCTCCGTGCATGTGCACTATGCGGTGGCCTGTGTGCATGTCATGCATGCTGCTATGGGGTGTCTTGCACACAGCATGCACGTAACCACCAGCGCGCCATCCCTGCGTGCCCTACACACGGTGTGCTGCCTTTGTACATAGGCCCAACTGAGAATACTGGATGGGCAACAATGCACAACCAGAGTGTTCTCCCACAGAGGGGTTCTAATTCCCTTTGACCTCGAGAATGAAGCTTGAGACGTCAATGAGAATCAGAACGTTGAGATGGCAGAATGCACTGGTTGTGCCTAAAGTTGCTCATCCAGTATTTTTTATTGTGTATAGTATTATGTGAAATGTGTGCATTGTGTTTTTTCTCTTTCAGAATGAAACTGACTTGTGCTGTCTCTAGAGGTTCTAGAATGCTGTTCTACCACTTCATGATCTAAGTTATGAATGTTAACATGATTTTTCAACTGCCCGGACAGACAAAATCAGCAGGAGGTATTGTAATGTATCTCTACAGTTTTGACTGTGCTGGATTCAGCTCAGGAGAAGTTTGAGCTTTGGCAGTATTGAACGAGAAACAGAAAATCTCCAGTTTGGGGGGCAGAAATATCTTTATTTCCTGATGTGTCTTTACGTACCCAGACCAAACGGAAAGAATTGTTGCAGCATCATTAGCAGCTTACCAAGTACGGTATCTCGCTTCCACCAAGTCGTTTCGACAATGAAGATGTTGAAATCTCCGACAGAGATATGCAAAATGCCAACAGGTGAAATTTCACCTGTCAGAACATCACTGTACATACATATGGTATTGTACCATTTATTAAGAATTTGTGTTTATTACATTTCTGACACATTTGCAGGAACCGTATGTGAATGATACGCAGCATCTGTAGTAGCAGCAGTACTGTAGTATTTACATCTGTGAAAAGTTTTTTTTTTTTTAATAGATTTTCTTTTTGATTTATGAATGAAATAACAGATACCAAAAAAAAACTTTAGTTGTGCAATAATGTATGTGTTCAGACAGGAGCCCAAATGTCACACTGTTCCCATTTCGTGACATAGAATAACTGAAAGGGAATCCCACATGATGCAGTATAAATGTACACATTAAGTCCCCTTCTGCACAGCATAGAAACTATACTTCTATGTTTTAGAATATTAGCTTCCACAGTACATGACTGCCTAAAAAGTCTGATTCTGAAAATCAGCGATAGACTGGTGTGCTTTGATAACATTAAAAACAGAACTGCACTAAGCTTCACTAAGGCTGTAGCTGGGAGCAAAAGGCGGAGCCCATGAAATCTTCTATTGAATTAATTACATCCTGTCAGAAGCCATCAATCGAGTCTGTATTTAAAGGTAGACTTGGATTCACTGATTACTACATGTAAAAGAAGTGAATTCAAGGACCGCAGCACTCTCAATGAGAAAAGGATCCCCCTCCTAACAGTATGAAACCTTTGCTTTGAAATCTGAAATGGAGATCCTTGGGTCTCTACAGTGATTTGCTTAAAATCCAGGCCTATCTTGACATGAGCTGCTGGTCCTTTAAGATATCCCAGACACACAGCAAATCTCCATGTAGTCTTCTCTTTTTCAAAGACAGTTTCAGAGCCTGTAGTCTATCATTAAATTTCATATCACCCGCAACCTTCATATACCGAGTTATCTTGCATTGTACACTCTCGATCCTATGTTTATTATTTTTTTAGTAGGAGTTCCACAATTGAGATCAAAAATCAAGATGTGGACGAACATATGCTCTATATAATGATAGCAATACAGATGGTTCCTTAGATTTATTATTTCTTCTAATTGCCCACCATGTCTTATTTGATTTATTAATCATCTCTGAAATCTGATTACTAAAGGAAACATTTTCATCAATGGTAACTCCTAAATCCCTTTCATTGTCAGGCTTTTTAAAGTTTCTCCCCCTAGAGTATAACTATGTCTGGGATTGTGCATGTCAGAATGTGTACACTACATTTGATGAAAAAAGACATACCCCATGTTTTCACCCATTGGGTCACTATATACACTACTGTTACTAGTGTGTAAGCTACAAATGCAACAAAGCAATTAAATTAGATGCTCACAGAAAATAGAAAATAAACTTAGGATCAATGTTTTGACCATAAGTCCTCTTCAGGCATTATCTGTAAAGTAAAATGTAACCATATTTGATAACAAGGATTACTTGGTTCTTTACAGCCAGACACTCCTCTTCTGTGCAGTTTAGCCTCTGCTTGGCATTTTAAATCTTGAATAGAAATGAGAGATAAAAGTGTGACCCACTGGGAATTGAACCCAGGCCCCCAGTAATATCTTTCCAGGACTGTAGCTTAATGCCTAAAGCACTGGAGTGATATTACTAGAGATCTGTGTTCAATTCCCTGTGCATCACATTTTCCCCCTCTCATTTCTATCAATTGTTGCTTTACAGGTAATTCCTGAAGACCTATGATCAAAACATGGGTTCTTATTTAATTTCCTGTATGCGTTTACCAATTGATGGGAGGGTGATGGTATCTAGGATGTGCCCCAGGTTTGGTGCCATGCATTGCTATAGATATGATCAAATCAGTGGGCTTCTGGTATAAATTCCACACTCAGTTATGTTAGATCCCAGTTAGGACTTTGTCAATTGCACTGAAGCTGTGTGCGGCAGATGGCAGCTGATGGTGGCAGTGAGTGATGAGTACATACTAGCTGTCCTCTTGGTGCCACACCTGGGGTGATGGCATGGGAATTGGAAGTGGAGGCCACTAGAGTACAAGGGATCAGGGACTCAAATTTTAGATTGGTGAGCAGGGGTGTGGGGTCCATTTTCCTACCATGGATCATGATATCCAACAAAGGGGGACCAGATATAACCTTTTTATTATGTTTGCTTGCACGCATGTGCAAGAAACATAGTGCCACCATACAAATTTTCTTAGGTGTGCCACCTCGCTTCCAATGCCCTGCTCCTTCTTGCAGGCGTGGCCTCACCGCACCAATAAATGTCCGAACTGTCTATGACAGCAGTTCACATGCAGTGGTGTACAGTTCAAAGCAAAACACTGCTGCAATCAGTGGTGGTAACGTGTAGGCAATTTGCATATTGCCGTTGGCAGGCAATTTACATACTGCTGTTGGCAGTATGCAAAGTCCCTATATGTCAGCACTGCATCTGAACAGCTGTCATAGATAGCTCTGTTTTTTCTTGCCCCCCCCCAACAAATACCCAAGTAGCATGCTGGGAGCCCACCCCAGCATGTTCATGCAAACCCCCACATTGTATGGCCGATGGGGGCGCACAGTCCCCCGTCAGCTCCACTGCTCCCCCAAACAGACTTCCAGGTGCCATGCTGGGAGCCCACTCCAGCATGTCAAAAGTCTGTATGGCCAACAGGGGGTTGCCCAATCCCCCGTCGGCTCCACTGTACCCCCCAAAAAACAGACTTCTAGGTGCCATGCTTGGAGCACACCCCAGTGTGGCAAAAGTCTGTATGGCCGATGGGGATGCCCAATCCCCATAGGCTCCATTGCGCCCCCAACAGACTTCCAGGTGCCATGCTTGGAGCCCACCCTAGTGTGGCAACAGTCCCGTGTCATCTTCCTAAAAAAGAAAAAACACCACCTGTAAGAAGAAATGGTCCCTTGTTGACTGTCTTGCTCCCCCAACCCATGCCCACCCTCTGCATATCCCATCTCCCCACACCCCCGCCTCACCCCATACTTACCTCTGGAGGCAGGCGCGACGATCTTTGGTGCACTGGGAACACGTCTGCACTCTTCAAAGCCAACCGCGAACTGAAGAAATGCTGGTAAGCTATATAATGGCATAAATGTTTTTTTTTTAAGTTTGGTGCATATCTCGGCCATTTTTGGGAATTTTTTTCACCAAATTTTTAAAATTGGGTTCTTGGGACCCCACCTCATGAACTCGGTCACTGTCATTTTGTTACTTGGTCCTGAAAGGTGGTTTTGCGGTCACTGCATGGAACCACAGTTTGGGACTAATTAATGAAATGACAGTGTCACAGTTCATGAAGTAGGCCCCCAAAAACCCTATGTAGAAGATTTGGTGAAAAAATTCCCAAAAATGACTGTTTTACGAGCATGCATTGCGCAGTTCCTACGCACACTCGTAACTTTGAGAATTTTTAATATCTTCACTCCAGATTTTCAAGATTGCCATTTTTACCACACCTCCTTATGAACAGTACAGCTGTTATTTTTCACATCTCGCTCAAAATGTGTTTTCGCACGTCACGCACATTGGCGGGGTCAGTTTGCGAAATCAATGTTGAACACATTCAGAAAATCACAGTGACACTGTTCTTGAGCAAGAATGTTAAAATAACTATGTTGACTAGCGCCAGCGACCTGGATTCAGGGCGAGGCGCGGTCGTCGGAGGTCAGCACGGAGGGGGGGAGGGCAGAGCAGGATGAAGCTGTCGACAGGTAGGTCTCCTCTCCGGGGAGGTGATATGGCATCCCTCACTCACAGCTGCCCCCTGGTGGAGGCCGAGGGGCTGCTCAAGCAGGGTGCCGGTGATAGGCCAATGGGGTGGGCAGAGGAGGGTTGTTAACGGAGCTGTAAGGCGCATGCGTGCCTCCACATGCATACATCCTTCTCCTGGGGCCCTTGGGTAAAAATGGGGAGAAAATGATGAAATAACTGGTGGCAGGATAGCAACTGACTCTCTGCAGGCACCGCTCCTGGACCAGGCGTAAGGTAAGCCCCGGTAATTCCAGGGGACGGAGCTGGGGAAGCGGTCAGATGGGGGCCATGCAGGGGAGGAGCATAAAGCCTTGTACAAAAAAAAATGGCTATGTTTAAAATTTGGTGACAAAAGTTCATAAAATGACTGTGCTACGAGCATGCATTGCATTTCCATGCACCCACATAAGTTCATAAATTTGAAATATTTTCAGTCCAAATTTTCAACATTGACATTTTTCCACACTTCCTTATGAACAGTATAGCTGTCATTTTTCACACCCTGGCCGAAAAGTGTTTTCGCACTTCTGGCGCAGAATAGAGCAGTTGCTGTGGGAAATTAGTGTTTGGGACAGATTAAGAAAATCTCAGTGACACTGTTCATGAGCAGAGGTACCAAAATGCCTATGTTGAAAATTTGCTGTAAAGAATCCCCAAACTAATCACATTACAGGTGTACATTGCGCAATTCCTACGCTGACAACACATATAGGCGGCTGCAAACGCCACAGAAAACGGGGCCAGAACCAAATCCAAATAGTACTCACAAACTGTTCATGTAGGTTGGCACCTCATCACCATCTGCTCATAGATAAAAAATCCACAATAGATGTAGCAGGATAAAAGCCTTTTAATACCAGATAGGCAAAACAGTCAGCAAACAATGGTCTTGAGAAAGCGTAATTGTGACGCGAAAACGTTTGGTTCTGTGGGGATGGGCAGCATGTATCCTGTTTGTTTGCTGACTGTTTGCCTGTCTGGTATTAAAAGGCTTTTATCCTGCCCATCAATTGTGATTTTTCATCTATGAAGCAGAATGTCAATGATGCTGCGACCTATCTTCATAATGTACGTGAATTCACTTACACTGATTGACTTCACCATTTTTTTATATTTTCAATCCAGATTTTCAACAATGCCATTTTTGCACCTTCTCATGAACAGTACACCTCGACTTTTCCATCCTGTTAAATGTGCTTTCACACCGTAACACCAAATGGTCATGATCATGCAATCTCCTTTCCTGCCAACGAACTGATAGTGTCACTGTCCATGTGGTGAGGTCACAAAAAACCCATGTGGCAAACTTGGAATAAAAATACCAAGAAAAGCCCAGGGCATTAGGGTTTCCACCATAACACCTCACCCTGTAGGGACTGACAGGCGTCAGGGGTGTGACTTGGACTTGTTAACAGTAATGCTTATGCCATTCCACCCCACCCCCACCCTGCAGCCAGTGACAGGCATTGAGGTGCACCTTAAACCCTTTGTCCCCAGAGTTCACTACATTCTCCTACACTGTGCCCATTTCAGCGTATTTTCTTATGGAATGAGGTGACTGTAAAGCCCAAATACCCCAAGGCACACCTCTACACTTGTCAGTGTCTGAAGGGTAGGGTGAGGTGAAATGTCCTGACCATCATGGGCGATGACCCAAAAGCACACCCCAATGCCTGTCCATCTCTGCAGGGTAACGGTGGAGTTGGCATCAGTTCAATACTACAGTGCCATTCCTATACTGCATCTGTCTAACTCCTGCACTTTCACTGCTAATGCCAGCAAGCAAACATTCATCATTGACAAATGCTTCTTTTACAGCATGTCTCTCTACATCTCATCTATAATATGGCTGGTTGCCAGGAACAATTTGTGGTCTTGCTGGCAAAAGACTCTAAATTCCTGTGTAACCCCTACCAGGTATGCTGTTTCTATCTGACAACTCTACCAGGTGGGCTGGATTCGGGGAGGAATATGTCATTCGGCACATAGGCTAGGTTTGGCTACTCTGCACAGGGGCACCCAAGTAACTCCAGACAAAGGAAGCAATAACTGAAATGTCCAATACCAGAAGTGGAATTCTAAGGTGTGGCTTTTATTCACATCCAACAGAATAAACAAAGCATAGATGGACCCACACGGGGCTACACTCCTGGAAATGCAAATTAAAAGAGACCAGAACACATCCTCATCACTTTAGCCCTCAGGCTCTGAAACACACTGGGCTCACAGCCTGAACTTGTACACTGCTTTGGGTTTTCCCTGGCTCGGCTCCCTTGCCAGGTACTTGGACACTTTCCATGTATCATGGAAACAATTGCTGGTGGCTCCCTATACCACCCAAGAGCACCTCTGCTCCATAAGGGAATCTTCCTATCAATCCCACATCTGGGTACTTTCCTCAGGCACTGGCCAAGTACCTGAGAGAAAGCAACAGGTGTTTCAGAGCAAATCTGTAGAGGTGAATTTGGTTACTACTGATGGGGGGTCTCCCACCTCTCGCTCCCGCAATTCATACCTGCCCATTTCTCTGGACTGTAACACCTCATCCTTTAACACTCTGCTGTGCAGATTCCTTTTAAATGTCTTTCACATTCAATCTGCTATCTTTTCTTCCCCTTTGTGCTGGACTTGAACATACTTATGAGTGGCTTTGTCCATTACTCTAGACCCCCCGCTGAGTTAAGCAGTCCAATCCCCACATTCTTTCTTTCCATGTGTGCTGGACTTGAACATACTTATAAGTGGCTTTGTCCATTACTTTAGACTCCGCACTGAGTTAAGCAGTCCAATCCCCACATCTTCCAACTGTACTTGGCTGTCTTTTCCTGACCCCACAGTAACAGTCCCTTTAGTTTCATTCTGTTTCAGGTGAAAACACTTGGCCCTTTTGCAGAGCGAACTCACCCTTTTGTTGCAGGTGCCCCACATGTGTTTCCTCCTCAAGGAATCTTCCTTCCAGAGCTTCTGGTGCCTCAGCACCACTCAAACAGGCAGCTTCTTTTCCTTAGCCAGACCCGGGGGGGTTGCCCCTGGAAAACATGCTGACACCTTCCCCCCATCCCCGCAGGGATGGGGCTCTAAACCATTGAGAATGGTCTCCACCACTTCAGTAATCAGTTCCTGTGTTCCTCTTCAGGTGGAAACACACACCTTAAAACAAAAGTAGCTCTTTAACAGAGCTTAAAGCTCTGAGGGCCTGCACTCAGCAGAGCACCTCTGCTGCATTCTATAGACTCTGACGGAATTGTTTCAAATCCCCCAACGTTCTACTCTAACCTCCAACTGCAACATTCCAGTGTGGCTTATGCAGCTGCGACAGTTCTAAATGATGTCATCCCTCAGTCTCAGCTGAGACTGAGAACAGAGTGAGACAGTGTCAAATCCATTTAACTGGAGTTTCACAAGCTGCCTTCCCTGCCTACCACTAGGTCTTACTGGGATTCTATTAACCCCGGGTAACAGGGGGGTTACACATGAATAAGATAAAAGTGTTGGAAAACAAACTTCAGTCTACAAATGTGACAGCAGTATGTACTGTAGGCTGACAAAATTACTGCCTTTGGAAATGAAACTAGCATTTGAGCAAATATTAAAGGACTCTTTGGATTTCAGGACCTAAGCTATGAATGTTAACACAATGTTTCAGCTTCCAGACATACAAAAGCAGCAGAAGGTAGTGTAATCTGTCTCACTTTTGACTATGTTGGATTCAGCTGGGAGAAGTTTGAGATTTGGCAGCATTGAGTCAGACACAGAAAACCTCCAGTTTTGGGACAAAAATATCTTTATTTCCTGATGTGGCTTCACATACCCAAATCGAATGGAAAGGATTGTTGCAGCATCATTAGCAGCTTACTGAGTACGGTATTTCTTTACTGAAGTCAAGCTCGACAAATAGTTGTCAAATCCTGGATAGCTGGCAGGCAAATGCAACAGAGATGGCGCCTGCCCATCAGAACATTACAGTCATACATAGAAACATAGACTTTGATGGCAGATAAGGACCGCTTGGCCCCCTAGTCTGCCCATTTCCCTACCTACAGTATAAGCCGCAGATCCTAGTTAACCAACAGCCTATTTCTTCCTACCACCCATGAGAATTGCCTTATGTCTGTCCCATGTATTCTTGAATTCTCCCACAGTTTTAGACCCCACAACCTCCTCAGGAAGGCTGTTCCATGCATCCACTACCCTCTCTGTGAAAAAATACTTCCTCACATTGCCCTGAACCGCCCCATCTTATGGTGTGTTCCCTTGTTCTTGCATGTCTCTTTCTGAAAGATGCTACCCTCTTGGACTTTGTTGATTCCACTGAGGTACTTAAACGTTTCTATCATGTCCCCCCTCTCCCTCCTTTCCTCAAGGGTATACATATTAAGCTCTTTTAGTCTCTCCTCATATGGCTGCCTTGGGTCCTGTGCCCCACTGGCCTCTAGGTACTCAACAATTCTTTCCTTCTGAAGTGATTCCATCACTTTCCCTACCACAGAGGTCAAACTGACAGGTCTGTAGTTTCCTGCCTCTGTCTTGGTCCCAGTCTTGTGAAGGGGAATCACATCCACCTTCCTCCAGTCCTTGGGTACCACACCATCCTCCCATGATTTGTTAAAAAGGGTAGTCAGTGGTTTCACTAGTTCTCCCCTTAATTCTTTTAGAATTCTAGGGTAAATTCCATCAGGCCCCATTGCTTTGTCCACCTTCAGTTTTAGGAGTTCTTTCAGAACCCTTTCTTCTGTGAAAGGACTGGGATCGACCCCCCTATCCAGGTGCTGTTAACTGGATTAGCACTCCCCCTCCTCTTTTGTGAATACTGAGCAGAAATATTCATTCAATATCCCTGCTTTTTCACTATCCCCCTCTGCCCACCCACCGTTCATTCTATTCAGCCTCACTATCCCTCCCTTTGTCTTTCTATGGTCCCTGATGTACCTATAAAAGGTTTTATCACCCTTCTTAACCAAGTTGGCTATCCTTTCCTCAGTTTGGGCCTTTGCTATTCTGACTTCCCTCCCTGCTTCCTTCTGCCTTAACTTGTACAGCTCTCTGTCCTCCTCATTTTGTGTTTCCTTATACTTCCTGAATGCTATCTTTTTCTCCCTGACATTCCTCACCACCTCTTTTGAGAATTGTAGTGGCTTTTTCTTTCATTTTGGCTTGTTTATTTACTTCACACAAAGGCTTGTTGCCTCTGTGATGGCAGTTTTGATGATTCCCCATTGTTGCTCCACATATGTTATTGTATCATTTATTAAGAATTTGTGTTTATTACATTTCTGAAACACTTGCAGGAACCCATGTGTGAATGATAAGCAGCATCTGGTTCCATGTCGTAAAGGCGACTGCTGAAAGGTGATTGCCGTTATGGTAAAGTCAGAGTGCAATCAATTTCAACACTCTGACTTCATGCACAGTAAATGGTACTGCGGACTTGCATTTTAATGTTTCATGGGGACTGCACCCTCCACCCCCCCCCACAAGGGGCTTCACTCCTGCACCTCCCTACTTAAGAATTCTAAACTCCAGGGGTGTGCAGGTCGGTGGGGGGTGCACAATGTTGAAAAAAAAATTCGGACCAGGCACAGCAAAAATGCACCAGCACCCAGACTCAATCCCAGCACCCTGCCTACCAGAGCTGCAAACCCACCCACCATACCACGGGGCCAGCTCAGAAGCCCACCACGGCACCACCCCTCAAAACCCCTCCCTCCCCTCGCTGAGCATGCTCGCTTCTCCTCCGCTCATGTACATGTAGCGATAGCCCATCACTATATACGCTAACCCACTCCATCCAGTCAGCCTACATTGTCGGTAGCCCCCACGACATGTGCCAGGATTGAGTCACCATTATTGCAACCACTCAATCACCGACGCCCATGTCACAGGCTACTGCAGCATCTTAGGGGGTACTATAGTATTTATATCTGTGAAAAAAAAATTTCAATTGATATTCTTTTTGATTTATGAATCAAGAAAACAGATGCCACAAAAAAACTTTAGTTGTGCAATAATGTATGTGTTCAGACAGGAGTTCAGATGTCTCACACTGTCCTCATTTTGTAACATAGAAGAACTCAAAGGGAATCTCAAATGATGCAATGTAAACTTGTACATTAAGTCCCCTTCTGCACAAGACAGAAACTACAATACTTCTATATTTTCCAATATTAGCTTCCAGAGTGCATGACTTCCTAAAAATTCTGATTCTGAAAATCAGCGATAGCCTGGTGTGCTTTGATAAACTGTGCTAAGCTTCACTAAGGCTGTAGCTGGGAGCAAAGAGCAGTGCCCATGAAAGCTCCTATTGAATTAATTACATCCTGTCAGAAGCCATCCATTGAGTCTGTATTTAAAGGTAGACTTGGATTCACTGATATCTACATGTAAAGGAAGTGAATTCCAGGACTGCAACAGTCTCAATGAGAAAAAGCTCCCTCTCATAACAGTTTGAAACCTGGGCCTTGAAAGCTGCAATGGATATCCTCGGGTCACTACAGTGATTTGCTTAAAATCCAGGCCTATTTCTGAAATGAGCTGCTGGTCTTTTAAGATATCCCAGACACACAGAAAATCTTTATGCAGTCTTCTAGTTTCCAAAGACATCAGTTTCAGAGATTGCATTCTATCATTATATTTCATATCACCCAGACCCTTCATATGCCTAGTTATCTTGCGTTGTACCCTCCCAATCATTTTGTTTATTATTTTTATGGCTGTGGACAGAGCCTTCTTGCTGTCTGTAGCTGGAAAAATGGAGTATCATGGAACACATATTTTGGAGTTTTTTAATGTATCCTTCCACATCTACAAATCACTATGCCAACTGTTTAGAATGTTGGAGACATAACTCCAAGCTGCTTATCAGATGGCCATTAGAAAACTGAAATAGCTTGTTAAATATTGGTTGCCTATTAAACTGGAGATTTGTTTACCCCCCCTTCGAAATGCAACAACGTGCACATTTAAATACTTAGCATTTAAACAATTTCTTGCTACAAACTTCAGTTGGGCAGGTATTGTCTTTCAAGAAAGATTCATACCTCATAAATGTCACCTTTTCCCAGCAAATCTAAAAAGATTTACAGTTTTTTAACCTCTTAAGACACTATTGAATAAACACTGTCTCAGATATATGGCAGATCTTCTGTGAACTATACAGGTGAAATATATAGCAACCAGCAGGCATTTGTTAGCATGCTTTTTGGGGAAAAAAATATTGAGCTACAGCAAACCCACACACTCCCACAGACACACACACACACACACACTGTACACACCATCTTCATGGTCACAACATTAGAAATAAATACTGCAATCTAATATGTTAGAAAACAATAAAGAAAACTGTTTATGTCAGTGAACACAGTGAAGTTCAGTTTATAGTAGATGTCCTTTAAATATTTCTTATCCTATATTTTGTATCCTGGATAGCACAAGGGAGATACTATATCTCATAGTCATAGGGATCTTCATTTACACATTTTTGTACTGTATTTACTCAGGATGTCCCAGATTAGATGTCATATCTTGTTTTCAGTGGGGTCACGATTTTATAATTTTTATAATGTATTTATTCAGGGTAGCCTAGTCCAGATATAAAATATTGTCTTCAGAGTGTTCTGATTTTACGCAATGCAGCATAATATTGTGTAGATGTGGAGTCCCACTGAAACTGAGATGCCATGCCTTCTGTGAACTATCCAGGCTAAATATATAGCAATCAGCATATTCTAGAAAAACACATTGTAAAAACGTGTACAAGGAAGACCACATTGAAACTGCCTCTCAGCATATCTGCATTGTACAAATTCATTAGAAATAATGGGTACAAGCACCCCAAAAGCTCTCCACAGCCATTTTGGCTCTGGCCAAATCTTGTTTTGGTAGGGACTCCACAACTGAGAGCAAAAATCCAGATGTGGACGAGCATATACTCTATATAATGATAGCAGCACAGATGGTTCCTTAGATTTAATATTTCTTCTAATTGCCTACCATGTCTTATTTAATTTATTAATCATCACTGAAATCTGATTACTAATGGAAAAAAGACATAACCCATGTTTTCACCCATTGGGTCAGTAAATACACTACTGTTACTAGTGTGTAAGCTAAAAATGCAAGGAAGCAATTAAATTAGATACTCACAGAAAATAGAAAATAAACTTATGATCAATGTTTTCATAATTCGTCCTCTGCAGGAATTATCTGTAAAGTGGAATGTAACCATATTTGCTAACAAGGATTACTTGTTTCTTTACAGCCAGACACTCCTCTTCTGTGCAGTTTAGCCTCTGCTTGGCATTTTAAACCTTGGATAGAAATGAGAGAGAAAAAGTGTAACCCACTGGGAATTGAATCCAGGCCCCTGGTAATATCTTTCCAGGGCTCTAGCTTAATGCCTAGAGAACTGGAGAATATTACTAGAGTTCTAGGTTCAATTCCTTGTGCTTCACACTTTTCCTCCCTCATTTCTATCAATTGTTTCTTTACAGGTAATTCCTGAAGACCTATGATCAAAACATGGGTTCTTATTTAATTTCCTGTGTGCATTTACTGGTTGATGGGAGGGTGATGGTGTAGTGCCCCAGGGAAATTGGGGGCACCACAGAAAATAGGGGATCCTTAGAGATATGAGGGGTCAGATAGTTATGGGGACCCTGCCAGCTTAATGGGAAACCATTGAAAAGCTTTGATGAGCCTCTGAAGCACAGAACAGGCCCCTCTCCAGCAGACAGTCCTAGCAGTCTAAATTCAGGGTTTTAAAAGAAAACCATTTTTTTCCCTCTCTTCTCTTTCCTCCCTTCCCCCTGCCCAAGACCGACACCTAGCTAGCCAAAGCCAAACCATTTGGGCCACATTCCCATCCCACAGTGGAGAAGAAAGTCAGACTGAGCCCTCTCAGCCAATCCCTGTGGCCAGGGCAGATTCAAATTTGGAGATTTTTTTTTTTAAGTCACTGACCCAGCTTCAGGAGGCTGATCTCTGGATGAAGGAGCCAATCCCCTGGCAGGTAGTAAGGACTGCCCCAGCCTAGAGGACCCTCTGCACAGGTAGCAGAGAGATGAGAAAGAGTTCGACCAGGGAGGGTGAAGGACGGCAAGGCAATGGATGTTGGCTTCCCTGTTAGGAGGTTGAAGCGAATCCCCTGGGTCCCTTCAGTGTAACTCCCTCCAGAAGATCCCCAGTAGCAGCCACGGTCAGTTTTTGCAGAACTCTGCCATCTAGTTGGGTCCCCCAGTGCATCGAGTCAGTACATTTGGCCGGGAAACAGACCCAGTGAACCTTTCATGCAGCAGTCTCCAGGAGAAGAGGCCTCATCACTCCTTTGTGGTTGTGCATTCCCCACAGTACAGAAATCCTTGTGGCACACTAGGGGTGAGTAGGCTTGTTGGCCAGTATTTCCTTTGATAATTAGTCCTAGCTAGACCTGCTCCAGCCAAGGGAAGGATTGTTTCTTTAGCAATTGTATTGTTGCACTGTATAATTATTGTTTAGAATTATTAAATTGCTTCCATTGTACTCCCCCCCCCCCGGGTGGAGGAAAGCTGCTTACCTTGTCCAATTGTAGAGAGAGAGACAGAGAGAGAGAGAAATGAGAATCAAGAAGGCAGAAGCTAGGAGGGTTCAAACCAAATAATTGTTGGGCCAAGATTAAAAGTGTTTGTGAACTCCTATCTTGAAGGAACCTCTGCTAGTCTAATTTATTCTAGGCAGTCTGTGCCCCAAATAGAGAGACTTGGGCACTCCCTCTCAGCCAAGAATCAAAGAAGTGCTAGGCAAAGCCATGTCAAAGTATTATTGGTGAGAATGTGTATTTCCTGCTTAATTTTTAATTGTTTAGCTGTAAGAAGCTAATTACTATAAGCCTGGCAGAGCCTTATTGCATTCTTTTCTCAGAGTTCTAGGGTAATCTAAGCCCTAGTAATAGGAAAAACATAGTCCTTTGTCCATGTAGTAGAAGGGCGGGGCAGCCCATAGCTGGGACGAAGAGACTAGGTACCCTGGCCCCCATATTCAGAAGGCACCCAGAGCTGATTCATATTAACAAAGGGGGTGGGTCATCAAACTGTTTCAATGCCAATGAAGCAAACTGTATTTTCTTTATATGCCTGTAATCTCCTGTTGCTTGCCTACCTCTCAGCTGTTCCTGATTTTCAGGGGTGTCCCTGATTTTGCCTCAGAAATTTCTTCTGTCCCTCCTAAGTGTGGCGTTTCTGGCACTAAAGAGTAGGGATTGAGATCACAGAATAATGCCAGCCATTTATGTTACAGTCTAGTTCTCATTAAGAAAATGCTATTCACACTAAGAAACATGTTGTATACAGCTTCTGGGACTAATATTACTGTTTTATCTGATGTGTTCCTGATTTTGGTAATTTGTCCCTGCTTTGTGATGAGGGAGGTTAAGAGGTATGGTTGCCTGGACCCACTGCTTGCTGTGTCTGAACTGCTGTATTCAATCAAACTGTTTTAAATTGTTGAACTGCTTGCTGTGACTGAACTGCTATATTCAACTGAAGAGTTTAAATGACTGCACTGCCTTATTTTCTCAATTGTCCTGTGCGACTGCACTGCTCTGAGGGATTGTTTGCTGCACTTGCCTACTGCTACTTCCTCTGAAGACATTTGGGGCCACCCCATCCCAAATGGCAGGGCTCTCGGTCATACAAGAAGGGGGAATTGCCTTTCAGGTTTTTAATTTTTGTTCTGTTCCAGGCTTCTGCACACACCTCACATCTCATCTAGGATTCCTCCGGTGCCTCTTCCTTGACTCAGGGAGGGTCCCCAGGAAGCTCAGTATCACCTGAACCCACCTCCAGTGACCTCCACCAACTCCAAGTGCTTGTCACGATGCCCCAGGTTTGAGCTGCCGGTTGTAAGTGGTAGTCAGCTGGTAGCTAGAACCCACCAAAGTGAGTCAGGTTAGGGACCGCCCTGGCTCTTGCTTGAGGGACTCAAGTCATCCTCCGAACTCAGAGTCACATTGCCCATTCTCATGCATAGACATTGTTCCAAGGTGGCAATAGTACCAGTGGCCTATACAAAGGCCTTGCTGAGGATTGCCAGGCTCTGTGCCTCATTCTCTGAGGTGGCATAAGTACTGGTGGCCCACACAAGAGGCCACACCAAGGGTCGCCACACTCTTGATTGTACTGCCCATAGGTGACTTGTGTTCCAGTGCTGCATTAAGAGGTCACTCCGAAGAGTGTCGGATTCTGAAGCTGCAGGGGTGAGGTGGTAAGGATTCTGGGGACCTGCCCAGAGGTCATCCAGTGGATCACCGCACCCAGCATCCTTTCCTCAACTGGAGATCACCTGCCCGAGGCCACCACAGCCAACAATCCCAGATAAGGGTTCTCTTCCCCCTACAACCTGGTGTCAACACCCATCTTCGACCAGGCACTTCCCTTTTGACATTGCCTCAGCGACACCAGGAGTCACCTTCTTCCCAGGGCCAGGAGGCCTACAGTGTTTTACTCAGTTTTTGGTTCACTGGGGGAGGCCCCATTTTATGGCCTGTGTAGGAAGAGCTTCATTAGGTTCACCCTCAGCAGTCGGACGACCAGAATACTAGAAACCCAAGCTTGGTGCATCGGATTGCTACACCTTTAAGACTTGAATAACCTTGACTTTTGTAAGACATTAGTGAGGCCAGTATGTGGTCCCGGTAACCTTATTCACTCTTTCTCATGTGAATAGTGTTAGTGAATGCTAAGTCTTTTCTGTGTGCTCCAACTGTGGCTAATAAACCTTGCATCTTGGCTCTAGAGAACACCTCCAGCCTCTCCTTCCAGATTTATCTGGCATCACCCTAAACTATAGGGGTACGAACCACCACAGCTCATCCACCACAGATGGTATCTAGGATATGCCCCAGGTTTGGTGCCATGCAGTACTATAGATATGACCAGGTCAGTGGGCTTCTGGTATAAATTCCACACTCAGTCATGCTAGGTCCCCATTAGGACTTTGTCGATTGCATTGAAGTTGTGTGTGGCAGATGGCAGCTGATGGTGGCAGTGCATGATGAGTACATACTAGCTGCCATCTTGGTGCCACGCCAGGGGTGATGGCATGGCAATTGGAGGTGAGGGCCACTAGAGTACAAGGGATCAGGGACTCACATTTCAGATTGGTGAGCAGGGGGTGAGGGTCCATTTTCCTGCTATGGATCATGATATCTAGCAAAGTGGAACCAAATATAACCTTTTTATTTTATAGCCTGTCTCTCCACATATCATCTATAATATGGCTGGTTGCCAGGAACACTTTGTGGTCTTGATGGCAAAGGACTCTAAATTCCTGAATAAGATAAAAGTGTTGGAAAACCAACTTCAGTCTACAAATGTGACAGCAGTATGTAGGCTGACAAAATTACTGCTTTGGAAATGAAACCAGCATTTGAGCAAATTTTAAAGGACTCTTTGGACTTCAGGACCTAAGCTATGAATGTTAACATGATTTTTCAGCTTCCAGACATACAAAAGCAGCAGAAGATAGCGTAGCCTATCTCTATACTTTTGACTATGTTAGATTCAGCTGAGGAGAAGTTTGAGCTTTGGCAGCATTGAGTCAGACCCAGAAAACCTCCAGTTTTGGGGCAAAAATATCTTTATTTCCTGATGTGGCTTCATGTGCCCAAATCGAATGGAAAGGATTGTTGCAGCATCATTAGCAGCTTACTGAGTACAGCATCTTGCTTCCATGTCAAAATCCCCGACAGCGACAGGCAAAATGCCGACGAATGACATTTCGCCCGCCAGACCATTACAGTACATACATATGTTATTGTACTATTTATTAAGAATTTGTGTTTATTACATTTCTGAAACACTTGCAGGAACCCATGTGTGAATGATATGCAGCATCTGGTTGCATGTCCTAACGGCAACTGCCGAAAGGCAATCATCATTATGGCGAAGGCAGAGTGCCGGAAATCAGTTTTGGCGCTCTGACTCCCGGCGCCACAACAAAATGTTGCGGGAACCTGCATTTCAATGTTTCATGTGGGGGCTGTGCCTTCCACAATCCCCCCTTACTAGGATTCCCAACCCAGGGTATGCCGAGGGGCACAATGTTTAAAAAAAAAGATTCTGGCTGTGCACAGAAAAAATGCGCCAGTGCCCGGACCCAAACCCAGCACCCTGCCCACCAAAGCCACAAACTCACCTATCACACCATGGGGCCAGCTCAGCAGCCCATCATGGCACCAACCATCATAACCCCTTCCACCCCTCACTGAGCGTGCTCGCTCCCCCCTGCGCACGTACATATGGCAACATCCCATCACTATATGTGCTGACCCACCCCATCCAGTTACCCTACCTCATCAGTAGCCCTCATGACATGTGCCAGGATTGAATCGCCACTATTGCAAGTGCTCAATCACCGATGTCCATGTTAAGGGCTACCGCAGCATCTTAGGGGGTACTATAGTACTTACATATGTGAAAAAATGTTTTCAATCGATATTCTTTTTGATTTATGAATCAAAAAAACAGATGCCACAAAAAAACTTTAGTTGTGCAATAATGTATGTGTTCACACAGAAACCCGAATGTCTCACACTGTCTCCATTTCATAACATAGAAGAACGCAAAGGGAATCCCACATGATGCAATATAAACTTGTGCATTAAGTCCCCTTCTGCACAAAACAGGAACTATAATACTTCTATATTTTTCAATATTAGCTTACAGAGTGCATGACTTCCTAAAAATTCTGATTCTGAAAATCAGCGATAGCCTGGTCTGCTCTGATAACATTAAAAACAGAACTGCACTAAGGTTCATTAAGGCTGTAGCTCAGAGCAAAAGGCAGAGCCCATGAAAGCTCCTGTTGAATTAATTACATCCTGTCAGAAGCCATCAATTGCATCTGTATTTAAAGGTAGACTTGGATTCACTGATGACTACATACAAAGGATGTGAATTCCAGGATCGCAGCACTCTGATTGAGAAAATGCTTCCCCCTCCTAACAGTTTGAAACCACAGTCTTGAAAGCTGCAATGGATATCCTTGGGTCTCTACAGTGATTTGCTTAAAATCTAGGCCTGTTTTTGAAATGAGCTGCTGGTCTTTTAAGATATCCCAGACACACAGAAAATCTATATGCAGTCTTCTTGTTTCCAAAGACATCAACTTTAGGGATTGTAGTCTATCATTATATTTCATATCACCCAGACCCTTCATATACCCAGTTATCTTGCGTTGTGCCCTCTTAATCCTTTTGCTTATCATTTTTATGGCTGTGGGCAGAGCTATCTTGCTGTCTGTAGCTGGAAAAATGGAGTACTGTGGAACACATATTTTGGAGTTTTCAATGTATCCTTCCACATCTACAAATCACTATGCCAACTGAAATAAAATACTCCCTTCTTTCTGTTTAGGATGTTGGAGACATAACTCCAAGCTGCTTATCAGATGGCCATTAGAAAACTGAAATAGCTTGTTAAACATTGATTGACTATTAAACTGGAGATTTGTCTACCCCCTTTGAAATGCAACAACATGCATATTTAAATACTTAGCATTTTTTTTTTTTTATTTATTTAGTTTTTGTTAGCCGGGTAGGTGCACTAGCCATAAAATGACTATTTTCAGGCACGACCCGGGAGAGTACAACAAAAGGAGAACAGTTGAAAAACAGCAACATGGGTACAATAGTACAAATAGAGGAACAGTACAGCAGTGCTACAAAAATACAATGGGTAGAAACAACAAAAAATAATGGCAAGCATTATACAGATAATGGCAGTAAGATATATAACAAGTGCAGAAACCATGGACCCGACCTGTGGAGTGAAAGGGTTAATAAGATAGAAAGGTTATATAGAGAGAAATGTGAGGAATGTTCAAATATAACAAGAAAGTCTGACAGAAGGAAGGTCAAGGGTGGTAATTGGCAAAACAACAGTGGATGGTCAGCAACAAGGTTCAAGAAGGAAGAGAGCTAGTATTCAAGAAGTTGTTTACAAAGAGAAGGAAAAATATGGGGAGCAGAAGTGGAGACAGTCTTGGAGCTGGATTGGAGCAGGGGTGACATTACTGGTAAGTCTCAGGAGCTTCAGGTTGGGTCAAAGCATATACAAGCATCAGCTTAGGATAGATAACAACGATATTCACTTTTAAATCCAAAGTGAGACTGAGATAGCAGGAGGTTGAGTGGAAGAGCATTCCATAGCCTGGGAGCAGTAAACTTGTTCTTGCTACAAACTTCAGTTGGGCAGGTACTGTTTTTCAAGAAAAATTCAAACCTCATAAACGTCACTCTTTCCCAGCAAATCTAAAAAGATTTACATGTTTTTAACTTCTTAAGACACTATCTGATAAACACTGCTGTGTGTGGCGATGGCAACTGATGGTAGCAGTGAGTGATGAGTACATACTAGTTGCCCTCCTGGTGCCACACAGGGGGTGATGGCATGGGAATTGGAGGTGGAGGGCCACTACAGTACAAAGGAGGAGGGACTTGTATGTCAGAATGGTGAGCAGGGGGTGGGGGTCCATTTTACTACCATGGATCAGGGACATAAATGTCAGAATGGTGATCATGGAAGTGGGGCTACTAGGCTACCAGGAATCAGGGAAGTAACTGTCAGAATGTGAACCACTGAGCTACCAGGCTGCATTTTTTGCAAAGGCCCCATACTGCATATGTGAAGACCACTGTACTATCCCAAAACCTTCACTTCATATGGACATCCTCTGGCTGATCCTGCACTGCCAGAAAAACATTGCTGTTAGTTGGGTCAAGACTCCAGAAGGAGACATGGCCACGGTCTTCAGTGTCCCCAAAGCCAGACTCATTTGGCTTTGTGCAGCAAGAGGTCATGGAGGTTATGTGGGAACCCTAAGGTAAACTCTGTGCAGCCACTTGTGTGAAACCCCATAGCACTGTGGGCCACAGTTAGCCCCCCCCCCCACACACACACACACACTCAGTTGTCTGCAGTCCTCTCCAACAGCATGAAGGTTGGGAAGTGCAGGTGAATATTTCTTTCAGCTGCTGACTGGAAGATGGATGTGGTAGCCCAAGCAAATGTGTATCTGTGAAAATAGAGCAAGCAGTATGAGTGGTGAGGACACTGAGAGGCACAAAATGGTGGTCAATGAAAGAGCTTAACAACTTGGATCCAGGGAGACGCAATATTTTTGGGAATAAGTAGAGGGGGCAGAATAGTATACTAGAGAAGACGTAGTGAGAGATGAGTATAGGCAAAGAATTAAGTAGTGGAGCAGACATGAGTTGTGTGGATAGAAGGGACTTCAAAGAAGATGGGGAAGAAACAGCACAGATATTGAGTGAAAGAGGACTGCCTTAAGGGACCATGTAGGAGAAAGCAGCCAGCAACCAGGACAGACACATTTTTGCAAAGCTTCATTCTACTGGCCCCAATTTTGTGATTTACGTCATAAAGATTGAATCTTTGTTATTGAGTCTTTACTGATGGCACCAAAAAAAACAGATAAGGAGAAAGTATTGAGCTCCCAAAATAGGTCTGCTGAGAACCGTCATTTCCTGTTGCTTAGCATGGCAGCAGCATAGCCAGAACGAATAAAGAATCTGGCCACTGACTTAGCCATTTTACAAAAACTGAGGACCAACTTAATCAAACTGGTGATTCCTAAGCTACTACTGATCAACAGGTAACAAAACTGGACACTGAATTGGAGGAGATAGCACTGTCTCTGAAGAAATACAGGATGTGCAAAGGCCTGACTCAAAATATAGAGGATTCTTGATGGGCAACTATGCACAACCAGTGTGTTCTGCCACAGAGGGGTTCTAATTCCCTCTGACCTCAAGAGGGAAGCTCAAGAGGTCCATGAGAATCAGAACACCGAGGTGGCAGAACGCACTGGTTCTGCATTAGAAGAGAGCAGTGAGTAGGGTCAACCAATCAAACTCCTAGGTTCAGCAGAAACCACCAATCGGTAGGTCTGCTTCTTGGCTGGCTTTTCTGAGGTCCCATAATCTGTACCTTAATGCTGACAGTGGGTTGAGGTCCATGAGCGGCCAGCTCAGAGGAGTGCCGGGCCGCAGTGCAGTAGTATGCCCTGGTCAAGGGCAGGAGACCTTAATGCTGACAGTGAGTTGAGTTCTACGAGTGGCCAGCTTGGAGGAGCACCAGGCCACAATGCAGCAGTATGCCCTGGTCAGGGGCAGGAAACCTTAACGCTGGCATCAGGTTGAGGTCCATGAGCAGCCGGCTCAGAGGAGTGCCTGGATGCAGTGCAGCAGTATGTCCTGGTCAGAGACAGGAGAACTTAATGCTGGCAGCGGGTTGAGGTCCACAAGCGCCTGCTCAGAGGACCACCAGGCTGCAGTGCAGCAGTATGCCCTGCTCAGGGGCAGTAGTAGGGATGCAGCGAAATTTAATTTTTGCTGGTGAAAGTCTGGTAAAATTGCCAATTTTACAGTGCAAAAAAGTTCACATGAGTGGGCCCATGCAGTGAGAAATTTCATCAGTAAATTCCGACCAATTTTGCCACATATTTCCTGCTAAATTGACATTTTATAAAATATGTTAGTATCAGGCAAAACTGGGAAAAATGCTTGTCACATGACTTTCTCTCTCTAGCAGACTGCTGGTCACATGAGTGACTGTACTTAGGTAGGAAGCCAGACTAAATCTATTTCCTTTAAAACTTTTTCAGCCTAGTAGGAGAGAGTGAGCAGAGCAGGAGAGCATGATTTAGGAAAAATAGTGTTTTTGCATTTGTTTATTTGTTTGTTTGTAATCACTTCCCCACTTTATTTTCAAAAGTAAATATTTTCTGTCAGGTCTTTATCTTCAGTGTTATATTTGTCTGTCTTTATCGTGCGTGTGTGTGTGTGTGTGTGTGTGTGTGTGTGTGTGTGTGTGTGTGTGACTCACTCCCCATCCCCCAGTCCCTCCTTGTATCTTTCTTTCTTTTTAATTTATTTTCTTTAGTTTTATATTAAGAAAAGTTTTATTTATGATGGAGAGGTAGTCAGAAACTGGTAGTGGTAGTGCATCACCAGCAGCAGGAGGATCTGCTGTCCACCTTAATAGGAGGGCATTTTTCAAGCCCCCCCCCAAGAGAAGCATGTGCCGTGGCTCCATCAGCAGCAGCCGGTCACCTCCCCCCCCACCGACAGCAGCAGGAGCATCTTGCACACCACCCCAGCACCCCAGTAGCATGTTCCCTCCGCACAGCAAAAGCAGCAGCAAAAGTAGGTCTCCATCCCAGATGAGGCGGCTGCCGCAGAGAGATCGAATGATGAGCCCTCCCAACAAGGTCTCTTCAGTTTGGACTTTTTTTTTCCCCACAAAGGTTGGAGAGGACAGTATTGTCATCTGCTACCTTTGTGGCAAAGATGTGCAGCATGAAAACTGAGGGTCCCACTTTGGGACGGGCGGACAGAGGAGCCACCTGAGGTACCACCATGCTGCAGAGTGGCTCTCCAAGCAGCAAGAAGCTGCAGCACGAGGCAGCGATGGGTCAAAGCATCAGGGCATCCAGCGGTCTAGGGGGTGCTGCAGTAGCAGCAACAGGAGGAGGAGTGATAGATCCCACACCTACCAGTGCAGCCGTGCTTCAACTGCAACAAGTTTGACATCACAGCCTGCAGCAGCTCCCCCAGCAGGTAACATCAAGATGGAGGACCTTGAGGACGTGCACCAAGATGTGGTGGCAGTGCACATGGAGGTGCAAGGACTCTGGCAACAGGTGGACCAGTTTCTGCCAGGAGTTCAGAGGAGACCCTGAGAAATTAAGACAGGACCAAAAGAAGTTCTTGGACCTCCTGGCGGAGCTGTGTCGTGGGGTGGTGGTGTTGTCAGTGGCAGTGGCACTGGTGCAACTGATTAGTGCTATCTATGCACCAATTTGTTTTTCTTTCCTTTTTGTTTTGCAAGTCTCTTTTTTCCTCTGCACCCCGTAAAAATAAGAGAAAAACCAAAAATATTTTCTGTCCTGTTTCTCTTCTATTATAATCTTTGGTTTTTTTTTTTCTTGTCCAGTGGTTTTCTATCTTATATGTTATGTTTTATGGAATGTTTATGCTCCCTCCATTTCCCCTCTGTCTCATTTGATTGAATACCTTTACCCTGAGTCTGATCCTCCATATCCCCCCAAGTACTATGCCCATAAACTGTGTACCTTCTTGCTTGTTTTATGTTTCTCCTTCTTTTTTTGTTTCCTCCTATCCACAAATGTCAAGTATTGTAATTTGTTCGTATGAATAAATATTTTTTCCCAAAGCTATGTGATGTTGTTTTCTGTTGTGTGTGTGCTAAGGGCTAGTGGCAGTTGCTTTGGCTGTGTGCAGCATCAGTCCGTATACGTACACAACAGTGATAGAAATAGTTAAATAAGCACTTTTATTGCGAAGTTAAACATGAACATGTTTTGTTCTGCTGAACAACACATGTCCCTTTGACCTTGCCACCTTCAGAAATGTTAACTTTGTGTCCCTTCCCTCTTCCAGTCATAACATTTTATTAGTGCCTCACCACCACCACCATCACCACACCGTCGAGGCGCAGGTGACCCAGTCTAAAATGTGCACTTTGGCCACAGTTAACACAGCTTCTTGCCACCATACTGTGCAGAACAGGCATGGTAAAAGCAGAAATATGACAGGAGAAAAGTTTGATAAAACTGAGACTGAAATATGGTCTGTTAGGATGTGAAGTGGTCCCCCCCGCCCAGACATTAAATAGCTGTTTGCCTAGTAGTTCAGCCAGAATTTCAGTGCTGATCATGTCAAACAGGGCTTACAAGTCCTGAAATGTTTCCCAAAAAATATTACATTAAATTCAGACAGAAATCAGGTCTCAGCCATCTTGTTAAATTGTGCCCAAGCCACCACCCAAACCAAAACATGGGGCCTGATTCGAAGAGGTCATACGCCGGTGTAAGCCGAGATATGCCAAACCCCTTGGTGTGTCTCGCGACCTATGCCAAGCGGTACGCCAGCCCCGATTACAAGAGGCACCTTGCGCCATGGTGGCTGCGGATTACGACAACAGTGAGTTACACCACACACTACACCACAGCTCACAATGCCATGGTGCAAGTGCAGGTTATAGCAGCAACTGTGCCCTATTCCAAGAGGGTGGCTGCCATAACCCGCTAGTGGATTCTGAGAGCTGCTCTGGTGACACTAAGTTAGAGTGGCCCAGAGCTGCTCTAAAGGGCATCTAACAGTGCCATCAGCTGCCCGCGCCTTGGCCCCATGACAATGGCACCAATGCACCCCCCATGCCCCCACAGGCATACCCCTGCCCTAACTCCCAAATGTCGGGGACCCTGGGGATCTGTTCATGGTGCCCCCAGACTCCTGTGCCACCAGTCCTGCCCCCCATGCCCTCCTGGTGTATGCCATAGTGTTTCGGGGTGGGGGGCTTTGGGGGGCTACCGGTAGCTGGCCGCTACTTGCGACATGAGGGCCATCTATGCCATGCCTGTGGGGTATGCCTCTGCATGATGTAAGCCACATGTCGCAAGTGCTGGGACCCTGTCACACTTGGAATGCGGCATAGAGTCCCTAATGTAGTGGCAAATGTCGCAACTCTCATAGGCCAGCAAGTTGCAATATTTGACTTGGAATCGGTCGCCTGGTCTTTTGTCCACTGTTTATATGTCATCTCATGCTGAATTTCTGTTCTGCAAATGCAGAACAGGCAGTACATGTACAGAAATGTTTCCTAAAAAATGATACATCAAATTGAGACTGAAATGTTGGTGTCAGTCCTGATGTTTTATGGTGCCACCTCCCCAGCACCCAAACATTAAAATGCTGTTTTGGCCACTGTTTACAATTGGTTTTAGGCCACATCTTGTTTCTGCGAGTGCAACATAGGCAGTGCATGTCCAGAAATGTTTCCTAAAAAATGGTACATCAAATAGACTGAAATGTGGTGTCAGTCCTGATGTTTTATAGTGCCCCCCCCCCCCAGCACCCAGACATTAAAATGCTGTTTTGGCCACTGTTTACAATTGGTTTTAGCCACATCTTGTTTCTCATGAGTGCAGCACAGGAAGTACATGTCCAGAAATATTTCCTAAAAAACAGTACATCAAATTGAGACTGAAATGTGGTGTCAGTCCTGGTGGTTTATGGTGCACCTCCAGCACCCAGACATTAAAATGCTGTTTGGACCACAGTTTACAATTGGTTTTAGGCCACATCTTGTTTCTGCGAGTGCAGCACAAGCAGTATATGTCCAGAAATATTTCCTAAAAAATGGTACATTAAATTCAGACAGAAATCTGGTCTCAGCCATGTTGTTATATGGCACCCAACCCCCCACACAGTCCAAACGATGGTCTTTGGTCCACTGTTTACAATTTGTTCCAGCGAGTGAAGCACAGGCAGAACATGTTCAGAAATGATTACGAAAGAAATGTTACATCAAATTGAGACTGAAATCGGGAGTCAGTCCTGATGTTACATGCTGTTCCACCACCTCAAGGACCTGAAAATGCAGCTTCTGACACTGTTTACCAATGATTTCAGCCTAAAACTCTGTGTTGCTGGTGCCAAACAGGGCCTACTAGTACAGAAATGTTTCCAAAAAATGTTACAGTAAATTCAGACCGAAATCAGGTCTCAGCCATGTTGTTATATGGCACTCAAGCCACCACCCAAACCAAAACATGGTCTTTGGTCCACGGTTTACATTGATGTAATGCTGAATCTTGTTTCAGCAAGTGCAAAACAGGCTGTCCATGTCCAGAAATGTTACAGAAAAAATGGTACATAAATTGGAGTCTGAAATCTGGTCTGAGTCATGATGTGAATGGTGCCCCCCTCCCCACCACCCGGACATTATATTGCTGTTTTGGGCCCTGCTTACCAATGATCTCAGCCTGAAACTCTGTGCTGCTGGTGACAAACAGGGCCTACAATTCCAGAAATGTTTCCAAAAAAATGTTACATCAAACAGACTGAAATCTGGTGCCAGTGTTGATCTTACTTGCTGTGCTGCCACCTCAGGGACATGAAAAGGGGTACCAACTCATGCAGAGAAAATGAATTGCCCCTGCAAAATGCTGCTGCTACTTGCATTTGTTTCCTCCTGCTATGGCTTTTTCAATTGATTGAGATAGAAATGTACAATTATCATTTCCCTATGCTGCTGTCCTGATTGGCTGGCTGTGTTGACTGACTGACTCTGTACTTGTAGCTTGCCTGGTGGTGGGGAATGAATGGCATTTTGGGGCACTGTAGCTTGTTGCCTACTGCTGTCTCTGCCAAGTTGCCACAAGAAGTACTGCTTTGAATGGTTGATGGAGGATCATCTCATATAGTCCATTCTGCTGCTGCTGAACACATAAGTATCAGTCTTTATTTTTTCCCTGTGCAACATAAAGCGTGTTGGTGGGTTGGTATTATGGTGTCCTGAGTTCTAATATGTTTATACTGATTTTATATTATTTTTCAGTGTGCTGTGGTGGATGACATCATCATGCCAGGCCAGGATTAGGATCTAGAGATGTGTGAATGCACCACATTTCCCAAGTTCCCAATGCAGACAGTAAGTATTGAACTTTTCATTACTAGTGTGGTATGTCTGTTACTGCCATCTGGATGTCCAAGTTTGATAGTAATTGTGTTCTGTTTTGCTTTTGTCAACATCAGGAATTCCGGCGAAGTTAACTCTCATTCCTGCAGCTGCTCAACCAGATCTGGGGGATTTATTTAGTTGTGCAGTGGTTCCACTTTCACAATCACTGAGGTAAGTATTTCTTTATTTTAATGGTCTTCTGTGATGGGGGAGGGAGGGAGGATGTCGGTGGTGGTGAGTGGGGCTGGAACTTTTTACAATCCTCAAAATTTGTTCTTTTTTTCTTATTTCCAGGTACGCAGTACTGATGGGGAAGGGGAATGCCTGTTACTGTGCTTCATCATGGACCTTGATCTGGACTCTGGAATCATATGCAGTGCACAGCATGTTCCTGGGAGCAATTTCCACAGTTTAATGGCATCACGAGGTATGGTAAGTATAAATTTTTCCCTGCTTGTTCCAACTTGCTTGCTAAAAACAGGTATGCAGATTGAAGAGTATTGGTCATTTTTTCTTATCTTTGGTCTTACTTAGGTCATTTTCCTCTGTTGAGGTTTCAGTGTATCTCTGTGTGATGACTAACATCCATCCAGGCCCTGCAGGAGCTGTGTTGTGTGGAAGACAGGGTGTGTTGCTTGAACTGCGACGCTGGCCACTGGACTGGTGTCCATACCATTAATAAGTAAACACAGTCCACGTACAGGAAGGAACTATATACTGAAATGGATGGTTGAGATGGTGTTTAGTAAATAATTAGGTGGATGGGGCTAATGTCTTGTCTAATCATTTGAGGTGGCATAGCCACAGTAATCATGAACATTTTGAATGCACACTGAGGACAGCAAGCACCTTCTCCTGCACCTCCCCCCCAGGATGGAATGATCACAGTTTCAGTACAAGAACTTTAACCTGGAAGTATAGCATAAGTAACATTTTTGTGGGAATTTGATGTTGTAAGTTGTTAAGCCTTTTCATGATTACTTTGTAATTAATGCCTCGCATCATTAAAGATGACCACCATTCACCATTTTTCAAAATTTATTCAACTTGTGGTGTTAACGGTAGAATTAGCGTGTTACATTCATGTGCTACTTGTACTAGGAGCCAGAGTTATTGTACATGTCACCGATAATAAGTAGCAGAAAGTATTTTTTTGGTTGCACAGAGTGCATTGGTGTGTCAGGTGACAGGTCAGGTGATGAGATGGGGTGGGGGAGCAGTGTGTCATTTGCCAGCATGGGCACTTTAAGGACATTTTTCAAGGCAACATATCTTGCTGTTAGATGGAGTTGATAGTCGACATGAAAAGTAAGATATTTTTGACAGCAAAACATTACATAGAGAATACCAAATGGGTAACCATGCAGAACCAGTGTGTTCTGCCACAGAGGGATCTGATTCCCTTTCACCTCAAAAGCAAAGCTCAAGAGGTCCTTGGGACTCAGACCTTGATGTGACAGAACACACGGTTCTGCATGGGTTACCCATTTGATATTTTTTATAGTGTATGGTGTCCTTTTTTAGGCTTTTTAAATTCATTGTTTTCATACTGAAAGAAATTGTCTCCCAGTGCTATGAAAGCGATTTGTGTGGTTGATAGGAACTGGGCATCCCTAACTTAGCAGCATACACTGCCTTTGGTTGATTCTTTTGTGGTGGAGTGATTTTCTTAAAAAAAATGGCAGCCAGATAGCTCACTTAGTGAGAGAAGAAATAGACACTCCGCCGAAAACTGTAAGTAAAGTAGAATATCTGGTTGATCCTGCATTAAAATGAACAGTACCCATTTCAGAAAACTACTAGTTTTTCAGGCAGTTGTGAATAATGTTGACATGTGGCAGTTTTCTGTTCATGATTTCAACCCGTGGCTCGAGTTTTCAAATCTAAATGAATGGAACGCTGTTCTGCACGTACAGTCAGTACCGTGTTCCATTTATTTTGCTGACTGTGGCTGAACAGCGTTTTTGAAAGGCTGGATTTCTGGTGAGAACAACGTTCCACCATACATTATAACTGTAATCATGCAATTGCAAAATCTTTACAGTTACGGTAATTTCATTGCTGCTGCTTTATATAGGCTGGGGGACTGGTGGTGACCAAACAAGGGGTTACGGCCAAGGGTGATCAAATGAAACTTATACACACTGCAGCAGATACCACATTACCATAACCAATCCAATGGCACATAGCTAAAAATAAGGTATAGCACACCATACTGAGCTGAAAGTGGGTGGGTGGTGGTCTTCGAGTAAACTCAGCCCTTTTCCAATTCCACATCATCCAAGAAGCACCCCTCACAGTTTTCAAGACTGGAGTTCTCACCTAGTGGGAATTCTCTCACCATTGCTGCTTCATCCACTTCGCTGCTGGTGGATGTCTTAGTCGAGTGATTGTCATCATCCTCATCACTGAGACACAGTTCCTGTGGCAATGCCACTGACATCACTGTGTTGTGTGGAATGTGCCTTTCGTTCATTTTGATGAATGTTAGCATGGACACATTCTTGGGTGACAAATTGGCCCTACAGTCACTCACAGTAGCTCCAGCCATACTAAACACTCGTTCAACAGTGACACTGGATGGTGGGCAGCTCAGGTACTGTATTTCCACAGCTCCAGTCCTCCGAGGGTCTCCAAGAGTCATGAGGGCTGCGCTGGAACTGCCCTCCCCCCTGAAAATCACTTAAGCTACATTCCTCCAAGGGTCATGAGGGCTGTGCTGGAACTGCCCCCCCCGAAAATCACTGAAGCTCTATTCCTCCAATGGTCTCCGAGGGTCACGAGGGCTGCACTGGAACTGCCCCCCCCCAAAATCACTGAAGCTCCATTCCTCTGAGGGTCTCTGAGGGTCACGAGGGCTGCACTGGAACTGCCCCCCTCCGAAAATTACTGAAACTCCATATCTCCGAGGGTCACGAGGGCCATGCTGGAACTGCCCTCCCACCCTCGAAAATCACTGAAGCTCCATTCCTCCGAGGGTCTCTGAGGGTTGCGAGGGTCACACTGGAACTGCTCCCCCAAAATCACTGAAGCTCCATTCCTCTAAGGGTCGCGAGGGCCACGCTGGAACTGCCCTTCCCCTCCAAAAAAAAAAATCACTGAAGGTATGGCTATCTGCTGAGTTTACTCTACGAGGCTCCTTCTAGTGCAGGATTAAATTTTGGAGCCTTTCTATATTCAAATTTAGGTCACCACAGCAATACAGATACTTTTTTTTACCATGACTTTGCTGAAGGACTTATTATAATATTTGTGACTTCTGACAGGAGCCTTAAGAGAAAGTTGTACTTTAAATTGCTGTATTTTATGCAGGTGCCTTAAGCAAAGCTGTGCTTTTAGTGTACTACCCCAGACAATAGCTGCATTCAGTTCAAAACGTGCAAAACTACTTTAAGATTCACCGCCAGCCAAAGCTCTGCTTTAAATGAATTAAATGATTTAAATGAAAAGTAAATAAATGTTTCAAGTAGTACTGATGCAAGTTTCACATGTTTAAAAAGCTGCTGTTTAAGTTGTTGCTCCGAATTCAGTCCTTAAAGACCCTATGTAAATGTGCCCCTCCATTTTGCCTTGGGCTGTATAAATTGCAGCTTACCTTTCCCTTCTGTCTCCACAGCTCCATTCCTCCGAGGGTCTCCGAGGGTCACGAGGGCCGCACTGGAACTGCCCTTCCCTCCCCAAAATTACTGATGGTATGGCTATCTGCTGCGTTTACTCCACGAGGCTCCTTCTAATGCAGGAGTACATTTTCCCCGCAGTCGCTTTGCAACTGCTCCCCACCCACCCCCCACTACCTCCCACCCTTAGCTGGTGTTACATTTATAGAGGCTGTTCTCACGAGAAAGAAATAAACAAACTATCTCCCTAGATCCCCATCTGCTCCTTATATAATATAATATAACCACTAGAGGGCCTCTAGCCCTGGCATCCAACTCAGTGCTGGCTGTTTTTCTCTCCTACTCCTCCACTAAGTCATTTCTTCGCTCTCCCTATCTATTATTCCCCCCACTAGCCCCCCCAACTACGGGTGAATCCAGTTCCCACTAGACTTATTGCTCGCAGCACACGTCCAATCATGTATCTGCTACTACATTACCTGCCACTACTTGCAATGCTAATCTTCTGTCACCCCCACTCTCTCTAACATGCCACAAATTTGCCCCCTGGTTGCCTGTCCATATCTGGCCCTATTTTTCCCCAAACTTTGCCACCTCCACACCCTGTAGCCACTTGTGGGCACACTCAGACGTGCACCCCTTCCTCTTCCCTCCCTTGAAAAACTGGTTGATCCTGAATCTAATTAGCTCTCACTATACCTCCAACAGCTGCCCGCGTCCACTTACAAAATGGCGCTCCACCACTTACAGGTGGCTAAAGCTTATTGGTCACTACCTCTCCATTGCTCTTCTGCTCCTCGTAGCAGGGATAGTCATCCAAACCCAGGCCCCCTTTTCACCCACACCCTGCAAAATGCACCTGGTCTCTCTCAAAACTCACCCACATACTCCAGAAACTGTACCCCCCTTCCACATGGACTGTGTCTCTTACACCTAAACATATGTAGCCTAGCCCTCAAGCTCAACTCCCTGCAGGTTCTTGTGTTCCACTATGCCTCTGACATCCTCATCCTGTTAGAAACTCGGCTAAACAAAAATATTGCTGTGGCCACAGTATCAATACCTGGGTACACTATGATCTGCCAGGACAGGGCTAACTGAGGCAGCGGTGTGGCTATCTACCTAAAGGCAGAACTACACTTCTCCATTGTTCTAACCAAGTCTGAACCACAGGCCCATGAACTCTTACTGATACAATTGGATCTACCTTTCTCTCTCCCTATCTACATAGCTGGTATATACTGCTGACCGGGCATGCATTCTTCTTCTGTCACCAACTTACTCTTGCAACTCTCCTCACTAACCCCTGAAGGGGAATTATTTGTTATGGGGGACTTTAATCACAATTGGCTATCTCAGTCTCTCAACAGAACCCGCACCGCTATCTCGGCCCTAAACCTGACCCAAACTATCACCGAGCCCATCCACCTAAACTTTAAATCTGGGAACCACTCTCTAATAGACTGGGCTCTCACCTCTCACCCACACTGGGTTATTCAATCTGGCCTGCTCCCTGACTCACTGAGTGACCACCATATAACTTACCTGATCAGGAAAATTCACCGCCCTGCTTTACCACCAAGGTTTATAATCCAACGGTCCTTTAAATCCCTCAACCTTGCAGCCGTGCTTGAAGATCTAGCCCTCACTAGCTGGACCACACCTGCTTCTGCCAGCTCCATTGATGATGCCCTCGAACTCTTCCAAGACACATTCCTAGCTGTCTGGAATTTGCATGCTCCACTGCATCGCTCTAGGGTACATGGCAACCACCTACCATGGATCACCCAAGAATTGATAGCCTGCCACAATGCACGCAATAAAGCATGGTGAGCACATAAGGCCTCACACCTCCCTTAAGACTTCAACAAGTATTGTGAGCTGTGAAATAAGTGTACCAGAGTGACCAGACTTGCAAAAATGGAATATCTCAACTCCACCCTCCAGTCCAATTTAAACAGCCCATCCAAGTTCTGGAAGGTCATTCACTCCCTCTTCTCCCACCCAGCTGCAATTCCAACTCCCTTCCTAAAAGTAAACAACTCACTACTATCAGACCCAGGAGCTGTGAAAACTGAGTTCAACACATACTTTACTTCCTGTGCCTCAGCTCTCCTCTCCTCTCTGCCTCCTGCTGATCCACCCAGTCCTACCATAGGAGTCTCTAACGCGGCCAGCTTCTGCACCTTCTCCTTCCGACCTATCACACAATCTGCAGTTTTTGAGGCCTTAATGTCACTAAATCTGACTAAAGGATATTCCCCAGACGGGCTGGACCCCAAACTCCTCCACCTCTCGGCACTGGTTATAGCCACTCCCCTGGCTAATCTCCTAAACCTCTCCTTTTTCAGTGCTGCTGTTCCATAGGCCTGGAAACACACCATTGAAATTTCTCTCCCAAAAGGTGGTCCCCCATCTTCTGCATCAAACTACCACCCTATCTCCCCTCCTCCCTGCACTTGCAAAGCTTCAAGAGCACCTGGTGCTCACCCAACTTACCTCCGTTCTCTCTGACACAAATTTCTTCATGCCATTCCAGTCTGGCTTCAGGAAGGGCCACTCCACAGCATCCTCCCTGCTAAGACTCACTGACTCCATCCTCTCTGGTATAGATAGAATGATGTTCTCTTCGGCTATATTTGTTGACCTCACCAAAACTTTTAACACAATCTCCCACCCACTGTTGTTAACAAGCCTCTCAGAAGCAGGCCTCTCTATCTCAGCCTCAAATTAGTTCAGTGCCTACCTTGCTGGAAGAACACAATCTGTGAAAATTGCTGCTGTCACATCCTCCCCCCCTCCCTATGACTACCAACGTCCCCCTAGGTTCGGTGGTCAGTCCCATCTTGTTCTCTATTTTTCTCAACAACCTACCAAAAGTTTGCACAAATTCTTCTATACACATGTACGTGGATGACACCATCCTATTCTCCCCCCCCGAAGAAGTAACATCCAACCTCCAGTCAGACTTCGACAAGGTCCAGCTCTGGTTCATCTTGCATCAGCTCTCTCTCAATGCTAAAAAAAAGTCACCATGTCTTTCTGCACAAGTCAGCGGTTAGCCCAACTCCTCACCCTCCCCTCCTTCTGCACGCTGGACAGGACAACCCTGGAGGATGTCACCTCCTTCCGGTATCTAGGGGTATGGCTCGACCATCATCTTACCTTCTCTGACCATATTGACACAATTATCAAAAAACTACGCCCCAAGCTTGGAGTCCTCTACCGGAACTGCACCAGCCTTCCCTTCTCGACTAGTACAGAAAATGATCCTCCCTTCCCTCGACTACTGCGACATCATCTATAATGCAGCACCTTTATCCATCCTGTCTAAACTGGACCCTAGTTTCAATGCATTCTGCTGTTTCCCTCTAGATGCCTCCCCCCGTTCCCACCACTGTGACCTTTACCGCCTCCTCACTGTCCCTTCCCTAGAGAATAGTTGCAAACTGCACTGCGTCAAGTTTGCCTCAAAATTCTGGCTTGGCACTCTCCCCTCTTACCTCTCCTCGCTACTGATGATGGCTCCCACTCCCTCACATACCCTGAGGTCCACTGCCTCCTGCCTACTAAATATTCCGAGTTGTAAGACCTTCGCTGGACAAACTGCCTTCTCGCACTGACTCCCGAAACTGTGGAATGCTCTCCCACCTCAAATTTGTCATTCTTCCTCTACTGGTTCCCTAGCAACTGCGCTGTCAAACTACTTCGTTGCTAACTGTGCCTTCTCACGTAACTAATCTCCCCCATTTCACACTTTCCTTGCCCAACCAGCGACACCGCCCTATCCATGGCTGTGGGCATATACACTTACCCGCACACACCCCGGTCTCTCTCTGGCCAGCCCAGCTCAAACTTATAACAAATCTGCAGCACCAGTTTTGTACTCCATTTATGCTTACATGCATTGTATTAAATTTGTTTAGCTGTACATGTTAGTTTAGTGTTTTATCTTTAGCTGCCAAATACTACTCCTGTGCAACTGCCATATTGTAAATTTATACAAATATATGCACTGTCATTATATTATTGTGATAATTATATGTATGTTGCTAAAATGTTTTGATAACCTGTGTGTTATCCTCCCCTGTTCCCTTCCCCCCAGGTCGCACCGGGAGACGAGCATCATTTTGCTCAGTGTGCCTTTCCTGGTGAATCAGTTCAATAAATAAATAAATTTCATAGCAACTGATGTTAGTGCTGGCCAGTCACTCATGTTGCTGCTTCAGTACAACAGTGGCTTGTTAGTAATGGCAAGGGCTTTGGGTCCCCCATGTAGGCCTCCACCATTCGTTCTGCTGCCTGGAGTCCAGCTGCCTCATCTTTCTCCTCCTCCTCTTCCTCCATATCTTCCACTCCCACCTGAAAGAGAACACCCCAATGGGATTGCTTGCTGTTTTCTGCTGTGCCTTGCTCACTTTCTCTGAGTGGGTTGCCTGTGAGCCGCTGATGGTGGTAGCAACACCTGTTTTTGCCGCAGTGCGTGCCTTTTACATGTGTGCAATATGTACCGTTCTAATCTGGTTCTCTGTCAACTGTTCTTGCTGATGACCTCCTTCAATTATAGAGGGTAGGCCACATTTGTAGTGAGGATCTACCATGGTGGTGATTGCAAAGTCAGCTGACTGTAAAATGCCGGATACATGGGTATTTGTGTCCAGCACATGGAGCATGTGATCCATTAGATCACAACTACCATGATCCCCACTTGCCTCAGTCTGGTGTTGCACATTAACTAGTGTCTGCCTCAGCACATGTATGAGGGGTATGGATTGACTTATACAAGCAGTGTCCCCACTCACTGCCCGTGTAGCACGCTCAAATGGATGGAGAATGCATATTAGCCCATCCATTTGATGCCACTGCTCTGTTGTTAGAGCGATGAACACTCCAGTACTGTCCCAGGTGGTGTGCAGCAGCAGGTATTCTGAAACAGCCTTATACTGTTCATACAGCCGGTCAAGTATGTACAGTATGGAGTTCCACCTGATCACAACATCAAGCTTCATACAGTCCTGAGGCAGATTGTTATTGCACTGTAGCTCACGTAGATGGTCACGGGCCTTTGCAGAACGGGCAAAGTGGACACAGATGCAATGGGTAACAGTAACTGTTTCCTTAATGTCTGCATGGTTGAGAAACTTCTGAACAACAAGATTAATGCAGTGTGCCAAGCAGGGCACCCTGAAAAAAACACCATCGCTAATGCACTTCACTAAATTGGAGCCATCGTCACTTGAGATTAATCCTGCTATGAGTGATTGTGTGTGTAGCCACCCATCAATCTCATTCAGCAGAACATTAAGTATTTTCGCAGCCATGTGAGAACCTGCAACACTTGTCATACTCAGGATCGCATGCTGCTGAATACCAGGTGTGTTGCTGCCACCACAATTTTGCTTCACACAGGTTTTGCCAGGCCCAAAATCAAGTACCACTCCAAGCAACTGTGCCCAGTGTGCTGTTATGCATAGATATGAGCTTGTTGCTGTTTGTCCACTTGTCCACATATCCATGCTAAGATGGATATATTGTGATGCACTGCAATGGAATCAGCAACTCTACTGTTCAGCTCTGGCATGGCACGCTTAATAAAATAGGTTCACGATGGAACTTGCCATTTAGGACAGGCACGGGCCATCACCCTGCAGAAACCAGCATTCTCCACGAACGAGAATGGCAACAAATAGGAGTCACGTGATGCTCTAGCCCGAGTAGCAGCTTCTTCCACAGCTCTCCCTTCTACTCCACTCATTTTTCTTACTAAATCTACCTATATAATAGGTCCTTCCTTCATCCAGGTGAAGATCCTGCAGCTGCTAAGTGTTTGGAGTATTTGGGCAAAGTTTCTGTTGTTTCTCCTGCCAGAATGTCTGAAATAGAAATGTGGCAAGTAGCCCCATGGCACACTCCATCGCAGACACCAGACAAACATACCAAGAGGCTGAAGACTCAAGGCTTGGGCTCCGGCAGGTCTGCCACTCCTACTACAGCATTTACCCCTTTCAGAAGAAGGCTTCCTTCAGGAGTTAGAGCCCTTCAAATCTACCTTCAAAGAAATCACAGAGGAGTTGAGGTTGTTCAGGACTGACCTAAGTGATCTGGGCAAACAGGTTAGCAATGAGGAGACCCAAACTCTTTTGAATGAGAAATGGAAGGATCACTCCAATTCGGATGTGACCCACATGCAGCATCAGATAGCTAAGCTCAAAACAAAAAAAAATTGAGGATTTGGAGGGGATGAGTCGCTGTAATAATCTGATTATTTTAGGACTTCTGGAGGGTGAGGAGGGGACCACACCAATCCTATTCACACAGAAATTTCTGGAAAGAGTAGCTGGTCACTTTCCGAATGGCCTGGGATATATCATTGAGTGGGCACACCATTCTCTTCACCCCAAACCCCTGCTGGTGCTCCTCCCAGCCTGTTTATGTTGAAGCTACTAAATTTTCTTGACAAGCAACACATTCTCTCAAAAACTTGAGAGCTCAAGGAGATTCTATGGGAAAATACAAAGTTGCGGCTCACCCAGGACCTGCCAGTGGGGACCCGCCAGAAACACGCTGCATTTCATCCTGTGATAACCAAGATCATAGCAGCATGGATTAAATTCAAAATTCTCTACCCTGGCTGCCTGCAAGTTTTCATTAATGATACCTGGCACTTATTTGATACACCAGAAGCGGCCACTCGGGAGCTCAAGTCACTGCTGCCTGATCTTTTTAAGGAAAGAAGAGCTACGTTCCCTGATTTGACTGCTCCTAAGAATGGCTGATGACTCTACTCTGTGCCATGAGGAATGAATTCTGAATTATGCTGCTCTTACCTACCATCGGGTTTCTGGACTGCTCTGTTTGTTTTGAAATCCTCAGTACGTGACCTGTGTCTTCTCCGGACTTGCTACACGGGGACCTCCTTCGACCTTCCTCCTTTGTGGCTCCTGCTCCTTCCACTGCCGACCTGTACACTATGCTGACCTAGAAAAATGGGGACAGATTCAACCACTCTTGGTTCTGCTCTGACCTGCTACAGTTTCCTCCTGCTGCCTGCCGCTGGGCTGAAATAGCCACTTGTACTCTTTTGTCTCTTGTCCATCTAAGGCAGCTGACACTGGAGGATGTAGTCTGTAAAGAATTGTCTCCTAAACTCGCCTGTAGAGACATTGATAGGTAGCAATGATGTTAGGACCTTCTTCTTTCATTGGGCATGGGTCTGTTCCTGCTGTTCTGGTTGAGTCTAACTGTGTGCTGCAGGTCTATGCCCCTCCTGGACCAGACTTCTTTATAGTTACCCCCTTTGGACTTTCCAAGTCTGCCTCTTGCCATTTCAGTCCCTGCAGTGGAAGATCGGGACTGGTGTCAGCAAGCTCGTGTTTCCTTCTTCCTGGAGTTCCACATTGATCATCATGCACTGGAGAGGTGAGACTTTGTCACTGGGCTTTAGTGCTGGTGGACTCCCCTTTCTGTCTTTGTTTTTTGTTTGTTTTCAGAAGGGGTCTTTACCAGTATGTTTAGCCCAGGACATTGTTCCTACTGGAGTCAGTTTACCCTACACTAGTTGGTTTATGCTGCAGTACCGTGATGGGTTTCTGGGTTGGGGGGGATCTAATGTGCCCACTTTAATTTCTTAATGCTTGTTTCCAGTGCTGTTCTTTATATGTATGTATATATATATATATATATAAATATATATACTTTTAAATCAGGTAGTGCGTCCAATGTTATTTTTGTTCAGGGGGTGGTAGGGATAGCTGGGTGGTTGGGCACAATGCTATGTATGGTGGGAGTGTTATGCACCAAACAGTGGAGGGATAAGAGGTTTTCATTGTTTATAGGGGATGGGGTGGGAAGGGAGGGAGCACTGTTTTGGTTCACGATTTTGATAATGCAATAAACTATGGGGGGATATCAGGATTTTCATTGTTTATGGGGGGATGGGGTGGGAAGGAAGGAAGGGAGCGGGGAGCATTGTTCTGGTTCATAATTTTGTTGCTGTATGCATATGAGGGGGTGGAGGTGGGAGAGCCACTGAGAGACTTTTCTATTCCAAGGGGCCAAGAGAATATAGGATTGGTACATTCTATTATTTGTTATCCCTCTCTCCTGCCTCAATGGCAATAGCATTTAAGTTCTGTTTGTGGAATATAAAGGGTGCCCAATCCCCCACAAAAAGTGCAAAAATGTTATTACACCTTCATAAACTCGATGTGGATGTGGTATTTCTACAAGAAACCCATTTACCACCCCCAGGTCCTCCTTTTTAGACGTTCCTGGGTGGAGCAGGCCTTTGGGGTGGGGATCGATTCACATAAGCGGGGAGTGGCTATCCTTGTAGCAAGGTGTGTTCCTTTTCGCTTGCTCCAGGAAATTTCTGACCCACTTGGCAGGTTTATTATTCTGCAGGCCCTTATGGGTCACCTGGAGTTTTTTTTTATGTGGGGTATATGGGCCTATGGCCGATGACCTTGCCTTTTTTACATCTCTGATGACTCACCTTGCACCCTGGACTTCCATCCCCCTGTTGCTCTGGGGAGACTGGAACATGGTGTATAATAATCAATTAGATCGGACTGACCCCCATACCTTAACTCTGTCTCTGGAGCAGATGACTTTGTGGAATCTGATGGACACCCTCGGGCTTGTTGACCCATGGCGGGTGCTGAATCCTGACCAGCGAGAATATTCATTTCATTTGCTTCCCCATAATATCTTTTCATGGATTTACTATTTTCTGTTGCGGGCAGACCATCTGTCTGGAGTGGCTGCCTGTCATTATCTAGCCAAGGTCATCTCTGATCACCATCCTATTCTGATTCATCTATGCCTGTCCCCCTCTTTGCAGCGTGCTAAACCTTGGTGCCTTAATGGCCAGTTGCTTAGATCTGATTCTATGATTCAACATCTTCAGGGTTTTATTTACTCTTTTTTGGAACTTAATTCTTCCTATCCCAAATTTGACTTTCATTGGGGAGCATTTAAATGTTCACTTCTTGGTGAACTAATTCGGCTGGCCGCTATTCGGAAGTGAGTCACCCTGAGAGCAGTCTCCTTCTTACTGATGACACAAAGATCTGCAACAGAGTTGATGCACAAGGTGGGGTGGAAAGGATGAGAATGGACTTGGCAAGGCTAGAGGAATGGTTAAATGTATGGCAGCTTAGATTCAATGCTAGAAGTGCAAGGTAATGCACCTGGGAAACAAAAATCCAGGAGAAGAGTACACAATGGGGGGTGAGATACTAACAACAACAAAAACGGAAAGGAACCTGGGGGTAGTCATATCAGATAACCTAAAGGTGGGCAAGCAATGTGAGAGGGCAGCAAGGAGGGCTGGGGGGATACTGGGATTCATAGAGAGAGGCATCTCCAGTTGAAAACAGGAAGCTGTTATACCTCTGTACAGACAGCTGGTGAGACCCCATCTGGAGTACTGCATGCAGTTCTGGAGACCCAATCTCCGCAAAGACATAGACAGGATGGAAGCTGTCCAGAAGAGGGCAACTAAAATGGTGCAGGGTCTGTACCGGAAGACATATGAAGAGAGACTTAAGGAGCTTAATATGTATAGCCTCGAGGAAAGGAGAGAGAGGGGGGACATGATAGAAACTTTCAAGTACCTCAAGGGAATCAACAAAGTCCAAGAGGGTAGCATCTTTCAAAAAAAGAGGTGTGCAAGAACAAGGGGGCATAATTTGAAGATAGAAGTGGGGTGGCTCAGAGGTAATTTAAGGAAGTATTTTTTCACAGAGAGGGTTGTGGATGCATGGAACAGCCTTCTGGAGGAGGTTGTGGAGTCAAAAACAGTGGTGGAATTCAAGCATGCATGGGACAGTCATAAGGCAATTCTAGGGGGTGGGGGTAGGAAGAAGTAGGCTGCTGATTAACTAGGATCTGCAGCTTATCCACTAGGTAGGGAAATGGGCAGACTGGGTGGGCCAAGCGGTCCTTATCTGCCGTCAAATTCTGTGTTTCTATGTTTCTATGTTACTGGACCAGATTAGGCTGATGGAAAGACAGCTCTCCATGTCTTCTCCTCAGTCTGACTGGGACCAATTGGAAGATGCCCATTCTAAGTACCGCACCCAGTTGGGGGAAAAAGCAGAACATTTGATTCTGCATTCCAAGGTTTGATATTTTGTTCAGCGGGAGAAGGCAGAGAAATTGCTGGCTTTGTGTCTTCGCTCTCAAACTGCTGACAAAATTGTTTCTACTCTCCGAGCTGCCACAGGTCCTCTCATCACTTCTTGGGACATTGTAGATCAATTTCGAGAATATTATATGGCCTTATATCAACCCCCATCATTTCCCTTTGACATAAACCTTTTTGACAAGCTCTTAGAGGGTGTAGACCTCCCCCATCTGGCCCCTTCCCAGGTTGGCATTCTGCAAGCTCCCTTGTACATTTCCAAAATCTTGTCTGCCATCGACTCTCTTTCACCAGACAAAACCCCAGGTCCGGATGGATACACTGCCAACTTTTATAATACCTTCAAACATCAGTTAGCCCCTGTTCTCCTTAATACCTTCAACTACGTCTTTCAAGAGGGCCTCTCGGATTTTTCTGTTACCGAATCCATTATTGTGGTGTTGTTAAAGCCTGGTGAGACCCCCTGCTGGTTTCAAACTACCGACCAATATCCTTCATTAATGTTGATTTTAAGATTCTCATGGAGGTATTGGCTGGGAGATTGAGCAGGGTCTGGCACTCACTTATCAGTCAAGAACAGGTCGGTTTTGCAGTGGGTCGGCTCTCAGCGGACCACTTTCGTACTCTTTCTCATCTTCTCTCTGTGTCCAGGGACTCTGATGCCTCATCAGTCCTGGTGTCCCTGGATACAGAGAAAGCTTTTGATAGGGTTTCCTGAGATTATTTGTTTCATTTATTACACAAGTTTCACATTCCACCCATGTTTGTCCACTGGGTCCAGGTGTTATACTCCTGTCCCTCTGCCTGTATCCTCCGTAATGAGGTATTGTCTGCTCTCTTCCAGTTGTATCAAGGTACAAGATAAGGCTGCCCTCTCACCCCTTTCCTTTTTAATCTTTATCTTGAACCATTGCTCCAGAAGATCAAGATCTCTCCCCTGGTGAAAGGCATTTCCGTGGGACCTTCCCAATACAAGCTTTCCATTTATGCGGAGAATATCCTGCTACATCTCACCTCCCCTGCCTTATCTCTACTTGCTGCCTTGGACATTATCTCAGATTCTGGAGTGTTTTCAAATTATAAGTTAAATCTGGCCAAAACGGAGGTGATGCCACTCAACAGTGTTACTTTGAGGTCCGAAGTAGAACATTTAGGGCTGGTCTGGATTAGCAATAAAATTAAATATTTGGGCATGCACATCAGTACTACATCTTCTGAATGGAAACAATACAATCTTGATTCCATGGTTCATACTATGCATACTGACTTGCAACCATGGAATCTTTTGCCTGTTTTCCTATGGGCTGCATCAGTATAGTTAAAATGAATGTTCTTCCCCATCTTCTTTACCCTCTATAGATGTACAATCATGTTTTGCCAAAATCCTGGTTCTTGCAACTTAATAGGATCATTTCCTCTTTTCTGTGGTGTGATAAGACCTTCCAAAGGGCTCTCTTTAAATTGATGCGATCTAAAGAATGTGGGGGCTTTCAGATGCCCAACTTCTACCTCTACTGTCTCTCTATTCATTGTTCCTGGTTTTCTTGCTGGATACAACATCATTCATACTCTGACCCCTCTAGTTATCAGCCTGTCTGGTTAGAGGTAGAACATACTCTGTGCTCTTCACATGGTCTGGACAATCACTCCCTTCTATATATTTCTCCTTAAAAACATCCCAGTTCTTTACATGGCTTCCCAATAGAGGCATCTGTATGTGCTCATCTACAGTTTTGTACCCTTCTTAAGCTGCAAGCCCACAAAGATATCTCCCAACCTCTTGTTGGCAACCCAAATTTTCGGATTGGAGGGCATATTCTCACAGCTTCCTTTTGGCCTTTTGTTGAAGTAGATAAGGTATCGAACCTAGTAGTCTATCAGAAACTTGTGACGTTTCAAGAAGTTAGACTTCGATTTCAGTTGCCCTCTTCTACTTGTTTCAAATACTTTAAATTTTCCCATATGCTTACTGTTTGACATGGAACCTTTGTAAAAGAGCTCTGAGCTCAAAGGTATGATCCGAATCCCTAAATAAATAACTAGATAAATAAAAAATGTTATTGTAGGCCACGTGATAGCGGTTTGAAGCTTGGCTGCAACCCTCCACTGCTTCGCATCTGTGCTTCTCGTATCAGTCTTTTCGTACAGATTTACCAGTTTGAGTGAGACTTGCAACCCAGTGCCTGAAAGGGGAAACTTTCTGCTTTCAATTGGTGCCAAAAGATATGGAGATTTATATGAAAAAGGCACCGCCGCGCCACTCTCCACCGCCTACCCCGGAGAAGGATAGGGCCGCAAAATGGCCCAAGCATCAGCAACCGGGCACGAGTAAGCCTCCTACTGCACCAACAGCCCTCTCTAAGGAGAGATTTCTTGAGATCATGCAGCCGCTACAAGAAACAATCTTGGACATGTCGGAGGATATTCAGCAAATTAAAACCTCACTCTGAGCTCACTTATACTGCTATACTTGTTATTACTTGACATTACTTGTGTTACTTTTACTTGTTAAGGTTGCAATTTTTGAAACTTTAAAGGTATTAACCTGACTAGACTCATAAAATACTCGCCAAAGAAATAGCAGGGATGCGTTTGGAGTTGGGGGGGGGGCTGATGATCCTAGAGCGATTCAAACCTGCGCAACAACATCGCTCGACGGAATCAATAAGTGGTACGGTTATTAGAACCAGGGGTCAATTTGTATTATAAGTTGGTGGAAAATTGGGTTATAGGGTTATAAGGGTTTAATGTTTCTTTTTATAAAAATAAAGTTTCTTAGGAATGGGGAAACAAGTGTATCAGTTCGCCCTGGCAGTGAGGTCTGTATCTTGATTATTGATGGGGCATTTATTCAAAATGTTAGTGTCCTTAAACTACAGTATTATTTCAATAGTATGGTTTGTTCTTTAGTATGACTGGGCCTTATAAGATTATTAGTTGAAATATGAAGGGAGCAAGTCATTCTCTGACACCTTCTTCACTTAAAAGCTGGGACTGCATATCTCCAGGAGACGCACCTCTGACGTGAAGAAGTCTACCTGCTCTCCAAACATTGGGTGGGTCAAGCTTTTGGTGAGGGGAAGTTTACTAACAGTGGGGGTGTGGCAATACTAATGAGGAAAAATATTCCTTTTACACTAGAGAGGAAAATTTGGGATCCTGAGGGACGATATATTCTGCTGTATGGGATGCTGGAAACCTAATCGGTCATGATGGGGGCAGTACATGGTCCAAATTCTGACTCCCCACATTTCTTCACCCACCTGCTTAGCTTAATGGTTCCTAATAAACCCACCTTGACTATATTAGGGGGTGATTGGAACATGGTCCTATACTCCCAGCTAGACAGAACAGGCTCTCGAAAACAGGGGGCCACCCCTTCTCAGATGGCCTTACTCGATCTCATGAGGCGTGCGAATCTCATTGATGTGCGGCGTGTATTCAACCCAGTTGAGCGTCAATTCACTTTCCTCTCTCCCCCCGCATAGATCCCTATCCTGGATTGACTTCTTTCTGCTGAGCTCTTTTGCTTTGCAAGGGGTATTACATGTGGACATACATGAGCGGGTCATATCTGACCACTCACCCATCTTCCTAGTATATCTCTTTGGACCCGGTATCAAGAGTGATGCCCTCTGGTGGTTGAACTCTCAGCTACTCCACAAACCTGACTCTCTGCAGCACATCAGAGATTTTATATCCAACTTTATAATTGATAATAGAAATTCAGTTCCGAAAATAGACATAGTATGGGCAGCCCTGAAATGCTCCCTTCACAGGGAGTGCCTCCGAATGGCAGCTACTAGATATAGAAAATTCAAATTACATCAGAACAAATTGATTGGAGATATTCGGACTTTGGAAACGAGGCTTAATCTCCAATCTCCGGATGTAGATTGGGTTAATCTGCATAACCTACAGGCTCAATATTCTACCCTAATGTTTCAGCAAGCTGAACTCTCATTAAAGCGTACTAAGCCTAAATATCTTGATACTGGAGAGAAAGCTAGCAGACTGTAGTATTAGAACTGGCAGTGACAATCAATTAGTCACTTCTCCCAGGGACATTGTGGAGTTGCTTGGAGCCTATTACCAGGCACTATATGCTGATCATCTGGAAGAGATGCCCTCTGAGTTGGAGATCGAGAGGTAACTCAGCTCTGTGAATTTAACCAAGTTACCCCCCCTCCAAGCCACTCCACTCGATTCCCAGATAAGAGTGCAACAAGTTATATTGGCAATTGAACAGCTTGCTTTAGACAAATCCCCCGGACCTGATGGCCGAACAAACAATCTGTACAAAGCCTGCACTTCAGAGCTTGCCCCTTTCCTCACCAAGGTATATAATTTTTGGTTTGCTGATGGGTTTTCAGAGACAGAGTTTCTTAAAGCACTGATAACTCTTATTCCTAAACAGGGTAAGGATCCCCTATATCCTGAAAGCTACAGACCAATATCATTGCTCAATACTGACGTCAAAATTATGGCCAAAATTGTGGCTAACAGATTGGGACCTCTGCTCCCTTTCCTTATGGGTAGGGAACAGATTGGATTCATAACAGGTAGGTCATCAGCTGATCACACACGCAAACTTATGCACATTCTCTCAGCATCCAGGGACTCATACTGGCCCTTGGTTCTGGTGCCCCTGGATGCTGAGAAAGCATTTGATAGAGTCTCTTGGGACTTTCTTTTTGCAACCCTGGCATACTTTGGTATACCTTCCAGATTCCTTAGATGGGTTAAATTGCTATATAGCTCCCCCTCAGCCCAAATTTGGTGCAATGATATCTTGTCCATGCCCTTTTTGCTTTGGAGAGGGACCAGACAGGGTTGCCCCTTGTCTCCCCTACTTTTCAACCTCTATTTGGAACCTCTGATCTGAAGATTGGTGTCTTCCCCCAGGCTTAAAGGCATCCTAATTGGTGATCAACAGTACACCCTATCCGCATATGCAGATGATCTGCTTTTACATGTAGAGGAACCTTACAGTGGTATCCCCGCCTTTTTGGAGGAAATTACTCTCTTTTCCAAAGTGTCGTATTATAAGCTTAATGTCTCCGAAACTAAGGTTTTCACCTTGAACAACAGAATGCCTAGATCAGTGTTGTCTCACACAGATTTATCATGGGATTCCACTTCTCTTTCCTATTTGGGAATACAGATTGCCAGGGATATCCCCACCATGATAAAGCTTAACCTCTCAGATCTGCTAAAAACCCTCAAATCAGATCTTAATAGATGGAATGGCCTCTCTATTTCGCTTTGGGGCTGGATCAACACTTTAAAAATGTACATATTACCTCGAGTGTTATACCCCCTTAGAATGTTAGGAGTGTTCCTCACTAAAAAATGGTTTACTACACTACAAGGTCTTCTAACAACTTTCCTGTGGAAAGGTAAGACTGCTAGATGGTCCTAACTTAAGCTAACTGCACCTAAAGCTCAGGGTGGGCTGTCACTTCCCCCCCTTCTTTGGTTATTACTGTGCTCAGCATTTTAGTAACTTGGCTTATTGGTCAGCAGAGGTGCAAGTCACAGACCCCCAAGTATACTTCCTTCTCTGGATGGATATTGAGAGAGCCCTAGCTGCGCAATGTCACTCTACCCTCCTTTCTCTCCTGTATGCTTCTCCTGTGGCATGTCCTGAACCATCACGGAATACTCAGATTGGGTGATTGATAGGGCATCTCACCAGCTGCAATTGTACTTGTCTTGCAGGTGGTATACCTCCCTGGATCAACCCATTTTGGGAAATCCACACATTAAGATTGGTCATAAACCCATATCAGCCACTTGTTGGCTCTCTTTGATTGGCAAAAGGTTATCTGACATATATGCTGATGGCTTCTGGACTACTTTTTCCACTTCCCAGTGCCGATCTCAGATAACTACTTTGATGTCCTTTAAATACAGGCAAATGCAGGAGGCTGTCAGAGCCTACCTGGGGAAGATGGATATTCAGGGCTCTTCTGCTGACAGTTTGTACTCTCTTCTGCAAAGAGCAAGGGAACCACATGCTATTTCCAAAGTATATAAAGAAATTCAAAGATTAGACCGCAACTTACCACTAGGAGTTTGCCATTATTGGTCTCAGACACTATCCCTTAGCAATGATACAGATCTCTGGAGAAAATCTTGGCAAAATGTATACAAATTTATTAAGCAAGATAGATTGTGTTTCATTCAGTTTAACATAATGCATAACCTGTACTTTACTCCAATTAAACTTCATAAGTTGGGTTATCTGCCATCTTCCAATTGCCCTAAATGTTCCTGTTCTTCTGGATCTTTGTATCATATGATATGGGCCGGTACAATTGTTCAGACTTTCTGGCAATCTATTAAGCAAACTTTGGATCCACTCTTGGGCCTCGACCCGCTCTTTTCTCCAGAGGTCTGTTTGTTGCTCCTTTTCCCGAAAAGCACCTCGAATAGTAGGAAAGCCCATTTGGCACTAGTCTCATCCACAGCTAAACTAATTATTATGAGGCATTGGATAGACAATTCTATATTTATTTATTTATTTTAATTTTGATAACCGGGTAGGCCTGCTGAGACCAGTAATAGTCCTTTTTTCAGGGGCGACCCGGGGTTAATTACACAATAATACAACAGGATATAACTTTTACATTAAATTCAACAACATACAGTTAAATTATAGTTCATGAAAGGAGACAGTCATTTAGGCGGACAGACTGTATAAAGGGGACTATTATCAGTTCTTTGTCATACACATTAGGTGAGGTTTTGTCCATTATAGAGTGGCATAAGGAATTGTTATTTGCTCTGCAATTGGAGAAACATATCTTAACCATGGGTAATAGGCCTCTCTCTGATTTCCATCTGGAAACCTTAAATTGTCATAAAAAGAGTACTGTTTCCTTATTTGAGTATTAATTGAATTGAACTGTTATGCACTTGATTGTGGGTGGGTTAGGGAGGTTTTATTGGGGAGGGGGGAGGACAATGTTAGAGTTTTTAAGTTTCAGTTGAATGTTTATATAGTTGCAATATATTGTTCACTCCAGTATTATACTTTCAATAACTGTGCAGAATTTGCAGGGAGTGTGATGTGTGCTTACCTGCTTGACACCTGTCTTATGGTCCAAATGTATGTGTTATAGAAAGAAAATGTGAATAAAACTTACTGAATAAAAAAAAATGTTATTGTACCACGTATTAAGAATTTGTGTTCCTGACGTTTCTGAAACATTTGCAGGAACCCGTGTGTGAATGATAATGTAGCATCTGAGGGGATATTATAGTACTTACATCTGTGTAAAGTTTTTTTTTTTTTAATAGATATCCCTTTTGATTTATAAATGAAAAAACAGATGCCACAAAAAAATTTAGTTGTGCAATAATGTATGTGTTCAGATTGGAGCCCAAATGTCTCACACTGTCCCTATTTCATAACATAGAACAACTGAAAGAGAAGCCCGCATGATGCAATATAAACTTGTACATTAAGTACCCTTCTGCACAGCATAGAAATCATAATATTTCTATATTTTCCAATATTAGCTTCCAGAGTGCATGACCTCATAAAAATTCTAATTCTGAAAATCAGTGATAGCCTGGTGTGCTTTGATAAACTGCTCTAAGCTTCACTAAGGCTGTAGCTGGGAGCAAAGAGCAGTGCCCATGAAAGCTCCTATTGAATTAATTACATCCTGTCAGAAGCCATCAATTGAGTCTGTATTTAAAGGTAGACTTGGAGCTGGCCCAGTGGCACAGAGGGCTGAGGTGCTGGCACCTTACCTCGCCCGACACAGGTGACCCGGGTTCGAGAATGAACTCGGGTGCCAGAGGGTCGGCAGGGGAAGGAGTAGGATTGAGTATCCAGAGGACTGCTCTCCTCTCCTGGGGTGGGTTGTGGAATGGTGTTACTCTGTAACAGCCCCCGGTGGAAATCAGGAGAAGCTCAGTTGTGATGCAAGTAGGGGAATCAGAGGAAAAACTAGAAAAATGGCGTCTCCTCTTACCGGAAGATGGCCGCCCGGACCAGTGCCTCCCTGAGGTCTGCGACAGCTGACCTTGCCACAGCAGCACCCAAGGCCAATGCCTAGGCTGATAAGCCATTTCTCCTCAGAAGAGGAGGACCCTCCTGACGAAGGGTCACATCGGGTTACCCTGAGGTGGCTGCAATGTGTGAGATCAGTGGCGGTGACAGGAGAGGTGAGAGTGCTTGTGGCAATTGGCCTGAAGGAGAGGTAGGTGAGGGTCGCAGGGGACATAATCAGATAAAGCAAAAAAAAAAAAAGGTAGACTTGGATTCAACTGATGACTACATGTAAAGAAAGAAAGTGAATTCCAGGACCTCACCACTCTCTATGAGAAAAAGTTCCCCCTCCTAACAGATTGAAACCTGGGTCTAGAAAGCTGCAATGAATATCCCCGGATCTCTATGGTGACTTGCTTAAAATCCAGGCCTATTTCTAACATGAGCTGCTGGTCTTTTAAGATATCCCACATACACAGCAAATCTCCACATAGTCTTCTAGTTTCCAAAGACATCAGTTTCAGAGACTGTAGTCTATCATTAATTTCATATCAACTAGACCCTTCAAATACCTAGTTATCCTGCATTGTACCCGCTCGATCCTATGTTTATAACTTTTTTTGGTAGGGGTTCCATAACTGAGAGCAAAAGTCCAGATGTGTACTAACATATGCTCTATATAATGGTAGCAATACAGATGGTTCCTTAGATTTAATATTTCTTCTAATGACCCACCATGTCTTATTTGATTTATTAATCATCTCCGAAATCTGATTACTAAAGGAAACATTTCCATCAATGGTAATGCCTAAATCCCTTTCATTGTCAGACTTTTTAAATTTTCTCCCCCTAGAGTATAACTATGTCAGGGATTGTGCATGCCAGAATGTGTACACTACATTTCTTGATGAAAAAAGACATACCCCATGTTTTCACCCATTGGGTCACTATATACACTACTGTTACTAGTGTGTGAGCTAAAAATGCAAGCAAGCAATTAAATTAGATGCTCACAGAAAATAGAAAATAAACTTAGGATCAATGTTTAGACCATAAGTCTTCTTTAGGCATTATCTGTAAAGTGAAATGTAACCATATTTGCTAACAATGCTTACTTGTTTCTTTACAGCCAGACACTTCTCCTCTGTGCTGTTTAGCCTCTGCTTGTCATTTTAAATCTAGGATAGGAACGAGACAGGAAAAATGTGCACCCACTGGTTGATGGGAGGGTGATGGTATCTAGAATGTGTCCCAGGTTTGGTGCCATGCTGCCATGCAGTGCTATAGATACAACTAGGTCAGGGGGCTACTGGTATAAATTCCACACTCAGTCATGTTAGGTCCCCGTTAGGACTTCGTTGATTTCACTGAAGCTGTGTGTGACAGATGGCAGCTGATGATGGCAGTGACTGATGATGGCAGTGACATACTAGCTGCCCTCTTGGTGCCACACAGGTGGTGATGGCATGGGAACTAGAGGTGGGCGGTCATTAGAGTACAAGGGAATAGGGTCTCAAATGTCAGAATGGTGAGCAGGGGATAGTGGTCCATTTTACTACCATGGATCAAGGACTTAAATGTTAGAATGGTGATCAGTGGAGGTAAGGCTACTAGGCTATGAGGGATCAGGAACGTAACTGTCAAGAATGTAAGCCACTGGACTACCAGTATGCATTTTCTGCAAAGGCTCCATACTGCTCATGTGCAGACTATTGTACTATCCCAAAACCCTCCCTTCCCATGGACATCCTCTGACTGATCTTGCACTGCTACCAACACCATGCTGCTAGTTGGGTCAGGACTCCAAAGGATGACATGGCCATGGTCTTCAGTGTCCCCGAAGCCAGACTCATCTGACTTCGTGCAGCAAGAAGTCATGGAGGTTACATGGGAACCCTAAGGTAAACTCTGTGCAGCCCCTGGTGTGAAATCCAATAGCACTGTGGGCCACAGTTAGCCCCCCCACACACACACACACACAGTTGTCTGCAGTCCTCTCCAACAGCATGAAGGTTGGGAAGAGCAACTGAATATTTTTCAGCTGCTGACTGGAAGGGGGATATGGTAGGCAAAGCAAATGTGCAGCTGTGAAAATAGAGCAGGCAGTATGAGTGGTGCGGACACTGAGAGCCACAAAATGGTGGTAGATGAAAGAGCTAAACAACTTGGATCCAGTGAGAAGCAATATTTTTGGGAATAAATAGAGGGGTCAGAATAGTATACAAGAGATAATGTAGTAAGAGATGAGTATAGGCAAATAATTAAGTAGTGGAGCAGACATGAGTTGTGTAGATAGAGGGGACTTCAAAGAGGATGAGGAAGGAGCAGCACAAAGAGGACCGCCTTAAGGGACCATGTAGGAGAAAGCAGCCAGCAACCAGGGCAGACACATTTTTGCTAAGCTTCATTCTGCTGGCCCCAGTTTTGTGATTTACGTCATAAAGATTGAACCTTTGTTATTGAATCTTTACTGATGGCACCAAAAAAAAAAAGATAAGGAGAAAGTATTGGGCTCCCAAAATAGGTCTGCTGAGAATTGTCATTTCCTGTTGCTTAGCATGGCAGCAGCACAGCCAGATTCAAAATATAGAGAATACTGTATGGGACACAATTCATATGCTGTTCTGACAAAGTGCAGTTCCTCTATGGAGGCACCCGCAGTGGAGACCAAGGAGGATGCTGGGAACCTCCACAAAGGAGACCCACAGGAGGGTGGCATGGGACCCCACAAGGGAAGGAAACAACTCCAGGTGGGGGACTCCATTGTTAGGAATGTAGAACTAGGGGAGGAAGGGGAGAGGGAGTTAAGGTGCCTGCCTGGCACCATGGCTTGGAGGGACAGGGAACAAATCTTCAGGATCACCGGAGCAGCTGCACAGCGAAGGGAGCTGGATGTCATTGTCCACCTAGGGACAAATGACCTGGCTAAGAAAGGGATCAGAGCAGTGCAGGAAGAGTTTATGGAGTTGGGGAGGGGCCTTAGACAAGTAGCACGCATGGTAACCTTCTCTGAGGTGCTGCCTGTCCATTGCGTAGATTATGCTAGGGTGCTCCACACCATGGGATTCAATCAGTGGTTGAAAAACTGGTGAAGAGCTCAGGGATTTGGCTTCACTGGGGACTGGGGGTCCACCTGGAGTGATGTAGGCCTATACTGGAGTGATGGTCTGCATCTGCCCAGGAGGGGGGAACCAGGATCCCAAGTGATAGGTTTAAATGCTTCATTGGCAAGCATTTAAACTAGCCATGGGTGAGGCATTGGAAAGGAGCAGAGAAATCCTAGCCCCCCCCCCAAACAAGTCAGGGTAGTAAGTGAGGAAAACACCGTGTTAGAGATGTCAATAGGGAGAAGGGCAGGGGTAAATGGAGAAAGTGACATAGGCAATAAGGACAGGAATGGGGCAACAAGGGGTAAGACCATCAGGAAATGGAGGGTAATGAGTACCAATGCCCATAGTCTGGACAACAAGCTCCCTGAACTGGTGGCCTTGATGGAAGAGGGATGCCTGGATATCGTAGCAGTCACAGAAACATGGTACACAGAGAACCATGACTGGGATGTTAACATACCAGGGTACACAACCTACAGAAGAGACAGGGAGGGGAGAAGAGGGGGAGGAGTAGCTCTCTATGCATGGGAAGGGGATAAAAGCAACTGAACAAAAGAATAAACAGGGAGGGGAGGAGAGGAGGCACTGTGGGTCACCTAAGAGACTGGAAATGGCACCACAATCTGCACAGGGGTTGTTTACAGACCCCCATGTCAGGGGGAGGGAATGGACAATGATATGATAGAAGGCATTCTTAGGATGGCAGAGAATAGGGAGATACTGTTGATGGGAGACCTGAATATGCCATATGTTAATTGGAGCACATTTCCTGCAGCCACATCCAAGTGCAGGGCCATTCTCAATGCCCTACAGGTGGCATGCCTCAGAGAGCTAGTTTTGGAACCCACTCATGAGGGAGCAATCTTAGACATCACACTCTCAAATGGGGACAGTGAGAGAATCTCAGATCTAGAAGTGGGTAGCCATCTGGAAACAAGTAACCACCAAACAGTGTGGTTCACGATAAACTCAGCTACAGAGTCAAGCCATACAAAAGTGAGGGTACTGGACTTCAGGAGGGCTGACTTTGGTAAGATGGGAGAGTGCCTTAGAAAAGCACTAGCAAATAGGCTAGAAGGAGGGTGGAGCAACAATGGGAAACATCAAAACTGCCATCACAGAGGCAACAAGCCTTTGTGTGAAGCAAATAAACAAATCAAAATGAAAGAAAAGCCACTATGGTTCTCAAAAGAGGTGGCAGGGAAGGTCAGGGAGAAAAAGATAGCATTCAGGAAGTATTAGGAAACACAGAAGGAGCAGGACAGAGAACTGTACCAGTTAAGGCAGAAGAAAGCGGGGGGAGGGGGGGGGAGCCAGAATAGCAAAGGCCCAATTTGAGGACAAGATAGCCAACTCTGTTAAGAAGGGGATAAAACCTTTTATAGGTACATCAGGGAGCGTAGAAAGACAAATGGAGGGATAGTGAGGCTGAATAGAATGGACGGTGGGTGGGCAGAGAGGGACAGTGAAAAAGCAGGGATACTGAAAGAATATTTCTGCTCAGTATTTACAAAAGAGGAGGTGGGGTAGGTGCCTAATACAATTAACAGAAGCACTCTGGATAGGAGGGTCGATCCCAGTCCTTTCACAGAAGAAAGGGTTCTGAAAGAACATCTAAAACTGAAGGTGGACAAAGCAATGGGGCCTGATGGAATTCATCCCACAATTCTAAAAGAATTAAGGGGAGAACTAGTGAAACCACTGACTACCCTTTTTAACAAATCATGGGAGGATGGTGTGGTACCTGAGGACTGGAGGAAGGTGGATGTGATTCCCCTTCACAAAAGTGGGAGCAGGACAGAGGCAGGAAACTACAGACCTGTCAGTTTTACCTCTGTGGTAGGGAAAGTGATGGAATCACTTCTGAAGGAATGAATTGTTGAGCACCTAGAGGCCAGTGGGGCATAGGACCCATGGCAGCATGGGCTCACAGTGGGAAGTTCATGTCAGACGAATCTAATAGATTTCTTTGACTGGGTGACAAAAGTAGTAGACCAGGGAGGAGCTGTGGATATGGCCTACCTAGACTTTAGCAAGGCATTTGACACAGTCCCACACAAAAGATTAATAGTCAAATTAACCAACCTAGGAGTGGGTCCCACGGTGGTAGCCTGAGTAATACATTGGCTGGACAACAGGACACAGAAGGTAACTATAACTGGAGTCCACTCTGAAGAAAGAGGGGTTACTAGTGGGGTACCGCAGGGTTCAGTACTGGGCCCAATCCTTTTTAAAGTCTTTATAAGTGACATTGCAGAGGGACTGGAAGGAAATGTATGCCTCTTTGCAGATGACACAAAGATCTACAACAGGGTTGATACACAAGGAGGTGTGGAAAGGATGAGAAGGGATTTGGCAAGGTTGGAAGAATGGTCAGAAGTATGGCAGCTTGGATTCAATGCAAAGGTGTGCAAAATAATGCACCTGGGAAACAAAAACCCAGGGGAAGATTACACAATGGGGAGGGGGAGGTAGTAACAACAACAAAAATGGAAAGGGACCTGGGGGTAATCATATCAGATGACCTTAAGGTGAGCAAGCAATGTGGGAAAGCAGTAGGGAGGGCTGGGGGGATACTGGGATGTATAGGGAGAGGCATCACTAGCAGAAAACAAGAAGTTGTTACCCCTCTGTACAGACAGTTGGTGAGACCTCATCTGGAGTACTACGTCCAGTTCTGGAGACCCTATCTCCGCAAGGACATAAACAGGATGGAGGCAGTCCAGAGGAGGACAACTAAAATGGTGCAAGGTCTGCAAGAGAAGCCATACAAGGAGAGACTAAATTAGCTTAATATGTATACCCTCGAGGAAAGGAGGGGGAGGGGGGACATGATAGAAACTTTTAAGTACCTCAGTGGAACCAACAAAGTCCAAGAGGGTAGCTTCTTTCAGAAAAAGAGATGTGCAAGAACAAGGGGACACAATTTGAAGATGCGGGGGCGGTACAGGGGTAATGTCTTTCGGATGAGACGTTAAACCGAGGTCCCATCTGCCTGGATTGGTGGTAGTTCAGGTGGATGTTAAAGATCCCATGGCACTTCTCGAAAAGAGTAAGGGAATTTCCCCGGTGTCCTGGCCAAATTTCCCTCATTCATTAAAAATACCACCGACAGCTTAATCTGGTTCAAGGTCAGTTGGCATTCATCTGTATCCCCCTCCCCCGGGTCGTGCCTGAAAATAGGCAGGATTTGTCTAGTGCACTTACCCGGTCAACAAAAACTAAATAAATAAATAAAAAAAATAAAAAATAAAATGTGAGGAAGTATTTTTTTCACAGAGAGGGTGGTGGATGCATGGAACAGCCTTCCTGAGGAGGTTGTGGGGTCTAAAACTGTGGGAGAATTCAAGAATGCATTCGACAGCCATAAGGCAATTTTTATGGGGGGTAGGAAGAAATAGGCTGTTGGTTAACTAAGATCTGCAGCTTATCCTGTAGATAGGGAAATGAGCAGACTAGATGGGCCAAGCAGTCCTTATCTGCAGTCAAAGTCTATGTTTCTATGTTTTTATGGAAACTATGCACAACCAGTGTGTTCTGCCACAGAGGGGCTCTGATTCCCTCTGACATATGCTGTTCAGTGCCTCATGGTGGGTGGCTATCACAACGGCAGGTGAGGTTTGATGGACATGTCACTGCATGGGGGGGTGGCACATCACAGGGCTGTGCTGTGTGTCTGGCCTGGGGCTGGGTCTGCACCTGTACCACCTTATGCAGCACTGTACTATTCTGCCTGAGTCCTGCCCATCATGCATGGACACTTACAGCAGCCCTATGGCTCACATAGCTGTGCGCATCCTGCACAATGCACATGGGTGTCACCCGCAGCTTCATGCATGCGCGCTGCAGATGTCTATGCACATCTCTATGTGGCATGCCCCCGAGTACACGCCACATAGCAGGTCCATGTAGCTGTGCATATGTGCACTATGCGGTGACGTGCACACATCATGCATGCTGCTATGGTGTGTCTTGCATGCAGCATGCAGCATGCATGCAGCCACTCGTGCACTGTCCCTGCACGCCCTACACACGGTGTGCTGCTTTCATGCATAGGTCCCACTGAGAATACTGGATGGGCAACTATGCACAACCAGAGTGTTCTGCCACAGAGGGGTTCTGATTCCCTCTGACCTTGAGAATGATGCTTGAGAAGTCCATGGGAATCAGAACCCCGAGGTGGCAAAATGCACTGGTTGTGCGTAAAGTTGCTCATCCTGTATTTTTCATTGTGTACAGTATTATGTGAAATGTGTGCATTGTGTTTTTTCTCTTTCAGAATGAAACTAACTTGTGCAGTCTCTAGAGGTTCTAGAATGCTGTTCTACCACACAAGGGTGCAATCACATTCCGTGTCCTTTGAACTGTGGTACAATAGCATTTTGAAAAGGATGGATTTCTTTGTAACACAATGCTCTACTCAAACAATATACCCTGACAGGGAGTGGGTATATGCGTGGATTTACCACACCTGGTGTAGTTCGGTCACGAGGTGCAGCTGAGTGACATAACCACATCAGAAGTGATAAATCCACCAATGTACCCACTCCCTGGAGGGGGTATATTGCTATTATACAATGTCTGTTTTTTATGAGTGTGTTAAAAAAACTGAAAGAAATTTTTTCCGTGTTTTAAGTTATTCTTGTTGTTGTTATTTGGTATTTGAGAACAAAATTGTTCCCTGTTGCTCAGTTTGCAGTACCTGATAGTTTTTGCTTTCGAAGTCCTCTGGTTTAACATGCTGCTGGAGACAGAACTGTTTCTTGTGGTGGTGTCGCTTGTAGAAGACGCTGTGGAGCAGGACCAAAAAGGAGGTGTTGGTTGTTTTTACGACTTTTTTGCGTGTGAAAAATTGAGAAGCCACCTGGCGCACATGGCTAACTGTCGCAGTTGTGAAGTTAGGAGCTTCCATAGGGTTTTGGTGATTTGGGGCTGTGAGAGGAACTGCTTGGGAGATGGAGGACAAGGGCAGAGTTTCGGTAAGTTGGGAGGGGGGCTCTTAAAAAAAATAATTTTAGGTGGGAATACAAACTAGAAGAAGGGGGTAGTTTTTGTGCGTATGGTCAGGTTAATTGGGGCTGCTGGACTGAAGAGAGAGTGGGATTGGAGTGGTTTCTCACTGTGGGTGGGTACTATGACAGAGCCTGTAGCTGTCGGTCACAGTCTTTGCCAGGCTTGCATTTAGCATGTTCTGAGTGATTTCAGGGCCAGTTCTTGATGAGGCTGACTGGTGGCAGGCATTTTTTCAGTGGATATACTGAAGGATTTATAACGCTTTAAAGGTGCCCGCCAACCAACTACAGTGCAGGATTCTCGTGTTTGTATTTAGCCCATTGTATAATTAAGCAATAATACACGACAGGGTGTGGTATATCGTGGGATATCGACACACCTCGGGTGGTTGGGCACGAGGCCGCAGGCCGAGTGCGTCCAACGACCCTAGAAGTGACAATATCCCATGATATACGCACCCTGGAGTGCATTATTGCTATTATGAACAGGAGTAATGGTTTTATAAATAAAAGATAAAAAACACCCTTTAAACCTGTTAAAAAAAGCTTTTTTTGGTAGTGTAGGAATACGTTTAAAAAAAATAGTTCTAGAAGACAGCAGGTGGCGCTGTTGTAGTTGGAGCTGACAGAAAATGTAATAGTATTGTGATGGTGTGACCTGTGAACTCTGCAACAGTATCTTTGTCTGCCCCTCCCTCGCAGTAGATGATCGCGGTAACGAGATTTTAAAGAGAAAATTAAGCCAATGACCAGTATCAGTAGATTAGGAAGTGTAATTTTTTAAACCCTACTGCGTTGGTTAAACAGCGGCGTGTTGCGCCTCTGAAAGGAGCGAGTGAGTGAGAGAGAGAGAGAGAGAGAGAGAGAGAGAAACTCTCACACAGTAGCGCTTTGTTGAAAAGAAGCGCGGGTTAAGTTGTGGCGCTACATTTCGGCAGCAGGATTACAGGGATGTTGGCAGGGAAATGAGATGGCAAGTGGATTTCTTTTTAATTTTTTGAAGACATTGGATCATTGTTTCTGGCAGCAGCTTGCATTGTAAGTTCAGCGTGGCTGACTGTTGTCGTCTGAATGATTTTTTTTCTGCCGGTGAGAAGGCTGGTGACCAGAGGTTTTCTGAAGCCGTGATGATGTAGCCCGATATCATCACGGCTTCAGAATCCTCTTGGCCAATCAGCTTCTTCCATTTACGATCGGTAGTTCATAATATACACTATATCATGATATCTAGCAAAGTTGGACCAAACATAACCTTTTTATTTTATAGCATGTCTCTCTGCATCTCATCTATAATACGGCTGGTTGCCAGGAACAATTTGTGGTCTTGCTGGCAAAGGACTCTAAATTCCTGAATAAGATAAAAGTGCTGGAAAACCAACTTCTGTCTCCAAATGTGACAGCAGTGGTAGGCTGACAAAATTACTGCTTTGGAATTGAAACCAGCAATTGAGCAAATTTTAAAGGACTCTTTGGACTTCAGGACCTAAGCTGTGACTGTTAACATGATTTTTCAGCTCCCAGACAGATAAAAGCAGCAGGAGGTAGTGTAATGTATCTCTATAGTTTTGGCTATGTTGGATTCAGCTGAGGAGAGGTTTGAGCCTTGGCAGTATTGAGCGAGAAACAGAAAATCTCCAGTTTTGGGGGCAGAAAATATCTTTATTTCTTGATGTGACTTCACATACCCAGACCAAACGGAAAGGATTGTTGCAACATCATTTGCAGCTTAACAAGTATGGTATCTCAGCAAATGTGTTCTTCCCTGTTCATTTGAGAGTCTCCTTTAAAGGTAGTCTATGTAATTTTGTTGACTCTGAGGCTGTGGTTACATTTTTGGATGCTTGGCCTTTAGGACAAGATGCTGATTTGGAGGAATGAAGTGACCCTACTGAGAAAACATGAAACAAGATTTTTTATTCCGTTTTCTGCAGGTTTGGCTTCATTTTTTTCATGATTCAAAAGACCCTTTAGTGCTGGACTGTAAAAATGCTGAATTGTTATAGACATTTCAACAATGTGGACTTTTTACGTTTCCTTGCACATGCAGAAACATTTTGTTTTGAGAATGGCATTTCAGAGGTGTGTCACAGACTAGCCCAATACAGAGCAATCTACATTGGGCTCATCCCTGACAGACGAATGACCATTCAAGCAGAGTATGATAGTAGTCACAGTTTCATGGGCATGCACTTTGTGTACTTAAAAGGACTGAAGTGCTCCAATGAGAGATCAGTACTTTCATTGGCATAAAGCCGGCTGGCAAGCAACTGAGCTGCTTTATGTACATCAGTCATAGGCATAAGAACTGTAGGAAGAGGGGAGGCACCAGCTCCATCATTACTTTTGGCTCAACTCGATTGCTCTTTCTGTGGCTCTCTGTGGCTGCCACGCCCCATAGGCTGTAACAGCTAAAACCCTCCTGCTCCCTCCCTCTCTGTGCTGTCCCATCCCGATCCTCCATTCCCTGTCCCATTTTCTTTCTTTATTACTGTACCCTCTCACCCAACCGTCCCTCTCAGCACCCACCACCCCTCCCCATAAATGTAATACTGGGGTCTGTGGCTCTCTCTGGCTGCCATGCCCCACAGGCTGTCACAGCTAAAACCCTCCCGCTCCCTCCCTCCCTCTGCGTGCTGTCCCACCCCCAGTCCTCCATTCCATGTCCCATTTGTTTGTTTTTTTAATTACTGTTCTCCCCCTCACTCAACCCTCCCTCTCAGTACCCACCACCCCACATCCCCCCGTAAAAGTAACAGTGACACTGGGGGGCCCAATCCCCCAGTGTCATTACCTGTAATATAGAAAATTGTCCCATGTCATTGTGTTGTTGTTTTTTTAATCCTGTAAAACAGAAAACCATCCATCACTGTCTGTTGTGCCGTTAGTCCCCCCACTTGACCCTCCCACTTAGCACCCACCACTCCACCCCTCACAAGCCCTTACTTACCCAGCAGGGGTTTGATGCCATAATCTGATCCACACTGCAGAGACATCTTCGCTCCTTAACTTCGGACTGTGAACTGAGGAAATCAGGTATGGGGCTCAATGTATTTCAATGGGGTTTTGAACTTAGTAGCATAACTTGGGCAATTTTCAATATTTTTGCCCCAAATTTTCAACATACCTTTTTGGGACACCACCTCACGAACAATGCAAGAGACATTAGGTAAATCTGTCCCAAAAGGTGATTTTGTGATCACTGCTTGAAATCACCTTTTGGGCAGGAGCTGAAAATTTTCTCCACCATTTTTCATGAGGTGGGATTATAAGAAGGCTATGTTCAAAATGTGGCTTAAAAATATTAAAAAACAAATTTATGAGGCTACATTGAAGTTCGCAAACACAAGATCATAACTTTGGTAATTTTCAATATTTTGACCCCAAATTTTCAATAAAGCCATTTAGTCACATTACTTCATGAATATGACAGCTGTAATTTTTCAAATACTGGACAAAATGTGTTCTTACATTCCAAAAGGAGATTTTTGCAGTTGCTGCACGAAATCAGCTTTTGGGCAGGAGTTGAAAAATTTCTCCACCATTGTTCATGACGTGGGATCTTAAGAGGGCTATGTTGAAAATTTGGCGTAAAAATATTAAAAAAACAACAAAATTATGAGGCTATGTTGAAGTTTGTGAATGCAGGCTTGTAACTTTAGTACATGACTGCCACATACACCATGCAAGGAAACATTCAGCATTAACAAATGCTTGTTTTCTAGTGAGATTTTAGTATGATGGAGTTATGTGGTGTAATGACTTGCTAAACTAAGAAACTTCTTACTGTGGGGAGGGTAAGCTTTATTCATATTATTTGTGAGTTGTCTATGTTTCTGCTTCTATAGTAACCTTCCTATTGTGGAAGTATACACATCCTTGGTTTAGAAGTTTACTAATTATTGTTTAGTGATTATCCCTTTGCCAGTGATACACAGCATATGGCTGTATTTGAATGTATTATTTTATGACTAACCCTCCAGTTTGATTGGAAAAAGGGTGCATGGGTTAGATCTGTGGTTGCAAATAGGATGTTATTTTATATGTTTGAATTGAGATGATGTCTAGTATTCCTGGGGCATTCCCTGACAGTTTCCCTGACTCCTTTGAGGAGATTGACCCAAATCTCTTACTGTTTCATGTTAGTATTTATAGGCGAGAGGGCAGCCTTTGTGGGGTTTCACCTAATCTGCATTCTCTGTAATATTTTACAAACTCTGTGTAACATTCTCTTGTCTTTGTTACGTTATCTATGTTTGCTTATTTTTAATGAGAACAAAAAAACAAGGTGCTGTGTCAGCCAGTGTGTGACCTGAAAACAAAAGAAAATAGTTATATTAAATACATGCTGAAAACAGACAATAGAGTTAGAAGTGATGTTTTGACCATTATTTTTAATAATGTAATAAAAAGAAATCTAAAAAAATTAAAAAGAGAAAGCAGGCTGACCGGGACAGATTTTAGCATATGAGATGGAGAAGGACAGGGAGACAACAGAGTGAAGGGAATAGGCAGTGGGGTGAGAGCAAGAGAAGAGGGACAAGAGACTGCAAGACAGTAAGTCAAACCAGAACTTAGCAATAAGGGAAGAGCAGTGAGAGAGGTGGTGGCCTTCAAAGAATAATATGATTCTCTGCTGACGCAGAGCAAGGGATCCACTTGCTAGTGAAAGACCTGGGCTGCCAATGAGAAGCCTTATGTTTGGCCCAGTCCACCCCTGGACAACTCCCTGTTCCTATGAGGAACTTTGAGATAGGCTGGTGGGGTGGCATTGGGGTGTCCTTGAGCTGTGAGCACCAGGTACACATGAGTCACACATACGCCAACCAGTTTTACAGATTGGGCTCTAAATGTTAAACCTATTTCCCCTCCTCCTCCCTCTAAGTAACTCTGTAGCTCCTTTAAACTCCTTGTATTCTTACTGCTCCTAGTGTCAGGGGATACTGAGCTTAATGCTTGTCCTGCCCACACATCGCCAATGCAGCTTCCCAAAGGACTGCAAGTGGCCCACCTCAACATCTATAGCCTTCTCCTGAAGCTGGATCTGGTGCAGCCCTTTGTGGCAAATCTCTAGTAGGATGCTTTCATGATCACAGAGTCTTGGATCTCCCACAAAGGTCAAGACTCTGCAGTGTTCATACCTCGTTACTCTATAGAAAGCCAGGATCATGCCAAGAGAAGTGGAGGTGTTGCAATCTACCTCTTCTCTATCATCCAATTTGCGCCTGTGCTATCCTTCTCTTCCCTCTTTGCCTATGAGCTGCTCCTTCTCAAACTCGCCCTCCCCTACACAGTCCCACTGTTTATTTGCAGGAGTGTACTGCTGCCCAGGCCCATCCCCTGCTTTTGTTACTGACCTCCTGTCCTGTATCTGCTCCCACTTCTCTTCTGGGGAGTTGCTGATACTTGGGGATTTCAAAACTAATTTCCTTTCCCCCTTAGTGCACAAACTTAGCCAGAATGTTAAATCCCTCCAGCTATCCCAACTAACTTTGGATCCCACCCATCTTAATTATAAATCCTCAAGCCACACTCTACTGGATAGGGTACTCTGACCCTTACCACATTGTGGATGCAGATATCCTCCTAGATGCACTCAGTGACCTTCATATGGTCTACTGTGCAGATATGATCTGTCACCCCGTAGCTCCCGCCCTCTCCCCCAAAAAAAAATTGATCATCCTGTGGCCCTACAGGTCACTGGATGTATCCTCCCTCTATGCAGGCTTGTTGGCCACTGGCTAGTCCCACATCTCTACAGCTACCCATATCAGCTCTGCCCTCAACTCCTTCCATAACAAATTTATGGCTGTTTGAGTCTACCATACCCCCCCAAGGAAAACTAGGTTTAAAGGTTCCTACCTTTGCTCAATCTCTGCTGAGCTGCTGGTATGCCTTCAAGCTTGTGATCTGGTCTGGCGATCCTACAAGACTACTGGTTCCCCTGCCACCCTGCTAAATTATTGGAACCTTTGCAATGCTTACAGCAAAGCCAACAGGCTTGTGAAATTCAGTTACTTTACATCCATACACCAGAACAACCTTAACCACTCCTCTATGTTCTGGAAAGTTATTCATTCACTCCCCCCCCCCCCCAAAGTCCAGTCCTCACCCATAATCTAGGTTGGCAACTCCTACATCCCTTACCCTGCTGCCAGTGCTGCTTCCTTCAGCTCTTTATTTTTACTACCTGCTCCCTATCTCATCTCCTCTCTCCCCCTCTTTCCCCCAATCCTTCCCCTCTTCCTTTATACTCCTCCTTCTTCTCTCCTACCACTCCCTCTACCTCCCTTAAGGCCCTTCTAAATAAATAAATACATTGCCTCTAAGTAAAGTAATCCTTTTCTTTTATCATCATCATTATGAGGACTATTAGGCAGGTCCCAGTAATAGTGATTGACTGCAGTGTAACACCAACTATCTATTTAATACACTCCCCAGAAATCTTTTTTTGCCATGTTTCTGTACTGTGCAGGTCAGTGTAATAAGAAGTGTGCTGGCAGGTTAGTAACTGTAAATTGCTGAGCTCAGAATTCTTGGGACAATTGCTCCTCCTCCTCCATGGATCAATTTTAACTAGTCCAAGAAGTAATGTAAATTGCCCAGGTTTGTGCAGTTACCCCCCATACCAGTCTGTACTGGCTAGTGTGAAGAATCTCACTGAAGTTATTGCTTTTCATGCTGTACCTGGCCACATAGATAAACAGAGGGCTGCAGTCTCCAGTGCTGTCAAACCCTTACCTTTTGCCAGTACTGAATACAACACAGTGTGGGGACACCTGAACGGTACCTGCCCACACTATACCTGGTTTGTGAATAAACAGATTTTCAGATTGCAGTGTTGTCAGTCCTGTGCCTTCTACCAGTGTTGCCATTCCGTCACCTTCTACCAGCACTGGTTTTATCACAGTGTTTGAAAGTCTGTAGTGCACCTGTCCACTCTGTACCTGGGTTTTTCAGACTACATTGCTGTCGGTCCCTTATCTTTCACTAGCACCAGTTTCTTTATAATAGTAATAGTAGTAGTAGTAACTTCATATCTTAGGCACCCTTTCCCATGAACTCTTGGCACCGTACAGGAGAAACATACAGAAAAAGATTAATTTAAAATATATACCCAATACATCAGCAGGGAATCAAATACATAATGTAAGCAAGCCTTCAGTGCACCTAGTAACTCAATATCTGGCATGTCCCTGTACATCTTTGGGACCTTCATCTTTCACTAAAGCATACCAACGTACTTCCTAAGAATATTAACCAGTCTGCAGTGGCAGCAGATGTATCCCTCCCCCAGCCTCCATAGGCATGATGGTGTACCTTTTAGAGCCCAGGCACTGCACAAGATGTGTTTCCCTCAATTGTCCTAGATGTTTGCATACCAACGAATCCATGAATCCCCCCAGTTGCTGTCCTGCACCTGGTCTGTAGATAAACAGAAGGCTTCAGTCTCCAGTGCCGCCAATCTCTTGCCTTTCACTCTCATTAAATCTTTCACAGTATGGGAAAACCTGTGCTGTTCTTGGTCCATACTGTACCAAGTCCTGTGCTTAAAAAGAATGCTTAACTCTCCCACACTGTCTGTCCCTCACATTTCAACAGCACTAAATGGGCTTGGTTACAATAAAGACAAATTTCAATCCAATTTTTAGTTTTCCTGACTGAAAATAACTGTTGAAACACATTTCTGTTCACCGGGAAAAGTTATATTGAGTTAATTAGTAGTGGTTTGGATGTTATTTTGGACAGAAAAGTTGTCGCTGTTTTGGATGCTGTTAATTAAGCAATAAGGCATGATCAAAGGCTATGTTAATGGTCTGTTAATCACCTTCTAGGGGTGTAATGTGGCTTGACGTGTAGCCGAGTGTCACATGCCCCTAGAGGGTTATTAACTGACCATTAACACAACCCCTGGGAGTGCTCTATTGCTATTATAATAAAAATGTTTTTTAAATAGTGTTAAACCTTCTTCAGCATATGATTAAGCTCTACATGTATGTTATTACAAGATTAACATAAGGCTGTTAGAATGTTTACAGCCAATCAGAAAGCTCATTTTCTCAGAGCCTTTTTATAATTGACCATGGGCATAACAGCAGGTATGTGTTCTCTTTTAAAATGTCTCTGATTGTGTGAAGCTCACTTGCCTTGCCTTCCCAATCATAGCTATCTTATAAGGTTTTACTCGTTGTACTTAACTAGCATTGGGGGACACAACATTGCAGCTTCAACCTCGAACAAAAAGCAATAAACCAGGCTCGGTGCATGTGCACTGTGCTTGTCTGGAAAGGTTTGCCAGTATCTCCACCCTCTCCTTTTCACAATCAATACTTGTTTTCTTTTGCTGTTCTTTCAGACATGACAACTAAGAAATGGTCATCACCCGCTCATCTGTGTGATCACATTAGCAACTGGCCTGAAAACCAACTTTAACAAAACAGCTTACAGAGCATGAGGGGATGGGGGATTTTCAAATGTGGACAAAAGCTGCTCTAAGCTGGGTCCAAATTGAGACTTTGTTGTTTTTCCATTTTGTACTTTATGTCTGTTTCCCTGTGTCCTATTTTCTATTTACAGTTGAAGACAGACAGATTTGTGTCCAACATTTGGATGTAAGCATCTCTGGCATTAAAATCTGGCTACTTAGCCTCCTTACTTTGAACTCAGAGAGAAAAAAAGTATTACAAATATTAAGGAAGGTATTTCTCCAGAACAGAACAACACTTCCCTGCACAACAAATTGACACAGGTGTGGGAGAAAGAGTCAGGAATGGGTTGGGAAACCTTAGAGTCTCAAGATTATAAACATAAACATTTCAAACTGTCAGACTGACTTTTTGATATCTCAGTTTTCCTTTTCAAAACCCTAGTTTCATCCAAACACAGGTCAGCCCTGCTTTCATCCAATTTATTAACAAGGGGATTATAAAAAGCATGCTGTGCCTAGGCTCATATCTACTGTTATTACTGTGTTTCTACCAATTTTTCTCTGCCACCAGTGATGAGCATGGCTGACACTTGTGATGGGTGAGGGACTTCCCCAAACTGGGGCCCTGACCAACTCTATACTAGTTCTTGCCAACACAGGACATGGGATGGAGTACAATATCAGTTGCAAAGGGTCAGTGTTGTGTAAAAAGGACTTTTGGGAATTGTGCTTTTGAGACTTAAGGCCACCAGAATCTTTTATTTAATTTTTGCTTGCAGTTCTGACCCATGTTACTTTGACAGGATCTGAGGACAGCAAGCAACCAACTGAATTTCAAGGCCTGCACCAGAGTTACCAGGAGGCCTGTGAGCTACAGGAGGATTTCCATAATTGACCCAGATTCGAGATGACCAATTAGCTATTGAGGAGCTGATGGACACTCCCACCCTTGTAACTGACATTTGCCTTTGGACAATGGTGAGTCTGTCTCCTTGGGTGTTTGACTCAGAACTTGTTCAGCCTCAGGACTGCATTCCTGTTTATCTAAATGGACAGACATACCATCTGTGTGTGCAAGTCAGCACTGGGTATAGACATCTGTGTGAGGGAGAAGTGTGCCATATGAGTACTAACAAGCTCTGAGGGAGCTGTAGTGCAGTCACAACCGAGACAGAGGAGAGAAAAACTGAAAGATTTTATTTCATTCAGACCAGAGAAGCCTTCACAGCTACTGTGATAAGGGGGCCCAGCAGTCACCATGCACTGATCAATGCAGAGTGTAAGCTCACAGCTTCACATCCACCCAACTATGCAGAGAGATAAATTGAGAACCCTGTGGTAGACAGCAGTTGATCAGCAGATGTGCTGGAGGTGATGGCCAAGGTTAGCGGAGGAGGTGAGGTTGTGATCCCTTTTGCAGAACTGAGGAGCCAGTACGTCTAGCCAGGACAGTGGAGAGGAGAATGGGGCAGCTGATGTATAACCAAGGGTAACTGAAAATGAAAGAGTCCATGAATCCTGCAATAAAATCCTGCAGAAAATTCTATACGCCATCTGGCCAGTATTATTATTATTACAGATTTGGGGGTCTGCTGCCAATATTCTGGTATTCAGCTTAAGTTGCTACTTGAATTTTTAATTTTTGCAGTTTTTGTATTAAAGAACTTTGTGGTTGAATGTAATCTTCCCTGTGCTTAGCCTTATTCCCCCACCCCACCTCCCACCATTGCAACTGGAAACTATTCCTTAGGGACTCTGCTTCCTTACCTGGTAAAATACGTATAAATAACTAAAGAAATTGCACCAGCCCTGGCCAACTTCATGCAACTACAGTAGATCTGCAACATTTTCCTGGCTGGGTATCCAGTGAAGCACTGGGAGCTCCTTATAGACATATGGGTGTACTGGTGCCGGTAGGGGGCAGGATTGGTTCCCAAACAGTACCATCAGGAAGGAGCATTGTGTTGGTTGTGGGGATGGGCTGCATGGAGATGGAGTCTGAAGCTACTGGGTACTACTCGCATTTCATTTTGTTTGTTTGACCCTTTTCTTTCCCTCCCACAAGACATCATTACTGATAGACCAATAAATCTCTTAATACTTATTTCAATTACTGATTCTATTTATTTATTTGTAGAGTATTAAGTTGCTATTGGGACCATCTGCAATTGCACTACGTGGAACATGGGAGGACTGAACAAGTGGTGACCACAGTGGGTTAGCTGTGTTTCCCAGGGGGTAGCACTAGTTAAGACCCAGGTGTAAGCACTGCACAACTTATTTCAAACTATGGCCTCTTTGGGGAATGAATCCTCATGAGAGTTTACTGACCCAGACCCCTCAACCTTATTCAACCCCATAAGGCAGGGGTAGTACAGTGAATACCTACAGTGACCTAAAGAGTACATAAGTACAGACAAGCTATGGAAGTGGGCTTTGAAAGAGAAAAGTGAGGGAGCAGAGGGATAAGCAGAAGGAGGTTGTTCTAGTTGGGGGAGGGGGGGCAGGAAGATAAAGCAAACTGACAACTGGTGCTAAGAATTGCCTTGTCCATAAAGAGAATCTGGCTGCAGTTTGCAGGCCAGCCCTCTTTTGAATGCAAGGCCCCTTTGAAAATATGGACGTGAGTGATTTTTTTTAGCAGAACCAAAAGAACTTCACAGAAGGGGGGGGGCTGACAAAATGTCATAGAAATTTGAAGCACTGGGGAGTAAGGCTATGTCCAATAGTGGCTACAGTGTATTCAACATTTGTTTTCTGCATTATTAATTCTCCTTGAGTTTTCTGTTCAGTGTAGTTCTTTTCACATGAAATCCTGATCTACAGAGCACCTGCCAACAGTTGAGCATGCTCCTCTCCTTTGGCTTGCAGCGTGGACCACCCTGCATCCAGATGTTTGGGTTAAGGTCAGACTAGGAGTATGGAAAATCTTGCTCCTACTGTATGTCTGTAGTCTGTTTGCAAAGAGTTTCAGTGGTGCCCATTCACTCAGCATTGCCACAACTCCAATTCCTTTTTTTCTAAAAACAGAAACACAACAGTTCACATTCATCAGAACACAGGCCCTTCTCACCTCCCTTTTTATTCTCATTTTCTGTATTTATATTGTTTTTGTTGACTGGGTAAGAACCAATAGACAGTGCCATCCATTTTCAGCCTTATTGAGGGGGATACAGATGCAAACCAAATGAAAATGAACCACCTTAACCTGCTGATGTTATTTTTTAAGGAATGGTGGTACTTTTGTCCAGGACATGTGAAATTTCCACTCTCTTTTTGAGAAGTGCATGAGATTTTTAATGTCTACCTGAACACTCAATTGAAAAGGCAGAGGGGATCTCATTTTAGCATCTCAACTGAAGGATGTCACACCCAGAAAGTATAGCATCCCCTTAGTATGGCATTCAGGTTCTAGCATTTATGGTATGAGCCCAGTCCTGGTGTGGGACTAGAACTGTTTCTTGTAGAAAAGAAAGCATCTGAAGATGGCTCACAAACCAGACAAGAGTTGGCTGGGGCCTGCAAAAGTTGGTCTTATGGTGTGCTTACAGATGTGCAGGATGATTTGTGGCTGTTTCCTGGTTTGGGAAGGTCAACAAAATGTAGCGTGATGTACATTTCAACATATGGCTGACCCCTTTCACTGCTGGTCAGTGAAAAGGGAAGTGGAGCAGCACACAGGCCATCAACTGTTTATGTTAAAATATTTTTATTGAAAAAAGGACGTCCAAATTATACAAAGATCAAAGCAGAGAAAACTTACAAATGACAGTGTTTTTGGTCAAAGGGGAAAGACATATACACTTGTCCACATGCTGTGAGACTATCTGCTTGGTAGTGGGACAGATCTGGCAAGTGCTGACAAATTTTCAGTGAGCTGCAGAGTTTTTAGGAGTGTGTGACATGGGGCAGAGTAGAGAAGTCAACAGAAAGTAGTCTGGAAGCAGTAGTTCCTTAGGCATAGTGGAACAATTGACTTCCTGTGTGACATCTGCCTGATAATTTTATTTGTTTTAAATACAGCCTGTGTGTGGGGATGATGCACTGAATAACATCCTGTGCAGTGCCCTGCTACAGAATAAGGTCAGATTGCAATAAATTTACACTTAGGGGGTTTTGCTGTTCGAGGGCAGGGAAGAAGTGAATCACATAACCCTGTTTAGACTTTCAGGTTGAGGGAGTATAAAGCAGGCACCCCGTGTGAGTGAGCCTCTTATATACACATGTCCACCTGCTGTGAGACTACCTTAGGGTTACCACCTTTTAAGAAACCCAAAGTGGGGCATTTCTTACTGAAACATGATTTTTCACAGGACAGTACATAACCTCAATGAATGCAACTGTCTTGTTTTCTCTCCATCATCAGAATTAAGGCTAAGTGTTATAGTTTCTTAGTTGCTTCTATTGTTTCTTATATTTTTAAGGTATTTTAGTTAAGGTATGATAGTGTTCTGCAACATTTAGTGGAAAGTTAGAAAAACATTTTTCTACTATAAAGTCAGGACATGTAGTATTTCTCATGTTTTTTTGCAGAACACAGCTGCTGAAATCAGGACTGTCCTACGAAAATCAGGACAGGTGGAAACCCTAGAATGCCTGCATGGTATTGAGACAGATCTGGCAAGTGCTGACCAATTTTCAGTGAGCTACAGAGTTTTTAGGAGTGTGTAACATGGGGCAGAGTAGAGCAGTCAACAGGAAGTAGTCTGGGAGCAGTAGTTCTTTAGGTATAGTGAAACTATTGACTTCCTATGTGATGTCTGCCTGATATTTTTATTTGCTTTAAATATAGCCTGTGTGTGGGGAGGATACTCTGAACAACATCCTGCCCTGTGCCCTGCTGCAGAATTAGGGCAGCTTGTAATAAATGTACACTTGGGGGGTTTTGCTGTTCAAGGGCAGGGAAGAAGAGAATCACATGACCCTGTTTAGACTGCTGGGTCACAGGGGTATAAAGCAGGCACCCCGTGTGAGTGGGGCAAGAATGAGTGGGGTGAGCGCTCAGTCATCAAATGCGAGGAAGTGCACAAAGACACACACAGCATGTCTGCATGTGTCAGCAGTGTCAGCAGTGGAAGAAATGAAGAAAGGCACAAGGCTCTTTTATTAGATCAATGTACTGTTGCAAGACAGCAGTTTAAGGGAGATATACATCTATTAGCAAGTGAGTATTACTAAGAGTATAGAACATGCACTGTATTATAAATACACAAACTAATATCCTTTTTGGCACCTGCTAGTTACCCTTCATTGTCTATCATCTTACTAGTAACTGACCAATTGCTAATATGGATACAAATATAGTTAAATTTAGAGGGAGGTGAATTGGGGATAAGATGTATTTTATGTAAAAAAATCAACACAGAAGTTACTAATGAGGTACAATTTTCACCTGTGAGGAATATCTACAGGTTAGAGACCTAAAGAATAAATTAATGGATTTAGAAATGAAGTTGGTATCAATACAGCAACAAAAATGAATAGAAGAAACTGAAGAATCGCTGCAAGCCTGAAGAGGGCAATGTAAAGAGACTGCAAAAGACTATAGAAAGAGAGTAAGAGAAGGTGGGGAGGAAGGAGCTTGGATAGTTGAAACCAGGAAGTTCAAAAAGGGCAGAAGAGTGATGGGTTTCAACTTAGAGCTATGCAATAGCTATGAACCCTTGATGATATTAGATGCTGAGAATAATACCAATAGTAAGTCAGGGACTTTAGTAAGTGATGGAGTTGTAAACTTGCAGGAAAGGGAGTCTAAAAGTAATAACAATTACAGTTCAGCAGATTACTCAGACCAAGGACCAGGTGAAAATAATGTCTTAGAAAATAGTTCACTTATGGGATACAGTAGCAGTGCTTACCCCCCCATACACACACACACTTTTCAATGACAAATGAGTTAGACAGATCTGGAAAAAGAAGTTCACCTAGGCATATTGTTGGTGCCCAAATTAGACCAGAAGACAGGGCAGCTAGTGAAGTAGAAATGGATATTGCAGTCCCAAATGTTCCGTTGAATAAGGGTAATGACAAAAATAATTTACAGACTGTAAAACAGGTGTATGTACTGGGTGATTCGATCCTAAAGTATACGGACAGGTATACCTCTAGGGGAAACAAGGAGAATATCACAACCAGTTATTTCTCAGGAGCAAAATTAAGAGATGTACAAAGATTGTTACCAAATGTTATAAAGGAGAATGATTGGTCTGCAACACTACTATTGCATTTAGGGATAATAACATTAAGGAACAAGGCCAAACAGAAGTAAAAGAAGAATTTAGAAGCATTTGGCTTGAAACAAAAAGACTGAAGTGTAAATTATATTTTTCAGAAATATTATTAGTGCCAAGAGAGAGTAGGTTCAATACAATTACAATTAAAGAGTTAAATAACTGGCTGAGACATTTGACCCTACAGGAGGGGTTAGGGTGTATAACCCACTGGGAAGACTTCATAAACGAACGGGGTTATTACTGTCAAGACGGACTTCACTTAAGCAAGAAGGGATGCAGAAAACTGGGTCTAACAATAGAAAAGTGGGGGATAGTTGTTTAAACTAAAAAAAGGGGGAGAGGGGATAGACTTAGAAATTATGGTATGGTAGCTCAGGCTAGAGGAGTGAAAAATGGTACCCATAATAAAGTCAAGGGGATTAAAGTATGGACATTAAATGCAAGAAGTCTTAATATAAGTAAAACATCTGAACTGAAGACACTGCTTAAAACTGAGAGAGTTGATATTTGTTTCATCACTGAAACCCAGTGGGATATTGGGGTCACCTGGAATAGGAACATCGAAGAATACTCACTTTACTCCAAGGACAGACAGGACAAAAAGGGAGGTGGAGTTGCAATGTATATAAATGATACAATACAGAGTACGGAGTACAGCTTATATTGTCATAGTGTCATAGTTATGTACAGGTTCATAAGGCCATGGCCCATAACAAACCTGCCACTATTAACTTTAATGGTGGAAATTGTATTTTTGTTATCCATATAATGGTTCAGATTTACTGTAAACTGTTCAACTGATTTACTCATAACTATATTTCTAGGTAGTGTGTTCCAGATAGCCATATCAGTACTGATGCTATGAGAGAATCTCTTTGGGTAGTTGTACAGATGAAAGCCAACAAAAAAATTTTTGAGGGGTTTATTATAGACAGCCCAACACCAGCAGAGATATTGACAATAGTATAGAGCTTGAGATTAAACATATGGCTGCTGAAGGAGATGTTGTCATCATGGAGGAATTTAATCACCCAGATATTAACTGGATTAGTCAATTAGCAAAAACAGTCAATTCAAATAGATTTATGGAAACTTTAAATCTGGTGGGATTACATCAGTTGATATATAAACCTACAAGAGGAGAGAATGCACTATAGTAGATCTCTTGATAACTAACAGAGAGGATATAGTGACTAAGATAAATATCAGAGAACAGTAGAGCAATAGTGACCATAATATTGTGGAATTTTACCTGAAAAATCAAGTACTGTTTACAAAGGGTTCTGCCAGGGGTTCAGTTAATTTATTTTCAATGGAAGTCTAAAACTTCCAGGAGTTCAAATCTGGAAGTCATTCCAATTTTTTGGAAGTCAAAACACTTCCAGGATCCCACTTTTGGAAGTCGATATTCCAGGATAGACACATTTATGGATGTTAACATAATAAATTAGTGGTAAAGTGTAATCTCTTTCAGAAAAATCCATTATTTCTGACTTCCACGCCTGCAGTTTTGGAAGTCATCTAATTTTTAGTTTTACATCTTGAAGTCTATGACTTCCTCCCTCTTTATTTTGGAAGTTTTTGCCTTATTTTTGGAAGTCATATATTCCCAAAATGGAGTTAACTGAAGCCCTGGATTCTGCTATTGCAAAAAATTACAATAAGGCAGAGTTCCATAAAATTAAAAAGGAGTTGGCTGATTGGGACTGGGAAGGTTGCTTTAAACAGAAAAATGTTGAAAAAAATGTGGGAGTTAATAAAAAGTAAATTAAAATATGTATAGGATAAATACGTTCCTAGCAAAAAAAAACTGTACAAGAGAGGAAAGAGACCACTGTGGTGCACCAGTAAAGTAATCAAATTATGTGCAAAAAATAAAAAGGCAGATGACAAAATGAAACAATATACAGCTGACTCTATAAACTCTTATCAAAGCCTTCTGAAAAAATTGAAGAAATTAATAAGGCAGGAAAGGAATAATCTTGAATTTAGCATTTCACATAGGAATGACAATGACAAGAGTTTTTATGCCTATGTCAATAATCAGTGCAGAACCAGCAATCAGATTGGGCCCCTATTGAATGATGGGAAGAGTTAAAAACACCAACGGAAATTGTAGATGCCTTTAATGAATATTTCTGGTCCGTGTTTGATAAAAGTAATGAGGGCAGAAAAAATTCAATGTATAATATATACCTCAATCTCTCACTAGAATTAAGTGTAACTGAAATAGAAGACTTTCTTAAAAAATTAAAACAACATAAATCTGCCGATTCCGATCAACTGCATCCTAGACTACTAATGGAAATAAGAGGACGAATCTCTAAACCCCTTGCTGTTTTATTTAATGCCTCCTTTACTACAGTGGTAGTGCCTAGAGACTGAAGACTAGCCACTGTGGTCCCATCATTTAAAAAAGGTGACAGATCACTTAAATCAAATTATAGGCCAGTTAATTTGACATTGATCCTATGCAAAATAGCAGAAAGTTGCTTTTGAAATTGAAAATAGAAGAAAATTTGAATATGATAAATGATAAAGATAATAAACAACATAGTTTTAAACAAAATTGAGCCTAACAAATCAGCTTTGTTTTTACGAACATGTAAACAAAAGCATACATGAAAACATACCTATCGATGTGTTCTTTTTGGATTTTCAGAAGGCCTTTGATAAGGTCCCACATAACAGTCTATTAAATAAAATGGGAAAAACTAGGAACTGACTATAGAATAGTTAAATGGATAGATAACTGGTTAAACAAATGGAAACAGTAGAGTAGAGTGATGGGTACATGCTCAGATTAAAGTGAAGTTACAAGCGTGGTGCCGCAGGGCTCGGTCCTTGGACCGAGAATTTTTGCCCTCTATATTAGTGACCTTCATCATAATATTAGCAACTAGGTGGTTAAATTCACTGATGATATTAAACTAGGTGGGCCAGTAGATACGCCAGAAAATATCAAGAGGTTGAGAGATGATCTTTACAAAATTGAACAATGGTCTAGGGTTAACAGCATGCCATTTAGTGTGGACAAATGTACAGTAATGCATTTAGGCAAGTGTAATAAAAAACTAAATTATGAACTAAATGGGATTCAATTAGAAAAGGCTGAAAGTGAAAGAGACTGTGAAATTATAATAGATAAAGATCTGAACTTTAATTTACATCGGACAAAAGTGATTCAAAAAAACAACTTTATGATAAGAAACATTAAAAGGAGTTTCATAAATAGGACTAAGGAATGTTTATTACCCTATACAGAACATATGTTAGACCACATATGGATTATGGATCTCCGTTATGGAATCCATACATTAGGGGTGAGGTAGATGGGTTGGAGAGAGTGCAGCAGAGATATTCTAAAATGATTAGGGGACACAGTTATAAGGATAGGCTGCATCACTTAGGATTATTTACCTTAGAACAAAGAAGAGTAAGAGGTGATCTATTAACAATATTTAAAATAATAAATGATCCTGAAATGGTAGAAGAAATGGGTATAATTATTCAGGACAAACCAGACTATCTTAGGGGACATAAACTACAAATAATGCTGGATACTGCCAAGAAAAATGGTAGATACTATTCTTTTCTCCATCGAACAGGCAGAATATGGAATAGCATATCTAGTAATATTGTTTCTAGTAGTTCTGCGAACGTCTTTAAAAAGCAGATGGACAATCTACTACTAAAGAAGGGGTTTAGTTGGACCCGCTGATGTGGGCCAATGGTAACAATGGGCAGTTATCATTCTATACTCAGTTTAAGCACCCATTATAAGCACCTCACTGATCAAAGAGACCACCCCTATGTGTCACCTCAACAGACTTTGATTGGGAATCCTTTCACAGCTGCCACTTTAAACACTTAAAACACTGTCGTAATATTTTGTTTCCCTGCTTGCAGTGTCTTTTAGCCACCGGGGAACCGAAGAAGCCTTGGTCTGAGTTGATTCCAAATGTTGTGCTGTAGCTCCCTGTAACTGTACATGTAGCCCCCTCCTTAGGAGGGAGGCTTTTCTAGAGTTCCATGGTGCCACCTGTCTCTCTTCACTACTTCAGTCCAGGCCTGCAGCTGAAATGGAGACCAGAGGAGCAACAAAGAAATGTTGCCGCAGTTGCGTACTGCAGTGTGCGCAGGATGAGCTGCAGTTGGTGTGAGTATTTTTAAACTGGGAAGTGCCCACCCACTTAGAAGCCCTGAATGTCACATTGGTTGCCACTACAGCATCTCCACTAGTGTGCTCTGTCCCCAGAGACATCACTCAGAATCAAGGAGGCTTAGAGGCACTGCAGGAAGAGAAAGAAGGAATGGCACATTTGGCGTGTTGTGCCTTTAAGAGGACAAGTGGCTTCTGCTACATGGAGACAGCCAGCAATGAAGGAAGAGCAGAGAATGGAGCTCCCAATGTGGAGCACAGGAGTCAAAATCACCCCATGCCACCACTGAATAACAGCCCCAGGGGGCTGCAGCTAAACCAGGGACAGCACACTGAAAAGGGGGCAATCTAAATTTAAAATAAAATGAAGACTTTTGGAGCACAGGGCTCCATTGAATTAAAAGGGCCACCATATTAGTGGCCTTTCACCTGCACCACAGCCAATCAGGAGGCAGCAAGACAAAACAATGGATGTTGGGAGAATGATGCAGAACGTTCCTCACAATTGGACTGTTGGGCGTCTACAGCCAATCAGAGGGCAGGACAGGGCAGAAGGACAGATGGACAGCTCTCTCTGCCCAATTATAAGGGTAAGAAAAGAAGAGAGGTCTGTGAGCCCTCCAGAAGGAGGGGCAGTTTGGCTGGGATGCCAAGCAATACAGTTCTGCATGTTGGGGTGGGAGCTAGGGCTTTGTCAGGCTTGGTCCACATAGGTCCTCCCCAGGGCCCACTCCCCCACTCCTTGGAAGTTTCATAGGCTCTCTCCTGGACTCAAATTTATTAGAGAGAGAAAGAGAGAGAGCTGAAGTGTTTGCACCTGAAGGGCACCATCCAAAGTGTTTTTTCCAGAAGGGCACTGTTGGAAGTGTTTGTGCCAGAAGGGCACTGTCGGAAGTGTTTGTGCCAGAAGGGTACCGCCTGAATGAAGAGGAAGAGATTGTGCCAGATGGGCACCCTGAGTGAAAGGGAGAGGCCCAGCCAAGCCACACATCCTCTGAGTCCTCTCCTGGGCTCATCCTGAAGATTGATTGGAGTCCTCCCCAGGGGTTACACAGAAGACTCCTGGTAGTCCTCTGCAGGACTCCTTCCTTGTGAACCTACATCTGGGTTAACCCATTTAAAGAGACTGTATCCTGTCCAGACTACTCTGGAGTCTGGTAAGGAGCCAGTTAACCCTTACCAAGTGGGTTGAATCAGAGAACGAGGAGTCTTGGGCACTTGCTCAGAGTATGGAAGTACTCTTGATCCTTAGGGGAGTCAGACAGTGGTGTTGCTTCTGGGTCTGGGTTCCTTAGAAGTTGGAAAGCTGCTGCATAGTGCTCCTGCATCAGGTTTATGATTCAGAAAGACTGTTTTCTTAGAAGTGGAGGTGTGAGAGCTGACACCACAGAGATGTGAAACAAGGGTTCTGTTGTTTTGTTTTGTCCAAGTGCAAAGCCCCAGTCTCTGTTCCAGCCATTGCCCTGTGCTGGTCCCCTCTACAGGCATTCTTCTGAATCCAATGGTCACATGAGTGCCAGCATGGCTGGCTGAGTTTTTTCCAATTCCCAGTTGGATTACAAGTGTTGTCTTTTGGATTACAATTATTGCCTTTGGTTAATATTTCCACAGTTGAAGTTCAAGTTTACAATTTGTGCTAGCACCTATAGCCTGTTGGGGGGTTAACTTGCAAGCTTGATAACATTTCCTCAATGTGCACCACTTAAAGGATCCCAGGCAAAATAACATCCAGGCCTGCATCGGGACTCTGCTATAGGTATCTCTTGGGTACTCAGAGACTAATTGATAGTGGTATTTACATTTATATCTATAGTTCTGCTACTGGTATTATTCATAAAGTGATCACACACTGTGTACATTAGCCACCTTATGTGCCCCTTGATTGGGCAGGTGTGCATACACAGTGGGGGGGGGGGTCAAGGGAAATTGCCTGAGGGTGACTGTGTTTATAGCAACTTGTTATTGCCTAACCTCTGCTCTCTACGGAGCTTTTGGGCCTGTGTGCCAAAGTAAAGCACTGTTCATTGTTTGCATTTCTGTGTAGGCCCTCAGTTTGTGCATGCTGACTGAATTATTGTGTGGTAAAGGTGACAGCTGTTGGTGGTCCCCAGGTGGTTTTGTTCAGCGTAAGGAGGTGGGTAGGTACTGCTTCCCAGAGGGTGGTACTGCACCTAATATCTGGCCCACTTATTCTCTCTGGGTGGTGGCATTGTGCTACTTATTAATTTGGGACGAAACCCCCTACTACAGTAGAACAAACTAACCAAACCTGCTCAACCTGGTGTGCCAACAGGCAGGGTTGTGAACCCAGTCACTGTGCCGATCGAGGGGGTCACATACAATATAATAAATGCTTTTGCTACAAACAAGTCATGCATCCATCTTGTTATTCTCAATATGGGTTCAATGAGCTGATGACAGTGCCAGTGAGTCAAGAGGTAAGTTCTATGTGTAAGCATAAATGTGTACTCTGTAAATTTGTAGTAATGGTGCATCCTTAAATAATAACTGTACTACAGTTATCTAAATGGTTGCTAAAAAGAGGAATTCCAAATATGCAGTTGAGAATACGTGACATAAAAAATAATCTATTGTTTGGGTATTTTAAGATATTTTTACAATGCATATATTTAAAAAAATATTTTGGATATATGTCAACTACATTAAAAGTATATCTATTAAATATTCAAAATATACAAGCAGATATATAAAATACATATCATGCACCTATAATAAATATATCATGGAAATATATTTATAATATACCTAAAATATATCTATCACATAAATAATTCTTATTCACATAATTATTCTGCAAATAAATCAGATATTTCAAAACCAACCAATCTGAGATATATACAGTACGTACTTCAGACATATGATCAAACATATATTTGAAATACACTTTTATAATTATATCTAAAATATATTTCTTTTCCATATGGGAGAATAAAACTTCACAGAATATTAACAAGATATTTCTATGAAATATACAAAAATAGCATCTAAGGTATACCTGAAATGTATGCATTAGATATACCTCAACTATTACAAAACCAGCCAATTTGAGATATAATGAATATATCTGGAAACTACTATGAAAATCTATTGATGGATGAAATTCAAAAACTATTTCAAATATATTTTACAACATATATTCAAACAATATTTCTTTTCCATATGGGACCCCAGAATTCTAAAAGAACTAAGGGGAGAATTAGTGACACCGCTGACTACCCTTTTTAACAAATCATGGGACGATGGTGTGGTACCTAAGGACTGGAGAAGGGTGGATGTGATTCCCTGTCACAAAAGTGGGAGCAAAGCAGAGGCAGGAAACTACAGACCTGTTAGTTTGACCTCAGTGGTAGGGAAAATGATGGAACCACTTCTGAAAGAAAGAATTGCTGAGTACCTAGAGGCCAGTGGGGCACAAGACCCAAGGCAGCAGGATTCACAGCAGGAAAGTCATGTCAGACAAATCTCATAGATTTCTTTGACTGGGTGACCAAAGGAGTAGACCAAGGAGGGGCTATGGGCATGGCCTACCTAAACTTTAGCAAGACACTTGACACAGTTCCACACAAAAGATTAATAAACAAATTAGCCAACTTGAGAGTGGGTCCCAGGGTGGTAACCTGGGTAAAAAACTGTCTGGACAACAGAACACAGAGGGGAATAGTAAATGGAGTCCATTCCGAAGAAAATGGAGTTATTACTGGGGTACCGTAGGGTTCAGTACTAGGTCCGGTCCTTTTTAATGTCTTTATAAGTGAAATTGCAGAGGGACTGGAAGGAAAAGTATGCCTCTTTGCAGATGACACAAAGATCTGCAACAAGGCTGATACACAATGGGGGTGGTGGAAAGGATGAGAAGGGTCTTGGCAAGGTTGGAGGAATGGTCAAAGTATGGCAGCTTAGATTCAATGCTATGAAGTGCAAAGTAATGCACCTAGGGAAAAAAAAAACAGGGGAAGAGTACACAATAAACAAATTAGCTAACCTGGGAGTGGGTCCCAGGGTGGTAGCTTGGGTAAAAAATTGACTAGACAACAGGACACAGAGGGGAATATTAAATGGAGTCCATTCCGAAGAAAGGGGTGTTATTAGCGGGGTACCGCAGGGTTAGGTACTGGATCTGGTACTTTTTAATGTCTTTATAAGTGACATTTCCAAGGGACCAGAAGGAAAAGTATGCCTCTTTGCAGACGACACAAAGATCTGCAACAAGGTTGATACAAAAGGGGGGGTGGAAAGGATGAGAAGGGTCTTGGCAAGGTTGCAGGAATTGTCAAAGTATAGCAGCTTAGATTCAATGCAATGAAGTGCAAAGTAATGCACCTAGGAAACAAAAACCCAGGGGAAGATTACACAATGGGGAAGGGGGGATACTAACAACAACAAATACGGAAAGGGACCTGGGGGTAGTCATATCAGATGACCTAAAGATAAGTAAGCAATGTGAAAAGGCAATAAGGAGGGCTCGGGGATACTGGGATACATAGGAACAGGCATCACCAGTAGAAAACAAGAAGTTGTTATCCCTCTGTACAGACAGTTGGTGAGACTCTATCTGGAGTACTGTGTACAGTTCTGGAGACCCCATCTCTGAAAGGACATAGATAGGATGGAGGCAGTCCAGAGGAGGGCAACTAAGATGGTGCACGATCTTCACCAGAAGCCATACAATGAGAGACTAGAGGAGCTTAATACATATACCCTCTAGGAAAGGAGGGACGGGGGGACATGATAGAAACTTTCAAGTACCTCAAGGGAATAAATAAAGTCCAAGAGGGTAGCATCTTTCAGAAAAAGAGATGTGCAAGAACAAGGGGGTACAATTTGAAGATGGGGGGGGGCAGCTCAAGGGCAACGTGAGAAAGTATTTTTTTTTCATGGAGAGGGTGGTGGATGCATGGAACGCCTTCCTGAGGAGGTTGTGGGGTCAAAAACAGTGGGGGAATTCAAGAATGCATGGGACAAACAAGGTAATTCTGGTGGGGGTAGGAAGAAGTAGGCTGTTGGTTAACTAGGATCTGCAGCTTATCCAATAGGTAGGGAAATGGGCAGACTGTGTGGGCCAAGCAGTCCTTATCTGCCGTCAAAGGCTGTTTCTATGTTTCTATCTCATTTTTTTGTTGTACAAAAACTATTACAGTATACAAAGAATACTGAGATCCCCCAGGTCACGCTTCTTACAGTTAGTAAATTATTTAGTGGATTCCAAGGTGTAGAGACACCTATCTGGTCTGCCAAACGTGGATTGTTCTACTTCTTTTGATTCCCAACAGTGGTATCCTGATGTAAAATGTTCATTATTTGGTTGCCATGTTCCTTGAAAGACAATTATGTCAAATTTTCTAATACATTTTTACCCAGTCACCATCATTAAGTTTTGTGTGAAGTCCTGCTGTGTTCCATCTAATAAGGTTCAGATCTTCTCTGGGTATTTTTTCTCTATTTTTGCACCCTTCTGTTTTCAGATAGAGCAATTTCCAATGACACAACCAAAGTTCCACCTCCCTGGTACACGGAACCTGGTGCGCTTGCTCCCAATGTGGCAACACACTTAAACAAACCAGAAGGCTCCGGACACGTGCTCCTCAGTCGGTTCTAGCACCATGGGTACTGTGCAGAACCAAGTAACTTTCTGCTTAAAAGCTTAAAGCATTATCATTTGATTATAGAGCACCTCATATCCCAGGCCAGCACTAACACAGAAGCAGTCCAAACTAACTAGTAAAGTTATGTATAAATGAAATAAGCAATTGCTTGACTCAAGGTATGCAGTTTATCACTTTTAAGCGGGCAAGACTTTCATAACTCACCCATGGCTCTGCCATTTGTAAGTTATGGTTTTGTCCCCACACACTTGAAAATAAACTACAAATTCTGAGTTAAGCCATTGCATGTCCCCTGTTTATTTCTCATTTGCTCCCTCTTACGCACATACTCACAGTGCCCTCAGGACTACTGAACCAACTGGCCCAGTTGGCAGATTCCCCTTCTCAACACAAAACAGACAAGCAGGAATAATCTTATGCTCCAAATACTCTGAACCTTTTCTCTAGTGTGATGGGCCTCACGTGGTACTGTATCCTCAGGAAGAATATATCAATTTGTAGTAAATTGTTACCTATTCCACTACACAAAACTGGATCAGAGATATACAGTATGTTAAATAGTTAATATTTACAAAATGTATACGCATGATCATAAGGCATGAGCAGGTTAAGTACATACAGGATTATAAATTTCATGGAATGTTCAGCAGGAATTCATACGTTCTGAATGGTTCACTGGTGGTCCTTATTCTACTGGTAACAAGCTGCTAGTATGAACAGAATGCAGAACCTGCTGCACGCATACCTCTCAATCTCCTGACTTATGAATCTGGGACAAAGCTTAAAAAAACAGGGACAAAGGATCAAAATCAATGACACTTCTTCAAAATTGGTGATATCCACTCAGGAAGTTGAAAGAATAAGAGGCTTAGTGTAAAATGTATTTTTTTAAAGAAGAACAGATCTGTAACTTTAATGTTTGTCAGTGATTCGTGCTTAAAATTCCCACTGTTAGGTCACAGAAATTTATATTTTAGGAGGGACAGACTAAAATTCTGAGGCAAAATCAGGGACAGTTGAGAGGTATGGCTGCACAGGTACAGCAATACAACTGTTTTTTTGTTAGTTTTTTTACATGCAGTCTAGGCTTTCATGTCTTTATTTTAATTTTAAAAATTGGTACTTTTTTAATACGGTAGCAATAAGGCCCTCAGCATCAGGCTTAACAGTCAGATAATGCCCTGGGTGGGATTCACCTTGGGCACTTATATACCCAACATAGGCATTGTGGGACTGGTAAGACCCTCTCTAGCAGGCCTTATTGCTTAAATATCACTTTGTACACCAGAAAAAAGAAAGAAAACAAACTGAAAATAAATGCATCTCACCCCATGCAGCCCAACCCTGTTGACTGAGGTCTAATGGGTTTCATTACAACAAGAACCCCTGACATTGACAGCTCTAAAAATAAGATGCAAAATTCAAACATTTCTAGGTCTTTAATTCCCTTCATCCACCTGCCATGGTCCAGTGGCAGTGGACCTGATTTGCAAAGGGTTTTGGATCAATGCAATGGACTTGTATCAGAGTTTGATGCAAGGGGCAACTTGCATCGGAAATTGTGACAATCGCAATTTTCTAATGCAGCCTGCTTCAAATCCCTGATGTAAGTCCCTTGTGCCAAATGCCACAAGCTAGACCAGCTCGTCCCTGCTCTAACTTGCACCATTTGGGGGACCCTTTTTACAGGGCTTGCACCAAACCTTTGGTGCAAGCTGTCGTAAATTGTGAAAACTGACACAAGCCCTGCATCATCCTTTGAAAATTGGGCCATGTAAGTCAAAAGAGCAGGAAGAAAGTAACATACTTGCTTGACATACCTCATTTTATATCAGCGCAAGGCAGTATAACCTAAAGGTTAGAGCACCAAGCTGTGAACCCAGAGACCCAGCTAACCTGGGTTTGAATCCCACAACTGCCACCTGCATACTGAGCAAGTCACTTAAAGGGACACTGCCAACACTTTATGCACCCTAAATTATTTCTAGTTGAAAACACACATTTTATGATTGCTTACCTTCTCTGAAATTCATTGATGTTACTATTTTTTTATCTGTTTTTTTTTAGTAGAACTGAAAAGCATGCTAATGGTGTAATTATACTCATCCTTATTTGGTTTCAAATCCTTGATCTTTACTGCACACTACCTGAACAGTAGGACCACCCCCAAATACTGCAGCCACTCATTCTGCAATAGTTTTCCTCCTCCTACTGCATCACGAGAGGCTAGACTCTGTTGGGGTTATTCCCAAGTCCAAGAAAGATGTCATGGAACTTGATCAAAGACTGTAACCAAACACTTTTGTGTGGTAACACCAGGTTGTTCACTTTTAAAAAGAAAAAAAAGGAATCAGAATCAGACCACCAGCTACATCAGCAGTCTATACAGAATGCGACCAATCATAAAATCAGTTTTTATGTTTGCTTGCGTGCATGCACAAGAAACATTTTATGGCAGCTTGCTGGAGCAGCAGGTTGTGGAGGTGCGGCAGTGTTGTGGCCAGTGCTGCCACTGCTTTTTGGAGCTTGTCACTGTGTCACCAATGAATGAGCATGACAGTAGTTTTCAGGCATGCCACCAACTTGAAAGAAATTTGCCGCTGCAATCAGGGAGCACCCTATCATTGTAGGCCGTAGCCTCTAATACAGTGTGCAAGCAGTAATACAGCATTATTTTCTACTTGTGCTTCTGGTCTTGGAGTACAGATGACAGAGCTGCGAGTGAGACAGATCGACTTGCCAGGCCAGCTGCCACTGCCAGCGAGCGCAGCCAGGACCAGAACGCTGTGTGAAGAAACTGAAGACATGGGTGTCTGGATTCAGACAGCCCTGCCTGCCCAGGAGCTGAAGTTCTGAATCAGAGAGTGATGCTGCCTGAGAAGAAGAGAGAAAGAGAGCAGAGTGAGCAGCGCAACAGTCCTACACGCAGCCAGCCCACGGCACAGTAGAAGCCAGGAACAGTGGTGATCAGTCATCAGGCATAAGATCATGCAAGAACCAGTGAATGAGAAGACAAGCTACAGGCATGGGCGGCTACCAAAAAGTCATTTAACATCTATTAGAATGTAGTAAAAAGCAAAAATCACCATTGTTTTCTTTCTCGCTTAGCGAGCGAATGAGAGCCCCCCTTGGTTTCAACTGGAATGTGTCACAACCCCCGGGTGAGACCCTTGTCACAGTTTAGTTTAAAGTATTGTAGCAGTTTGACAATGTAAATAAGTCTTTTTTTTTTTATCTGGTTGATCCTGCCTGTTGTGTTTCCCTTGTGTGAAGCATCCATTGTGGTTGTGGAATGAGGTAGCGCAGCCGCATTACAAGTGTGGGAGCTTCTGTTTTAATTTAAAAAAAGTTGCTTTTTTAATTCTTATTTATTTATTTTTTCCTCACATTTTTTGTGCCACAGAAAAGAAAACAGCTTGGAGCTGATTTTCATTTGCTTACTGTTGGGACTTGGCACATCTGAACGTCTGAAGGAGAACCAGTACAGTTGGTGATTAATAGGGAGCAGGTGAGTTTGTGGCCATGGATAGAGCAGGAGCAGTATGAATCTATACAGCAGGCAGCTAGTAAAATGGAAGAACTGAAGTCCAGAGTGGCACCATTTGACTCTCCTGCCCGACTACAGCCAGGTAACACTTCACCCACAATGGCACATTTCGGTAGACTGACTGTTCTCTTGCTCGACTGCAGCACGGTAACACTTCTTCCCCAGTGGCACACTCCTCAACAGTTATTCTCTTATTGGCTGCCTATTTTACAGATTTGCTGATTTACTGTCAGCCTCTAGTTGTACTGATTGCTTCAGTTATTGCACTTAACGACACTGTAGTATGCAGTAGAGGAGAACCATTACTGTACTGACCCACATTTCGGTTAGCAGATCAGAAAGTTCAGACTCAAGTGGGTGAGGCAGGTCAGTCACACTGTAATAAAAAAGAAAGCTACACTACTTAAGTGTCTCTGTAAAATAAATGTGTGGGAAGGGAAGAGGGAGAGGCTTAATGTAACCAGAGTGCTGTTTAGTATAGCACATTACTGCGCTACTCCGAGCTCCAAAAAGAAACAAAAAAAACCCCACACACATACACATTGTTCTGATGCAGGAGGAGAAACTATTTTATTCCAAAACTTACTTTAAAGTAATTTGTTATCAATATTTTTACAAAACTTACTTATTTTTACAGTACTCATTTTCTAAGCGCAATAATAGCCTCCAGGGTGGGTGGTATTGTGCTATACCAGACCGTCCAGGAGCTATAAGACCCTCCGCCTGTCATGTTGGGCCTCATTACACCCCTGGGCAGTCCAGTATAGCATAATACCACCCACCCTGTTGGGTATTATTGCTTACACCGCTGGCCGCCCGCCTGCCTTGCTTGCACTGTCTTGCTACTTGCCTGTCCAGATGCCCTGACAAGGCAGGTCCTCTTACTCATTGCCTGATTGCTGGTCCTCACCACTGCACATGCCAGCTGCCGGTCCTCTGTGTCTCTGAATCTGACTGAGGAGCCAGCCAGGTCAGCACAGCACCGTACTCTCTCTGGATGCATGGGCGTCGGAACTGAAGGGCAAGTGGCTGACACCACTTGAGTTTTTAGGGGGCCAAAAGAGATTGCCCATTTGAATTTAAAATGTTCATAGCTGCTGCAGATGATGATGTGTTCAGTCCATGCCAGTTTGTGCCTCGGCTGTTTGAATCTGCCACTGTCCCCCATTGCTACACACAAGCTCAGAAAAACAAGCTTGAGTGCTGACAGCTGTCCCATGTCTCCTCCCTCCATCACATCAGAAAGAGTTGTAAAGTAGAGTAATTTGCAGTTCTTTATGTGAAAGGACTGCAAATGACTGTACTTTACAACTCGGGAACTTCCACTTCCCTCTCCAACAGCCAATCAGCCCTGCCCAGCTGAACACCACTTGAGTCTTTGTTCTGAGGGTTTGGGATTGTAACACCTAGCTTCCTTCTGCCTTTGCTGGTGCCACCAGGTCTTTTCTTGGAGACAATGTCAAAGTATTAAAGTTTTTTTAACTTTACATGTCCTGCAGGAAGTTCCGACTCCAACTTAGCTAGCCTGAGAAGCCAGGCTAGCAAAGGCAATGCAAGGGGCATAAAGGTAGCCCTTCATCACCACACCCATCCCATTCCTCTGTGCTCTTGACTGACTACCTCTCAGAGTGACTCCTGCCTTGCTAAGGTACAAAAATTGCTTGACTTTGTTGGGTTCGTTCAATGTGGGTAAAAGGTTGTGGACCAGTTGGTTGTTCTTGCTGCAGCTGCCGTGCTGCAACGGAGTGGGGCACTATTATCTCCATTCTCCTCCATGATCTATTCTCCAACATGGATGATGTATTGTATTTATTTAATTATTTTTTTTATTTTGCTTAGCTGAGTGAAGATCGAATGCAGGACAGCATGCCGGATGGTCAGGTGAAAGGGAAACTGAATTTCCCAACCAGCCCGAGGACTACTAGTAGCAGCATGATGAGTTCCGAGAGGCCCTGGGCCGACTGACCAACATAGTGAGTCCCTGTCTGTAGATCCGATCAGCTGAGCCTGTGAGCTGCCTGTGTATTATAGCTTTAGCCACCCTGCCACCGCCTGCCAGCCCTGCCAGCCTAGCATTTTGCTTTGGCTAATTGGCTTTTTGAGTTTGCCCTCTGTCTTTTTATGTTGGCATGCTTGCGCAGCCAACATTTTGCAGTAGTGCAGATTTGAAGGCGTGGTCACTGTTGGATGAAAGCAGGGCACACATCAGTAGGTGTGTCCCTCAATCCCCAATCAGCCTGCATGCCAGCGCCACACCACCTGAGTGAGCATGTCTAAGGAAAGGCCCACTGCAATGCGAGTAAGGCTCGTCACACACAGCGGATCTCCCAACGTGCTTACCTGGAAACACAAACATGGCGGCACACTGCCTGCCAAACTGCCAACTTCCGGGGTGCCCAGTCCCCCTGTCAGCTTACCCTGCCCCAATGTATGTGCCAACAAGGGAGCCCACTTCCCACTGGCATAAAAGACCCCCCATTTGCGAGTTGAGAGTGCCGAGAAACAACTTCGGCTTTCACTCCCCCACTTTCTGTGTGTCACGGGGGTACCCAATCCCCATCGGCTACAGCTGCCCCCAAAAACAAAGGTTCCATTGTCACGCTGGGAGCCCACTCCAGTGTGCCACATGCCCTGTAAACAGAAAAATGGTCCCGTGATGTGTTGCTTTTTTTTTTGTACCTGTGCAAAAGGAACGGTCCCTCGCGGTCTCTCTCCCCTCACAACCCGTGCCCACCCATTGCGCACCCTGCCTCCCACATCCCCCACCCCATACTTACCTCCAGAGTCTGGCACGATGATCTTCGTGGACGGGAACACGCCTGCACTCTTTCAAAGCGACAGCAAACTGAGGAAATGCCGGTAAGCTGTATAAAGGAATAAATAGTGTTTTTTCAACTTTGATGCATATCTCAGGCATTTTTTGGAATTTTGGCACCACATTTTCAACATGGGGTTTTTGGGACCCCTCCTCATGAATTCTGGCACTGTCCTGGTGTTATATGGTCCCAAAAGGTGATTTCGAGGTCACTGAGCGGAATTACCTTTCGGGACCGAGTAACAAAATGACAGTGCCACTGTTCATGAGGGGAGCTCTCAAAAAGCCTATGTTGCAAATTTGGTCAAAAAACTCCCAAAAATGGCTGTTTTACGAGCGTGCATTGCGCTGTTTCTATGCACATTCGTAACGTCATGAATTTGTAATATTTTCACTCCAGATTTTCAAACTTGCCATTTTTCTACACCTCCTGATGAATAGTACAGCTGTCATTTTACATATCCTGCTTCAAATGTGTTTTCGCACGTTCGGGGCAGAATAGCACAGTCGCTGTACAAAATCACTTTTTGGGACAGTTTGAGGAAGTGACGGTGACACTGTTCATGAGCAGAGGTCCTAAAATGCCTATGTTGAAAATTTGGTGCCGAAAGTCCATAAAATGATTGTGTTGCAAGTGTGTGTCGCACAGTTTCCACGCACCCTTGTAACTTCAACACTGACATTTTTTTTACACCTCCTTATGAACAGTACAGCTGTAATTTTTCACATCCTGCCCAAAATGTGTTTCCGCACCTGTGGCGCACAATGGCGTGGTCACTGTGGTAAATCAACTTTTAGGACAGATTAACAAAATCGCGCCACCACTGTTCATAAGGGGAGGTCCCAAAATGCCTATGTTACAAATGTGACTACCAAACTCCCCAAAATAATTGGGTTACGGATGTGTCTTGCTTAGTTTGTATGCATGCTCATTGCTTCACCAATATTTCATATTGTCACTCCAGATTTTCAGCGTTGCCATTTTTTTACGCCTCCTCATGAACAATACAGTTGTCATTCTCCACATCCTGCCCAAAAATGTGTTTTCGTCCCTCTGTCGCCAAATGGCACAGCCGCTGTGCAAAACCACCTTTCAGCTAACAAAGTGATTGAGCCGCTATTCATGAGGTGGCCTGACAAGCAGGCCCGTGTTGAAAATGTGGAGTGAAACCACCACCACGTGCCTACGATGTGAAGGTTTCCAACTGTAGCACCCCACCCGGTACAGACTGACAGGCATCAGGAGTGTGACTTGGGATCATTGGATGTAATGCTCACGCCATTCCACCCCCCCATCCCTACCCTGCAGCCACTGACAGGCATTGTGGTGTGCTTTGCACTGTTCAGCCACAAAGTTCGCCCCATGGTCCTATACTGCACCCACACCAGCATATTTCCTTATGGAATGGGGTAAGTATAATGCCCAAAGATCCCAAAGCACACCCCGACACTTGTTTTTTTATCACAACTCTATTTTTCCTCCTTGCAGCCACAGTCCTGCTATACATTCAGCCACCGCTCCTACCTTCACCTCCAATCCTGAAGCCGACATGCCCAGCTGGCATATGCAGCTCTGACCATCGAGAGGGGCTTCCCCCTTCAGCCCCCACGCCTGGCAAAGATCTGCTACCGACACATGACTATTTCAGGCATCGTCGGCCAGTGAAGTGAGCGGCCATCAAGCTGCCATGGACCATGCTGCATTTTCCACTTTTTCTCCAATGGGAACACAGACGTGCAATGATGTCCACGCACTACGTGCAAACATCTGCCATGCTCCCTGCCCACTGAGCACCCATGCCATTGCAGTTCCTCCAGGCGTCCCCGGGGACCGCCAGATCATGGTGTGCACCCACACCTTTTCCCCAGGACTAGGAGAGCTGTCGTCGGATGCTCGATCCTAGTCATCCGCTGCTGACCCCTGATGACCCGGGCTCGTTCCCAAACCCGGGTCACCTGTGTGAAGCGAGGTGTGGCATCCAGCGCCTCAACCCTCAGTACCACCGGGCTGGCCCACAACCCGACACTTGTCAGTGTCTACAGGGTAGGGTGAGGTACAATGGCATGAGCGTTATAACTGATGACCCAAAGGCACACCCCACTGCCTGTCACTCTCTACAGGGTGGGGGTTGGGTTTGCGCCACTTCAATACTTCACTGCCATTCCTATTATCCATCTCTAGCTCCGGCACTGCCAATGCCAATGCCAGCATGACAACATTCGGCATTCACAAATGCTTGTTTCTCTTTGGTTTGGTCCGGTCTGGAGGGGACCCACCCACCTAGGTTGGGAGTCAGGATCTCTCCTCAGCTCAGAAGTCAGAGAACCGAATAAGATAAGAAGCTTACCTAAGGAATTCGGTATGTGCTGCTGCTACCAACAGGTACTGATTTTATTTTTCTTTCTGGTGACTGCTGGTGGTAATTATTGTTGGCATAAGTAAGAGCAGCACCGGAGGTGGAGGTGTCATGACCACGACTGGCACAAGTAAGTCAAGTGCCCGCTATTTGTTTTGTTTTTCTTGCAGAGGTGGGGTGGTGGGTGACCTGACTGGCTGGAAGCAATGAAGCATGCATTGGCCAATGGCCATTGAGGTAATGGGGTGGGTGGCTAAGAAGAAGACTAGTAGAGTCTTCCACTTGCACGTTGCTGGTGCTGGGAGTACACCATTTTGTATTATTCTTTCTAATGGAGGTGGTAATCAGGTAAGGTCAGGCCTGGAGGTGGAGGTCCAGGATGGGCACAAGTGCCTGCTGTTTTTCTTTCTGGCAGAGGTGGGTGATCTGTCTGGGAGCATTGGCCATTGGGGTAATGGGGTGGATGGGTGGCTAAGAGACTTGCAAGTTGCTTGGAGTGCAGCACAACCTAAACCAACAGGTACATTCATTTGTGTATTATTCTTTCTGGTGGTACTCAAGTAAAGCCAGGACTGGAAGTGGAGGTCCAGGATGGGCACAAATGCTGGCAGTTTTTTTTTTTTTCAGAGGTGGTTGACCTGGCTGGAAATGTATTTTAGAGTAGTTATTAAATAACCAGGAAAAACACATCACCAATACAGCAATATAGTCACTATCATCATACCAATCAGATAGTCTTTTTTTAGAAGTAGTTCACTTTGTGTATTTTGACAGTTTCTAAGGTTTCATACTGAGGACCTCTAACAGCCACAAGCAATATGTTTCCATAACTAATCAGAAGTGGATTCCAGGTATTTTGCAACAATCACTAAGGAATATCTGTTTATGATGAGCACTCTGTTAAATGCAATACAAAAGATGCCCTGACTCACTAGTACAAGTAATTTTCAGGGACTGCTTTGGGTAATTTTATTTCCAGCACTCTGATAGATATTGCTTGTGGTTGTTGGAGGCCCTCAGCATGAAACCTTAGAAACTGCCACAGTGCCTTTTTGCTGTACCACGGTAGCTACTGTATGTCATAGAGCCAAGCACGTCCAGTACAACTGCTCTTTGAAACTGAAACAACACCATGAACAGCGTGAGTCTGTGTATTGTGTTTACTATGTCAGATGGTGGGGTGAGTAACTTAAAATACAGTTACAATATATAGTCAGGGCTTACTGTGTATGGAAGGCAGCCCCTTTGAAAACGTTGTGCACATTCTAAAGATGCTATGTGCATGTTTTATCTTTAACTCAGTTGTGTTTCCCCCCTCATGGTCACTCCTGCAACTTTCAGTTTCTCCACTCTGCTCACTCACACACAATGTTGTCCCCCCCTTTCATGTTCAAGGTCCATTTGCTGTTATCTCATCCCCTTGATGAAAATGCTGCCTGTGTATAGTTGCTTATACATTATTCCTTATTAAATGTATAGAAAACCTTTCTGTATTAATTAATTTCTTAGGCCTCCATTAAAATGCCTGTCCTGTATATCTCCTTGCTGTTCCTAATCCTCTTCTCCCCAGGTCGTAGTTTAAAACAAGCCCATCCAATCTCTGCTTGCTTGGTAAAATATTTTATGACTAAATAAATACATACATACGTAGATACATACATACATACATAAATAAAATAGAATATGGTCAACTATACCAACTCAACCAGGTTTTCCTTTCTGTAACTGTGATGATATCAAGGACCTCTCAAGTTTCTCTTTGGAGGTCCTTATCATGTCGTCACAACCCCTTGACAGAAAAACAGCTCTGTTGTGCATGGTTTTTATTTTTATTTTATTTATTTATTTTTATTTATCAAGTCTAGGATTACAAATACCTTTGAGCCATGACTCTTTTACAAAGGTTCCAAGTCAGAGAAATACAAATTATGGGGAACATCAAGACAGGCATTACAACAATGTGGACATTGCAAACAGAGTACAGATTAATACAGTTCAAGGGTAGCATTGTAACGAGGCAGCCAGCGGCATTTGTCAGAGAAGATAGACAACAGATAAGAAGTGCCAGAGTCATAGGGAGAGGGAAGAGGGTAAGGGGGGAGAAGGAATGTAGGAAGGGTGGCAAGAGGGTGAAAAGTGCAGCATTGGGTATACCAAGATGTGAGGGTAGAATCCAGTGGTGGGGGGACAACTAGAGCAGAAAGGGAAGTGGAGAACAAGGTTAAGTTGGGCAGTCACAGGAGCTGTTGGTAGTGAGATAGTCCCGGAGCCTAGTTTTAAACATACCAATAGTTGGGGCAGAGGAGATGGTTGGGCTGAGGCCATTGAACCAGAGTGGCGCTCGATAAGCAAAAGAGCGTTGTCCCTGTGAAGTGTGGCAGTGGGGGACTTTCAGTAGCTGTAGTGTAGATCTCCTAAGGTGCCATTTGCTAATTCAGTGTTGTAACAGAGTTGAGACCCCAGAAGGTGCAAGGCCAAGGTAGATTTTTTTCACCATGGAGCAGGTGAGAAACTTTATGTGGTTTGATAGTTGGAGCCAGCTGGTCTGAGTGTACAGGTCACATGTGTGGGTGAGACGGTGAGCACCAGTGATGAGCCAACATGCTTTATTTAAGGTAGTTGAGGCATCTAAGGGTTGTGGTTGTGGCCGAGCCATAAATGATGAGACCATAGTCTATTACAGAGATCACAGAGCTCAGGACTGCAACCTTCAAAGCTTCTGGCATGAGGTGTGGTCTGTGTTTGTAGAGGAGACCAAGCCGTAGTATTAGCAGCTCTAGCTACATTATCTACATGAAGTCCATAGGAGAGATTAGGGTCAAGCTGTATCCCTAAGTATTTGAAGAACCCACCTGATCTAGAGTGTTCTCTGGGTGGTGGAGATAGCCAAGTGGTGTAGCTTGTGTGGGTTATGAGCTGCAGAAGAGCATAGATTTGGTTTTCTTGTCATTGAGGACCAGTTTATGATTAAGAAACCATGTCTCTACAGAACTGAAACCAAGTTGAAGTTTGTGTTGAAGAATTGCAGGATCTTTGTGAGTGGAGAATCAACAGCATCATCGGCATATAGTATGATCTGCTCAGAGCAGTGGTAAGGGAGGGAGTTTAAGAAAAGGCTAAAAAGGAGGGGTCCCAGTATGGATCCCTGTGGGACACCCAAGCGAACAGGCAGGGTGTTAGAAAGAGTGTCCGCAATTTTTACTCTCTGTGACCGGTTTTCTAGGTAGCTTTTAAACCAGAGAGAAGAGTCAGGTGATAGCCTGGCATTCAGTAGTTGGTATATTAATAATCCATGGTGTACTGTATTGAAGGCCTTGGAGAGGTCGACGAAAACGGCCCCTGTGAGAAGGCCATTGTCAAGGGATTTGTGCAAAGCTCCAGTGAACTCAAGAAGGGTTGTGGTGGTGCTGTGATCTTTCCGGAAGCCATGTTGTTGTGGACAAGGTATATTGTATTTATCCAAGTGGTCGGTAAGTTGATCAGCCACGATGCACTCAAGTACCTTAGAGAGTGGGGGCAGTATGGAGATAGGGCGATAATTTGAGTGAATCGTCTTGTCCCCACTTTTATGGATGGGTGTCAAGGTGGCTGTTTTCCATAGGTCCGGGAATTTTCCACAGCTGAGAGAGAGGTTTAGGATTTTTGTTAATGGATGAATTACCTCATCGAGGGTGAGCAAAAGAAGCTTAAGGTCCAGGGTGTCGCTACTAGATCTAGATTTAGAGATAGCTGCAGTAATATAGCGGTGAGCTTCATTCAGGCTTGCCTTCCTGAAGTAGAAGAGGAGATGGTTAGACTGAGGGGCTGAGGTATTTGGGGAGTAGGCCCTGTTTTCGAAAAAGTCATGGGGAAGAACAGCACTAAGGTCTGAAAAAGCCGTGTTAAAGATGTTTGCGATCACCTTGGGGTCAAGGGTTGAGGATCCATCAACCATTAACATGGCCAGAGAGGTGTTTGGCTGCTTCCCTGTGACATCCTTGATATTGTCCCAGAAAGCACGAACATTTCCCCATGTATTGGTGAGAGCATCTTTGTAATAGGTGGATTTCATTAGCCGTATGACTTTTGTGCAGGCATTTCATGCTTGTTTGTAATTTTGGATGTCCAGTTGTTTGCCAGTGGCCCTGGCAACTGCCCAGAGGTGATCCCTTAGTTTCAGCTGTGAGAGAAAAGCCGCGGTGACCCATGGGTTAGAGAGAGATTTTGTTTTGCGCCTTTTAGCAGGGGCAAAGAGGTCGCAGGCTTTGTTGAAAATTGAGATGAAGTGATCAAGAGCCAAGTTAGCATCTGTTGCTTCATAGATGGGTAGCCAGTCTTGTAGAAGCAGGTGTTGTTTGAGATGTGGAAGTTTTCCATGAGGAAGGACTCTGCTAGTGATAATTTTGGGAGGGGGCTTAAGGAATTTGTTAGACCATGCACACATGACTGGGGAGTGGTCATTGAGTGAGTCTGGGAGAATGGTCGTACAAGAAATCCTTGTGGGGTGAGTGGTGAGGACCCAATCCAAGAGGGTACTGGTGCCAGTCTTGTAGTTAATCCTAGTAGGGGAGTTTACCATTTGCATGAGGTTAGCAGCTGAGATGGAGTCTTTATAGGCACTGGCACTCGATGCTAACCAGTTTATGTTGAAAGGGTTGAAATGTAAGGTTGCCCATACATTATTCTATACATTTAGAATGTTTCATCTGTACAGACACGATGAGCAGAAGCTTGTTTCCAGTTGTGACCTGTTAAGAAAAATTAAGTACAAGGAGCTTAAGTGACTTGTCCAAGATCACACAGTATGCAAGTGGTGGTTGTGGGATTCAAACCTGAGTCTGCTGGGTCTCCATGTTCACAGCTGTGCCCCCCCCTTCACCATCAAGCTTTTTATACACCAGTACCAGTCTGCCTGGGCTTCACATCAGGATTACAGGGGCTACCTCCCAAACATGTTGTCTGCTTTCATTCCCCATTCTCTGATGAGGTCCACGTGGAGAAGGGCCTGACAGTGCCTGCGTGACTCATTTAGACATACCACCATGTTTTTTTTTCCATTTTGTTTCTTCCTTTCAGAAAGTAAAATGACCATTTATCACCTACCACACACTACCTCCCCCTCCTCCAGTCCTATATACTGCACCAACTCAAGCCTACCCCCTGTACATATCCACAGTAATTATCCCTAAACACTGTTGTTAAAAGCCTCCATCCCTGTCACTGTGTTTCCAGAGCTCCCAGAGCTACAGATTTCTGTATTTTGCAGGGAAATGGAGCTATCTACAAGAAAAATGGTCACATAGTCCTGCATTGGTTATACAGGAACATTAATGTATTCTACAAGAAAAATATCAAATCAATCTAGGAGCACTTGGTTTCTAACTTCGGACTCCATCCCTACCTACATAGCCCATACAGTTTAAACACCCCCAATTTTAGTTCCCTCCCCAGTTTCTGCACCTTTTTCATTTATACCACTTATTCTCCTCATTTGTATCCATTTCTACAACAACCCCTGTTTGTGCTCCAGTTTCTGTCTATCCACCCAATTCCCCAGACCTACCCTTCCACATTTCTTCCTCTTTCCCTATTTGTGCCAAATTTCTGCCCCCTTCAACCCAAATCCTTCCCCTCCTCTCTTACATTGTCTGAATGGATGATGAGCCCGAAGTCTGCGAACTGTTCCAATTAACAGCAATCACTCAAGAAGACAGATAAAAAGTTTGTCAAAGCAAGAAGCTGTGGGCAGAGATGAGGGACACCACACCGAAGGGTAACTATCATTATTCATCTCACAACTCCTCCCCCACTCACCAGCATTGCTCTGTCTCTATCTTTTTCCTTCTCTCTATTTCACCCATGCCATCTCTCTTTGACTTGAGGGAATGTGGATGTGAAAGAGCAGACAACATGTTTGCTGCTGCCACGGCTGCACTTTCTTTCCTGCACACCAATCCCTTGGCAATTTCCCCCAGAAATGTACATAAACTTCCCAACATGATCAAATAACCAAACATTAATACAAATATATATTCCTCACCTCAAACACCACAACCATCGACACTGCACCACACTCATCCTCCTGACTGTCCCTTCTTTTGCAGTACTTCCTCTTTGTTTTGCTGCCACTGCTGCTCTCCTCACCCCAGCACTAATGGTATCAGTACCGAACAGACTCACCAGACCCAGACCCAAACACTCATGAGAAGAGAGATGCAACCTATTAGCTGCAGCTCTTTACTCCTCCGAAGATCTTGCCTCTTCAATTTTGCTCACTTTCACCATCTTTTTTTCTTCTTCCCTCAACACCCATGACCCAGCAAAATCATCCAACTTGGCTTGGCTCTTTCCAACTCACTCCTCAAACCCTCACTAACACTAACCTCTGCTGCCTGTCTCTTGGCTCAGTCTCTTCCTGCTGTCCACCAAAACTGATAAACCACTCCACCACAGTACCTATATAATCTGCTCATGCACTAATTGGCCATTCTGATGCCAAAAGGACTGGTGGTGGGTGCAGTGCATGGCCAATGGCTGATTAGCAGGTGGAGCTGTGAGATGAAGGTGGTGGTTGGCAGTGGACAAGTCTTCACATTTAAAGCCCCCACCCCCCAACAAAGACACAAAATTTGGCCATAAAACTAACTGCCCAGGTCATTCTCCTGAAAAAAAAATGAAACATAAAAAAAGGAGCTCTGTTTCAAGGCACCCCTATCGCATGGTGCCCGAGGCAGTCACCTAGTTCACCTATCCTTAAGGCTGGCCCAGTGCAATGCAATGTGAGCACTCTCATTAAAGGGGAACAGTCACCACCAAGGGCCCCCACACTCAAGTGTGGGGATGGTGACAATATGCACTTTGTACTCAAAAGCACTTTGGTTTACTTACTGTTTATTGTAGTATAGTAGATTACATTAGACTAATTTTGCTTAACTGTAGGCTGATATCTTCTGTTAATACAAATCCCAGAATCCTCTGCAGATGACATCTGAGCAGTAGGCAGCAGTGAGAAGATTCAATGGCATGCAGTACATGTAGAGTTTATGTAAGCTCTGATCTTTTATTTGCTGGTCCTGTTGTCCTCCATGGCCAATGTACAGTCACAGAGGACTATACTTATCCCCGGGAGAAAAGCAATCCTAGAAAACATCTGATTGAAGATTATAAAAGCTCTAACACACACTGCAGGCTATTGAATCTCCCAGTACTGCCTACTGCTCTGATGTCAGCTGAAGGAGATTCTGAGATTTATAGTAAAGGAAGATGTCAACCTACAACTAAGCAAAATTAGTCTGATATAATCTCCTATAGTACAGTTAACAGTAAGTAAACCAAAACATTTTTGCCCACAAAGTGCACATTGGGACCAACACAACACTTGAGTGCGGGGTCCGTTGTGCTGACTGTTCCTTTTTAAGAGTTCTGTACCAGGTCGCACATCTCTAATGTCATTCCCAGAACTCAGGTATATGACTTCAGACATTTTGGGGGACAAACTGCACGTAGCTCCAGAGAACATCAACATGATGATACATTCTAGAGTACACCATGACTTAGTGAATGTCAGATGAGACGTGCCTCTTTCCAATGGGTAATTAACCCAAACAATACTCTTCAACTAGAACTATAATGCAAGGCTACTTTAATGGTCTATTTCAAAACCAATGAAAATTTATATAGGGTGTGAAGGGAGCACCAAAAGGATGTTTATTAACAAAAATTACAATCTTTCAAAGATCCCCAGCAGACTGGGTTACAGCATGTAAATGGGAATAAAAAAGTAGAAAGTAACTAAAATGAAGCATACCCCCATGTGACAGGGTTGAATAAGACCCTGCCCCATGTGTTATGCAGAAAGAGTTTAAATGCGAGGGTCTGTTCTATCATTTCCTTTTCTGTCTCTTCTTTAGTTGCACAACCAAATTTTCTTGTGAGACCTAGGAACTGAACACTCCGACGGTTTTGCTATTTTCCCTCCTCTCGCTATCTCCCTGCCTTCCCTTGCTATTTCTGTCTCTTCTTTCCCCTTGCATATCTGCAGTTATAGAAAATATATGTGAATCTCTGAGTAAAACTGTATGTGAAACCAGGATCCCTTTGTTTAAAACTGTATATACTGTAGTTATACTGTTGAAATGATTGCAAAAAAGCTATTTGGAACTCAAGGGGTTAACCTGAGATGCAGTTTGAAAGCCTTTTGCAGAGTTGTCAGCAAGAGGTCAGTTCTGGGACACCATGTACTGTTTTACTGCACCTGCAAAGAATGAAACTGACAAGAACATTCTGTAAACATACAAGAACATTCCATGAGAAGCATGTTGTTTTCTTAGCAAGTTTCCCAGGCACAGACTTATAAAAAGAGCAGCAATGCTTGTGCAAGAGAGAGACAGAGACTGAGATTTGAAATTGAGAAGAAACACTCAGAAAAAAGCATTTGTCAATGCCAACTGTTGATTGCGTTGGTCTGTTGAGCTCACTCAGTGGCCCTGTGTCACTCGCTCGTTCTGTTTCTCCCGGTGCTGCAGGCTGCACCTTTGTACGGGGCTCCTGGCTGCATTGGCATGTTTTTTCTGCCCACAAAGAAATCTGCAGCCGTCCTGACAGAGCTGTGTTGAGGTGGGTCACTCGCCCCCCCTCTGTTGCTCATTCTGTTTCTGCTGGCGCTGCGGGCTGCCCTTTTGTACTGGGCTCCCGCCTCTGTTGGAGACTTTTTCTGCCCACAAAGAAATGTGCAGCAGTCCTGACACAGGTCCATTGAGCTACCTCATTCCCCCTCTCTCACTCATTCCATTTCTGCCGGCGCTGCAGGCTGGCCTTTTGTACAGGGCTCCAGCCTACGTTGCCGCCTTTTTCTGCACACAAAGCAATCTACAGCAGTCACGCTAGAGGTCTGTTGAGCTCGCTCACTCCCCCTCTCTCAAGAGCTCATTGTGTTTGTCCCAGTGCTGCTGGATGCCCTTTTGTACTGGACTTCTGCCTGCATTGGTACCTTAGTCTGGCCACAGAGAAATTTGCAGCTGTCCCAGCACAGCTCCGTTGAGGTCGGCTCTCTCCGCCTGTCTCACTCTGTCATTCTGTTTCTCCTGGTGTTGCAGGCTGCTGCTTTGTACTGGGCTTCTGCCTGCATTAGCAGGTTTTGCTGCCCACAAAGAAATCTGCAGCTGTCCCGACACAGCTCTGTTGAGGTGGGTCACTCCCCCTCTGTCACTCGCTCATTCTGTTTCTGCTGGCGCTGCAGGCTGCCCTTTTGTACTGGGCTCCTGCCTCTGTTGGCGGCTTTTTCTGCCCACAAAGAAATCTGCAGCATTCCTGACACAGGTCGGTTGAGGTAGCTCACTCCCCCCTCTCACTGTCCCATTCCGTTTCTGTCAGTGCTGCAGGCTGACCTTTTGTACTGGGCTCCTGCCTGCTTTGCTACCTTTTTCTACCCACAAAGAAATCCACAGCAGTCATGAAAGAGCTCTGTTGAGCTTGCTCACTGCCCCTCTCTCACTCACTCAATGCGTTTCTTCAAGCGCTGCAGGCTGCCCTTTTGTACTGGGTTCCTGCCTGCGTTGGTAGCTTTTTCTGCCCACAAACACATCTACAGCAGTTCCGAGAGAGTTCCGTTGAGTTCGCTCACTCCCCCCCTCTCAGTCGCTCGTTCCGTTTCTGCTGGTGCTGCAGGCTGGCCTTTTGTACTGGGCATCTGCCTGCATTGCCGCCTTTTCCGAGCCACAAAGAAATCTGCAGCAGTCATGATACACCTCCGTTGAGCTTGCTCACTCCCTCCCCTCATTTGCTCGTTCTGTTTGTCCCAGCACTGCCGGCTTTCCTTTTGTACTGGGCTCCTGCCTGCATTGCCACCTTTTCCTGCCCACAAAGAAATCCACAGCTGTCCTGAAAGAGCTCCATTGAGGTCACCCGCTCACTACCCCGTCTCACTCACTCATTCTGTTTCTCTTGACGCTGCAGGCTGCCCTTTTGTACTGGACTCCTGCCTCTGTCGGCATTTTTGTCTGCCCACAAAGAAATCTGCAGCAGTCCCAACACAGTTCCGTTGGCCTCATTCACTCCCCCTGTCTCACTTGTTCATTTCATTTCTGCCAGTGCTGCAGGCTGCCCTTCTGTACTGGGCTTCTGCCAGCGTAGCCACCCTTATCTTCCCACAAAGAAATCCTCAGCAGTGATGATAGAGATCTGTTGAGCTTGCTCAGTCCCCCTCTCTCACTTGCTCATTCTGTTTGTCCCACCGCTGCAAGCTGCCCTTTTGTACTCAGGCCCTGCATGCATTGCTACCTTTTCCTGCCCACAAACAAATCCGCAGTAGTCCCGACACAGCTCCTTTGAGCTCACTCACTCCCCCTCCCTCACTTGCTCGTTCTGTGTCTCCCAGCACTGCAGGCTGCCCTTTTGTACTGGGCTCCTGCCTGTGTTACTGCCTTTTCCTGCCCACAAAGAAATCCACAGCAGTCCCGACAGAGCTCAGTTGAGCTTGGTCACTCCCTCCCAGTCACTTGATCCTAATCTGCCCCAAACACTGATTTCTGACAGTGACTGCGATATTCTGCACCAGAAGCATGGAAACACATTTCAGCCAGGATGTGAAAAATGACAGCTGTACTGTTCATAAGGAGGTGTGAACAAATGCCAGTGTTGAAAATCTGGTGTGAAAATATTACTGATTTGCAAACTTACAAGGGTGTGTGGAAACTGCGTAATGCACATTTGTAACACACTCATTTTATGGACTTTTGTCACCAAATTTTCAACATAGGCATTTTAGGGCCTCTGCTAATGAACAGTGTCATTGTCATTTTCATAATGTGTACTGAACACAGATTTCCCACAGCAACCATGCTATTCTGCGCCGGAACTGTGAAAACACATTTCGGCTAGCATATGAAAAATGACAGCAGTACTGTTCATAAGGAGGTGCAGAAGAATGACAATGCTGAAAATCTGGAGTGAAAATATAAATTTGAGAACTGACAAGCATGCATGCAAACTGCACAATGCACGCTTGTAACACAGTCATTTTATGGACTATCATCACCAATTTTTTTATATAGGCATTTTAGGACCTCTGCTCATGAACAATGCCACTGTCAGTTTCTTAATCTGTGTGGAATACTGATTTCCCACACTGACCGCGCTATTCTGCGCCAGAAGTGCGAAAACACATTTCAGCCAGGTGTGAAAAATGACAGCTGTACTGTTCACAAGGAGGTCTGAAAAAATGGCAGTGTTGAAAATCTGGGGTGAAAATATTGCAAATTCGCAAAGTTATAAGCATGCGTAGCAACTGCGCAATGCACACTCGAAAAACAGTTATTTTTTGGATTTTTCCCACCAAATTTGCAACATAGGCTTTTTGAGAGCCCACCTCATGAACACTTGCACTGTCGTTTCGTTAATCAGTCCTGAAAGATGATTCTGTGCAGTGACCACGAAATCATCTTTTGGGGCTGATTAATGCCATGACAGTGATACAATTCATGAGGAGGGGTCCCAAAAACCCCATGTTGAAAATGTGGTGCCAAAATTCCAAAAAATGCCTGAGATATGCATCAAAGTTGAAAAAACCCTATTTATTCCATTATACAGCTTATCAGCATTTCCTCAGTTCGCAGTTGGCTTTGAAGAGTGCAGACGTGTTCCCGGTCCACTGAAGATCATCGCACCAGACTCCGGAGGTTAGTATGGGGTAAGGGGGGTGTGGGGAGACAGGGTGCACAGTGGGTGGGTGCACATTGTGGGAGGGGCAGGGAGACTGCTGAGGGACCATTTCTTTCTCTACAGGTAAAAAAAAATGATATCTCGGGACTGTTTTTTTAATTTTACAGGGGAATGTGGCATGCTGGGGTGGGCTCCCAGCATGCCAACGGAGTCTTCTGTTTGGGGAGGGCAGCTGTAGTCAATGGGGGATTGGGCACCCCTGTCAGCACACAAGAAACGGGAGGCAGTGTTACATTATGCCGATGGGGATTGGGCACCCCCGTCAGCACACAACAAAGGGTGAGGCTGTTACATTTTGCTGACAGGGGGTGACATAATACCGACTGGGATTGGGCACCCAGTCGGCAAACAACCAAAGTGGGGGGTTTTACATAATGCCGATGGGAGAGGGCTCCCTGTCAGCAACATAAAGTGTGGGGCACATGCTGCAGAGGGGGATTGGGCACCCCCTTAGCGGGGGGTTAATATTGTTAGTGAATGTGGTGGCAAGCCGCCGCTATGTTCATAAACAATATCACTGTTTCAGGGTCCCGCCCTGCAATGACAGGTCACTCCCTCTTTGCAGCGAATGGCTGATGCTGCAATGACGAGGTGGCCCCTGATTGCAGCGGCTAATTTTTTACAAGTTGGTGGCACGCTGGCTGAACTAGTGTCAGCAGCAGCATGCCACAGCATTGGGGGATGTAGGACAAGCCTTTACAGGCTGTGGGGGCATTGACCACAACAGTGCCTTGCCTCCACAACCTGCTTGAGCAGAAACCTGCCGCAACATGTTTCTTGCGCATGTGCACAATCAACATAAAAAGGACTCTGTTTTATATGTTTGTACTGCCGTTGTAAATAGTTATGCTGAACAATTTTTTATTTTGCTGTTATTAATAATAAAATGCTATTTGCAAATTTTGAAACTGCTCCTGGTTCTCCTGGTTTTCCTATGCTTCCTGACCTGTGTCTCGACGACACCCCAATCATAGTAGTACCACAGTAACTATTTTATTCTTTAGAAAATAAAACTGAAATGGTTGGTTATCCCAGGAACTGGCTGAAGCAACATTAAAGAAGTCACATTTGAGCAGCCAGGTCTGCCTGTATGAAATTCCCAACCTAATCATCTGTGATAATACTTAGTCCTGGGAGGACAGTGGGAACAGCAAACAAGAGATCACAGCTTGTACCGGCAAAGTCATCAATTGGTTTGAGTCCTTTTTGACAGATAGGAAACAATGGGTAGTGATGGGGAGTTTCTCCTCCAGCCCAAAGTCCCTGTCCTGTGGAGTTCCCCGGGGCTCGATCTTCTCACTCATGTTGATTGCAGTGTACATGCTGCCCCTGGGTGACATCATTAGGCATTGCAGTCTGGATTTTCACTGCTATGCACATGATACCCAGCTGTATATGTCCTTTGCACCCAGAACATCAGACACTGTGGACATGCTAAATAATTGCCTGTCTGAGAGCCAGGATGGGATTTCCTCTAACTGGCTGAGGCTCAACCAGGATAAGACAGAGGTACTAGTGATTGAGCAGGGCCATTAGCGGGATGCGGACACCACCAGATCAGGAACAGGATTGTTCCTGGGTGCCACCTTGCTGGTGGCAAACAATAAGGTGAGAAATTTGGGCATCATCCTTGACAACAGATTGACACTTGATGCTCAGGTGTCTTCCATTGTCCGAAGTGGTTTTTACCATTTGGGGAATGTTACCCGGATTAAACCTTTAATCCCAACTGATGATCTGAACTCACTTGTGCATGCTTTTATCACATCCAGACTTGATTAATGCAATGCTCTTTACTTCGGAGTCAGAGGGGGTAACCTTCTCTGACTGCAGCTGGTGCAGAATGCTGCAGCAAGGTTGTTGAGGGGCCTTCCTAGGTCCACTCATATAACCCCGATTTTGCACAAATTGCACTGGCTGCTGGTCAAGTGGAGGATAGCCTTTAAGGTGGGCTTGCTCACCTATAAGGCCCTATACAGATCAGGTTCTGGTTATCTGTCAGACCTTCTGACGCCTGCCTGCCTGGTGCGCTCACGCCACTCTTCCATGGAGGACTTTCTCATAGTCCCGAGGGTGCAGCTCAAAACATATGGAAACTGCACCCTTGATGTTGCCAGGCCTGCTTATTGGAACTCTTTGCCATGACCTGTAAGAGAGGCCCCTTCTGTAGAGAGCTTTAAATGTGGACTTAAAGCACACCTGTTTAAACAAGCTTTTAATGTTTAGTAGTATCTTAATGGGGGTTAGAGTTTTGATTTATTATTTATTAAGTAGTTTTAATTGCACTGACTCTGACTTAGATTATTGTTATTATTGATATGTGTTTTAAATGTTTGCACCTCTATGTAAAGCACCCATAGCCCCTGGGATTGGGCACTGAACAAATAAAATTTTACTTACTTACCTACTTACTTACTAAAAACTCTAACATGTACTGCAGACTACTGAATCTCCCACTTCTGAAGTCCAGTTCTGACATCAGCTGCAAGGCATTCTGGGATTTCTGGCTACAGCGAATGCCAGCTTGGGAGTCAGCAGAATCAGTCTGATACAATCTTCTGTTCTACAATAAACAGCAAGTTAAAAGGTGTTTTTTTGCACGCAACTACATATTAGGACCAGCCCCACAACTGGGTATGGAGTTCTTAGTGCTGTTACCCTTTAAAATGTGTTTGTCAGGTAAGAACACTTTCTACAATAAACAGCAAGTTAAATGGTGTTTTTTTGCATGCAACTACATATTAGGACCAGCCCCACAACTGGGTATGGAGTTCTTAGTGCTGTTACCCTTTAAAATGTGTTTGTCAGGTAAGAACACTAGAGTATCCAATGCCCATTTTCAAGGGGGACCACAGGCAAAACAATAGCATATGCACCAGATCCTCCTTTGCCCCTGAGTTACACAAACATAGATCTTTTAATTCAGAAGATTTTATCTTATTATGGCTTGCTTTTAATCCAATATACAAAATGATTATTCCCCACAAATCAGGATCGGTAATAGTGATTTGCAAAACTGGGAAACTTCACTCTGCAAATTAATTAGCAAATTCTACTCCTTTTACTAAGTTAATCTGCCAGGCGAAGTCCAGATTTGTGGAAAACTGATAACTCCGCAAAATGCGAAGTTGGCAACTCCGCTGGTGGAGTTTGGCACAGAGGCAAAGTTTTCAGCGTGCAAAGTTGGTAACTTCGCTGGCCCTATGAACAGTTTTACTTCAATTACACAGTTCAAAATCCATCTGTTGACAAAACCTGAACAGAGTCCACTCTGAAGAAAGGGGGGTTACTAGCAGGGTACTGCAGGGTTCAGTACTGGGAACAGTCCTCTTTAATGTCTTTATAAGTGACATTGCAGAGGGATTGGAAGCAAAAGTATGTCTCTTTGCAGACAACACAAAGATCTGCAACAGGGTCAATACAGAAGGTGGAGTGGAAAGAATGCAAAGGGACTTGGCAAGGTTGGAGGAATGGTCAGAGGTATGGCAGCTCAGATTCAATGCAAAGAAGTGCAAAGTAATGCACCTGGGAAACAAAAACCCAGAGGAAGAGTACGCAATGGGGGGTGAGATACTAACAACAAAAATGGAAAGGGACCTGGGGTAGTCATATCAGATGACCTTAAGGTGGGCAAGCAATGTGAGATGTCAGTAAGGAGGGCTGGGGGGATACTGGGATGCATAGGGAGAGGCATCACCAGTGGAAAACAGGAAGTCGTTATCCCTCTGTACAGACAGTTGGTGAGACCCCATCTGGAGTACTGCATGCAGTTCTGGAGACCCCATCTCCGCAAAGACATAAATAGGATGGAGGCTGTCCAGAGGAGGGCAACTAAAATGGTGCAGGGTCTGCACCAGAAGACATACTAAGATAGATTAAAGGAGCTTAATATGTATACCCTTGAGGACAGGAGGGAGAGGGGAGATGTGACAGAAACTTTCAAGTACCTCAAGGGAATCAACAAAGTCCAAGAGGGTATCATCTTTCAGAAAAAGAGATGTGCAAGAACAAGGGGGCACAATTTGAAGATAGAGGGGGGATGACTCAGAGGTAATGTGAGGAAGTATTTTTTCGTGGAGAGGGTTGTGTATACATGGAACAGCCTTCCTGAGGAGGTTGTGGGGTCAGAAACAGTGGGGGAATTCAAGAATGCATGGGACACACATAAGGTAATTCTAGTGGGGGGTAGGAGAAAGTAGACTGTTGGTTAACTAGGATTTGCAGCTTATCCATTAGGGAAGGAAATGGGCAGACTAGGTGGGCCAAGTGGACCTTTTCTGCCATCAAATTCTATGTTTCTACGTAACCTCAACATTCCCTGGTGTGCAGTGCACCTCCCCATGCTCATCACCAGTCGTTCTTAAAACCTAAACTTTCCCTGGTGTCTACTGTCCCTCCTCCAACCTTGGTCACTGGTCTGATGTGTATAAATAACATTTCCCTGGTGTCTAGTGGTTCCCCCCCCCACTGATCACCAGCTCGATGTAAAAATTACCCTTTCCCTGGTGTCTCGTGGTCCCTCCTCACTGATTATTGGCCAGATGTACAATAGATACTTGCCCTGGTGTCTAGTGGACCTCTTACCCCTGCAGGTAGTGCCCAACCATCCCACTCCTCCCCCAAGATCCAGTGACCAGCACACCCCTCCACTCTCCACCACAGACAACCACCAATGGAGCTATCAATGAGAGCGTATTGTAACAGTATGTGCTCATTGACAGCTCAGTTGGTGGCTGGCTGTGGTGGAGAGTGAAGGGCTGTGCTGATCGCCAGCTCAGGGTTGGGAGTGAGGTGGTGAGGCACTCCTGCCAAGGTGGGGGTCCACTAGACACCAGTGAAAGTGTCTATTGTACACTGGGCCAGCTATCAATGGGGAGGAACCACAAGACACCAGGGAAAGTGTTATTTTTACATCAGGCTGGCAATCAGCGATGGGGGACCACTAGACACCAGGGAAAGTGTCTTTTACAGATCAAGTTAGCGATCAGCGAGGGGGGACCACTAGACACCAGGAAAGTGTCTTTTATACATCATGCCAGTGACTGGCAAGGGGGGGGGAACCTCTAAACACCAGGGAAAGTGTCATTTTCATATCAGGCAGCAAACAGGGAGGAGGGAACCATTACGCACCAGGGAAGGTGTCTTTTATATGCATTAAGCCAGTGATCGGTGAGGGGGGAGGGCACTAGACACCAGGGAAAGATTTTTATATAATTTTTTCCTGTAGATGTATACCTACACAGAAAGCTGCTCAGCTGTTTGCCAGCGGCTTTATGTACCACCCCAAAATCACCTCCCAACTTGATTATGGTGCCAAATCCACAAGTCTGATTATCATCAAAAATGCATCAAATATGCACCTCCTCTTGGACTATAACTATACCAAGATTCAGACAAACTGGACAAAATGTGACTGAGTTATGCCTAAACAACCCAAAAAGAATAGCTGGTGGAAGTCATTTTGACCCAACTTCACCTTTGTGTACACCAAGGAGAAGTTATAGGTGAAGTTGCAAGGTGAAGTTACAAATGGTGAATTTCCTGTTAAATAGAAAAACTCTGCAAAGTCATCCGTGGAGGCAAATTTGGCAACTTTGCTGGAATTTTGCCAGTGAATTAAACATCTCCAATCAGAAAGCACACATTTTATATGGTTCAAAAGTATGATTCACTTTGAAAATCTATCGTTGCAGGCTAAAGTGACTTTTTCAGATCATTGCAATATCAATTGTTCTTTCAACAGCTCCTAATCTTTTTTTTTTTTTAATTTAGTTATTTAACCAGGTGAGACACACTAAGCTGAAAGCTTTTTTACAGGCATAACCTGGGAGCACAGGGAAGTTAAGTGACTTGCTCAGGGTCACACAGTATGTAAATGGAAGCTGTGGGATTCAAACCCAGGTCTGATCTGCTGGATATCACCAAATTTGCAGCGCAGAGCCTTAAACCACTGTGCTCTACTGCCTCCCTCTATCAAGGATACAATGTTTATACTTTTCAGAGAATATGACATTCTTAGTGGTAAGGTCTCAGAGATAGCCAAATCCTATTGTGTCCAGCATATTCTTTAAAAATGCAAGCTGTGGTATTATGCAGTTTTTGTCCAGCAATGAAGTTTCTTTCCTTACAACAAGCATAAGGTAAAGCACTCTGATCCCAAAGATCCTCCCAAAAACTATGTTTCCAGATCCTCAGTTAGGGAATAAGTCAAAATGTCCACAGCAAATAAGAAAGGAGGTGAGAGGTCATTATTAATTAACTACCAGTAGTCATGTAATAAGTGTAAATAAAATGACTGGGTGGGCCAACACAAACTTTTCTTTTAAAAAATAAGCAAAAGGAATCTTTTTTCTATCTGATCCTTTCAAAGTTCTAGCAGCACATAAATGAAATGCTAGGAAAGCATACCCCTAAAGTATGTATCTAGCTATTGGAGACATCTGAGGTTGTTATTAATAATGCACTGAAACTAGTGTGTGCACTTCCTGGATGCCATGGTCGCAGTAAAAAATGGAACACTGCACGCTTCTCTGTAAAGGCAACAACCTACAGACAGATGAGGTTACATTCACAGCTTGATTGATCTTTCATCTTTCACCTTTCATGCACCAAAACATCCATAATAAACAGTGAGGACATCCAGTGCCACCACATATGTTCCAACTAGGAAGGTTGGGATATAGCGGACCTGGTGGCATGAAGGGCAGAGGCACTTATGACTTACCTGCCATCACACTGGTGACCTGGGTTGAGGACAGGGATCCCCACTGGGGATCAGTGGGGGGAGGAGGAGTGAGCATACTGACAGATACATTCTTCCTTGTGGGAGCAGCCTGCTCTACCACAACATCGGAGCTTTGGTGGCATCGGTTGTGAGCAGTAGGTTCAGGTGGGGGATGCTTCCGGTGGACTACTTCAGCATACATCTAATGAAATGTGCACATCAAGCCGCCATCCCTTTTGAGTGTCCAGGGCTTGGGGACCAGAAAATTGGAAAACAAACCTGCCTGCCAGATGACGCCATCCCTCCTTACAGGCCACGCAATTGCCTACACTGCACCCACCCACAACAGAGCTAAACACCTCCCAGGTTTAGGAGGGAGGACCTGGGGACTCTTCCATTTTGGGAAGAAAACCATGGGGCACTGCCATGGTTAGCTAGGTAAGTCCCAGAGACAGCTAGATGATGAGGCTGTGGGAAAGACAGCAGATAGAGGCAGGCAGGCAGGGTGAATGGGGTTATAAAGTGCAGTAAAAAGACAAAAATAAAAGGAAGACAGGGATAGCCATCTTGGCACACTAAAAGAATCCTTCAAGCAGAAGAGATAAATCCAACACTATTGACAGGAATAACCAGTCCACGCTGTGTATGCCCACAGAAGACCTAATAAAGTACAAGCCAAAGAGAACATCCGAACATACACCGGTGATAGTGAAATACAACCCAGAATTTGACAAAATATGAAAAAAAAGTAAAAGATTTACAACTATGATTACCTTCAAGATGACATTCTAACACATATATTTTTCACACTGCTAGTACTGGCCTTCCACCAACCACCAAACCCTAAGTAGAAGCTGATGTAAAGCAAACCTTCAACAGAGCTGCAGTTAGGCAAGAATGGTACAAAACCATGCAAAACATCTTGCTGCAAACTATGTGCACACATCTCTCCTGAGACAGCTGTTAATCACAATGGAAAATCTATTGAAATCCAAAATCCATACTCCTGCTCTTGCAGTAATGTAGTATATATGAGAGAGTGTACAACACATGAGGATGGCTGCTGTAGTATATTGGTGAAACTGGACAAACACTCAAAACAAGAATGAACAGCCACAGACTCACAATCACACACAAAAGAGAGACTACATCAGTAGGGAACATTTTTCAAGACCAGGCCACTCAATCAGTGAACTTACTGTCAGATTATTAAAAGGTAATTTCAAGAGTATTCAGGCATGATGAACATTTGAACTGAAAATGATCCAACTTTTCAACACCAAAGGAAAAGGACTTAATAAAGATGTTGACGTTCTGGCACATTACCAGAGATAAAGTCATAACAACCCTTCTAAGATGAGCTTGATCCTAAACTTCTCTACCTTTCTGCTCCTGCAATTGCTTATCCTAGCTCCCTAATCCTTAACCTGTCCTTTTTTTCTGACCAAGTATCCTCATCCTGGAAACACGCTGTAGTTCTTCTTCTCCCCAAGGGTGGTGACACATCCACTCCTGACAACTATTGCCCCATTTCCCTCCTTCCTACCCTTGCCAAACTTCAAGAACATTTAGTTCTTTCTCAGCTATCACCCTTCCTCTCTGATTCCTCCTTCTTCACCCACTTCCAATCTGGTTTTTGGAAGAATCACTCAACAACCACCTCCCTCCTCAGGCTTACTGACTCCATCCTTTCAGGGATGGATGATGGCCTGATCATCTCGGCCATCTTTGTCAACCTAGCCAAAGCTTTCAACACTGTTTCCCATCCCCTGCTTCTTGATTCACTCTCCTCAGCTGAGCTTGCTCCATCAGCCACCAACTGGTTTAAATCCTACCTCATTGGCAGGACCCAATGAGTGAGAATCCTTGATTCCATCTCCCCTCCACTCCCCATCAACACTGGTGTCCCTTAGAGCTCAGTGCTTGATCCCCTACTCTTCTCCATTTTCCTTAATTATCTTCCCACAGCCTGCTCATCCTCTTCTATGCACATGTATGCTGATGATACTGTTTTGTATAGTTCCGGCAAAAACTCTGCTGCTGTGCAAACCAGCTTACAGCATGACTTCAATCAAGTTCAGCTCTGGTTTGCTTCTCAACAGCTTTTTCTAAATGCCAAGAAGGCAGTGTCAATGACCTTTTGCACCAGGTAGAAACTCTCTAGGCTTCCGACCCTATCCACCTTCCACACCCTTGATGGGACCATCTTGGAGGACATCTCCTCATTTAGATATCTGGGGGTTTGGCTGGATCAGCACCTCAACTTCTCTGTATATATCGATGCTATCCTGAATAAACTGCGCCCCAAGCTTGGTGCCCTGTACAGAAATCGTAGTTGCATCCTGCTGACTGCGAGGTGCAAAATTGTCCAGAAGATGATACTCCCCATCTTTGACTACTGTGACGTAGTCTATGGTGCTGCTCCCAAATCTTCCCTGACCAAGTTGGACACTTTCTTTAACTCCTTTTGCCACTTTGCTATAGACTCTCCTTCCTGCTCCCACCACTGTGAACTCTATCACTCTCTAATCTTCCTTCCACTGTCTCACAGATGCATCTCTCACTGTGCCAAACTAGCCTCCAAATTCTGGTTCAGGGGCTCCCCTCCTATCTCTCATCCTCTCTCCCCCCACCAACTCTCTCAGATCAAATGACTCCCGCAGCTTGAAGGTCTCTCGCTGCTCCACCCTCATTGATCAGACTGGTTTCAGGAAATCAGGAAATGGCTACCCCTTCTCCTCATATTCAGTTCTTGCATCTCCCTGTCTCTTCTCCACCTGTCCTTCTGGGTCACCAGTGTGCACAACCTAACCCCACCCTTTTTACTCCAACAGCACTTGTGTACTACCTTGAGCCTGCTCTAAGTACACTCAAGCACTATAAATGGTGCTATCGCATTATTACTGTTTTGTATATTTATATGTTCTTTTGTATGATTTTGAACATGTACTGTAATTTACCCAATGTTCCACTACTGTTTATTGTACAATACCTTGTATTCCAACTGTTGCACAATCTTACAGTGTTGTATTGTTTGTACTACCCACATACTATCGTAACTGATCATCCTTCACAACCCTATGTAACCCCTCCCCCCAGGTTGCACCCTGAGAAGAGCAACTTGTTGTTCAGTGTGCCCTCCTGGTGAAACTTTTCAATAAATAAAATAAATAAATAAATCCACCTCCCCAAATGCTTCAATAGTTTTTCTTTTATTTCCTTTCATTCTTAAACTACCTTATCAGCACCCTCTCCTCCGAAGAAAAAGCAACTATTACTTTGATTTTGACCCTGTCTCTGCAGTAGGCACTCTTGAAATGACAATGGAATATGTTGCAATTCTTCCTGCCTGTGTGTTGTTATGAATTGGAATTGATTTTGTGGGTCTTTTATGTTTAAGCAAACTGCGCCATATCTCATCTGATTCCCCCTCCAGCCTTATATCTGGCTTGTAATTCGGCTCTGCTTCCCCTGACCTGATGAAGGAAACATAACTCTCAAACGTTAGCCTTGGAAACAATTTTGTCAATCCAGTGAAAGTTATCACCTGTAACATATGTGTTGTTTTATTTATTTTTTTCTTCTATATCACCGACTGGACAAATACAGCTACCACAGTTCTTAGTGGAACATATCATTTTTTTTTCCTTTTAGACTTTTTGGCAAGGAAAGGTATACTGATCTGAAGCTCCTTTGTAAATACAACCTGGGTGCACCAGTTCAGGCTTACACAGTATGCAAGTGGAGGTTGTGGGTTTCAAACCCAGCTCTGTTAGGACTCCAGGTTCATTGCTTGGTACTTTAATCTCTAGGATCTATTGCCTCCTTAATGAATTTCTGTTCTTAATATAGCGACACTGACCCCAATAGAATAATGAAAATAATGAATCTGGATACTAATAAATCAAAGGTAAATGGTTCTGGGCAGTAAATTTTATTTTAAACACATAAACAAGGCTGAAGTTTTCAAATGTATTTAAGAGCAACTGACACCTCTAGGAAAAATTTGTGATGGGTTTTAAATGACTACCATACAAAATTGTGTTCTGGGACATCTATGTTTTTAAACTGGCTATATAAACATGTACTGTGCTTCGGTTTCGGTGGGGTTGCTTTTAAGAGCAGAGCTGTCCTAGGATCACTCTGTTAATAATATCTAGGTGCTGTATAACTTTGAACAGTGAAGACATTAAGTTGGTGTCTGGTTCGTACTTGTAACCAAGTGATATTTTTGATTGTTTTTAATGATCAGATTCTGTGTGGTGCGTTTGATTAACTAATTCTGTGGACTATAAATATGGGCACTACAAGGTGTTACAGTTCACTCTGAGGAAGCTTGGGAGCCCCCAAGTGAAACATCAGTACATGTGTTGGCTTGCCATGACGTCACTTAGTAACCACCGGTAGTTTTTTTCCATCTGCCACTGGAGCCTTTCAAGCATTGTGTGCACAACGTAAATAAACAGTAAGAGATATTTACTACATGTACAATTGTCTGAGTCAGTTTTTTTGCTGTGGAAGCTATTTAATTTGTTTGGGTCCATAATTAATCTTTGTTAGCATCACAGCCGTGTCCTGGTGCTTATCCATTATTATGTGAGAAAACTTTGTGGGGCAAAACATTTCAGCAAAATATAACTTAATAATTAAAATATTTTAGTATTACCTTTGCTCTTTATGATATTTAATGTTTAACCAGGTATAGCACACTAAGCTGAAAGCTTTTTTTACAGGAGCGACCTGGGAGCACAAGGAGGTTAAGTGACTTGCTCAGGGTCATATAGTATGTAAGTGGAAGCTGTAAGATTCAAACCCAGGTCTGGTCTGCTGGATGTCACCAGAGTTGCAGCTCAGAGCCTTAGACCACTGCGCTATACTGCCTCCAAAATTAATATATTGCCATGAAAACTGAGAGCTAACAATTTACAGCCTGTCCTTTCTTGCTGGTCATTCCCCACTTGAAGTCGCAATCTTTTCTTCGTGACATCACAATCTGCTGCCAGGGATGCAAATGCAATGTCTCAAGCAGAGGATTATGACTTTAGGTGGGGAATAAGCAGACCCAGCAGATAAAGCAGAAGGGACAAACATACTCTTTAAATGCAAATGTCCTTGGGAAGCAAGAACAAGAGATACACAGAAAATACATGAACTATGAACAAACTTGTCTCTGTGTTCTGTTTTCAAACATTTTCCTACAGGCATTAAAAGCTCTTTAAGGGAATGCATGTTAAAACAAGGGTAGGAGGTTGGGTGGTGTGCGCATACGTTTACTAAACATTGCTGCCAAGAGCCAGCTGTCCCTATGAGTAAGTTAATTAATCTGTCTTTGTGTACTGTCCAAGAATGTGAAAACAAGCCTCAGTGGCCGGCCCTTGCAGCGGATGGATTTCCGCTTACTTGCGGCATGGCGACAGGTTCGGGAACGAGCCTGGGGAAGCTGGAGGGCTGGCCGGGGGAGAGGGCTTGAGCATCCTAGGGACTGCTCGTCCTCTCTGGGGGGGAGGGGGGAACCAGAGCCTGGCTCTTGACTGACCCTGGGTGGAGACCCAAGGTGTAGCAAGGCCGATGGCAAAGAAAGAAGGGGGGTGACGTGCCAGACATCGGCGCTCAGTGCCTTGACGTCAGGGGACATGGCATGTCACGAGAAAGAACACCGGAAAAAAGCACCTTGTGGTCTCCCGGTAGACGGAGCACTAGGCCCTGACCCTCAATGCCCCTGCCTGCCCAGAGACAGCATCCTGACGAAAATTTCGTAGTCTTGGGGTGTATAGGGCCCCACCTGGGGGGTAAACCAAGGCTCTGTGGGGGATGGACTGCTCTGGTCTACAGGCAGGTGAGCGAGGGCTGAAAAGGCTGTAGAGTGACTCCAAGAGAGGGGACACAGGGAGAGGGGAGTAAAAAAAAAAAAAAACAAGCCTCAGTTATTCCTATGCACAAGGGGAAATGCAACTGTTGTGAACAGTTATCAACCATTTGCCATCCAGTCATCACTATTAAAGCTATTTGAGAGAGTAGTTCATGATGAACTTTTAACTTATTTTTCAAGTACAAACTATGAACCAAGGTTCAGCATGGGGTTTAAAGCAGCAACAGTATGATGTCATCACTGTACTGTAGGTTTTAAGGAATACTTACAGTACATGGGGCTGGTGACTATGCAGAGACAGTACCTGTTGACATAACTTTGTTGACCACAGGCTTTTGCTAACAAAACTACAGCCCTTAGGTTGTCTGATTCAGCAATTGGTTAGTTTACTGGCCATCTCCTTTATGCTAGGTGAGGGAAGTATGCCCAGGAACCCCAGGTCCAGTCATGTTAGCATGTAACTCCATGGTTAGAGTGCTGAGACGGTGTTCCAGGGACCTGGGTTTAATTTCCAGTAGGTCACATTATTTCTTTCTCACTGCAATTTGTCATCTCTCTTAGTAACAGATGATCATGCTATATAATGTTCTCTTTCTCCAAAAAAAACATCTAGATAGGTTCCCTTGATTCAATACTTGGGCCCCTTTTGTTAGTCTTCTTATTTAATGAAATTATTTGGTCTGCAGACCTGCTAATATCAGAGAGGCACAGTGATGTCATTATATTTGGGGCTGAGAGGACAATTCCATGCAAAACATCAATTGTTGGCAGCTTATTGCTTGGCCATCTCTTGACATATGAGCATAGAATTTGAAAAGCTCCCATTTTTTGCTAGGATTGCATGACCTGTCATTTTTTTTAAGTTTCATGCAGCAGTTTTTGTGTTACCAAGTGATAAAACTTTCAAATGTGACAAGTGCCTTTTTTCTCATCAATTTCTAAAAAAAAATGGCTAGGATTTGAAACATGAAACTTTCAGACTCATTAGATTCTGTCCCAAGGATGGTGCATTAAATCAATCAACCAATCAATCAATCTTTATTTAACCAGCTGAAACACCATTGAGTGGAAACTCATTTGAAAGGCGGACCTGGGTTCAGAAGCATAACAAAAGGACAAAGTGCTACAAAAAATAAAACAGGAAAATTGAGAGTTTAAACAACAATGTGTAGAGTACAATGAAATAAGAGCAATAACAGTAGAAGATAGAAAGCAGCAATTATAAACAAGATTTACATATAGTATACAATATATGTGCAAATTGTACCAATGTACATTACAGTGTAATAGGAATATGCAAATCAAAGTGATGATTTTGTAAGGGGGGTTAGAAGGGGTACAAGTACAGAGGTGGAAAACAAGGAGGGCGAGGAGTGGGAAGTGTTGCAGAGCTAAAGATAAAGGGGGGAGAGGTAAGGGGTACAAGCAAAGGGAACAACCAGAGGGTCACAGGATAGGTGCCCCAGTCCCTAGGATTCAGTGTTTTAAAATCAAAATATTACATAGAAACATAGAAACATAGAATTTGACGGCAGATAAGGACCTCTTGGCCCACCTAGTCTGACCATTTTCTTACCTAATAGATAAGCTGAGATGCTAGTTAACCAACAGCTTCCTTCCTTCCTCCTACCCCCCACTAGGACTGCCTTATGTCTGTCCCATGCATTCTTGAATTCCCCCACTGTACTTGACTCCACGACCTCCTCAGGGAGGCTGTTCCATGCATCCACAACCCTCTCCATGAGCAATTGCTTCCTCACATTACATCTGAGTCATCCCCCCTCCATCTTCAAATTGTGCCCCCTTGTTCTTGCACATCTCTTTTTCTGAAAGATGCTACCCTCTTGGACTTTGTTGATTCCCTTGAGGTACTTGAAAGTTTCTATCATGTCCCTTTTCTCCCTTCTTTCCTCAAGGGTATACATATTAAGCTCCATTAATCTTTCTTCGTATGTCTTCTGGTGCAGACCCTGCACCATTTTGGTTGCCCTCCTCTGGACAGCCTCCACTCTGTCTATGTCTTTGCAGAGATGGGGTCTCCAGAACAGCACACAATACACCAGATGGGGTCTCACCAACTGTCTGTACAGAGGGATAGATTTTTTAGAAAAAAAGAAGTTATAAACAAAATGAAATATGAGATCCGCACAAGCATGGTTCAAACAAGCATTGGACAATGCCAGATATTCACTTGATTGTATTTGCTGTGTAATTGTTGGGCATAGATAGTGTAGCAGCCATCAGAATTTAAGCAATAAGACAAGACAGGGTGTGTGTTATGGTGGGATAACAGCACATCTTGAGTGTGTTGTGAGGCATGATGCATTGCTGAGTGCCTTCAACCACCTGGGAAGTTCCATTATCCCACCAAAATGTAAACTCTGGAATGTCTTATTGTGATTATAAAATAGGCCCAAGATTTTTTTTTGGAGGGGGTATAAAAATACACAAAAATAAAATAATGTTAAAAAGGACAGAAAATCATTTCTAGCTGGCAACTGTTTACAAAGTTCTTATCCTCAAAAATGATATGCATTCCCTAAATTATCCATATTTCACTGTACCTAAATAAAAAGTAATTCGAAAAACTGTATTTTGCATTGTTTTGTTTTTATGGACAACATTCTGTTACAGTTCTCTTCATGGAACCAATAATTCGGAGTTTTAGCTATATCATGGTTTGTGCACAGAGCTCTAAGCATAGTTCTGATAGGCCAACAGCTCATAATACTCATTCTGTACACAAACTGTGACATAGTAAAAACTCCAAATTACTGGCTCCATGATGAGAACTGTAACAGAATACTGCCCATAAAAATACAAAAAAAATGTAAAATACAGTTTTTCTCATCACTTTTTATTCACATACAGTTAAATATGGATAATTTAGGTGAATGCATATCATTTCTGAGAATAAGAATTTTATAAACAACTGCCAATTAGAAATGATTTCCTGTCTCCTTTAAGCATTTTAATAATTTTTTTTTAAATCTTCCTCTATCCCAACAAAATAGTCCCCGCACATCCCAACATTTGGCACACCATCTCAGTTTCAAATATAGTACACAATAAATGCATTTTTTCAAATATACCCTTAAACTCTCCATTTTGACATACTCACCCCATTTACCTGTTTCCTCATCTTTTCTCCTTCTTCTTTATATTATTTCCTCCCTTTACCCCACCTTGTTTCTGTTCTAGCTTTCCTGCACTCAATAGATGGAATGTTTACTACAGATGGAATACAAGAATTCAAACTTCTGCTCAGTTCAACTGATAAAATGTTTACCCCCTCACTCACATAACAGAAGATCCCAGATGGAACCAGGGCTTCTATTGTTTCTATAGCAGGTTGAACAGCAGTGATTGTCCTGGTAAGCAGGTAAGGATAGGTGGGGGAATTTTCATGATCAGCAAAGAAACACCAAGGGCCAGATATTCAAAAGTTTGCGCTGAGCACAAACCAGTTGCACCCCATTTGCGCTGGGCCACCATAATCAAAAGACCAAATAGCACCAGCACAACGTGAAAGTGGCAGTGCTAAAAGATAATGCATGCATGGGGCAAAGTGAGGGGCAGGGACATGAATATTGGCACAACAGTATATTCAGTGCCACATTGCCATGCAACGTGTGTTAGTGCAACACATAGCAAGGCACAATTTACCGCCTATAAAAAGGTAGTCTTAAACCAGGGCAAACCACGGGGGGGGGGGGCTATGGACACAGCACAAGGCAACATGGTGGTCAGGAATAACCCTGTGATGGTTTACCTGATGACAGCTTTCATTGAGAAGGAACAGAGGGAAGAAGGCCACCCTGGGCCACTCCGTAGGCCAAGGAGGAGATATGCTGCAAACAGAATGTACCACCATTGAGACACTCACAGTTGCCCACCTTGTGGGACAGTATCATCTCAGTAGGGTCCTGCTGGAGCAGTTCTGTGAGCTCCTGCATGAGCAGCTGCAGTCTAACACCCAGCTCAGCCATGCCATGACAGTTGAGCAAAAGGTGTCAGCTGCAATGTGCTTTCCATCCACTAGGTCCTTCCAGACACTGGTTGGGGATACCATCAGTGTGTCACAGTCTGCCACATCATGCCTCCTGACCAAGTTCCTAGATTTCCTGCTCCCACATTCTGGTGAATTCACTGTATTCCCCAGCATGGCAGTGGAGCGCAAAGAAACAATGCAGCAATTCCATCAGGTTGTGCACCTCCCCAACAGTACTTGGTGCCATTGACAGCACCCACATTGCCATCCGTGCACCACCTGGTGAAGGAGGTGACACCTTCCTCAAAAGGAAGGGTTATCACTCCATTCATTGCCAGGTGGTGTATGATGCAACTGGGCATATCATCAATGTCCTAGCATGGTACCCCAGCAGTGCCGTCAAAGCCTTCATCTGGCAGCAGTCCCAGTTGTACAAGGCATTTGAGGGTAGCCAGATACCCAGTGGACATCTTGTTGGTGAGTATCTGCAGCAGACATGACCACAATCTGGGACAGTGCCACAATACAGCGCACAAAGGAGGGAGAGGGTGGAGGGTGGAGGGGGAGGGTATACAGGTACACAGGTCAACCAAACAGAAGGGGCTGCAAACTGGTCAGGGTGAGTGACACAGTACACACCTGCTAACAATGATTCCACAGGGAACAGTGCCTGTCCCTTGCAATCCTGGCTCTTAACCCCAGTACTTCAGCCAGCAAATGTGGCTGAGGAGAGATACAATAAGGCATACGTCACAACACAGAATAACATTGAGCATGCCTTCGGCATGCTCAAAATTAGATTTAGATGCCTGGACTGTTCCAGTGGTGCCCCAGAATATACCCCTCAGAAGGTATGCCACATATTCCTAGCCTGTTGTATGTTGCACAACATGGTGCTAAACCATGGAATAAGCCTGCCAGGACCTGAGGTACATGCTGACAGTGACCCAGAGCAGAGGTCCAGGGGATAGTGGAGCACCTCAATAGGCATGACCCACACATGGCCAGGGGGGCCCAGGAGCACAAGCTGATTGAACTTTATCGGTACCCTGACACAGATGGGCGGGTGAGTGAAAACAACATGGACAACATACATGCTTTCAATAGTGTATTTGCAGTGTATGCACAAAAAAACCAAAAACAGCACTCATGAATTGCCAAAGTGGGTATTATTTTAATCAAACCACCACAAACATCATGTAAAAAGAAGCACAGTAGCCCTGACCGGTTTCGCACTGATGTGCTTCTTAAGAGGGAAGTCTTTTATTTACGGTATATACAGCATAGTAGCAAGAACACAACGTTGATAAAATGCACAAAACAAACTAAAAAACACAAGTATGGCACACTGGTGATACAGGGATTGTGGTGGGATATGTTTATGTACAATAAAGTGCATGTGAAGGGGTCAGGTGGGGAAGGGTGCAATAAGGTGTAGCACACACACAGCACTAATGCCATCTCCCACCACGGGTCCTCACAGATGCCCTACTGCGAGCACAGGTGGGGGGGGTGTACTGTGGACCAGGGAGCTGATAAGCAATGTTTCTGAAGATGGCGACACCCTGAGACAACCCCGACCATGGCCTATGCTGTGTGTAGCTGAGGACATGCACCACCCAGTGGTCTGTGGAGTGCCCATGGATGATGGTGTAGCAGCAGTGCTAGCCAGCCTCAACCTGCCACTCCGTGATGTGGATGCAATCCAGGAGACACTTCCAGCATGCCAACAGCATGTGCCAGTGGTGCAACACTGTCTAGCCATCCCAACATCTCTCACTGTGGCTCTGAGCTCCCTCACAGCCCCAGTGAGGTCATCATAGATATGGTGGAGGACATTCAGGAATCATGCTTGCTGCCCCTCCACATGCTGGTCAGTATGTATGAGGACTGCATACACTGCCTTCCAGAACTGGGACAGTTCCTGCCTTACCTTCTTCTGGATGGCATGCAGTTCTCTCTGTGTGGCAGACTGTGAGTCCACCACAGACTGGAGGAGCTGCTGGACCACCAAGCCATCCTGGCCCTGGAGTGCATGGTCACCTGGGACATTGGGTCAAAGAAGTGGCTATTGGTGACCAGTGGGGTGTGAGTGGCCCACATCCTGTGTGGCTGCGTGCCTCACTGGTTGCAGTGTCTTGCATGTTGTGGGGGTGATCAGCTGTGGCAACAGGATGGCCGTCTATGGACACCTATTGTGTCCGGCAGGTGGTGTGGGAGCCTGCGGTTGAGGTGGTCACACCTGTGGCAGTGTTTGTGTGGGTGGTGATGGTGGTGGTGGCACTGGAGGTACAGGAGGCATGGTCCTCAAGGAACATTGCCAGCACCAAAGGCACTGTGTGCCTGGTGGGAGATGGCGTTGAGGCCGTGATGGCCCCACTGTTGTCAGCCTCTGACTGCTCTGCTGTGGCTTGGGATATTTCTGATGGGGAGATCCCCCCCCCCACCACGGCAGCAATGGTGGCAAGATAGTACTCTGGGAGAATGTATGTGTCCTTATCATTGTCAGACATGTCCTTGAACAATAAGGCCATGGACACCCCCTTTTCAGCCTGTGCCAGTGGTCTCTGTATCCTGGATGTGGATGGGCCATCATCCTCCTTCAACTGTTCCATGGCTGTGGTGCCAACACTCTGTGCTGTGGACAGAGAAGAATACTGTAAGTGTGATGCACAGTACACAGTGGTCCTGTACCACTACCGCCACATGCAAACCACAACAGTGAAGTCAAGCACACCCAGAGCAGACACAAAACAGGTGACCAGTGCCTAACTACCCACTCATTCAGGGTGTACACATTTCCACGCTCAGAATGTGGATCCTACAGGCATGCACATGACTAACACCAAATGTAATCATCATACCCTACACACGTGAAGACTGCCACCCATAGGGAGGTAATAGGTAAAGTACCAGTGACACACATGGCAGTATGCCACACCACATGCGGAAGGCACACCTGATGCCAAGAAACCCCCTATGTGCATGGGCACAGGGACTCTGTCTGCAGAGTACAACATGACTGTGTTATCATGTCATATGCAGCAAGTCCGGTAGTGCAGTGGACACACCACCAGACAGTGCCATATTGCACACAGGCCATCACAATGCACGCGTGTGCACAGGCCAGGGCAGCAGTGTGCTACAACAGAGGCTGAGCATCGTGTATACCCATGCATAGACTTTCATACCATGGTGTTACACAGCCATGGACTCACATGTCCTGTATGATGTGAGCTGTGTCTCACAACCACTGCTGCTGACACCTGCAATGGCCACAGTCCTGATGATGGATGCCATCACTACTAAAACAGGGTCCACTGGTGTGGCAAGCTCTGCCAGCTGAGGACCACCTCCCTGTGCCTTGTAGTGCCTGGTGGCATGCTTTCTGGTCCTCTTTTGCCTGGCACTGAAGGTCATGCAATCTGTTATGGACTGCATCCATCGTACTTCACCTTCCTCTGACAGAATTCACCTCTGCTGTCACTTCAGCCCACAGGCTTCCTCACTGGGGCACTGGTGTTTTTTTATCATCTCATCAAGTTCTCCCTGGCCTTGTATGCATCAACCAGAGCCTTCAGCTCCTCCCCGGAGAACTTGTAGCTTCGCAGCCTTTCCCTGCCACCAGAGGCACCTGTGTGGGGCTATATAGAGCCAGTGGTCAGTGGCCGTCCCATACGGGTGGGTGTGTGTGTGTGTGTGTGTGTGTGTGTGTGTGTATACACACATCCTATGGGTGACACTGTGGCATCGGTTATGGGCAGGCATCACAGGGATGTAGTATGTCGGCCTGCCCCCATGCTGTCCCTGCCCAACAATGTCCTCCACATGTCCATCTGTTGTCTGTGGACACATGACGGTACTGATGTGCCACATAGATACAAGCAGCAACCAGCACTGTGAGGGCTGTACTAGGTCCCATGTGTTGCCTGCACACCAGATGGTGTGTGACGTGAGGTGGCCGCAGGGACTGGTCGAGATGGCCTAGTGCACATTGTGACCCAGTTGATGCACAGCATGGCATGGAGTACACATACGCATGATTGTGTCACAGAACACTGCCATGTGGACAGTATTGCTGTGTTGTACGTTGTCAGTGCCCACCCCCGGGAAATATACTGCATACCTGTGAATGCACACAGGCATCCGTATGTGTTTCACAATGTGTGAACCCAGTGCCACTGTCACAGCGTATATATGGGCTACAACAGGTCAACGGATGCGGCACTCTGTTTGTCCACACCTACATGCTGGGCCTGCTGCATGTGTTACTGCAACATTCTACTTTAGCTGACACATTGCTTTCCATTAATGTTCACCACAAAAACTGTAGCCCCAGCTCACTGTATCAGACCTCACACAATGTTGCAGATTATAATAGCAGTGTATTGACTGAGGGACACCTACCTGTACCTGTGGAAGTCGTCTCCTGAGAGATGGTGAGGCCTAGTGTTGACAGTATTGAATTCAGCTCTCTGTCTGCATTTCCTGTCAGCTCTGCAGGTGGTGCTAGGATACCACTGAAATAACCCGGGCAATCCACACATGGTAATGCATGCAAATGAGGCCATAATGACATACTAATGTGATAATTTACACTCTGATTGCCTAAGTAGGCTCATTTGCATACCACCTCTGAATATTACAAATATTAGTGCGGGGCAAACACGATTGCATGGGCAAACAGTTGGTGCAGTGGTGCAGCGCTAAGAGGTTTGCGCCAGGCAGACTGAATTAGCACCACTCATAGGCCACATGTGTGATGATGTCATCACGGGGAAGGTCACACACGTGTCGCGTATGCTCAGTGGTGCACATCTGAGTTAGCGTGGTGCTATACTATATTGCACAGCACCATCCACAGCTAGCATGGCGCTACCACAAGTGAACTTCATTTTGTGGCTCAAAGCAGCAGTGGTGTCAGGGTGTTGCCACAAGAGTGTCAAATATCAAGTATGGCAGCCAGAGGGCATGTCAGGGCGGTGGTCCAGCGGGACCAGAGGTGAAGGGAGACTGAGATAGCAAACCTGGTGTAGCTTGTCATGGCCAGGGAGTGCTAGCTCTTTGGTAATATGCACGAGAGGGACAGGCCTCACTGACAGGTGTGGGCATCCATTGCACACCACCTGTCACAGCACACTGGGATAGCCAGCACTGGAGAACAGTACAGGCAAAGATATGTGAACCTGCAGTGGAGGGAAAGGCAGCGACTTGACCATTTCAGGTGCATGGTATGTGATGGCACTGTGTCTGCGCCAGGTAAGTGAACACCTTTCTCCAGCTGAGCCTTTTGCATGTCAGTGAGTGTGGGCTGCCATGTACACACTACACATGTGGTACGTGTGTAAGGAGGGTCACTGCACACATGCCTGTCATGCTGCTGGGTAAGTCCCAAAAAGTGCCCTGTGTGCATCAATATGGGTACAATGGTGCCCGTGTGTGGGTCAACAGTGCCAGTGTCTGTGGTCATACATGTGACGTGCACTGTGGTATCATGTGGAAGGTATCAGGGTAGTCCATCACTGGTTGTGTAGCACATGTACATTGCATCTATAGTGCATGTGTGTCCCATGTGCCATATGCTTGTTGGGGAGGGTCACTTTACACTGTCTGACAGTTGCGCAATGTGTACCTGGCACAGTTGGGGGAAGGTTATTGATGCCCATGATGGTACTGATACTATTCTATTCCCTTCAGGGGACTGCAGTGAGGGCACAGCCAGAGGCCCCAGGATCCCAGACAGCAGGCCTGGGACATTGGTTATGGGCAGCAGGATGCCGCACGTGATTATGCACCTTTGTTGTCTACTTGCTGAGTGGGGCATGTTTGGTACCCTTTACGGCACTGTGTCACCAACATATGTGCATTTGTCCAGTGTCATGTCACTGGTCTCGGGGGCATGTGGCCATGGGATGCCTAAGGTGCTGTGCTGCTGGGGATGGCATCGCCCACACCAACTGCTGCCTGTGGTACAGTGCACCTGGACACTGCCTAGCCTGCCCACACAAACTGTGGGCCTGTGTTGTGGCAGCATATGGCTGCTCACAGTCCTGCACTGCTGCGTCACGGTGTGTTCTGCATGCCTGTGCCATGTGGGGGTTGTACTCTGCACATCGCACTTACCTACAGGGCACACGCCCTCCCTGGTGCTGTGCTACATCTGCACCCTGAGTGTTGCATGTCAGCCATTCAGTGGCCCTGTTTTACATCTGTGTCTCTGACATGGTGGCATGGGCATCACTGCCTCCTTGCATCCTGTGCATTGGACTGTGCATGATGGTCTACAGTCCACCACGGGCATATCTGTCAACGCCGATGGGCTGTGTAAGGGGTGCTGCTATCCCACTGTGTTCTCCATGCGAGATGTGCATGGACTGTCCGCTACCATTCCACGGTTGTATTGTACCATTGCCCGTGGCTATCTCCTCCTGTGTCATGTGGTGCACTACACCCGTTCATATGCTGTGGCCATGTTTGCACTGTATACAGTGTACTGCAGCTGTATGGTGTGTGGTACTCATGACTGTGTAATGCTGGGTGGGTGTATTGTCAGGTTCCTGTAGCTACGTGTCTGCCCACAGCATGCGTACACCACTTGGCATGGACATGGTCCTTGTTGACATTGTGTACTCACAGTGGTGTGGGCATGTGTGTGCCATCTACATCACGCATGTATACCAGTCACATTGCACTGTGTGTTCCGGTGTGCCAAAATGTCGGGGCTGTGCTGCACACTGCATCACCAAACCATGGTCTTCCCATGGAGGGGGTTGTTGCTACTGGCGGGCGGCTCAGTGGTGTGTCGAGCTCAGGTACTGTATCCATCACATGTCCACACAACACACTTGTGTCATGGACAATGTCTGTGGCTGTGCACGGGGGTGTGGGAACACCTGCATAGTATCTGCTACACAACCCTGTGGATTGCCACTACAGGCCGCAGTCTGTTGCCATGTGGACAGTGGTTGTGAGGTTTCTGATTGTGATGTCACACTGTTCCCTGGCTCTACCTTCTGTTCCATTGGGCAGCATGTCCCAGTCATTATGTTGCTATGGTCTACTTACAGTTGGTATGAGACAGACTGTGGTTTACCTTAGGGGTGTTGTATAGCAGTACTGTGACAGGGGCTACATTGGGTATGCATAGGGCATTGTCCCATCTGTGGTGGTAGTGGCAATGGCCTTACAGGCTTTCACATCAGTGTGGGATGGGCATGTGCTGCATACAGGCATAGGTCGGGTGGCATGTGCACTGTTTCAATTGCTGGGTACGTGGTCATAGTGGTTGGGACTTGCTGTCCTTCTCTGGGGACACATCCTGAGTTCTACATTGCTCTACAGTGTCAGTGCACCATTCTTACATGGGCATCATTCCCCATAGGTCAACATTGGCGTTCCATGTGGACCAGATGTCCTGAGAAGGGAGAGGGTGGGGAAAATTTCTGAAGTGCATTGTGTGCCTGCAGTGCATGATGATCGAGCAGCAGGCAGTGCTGATAGATGCAACTAGGTGAATTGCTACGCTCCTGGATCAGCGTCTTCCAGAGCAGAACCAAGCTGCCAACCCTTAATCCCCCCTTCCCTTTTTTGTCACCATTCCCTGTCCCACACCTTCCCATTTTGATTATTGCTTATTTTGAAAATATCTATACATAGTTTCCATTGGTGTTTATACAATATATATTTTTTCTTGTTGAATTCCTGTGTCCTGACTCTTTCTTGGGTACCTGTAGTTGGTGTCATTGCTGGGCTGTGTTGCACCAACTGACCATCTATTTTACCATGATGGATGCCATCCTGGCCTCTTTTGTGGTGCTGGTATTGCCACAGCTCTCCCTACGCTGTCTGTGGCTATGCATCTGACAGTGGGTTGTTGTGGGGCACGGTAGGTTTATTCTCCAGTTGGCTGACACAGTCTGTTCTCCATGTGTACCCTGCATGGCCTGTGTCTGTTCCAGATGACATCTGGCTTGTGTCTGCCCATGGACATGGTCTGTTCTCTGTTCCTTGGGTACACCCTAGTGGCATTGCCTGGTTGGGGGGGGTTGGTCTGCGAGCACATGTGTGGCTTTGTCCATGTGGCAATGCTGATGTCTATCCCTGTGTCCTCCTGCTGTGTATCCCATTGTGTGCTGTCCCCTGCTCTGTGTCAAGGATCCTTGTCCCTGCCTCCAGTGCACAGCAGACACTGGTTGGAGTCATACTGCCACACAGGCATAATTGGTCCTTTCTGTGGGTCACATCCCCACTGCCCCATTTCTGTACTTTTTCCATGGTACACATCCGTACAGTGTTGTTACATTTTGGAGTTCCTCTTCTGGCTTTGCCTTTCATGTTACTTTTGCTCTTGTTTGTGTTGTACACTGTTCTTTGCAGAGGTTTTCACATTTTAAGCATTACTTCTTTGCTTGTGCCCCCAGCGGACACATTGTTCACCTGTGCCCGACTCCACCTCTGTCTGCACTGTGCTGCTGTTTCTGTTTGCACTGCCCGGTTGCTATATTCGGATCTGTTTTCTTTGCTGTTTCCAGTGCTGTCTTCTTCGCTAGGCTATCTTTGCACTTCACTCTCAGCTCTGTTTGCCCGCCTTCATTTGTCTGCTCTATTCTGATGTTTTTGCCCCAGGGCTATTCCTTTGAATATTGCGAGCAGCTGGATGTGGGCTAATTTTGCCCGCCAGACAGTGCTAATTTTGCCCACAGGTAAAGTTTTGAATATTGGGCCCCAGAAATGTAAACTGTAAGTACTGTGGTATGGTACTTAATTTATTAATTTTATGTGTGTTAGTATAAGAAGAGGATTATGAGAGAAAATTACATTTAACTATTATTGTTTTAATTGAACTCAGCTTTATTGTTAAGGCCTATTTGAAGATTTTATGTGAGTAAAGGTGGCAGCCATGCTTGTAATGGAAGTAAGGGATGTTTTATTTATTTCATCATTTGGACATAACCTTTGAGCAAAATGCTCTTTTTCAAAGATTCCACCTCTTGACAAGAGGACAACACAGAAAGGTAAATTATAGGGTATGGGTGCACAAGTACAGAGACAAAAAGTACAAGAAATAACAGCAATTGATCTGACTATTTACAACTGTAGGCTAACTCATATAAAGGTACTGTATATTGCAGTTTAGTTCATCTCAAGATACATGGTGAGTGCTGCAGATTTAAGAAACAAAATCAGCAAGAGATAAAGCAGCCAGTGGAGACATTGTATTTATTTCATAAAAATACAGGGGAAGGGAGGTGTCTCTAACATAGGCTTTCTCTCTCTTCATGGTAAGGCAGCCAAGAGGAGGCTTTGCCATTAATTCTTATCGAAGATGGGGGGGTCATTTTGAGTGCATGACTGACCTAGTAGGAACACACTAGAGAGCAATGTGACGGTGGACCATACACAGATTAAACCAGGGGTAAACACGAGCATGAGTCAATCACATTTGAGCAGGAGCAGTAGCAGGGGAGGGACATAATACAGAGTGCTGTGTTAAGGACAGTAAACAAAAAAAGCACATCAACAGGCTGTGGCTATGGAAGGCTCAAGTTAGAGGACTGGTAAGTAGTCCAGAGGGAGTAAGGAGTTTAAACTCAGGGGTTACAGGATGTGTGGTTAGTACTGCTTTTTTTGTGAAGAGGCTGTTGTATTTTTATCCAGCGCTGTTGTGCTGAAATAACAGCATGGATAAAGAAGTTTCTTAGCCAATCAGATTTCACAAACTTTTGAAACCTATTTTATAATAATAAATTAAGAACACAGGATGTAATAGTGAAATTGTCATGATTGGGCAATAAAGAACTCTGCCAGTTTCTCCTAAATAGGAGTTGCACAAGAAACCTCACTTCCTCCAGGCAAGGACTTAAAAGTGAAAAGGAGAAAGGCAGAGAGCAGGCAGAATTAGGAAGGAAATTAAGTATTCTGATGCTGTGATAGATGAAGAAGGGGCACACCCCCAGAAGCTCTCTCACTGTTCAGTCTAATCTCATTTGTTTCACATTCTTTACAAGTAAACATAATCAGATTGATTTGTAGGATAAGGTAACCGGGGGATATCTGTTGAGCCTTGTTTATTTATGTTGTAATGACCAAAAAGCATTAATTTTTTAGTGTTCAAAACACAGGTATGCAGAGTAACACTGCTCCTTACCTAAAGTGATCAAGAGTGTAAGACTATGTTAGAACACCTGTTTCACTTGTTTTTTACTACAGTATAAGATTACATTAATTCCATGAGCTGAAAGTACTGCATCATAGAAATGCAAATAATATGGGTTATGGGACATCTCTGCCACTCTCTGAGAAATAAAGTTCTAAACAGTAGCCTATATTAAAGTAGTGAACAGTAGTATATGAGAAATGAAAAGATAGGGCACGATTTCAAGCTGGAATTAGGAGTTGCACAAGAAAATCCTCTGCCTTGCATTTTCCAGCCTTGTGGCTGGGCAACAACGTCAAAAAGAAAAGGAGGAGAAAGGCAGAGAGTGGGTGGAATTAGGGAGAAGACTCTGTATTATGAGACTGCAATAGATGGAGAAGGGATGACCCCCCCAAAAAAAAAAGTCCTCTCACAGCTCAGACTGATACTAATATGACTGTCTACTCTGCAAGTGGACATAAAAAGGGGACATGACATGGGATTTGGCCTGTTCATGATGATGCTCTCTCTTTGCAGGCTTGTGCATGTCAAAGGCTGCAAAAATGTGTTATTTCCTGGTTTGGAAAACTGTTACAAAAAACAGAAAATTATGCAGCCATCAAGAGCTTATCCCCAGTGGCCATTTCTGCCCCTCCCAAAAAGAATTCTCAGTGCCAACACTGGGAGCCCAGTCCTAATGTTAGCTCCCTGTAGTTTTGATTTAAGGACAGCACTGGAAACCCAAACAGGTGTTGCCTTAGACCCCCCCCCACACACTGATTCAGACACTGGATGCCCAGCCCAGGTGTCCGAGATAGTGTCTTTTTAGGTAAATGCAGCCAACAGAAACCCACCACAGTGGAACTCTAGTGCTTCACCCCATGATGCTAAGACCACAGACCCAATCCTGGTGTCAGCCAGTCTGTACTATTAAAAAAAATAACCATGCTAGCCTGCTTCCCCCGTTGTTTTGCACTGGGAGCCCAATCCAGCTGCTGCCAAAGACTCCTCTTGTCTCCACACAGTAGATGACTCAAATCCTCCACCTTCTTGGCTAAGTGCTGTCTGAATAAACAGCAGATTTATGAAGAACTCCCTTACAGCATGTATGTAATAAATCTCGGTTTGAGACAAATATTGCAAACCAATGTAGGATTTCACAATGTTGGGTGCTGAGGTGAGACTTGCCATGAAAATGTTTTCATTTTCTTTTTTAAAGCCTGTATATAATCTGCTATTACCTTTTCATTATATTTTAAAAGAGAATACACACGTTCTTATAGAAAGATGCAGTCTGACAGCAGAAGGAGGCCAAAGGTCCATCAAGTCTACTCTTCTCATACAGTCCCACACCCAATGACCTACTGTGATAGTGAGTTGTTACCCTGCCCTGGTCTCCCAACCCTCAAACCCATGTGCCCCCCTGCCCCAGGGACTAACAGCCCTTTTGCCCTCTTCCAACCTTGTTTAAACCCATTTAGGGTAGTTACCCCCACCACTTCTTCTGGTAGTGTGTTCCATGGTTCCACCACCTTCTTAGAGAAGTCAAACTTCCTCACATTTCTCCTGAACCCCCCCATCTCCTGAATTTACCCCTTAGTGGGGGCTGTGGTTACCTCCTTCACCCTCCTATATCCACAACTGCAAACCATGATATATGATATACAGTATATGCAGTTCATGTGTAAATTACTAAATCATACAATGTGTTTAATTCAGATGGTGACTAGCTGAGGAGGTGAGTGGAGGGTTTAAGCCATCCACCATCTGGGAGGGTAGCATTGGCGATGGAGGGGTTTACTACTGGATACCAGGGACAGTATTTAAATGGAGCAGGTTGTGGGAGGGTGATGGCACTGTGCACTACAGATGCTCGGACTGGGGCGGGTGTGGAAGGGAGCCACTGGATACTAGGGGTTGTTATCTGGGGCAGTGTAACAAATGGGTGTATATCTGTCCAGCAGGGATTTGTTGCCCATGGTAGGGTGAAGGGGTACCACTGGACACTAGGGACTAATTAGTACAGAGATGGGGTGAAAGTGGACATGCCACTGTACTACTGTGACTGTTGTGCACAGGGTGGGATAAGAGCAGGGACTGTGCCCAGGTACTGCTTGCCATAGAGCGTATTGACCATGCCAACCAAAGGTCCTCATTGTCACTTCAAAGTAGTTTGCATCTGTTATGACATTTTCATTTAAAAAAAAATAAGGACATTTATGCTAAAACATTATGTTAAAGCATTATAAGACTTTAACAATCATATGATGAAGTGATGGAATTTCCATAACATTGGCACCCACTCTGCAAGCATCAATGTGTGAGTATTTTTCTGTGCCTGGAAAGCCAGTACCAAATCCAGGGCAATACCAGTTCTTTGTTGCATAATCATTTGAACCCTGAGAAATATCAGGTCACAGATTAACCAAAGCTGAGGGGACTTTTTTACTCTAATATCACAGTTCCTTACTTGTGTGACACTAAGGTTCAGCCGTAACTGATACTTTATTATCGTTTGTTAAAATGAATACTATCAATGCAGATAATGCAATGCTGTATCTGGCCTTTTGCATTTGCTTCAGCAGGACTTTAGTCAGCTAAAAATGGCATTGATTAATAGAATGGTTTGGATTATCAAAAGGACCAACTCTAGGATCTTTGCCAGAAGTGAAAATTTATGTAAACCCAACCTGTCTTTGAATCTGGAGCCCAACTCTTGGAGGCATGGGTTTTATGCAAAAGTGTTGTGCCAATAATTTAGTACCAGTCCGTACCTGTCCACTGGCACGATGGCAGCACTACCACATGCAATGCCAATGACCCAGTTCAGAACCATACTAGGGACATCAAAGGGACACCCAGAGGGGTAGGAGGACCGACCATCCATAGGACTGCTCTCCTCCTCCTCCTCCTCTGGGGGCATGAGGGTGGCCAGAGCCCAATGCTTGTCTGACCCCAAGCAGAAGCTGGGGGTAAGGCAGCTCAGGCCAGTATGACAGGGTATGTGGCTGACACTGACACATGTTGCATGGGAGTATGTGACATGCATCATTGACATCATTGCATGATACACCTCCCAGGGGTAGTAAAGGGAGGAAAAGCCAGTGGCAGGATGATGCTGAGTACCTGCAGACCCTATGCATTACCAGCTAAGCATGCCAATGGGAACTGCATCTGGACCACGGCAGAAGTGAACCCCACTGACCCCACGGGGAGTGAGGGGCAAGCCCCAGGAGAAGATGGCTGGTGGTAAGTCCTGGTGGATGTCGGGGTGACAGGGTTGGGTTGCTCGGCACATGGGGGCTGACCAGGGTAGCAAAAACAGATTAGCAAAAAATAAATAAAAATTAACACCAGTCCCTCCTTTGCTTGGGGCTACTGAGCTACGTTCAAAGGGGGTCATACCACCTTACATGCCATCTCAATTCAAAGAGACCTTGTGTGCAAAACAGAATGGAGTTGCCATGCTAATGGCAAACAGTGCTATATTGCAAAGCATGGTAAACTCCGCTGGGCCGGTTGCACTTCTGCTGTGCCCCCCTTGCCTGGAGAACTATTACAGACCAGAGGTAGTCATATTGTAAAAGTGCAGCTGGCCCCTTTTTAGTCAAGGGCAGGACAGAGAATGGCAAGGAATCAGCATACCAGAAGAGGTGAAGGTGGGATCGGGGCAAGATGGGATCCACTGGACAACCTGTGAAGATTTTATACTGGGGTGAAGGAGAGAGGGCCATAGGACTAACAGGGAAACAACAAGGGACTGAATAAGGACATTTTCTACTGGGGCCTCAAGCAGGCTGAAAGAATGGGTTGAGACTGATGATATTATAGGTAACCTGGGCCTTAATTTCAAGTGACACAGTGTGCAAACAACACAGTGGGGTGATAGCTTAGGATGTCCAGGCAAGTCTTCCTTTTTCTAACAAACTTTCCATCTAATTTCTCAAACTCCTTTGTTGAGCAAATTCAAGTGTGCTAGTTTGGAACACATGGTAGTCGTTTTACGTATACTGAGATTAGTATCTTGCTGCTGATCATATGTATGTAATAGCTATTTTATGCTAGCATTGTTTCACACTAACTTGCTTTCAATGGCACTGTATGCAGTCTTATATTGTTTGTGTCATTTTGTGCCTCATTACATAAGATTACTGTGATTTGAAATTTGGGTATTGCACTGAATACACATTTTTATAACATGCGCAAAAAGAAACATAAGTGGTGATTGGTTACCATAACTAGCGTCCCCATTGACTAAGGACTGGTATACGAACAGTCAAAGTGATACGTCTATGCAACGAATCCATACCCGCGTATGTTCGTATCACTGTCAGAAGCTCAAAGAGGAAATGACAGAAACGTGCATATTTTCCTATTGGTGTTAGTACGTCAAAAAGAAAATGTCAGTATTCTGTGGATAGTGGTATTATTAAACCGTTCTGTTTTGCCATGCACCCGCCAACCGGAGACATTTGTCTTGTCCCACCCACCGCTCCAGCGGACACTTTAACACCAGGGTGGTTACTGAGTTGTTTTTTTTTATAACAATCTTTATTAAGTTTCCAATCTTTTTTTTTCCAGACAAGACATACATACACCATCCCGGCCAAAGCCAGGATCCACAAACCCAAAACTGGTTGTGTAACTTACATACAATTAAAACTATATACACACAGTGATGTGGTTGACCCTCCATTGCTCTCAACACAAGCTGACTATCACTTTGTTACAGATAATTATATCCAAAAACAAAATGAGGAAAAAGAATAAAAAAACAATAAGGGAGGAACCAATAAAAAAAGAAACCCCTTAAACCCAAGGGTATGGTCCAATCAATTAAAGTCCTCCCCAACAGCCAGATATAATGCAGTTTACTTACAAGCTTGTAACCCTAAACAAATTGAAGGAAAAAAAAAACACTGTATCCCCTGGAAGAGAGAGAGCCCACACTGTTTTTCCCCTAGCAATGCTAGGCCCAGATACTGCTACTAATTCCAAAAAACTACAATAGCTAGACACAAACTTATAGATTATTGCAACTAGGCACTTACATAGTTATCCCTTGAACCATCTGAATCTACACCACAGTAATCTTACTGCTAATCACAACCCGACAGACAGATCTATGTCTCAGTAATACCGACTTGTAATAGATAAATGGTCTCCAAAGTTGACCATCTCTTATCAAACAAACCCTTTTTGCCCTCTATGCACATAAATCTCTTAATTCTACCTGAAGTCCAAATAAGATCTCTCGCCCAGTGTTTGTAGTTTTAACAATGATCATCTTTCCAATGTTTTAATATGAAAGATTTGACTATGGACGCCATCAATGATAAGTGAAATTTAGGTATGGATCCAGAAAGATTCGACATATCACCTAAAATGCAAATTTCTGGTAAAATAAACTCAGAATAGTCTAACATGGGATCCATTCGTCTTTTGATTTCCCACCAGAGCCATCGTATTTTACAACAATTCCACATAACATGTAGAATATCACCTGGTTCTGCTCCACATCTAAAGCATAGATTTGTCTGTCTCAGCTGTCTATCACACAATTTCTTAGGGGTAAAATACATATTTGAAACAAAGTATTGCATAATTCTGTACCTAGGTATGGGTATGTATTTAATGCCTTTCCAAATAACATTCCAAGCTAATTGTTGAGAGGCCATTATATCATCCCAGTATAATATTTGTACTGGGGACTTCAGACTGAGAAAGTCCAATAGTACCTTATGTATCTTTGAGAGAGAGTTAGAAGATAGATTTATCACTAAAAAATTGTCCCAGGTAAAATGATTTGTTGATGGACCCCCAAGATCTTTCCCAGCCCACTCCAGCATTTTAACCAGCTGCATTCTTTTATAAAAGTGCATAGACTCACATCTCACCAGAAGAACAACCCTATTATTTTGCATAACATCACTTAAAGTGAGGCCCTTTAACTGAACAGCCCAGCGTTTAGTAATGACTTTACCGCCAATCAGGAAATTGGGATTTCCTAACAGGCTGATCTACCATCCTAACCTGCTCCTTTCTCTGAGAAGGTGAAAGAAACATCCACCAGGCCATTACAGCTTTCTCAGTTGGAGTCCCAATAGCTTTCCTAAGGTATTTTCCCGGATTTGCAAAAAGCAATGCCTCTTGGAATAAACCCAGATCTTTTAAAAACTGCCTCCCCATCTGTAGCTATATCGGAGTATATGGTACCCCCTCATCACCTAAAACCCCAATGACACATAATACCCAATTGACCAGCTACATAATACAAATGCAAATCAGGCAATTTAATCCTCCCCTTTCATGTGGCAAGTATAACACCTTATGCTTTCTCCTGGGGGGCTTGGAATTCCACAAAAAAATCAGAAAGTAGTTTGCTGATTTTAATAAACCATAATTTGGGGATATTATATGGGGCTAGATAGACCGGGTACAATAATCTCGGCATTAGATTCATTTTAACTAGGCCCAATCTAGCCACATAATTTAATGGACGTTTATTCCATGTAAGCATATCCCCCTGAATTGCAGCCAGCACCTTATTCATATTCATCGCTGACCTGACCTCCATGCGCGCAGTAATCCATATCCCCAAGTAATTAATGCAATCCCCAGCCCAGTGTATTTGCATTGGCACAAAGTTCAATCTACACACATGAGGTGTCAGTGGGAGAATCTGCGTCTTGGTCAAATTTAGTTTATAGTTTGACACTCTAGAGAAATGGCTTATAATGTCGATTGTTCTGTGAAGACTTGCCACAAGATTGGCAAAGTGCAAAAGTATATCATCTGCGTAAACTGTAAATTTTAATTCCCTACCCGCAATCGAGATCCCTTTAATATTAATATCTTTATTAATAGCAATTAATAAAGGTTCCAAATATAAATTCAACAATATTGGCGAGAGAGGACAACCCTTCCATGTTCCATTAACCAGCAAGAATTCTGATGAAATAAGCCCATTACACATTACCCTAGCCATGGGAGCCGTATATAAATTTCTGATACCTCTGAGAAGGCCCTTTGGGAAGCCCATCCTCTCCATAGTGGAAAACAAAAAGGAATGAGAATCCCTATCAAATGCCTTTATGGCACCTAAGGATATCAAAGCTAAAGGCAATTGGGAATCTGGTGCATAACTAAGTACATGGTGTAGTTTTCTAAGAGCATCGTGTGCCCCCCTCAAATCCCACCTGCTCAGGACTAATTAAATTTGGTGCAATGTTTAAAATTCTATTAGATAAAATCCTTGTTAAAATCTTAATATCCTGATTCATCAAAGCGATGGGTCTATAGCTACCAAGTAATTCTTTTGGTCTATCTGGTTTAGGTACCAGTGTAATATAGGCCTGGTATAATGGGGGATGGGGCAAACCCTCTAGCATTATACTATTAAATAAATCTTTTAACAGGGGAAGTATGGTATGCAGATGTACCTGGTAAAATTTAGCCGTAAGGCCATCTGGCCCCAGAGCTTTACCTGAAGGCAAAGCCTGAATCGCTGCCATTATATCTTCCTCATTAATCGACGCTGCTAGTTCCTTAGCCTGGAGAGAGAGAGAGTTCAGAACCAGTAAAGTAATACAATCTAGGAATATCTTAATGTCCTTTTCCCCACAAACTTGCTGTAACTGATAAATTTCTTTATAATAGGACACAAATGCATCTGCCATTTTTTGCAGGTCTGTGATGAAGCCCCCCCCCATGCCTTACAGCTGGGTTTGTTCTACTGGCATCCCATTCCTTAATTTTGGCTGCCAAAAGACGTCCAAGGATGTCACCCTGTAGTAGGTATTTGGCTTGAATCTTTTCGAGCCAAAATTCCGCTTTACTATAATTAATATCAGCTATCTCTTGTCTTAAGCTTTGGAGTTCAGAGTCTGTCTCTGCTAAAGTCCCCTCCTGGGGCACCAAAGACTCAATAGCCCCCAGTAAGAATTCTTCCTTTGCTCTTCTTAATCTATTTCCCCTTACTGCATAGCTCTGTGCAATCCCTGAATATAACACCTTACATGTGGGCCACGTTAAAACCTTATTTTGTAATGTAGGTAATTGGTTCTGTATAATATCCTGTAGAGTGTCTCCTAATTTATTCTGGATTGCATTATCTGCTAAAAGGGGGTCATTTAACCTCCACCTATAAAGTTGAGAAGGAATATTCTCCGGTTCCTAGGTCAATTGAATAGGGGATTCATCTGACAAAATCCTACTCTTGGTAGATATCTCTTTGACCTCCCTAAGTGCCTCACTATTTACCAAAACAACATCTATTCTGGATTGACTCTTATGTACTGCAGAATAAAATGTCATATTATTACCTCCAGCTGTGTGAGTCCTTAGCGGATCTGTTAATGCAGCTACCTCTAACAATCTGGACATAGCCACCTGAGCCCCGGATAGCAGGCTTCTGTAGGGGACGATATTTTATCATCCCAATTATTTAGACACAAATTCCAGTCTCCAGCCAAAATAATAGGATGTGATGATAACATAGCAAAATCTGTCTCCACCGAAGCCACAAACTGAGGGTTAGGCAAGTGGGAACATAGATAGATGCAATTGACAGGTCCTTACCCAGAACAGTACCCGAAAGGTATATCCCCCTACCATCCTCTCTAGCTGATACCTTCTCAATGGTATATGGGCAATTTTTCCCAATTAAAACCGCCACCCCACCCGATGCCGTTTCTTTACCAATTCCATATACCTGGCTCACCCACATCCTCCTTAACATATTCAGTTCTTCCAACAACAGACGAGTCTCTTGTAATGCTGCAATATGTATCCCCATTTGTTTTATATGCCTCAAGATTACAATTCTTTTCTGTCTACCCAAAGACCCTTTACATTCCACAATATGATTCTAATACAAGACATTTTATGCCAATGTAAATAGATTCCCTGTCCAGCTCTTGTAACTCTCTCTGGGTTAGCTGCCCATTCATGTAAAGTGGTAATCTCTCTCTCTCTCTCTCTCTTTCAAGATACCCAAGCCCACACCACCCCCCATCCCCTGATCCCAAGATCACCCTCTTGAATAACCACGGTTCATGGAAGAGGCCTTTGCAGTGCACTCCTAGACCCCGCAAGCCCACCAAAGAAATCCACCCTTCTATAGAAACCTACTACCAACTAAGTACACCCATTTTACCTATACCCCTGTGCTTCTACTACTCCATTCCTATACTATACCCTAAGTTAATATCTAAATTAAATTCAATTCAAACCCCTTTTACATTAACTTAAAACATGGTCTATAAGAATCTCCCATCTATCAACATACTGTGGGAAATCAGAAGTTAACCAGCCAGCATGTCACTAAAACCCTATCCCATTACGAGAGCCAGGCAGTCTAAGAGAAAAAGAGAAAAAAAAAATTGTTTTGCACCTGACCCTGACATCATCCATTAACCCCTTACATCACTATTACCAGTCCCTGATGAGGTGAACAGGACATCCTCATTCTTATATTGGAATTCCTGAATCCCGCTTAACTACATATACCATTAGAGGAGGATTTGACAAATATCTGTCCCCCTCCATGCCAGTAAATTAGTTTCCAACCTCCCTGAACCCCTCCGTATCAGAGACACATTCAATTTTGGAGGAGGAAGCCCCTGCCCTTAGATTTGTAGCACTCGCCTTTCCACAAATAAAGTCGCTTTATAATCCAGCGAAGGGCACCCTCCCCCCCCAAAAAACAGAAAAAGGTCATCCAAGTGGCCCAGCCAAACTGAACAATCTTCAATTACCCAGCTCTCTCCCACTTCTTGTAGGTAATAGATCCACTAAACACAGTAAGGGAGGGAAAAAAGAGAGAAAAAAAAAATAACCCTCCCCAAACATATAACATTTAAAATTAACAAACCCATAACATATTGCAAAACCAGCTTAGAAGAACCCTTGCTTATATAAGGGGCATCAAGACCTTATTTAACGCAGACTTCATACTTCAAGTCTCCATCAGAAAAAATTAAGCAGACCACATCTTTCTTCTTCTTGCAATAGTTCAAGTTTTGGATTGAAACAGTGCAAGCAACTCAAACCTGAGACCTTCCAGTTTATCCAGAGCAGTCAGACATCTTTTTTTCCTCAATTGCAAATGGACAGACGAGGTTACAGGATATTGTATCCTAAATTTAATGCCCACAAGGTAAAGCTCCTTCTTAATGTCCAAGTATTCATTTTGTTTCTCCCGCACTGATGGTGTCTGATCTTGAAAGAACCAGATGGAGGTGCCATTCCACTGCAGGGCCTTATTCTGACACGCCTTAGCCAGCAAATGAGGTTTCTCTTTATAGTTCAAAAACTTCATAATCAGTACCCTGGGTCTCGCACCCGGTGGGGGCATCTGTCTGAGAGTCTTAAGTGCTTGCTCCAAATTATAAGCTTCCCCATATGGTGTGGGGCCCAGCAGTTTCAGCAGCAAATTCTGCACAAAAGTCACGCAGTCTGCCCCCTCAGCTTTCTCTGGTAACTCGGCCAGGATGAGATTGTTTCTTTGACTTCTGGACTCCTGATCATCCATCTGGTCTTCTAATTTTTTAATTTGTTTGTGAGCTAGAATCAGCTCCTGATCTAAGTTAGTGACTTTTCTTTCTTGCGAAGAAACTCTGGCTTCCACAACCCCCATTCTTTGTGCCAGAGACTGAAGCGCCAGTCTCACTGTGGAGAAATCTGCCACTAGACCCTGCAATAAGTGCTTTATTTCCATTAGGTCATCTGCACTTTTAGAATCTTCCTCCTCTTGTTCTCGATCTGATTGTACCACTGGCTCCCAGGGTTCTGGTGATTGCGATTTCGGCAGCTTGACTGCAGATGCTCTCGCCGCAAGGGGTTCGGTAGTTTCACTCTCCATTTCAGCGCTTCTACAAGGCCACCCTCCGGTGTCGGCTTTACCAGTTGGGCTGAGAGAAATGTCCTTGGACTCTTACGATCCGCACTATTTACCAGCAGCAATCACTCAGGAACACTTCACCAAGCAAGGTAATAAAAGCGATCAAGTGCAGCAATCCCGATAAGGTTTTTATAGCAAAACAAAGTATTCAGGGCCTTGGAGCAACACCGCAGACGTCTTCTCACACCAGGCTCATCACGTCTCTCAGTATGGTTACTGAGTTTTTAGTGATGTGACTGACTAGCAGATGTCAATCTGTCAGTTGCACAGAGAGTTTACCGTTCCCCCCTCAGTGTAGGGGCATGAATGTGTTTTGGATCGTACGTGCATGTCCTGTACAGTGCACGTCTGTCGGTAACAAATTATGTTGCAGCAGGTAGTGACAGTAGCTAGGTAGTCTGCGGAGTGTTAGTCAAGCACGCACTGCCATGGCTGATAACAGAAGCATGAGACGGGTGATGCGCAGTGGTCACTGAAGAATCAGGTAGTCATCAAATGTACCCTCTCATAGATATATCACATCTGCATAGAATGAGGCATCATTAATGACACCATCGCAGGCAATAACATGTATGTGTGTCTGTAAGAGGAACTTCCACATTGAGTAGCTGTCCAGTAGGAGAAGGTTTTCAGCATACTGTGAGTTCCATATGGTCGGTTTTAGTCACATGGTATTTGGAGGGAAATTTTGAATCTGGAAAGAAGATCGTGTTGGTATGTGTGGCGTTGTCGTGTTGTGGAGGCAAATTTTCAATCTGCAAAGGAGATCGTGCTGATGCCTGTGGTCTCATCGTCTTGTTGTTTCATGGTCTAAGATTTGTAAAGTCGTGAACGAAATCCACAAACTTCCACATAACCCTGATTGTGGTGTTGTGTAGCCTAAGGAAACATCGTGTGTATGACATCTTTCGTGTGTGGAAAAGGAGAGGGAAGAAATGGTGTATGGTTTTACAATGCTTGGTCCTTTTTCGATGCAAGAGTGACTGGAGGAAAATTTTCCAAATGTGGAATCTCCAGTGAAGTTAGAAACTGTGAGAAATAGTACTGGTGATGCATACAGTGCTGCTGTGTGTGAGATCTGTGCCATATCTCCTAAGAAATGTTTGCAGAAGACAAAACATATAGATAGTACAGTTAAAGGTGCCTATTTACAGAGCCAGACAGCATTGTCAAGTACTGTGCAACTTGAGACAGCGAATGAGAAGTGTCATGAGAAATATCCTCTGAAAGGTATTGAGGTATAAAAAAATAATTCTGTTTGATGTGACAGTAAGCAGTGCAGAACAGAAAGAGAAGCACTTACTATTCCCTACAGTATTGGACCATAGTAGAAAGCAATGTGTAGTACGGAGACATGGGAAGCCTATTACTGGTAAAGGAAATACAGAAGTAAAGACAGATAAGCAGAAGCAGTGTGTAGGGGACTTAAATAAAAACGTTTCTAACCTAAGTGAAATAACCAGCACTGAAAATAGACGCAAACCATCACAGTGAAAGAAACAGAAAAGTACTATAAATCGTGAGAGACATCTCAAGTTGCCTTCATCTCAAATAGATGCATTGGAGCAAGCAAAGGATGAGAAGAATACACAGAAAAGCACGATGTGGGCCAGTAATGTACTAAGTGATTGGCCGAAAAGCAGAGATGAAGAAATAGATTTCAAGACAGTGAGTGTAGCAGACCTGGCTTCCACATCGAAACAGTTTTATGCAAGTGTCAGAGGAACTGAAGGCAAAATCTATACAGTGAGTTCCTTGGTGTGTCTTAGAGCAGGCCTAAATAGATTTCTAAATAACATTGAAAATAATAGAAATATTAACATAAGCACAGACCCAGTGTTTCAAGGTGCAAATAATGTATTTATGTCAGTACTGAAACAGATAAGGAAAGAGGACTTGGACACAGCGACACACCATCCAGCTATCATGCTCAGTGATCTTGCAAAATTGAGATCCTCTGATGCTCTCTCACCTAACACACCTTCTGGCCTAGTAAGACGTGTGTGGCTTGAATTACAACTTGGACTAGCACGTTGTGGGAGAGAGGGAGTTAGACAACTTCAGCAGAACTCTTTTGCAGTTAACCCAGATGAAAATGGTGTGGAGTACCTAACCTTGTCATTTAATCCACATACAAAAAATCATAGTAAACCGCAGGAACCTAACAAAGAAAGGCTGAGAGGATTTTTATTTTCAGATCCAGGAAATGCCTTGTGCCCTGTCAGAATGTCCAAGATATATTTGATTAGATGCCCTCTTGGTGCACCAGCTTTATATTTGCATCCAAAACGATCATTTCATCCTGAGGACCAATACTGGTTTTCTATGCAACCAATGGGAATTAATTATCTAGGTAATCTAATGCCTAAATTGTCTGAAGCAGACAATTTGTCTAGAAGACATACCAATCATTCAATAAGAAGTACCGTAGTCCAGATTTTGTCGAATGCAGGACTAGCAGCATGTGAAATAATGTTGGTGACAGGTCACTGGTGTGAAACCAGTGGGAAAAATTACTGGAGTGCTTCAACAAGTGACAGAAAAAAGTGGAGTGCACTACTAACTTCTGCGGTCACAACAGGAACACTTATTAACTTAACTAATGACAGCACCACAGTAAAATCCACAGTTACTGTTAATAAGGCAACTAAAGATGTTGGCAGCAATGCTCAAAAGTCAGAAATGATTCGTAGCAATAGTGTCACTGGTGAGACACTTAGTAGTCATTCACACTGTATTCTATTTGATACCTCAGAGAAGTGTATTGGCTTTAATGTGCCACATTTCCAAAACCATGGCACAGTACATTTCAATTATTATGTTGGTAGCCCTACTAGTGATGGAAGCAATATGGTTAAGAAGCAGTAAGTTAGGACGTTGTGCAGTGATAGATCTGAAGACAGCATTGTGACATAGTTGTGCAGTGATAGTCTTGTAAAGAGCATTGTATTATAACATTTCATAAGTATTCATAAGTATTTATATTGAATGTGCTATCTGCACATTGTGTCACTTTAAGTTATGGCCCAGGTTGCCTGTGATGTCATCAGCTTTAACAGCATTTAAACCCATGCCCCCCCTTGTACCCCACCCCCACACAAAGTTCATAGAACAAAGTGCTGGGGAAATGGGCCCAGGTCCATGCTGTGAGGCATTTATTTTGTATTTGCACTGAACACTATGCGATGTATCATTCCTCTGCTGGATGAAGTTTGTTTGTAAACACTTCTGTATTGTGCTATTATCAAACTGGCACCATTCAGCAACTCTGTGGCTATTTCACCTTTTTCCACTGGAGTACAGGTTGCTCTGATCGTTTTGCCTGTGTTGGGCTGGCTCCCATCCATACCTGCACCAGCCCTGTACCGCTGTATTAGTGCACAAGCCATGGGACTGTAGGAATGGGCTGGAAGGGGGAAAAGGTGTGCGCAGCAGATGTATCATGCACATCAGTGCATGGCTTCTTATTTTGGGCTGTTGCCATACTGGAATCCAGCTGTCACAAGTTAATACCTGGAATGCTGGCAGATCTGAATATTAGGTGCAAAGGTAGAGTGGGAACATAATTGAAACACACAGATACCTTCATAGTGTAAGTATAGTGATAGCGGGGAATTGTTTAGACTGAATGGGAATGCAGGCACCAATGCCAGCTCCATGAAGCTGGTGCACCAAGTTTAACAGATACCAGAAAGTACTTTTCAATGGAGAGGGTGGTGCAGGGGTGAAATAGGTTACAGGAGGAGGTGGTCTGAGTGACATCGGTGGGAAATTAAGAGAGGTTAGGACCAATACAAGGGCTTGGTAAAGGTCACATCAGAAAGGGAGGGGGAAGGGGAGAGAAAAGCTTCTAGGGCTCTTTTAGTCAACATTAGTTAGGTAGGAGTGGGCAGACATAATGGGCCTATAGGTCTTTTTCTAACAACAGATTTTTTATTCTGTATCTATGTTTCTATGACTACCTAATTTACTTTTGCATTTATGTACCAGGAGGACTCTCCCCCCCCAATTAAAAGTGGGTATAAGAAGTGAAAAGGGGAAAATTTAAAGCACCCTATCTAGGGTTAAGATGCAAGGGGTTAAGTAATGGAGGATAGTAGGAAACCGCAACCTGGGGTAAGGGTACAGACATACTAAAGGGTTAGGCTACATACAAGAAGAAGGGTAAAAATACAGTTAAGCCAAGAGTGGGGATATGCATAGGAAAGGTATATGGACAAGGGAAAGGCAGAAAAGAAAGTAGTTAGGAAGAAAAACAGTCATCAGACACAGCAGTGGTGCAATATAATGAATGTGGGGCCACAATCTTCAGAGACACGTTCTGGAGACTGAGGTGCTGTCCCATGTGCAGGCACATCTCTGGTTGAGATCAGAGGTCACTGGACTCTGCTGAACTGGCACAAGTATCGGTGAACCCTTGGAACAGACTACCACTCGAGGTTATAATCAGTAAAGATAAACAACAATTTAAAAGAAAGCTAGACAAATGCATTTTAGATGGAAATAGCCTATCTTATTATGGGTAAAGTGACAGGAGCACACATGGGTTACCGCCTTCTTAGCTTCTTACACCTTAATGTGCCTTGGTATATCGTCTGCCTCACCCATGGGAGACCAAGATTGCAGCCACTCCCTCAGAGAAAGCCAGAAAAAAGGCAGAGTGGCTGGACTTTGGTGGGCTCCAGAAGGGTGGGGGGGGGAGGAGGAAGGCGAGCACCTCTCAGATCTTACCACTGCATAATTCCTTTCACCATTATGGTGGGTCGGGGAAACCAGGTGAAGGCACCCAAGGCAGTGGGAATAGGGAAGGTAGGGGTCCTCAAGGAAAGAGGCTGCAAGAGGGGATGGTGAAGATGCTGGTGGAGGACTACATAGTCAGGGGGATAGAGCTTGGAGCAGGGGTATGGAGAGACAGGCTGACCTGTATCTGATGGCCATAATAGAGTCATGGTGCATCGATAACCACAGCTGGGAAGTGATCATACCAGGCTACTTCATGTTGCAGAAGGACAGGCAGAGAGGAAAGGTGGGGGGTGTTCTATATGTGAGGGAATGTATAAAGATTACATGTACATCAGGCTGATAAGAAGGGCTGGAGGTACTATGGGTCAGCTTAGAGACAGGGCCCAGTGCCTTTATCCGCATGGGGGTGGTGTACAAACCAGTAACACAGGGGGAGGATTCAGAGTAGGTTTCAATATCTGGTGAATAGTGCAAGTGCTTTTGTGTACTTTAACTTTGGCCTTTCTCTGTTCCCACCCTCAGTGGAGGTGCCAGGTGGCATTATGGGAATAGAAGGCCCAGCACTAAGGATGACAAGAGTTCCGGAGGCAGAGTTCAATATGTGCTAAGCATGGAATGTTGGGAGAGATCGGCTTCTATTTGGATGGTGCGAAGAGTTATTCCCCCACACTGAGTCTTGACAAAGACTTTGCAGTGTCAGTGGCTTAGTAGGTAGCACACTCGCCTCTGAGTCTGGGAGATCAGAGGGCTGTGGGTTCAGTTCCCACATCTGGCACTTGGGTTAATATCCCAGTACTGACACTGTAGTGCAGCATGAGAGGGGTGCTGCACTTCTGAGGTGCTGTCTTTCGGATGAGACGTTAAACCGAGGTCCCATCTGCCTGGATTGGTGGTAATTCAGGTGGATGTTAAAGATCCCATGGCACTTATCAAAAAGTGTAGGAGAATTTCCCCAGTGTCCTGGCCAAATTTCCCTCTTTCACTATAAATACCACCAACAGCTTAATCTTGTTCAAAGTCAGTTGGCATCCATCTGTATCCCCCTCCCCGGGTCATGCCTGAAAATAGGCAAGATTTGTCTAGTGCACTTACCCGGTCAACAAAAACTAAATAAATAAAATAAATAGAGCCCTCCCATTCAATGTTTGGTGAATAGTGTAAGTGCTTGTGGGTACTTTAACTTTGGCCTTTCTGGATTCCCACCCTCAGTAGAAGTGTTGGGTGGCATTACAGGAATAGAAGGCCCCCCAAAAAGAAGAGATTGCCTCCTCCAACTCATACAGAGTGTGAGCAGTAGCACACAGGAGAGGGAAAACCCCTGTCGAGGAATTCTGTGATGAACCATGGCCACTGAACTGCCCTTCCTCTGGGCATACTAAGAGGAGTTTATCCTAAAAGCTTGTCTGATTTCCTGTTCTGGATTTGGATGTAAGTTTTGAAGCATGAGGAGGTCCATCTTCCAGGTCTTTAGATGATGTGAGCGGGAACGTTGTATTTTTTGATGCAGAAGAAGCTGCTCTGACCTGGAATGAATGACCTGTGAAAGCAAAAGGATTAAGTCCAAGTCTTTGTAATAGAATTCTCATATGCTGCATAAACCATTTGGTGGTCATTGCTGAATGGTCATTAGCAGATAGGAGAAGCTGACAGGAGTTAGAGGAGACATTGAAAATAGCTACTGGGCACCAGTTGTAATGACCTGGGTAATATGTGATCTGAACTCCTTTGTGCAGTCTATCAGTTTTAGAAGTCAAAAGAAGCAGGATATAATAATCAGCTTTGTTTTCTTAAATTGGTGACTATGTGAAAATTAGTAGAGGAGGCTGAGGATACAGTAAACTCGTCGGGGTGTAGGAAATCATAAAAAGCTATGCAAATGGCTGAGAAAATCATGATGTTGATGGTAGAGTCAAAAGGACTAGTATGTACTATAGCAAGTCCAACAATTTTCAAAATATAGGTCCACTAAAAGGATGATTTTTAGGAGCTTTTGTGACAGATGTCTATGAATTCGAAGAAGGAGGAGTTTAACAGAGGCATTGGACAGAACTGAGGACATGGATGGATTTAATTGAGATAGGAAGAATTGTATTCCTGATAAGTTTTGTTTAATGGTCCCATTTAATAATTTTAAAGTGTGATGGCAATAAGTTATGAAAGCCAGTACATGACTGATAGAGAAAGAATTCTTCTGAAGTGACTGGAAGGCACAAAACAAGAAATATTTCTTCCAAGCCATAGTATAGGTAGGTTGTGTAGCAAGCGTTAATCCTGATCAAATGAGGACTTCAGCTTGTTGATGGTAGTATGCTAGATCATGATGAGATCAGCAAATCTAGGAGAAGTCATGGTTGAATCTGCTGAGAGACATAATCAATAGCTTCATTCATGTAACCAGGAATATGAAAGCATTTCATGGTAAAGTTATGGTAGAATGATAACCGAGTCAGCCTCCACATAAACAGCATGCTGGAATAAGATGAAGACCTGCCTTTATTAATAATAGTGACCTTAGATTAATTGTCTGAAAAGATTGAGACAGTCTGCAGAGACCAACGATAGCTCCGTACAAAAGCAGTGGCTACAATAGCGTAGATTTCACATTGAGGAGACGTCTTTGAAAAGTCTCAAAGGTTATATATGTAGGGGAGCCAAGGAGCAGAAAACCAGGAATGTGAAAAAACTGCAGCATACCCATAGTTAGAAGATGTGTTGATGTACATTTTGGGATGAAAATCTGGAAATAGATATTTGTAAAACATACAAAATCCATTCCAGTGCTAAAATTTGGGACCACATTGATAGATCTGATTCAGCTGCAGCAGTAATGGTGCTGTGATGATGCAGTTCCGAGACAGATGAAGCCAATGTCAGGAGGTATGAAATAAAAGAATGACCCTGTGGAATATTTCACATTACAAAACAGAGATACCCTAATAGTGAGAGAACTTCATGTTTGGTAAGGGAGGAATGATTTGAAAAGGATTCCACAAGAGCTTGAATCCTGTGCAGTTTATTAGGAAGCAATCTGGCTTCCATGCATATCATGTCCAGTTTGATACCAAGTAATTTGATAGATGTAGATGGACCAAGAGTTTTTCTCTTCAGATAAAGACACCACTAAGTCTTGGAAAATTCAGATGAGTGCAATGGTGTCAGCAGCAGGAGGTGAATCAGAAGAATCGATTAGCAAGAGGTTGTCTAGAAGATGAATAACAGCTGGATGAAGATAAACATTGAGCATTAGCCAACAGAGTGTTTCAGAAAACATGTTGAATAGTTTTGGGCTACTTTTACAACCAAAAGTCAGAAGAATGATGGTACTGGCATCATCAATATGAGCATATGAGAGAGAGTTCTCATCAGATGGAATCACTGAATTGATGCTAGGAATGGATTTTGAATGAGTAGCCGATAAATCGATGATTAGTCATTTTTTGACTGGTAGCAACACCAATAGGGCTAATCCGATAGGTGGGAAACAGTGGATGCATGAAAGGACCAATGATAAATCATTTTTGTAGTTCTTTTTGTAATAGTCGCTGGACAACAACAGATTCCTTTAAAGCAGACTGTAAATTCTTACATATGGATAAGTCAGAGGGGAGTACTGTAATGCCTGTATGGAAACCTTCAGAAAAACCAAAAATGAGAAAGTCCACCAATGAGCATGAACGATGAGAGGCTAGAACTTGAGCTAAGGTGCGTACATTAATGGGGGAAGAGGGATGCAATAATTGTCATTGTTTACACCAAAACATTTTCGGACAAATGATTCGAGCTTGTGCATCACCACAAAAGCTGCAGAGATGAAGAAACTGATAGCCAATGCATCCTTCATCATTAAAGTTATTGCAAATCAACTTGTTTCCTACATATTTAATTTGTATGCCTTGTCTGTCCAAGTTGGGGCTGGCAAAAGCATTAGGATTAGTAATTGTGCAGGTCAATCTTGAAGAAGAAAGGAAAGGAAAGGAGGAACTTATCTGGTTGATGTATCCTTCCTAGCTGGAATGGATGATGAGGAAATCTTGGATTCTGACAAAGGACAGAGGGAGGCTAAATGATCAAAGGAGCCACTCAAGGGGCAGCAATATGCTTGCTGCTCAGCAAAATGGCAACAAAACAGCTTGTTATCCAGAATGGCCCAATTTAGTTTTATATTAAAATGAGCTAAAGTAGCTGCTGCTTTGGTGGAGAAGGACTGATGATAATCATAGAAATGCATCCCTCCATATTGAATGTCTAGTCCAGTTTTTTGCACCTAGAAGGAAATTCAGAGCAAATGACATCACAAAACAAGCTGAAAGCAAGAACACATTTAGGTATGGTCAGTTTCTTCATGAGTCTAAGATCTTTCAATTTCAATATGGCAGAAACATCTCCACAGGATACTATTCTGTTTTCTATGATGTCATGGGACAAGATGAGAAGTGATATCAGATTTATGTTCTTTGCATCTATGAGATCCCTGTGCCAGTGGCATGGGATAAGGTGAATAGGAGATATGAATGGCGGATGAGTGGCTGGAGAAGAAGTACCTGAATCTTGTTGAGGTGGCAGATCTAAAGTAGATGGAGTGCTTAAGGGTTAAGAAGTACTTGGAAGGGCAACCTTATCCTGGAAATGGCTGGAAGACAGAAGGATAACTGATGTTACCAAACTTGAAGACGAAGTAGACCATAAAGGAAGGCAAGCTTCGAGAGAGATTATATGAGACTGTAACTCTGATACTGGGTAAGCAAGCTGAATCACAAAGTCTCAAATTTCAGATAAAGCAGCAGATGCTGGTTGTGGAACTGGCTGGCCTGAAGCAGGAATCTTAGCAGGCTAGGATGCAATATATTGAATATGTAAGCCCCCCAACACTGTTGGGCTTACCTGGGGTTTGCTCCTGCTGCCCCTGTATCCTCACTGCCACTAGTCCTGGGTTCCATTGTGTTCCTTAGGTCTGCGTCCGGCCCCTGTGTTTTCCCTTTGTGATTGGTGTCAGGGGAACAAGTGCCATGGAACCACCATGCAGCACCCTTGCAGGCGCACTAGAGTGGATCGGTTTTCTCACTGTCATTGCAACTAAACAACGGCCTATCTGGTGCTCCTGACCCCCAGAATTTGTCAATCAGGGTCCAGAGACACAGAGGAGGCACTTGAGAAGCCATGAAAATGTTTAGTTTAAGAGTGCCAATGAGTGCCAAGGGAGCTGGTAATAAATATTAATGAGGGTGCATGAATATTAATGAGTCTGCCTGTTGCTCGGGGGGCAGTCAAAATAGGCAGCAGAAACAGGCAGGGAACTGAATAAAAATAGTAACCTGTGGAGGTAGGTGATAGTTCAGAGAGGCTGCTACAGAACTGTTGGGGAAATTTATAAAAAGATTAAATTGCATGGCTACAAAAAACTTTGTAAGGAGGACTTTGCTGGGGACTATGTTTCCAGCAGCCATGTTGTTATGAACATACAAAGATATGAACTTGCCAGCAGAAATAGGCCACCTGGTCTATCCAGTCTGCTCAAGTGTGCAGCTAGCACCCTCACCTTGCAGTTGTCCCAACCCCCTTCCCAATTACCCCCCCTCACCTTGTCCCGTCCCTTTTTGAAACTACCCATTGTCTTACAGGCTACCACCTCCTCTGGTAGAGCATTCCATTCTAACATACTAAAATGCCAGCAGAATAGGCCTAACGGTCTTTCATGTCTGCTCGTTTGGTCAGCCCCCACCCTGGGAGCTGACCTTGCTGCCCCCCTCGCCTTCTCTGGCTTCTCCCTTCCCACTTCCGGATATTCTTGCTGCATTGGATTTTGCTTCCAGAACCCTTCCCCTGTACCTGTCCCACCCCCTCTTGAACACCTCCACCATCTCTGCCTCTACCAGCCCCCTAGGCGGCACATTCCATGGCTCCACCACCCTCTCAGTGAAGTAGCACCTCCTCCTTTCTCCCCTGAATCTTCCCCCCTCCAGCTTCCACCCATGCCCTCTAGTGGCCCCCTCCTCCTTCCTTCGAAGCACCCTGACTGTTCCTCCCCTATTTACCCCCTTCATGTACCTGAAAACCTCTGTCATGTCCCGTCGGTCCCTTCTCTCTTCCAATGTGTACATATTTAGCTCTTCGAGCCTCTCCTCATAGGTCCTGTCCCCCAAGCCCCAAATCATTTTGGTTGCCCTCCTCTGGACCGTCTCCAGGAGTTTAATGTCCCTTTTTAAGTGTGGCTTCCTAAACTGCACGCAGTACTCAAGGTGCGGCCTCACCAAGCAGTTATACAGAGGGAGTATCACTTCCCTCCTTCTGGAGGTGATCCCCCTAGCGATGCATCCCAGCATCCTGTTGGCCTTGGCTGCTGCCCTCCTACAAGTCTCCAAGTTGTTCATCTTGACATCCACCACCACCCCCAGGTCCTTCTCAGCCATCGAGACTTGTAGCATTTTCCCCCCCAAGGTGTACACTTGGCCCAGGTTTCTGGCCTCCAGGTGCAGTACCTTGCATTTCCCTGCATTGAACCTCAGCTTCCACTTTCTAGACCATCTTTCCAGAGCCTCCAGGTCCCCCTGTAGGGCCACCCTCCCCTCCTCCCCATCCACCACCGCCCCCAGTTTTGAATCATCTGCAAAGAGACTCATCTCACTCCTGATTCCTGTCCTTATGTCAGAGATGTAGGTGTTGAACAGGAGGGGCCCAAGGACTGATCCCTGTGGGACCCCACTAATGACCCTCCTTGGGGATGAGACTATCCCGCCAACTACGACCCTCTGGGTCTGGTCCTGGAGCCAACTGCCTATCCATCTGATCATGTGGTTCCCCACCCCCATTTCTCCCAGCTTATCCAACAGGCCCACGTGAGGAACAGAGTCAATTGCCTTGCTGAAGTCTAGAAAGACGATGTCCACTGGTCTACCCAGGTCCAAGGCACTCATCACCCAGTCATAGAACTCCACAAGGTTTTTCTGACATGATTTCCCTGGGACAAATCCATGCTGTCTATCGTCCAGGCACCCTGACCTTTCCAGGTCCCCCCCAGCCTCTCCTTGACAATGCCCTCCATCACCTTGCCCGCCACTGATGTCAGGCTGGCAGGCCTGTAGTTCTCTGCCACCTCCCTTGATCTCTACTTGTGGATAGGCACTATATGCACCACCTTCCAGTCCTGGGGCACCCACCCTGTCCTCAGAGAGATGGTGAAAAGCTCCACCAGGGGTTTCGCCAGGACATCTGCAAGTTCCTTCAGCACTCTGGGATGTAATTTATCCGGCCCCGGTGCTTTCTCCGTCTTGAGGGACCTGAGGGCTTCCCTCACTCTCTCTGCTGTGATTTCTACTTCCGCTACCTCTTCTCCTTGCTTAGCCTTCCCCCCTCCTGCCAGTGATGCCTCCCCCTCTTCCCAGACCCGCCGATCGGTGAGGGTCTCCCCTTCCTCAGTATCACTGTCTCCTCCCATGTATGATGCAGCACCCCCATTTTCCTTGGTGAAAACTGAGGTGAAGTACTCATTTAGTACCTCAGCCTGCTCCCCGGTCTTGTGCCCATCTCTCCCCTGTTTTAATCCTGCTAATCTGCCCCTTCACCCTTCGTTTTCCCCAGTGTATCTAAAGAACCCCTTATTCCCTCTCCTAATTTCCCTGGCCAGGTTCTGCTCCTTCCTTGCCTTAGCCGCCCTCACCACCCTAGTGGCCCTTCTAGCCATCAGCTCGTGTTCCCCTCAATCCCTTTCAGTCCTTGAGCACTTGAATTGCCTGTAGGCTGCCTTCTTTCCCTGCACCACCTCCTGGACCTCCCTGGTCCACCAGCAGGGTTTTTGGGCCCTACTGCATTTTCGTCTTACTCTTGCACAGGTGCTGGTAGCATCCTTCACCCCTCTCCTGATGATTTCCCATCTACTATCAGCGTCCATGTCTGACCCAATTCCATTCAAATGCTCCTTAAGGATCCTCCCATTTCCTTAAAATCCGCCCCTGAAGTCAGTTATCTCCATCTTTGTGCAGCCTTCTACCCCTCCTAGGTCCAGGCAGAACCAGACCGTGGCATAGTCACTCCCCACCAATGGGTCCCTTACCTCCAGGCCCCCAATCTGGTCACTGTCTGCCAGGACCACATCCAGTACCCGCACCTCCCTGGTCGGTTCCCCCACCTGCTGAGTTAGGAACGCGTCTTGAAAAACATCCAACAACCTCTGTTCCCTGGCTGCTGAGGATGTCATAGACTCCCAGTCTGTTCCTGGCATGTTTAAGTCCCCCAACACCACCACCACCCTTCCCATGCCCAGTCTGCAGTGTCTCCCAACATCTGCTACCAGACTCTCCTCCAGCTCCTCCGTCAGTGCAGGGGGTCTATACACCACTCCTATTTTTACTCTCTTGCCCCCCCTTGTTATCAAGGTGACCCAAATCGCCTCCACGGTTCCCTCTGCCTCTTCTACTCCCCCTATGCCAATGCAGTTTTTGACTATCATTGCTACCCCTCCTCCCCTTCCCTCCCCCCGTCCTTCCTGAACATAGTGTAACCCTCCAGGGTCAGGTCCCAGTTGTGTCCTGCGGTGACCCAGGTCTCAGTGACCACTGCCACATCCACCACTCCCTCAGTTAGCATCACCTGGAGCTCAGGCATTTTATTGCCCAAGCTCCTGGCATTTAGCAAGACTACCGTCCACCCTTTCCCTATACTTCCATTTCCCCTGCTCATGTTTCCATGGGGATTCTGTTTTCCCCTGGTCTGCACTTTACCAGTCAGCCTTTTCCCGCATTCCTCCAGCTCCCCAGAGTGGAGACAGAGTCCCTCCTTTATCAGCACCCTCGACAGCCTTTTCTCCCATCCCTCCCCTTCACAAGTTTAAACCCACTTTTCACCAATGAACCCCTATTTTCAACTTAAGGATTTCCCTCCCCTCCAAATTGAGATGGAGCCTCTCTCTAGCATACAGCTCCTTATCCTCCCAGGTCTCCCCCCAATCCCCCATCAACCCATACCCTCTGGCCTCACACCACTCCCTGAGCCACTGGTTTATCTCCCTAATCTTCCTTTTGTGTTCCCCACTAGCCCTTGGCACAGGCAGGATTTCTGCCATGACCATTCTGCCATGACCCTTTCCATGAAAAAGTGTCTCCTCATTTCCATCCTAAATCTTCCCCCCTCCAATCTAAGGCCATTGTCTCTCATGTCCCTCCCCCTCCTCAGCCTGAGTATTCCTTGAGTATCTGCCTTGTTTATCCCCTTTACGTACTTGAAGGTAAGTTAAGTAAGTTGATTTTTATTGATTGTCATAGACCTTTTCAATTACAAAAAGACACAAGTATAAAATCATACAAGCACATACATCACAATAAATAACCAAACAGATAAATACATGGTAGTGCAAAATCTTGAGATACAATAGAATGGCAGTAATTAGTTCATTGAGAGAAATCCTACAAGGTGTTTCTAATGTGCAGTAAGTGACGGTATTTAGTTCATTGAAAAGACAGCCTAAAATTCAAACAGCAGCAGATTTAATTAACACATCAGATTTGAAGATGTCTGGACTATACTATTCAGTACCTTATTCTCAAGTAGATACTCATTTAGCTGCTGCTACATTACAGCTAGTATATTTAAAGTGTATTCTGGAAATATGAACTAGATATTTAGCTACAGCTCTAATTATAATTTCATCATTAGAAGTAAAAAATAGGCTCAGCAAAAGATCTTGATCATCTGACTGTATAGTACAGCAAATCGGACTAAGCCATTTAGCTCTGAGGATGTTATACCATTCGTAAACAAACATTACATGTTTCAAATTTCCTAGGGCAGTACAGGTACAGGTACATGAACAGAATCTAGATTGTTCTGAAGTTTCCCTCCTGTAAATAGCCTCCAAAATATTACTTGGGAATAATTTTAACCTGTACCTGGTAAAGAGCATTCTGTGGTTTACATCAATAAAAGTTCCTAAATACTGTCTGTAATGGTGTACATGTTCATTAGCCTTGGCCCAGGGTGAGATCTTCAATCTTCTAATATCAAGATCCAAAATTCTGTAATGCTCCTTAATTTTATTTGCAACATATAACGGATATTTGAGGCTAATAGTAACAACCTTATCTCTGTAATTTTCCAAATAACTTAGCCCCATTTCCTGTAAAATTAGAAAAACTGAGGCCAACCACTCAGATTTCAAATGCCCAAGATTAAGCCGGGTGTATTTCTCCCTTAGACAAAAATATGTGTACTTGTTCTATTTATGTTGAAGTAACTTAATCCAATAATTTACCATCCTGGCAACAAAATATGCTCTAAAACAGGAAATCCCGAATTCTGTCCTTGATAAAGAGGCTGGGACAGAATTATTAAGTCCTAGGCTTACTCTAAGAAGTTTATTTAATGGATTTTCTAGTTTATCCTGATTCTGATGTTGCCAAAGTTCCCCATTATAAAGGGCATGGACATTATATTTGGCTTGTACTACAGTCAAACGTGGTTTAATAGAATTCCCGCCAAACTTTTTATTAAACATCTGCAAGGAATTAGCTGCTTTTTTTATTTAATCAATGTCATTCGCATATGTTTAGTCCATTTACCATTCTTCGTTAATAGTAAATCTAATTAAACACAACTATCCACTGTGGAAGTCTTTTTTGTCCCTATTTTCCATGCTTTCCTATTTTTATTTGTTCCAAAAATAAGAACCTGGCTTTTTTGATCATTCACTCTTCAATCATATATAAGTGCATGACTGTTCAATATTTTTAGCTTAGCCTGCAAGCCTGATTGAGTCAGAGAGAACAGGACCAAATCATTAGCATATGCTAGAACACCGCAGTGCTTGTCCAGAATCTTTGGGGAATTAGTGTGAACAGAATTCAATTCATGTAGGAGTTTATCAATATAGACACAGAATAGAAGCAGTGCAAGGACGCAATCCTATCTCACTCCCATGTTAGTTTGAAAAGTAGAGGACAGTTGTCTCCTAGCATCCAATTTAACCTGAGTCCACGTAGAAGTATATAGTTCTCTAATAATTGCTATTAGTTCCCACGAGAATCCTTTTTCCACCATTAAATTCCATAACATACTTCTAGAAATAATATCAAATGCTGTACTAAAATCTACAAAGGCAGCATATTATTTCTGTTTGCGTAAAACAACTCATTTTTCATAAAGACGCCTGATTGCATAACAGTTATCTAAGGTGCAATATCCAGATCTAAATCCTGCTTGTGCTTCAGACAAATCCCCCAACTGTACAAGCTGCTCCCTGAGTCTGTTCAATATTATTTTAGCAAAAAGTTTCCCCATATTATCTAATAATGATATTGGCCTATACATGGTTGGATCAGACTTATCTCCATTTTTATGTTGCTTGCACGCATATGCAAGAAACATAGTGCCATCATCGGAGATTTCGGAGGTGTGTCACCTCCTCCTCCAATTCAGTCAGTGAGCTGGCAGGCGCGGCCCCTGTAAGCCATTGCATTTTGGAGCTGTCTATGACACGCTCCAAAATGCAGTGGCATACAGTTGAAAGGGGGAGCTACGTTTCAGTGAGCACCATTAAGCGTAGCTCCCCCCCACACCCAGGCGTGCTCCCCCCCGCACGCCCTGTAGTAGCCGACGGGTGCCCAATCCTCGCTGGCTGAGCTGCTGTCGCTCCTCAGAGACAGTTCCATGCTGGAGCCTACCCCAGCATGGCAATCACTTATTTGGCCAATGGGGTGCCCAATCCTCTGGTCAGCTGAACGCCCCCTCAGAGGGTGCCACGCTGGGAGCCCACCCAGCGTGGCAATCACTTATTTGGCCGACGGGGGTGCCTAATCCCCATCGGCTGAACAGCCCCTCATCCTTGCGCCATGCTGGGAGCTCACCCAGCGTGGCAAACGGTCCCAGAAGTCTTTTTTGTTTTAACCCTGTAAAACAAAACGCCCACCAGCCGCCTCCGAACCCCCTCCGCAACCCGCACTCCACTCACTACCGCGCACCCAGCCTCCCACACCCTCACCCCATACTTACCTCCAGACTCCAGCGCGACGATCTTTGGTGGACCAGGAACACGTCTGCACTCTTCAAAGCCGACCGCGAACTGAGGAAATGCCGGTAAGCTGTATAATGGGCTAGATAGGAGGGGTTCAACTTTATTGCATAGCTCAGGCATTTTGGGGAAATTTTGCACCAAATTTTCAACATGGGATTTTTAGGACCCCTTCTCATGAATGATGTCACTGTCATGGCGTTATTCAGGCTCGAAGGGTGATTTCGTGCCGTGACTGTGCAGTGACTGCAAATCACCCTTCAGGCCTGAATACTGCCATGACAGTGACATCATTCATGAGAAGGAGTCCCAAAACCCCATGTTGAAAATTTGGTCAAAATTCCAAAAATGACTGTTTAACGAAATGGCGCAGTTCCTAATGCGAGGCTCAGAAGTTTGTGAAATTTCAATATTTTCACCCCAGATTTTCAACATTGCCATTTTACCACACCTTCTTATGGTAGTACAGCTGTCATTTTTCTCATCTCACCCAAAATGTGTTTCTTCCTTGTAGCGCAGAATGGCGCAGTCGATGTGAAATCAATGTCACGGGACAAATTAAGAAAATCACAGTGACACTGTTCATGAGCAGAGGTCTTAAAATGGCTATGTTGAAAATTTGGTGAAAAAATTCTAAAAATGACTGTTTTACGGCGTGCGTTCGCGCAGTTCTCTAGAGCTCATAAGTTCAAAATTTTCAATATTTTCCTCCAGATTTTCAACATTGCCATTTTACCACACCTCCTCATGAGCAGTACAGTTGTCATTTTCACATCCTGCTCAAAACATGTTTCCGCCATGTAGCGCTGGCAGGCGCGAGTCGGTGTCGAACTCAGTGTAAAGGGACACATTAAGAAAATCACAGTGTCACTGTTCATGAGTAGAGATCTTAAAATGGCAATGTTGAAAATTTGGTGAAAGAATTCCTAAAATGACTGTTTTCACAGTGTCGTTTCACAGTTCCCATGCGCTTCAGTAGGGTTTGCGAATTTTCAATATTTCCACTCCAGATTTTCAACATTGCCATTTTACCACACCTCCTTATGAGTAGTATAGCTGTCATTTTTCACATCCTGCCCAAAACGTGTTTCCGCCCATGTAGCGCACAATGGCGCAGTCGGTTTGCAAACTCAATGTATGGGACACATTAACAAAATCACACTGACACTGTTCATGACCAGAGGGCTTAAAATGGCTATGTTGAACATTTTGTGACAAATTTCCTAACAATGACTGTTTTACGAGCATGCGTTGCGCAGTTCCTACGCACGCTCGTAAGTTCGCAAATTTTCAATATTTGCACTCCAATGATTTACAAATACCTAAACAGCACATAGAAGCAAGCAACATTCGGCATTGACAAATGCTTGTTATATATTGAGATTATTATTGCACCTTTCCAGGAAGATGGAAAAGCTAATCTTTGACAGCAACAGTCGAAATATTCAGTGAGTAAAATAGCCCAGAGAGATGGTACACTCAAATACACTTCAGAGGGTATAACATCTGGGCCAGGAGCCTTTTTTGTTTTTTTAAAAAAGCTGGTACACAGTGTACTTCAGCATATGATAAAGGAGGGAATAATAACATATTATAGTTTAAGAAGGCACGTTTTTTTTTTTTTATATCGGGGAAACAATTTAGAAGAATGGTACAAAGTCCATGTGTCCAAAGTTATATATGTAACTATTTCATATTTTATACTATCAGTTCCCTTTGCTACCAGCAACCAATATGTTTGATAATCATGATCATTTACGGCTGTAAGCATATTATTCCATTGATGTTGCTGATATTTTCTCTGTTTCAATATATGAAAGTTCTTATATTCTTCCCTACTTTTGTTGAGTTCTCTAAAGATGGTGGGGGAATTTTGAACACTTGCCTTTCTTACTTTTAAGTTTCTTCTTTGCTTTTCAACACTCCTCATCAAACCAAGTTCCATTTTAATTTTCAGCACTTTTGTTGTTAAATGTCACTGTGAGAGAAGCTCTAATTTTCTCAAGACACATGAAAACACCCTGGTGTAGTGTCATAAAATCCCTATTTCTATGAGAAACTACTGTGACAGTATTTGTCAAGAAGTCGCTAATGGAATCAGTTGCATTTTCCTGCCATTTAATTTTGTTGTTTCGTATCTCCAGATGCAAAGGCTGTGACGTTGTACGGATCTGTTTTTCTAACTCTATCGATTTTAGTGTCAAAGGGAAATGATCACTTTCTCCTCTTATTGGAAATTTTAAAGTTCCCCAAAATGTAAAATCACCATTCCAGAAAATGTAATCTATAGTTGTTTATTTGTTTTATTTATTTATTTGAGTCTAGGACTACAAAGTACCTTTGAGCCAGGGCTCTTTTACAAAGGTTCCACGCCAGTGAGTACAGGCATACAGTTTCAATTATGGTATGGAACAATCAGTAACACTGATGGTGGTAACATGTTATTACAAGGATTACTACATGAAACACAGGGAAGTGTACATAAACAGGGGAAAAGGAGAAATGAGAGGTGGGGAAAGGAGAGGGTGGGGGGGTGAGATGGAGAGGCAGGGGTATAGCAGCCTAGGGGGCTTTGTCAGGGATGGACAGGGGTAGGTGCATCAGATGGGCTGTGGTGGAGGCAAGTGCTAGGTGATGGGGCAACAACAGGCAGCAGAAAACAAAGAGCAGCTAGGTGGGAGTACTGATTATTCATGGCAGTCACAAGTGCTGGAGGCAAGAAGAGCGAGGCCTCTTGTAATAAAGTGGGTAAAGTTCCCAACTTGATCTCCACAGATTCTGCCATTTAGAGGTGCCATATTATGTAACAGCAAAATATCTATTCATTTTGACCCATCTTGCCTGTTTTACTATCTTTAGATTTTCTAGGATAGCAAAATGCTTCTGAATGGCACCAATTATGATAATCGTTTTCGGCATAATCATCAAAGGCTCCGATTCTTGCATTGAAGTCACCACATAAGAGAAATTCTTCACAAGTGGTGACAGCCTAGCTCTTGTGTATAAATTCTTCTAACAACTCCTATGGTGATAGGTCAGAAAACTTAGAGTATGTTGGAGGTAAATACACATTAGCCAAACATATTGTTTTCCCTTTAAATTGCATATAAAGAATAATTATATTCTTATTGCTGTGCAACAGATCTACAGATATACCCATATCTATTTTTACTAAGGTCACAAAGCCACCTGCCACTCTTCCTCATTTTGTTCCTTCATATCTGGGATCTGAAAGATTATATAACCATTTAATGGTCTCAGTCATATTCCCCTGTCCTGTCTCTTCTCCAAGGAGTACGTGTTAAACCCTTTCAGTTTCTCCTCATATGGTCTGTCCTCCAATCCCTGGATCATCCTTGTCACCCTGCATTGTACCCCTTCCAGTAATTTCACATCCTTCTTCAGATATGGCCACCAGAATTGCACACAATATTCCAGGTGTAGCCTGACCAGTGTTCTGTAGAGAGGCAGGATCACCTCCCTGCTGCTGGAGGAGATCCCTCTCCCGATACAACCCAGCAACCTGTTGGCTATCACTGCCACCCTCCTACACTGCTCTGTATTGTTCATCTTCCCCATTACAGCCACCCTTAGATCCTTCTCCTCCTCGGTGGAACCTAGCTTCACCCCTCCCAGCTGGTAACCCCTCCCTGGGTTCTTTGTTCCAAAGTGCAGGATTTTACACTTTTTCACATTGAACCCCAACTGTCACACTTCTGACCACTTCACCAGTTTGGTCAGGTCATCCTGCAGCCCCACCAACTTGCTATATCGCCCACCACAGCCCACAATTTGGTATTTTCAGCGATTAGACTGATCTTATTCCTGACATCATATGAGATGTCCACTATGAATATTCCAAGCAACACTGACCTCAGTACTGATCCCTGTGGCAGCCTGCTCTTCATAGCCCTTGGAGATGAGAGTTCCCCCACCACCACCACCACTACCCTCTGCTGTTTCCCCTGTAGCCAATTCTCAATCCATTTAACCATCTTAGTTCCCAACCCACTTATCTCAGCTTCCCTCCCAACCTCCTATGTGGCATCGAATCAAAGGCCTTACTAAAGTCCAAGTATATGTCATCCACCACATGACCCTTGCCCAATTCCCTTGTGACCCAGTCATAATACTCAACTAGGTTTGTCTAACAGGATTTTCTAGAGACAAACCCATACTGGTGACTGTCCTGGAACTCATTGGTGCCTTTCCTTAAGTATTGTCTCCATCAGCTTCCCCACGATGCAAGTTAAGCTCACCAGCCTATAATTACCTGGCTCATCCTTTCATCCACTTTTATAGATAGGTACCACCTGGGCCACTCTCAAGTCATGTGATATGCACATGGTGTCCAGGGAGGTACTGAATAATTCTGACAGTGGTCCAGCCAGGATCTGGGCCATTTCCTTCAACACTCTGGGCTGTACGCCATCTGGTCCTGGTGCCTTATCCACCCTCAGAGCCATTAACCCCTCCAATACCCTACCCTCAGTAATCACCCTGTCCATTACCCCCTCTCCCCTGCCTACACTGCCCACCCCCTGCAGTAGCTGTCTTCCTTTCTCCCTCATGAATACAGAACAGAAGTACTCATTCGGTGCTTCTGCCTGTTCCACCCCTTTCTCTGCTCACCCCCCATCCTTCCTGATCCTCACTATCTGGTCCTTGCAGCTCCTTCTTTCCTGTATGTATCTGAAGAAGTCCTTTTCCCCATCCCTCATGCCCTGCACCAGCCTCAATTCCCTGGAGGACTTAGCTGCTCTGACTCCCCTGATAACTTCCTTGCACCTCTTCACATACTCATCCCTATCCTTCCCCTTCCTGGATTTCTTGTATTTCTTGAATGCTGCTTTTCTAGTCCTCACCAGTTCTAAGACCCCTGTACTTAACCAGCTTGGGTTTTTAGCCCTTCCTTTTTTGATGTTCAGTCTGGTACACATTTTAGTAGCCTCCAATATACCCAATTTTATTTTTTCCCATTTTTGATTTGTATCCCAGTGTGGCTGTATACGTTCCAGATGCCCCCTTAAGATTTCATCCATCCTACCAAAGTCAGCCTGTCTACAGTCCACCACTCTGGTCCTTGTATCTACTGTTTTTCTGCTCATATTGTTAGCCTATAACCCCCATATCAGCCAATAAGAGAGTCAGAATGGTACAAAGGGACTTATGGGACTGCAAAGGACTTTTGGGAGGAAAAGTAGGGACATTTCTTGGTGTCCAAATTAAGAACCAATAGGGCATCAAGTGTTCTGTTGTTGGTAACTTTCTGGAGGTTTTTGAGCTACCCTCAGCTTGGACCACATTCCAGGTACCTGTGTTATATTCTTGTGTGTTCTTTTTTCTGGCAGTAGTTCCTGAATTTGTTTAATACAGTTGCTTTTGTGATTTTTAGTGTGAGTTTGGGATTTATATATCAACAGGCATTGCTAGCAACCTTCTGGAAGTTTCTCTGCTTCCCCCTCAGCAAGGATCAGTTTACAGCTAATTGTGTTTAAATACCCGTGTGTTCTCTCACACAGCAGAAGTGCTGAAGCAGAAGTAGCTTGGCTCAGGTGGTAGATTTGTCTTTCTGTTGCTGGTAACTTTTTGGAGGTTTTTGAGCCACCCTCAGCTAGGATCACATTACAGGTACTTGTGTTACATTCTTGTGTGCTCTTTCTTCTGACAGTAATTCCCAAATTTATTTAATATAGTTGTTTTTGTGATTTTTAGTGTGCGCTTGGGATTTATATTTCAACAGGCATTGCTAGTAACCTTCTGAATGCTTCTCTGTTTCCCCTCAGCTAGAATCAGTTTACAGCTAATTGTGTTAAAATACCTGTGTGTTCTCTCACATAGCAGCAGTTCTGAAGCAGAAGTAGCCTGGCTCAGGTAACTTTGTCTTTGTTGTTGGTAACTTTCTGAAGGTTTTTGAGCTATCTTCAGCTAGGATCACATTCCAGATACCTGATTGTTTTTGTCCAGCAGACAGGCTGGAAGGAGACACCCACCCGCCCCACCCACCCTCCATTCCCACCCTCCTGCAGATGCCCTGCCTTTATAGACATTGATAGAGACACAACCACGTAAGACACAGGGAACATTTGGCTGCATCCTACAAGACAGGGCCTATCTGAGAATACAGACAGCAATACCAGGGTAGAGCATTTAACTAGGTTAGCAAAGGCACTTGAAGCAGAAAGCAGAGGAATAATTTAGTTGGAAAGAGGAGAAAGGGAAGACACAAAATTAACTGAGAAGGAGGGGTGGTAGTAGTAAGCAGGTTCAGGACGATGCCAGGGGTGATGCAGTGCTCTGGGTGTGCTGCAGCAGACTTCAGATGAATATTCTGGGTATTGCAGTGCTGCTCCATATGCAAGCACCTCTCTAGGCTGAGGGCAGAGATCACCAGTCTCCAGGCCAAGCTAGCAGGAGTACTGAAGACCCTCACCCCCACCCAGAGGCCCCCATGTCCCAAGCCTATGCCACAGTAGCTGCCCAGACAAATGGCTGGGTGGACTACGGTGGGCTCAGGGAGATTCAGGGGAAGGGTCAGAGACACATCCACCATCCAGTCCAGCTCAAAAACCCCTTTGCTATTTTAGAGGAGTGGGAGAGTCCTCCAAAGGAACCCAAGGCTGAAACCAGGGAGGATGTGAGGGTCCTCCAACAGGAAGACCCTGTGATAGGAGGGAGAGAACCCCAAAAGAGGAAGAAGTTACTCCTGGTGGGGGACTTGATTGTCCAGGAAATGGATCTGGGCACAGATAGGAGGGAGGAAAGGGAGGTCAAGTGTCTTCCAGGAGGCACAGTTCGGAGCAAGGAGAGAAGATCCAGAGGATCACTGAAGCACTGGCAAGGGAAGGGCTGGATGTCATTGCCCATATGGGAACAAATCACCTAGCTAAGGACAGGACTAGCTTGGAACAGGTGTAAGAAGACTTCATAGATTTGTGGGGAAGCCTGGGGAAAGTAGCAAGTTCTGTGACATTTTAGGAGGTGCTGCCTGTCCATGGCAGGGAGGGGGATAGGAATCTCCACATCAGTAACTTCAACTCATGGTTGAAGGCCTGTTGCAGCAAGAAGAGGTATGGCTTCAGTGGGGACTGGGGTCCTACCTGGAATGATGTGGCCCTATACAGTGGGGATGGGCTGCATCTGTCCAGAAAGGGTAAAGCAGCCATCAGTGAATGGTTCAAATACTTTGCTTGACAAGTGTTTAAACTAGCTGGGGGGGCCAACAAGAACAGGCCAATTCTAGCAGCCCACCCCCACAAGGTAGAGACACCAGAATGATGTTGCCAAGGTCACCTGGACCAGGCAGAAGGGGAGAAGCAAAGAAATCGGGGACACATGTTAAAGATCATGTGCAAAGGATTTTTTTCCATTAATAAACTGTTGTATGTAAACCAAAATGTCTGTGTGTGTCAACTTATTTGTCACATATTATTAGTGCTTGCATTTTTTACAATTTTTTTCCTTTTTGCTACTCTCTGTTTGATCTCCAAAGCCCACATGCAGAGACTGTCCCTGCAAGTGGGCAGGTCTAGCGATGACGTCACTTTAGAGTCTGACTAGTGCAGGAAGCGTGATGTGCCCTGTGTTACCATTCTTGAGTAAACATTATGCCTCACACATTGCTTCCTTCCAACTAAACAGCATCACTGTTCTAAAAAGGCAGTTTCAAGACAGATCATGTAAATGAGAACTGCCACTTGAGTGCAGTGACAAGCTAGTGAAGATGTGATAAAAACAGATTTGAAAGTCATACGTTTAGTATATACCAAGATCAGAAGATAAAGAACCTCTGTGCGTAAACACTGAGGCAAGGGTTACCCCAAAGGGCATTTGGCTGGGAAGCCAAGTTTCAAGAAAATACAAAATCACACATGCCCCCACAATGCAAAGCATCATGGGCTGCATATGCAAATCACCACAGAATGTTATGCTGGTCCAACTTTAAGCAGAATTGCATGGTGCCGGAACCCCAGTGGAATGGACCAGCTCAGAAGATCAGAAGATGTGCACTATAGCCTGTTCCATTGATGCAAAATGTTCACCAGAGCACTGGTAGAATTGCCTGTTCTTACTGAAATTGGCAAGGCATGTGCCAGGTAGACAGCAATCCAACCACAAGCATACGGCAGATAAGGAGAGCCCCCCCCCCGGGTACCAGCCAGAAAACCCGTAGGAGGTGTAGAGCAAGCGTGCTTAGTTTATCGGTGTCAGGACACCACTGCACTATGGAACATAAAGTTTTCTGAGCTCTCAACACATTGCCTGCATACACTGAGCTAGTTCTTCTGTTTCTGTCGTGGCTTTCAACCTTTATGCTTGTGCAGCCACCACACAAACCCCAACAATCTAAAAATAGCCATTATGAAGAGGGTTCTTGTCCACGGAGCAATAGTGGTTATTTGACCATTCATGAACACATAGCTGCCTTTCAAATAAACAGCATCACTGGGACAATCACCTGTTCTTACTGAAAGTAGCATGGCATGTCCCACAGAGACAACAGCATGACCACAAGCGCACGGCAGATACAGAGACACCCAGCCGAAAAACCATTGTAGCAGCAGAGCAAGCGTTCCCCATTCATTCTTGTTAGGGCATCCCTGTCCAGTGCAAAATAAGGTTTTTGGATCTCTCCAGAACATTCCTGCACCCACCTATATTCAAGGGCTTTGGTGCAAAGCAGCATGATGTGGTTCAGGTGAACTCACAGTAGTAAGCTCAGGGAAATATATACATCCAGTAATTTTGAAAGGGGAAACTGTGTGCCAAGTCAAGCAGGCAAAGCAGGGGGCATGGTGACCACTACGGCTATGGAGACTGCAAGGCAGGCATCGTAGCAGTATAAGTAAAAACTGTTTATTGGACGGTCCCATCCAGTGCAACTGCCGTCACCCCACACCACCCACAGACAGAAATAAATGGCAATGACGGTACAAAAACACAAAAGCAATCTGCCTGGACAAATGCCAAGGTGGCATCAAGGGATGAGAAAAATAGACCAACAATAAGATTCTCCAATAACTGCCCTTGCATTGTATTCTGTATTCAGTTGCAAAGGGAATGGGGTCAAAGAACATCCGGCAGCGAATGCCACTTTGCCATTTTATTTCTGGTTCTTGGAAGAGTCACCCAGCAGTTGCCTAAGAGAGTATATATAAAATGCTGCAGAATCCATCTGATGCAGCAAATAGCACCAGCCGCAACACCACCAAAACCAGGTGGCAATTAGCCTAATGGCAACAGACTAAAGAAACTAATAAAACAATAACAATTGGTAGATGAGTACCAAAACGGGGGGGGGGGGAGCTTTGCAGTACACAGTGGAAAATAAATAAAAGAAATGAACAAAAAAGGTTGCACAAGGGTAGAATGAGTGGACCAGCATGGGATGCAATGGAACATAGACGTGAGCTACACCCACAGATGAAGTGATACGGACCAGGCCAACAATGAAATGGGGCACAAATGAAGTACGTTGCTGGGCGGACCGCTAGAAATTAAATAATTGCATAATGTGTGGTCTGTGCAGTTTTATTTTTTCAACGGTTGTCTAGATGTACAACCAGTTATTCTGCTGGGGGGACGGGGGGTTGGATTTTTCAAACAAAGCATAATCAGGTGAGAATTACAGAAATTACACCAGTGTAAGAGGGGTGCCTGAATGCAGTGCGGCAAACTCATCCGGCACTATAAGAGTCAACAGGGACTGCAAGAATTAGTCTAACAAGAAGAAACACAACTGTCAAAACTAAATGCTTCACAGGCACCTGAGGTGTCCTATACAGGGGGTAGGTATCCGAGTTGGTGAGAGAGAGTGCACAACTGAGAATAAGGACCAGGTCAGATGAGTCAGTAAGGAAGGAGAAAAGAGACCTACTACACCGGTTCTGTGGGTATAACAATGGGAAACAGACAGGAATATAGTACAGATAGTAAATAATGTTCCTCTGTGCATTGGCAGAAAGCCCACAGAAGCGTGACGATGTCTTTAGAGATGTTTAGTGTGGTGCTTTGGGGTGTTGGGGTGGGTGGGCATTAGTAATATAATTATATGTAATTTATACACAACACATGGCTAGCACAGCATGCAAAATCGGTTGGAAAGTTGAACCTATAAAATGGTTGGCACACATAGAAGTGCCATCGCAGTGCATCTTGTACCATCACAGATGTCCTAGGGAATCTCACCAGTACAACCATTGATGGGTCCAGAAATTATGGCATCCTTGACTGATAGCTGCCTTGTCTGTAATCTGCAAATGACACTGACTGGCACACACAGAACAAACAGGTGGCCTTAATGGAAGAGGGATGCCTGGATATCGTAGCAGTCACAGAAACATGGTACACAGAGAACCATGACTGGGATGTTAACATACCAGGGTACATAACTTACAGGAGAGACAGGCAGGGGAGAAGAGGGGGAGGAGTAACTCTCTATGTAAAGGAAGGGATAAAAGCAACTGAACAAAAGAGTAAACAGGGAGGAGAGGAGGCACTGTGGATCACCTTGGAGACTGGAAAGTGCACCACAATCCGCACAGGGGTTGTGTACAGACCCCCATGTCAGGGGGAAGGAATGGACAAGGATATGATGGAAGGCATTCTTAGAATGGCAGAGAAAGGGGAGATACTGTTGATGGGAGACCTGAATATGCCAGATGTTAACTGGAGCACATTTGCTGCAGCCACATCCAAGAGCAGGGCCATTCTTGATGCCCTACAGGTGGCAGGCATTAGACAGCTAGTTTGGAACCCACTCGTGAGGGAGCAATCTTAGACCTCATACTCTCAAACAGGGGCAGTGAGATGATCTCAGATCTAGAAGTAGGTTGCCATCTGGGGACAAGTGACCATCAAACAGTGTGGTTCACGTTAAACTCAGCTACAGAGTCAAGCCATACAAAGTGAGGTACTGGACTTTAGGAGGCTGACTTTGGTAAGATGGAGAGTGCCTCAGAAAAGCACTAGAACAGGCTAGAAGGAGGTGTGGAGCAACAATGGGGAATTATCAAACTGCCATCACAGAGGCAACAAACCTTTGTGTGAAGCAAATAAACAAATCAAAACGAAGAAAAAGCCACTATGGTTCTCAAGAGAGGTGGCTGTGAAAGTCAGGAAGAAAAGACAGCATTCCGGAAGTATAAGGAAGCATGAAGGAGCAGGACAGAGAGCTGTACCAGTTAAGGTAGAAAGAAGCAGGGAGGAAGTCAGAATAGCAAAGGCCCAAACTGAGGAAAAGATAGCCAACTCAGTTAAGAAGGGGATAAAACCTTTTATAGGTACATCAGCGAGCGTAGAAAGACAAAGGGAGGGATAGTGAGGCTGAATAGAATGAACGGTGGGTGGGCAGAGGGGGACAGTGAAAAAGCAGGAATACTGAACAAATATTTCTGCTCAGTATTCACAAAAGAGGAGGGGGAAGTGCCTAATCCAATTAACAGAAGCACTCTTGATAGGGGGGTCGATCCCAGTCCTTTCACAGAAGAAAGAACTCCTAAAACTGAAGGTGGACAAAGCAATGGGTCCTGATGGAATTCACCCCAGAATTCTAAAAGAATTAAGGAAGGAACTAGTGAAACCACTGGCTACTCTTTTTAATAAATCATGGGAGGATGGTGTGGTACCCAAGGACTGGAGGAAGGCGGATGTGATTCCCCTTCACAAAAGTGGGACCAAGACAGAGGCAGGAAACTACAGACCTGTCAGTCTGACCTCTGTGGTAGGGAAAGTGATGCAGTCACTTCTGAAGGAAAGAATAGTTGAGTACCTAGAGGTCAGTGGAGCACAGGATCCAAGGCAGCATGGGTTCACAGGGAAGGTCATGTCAGGCCAGATCCTAATAGATTTCTTTACTGGGTGACCAAAGTAGTAGACCAGGGAGGGCTGTGGACATGGCCTACCCTAGACTTTAGCAAGGCATTTGACACAGTCTCACACAAAGATTGATAGTCAAATTAACCAGCCTGGGAGTGGGTCCCAGGGTGGTAGCCTAAGTAAAACATTGGCTGAACAACAGGACACAGAAGGTAATTGTAAATGGAGTCCACTCTGAAGAAGAGGCGGTTACCAGTGGGGTACAACTTGAGGTTCAGTATTGGGTCCAGTCCTTTTAATGTCTTCATCAGTGACATTGCAGAGGGACTGGAAGGAAACGTATGCCTTTTTGCAGATGACACAAAGATCTGCAACAGGGTTGATACACAAGGAGGCGTGGAAAGGATGAAAAGGGACTTGGCAAGGTTGGAGGATTGGTCAGACGTATGGCAGCTAGGATTCAATGCAAAAAAGTGCAAAATAATGCACCTGGGAAACAAGAACCCAGGGGAAGAATACACAATGGGTGGGGAGGTAGGAACAACAACAAAACAGGAAAGGGACCTGGGGGTAATCATATCAGATGACCTTAAGGTTAGCAAGCAATGTGAGAAGGCGGTGGGGAGGGCCGGGGGTATACTGGGATGTAGGAGAGGCATCAGCAGCAGAAAACAGGAAGTTGTTATCCCTCTGTACAGACAGTTGGTGAGACCCATCTGGAATACTGTGTCCAGTTCTGGAGACCCCATCTCCATGGGACATAGACAGGATAGAGAGGCAGTCAGAGGAGGCAACTAAAATGGTGCAGGGTCTGCAAGAGAAGCCATATGAGGAGAGACTAAAGGAGCTTAATATGTATACCCTTGAGGAAAGAAGGAGAGGGGGACATGATGAAACTTTCAAGTACCTCAAGGAATCAACAAAGTCCAAGAGGTAGCATCTTTCAGAAAAGAGACTTGCAAGAACAAGAGGACACAATTTAAAGATAGAAGGAGGGCAGTTCAGGTGCAATGTGAGAGTATTATTTCACAGAGAGGTAGTGGATGCATGGAACAGCCTTCCTGAGGAAGTTGTGGGGTCTAAAACTGTGGGAGAATTCAAGAATGCATGGGACAGACATAAAGCAATTCTTGTGGGGGCAGGAAGATATAGGCTGTTTGTTAACTAGGATCTGCGGCCTATCTTGTAGGTAGGGAAATGGGCAGACTAGATGGGCCTAGCGGTCCTTATCTGCCGTCAAAGTCTATGTTTCTGTGTTTCTAAACAGGAGGGGCATATGCCATAAAGTGGTATATTGTGACCCTACAACCAGCCCATTCGCTGTGAGGTCAAGGGCGACATCCACAAGGTAGAGTCTGCATGACCAATGTCTGTTAGCAGGCACATGCTGAACCAGTTTTACCACTGGACTGTGCAAGGTTTATTCCCACAGGTCAGACACACACCATGTTATGTAGAATATATAGTGCTGGTGAAAGCTGGGATGTAGTGAGATGAGGGTTGTCAGGAAGGACAGAACCGGTGCACAGCAGAGGAAAGCCATGTATTTTTGATATGGCATAGTAGGTTGAGGAGGTTACAGTGTCAGAGTCAAAATTTGATTAGGCTCGCAAATGATAGGAATGGGATTGTGACCGTGACAAGTGATTGCGTCTGCACAACCGTATGTCCACAGTCTGTTCCTTCCATGGGGTACCACCAGGTCTGGCACTGTAAACTTGTACAGTGCTATTGATGGCATCAAGCAAGCCCACAGACAAAACTTCAGCACTTAACCAGATACCACGCAGCACCGGACGCAGAGAAAGTGGGAGGCACATTGAATGCCCTCTGATGCAGTATGCAAGTGAGACAGCAGAGGTGGAAAGTGGGTTCAACAGGGATAATAATAGCTGCCTGGGAACATAAGCACATAACTCTTGGCAGAACAACCATAATATGTTGTGTGTATAAATTAGGAGTATAAAATATTACCTGGAGTTACAGCATCTATCAGCAGCAGAGCCAGTTAGATTGGCATGGCCTGTATGCAGCTGTTACACATGTGTAGCTATCCCCGCCATAGCCAGGTTCTACAGACTGCTTGTCCCGGGATACACTGGCTCCATTCCTGGGCTCATGCAGATAACATTTTAAACAACCCCACCCCAAAAAAAAGGAACACAAGGCTCTCTGACAGGTGATGGTGGCCTGGCAGGCTGTCTGTGAAAGGAGAAATGGAAATGCAAAGTAAGGAGGCTGCTGATGGCACCAAGAGGCAGGAAGTAAAACATCGCAATGAATAGCCACCAAAGATAGGTGCTATGTTACTTTGTGTGACAACGGTCATGGAATTCACCGAGGATAACTGCAGATGGATGCACTGTGTCCAAACCAAGTCACTGGAGGGGAACTTGGTATTGCTCCAGAACGATCGGAAGACATGTTTTGAGAAGGGTCATCAATGGGAATGATTTTGGGAAGGGCACCTTGCTGGTAACCAACGAGTGAAAATGAATGGGCAGAAGTAGTTATAACAGATATGTTAGGCTGCACAGATGGACAAAGGAACAGGCGTTTGGTGGTCTCTGATGGTTCTGGTTTTGGGGGGGGGGGGGGGGGGGGGCGCAACCACGACTGTGGAGCTTAGCAGGGCAGTCTCATGTGGAATGCTGTTAGGTGTGCAGTGGAGGTTTTAGCAATATGCCTGGCAGCGATCATGTTTTTAACCACCCACAAAGTAAATGGGAAAGACAACTGCCATTCGTCGAGCTACATAGCAGTTCCTGGCTCTTCACTGCTCTCACTGCTGTCCAGCTGTTCCTCTTCCAGTGCAGTACGTGGCTTACCAGCAGCTCAAATGAGTATGGTTGGATGACTGTATGCTGGTAATGGAGGCTCTCAATATCTGAATCAGACTCAGAAGACATGCTGGACCGGGTAAAACTGCAAAGTGCAACCATGGACAAGATGACATGAAGCAGCAGCTGCAGCTAAATAGATTAAATTCCACGCCACTCGTCAATGACGTCAAGGTGGTAGGCGGAGTGAGTAGCGGGATTAGGAGATCCCGAACGTAAGGGGTGGGCATTCACTTTATAAATCATTAATTTTATACGAAAATATGCATATCACACACATTACACACACACACATTCTAAAGAAAGACACTAGACAGAGGTAAGGAATTCATCTTTATTGTGAATTTCAGTGATTTAACTCAAAAGGGCTTTGCACATGATCTTTAAAGTTAACAGGGAGGGGGAAAAACTGCAAGGGACCAAAACCAGGATAGGAGGGAGGACAGGCAGTAATACTTGGAAGCCCATGGTGACAAATGCCCGCAACGTGGGAAATCAAATCCCAGACATGGAGGCTGTGATAGCCGAGGCAGACCTGAACATAGTAGTGTAACCCCCAGGGGGTGCTACCCTTAGGGCTACTACCCCTGCCTGCCTCCACTGAGTCAAGGTGAGGGGCCCAGATCCATTGACGGGTGCCTTCACCCAGAGGTCGGGGTTAATACTGTCGAGATTGCCTCAGTCACAGCCCTCTGGGTTACTGTAATCCTCCTTTCATCCCGCTAGTGGCTCACACGGTGTACCAACAATACTTTTCCCCAGCACACTTACCCCCCAGCTAGTATCTCTCAGCTTACTCCGGGGACCCCCTGTAAAGTAAGGTACAGTTATATATCACAGTCCCTATGCAGCAGTTCACCAGTAATGCACACAGTAGCCAGGGTGTAGTTGCAGAACGAACAATCTGATTTATTTAAGGAAGACAAATAACAGGGGCAGGGGGAAATCAAGATGATTGGCTTATCACTATACCTATCTACCTAGGGCTCTGTGCACAGGCCTAAACCTAATATTTGCAGTCCCTGGGTACCCAAGCCCTAGCGGCTAGTCCATCATGGCAGCTGGTTGGGGCCCTAACACAGATAACCTTTACAATCCTGAGCAAGTCAGAATGGGAAGAAAGTTCAGTTAGGCAGTCAGCAGTATAACGAAACAACTTGAGACCACTGTTTGCAAACTTGGCAGGGAGCTACCCTGATTCAGTACTCACGGCTCCATCAAATAACGTTTCCATCACCACCAGCAGGGCTGAGCCTGAATTTCACCAGCCTCTTCACACATTTATATGGCAAACAACAGAGGGGTACCATACCAGGCAGCTGCTTTCAGGCCCCACACAAACTTGCAGCAGACTCGGGCAGTAAACGGCAGCTTCAACATCACAGGTGGACCAAGCACGACTCAGCAGATTCTTCAGTCCTCTCAGGTTGAGCCTTGTAGGTAGCTGGGCTGGCACCAGCCTCCTCCGACTGCGCACCAGCGGATTTAGTCTGAATCACTCAAAAGGGCAGAAACAGCTGCCTCAGGCCTTCACGCGCTTCCCGCGTGAACACTCACACAGTGCAGGAGCCTAGAGCTCCCTTCTCCTTCCTAGCCACAACGCATCTGCCCCCTTGCAGCCTGGGGCATTCCTTTCAGTTTGGGCATACCCGATCCTATTGGCTAGTGGTACCTGCCAATCAGTGGCTCCTGCTCTCAGTGGTGTGAAAAAAGCACCATAGCCCATAATGCCTTTCCCAAATTACAAGCAGTTTCTCCATTGGTCAGCCGGCTTTGAAAAGTCCCGAGGTACTGATTGGTCCAATTCAGCAGTTCTGGACCAAAATGGAGGAGATAAGCAGAACAGTCGTTTACTGCAAAGAAAGCAGGTTAGAACAACACACTTTATCATTAGTACCCTACTTTATTATCAATAACCAGTTGCATCCCTTTAGAGGGCTACCTCTGCACAACTAGCGATGGCAGAATGGAGCGCTTCTCAGCAGCCCGGGCAGGACTCGAGCATTGCAACACTCAACCCCCTCTCAGTTCAGCTGAACAGGACTGTAAATAGGCAGCCCTTAAAAAGACAGTACACGGAGGCTTCAAAAGCTCTCACTGGCAACAGCATTTAATCGCCCAGCCAGGCATGGAGCATTTAGGCAAGCTTCGGGGAAGCTTTAGGAACCCCCATTCGCAGGGGGGTTACACCAGCAATAACTGAAACCTGGCACACTGCCAATCATGGATGGGAAGTAAATATATCAGGTTATACTCTGTTTAGGCACGGTAGGGGAGGCAAAAAAGGGGAAGAGTTGTCCTGTATGTCAAGGAGGGTATAAAGACAACACAGATACAGGATAGGAAGGGGGAGGTCAAGGCACTGTGGGGCACCCTTGAATCAGGAAATTGCACAGCAATATGCACAGGGGTGATATACAGGCCTCCAGGCCGGGGGAAGAAGTGGATAGGGACCTTAAGGATGAAATACACAGAATGTCAATGAAAGGTGAGATTCAGCTGATGGGGGATTTCAATATGCCAGATGTGGATTGGACCACCCAGGCAGCTGCTTCAGCCAGAAGCAGAGGCATTCTGGATTTCCTACAAGGGGCAGGACTCAGGCAGCTGGTGCTTGATCCACACAGAGACAGGGCAATTCTTGATCTAGTAATGACCAACGGGGAAAGAATTACTGATGTCCAGGTGGAGGGGCAACTAGGATCCAGTGATCACCAAATAGTGTGGTTCAGCATACAGACAGGGATTCAGTCAAGTCACACTAGGGTTAAGGTTTTTGATTTCAATAACGCAGACTTCACTGAAAAGGGAAGAGTTATCAAGAGTGCCCTAGAGAATAGGGGACAGGAGGGGGGGTGGAAGAGCAGTGGGAGAACCTAAAAGGAGCCATAGTGGAAGTAACAAGCAAATGCATCAGATTGGTATCAAAAGGCAAGAGAAGGCAAAGGCCACGATGGTTCTTAAAAGAGGTAGCAGAAAAGTTAAGGGCTAAAAGGGCAGGGTTTTTTGGAAATATAGGGAGATCCAAAGGGAGGAGGGCAGAGAGGTGTACCGAGAGTGTCTAAAGAAAGCAGGGAGGGTGGTGAGGAGAATGAAGGCACAGACTGAGGAAAGTTTAGTGCAGACGGTAAAGAAAGGGGACAAGACATTCTACATGTACATCAGCAAAAGAAGGAAAACCAGGGGGGAATTGTAAGACTTAAAGGGGAGGAAGGGGAGTGTAAGGAGGGAGACATGGATAAGGCAGAAATACTAAGTAAATACTTCTGTTCAGTATTCACAGAAGAGGGGGAGGAACAGAGACCACAGCCGAGCATCAGATGCCAAGGGAGGGGGAAGAGGTGGACAACAGTCCATTCACGAAGGAGAGAGACCTGCAGAAGCTCACTAAATTGGAGCTGGACAAAGCAATGGGACCAGACAGCATATACCCAAGGATACTATGGAAGCTGTGAAGGGAGCTAGCAGAACCTCTGGCAGCATTTTACCCCGAGTCACTTAACACAGGAGTGGTGCCAGAGGATTAGAGGAGGGCACATGTCATCCTGCTACACAAATCAGGCAGTAGGGAGGAGATGAGCAACTATAGGCTGGTCAGCGTTACCTTGGTAGTGGAGAAGATCAGGGAGGCACTACTTAAGGAAAGAATAGTAGGATATCTAGAAGCCATCAGTGCCAAGGACCCTAGGCAACATGGGTTCACAGTGGGTAGGTGGTGTTGGACAAATCTCATAGACTTCTTCAACTGGGTGACAAAGGAAGTAAAACGGGAGGGGAGAGCAGTGGATGTAGCCTACCTTGTTTTCAGCAAAGCCTTCAACACTGTCCCACACAGGAGGATGGTTAACAAGATGGGTAGTCTGGGCATGGGAGACAAGGTGGTAAACTGAGTTAGGAACTGGCTAATGGACAGGAGATAGAGGGTTGTGGTAAATGGAGTACAATCTGGGGAGAGGTGGGTGACCAGAGGAGTACCTCAGGGATCCGTACTTGGACCAGTTCTGTTCAATGTCTTCATCAGTGACATTGCAGAAGGGCTGGAAGGAGAGGTCTGCCTGTTTGCAGATGACACAAAGATCTGTAACAGGGTGGATATTCCTGAAGGGGTGGAGAAAATGAGGAGGGACCTGGGGAAGCTTGAGAAATGGTCTGCAGAATGGCAATTGAGGTTTAATTCAAAAAAGTGCAAAATAATGCACCTTGGACACAGTAACCCTGGGGAGAGTTACAGGATTGGGGGGGAGTTGCTGACAGTCACCAAAGAGGAAAGAGACTCGAGGTTACTATTTCAGAAGACCTGAAATGTAAAAGCAGAGTACAAAGGGCAGCAGGGAGGGCCAGTGGCATGCTGAGGTGTTGCAGCTATCGGCGTAGCCTATTCATTATAGTTCAGATTTGTGAATGATGTTCTTTCACAAATCTGACTGTCGATGGCGGGCTGCACCATTAGCCGTAGCTCTGCACATCAGGCGGCAGCCCTACCGGACAGTCAGTCGGGTGGGCGGGCGGGACGGGCAGGCGGGAGGGATGCTGCCGCCCGCCGCTGCAGTGGGGAGCGGGTGGAGGGGCTTCGTGGGTGGGTGGGGGGACACTAGACACCAGGGAGATGTTTGGGGGTTGTAACGCGGACATTCTGCCCACGATCGGGCTTTACGGTCCACTGGACCACCAGGGAGATATTCAGGTTGGGGTTAGCATTCTGCCCACGATCGGGCACCTGGGGGTTCATACATCGCTCTGCCCGCGATCGGGCTGTGGAGATGTGTGGGCGGGGGTTCATGTAACTGTAATGCCCGCGATTGGGCTTCAGGAGATGTGTGGGCGGGGGTTCATAACTGTATGCCCGCCGATCGGGCTTCGGAGATGTGGGCGGGGGGTCATGTTACGTTATGACCACGATCGGGCTGGTGGGGGGGGCACAGGGACCGAGTTGGGGGCCAGCCAGGGGTGGCAGCTGCTGTGTTGCGCCCTGCAATACAGCAGCTCACCTGTGGGTGACCCTCTACTTGATCCTTTTTTTTTTTGGCTCAAGGCTGTGCAGGCGCAGGTTGGGGGTTGCGCATGCACAACTCTGCACAACCCGACTGAATATTGGGTTGCGCAGGTTATGCATGGTTCCTCCCCCTCCTGTTGAGCATGCATTCATTTGCATTGCTCTTTTGCCCAACCTGTTGTCAGTGGAGCAACTGCCTCCTGCTGAATATCGCAGAATGGCGCAATATAGGACTTGCGCATGCGCAACCCTGTTACGCATGGAGCAACCCTTTTGAATATCTGGGCCCTTGTGTATTGCCAGCCACCTATGGTGTTTTGTAAAATTGTGTAATGTCTGCCAACTATGTATTTGTGAAAATGTTGTCCTCTATTGTATCTGTGACAAGGAGCCTTTGCAAAAGAGCCTTTGACTCAAAGGTTGCATTCTGATGCATCAAATAAATAAATAAATAAATAAATAAATAAATATGGTAGAGATATACCTTGTGACATCATTTAAGGCAATACTGTCCTACTTGCATGTAGTCATTCTCAGAGTTAACTGTGTTGAACATGCATCATTTGGGACTGGTGTTACTGAGAGAAATGTAGCTGACTGCCCTAGTAAAAAGAATTAGAAAAGCATCTCTTTATGGTTCTAGGAGTAGCACTAGCTTACTCATATACAATGATGCTTTTCTAATATTTTTTTTTTCAAAGAAAGAGTCAGCTATGCTTATTTCAGTGACACCATTCCTAAATGATGTACTGTTGATACAGTAAATACAGAGATTGATTACATGTTGAATATGACAAAATTAAATTTACAATGTGTCCCTTACCAATCTGGGCTCATATTAAAGCTAACATTGTAATGTAAATTGTGGCTAGCTGCTTTGTGATTGATCCTCCATCAGGCTGTCACAGGGCTCCTATGACTTCAACTGAAGGTCAAGCACTCAGAGTCAAAAAAGGTGATAGCTAGTCTTCCAAGTTCATATTTATATTTTATTACATATTTAGCCACATATTACAAAAGGCACAGGGTCAGAGATAGAGGTAAGACTATCCTGGGTACTTTGTCAAATAAAATATTAATCTGAACATGGAAGTCTATCTTTTGCCTTTTCAGACTGAGTACTGGACCTTTGTTCAACTGTGTCTGATAAAAGGGCTTTCAAGCACCAAGCTCTTGTGGCCTGCCTTTTTACGTTCATTTGTACGCATGCACAAGGAAGGTCTTGCAACAGTACGAGTTTTGGAGGTGTGTGACCCTTCTCCCCAATGCACTACTCAGTGTAGCAGGCACGGACCAATAAATGCAGAGCTATGTATGACAGCAGTTCGGCTGTGTCGGTCTTCACTTCTAAAACAAGGTCCACTGCAATAAGTGGTGGTAGCATGTATGCAATTAGCATACGTCAGCCGAACTGCTGTCATGCACAGCTCGGCAATTCCTCCAAATTCCTCCCTCTGCTAATGTTCTTGGACCCCACCTAGTGTGCAGGGGATGTCACCATCCCCTAGGCTCATGACCCAGCACACTGTGGCCGACAGAGAATTCGAATCCTCCGTCCAGCTGTGGCCTCCTAAAAAAACAATTGGCACACTGGGAGCCCACCCTAGTGTGCTCATGCCCCCCAGCACACACACTGTATGGCTGGTGGGGTGCCTGTCCCCACCGCTTCACTCCGCGCCCCAACAAACAGGTCGGTGGCACGCTGTGAGTCCACCTCAGCATACCAAAGGTGTCCATTTCTGTTTTGGCCGGTGGGGGTGCCCAATCCTTGCTGGCTCCACCTCCTCCCCCCAACAAACAGGTAGGTGGCACACTGGGAGCCTACCCTAGCATGCCAAAAGTGTCCATTTCTCTTTTTTTTTCTTTCATTCCTGTAAAACAAGAAAACGGTCCCTCGCCAAGTCCTTGGCCCCCCCCGCCAACCCATGCCCACCCTCTGTGCACCCATCTCCCCACACCCCCCTTACCCCATACTTACCTCTGGAGTCCGGCGCAATGATCTTCGGTGGACCAGGAACATGTCTGCACTCTTCAAAGCAGACCACGAACTGAGGAAATGCCGGTAAGCTGTATAATGACATAAATAAGGTTTTTCCAACTGAGGTGGATATCTCTGTCATTTTTTTTTACTTTTGGGACCAAATTTTCAACATGGGGCTCTTGGTACCCCTTCTCATGAATTCAGTCACTGTCATGGTGTTATTCGGTCCCGAAAGGTGATTTTGCTATCACTGTGCAGAATCACCTTTCAGGGCTGATTAACGAAACGACAGTGTCAGTGTTCATGAGGTGGCTTCTCAAAAAGCCTATGCTGCAAATTTGGTGAACAAATTCCAAAAAATGACTGTTTTATGAATGTGCATTGCGCAGTTTCCATGCACACTCATAAATTAGCAAATTTGTAATGTTTTCACTCCAGATTTTCAATATATGCATATTTCCATACCTCCTTATAAACAGTACAGCTGTCATTTTTCATATCCAGGCCAAAATGTGTTTTCTCGCTTCTGGCACAAAATATCATGATTGCTGTTTGAAATCAGTGTTCACTACAGAGTAAAACAATCACAGTGACACTGTTCATGAGCAGAGGTCCTAAAATGCCTATGTTGAACATTTAGTGGCAAAAGTCCATAAAATGGTTGTGTTATGAGCGTGTGTTGTGCAGTTTCTGCGCACACTCATAAGTTTGTGAATTTGTAATATTTCCACTTCAGATTTTCAACAATGCCATTTTCCCACATCTCCTTATGACCAGTGCAACTGTCATTTTTCACATCCTGGCCAAACTGTGTTTTCGCACTTCCGGCGTACAATAGCGCAGTGGCTGTGGGAAATCATGTTCAGTACAGAGTTAGAAAATCACAGTGACACTGTTCATGAGCAGATATCCTAAAATGCCTATGTTGAAAATTTGGTGCATAAATTCCAAAAGATGACTGTTTTACAAGCGTGTGTTGCGCAGTTTCCACGCGCACTTGTAACTTCACGAATTTGTCATATTTTCACTCCAGATTTTCAACATTTGCATTTTTTCCACATCTCCATATGAACAGTACAGCTGTCATTTTTCACATCCTGGCTGAAATGTGTTTTCACACGTCCAACGCAGAATAGTGCGGTCGCTGTGGGAAATCAGTGTTTGGTGCACAGTAAGAAAATCATAGTGACAGTGTTCATGACCAGAGGTGACAAAATGCCTAAGTTGAAAATCCAGTGAAATAATTCCACTGAATGATGGTGTTATAAGCACGGGTTGCGCAGTTTCCACACAGGCTCGTTCCCTTGGGCATGCCCAGGGCGTTAGGGTTCCTAAGACAGACACTTAAGAAGTATGAGGGTGAAATGTTGATCAGATGCAAGAGGAGTTGCAGAGAGGTACTCTGTTGGGATATGGATGCTAAAGGGACATGGATAAAACTGGGGGGGGCCTGCACAATGCCAAACGCCAATGCAAATACCTGCAAGCGAACGTTCGGCATTGACAAATGCTTGTTCTTGTAAAGTTCTCCTATGACTAGCATAGATAAAGAGAATGCTTCATATAACGTGCAAACTGTGAACTTTCCTTGTTGGACTATGCCCATACATAACCACAAGAAATGTATCAAAAGTTTAGGCAGACATTATACACATTTGTGTACAGTTTAGTTGATGTAACTGCCCCAAACCACCTATCTTATACATAAAGTTTTTGTAAGCATTACCATCCTAATCTGGGGGATTTGATTTAGTGTAGCCCACTGAGTAGTGTCTGTGTCTTTTTAAACTTCTGTTATTTAGGCATATAGATATGTGTACAACCTGTTTAGAGATTTAGATGAAAAATAAGTATAAATAACAAAAACAGAAATGGACTATTACCTTGATTTAAAAGTCCAGAGCATCTTAAGCACTACTCCACTGACTGAAAGGGCATAGGAGTCAGGAGTCTGACTCCAAGCCCTTTTACGAACATACAAACATGAAAATGCCAGCAGAAGCAGGCCTTACGATCTATTGAGTCTGCTCGATTGTGCAGCTAGCCCCTCGACTACAGCTTCCCACCCTCCCCACCCTCTTCTTCACAATCCCCTCACCCTGTCCCAACCCCTCTTAAAGCTGCCCACCATTCTACAGGATACCACCTTCTTGGTCAGAATATGAACATACATAGTCAGTGGAGCTCTAAGAAATACAGGTAGAGAGCTAGGGTTTGGAAAATGAAATTACTTTTATACCTTGTGTAGTGCCCCAAAGTAAGAGGGTAAGTAAGGGACTAAAGGAATGAGGCACCACAGTATAAAACTAGAGGGGATTTAGACTGCCCCAGGGGTCCCTGTGGTGTTCTGGGGCATGAGGAGTTGTGTTTTGGGGCCCCTTGCAGTGTCCCCCAGAGAATCGTCAGGCAGGGCACTGTGTTTTAAAAAAACAAAAAAATGTTTTCCCTCTTTTCTATCAGCTGCCTGTTAGCTCCATTCCACACCCCCTCCCAGAGCAGGCAGTGTTAGAGTGGGTATCCACGTGCTGGGACCGCTGTCCCTGGTTGGCGCATGGTGCCCAGTTTGAATTCCTGACCATTGGAAGTGGCACAGGCTCGGGGTTCTGGAACTAGAACCCCATGCACCATTTCAAGGAAAGATAACCGTTTTCCCTGGCAGATCATCCTGGGCTGTGGTATACAGAGGACCACGTGAGTGCGACGTGGACCTTGGGCTTTCCTGGTGTATGTTGAAGCTGGTCCCGTCAACTCATAGCGGTGCCCCTCCTTCAGTCAGTGAAGACTCTGGTAGATTGCTGCTCCTGCCATGGTGTCTGTTCTGGTTGTGTGATCGAGTCTGGCAATCCTGCTAAAGAGAGTAAAGATACTGTCCCTGCGGTGGTGTGGGCTCTGATTAGCCCTTCTTATTTTTTTTGTTTCCCCATGTGTTCCAGTCCCTCATCGGTGGCAGAAAAGAGCCGCATCGTGATGAGAAAACCCATCGGCCCTTGAAAGGACCCTGCTGTCCACTGCATCACCTGCCACCCCTGCAAGCAGTTCCCTCCCACTGCCAGCGAGAACCTTCTTCCTCCCGACTGAAGCTCCTTCCCCCTCGGGCCAGGGCGGTGAGTAAGGCAGCAGCACAGTGGAGATTGCTGACTGCCTAAATTGAATAAATAAATTAAAAAAAAAGAAATTTAAATTATTTGGCAGCTCAGAGCACCCTCGGAGGACCAGGATGGAGGGTCAGCTAATAAATTTAATATTCTGAGCGTGCAACGCCTGTGGGGAGGGGTCAGCCATTGAGGCCCATAGGGGGACTAATTTAAATTTTTAGTAAAGGGGCAGACTGGAGGCGGGCCAGCCCGATCACTGACAGGGAGGCCTTAAGCAAGCCTACATGGTTAAAAGGGCAACGCTAGGCCCTGGTATTAAAGGGGGCAGCAGAAGGGCCCCAGCACTAGAACGAGGTAGCAAAGGCCCCAGCATCAAAGGGGGCGGCAATGGCCTCAAGCATTAAAGGGGCAATGTTAGGCCCACAGAGGTTATAGGGGAACAAGAGCCCCAGTAGTTAATAGGGCAGCAAGGCCCACAGGATTTAAAAGGGGCAACGTTAGGCCCAGTGGTGGAAAAGGGGAGGCAAAGGCCCCAAGCATTAGAAGGGTCAACGTTAGGCCCACTGGTTTTAAAAGGGGCAACGTTGGGCCCAGTGGTGGAAAGGGGGCAGCAAAGGCCCAAAGCATTTCAAAGGGGGCTCTGCCAGTAGGCCCACCATAGTTAAGATGGGCCCAGCAGTTAAGAGGGCAAGAGAGGCCCAGAGTGGAAAGGGCTTTCACCCAAAGGTTTCCAAAGGGGTAGTCAGAACCTGCTATAAAAGGGATCCACAAGTACAGTACTTCTGGGAAGGGGCAGCAAAGGAAAAGGAAAGGTACTTAGCACACAGCTGTTATTTAGTGACTGTCAAGTACTGAAAATGTGTATCTGAGCTGTTGTGCTATTGCAAAGTACCAAAACTATGTTGTTACTTGGATTGTGTTAATTGCCCCTGCAATGACCAATTGCCCTAGAACTTTGGTTATTTGCCCCTGCAAGAACAATTGCCCCAGATTCTGGTAATTTGCCCCTGTTCCTGGCAAATTGCCCTTGCAACAAACAACTGTCCCTGGAAGGGGGTTGGGGGGAGAAAGACTTTTTTAGGTACATCAGGGAGAAAAGGAAATGCAGGGGTGGTATAGTAAGGATCAAGAAGGGGGAGGAGTGGGTACAGAATGGGGAGGAACAGGCAAAAACACTGAATGAATACTTTTGCTCAGTGTTGATGCAAGAAAAAGGGGAACCAATACCACCGTGGACAGGGGGTTGGGGGGGAGGTGACTGATGGTCTGATCGAGAATAGTAGAGTATTGGAGGGGCTGAGGGCTCTACAAGTGGAGAAGGCACCGAGGCAAGATGGTATTCACCCCAGGGTGCTGTGGGAGATGGCAGATGTTCTGGCAGAAACACTGGCAGACCTGTTCAACACATCCCGAAACGGGTGGTGTGCCTCAGGACTGGAGGATGGCCCATGTGGTGCCGATACACAAGAGTGGTCCACGGGATGAGCCAGGGAATTATAGGTCAGTCAGTCTCACGTCCACAGTGGAGAAGCTCATGGAAACAATACTGAAAGAGAGGCTGGTGCCATTTCTGGAGGACAATGATCTCCAGGACTGGAGGCAGCATGGGTTCATCTCAGGGAGATCCTGCCAAATCAACCTTATACAGTATTATGACTGGGTGACAAGGGAACTGGATGAGAGCCGTGCTGTGGATGTCCTATACTTGGACTTCAGCGAGGCCTTTGATTCAGTGCTCCACGGGTGACTAGAGGGGAAGCTGACTGGAGTGGGGGTGGGGACAAAGATGACACATTATATTTCAAACTGGCTAAGAGGTAGGCTATAAAGGGTGGTGGTGGTGGTGGGGAAGGTCTCTGAACCTAGACCAGTGACAAGCGGGGTGCCACAGGGCTCGGTACTGGGCCCAATGCTATTTGGGCTATTCATCTCGGACATTGCACATGGGGTGGAAAGCAGAGTGAGCCTGTTCGTGGATCACACCAAAATGGGTGCAGTAGTAGATGAGGAGTAGGGTTGGAAGCAACTACAGGAGGACCTAACCAAACTGGAGGAGTGGTCAGAGAGGTGGCAGATGGGGTTCAATGCAAAGACATGCAAGCTTATGCATTTCAGGGCAAAGAACCCAAGGAGGGGGTACTGGCTTGGGGGGGGTAAAGCTTGGGATCACAGAAGAGGAAAAGGACTTGGGAGTAATGGTAACGGGGAGCATGAACAATACTGCCCAATGCAGGAAGGTGGTGGTGAGGGCGAACAAGATGCTGGGGTGCATAGCGCAGGGGTTCACATTCAGATGCAGGGAGGTAATCTTGCCCCTCTACAGGTCACTAGTCAGGCCGCACTTGGAATACTGTGTGCAGTTTTGAAGGCCATACCTGAGGCGGGATTATCAAGCTGCTGGAGGAAGTGCAGTGGAGGACAACAAGGATGATTCAGGGGATGGAGATAAGGGACTATGAGAATAGGCTGGGAGAACTGAAAATGTACACACTGGAGGGGAGGAGGGATGGGGGGACATGATCGAAACCTTTAAGTACCTGAAGGGAATCATCAATGGGGAGGAAGATGGGGTGTTTAAACTGAGGAATGGAAGAGATACTAGATGACATGGGCTAAGAATGGGGGGTAGATTCAAGAGGGAGATGAGGAGGCATTACTTCACAGAGAAAGTGGTATCTAGATGGAATGCTCTACCAGCAAGGGTGGTATCAAGCAAAAATGCGGATGGCTTCAAGGGGGCATGGGATGGAGACTGAGGGTGGGTGAGGCAGTGGGCAATCAGCAGAGAACGGGGGGGTGAGGGAAGGGGCAGCTGCAACATGAGGAGCTAGTTGCACAATCAAGCAGGCATGATAGACCAGGAGGTCTGTTTCTGCTGGCATATTCATATGTTCATATGTTCGTATTCTGGTAATTTGACCCTGTTCCTGGCAAATGGCCCCTGCAACAAACCATTGCCCTGGATTCTGGTAATTTACCCCAGTTCCTGGCAAATTGCCCCTGCAATGTACAATTGCCCTGGATTCTGGTAATTTGCCCCATTCCTGGCAAATTTCCCCTGCAATAAACAATTGCCCTGGAACTTCGATTCTCCGTCCCTGCAACGGACAATTGTCCTGGATTCTGGTTATTTGCCCCTGTTTCTGGCAAATTGCCCCTGCAATGAAAAATTGCCCTGGATTCTGGTAATTTTCTCTGGTTCCCGGCAAATTGCCCCAGTAACAAACAGTTCTCTTCCTGCAGTGTGAATGTGTATTTGCTAGCTCTAGTGTTGCTAACATATGTGTATAGACTCAGTCTTCTGCCATGGTACTGTTCGTTGGTGTTGTCTGCCATCCTACTCATACAGAATCAGTCTCTACCCAGAGGAAGACATCCTTCAACATCTCTCTTCTCTAGAAGGTATCAGCCCAGAAGATCATCAACCACTTTCCTGTCATCCATGGAAGTTGAGTTTGCCAAAGTCAAGTACGCTGAAAACCATGCAAGTCGCACCTGCCATCCCTTGTTTTCCTCAGTTCGAAGCTGAGTACTCCGAAGTCCAAGTGCATCGCTTCCACCATTCCCATATTGTCTCCTGGTCCCTGATCCAGATGTTCTGAAGTTGGCTGCCTTCAGATGAATGTGCCCGTCATGGAAGAACCTTGTCTGTGTCGTTCGCTGCAAGTCAACTCAGTCGAAACCCAGTGTGGGACGTGTCTGCTGTTTTATTGTTTTGTTCCAGTTTCCTGTGTTGACACTTCAGAATCATCCATCCTCACCTCAGATTTTTCTAGTTCCTGGTCGCATCAGATATCCATCTTCATCTCAGATTCTTCTGGTTCCTGGTTGCATCAGAATTGCCACAGCATCGTCCAGTCCTTGGTAATCCCCCAGTGGATTCATCACCTAGCATCTTCCTTGTTCTCTTCCATCTTTGGTGGCCCCAAAGTGGGTTTTGGCCATGGAGCTTTCTGCATCTAGTTTGATTCTGCTAGCCCTCCAGAGGGCTCATCCTAGGAACTTGTTCCTCTTGTTCTTTATTGCCTGCAGCCTCAGAGAGAGTGGGTTTTATGCCAAGAAACATATGATCTGTCTAAAAAACCTCTCATCACCCCAGTGGCCTTAGCTAGGTCTGTGCTGGGACCAATACTGGAGTGTCATAGGAAATTTCTTATCCTTATCTATGTAGCCACCAACTCTATTCAACAGTGTGCATGAAGATGTCAAAAATGATTGGACTCTGTATTGTCTTTGCATGGACATTGCTGTAATTGACCTGAGTCAGTATTGTAAGTGTAACCCCTTTGTTACCCGGGGTTACTAGAATCCCAGTAAGACCTAGTGGTAGGCAGGGAAGGCAGCTTGTGAAACTCCAGTTAAATGGGTTTCACACTGTCTCACTCTGTCCTCAGTCACAGCTGAGACTGGAGAGATGACATCATTATAGAATTGTTACAGCTGCATGAGCCACATTTGGAATCTTCAGCTCAGAGTAGTTCTAGAACCTTGGGAATTTGAAAAGCCAGTCTTCCATTTGTCCTTGAGCAAGAAGGAAGCATCAGACTGTAGTTTGAGTTTTGCCTCCACACAGAAGGAAGTTTTTCTGTGTTTCACCATTCTTCAAGTGGTGGAGACCGTCCCCTCGGTCTCAGTGCCCCCTCCCTCGGGGGTAGGAAAAGGTCTCTGTGGGTTCCAGGGGCAATCCCCTTTTCCCACCTAGGAAAGAAGCTGCCTGAAATTACTTTGTCTGTTTGGATATACAGAAAAGGTTAAAGGACTTCGCCTGTGGGGCCCTGCAATGATTGAGTGAGTGTTTGGTTCCAGTGTAAGGGGCAAACAACTGTTTTTTTCAGTCAGGAAATGTTATTGGGGACTGCTGTTTGGGAGCACTATATACACTAGGATGAACAAATGGAGCAGTCAGTTTAAAGTTTAAATGGATTTAGAGTTCACAGTAGAGGGGGTGCATCAGTTCATCCACCATGCAATCTACATTTTACAGTCCTGAAGTTTCTGTGTGTTCAGAGAAATGGCCGGGTATGGGCTGTGGGAGCTGGAGGTGGATAGATCCCCATCTTTAGTAACCAGGTCCACCTCTACGGATTTCTTCTGTTTTTGCTACTCGCCTCATGCGCTTGGCCAGTGATGGGGTGGGTACCCAGACGTGGGTCGCAACTTGAAAATCTCTCTAGGAGTCGCAGACTTCAAGTGGTGTTGGGAGCCACAGGATGGGAACATTGCTCCTTGTTTGATGGGAGTTTTGAATTGGAAGTACGAAAACAAAATCTCTCTAGGAGTCGCAGACTTCAAGTGGTGTGGGGAGCCACAGTTTGGGAGCCTCCTTGTTTGATGGGATGTCTTTCCAAGTAGAGTTTGGGTTCATTCACCAAGTGGACCATCAGTAGAGTGGCCGGCAGGGCGGGCCAGTCGGGCATGTATCCAATGCGCATGTGAAGTCCGGGCTGAGTGCCTGGTGGGTCCAAAGCCAGATAACTGTTGAAGTGTTCATTCCTCAAATGGACTGCTGTGTTTAACCTCTAATCTGCATTACAGTTACGTAGCCCTGTGGGGGACCATACAGAGCTTTGTTTATGTTCAGTGAGTTAATAAATAAAGCCACACTGAAAAAATCCCAGTTCTGGTTCTGGACATTACAGTTATTGCTTCCTGTAGTTGGATTTACTTGGGTGCCCCTGTGCAGAGTAGTCAAACCTAGGCCTCTTGTGCCAAGTAGCCTCATCCTTCCCCGAACCCATAGATATACACTCCCCACCAGGTATTGCTGCCAAATGCCAACAGCATGCCACCTGTCATTGTTTTGGTAAAAGGACAGGGGTGGGGAGGGTTACAAAAATGGAGGCACCGCTTTGGATTTGTTCGGGAAGGAAGGTGCTTGGGCAGGTAGGCTAGCATTTTGGCTATCTGGCAGTCAGTAGCCCAAAAAAGTTGAAGCAATTTCCCTAGTGTGTTGCTGTGTGCTGTGAATCTTGTGCTGCTGTTTAAAAAATGCCAGCTGTTTACCAAGGAGCTGTAAAGCCAAAGTGTGTGTCCTTGTCCTGCATCAACATAGTTTACAGCGTTTGTCAGTTTTAAAATAAAGTTCTGTGAAGGAAAGTGTGGAAAACTAGGGGTAGCAACAGAGAAATTATGCCCTGGACGTTGGAAATGCTTTCTGTGCAATACTAGAGACTGCAGAGTTAATGGCGATGTTACATGGTTGAAATGGGCTCTCGCCGTGGAGTCAGTTGAAAAAAAAAAAAAGTGCATCTTTTCAGTTTGAATTTGCCTGCTCGACGATCGCCGTGAGGAGAGGAGCCCTCGTGAGGAAGAAGAGGCTCATTTGCATGGCGTCGTGTGGTTGGTCAGTTTGCCATTAGTCCCACCCTTCAGCCAGCTCTTCAGAGTCTGCTTCAGCATTCGAGAGGGGAGACAGAGAATAGTGCGTGTACTGGCAGTGGAGGAGCATTCACGAAGTGTTCAAAGTGCTGTAAACAGTGAAAAGTGACTTTTCTAGTTCAAAATCGGGCTCAACCCGCTTATCGGTCGTGGGATCAGTGAATTGTGTGATTAATACTACGATCGCGGAGACTGCCCGCCCGTTTGAAATCCGAGGCCTTCAAAAATCTGGCTGCAGACCGTTTTCCACTATCGCAGCAATCTGCTACCATAACAGTGAGTAAACGATTTAAAACTGCTCAAATCAGTGATTTTCAGTAATGCCATATAAAATGTGAGTGCAGCTGTATAGTCGCTTTTGAAAGTAGCGATTGTGTGATATCCTGCTGGCAAGTGCAAGTCTGTAAAGCCATTAAATGTGTGCATAGCAATGAAAGTAGCCTCAGTTTAAAGTTTGCAGCCAGAGAGAGACTGTGGGTTGTAAAATAAGTGCAACGCTAGTAGAAGCAGGCAATCTTGTGCTGAAATCTGAAGTTTTAAAAGGGACTGTGATTAAATAAAAGTTGCCAGCATGTGAAAAGTCCAAGGAAAATCCTGTAAATGTGAGAACAGCCAGAAAAGAGCAAGTTGTGCAGTTTGAAATAAAAGTTAATAGTAGCTGATGTAAATCGGTGCGGTGCTTGACCCAGAGTCTGAATGTTGATGCACAGAGTGCTGCCGTCATTACAGGGTGGGGTAGTAAAGTAAACACAGCAGCAGAGGAGCCATTTTAAAGCTACAGAGTGTTTCATTTAAAGTGGGACTTTCAGTTACAGTGAACTTTTGTTTGTTTTCTGCAGTTATAGCCTCAGGACCAGCTTGTTACCTGGATCATGCCCGGGTTGCAGTAACAGCAGCAGTAAATAGATTGAGAGACATTGAAAATTGGTGCTATAGAGGGCAACTCCCTCCTGATGTGGCAATTCCTAATTATCCAGTGCGTGTATGCCAGATGTGCTTTAGTGCTGGAAGGGATGTCTTCATGATTCCTCACTGTGCTGGTTGTCTACAAAAATATGGCTTGTATAAAGTGCCTCAAATTCGTTTAGCTCCCACATGGACACAACTTCAAGAATCTGCAGTTGGCAGCACACAGCATCAGGCGGAGCCTGTGGAGGAAGGTCCCCCGGGGGAGTGTGGCCTAAAGTTAGAGAGTGCAGAATTAGAGACTGAATCTGAAGTTGAAGTTTTGGATGCTGGATCTCAGAAGGCAAGTTCAGATAAAGCATCAATAGACCCCTGGGTGGGGGGGCCTAGCCCAAGTCTCGAAGGTGAAGATGAGATGCGGGAGGCCGTTGAATGGGAGGTGTCGACCTCCGCTCCCAGTGATGAATGGATAGTCTTGGGGTGAGAACTACTGCTCACTCCTGGGCTCAGATCCTCAGTGAAGAGGAAGATGAGGGTAACCTATGTGGCCTTGTGAGAAAGGAACGGTACACAGCCTCAAGATCTTGCCTGGAGGAATGTGTTCAAGAAGGTGGTGATGCCTGCCCTGGCTTCTACCAGAAGAAAAAAGTCAGGGATCCATTTTTAATTTCATTGAGGAACGAAGCTGGCAGAACCAGGACTGGCCACCCCAAGCCAGGCCAGCAGTCTCAGATTGACCAAAGCAGGTAAAGAGGAGAGACTGGTTCGTAGAAAGGCCAATGAAATCTTTGGTATGACCTTTCCTACCTTTCCTCGGAGAGTCTGGGAGGAGATTGAGAACTGCAGGAAATCCTGGATCTGGGATGAAGCAATGAAACATGTGCATCCTGGGGCTAACCAGCATGTAAGAAATAGACTGTTCCACGAAAAGTATACACAGTGGAAGAGAGGCAGGACACTGTTTATGGACAGAGAAGAATAGTGGACGGAGAGGGACGTGAAGTCTCCCACTGTGTGAATTATGTGCATCCAGATGGAGTAATAATTCAAGCCCCTGACCCCCTCTACTATTGGCCTCAGTGCAAGGACCTCCCGGAAATTAAGTCCGTGCCTACAAAATGGAGAGCCGAGCAGTGGTAGTCAATACAGCCACATCTGAACTGTGAAGTACCTTTATTGAACTGCCAAAATGAATAAACAAAAATTCAGGGCCCCACATTCTTCAGTCTACAGTAAACTGTCTGCAATCACCAACCACCTACTGGTACCACCAGATGACTTCAGATCCAGAGAGGACACCAGCCCAGCTGTTTTCCTGTTCATTGTCTGGTAATCGGATGACGCTGGACCAGCTGTTTCTCTTTTTTGTTCCTGTTCTAAGGTTCCTTCTCCAGTTATGACATCAGCCCAGCTGTTTCCAGATGTGCACTCCTGTGGGTTCCCAGAAGATGTCCGCCCAGCTATATCAGAAGAAATGCTGCAAGGGAGAGTCTTCGGCAGGGACCAGGTTGATGACGTTCGAATACTTCAAGAGGCTGGTGAGTCAAAATCTCTTTTCATTCTATCTTTATGACATTGCAATACACACCTTACACTACAGACTTCAAACAGTGTGTGAACTGTCTGCAAAGACTCTCCCCTTCAGGATTGTGGCCTTAAAAGACTATGTTCACGGGGCTCCGGCCCAGGAGAGACTCTTTAATGGACTGGCCTTCGGGCCTTGTAGTCACTAGTGGGACATTTAGGGCATTCCATCCCCCCAAAGAAGTGTATTGTTATCAATGTCATTTCTGTACTTAATGTATATATTGTCTTTTCTACTTTTCTAAAAAAAAAATAATAATAATTTTTCTTTTTGGGATTGTTTAGTGTTCTGTTTTTCCTGTGTGGTAAGGGTTGTGGTGGTTGTTGTTGTAGTCATCGTTATTTAGGTAGATCATAAATGCAGATTAGGGTGTTTTGTTTTTTGTTGTTTTTTGTCTTTTCTACAGGTGTTCCTGGAAGACAGAAGAGAAGACAAGAAGAGGAGGAGGGGCTCATCGGAGTTCCTCATTTCAGCGCTTATGTTTAGAAATTAAAGTACTGTTTGTGTTCCTAATGTTGTAGTTGCAGGCTGCCAAAGGTCGGGGAGGTCCCCGGGTTTTGTTTTTATTTGGGATGTTATGTAGAGGCAGATAGGTTTTCCCTAGAGGGTTAGGGGGGATAGACAGGCTGTGGTCCTGAACGGCCGTAGGGATTGCAGTGCTGATCTATCAGGGCTATGCTCTGGACGGTTCTACCAGAGCCACTAGGTGTCCATAGTAAGTGGATAGAGTAGAGGCTGAAATGTCAGCTATAGGCCTCTAGGCCCTTAGTGTTGCCTACCTGTGCTCGCACACAGTAGGAGGGGGCCTGATCACCCCCCCTCCGCAGGTAGCACATAGGGTGGGATGGCCTAAGGCCGGGTGCATAATGACTGGGAACAGTCATTTTCCTGGTCAAGGGCGAGTGTAACCCCTTTGTTACCCGGGGTTACTAGAATCCCAGTAAGACCTAGTGGTAGGCAGGGAAGGCAGCTTGTGAAACTCCAGTTAAATGGGTTTCACACTGTCTCACTCTGTCCTCAGTCACAGCTGAGACTGGAGAGATGACATCATTATAGAATTGTTACAGCTGCATGAGCCACATTTGGAATCTTCAGCTCAGAGTAGTTCTAGAACCTTGGAATTTGAAAAGCCAGTCTTCCGTTTGTCCTTGAGCAAGAAGGAAGCATCAGACTGTAGTTTGAGTTTTGCCTCCACACAGAAGGAAGTTTTTCTGTGTTTCACCATTCTTCAAGTGGTGGAGACCGTCCCCTCGGTCTCAGTGCCCCCTCCCTCGGGGGGGTAGGAAAAGGTCTCTGTGAGTTCCAGGGGCAATCCCCTTTTCCCACCAAGGAAAGAAGCTGCCTGAAATTGCTTTGTCTGTTTGGGTATACAGAAAAGGTTAAAGGACTTCGCCTGTGGGGCCCTGCAATGATTGGGTGAGTGTTTGGTTCCAGTGTAAGGGGGCAAACAACTGTTTTTTTCAGTCAGGAAATGTTATTGGGGACTGCTGTTTGGGAGCACTATATACACTAGGATGAACAAATGGAGCAGTCAGTTTAAAGTTTAAATGGATTTAGAGTTCACAGTAGAGGGGGTGCATCAGTTCATCCACCATGCAATCTACATTTTTACAGTCCTGAAGTTTCTGTGTGTTCAGAGAAATGGCCGGGTATGGGCTGTGGGAGCTGGAGGTGGATAGATCCCCATCTTTAGTAACCAGGTCCACCTCTACGGATTTCTTCTGTGTTTGCTACTCACCTCATGCGCTTGGCCAGTGATGGGGTGGGTACCCAGACGTGGGTCGCAACTTGAAATCTCTTTAGGAGTCACAGACTTCAAGTGGTGTGGGGAGCCACAGGATGGGAACATTACTCCTTGTTTGATGGGAGTTTCGAATTGGAAGTACGAAAACAAAATCTCTCTAGGAGTCGCAGACTTCAAGTGGTGTGGGAAGCCACAGTTTGGGAGCCTCCTTATTTGATGGGATGTCTTTCCAAGTAGAGTTTTGGTTCATTCACCAAGTGGACCATCAGTAGAGTGACCGGCAGGGGAGCCGGGCCAGTCGGGCTGTGTATCCAATGCGCATGCGATGTCCGGGCTGAGTGCCTGGTGAGTCCAAAGCCAGACAACTGTTGAAGTGTTCATTCCTCAAATGGACCACTGTATTTAACCTCTAATCTGCATTACAGTTACGTAGCCCTGTGGGGGACCATACAGAGCTTTGTTTATGTTCAGTGAGTTAATAAATAAAGCCACACTGAAAAAATCCCAATTCTGGTTCTGGACATTACAGTTATTGCTTCCTGTAGTTGGATTTACTTGGGTGCCCCTGTGCAGAGTAGTCAAACCTAGGCCTCTTGTGCCAAGTAGCCTCATCCTTCCCCGAACCCGTAGATATACACTCCCCACCAGGTATTGCTGCCAAATGCCAACAGCATGCCACCTGTCGTTGTTTTGGTAAAAGGACAGGGGTGTGGAGGGTTACATAAGGTCTTTCAAGAGTGTAGCCCATTGTATTCTAATACCTTAGGCAGTACTAAAGGTGACATAGAGTATTGTACTACTATACTATAACTGATTCTAAGAACTAACGTAGAGTATAGTGGCACTAGGCTGAGGAGCACCTCGGAACATTTATTTTCTTTAGTATACAATTGTGCTACTTGATTCTAAAACTTGCATTCCCAGAGAGTAAGTACAGGTTCAGTTGTTTAGTAGTGTGGTACAAGAAGTGACTGTTCATGGTCCCTAGTGTTCTGTTTACCCCTCCTGTGACTGTGTCATCCTACCCCTATTGTTAAATAAAGCCCAGCTGGCATCAAACTCATTGGACAACTCCTGCCTCTCCTTGTTGGATAAAATTCATCTATTCTAACTCATTCAGACCTTGGTGCTCATCACCATCGCTGAAGCAGAGCAAAGCACTACAGAAAAAAATGTGGCATAGTCGGCAGGATAAGATAATTATTTGTCCGAGGAGTCCAAAGCCAGAGTTACCTAGAGAGAGATGCCAATGGAGCCAGGGTGTAGCAGTGGGTTGTCCAGAGGAGATGGTGAGGCAATTGGGAGAGAAAGAGATAAACACCAAGGGAGTATGCCTCCATCACCATTAACTATGCCATATTACTTCGGGATGCCATGGCTTCCACAATTCTCAGGGGAAAGAGACAGGGGCGAACCTGCAACTTAGGAGAGTTTCACTCGAAGATGCAGGCAATGTTTAGACTGTACCAGATCCCAGAGCAGCAAAAAGTTGAAATTCTGATTGGGTGTCTGAAAGGGGCAGCCCAACGAGAAGTACAGTCCTGGCCAAGTGGAGAGAAGACTAAAGCAGAGTAGATTTTGCAAAGGCTGCAGCAGATATTTGATACACGTGCAGTGTCAGACCTCAAGATGAAGTTTTTCTCCTGCACACAGAGATCCTAAGAGACCCTTTGAGAGTATATAAGAGGAAGGAGATGTTGTTAGAACTAAACTACTATACTAGGACTAAAAAACTAGAACTCTACTACTGGGACCTTCAATTTAGGGTAAAAACAAACAAACAAGCAAAAAAGAGTTAATGTGTTTGTCTGAGTGGGGTGAAGTGAATTTTTACCTGTGCAGTTGGCTAGGTGAAGAAGAAAACTGTGAATTATGGGGAGTGGCTTAGGCAGAAGGAAGCCAGGTGTCTTGGATTTAAAAATTACCCTAGATAGCTTTTGGCAGAGAACAGCAAAAGGAAGGAGGTGCTGTTAGAATTATACTGCTCTACTAGGACTAAAGAACTAGAACTCTACTACTGGGACCTTCAATTTAGGGTAAAAACAAACAGAAAAACAGAGTTAGTGTGTTTGTCTGAGTTGGGTAAAGTGAATTGTTATCTGTGCAGTTGGCTAGATGAAGAAGGAAACTATGAATTAGGGGGAGTGGCTTAGGCAGAAAGAAGCCAAGTGTTTTGGATTTAAAAACTGCCCAAGATAGCTTTTGGTAGAGAACAGCAAGAGGAAGGAGGTGCTATTAGAACTATACTACTATACTCTACTAGAACTAAAGAACTAGAACTTACTGTACGAGAAATAAAGAACTAGAACTCTACTGCTGGGACCTTCAATTTAGAATAAAAAAAAAAGAGTGTTAGTGTGTTTGTCTGAGTTGGGTGAAGTGAATTGTTATCTGTGCAGTAGCTAGGTGAAGAAGGAAACTGTGAATTAGGGGGAGTGGCTTAAGCAGAAGGAAGCCAGGTGTTTTAGATTTAAAAACTGCCTAGATAGCTTTTGGCAGAGAACAGCAAGAGGAAGGAGGTGCTATTAGAACTATAAAAACATAGAAACATAGAATTTGACGGCAAATAAGGACCGCTTGGCCCACCTAGTCTGCTCATTTCCTCTTACCTATCGGATAAGTTGCAGATTCTAGTTAAACAACAGCCTACTTCCTCCTACCGCCCACTAGAATTGCCATATGTCTGTCCCATGCATTCTTGAATTCCCCCACTATTTTTGACTCTACGACCTCCTCAGGGAGGCTGTTCCATGTATCCACAACCCTCTCTGTGAAGAAATACTTCCTCACATTACCGCTGAGCCGTCCCGCCTCTATCTTCAAATTGTGACCCCTTGTTTTTACACATCTCTTTTTCTGAAAGATGCTACCCTCTTTGACTTTGTTGATTCCCTTTAGGTATTTGAAAGTTTATATCATGCCCCCCCCCCCCCTCCTTTCCTCAAGGCTATACATCTTTAGTTCCTTTACTCTTTCTTCATATGTCTTCTGGTGCAGACCCTGCATCATTTTGGTTGCCCTCTTCTGGACAGCCTCCACCCTGTCTATGCCTTTGTGGAGATGGGGTCTCCAGAACTGTACACAGTACTCCAGATGTGGTCTTACTAACTGTCTGTACAGAGGGCCAACATCTTCCTGTTTTCTACTGGTGATGCCTCTCCCTATGCATATCAGTATTCCCCCAGCCCTCCTTACTGCCTTCTCACATTGCTGGCCCACCTTTAGGTCATCTGATATGACTACCCCAGGTCCCTTTCTATTTTTGTTGTTGTCAGTATCTCATCCCCCATCGTGTACTCTTCCCCTGGGTTTTTGTTTCCCAGGTGCATTACTTTGCACTTCTTTGCATTGAATCTAAGCTGCCAAACATTTGACCATTCCTCCAACCTTGCCAACTCCCTTTTCATCCTTTCCACCCCACCTTGTGTATCAACCCTGTTGCAGATCTTTGTGTCATCTGCAAAGAGACATACTTTCCCTTCCAGTCCCTCTGCAATGTCACTTTTAAAGACATTAAAAAGGACTGGCCCCAGTACTGAACCCTGCGGTACCCCACTAGTAACCCTCCTTTCTTCACTGTGGACTCCATTTACTATTACCCACTGTGTCCTGTTGTCCAACCAGTGTTTTACCCAGACTATCACCCTGGGACCCACTCCCAAGCTTGCTAATTTGTTTATTAATCTTTTGTGCTGGACTGTGTCAAATGCCTTGCTAAAGTCTAGGTAGGCCTTGTCCACAGCCCCTCCCTGGTCTACTACTTTGGTCACCCAGTCAAAGAAATCAATTAGATTTGACTGACATGACCTTCCTACTGTGAATCCATGCTGCCTTGGGTCCTGTGTCCCACTGGCCTCTAGGTGCTCAACAATTCTTTCCTTCAGAAGTGATTCCATCATTTTCCCTACCACTGAGGTCAAACTGACAGGACTGTAGTTTCCTGCCTCTGTCTTGCTCCCACTTTTGTGAAGGAGAATCACATCTGCCCTCCTCCAGTCCTCAGGTACCATCCCACCCTCCCATGATTTATTAAAAAGGGTAGTCAGTGGTGTTACTAGTTCTTCCCTTAGTTCTTTTAGAATTCTGGGGTGAATCCCATCAGGCCCCAATGCTTTATCCACCTTCAGTTTTAAGAGTTCTTTCAGAACCCTTTCTTCTGTGAAAGGACTAATATCAACCCCCTTATCCAGAGTGCTTCTATTGACTGGATTAGGTATTTCCCCCTGCTTTTCCATTGTGAATACTGAGCAGAAGTATTCATTCAGAATCCCTGCTTTTTCACTGTCGCTTCTCTGCTCAACCACCTTCCTCTTTGTTCAGCCTCAGTATCCCTGCCTTAGTCTTTCTTTTGCTCCTAATGTACCTATAAAGGTTTTATCCCCCTTTTAACTGAGTTAGCTATCTTTTCCTCGGTTTGGGCCTTTGCAATTTGACTGTCTTACCCACTTCCTTCTGCTTTAACTGGTACAGTTCTCTGTCCTGTTCCTTCTGTATTTCCTTATACTTCCTGAATGCTATATTTTTCTCCCTTACCTTCCCCACCACTTCTTTTGAGAACCATAGTGTTTTTTTCTTTCATTTTGATTTGTTTATTTGCTTCGCACAAAGGCTTGTTGCCTCTTTGATGGCGGTTCTGATGTTTCCCCATTGTTGCTCCACCCCACCTTCTTGCCTGTTTGCTAGTGCTTTTCTGAGGCACTCTCCCATTTTGACAAAATCAGCCCTCCTGAAGTCCAGTACCTTCACTTTTGTGTGGCTTGACTCTACAGCTAAGTTTATCATGAACCACAGTGTTTGGTGGTCGCTTGTTTCCTGATGGCTACCCACTTCAAGATCAGAGATCCTCTCTCCATCCCCATTTGAAAGTACCAGGTGTAAGGTTGCTCTCTCCCGAGTGGGTTCCAAAACTAGCTGTCTGAGGCATGCCCCCTGTAGACCATCGAGAATGAATCTGCTCTTGGATGTACTACTCTACTGGGACTATATAGCCCTCTGTCCCTTCCCTCCACCCCCCTCCACCCCCCACATATAGCCAGTTCTACTTTTATAGGCACAGGATTTGACTGACAACAGGAATTTCTTGTTTTGGAGCAGGAAGGGAGTGATCACAGAGGCACAAAAGACTCACCATCCTAGAAGGAAAAGAGTAGCTCTCCACCCCCCCCCAGCTGCTGGAGGTCTTACTCTGAGCAAGTAAGAAGGAGACTACTGAGGAGTATAGGAACTTCCTGTCCCAGAACAGGAAGATCAGGAGCTTTAAGAGCATGGAGCAGTAGGAAAGTAGGGAAAAAAAATTATATAAAAATAAAAATAAATAAACAGAGAGAGGAAAGAGTAAGTATACAAAACAACAGTTATGGGGCCACAAATAAGACATGATGGGAGTGGTACAGTGCAGTGGCTGTAGAGCAACAGTCTTCCGGGAGATGTTCTGGAGGATGTGGTGTAGGCCCATCTACAGCACCTGTCTGGGCTGAAGGAAGAAATTGCTCATCTCTAGGCTGTGTTGATCAGGATTCAGGGGATCTTCTCTTCCACCCAGGGACCATCAGGACCACCGCCGCTGCCTCAGAGGTTGCCAAGGAAGAGGAGCAGTTGGACCACAGTGGGCTCAGGGAGGGTGAGGGTGGTGGAACAGAGGCACATCTCTCCAGCTGTATCTCTCCACAATTCATATGCTGTTCTGGCAGAGTGTGGCTCCTCTCTGGAGGCACCCACAGTGGAGACCAAGGAGGATGCTGGGAACCTCCACAAAGGAGACCCACAGGAGGGTGGCATGGGACCCCACACATGAAGTAAACAACTTCTGGTGAGGTACTCCATTGTTAGGAGGATAGAACTGGGGTGGAGGAGGGAAAGAGAGGGAGGGAGGTAAGGTGCCTGCCTGGCACCATGGCTTGGAGGGACAGGGAGATGATCCTCAGGATCGTGGGAGCAGCTGCATGGGGGAGGGAGCTGGATGTCATTGCCCACCTAGGGACAAATGACCTGGCTTGGAAAGGGATCAGAACAGTGGAGGAAGAGTTTGTGGAGTTGGGAAGGGGCCTTAGACAAGTAGCACACGCGGTAAACTTCTCGGAGGTGCTGCCTGTCTATGGCATGGGTGAGACTAGGATGCTCCACACCATGGGATTCAATCAGTGGCTGAAAAACTGGTGCAGAGCTCAGGGTTTTAGATTCATTGGGGACTGGGGGTCCACCATGGGGGATGCAGGCCTATACTGGTATGATGGTCTGCATCTGTCCAAGAGGGGAACCAGGATCCTAGGTAATAGGTTTAAATGCTTCACTGGCAAACATTTAAACTAGCCAAGGGGGAGGCCCTGTAAAGAAGAAGGGAAATCCTAGCCCCCCCCCCAAAAAAATCAGGGTAGTTAGTGAGGTATACATCAAGATAGAGATGTCAATAGGAAGAAGGGCAAGAGTAAATGGAGAAAAAGGCAAAGGCAGCAAGGACAGGGATGGGGCAAAAAGGGGTAAGGCCATAAAAATGGAGGGTAATGAGTACCAATGCCTGTAGTCTAGGTAATAAGCTTCCTAAAGTGGTGGCCTTTATGGAAGAGGGATGCCTGGATATTGTGGCAGTCACAGAAACATGGTGCACATAGAACCATGACTGGGATGTCAGCATACCAGGGTACACAATCTACAGGAGAGACAGGGAGGGTAGAAGAGGAGGAGTAGCTCTCTATGTAAGGGAAGAGATCAAAGCAATGGAACAAAAGGGTAAACAAGGAGGAGAGGATGCACTGTGAGTCACCCTGGAGATGGGAAATGGCACCACAATCTACACAAGGGGTTGTATACAGACCCCCATCTCAGGGGGAGGAAATGGACAAGGAAATGATAGAAGGCATCCCTAGGATGGTAGAAAAAGGGGAGATATTGTTGATGTGGTACCCAAATATGCCAGATGTTAACTGGAGCACCTTTGCTGTAGCCACATCCAAGAGCAGGGTCATTCTCGATGCCCTATGAGGGGCATGCTTCAGACAGCTATTGCTGGAACCCACTCCAGAGGGAGCAATCTTAGACCCGATACTCTCAAATGGAGATGGAGAAAGGATCTCAGATCTTGAAGTGGGTAGCCATCTGGAAACAAGTGACCACCAAACAGTGTGGTTCATGATAAACTCAGCTGCAGAATCAAGCCATACAAAAGTGAGGGTACTGGACTTCAGGAGGGCTGACTTTGTAAAAATGGTAGAATGCCTCAGAAAAGCACTAGCAAATAGGCAAGAAAGTGGGGTGGAGCAACAATGTGGAAACATCAAAACTGCCATCACAGATTCAACAAGTCTTTGTGTGAAGCAAATAAAATCAAAACGAAAGAAAAAAACACTATGGTTCTCAAAAGAGGTGGTGGGGAAGGCTAGGGAGAAAAAGATAGCATTTAGGAAGTACAGGGAAACACAGAAGGAGCAGGACAGAGAACTGTACCAGTTAAAGTAGAAGGAAGTGGGGAAGGCAATCAAAATAGCAAAGTCCCAAACCGAGGAAAAGATAGCCAACTCGGTTAAGAAGGGGGATAAAACCTTTTATAGGTACATTAAGGAGCGAAGAAAGACAAAGAGAGGTATAGTGAGGCTGAATAAAGGGGTCGGTGGATGGGCACAGAGGGAGAGTGAAAAAGCAGGGATAATGAATAAATATTTCTGCTCAGTATTCCCAAAAGAACAGGAGGGGTGGTACCTAATCCAATCAATAGAAGCACTCTGGATAGGGGGGTCGATATCAGCCCTTTCACAAAAGAAAGGGTTCTGAAAGAACTCCTAAAACTGAAGGTGGACAAAGCAATGGGACCTGAAGGGATTCACCCCAGGATTCTAAAAGAATTAAGGGGAGAACTAATGACACCACTGACTACCCTTTTTATCAAATCATGGGAGGATGGTGTGGTACCTGAGGACTGGAGGAGGGCATATGTGATTCCTCTTCACGAAAGTGGGAACAAGACAAAGGCAGAAAATTACAGACCTGTCAGTTTCACCTCAGTGGTAGGGAAAATGATGGAATCACTTCTGAAGGAAAGAATTGTTGAGTACCTAGAGGCTAGTGGGGCACAAGACCCAAGGCAGCATGGGTTCACAGCAGGAAGGTCATGGTAGATGAATCTAATTGATTTCTTTGACTGGGTGACCAAAGTAGTAGACCAGGGAGGGGCTGTAGACATGGCCTACCTAGACTTTAGCAAGGCATTTGACACAGTCCCAGACAAAAGATTAATAAACAAACTAGCCAGCTTGGGATTGGGTCCCAGGGTAATAGCCTGGGTATAAAATTGTCTAGACTAGAAGCACTTGAACCCAGGGGAAGAGTACACAATGGAGGGGAGGTAGTAACAACAACCACAAACATTGTCAATGCCGAATGTTGTCTCTCTGGCATTGGTAGTGCAGGAGTTAGAGAAGCATAATAGGAATGGCAGTAAAGTATTGAACTGATGCCAACCCCACCCTCACCCTGCAGAGACTGACAGGCACTGGGGTGAACTATAACGCTCATGCCATTTAACCTCACCCTACCCTGTAGATACTGACAAGTGTCATGGTGTGCTTTGGGCTTTATACTTACCCCTTTCCATAAGGAAATATGCTGAGATTGATGCAGTATAGGAAAATGGGGTGTACTTTAGGGCCGAAGACTCCAAGGCACACCTTGATGCCTGTGACTGGCTGCAGGGTGGGGTGGGGTGGGGTAGAATGGCATGAGCATTACAGCCAATGATCCCAAGTCACACCCCTGATGCCTATCAGTCTCTACAGGGTGGGGTATTACAGTTGGAATCCCTAACGATGTATGCGTTTGTTGGTATTTTCACTCCAAATTTTCAACATGGGCTTTTTGTGACCCCACCTCATGAAGAGCGGCACGGTCTGTTTGTTAGCTGAAAGGTGGTTTTGCACAACGACTATGCCATTTGATGACACAGGCACGAAAACACATTTTGGGCAGGGTGTGAAAAATGACAACTTTATTGTTCATGAGGAGGTGTAAAAAATGGCAACATTGAAAATCTATAGTGAAAATATGCAAAATTGGTGAAGTCATGAGCAGGCATAGAAATTGCGCAACACACATCCATAACTTTAGGAGGCAGTATAGTGCAGTGGTCTAAGGGTCTGAGTTGCAGATTTGGTGACATCCAGCAGACCAGACCTGGGTTTGAATCCCACAGCTTCCACTTGCATACTGTGTGATCCTTAGCAAGTCACTTAACCTCCTTGTGCTCCCAGGTTGCTCCTGTAAAAAAGCTTTCAGCTTAGTGTACTATACCTGGTTAAACAACCAAAAAAAAAACAATTATTTGGGAGATTTTTTTAACCACATTTTCAACATAGTCATTTTGGGACCTCCCGTCATGAACAGTGACACTGTGATTTTGTTAATGTGTCCAAAAAGTTGATTTCCCACAGCGACCAAGCGATTGTGCGCCACATGTGAGAACACACATTTTGGGCAAGATGTGAAAAATGACAGCTGTACTGTTCATAAGGAGGTGGGAAAAAATGGCTGTATTGAAAATCTCCAGGTAAGTCTTTATCTCGCCATAAAGCACTGTCTCAGTTGAACAACAGAGCATGGAGCGTGGCACGACCTCCTGCTTTCTCTATGTACCTGGAGAAAAAATAAAACTCAAGAATAAGTGCAGTCCATGAATTAAAGGAAGACAAGATTAAAATATTTAAAATATAGAAAACAGAGATGATTCATAATAATAGATGTGGCTATTTAATTGTGTATACATTCAAGAGTACACATAGATGCAGTCTGAACACTGAAGAATTATTTCCGAAACATCTGTTTTTTTGGATTGTATCATAATATAGTGTAGAATTGTAAAGGAAATAAAAAATTGACATGTTTAGGTGAGTGGGCCTTTATTACCAATTTAACCTTAACTTGATGTTTGGCATGAAATTGGTTTGGGCCCCTTCCTGATTAGTATTATTATTACTTTTTTCTGAGGTTGGCTGTGCTGGATCCAGATTTATTTGGACAAGTGTTGAAAATCTGACATGAAAATATTGCAGATTTGCGAAGTTACAAGGGTGCGTGGAAACTGCGCAATGCATGCTTGTAACACAGTCATTTTATGGACTTCCATCACCAGATTTTCAACATAGGCATTTTAGGACCTCTGCTCGTGAGCAGTGTCACTGTCATTTTCTTAATCTGTCCCTAAAAGTGATCTCCCACAGTGACTGTGTTATTCTGCGCCGGAAGTGCAAAAACACATTTCAGCCAGGGTATGTGAATGACAGCTGTACTGTTCATAAGGAGGTGTGGCTAAATGCCAATGTTGAAAATCTGTAGTGAAAATATTACAAATTCACAAAGTTACGAGAGTGCGTGGAAACTGCGCAATGCACGTTAGTAAAACAACAATTTTTGGGGATTTTTTTCACCAAATTTGCAACATAGGGTTTTTGAGAGCCCACCTCTGACTAAACTAAACTAAGCAGGAGGGACTGAAGCCGACGGGGAATGTGCTCCCTGTCGGAAAGGAAAGACTGTTGGGGAGGACTCATGATGCCGAGGGGGGTTGGGCACCCCCTCGGCACACAATTAGAATGGAAGGGGGGGCATCATGCTGACAGGGAGTGGGCTCCCTCATTGGCAAATGAAGTGGCTGTGGCAGTCAGTGCCACCATGTTTAATAAAGTGCTTCACCAGGAAAGGCACGTCGGGAGGTATGTTATTGTACCGCTGCATGACGAGCTTGGCTCTCATTGCAGCAGTACTTTTGTTTGATCTGGTGGCCAGTTTATGTATTGCTAGTTTCAGTGCCTGCATGTTGGTTTATTGGGGAATGAGGAACGCACCTACTGATGCGTGCCCAGCATTTGCCCACAGTGACCGCAGCTCTAAATCTGCTACTAATGCAATATGTTGGCTGGCGCACATACGTGAGACAGCATAAAAATGGAAAGGGACCTTGGGGAAGTCATATCAGATGACCTAAAGGTAAGCAAGCAATGTGAGAAGGCAGTAAGGAGGGCTGGGGGGATTGTGGGATATATATGGACAGGCATCACCAGTAGAAAACAGGAAGTTTTTATCCCTCTGTACAGACAGTTGGCGAGACCCCATCTGGAGTACTGCATGCAGTTCTGGAGAGCCCATCTCAGCAAGAACATAAACAGGATGGAGGCAGTCCAGAGGGCGGGAACTAAAATGGTGCAGGGTCTGCACCAGAAGCCATATGAAGAGAGACTAAAGGAGCTTAATATGTATACCCTCGCAGAAAGGAGAGAGGGGGAGACATGATAGAAACTGTCAAGTACCTCAAGGGAATCAACAAAGTCCAAGAGTGTAGCATCTTTCAGAAAAAGTGATGTGCAAGAACAAGGGGGCACAATTTGAAGATAGAGGGGGGACGGCTCAGGGGCAGTGTGAGGAAGTATTTTTTCATGGAGAGGGTGGTGGACGCATGGAATAGCCTTCCTGAGGAGGTCGTGCAGTCAAAAACAGTGGGGGAATTCAAGAATGCATGGGACAGACATAATGCAATTCTGGAGGGGGTTATGAAGGAGTAGGCTGTTGGATAACTAAGATCTGTAGCTTATCCAATAGGTAGGGAAATAGGCAGACTGGGTGGGCCAAGCGTTCTCTATCTGCCATCAGAGTCTATGTCTATGTTTCTGTGTTGTCAAAATAAAAAGCTGTACTCCTCCTTTTAGGACAAGTGTCTTCTGGTAGATGTATTTATGACAGCTAAACAATGGAGTGCCCTACCTGCTGACCTTCAAGAATGTGTGACCGTAATGGTTTTTAAAAGCATTTTGAAATCCAATATCAATGTATTGTCTAAATGTGATTCTTGTCACTGTGTTGCATAAACGTGTCCTATTTTATTCTTTAATATGTAAATCTGTGGGAATATTATTTTGTTATTGTGGTTTTATTTTACCCTTTGTATCTGTACTGGAGCCACGTTGCCTTTGAAAACAGGTTAACAAAGTAAAAAAAAATAAGTTTAAATAAATGCATGGAACATTTGCATTATCATCTTAATTTACAGGCAAAGGCCATTATTTCTTAAATGAGTTCCTGTGCTAAGAGTAAGACCACTTGAACTGAGAAGAGTGAGGGTGGGGTGAAATTGTGAGAAGTACAGTAACCACCCCACCCACAGTGAAGATTACTGGAAGCAGAGCTCAGGTTCTTGCTCAGTTAACAGTTTGTGTTATCTATGTGTAGAGGTACAGTGGCTCATTTCAAACAAATAACACATTCACAACTCAAGGGCTTGGCTGACAGCAGCTACTTCCCTTCCTGTTATCTCTCTCCAGCCCTATTACAAGAAACGGAAGCCCGCTAAACTTTTTAGTTTCAAACATAATCAATCATCTGGTTTGCTGGTCAGTCATGAATTGCTGTAGAAAACAGATCAAACTGAGAGATAAGAATTACAGAATACATATAAAGGAACAACTGCCACTTCTCTCTGTCTTCAGCACATTCCTCAAAACTCCTCCACCAGGGCTTTTCCCACAGCAGTGTTCCTATTAGAGGCAGTGAGGGTCTTCCTGGCCCTCTGTACTCACCAGTCTATAGTAGTTTCACTGCCACAAGCTACTGCCCATGGCATAAGGGTATCATGGTCCTTTGGAAACTTACCATGTTGTAGGTTGCACCCCTTAAATATGACCCATATACCTTTTGTGTTTGTAGATTTCACCAATCAGCGCTTGCAGTAGGAGCTCATCTGAACTTCGTAAACTTGGTGATACTACAGCATGAACATGAGCTGAACTCTCTCAAAGGTGTCTCTTACTGCTTGATACCTCAGAGAGAGACAACTGGTGGATATTTAACTCTTTGTCGAGAGAAATAAACGTGGGCCAGGTGCAAGTTCTTGGAAGGGCAATAAATCCAAAATAGTGTACGTAAAGAACTGAGCTACTCACCATAAAAGAAAATAACTGTTCTGTGGCTACATGAGCCAATTTTTCGAGGCACGTGAGGAATAATATACAAAATTCAATAGATCTTTATCCCAATCTTCAAAAACAGTACAGTATGTTCAGAACCTGGGTGCTCCCCTTTTTGTACACCTTTCTATGGTGAGCCATTTAAAGTGCATGTAGTACACATCCAGGGCCCTTTAATGACACCTCAGAGGGACTGGCCCTAGTTCTTGATGGTGTGATACATAGAAACATAGAAACATAGAAGTTGACGGCAGATAAGGACCGCAAAGCCCATCCAGTCTGCCCATTTCTTTTTCTACCTTATAAATGTGCCTTTGGCCTTTGCTCTGTCAGTGACCTATCTATTCATAGTCATTTGTATTGCTCCCTTATGCCTATCCCATGCCTGTTTGAAGCCCTGCACTGTATTCATAGCCACCACTTCTTGTGGTAAGACATTCCATGCATCCACCACCCTTTCTGTGAAAAAGAATTTCCTCACATTCCCCCTTAATCAGCCTCCCTCTAATCTCATGCTGTGTCCTCTTGTCCTGCTATTTTTCTTATATTTAAACATGTTAGACTCTTTCACCTTGTTTATGCCCTTAAGGTGTTTGAATGCCTCGATCATATCACCTCTCTCCTCCTTTGCTCAAGGGTATACATATTGAGCTCCGTTAATCTGTCCTCATATGTCTTCTGATGCAGTCCCTGCACCATTTTGGTTGCCCTTCTCTGGACTGCCTCAATTTGGTTAATGTCCTTGTGAAGGTGTGGCCTCCAATACTGCACAGTACTCCAGATGGGGCCTAACCAGTGTCTTGTACAGAGGGATTATTACCTCCCTCTTACGACTTGTGATACTCCTATTAATACACCCTAACACCCCCTAGCCTTACCTACTGCTTTAGAGGTCTGCTTGGATGATTTTAGGTCATCAGTGATGATGATGCCCAAGTCTCTTCTTCCTTTGTGACTGCTAGCAACTCCTCCCAGCCTATAGGTGGCTTCAGGGTTTCTCTTCCCTATGTGCATGATTTTGCACTTTTTGCATTAAATCCCAGTTGCCACTCTTCTGACCATTCTGCTAGTTTATCCAGATCTCTTCTCATTCTGCCCACCCCATCTGGATCATCTACTCTGTTGCAGATCTTGGTATCATCTGCAAACAGACAAGCCTTACCCTCTAGTCCATCTGCAAGGTCACTAATGAAGATGTTGAAGAGGACTGGCCCCAGGACTGATCCCTGAGGTACCCCACTTGTGACTTGCATCTCTTCTGACTGTATACCATTTACCACCACTCTCTGTTTTCTGCCCATCAACCAGTTTGCCACCCAGTTGACCAACTTCTGACCCACCCCGAGCCTACCCAGCTTATTTATCAATCTTCTATGTGGAACAGTGTCAAAAGCTTTGCTGAAGTCAAGGTGGCGACATCAACTGCTCCCCTTGGTCCACCACTCTGGTTACCCAGTCAAAGAAATCTATGAGATTAGTTTGACAGGACCTTCCTTTGTAAACCCATGCTGTCTTGGATCCTGTGCCCTATGGATTCCAGGTGTTGCACTATCCTTTCCTTAAGGAGTGCCTCCATAATCTTGCCCACTACTGAGGTAAGACTGACTGGTCTGTAGTTCCCGCCTCCTCCCTGCTACCACTCTTGTGGAGCGGGATCACATGAGCCCTTCTCCAGTCTTCTGGGACCTCTCCTGTGCTCAGAGACTCACTAAACAATTCTGCTAATGGCTCTGCTAGTTCCTCCTTTAGCTCCTTAAGTACCCTGGGATGTATGCCATCAGGTCCCATTGCCTTATCCACCCTGAGCTTAGCAAGCTCTTGTAGGACCCTTTCTTTGTGAAGGGAGTAGTGCTCACCTCCTCCCCTGTGTCCATGATGCTGAGCTGTGGGCCCTGTCCTACCTTCTCTTCAGTAAATACGAGCAAAAGTATCTGTTTAGGATAGATGCCTTTACAGGGTCCTCCTCCTCACATGCTCCTTTCTCCATTAAGCTTAGCATACCCCTCTGGACTTTCTCCTTTCACTAATGTATCTATAGAAAGTCTTGTCACCTTTCTTTACTGTTCGTGCTAGTGTTTCCTCAGTTTGGGACTTTGCCTGCCTTACTGCCTTACCTGCTTCCCTTAGGGCAGTTTGGTATGCCTCCTATCTTCATCCCGCTGTGTTCCTTTATATTTCCTGAAGGCCAGCCTTTTGGCTCTGACCTTTCTGCTACTGTATTTGAGAACCAAAGTGGTTCTTCTTCTTTTGCACTTCCTTTTCTGTCTAACACAATGGGATGTTGCTTCAAGTATTGCATCCTTAATGCTTGCCCACTTTGCCTGTACCCCTCACCTGTGTTTCTTTTGCCAGGGCTAGCTTAACTCTGTAGGCCATCTTATCAAAGTCAGCTCCTCTGAAGTCCCATATTTTTGCCTTGGAATGGGATGATTTAGATGTAGTAGCCAAACTGAACCATACCATGTGATGGTCACTGGCCCCAGGTGACCTTTCTACCTGGAGATCTGTGATCCCTTCTTTGTTAGTCAGTACTAGATCTAGGATAGCCCTGTCTCTTGTGGGTTGCTGTACCAGTTGTTTGAGGCCCTCCCCTGCAGGAATCCACTATGAGTCTAGTTCTGGCAGATGTTCCTGCTGGTATTGACCAATCTGTATCTGGCATGTTGAAGTCTCCCATTATCAGAGCCTCCTTTAGCTGTCATGTTTGTATATCTTCTAACAGTAATGTATCTATGTCCTCCCTCTGGTCTGGGGGCCTGTAGACAACCCCAGTTCTTATGGCTGTCCCATTTCCTGTTTCCAGGGTGACCCACAGTTCTTCTGGCTCCTTATGTGTATTCTGAATTTCTGTAGCTTTGATATTTTCATTAACATACAGGCCACTCCTCCCCTTTTGCACCTCGGTCTCTTCTGAACAATACATAGCCAGGTACTGAAGTCTCCCAAGTGTGGTTACTGGTAAACCACGCTCTCACTAATTGCTACTATGTCCAGTTTAGCCTCTGACATTATTGCCTGCAGGTCTGGGATCTTATTTCCAGGCTGTGAGCATTTGTGTACATGATTTTCCATTGGCCAGATTTTGGTGTGTTAGTTGTTGGGTGAAGTTTGGCATTACCCTGTACATCGTGATGGGAGACAAACCTTTTTCTTACCTGGTGATGCAAATGAACGGCAAACACGCTTGAATTCCTGTTTGACCACTAGCTGAGGGGAGGGTGTTCTTCCCATTCCACGTATGGGGTGCTGCACCCTCTCCATTTGCTAGTTTAAATATTCTGCAAAGACGTCAAACTTCTGCCCCAATGCACTGACTCCTCTTTAGTCAGATGCAGTCCATCAAATTTAAAGAACTTCGCTCCCAGAACTGTTGCCAGTTCCCTACAAATCTGTGTCCTTTTTCCTGGCACCAGTCCTTGAGCCACGTGTTTAGCTCCCCTATCTCCCTTCTCTGACCTTCCGTCCATCTGCTCCTCTCCCAGACTGGCAGGATCTCAGAGAAGGAGATGCCAGGACTAAATAGATGATAGTTTGTCACCCAGCCTAGTCAGGTGTTCCTTGGTCTCCACAACTGACCGCTGGCTAGATCATTAGTCCCTATGTGTACTAGGACATCAATGTTTTCTCCTGCCTTGTGAACAATTTTAGCAATGTGGTCAGTGTCTCTCCATGCTTGATGTACCTGGAGACATCTGACCATCACCCCTGGCTGGAGATGGGTATCAACTCCCCGAATCATGGAGTCTCCTATGATCAGAAGTTTTTTGGATTTCCTTTGTGCTTGTTTTGTTTTGGTTCCTGATTTGGGTGAGTTTTGTTGTGCTAGCTCCTGTGCTGCAGTGTCCTGCTCTGCAGTGTCTTCTGCCTCTTTATTTGATTTCAGAGATAGAGGCAGATACCTGTTTGTAGTGTTTATATGGTTTTGGAGGTAATGTGTTGGAGAGCAGAGAGTGATGGGGCACCTGATTTGCTCCTCCTAACCACCTGCCAACCTCCTGGACCAACTACCCTCTGCGGTCGAGGTTTTCTGTTGGATGCTGGGAAATGGCGGTGGTTCTTATAATGTATTTCCTCTTCAATATGAAATTTGAGGCGTGCAATCTCTGCCCATGCTGCCCGGAGCTACGTAAGATCTCCAAAGGCCCAGCATGTAGGACAGTGTTCTAAATCCTGTAAGACTGTCCTTCTGAAAATTGTTCCACAGTACCTGCAGTTAATGAAATCCATTCCAAATAAGTTGCTGGGTTTGTAACCTAGTCAGAGTAATTAGAAGGAAAAAAAAAGGAAAAAAATGCAAGTAATGGTTTAATTGTGCTTTGTTTAGCTTGTTATAACAAGTTAAATTACTAGTGCCCCTGTAAATGATATCACCTTGTGGAGGCCCCACTGATCCGCCCCTTCCTGCTCTGCCACAGGATATGTCACAACTGTGGTACCATATAAAAGGAGTGTAGCGTGGGGTGGTTGGGATGGGGTGGGTGGCTGGGCCCTTCCCCTGCCTAAAAAGAAGAACCACGGACGAAAGAACAAGGAGGTAAGAGCAGAAACAATCAGTCAACAACAAATGCAGTAACCCTGAAAGCTTATCCTAATGTTAGATAAAACTGTAAAACCTGTAAAGCACCACCTGTAATAATTTCAGAGAAGATATACCCTGTAAGAAACACTTTGCTCCAGAGAAAATAAAGCAGTAACAGAAGATATACCTTGCAAAAGACAATTTGAATCAGAAGATTACAGTAATCTGTTAGCACACTACCTGTAGGCACACCTTGTAGAAAAGGTATACCAGCAACAACAATTTGAATCAGAGAAAAAATAAAGCAATGAAATGTTAGCAACAAACAGTAGCAATCCCTGTGAGTAAAAAGTAAAAACACCACCACACAGTAAATCTGCTTAGCCAAACTAAGTCTTAATCCTTCTCCCTTGCTCTGGTAAGTTTCTCTACTCTGCCTTTCAAGCAGTCTTAGAAGGAAAGAGCTCAGGTGAAGCTAGGTGCCTTGGCCAGCAAACCAAGTCTTCTACCTCCAAGATATCAAGTAACCTGACTTTTTAACCCTTCTTTCTGTTGGAAATTACTGACAGTTTGCCAGCTCCACTTCACATACACACCTAATCCTTTGGAAGAGCTGTGGAGGAAAAAGCAATTAGATCCTTCAATGTGAGAAGGAGACTGAAACACCTCTGAGACAACAAACCTTTTCAACAAACAAGAATAAAATAAAACACAGTGTCAAACAGTAATTTTGCTTAGCCCAATGATAAAAAGTCACAAAATGTAAGCTCCACCTGTAATACAGTAATTTCAGAGAAGATATACCCTGTAAGAAACACTTTGCTCCAGAGAAAATAAAGCAGTAACAGAAGATATACCTTGCAAAAGACAATTTGAATCAGAAGATTACAGCAGTAATCTGTTAGCCTATCACTGTAGGCACACCTTGTAGAAGAAGGTATACCAGCAACAACAATTTGAATCAGAGAAAAATAAAGCAATGAAATGTTAGCAACAAACAGTAGCAATCCCTGTGAGTAAAAAATAAAAACACCACCACACAGTAAATCTGCTTAGCCAAACTAAGTCTTAATCCTTCTCCCTTGCTCTGGTAAGTTTCTCTACTCTGCCTTTCAAGCAGTCTTAGAAGGAAAGAGCTCAGGTGAAGCTAGGTGCCTTGGCCAGCAAACCAAGTCTTCTACACTGAGTAAAAATATTCAGTGGAGTAGTGCCTCCACCTGGGGTCTCTACAGATACTTGTTGGCACTCAGGTTGTTACCCCAGGAAATATTATACCCTGGTCCACGCAGTCATGACCCCAATGCAATAACAATGCAAACATGATAATACCCTTTACACAGAATTATAATGCAGATGAATAACAATTTTATTAACAGAAGGGGTAAGGGAAGAGATACAGTGGTAGAAAGAAAAATGTCAGAAAAGAATAGCAGAAACCTGCGTCACTTATAAACAGTCTCCCTTAAACACTTCTCCTACTCACTCCCTGGTAGTGCCACAATCCCTAAGTAGTTGCACCCAACTTTAACCCCCTCAAAGGCCTTGAGAGCTCTCTGACTCCATTGCAGTGAGTTCCGCACCAAGTCTGTGGATGTCAACCAAAGGAGTAGGTGAAATAATGTTGATGCACTTAACCAAAGACATTGCAAACAAATAAAAACAGGGGTCCCTATTTGAAATTTGCAAAAGGCTCTACAGGCCTGTAGGTGGTCGATAGGTCTTCTGCCCGGGCCTATTAAAATACAAAGTCTCAGTCCTGCCCAGGACTTCTGAAGCCTTCCATTCCTATCTATCTGACTAACTGACTAACATACTAACTAACAGCTGTTGCAGGGCCTGAACTCGTGATTCTGTTGATCAGGGTTGAGCAGTTCCTCTCCGTCTCATCCCTGCAGCTTCAGGGACTCCGGCCTATGGTGCACTGCAAGACAACATCCTCAGCAACTCAGAATCTTCCATCCCAGCTATAGCTGTTAGCTGGCACCAGTCCACTGCAGCTCCACTGTGCAGTGGTAAACACCCAGGCTCGGTTAACCTTCTGAGGACAACAACCAGTGTGTCCTGAAAGTCAGGCAGTGCAAGAGGAACTGGCTTGATCCAACATACCAACGAGAACAACAAGGTTTGCACTCCCCAAGCCAAAGAAAAGAAGCAGTGTGAAACAAAATCGCAAAGATTAAGCTGATTTATTCATTTCAACTGCAAGGACACACTAGCCCCAGTGCTTCAACTACAACTGGTCTTCAACAGGGGACATGACTGACCTATTTCAAACAACAAGACGTCCTAATGTATTCTGACATATATGCAGTAAGACCTTGCTGTTGTACTGCCCCGGAGAGGAAAGAGTTAAAACCTACTTTCTAAGTAGGCATGTGCTTGGTTTCAAATCACTGTTCCCTGGTCCATTTTATTCAACCGTCAGATTTTTTTACTCTGCCTTACTGTGAAGACGCGTCAGAGATTCTCCTCAGCATCTTGTTGGTTAAAGTGTTGTTTTCGCTTTGGTCATTTCACTGATTTAAAAAACATTTAGCAGTTTTTGCTTCTTTTCGCTGCCCCTCAGTACAGTTACAATTATTGTTATTTTTGCCTAGGTCTTGGTCCTTAGCGGTTGCTGTTTAACCATTCAGGCACCGAGTTTTTTTTTTTTTGGTCTCTCTCTCTCTCTCTCTCTCCCCTGTCGAAATTTAACTGTGGTCAACTCTGGTTAATAAAAAAACGAGTTTGTCGTTTTTCCCCCGGACTGCTAATACTGGTCTATTAGTCAGAGCTGTTTGGATCTTATCTGACCTAACCATCATTGAGATAAGTTAGATGGAATCACAGAAATCTAAGAAGAAAACCAGTCCCACCAGTTTTCAACAGTGTGTTGAGTGTGGGGAAACTTTAGCCAAGCCTGATTCCCACACTACTTGTGATTTCTGCTTGGGGCTAGAACACTTGCAGGCAGAATGTGACATATGTAAAAATTTCCCTCATTCGATGCTTGACAGGTGCCTTAACCAACTGAATGAGAAATCGGCGAAAAAAATCCGCTAACCCGTGTAACCCCCCTACAAATAGGGGTTGCTGTATAAAAAGAAATTGCATGAGAGTGCCTAATCGCCTCTGCGCCTGTCTCTTTAAGAGCTGCCTATTTTGCAGTGTATAATTATTCTGGGTGGCAGCCGAGTGTGTCTAGGCTCGAGTCCCACCTGGGCTGCACTGCCTTTACTCCGTTCTGCCATCACTAATTGCGCAGAGGAAGCCCTATTCAGAGCTATGCCTGTTTGCTGAGTATTTTCTGTAGTAGTGATAATATTGTAGTTTGTTTAAACTGCTTTCCTTTGCAGCATGGAATTTCTGTATTGCACCACCATTTTGGTTCTGGACTGCCAGTCAGCACCAATCGGTACCTTTGGGGACTCTAAAATGGAGCCTGTCCCCAGGGGTCTTGTGGGAGCAAATTTCTGTAGGAATTGTAGTTTTTGCATTTTAGCGCCAAAACAGATCTGGAGGGGAAGCCCTTGCTTTGACAGACTGATGGATCAACCAACCAGAACCTTTTGGACTGAAGGGAAATTCCTAAGCTGCCTGCTGCAGTCAGTCAGTCTGGAGTTAGAGTTTAAAGAGTAAGCATCTTGAGTGATTCAAGCCGCTGCTTTTTGGCCTGTCTGCCTGCAGTCCCTTGAGAGGGAATCCTTTGAAAGGCTTAGCAATTGGACTGTATTCGAACTGGAGTGTGACAAAACCACTGAAGAGTGACCAGATTTGAACCGGAAGAAAACCGAAGATTTGCTTTATGCGATTGGCCTGTTAGGACATCCATTTACCACAGAATTCCCGGTTTTGCTCAGAGATGCTGATATTGCCGCCGGACTGCCTTTCGCATTGTGGTATGGTGATTGCTTTACTATAAATGTGCTGTGTGCTGTTAGTGGGTCGCAATTTGGTTCCCCACTATGTAAATGCGCCACACTTGCTGGAAGCTGCATCCAGCACTACTGGACTCAAGATCCGAACTGCTCCACCCAGCCTGGGCCTTGCCACCTGGCCCAGTCAGTTACTTCAGGTACAGAAACCATCATCTATGAGAGACTCACCTGGGGATAAGCCTCCTGCTCAACCATCTCGAACAGGAATGACACCTCAGTGATTCATGTGGGACCTGCTTCTCCTGGCAAACCAGTCATCAACCTGCAGTCTCCATTTCATCTAGCCAGTGTCTCGTATTGGTAGTGTGAGTAACAATCAGGGTAGCTCCCTGCAACAACAGCTAAATCTCAAGTGTTGTCATCTGATTGCATTGTTGTTTTTCCTTTCACGAACTGAGTCTTCAGGCTCTGGATTACAAATTGTGTATGGTTATGCATGCCTTTTCTTTTCATCACAGGGCCCCAGCCAGCTGCAATGCCGGCCTATCCTGGGCAACATTCCAGGCTAGCCCACCTTACTTCCAACAGGGTACCCAGAGCGTGTGACTGAGCAGGGACTAAAAGTGCATGCATAATTGCCTGACTAGATCAGTTTTTGAATAAACCAACCTGATTACGCCCCTCCCTTGTTCAAGTCCCCAGAATAAATCAGATCTAACTTTTTTTATATTTAATCTGACTGTGGTCCCAGTTTGTACCAAAAGCACTGTACTGTTGTTATTTGCTGTGCCTAACCTTTTTTTACAGTGGGTCTCCAGGATCGAACTGGTGGAACCAGCCCTGGTGGTAAGTGCAAACAGTGTGGGGAACTGTATGCTGAATAGGGGCTACTGTGAAAGTGTTTGTTGCATTTTGTCTAGGCCACTAGAGGGGAAAGAGGGAGCTTACAGTGTTCCGCAGGGCTGTACCCAGGTTAGCATGTTACTAATAACCCTGTCATCCAGGTGGAGGCACCCGTTTCAGTACCCAGGCCTCTTAACCTGCAACTAGCCATACAGGCAGAGGTAGTAGCCCTTGGGATAGCGCCACCTAGGGGTTACACCCGGATGGCTGAACCAGTTCAGATTCTAACGACCCAGAGGGGGTCCCTTCTAACCAAGGAGATACCCTTCCTCCTAAACAGACTTCAGATTCAGCCCTTGAACTGGCTTCCACTGAGAGAAAAAAGAAAGAAAAACATACTAATCCGACATCCAAGTCGCGTGCGGTTGCGGTTCCAACCGCGGAGGAGATTGCTAATGCTATATGCATTATACAATCACTGCAGACAGACCTGAACCAGTTCCAATTCCTCTGGACCCTTCAGAATTGATTATTCCTGGGACCCAGAATGTGAGCAAGATGAGGAAGAGGAAGAGGTCCTTTATGGTCCAATTGAACTGGAGGTCTCACCTGAGCATGAGGGAAGCATCTCTCCCCCTAAACAGTTGGAGAATGCTCGCACTCATTTTTCATTTATAAAATAGGTGGCGGAAACTCTTCAGCTACCAGTTCATGAATCTTCAGAAGAAGAGGAAGAACTGGATTATGTGGAGATGATGGATGTCCCTGCCTCTAAAATGGTGGAGATACCCATCTATAAGTCTCTGCAGAGACAATCTTTAAAAATGTTGACTATCCCCGCTTATGTTCCTCTTGTAGATGAGGACAGAGTGGAAGTACCCAGTAGCCAGAGATGGTGCAGATTTTCTGTCAGGACACCCCAGCCATGAAGTGGTGGTTCAGGCTGCTACCTGCGAGAAGGCAAGCATCCCACTAGCTTCCCATCCTCCTGAAAAGGATTTTCGGAAGATTCCATGGCTAAAAAGTCTTACCTGGGGTCTTCTCTCATTGCCAGACAGGTCTCTTACATGGCCTATGTGGGAAGATATCAAAAGAAGCAGTTTCCTCTCTGGCTGCCAAACTCCTGGCCAAGGCAGCTGCTGATTTGGGTGAAATGGCAAGGAGTGGAATTGAGGCTTCCAAGCAGCATTTCCACATGGCAGTGGATACCAATGATTCAGCATCCATAATTTTGGCTACCTCTGTTTCCCTGAGGAGGTTTTCCTGGCTTAGAACCACTAACCTCTCTCAGGACACACAAACCAAGGCCTTAGATTTTCCTCTGGTACGGAACTCTCTTTTTGGAGAGCAGACTGAGGCTTGTATGAATAAAATAGACAAGTATAGAACATTATATAGGATAGCTGCAGCTAAGGAAAAAGCAGCCACCCCTCAGAAACAGCAGGGTAGGGGAGGCAGGGGCAGGACTTACCAGAGACCTTTCTACCAGGCCCAGGCCTTCCCTGTTTATCAGCAACAGGGTGGCTATTTTAGAGGAAGGGGCAGGAGAGGTGCCACTAATTCCAACCCAACTTCCCAGCCCAGGGCTCCAGCTAAACAGACTGCCTGAGGAGTCTTGGGTCGCCTCCTCACTTCCAGTAGGGGGCAGGCTTTCCCACTACCTCAAGAACTAGCAGTCTATAACATCAAACAAATGGGTTCTGGAGGTGGTGGGCAAAGGCCTTGCTCTACATTTCAAACAATTTCCCAGATTGAAAGCAAGGCTGTTCAAACCTGCCTCCACAGCAGAAATCTCCCTGTTGGAAACAGAAGTTACAACCCTTCTTCAGGACGGGGCAGTGGAATCTGTCCCTTTGCCCCAAAGAGGAAGGGGCTTGTATTCAAGGTATTTCCTGACCTTGAAAAAAAATGGAGATTGACAACCCATTCTGGATTTAAGGTTCCTGAACAAACACTTAACAAAACCAAAATTCAAGATGGTCTCTTTGCCAATGATACTGGCCACTTTCAGGCAAGGAGACTGGCTAGCACTGTAGACCTCAAGGATGCTTACTTCCATATTCATATCAGACAGTCACACAGGAAATATCTAAGATTCAGACTGCCATCGGGTCATTACCAATTCAGGTTCCTTCCCTTCGGTCTGACCTCAGCTCCCAGAGTGTTTACAAAATGCCTGGCAATGGTAGTTGCACATTTAAGGCGTTTAGGAATTTCAGTTTTTCCCTACCTGGATGACTGGCTGCTGGTGGGTCAGTCTCAACAACAGGTTGTAGAATCCCCGGTGGTGGCATTCTGAAAAAAAGTTGTACCCATGCTAGTCCGCACATTTTTTAAATGACCCCTTTCCTTGTTTTTGCTGGCCAAAAAATGTACCCCTTTAATGCAAAAACAAGGAGTTGCCTATGGCCTCCACCCCTCCCCCCATTTTCGCTTGAACTGAGGAACATGATTATTGGTTCTTCCCCAGTGGCAGGTGTGCATTAGGAAAACAATGACTCACACTCTTTCTCTCTCCCACTCAAACAGTAAGGTAATCAAACATATGCATTTAAATCATTGCTTCTCTCATTCATCCAGAAGTTCCCAAACTGCTACTACTACTATGCCTTTTCTTCAAGTCATCTTGCCCTTTTTATTGTATGCAGCTCTCATGGGAACACTTTACAACCAGTGATGCCTCAGTGGTGTACAACTAAATGCTAGCTCGATCTCCTTTTGTAATGTCCCCTTTGCCATATTACCCAGGCAAGATGACCATATTAGGGGCAGTAGTAACCTTTATATTCTTGCAGACACATTCTGTCTGCATGCAAATAACATATATCACAGAATTATACCATAGCCCCTGACTCCCTCTTTTTGCTGCATCTATTGTTCCCTGAATGCAAAGCATCTTAATCCTCCTTTCCCTTCCCATTTACACCACCTCTCCTTCCTGTACCAAAATCCTTTTGCCACCCTACATCTCCCTCATACCAGTTTGGTACTCCCTATATCCCTCTACCTCTCTCCCTATTTGCTGGCATCTTTCTCTGACTCATTTGCTATCATGTGAGTATTGCTTTCTCATCAGCTATCCTGTGTGTATCTCCCAGGGTATCTCCCATTTGACAGCCTGTAGCTGTTGTTCTCCCATTGCTATCCTATATGTATCTAGCAACCTTTCACAATCCTGTAATTTATTTCTCTCCCTTTTACTATCCTGTAACTATCCATTTCCCATTAGCTAGCCTGTATTATTTCTCCCATCTGCTATCCTACATTTAATCCTCTACCATTTATATCCTAAATGTTTTTTTTCCTACTTTACTCTGCATGGATTCTTCACCGAGGGTCTACTGTCCTGAAACTCGGTTCTGAATTTTTTTTTTTTTCATTTTGCACGCTCTCCCACCTGTAATCCGGTATGTATTTCACCCGGTATTTCATCTGCCTCTCGTTTGTTCTGTTTCCTGTGTTTTCTCCCCCTCCTTGGTTGCTATCCATAATACCCCCATACCCCTTCTTCTGTGCTTCACCCAGGGCTTTACCATTTGCTCTCATCCACGCTCTCATAGTTCCTAGTGTGTGTTACCTGCTCCAGAGCCTGCAGTGCAGCCAAGGGAGAGATGGACTAGACAGTCACAGACATGGTCTACCCCCACCCTCATACCACTCAACACAGCGTCTGGGCACAGAGTCCTTACCCAAGTCCCAGGCCCAAGCCAGTCCTTCTGTATCTGGGCTCTGAGTCCACCTCCCAGGCCACCTCAGTCCAGGCCTCCACCCCAGGTAGTGAAGTTTTCACATGGGGGGTAGAGGTAAATCATGGGGGTAAATCGGGATCATTCTCCAAGCTGGATAAAGACCTGGGATAAAGATATTTAATCCCGACCCATGATTCTGGCATTTAATTTCAAAGCCAGTTTTCTGGGCTGGTTTCAACGTTTATTTTGCTGCACAGAGCTGGAGACCCAAAAATCATATTAGATTCAGTCAGTCAAAGTTTATTGTTGTTCAGTTATAAAACCATTACAACATTTATATCTAAAACATCAAGAAACATTGATGATATTACATCAATGGACATTTAAATCAGAGAACACTACAATAGCACTATTAATTCATCAATTACTAATATAAGCATTTCAATTTGAACCATTTATAAAACTAATGCTTTCATTCAAGTCAAGTGCATAGCCCCTATCTGGGCCTTTTACAGTATATACTGTACCTTGTTTAACTCTGCTATAAGTACTTATGACCAATCTTAACTCAGCACTTGAATGGACATTATAATCAACTAAAAATGTAATAGGCATAAGTTACTAAATTTCTAAAAATACATCACAGTAATTTTTGCTTGATCATATTAACTTCAAACTAATATTATCGTATAATAAAATTACCCAATTGACCCCAAGGACCACAAACATCTAAATTCTCATAGTGCCCCAACTGACTCCTCAGAAAAAAGCAGTCCCACTGTCAGACCCACATTTCTAGCTTATATACAGTATACACAATGTATAAACATATAAAACAGTAAATAGCATGTTCATATTACACCATTATTATTGTATTAGCCATATATGTTGTGGGAGGTATAGTCTGGAGGTTTATTCCCATGTCTAAATGTTGGTACACAGATTTGGCATGTATCTGGAAGGCACATATAAAACCGGGATATAAAAGCTCTTTTTGTCATTTGTCGTTTAGCTTGGAAAAGTGTTCTTTGTAATCTGGTGACCAAAATAAGTTGGGAGACTGTAGTTAAGTTGCCTCCATTGTTTTAAATTATTTTATTGCAGCTAAAGGGAAAATGCTTGGCAAGATATAAATGCTTACTTCCACAAAAGTTTTGAGTCACTGCTAGTAGCGGCCCTGAACGCTGTGAAGAGCAGGGCAAAGTGGATAACTGGAACTTGTTCTGCACAATCAAGTCATGGCTCATATTAAACCGAGAGGTGCCCATTTGCAACCCATGCAGTTCTGTTGAAATGGGACTTGTGATACAGTTTCAGAGTATTCATCTATATGTAGACATTGCAGGAGTTTCACTTGCAAAAATAATTTTGGTAGTAATTGTGGACCATAGGGCCTAAGCATCAGTGTGCCTTTGTTTAAACACTTTAGCCAAAACTTCCTTTTTATAGTGACTTTTGAGCACCAGTCTGGAATTGAAGAATTCGTCTCAATCAAGAAAAATTATCAGCATATGAGTTCATATATGTCTCACAGATAACTTTGGTAGTGTCCCAGTGCACCTGAGGTGTGCCGAAAGACAAAACTATTGCTGAATAATAAACAAAAAAAGGGTTTTGTTCCCTATGGTTTTTTTTAGTTGTTTAATCAGGAGTAGCACACTAAGCTGAAAGCTTTTTTACAGGAGCGACCTGGGAGCACAAGGAAGTTAAGTGACTTGCTCAGAGTCACACAGTATGCAAGTGGAAGCTGTGGGATTCAAACCCAGGTCTGGTCTGCTGGATGTCACCAGATTTGCAGTTCAGAGCCTTAAACCACTGCGCTATGCTGCTGGTTGAGGCATATAAGCTGATTCATGCACACCTCATATAGCAGCTAGGTTCATTTAATGTCTAAAGGTCAAAGTCACAACCCTTGCTGTGCCAGAGGTGACTAAAAGGATTGGATAAGGTTTGAATTTAATGTTGACGAATAGCACCTGACCCCGGGCTGGATGTCTTTGTCTTGGAATGGGTGTATTACATAATTTGAAGTTCTAGGTTCTAGAGGAGGGCAATGAGTATTCTAAAATATTCAGTCATTTTTTAACTCAGGATTAGGATTTTCTCAGCTTGATTTTTGTTACGTGTTTTTGAGGCAATGCTAAAGATTACTTTTACAAACCTTGATAGTATTTATCTTCTTCTGTCTCTTAGCAAGTGCACCTGTCAAGAAGAATGGTTCACTGCATTTTGATGGTTAGACTTGCAGACTCTCAAAGAAAGCTTGATGCGTTGGACCTGGTAATTTTCTACTTCTTTAGAATCATTTTATGCGCTTGATAACCATACAGCGAGGGGCACTGAGTAGAAATGAGATTGTTGGGAAGAGGGGACACTGGTAGTTTCTTTTAGAAATAAATGGAAACTTTTTAAGTGAACAAAACCAGCCTCTTCAGAGTTGGTAAATACCTGGGAGCCTCTGTAGCATAAGGATATATACTGTAGTATGTATGTATAGTGAAGGGATTTTCAGTTCTAATAAGGGTGCCTTGCATTGAGGGGTGCACAACATTAATAGGGCAATATTCTGGCAGTTAATTTTGGGTGTCGACTTTGTAGTATCATTACACCCATACCCACACTCATATCACAAGTCCCATTTCAACAGAACTGCATGGGTTGCAACTGGGCATCTGTAGGTTTAATATGAGCCACGACTTGATTGTGCAGAACAAGTTCCAGTTATCCACTTTGCCCTGCTCTTCACAGCGTTCAGGGCCGCTACTAGCAGTGACTCAAAACTTTTGTTGAAGTAAGCATTTATATCTTGCCAAGCATTTTCCCTTTAGCTGCAATAAAATAATTTAAAACAATGGAGGCAACTTAACTACAGTCTCCCAACATATTTTGGTCACCAGATTACAAAGAACACTTTTCCAAGCTAAACGACAAATGACAAAAAGAGCTTTTATATCCCGGTTTTATATGTGCCTTCCACATACATGCCAAATCTGTGTACCGACATTTAGACATGGGAATAAACCTCCAGACTATAGCTCCCACAACGTATATGGCTAATATAAGCGAGTGCACTGTTGGAGTGTCTGGGAACCGGCATTACTTTGTATCAAAGCCACCGCCAGTTACACTTTTATAATTCAGTCAGAAATTATATTAGTTTCATTCATGAAAAAGCAGAATGAGACTGAAAATTAAAAGAGCAAGAACTCTCGCTCGGTATGGTGTGGAGTGGAGCACATATTCTACTCCATTAAACAGACATTGCTGCTCTACATGTGTGCACTACAGCCTGTGATCTCATTTATAAATATAAGCTAACTTTGTGAATTATTTACATGGTTTGGATCCAGCTAAATTTAAAAGACTGATGAAGGCAGGGGTCAGCCCGAATATCCAGAATGAAATGTTAGATTAAAAAAAGACTTACTGTCACTGAAGGCTCCATGCTGTGGCTGCTTAGGGAACCAGGTCACTCAGGCACCTGCTCGCACACCCACTCGCACACCACACACCACATGCCAGGACACTGGCAACCAGTTCACGGGGCTCCAAATAAACATAAAAAACATAACAACCAGAGTCAGATTTGGATATAAAAAACACTGTTTAATAATAGGCGCTTCATATCCCCTTTAAGTGGTGCCGGAACCCTGAGGTGAATATCAAAGAGATGAACTAGGGAGAGGAGAACAGCGAGCACAACACATCCAGACCTATCACTTGTACTCCTCTCCTCCCAGTCCACCGAAATGATTAGAAATCATGGAGCCTCATTGCAAGAGAATGTAAGAAAAAGGACCCTATTAAAGAAATATATGGAGGCAAGCATCCGCTTTTGCAATTTTAAAAACACCTCTTTTCCATGATTGTGCGACACGGATGTGTACATCAATGCCAAGAGAAGTGCCACCACCAGGTAGAGGCCTTAGCAGTCACTCAGACTACTCTTCACTCATTTTTTTTTATTTTTTTATTTTATTATTATTATTATTTAGTCTGCTTTTTCTGGCAGGGCCACCCGTCGAGCTCTGCCCTGGTCACGGCCCCAGGACATTCACCTATAATTACTTGCCGGCACTCTCCTGACGACCCCAGTGTCCCCCCAGAGGGAGGGGACCCAGCACTTGTTCCCTCGTCCCAGTCCATGGAACCAGTATCTACTGGGAAAGCCAGCAACATAGGCTAATTGAAGCCCAGGGAGGGCTTCATGGAGATGGAGGCCCCACACATTTTTGTTTCCCCTGTAAGCAGGGGCAGGGACGTGCAATGATGACCAACGTCTGCCCCGCCCCTGAATTGTAGTAGGTGCCAGTGTGTAGTAGTGCACCCAGCCTCCGCCGGGTGTCACCACCACAAAAAGCACTCTGTCTACCCTCCCCCCAGAGAAGGAGAGCAGTCCAGGGATGCTCAGTCCTTTTCCCCCTGCCGGCCCTCCGATGACCTGGATCCATTCCCAAACCTGGACCGCTGGCATCGCAAGTGGAAATTCAATCACTGCACCGATGGGCTGGCCCTACTCATTGGGCTTCTTAATAAATACAAAGAAGTCAGTCCTGGAGTCAGTCCAACTCCTGCAGTTCATAGGAGCAGAGCTGGGCACAATTCTCAATAAAGCAAGACTTCCATCAGACAGGGTAGAAAGCTTGGTGCAGCTAGTAGAATCTTTCAGACTCCACTCCCCAAAGCCAGCAAGGTACTTTCTGCAGTTGCTGGGGCATGTGACAGCTACAACAGCAGTAGTACCAGGGGCAAGGTTTCAGACGAGAGACATTCAGTTCCATCTGAAGTCCTTTTGGTCCCAGAGCAGATATTCCTTGTCCAAACTGATTCCAGTAACTTCCACTCTTCTCCTAGCCCTGCAGTGGTGGTAGAAGAGAAACAACCTAAGGGTGGGCATTCCCTTTCTTCAGGAAAATCTCACAATGGTACCCACTGTGACAGAAATGGTAAAGAAGGAGTTAATATTTGGATTTTCCAAGTACATTTTTTTAGCAGTCTGGAAAAAAACACTCATGCAAGCTGAGAAGCTGGAATTCTCAGTCCTCCCTAGCTGCTAGGTAAGAGCTGGGTCATAAATCTCGAGTGGACATGTCCACACATACAGGCCAGTTTGAAATGATTGATTCGCTCAAATATAAACTTAAGGTTAAAAGGGGATATAATTATTCACTGATAGGTGTTCAGTCTGATTGGGACAATTAAATACGTACATGTTAGATGGCTGGTGCATTCAGAGGGGGAATAGGCATTACCTATTCTCAGAAGAATACATAAGAGGCTGAAAGACAATGAAGTGTGTTCTTCTTACTTTTGAAGCTGGGGGGAGAATCTAAGTTGGTGCCTATCCTTTTAGCTATGTCCGTGGGAGCTGGCAGTTAGCACAGGGTCCAGTGTCTCTTGTAAGAACAGGGAAGGGTAAGTTTAGTACTAGCATATTGCAGTAATAACCTTTTTTCTTTTGCCATCTGTTATTTAAAAACATTTGTTTACTTTTCCTGTATTAGTGTTATTATCTTGTGTTGTAAATACATATCCTGTAAATGTTCAGTGCACTTTCTGTTAAGTAAAAAGCTATTTATTTGCTCAACAGTTGTGACTGTGATGTCATTTTTCTAAGGTAATATTTGGTTTCCACTGGCTGAGGTAAACTCTGTGTAGCATCCGCCACCTGAGAGAGACACACTACCAGACTTTAACTTGTGCAATTGCACGTTTAATTATTCAAGTTTGTGAACTTGAAGGAGGTGCTGGAAGACAGTCTGGCTGGTGGCAGTGAATACCCAAGGACAGACACCTCTCTAAAAGCTGTTCCAGCCCAGAGGGAGAGGTGGGTTGTCATACTCACCACAAATACATCTCTATTGGGGTGGGAGGCCCACCTAGGGGAGCATACAGCTCAGGGCATTTGGTCTCCCCAAGAGTCTGTTCTGCACATAAATCTCTTGCAGCTCAGAGCAGTATTGCTGGCTCTCCAGTCCTTTTCTTCCATGATTCAGGGGAAGGTGTTGCAAGTCAGGATAGATAACACCACAACAATGTTTTACATCAACAAACAGGGTGGCACAAGGTCCACACTGTTGTGCACAAAAGCCACGAAGATATGGAAATTGGCCTACTCTCTGGAGGTTACTCTAACAGTAGTTCAACTTCCAGGGAAGGACAATGTTCTGGCAGAGTCTCTCAGCAGGGTCAACCAGAACCACAATGAGTGGTCTCTGAATCATTTAGTTCTTAAGAGCATCTTCAAGCTTTGAGTCACCCCAGAGATAGACCTCTTTGCAGCCCCAGACAAACACCAGTTACCCCAGTATTGCTGCAGGTCCCCAGTTCTAGGCACAGTCAGAGTGGATGCATTTCTGCTGGACTGGTCAGGGAAATTCCTGTATGCCTACCCTCAATTTCCTCTGTTGCTCAAGGTACTGACCAAACTCAGGGTTCAGTCTGCAGTGATGATCCTGATAGCCCAAGACTGGGCAAGACAACCTTGGTACTCAATTCTGGTGAACATGGTGTCGACAAATCCGATCCGCCTCCCCATGAGGTACGACCTGCTGACCTCATCCCAAGGAAGAATCAGGTACCCCAGCTTGGGGACCCTCTAACTGAAGGCTTGGATCTTGCAGAGTTAGAATATGCTAAGTTGCATCTCTTGGACTCTGTCATGGATATTCTAAAGGTTTCCAGGAAACCAGCTACTAGGAAAACATATTCATCCAAATGGATAGGTTCACTATTTGGTGTAATCAGCTAGGTGTAGAACTACAACAAGTGGGCATTCCACTGTTGCTGGATTATTTGTTTCATCTGCATTCTCTAGACCTTAGGCCTTCCACCCTAAGGGTGCATCTGGCTGCAGTTTCTGCTTACTTGTCAGCAGGAAAATATTTTTCCCTGGCATCTGACTCTATATTTAAAATATTCTTTAAAGGGTAATTGCATCTACACCATTCTCTCAGACAACCTACCCCTTCATGGGATCTAAATATTTGTATAGCTTAGTTGATGCAATCCCCCTTTGAACCTATGTTCTCAGCAGAGTTAAAGTATGTAACTTGGAAAACAGTCTTTCTGGTAGCCATTACTTCAGCAAGATGTATCAGTGAGCTACAGGCCTTATCAGTGGAACCCAACTTTATCTTCTTTCACAATGATAAAGTGGTACTTAGAACAAATAGGAAATTTCTCCCCAAGGTGGTCTCAGAATTCCATCTTAACCAGTCCATGAACTTGCCTGTCTTTTTCATTGAACATTCCAGTTCAGGGAAACGTAGGTTGCATAGCCTGGATGTTAAAAGGGTTATCAGCTACTATCTGGATCTCACCAGGGGTTATAGGGGTGACTCTAGCCAGTTGTTTCTTACCTATGGAGAAGTGGGCAGGGGTAAGCCTGCCACTAAAAGGACCATTGTAAGATGGATAGTGTCTTGCATTCAGTTTTGTTATCAGAAAATAGGGAAGGATACTCCTGTAGGCCTCAGGGCTCATTCTATTAAGGGAACAACTGCCACCATAGCAGCTGCGAGAGAGATTCCCTTGTCAGAAATCTGTAAAGCATCTACCTGGAAAACCGTTCATACATTTACCAAGTATTACAGCCTGGATATACAGGTAAGAAGTGATGCCAGATTTGGAACAGCAGAATTGCACAGCCTCTTTCCTAAGTAGGTTCTGTGCCCTCCACCAAGGGAACCGCTTAGAAATTCAGAGAGCAAAATAGAACATTAGACTTTTTGTTTGAAGAAAAAATTACTTTCCACAGTAATGTTGTTTCTTCTAAAGGAGTCCTAATGTATTCTGACCTCCCACCCTGCCTCCCCTACCAGAACCCGGGGTCTCTGCGCTCCAGCTTGGGTGTTGTTGCTAATTTACCATAAGGTAGTTTTCTTAAGAGGGCATCTGTGACTTGAGTCTTTTAGCCCATTTTTTGGGGTTAGTAGGGTCTTGGATAAGTTCCTATTTTAAATGCTGTTAGCATTTCTAAATTATTTCTATCTATATGTATCTTTTTTTGAATTACTTGTAAGAATCTGATGGTTGAATAGAATGTACTAGGAGACAGTGATTTGAAACCAAGTGTGTGCCTACTTAGAATGTAGGCTTTAACTCTTTCCTCTCCGGGGCAGTACAACAGCAAGGTCTTATTGCATATGTCAGAATACATTAAGACTCCTTTAGAAGAAACAACATTACTGTGATAAGTAATTTTTTCTCACTTTCTGCTCTTCTACAGCTGGAACCTTGCTTTCACAGTCATTGCCCTTCTGCGATCTCTGGGCCTATTGATTAGAATGAAATCCTCAAAGGGAAAAAAGGTCTCTGGGAAAGCCTGCCCTGTTCCAGCAGTTTACCTCTCATCCTTTTCAACTACTGAATGGATCTTCTTCATCCAGATGGTTCTGATGACATGTGCACTCTCAGGGCCTACCAATCCCGTCCAGTCCCACTAATACCTAGTCAGTCTCTGCAAAGCATGCTCACAGTCTCTCTGTCACACAGACTGACAAAACTAAGCCTAGATCCTTGGATTCACTCCTTCTTGTAGAGTTTTCCCACCTGTGCTGATTGGCAGGAAGTTTACAAGCAAAAGATGCACAGACAGGGGAACAGATAAGGGGAGCAAAGGAGTATTTTACTGTCATTTTTGCATAATTTACTCCCACTTTCTGATTTTAGGAATTTGTTTCCCACCATTCAAATTTATAGTATTTGTTACACATGCATAAAATTAACAGTACCATGCAATGCTGCAGTGGCTCCAGACACAAACAGAGCAGAAACAGCAGGGGTGGGGACAGGAAGAACATCAGTATCGGTTGTGCACAGTGTAGGAGACCATTTCAGGAGTTGCTCAATAGCTGGCCAGAAGGGATGTTGCAGCATGGCAAAAATGTTAAAAATTTAGCAAGGCTCCACAGTAGTAATAGACAAAGTCAGTGGCCGCAAGTGCAGTGTGGGACTGAGACTTGGTTTAGAGTGGTAGATAATGAGTCAGTGTATGGTATTACTACTATTTGCATGAAACAACTACCAGGTGGAAGAAGCTAACAGCAAATACTTTCCTGTCCTAAAATGATCTGGACTCTGTGCAGCACAGGGCTAGATAGATGCATGCTGCATACATGCCCTGCAAGCGGGAGCTCCTTACTGGTCCATATCCAGAGGCAAATGTGTTGATAGCCTCTAGCCAGAAGTGTTGGTAGCCTCTAGCTTCTCTTTACAGAAAATCCCATAGGGTCAGAGGATGCTGGCAGCATGAGGGTCTCCATCTTTATTTACATCTTGTGCCCCAGTATTGTTTCTCATAAAGCAGTCTTGCTGTTGTCTTCAAGCACCCTGAGGTCATTACTTACTTGAATCCCAGCCCCATTGTCTGTTCCGGAGCTGGGAACATCTCCAGCGGGCCATGCTGCCTGATCACTTTCCTAGCAGTGGAGCCATTGTCCCATTGGCACTCACCATGCAGGAAATCAAAGACAGTAGCCATCGGCTCTATCAGGGCCCTTCTGTGCTTAAGACTTATGCTACAGCTGCTGTTCCATGCTGACCCAGTCCCTGAGCTGCAATTCCATGATAATGTGAGGTGAAAACATGTTGCTGACACTAGTTTGTAGCAGATTCCCAGAAAACTGAAGGTAAACCTCCATATGGGAGGAGGGGGGTTACATACATTTATTTATTTTTTCACTGTAGCACGTCGGGAGGATCTCACTGAGCTCCCTCCTGGGCTGATCCAATTGTTAGGTGCTGGAGCCCATCACCAGATGTGAGTGTGGGGGTTTTCTGTTTTTCTGTTGAGTCTCCTTAGTCCCCCGAGGGCGATAGCATACTAGTATGTACAAGGAGGCAGGGTCACGTCAAGACGTGATGCCACTCTGGACCTCGGCCAACACCCTTCCCTTCCACTGTTTTACTGTTCAGCTGCACTGCCACCCACTGTCACCCAGGTGGCAGTATAGCAGTGGGACCTGCAACCCACCCTTCCCAGAAGAGGAGGACAGCAGCCCCCTAGATGTTCAATCCTCCTCCTCAGCCAGCCCTCCGATGACCCAGGTGCGTTCCTGAACCCGAGTCATCTGCATGACAAGTTGTAGCTCTACCACTGTGCTGGCAGGCTGGCCACTGTATTCATAATTTATCTTGTTTAATATATTTGTAAAGATTATGCCAAATTTGTTTCCACTCAATGGAATCTGGTGATATAGATAACACTGATTACTAGTAGTGACAATTATTCTTGGGCATCTGTAGATCCAGAGCTTGTCAAGCTGTGTATAACTTACAAATAGCATGTGGTAATGTAACCAGAGAGGCTAGGGAAGATAGGCTTTCACCATTCTTGGCTGAGCATAGAGGGAGACCCAGATGTTTAAGAATATAATGTCTAAGCTGTATAAACCTAAAATTATCCCTAGTCAATAAGTAGGATAATTACTGTAAATCTCTAAAATGGAGAAAAATATCCCCTTCTATCATATCCCGTAACTCTCTTGGAGAGAGACCAGGCCAGAGGTGGAACATCAACAGCTTTTCTGCAATGCAAACATTTAGATTGTCCAAAATCGGTCGTCTCAGATCTTTTTCCAAAGTAAGATGCAAGACATGGCACATTTGTTTATGTGCCTTAATTGACCACATTATTGGAGTGGTACACAGATCCTGAGGCACCCAAGTACTGTAAGTAGGAGAAACAAGAGTGTCTCTGCCATGACCCCCACCCTGCGAAATAGATCGTTCTCAATCTGTAACCATTGTAGTACATATATCACCTGGTTCTGCACTGAAGACAAGTGCCAATGTAAATATTTATTACAGTAGAGGGCAAAATAATAATACAAGAAATTAGGTAGACAAAGACCACAACCTTTCTAGGAAATGTCAGTTTGGAAAAAGATTTGTGGGTGGCTTACCCACTCATTGAAATGTTGAGAGTACTGAGTGGAGGGTTTTGAACCAAATCAATGGGTGAAAAATACTGGTCACAGCTAGGGGATAAGCAATACAAGGTAGTACATTCATCTTGAGTATACTGATCCTCCCCCATTAATGTTAAGGGCAAGGCCTTCCGTCTATTTAAATCTTGTCGAATAACTTTAAGTAGAAGATCAATATTAGAAGTTTTTATTTTCCCCAGGGGTTGGGACAATTGAATCCCCAGATGCATAATTTTCTGGGGTGCCCACAGAAGCCCCAAATCTTCCACTAAGGACTTATAGACCTGTGAGTTGAGGGGTAGTACTCTAGTATTACTAATATTGAGTTTATAGCCAGCAAACAAACCAAAAGTGCTCACCACTGCCAACACCTCTGGGATAGAATCCTGAAGATCTATAACATGTAATAAGATATTGTCTGCATAAGCAGACAGTTTGTACTCAATGGGGCTGATGTTATGGAGAAAAACTACATGTTCCATTCTCCAGTCCTGTGGTACCACACCTGACTCCAGTGAACTATTGAACAGGTCAGCAAAGGGATCTGCAAGTTCTTCTGCCAATTCCCTCAGAACCCGTGGATGTATACTGTCTGGACATAAGGATTTATCTACCCTCAACTCAAGCAACCCTGTCCTCACCTTATCCACCTCAATCACAACATCTGTGCCCCTGCGCCTTCCCCCCCTTCTTCCCCTAGTGGCACTGGTCCATCATCTCTTTCTCTCCCTGGTGAAGACAGAACAGAAGACCTCATTCAGTACCTCTGCTTTGCTCCCATTCTCCTCCACCTTCCTGCCCCCTTTCCTAGGCCAAAAAATCCAATCTTTCTTGTCCCCTTTCTCACTGATATAATAAAAAAAAGGCCTTTTCCTCCATTTTAATTCCCTCAGCTAGCTGCACTTCCTCCTGAGATTTAGCTTGTCAGACTACTTTACCTGCTACTCTAGCCATCTTCAGGTAGTCATCCCTGTCTTCCCCCTTCTGGATCTTCTTGAATTTCTTGTAGGCTGACCTCTTATCCCTTATTGCCTAGGTGACCTCAGTGCTAAACCAGCTGGGTGTTTTGACTGTCAAGTTCTTCCTTTGAGCATAACGCACGCTCTTGTGGCAACCATTATCCCTTCCTTGATGACAGACCATCTTTGATCCACCCCCATATCCACTCAGATGCTTGCCAGATGACTCCTTAGCAGCTCACCCATCTTTCTGAAGTCCTCCTTTCTAAACACCAGGATTTTAGTCTTAGTGGGAGTCATTTTCCTGACCATGTCCAACTGGAACCACAGTGTGCAATGGTCACTCCCACCCAAGGGCTCCGCGACCTTTATATTTATTTATTTTATTTATATATAATATTTATATATAAGATTTTATATATGAAATGTGTCACCAGGCATGGCACACTGAATAACAAGTTGTTCGTCTCACGGTGCATCCTGTGGGGGGGGTCATAAGGGAGAACACATAATAAAGTAGATACACACAGTAGCATAATAGTTGACAGATTATGTGAACAGATTAGTAATGTAGACATACAACATACTACACAATATATACATTGGCCATATTAAGACTGAAGACATCATCACATTATACTTCGATATAGAGTGCAGAGTACACATGACTGTACATTGAAGTGCTATGTAGAAAACAATTATACATAGTGTTAAGAAGGCCATTATACATAGTGTTAAGAAGACCTTTATGCATAGTAATGAAAGAGAAGTGTATCCTGTATATGAACAGCTAGCTGAGTAGGAGATAGAAAGCAGTGAGCCAGCTTGAACAGGAGAAAATGAGGACTAGCCACAGGTACAGTTTACCACTAGAAAGTTTTGTAGGGCTAGCGAAATGGAGTGTGAGGAGGAGGAGTGACGAATCTGTGGTGGGAGGTTATTCCATAACTTAGGGAGGTGATGTGAGAAGGCCATCTGTTCAACCATGGTGGACCGACGTGGAACTACTAGCAGTCGAGAGTCATATGACCTAAGGGAGTGGGCCGGTGGGGAAAAAATAGTAAGGGAGGAGGTGAGATATGGTGGTAGCGAGCCAAACCAAAATTTAGACATGAATTTGGCACAGTGTAGGAGGCGACAATTTTCTAGGGAGTAGAAAGCCAGGGAACAGTAGAGAGAACAGTGGTGAGTGAAAGGAGAGGCATCAAGAGAGTGAAACGACAGAAGGAGTTAAAGAAAGAATCCAGTCTGGTTAAGGAAGACTTGGGCATGGCACTGCAGACTATATCATAGTAGTCAAAGATAGGTAGTATTATCTTCTTGACCAGTTCATGCCTAGTCGGTATTGGGAGCCAGCTACGGTTCCTGTATAATGTGCTAAGTTTGGAGCACAGCTTCTTCAGGATAGCGTCAACGTGCCCAGAGAAGCTAAGGTGTTGGTCTAGCCAGACCACCCAGATACCTAAAGCAGGAGGCATCCTCAAGAATTGTCCTGTTAAGGGTGTGGAAAGAGGATGGGGAGGGGAGCCAAGAGAGTCTTTGCTTAGTGCCAAAGGTCATTGAGACTGTCTTCTTGGCATTGAGTGAGAGCTGCTGGGAGCTGAACCAGAGCTGGACTTTATTAAAGTCATGCTGAAGTCTGGCTTCCACATCAGCAGGGGATTGGACTGAGGTGAAGAGAACTGCATCATTGGCATACATGTGGATGGAGGTGGTTGAGCAGGCTGAGGGAAGGTCATTTGGGAAGATGGAGAAGAGGATAGGGCCTAGTACAGAATCCTGGGGCACACCAGTGTTGATAGGGAGAGGAGGAGATACAGCATCCGCTATTCTCACTGACTGGGTCCTACCTACTAGATAATCTTTGAACCAACTAGTGGCAGAGACAGTTAGGCTAGCCAACTATATATCCTGGACATGGCCCCCATTCATCAGCATCAGATCAAGGATTGCCCACTCACTGCTGGGTTCTGCAATGCCCTGAGTCAGGAACCCACTTTGCAGTGCATCTGGGATCAACTGACTCCTAGTGGCGGTCATGGCCGGAACCCTCCAATCCACATCAGACAGGTTGACATCTCCCACTATTACTGCCTCTCCTTTCTCTGCAGTAGTCACTATTTGTGAGTTCACTTCCCTGTCTCTTTCTTTCCTGGTTGGGTGGTCTGTAAACTTCTGTTAGACAGTAACTGAATCCACATTGCTTCCACTCTTCCTGCTTACCTAAGTGTATTCACTTTAATTCTAATGAAGTTGGGCATATAACTAATTTGCTGTTGCTGCTTTGGTCCAGCTTAAGTTTTTCTGTCCTAGCCACAAATGTGAGTTCAGTCCCCCATTTGCATTCCCCACATTTGTTAAACTACAAGAAAGTGTGAGTCTTGCTAGCGTCTAACTAGGGATATATACAGTACCTAATCTGCATTCACTACTTTTGATAATCTGAAGGTATGGTAACTGTGTTGTTTGGCAACCTTCAGAGTGGGACAAATACTGTCTACTGTAACTTGCTCTTATCTTTTTTTGCTAATGTAAAGGAAATGTGTTTTATGTTAACTACTTGGAAGTATAGAGTGGCTGCATTACTTCTTGTTAATTGTTTTATCGTGCCAGGTGTTTACCTACTCAGTGCCTTAAAGGAGTAGTCCTCCCACAACTTGCAAAAGACATGTTGTGCAGGGTGTTTTGATTTGTATGTTAAGTTGTTGTGTGTCCTTCCCTCTGTCTGCTATTAAGTTTTTCCTAAATTAGCCTGCTAACTTTAGGGTAGTTTTACGACCCCTGGAGATCTCCATCTGAGACAGCTTAACTGTATTAATTTGTCCTACAATGCACCTTGTTTCATGTGACAGTGATGTAGCAGAGACAATAAATCCAGCAGAAAGCACTGCTTTACAATCAGTTCACAACAGTAGAGATGGCTATATTTTAAAATCTGTAGAATTCAGCTTAGTGACTACCCTCATCGTAAAGGTCTTACTGTCCTAGAGAACTTTGCTGCTGGTAATTTTTGTGCAGCTTGTAAAGCTTTCAAGATATTTAGTTTGTTTGGCATGTGTGTGCTGAATGTTGGGTCTCTGCTACATCACTGTCACATGAGACAAAATGCACTATGGGAACAAGGAATACAATTAAGCTGTCTCAGATGAAGATCCCCAGGGGTCATAAAACTAGCATAAAGCTAGCAAGCTAATTTAGGAAAAACTCCTAATAGCAATCAGAGGGAAGGAAACAGTAGAACTTCACATACAAATTAAAACACTCTGCACAACATATATTTTTTGCAAGTTTTGGGTGGACTACTCCTTTAATCATCATGTATACTAGTTCCCTCAAGTGGGGGTTCCTTCTAGGGTCCACTGTTTGGCTAGTGGATTCTATTTTCTCTCATCTGGGATTGATCAGACCAACCTCCCCCAACCCTCTTTTTGGATTTCAGCCTCTTTAACTTGTTAAGCTCCCGTTGCCATGCATCTAACCCCACTGCACCAAAACCAAAAAGTGAGCGATAACTGGGGAAGCTATATTTAAACAGCAGGTGCACTGCAGAAGGGTGGTTAGCTCTTACAGGAACATGAGAGTGCAGGCAACCTGTTGTTGTTTTGCAAAGCTGTTATGCAGTGTCGGGAGTGCACTGCTGTCTGCAAGTTCAGAACCCCATAACTACTTAATCACAACATGATACTACTTATAGTGTAGTTCCTCCATAGGCATAAACTCCAGTTCCCTTACCCAGCATGGAGTTAGCCTAAGATTGCAGTCCTCCTGGCTAGTGCCATCTGCCTGTGCCTAGCAGGTGATGTTGAACTAAACATATGACCTCCGGCTCTCCCTGTTTTCTCTCTCTCCTCCTGGGCTGGCATCAAGGGCCACAAATTAACCCACCTTAACATCCGTTGTCTTCTGGAAATAAGAATGACCTGGTGGCCTGCATGGCTCATTTATCCTGACATTCTAGGCATCACAGAATTCTGGCTTAAACCAAACATCCCTTATGCCTGCAGTGCTATCACCACCTACAACCTCATCCATACCACCTGCCCATCCTCCAAAGGAGGCAGTGGCCTGGTAATCTACTTCAGGTCCCAGCTTTATGTTTCCAAGGTTTATCACAGCTCTGGTTATGGCTCATGCTGCAAAATCCTACATGTTATCCTGCACCTGGGTTACACAAGGAAATTACATTGATTTGTGCCTGTAATCCCTCAGCTGATAGTACCACTCTCCTATCTGCGCTTCTAGATGCTATCATGTCCAAGGTTAGCAAAAATTAATTCATTGTCATAGGAAACCTCAGTCTTGACTGGCTTGGCCCATGTTCCAAATTCTATGTATCCTCTATCAGTAAAGTCAATCTAACCAAAATTATGTCTGATCCAGCCTGACTTTCAAATAATGGAGTGTGACACTTCCTACTCAACTCAATGCTCGCCAAAAGACCCAGCAGATCAAACAGGCCCATCTCTTACCTGATGCTCAGAGCAATCCCTCTCCTATATTATGCCCCTGGAAAGCCCAGGTACCAAAACCTCTCCCAAATTTCTCACTCTCAAGGGCTAGTCTCATCTTAACTTCTCGTCTTGACAAACTAGCATTGAGCAACTGGTCCTTCATCCTCACTTCCTCTGATCTTGACAAGGTCCTTGACCTTCTTTAGTCCAATATACAGGACAGACTCATCCCCTTCAACAAGAGGAGAGTTCCAGGTAAAGCAACCAACTGGCAGCCTAATGACTTTTCCACTTTTTCAAAAAGACTGAGACAAATGTTGGGCTGCCTATAAGGCCTCCTCCAATATACAGAACTGGCTCTCCTATAGAAGCCTGGATGTACAGAACTGGCTCACCTATAGAAGCCTGGATAACCAATGCAAAATGCTACTCACTTGGTACAGCCTTTTCTGCAATGAATAGCTGATAGCCTCTGCTGGTAACTCTAGCAGTTTCTGGGTATATAAAATGCCTACTTTGTGGTGCCTCCAAGATGGTCCCTAATAACATGATCATTAATGAGGTCCAGTAACTATCACCAGTGCTGTTAATTCCCTTTTTACAGACCTACTGTATCTGATTACTTCACCGGCCATTTCTTGCTCCAGTAATGACCTCTACCCCATGCCGACTCCCTCCCAACCTCCCCCATTTCCTACTAAAAGGCATTACCACATGGGGAGGTTGATAATCTGCTCAGTTCTCTCACCCTCAGAACCAGCTCTGGCTTTTGAAGACACAGAACCCAGAATTCTTTGTCTAGGCACCCCCATTCCTGTTCATCCTATCTCTTACATATTCACACTATCTTTTACCTCAGCTATTATTCTGTCCTCCTGGAAAATTACCCAAATCATTCCAGTACCAACAAGCATTTGTCAATGCCGAATGTTTGCTTGCTGGTATTAGCATTGGAAATGCAGCAGTTAGACAGATGCAGAATAGGAGTGGCAGTGAAGTATTGAACATCATGTGAACCCCACCGCCATCCTGTAGAGACGGATGGGATTTGGGGTAAGTGTCTGGGTTATCACTCATGATGGTCAAGCCATGTCACCTCAGACTATTCTGCAGACACTGATACATGCTGAGGTATGCGTTAGGGTATTTGGCTTTATAGTCACCCCATTCCATAAGTACATACGGTGAAATGGGTGCAGCATAGGAGAGTGGGTGAAGTTTTGGGCTGAAGAGTGCAAGGTACACCTTGATGCCTGTCAGTGGCTAGGGGTTGGGGGTGGGATGGCATGAGCAGTACAGTCGGCAATCCAAAGGCACACCCCGATGCCTGTGTGTCTGTAGAGGGTGGGACGTTATAGTTAGAAACCATAATGCCTCAGGCGTTTGTTGGTATTTGCAGTACAAATTTTCAACATGGCCTTTTTGTGACCCCACCTCAGGAAAGCATTTGGGACCTCTTCTCATGAAGAGTGACAGTGTGATTTTGTCAATGTGTCCCAAAAACTGACTTCCAACAGCGACAGTGCCATTCTGCACCACATGTGCGAAAATACAGATCGGACAGGATGTGAAGAATGACAGCTGTACCATCCATAGTGAGGTATAAAGAGATGGGAATGTTGAAAATCTGTAGTAGGAATATTAAACATGCTCACATTTCTGAGCATACATGGAAAGTGCACAACACATGCACGTAACATAGTCACTTTATGGAGTTTAGCCACCAGATTTTCAACATAGGCATTTTATGACCTGTGCTCATGAACTGTGTCACTGTGATTTTCCTAATGTGTCCCAAACACTGATGTCCCACAGCAACCACGGTATTCTGTGCCAGAACTGCAAAAACACATTTCGACCAGGATGTGAAAAATGACAGCTGTACTGTTCATAAGGAGGTGTGGAGAAATGGCAATGTTGAAAATCTGGACTTCAAATATTACAAATGTGCAAAGTTATGAGCGTGCGTGGAAACTGCGCAATGCACGTTTGTAACACAGTCATTTTATGGACTTTCATCACCAGATTTCAACATAGGCATTTTGGACCTCTGCTAATGAACAGTCACTGTGATTTTTTTTATGTGTCCCGAACAGTGATTTCCCACAGTGACTGCGTTATTCTGTGCCAGAAGTGCAAAAACACATTTCGGCCAGGATGTGAAAAATGACAGCTGTACTGTTCATAAGAAGGTGTGGAAAAATGGCAATGTTGAAAATATGTAGTGAAAATATTGTAAATGTGAGAAGTAATGAGCGTACATTGAAACTGCGCAACGCACGCTCGTAACACATTCATTTTATGGACTTTTGTCACCAAATTTTCAACATAGGCACTTTAGGATCTCTACTAATGAACAGCATCAGTGTGATTTTCCTAATGTGTCCCAAACATGGATTTCCCACAGCAACTGCACTGTTCTGCTCTGGAAGTGCAAAAATACATTTCGGCCAGGATGTGAAAAATGACAGCTGTACTGTTCATAAGGAGTGACGGACAAATGGCAGTGTTGACCATCTGGAGTGCCAATATTGCAAATATGCAAAGTTACGAGCGTGCGTGGAAACTGAGCAACGCACTCTCGTAACACAGTCATTTTATGGACTTTTCTCACCAAATTTTCAATATAGGCATTTTAGGACCTCTGCTAACGAACAGTGTCACTGTGATTTTCATACTGTGTCCTGAACATGGATTTCCCACAGCGATTGTTCTATTCAAGTCAGTAAGTAAATAAGTGTCAGTGGCTCAGTAGATAGTACACTTGCCTCTGAGGCCGGGAGATCAGAGGGCTGTGGGTTCAGTTCCCACATCTGACAGTTGGGTTAATATCCCAGTACTGACACTGTAGTGCAGCATGAGAGGGGTGCTGCACTTCTGAGGTGCAGTCTTTCGGATGAGACGTTAAACCGAGCTCCCATCTGCCTGGATTGGTGGTAGTTCAGGTGGATGTTAAAGATCCCATGGCACTTATCAAAAAGAATAGGGGAATTTCCCCAGTGTCCTGGCCAAATTTCTCTCATTCACTAAAAATACCACCAACAGCTTAATCTGGTTCAAGATCAGTTGACATTCATTTGTATTCCCCCCCCCCGATCATGGCTGAAAATAGGCAGGATTTGTCTAGTGCACTTACCTGGTCAACAAAAACTAAATAAAATAAATAAATTCTGGGCCAGAACTGTGAAAACACATTTCGGCCAGGTTGTGAAAAATGACAGTTGCACTGTTCATAAGGAGATGCATTAAAATACCAGTGTTGAAAATCTGGAGTGAAAATATTGCAAAGTTACAAGTGTGCGTAGCAACTGTACAACACATGCTCATAAAACAGTCATTTTTTGGATTTTTCCCACCAAATTTGCATCACAGACTCTTTGAGAGCCCACCTCATTTCATTAATCGGTCCTGAAAAGTGATTCCACGCAGTGACCACAAAATCACCTTTTGGGGCCGATTAACGCCATGAAAGTGAAAGAATTCATGAGGAGGGGTTCCAAAAACCCCATGTTGAAAATTTGGTACCAAAATTCCAAAAAATGCCTGAGATATGCATCAAAGTTGAAAATACCCTATTTATTCCATTATACAGCTTACCGGCATTTCCTCAGTTTGCAGTTGGCTTTGAAGAGTGCAGACGTGTTCCCGGTCCACCGAAGATTGTCGTGCCAGACTCCAGAGGTAATTATGGGGAGGGGGGTGTAGGGAGGCAGGGTGCGCAGTTGGTGGGTGCGGGTTGTGGGGGGGGCAGGGAGACCTCCGAGGGACCGTTTCCTTCTTTACAGGAGAAAAAAAAACACATTGCCGGACGGTTTTTGTTTTACAGGGACATTTCAGTGGACATTTGTGTCTTGCCTAATCGAAGAGTCACAAAGGAATAATCACACTTGGCATTCACACATCAGCACAATTTATTGCAAGCAAAAGATAATTACACTTCATTTAGCAGCAATGTCACTATCAGCATTAATGATTACACTTTAGCATTCATTCATTAGCAATATTACTATCAGCATTAATATATACTTCAATTAAGCAAAACATGATACATCACCGATTCTATAATACATCCAAGCCTTTTCCCAGTAGCTGGGGAAGCCCCTAAATCATCTCACAGCCTGGCCAGGAGTCTTGAACCGGGAGAAAGTTCCACAGCGATGTGTCCACCCTGCAGATGAGGCTTCCAACCAGGCATTGAGAAAGCTACATTTATATCTTATTCTATGCTAAAAATAATCGTGCAGCCTTCATAGTGTTGTTTTCCCACATTCTAGAAGCTGGCCGGACTCCCAGGATGCTGCAAATTCACACCATAAGGACTGCTCAGAATTCCCTACACCTGCTAGGTCACTGTGCTCCAAACACTGGCGGGTGCCTAGAACACTATGAGCTAAGCAGAAGTTTAAACAAAACTACAAAAACAGGTTGCCTGATAATATGCAACCTTCAAGTCAGCAAAATACACTGTCTGAAGCAAAACATAATAATGAGGCTATCTAAAGAGCAAAACACCAATTAAATGAAGCAGCATGTAAAATGGAGTCACACAATACAAAATGGAGTATAAAATGACATACATTACATGAAATAGCATACAAAATGGAGTGACAATAATCAACATATTATACTATCACTACAATTTGGCATGTTGGGGTGGGCTCCCAGAGTGCCAACCTAGTTTTCTTTTCTGGGGGCAACTGTAGCCGATGGGGGATTGGGCACCCCTGCCGCATATAATGCGTGAATAGCCAAGGGGATTGCACTCCAGGCACAAATGGTGGTTTTGTGAGGGTGGGGGAATTATGCCAATGGGAAGTGGCTCCCCATCAGCACATTAATTGTGGCTGGGGCACATTATGTCGATGGGGAGTGGGCTACCCCGTTGGCACATCCAAAAACCTCAGACAGACTGAAACCGGTGGGGATTGGGGCCCCTGTCAGCAAACAAAGACTGTTTGTGAGGGAGACACATGCTGCCGAGGGGGGTTGGGCACCCCCTCAGCACAGGGACTGCATAATACTGTTTGTGAATGTGATGGCAGGCTGCCCTCCATGTTCACAAATAGTATTAGGCTAGCTAACGTTCCGCTCTGCAATGATGGGTCGCTCCCTCATTGCAGCAGAATGACTGACGCTGCAATGATGAGGCGGCCCCTGATTGCTGCAGTGAAAATGTTTGTACTTGGTGCACTTTTGGAGACCAGTGTCATCGGCACACTGTGCCTCCATCGGTCCACCACTGCAAAGCCCCCAAATGCAGTGCCTCCCTTGGCTGTAACAGTGCCACGCCTTCACAACCTGCTTCTCTCTCCTAAGCTGTCACATAATATTTCTTGTGCATGCGCGCAAGCAAACATAAAAATGGGTGACTCCAAACTCATCACTCAGTATCATCCCATTGCCCATCTACCAGCCTTCAGTTATCTACTTGTAAACATAATAGCCACTCAATTGAAAGATTACCTACCCAAGTACAGTTTTCTCACCTTTTGCCAGCATGGCTTTGGTAAGGAACTGAGTACCTTCACTGCCCTGGTTCAGCTGAACAGTGACATCAAATCCATTATGGACAAATGCTTGCATGCTGGAGCTGTTATTATTGACCTGTTCAAAGCCTTTGACTTTGTGGATCCTGCATTCCTGCATCACAAATTAACTAAAACTGGCCTCTCCTCCCATGCCTTGGCCTGGTTCTATAACCATCTGCACGACAGGTAAAATGTAGGCAATGCATACTCCAGTCTCATCCTATTAAATTGGTGGGGTTCCTCAGTGCTTAGTACTAGGCCCACTTCTTTTTTGCTGTTTTTGAAACAATAAGCTGCTCCAGACTGCAGCCAGTGGCAGAGCACTTAGACTCAAAAGAACAGACTACAGAACCATTTCCAAGTTAATAATCTACTATTATCTGTAGGTCAACTTATAATTAGTTTCTGCCATAGTGCACATTCATTGCAACCTCTCCACAGGAATCAAAATGCAGCTTCCAATTCACTAACAAGTAAGCATGTGACCTTGTTCCCTACTAAGAGGCAGGAGGTTATGCATGCATATGAACCACATGAACATTGCAGTACTGAAGAAACTGATCATAAGTTGACCTACAGGTAACAATAGGTTATTAACTTTGAAACTGCACTATTGTCTGTTCTTTTGAGTACTCTGCCACCAGCCACAGCTTACAGTGGCTTATTGTTTGCTTGGAGCCATTTGTTTTGGCAAGTTTGCACTCTGATGGTGTATCTCACAGAGACACAGAGTGCTGATGAACTGTGACTGTGTTGTTTGTCGATAACTTTTCCACAGACTTCGACTCCTGATGTACCATTATGTACATGAATATTACCCTTTACCATAGCTCCATCTGTCCCACCTTCCTAAATTCCCAACTCACCCTCGATTTTTCCCTTATTTAGAGCTGGCTTAACAACAAATTAGTTCCAAATGTCTCCAAAACCCAGGCCATGTTCTTTGGGTCGAGAGTACATCACCTGTAATGTCCAGATCCCCTAGCTATACACTGCTTTGATGGTTCCCAACTCTCCCTAGTAGAGGAATTTAAAGGAAAACTCCATGTTAAAATCAGAAAAAGATATGTAGTAGTCTTTTTTTTCTGTGTTCTAGCCATTTCCAAGCATTTCTTTTCCTCTGGCTGTGAGAGATGTTTTTTCTAACTTTCCCTAACTGTTTTATTGCCCTTGGAGTTGCCATTCTGGTTTCTTTTATGACCTCTAGTCTTCCCAGAGTGCCCTTTGGTGTGATGTCTAATTGCCCCTGCAGTAAGCCACTATCTTGTTACAGGGTCTGTCACAGCTCAGCCACAGAGAAAATACTTCTTCCAGAGAAGACAAACTGCTAGATTTTGGGTGAGTGTAATCATTATTGTTTTTTGATATCAGTACCTTGTCATGCTATGCTCTGCTATGTGTGTGTGTGTGTGTGTGTGTGTGTGTGTGTGTGTGTGTGTGTGTGTGAATCATGTCACTGTTTACTCTATTCCTCTCAGTCACTTTCAGTTTTGCACCAGTACTAAGTTGCAAAATTGAACCATCTCTATAGGTTGTAACATAGCAGGACAAGGTACTAATATCAAAAAATAATAACGATTACACTCACCCAAAATGTAGCAATGTGACTTTTTCTCTGAAAGAAGTATTATCTTTGTGGCTGAGCTGTGACAGACTGTGCTGAATCTAGGGGCATAGTTACGTCACTGTCACATGAACCAGGGTGCATCGTAGGAGAAAGAAAGCCAATAAACCTATTTGTGATGGAGATCCCCAGGGGTCGTAAAACTACCATACAGTTAGCAGGCTAATTTAGGAAATACTCCTAATAGCAGATAGAGGGAAGGACACACTAGGACTTAACATACATATCAAAACACTCTATGTAACATATGTTTTTGCACATTCTGGTTGGACTTCTCCTTTAAATACTATTTTTATGACACCAGCTTGGTGGTGTGGAGGGCTGAGGCGCTGGTACCTCACCTGCCAGCGTGCCAGCAACCCAGGTTCAGGAACACACTTGCATTGCTCACAGGTCAGCCGGGGGGGGACTGAGCATCCTACAGGACATTCTCCTCCTCTGGGGAGGGAGGTCAACTGGCTCCACTGTGATACTGCTACCTGGGTGAACACAGGTAGTAACACAAGTAGGGAATGGAGGGTGCCTCATGACTGAGATGCACATGCTAGTGTGCATCCCCTTCAGTTCTTGTGCACTAGGCACCCAAGGGGAGAGGAGGAAACTGGCAGAAAAAGCTATTGCCTTGCAGGATGACACAGCACTCCTTCTCATGCCCTGCACCGTCTGCTGGTGGCCTGCTGCCACATCCCAAACTAATTTCTTCTGGATCATGTTATTCTGATGTATATTATGCTATACATGCTAGAACAAAATTACCCAGAAGAAACACACAACCATCTGACCTGCCAATAATAAAGACAGGACAGATTGTAGTATGTTGTTACTCTGATTTCTCCTGGGTCATTTTATTCCAGTATGTACAACATAATATACAACCAGAATAAAATGAGTCCGAAGAAATGAATTTGTCGGAGTCAGAGCTGGCAGCAAGGCATTGTTCTGAGCAGGGCGGCTGGGGGCACAGTTTCTGAAGAGCACGCAGAGCGGTCAAGGGCCGAGCTGTGTGGAGAGAGCTGCGCCACTGCTGCCTGCTAGTCACTGCCCCACAAGGACGGACCTGGCTCCAGCAACACAAACTGTGAAGCCAGTGTAATGTTTTGGCCTTAGGGTAATTCCTATCTACACCATGGGGAGATTTTTTTTTTTTTATTAAAGCAATATATTTTGTACATAAATGAGATAGGGGTTGCTAGTGAGTATTGGGGGATGAACTCTGTGCTGGCTAGGGGTCTTTGTCTTTAAACTTATTTCAATGCCAGCAGCTGCCATCTCCTAATAACAAAGATACATGAGGGGGTCTATCTATGATCTTGTCCAGGATTCTAATGTCACCGATCATTTAAAGTCACTGCAGACCAGTTGGAAAAATTCTTAATATTTTAAATTGTTTGCTTTCTACTGGGGCCAAAAAGTTTCCAAATATGATAGCAGCAAGACCTATTGTTTGTGGCCTGTTAAATGGGTGTTCAACTAGGGCTGTAGCATAGCTGTGGCAAAGATTGGTGAGAACGGGACCCAAGCCAGTAAGACACTGTAAAAATGATCATTGATGACAAAAGATGGGGAGGAAGCAACCTGGCTCAGAGCTGGACTGTGAGTAGATCATTTGTGGAGGAAGGCTGTGACCAAAGGTAACAGCCCCCCAAAAAAATATTCTAAGAGCGTTTTTTCCTCTAATCCTGTCCCTGATGTTGTTACTGGGTTTTGCTTTGTAACTTAAAGCAGCAGTATTTGTTAGTCTGCAGAAAACACACAGCATTTTCTTTACCAAAAATATATTTCTGGGCCTAGCATCCTCAGACATTATTTAATTCATCCTCTGTGTATTTATAATCATCTCAGATATTTTTGTAAACTGTTTCCTTTAGCTAATTTTGTAATTAATGACTCAAGTCTTTAAAGATGGACACTGCTCGCTATTTTTGCAAATCTCTTAAGTTTAACTTGACTCATACTGTGGATTAGGATGGTGTTTCCACGTTTCTAATGGTAAGCAGCACAACACCACTCCATGATATTTCATTTTTTCCTGGCTGGTATTGCATGGGAGAGGCACATTTTCAAACCTTTTTTTTAAACTTTGAAATCTTACATCTTAGTTGACAAATAAAAGAAAACCAGAAGACAAATGGGTATTGATGTTTTTGCCAGAAAATCGTTATTGCTGAAAAAACTACTTGATAACTCCATAATGCCTAATAAAACTGTAGCTTTAAACAAAACTGATTTTGTCCTTGTGGCTTGGACTGGACAATTTGAATGGGGCTTAATAAAGTTACAAATAGCCAAGGGAAGATCACCTGTAATTTGATTTCCTCTGGTGAGCAGAATTTAATTGAGGAGTACCACCTTGACCTGTAATAAAATTAAAAATTCATTGAAGGTCACTATAGACTGTACTCTAACTGTTGGATTAAAGAATGGGAAGGGTGATTTCTTTAGTCAGGAGCTAAGAGGCCAGACAGCATTAGAGTGTACAGTGTACTTAGAATTTTATGAAAAGCAAGTAGGTGTTTTTTTATGGACGGTTATAATATGCAGGGGGATCTGGCTGGCTTTGTGAACAAAAAAAAAAAAAAAAAATATATTTTATTTCCAACTTTTTGTTGTTGTTTACAAAGCCAACTTGAGGCAGATTTCCCATGTAATACCTATCCATGAAAAACTCCCTTTTGTTTTTGATTTTACTGTGAAACAAATTATGTGTAATATTCTTTGCAAAAAAACTTTGTTAATGCACTAGTTGGGGTTCAAGTTAATGCCACAAAAGTAGGGCAATGTGGCATTAGGGTTTCCAACCCTAACTTCCCACTCCCAAGCAGCAGCAAAAAAAATAAAAATAATTAGGGTGTAGTGTCTCTGGCATCTTGGCGAATCAGTGGTGGGGTCTTCCTTGGGGTTCTCAACCCTAATGCTTACCCCTCTGTCAAGCCCATAGCCTCCTGTCTGAAGCACAAGGTACAGCTCCAAGCCAGTGCCTCATACTAATACACCCTTCAAAGGCAGAGAAGTGTGTCTCATCACATGTTGCCAGTACAATGTATTGTAGCTTGATTGCAGACCCTGCATGAAGAAAGGAGATCATATCTTATCTTGTTTGCTCAGGTAACAGAGTGGGCATTAAGGTTGACAACCCCAAGGAAGACCCCACCACTGATTTGCCAGGACTCTAGAGACCCAAAACCTTAATGTTTTTCCCATTTTACTGCTTGAGGTTGGGGAGGGGAGGGTTGGGGAGTTAGGGCTGGAAACCATAACAGGCTCTGTGCATGAAAAGGGGTTACCTATGGATCCTAAAGTTTGTAATGCAGTACATATACACAATTTTGAGTATAATGCAGTCACTGTTATGGGCGTTTTAAGTAGCCTATGTGGAGAGATACATAAGATAACATGAATGGAATCAGATGATTCCATATTAACAAAAAATGCACTTTCATTAGTCAAAATGCATGAAAATGTGTGTACTAATTTGTGACATGGCTACCCATGTGTGTAAAATAGTCTCTCAGTGTCATTTAACTAGACTTTTCTGGCAATAAACATATTTTTGTAACTAATTCCATGTCCTGCTCTCATTTATCACACTTCCTTATTGTGCTACCTTGATTTCCACCCACCTCCAGAGGGCCCCTAAAGATGTGGTCTTGTGTGTAACTATTAATGTCCTCTTGTATTACCTCTGAACTTTTGTAATAATTGGCACTTTGATGCAATTTGTGTTGTATTTTTGTCCCCAGGTTACTTGCTGTATTTGTTTAGGGTACTACAGTGCATTGCCCTGTTTCTTTAAGTACTCAGCATGATCACAAGCTGTCCCCTTTGCTCACCTGATCCTTTCCTGCCCCCCACCACCAGATGTTCACGCGTGACAGCAGGGATCCAGGGAAGCCACTTGTGAAAACATTTGGGCAGTTATATCAGTATGAGATTGGGGCAGGCCATGGGGGGCTTTAAAAGACAATTCCTTGCAATTTCTAGCCCTTTCCTGTGATTGACTGTCTAGTCCTGAAGAGCTCTTGTCCTCCTGTGTGACCCTCGTTACATCAATCAATCAATCAATCAAAATCTTTATTTATTCAGGCGAACATCATTGAGCAAAGCTCATTTACAAGATGGACCTGAGTGGTCATACAAATGAGGATACAAGTATTATTACATAGACAAGAATAGAATAAACAGCAATACAATGGTATGAAATGATTATATACAACAATTTACATATATACAAGTAACAATAGAACCATTTAGCCTGTAGGAAAAAAGAGGACAAAGGGTATAGCAGTCATAAAATATAATTTATATGGTCTAACTAGTTTTTATGAGAATATAATAGGTGATTCGGAAGAAAGAAATTGAATTAATATAATGGATAGAAAAAGGGAGGTGGGTCAGATAGGTAGGGATTATGCTTTATAAAAGCAATTGCAGAGCTCTGGAAAAAGGGCGGAGAACAATCTTTTGAAGGATGCCAGAGGTAGTAGGCTATCTAGCTTCATTGATTTTTGGAGAGAGTTCCATGCAACTGCTAAGGAATAGCTGAAAGCAGCCCTCCCATACCGGGTGCAGGCATTGGGGACCTTTAATATGATGAGTTTACTGATCCTTAAGGTGTATGGCCTAGTTGTAATTTGGGTAAAGCAATCAGTGATATAGGTCGGTAGTTTGCCTGTTAACGCTTTGAATATCCAGATAACAGCATTCCTATTTCTTCTGTGTTGCAATGATGTCCAGTTGACTGCCATATAAAGGAGCAATGATGGGTGCTGGAGGAAGGTCAGTAATAAATCTTATGGACCTGTGATACAGGGTGTCCAGCTTATGTAAGAGATGACTTGAACAATGGCAGTAGAGAAATCAGCATAATCAATGAGGGATTGGAATGAGGCCTGAATTAACCTTTTTGGAATCACTGTTTAGGTAATGTTTTATTCTAAAAATAGTCGAGCCTCTGTCTTAGCTTTTAAGTAGCTCTTCAATATGGACAGAATAGTCAAGCCTGTTATCTATCCAGACTCCAAGGTATTTGAAGTTATCAACAAATTCAAGTTTCTCTCCAAGTAAGGTGGATATATGTAGGGTGTTGGATGCTGGGGTAGTGGTAGTACAACTCTTTGTGGCAAAGAACATAGCTTTTGTTTTTTGCATTTAGAAGTAGTTTTTGTCAAGTAGATTGTGCTGCAGAATGGAGAATTGGATTGTAACAGTTCACAGGCTTTGGAAGGTGAGGGATTGCTGACATATAATACAGTATCATCAGCAAACAGATGAATGTTAGATTGAGTGAGGTTGGCATCAATATTGTTTATATAAATAGCAAAGAGGATAGGGCCAAGAATAGAGCCTTGTGGTGCAGCCTTAGCAGTGGTTTTGAGGTGGATAGGTAATTTCCATTTCTAACCAGTTCGACCTATCTGAAAGGTAATCCTTAAACCAGTTGAGTGATAGGGAATCCAGGCCTAAGGAGTTAAGGGAGGTGATTAATAAGTCATGATCCACTGTGTCAAAGGCTTTACTCAAATCCAGAAACACAGCACAGGTAAAATTTTTCTTGTCCAAGTTAGTCTGCCAATCGTTGGTTACCTTGGCTAAGGCAGTAATGGTGCTATGCTTTGATCTAAATCCAGATTGTGCAGAATTTAGAAGGTTATTGTTATCCAGATAGTCCCTTAACTGAGAGTTTACTAGTTTTTCGAGCATCTTAGATAGTACTGGTGGGATGGAGATAGGTCTGTAATTGTTGAGATCCCTAGTATCACCAGATTTGAGTAATGGAACTACTTGAGCTGTTTTCCAAGTAGATGGAATGGATCCAGTAGTTAGGGAAAGATTGAAGAGATGAGTAAGGGGCAGATAAGACATGCGAAGCAATTTTCAGGAAATAGGGATCCAGGGTCTGCACCTGCACTTTTAGTTGTGTCTAAATTAGAGAGATCTTCCACTTCTTTCACGGATATTGGGATTAAGAAAAAGTTGAAGTGGCCATTTGTCCCACAGTAGTTTGCAGGTTCAAGGAAGATCTCAGGATATTTGCAGGTGATGAGTCAAATGCTAGGCCAGCAGTGGTGAAGTGAACATTGAAGGTATTTAAGATTTCTTGTTTACCTGTAATTTCTGTATCATTTAGTAGCAATTTGGTGGTTAAGGCAGGAGTAGAATTTTGGCCCAGAAGTCCTTTTATTGTACCCCAGAGTCTGGATGGGTTATTGTAGGAGGCATCCAATTCAGCTGTATAGTGGGCAGTTTGGCAGTTCTTATTTTTTGTACATGAATTCCTTGCTTTTCTGAAATTTAGCCAATCTCTGGTGTCCTTTGTTTTCTTGCCTTTTTCCACAGCTTGTCTCTGGTTCTCAAGGCTGCTTTAAGCTCAGAGAGGTGAACCAAGGGCAGGATTTTACCTTAGTTCTGATACTGGTGATAGGTGCATGAATATTGAGAACATTGGTGATAATATCCTTTAAAGTCTGGAGAGCTGTTTCAACAGAGGTTGTAAGATAGAAATCTTGCCAGTATATTGTAGTACTCAGGTCATGGAGGTAACCTGAGATATTGAATTCTTTTTGACCTTTTGAGGATAAATTCTGCAGGATTTGGTGGTTTGAGTGTGGATCTTATGCCAGCTATAGGGTAATGGTCACTCACATCACTTGGCAGTACTCCTGCATGTGAGTATAAGTGAGGCTTGTTTACCAACATAATATCCAGGAGTGAGCTGTTGCTGGAATTTCTTGGTTGATCCTAGTTGGGTCTTTAATTAGCTGTGTGAATCCATAGGTGTCACAAAAGGTTATCAAAGGTGCAGATACATTAGACAGCCAGTTTAAATTCAAATCACCAAGGATGGCCAGGTATCTTCGGGGCCTAGGTTGAAATTGACCCTAGGTGAGAGAAAGCAGTTTAAGGCCTGCAGAGGGGGCCTATAGCATCCAATCAGTTTAAATGGAGGCAATTAGGAAGGGATATTTTGATTGATAAACATTCATTCATTTGGCTCAGATGTGTTGATGAGGCAGGTTGCAGAGATGGTGTCCTTAATGTATATGGCACCCCACCACCCCTGGAAGGGCGATCTGCTCTGAAGAGCTGGTAATTGGGAAGGTTTACAACACTGTCTTTTGTTGTAGGCCTGAGCCAAGATTCAGAGATGACCAGGAAGTCTGGAAGAGTATGTGCCACCCAAGCCTGTATTAAGATGAACTTTTTTAGGAGGCTGCAAGCATTGAAGTATATGAAGCTTAGGCCTTTTATGGTAGTCAGTTCAGCAGGGGAAGATAAACTTACGATGGGGCCAGGATTAATCTCAATGGTGCCAATGCATAAAAGGAGGTAGAAGATTAATTTGAGTAGGGCACCAAGGGATAGGGATAGAGAGTGATCAGAGCATTTCCTCTTAGTCCTAGATGCCCACTGTGTAGTGAGAGATGGTCCTGTTATATAGGTGTGTCTTTTATCATAACATAGGAGTCTGATGGACAGGCATAGTGGGTTTTTATAAATCCAGGATACATGTAAGGGGCTAGGGGAGTGCTGGATTGTTAGAGAGGCTTTATGTGGGATACCCCAGGGGTTGCATTGTAATAGTGGTTCAAAGTGAATAAGGAATAGATGGTTGTACATTGTGGATGGCAGTGGAGAGCAGAACATACTCATTAACTTATTCGTCATGACAGGGGGTATAATATGATTATCATAATGGAATGGGGGAGATGAGAGGCTAAGGAGCAAAAGGAAACAAGTTAGCATTGTGCAGGGTAGGTATGGGTTAATAGAGAAGGGAATTAGATGTGGGCGTGGATTAGAGAAATGGCGGGAAAGAGTGTATAAATACAATCAACCAAGGGGGCGGGCGGGCAAAAATTTTGCAGCTTTGCCCGTACCTTTCACACTGCTTCTCCCGGCCTCCTGGATCTCTTGGTTGGCTGGAGGTCGCCGCCGGCCCGCTGGCGGCTCGGAGCCCCTTCTGCGGCTGGAGCTGGAGGGCAGTGCCGGCTGCAAGTCAGGGGACAGAGGAGAAGGCAGTGAGAAGGCAATTTTATTGCAGGCAATCTGCAATTAGGTGCAAGAAACAAGAATCTGCACAACAAAAGACTGGGAGGGTTTGGGGGGTTAGGCGCCTAAGCGTCTAGCCCACACAGATCACCAGAAAAGGCTGAATCACTAGCAAACATCACATCAAAACATGTTTAAATTGCCCACAATTTTTAAGTAAAAACAGCTCTTTTAAGAAATTAATACAAGTTACAGCTAAGCAGAAAAATCCCATCCAGAAAAGTGTTGCAGAGTCCAGCTAAAGTCAATGGGAAAGGCGCACCAATCGGAAGCAAGGCAGAGACAGTGGTCGCTTCCCGATTGGTTGCGGCTTTGCCCGTACCTTTCACACTGCTTCTCCCGGCCTCCTGGATCTCTTGGTCGGCTGGAGGTCGCCGCCGGCCCGCTGGCGGCTCGGAGCCCCTTCTGCGGCTGGAGCTGGAGGGCAGTGCCGGCTTTCACACTGCTTCTCCCGGCCTCCTGGATCTCTTGGTCGGCTGGAGGTCGCCGCCGGCCCGCTGGCGGCTCGGAGCCCCTTCTGCGGCTGGAGCTGGAGGGCAGTGCCGGCTTTCACACTGCTTCTCCCGGCCTCCTGGATCTCTTGGTCGGCTGGAGGTGCGCGCCTGACCCGCTGGCGGCTCGGGCCCCTTCCTGCGGCTGGAGCTGGAGGGGCAGTGCGGCTTTCACACTGCTTCTCCCGGCCTCCTGGATCTCTTTGGTCGGCTGGAGGTACTTGGCAGCCAGCTGGCTGGGCTTCTGTGGCTGGAGCTGGAGGCAGTGCCGGCTTTCACACTGCTTCTCCCGGCCTCCTGGATCTCTTGGTCGGCTGGAGTTCGCCGCCGACCTGCTGGCGGCTCGGAGCTCCTGCTGGAGCTGGAGGGCAATGTACATCACTATCCTCACTGCAGCAGGGAAATACCGATCATGCCTGCTGCCAACAAATTTTTTTTTTTTTTTTAATTAGCTTTGATAATGTAAGCAAGCTATTGGCAGGTGGGGTTCATTAATAGTGCAGATGGACCCACACACTGGATTTCACTTTTTGCCTTCATGATTTTGTGTAAGGGGTGCCATTTGAATTAAAATGTGAGTTTGGGACCTTACACTTCTTTATGTCCCTGTTCACCATGAGGTCTTCTTGAAGGAGTTGATAAGGAGGTTGCATAGATCAACTTTCTAAGTTACTATGCTTTATTTTAAATGCTCTTTTTATGTTGGGACTGTATTTTACATGCTACTGTTACAGTCAATTTTGGGGAGGGATGGAGATTGAGTGGAGTGTCTGGGATTAGCACACTGCACTATTTGGTTATTGAGGAGGGCTTGGTACCTGTATTTAATCTTTGGTTCTTTTATTTTTGAGATACTGATATTTATTTTGGTTTTTGGTTCCAACGTTCTATTTTAAATGTGCTTTTCATATGTTGGGATGGTATTTTACATACTGCTGTTACAATGATTGTTTTTCTTGGGGGTTGTTAAAAAACTGATTACAGTGTCTGATATTTATTGTGGTTTTTGGTATTTGAAAAAAAAACATATTTTCTGTATTTACCTGGGCACTGCCAGTATAACCCATTAACACTCCTGAATGTGCGCTTCTTCCTACCAAAGAGTTATGTGAGCACTGTACCTCAGTACATCCCCAAAATGTGAAACACTGCCCCTTAGAATGTGGAACACTTCAAATCTATTACTCAGAAGCTCAGACCACTTTTGAAATGTGTACCTCTGTGTTCACAAAGTTTGCAGTTAAATAAATAATACATTTTTCATATGAACTGCTATGCATTTTTGCTTTATAATGCTGTTGTTGAACATTGGACAAACCAAGGGTGTAGGCAGGCGTACACATTGTACACATTTGTGTACAGTTTTGTTGATTGCCTGTCACAAACCAAAATGCTTTTCTGTTAACATTTTCATTCTAATCTGTAGTATTTGGGTTAGTTTAGGCCACTGAGGAGTGCCTCTATTCAAACTTCTGTTGTTCAGGAGACAGATACTGTACATGTACAACCTCTTTAGAGATTAGAAGCATCATCTGACAACAATCTAACTTGTTTGGAAGTGGGTACCATTTAGAGAGGATGTGTACATTTTTAAATTGGGGGTGCAACTGTTGGAGACTATGCACAAAACAGAAATTTCTGGCTACACCCCTGGGACAAACCCTCTCAATGTGTAACAAAGGCCTTTGTGAATAAAATGAGGAACTGTTCCTCATGATGCGGTACAGCTGAGAGGTGTGGCTTGATCAGATGTGCATGTTAGTTTGGTGTGCCCAAATTAGGCAACCACAAATGTTATTTTTTTTACCTTATTTTATTCTCCTTTGGGTCCTCACCTGTTGGCATCTATCTTTCAGCCTCCTGCCCAGCCCCACACCCGGACATCAGGCAGCTAACCTCTTCTTCCCCCACAGTTTACCCTCAGTGGCAGGGCGGTGAGGACCCCCCCCCGCTCAAACTTACCTTGACTAGGATTCAGATTCTGTGGGGTGCCATTCAGAGTTGGGTGGTGGGTGGCTGTCATCATCCTGCTTGACCTGGGACCTCATTTTTCCTTGTCCTGCATTTCCTCCTGGGTGGAAGCGTGCAATGTTGGCAATGGCCGTGCAGTGCACGCTTCCACCCATGGCACACTGGCTGGTCATCATTGTGGTAGTAGGTAAAGCACAGATGCCTCAGCCCTCCATGCCACTGGGCTGATGGCAACCTCAAATTTAGGTGAAGTGGTAGGTTTGCCTGGCATGATCTTGACATTGGTTGTGATGGGCTATTGCATTGCTGGCTTCTTTATTAGTGCAGTGCACCACTTCCATTTTGTCATTGTGCATCACTGGGTACCCACAGCATTTTTTGTTAATCTGGGTACCAAACCATGTGGTCATCAATTATTTTTTTTGGGGGGGGGGTTGGTGCACTATTTGGTCTGTGTGTATCAGGTCTCATTACAGTTTTTTGACTGAGTCCCTGTGGTATGTTTTGTGGTGTGTCTCCATTTTTGGACGGCAGATGTCTAGAAGAATGCTTCCATTTTGTTTGCAGATGGCTAGATGCGTGCCTCCATTTTGCTTGTAGGTGGGTGTATGCTTCCTTTCATTTTGTTTGTAGACAGGTGGATGCATGCCTTCATTTTGTCTTTAGATTTGTGTATGATTGCCTCCAGTTTGATTTGCAGATGTGTGGATGCATGGCCCAATTTTTTAGTCTTATTTTTTTTGGTAACCAGGTAAGGTCCACTAGGCACAAGTACCTGTTTTCAGGGGCGACCTGGGAGCACTAGGCAGTTAAGTGACTTGCTCAGAGTCACATAATATGCGAGTGGAGGTTGTGAAAATCAAACTCAGGTCTAGTTTGCTTGATGTACCAAGCTCGTTTACACCGCATTCCTCTAACCTCTAGGCTATACTGCTGTTTGCTTATTTGTGTATGATTGCCTCCATTTTGATTTTCAGATGGGTGGATGCATACCTCCATTTTGTTTGCAGATTTGTTTATGATTGCCTCCATTTTGATTTGCAGAAGGGTGGATGCATGTCTCCATTTTGTTTATAGACAGATGGCTGCATACCTTAATTTTGTCTGCAGCTATGTGCATGCATGGCTTCTTTTTGTTACCAGATGGGTGTATGCTTGCTGCCATTTTGTTGGCAGACCTGTGGATGCCTGGATTCAGTTTTTTACTTTTTTTTGTCTTTTTGGCAGATGGGATGATGCATGTCTGGTATTACATTTATTATGTTTTTTTTTTTCCTTTTTTGTCTTCACTTAAGAAGTGATTTAGTAATTTGAACAGCTTTGTAAGTAAATTTGTGATTGTTTGAACATTGGATTAGGATTTTGGTATTTGAAAATAAAAACGTGAACAAAATGAATTTGTTTATTTCATTTTTTTAGCTTGGACACCACCACCATGGTAATCCTACCTGCTATTTTGGTTTAAATTTCAAAATCACCAAACAATCCCAGATATGCACTTTTTGTATTGAAACAGGTAGCTTGTACTGGGCTGATGATCTTGGCAAAATCCATTTTGTGTGTGACTATGTCCACAACCCCCATCCCCCCCAAAAAAAAACAGTTATGCATATTACACATGTATTTACACAATTACCTGATCATGCACAATTCGTTGTACACCTAAATAGGCTGCAACTAATGTTGGTAGGGTGACTGGTTTGTGTACTGTGATTCAGATGGTGTTTGGGTGATGCTGCTGCATTAGCTAACTTGTCTGGTGCTGCCTGCAGTATTCCATTTTTTGTACTTGTGGATTTTCTGGCTGCATCGCAGGGCAACCACAGCATATTGTTAATCATAGCACAAAACCATATGGTCCCTGTTTTTTGGAGGGGTGGAGCTTAATGTTAAAAAATACTCTCCCCATGCAGCTTATTGTGGTGCCCTAATTAGGATACATTATTCTCTGGGCCATATCGGTTTCAGCACTCACACATGTGTGTGGGTTTACATAACTTTGCCTAGCAAAAAAAAAAAAAAACTTACTGTGAAAACCAACTATACTGTTTTCTGCAGGTGTTGTCTGTGTTCAGTTTACATGGATAGTCCATTATTTAGGTGATATGGACTGATGATGCCCTGATTAAATTGCATACTTTAATGATGAACTTATTTGAAAGATTCCATCAGGTATTTAGCTGCATGTGCAGGGCCCAGAGAAAGAAAGGGAAGACTCCATTCACCTATGGAAGTGCAGGGTCCTTGTGTGCCCTGCAGTTCAATCCAGTGATGAATGCTGAGAATTCATGGGGCTGTCAGATGGGCTGCGGACATGCAGGGCTGTATGTTCTCTGTGCTTCCATGTAGCTGCAGATACAATGCACAGGAGAAAGAGTCCATCTGTCAGCCAATGCACAGGACCCTCTGCCACACACAGGTGCAGATGTGCAGGGCCCTATGCCAAGAGATGAGTTTTATTCACTAAATGTGCAATCAATTTTTTTATGGAGAGAAACCAATTTAAGTCACAAAACAAAAAAATATGGTGTACAATCTAATTTCAAATTGAGCAACCAATTTTTGCCTCGAAAGAAGAATCATGGTGTGCAACTAAACTTTATGCTGAGAAACCAATTTTCTGCTGTGAAATGAAAAATTATGGTGGGCAATCAAATTTCATGTTGTGCAACCAATTTAAGCCACACAATATAACATTTTATTCACAATGCAAATTCATGTTGAAGTACCAATTTGAGCCCCAGAATGAAAAAAAATATATGATCTGCACTGAAAATTGAATGTTGTGAAACCAATTCTGGTTGTGCAATGAGGAATTATGCTTCACAATCAAATTTCATATTGACCAACCTATTTCAGTTTTTTGCAAGTACAAGTTATGATCCTGAACCAAAATGTGTTTCCAACAGACTTTTTTTGAATCGCAATTATAAAATAATTTTGCAAGTCAGATTTAGTTTTGTGTTTCTCACCATGCAAAACTACAAATTATAGACTGCAAACAGATTTCATGTCCAGCAAATAATTTGCCACAAGCAATGATAAGTTATGATCCACAGTGAAATTTCTTGTCAAGAGACCAGGTGTTTTTGCCGTGAAATGGAAAATTAAGATGCATAATCAAATTTAATGGCAAGAAGCCTATTTAAAGCTATGAAAACAAAAATTTTGATGCACAATCATATTTCAAGTTGAGAAACAATTTTTGTTGTGAAGTGAAAAATCATGGTGCACAATCAAATTTCATGCCAAGAAACCAACTTTCTGCTGTGAAATGAAAAATTCTGATGCATGATCAACTGTCAAGTCGGGGAACCATTTTTGTCATAAAATGAAAAATCATGCTGTGCAACCAAATTTCATACTTAGAAGCCAGTTTTCTGCTGTGAAACAAACAATTATGCCTGGCAATCAAAATGTGTTTCTAAAAGACTTTTTTTGGAATTGGAATCAGAAAATAGTTTTGCAAGTCAAATTTCGTTTCACACCACCTTACCAGTGCAAAACAGAAACATGTGTCACGATTCAAAAAATGGGAACAATGTTATCTTGGCCAGGAGAAATACGGAAAACATATTTATAATTATGATTGACTGAAACAAGTCTCAGAATCTTAACATGGCTGCTGTAATAAATGTTTCAATAAGTAGTTTGTTAGTGAGGTGAGAAACAAAATGATGGCTGTCATGAAATGAAAACTATTTTTGATGTTGTGAACACAACATCTTATGAAACTAAAAGCAGTCTCATGATACCAAATGTTTGGTGTTGTATCAGAACATCACCACAATAACCCCAATGAGCATGTTCAGAACAGAAAAAAGCAAATCTTTAAATCCTTATAACTTTGGAAATGTTTAACATTTTTTCATGAAGCCTTCCAAAGGCACTACCTTGCCACAGCATGCTTCTACCCTGAGAGTTTCAGGGGAAAAAAATCATTTTGTGTAGGCTGTAGGGGAGAGCAAGTCCACAACTCATGTTAAGTATAGGAAAAAAATTAGACATCTGCAGGAAAATTATATACTGTATGCAGGTTTTAGAAACCACACAAGCTGCTGTCATGAAGCTTTCAACAGATTTAGACCTTGCCTCCTAGACAACACATGCAAAATGTCAACTAATTTCATCAAATACAAGCCAGCCCTGTGGTGCAGAGGCACTGGATGCCACACCTCGCACCACGCTGGCAACCCAGGTTCGGGAATGAGCCCGGGCCATCGGGGGTTGGAAGGGGATGAAAGGAACTGAACATCCAGAGGACTGCTTTCCCTTCCCAGGAGGGATCAGGGGATAGCGCCACTCTTGGGCAGCCACTAATGTTAGTTGGGGCCAGTGCAGGAAGAAGGTGGTGCTCACAGATTGTGGGAGTGGAACTGCAACAGACATCGGCACCCTGTGCTACCTGACATCACTGCACATCCAAGTTCCAAAAGGGGAAACACAAGCACTCATAAAAATTCCCCACAGACCAGGAAGGCAACGAGGGCTCCAGTGGCTGGCCTCACATCCACAATGTCATATCAACTCCTCGATAGCCCAGCTGACCCCCCCGGACGGTACCCTCTAATCCCAGAAAGGCTGCTGGGTAGGAGATGCAGGCCCTCCCCTGGGGGTGATCTGGGGGGCTGGAATGTCCAGGTGGGGTGGGGGCTAGATGGGAGGGGCTTCAGGAGTAGAGGAGTTGAGCCGATAGGGCACCTTTGAGAGATGCCCTGGCCAGTGGGTGTCAGAAAAATAATTGACAAAAACAAATGTCATCAAATACTGCCAAAACTATCAAGGTGCAAAGTTAGGGGTTCAACATTGAACACCCTACTCAACCATAACTACAGGGGTGCTACCATGGCCCTATAACAAGTTTATAGAAAAACAGGGCTAATCTGCTTGTATTGATGTGCTTGCCTGCTGGTGGTGGTGGTGGTGGGGGGGGTTCTACATGGTCCTGTACTGTAGCTAAGTGAAGCTGTGGGGTCTTTATCTTGTATTACAGTGCCCTGTACATGACTGCGTGTAGACTGTGGTTTCAATGTCAGTAGTAGAAATGGAATTTGTGTCACTAGGGCAAATGGATGAGTGTAGGTAGGGTGAGCAGACAGGATGGGACACTGGATCTTTTTGTACTGTCACATTCCATGATTCTATGTTTCTACATGAGCTTTTAAAAAGCAAAACTGGCACTGAGGGCTGGTTTTTGGGACAAGGGAGAAAGAAAGCAGGAAGGGAGAGATGAGGTAGGCAGATATGAACTGTATGGGTTCTGTAGTGTTTCTGTTCCCCTTTAAGTTGATTTTTTCCATTATCCAGGAAAGCATTTTGAATTGTAATGTTTAAACACAGAACAGCTTAGATTTCATTAATGTTCTGTCTTTCACTATTCTGTTGCTGAGAAAATGTGTGGGAGGGTATTGGTCCCCAGGTTTTGCCTCATCCTCATGCTCTTCTCTCAGGGTGCTCAGTTTGTGACATCAAGATCTGTTGCTGTGGAAATGATTGCAATGTCACAGGTGAAGTGTCCTGGGAAGGGGTTGGGGGGACTCTGGAGACATGATCCTGCTTTCATGCAAATGTCCTTGGTAGTGGTGATGGGGAGATTGATACCGAACACTGGAGAAATGTGAGCATTCTTGTGTGCTTGGGCACTGTGTTTTTGAAGTGTTTCTCCAGGATTCTGGAAAATTGATTTAAAGGAGAATTACACTGAACCTGTAAGCAATTTTGCCCTGTGGAAACTGATTTTAAAATACTGGTTCCAGTTCTGTTTTTGCTCTAGCACTCCATGCTTTAGTTATTATTGCAACTTGATGTATTTAACTGTAATGTGTTTTATCTGGATAATAAAGTTTTTGCTGAGGATGGAGACAGAGGAGGAGGAGGAGGATGCAATATTGTCTTGTGACTTTTTTTAAATGATCATTTTTGTAAAACATAATTGGTGACTCACAAGACTTTTCTCCTGCTGTCCTCAGTCTTGCAACATATTAATAATAAAAATGTTGTGGTCTTTTATCTAACCCTGTTCAACATAACCAATTGTATTGGTGTTGGTACAAAAAGCTCGAAAGAATCATACTCCCCCCCCCCAATCGTGGTTGCATTTGTGAGTACAAGGTTAATTTATGCAGCTTCTGTGTCAATAGCTCACAGCAGTTCCCTCTCCCCAACCCCAGCTCCTAGCAGTGATAACTCAAGAATGCCGCCACAGAGAGCTAACCCCCTCAATACATTCCTGACCCTGCACTCACTGGTTAAACAGGAAATCTGTGGGAGGGAGAGATTGCATTTCTAAATCTGAAGAAGTGGGGAACTCTGAACAGTTGGAACTGCTGTGTACTTTTCAGTTAAAAAAAGAAAAAGGAAATGGAAGAATGATTTCTTAGAAAAAGTTCCCGTGAGTTCCTCACTCACTGCCAGGACTACACTACTCAGTATTATAAACTTAATAAATTGCACTTCATTCACAGCACACCTGATCTGTAGGATAAAATACTATTTCAAAATCTTGCATCAGCTTGATAGCGAGCCAGTTGCAATACACATGACTCAGCTCAGGATGCCTGTTAGTGCCTGGAAGTCTGATCCATTTTAGAGCATGTGATTAAAGAATGGTTAGCCTGTAGAGTCTGAAGTGGGTCCTCTGGAACTGGTTGCTGAATACAGCACAAGCACACATCATCTGAAGACAGCAGTAATTCCCAGGCTCATTTCACATTTTAAAGGTCTGTTTTTGAGATAAAACTGGGGATTTTGTATTACCTGAGACATTGAACCATACTTTCAGAGACCTCAGAGCTGTTGTAAGATACCAGATTATGCCATTATGAATCAGTACAATGACTTCAGCCTGACCAATCAGCATACAGATCTACTGTACCTGTTTTCCAGTATACATTGTGCGCTCATGCAGGAGCACTCACAGGGGGGAGCTCCACTTCATTGCCAGGGGGGAGAACAGCACAATAACATTAAAAATGAGAAAGACTAAACTTGTTTTAAATTACTCAAATTAAACTTGAGTGATTTATAACAAATTAATAGAGCCTCGGAGGGAAGTCTCTTATGGAAAAAGAGACTCTTCTCCCAATGTTTGGGCAGACAGAACCACTCAGCTTCACTTTGCAGTCCTCTTGTCCTCAGCCTCGGAGTCTCATACTATAAGAGACATCCCGCCAAGGTCCTGTTAAGTTAAAGAAACATTGTGGTATGTTTATGGAAGTATTGTGTCTGGCACATACAACTGATATTCAAAGAATCACTACATTTGCAATGATTCATGTCACTTTAAATGTGAAAATGTCTACCATCTAAAAGTGCTAAAAAACACTAAAATTCCAAACATAGACCCAGACTAAAACCGTGCACAATTCACTTTGTATCAGTACTGATGGTCTGAAGATCTGACAGTGTAGCTGGAAGACCTCATCATTGCCTGGAAATGAATGACAGTCTGCTGGAGCAGATGTTAGTAAAAAGGAGAACTGTGAGATCAAGCAGATGATCCCTTCCTCTGGGGAGGGAGGATATTGGTGCTGCTGCGCTACCCCCACCCAGGGTGAACACAGTTGGTGATACAAGCTGGAGCCACTCTGGGGTGGGCAGGGGCACTTTCTGATGTTTGCATGTACATGCATAGCATGTACAAGCCAAGCAGCTCCTCACCAGTGGCATCCCTGAGGACTGACCGAAAATGAGAAAAAAGCCCTATTTATGGTGAAGCTGCACTCCTTCCACAGGACCCACCCCACTGACCATAGCACCCGCTTCTGCTGCACAGGAAGCCTGGAGGGGCTTGAGAGGAGCCCCAATGGCATGGTTATGGGGTGGGAGAGGGCAAGCCAGTGGAAGAGGACAGGCCAGAGCTGAAGGGGGCATAAATGGATAATAAGAAAGTCTGGACTGCAAATAAAGGGGCATGAGTTCAGAAGATGTTTTAGAACTTTATGTGGTAACCACAGAAACAGATTTACACACGTTAAAATAAATGGAAACATAGTTCAATAGTGTGAAGGTGTGGGATAAAACAGACACAACAAACCAGAAGTCAGGTACATAAAAATGCAAATGTGCATTGATATTTTATTCAAATCAGAAAATAAAAAATTAAAAATAATAAACATAAAGAAAGCAAAAGGTTATTCAATGTCCAGTATCTAGCAAACTTTCTAACTTCAAAAATTCCTGAGGCTTAACTTCAGCCTTTGCAAATAGACCAGTGTGGAAACAAGCACACACTTCTGAGGTCCTCTTCACTTGGTAATCAGTATTCGACTGATTCCCCTATCTATCTTTGTTACTCCAAGTGGTGGGTTTTTATACCTTTCATGGATGACATCACCATCAGGTGAGCCACCCCTTTTTGCTAAAACCAGTATAAACCTCTTATTCTCAGGAGTTCCCCATCAAACAGTAAAGACATACAAGTTCATACATGTTATCTTTACTAGCCTAGACTCAACTCCTGTTTTCTTGGTTAAGGGAGTTTTATATTAAGGGGCTTTTAGAAACACAGAAACATAGAAGTTGATGGCAGATAAGGACCGCAAGGCCCATCCAGTCTGCCCAATGTTTCCATTTTGTTTAATCTCAAAAAATAGTTTTAATAAGACAGTAAGTCCATGAGGGTTCCACTGGGTTTGCAAGGGGAATGGGAGAACGAGGGCAAGCTCCTCTTCTCCCTTCTCCTGCCAACCCTTGGAACTCATCATATCTTTTCCTTTTTATTTTCATTAAATTGTTAAATGTGACATCCTAAAACAGACAAGCATACAACAAATGTATTTCATTTTCATTCCCAGCATGAGCGTCTGTCTCACTATCACTGCAGAGAGTGGGTGAAACTGAGTACTTTAGTATTAACATTTTGGACAGCCGCTCTCTAACAGAAATAAAGAGTGAAAGGAATGGGGGGATTGGATACCTTAATTTATCACGAACCCCTGGACCCAAACACCAGGCAGCTGGGTAGGACCTCCTGTTTGCAGAGAGGATCCCCTTTTTCAAGAACTCTTGAACAGATGTAAGGGTTCAGGAAGAATCACCAACCTTCCTTTTCCCAGTGGGAGGGTAGAAACTGTAATTTTGAGTTCCCTCGACTCTGCACTATGCTCAGAGTTTGAAACCCACCACGGCCACCAGCTACTTCTTGACTAAGTAGTTTGGTATGATAGCTGAGTGGTACTATCTTTCAAGGCACACAGTCTTTTCAAAACCCTTCTGTTAAAATGTTAGATCACACAATCAGACCCCAGGCAGGGTTGATAAGAAAATCTTAAAAGTTTACTTAAAATAAAAACAATACAGAAAATTCTACAGTTTGGAAGAACTTTGAAATGCAGACAATAACAAAAGTAAAAACTGGATGGTTTACAGAAAACACTAGGTGCTGTTATTCTAAACAATACCTTTTGTTGATGTTAGAGTCCAGACAAGGCATTAAATGTCCTTGTAGAGATGAGCCATTAAGCAACGGTTTTGTAGCAATGTGTATTCCAAGTCAGGTCTCTGAAATGTCCTTTTTAAAAGTCTTCATGTGCTTCCTTGATGAAAAGTCAAGGTTTCCAAAATTCTAACTTAAAATCAGAATTTTCTGTTCAGTATGTGAAAAATCTAATTTCCACACACTCAGGTGTGGTTTTAGAGATTTTTCCAGGCCTACACATATACTTTTTTGGTGTAAAAGTATATACCAGCTTGGTCAGGTTACCTGACTCCCAGCAAAACTGTTTCACAACTGCTCTGAATTCAAAATGTGTGTCTGATGATATACACGATGGTCATTTTTAGGATACACCCACCTTTTTCCCCTCTGGGGTGGGGTTAATGGTTCCAAGACAATATAGCTATTAGGGTGCAACAGTTTCCCTTTTCCTGCAGGTGTCACTGTGGTTCCATGTCAGATTTCATGTCAACCCCAGTAACATCTGGTCCATGCATTTGGCTTAACCCCTGACTCTTAGGTCATCCCCTGATCTCTTCCTGTCATGGGAAGCTACAGTGGGAAATGTTATGCCTCCTTGGGCCATATACTTGTCTCCCTTATCTGGAGACATACCAGATTCACCCTAGCCATTATAGCAGTTCTGGCTATTTAGTATTTTTGTTCCTAAAAGCCTTTTAAAGAGACAGTGTCAATTCTAAAGTACATTACAGCATATACAATATGAACCCACATAAATGGATCTAGGCCCATCATGCAACATTCCTCCCTCCTAAAACAGAACCTGAGGGGAACATGCCCCTACTGGAGGCAGACTTCCCAGTTCTGTTATAGATCCAGTATGCATGATAGGCCATCTGCGTTCCCATTTTTCGACCCAGGCCTATGCAAAATCTCCATGTCATAAGCCTGCAAGGCAATACTCCATCTCAGAAGTTTCCCCATTTATTTTCCCCATTTGGTCCAACCATATTAAAGGGGTGGTGGTCCATTTGGACCTTAAAATGCATCCCATAAAGGTATGGTTCCATTTTTTCTAATGCCCAAACTAAAGCAAGACATTCCTTCTCTACTATTGAATAGGCTTGTTCTTGTGGAAGCAGCTTCTTACTTAAGTATACAATGGGGTGCTCTCTCCCCTAATTGGATACTTGGCTGAGCACTGCCCCATTCCCACATCTGAGGCATCCATCTGTACCACAAATGGCCTGTTGTAGTCTGGGCTAGCCAGTACTGGGGCCCTGCACAGTGAGGTTTTCAGCTGCATGAAGGCCTGCTCACAGTCTGCATTCCATTTTACCTTCCTAGGCTTATTCTTTGTCAGCAACCCAGATAAAGGAGCGGCCAGGGAGCTGTAGTTGGGAACACATTTTCTATAATACCCTGCTGTCCCAAGAAAGCTCCTGGCTTGTCTCTGGGTTTCAGGTGTAGGCCATGATGCAAAAACCTCTATCTTGGCTTGGTTTGGGAGAAGTTGGCCTCACCCCACCACATGACCCAAATAAGTCACCTCTGCCATGGCCACCTGACACTTTTCTGCCTTAATAGTCAGACCTGCAGCCTGTATTTGGCCAAACACCTCCCTCAGATGTATCAGGTGTTTCTCCCAGCTATTGCTGAAGATAACAATATCATCCATGTTGGTGACTGCAAAGTCCTCTGTATCCAGTAACACCTGATTTACTAACCTCTGGAATATAGCAGAGGCATTCTTCATCCCAAATGACATGACCTTGAACTTGAACAGGCCGATTGGGATGATGAATGCTGACCTTTCCCAAGCCCTGTCAGTCAGTTCCATCTGCCAGTACCCCTTTGTCAGGTCTATTGTAGTCAAGTATGTCACCCCTCCCAGTTTGTCAAGCAGTTCATCTGTGAGTGGCATTGGGTGGGATCAGATTTCATGATGGCTTTAAGCCCACGATAACCTATGCAGAGCTGTGTAATCCCATCCAGTTTTGGTACAAGGACTACAGGTGAGGCCCAGGGGCTGTGGGATTTCTGGATCACCCCTAGATCCAGCATCTCCTCACCTCCCTCCTAATGTCCCTGAGGACTGTTTCTGACACTTGGTAAGCTGTCCTATGTATGGGTGCTTGGGTCCCCATATCTATGTCATGCACCTCTAGTGTTGTCCATCCAGGCTTTGCCATAAATAAAGGGGCAAAGTCTCACAAAACGGTCCTCAATTCTTGGGCCTGTCCAAGTTTCAGCTGGAGAGACAGCATAATGGTCCCCACAGATAACACCTGCTTGCTGTTGGCTAACAAGTCAAGAAGGGGTATTCCCCACCTAGCTCCTCTCCAGGACTGCAAACCGCAAGTACCATGTCAGCCCTATTAAAATATGGCTTCATCATGTTCAAATGATACATCCTGTGACTGTGTTTTCAGTCAGGTAACCCTACAATGTAATTAACATTGTTTACCTGCTGGACTACATTGTATGGCCCTGCCCACTCAGCTTGCAGCTTGTCCTTTTGGACTGGGATCAGAACCATTACCTCCTGTCCTACCCTGTATGAGTGAGTTCTGGCTCCATGGTCATACTAGGTCTTTTGTTTTTGCTGGGCAACTGCCAGGTTGCTCTGGACCATGCCCGAAAGCTCCTTCAGTGTCTCCCTGAAGTTCTACACACACTCCACTATGGGAGTCCCCTGGGTGGCATGCTTACCTTCCCAGTCCTCTTGTATTAAATCTAGGGGCCCCCTCATCATGTGTTAATACAAGAGCTCGAAGGGTGAAAACCCGGTTCACTCTTGTGGCACTTCCCTGTAGGCAAACAGCAGGTGTGGCAGGTATTTTTCCCAGTCTCACCCATGCTGTTCTGCAAATGCCATAAGCTAAGCTTTTAGGGTCCCATTAAATCTCTTTACTAGACCATTGGCTTGTGGGTGGTATGGCGTTGTGCACCTCTGTATGACACCACATTTCTCCCACAAACACTTCATTAGGTCCGACATGAAGTTTCTTCCTTGATCAGAGATAACTTGTGGAAATCCAAACATGGGAGAAAATCCCCAGCAAAGCATCTGCCACCTTGTCCGCCTTAGTGGAGGACAGCGTGATGGCTTCTAGATAGCGGGTAACATAATCAGCAATTGTCAATATATACCTTTTTCCCCAAGGAACTTGGGGTATTCAAAGGACCCACAATATCCATTCCAACCTTCTGGAATGGTTCCTCCACAAGTGGTAAGGGAATCAGGGCAGCCTTGGCTTTGCTTCTGGCCTTCCCTATTTCCTGACACTGGTGACAGGATTTGCAGTATTCCTTCACCTGCTTGGTAATATTGGACCAATAAAAATTGTATGCTAAGAACTGCATAGTGCGAGCAATACCCAAGTTTCCAGACATGGGAATATCATGAGCTACCTTGAGCAATAACCCATGATACTCCTGGGTAACAACAAGCTGCCTGCCCATTGCCCCTCCCTCTGTCCTGATGTCCTGTATGTATAACAGTCCACTGTCCCAATACACCCTATGCTTTCTGTCACCTCCCTGTGTCCTGTCAGACTCTGCACAAGCTCTCAGCTTCTCTAAGCTAGGGTCTATCCGCTGTGCTGCTGCTAAGTCTTCTCATTTACCCAGAGCATGGAGCATGCCCCTATCAGTTCCCAGGATGAGGTCCATAGCTGTGGCAGTAGGGGACTCAGTATCACAACCTTCCCCCTCCCCCAGGCTATGTGTCACCCTTCCCTCCTGAAAGCAACCTTCAGTAGCAGTTGGGTTAACTGCCAAAAGGGGAAGTTCCACCCCCCTGTTATTACCCTCTTTTACAAGAGCTACAGGTTGGCTGGCCTGTCTTCCAACCTTTCCTGTCTGAATTTCTGTGGGGTCCCGAGGATCACAGGAGCCTCTATTCTTTTGGCTCTTGGTCACAGCACAAACCACTCCTTGTGGAACATCATGCCCCCAATAACATCCATAATGAGTTTTTCAGCTACAGCCACCTTCCTTACCCCTTCACCTGCATCTCCCCAATCCAGGGTAACACTGGCTAATGGGTAAGTTTTCCTCTCATCTGTGTAATCCCTCACAGAGACAAACTGATTTGGCAGTATTCATTCAGCCCCCACCAAATCCCCTTTCACCAGGGTAAGAGATGCTCCTGTATCCCTTAGCCCTCTAGTTTGTAACCCATTCACCATGACTGGGTGAATGTGCCCCCTCATATTGTCAGGGAGAGCCTCAGCAATACAGTGGGCTATTGTCTCCAATGGCACAGGCCCTTTTACTTTCTGGGCTTTCTTAGGACACTGCCTAGACAGATGGCCTATCTGGTGACAATACCAGCATTCATCATGTTTCTTGTCCCCAGCCTCCTTTTTGCAGGGCCCTGTGGTTTTCTGCTTGTCCAAAATGCCCACTTTTCCCTTTCACCCCTGAATTCCCCTTGGGAGCAGCCCTGCTTCGAGCATAGTGATCTGCCAGCTCTGCAGCATCTTTGGCAGTCTTAGGATCTCGGTCCGCTAGTCAAAGCTTTAAATCAGGTGAGCAAATCCAATAAAACTGTTCAAGCAATACCACCCCTTCAACAGCTTCAACAGAATTGGCTTTCACCCCCTCCCACCAACGTTTTAAATATTGATGCTGTTTAGTGGCTACTTCCTCAAAGCTCATTTCCAGCCCCTTCAGAGTTTCCGGAACTTTGCTCTGTATGCATCAAGGTTCCAATCACATTTTTTAATAAAGCAGTTTTTAACATGTCAAAATCTTTACTTTCAACATTGTCCATCTGCCCCAATGCTTCCCTCCCTTTTGCCAATAAGTAGTGGAGACAGGTGAAAGCTCCAGGTCTCTTTGGGCAGATTGGCCTGAATACAGACCTTTTCAAATGAATTTAAAAACATGTCCATACGCTCCCCCTCTTTAAACTCAGGCATTCATTTTGGATTTAACTTGTACCCCAGTCCTGGAGATTCAGAACCAACTCCACCACTTACCTGCTCAGCGGTTGTTGTTGGTTGGAGCATCAGCTTTTCCAGCTCATGTTCCCTCTGGTGCTGCTGTTTCTCTGCCTCGGTCGCTGTTTGTCGCTGCCATTCATCAGCTTCTGCCTGGCACTGTCATTCCTCCACCTGGTGCTGTCATTCATTGGTTTCTCTCTGTTGCTCTCAATCATCAGTTTCTTTTTATCATGTCAGACTTTTTCACCCCCGGACGGCCCCCATCCAACCGACTCCCCCAGCCCTGTCACCCGGAATTACCAGGCCTTACCTTTTTTGCCCGCCTCGGGTGCAGCACCTGCAGGGAGTCAGTTCTCTTCCTGCCACCGGCATTTTCAGCCTCAATTTTCTCCTGAGGGCCCCGGAAGAAAGGCGCATGCACGTGGAGGTGTGCATTTGCCTTCTGCCCTGGTAACGAGCCCCTTCCACCCACCCCATTGGCCTAACACTGGACACCCTGTGGCCTGCATCATCTTCTGGACTCCACCAGGGGGCAGACATTGCAGAGGGATGCCACATCCCCCAACCCCAGAGAGGAGAGCTGTCTGCCGGCAGCTTCATCCAGATCCACCTTCCCCCCCGTGCCGACCTCCGGTGACCCAGGCTTGTTCCCGAACCTGGGTCACCAGCATGGGTCGAGGTAAGGTGCCAGTGCCTCAGCCCTCTACACCACCAGTCTGACCATCAATCCTCAGTTTCCATCTTGAACCTCTTTTGCTCATTCTCAAGCTTTTTCTCCTGTGTCTGCAGCCTCCTCAGCTCCAGCTCTTTGTCTGTAGATGGCTCCTTCTCCTCTGGGTTCAGGACCTCCAAAGTCACCACCTCTGGTACTAAGTTGGGTAACACTTCTTCCATCTTAGCTGCCATAAGGGTCTTCATGAGTTGCTTTTTATTTTTGTTTTCACTAGGAATGCCCTTCTCTCCACAGATCTTCTCAGTTGTTCCAGGTTCATAGTGCTGTACAGGACAGCCATTCTTCTATCTACACTACTCTGTTCAAAAGAACAATTCAAACAGGATAGGGTCTATTGTCTGCAACCAAATTTCTTTTCCCCTTTTCAAATCTGCCCTTTACTGTGTGACAGTTTTGCAAGACTGTTCAAAATTCCATTAGCTGGCACCAAATTTGTCACGAGCCCCTGGACACAAACCCAGGCAGCCGGGTAGGACCTCCTGTTTGCAGAGAGGATCCCCCCTTTTTCAAGAACTCATGAGCAGGTGTATGGGTTCAGGAAGAATTCTCAACCTTCCTTTACCCAGTGGGATGGTGGAAACTGTAGTTTTGAGTTCCCTCGACTCTGCACTATGCTCAGTGTTTGAAACCCACCATGGCCACTGGCTACTTCTTGTCTAAGTAGTTTGGTATGATAGCTGAGCAGTACTGTCTTTCAAGGTACACAGTCTTTTTAAAACCCTTCTGTTAAAATGTTAGATCATACAGTCGGACCACAGGCAGAGTTGATAAGAAAATCTTAAAAGTTGACTTACAATAAAAATAATACAGAAAATTCTACAGTTCGGAAGAACTTTGTAGTGTAGACAATAACAAAATAACAAAAGTAAAACTGGATGGTTTACAGAATACACTAGGTACTGTTATTCTAAACTATACCGTGTTTTGATGTTAGAGTCCAGGCAAGATTTTAAATGTCCTTGTAGAGATGCATCCTTAAGCAACAGTTTTGTAGCAAGTTTGTATTCCAAGTCAGCTTTTGGTGTAAAAGTATATACCAGCTTGGTCAGGTTACTTGACTCCCACCTAAACTGTTTCATAACTGCTCTGAATTCAAAATGTGTGTCTGATGAGATATTGTACATGATGGTCATCGTTAGGACACACCCACCTTTTTTCTCTCTTGGGTGAGGTTAGTGGTCCCAAGACAATAGAGATATTAGAGTGCAACAGTTTCCCTTTTTCCTGCAGGTGTCACTGTGGTTCCATGTCAGGTTTCATATCAACCCCAGTAACATCTGGTCCATGCATTTGGCTTAACTCCTGACCCCATAGGTCATCCCCTGACCTCTTCCTGTCATGGGAAGCTACAGTGGGATGTTTTATGCCTTCCTGGGCCATATACCTGTATCCCTTATCTGGAGACATACCAGATCCACCCTAGCCATTATAGCAATTCTGTTTTTTTTTTTGTATTTTTGTTCCTAAAAGCCTTTTAAAGAGACAGTGTCTTAATTCTAAAGTACATTACAGCATATACAATATGAACCCACATAAAAGGATCTAGGCCTATTATGCGACACCTTACACATGGGTATCTACCTTAGATAAGGCTAACCTTGTCACACTCCACCCTGTACAAGAGGGCAAAAGTCCTTACTGTTGGCAATCACCCCACCAGAACCCTGGAAGTGTCGGAGTTTCCACCCACCCACACTAGAAAACTTTACCTCAGTGACCCTACGAATCAAAATGGCATCTGAATCCTGATGTGCAAACATTAACTGATAGAATTCAATTCCCTGCAGCTTTCTACACAGGTTTTGCAATACCTGTATAGACATCGTCTTTCATCAACACATATAAACATTTATTTACATTTAGGATACACACATGTGCACAATTCATTTTTCATCAGCATTTGCCCCGTAATGGGACAGAAAGCAAGTATTCTGGTGTTCGGACCCTGCCCTCGGTTTCACAGAAAATCGATAGGGCTGTAGTGCTAAATACCAGTGCATAATCCTTGAGTTTTTATCCTTCAATTGGTGGAGCCAGTACAAGGGATTATGGCCAGTTATCATGGTAAATTCTGTACCACACATATAATACTTAAGGGCCTCAATGGCCCATGTCATGGCCAAGCACTCCTTCTCTATTGTGGAGTATTTTCCCTCTCATGGAGTTTTCTGTTGATGAATATATCTGGGTGCTCCCTTCCCTTGCTCTGTTGTGATAAGACAGCCCCTATACCTGTGTTTGAAGCAACAATGTGTACCTCAAAAGGGGTCTGAAAATCTGGGCTGACTAACACTGGAGAGGAACATAGAATAGCCTTAATGTCCCTGAATGCCTCATCATGCTGCGAGGTCCATTGGACCTTGTTTGGGACTTTGTTGTTAGGTCAGTAAGGGGTTTGGATATGGTGTCAAAATTTGGTATGAACCTCCTATAGTAACTGGCAAACCCAAAGAAGGAATGTACATGTTGCTTTGTACTGGGAATGAGACTGTTAGCTGCTGCCTCCACTTTATCCATATCTGGCTTAACCATACCATTACCTATGGCAAATCCCAAATACTTAGTTTCAGTTCAGGCCACTGCACATTTAGTGGGGTTTATAGTTAGGCCTGCATCTTTGATGGATTGTACCACTGCCCTAAGGTGTTCTAAGTGTGTTTTCCAATCCTCACTATAAATGACTATGTCATCCAAATAAGCGGCACGGTACTGTGTGAGATCTAAGTATTTGGTCCACATAGCACTGAAAAGTCGCAGGGGCACAATGGAGGCTAAAAGGCATAGTGATAAACTGGTAGAGTCCTATTTGTGTACTAAAAGCTGTTATTCTGTGTGCGTGTAGTGCCAAAGGGATCTGCTAATGTACTGTGCATTCCCTATTTTGTCTAAAAGGCCATCAATGCGGGGCATGGGGTAACCATCGAAAGTGGATCTTGCAATAATCTTTTAAAAATCTGGACAGAGCCGGATACCTCCCTCCTTTTTATCTACCACCACTACAGGTGAGGACCATGCAGTATGAGAGGGAGCAATAATCTCTAACTGTTCCATTTTGTGGACCTCTTCGATAACCTCCTGTCTGACCTTTTCAGGCAACCTGTAGGGTTTCTGCTGTATAAGTTTCTCTTGGTTTACTTTGATAGTATGTACTACCCCTTGGTTCTCCCTGGCATGTAGGTAAAAGTTGTCCTGAACTGGTGTAATAGCATGTGTACCTCCTTCTTCTGCCCTGCATCTAGCTCAGGATTAACTTGGAACCCCACCATTTCCTTTTCTTGTTCTAGTCTTCTATAAGCAATCTCCAACTCAGTGTCAACCTGCTCTGGGTGCACAAACATGGTGGGCATAAAGGTAGGTTTTTCATAACATTTACATAAGAGATTGGCATGGCACACTTTTTAACGCGGCTTTCTTCCTGGCATCTCCAGTTCATAGTTGACTACTTCTGTCTGATGAAGGATGTTATAGGAGCCCTGCCATTTCATGAGAAGCTTATTCTCAGAGGATGGCAACAATAATAATACTTTGTCCCCAGGTTGGAAAGATTTACCTTTAAGCCCCAGATCATATGTTTCTTTCTGTTCTACCTGCCTCTGGGACACATTTCGATGGGCCAGTTCCACATACTAAATCAATCGTTGTTGCAAATGTGTCATGTAATAAACAATATTAGTTTGACCCACATTTCTTCCTTCTTCCCAGTGTTCCTTTACTACATTCAGGGGGCCCCTGGGATTCATTCCACATAACAGCTAGAAAGGGGAAAATCCTGTGGTGGCTTGGGGTACCTCCCTATAAGTAAATAGGAGGTAGGGTAGATACTTGTCCCAATATCGATCTTCCTCCTGCACATACGTCTTCAACATTTGTTTAAGGGTCTTATTAAACCATTCCACCAGGTCATCAGTCTGCAGATGATAGGGACATGTTTTAACTGCTGACACACCTACTAGTCGGTATAGTTCTTTCAGGATGGAGGAGGTGAAATTGCTACTTTGATCAGTTAAGATTTCTTGGGGTACACCCATTCTCCTAAAAATCTTGGCCAACTCCTTGACTATACAAGGGGCAGTAAGAGTATGAAGGGGTATTGCCTCAGGGTACCTGGTGGCATAGTCACAAACCACCAAAATGAACCAGTTCCCTTTTGAACTTTTGGATAATTGGATAAGGGTCCCACTGCATCCATTGCTACCCTAGCAAATGGAGCCATGACATTTGATACAGGCTGGAGGGATACTTTATCCCTTTTCCCCTCTTGTGCCACCAACTGGCACTCTGGACAAGTACAGCAATACTCAGCCACATTGTTGTGAATATTAGACCAAAAAAATCTAGTCAGTAACCTACTAAGGGTAGGGTCTCTCCCTTCTTGGCAACCATGGGTAGGTTATGGTCCAAGTAAATCAACCTCTCCCTATATATCTGGGACACCATCATTTGATCTATACATTCATTAGTATTTGGGTGGGTACATACTTGATATAAAATGTCATTTTTAATCACATATTGTGGTTGTCCCTCCGCAACTACTTGATCCACCTGGGGAGAAAATAGGGTTAACGTTATGTTCTGCAGTTGTTCTCTTTTAATATTAAACCCTTGCAGACTTGTTCCCAACTCAGGTATGCCATCCTGGTGTGTTTCTCTCCAAAGTCTTTTCAAAGTATTTTTTTTTCCTTTCTCGTCTTTCTCCTCTTCCCCAGGCTATCAAATAACCCTTCTTCAAAAGAGAATACTTGTTGTAATTGTTCTAACTTTGCTTAGGCCCTGGTGGTTACAGTGACCAGAGATTTACAAGTCTGTTGGTTTTTCATCAACTGGTCAAAATTTGGGAAGTCTTGGCCTTTAATAATGGCACCAGGAGTCTGGGTACTAGGCCAACAGCCATAGCCTGTTCCTTGTTTTCAACTGTCATCATGATGGATGTAGTAGGGTACTGATGGATGTCCCATGAAATACAAATAACTGTGGCACTAGCCCCAGAAATGTCCAGAACTTTCATCGGGTCTGCCCTGACTAATGTCTGCCGACTCCCTGAGTTTAATAACCCCAACATTTGTTCTTTTCCAATCTCTACAGTGGTAACATATCCCCAGTTTGCTAAAGCTAGATGTGCAGGCTCCCTTCTTTTATTTGGGCAGTTTCTGGTGATATGTCCCTTCCCCCGGCAACCGTGGCAAATCACATCAGCTGAATAGTTCCTTCCTCCTCTTTCATGTCTCCAATTATTCCCTGCATAGTTAGGGTTTCTTGGGGTAGAATATTCAAATGTTCTTACCAGATTAGGTGATTGGGATGAAGAGCCTTGAACTCCTCTGAACTTGGATGGTCTACCCACCAGGCAGTCCTCCACTAGAAGGATGGTGCGCTGTACTGTATCAGGTTTATGCTCCTTCACCCATACCTGGACATCTTGAGGAAGAACCTGTATAAACCGTTCAAAGACTATAAATTCCATAATCTGTTCTAAACATAGAAACATAGAATTTAATGACAGATAAGGACAGCTTGGCCAACCCAGTGTGCCCATTTCCCTACCTAATGGATAAGCTGCAGATCCTAGTTAATCAACAGCCTACTTTCTCCTACCTCCACCCCCTAGAATTGCTTTATGTCTGTTCCAAGCATTCTTGAATTCCACCACTTTTTGACTCTACAACCTCCTCAGGAAGTTCCATGCATCCACAACGCTCTCCATGAAAAAATTGTTCCTCACATTACCTCTGAGCCATTCCCCCCTCTATCTTTAAATTGTGCCTCCTTGTTCTTGCACACCTCTTTTTTTGAAAGATGCTACCCTCTTAGACTTTGTTGATTTCCTTGAGGTACTTGAACATTTCTATCTTGTCCCCCCCCCTCCCTCTTTCCTCAAGGGTATACATATTAAGCTCCTTAAGTCTCTCTTTATATGTCTTCTGGTGCAGACGCTGCACCATTTTAGTTGCCCTCTTCTGGGCTGCATCCATCCTGTTTATGTCCTTGTGGAGATTGCATTTCCAGAACTGCATGCAGTACTCCAGATGGGGTCTCACCAGCTGTCTGTACAGAGGGAAAACAACTTCCTGTTTTCTACTGGTGATGCCTCTCCCTATGCATCACAGTATCCCCCCAGCTCTCCTTACTGCCTTTTCTCATTGCTTGCCCACCTTTAGGTCATCTGATATGACTACCCCCAGGTCCCTGTCCATTTTTGTTGTTGTTAGTATCTCACCACCCATTGTGTACTCATCCCCTGGGTTTTTGTTTCCCAGGTGTATTATTTTGTACTTCTTTGCTTTGAATCTAAGCTGCCATACATCTGACCATTCCTCCAACCTTGCCAAGTCCTTTCTCATCTTTTCCACCCCGCCTTGTGTATCAAGCCTGTTACAGATCTTTGCATCATCTGCAAAGAGACATACTTTTTCTTCCAGTCACTCTGCAGTGTCACTTATAAAGACACTGAAGAGGACCGGTCCTAGTACTGAACCTTGCGGTACCCCACTAGTAACCCCCTTTCTTCAGAGCAGACTCCATTCACTATTACCCTCTGGGTCCTGTTCTCCAGCCAGTTTTCTACCCAGGCTAACAGCCTGGGATCCACTCCAAAGCTGGCTAACTTGTATATTAATCTTTTGTGTGGGACTGTGTCAAATGCCTTGCTAAGGTCTAGGTAGGCCATGTCCACAGCCCCTCTCTGGTCTACTGCTTTGGTCACCCAGTCAAATAAATCTATTAGATTCATCTGACATGCCTTCCCACTGTGAATCCATGCTGCCTTGTTGTGTCTTTGTTGTGTATTGCAACCATTTACAACATAAATCTTTAAGTTGAGCATAGGTCTCCATGGGGGTGTCCTGGCCAGTCATTTTCTGCAAGCAAAACCTCTGCCAGTAAGTCACAGTATTTATGTCATACTGACTTAGAATCTCCTCCTTAACCCAGTCATAAGTGTTTGCATCCTGTAGACTTAGGTGGCTATAGACTGGTTGAGCCCATCCAGATGAAAAAGGAACCAGTCTAATGATCCATTGATCCCTGTGCTAATCACATGTTTGGGCAATCCAGTCAAATGTCATCAGATAGGCCTTGATGTCATTGGCTTCTGTCAGTTTAGTCAATTTAATGTCTCTGGGTATATTTTGATCTGGCTGACCTGGGTTAAGGGCTTGGATTGCTCACTGGGTATCCATCCACTTCTTATCTTGCCATTGTCAATCCTCTTCCTGTTGTCATCGATCCTCCGCTCGTTCCCACTGCATCTTCAGCTGCTTCATACAAAGCCATAGTAGGAGGTCACTGGGATCCTCCAGGGCTCTCTCCTCCATCTGTCCCTCTGTCTCACTCTTCAGCTTGTCCTTCGTCTTTCTTCTGGCTCCAAGATCTAACCCGGGTCTGGGTTTCTTTCCAGTCTTCTCCGCCATTGGATATGTTTTTACCACAGCACCCTGATCTTTTTGCATCTGTCTGAGTATTGGTTCAATACCCACTGATAACATCTCCCAGGTAGTCTATATATACCAGAAATCCCACATCTCACACCACTGTGAAGGTGTGGAATTAAACAGACACAACAAATCAGAAGTCAGGTGCATAAAAATACAAACGTGCATTATTTTATTCTAGACAGAAAATAAAAAAAAAATAAAAATAGTAAACAAACAGAAAGCAAAAGGTTATTCAATGTCCAGTATCCAGCAAACTTTCTAATTTCAACCAAAAGAAACAAGTAAGAACACTCCACTGTCCAGAGGTGCCTGGCTTCAATTAAGGAACATATATACAAGCAAAAGGATTTCAGCACTCACTTCCCCCACTATATAAATCATGCACCAACCAGTAGATAATTCTGCAGCTCCTCTTTTATTTTTAAAAGTGTTGCAAATACTACTCGTGCAAGTGCCATATGTAACCCAAGACAACCAGGGGTGTCTACTGATCCAATATTAAAAGTTTTTGCACTTTGTCAGAAGTCAGAAGATGCTCTCAGTTGGCTTGGACTACATTTGTCATATTTGCACAAGGTGTGGTTGGTATTTTCACATCATTCCGAAGTAAAAGTAGCACTGCAGGATTATTGTTCAAACCATTGTCTGATTTATGCCATTTAGCATGCTAAGACAATTAAATGTGTTCCTAGAATAATAACTTTTCATGCATTTGCAAAGTTTAATGAAAAATCCTTTTTATTTGACACATCTGAAATTGATTGGGCACATTTATTTAAACTGGGCTCTGTCAAGGAAAGTTTTGAGGACTTCGCCTCTAAATTCATTCCCCTTCAAAGCAAACGTTTGCCTGTTACAAAGTGCATGATGAGGATTGCTAGTACTGATTGGCTTACTAGTAATTTGCTTAATTTTATAAAAAATAGAGATACATTTTGGACTCTTTAAAACAACTAAGAACATAGTCTCTTTAAATAAATACCATGAACTTGGAAACAAGTGTAAGGAAGAGCTACCTAAATGTAAGAGTGGTTATTATAAGAAAAAAGTTTGAGACTAATCTAACCAACCCCAGGTGTTTTTGGAAATCCCTATAAAGCATGTTGGGAACTGAAGGGAAAATTGATATTAATAAGATCCTAACTGATGGAAAATTGGACTCTGATCCTGATAGCATAGTTAATGCTTTTAATAAGAAATGTATAGATTTGACTCCTTTATTGCACCAACAAGAAATATTTCTTCCCCTAATTCTGAGACATTGGATGACACTCCTTTTCCTAAGGACGCTGTCAAACCTAGGTTTTATTTTTGTAGATTAAAAGTTTCTGATGTATTGTTGCAATTGAAAACAAATGGACCCTAATAAAAGTAGTAGCTATGATGAACTGGAACCCAGGCTTTTAAAACTGGATACTCATCTTATTGCTGCACCTTTGACTTACTGTACATGTTTAATAGATTTGTGATTGCAGGCATTGTCCATAGGAAATGGAAGGTAGCCAGAGGTGTGCCAGTATAAAAAAAATGCTCTTTCTGAATTGGGCAATTATCTCTGTTTTGTCCGCTCTTGAGAACATTCTTGAAAAATGTGTCTATGAACAGGTTATGGGTTACATGGGAGAGTATGATTTGCTCTCTGCTGAACAGCATTGATTCAGACCAAGTTAGGGCACCTCAATGGCCTTGGTCATGTTCAAAAGTGACGGACACCAGGCCACAAATAATGGAAACTTGACTGAAGCTGTCTTTGAGGGCCTGACCAAGGCCTTCAATATGGTCAATTATGATTTATTATTGAGCAGAGTATCTTGTGTGGGAATTTTCTCAGGCTCTTCTGAAATGGTTTGCAAATTACTTGATGTAGACAGTCGAGCCCAAATAGTTAAATTGCAGAGTGCAAACTCTGACTGACTTCCATTGTCTTCCGCTGTGCCTCAGAACTCTGTCTTTGCACCATTTATGTTTTATCTTTTTGTTAACATCATGCCTCAATTACCATAGAAAAGTAATCTTCTGCTTTATGCAGATGATACTATTATTTATAAACAGTTCATTAATATTGATGAAATGAATCACGTGCTGAATGCAGATTTTTCTTCTATATCTAATAGGATGTCGGCTAGTAAATTTGTAATGAGCATAGGTAAAACTAAGGTAATATTGTTAGAAATAAAACAGAAGCATGCTCACTCAGGTGGAGTGCTCAAAGCTCAGAGTGTGAATGGTTCCCCTATTGAGAATGTGTTGTCTTTTAAGTACACTAGCTTCATCCCTAACACAGGTGCCTCTGCTACTGCAAGCAGCCTGGCGGGTCCCTACCATCCACCGGCTGCCTCCTCACTCTACTGCCTGCCAATCACCAGACCAAAGCTTTACCCCTGACATGGGCACTTCTGCTGCTGCAAGCAGCCCGGCCGGTACCTACCATCCGGCAGCTGCCCCCTTGCTCTACTGCCTGCCAATCACCTGGCCGAAGCTTTGTCCCTGACGCTGGTGCTTCTGTTGCTGAAAGCAGCCCATCGGGTCCCTAGTGTCTGCCAGCTGCCTCCTCACTTTATTGCCCACTAATCACCAGACCGAAGTGTCACCCTTGACACAGGTACTTCTGCTGCTGCAAAAGCCTAGCAGGTCCCTACCATCTGCTGGCTGCCTCCTTGCTCTACTGCTCGCCAATCACCAGACCGAAGCTTCGCCCCTGTCACTGGTGCTTCTGCTGCTGCAAGCAGCCCAGTGGGTTTGTTCCATCTGCCAGCTGCCTCCTTGCTCTACTGCCTGCCAATCACCAGACTGAAGCTTCACCCGTGACATGGGCACTGCTGCTTCTGCAAGCATGGAGTACAATAACTCCTCAGCTCCACTCGTGCGTGCCAGCTAGTAAGCGTAAGAATGAGAAGAGAAAACAGTGGCACCACAGGAGGATGACGCACGTCTGGTGCGAAACTAGTTGAGGTTGTAGTCTGTACTGCTAAGAGGCTGTGCATATACTATGCACTGAACAAAATATTTTCCCTTTCGTATACCTGCGGTGCCACTGTTTTCTCTTCTCATTGCTTCTGCAAGCAGCCTGGTGGGTCCCTACTGTCTGCCAGCTGCCTCCTTACTCTACTGCCCACCGATCACCAGACTGAAGCTTTGACCCTGACATGGGCGCTTCAGCTGCTGCATGCAGCCTGGCAGGTCCCTACCATCTGCCGGCTGCCTCCTCGCTCTACTACCTGCTGATCACCAGACTGAAGGTACACTGCTCAAACTTCTGGCACCTCCACGCCACTTGGCCAGAACCGTTGGCTCTGCCTGCTGACTGGCTGCTCCACTTTTCTAATCCTTTGCTACTCCCGATCCTTTTGAACTTTAAAGTTAATTTTATTTACTGATTCTCATAATGTTTAAGTCTCACCAAATTGTCCTGTGAATCCTTATTTAAATGTGAATCTAAGCCTTGTCTACAGCAATTTGGCACTCCAAGGGTAGTTTCCAGTGCACGATCTTTCAGAGTGCATGTTCAGGATTTAAAGTATTACAGCGCTTTTGTTTTAAGCTCCTGTGGTATTTTACTCTGGATCAGAAACTAAGCCAAAATCAGCTAAACTGTTTTATTAAGTCTAAAGTGATATAGCTTTTTGTGAACACTTCTCTGTTTAGACCAGGTTTCATTCTATTACAGCTCTGAGCTATGCCCTGCAACTGATCCCATTTCTGTTTCCCTTTCTCTCTCGCCTCTATTCCTCCAGCTTGAATGTTTTGTCCACCCCACTCCTGCCTTTATTAAATACTCTCCCTCCCCAAGTGGCAGGCAATCTCCATCCCCCTCTCTCACTAATATTGCAACTCCCCTTAAAGATACAGAATGCCATTATAGGGCCTAACACTTGTCAGTGTTAATCTCATTGTAACCACTGTATCTTTGCTACCCAATTCAGAGCTACATGAGACTTTCTCTGCAGCTATCATCTTGCTGGTTTATAAGGAAAAACTTTTATTATCTGATGATACTAATTTCAAATACAACAATCATTTGTCAATGCCAAGTGTTTCTTGCTGTCATTAGCAGTGGAAGTGCAGGAGTTAAACAGATGCAGTATAGAAATGGCAGTGAGGTATTGAATTGATGCCAACTCTACCCCCACCCTGCAGAGGTGGACAGGTATTGGGGTGTGCCTTTGGGTCGTCGCCCATAATGGTCACGACATTTGACCTCACCCTACCCTGCAGACACTTACAAGTGTTGAAGTGTGCTTTGGAGTGTTTGGGCTTTACACTCACCTCGTTCCATAAGGAAATACACTGAAACAGGTGCACTATAGGAGAATGGAGTGAACTCTGGGGCCAAAGGGTCCAAGGTGCACCTCAATGCCTGCCACTGGCTGCAGGGTGGGGGTGGAATGGAATGAACATTACTGTCGACAATCCTAAATCACACCCCTGATGCCTGTCAGTCCCTACAGGGTAGGGCATTATGGTTGAAAATCCTAACACCCTGGGCATTTCTTTGTATTTTTACTCCAAGTTTTCAACATGTGCTTTTTGTGACCACACTGCATGAACAGTGACACAATCAGTTTGTTAGCGGAAAGGTGATTTTGCACAGCGACTGCACCACTTGGCACCACAGATAAAAAAACACATTTCGAACAGGATATGAAAAATGACAGCTGTACTGTTCATGAAGAGGTGTGAAAAATGGCAATGTTGAAAATCTGGAGTGAAAATATAAAAAAACTGGTGAAGTCACGAGTGTGCATAGAAACTGCGCAACTCACACCCGTAATGTAATTAGTTTGGGGATATTTTACAGCAGATTTTCAGCACAGGCATTTTGGGACCTCTGCTCATGAACACTGTCACTGTGATTTTCTTAATCTGTCCTGAACACTGATTTCCCACAGTGACTGCGTTATTCTGCACTGGAAGTGTGAAACACATTTTGACCACGGTGTGAAAAATGACAGCTGTACTGTTCATAAGGAGGTGTGGAAAAATGCTAATGTTGAAAATCTGGACTGAAAATATTGCGAATTCGTGAATGTATGAGGGTGCATGGAAATTGCACAGTACACGCTCATAACACAGTCATTTTATGAATGTTTGTCACCAGATTTTCAAAATAGCCAGTTCAAGACCTTTGCTCATGAACAGTGTCATTGTGATTTTCTTAATCTGTCCAGAACATTGATTTTACACACCAACCACGCCATTGTGTGCTACATGTGTGAAAACACATTTCGGGCAAGATGTGAAAAATGACAGCTGTACTGTTCATAAGGAGATGTGGTAAAATGGCAATGTTGAAAATCTGGAGTCAAAATATTAAAAATGTTCGAAGTTATGAGAGTGCATGGCGCTGTGCAATGCACGCTTATAAAACAGTCATTTTGGGGAATTTTTTCACCAGATTTTCAACAAAGGGTTTTTGGGGGCCTACCTCATGAACTGTGACACTGTCATTTAATTAATTGGTTCCAAAAGGTGGTTCCACGCAGTGACCACAAAATCACCTTTCGAGACTGAATAACAAAATGACAGTGACCAAGTTCATAAGGTGGGGTCCCAAGAACCCCATGTTGAATATTTGGTGAAAAAAATTCCCAAAAATGACTGAGATATGCACCAAAGTTGAAAAAAACATTTATGCCATTATACAGATTGCCAGCATTTCTTCAGTTCGCTGTCGGCTTTGAAGAGTGCAGACGTGTTCCTGGTCCACCAAAGATCGTCGCGCTGAGCTCCGGAGGTAAGTGTGGGGTGAGATGGGGGTGTGGGAAGGTGGGGTACGCAGAGAATGGGTGCGGGTTGGGGAGAGGCAAGAGAATCAATGAGGGACCTTTTTTCACACAGACAACGGGGGACTTTTGCCACGCTGGGGTGGGCTTCCAGCATAGCAGATGGAAGTTTGTTTTGGGGGCAGTAGAGCCACTGAGGGATTGGGCACCCCGTTGGCCATACAGCATGCTGGGGGGGGACACATGAGCCGAGGCGGGATTAGGCACCCCCTTGTTAAACAACAAATCAGTGGAGGTGCATTATGCCGACAGGGATTGGGCTACCCCATCAGCAAATAGAAACAGACTTTGACAGCAGATAAGGACCACTTGGCCCACCCAGTCTGCCCATTTCCCTGCCTATTAGATAAGTTGCAGATTCTAGTTAACTGGGGAGGGGGTCAAGCCGACAGGGGTGATTGGGAACCCAGTGGGCTTTTTTTTTTGTATTGAAATGTTTCACCAGGAAGGCACACTGAACAGTGGGCAGCGGCATTCCATTAGCTTCCAGGGGACTATGAGAGGCCAATGGAGACGCCGTCGCCATGGGGACACTGATCAGCTGTTTTGGTAGCTTTTAATGCACCAAAACTGCCAATTGCATGATGACGTGGCCCAAATTTCCTGACACATTTAGGCATTCTCCCTAACTGCTGAAAGCAATGTGTTTCTTGCACATGCGTGCAAGCAACACAAAAATGTTCTCCCCTGTGCCCTCTATTACTTTATGCACCATGACTCGCCTCTTACTAATGACTGACATTTGTGCCATCATCCTTGCTACTGACCAGGCTTACTTACAATCCTTACAGACAAATGTTTCAGTTCCCCCCAGAACTTCTTGAAATAGAAGAAAAGATGGAGTCTTCTTGTAAAAAGTTCCACAAAACTTGTTTATTCTTTGTTTTTCTTTTTATATTGCTCTGACATTTCGATTAATTCTAGACAATATACACATATCAGTGTTATTGCACATAATCACAAGTTTTCATTTGTATCAATCCATTATTTACATAGCAGGTGCCTAGTTGTATTACCAAAAACCTCACTGTTAGTATATTCAAAAAAACAAATGCTTTGTCACATTTTCTGTGCTCTTACATCAGCTGCACTTTTATGACTCTTATGTTCTAAATATATTACAGATAATGTTAGCATTCTGTCCACAGCATTATGTAGCTTATACTGCCCTAGGCCTGTATCCCTTTTACTGAGAGGGGCCACTCAACCTCATTTGCGGCTGTATGTACCTTGAAACCCTTAACGTTAAAAATGCTAAACCTAAATTTGTCACTAGCTAAGCCTGTATTATTTCATTTTAAAAGATAATATATTCACCTTATATGTCACTATTTTTTTTTTAAAGCTTTGTTGTTGCATCGACCTCACTTCATTGTAGCGTGAATATTATCTAAAATAGATGAATTATACTGTTAAAGCCTTAGATATATTGCTTATTTCCTCCCACTTTTTATCCTAGTTATCTTTGTTTACCTGGGCGTTTGGTGTATTGCTCCCTTCAGTCAAATGACTTGTTCTCTATAGTGGAATTCCCACGTGTCTGAAAAGTAAAACAAGGATTTAGACATCTTTTTTTAGGTTTTTCTGCTATATACTGACATTTTTAACCTCATTAGTACCTCAGACTGTTATTTGTTTGATTTCATGCTATAACTTGTTCATCAAATGTCTATTAAATAAATGTTTTACCATTAGTTTCTTGTATGCTTTCAAAATAGCACTTCAGTTTTCATTCAATATTTGTTTACAACACTATAAACATTGTTTTTACCTTAATCTTGAGGCACAAACTGTTGCTACATCTTAATGGCATCTTCCATATTTGGCAATAGAGCAAGTGAAGCTCTGTGGCCACTCTCTTCCTCTTGAGCCTGCTTGTGTGTCACCAGTGACATCTTCAACGATGTAGTTACTGGTGTTCTCGCGAGATGTCTTGTGAGATTTCAGTTGCCTAACAACTACAGACAGCACTGTTGCTGACTGTTTACACAAGCTGGCCATTGCTACTGTCTGTTGATAGAGCCTGCACTATCTGTTTATTATGTTAAAATATTTTTTTTGTGATTTACATGCTGATTGTACACCATGGGGGATTATTGTTTAACATTTATTTCAAGATTTTGAACTGTTTGGCCCAGATATTCAAAAGGGTTGCGCCATGCGCAACAGGGTTGCGCCATGCGCAAGTCCAAAATGTGCCATTCTGCGATATTCAGCAGGAGGCAGTTACGCCACTGGCACCAGGTTGCGCAAGAGAGCAATGCAAATGAATGCATGCTCAACAGGAGGGGGAGGATCCATGCATAACCTGCGCAACCCGATATTCAGTCGGGTCAGCAGAGCTGTGCATGAACCCCAAGCCGCCCGGCACAAGCTTGAGCCAAAAAAAGGCTAAGCCGAGGGCCACCCGTGAGGTGAGTTGCTGCATTGCAGGGCGCAACACAACAGCTGCCACCCTGGCTGTTAACTCGCTCCTGTGCCCCCCCACCAGCCCGATCGCGGGCAGTACCTGCGTCATGTCCCCACATCCCACAGCCCGATCGCGGGCAGAACCTGTATAAACCCCCAGTGCCCGATCGTGGGCAGAACCTGTATAAACCCCCAGTGCCCGATCGCGGGCAGAACCTGTAAACCCCCAGTGCCCGATCGCGGGCAGAACCTATATAAACCCCCCAGTGCCCGATCGCGGGCAGGAATGTAACCCCTCCCCAACCCGAATAACTCCCTGGTGGTCCAGTGGACCATAAAGCCAGATCAGCGGGCGAATGTCGCAGCAGAACCCCCAAACATCTCCCTGGTGTCTAGTGTCCCCCCCACCCACACAAGCCCCTCCACCCGCTCCCCCGCAGCCAGTGGCGACAGCATCCACCCGCCTGCCGCCCGCCGCCCGCCGACTGACTGTCCGGTAGGGCTGCCGCCCGATGGTGCAGAGCTACAGCCAATGGGCGTGCAGCCCATACCGTATGACAGTCCAGATTTGTGAATGATCATTCACAATCCCGAACTGTCATGCCGGTATGAAACTGCGGCCGGTGGCTGTAACTCTGCGTAATGGTGCACCACGAACGCGGCGGCGGCGGCGGCAGTGGGATACTGTCGCCCGCCCGGCGCGAGAGAAAGGAGGCGGCAGTCGGGTGGATGCTGCCGCCGCTGCGCGGGGAGCGGGGTGAGGGCTTCGTGGGTGGTGGGGGACACTTGACACCAGGGAGATGTTTGGGGGTTCTGTCGGACATTCCTGCCCGCGATCGGGCTTTACGGTCCACTGACCACCAGGGAGTTATTCGGTTGGGGAGGGTTACATTCTGCCCGCCGATCGGCACTGGGGGTTTATACAGGTTCTGCCCACGATCGGGCACTGGGGGTTTAGACAGGTTCTGCCCGACGATCGGCTGTGGGAGGTGTGGGGGCATGTGACCGTGATGCCCGCGATCGGGCTGTGGGAGGTGTGGGGGCATAACTGTGATGCCCGCGATCGGGCTGTGGAGGTGTGGGGGCATGAACTGTGATGCTCACGATCTGGTTGCAGTAGGCGTCTGTCTCTGATGGCTGCTGCCTGGCAGGTGGCCAGAGCAAGTCCTCGATCGGGCGCACTCCACATGCAAATGGCATGCAAATGAAGCATAAAGAGATGCAAATGCCCCCTCTGCCTTGCATAAATTATGGCCCCATTTGCATGTCACCTTTTGAATATCGGAAATTTGTGCATGGCGTGGAATGGTACTTGCGCCACCGCGAGTTGAATGCTCACCTCTGGCAACTTGCGGTAGCGCAAGTTCCACTGCGCCATGCGCGCAGTGCTGTGGCAGCGAGGCGTATTCAAAGGAGTTGCTCAACAGCGCAACTCCTTTGAATATCACCCCGGCCACACCTCTGCGCAACTATTTTGAGCAGCGCAGGGGCTTGCGCCTCAGACTGGCGCAGTTTGAATATCTGGGCCTTTATGTCATAATCGATGAAGCAGCTTTTGTCTTTTTTTGGCTATTTTTATTTATTTATTCCTATGTTTCAGAATAATCAGTATAGGAGGGTAGGTTTCAGGCAAGGGGTGTAGGGCAGGGGCTGTGGGGGGAGGCTGATATAACATGGTAACTGTTTGTTTATTTGTATATCTGTCGTACAATGTAACCATATCTACGTTCTATAATGTTATTGTTTTGTTACATTGCTTATAATCCTTTTCCAAATCAACTATACTCAGTGATTCCCTCCACACAAAGCTGAAGCCTACCAGCTCTCCCCCATGGGCTCTGTCATACTGATCTTCCTGACTAACCATGATCGTCATCTACTTGTTTTTTTTCTCCATTGTCTCACTATACAGTCCCCCCACTGGCACCATCCTACATGCCACCTCTTCTCACTTATCCTTCTCGCAGGGGATGTGGAAGCCAACCCTGGACTCCCAAACGTGCATATTAACCATGCTAATGCTATCTGAACAGGACACTGCAGCCTCAGGGTTGTACACCTTAATGTGTGCATTCTCCCAGCTAAGTTCTCTGAACTTGAAGCCTGGGTGTCCCTCTACTAGCCACATGTCCTGGGTCTATCTGAAACATGACTTAAGCCATACCACAGTGATGCCGCCTACCAAACTCCCCGGCTACTCATTGCTAAGCCTTGGCAGAAAGAGGGGTGGTGGCATTGCACTATATGTGCAGGGCCATATTAGTGCCACCACTATTGCTTGCTTCTCCCCCTCCTCGGTCTGTGAATGGCTTGTTGCTGAAATTGTCCTGGGTGCATTGAAAAATTGCATATTGGCTGCTGCTACAATCCTCCCTCAGGAGGTGCACAGGGACAATCAAATTTCCTGGATGGCCTTGCATCTGCCCCCCCCCCCAGGGACACCATCATACTTGGGGATTTCAACCTCCACTGGGCAGAATCCCCAGTACCGGAATATGCACGCCTGCTAAGGATGCATCACCTTGAACAAGTCATCTCCTCCCCTATCAGAAACAACCCCCACTACCCCAACCACTCCACTCTCAACTGGATTACCACAAACTGTGCAGATCTAGTCCTCCAAGCAGGCACTATGGCTGACTCTATCAGTGACCACACCCCTACGTATATTGCTGTAACCACCAAATCAATATGCCCTCCCCACAAATTGCTATCTTTTAGAAAATTCAAATCCCAGGATTCGAACTTAGTGCTAAGAGATGCCTGAGCCATAAACTGGTCCTCATTCTACCAACTCAAAGATGTCTCCATGGCGGTGATGCCTTTTACGGAAGCTCTTTGCAACCTTCAGGACAAATACTTCCCTACCACCACCAGGAGGGTTAAAGGTGGTAACACCCATTGACTATCAAATGAACTTCTGGCCCAAATGAAAATAAGGGACAAAACCTGGCAAGCCTTCAAGGCATCCCCCCTTCCCCAATTATGGAATGTATACAGGTGACTTTGTAACTCCTTCAAGCAGGCTGTGAAGTCACTCAAGCGTAAATACTACACCAACCTACAAAACAAAAGTCTTCTAGCAACCCCCACAGTTTCTGGGCCTCAATTAACACCCTCCTCAACCCCAAATCAAATAAATTACAGAACTTACCTCCCCTTCCAGTCCCATTACTGACTCAGGCAAGATCATGGATACCTTCAATAGAATGTTCACTGATCTTGCCACCTACACCAGAAAACTCCCTCCACGGCCTCCCTCCACCCAGAATAAACAGCCATGCTGTCCACAAACATCAAGCCCTGTGTTTTATTGCAGAGCCATCATTCATAGTGTCACTGGCAAACTCCTAAAGATGCTACCCACCAGGGGCAGCCCAGGTAGCAATGGTCTGTATCCCACCTTTCTGAAATTCCTCTCCCCTGCTCTTGTAAAGCCACTGACCCACATATTTAACCTTGCCCTCTGATCATCTACTATGCCTGACTCATGGAAGCATGCGCATATAGTTTTTTTTTTCTTTTCTTTTTTTTTTATCAGAAAGGGTATAACATCATCCATTCTATATAGAAATTTAATTTTCCATTACATATAGCTGTCAGGTATTTAGTGCCCTTCATCATTTCAAAAATTATTTCTTTTTACATAGAGTCTAGAAAAGAGGTATTTTCCCTTTTCTTTTTACAGCTGCAGATGCAAGTCTTATTCTATCTTAACTCTTGTTAATTTATTTATTTAGAAAGGGTTGCCATATTTGCTCAAATTTATCCTCGTTATTTTATAATATATCATTTCCAATTTTACTGTATCTATCATACTTATTTTCCATTCATTAAATAGAGGGGGTACTTCAGTCTTCAATTTTTAAAAAATTAATTTCTTTGCTACTATAATAGCTAATTGCATAAAAGTCATCTGATTAATATCTAGTTCCTGATTGGTCATTTTAATAAACCCCAGGAGAAATTCACCTGTGTTGAACGGAAATTTAAGACCAAGCATAAGCTCAATAAGTTTTATGATATTAGTCCAACATGTGTCTAAAAGTGAACATGTCATGAATGTATGTATATTCGTATCCTTATCTCTTTGACATCTAGGACAGATATCTGAAATTGCCGAATTAAATGTATTAAGTTTAACTGGTGTGTAATATAACCTATGTAAAATGTTAAATTGGATTTGTTGAAATCTTACTGATTTAGAAACAACAGAAGGGATTTTTAAAATGTCCTGCCAATCTTTCATTCTTATTCCTGAACTCAGTTCTTTTTCCCAAGATATAGCGTATTACGTTGTCTGATAGTAAAGTTTCTTTCAGCAATTATACATTTTGCCTGTTGTTTTCTGCAGGTTTCCTTGATTATGAAAAAAAAATGTTCCAATGGTGTTTTAGGAATTTCCTTTTCTGAATTCCAATGCTTTTTAATGTAACTTTTTAATTGTAAATAAGGCATATAGTTTTTTTTTATTAATATGGAATTTTCTTGTCAATTCATAAAAACTAGCTATTTTACCAGTTATGTATAAATCTCCTATTGTACATATTCCCTTCTCAGCCCATTCTTTCCAAATTTTATTTAATTAAAAATGTTTAACAATGGATTATTTTGTAATGGCATTGACCCTGTAATTTTAATTTTAAAACCTAGTTTTTTTTAAGGTCCTGCCAGATTAGAATCAAGTTCAGCAAGTATCTGGATATTTGATTTTTGGCAGGCAACATTTTTACAGGGTTATCAAAAAGCTCTTTAAATGAAGGACATATGGTTGCATTTAATTCTATTAATTGCCAATGATCAAGGTCATGCTGTTGATACATATCTCGCAACCCCTCCAGTTGTGCTGCCCAATAATACCATTTAAAGTTAGGGAGATCCAAGCCTCCTTTTTCTTTAGAGACATACATTTTTTTTCTATTTTTAATCTAGTTCTTTTATTTTGCTGCAGAAAATCTTTCATTTTTTTTCTCATAGCTGAAAAAATCTTTCGGAAGAGCAATAGGCAATGTTTGAAATAAAAATAAGTAATCTTGGCAAAATATTCATTTTTATGATGTTTGCATGTCCCATTAATGTTAAAGAAAGGTGAATCCATCTATTTATATATTTTGATATCTCTGAAATCAATGGATTATAATTAGCCTTATATAGATCATTAACATTTTTTGTAAGTACTATACTCAGATATCTAAAAGAGGCTTTTGGCGTAAATATTAATTCCTGCCTTATTAGATTAGTTTCTCCCAATAATATCATTTCTGTTTTTTGAGTATTGAGTTTATAACCAGAAACTCTTGCAAATTGTTTAATTATATCTAATAATTTATTTATGGATTCTTTTAGACTTGAAAGATATATTCATATATATCATCTGCATAGAGTGAGATGGTAAAAATGTTATGTCCACATTTTATTCCCATTATGTTTTTCTTTATATAGAGAGTTAAGGGATCTATATATAGAGAAAACAAAATTAGAGATAGGGGACAATGCTCTTGGGTTCCCCTGTATAAAGGGAAATAATCTGAGAGTTTTAAGTTGGCACACATTTTAGCTTTAAGCTTAGAATATATTGTTGTGATCCAGCCAAGGAAGTTTCCGTCCGATCTTTGACAGGGTGGACAGCAAAAAAGACCAGTCCATCCTGTCAAAGGCCTTTTCAGTGTCTAGTGCAACCATAGCTGTGTCTTTTTCTTTAGTTAATACCATAATATCTAAAGTTTTTCTTATTGCCTGAGAAAGTCTCCTCCCCTGTATAAATCCTACCTGCTTTGGGGCTATCAAAGTATTCATTATTTTATTTATCCTATTTGCCAGAACTTTTGTAAAGATTTTATAGTCACTGTTTAGTAATGATATGGGTCTATATGATGAAGATAATTCTGGATCTTTATTAGGTTTTAATATCAGAATAATATGTGCATCATTAAATGAGTTTGGCATTTCTTTATTTTTGTAATTAAATTAAAGATAGTATTGAGTTTTGGAATTAGTATATCTTGAAACAATTTATAAAAAATTACTGTGATTCCATCAGGTCCTCGTGAAGAGTTTGTCGGGAGACTTTTAATAGCCTCAGATATTTCCTGATTCATAATTTCTTGTTCTAAGTCCCTTAATCAATTTATTGTCTAAATTTGGAAAACTAATTACTTTAAGGAACAAATCAATATTATCTTTCCCTATTAGTTCTTCATTGGAGTATAATTCTTGATAATATTCTTTTAATACCACCATAACTTCTAATAGGTCTGATGAAATAACTCCAGTTTTGCGTTTAATTTTAGCTATTACTTTATTAGCTTCTTCAGTTCTTAATTGCCAAGCCAGTAATTTATTAGGGAGTTCTCCCATGTAATAATATTTGGTTTTTGATCTACTGAGTGCAGCTCTAGACTTTTTTTCCATTAGAGTATTGTATGTATTTTTAGTTGCTAATAGTTTATTTAAGTCTATCCCTGCTTCTGTAACAATATATATCCTTTCTTCTTCTCTTAATTTTGTTTCTAAACTATGAATTTGTTCATTATATTTTGTATTTCTATGTACAGTGTATGTAATAAAATGAGATGTTAATGTTAATTTCATAGTGTCCCAAATGTTAAATAAAGACTTATCTTCTTCTTTATTATCCAAAAAATAATTAAGGGCCTTTTTACAATCCATAAAGATTGTTTGATCTTGTAATAATGTTTGATCCAGTCTCCAAATTGTATCTGTTTTAATGTTTCCTTGTAATTTTAGATCCCAGATTAATAAAGCATGATCCAAAAGGGTTATAGGTGCATAGTCTATATTTTTAATATAGTATAAAAGTGATGTTGAAACAAACATAAAATCAATGTGGGAATGCACTCTGTGAGTTAAGGAAAAATATGAATATCTTTCTTTTTCAGGATCACTAACTCTAAATGGGTCTATTATGCTCAGATCTTTCATATAATTTGTAATAATTTGGGGGGCCGCTACCTGGAGACCTATCTATTTCATTTAATGTTAAAATATAATTCCCGACTAGAATATAAGGGGCCGGATATTGTTAGTGTTAGAAAAAGTTCTGAGAAGAATTGGTGTGCATCTTAATTTGGTGCATATAATCCCATCAATGTGAATTCTTGATTTCTAAATAATAAGTTCAGCAAGACAAATCTACCATTACTATCCAGTTTAACTCTCTTACATGTGATTAATGAATTCTTTTGCAAAAAAATTGCAACCCCTCTAGATGATGAATTAAATAAAGAATAATAGCCTTGGACCTTTAATAGGAGTACAATATTTAGCATCTCACTGATTAAAGTGGGTTTCTTGTAAAATCAAGAAATCTATTTTTTTATCTTTATATATTTGTACCATGCTTCTCATTTTTACTTGATTTCTTAAACCTCTTATATTCCAAGAAGTACCTCTGCAGTTGTAGGACTCTTTTGATTCTGGCAATTTATTTATTTTTATTTATTTAGCTTTTGTTGACCAGGTATGTGCACTAGACAAATCCTGCCTATTTTCAGGCACGACCCGGGGAGGGGGATACAGATGAATGCCAACTGTCCTTGAACCAGATTAAGCTGTTGGTGGTATTTTTAGTGAATGAGGGAAATTTGGCCAGGACACCGGGGAAATTCCCCTACTCTTTTTGATAAGTGCCATGGGATCTTTAACATCCACCTGAACTACCACCAATCCAGGCAGATGGGACCTCGGTTTAACACCTCATCCGAAAGACGGAACCATATTTGCTGTATTTTGTGTTGAAATATTTAGGGCATTTCTTGTTTTTATTTTCCACCAAATTGGAAAATATCTGAATCATATTTATTATCTTGTTTTGAAACATATAAGTTAACCCATTAAACTGAGATTGAATCTCCTATTTTATTATTTTTTTCCTAACCAAAATCCACCCCCTCTTCTTCCCTAACCATGCCCTGGCTCCTCCATCTAGGAGCCTCCACATTATTAACCTTCAAGGTGGTGCAATGGACAGGTAAACTGTCCTCCACCCAAGTGTCTGAAGGCAGAATGAATCTGTCTGCTTCCTAGGACATCCTATTATATAGATTTATATGACTTAAGTCCCTTCTCCCAAAAGAGGGACACAAAAAAAAGGAAGGAAAGGTGGAGAGGAGAAAAAAAATATTTCTCTCTTCTCACTTCTCTCCTTTAATTAGTTTTATCAAGTTTCCCACTCCACTCATATTCTACTCAAAACTTGCCTCTACCCTTCTGTCCTCCCATCCTCTCCCCCTCCTCCCCGTCCCCCTTACTCTTTTTTCTTCCCCCCTTTTTTCCTCTTCCCCTACCCCCACCTATTCTCCAGTTCTCCCATTTTTTCAAAGCTATATGTTATCCATCTAATCGTTTCTCTATTCCTTACCAATCTAACTAGCTGCTAGAGGTAGGATCTGTTTTATTAGAAGTGGAAGGTGTGGGGGCTGTTTCTTCAAGATTTGAGCTGGCATCTACCCATTTTTCATTCTCAGAACACTTTGTGTCTTCTTTTTTTTCCTCTGAAGGCCCTCTTGCTGTTTTTATATGGCTTGTTAAATCTTCTGTTTCAGATAGAAATCTTTTTAACTGAGGATTCTGCTTCTTGGGGGGATGAGAAGATTCAAAGTCTCCCATTTAGGACAACTTTTAACTTGGCAGGAGGCAGCATTGTGAATCTGATATTGTTTCTTCATAATAAATTTTTGACTGGGTTGAATTGCTTTTGTTTCAGGTAAACTTGCTGCGGCAGGCCAGGGAAAACCTACATGTTCATATTTCTAACATGTATTCCTTTATTTAGCCTAGCCTTTCTTAAAAGGTCTTCTCTGTCCTGATAATGTAGTGGTTTCACAAATACATATCTTGGGGGTATTTCTTTTAAAATTTGGGCTTTTATAAGCTCTGTGTGCCCTATCCAATGTAACTTTATTTTTTGGGTATTCTCTAACCAGGGTGTTTGTTAACAATACTTCAAAGTATGGTAGTGAATTAGAGCCTTCTATATTTTCCGGAATGCCCCCTAGTTTCAAGTTACCTCTTCTGGCTCTTGTTTCCAGATCTTCTATTTTTTCCTGTAACTCCTTTAATTCTCTTGTCTGATCTTGAATTTGTTTGAATACAGGAGCAGTTTCATCCTCCACCCCACTAACTCTTTTTTCCAGTTCAGTCATTTTTACAGTACATTCAGTGTTTCAAGCTGTTTTGCTATTGCTGAGACCTGGCCAGAGAGCTCTCTGATCAGATTGTTAAGAGATTCAAAGCCTGATTTAATTTCATGCATCAAGGTTGCATTATGCTCTTCTTTATTTTTCACTTGCTCATTATCACTATTATTCATTAAAGGTGCAGCAATTGGAACTTCTTTTTTTTATTGCTGTTTAACTTCAAGTTTTACTTTGTTTCCTTTATTTTCTGCCATATTCTGGAGGCCTTCTGATGGCCTATATGAAGTTATTGATGTTTTGGGGAGAAGAAGCTGATGTTTTAGGATGTAATTCATTATTTTATTTGCCAGTTTTGAATCTACCAGTTTTTTATCTTGTAAAAGAGTCTGTTTTTTCTGATACTTTACTGTTTTGTCACATTTTTTTGTTAATTATAAAAACTTCAGGGGTAGATTTAATATCTACCCAGTCTGTATTTTTACTCTTTCTCCAGGCTCTCAGCTGATTTACTGAGCAAAAATTTTTTAACATTTCCTCTTACAACATATGACCATGTTGCAACAGTTTGGCCCGATAATTATCATTCATCCAGTCAAAAAAGAGCAAAGATATTTTTTTTCTCTTCCCCCTTCCCCCTAAATTACAGCATGTACTTTAAATAAGATTTTTTCCTTTTTTCCCCCCTTCCCAAACATCAACTTAAGCAGGCAAAGAAATGCTTTACTTATCGTAAGTGCAGGCACATACGTTTACTTCTGCATTTCATTCTCAGAAGATTTTTCTTCTTATTTCTACAAACAAAGCAGAAATTTACATAAAGCGTTATTAGTTTATCTATTTTGGGTAAGAGAAGAACCCACAGCATCCATTTACTTATCTGTTAGGCCAAAGTTGGCCGATGCTTGTTCTCTTCCAGTTTCCAACATTGAGTGTGGGGGGGGGGATACTAAAACAGAAGGCTGCCAAGAGGTATTTCCTCACCTTCTCCCCATTTCTGAGAAGTCAGTCTCACTGAGGGCCTATCAATTCAGCAAGTCAATTTTACTTTAACTAATCGACCAAAGACCAAAGACTGAGAACCGAGGGCACGGCGGTGAGAACAGGCTCCTGGACTTCTCGACACTCCATCACCAGCGGATATCCCATCTACCTTTCCACTGACTCACCCACTCTGGATCAAGAACCAAAACAGCCCCGTCGCATCCGAGCTTAACAACCCCCATCAATTCCACAAAAATAAACACTCCGCATGGACTGAGGACTGAGGGTATGGTGATAAGGACAGGCTCCCAGACTACTCGATACTCCTTTACAGGTGAATATCCTGTCTCTCTCTCCACCAACTCACCCGCTCTTGGCCAAACAATGCCATCAACAAAAGGGAAGAGCCAAAACAGCTCAGTCACATCTGAGCTCAACAAGCCTCACCAGTTTCACACATATAACGAGAGGAGAAGTCAGAGGGGTTGGGGACAGAGAGGGAAGGCAAGGCAAAAGTTCTCAAGTTTTGGCAACATGTAAAGGCTACTTTTAACATATCTTTACATTACCGCTTACAATTCTTTTCTTGGAACCAGGTGCTAAAAAGAAAAAAAAAAAACCTTTTTGCCAAAATTAGTATTCTTGTGTAAAACAAAGACACCCTGCATGAAGCAGAAAGATAAGCCTCCTCTCACTTGATCAGCATGTCTGCCATCTTGGATAAGCATATGCACATAGTGCCTATTTTCAAATCTGGTGATCCCGCTGCCCCAGAAAACTACCGTCCCATCTCCCTTTTACCACATCTAAGCAAACTATTAGAAAAAATCATTTACCACCAGCTATCCAAGCATCTTGATATGTACAACCTCCTGAGCCCCCTCCAACATGGCTTCCACAAACACCACAGCACCTCTTCAGTCTTGGTCCTTTTCTCCAACCATGTTCTTAGAAACATGGACATGGATATGGCCACAGGTGAGGTGTTTGTGGACCTATCAAAGGCCTTTGACCTTATTGACCACCACCTTCTCCAGTCCACCCTGCTAAACCTAGGCTACTCTCCGGACTCCACCCCTTGGTTTATCAGCTACCTCGCTAATAGATCCCAGTCTGTTCTGATAGGCAAAGATACCTCTGCTGCATTACCCATCCATACTGGTGTCCCCCAGGGCTCCATACTGGGGCCCTTTTATTCTTACTGTTCATAAATGATCTTCTCGCAGAAAGCATAAACTGTAATGCATTCCTCTATGCTGATGACCTCATCATCTACCATAGCGCCAAGTCCATCAAATCTATATCTTCTATACTCACTACAAACTATGGATCAGTTCAACATTGGTTCCCCTCTAAAAAAACTCTTGTAAATGAGAAAAAAACAAAGACCATGCTCTTTGGCTCAAAGCCATACCTTGCAAAGGCCACCAAATCTAAAACCTCATTACATGCTAGCCTGTTGGCACAGCAATTAGAGTTTCGCTTGCGGCACGGTGACCAGAGTTCGGGAATGGATCTGGGTTGCTGGAGGGCCAGCCGCGTGGAGAAGAATGGAGCATCCCAGGGGCTGCTCTCCTTTCTGGGAGGAGGGTGGGGACACCTCCAAGTGCTTGACGTACCCCTGGCAGAATCCGGGGGTACCACAGCTACTGGCGCTTGACAGGATTCAGGAGGCGGGGCAAACGCAGGATGTCATTGTACATCCCCACTCCCTGTGCACAACAAGGGGGAAAAAATCCCTGCTCCCGCTGCCTTAATGACACCCGCTCTGGCTGCATAGGCTCTCAGGCCAACTCTCACCTTTCTTAAGTTTGTGACACCTTTGGTCAAGGTGCTGGTACCCCACCCTGGAGGGTAAGCCAGGGGGTTCAGGGAGGGCAGCTAATATGAGCAGCTGCAGCTGGAGTCCATGACCAGGCAGATAGTCCTGGCATGGAATGCAGGACAAAAATAGAGAATTGAAAAAATATCTTGTTACACATAGTCATCCCTGCAGGCCCTCCTCTTGATACTGTATCCTCCTTCAAATACCTAGGAGTGACTCTTAATCCCTCCCTTACCTACAATTACCACATTTCTAACACTATGAAGAGAGTCCACTAGAAGCTGTTGGTAGCCTACTGTGTTAACCGCCTCCTGACCCCAGAGGTTCGTCTTGCAATTGCCCAGGGAAATCTACTGCCCCTACTTGACTATTACTCCCAAGTGTTCTCCTCCATGTCCTCCTCACTTCTTTCTCATCTCAATATCACATACAACTCTATCTGTCACTTTACCCTTCAGGTCCCTTCCTCCACTCATCACTGCTCTCTATATCAGTTCTTAGGCTGCCTCTCTCTGCAGGGAAGTTTTGAATATGCAATGGGCTGTTTAGTCAGCACCTCTCTCAGGAACTCACATAAGTCCCCGTACTTGTTGCTGCTCATTGACAGGGTGGTAACTCAGTGTTTCAGGGTCTCTTCCATTCCCCACCCCCGGTTGTCACCCATGTATCTATAGTTATGGAGAGCAAGGCTTTCTCTGTCTCTGCCCCCTACCTTTGTAACAGAATACCACCTGCTACCCTCTCATCAGTCCTTCAAATTGAAGCTAAGAGATTGACTCATGTCTCAGGCCACCTGTGCCTGCTCCCTTGGAAACACCCTCACCAGAAATCTGCCTTTGGGGCCCACTGCACTATTTGCCTTACTTCCTAAGTACTGGCTACTACATATACAACTGACATGTTTTTGACGCCGTTGAGAAAATGTTGATTGCTATAGTGTAATCCCTCATGCACTTTATTTGTAAACCTTGGACTGGCTGAATAATGTCTTGGTTTGCTGTAAATGTATGTCCTAGTTATCTGCAAGCAGAGAAGCATCATTTTATTTGTCATGAACTAGTTTTTTATGTCCTTAACCACTATTTTTAAGATATGATGTTTATGTAATACAGTGAGTACAGTGGTATCAGAAACAGTGATACATGTTGCTACTGTATTATAACTTGTACCTACTGTCTGTGCACTGTATGGCCTGGGTCGCAACTGAAAATGGTCCTTTGGATCAGTTTGCGCACCTGGTTATCAAACACATAAATAAATAAACATAGGGATCTTGCTTGATCCTTCATTAAAAGAGAACTGCACTGAATCTAGTAGTCATTTTTCCCAGTACAAGTTTTTTTTTTTTTAATACTGGTTCATAGTCTGTTATTGCTTTAGCTATACAGGCTTCTTCTTTATTCTAGTGGGTGGTTTGGATTTCCTTGCTGCTAAGAACCATTGGAGAACTGTATGATGTAGTTTATGTTTTGTGGAGGCAGTGTAGTGCAGTGGTTTAAGGCTCTGAGCTGCAAATCTGGAGACCTGGGTTTGAGTCCCACAGCCCCCACTTGCATACTGTGTGACCCTAAGCAAGTCACTTAACTTCCCTGTGCTCCCAGGTCGGTCTTGTAAAAAAGCTTTCAGCTTAGTGTGCTACTCCTGGTTAAACAACTAAATAAATAAAAAAAAATGTCCCTGCTTTGCTTTTCTTTTTTTTATAATTAATCATCTTTATTGTTTTCACAAACATCCCAACCACATAAACAGAAGCTGATGAACAGAACTGAAAGCGCAGAATAAAATCACATAGAGCAACCAATTGCCAACTTCGCACTTTCAATCGGAATATAGATCATCCTCCCTCCCCCCCTCACTCCACCCCCGCCAAGGTTACACATAAAAAGGAGCCCTGATTTATCAACCCTGAGGCATTCTAGGCGCCAGGTTTCCAAGCCATAAGGAGCTTCTAAAGAACTCCAGAGTGATACATATGAGTTCTGTCTACCATGCATATGGGCAATATGTTTCTCTAATTGGCGCAAGGTACATTCAGGTACCACTCCATCAGGGATGGGGGTTTATCACTTTCGACCAGTGTCTTAAAATTGACAATTTGAAGCAGCTGAAACAATGCGACATTTGCCTTTTAATCTTGGGGTGCCTGCTGGAAAAGACACAACAAACATACTCAGGGTGAACATATTAGTTAAGCCAAGGATAGGGTCTAAGAGATTATTAATGGTACTTCAAAAGACCTGCATTACAGGGCAAGATCATAACATGTGGTATAGAGTGCCATCATCCTTCTTACATTTCCAGGAAAGAGACGTGTCCTTTGCCCCATGCCTACGTAAATGAGATGGAGTTAGATATAGATGATGCATTGTGTTAAAATGCACCATCCTAAGCCTATCCTGTTTTATGCATTTATACATTGTACACCAGAGCTTTTTCCAAAGACCAGGAGTGTCCGGAATATCTAACTCCCTTACCCAATAAAAACATACCCCTGAAGGGAGTCTACAAACCCAATCCTGAAGTAGCTTGTATACTTTAGAAACCAAACACGGTTGGACAGCTATAGCGAAAAGAGCATCAATATCTTTAACCCCATGGACAGCTGGGGTCACCTGAGGGAAAACAGGGGCTAGGGCCTTACTAATTTGCAACCACTTAAACAAATCCCGGTCCGCAACTCCGTAAGACCTGATCAACTGATTGAAGGGCAGAGGGCTACCATGCACCCAAAAATCTGAAACTTTAAGGTGACTTATCTGGGGCCAAAAAGCCGTGGCCACAGTAGTACCCCCAACCTTAATATACGGGTTTTCAAAAATGGGTTGGTTGTCTGACAGATACCATTTGGTCCCAAGATAGTTTTGCAATTGTTGAAAGGCCTTTAATGACCATCCCATAGAGTTATTTTTCAGAGGTTTAGGGGTAGCCGACGGGGAAACAAATAGCAGGGCTTCAAGGAGCTTGCTTCTTCGTTAAAACCACGCCGATGTCTACCCATAAAGGTAGATAGGCCGGATGACTACCCATTCACTCCAAAAGCTCAATTTGCAAACATGCTGTGCAGCATAATATAGGAAAAGAGAGGAGCAGCTAAGCCACCTTTAACTTTGGGGCTGTCAGTTTAAGATAAGATCTGCGGATACTCTTCCCCTGCCATAGAAAGGAATTGAACACCCTCTGTAAGTTGGAAAACCACATTTTCGGAAGGTACACCCCAAGCATACCCAGGGGGTATAATAATCTAGGTAGAATGTTCATTTTTAAGATGTTCAACCTACCCCAAAGAGACAAAGAGAGCAACCGCCACCTGTCCAAATCTCCCGATATGGTTTTGACTAGGCTGCCTAGATTGTTCCTAATCATTATGCTCATTTCTGTGCTAATGTTTATGCCCAAATACGTTAATGATTTTGCCTCCCAACAGAAGCCAAAAGGCAGCAAATCCGCCTTTATAACATTATTATTTAAGGGGAGAATCTTCGTCTTTACACGATTTAACTTGTAATAAGACACCTTGGAGAAAGAATCAATTTCCACCAAGATAACTGGAACTGAAGTCTCTGGGTTTTCAATATGTAATAACACATCATCAGCATATACCGAGTGTATATAACTGGCTTCCCCCACCTGTATACCCTTAATAAGCGGATTTCCTGCCAATCTATGCAATAACGGTTCTAGATATAAGTTAAATAATAGCGGGGACAAGGGGCATCCTTGCCTCGTACCGCCTAACTTTATCACTGGTGACAATATCCCGCTGCACTTAACTCTAGCAGAAGGAAGGAGTATAAAATTTGCACCCATCTCAAGAACACCTCTGGCAAGCCAAAGCCGACAGAGTGGCAAATAGGTAATCCCAGGACACTCTATCGAATGCCTTTTCGCATCTAAAGAAACGAGCACTGCTGGGGTTTTCTCTTTGGCAACTGCAATAAGGTGTAATAGTTTCCTCAAGTGATCTTGGGGTGATCTCCCCATCATAAAACCCACTTGTTCCCTACTAACCAACTTGTCCATAACTTTGGACAGCCTATTAGCTAGAATTTTTGCCAGAATTTTAATGTCCGTATTTAGGAGGGATATAGGGCGATAACTATCCATACTAAAAGGGTCCTTCCCCTGCTTCAAAATTAAAGAGATCGTCGCCTCTTGAAAACTAGGATCGGATAGTCCATTATCAAACCAATATTGGAAGACTTCCAACAAAATTGGAGATACTAATGGGAGACATACCTTGTAAAAATTGCTGGGGAACCCGTCAGGGCCAGGGACTTGTCTAAAGGCATCTGTTGGATAGCCTGATGAATCTCTAGAGCCGAGATTGGGGCACTCAAGAAGGCCGTTTCTCCCTCAGCTAGTTTTGGCAGTACAACTGAACTGAGATACAAGTTAATATCGTCTGCCGAAGGTTTGGATTCCGGATCCACCGCATATAACCTCTGGAAATACGACCCGAAGGCCTTCGCCATTTCCCCTGGGTCCGTACAGACCTGCTCACCCTGCCCTATGTGAATACCCGCTATGAAATGAACTGAATCTAAATGATGGATTCTCATGGCGAGTAACTTCCCGGCTTTCTCCCCTATGTCCAAATATTGGAGCCTCGTCCGCAAAAGGGCCAGTTCCACCTGCTGCAATATTAAACCAGAGTATCGGGCCTGCAACTGATGAAGCCTTGCCCAATTTGCTCTAGTCGAAGAGCGGATAGACTATTCTTATGTCCCTAATTGAAACTAGCAGGGAATCCAATTGCTCCCTCTGAGTACATTTCTTTCTAGAGGCCATCTTAATCAGTTCTCCCCTCAAGGAGCACTTTAAGGCAGCCCATACTAGGTCCCTTTGGACCACTGAGCCTTGGTTGTCTTCCAGGAAGCCCTTGATGAACTCTTAAATGTGTCTCAGGGAGGATTCCTCCTTCAGCATCTGACAGTTTAGTCTCCATTGCGGAGAGCGTCTACACCCCAGGGCTAACCGGTACTCCAAACTGACCAGCGCATGTTCAGATATTACTCTAGCAAAAATATCCACCTGAGTTACACCGGGCATTGCAAATGAGCTAGCCAGAATATAATCTATTCGTGAATAAGTCTTATGTACAACAGAGAAAAAGTGTATTGCCGTATCACAGGATTAATTATCGTAAACATAAACCAGAGCATTACTAATGAGATCCTTCAAGGCCCTTTGTGCTGGGGATAAACCTAGCCTCTCTTTACATGATCTATCTAGATCATTTTGAAGAAATAAGTTCCAGTCCCCCAATACCGTAGCTTTTCAGGATTGGATACCACCAGACGCAGCAATCTCATGAAAAAGGCTGGGGAATCACAATTAGTCAGATATAGAACCCAATAATATCGTTGTGATTCAAGCAGACCATGTATAATGATGTATCGATCTTCAGGTCCCAAACCTCATTCACTAATTTAAAGGGTGTTCCTTGCAATAAGGATGGCGACCCTCTTACGTGGATGTCTCGCCCCAAAAGCTTGCCCTACCCAAGCCCTTCTAAAGTAATAGATGTCGCTTCTTTTTAGATGTGTCTCTTGAAGAAACACAATTTGTGCTCCCAATTGACATAGGTGTCTTAATATAATTTGTCTCTTAACCCTATCCTTGGCTCCTTTGACGTCCCAGCTAATGAACTTGTATAGGTTGCTCATTTAGCTCAACTATAAAACTAAAAGAGAAATGCATAAAGAATGTCTCGGCTAATTGTGCTACAGCACTCTTTAGGAGTTTACAGGCTCCCTGACTCAATGAATCTATGTGCTTTGCTTTTCTATTGTTGTCACAATTCATCCATGTTCTACTATAGAACTCTGTGATTGTAAGGGACATAAATTACATCATTCTAAAATGGCACTTCACATCAGAGTGTAAATCAGAAACACCCACTGAGGTTTCTAATAGGTCCTTATACATGAACCAATTACAGAATTTAAACCAGTGCTTAAAAAACACAGATTCCATTGTGGAACAATTATTTACAGTTTAGTGCTGTTCCCAGATTGACAGTGTACAGTATGTCAAACTGTAAACTGTATGTTGGGTATAGCATACTGAATTCAACAACCGTTGACTAAAGAAGCATGACTGTCTACTGCAAGAAGTATGCTGATGTAAGTAAGTAAGTAAACCTTTATTTGTATAAGGTGCCCTTCCTGTGCTCAAGTGCCTTTACAATGCACATTAAAAAAGAAGATTTCATAATATTACACTTAAAAACAAATAAAACATATTAATACACACTCAATTGGTCCCTGAAAATGCCTGGTTAAACAGATAGGTCTTCAATAACTTTTAGTGCACTTAAATGCCGGTCATGCAGACCTCTGTGAATGGGATACTGCAGATAGCAATATTTGTAGGTTTCAATCACACTCAACTCAAATGACAACCGATACAACCTGTACAGTAAACATGATTGGTTAACACCAAAGAATAAAAGAACATTTGATTTAGGGCTTTTTATGTAAACTATAATATGTTCTGGTAAACCGCTGGGTCTTGGCAACTGCTTCAAGACCCTGACTCTGCTAGGTCTGAGTCCCTTAGATCTGTTGACATTTGACTTTGCCATTTGTTAAGACCAAGCAAGGGCAAATGTATTTTGTCTATTTTGGACCCATGAATCGGAATACCTTTCTTACTGATGCTTGTAGGTCAAAGACAAAAATTCAGTTTAAACAAGGTCAAAACTATACTTACTTGCACAATTTCCTTATATTTGCTCTGATTAAGATATTTACCTTAATTTTGTTTCAGTAACATTTTCTGATATGAAAATATTTGTACATACCTGTGTATAATTGGCTGTATGCTTTTTACTGTTTTTCTGCATGAAGTGTCCATTGTGTGCTTTAAAGTTTTGTATTCTTGTACTCAGGTCACACCTAAAAGTAAGCCCTCAGCCTAGCATGGCTTACCCATTTAGCAAAAATTAATTAAATAAAATATACTGGATGGTTTGTGATTTGCACAGAGGTTGAGGTGAGTGCTGACTTCCTTTGGCTTGTACAGTAGTTTAATTGCAGTTGTGTCCTGCCCTGGAGGCCAAGTCACACTAGTGGTAATATGTGCTGCCTCTGAGGCAGAGCCTGACAAGTGGCAGTAGGTGCTGCCTTGGAGGCAGAGCCTGGCCATTGTCAGTGGGTGCTGCTTTGGAGGTAGAGCCTGGCTAGTGTCAGTGGCTCAGCAGATAGCACACTCACCTCTGAGGTCAGGAGATCAGAAGGCTGTGGGTTGTATCCCCACACCAGGCACTTGGGTTAATATCCCAATACTGACACTGCAGCGCAGCATGAGGGGGGTGCTGCACTCCTGAGGTGCTGTCTTTTGGACGAGACATTAAACCAAGGTCTCATCTGTCTGTTCTGGTGGTAGTTCGGGTGGATGTTAAAGATCCCATGGCACTTCTGAAAAAGAGTAGGGGACATTTTTATTTTCATTCAAAAACAAAATACATTAAAAAAAAAAAAACAATGTATACAAGAAATCACCTATTTGGTAATACATGTTTCCAACAAAACAATTCTAGTATTTCAAACTTCAGTGTCCCATTAGTGAAAAGCGACAATACCCACCTTTTACCCCAACCTATCAACTTTACATATTCAATCACCATGTGCCTCCAAAAGATCAAAACTATCTTAATCAATTTATTTATTTATTTATTTATTTATTAATTAGAATTTTGGATAAATATCTTTGGGCCAATGGCTGTTTTATAAAGGTTCCATGTCAGTATACAAAGAATAGAAGTACAGTTTGTGTGAGATTAGCAGGCAAGCAGTTTGAATACAAAATTCAGTACAGGGTACACATGGTCTAAAAACTACAGGTAACATAAATAACAGTTTGAACAACACAACCAGGCATATATTTAAGAATGATGAGTCACAATAAACAATATTTACATGAATTAAAGCTGGCAGAAGGGCATTGTCAAAGGGGAAAGGGAGAGTGGAAAAACTGAGTTGCTGCCAATTGTGCTAGGTAGGGTAAGAAAGTGGGAGAGAGTGGGTGTAGAGAGGGTAACTGGGAGGGAGATAGAAGGAGAGGTGGGTGCGAGGCAAGGATTGGGGAACAAGTGCAACAGTGGGTGGGGTGAGCAGATTAGAAAAGGGAGAGAGGAAGGGAGTTGAAGGAGGGTAAGAGAGGAAGGTGGTGGACCAGGGCTAGAGAGAGAAGCAGGTGTACTGTAGATATGGGGGTGGGGGAGGGTTGTGGCAGGCAGAGGTGGTGATAGTAGAGAGGTGCAAAGAACAGAAGCGACTACCAGGGAGGTTAGGAGAAACAGTCACGGGTGGCTCTGGACACAAGCATTTGACGTAGCTTATGTTTGAATGAGCAGAGGGTGCCGAAGTTGATGAGTTCACTGCCCAGGGGAGTTAAATATCTTAGGAGCTCTACCTGCAAAAGACAGTTGGCTTTGGGTGGTGCAACAGCAGAGAACAGACAGAGAATAGTTGTCAGAGCTTCTTGTGTAATGGGGGTGGTTGGCTGGGCTTAAGAGAGACTGAACCCCAGGGCGCACGAGTCCCATCAATGACTTTTTTGCTAGTAGGCAGGTTTGGAAAGTAATTCTTCCCTGAAGTTGTAGCCAGTTTGACTGTTTGTAGAGGTCGCAGGTATGCATGCAGTGAGCAGCACCAATAGGGAGTCTGCAGGCCCTATTCAGCACTGTAATGATTCGCCATAGTGCTGTAGGTGTGGCTGCTCTGTAGATAACAAGCCCATAATCAACGATGGAGACAATAGAGCTGTGTATTGCTAGCTTAAGGGTGTCAGGTGTCAGGCAGTGTCTTTGTTTATAGAGAAGGCCTATACAGATATTTATGGATTTTGCAACTGAATCGATATGGCTGGAGAAGGACAAAGTAGGGTCCAGGGTTACACCAAGGTATTTGAAAGCCTGTGTCTGGTCCATGGTCACACCCGAGCTGTTTTTGATAGCCAACAGCTGGTGTTTATGTTTGTTATGTGTGCCATGGAACAGCATAGTCTTTGTTTTTTTGTAATTTATCACTAGTTTCTGTGAGTCAAATCAGGTCTCAACTTGCTTGAAACTTTCCTGCAGTTGTTTCTCCAAGAGGAAGAGGGCAGAATTCTTAGAAAAGATCACTGCGTCATCAGTATACAAAAAAATGTTTTCATCACAGGCAGAAGGGAGATTATTCAGGAAGATGCTGAAAAGAAGGGGTCCCAAGACTGGCCTTTGGGTAACACCAGCCCGGACAGGTAGTTTGGAGGAGAGGAAGTCACCAATCTTAACTTGTTGTGACGGGTTGGAGAGATAACTGTTGAACCATTATAAAGTATCATGTGAGAGCCCTAAGTTGTCAAGCTGTTCCAGTAGTAATGGATGGTTGACTGTATCGAAGGCCTTCAAGAGGTCTATAAAGGTGGCACCAGCAAGTTGTCCTTGGTCTAGTGCTAGATGAATGTGGCCTGTAAATTCAAGGAGGGCAGAGGTGGTGCTATGTCCTTTGCAAAAGCCATGTTGCTGTGGGCATTGCAAGTTGTATTTCTCCAAGTACTCCACCAATTGGTCTGTGATGATTTTTTCAAGAGCTTTGGATAAAGGGGGTAGGATGGAGATGGGCCTGTAGTTACAGTGTAATGTCCTATCCCCAGACTTGTGTATTGGGGTCGCCAGGGTGAACTTCCACTTGAGCAGGAACTAGGAGAATGTGAAGGACCAGTTAATAATCTTGGTAAGAGGGTGCAGGACATCGTCAAGGGTGAGGGTGATGAGCTTCAAGTCAAGTGTGTCCCCGCTTGATCTGGATTTTCTGAGCACCTTGAGGAGGTATTTTTTGGCATCCCTTTCAGTAACTGCCTTGAAATAGAAATGTGGATGATTTGTATCCTGAGTCTGTTGATATTGGGAGGCCGTGGTTTGGTTGGTGTCAAAGAAGTTAGAGGGAAGCAGATGGCTGAGGTCAGTGAATGCCAGACTGAAAGTACTGACAATTGTGGTGGGGTCCAGTGTGTTGCTGCCATCAAATTTTAGCATTTTAGGAGTTGCTTTGGACTTTTTCCCCTATAACTTCAGAGAGACTTTGCCAGAATTTCCTTCCATCCGACCATGAGTTTGATAGGGTGCTCCTGTAGTAGCTGGCTTTTTCAGTGTGGATAGCTCTGGTACAGGCATCCCTGGCAGCCCTGTATGCCTGAAAGTCTGCTTGGTTGCCAGAGGCTGTAGCAAAAGCCCATAGCAGGTCCTGAGCTTTTAGTTGGTCTAGGAGTTTGCCTATGATCCAAGGGTTGTCAAGGCCTTTAATTTTGCATTTCGTAAAGGGGGCATAGATATCACACACTGCATTGAACTTTGAGATGAAGTATTGAAGCGCAGCATCAACATCCAGAGCTGTGTCAATTGGGGACCAGTCTTGTTGTTGCAGGAGTGCCTTAAGTGGTAAAAGGTGTCCCTTGATTAGCATCCGACTGTTGATAGTTTTCATGGGGGATTTATTGAATTTATTTGACCATATGCACTGGACTTGGGAATGGTCACTAATGGCATCAGGGAGAACTGTAGTGTGGCTAATATAGTCAGGGCAATTTGAGAGTAGCCAGTCCAATAAGGTATTAGTCCCTGTTCTATAGTTGATCCTAGTGAGTGAGGTAACTGCTGTGTAAAATGTGCAGCTGCCAAGGCATCCTTGTAGTTGCTTGCACTGGGGGCAAGCCAGTTGACATTAAAATTCCATAGCAATATAACTTTCTGAGTTAAACTTTAGACTACTGATGCAGACAAAGAATGGGTTCAGGCTTGTTGTAAGTTTGGGTGGAATATATACAGAGGTTATTGTCAGAGCTTTGTTATGGGCCCCAAGAATGACTTTAATAGCAAGGACCTGAAGCTCATCTCCATTAATGGGTAGGGTCAGGGCATGCCCTGTCATAGAATCTTTAAGATAAAGGGCACTTCCGCTCCCTTTTTTGGATAGTCAATCCTGCTGAAAGATAGTATACCCAGGTATTGGCACAGCAGTGTCAGGGATAATTGGAGACAACCAAGTTTCAACTACAGATAGTACATCTGGGCTATGCTGTGCTGTCCAGGCAGTGAGGGCATCTAATTTTTTGGTAAGGCTGCAGATGTTGATGCTAGCCCTGTTCTTCATTGCTCCCTAGGGGTAGCTAGGGGTGGTCCAGGGTTTGGGGTGAATGTTGCCTGATATTAGCAGGAGTAGCAGTATTAGACTTTTTAGGAGTTCCTTAAGATATCGGCTGTGACCGCTACGTGCACTTTTTCCCTTATACTTATTCTTAGCTGTTGTCTGTCATGACCTGATTCCCGATAGAATGAACAGGGAAAAATAGTTTGATGGTAGGGTCAACCATGGGCACAGTAGCATGTTTGTGTATCCTAGTATTTGGGAGAAGAGATGAGTGTTGTTGCAGCCAAGACTACTGGTGACCATTCCACTTCTGTGCAAGGAGCTATCAACCAGGCGATCAGAGATTGGTTGCAGTGGGCATTTAAATATATTGGTAGTGTGGGATGCCAGTAGGGTCAGAAGGAGCAGGTGCAGCAGGAAGAGGTTAGGCTGCATTCTTGATGTAGTAATATTAAACCATGCAGATAATTATGTTCAAGGATATGCAGTATAGTAATCTTGTCCAAAGTACCAGGAGTCAGATGATGAAAAGTAATCAAATCCACAGGAAAAGTTCCTTACTACATATTTCATTATGGTACTACTCATAAATTTCCACTATCGTTTTTAATTAATTCAGTTACTTTCTTACCACATTATACTTTATTGCTAACTTAACCCACCCACCCTATATCTTTCCATAACAGGTCACAAAAAACTCCAGTCCCATTGTTTTCTTTTCATAGTAATAAATTTTTATCTAGCTCATCTTGGATTTTAAATAACATCCTGTATGTGCACATCTTCATTCTGAAGAAACCTTTGGCATCACACCTGCCACAAGGACCATTTTATACAAGCTAGTATAACATATATTGTACTTTTCTTCCACTTTTCCCAGCCATTGGGTATTTGTCCTAATACTAGCAGGTCATATGTCATATTCTGAAAGAGCTCTTCATTACATAAAGCTGCTAGGTCAACCCAGAAATGTTGTACATATACACATTAAAAAAACTGATGCTTCATCGTTTTTATTTGTCCAACATATTGCTTCTCACCACATCCTCTTTCTTCTTTCTGTTTATGCATCTGATTGTCTTTTACATTCTGCTTTTGGTGTCCACTTAATCATATTACATCCTGCATTTTCAATGGAATTCTTGGTTCTATTATACTGGCTAACAGTATATCATTATTTATTCCAGACGAAACCTTAAACACTGATTCTTCAACATAACATTTTTCTGAAATTAGCTTGTAATATTTCTTTTTATCATTGTTTAAAAACCAACAGAGCTCAACTCTCCAAAGTCTTATATATTTTAGAGTAGTTTGTATATAAGTAGGTAGCCTTTTTTCTGAAACATGCCACTTACCTCTTCCCCATGCCATAAGAAATTCTGCCCTCATAAACTTATACATAATTTTCCCTTTCCTTCTGTCTCTATCACTAAAGGCCTTATAGTACTGTGAAAAAATTACTGAATAGAAACACCAAGGGCTGAAGCATATTTAATCCACCTGTCTGCCAGGCTCCCATATGTGTGAGCTCTTTGGCTGGGTTTAGTCTACTTCCCCAAAGTAGGAGAAAAAAAAGGCCCATTACTTTTGTGTGCATATTATATAGTAAGGGAAATACATGTGAAACGTACAGGAAAATGGGAGCTATATAAGCCCTAATCAGGAACACCCTGTTTTTCCTGGTCATTTTCCATGACTTCCAGGATTGCACTTTCTGATGAGCTTCCTCATAAGCTCTATTACAATTTAAACATTCTGCTTCTTTCATGCAGTAGTATGCGCCTACCATTTTAACATTTTCTTTTATCACTGGTATCGGAAATTCTACCTCCTCCTGGGCAGCTCCCAATGTCAATACTTTGCTTTTGTCTTTATTGGTTTTTATTCCTGTTACCTCTGTCAAATCGTCTATTACCTGGATTACCTTCCTACCTGATTCCAAATCTGCAATTGTAAGTATGCAATTATCTGTATATGCTATGAATTTTTTTAAGGATATCCCTTTTTCTGCTCCGTATTGGTCTGATATCCTTTGCTTCTTCTATTGTCCGTAAAACCGGGTCCAAGCCAAATACATATAACAATGGACTCACTGGACATCCCTGCCTGACTCCATTTTTCAAATATACAGGGATGCCAAGGTGTCCATTTACAAGAGGTGTTACCTGTACTTCTGTGTATGTTGTTTGTAATAATGCTATCATCTGATATGGAATGCCATAATGCTGTAGGACAGCTCAAATATGCTCTTGTTTTATAGCATCAAATGTGGTCTCTTGATCTATTGTAAGGATGTATCCGTTCAAATCCATTTCTAAGCCCTGTTCTACTATCTCTCTAATGTATGACAAATTTTGGTTAATCTTTCTCTCTGGAATTGCACAGGTTTACGCCGGAAGTATTAATTTTTGTGCTACCTTCGCTAGTCTGACTGTCAAAATTTTTGTTAAAATTTTTGTAATCTGCTAACAATAGACTTAAAAGTCTCCAATTTTTAATATTTTGAGGGTCTCCCTTCTTGTAAAGAAAGACCATCACCCCATCCTTCATACTAGGCACTAGCCTATTTTCAGTTCTGATTGCTTCATATACCAGCCGTAACCATGATGCTAGTGTCTCAATGTACTCCTTGTAGAAGTCATTGGGGATTCCATCCCTCCCTGGAGTGGTGCAAGAGGTTAACTTGGCTACTGCTCCTTTAATTTCTTCTAAGGAAATAAGTGCTACCAACTCCAATTCCTCATTCTGAGTTAAGTGTGGCATATCTAATCGCTAAAAAAAGGGGTCCCGACTGACTCTCCCCCCTTTTTGAAAAGCTTCTTGTATGTACATCTGTATTATATGCTGTATCCCTAGTCTATCCTCTGTTACATTTCCTGTCCCATCCTGGGTCCCTTGTAAAGCTAAATGATATGGGTTTACCTGTTATTTCGTTCCTTTGGTCATAAACTTCTAGTGCTTAGACACTACTTCCTCTTTTTCCTTTTGATACCTATACATTTTTTCTTTAATATTATTAAGTTGGTCCATCATATTGTGTCCCGTCAGTCTCATCTGAGTTATTATTTTTAGATATTTTGCCCTGAGCCCTAAATAATGTATATAATTACTTTTCACCCTCGTAGTAGTAATTGTAATTAGTGAAGTTTTTAAGTCTCTCTTTGTGTCTTCCCACCACTCTATGGGACTGTTGTACAGTAAGCTAATGTCTTCACGGATTTCTAAGAAATCACAAATACTTTCCTTAAGCATTTCTTCCTGTAATATTTCAATATTCAATTGCCAGTATCCTCGACCAACAGAGATTTTCTGTTGCTGACCTATAGTAACTTGTACTGCCATGTGATCAGAAGTTTGTAATGGTATTACTGTGACAGCATGTCCTGTCATTCTCTCTCTCTGACATAAACCAGAAATCTATCCTAATGGACAATTTCCCTTTAAAAAAGGTATGTTCTGGGGTAGTCAGCAGTGTATCATATATATCCCTTAGTCCGTTTTGTTCCAAAATTTTACTTAAGATGTTTGTGTCATTAAATATTTTTTCTGTCTTTCTCCCATAGTCTCTGAGTAAACTCACAATTGAAATCCCCCACCACCACCACCACCACAAATTCAGCTTGGAGGTATGTAAAAAAAGAGCAATTTTTTTAAATAAAGAAGATCTTTCAGCTTTTGATTGGAGCATATAACTATTAATTAGCCTATACGAAATCTCATGCAGGATAACGTCCATCATCAAGGCTCTACCTGGACACACATCTATTACCTTTAACACCTTCACCTTAATCCCTGCAAACAAGATTCTTAAACTCATGAATTGTTCTTCCCCTATTGACCACAAGGATGGGCCCCACCTCCAATCCCTTTGTGCAGCCACTATTTCTGGCAAAGTATGCATCCTAGTGTCTTGTAAAAAAATATTTGACCCTTTCCCACCACCAGGCTTGCAAAAGTGACTCTTCTTTTTTCCTGCGCTTTAGTGCTATCCACATTTACAGTAATTAAGGTAATTACCCCGTCCATGAACTAACATTGGAAAGGCACAGTACACCTATAAGGCCTGCATTTCACTTTCATTTTTTTCTTTTTACATTCGCTTGCGAGCATGCGCAAGGAACGTTTTTGGAGAGTAACACACTTTGGAGGTGTGCCTCTCCTGCTCAATCCACTGCTCCATTGAGCAGGCATGGTGGTCCTGCACCAATGGGTGTGGGAGCTGTGTATGACAGCGGTGGTCTTCGCTTCAAAGGAAAACACCGCTGTCATACACAGAGCTGGTAGGCCTCACGCCCCCCCCAAAGCTTTGGTGCCACACTGGGAGCCCACCCCAGCGTGGCAAACATCCTATGTCCTCTGCCGACGGAGGTTCCCAATCCCCCGTCAGCTCCACGTCCCCACAAGGGCCCCCCCAAAGCTTTAGTGCCATGCTGGGAGCCCACCCCAGCGTGGCAAACGCCCCGCTGCCATCTGCCAACGGGGTGCCCAATCCTCGTGGCTCCACGACCCCAAATGCCCCCCAAAGCTTGAGTGCCATGCTGGGAGCCCACCCAGCATGGCAAATGTCCACGTCGTCTTTTTTTTGTTACCTAGAAATAAAACGGTCCTCGGCGCTTCTCCTGAACCCCTTCCCACAACCCGCACCCACCCACTGCGCACCCTGCCTCCCACACCTCCCTCACCCCATACTTACCTCTGAGTTTAGCGACGATCTTCGTGGACCGGGAACACGTCTGCACTCTTCAAAGTCGATCACGAACTGAGGAAATGCCGGAAGCTGTATAATGGGCTAGATAGGTGGGGTTCAACTTTATTGATATTTCAGGTATTTTTAGATGAGACCAATCATGGTGATTCTTCATGACTTTTCAGAATGATGTCGAGCAGCTGTGTCAGTGGCAAGATTTCGCAGTCATCATGCGTGAAATCACCCTTTGGGCTGAATAACACCATGACAGTGACATCATTCATGAGAAGGTCCCAAAACTCCATGTTGAAAATTTGGTAAAATTCCTAAAATGACTGTTTACTTAGCTGCCAGCTAGCAGTTCCTACGCAGGCTCATAAGTTCGTGAATTTTCAATATTTCCACTCCAGATTTTCAACATTGCCATTTTACCACACCTCCTTATGAGCAGTACAGCTGTCATTTTTCACATCCTGCCCAAAATGTGCTTCTGCCCATGTAGCGTACAATGGCGCAGTTGGTGTGTGAAATCAATGTATGGGACACATTAAAAAAATCACCATGACACTGTTCATTAGCAGAGGTTTTAAAATGGCTATGTTGAAAATTTGGTGAACAAATTCCTAAAAATGACTGTTTTACGAGCGTGCGTTGCACAGTTCCTACGCACGCTCGTAGGTTTGCGAATTTTCAATATTTCCACTCCAGATTTTCAACATTTCCATTTTACCACACCTTCTTATGAGTAGTATAGCTGTCATTTTTCACATCTCACCCAAAATGTGTTTCCGCCATGTAGCGCACAATGGCGCAGTCGGTTTGCGAAATCAATGTATGGGACACATTAAGAAAATCACAGTGACACTGTTCATGAGCAGAGGTCTTAAAATGGCTATGTTGAAAATTTGGTGAAAAATTCCTAAAAATGACTGTTTTACTAGTGTTCATTGCGTAGTTCCTATGCATGCTCGTAAGTTTGCGAATTTTCAATATTTTCACTCCAGATTTTCAATATTGCCATTTTACCACACCTTCTTATGAGCAGTGCAGCTGTCATTTTTCACATTTTGCTCAAAATGTGTTTTTGCCCATGTAGCGCACAATGGCGCAGTCAGTGTGCGAACTCAATGTATGGGACATATTAAGAAAATCACAGTGACACTGTTCATGAGCAGAGGTCTTAAAATGGCTATGTTGAAAATTTGGTGAAAAAAATCCTAAAAATGACTGTTTTACGAGCACGCGTTGCGCAGTTCCTACGCACACTCGTAAGTTCGCGAATTTTCAATATTTGTACTACAATGACTTCCAAATACCTAAACAGCACATAGAAGCAAGCAATATTCAGCATTGAAAAATGCTTGTTTATTTTTACATTCGCTTGCATGCATGTGCAAGGAACGTTTTGGGACAGTACTACTTTTTGAAGGTGTGTGACCCTCCTGTCCAATGCAGCGCTCAGTGTAACGTGTGCAACCCTACTGCACCAATGGATGCATGAGCTGTCTATGACAGCAGTTTGGCTGCAGTGGTCTTCAGTTAAAAGAAAAGCACCACTGCAATTAGTGGTGGTAACGTGTGTGTATTTAGCATATTGACATCACCCTTTTCCCTCTGGCGGCTAATAAAATCCCTCCCACTTCCTCCCTCTGCTGCCATCTACCCTGCTCCCTTGTTATTGCCCCCACAAAACACATTGTATGTGCAGATGGAATGCACAGTCCCCATTGTCTCCAGGCACCCCCCCAACAAACACCCAGGTGACATGCTGGGAGCCCACCCCAGCATGCCCATTGTCCCTGTAAATGGGAAAACTGTCCGGCAACATCTTTTGTTTTTTTAAAACCTGTGAAAACAGAAAACCATCCCTCGCTGTGTCTTGTGCCCCCTTCCCGAACCCACACCCACCCTCTGCAGACCCCACCTCCCCCTTGCCCCATACTTACCTCTGGAGCCTGGCACAATGATCTTCAGTGGAGTGGGAACACGTCTGCACTCTTGAAAGCAGAACGCAAACTGAAGAAATGACGGTAAGCTGTATAATGGCATAAATGGTTTTTTTTTTCCAACTTAGGTGGCTATCTCGGGTATTTTTGCAAATTTTGGCACCACATTTTCAACAGGGGGTTCTTGGGACACCACCTCATGAATTCAGTTACTGCCATGTGAGTTATTCGGTCCACAATGGTGATTTCATGGTCACTGCACAAAATCACCTTTTGGGATTGATTAACTAAACAACAGTGTCACTGTTAATGAGGTGGGCTTCCAAAATCCTATGTTGCAAATTTGGTGAAAAAATGTCAAAAAATGACTGTGTTATGAGCGTGCGTTGCGCAGTTTCCACGCACACTCATAACTTCCAGAATTTGAAATATTTTCACTCCAGATTTTCAACACTGGCATTTTTTCACACCTCCTTATGAACAGTACAGCTGACATTTTTCACATCCTGGCTGAAATGTGTTTTTGCACATCCAGTGCACAATGGTGTGGTCACAGTGAGAAATCAATGCTCAGGACAGATTATGAAAATCACAGTGACACTGTTCATGAGCAGAGGTCCCACAATGCCTATGTTGAAAATTTGGTGACAAAAGTCCACAAAATGACTGTGTCATGAGCGTTCATTGCACAGTTTCCATGTACGCTCGTAAGTTTGAGAAATTGTTGTATTTTCACTCCAGATGTTCACCCTTTCACACCTCCCTATGAATGCTACAGCTGTCATTTTTCACATCCTGCCCGAACTGTGTTTTTGCACATGTGGAGCACAACGGTGTGGTCGCTGTGGGAAATCAACGCTCAGGACAGATTAACAAAATAACAGTGGGACTGTTCATCAGCAGGGGTCTCAAATGCTTTTATGAGGTGGGGATAACAAAGAGGTCATGCTGAAAATTTATTGTGCAAATACCAGCAATCGCACAGGGCATTAGGGTAAAGCACCATACATGCCAAACACCACTGCAAATACCTGCAAGCGAACGTTCGGCATTGACAAATGCTTGTTTTTTTTGGCTTAGGCTTGTCACCTATGCAGGTTCTAGTATAGCTTCAGGTTGTGATGAGGCAATTGAAGATACATCCGATTGCACCCCATCCTCTTCTTCCTCTTGCTCCATTAATACATCATAAGAATTCCTTATGAGTATACTGTCAGTGTCATTGTTCAAGGTCTGAGGTTACACAAATTTTTTTGCAGTATTGGACCTTGTTACCCTCTTGAAGGTGGAATCATGCAAAATTTCTGGAGGTGGCATACGATTCATTCTGTCTAGACCCTCTGGACAGGATCCTGTATCTCCTGATGACTGTTCTACCTCCACCGAGGGGGGGGGGGGGGGGGTGTCATATACAATTTCCACTGCTGATTGCTACTCATCCATGTCCTGGGCCCTCCTCTCAGGTTCCAAGGCCTGTTCTCTAGCATCAGGTTCTTTTGATAGTGTGGGAGGGGAGGACACAGGCTGTTGTACCTCTACCACTTCTTGTTCAGGAGTTTCCTTTCTGGGCCATTGTCTGCAGTTTGGGATCTGCAGGGTTCAATTGCATCATCAGCTCATGCATCCTTATTTTTTCCTTCTGGGCAGTGGCTACATAAACATTTTGTCCTGCCCATAGTGCTTGATTTAAACTGTTATGCGAAGCCCAGGAACAATTTTGGAATGTGTGACTATGTTTCTCACACAGAATGCACCATAATGGTTGATTATACTAAGCACTAATATGCCCCACTTCTCCACATACCCACACTTTTGTTTTTCGCAAACATTACTTAAATGTCCTATATCCCCACACTTGTAGCAGGCCCTTGGTTGCTCAAGGTAAAAGACCACCCCTCTGTCTCTCCCCAAAAAGAAACAGTTCGGAAGATGTTTGGTTATTCCATGCTCTAGCATTAATGTGGCCTTATATTTCCAGCCCCTGGTCCACAAATGTTCCTCATCCAGGATAGGTTCTGGATATTCATTAACTGTAACATAGAAACATAGAAGTTGACAGCAGACAAGGACTGCAAGGCCCATCCAGTCTGCCCATTTCTTTTTCTACTTTATGAATGTGCCATCGGCCTTTGCTCTGTCAATGGCTTATATACTCATACTCATCTGTATTGCTCCCTTATACCTATCCCATGCCTGTTTGAAGCCCTGCACTGTATTCATATCCACCACTTCCTGAGGTAGGCTGTTCCATGCCCCCACAACCCTTTCTGTGAAAAAGAACTTCCTCACATTACCCCTTAATCGGCCTCCCTCTAATCTCATGCTGTGTCCTCTTGTCCTGCTATTTTTCTTATACTGAAACATGTTAGACTCTTTCACCTTGTTAATGCCCTTAAGGTGTAGGAATTTTTTGATCATATCACCTCTCTCCCTCCTTTGCTCGAGGGTATACATATTGAGCTCCATTAATCTGTCGTCATATGTTTTCTGATGCAGTCCCTGCATCATTTTGGTTGCCCTTCTCTGGACTGCCTCAATTTGGTTAATGTCCTTGTGAAGGTGTGGCCTCCAGTACTGCATGGAGTACTTCAGATGGGGCCTAACCTACTCATCTAATCTTTTACAAATCTCTGGTAGTACCCACAGAATGCTAAGAAAGACTGAAGCATTTTCAAGTTGGTGGGTCTAGGCCACGTGGTAAGAGCTTTCACTTTTTCTAGATCAGTACTGATACCTTGATCAGAAACAATATGTCCCACATACTTCACAAAAGTCTGGAGGAGCTGACACTTGTCCAGGCAGAGTTTCAGACCATGCTCCTTCAGTATGTCCAGTACCTTGAGTAGTTAGTTTTTATGTTCTTCCAGTGTTCTCCCAAACACTGTCAAGTCATCCAAGTAAACTAAGACTTCTAAAAGATTCATGTCACCCACCACCCTCTCCATCAGGCATTGAAACATTGCTAGGGCACCAGATATTCCTTGGGGCATTCTCTAGAACTGGTAAAATCCCAGTGGACAAATAAAAGCAGTCTTCTTCTTATCTTCCTCAGCCATTGGTATCTTGCAGTAACCACTGCGCAAATCTAGAACAGAACACCATCTACTACCTATAAGGCTGTCTAAGGTGTCTTGCACTCGAGGCATTGTTTATTGATCAGCAACTGTCCACTGATTCAGGGTGCAATAGTCAATTAACATTCTTACTGCATCATTCTTCTTCCGGGCCACCACTATAGGCGAGGCGTAGGGACTGTGAGATTTAGATATTATCCCTGCCTTCAGGAGTTCTTGCAAATGTCTCCTAACATCTTCAATATTTGTGGGGGCCAATCTTCTTGACCTTTCACGAAATGGGCGCTCATCATGTAGGCGGATATGATGCTCTTCTCCTTTCGCACAACCCACATCCCACATCCCATTCATGGCAAGAAAATACATCTGATCTGTCTACCAACTCCATCTTTAATTGATTCTTACAGTTGGCGGAAATGGGAGATGAACTGAAACTGAACACCCCTTCATCCAGTCGAGTAGTCTTCTCTGGAGAGGATGTGGCTACAACCACATCAGCAGCATACAGATTGGCTAGTACTGTACCAGAGTGCACCATCAGGTCCTTGTGAGTCTCATTCTTTAGCTTTATGTTGATTCTCTTGACTATCACATCAGTTCCAAGCAGCATTCCTTGCTGGACCATCAGAATATTTGGCAGACCTCTTCCTGGTGACTCCACAATAACGATTTGGTCTGACAGCAACTCCTTGCAATCCACAGTTCCTTTCTTCACACACTCAGCACCAGGGGGTACAATCAAAGGATCTTTCCCTTCTCTTTTGATAACTCTGACAATCTCCTCTAGCTGGCAGCAGACCTGGGGGTCTCTATCTCTCTCTCTGGCTTTCTCTCTCTCTCTCTCCCCCCAGGTGGGCAGTACCCACAGTGGCATGAATTGATAAAGTCTGGTAGATTCTTTCCCGTCTTCTGCAGGCACAAGTGAGCCAGGCATCCAAACATATTGGCATTCATTCCCGTCAACTCCAGTGTCTTGTCCAATATCTGGGCATCAGGACAAATGAGGGCTAAGGTGTGGATCTTTTGAGGGACTCCAGCAAAAGTCTCTGGGAATTCAATTTGCACAGTGATGTAGCCATCATAGGGGTAGCTGGCATTGCTCAACCCCCATACAGAAAGTCCCTCTAGAGGCTGCAAAGGCAGATGCTATAAGCAGCTCTGGTAAAAAGATTTATAAATGATGATGACCTGTGACCCACTGTCCAGGAGGGTGTCACACGGCAATCCTTCAATAGAAATCTTGATGGTAGGAGTGGGACCCATCAGTCTGAATGGTAATCTGTTTCTGATAGGTGCATTAGGGCTGTTCCATCTTACGGAGCTGTTCAAACTCGGAGTCCCGGGCTGCTCCCTCACTGGGCTCTGTTGTTGTTTCCCTGTGGCCGTTGCTGTCTCTCCCATTTCTGATTCACTAGCTGCTGATTCTCAGGACTAACACAACCTTGTGTAATATGTCCATCTTTGCCACAGTGATAACAGAACCAGTCACTTCTGAGTACAGTTGCGGATCGAAGGCTGACTCTTTAAACAGAGGAAGGATTCAGTGGGCATCCACACCCAGGTGGCAAGGAGCTGGCTTGTGGGTGAGGCGTCTGTGTCATCTGTATGGCTTTGACACACTCATTGAGTTCTTTTACCTGTGTTTTCAGGTCTGATATATCCTTTAGTTCTTGACTAGTTTCAGCTTGAGGCTGTAAGGGGAAGGATTTCCCAGTAGGCACTCACAATGAATTGGCAATGTCTTCCTGTGACTCTTCTTCTCTCACCTCATCAAAAAGCTGTCTGAAATTAGGAGGGTTGGCTCGGCGTTCTTTTAGTCTTAAAGTTATCAGAGTCCAATGGGAATACACAGCACCTCATAAGATTTGGTCAACTCTCATTTTGGCAACCTGTGCAAGGTAACTCCTCCAGCTTCAACTATTTTATGAACCATTGTCTCTACATGGGTCATGTAATGGGACGGTTTCTCTCCCACATTCTTGGTGGTGGTTCTCAGCTGCAAAATGAGGTCTTCATTATGCTTAACTGCTACATAGGAACTTCTCAGTATGGTGAGATGGTCACTAGCAGTGCAATCTGGTTAGCTGACTCGCAGTGACCAGATGACCTCCAGTGCCATACCTCTCAGACTTTCCACTATGCATTTGCATTTCTCATCATCTGAGCATTTCCATACTTACACCATCTGGGTGGCTTGACTAATCCAGCTCTCATAGTCATCCTTACCTGAAGGCATGGGAATAGTGCCAGAAAAAGTATACAGTCTTCTATAATGTTTACAAGGTGGCATCAAGTAAGGGGACCACTCAGGTCCTCCAACCCAGGGTTCGCCAGTGAGTTTCTTCTTTGTCTGGTAACTCTCTGGGAATATAGCTCTAATGTCTTGAACTGTCTTCCCCTCAGTGGCTAACAGCAAATGTAACTTCTTTTCAAAATCACTTGGTTCTTTGGGGTCTTCGGCAGGTGGAGCCGGGGCAGGCACAGGTAATTAAGACCCAGGGGGTGGAGCCTCCATCAGCAGGGAGCTGATCAGGCACTCTGGAAGGATCAACATCCTCTTGGCACTCTGTAAAAATGCTATGGGATTGCTGAGCAGAACTGTAAAGCCTCCCACATTCGATAACTATTCCTAAACATTTTATGCTGCCAAGGACACTTTCAACACGGTCCCTTGGGGTTGCATCAGGGATCCCTTGTACCAAAATTGCTTTTTTCAGATCAACATCCACACCCTTGCACCAGTATTGCAATGACATACGATCCATAATGACTTTTGAAATTTGGGAGTGGGGGTACCAGACTGTTCCCAATATAAAGAGAGGGATACTGAAAAGCCCCCAAATCCCAGCAGTGCCTCCAATTTTGTAGCCAGCCCTTCCCTTCTACCTACACACCCACCTGCAAGTGGTGCTGCCTAAGGGATATAGGTTGAACCTGGATTCGTGGTTATAATTGGCTTGGCAGGTGGCATGGTGCCTCCACCTATTGGGATCCTTCTAACAGTGTACTGCCAGGTTGCTTCCCCACAGAAAATAAAATACAGCCCCCTCCCTTGGAAGCAGGTAAAACAATATACAGTCCCCTTCCCACTTTTCACTCTAAGTATGAAATATCACACTACACAATAATGCAAATAATTCAGTAATTGCAGTAAAATAAACAAGGAGGTTTATTTGGGGGCTGGATAAAGAGGTAAGGGGCAGTGGAAACAAAGGGTAATAAAAGCATTCAATAATACAAACCTTATACTCTATGAAAATCAAGCAGGATAACAAACCATTGTCATTCAGAATAAACAGTACTTTGCGTTCCAGAATTACCAGCCCCAGATTCATCCCCGGTGCACCAGTTAACCCCACAGTCCCTGTGAGCATTCTCTATTTGGTGTGCACACACTGAGCAGTTGCATGCCTGTGACATGGAAAAGCTGGGCACAGCACAGGTGAAATGGTGGGGTGCTGCAGTGCAAAGTACCAACCACACCAGGTGGTGTAGTTAAAACAATTTTATTCTTGGCTGTACTCGTTGCTAAGGGCATTACTAAGGTCATGCAGAAAGCCCAGATTTAACGTCAACTAGCTAGCTGAACAGTTAGAAAAGTATTTGTTTGGGTAAAACCCAGTACTCACGACTTTTGGTGAAAAGATGCAGGCTGTTGGGGAACATCTGCCCTTTGCAGGCAACTTGGAAGAACAAGCAGCTTGGAAGAACAGGCAAGAAAGGCATGGATGCAGGCAATGATCCTTTTCACCCCACAGAGGGACTTGTCTTCACCCTCCTCGACTATAGGTAGGCAGCAGAAAATCAAGGAAGCAGGCAGAACCCCATAGCATAGGTCCTGACAGGAAACTCAGTCTTTTTTTTTGTCAGGATAATGAGGCAGTAGCTTTTGTTACCTCAATCTCCACAGCAGAAAATACTTTCCTTCAGCAGGCTTTGATATTTGGGGCACCAAATATCCCAGTTCTTACAGCTGAGGCAAATCCCAAATCTCTGGGATTCACCAAGGTTGTAGTAGGGAAAGTCAACAGTTCCTAATCTGTGCAGAAGGCACAAACTGCAGGATTTTCTCTGACAGTAGCAGGAGCTGTCAAAAAATACTCCTTCTCCTTCACACTCTCACAGGAAAGTCACACTGGCAAACTGTAAAACTCACAATCTTCATGTTTGAAACTCAGCTTCTCCTTGGTCCTTACAACTCACGAGCCCTTCGTCCTGATTGGAGGTACTGCAGCTACCAATAGGATTCCACGCTGTCCTCAAGCAACCTCGGCAAAGATGGCCACCCTTGAACAATTCTCACAAACTCAGTTTCTTCTCTAAAGTGTAAAATATCAGTGGCACAGAACTGGCAGCATTTAGCTGCATGGCTAGCACCCTCCTGGTCCCTTCTGAGGGTTGCTAGGTCCAGGGGGCACAACTGGGGGACGGGAGCTGTGTCACTAGCTCTGTTTTGTAGGCTCCACAGGAGGAGCTGCGTGGCAAAAATGGCCATCCTTAGCCACAAGGAATTCTGGGACATGTAGTCCCAACAGGTACCATGTTGTCCATTACTCCCTGACCCACTGGAGGCAGAGGCAGGGTCGGGGAGTCCTTCAAAAGTTTTATTTTTGGTTTTTAGTGTTTCCCCCAACCCCTTCGGCAGTTCGGTGGGGCTGGGGAGATGAATCCCCTAATGCAGCACTTCTGGCACTTTTTCTGATGGCACTTGAGGTGCCAGAATGATTTGTGGCTTTGTTCAGGCTCCCAACCCTGCTGTGTGGCAGTTGGGGGGACAGGGCAGCAACCTTTGCTGTATGGCTCTCTGGCAGCTTTTCTTTAGGCACTGGAGGCACCGAACAGTCTATTTTCTGCTCCCCAGCCCCTTTGGCAGTTCAGGGGACGGCCGGAGGAACAAGCAGGTTAGCAGCTTGTCAGCCACGAAGATCGAGCGTAGGAAGCACAAAAGAAAGTTAATTGGCTCCCAGCCCTGACAGTCTAGGATCGAGCTGGGAAGTGAGCAGAAAGCAGCAGTCCCAGGAACTCCCAGGTGGCTTCAGGAGCCCAGGTAAGCTCCCAACTTGGGAGGGGGGTTACACTAGTGTATGTCACTCATGGGTACAAGGTCTGCACTAAATACCGCCCTTGTACTAATAAATCCTTGCAGCTAACCCCTGGACTCAGAAACCTAAAAAACAGTTACTTGTTCTTCTTCTCATGTCTGGTAATATTCAACCAAACCCAGTCCCACTTAGCAGCAATGGGTTAGGCAAAGATCCCAAACGGAAGCTAAAGATTGTTTCCCATAACATAGATAGCCTTCTACCAAAACTTGTACTGTTTGAAGTTTGGGTGGCACTTGTGAAACCTGATAAAATTTCTGTCACAGAAACATGGTTTTCTCCCAAAACCCCTGACACTGCAGTCACACTGGGTGCCTATAACATATTTAGGCAGGACTGCCAAGGTAAACGGAATGGGTGGGGTGGTTGCCTAATCAATCTAAGGGATGACCTACAAGGCCATAAACTTAACCTAGACAACTCCACGTGTAACTGTGAATGCATGGCACTTAAAATTCTACTGGGGAGGGGACTTAAATCACTTGTCATAATGTCAGTCTACATATCCCCAGGCAAACAAAAATTCGGCCTCAAATCATTTGCAAGATGCTTCAAACAAGCCAGCCATAACTGGGAAACTATAGTCACTGGAAACTTTAATATAAACTGGGCAACCAAATCTAGTAATGCCCATAAGGATCTGGTGGCCAACCTATTCCTAACACAGGTAGTTAAAGACTGCTCTCTTTGAAGGCAGTTTGCAGAGGCACTAAGGGCTTCTTCCATGATGAAAATTGTCTCAGCCTGTTACTGAAATCTCAGAAATAAAGGCTTAAGTTTGGCATACATTTACTGGCGTGAATCTGGTTCTTTATTTGTTATCTGTGCGCTAGTACCTTGGAACTAGTTAAAGACTGCACCTGGGCTGACTACAAAATTGGAACCAGAACTCTCATTGACTGGATACTTGTCACCCATCCGGAAAGACTAACTGAGTTCTCAGTCCTACCAGATTCCATCAGTGACCACTCCCCAGTGCAATGGGCATGGGGTCATGTCACTGCAAGTCAAAACGGTGTGGCTAAAAATGCCACAGTGAAAAAGCGCAGGACAATAACAGAGTCGGGTAAAAGACCGACCTGTTCAGCGCACCATGCCCATTGACTACAATGGGTTTTCATGTGTGTTTGCAGGGTGCTTTCGCCCCCCCACATCCCCCAGAACTTAAATAACTAACTCGGGGACTTCAGGGATGGGGAGAAACTCGAGGAGTTTTTTTTTTGTTTTTAAGTAAAACATCCCAAAAAGTTTAGAAAGGGAACCGGAGGGACCGAACCACGGTCCCAGGTCCCTCGACTGTGCCATGTGCTGGTGCCCTAGTCACTCCTCCATGGGAGTGGCTCAACCAGGCACCCAGCACATGACAACTTGTCCAGCCTAACATTCTGTGTGCAGTGGCAGGGGCAGCGGTATTCTCCTACCACTATTTTACCCCTGTTGCTGTAAGGTCAAGCGCTGTATAGACAGTGTGATTAATACTGCGCTGTCTTACATGTGCAGTTATCACCCAGTACCGTACAATGTGCTTGAACAGCTAAGCTCCCTAAGCGCTCCCCTAACTATCAACTGCAGGGTCATTTGTAAAGGCTTAATTGGTGATTTCAAGGCACACCTGACCCAGATGGATTGGAGCTATCTTGATTCCATCCCTGATATCGACATGGCCCTAGACTTCTTCATAAGTCAGTTTAATGCCACCTGCAACAAATTTTCCCCCTATAAAAAATGCAACGTATGAGGCACTGCAACAGGGTGGGTCACTCCTGCACTTCTAGCACAAATGCATGACAGGGCATACGATATGATACGATACAATACGAGCAGACTTGATAAACCAAATGGCCTTCTTCTGCTGGCTTCTTCGTATGTTCATATGAATGAATCTGGCTCACCTGGTGACCTGCAAAGCTAGAAAGAAGCCCAAAATAAGTGCACAGAGGGAATTGAACAGGCAAAAGTGACACACTATAAAGAACAACAAGTAAATAACAGGAGTAATGGGAAAAAATTCTGGGACAACATAAAGGAACTTTTGGGTAAAATGAATCCCCCCCCCCAAAGATGCTCAGTATTTAACAGGGCTGTTCCCCTTGTCCCAGAAGAGATAGCCAATATTTTCAGCACTGCCTTCACTGACCCCAGCTCTGTCCTCCCCTTCAGTATGGTGCTAGGGTCCACTGATAAAAAATGTAATGATCAAACTAATAGCCCTGATCAAAACCCAAGTTACTCAAAATTATTTTTCAAACCCATCACTATAGAGAGCGTGACCAAGCCAGGGAACAAGATGGAATCTTAAGTCCAGAGCTCTGCACCCATCCATTAATTATTGCTCCATTCTCACCCCTACTTTATTGCTACTGCCTCTATATCTACTGCCCAAGTGTCCGGAATGGCATCTAACACCAAAACTTTTAAAAAATAGGCACAGTTCTCATTTAAAGTGGCGGCTGGAACAACCGCACAGTCGGGCCCCGATCCACCAGTAACTTAAGCCGCAGGCAAGACGACAATGGAGGTGGCATCTCAGGCTGAGCCACAAGCTACAAATTCACCATCAGGCCCAGGTCCAATAACTGAAGTTTTAATTTCTGGCCTCAAATACAATTTGCAGACACAGATGCAGGTGGGCTTCACTAATCTTAACACTCAGCTAGTTCACATACAGCAGTCTTTTAATGCTATGGGCAAAAAAATTGATAAACACGAAAGTAGACTTACCGAGCTGGAGGAGTGAGTTATCACTCAGGAAGATGCCACTAACAGCTCGGACTCGCAACTACGGCAAGCCCTCTGGGAGATAGAACAATTAAAATCCATCCTACATGACCACGAAAATAGAGAACGCCATTGCAATGTGCAGCTAGTGGGGTTCCCTGAGGGCATTGAAGGTCGGGATTGTGCTGCATACCTACAAAAATGGCTGGTGCAGACAGTGTCTTTACCTGAGGGCACAACATTAGAGATTCAGAGGGCACATAGGTCTCCAGGTAAGCTGCCCAGGCCGAAGGACAGACCGCAACATATCATCACCAAATTCTTGAGGTATCCAGATAGGCAGTGAGTTCTGGTGGTGGCCAGGAAAGTAGATTACATTTTGGTAGATGGGAGCAAGATTAGTATCTTCCTGAACTATTCTTAGTGCCTACAGCAAGAGCGCCAGGCTTTTGCAGAGGTTAAAAAACACCTTCATGCACTGAAATGCCCCTTCTCATTAGTTTACCCAGCCAGACTAATTATTAGGGCTCCAAACAAGCCAGCAAAAGCTTTCACAGACTCTGCCCTGGCGCTGAAATATGTAGAAGCAAAACTTGAAAAACAAGCCCCGGAGACTTCAGATTTACCTTGTTGAGTAGCAACTTAAATGAGATAACTGCACTAAAGGTACTGCTTTGTCTTTTGGATACTGTCTGGTCCCACTGGGGGGAGAGAGTATTTCTCTGCCCGATCCATAATGGGCTATGCCCAGCCTATATAGGCTGGACCAGGGGCTTCCCCCTCCCTCCTCTGCCATATTTTACAGATGAGTCGGGTGGGGGCTGCAGACAGTTGTTTCCCTGTATGGATTTAATTGGAAGTAGACACTGCGGCCACACTGTTTATGGTCAAGGGATACTTAGTGGGAACACCTTATTTGAAGTAGCCAAGGAGGCGCCTTCAGGACACGGCCAACAATTCTGTTGATTGCCACCCCCCCCCGAAAAGACAAGACCGCATTACTTATGCTCTTAATGTGAAGGTTGATCCTGATGGGGAGGACAGTAGACCTAACAGACAGTGACTTTTCGACAGCGAGGTCCCCTACAGTGACTACAGCACCATGCCGCTGTAGAGAACCTGCTGGAACCTGGCACTGTCTGTTGAGGGTCCTGCAACCCCAAATCAGCTCTGACTCGGAGTTGATCATCCTAAGTGAGGGAGGTAAGGGGGGTGCAGCCCCCCATGTGGCAGGTTGGCCCCCCCGAAGAAAACACTTAGTGGCACTGGAAACCGGCAGCTGACTGCAAAATGCAGCTGACTTGCCGGTTTCACTGTCGGGGCGTTCGACAGAAATTTTGTCAAACACTCATCATGGATACCTGTTTTAAGCCATATTCCTCTTGGACTACGCAATAAGCCCACTGGAAGAAAATTGAAGGAATTCAGTTTTGTCTATAGCTACCTCCTTTTCCAGAGACTACTTAAATTCTATTTTTTTTTTATTTATTTTTGAATTTATCAGGATTGTTAAATTTTATGATACCTGGTTAGTGAGTTTGATAGACACCTGCAGAGCTACAATGAACATCAAATCAAGGCAAAGCTCTTTTTCAATGCTCAATTAAAGGCCAACCAAGTCAGTTGTTTAATATTTTAGGCAGTTTAGTGAGGTGGGATTGTATGCAGGGGAGGCGAAGTGTGGAATGATAGCCTGCGCAGGGCTGGGAAGAATACCTGAAGAGTTGTGCAATACTTATTTAGACAGTTTAGGTAAGATAAGACGCCACACTAATATATGGGGAAAGAGGCAAGTGATGTGTATGAGGTGTGGGGGTGGGGGGAAGCCAGGTTTGGTCCTGGTGGGGGGGAGGTCGGCTTGGGGTGGGTTCAGGTCAAGTGCATGGGGCGGTTTACATCCCGAATAGACTTGTCAGAGAAAAAGCCCTACAGGATGAATTTTGTTGGATGTCAGAGCACTGATTAGTAAAACTGTGGAGATGCATATGAGAGAGAGGGGGGGGACAGTGAAGAGCCATGACGCTGTGTACTTCAGACCAGGAGTTTCCTTCATCCCATGCATGAGGGCTCTGATAGTGGACATATGTTAGGGGGCTGCCACTGGTGCGTACAGCCTGAAGGCTGAGGGGGTGAGCAGGGGGTCTCTCCACTCTGTGTGCCCCTTGGTGAGGGGAAGGAGTTACCGTGACAGGCTGGGGGCCTGCTTGCCTCCGTATATATAACTCCCTAATTTAAAAGGATTTCGAGGATGGGATCAAATATCTGGGATGTAGATTTAGGTATGGGAAAAATGGATAGATGCCCTGGTTTATCCAGGATCAGGATTGATATTGGAGGCAGTTCTATCTATAGAGAGATATCAGGTAGATGGGGTTGGTGGGGGAATGTCAAATTCAAAATTTTCAAGTGCTTAAAATGTTAAATGGGGTGGAGTGGAACACTCCTGATTATGTCTTGCTTAAGTTGGAGGGCGTTGAAAGGGGTGAGGGGAAATGGTGTATCTGCTTAATGGTTATTACTTGTTCTTGAAAAGTTTTGTTTCAAGTTTTTACAGTTTTTTCCATGCAGTGCTCGATAGCCTATTTTATGGAGAGACCACTGGGACCCCTTAGGTCATTGCTATATATTATCTAATATTTTTGATATGGGCAGTCTAAAGATTGTGTCTTGGAATGTAATGGTCTTAAGACCATAGTTAAAGGAAAGAAAGTTTTCACATATATTTAGAAGGTAAGGGGAGATGTGGTTCTGTTGCAGGAAACCCATTAGACAGACAGTGAAATGACTAAGATGGCCAAATCTTGGGGAGGCACACCATTATCTGCAGGATTTTCCTCAAAAGCTAGGAGAGTGGCAATCTGGTTTCAACCGGGATTGCGAGTGCAGATTATCTCAACCACTAAAGACCCACAAGGTTGTTATATTATGGTAGACTCCCTGATAGAGGGTAGGAGGCTAACGTTTGTTTCAGTCTATGGCACAAACTTTGACTGTCCAGATTTCTTTCATAATTCAGCATTGATTATGATCCAGAATAGCGACTCCCTATATGTGGGGGGGGGGGATTTTAATATCTATTGGGATCCTAGGTTGGACCACTCAAACCCTCGGACCCACTGGCTGACTAAGGGAGCAGGAGCGCTATAGCAACTAGCTAGAGAACTTTCCTTGATGGAGATCTGGTGCCATTTTCATCCAAAGCAGAAGGAGTTTTCCTTCTACTGCCATGCCCATAAAATATGCACAAGGCTAGATTTGACACTCATATCCCCAGATCTGTTAAGGAGTAGTACCTCAGCAGAGTATGGCCCATTGTGCATTTCAAACTAGTTTTCTTTAGAGACTCAACTAATCATGAGGAGGGATACCCCATTGAGGAAACACTGGAGAATGGACCCCATTTTACTGGTTGAGGGGGAATATATGGTTAAGGGGATACAAGAGCTTTTTGAACACAATAAAGTAGAGGACACTTCAGCCATAGTTACTTGGGAAACTATGAAAGCCTATGTCTGGAGCCTCACAATCTCTTTTGCTGCTAAAAAGCATAAACAAGGACAACAGGAAGAAGACAAACTGGAAGTTCAGATAAAGGGTTTGAAGACCCAGATTATGGGAGGGTGACACAACTGTGAACAAGGTATAATTAAAAAGACTTAAAGGTAGATGGCACCAAATGTCTTCCAGAAACATAGAAAGACAGTTGCTAATTAATAAGACGGGTAATTACTTTGAAGAGGATAAGGCAGGTAAGTGGCTAGCTTGGCTAACCAAACAGAAACAGGCAGAGTGACAGATAATGGAATTAGAAGGTACAGATGGGGAGATCATGACAGACCAGAAGGTCATAGATTATATCTTCCAACAATTCTACCAATCATTATATACATCGAAGGTTCCTCTGGGAGCCATCCAAATTCATTCCTCCAAAATTTAGTGTTGCCAGAGCTAGACCCAGAGAAAGTGTGGGAATTAGAAAACCCAATTATGTTGGAGGAAATTTGGAAGGCCATTTGGTCTTCGAATACTGGGAAGGCGCCTGGTCCAGATGGGATCCCAGTGGAATTCTACAAAATTTTCTGGCAGAAGATTAGGCAATTAATGTATCAGATGATCCAAGAATCCTGGGACAGGGAGTCTCTACCAGACTCTCAAACTGTGGCTACCATAACGGTATTACCCAAACCGGGAAAAGACCCGTTAAAATGTAGTTCATAGATATATCCCTGCTAAATGTAGACTATAAAATAGTGGCAAAAGTACTAGCTGCAAGGTTGGAGGGAGTTTTACCTCTTTTGGTACATCCAGATTAAGGTGGATTTGTAAAAGGCTGCTAGGTTAAACATAATATCAGAAGAACCCTTAATATTATTTATAATTGGAAATCAGGGAGAGGGGGAGGAGATCGAGGCCTTCTCATGTTAGATGCTGAGAAGGCCTTCGATCGAGTGGAATGGCCATTTATGTTTGCCACTCTGGCCAAATATGGCCTGGGGCCAAACATTCGAAAATGGATAAATATTTTATATAACTCCCCCAGAGCCCAAATTCTCACTAATAACACTATCTCATAGACCTTTAGACTTTTTCAGAGAACCCGACAGGGGTACCCATTATCCCCTTTACTTTATCTTTCAGATGAGATGTTAAACCGAGGTCCCCTCTGCCTGGATTGGTGGTAGTTCAGGTGGATGTTAAAGATCCCATGGCACTTATCGAAAAGAGTAGGGGAATTCCCTGGTGTCCTGGCCAAATTTCCCTCATTCACTAAAAATACCACCAACAGTTTCATCTGGTTCAAGGTCAGTTGGCATTCATCTGTATCCCCCTCCCCCGGGTTGTGCCTGAAAATAGGCAGGATTTGTCTAGTGCACTTACCTGGTCAACAAAAACTAAATAAAAATAAATAAATAAATAAATATGTCCTAACATTAGAGGCCTTGGCCCAGGTGTAACAAACCTACCCCGGATATTGGTGGATATGTACATGAAGCAAGGGAACATGTCATCTCTCTGTTTCCTGATGATATCCTCCTTTTTTAGACTGTTCTATAAGGTCCTAATCTGGACTTACAGCTATATTTGAGATATATGGTCCGTTATCAGGCCATAAATCAACTGGCCAAACGTGAATGGCTTCCAATGGCTAATAAAGGCTCGATCATACAAATAGGTGGGGAATCCATTTCCCTTGTTCTGGTACTTAAGTATCTTGGTATATACTTCCCAAGAAAATGATCCATGTTAGGACCAGTAAACTATAAACCTCTCCTACAAAAGATTAAAACTGACTGTGACAGATGGACCCATTCCCCTTACCCTCATAGGGCGAGTTAATCTGGTCAAGCCGTGTGTCCTCTCCCACAATGACTTTACCTATTCCAGACCCTCCCATGTTATAGCCCTAAAAAATACACCAAAATATTAACTGATTATATTACTACTCTGCTAAGAAATGGGAGATGGCCTAGAATCAGGCAAGAAATCTTATGGCAGCCAGCAAGCAGGGGAGGGCTGGGCCTGCCTAACTGTTTACTTTATTATCTAGCTGCCGAATTAGCCTTTTTGATTGACTTAATTCCAGGGACTGCACAGAAGGGAGTATGGACATAATTAGAGGGGATGAGTTATGGGGCTCCTTTATGTGAAGTATTGTTCACTGCTTCCACACAGAAAAAAGTTGTTAAATATATTCATAACCCCTTTCTATGCTCTGCAATATGGGCTTGGCTAGCAGCCCACCAGGAGCTTGAGGTGGGGAAGGCTTTTCCCCAAATGCTGCTATTACATTTGCCCTATGGGAGGACTCTCAGATCCCTCCCCCATTATATAGAGCCCTGACATACTGGGAGGCAAGGGGCCTACACTTACTCTCTCACCTGTACTCCAGTGGAGTAATGAAGTCCTTCCAGGATCTAATCAAAGAATTTTGTATTCCTGCAGCACATTTTTTCGTGTACCTTCAGGTGACAAGGAGATTGTGGGGAGCTTTGGACATGTAGGATTCTTCCCCAGATCTTAAGTTATCCCCCTTAGAGGAAGTTTTACTGGGAGAGGGAGAGAAGCCAAGGCCCAAACCTATGGCACGGATATACAGAACTATTTTGAGTGGTCTCCAAGACCCTTTGGCAGAGGTTAAATGGAGTTGGGAGAGGACATATTTCCAACCTTGCTAACAGCAGGGGACTGGGATATCATTTTGAGGAAAGGGATGGAGTGTTCAGTTAGTAATAGACTCAGAGCCACACACTATAATATGTTACTTAAATATTGTTTCACTCCAGTTCTTGCCCATAAGATTAATAAAGAAAAGTCAAATCGATTTCCAAAATGTAAAAGTTCCTCAGGCAATTTCTTTCATTTGATATGGGACTGTCCCAAAATTCGCCAATATTAGGGGGAAGTTATTGCACTGTTGAGTAGAACTTTGGGAGACCCAGGAGACATAGATGTGGCAAATGTGTTACTTTGACTTTCATGTTGCCAAGAAGCAGGGAAGGACTGCCCACTCTAGAATTTGGGTGTGATAGTTGCTAAACAACCTTTAGTATTACAGTGGAGATCAGATAAAGTACCTGCGATATCCCAGTGGGTGACCTCCCTGCTTAATTGTATGAAATTGGAACATCTTCAATACAAAATAACCCACAAAGAAGTCAAATATGACTCCGTATGAGGACCCCTGGAGGCAGTGTTGTCTAAGGATTGGTTGCTTGCCTTCTAAATTGATTAGAGAGGATTTGCTTTTGGGGGATGGGAGGGGTGCCAGGAGAAAATGAGATCAAAGCTTTTCCTGTTTCTATAACCTTCCCTCCTCCTTTGGCTTTATGGGAGCTTATATCGTTAACATTCCAAATAGGCACCTCATAATGGAATATGATTGTGTCATAGATAGGATCAGTTTTACGTACCAGGGGCAGAATATTATCTGTAAAACTACCTGAGAGTGCAGCATTAAAGTTGTGATATATCTATATAGAATGAAGTGCTCATAATTTTAAATTTGATATTTAATTGCAGTGTAAGATTCAGTGGAAATTAAAGTTCTAACAGTAGCCAGCCCTTTAAAATGTAACAAGCCAAAAAAACTTTATGTATTTACTTAAGCAAAATGGCTCTCCAAACCATTGTTTCCTTTGTTACTGTATAACGTGTAAAGTGAAAGATATATTGTACTGTATGGAATAGAAAAAAGTTATAAATAAAGTTTACAAAAAAAACAAAAACTTCACTATAGTGGACACCCTCAAATATATAAAATGAATCCTGGGTAAAACTAGGGTTGGGGGGGTGATGGTGATACAATTGACATGAAGTTGGTGGCCTTGTCCTTAGAGGAACTTGCTCTTCCCCAGTCTAAAAAATGTAACTTCTCCCTGAAATTCTCTCAGTTCCTAGGAATCTGGAATACTGCACTAGTCACACCGATGAACTAAAGTGGTGACCACTTCAATGTTGCCAGCTACAGACCTATATCAATCTTTTCTCCATTGTCCAAGGCTCTTGAAAGAATAGTATCGGACAAACTTGTCACCTACTTGTGCAATGATAATATTCAGTGTAAAAAGCAACACAGATTCAGGAAGCTGCATAGCACCAGTGTAACGTGATAAATCCTCTAATATTATTGTATTCTATTTGTATTATAAACAAATGTGAATGTCTACTTAGGCACAGAAACAGGTTGGCTGCTGCAGTGAGTGACCTTTGACCTCAAAAGTCAAAATGTGGCTGAAAGCTTGAAAGCTACAGGATGTGTTAAATTGACAAGTGAAGAGGAACGCTAATTAAAAGTTTCATGTTCTGTCTTAATTAAAGCCTTCTGACCATCTACCAGGAGATAGGACCTCATAAAATATTATGATTCCTGCAGGAAGAGACCATTTGGTCGCAGAACCTTATTATCAGTCGTAAAACCTGAGATCACTCTAGCAAAACAGGAAATCAGCAGGAAGGCATCAAAGGGGATGTTCTGATAAAAAACTCATATTTTAAAAAATTGCTGACTGTTAATTTCCCTAATAGAAATACAATCTATGGGAGGCTCTAACTGTGACCTCACCAAAAGGGATGGGGAGATGCAGTTTGAAATGAACAGACATCAGAGGAAAACGTAACATATTATTCTGTACTCAGAGAGAGACTTAATTCTCTGGACTTTAGAAGGCACTTAATGGTAACATCTAGATAGGCAAGAACTTTTAAGTATTTGGGGTAGGCATATTTGTGTTCTGTAAATTCCAATTTATTTCATGTGACTGTAAGTTAGTGATATAATTGTTCTGTGTTTGATTTGACCTGTTTTACAAATTTTTAGAAACATTATTTTCCTTAAAATACTGCCTGTGCTTTTTTCTTAGTTCTTTTACATGTGATGCTGAACCTGTGTTTAAGTCTGACAGCTGCTAAGGGCTTGAATGTGTTACTAAGCTTGCTTAAAAGTAAGAATATACCTAGGTCTCATAGAGAGTTGTAAGGGTACATTTCTGGAAACCTGGCTGGGTGTCCCTGGGCAAAGGATTGTACTGCATCGCCCGAAGAGGGTACGTATCTGAGCCTGTTAACTGGGTATGCTAGCATAAGGTTCACATTTTAACCCCCAGGACTCAAGGTAGGTAATTCGGACCCAAAACAGACAGGAGTGTTACCCTGTCTGTCCTGTTCACACTACTGCGCTTTGAGGTTGGCATTGTGGGAGCAGAGGGCCTGACCTGTGGAGTGCATTTTTGACAATCAGTACTTCCCTTACTGAGTTCACCAACTTCCTGCATGAGGCCCTTGATGGTGGTCATCTGGTGGGTGCCATCTACATTGATTTGACAAAAGCATTCAACCTGGTACATCATTCACTATTGCTCGATAAGTTCCACACACTAGGCCTTCCCCTTGACATGGTAACCTGATTCCGTAGCTACCGCACTGACCATACACAACAGGTAAAGATTCATGGTGCTCTATCAGACTTTAAAAGCATCTCCATAGGGGTGCTGCAAGGTATAATACTAGAAGCTTGCCATTCTTTGAAGGTGCTTCTCTATGCTGATAATGTCATCGTCTTTACCAGTTGTATACTCCAGGAGATACTAACCAGTGACCTACAAAATAGCTTTGAGTTACTAGAGGAATGATTCAAGCTAAATAAACTAGTCCTAGCCAGCCTGCCAGTGCAGCAGCAAGGCATCCACTTGTGACACCAGCATCCCAGGTTTGTGAACAGACTCAGGAGTCAGAGGGCTGGCCAGGCAGAGAAGGACTGAGCACCCAAATGACGGCTTTCCTTCTCCGGTGGGGGGAAGGAGGATGAGTACCCAGTACATCAGCGGCCCCTAGTGGAGGCTGGGGAATCTGTAGAGACTGGTGCCACACAAGACGGGAGGTGGGTAGACGTCAGGCATGCCCGTTGATGTCATTGCAAGTCCCACCCCCCAAGGGAAAGCAGCATACAAAAATCTGGCCCCACAGATGATGTCCATCCCTCTGCCGCTGATCCTGCTGAAGACTCATGTCCACCGGGGGGAGGTCCCACTCCGATGGCCCCGCCCTGGGGGGCAAGCCAGGAATAATGACCATGTTTCTTTAGGAGGGGTGCCCACCTGGTGGCCCTGCCCAGGGGGGTAAGCCTGGGTATGAGGGGGCAGCATGCGGGGTGGGCAGCTGAAGCCTCTCCCTGGTATGGGCAGGGGGTGGGGTAAAAAAAAATAGTACTAAACTACAAGAAAACCATGACTATGCTGATCTCTGGTCCACAAGTGAAAAAAAAAAGTCTCTCCCCTTGCCATCTGTAATGCTAATGGTACTATATTGGATCAGGTTGATTCTTTTAAATACCTAGGAGTCACCCTGGATGATACTCTTTCTTTTTTACCCCATGTGGACAACATTTTTAGTCTTGCCAATAAAAAGCTAGGTGCACTGTACAGGCAATGCTTGAACTTACCTCAGAAGCCAGGTGCCTTGTAGTGTCCAGCTCGATCCTACCACTTCTAGATTATAGCCCCCCAGTCTACGTGTGCCTTCTGACTCTGTTCTTAACAGAGTCTGGCTTTTACTTAATAAGGCATGTCACTTTGCCCTTGGGGCTGATATTTTTTATTTTAGTCTTTGGTAACCAGGTAAGACCCACTAGGCACAAGTGCCTGTTTTCAGGGGCAACCTGGGAGCACTGGGGTGGTTAATTGATTTGCTCAGTCACACAGTATGCAAGAGGAGGTTGTGAGAATCAAACCCAGGTTTGCTGGATGTACCAAGCTCATTCACAGCTTGTTACTCTAACCTCTTGGCTCTACTGCCAGCCCCTGGCTCCCTCATAGCTGTTCCCTATATTCCCTAACCAACTGGCTTGTCCTCTAGGACAAACTAAGGTACCAGACCTGTCTGCTTGCAAATAAGCTCTGATGGGCTTTACCCCCTGCTATACAAAACCTCCATCCAGTTAACAAACTCATTGCTCCTACTATAACTGATAATGGTTTATCTTACCACACTATGTACCAGACATATTGTAATCTGTTGTCTTGCCATACTATGTATCTGATATATCGTAATCTGTTGTCTCTCTATCATAATGAGCTGCTGTGAAAAATGTTGACTAATATTGCTGTACTCCTTGTAGTGTATGTACATTACTGTTCATAATTGTATAATGTGTATGTCACTGCTTCATGTCTCTCTGTAATTAACCTCGGGTCACCCCTGAAATAGGGACTATCCGGTCTCAGTGGGTCTACCTGGTTATCAAAATGAAATAAATTAATATACTGCACCAGGCGTATGTCTAGGAACACCCTGATAGCACCCTTCAGAAAAATAAAGCAGAGCTGGCCTGGTGGTGCTGAAGGTTGAGGCACTGGTCGCTACACCTCGTGCCATGCCTGCAACCCGGGTTCGGGAATGAGCCCAGGTTGCCAGGGGTCAGCAGGGGTAAGAGAGGATTAGGCATCTGGAGGACTGCTCTCCTCTCTCGGGGAAGGGGGTTTGTTGTCCCTTTCATTGATTGTCCTCTGCTGATGGCCGAGGGGCAGTAGGGGTCAGGAGGCACGTACTGATGCCCCTGCATTGGTTGGGGAGGTGGGGCAGGAAGGCAGTGGTGGAAAAGAAGCCTGGCAGGCTCCATGATGGCCTGACACTTCCCGAAGGCCACTTCCAGTTTGTGGATTGGGTCTCTGGGGTGGGGGAGAGGTCAGCGCCCTCCTCCCTGGCCCCGCTACCAGGGGTAAGCCATAGGGGAATTTCCAGGGTTAGGCAGGAGCCGGAGCATGTGGGACTGGAGACTGAGTCCCTCTGGAAGGAGGGCCATAGCTGCCTGCCAAGGCTCCAGGTGGAAAACGAATAATAGAAAATAAAAAAAAAATAAACCAGGCCATGCATTCCTTTGCATTCAGAGCACCTAAATGGCTGAATGAATTTCCTGAATCCCTAGTGGATCTCCCCAAAGTATCCCTCTTTAAGAAAGAACTGAAAAAGGAACTCACTATTGGATCCAAATGTAATTTACAACTGACTTAATTGTATGTATGTAACTGATAATACTAGATATATTGTTATCATTGCCTTCTCCTAAAAGATAAGCTCATGTACGCTGTATTAGTTCTACCCTGATCATTACTGTCCTTGCTCACATGAAATGCTGTAACTTGGACTTGCTAAAGCTGATAATTGACAGTGCTCCACTGGAACTGCTGACGTTCGTATTTTAATGTTAATTTATCTGTGTACCTTGTCCTTGTCCTTGTCCTTGATATGGAACCTTTGTAAAAGAGCACTTGTGCTCAAAGGTTTATTTCTGAATGAATGAATGAATAACCAAGACGCCAGTTTCATTAAAATTATCTGCACGGGGCTGCTGAGCAGCCTAGCAGGAAGCAGCAATCAGACCGAGCTCCCAGGAGAAATTTGTTTTAAAATTAAAAACTAAGCCTTTTAAACTCCAAATTTTATTGCTCAAATGTGATCGAGAGCTAATTCTAGCCAACTGTCCCTGAAGAGTGCTAATGGCAAAATAAGGGAGCGGTGGCTGCAGTAGGTGATTTTTCAATCCGAAGAGACAGTCACATAACCGGAGGAAAGGCCTATGCAGCATGGAGCAGCAGTGGAATTGGTGCCAGAGTCAATGAAGGAGGCCTCCCTGACGAATATACTTTCTACCCTGCACTAGCTGGTTAAATCTGTACAGGAACTCGATAAAAAGTTTGGTTCTCTCACACCCCAGGTGTCAGCCTTAGAAACCCGCATGGACCAGTGTAAGGTTACTAGACAACACTCGGAGGCTTCTGTCTTAAAAACAGTTGATGCCACTACAAAACTAATAAAAGAAAACTCACTTCTCCATCAGCGCCTGGAGACAGTAGAAAACCAAGTGAGGGAAAAGAACTTACGGATCCTTGGTCTGTCGGAGGGTGCCGAGGGCAAAGACCCTCTATCTTTTACCATGACAATGCTGCCAAACATCCTGGGCTTTGAAGAGTCAGATCCCCCTTTCCATCTTGAAAAAGATTACTGAATTAACTCCCGCCATGCAACAGTAGATCATGCACCTCCACAAACTCTCCTGATAGTGTGTACTGGCACTGGGGATAGGGTTCGGGCCCTAAATGCAGCGAGACATCTTAGATTATTGAAATATGGAGAGGACACCCTCCAGATGTTCCCGGACCTCTCTTATAGTACCCAACAATGGCGTAAAGCCTTCGATGGACTCCGAGGTCGCCTACAGAGCTTAAAAATTTTGCATCAGCTACTGCTACCGGCTAAACTCTGCATCGTCTGGCAGGGGAAACAATATCTTTTCAATGAAGGAAGAGATGCCGAGAGAATAGAAACATAGAAACATAGAATTTGACGGCAGATAAGGATCGCTTGGCCCACCCAGTCTGCCCATTTCCCTACCTACTGGATAAGCTGCAGATCCTAGTTAACCAGCAGCCTACTTCTTCCTACCCCCACCTCCTAGAATTGCCTTATGACTGTCCCATGCATGCTTGAATTCCACCACTGATTTTGACTCCACAACTCCTCCGAAGGCTGCTCCATGCATCCACAACCTCTCTGTGAAAATACTTCCTTAAATTACCTCTGGAGCCGCCCCTCTATCTTCAAATTGTGCCCTCTTGTTCTTGCACACCTCTTTTTTTGAAAGATGCTACCCTCTTGGACTTTGTTGATTCCCTTGAGGTACTTGAACGTTTCTATCATGTCCCCCCTCTCCCTCCTTTCCTCGAGGCTATACATATTAAGCTCCTTTCGTCTCTCTTAATATGTCTTCCGGTGCAGACCCTGCATCATTTTAGTTGCCCTCCTCTGGACAGCTTCCATCCTGTCTATGTCTTTGCGGAGATTGGGTCTCCAGAACTGCACACAGTACTCCAGATGGGGTCTCACCAGCTGTCTGTACAGAGGGATAATAACTTCCTGTTTTCTATTGGTGATGCCTCTCCTTATGCATCCCAGTATCCCCCCAGCCCTCCTTGCTGCCCTCTCACATTGCTTGCCCACCTTTAGGTCATCTGATATGACTAACCCCAGGTCCCTTTCCATTTTTGTTGTTGTTAGTATCTCACCCCCCATTGTGTACTCTTCCCCTGGGTTTTTGTTTCCCAGGTGCATTACCTTGCACTTCTTAGCATTGAATCTAAGCTGACATACACATGACCATTCCTCTAACCTTGCCAAGTCCCTTCTCATCCTTTCCACCCCACCCTGTGCATCAACTCTGTTGCAGATCTTTGTGTCATCTGCAAAGAGACATACTTTCCCTTCCAGTCCTTCTGCAATGTCGCTTATAAAGACATTGAAGAAGACCAGTCCTAATACTGAACCCTGCAGTACCCCACTAGTAACCCTCCTTTCTTCTGAGTGGACTCCATTTACTATTACTCTCTGTGTCCTATTCTCCAGCCAATTCTTTACCCAGGCTGTCATCTTGGGACCCACTCCCAGGCTGGCTAACTTGTATATTAATCTTTTGTGTGGGACTGTGTCAAATGCCTTGCTAAAGTCTAGGTAGGCCATGTCACAGCCCTCCCTGATCTACTACTTTGGTCACCCAGTCAAAGAAATCTATCAGATTCGTCTGGCATGACCTTCCTGCTGTGAATCCATGCTGCCTAGGGTCCTGTGCCCTCTGGCCTCTAGATACTCGACAATTCTTTCCTTCAGAATTGATTCCATCATTTTCCCTATCACTGAGGTTAAACTAACAGGTCTGTAGTTTCCTGCTTCTGCCTTGCTCCCACTTGTGTGAAGGGAAATCACATCTGCCCTCCTCCAGTCCTCTGGTACCACCCCATTCTCCCATGATTTGTTAAAAAGGGTAGTCAGTGGCGTCACTAGTTCTACCCTTAGTTCTTTTAGACTTCTGGGAGGAATCCCATCAGGCCCCATTGCTTTGTCCACCTTCAGTTTTAAGAGTTCTTTCAGAACCCTTTCTTCTGTAAATGGGCTGGTATCAACGTCTGTATCCAGAGTGTTTCTACTGTTTGTTTTATGTACCTCCCCCTCTTCATTTGTAAATACTGAGCAAAAATATTTGTTTAGTATCTCTGCCTTTTCACAGTCACCCTCTGCCCACCCTCCCTCCCCTTTATTAAGCCTCACTATCCTCCCTTGGTCTTCCTCCGCTCCCTGATGTACCTATAAAAGGTTTTATCCCCCTTCTTAACCGAGTTGGCTATCTTTTCCTCGGTTTGGGCCTTTGCTGTTCTGACTGCCTTCCCAGCCTCCTTTTGTTTTAACTGATACAGTTCTCTGTCCTGCTCCTTCTCCGATTCCTTGTACTTCCTGAATGCTTTCTTTTTCTCTTGAACCTTCACTGCCACTTCCTTTGAGAACCCTAGTGGTTTCTTACATTGTTTTGTTTTGTTTATTTGCTTCACACAAAGGCTCGTTACCTCTGTGATGGCAGTTTTTATTATTCCCCATTGTTCTTCCACCCCTCCTTCCTGCCCATTTGCTAGTGCATTCCTTAGGCACTCACCCATTTTGGCAAAGTCAGCCCTCCTAAAGTCCAATACTTTTGTCTTTGTATGGCTTGACTCTATTGCTGTGTTTATTGTGAACCATACTGTTCGATGGTCGCTAGTTCCCAGATGGCTACCCACTTCTACATCTGTGATCCTCTTTTCATCTCCATTTGAGAGAATCAAGTCTAATATTGCTCCCTCTCGAGTGGGCTCCAGTACTAGTTGTCTAAGGCATGCTCCCTGTAGGCCATCTAGAATAACTGCACTCTTCGAAGTGGCAGCTGCAACTGCACTCCAATTAACATCTGGCATATTCAGATCACCCATCAGCAATATCTCCCCTTTTTCTGCCATTCTAAGTATACTTTCTATCATTTCCTTGTCCATTTCCTCCTCCTGAGAAGGGGGTCTGTATACAACCCCTGTGCGGATTGTGGTGCCATTGCCTGTCTCCAAATTTACCCACAGTGCTTCTTCTCCTCCCTGTTTACCCTTTTGTTCTGTTGCTTTTATTCCTTCCCTTATGTAAAGAGCTCCTCCTCCTCCTCTTTTACCCTCCCTGTCCCTCCTGTAGATAGTGCATCCTGGTATGTTTACATCCCAGTCATGGTTTTGTGTGTACCATGTTTCTGTGACTGCCACGATATCCAGATGTTCCTCCTCCATCAAGGCCACTAATTGAGGAAGCTTGTTACCCAGACTACGGGCATTGGTACTCATTGCTCTCCATTTTTTGATGGCTTTACCTTCTGTTGCAGCATCCCCCACTGACCGTTCTACCTCGGTCTTTTTCTCATTTAGTACCCTGTTTTGAAGGGAGAGGCTGGGATTTTCCTGCTGCTTGTCAGTGCCTCCCCCTTTGACTAGTTTAAAAGCTTGCCAATGAAGCATTTAAACCGATTGCTCAAAAGACTTGTTCCCTTCCTGGACAGATGCAGACCATGGTCGCTATAATTGAATCAGAGCTGGCAGAGGATGTTGAAGCTGATTCCTTGGATGCAGACTGAGCTGCAGGGCAGGTTTAGTAATTTACGCTGTGGTTTTGTGGGCTTAGGCCGTGGGACTTGGGTGCTTGATCACCCACTACTAAGTAGAGACTGAAACAACAGACTCTAGCCACCATTTGTAGCTTATTTTCATGGACAGAAGGAACTTGCTGCAATTTTGCAGCCTTTAACATTGGGACTGTAAATATTTGAATTATTATTTCTGTCCTTTTAACAGGTTACTGGCCCAACCAGTTTTTCTTCCTCAGCTGACATGATGTAAAACTCTTCTGTTGCATTGTGCTATATTTTTTAATGCTATGCTTGATTACGGATTTAATTTAATTACACCAAAGGGCTTGTTTACTCCCTTATAAGAAAGGGATGTTATCTTGAGTAGTTTACTCCTGGGAGGTCGTGATACTAGATTTCCTTAGCTCGTTTTGCCTACTGTAGTATTGGGGGATTCACTCAGACTGTTACAGTCACCATGATAATAAGGTGCAGTACTTGACTTACTACTTATCCTTTATATGAATCCCCTTGTGTCTTCCTGACTGCATGCAATCTTATATATTGTTTAATACCTGATGTATACTTCCCCCTATGATGTATCTCTAGAGGGGGTGTCTTGCATAAGTCCTTTGTAAGAGTTCAGTATCATCTTACCATGTACCATGCTATCCTCCTATGTGTATGTGAGATGTAAGTTTTGCTTGCAAAATCAATAAAAATATAATGCAAAAAAAAAAATTCACCTGCACCTGCTGTTGTAACTCTGCCTTTGATGGCTACGCTGTATAATTTTTCAATGAGGCAGTAAAAATGATTTGATTGCTTAAAGGTATAAAATAACTGTATTCACTATACTGTATCATGTAGTACACAGAACATTCACTATACTGTGTCTGATGAATTACATTCATTTGTAAAGAAATGCAGAACTGTAACTTTCTTTCATGAGACAGAGAATGGAATATCTTGCTATAATGAGCGATGTGCTTACTGCATAAGTGCCTACCTTCTTGCCATTCTAGTTGGGTTGTGCCTGTCTGATTAGTTGGATGTATGCATGAGTTTGCTAACTCTTCTTTTACCATGCAGGTGTATTTTCTTTTGTTTTTGTTGAGACAGTCAGGAAGTGAAGGACTGTTAGTGATTATTTTGATTAGCTGAGGCGAAGTTCAAAACAATTTGCATATTCTATAATGAAATAATAGTTGAAGATGGGACATTTTAAAAATGGTTAGATTAACAGTTGGAAACCCATGTTTACAACTGAGCAGTTAACACTTACCCAAGAAAACATTCATTAAAAAAACTGAAAACATCTTCATTTACAAACAGTATCAAGGCCCTCCAGGTATTGGGTTACCTTTATTCATTGAACCTTGGAGGCATGAGGCACTCAGCTGCACCTCATGCCTCATGACCCCCTCAACTTAGTTTAACTGGCAGTAACCCAATCCCTGGTCAGGCCTTAACATTTAATTCATCATACACTAACATCAATCAGACTGTTTCAGGAAAATTAGACTGTTTCTTGAAGATAGGATTGATACTAGCATCATCATAGAATGCACAATAAAAATGATGTAAACCATCTATACATTCCTATCATTTTAAAAGCTTACATTTCTGTTAGTCAGATAAATGATATTACCTACTTTTTTGCATCAATTCAAAATCAGTGGGAAATGTGAAATTTATGGGTGATTGCAAAGAGCCCGAAGAACTATATGAAGTGAACTTCAAAGGATACAAACAAGGGTCATGTCGAAAAAAGGGCCTTGGGCCAGCTCACTTACCTAGTTAATGAATGAATGAATGAATGAAATAAAATTATGTCTGTCAAACTTGTAAGAATCAGGCCAAAATATAAATCTCTTGTTTTCAGGTTCTATTTCATAGTCATTCCATTCTACGTGTGTAGGATGATAAATTCCAACAACTAAATTTTAGTAGAATTACCACAATGCTTCTAAAGTTTCATGAAATTATTTTTTTAAAATACCACAACTTTCTACAAATAAATAAACTGCAAGATTGCAGGATTGTTAAGACATTACAAAATTGTTTACTAAAGTTCATGTGAACTTTGAATTTCTGCCAGTTTTTTTTTTTCTCACAAATAAACTGGAATGCAAGTCAATGGGTACTATTGAATTTTTACTCTCACACCAGGCTGTTGTCTTCACTAAGCAGTGTACACTTGTATGACACCTTTCTGCAATCAACTGTAACAATTGCAATCTTGTTATAATCTGTTGTTGTTTTTGTCTCTTACACTGTACTTGACGTGGAGCCTTTGGAAACAAGTCTATGACTCAAAGGGTTGTATTTCCTATGTTCTTAAATAAATAAATAAATGAATACAGTTAAACAACATATGAAATTGTTTAATCTGGTCTGCAAAGGCAAGGTAAAAGCTGTTAACAATAGATAATGTTTGTGAATATATGCCAGGGTGTGTGTTCCTCAGCAGGCATACTGTGCCTCTCCAATTTAACAGTTTGATATATTTTTTTATATAGTTTTCTTATTTTGTAGATTTCTTTTAACCAGAATGGGGGCCTGTTTAAGGCACATCAAGCTGCAGGGGTGCTGGAACATGGGAAGAAGTGTGTGTGTATGGGGAGGGGGCTGCAGTAATAACAAGAGACCATGGTTGTTTCCCTTCTGACCTTGCATACATTAAAGGATAACTTTTTTGAATGCTCTTGGCCAAAAGTGCGCATGGGGGAAAGGGGGCCGCTGCCACCCCTTGCCCATCAGTTCTGCACCTATCAAGCTGTGATATCTTGACTCCAAGTGCATCCTGCAGAATGGGGCACATGGACCTGTTTTATTGACAATGGGAATGTTGGCCATGACACTGGGAAACCCCCACTCTTCCTGCAGGGGATCCTTGCTGACTTCCTGCTGGTAGGATGGAGGAGTCCAGAGTGGAAGTGAATAGCATGGAGTCCCAGGTGGAGGAGCCAGCTTCCCTTTCCACCTGGAATAGTAAGGAAGCATGGGATGCAGTACTGGATACTTCTGCAGTTCCTATGGGTGCTACTGAAGACAGCACACAGCAAGATTTGCTAAAACCGGTTACTGTACAAGAACATACTGTCTCTTAGCACACTGAATTGAAGGTAAATGATGAAGTGTTGTCTAGTGATGCAGAGGCTGGGTCCTTGGTGATGACTGCTGTGGCTGAGCTGGAGACCGTTCTGACAAAGAAAAGGCCAGATGAAAAGATACATTTACTAGTAACATAGAATTTGTCAGCAGAAGAGGACCGTTTGGTCCATCCTGTCTGCCTGGATGATCCCTGCCTAATCTGTCTCTGCAGACTACAACTTATCTCTGGCAAGCCTCCCTCCTCCCTTCCTGTTTTCTAATACACCCTTATGTATATCCCACCCATGCTTGAACCCCTCCCTGTTTTTGCCTTCATCACTTCTGTGAAGAAATATTTCCTCACATCTCTCTTAACCTCCCCCCCCCCGACCCACAGCTTTATCACATGCCCTCTGGTTCTGGATAGCTTTCTCATTAAAAAGAAACATCCCTCCTGCACCCTGTTCATCCCTGTGAAGTATTGTGAAGTCTCTATCATGTCATCTCTCTCTCTCTCTCTTTTCTTCCACGGCATACATGTTGAGATTCCTCAGTCTATCCTAGTATTGCTTCTCATGCAACCCCTGCACCATTTTAGTACCCCATCCTCTGGACTGCCTCTAGCCTATCCATGCCCTTTCTGAGGTGCAATCTCCAAAACTGGACACAGTGCTCCAGGTGGGATCTCACCAGTGAGCAATACAGTGGCAACACCACCTCCCTCCTCCTGCTACAGATACCACTCCCTATGAACCCCAGCATCCCACTAGCCCTACTCAGTTCTCTGTCACGCTGCCCTGCCACCTTGAGGTCATCAGATATGATAACCACAGGGTCCCATTTCTATTTAGTGACTGTTAGTACCTCCTCCATCCTATAATCAGCACTTGGGTTCCTTTGCTCTTAGTGCATGATCTTTCACTTTTTGGCACTCAACCCTAACTGCCATGCTTTAGCCACGCTTCGAGTTTCCTGTGCTCATTGCTTATTCTCTCCACCCCCTCCTGAGTGACCACCCTACTGCAGATTTTGATATCATCTGCAAAAAGGCATAGCTTCACTTCCAGTTTCTCAGCAGTGTCACTTATGAAGACACTGGAGGGGACCGCACCCAGTACTGAGCCCTGTGTCACCCCACTGGTCACTCTTCCATCATTCTAGTGAGTGCTATTAACTACTACCCATTGTCTCTAATCCATTAACCAGTTTCCAGCCTAATTCATCATTTTGGATCCCACCCCCAGGCTACTCAGTTCATTTATCATCCTCCTGTGCAGCGCAGTGTTGAAGGCCTTGCTGAAGGCCAGATGGGCCATGTCCACTGCCTTCTCCTGATTTATATTCTTGGTCAAGTAGTCAAATAAATCCATTAGATTTATTTGACATGACCTCCACTTTATGACCTCATGCTGCCTGTCATCTTTCAGCCCATTGGATTCAAGACATTCAACTAGTCTTTCCTTTACCAGGGTTTCCATTAATCTCCCACTGTAGTTGCAAGCCTCCTCCCTGTTCTCCTTCCTATGCAGAGAGACCACAGCAGCTGTTTTCTAGTACTCCAGAACCACTCCTGTCTTCAGTGCGCTGTTGAACAAGGTTGCCAGTGGGGCAGCTAGCACTTCCCTTAGTTCCTTTAGAACTCTAGGATGTACCCTGTCTGGCCTCATCGCTTTTTCCTCCTTCAGAGTTGCAAGTCCCTTCAGGATTCTTTCTTATGAAAATGGACTTTTATCCACCTCCCCCATTCCTATTTATGCATTTTTCCTGAAGTCCCCCCTGACTTTATCTCCTACCTTTTTAATGTCCTCATTCATTGTCTCCTTTAACCGTTTACTCTCTCTTACCTGAGGTTTACCCCCCTTTTTTGTCTTGTCCCCATCCCTGCTCCAGGGGATTTTGCTCCTCTGGGACCTATTTCTCTGCCACTCTATTATCCAGGGAGGCACTTTTTCCTCCCCTTCCCTCACTTTGTTTTGCCACCTCCCACCTGGCACGTCTATATGCTCATCCATATTGCATTTAAACTTCCCACCAAGGACTATGGTCCCCTTCCTGGAAGGATACAGACCATTTCCCTTATAGAGGTCCTGATTCTCCCAGGCTGGCCAACAGTTCCTGATGTAGCCGATTCCCTCCTTCATGCACCATGCTTTCAACCAGTCATTAAATGCTCTGTTGAGGATTACCCATGCATCTTTCTGGCCATACACAGGAAGTTCCTCGTAAAAAGCCACCTTTCATTCAACCTGCTTAAGGACCCTCCCCAAATCCCTGAAGTTACCGTGCACTGCCCCAACCCTGTCTCTTGCCATATCATTTGTCCCCAGGTGGACAATATTGTCTAGCTCACTCCCATCTCCTGCTCTCCTAGCGACCCTCTGGATACACTCTCCATCCCTCCAAGCCGAAGCACCTCTTAGGCAATTCAGCTTCCTTTCTCTTCCTCCTTCGTTCCCAAGTCTATTTCCCTAGCAATACAGTCCCCTACCAGCAGTTGTTTCCTACTGGGCTGGGGGCCTTTTCTTCCCTCTTTAGGGCCTCCAATTCTGAGGACCCCAATTTCTCCCTTCCCACTGCTATGGGTGCCTCCTCACAGCTGCCCTATCCAGCCAGTACAGTGAAGGAATTCTACTGTGGTACAGGCTGAGGAGCATGCAGCCTTCCCACCACCCCTAACCTCCTGGAGCCCACAAAGGTCCATCCACTCTGCCCAGGCATTCTCTGTGGGAGCAGTGGTAGACTTGGTGGCCCCTGGGAGGGGCAGAAGATCCTCTGTATCCTTGCCAGTTAGACCTGGAATCCAGCAACCTCTGCCCACAACCCAGAGAGGTGAGTACAAATGGAGCAGCACCTTAGTTTCTAAACAATGTCCCAAAAGACTTTGGCCCCACACCCACTGCACTGCACCACTCCCCTGATCTTTCCTTCATTTTTCCCAGTGTCTAATCAAACCTTTCTTGACCCTTCTGCCTCCTTCCTACTCCCGTTGTACTTCTACCTCTCCTTTTGCTTGCCTGAAACTAATTTGTTACATCTCCCTAAATAGGGTGGCTCTTGCTTTCCTTTTTTTAACCTTCCTACCTGTACCTACCTTATTCTGGGCATATATTACTCCTTTCCCACTTGTAGCACTATGGCTACAGCCTGCAGTTACCTTCCCCCTAGCTGTTGTAAACAGTATCCAGCAATGTGTTAATTCCTTACCTTGGTCTGGTGTCTCCCCTGCAGAGTGTCCTGCAGGCTGTGGTCACCCTGTGGCGCCCTATAGACACCTTCAAGGCAGATGCTCCACTTTGGGCATTTTTTTAACATTATCTTCAAGTCCTGCTATGTGACCAGGGTGTTATGAGTGTTCATGGAAGGGAGGGTCTTAATGGGGCACAGGTTGACATATTATTTAAAACAAGAGACATTGTTAAAAGAGTTCTAGCAAAATTAGACATTATGGACAGTAAAGGAATCTATGTTGTTAATAACAGGTACTATATTTTTTTAATTTTTTTTTATTTTATTAAACTCTAGGATTACAAATACCTTTGAGCAGGAACTGCACATTTACAAAGGTTCCACGTCAAAGGATGTAGGGTAACATACATACAAAGGTCAACAATGGTTTACAGTCTTAAAATGCAAAGATGTCTAAGCATTAATTATACAGCCAAAAATGGAGAGAGACAACATAAGCCAGCTTCTGACAGTTTTCAATGTGAACAGTATATAGTTAGTAAAGGGTAGGAGGGAGTCAGGAAGAAGTAGGCAGGTTATAGGGCCATTGTCAGAGGGTGGAGGTGGGTGGCAAAAGTGCAGGGTGGATGGGCTGGAGGGCCCCGTGTATGAAAGTGCCAGTTGAGAGGGGAGGGGCAGGAGAGGCAGGGGTCTGTGGTGGGGGTCAGGGGTAAGAGTGGGGGAAGCTGGTGCCAAAAGCGTGAAGCTCTAAGGCAGGTTACAGGTCACCTTTGACTAGGGTAAAAAGAGAAGACAGCTACTTAGGAGAGGCAGTCACATTGAGTGGTAGAGGCGAGGAATAGTCGGAGTTGCCTTTTAAAGTGCCCTAGCATCGCAGTTGCAAGTGTTTCTTTGTTAAGGATATTGTTCCACTGAGGAGCCCTGTACGTGAAAGACCTCTGACCCACAGTGGTCCAGCATCTGGGGACCTGAAAGGTCTGATATTGAGCACTGCATGTACGCTGGGTGCTGCTGTTGGCAGTAAGGAGATTTTCCACTCCTGATGGCATGAGCCCGAGGAGAACTTTTTTGTTAACAAGCAGGTCTGGTATTGTATTCTACTAAGGAGTGGTAGCCATCCAGCCTGGGCGTACAGGTCACAGATGTGTGTTAGGCAGGCGGCACCCATCAGAAGCCTACAGGCTTTGTTGAGTGTCACCGATATCCTCCGGAGGGCAGTAGGGGAAGCAGAACCATAGATGACTAGACCGTAGTTGATGATGGAGGTGACAGAGCTGTAGATGGCCAGTCTAAGGGCATCAGTGGTCATGCAGTGTTTGTGCCTGTGGAGCAGGCCAATCTGTATGTTGGCAGACTTAGCTACATTGCCAATGTGCCACGTGTCAGAAAGAGAACTGTCCAAGGTGATGTCAAGATATTTAAACTCAGGAACATGTTCAAGTGAAGCCCCTACATGGTTTTTGATGGTGAGGAACAGAAGTTTATACTTGCTCCATGCATTGCAGAATGTCATGACCTTAGTTTTGCTATAGTTCAGGACGAGTTTGTGTGAACTAAACCATTCTTCAACATGCCTGAAATCACATTGCAACTGACTCTCAAGTTGCTTAGAGTCTCGGTTGCTAGTAAACAGTAATACATTGTCTGCATAAAGTAATATTCTCTGTTGGCAGATGCTAGGGAGACTGTTAAGGAAAAGAGAAAAGAATAATGGCCCCAGTATAGACCCCTGAGAAGACTGTTTTTTCATCAGAGGTGACTACAGCAATCCTAACACCTTTGACCCTTTCCCCTAGGTAGATAGCAAACTAGGGCAGTGCATCGTTGGAGAGCCCGAGAGTGGTCAGTTGCCTGAGTAGAAGTGGGTGGTTAACAGTATCAAAGGCTTTTGTCAGGTCAATGAATACTGCCCCCACAGATTCCTCGGTCGAGGAAGTCATGGATAAATCTGGTAAATTCCAAAATACAGATTGGCTGTTCCATGGTGGTACTATACCCTTTTCAGAAGTCATGCTGTTCTGGGCACTGGATTTCATATTTGTTCAGAAACTCAACAAGCTGATCCGAGTCTATTCATTCCAGAGCTTTAGATAAGGGGGGGAGGATGGAGATGGGCCTGTAGTTGATGTGCAGTGACTTGTCTCCACTTTTTTGTACAGGTGTGATAGTCACCTGTTTCCAGAGTGATGGGAATTGACCCAATTTTAGGGAAAGGTTGAATATCTTTGTCAGGGGTTCAAGGATCTCATCTAGGACTAGTACAAGCAACTTCAGGTCAAGTGAGTCACCACTGGAGCCAGTCTTGCAGATGGCCTTGCATATATAGTTTCTGGCTAAGTGCATTGGGATCTCTTTGAAGAAGAACTGTGGAGCTGTGTGTACTTGAGATGCAGCATCAAAGGTGGAACTGATGGTGGGAGTGTTGAAAAAAATCAGGTGGAAGGACACTGCCCAGGTTGGAGAACGCATTGTTGAACATATTGGAGATGGTACCTAGGTCTAGCGTAGGTGTTCCATTAATGTTGAGCATGGTGGGTGGTGCCTTAGTATCCTTGCCTGTGAGGTCCTTCAAGTTATTCCAAAATTTTTTCCCGTCACCCCAGGAGTTGGAGAGTGCCTCCCTAAAGTATTTGCTTTTAGCCTTCCGTATAGCTCAGGTACAACCATTTCTTGCAGATTTATATTTTTGAATGTCTCCTTGTGCTGATGTGGCTAGAGCACAGTGCCAGAGGTGGTCCCTTTGTTTGAGCCATGCTACAAGTTCGGAGTTTATCCATGGGTTAGACCTGCCTTTAACCATCTTTTTAAGTGGTGCATGGATATCACAGGCTGCAGTAAAGCGGCTGATGAACAGTTCTAAGACTTTGTTTGTATTATTGAGTGAGTCAATATTTGACCAATCCAGCCTGTTTATATAAGATTTTAGCAGCTGAAGGTGCCCCTGCTTGAGTACCCTGGTGTGTATTATTTTAAGAGGGGGCTTGGTGAAATTGTTAGCCCAAGAGCAGATAAAGGGTGAGTGATAACTTAAAATTTCAGGGAGAACTGACACCTTAGAGATTCTTTCGGGGCAGTTTGACAGTATCCAGTCAATTAGGGTGTAGGTCCCTGTCCTATAGTTGCACCTAGAGGGGGTGGGGACAAGCTGTGTGAGGTGCTGTGCCATGACAGCATCCTTGTCAGTGCAGACCTCAGGTGAAAGCCAGTGTATGTTAAAATCACCCAAAGTTATGGTCTCCGAGTTATGGCATAGTCCCTTGAGGTATTCCATGACGTTGTTGAAGCCACTGGTCTGGTCCTTTGGGGTTATGTATACAAAGACTGTAGTAAGATTTTAATATGGGCCCCTAGGAGAACTTTGATGGTGACATGTCTCTGGGAAAGCTATTGTCCCAACTACCCCAGAGCCCAGGGTGTAGCCACAAATTTTAAACTTGTACTCGAGAGTTGATGGAACTGTTGCCTCCCTCCATAAACACAAATGAAAAGATGTGCCTCTTCACCACAGAAACAATGCCCCAACCCCATTTCAATCAACAATGTGTAGTAAGCCAATGATCCTAATAGAGTCACAACATCTTATTTTATCAAACACACATGCACTATCAATCAGATAGAAGTTGGCTGGCTCTTATTTACAATGTTTAGGATACTTAAAAGCCTATGTGCCACATCACGGTAGTCAGCCTTGAGGAAGTCCATTCACACCAGCACTCATGCATACATACTTGTTCGGGTCACTCATAAAATCATGACCTCTAAGTTTGGCACCCACATAACTTCCAAAGATCATTCACAACTTCACACTAAAGCAGCCAAGGGGTGAAAAACTGTTCTTCATACACATCAGGCTCTGTTTGTGTTTGCTGCCCTGGGTTGAGGCTCACATTGCCCCTGTATTTTCCAGATTTTACTGTAATCAGCAAAGTACATTGAGTATACCTGCTGACACCCATGCCCAGAGCCCTCCTAGTTTGCAAACCCCACTATTAACAGAGTTCATTTACTGGCAGGTTATCAATAACTACATAGTACCACTTTGGAAAACTTAGATCTGACTCTGTGTCCAGCTGATGAGATTCAAACAGATGCCCCATTGACTGATCCCTCTACATCAAGATATTTTTTTGAATATTGTGGGTTTAAAATCAAAATGGGTAGAATTGGATTGGTTTGAATTTACTAATAAGTTTTCTATTATCTGTTTTCAAGAGCCCTGGAATTGTGAGGATTCAGATATCAGCATTAATAATTATGAGCTGTTTCATGTACTTGCTAAACAGGATAGGAAAGCCAATAGAGTATCAAGTTAGTATGCTGTGTTAGTATTGATGGGTTTTTTTGGCCATCGATGCTATTGACTTTTGAATAATCCTGCTTACTGACACTCAGGAAAGTAGTTTAATCCTAATTAATACATACATTCCCTCATCCCTCACACTCTATGCCAATAACCTTGTTATCCTAGCCAGCTCTCAGCACATCACCTCCGTCAACACTTAGCTTAACTCTGATTTCGACCACATCAGGAACTGGCTCATTGGGCACAAACTCACAGTGAACCTTAAGAAAATGCAGACCTTGCTCTTTGGCTCCATGGCCAAAACCTCCTCCTGTACGATTCCCCTTAAAATCCTAGGATCTAGTAACTCCCTCCTTCCAAACGCTGACTCTGTAAAATACCTAGGCGTCACTCTCGATCCCCAATTGAACCTCACCATGCATATTCGGTCCATGTGTAAAGTGACTGATGCCAAGCTTGGCCTAGCCTATAGGGCTAAAGACTGCCTCACCCCCGCAGCTCAGCTTGCCATAGCTAATGGGATTCTCCTCCCTACACTCTCTTATGGGCTCGTTGCCTTTGCCCTCGTCTCGTCCTCTAGTCTCACCAAGTGAGTCACTGCATACAATAACGCATGTTGCTTCGCACTCTCTGCCCCCCGCCTCACTCACCACTGCGAGCTATACTCTCGTCTACAGTGGCTACCCCATGAGAAGTTCCGGACCTACACCCTTGGCAACTTCATTGACAACATAGTTAGAACAGCCACTCCTGCCTCACTCGCCCTTCCACTAAAACACACCTCCACCATCTACAACCTTAGGTTGTGCGCAGCTAAGGCCCGCCGGGTCGCCAAGACCCGCACCCTCACAGGCGATCAGGCCTTCACCGTTCTTGCACTGAAACTATGGAATTCCCTCCCTGCTCACGTCCGTGCCTCCCCCTCCCACCCCTGCTTCAAATCCTCCTTATGGAACTACCTAAAAAACGCATCCATCTGCCTGTGCTAAGCTCCCACCTACCTCCCTCAGCGTGCAGTTTCTCCCATCATATATATATCTGCTGCTGACTACCCTCCCCAGGCACTTACTGCTCCAGGTGGCGCAGCATTTATTGTTTGACTCCTGCCTTGTTGTTCTTGTAAATTCCTAAACTGTTATTTGTTGTTACCGCTGTATTACCCTATGGCGAAGCTCTTTGCTCATGTATGTAAACTCTATTGTATTACCAACTGTTGGAGCATATGGCTCCTGTATGTAAACTCTACTGTATTACCAACTGTTGGAGCATGTGGCTCCTGGATGTAACCTAACTGTCGGAGCATGTGGCTCCTGTATGTAATTATTGTCTTATGGATACCCTGTAACTCTCCCGGGGTCGCTCCTGAAAATAGGCACGTTGCTGTCTAGTGTGCTTGCCTGGTTAACAAAAGCAAATAAATAAATACTCTTCCAAGCATTTCAGTGCTGATTTGAAGGGAAAATTAAAGGATATACTTGCTAAACAGGATAGGAAAGCCAAGAGAGCATCAAGTGGTCTAGCCTGCTGTGTTAGAATTGATGTTTTTTTTTGTCATCAATGCTACTGATTTTTGGATAACCCTGCTTACTGACACTCAGGAAAGTAGTTTAATCCTAATTAATACATACATTCCCCAATACTCTTCCAAGCATTTCAGTGCTGATATTAAGGGCAAACTAAGGGATATTCTGGGTAATCTTTATGTGTAGCATACTCCTCAGACCTCCCAATTTTGTTATTAGGAGACCTGAATGTTCATATTGGAATATTTGATGGTCTTGCTAATGATACAGTCTTGAATTATCTACAGTACATGAAAATGTTACCATTTCCAAAAGAAGGTCTATGGATGTTAAAATTAATAGTTCTGGCCTTAAGCACGTCAGTCTTGGTCAACTTGCTGGCACAGTGGAAGTGCTATGATGCCAGTGACCCGGGTTCGGGAATGAGCTTGGGCTGCTGAAGGGCTGGATGGAGGGGATAGCTGAGCATCCCATGGACACTCACTTCCTCAGGGGAGAGAGAAAGATCCTGGTCGCTGCCACAATGCTGTCACCTGAGTGACCCCAGATGGCAGTGTCTCAGAGCCAGAGCACAGGGAGAGGAGTATCTGTGCTCTAAGGTCTTGGCATCAGATGCACCATCTTGTAATGCTTGCAGTAGAGGAAGAAAACAATGAAAATCCCAAACCATGAAGGATGCTGCCTGCTGCCCTGCTGTAGATCCTGCACCGCTGACTGAGGCTTTCACTCCCTAACTGATGCTAAACTCTGTTCTAGGGTAAGGCATGGGCCCTGGACAGCTCTTTCTATGGGGGGAGGTTCATCTACAGTGGCACAAAGGAGCAAGGTAAGTCTCAGGGATGGCAGGTGATGGAGCTGGGAAGGTTGAGGGGGCTGGTTTAGAGTCAGAGGCGTAAAAGCACAGTAAATTAAAAGAAAACTTGTCAGTCTTATGCAGGAGTGTATGTTTTTCACAATGATAGTGTGAAATTCACACCATTTTCTTATGCCAACGTATAAATTATTTTACTGATAGAATAATTTTATCGATTAATAAAAAAGTGATATTGTTTTTACTTTTTTGTGATTGTTGGTGAGACTGTACTATACCATATTTAACTAAGAACTGTGTCTTGTAATTTGCATTTATCTTATGCCTTTAATTGCACTGAAAGCTTTTCCACCACCCCTCCTTCAAGTAACTCCTATTCACTTCCTTGCTTTCTCAAATTTCACCTAGGAAAACATCAGAAGATAATAGAAGCAGTAAAACATTCCAAGGGTTGTACTACCTTTGTTAATCCAACCTTAGGACCAAAAGACACAATGCAAATGACCCTCAAGGGTTAGAAAAGATTAACTGATAGTAACAAAACCAGTAGTTGTGCCTTAAAGGAGAACTGCACTGAACTTATAGTCTTTTTCCCCTGTAGAAGCAGTTTTTTTTAAATACTGGTTCCAGTTCTGTTATTGTTTTATCTATACTGGCCTATTAACAACCTCAGCAGTTGTTTCTGATTGACACTCTGGTGTTAAGTGCCATTTCAGATCTGTATGATGTAGTTTATGTCCCTCTTAACCACAGAGTTCTATAGTACAATATGGATGCATTGTACCAACAATGGCAAAGCTGAACAAGGGTTCTAGACTACATCACATAGTTTTAAATGGTACTTATCACTTGAGTTAAATCAGAATAGCATAACAAAATCACCTGTAGAGATGGAACAGCAAAAGAACTAGAACTAGTACAGTGGTCCCTTGTTTTTATGAATGCCTCAGGGTCCAACCAATTTGTGCATTATATTGAGAGTTTGTTATAAGGAAGGACTGGCTTTTCTTTTCTTCTACTATTGTATGTAGATGATGTGAGAGGGCAGACACTGTATTACTAACACATTAAAACAGGGCAAAGGAGCAGCATCTTTAGGCAGTAATATGTCTCTCTCTCTCTCTCTCTCTCTCTCAGCGGACATCACTACACTATTTTGGGGGCACATTTCTGAGTTGCTTTGCATGCATGTCTCAGGTCCCAGAATTCTGCTATCTCTCTCTCTCTCTCTCTCTCTCTCTCTCTCTCTCTCTCTCTCTCTCTCTCTCTCTCTCTCTCTCTCTCTCTCTCCTGTCAGGCTCCGTACCTGTTGGTTGAATGTTTTTGCAGAGGAACAAAAAAATAAGCCACTCTGCTCTGCTCTGCTCAGACTACCAACTTATTTCTTTAGGTTCCTGCTGCAGTGAAGTCAGCTGAGTTATAGTATTTGCAAAGCCATAAGGAAGCTATGCGAGGGATTCATTGTTGCATTGCAGCATCCACAGTCAGCATAAGAAGTGGGAGCATGATGTAAGGTGGTTCACCTTTTTATTTTCATTTCAACAGAACCACGAGTGAGTCGTGAGAGAGAGAGAGAGAGAGAGAGAGAGTCATTGTAACCACAATCAGCATATGAAGCAGCAGCAGGATGTGAGGCAGTTCACCTTTTAATGGCTGCATGGACAGACCTCCACAAACATTTTGCAATTACTCTGTAAGGGCACTGTGGAAACACGTGCCCAGACAGTGCTCCAGTGAGCTTCCACAGTGCTGGGGCGCAGTTCTACTGCATTTTGTTTCTACGGCCCTTCCCCTCCATGTGCCATAGAAACACACCCCCTTTGTGGGGCACTACTTTATCTTCCGCAACTGCAGGAGTGATGACTGCCATGCACAAGATGTCCGATAAAGCAAACTGTGCATGCACGAAGATCACACATGTGCAGTCCTGCTACAGTGGCCATTTTATGCATGGTAGTCAACTGTGCATGTGGGATCCCCATGAGCGCGTAGTTTACCCTCCAGCAATCTTCCATACGATTGACTCCAGCATGGTGAGAGCTCTGACTACTCTTTCACTTGCTCTCACTGCACTGAGCAGTCACACTGGCTCTGACCAGAGTTTGTTTATTTAAACAGTGGCTCAGTCACTTTAACAGGGGCTCAGTCTTGACTATCAGGAAAAGGGCAAAACAGCAATATGAGACTGGGATGTAAAAGGAAAGACTGACTGTGGAAGAGAGGACAGGAAGAGCTGTGATGAATCCCGTTGTTTTTACCTGTTAACTCCTACTAAGGATTAAGCTGAAAACAATGGGAGCCATCACAGCTGTTCACTATATCCAGGGTTCATTATAATGAAGGATGTTATAATGAGGGATCACTGTATTTAAAAATCTGCTTCTACAAGGGACAACACCTTACAGATTCAGTGCATTTCTCCTTTAACACTTAATATTGTACTGTTGATCTGACGTCAGTGGATTTTTTTGTAATATATGGATCTGTCACTTTTCCACCCTTAGGCTTGGTTCTGCTATGACTGCCGTTTGTCAATGTTACTGCTCACTGACTTTAATAGCTGCATGGTTTGTTTTATGCTGCGTTATTGCCCAAAATGGTGGTTGCAATTTAAGCAAAACTTGCATTTGACTGATATATTCTTTTTCATAATACTATTGATCTGATGTCAATCAATAGAATTATGAAAAAGAATCTTGTGATCAATGGAAATCCTGCTGTTCTGTGTCAGTCTTTGTCTTTGGGAAAAAGTGACAGATATTGTACAACCTTTTTTTTTAACAAGAAATAATTTTACTGAGAGAAAAAAAAACACAGTTTAAATAACTAGGGCCTGTTTCACTCAACCAAATTTAAAAAGAAAGACAGCTAAGCAGGGTTATAAAATATGCTGTTCTTCTTCCCTTCCTAACTAAGAATAGTTATTTCCCAGAAAATGGTAACAAAAGTCACATTGTCAGGCATGGCACTTCGATTGACTACCTTTGCCTCATCACAGGGGCATCAAAATATATATTCTGTTCCTCTATGATTTAAAGAAGAAATCCAGTCAAAAATTTCTGATCAACAAATTTAGGATTTGGATCAGCATATCCCCAGTCAGCCTCATGCCAAAAATAAGATCTCTCTAAGTTACTTTGTTTATAAGTTACAAGTCATTTTGTACCCCTAAATTACTGCCTGTTCAAAAAAGCCTGTTTCAGTGAAGAGCTACTGATGATGTCATAACCAGAACTCACAGTCTAGCCTCCCCTACAAGCTACTTGATATGACTTATTTCTCCCACGTTACATAAAACTGAAGTTGTAGTAAACATCTGAAAAGGAAAGTTGACACTGAATGGGTCAGCACATGCATTTCCATAATGCGCACAAGCAAGGTACAGTACTTCATAATGTGACTGGACTTGGGGGGGAAGGATGCAGCAGCAAACATGGCATTAAAATGACAAAGTTGTGTGCAATTTTTAGAATACTGCAGGTATGAGATTTCGAAATGCCACCAGGCTGCAACTGTGGAATGCAGCAATGACACACATCTCAGAAAGTAGCTTGGACACACAGTTTTGGAATGTGGCAGGGATGCTAAAATTCATAATGTGGAGGTGTCATATACAGTACTTTTCAAATGTTGCAGCAATATAGAATTTTAAAATGCAGAAGACACACCGTTGTGGAAGGTGGTAAGGATATGTAATTTTGTAATATGTCATGGATGCATAAAACTGGCATGTGGTGCTGATGCACATTTCAAACTGTGGTTGGGATGCTTGTTTTCAGATTGTGGTCACAACATACAATTTCACAATGTGGCGTGGACATGGAATCTTAGAATGTGGCAGTGACGCAGTTTCAGAATGTCGCAGTCATGTGCAATGTCAGAATGTGGCAGGGATGCATAATTTTAGACCGTCTTGGACATGTAATTTCAGAATATGGCATTGACATTCATTTTTAGAAGATCAAGATGTGCAATTTTGGTATATGGTGTGGAAGCACATTTTCAGACTGTGGCAATGACAGGCAATTATTGGAATGTAGAAGTTTGCACACAATTTCAGAATGTGGCAGGAAGGTAAAATGTTAGAATATGGTGGAAACATGCAATTTCAGAATCTGGCAGTGGCACACAGTTTTGGAATGTGGCAGCGATGCACAATTTAGGAATGTGGCGGTGACCCACAATTTCAGAATGTGGCAGTCACACAATTTTGGAACGTGGTGGTGACAAAATTTTGGAATGTGATTGTGATACAATTTCAGAATGTGGCATTGAAACTGTGGATCATCTGTTCATTTTGTATGTATCACTTTATCTTATCCCTGTGTGGATACCTGCTTAGTTGCTGTCTAGTAATGATTGTATGCTTCTTATGACTGTCTGTTTTAATTTGTGTTTGTACTCTCCCGGGTCATGCCTGAAAATGGGCAGGGTTATTGCCCAGTGTACTTACCCGGTAATCAAAAGCAAATAAATAAAGTAAATAGAACAGCTTTGGAATGTGGCAGGATTTGAATTTTAAAATGTGGTAGGGATGCACAATTTCAGAATGTGGTAAGGATGAGTAATTTTAGCATGTGGCTGGGATGCACAATGTCGGAATGTGGTGGGGATGTGATGCATTGATTTGAAATGTGGAGGGAGCAAGTGAGTTTTATTTTCTCAGAAGAAGCCAGAAGGGGAAGGAAGGAAACATATTCAATTCAGTGCTTTAGAGTAACTGGTAATTACTATTTTTCTTTTAAACTTAGATTGTGGGCTTTTAGTGACACTGTACTTTCTTTGTTGTCTTTACTTAGAATTGTTTTTGGGCTGTTGAAAATTTAAAACATAGTGGTGGTGTAATTCTGTGCTGTCTTTAATTGCTGCAAATTTTATCTTGGCTTGTCTGACTGCCATGTAGTTGTGTGAGGGGTGTTAATTGTCTGGCCTCTGACCTCAGCTACGTGATAACTGGAGGTGGGGCTTACAGTTGAGGTAGGAAGTGAGTTTTATTTTCTCAGAAGAAGCCAGAAGGGGAAGGAAGGAAACATATTCAATTCAGTGCTTTAGAGTAACTGGTAATTGCTATTTTTCTTTTAATCTTAGATTGTGGGCTTTTAGTGACACTGTACTTTCTTTGTTGTCTTCACTTACAATTGTTTTTGGGCTGTTGAAAATTTAAAATGTAGTGGTGGTGTAATTCTGTGCTGTCTTTAATTGCTGCAAATTTTCACCCCCCTCCCTCCCCTTCCCACAACTCTTAATTATATGCCCTGTTAAATCTGATTGACAGGAGCTAAACACAGGGTATGGTAAGGGGTGTGAAGTAGGAGGGGCATAAGGGGAAGAAGCCCACCCTCAGCACGACAAGTGTTTTGACTCATTTATTTATTTATTGGTTTCTTTTCTTTTTTTTTTTCTAAAGAAAATTATCTGAGGATCAGTGGCAGGATTTTTAGGACAGTAAATTAATAAAAAGGGAACTAGGAGAGCTTCAGTAGCAGACAAGTAGTGGAATAGCAGTATAATTGCAGTATAATGTGGGGAGTGGTGCAATGCAGTGGCTGTGGGGCAGCCATATTCAGGCAGACCTTTTGGACACTGAGCGCTGGCCTATCTGCATGTCCTCTTTGGACTGTGGGATGAGGTAGCCAGACTCAGAGCAGAAGTAAACTGGGTCAGAGTACCATCACCCCTATCCAGAGACCACCCAGTCCAATGCAACTGCCTTAAAGGATGCCGAGAACGAGAGCACTTGGATGACAGTGGGCTCAGGGAGGTTAGAGTGGTCAGGCAGAGGCACATCCCAGATCCTATTCCACTAAGAACTCATATGCCACACTGGCAAACGAGGACAACCAAATAGAGGTACCCAGAGAAGTGAAGGAAAGGATGTGGAGGTTAGCCAAGGAGGTGACCCTCAGCGGGTAAAGCAGTGGACCCCAGAGGAGGAGGAAGTGAATCCTGGTGGGGGACTCCATCACAAGAGGGATCCAGCTAGGAACACAGGAGGGGGAGGACAGGGAGGTGAGGTGCCTACCAGGTGTCACGGCATGGAGGGATGGAAGGAAGATCCTGGGGATCACTGGGAAGGCAAGACAGGAGGGTGAGCTGGATGTCATTATCCACCTAGGTACTAATGACCTGGCAAATGGGGAGCCAAAGGAAGTTCAGGAAGAGTTTAGGAAATTGGGGAGGGGTCTCAAGCAAGTAGCTACTTCTGTCACTTTCTCAGAAGTACTTCCAGCGAGAGGCTAGGGAGATCATAGGAGTGCATGCACCAGGAACTTTAACTCATGGTTGAAGAACTGGTGCTGTGAGGAAGGGTTTGGATTCATTGGTGACTGGGGACCCACCTGAAGGGATGGAGGTTTGTTCAAGCCTAACAGCCTGCATCCATCCTGGAGGGGAATCCAAGCACTCAATGATAAGTTTAAATGCTACATTGGACAAGCATTTAAACCAGCAAAGGGGCAGGCCAGCAAGGAGGGTACCCATTGCTCACTCCCCCACAGCTAGCAGTGGAATCAGTGAACCAGAGGAGTGGCTATCTCTGCAAAGCAGTGTGCAAAAGATGGAGATTAGTGCCCAAGAGGTGGATAGGCAGAAAAGGGGCAAAATTCAGCAGAAGGGCAGACAGCAAGGAGAACCAGGGATAAAGGACAACCAAGGAAGGGGCTGGGAGAAACGAAACAGTCTAGGGAGGTCAAATCATGGAAGCTATGTGTGCAAATGCCAGGAGCCTTAGCAACAAGATGGAAGATCTGGAGGCTGTCATGGTGCAGTCAGACCTGGACATTGTGGCCATCACTGAAACCTGGTATAATGATAACCACAACTGGGAGATGGCCGTACTCTGGCTACAACATATTCAGAAGAGACAGAGCAGGCAGGAAGGAGGAGGAGGGCACTGTATGTGAAAATAACATAAGGGCCACAGAGATCCAGGGGGAAAAAAATGGGGGAGAGATACTGTGGGTTAAGCTGGAAAGGAAAATGGGGACAGCCATCCGCACAGGTGTGGTCTATCGCCCACCAGCCCAGGAGGAAGAAACAGATAGAGAGCTGATGCTAGCCATCCAAAGGATGGCAGACAAGGGTGAGGTAGTACTGGTTGGAGACTTCAATATTCCAGACGTGGACTGGAGCATCCCAGCAGCAGCATCAACTAGGAGCAGATTTATCCTGGTCTCCCTTCAGGGTGTCTTCCTCAAGCAACTGGTCATGGAACCAACTCAGCAGAAGGCAATACTGGACCTTGTGCTCAAAAACAGGGACAGTGTGATGGGGGTAACAGTGGGGGAGCACCTAGGGAACAGTCACCACCAGTCATTGTGGTTTGAAATCACAGAAAGAGCAGAACCAAACCATACAAAAACATGTATCCTGGATTATAGGGGGGCAGACTTTGGGAAAATGGGGAGATACTTGAAAGAGGCATTAAGGGGAATGGGACAGGAATCAGGGGCTGAGGAACAGTGGGCAGTATTTAAAATGGGGATTATAAGAACAACAGAATTATGCATTAAGCAGGTTAGCAAGAGGAAAAGAAAGAGGAGACCATTATGGTTTTCCAAAGAGGTAGCAAAGAAAGTGAAAGCCAAAAAGATTGCATTCAGGCAATACAAAAGACACAGGCAGAAGGGATAGGGAGAAGTACCAGGAGAAGCAAAGGGAGGCAGGAGGTCAGTAAGGGAAACCAAAGCTCAGACAGAAGAACACATTGCAAAATCAGTGGGTAGAGGGACAAAACCTTTACAGGAACATAAGTGAAAAAAGAAAGACAAAGGGGAGGGATAGTGAGACTGAAGGGGGAGGATGGGGCTGCGTGGAGGATGACAACAGTAAAGCTGACATATTGAACAGGTATTTCTGCTCAGTCTTTACTGAGGAAGAGGAGGGTAATGGGTCTGAAGGGAGTACAAGGAGTGAGAATGGTGCAGAAATGGACACAAGTCCCTTTACACGAGAAAGGGTCCTGAAGGAACTGGAAGTAATAAGAGTTGATAAAGCAATGGGGCCAGATGGGGTGCACCCCAGGGTCCTTAAAGAACTAAGAGAGGTGGTGGCTGAACCTCTGGCTATCCTGTTTAGCCGATCACTGGAAACAGGGGAGGTACCCAAAGACTGGAGGACAGCAGATGTAGTCCCCTTATACAAAAGTGGGAACAAAGAGGAAGCAGGGAACTACAGACCAGTCAGCCTCACCTCGGTAGTGGGGAAGATCATGGAAGCACTACTGAAGGAGAGATTGGTGGAACATCTGGTTGTCAATGGACTACAGGACCCAAGGCAGCATGGTTTTACAGGGGAGGTCAGTCAGACCAACCTCATTGAATTTTTTGACTGGGTGACTAGGGAGGTGTATCAGGAGGGCAGTGGACATGGCCTATCTGGACTTCAGCAAGGCCTTTGACACTGTGCCACATAGAAGACTATTACACAAACTGGGGAATATGGGTGTGCAGGACAGCAGTGTGGTGGGTAGGTAACTGGCTGGGTGGCAGGACACAGAAGTTGGTGGTGGTAATGGCTGTCACTCCACAGAGGGAAGAGTGACCAGTGGGGTACCACAGGATCAGTGCTGGGACCGTCCTATTCAACATCTTCATCAGTGACATTAGTGCAGGACCTAGAAGGCAGAATTTCACTGTTCGCTGATGACACAAAGCTCTGTAACAGAGCAGTCACACCAGAGGGTGTAGACAGAATGAGAAGGGACCTGCAGAAACTTGAAGAATGGTCAGGGTTTGGCAGTTGAAATTCAATGCAAGGAAGTGCAAGATAATGCATATGGGGCACAAAACCCTGGCACAGTATATCAGTTGGGGGTGAGGATATAGCATGCACCAAGCAGGAAAGGGATCTTGGGGTTATCATCTCTGATGACCTCAAGGTAGGGAAACAGTGTGACAAGGCAGCAGGTAAAGCAAATAGGATGCTGGGATGTATAGGCAGGGGCATCACCAGCAGGAAAAGGGAGGTCATACTTCTGCTATACAAGACACTAGTGAGGCCCCACCTGGAGTACAGTGTACAGTTCTGGAGACCATACCTACGTAAGGACATAGACAGGGTAGAGAAGGTTCAGAGGAGGGCAACAAAGATGGTGCATGGATTGCATCACAAGTCCTATGAAGACAGGTTGAAGGAACTGAACATGTACTCCCCTGGAGGAGAGGAGGGAGAGAGGGGGTATGATAGAGACATACAAGTATCTTACAGGGAGGAACAGGGTGCAGGAATACACTATTTTTAAACAAAAAAGATGTTCCAGGACTAGAGGGCATGGGATGAAGTTGGAGGGAGGACGATTCAGAGGAAACATGAGGAAGAATTTCTTCACAGAACGGGTGGTGGACAAGTGGAACACCCTGCCAGTGGAAGTGTTGGGGGCTGAAACAATCACGGGATTTAAGAATGCATGGGAAAGACATAAAGGAATTCTGGAGGTCAGGGGTAAGGGGAAACAGACTTATAGGAAAACATAAACTGACCTTACAAGCTCAAATGGGCAGACTGGGGGTGGGCCATGGACCTTTATCTGCCGACACTGTCTATGTATCTATGTATACAATTCTGGGATGTGACAGGGAGAAGCAATTTTAGAATATAATGGTGTGTCCTGTCACATTCTGACAGTGTGCACCACCACTGTATTCCAAAATTGCCAGTACCTGCCAAATTCCTCAATGTATGTTCCTGTTGCATTCTGAGACTGAGTGTCCCACCACATTTTAAGATGACACATCCCTGACACATTCCAAGATTGCATGATGTAACACCATCAGTGGCTCTTCACTGAAACTGGCTTTTCTGAACAGGTAGTGAAACCAGAGTTACAAAATAGCTCATAAATTTAAAATGAAGTAACGTAGAAACCTAATTTTTGGTATGAGATTTATTGGGTGTGTGCTGATTCTAATTCTGCAATGTACCACTTTTTGCTAGACTCCCACTTTAAGCTTCATTATAGTTAAGGTTGTCTCTGGGTGGTTTTTTTTTTTTTTTTGCTCCTTACTTGCTCCTCTGGCCTGCCTCTCCTTCCGGCTGCTCAAGGACCCCCCCGACCCCCTCGCTCTGACTCCTTTCCACTCACCTCACATTGCAGCCATCCTGGGGTAGCCCGGTGTATCCCTCTCACTGGATGGGTCCCTCTCCTCTGTGGGGGAAGGCGCCAGGAGGGGCAACCAGCGTGCTCTACAATCAGTCCCCGGGCACTGCTGAGGAGGATTCCAGGGTGTCAGAGCACTTGAGTCGGAAGGAGCTGGCAGCCATCATCCGGCCGACCAGGGAGCCGAGTTTCCACTTTTCTCCCCTGGGCGTGGTGTGCCACAGATGTCTAGGTGAATGCCGACATCCACCACTCCCTGTGTACAGTGGGGCTCGCTTGGACTGTCATCCTCCCGGCCCCCGCCAGGAGGCAGCAGACAGTGAGCCACGTCCCCTCCCTCCCCCCGGAGAAGGCGAGCAGTCATGGGATGCTCAAGCCTTCTCCTCCTGGCCGGTTCTCCAACGTGGGTGTTTTTAAAAATATATAAACTAGTGCAGTCACCAACTACAACTATAGCTTTTTCTCAGACCTCAAAATCAAGATCTAAAATAAAACTCTATTTCCATTTCTGGTTGCTGGAAAACATTTGTGCACCACCTCCACAATTTGTGCCCTTTCCCTTTAATGGCTGTATGCCTCCCTTTTCTTTGTATTGTGATGGTCTACCATTTGCTTGATGTTTGTCTCAGGAAGCCAAGCGCTTCCTTGCTCTTAATTCCCATGACCAGGATCACTGGAAAATTGCGGAAATTTTCAGCTGATTCTGTGGGGATTTTACAGGACTTTGGATTTCTTTTTTTGTGGGGATTTTGTAGTATGCTGCATGCTCAATTTTCCTATGTGAGGAGCAATATGGGGTTTCCATTTCAACTGCTTTGTGATGCATATAAAGACAGCCAGCAAAAGGTTTAAGTTTTTATTAAAAAAAATATACATGCATACATACACACAAATTGATGGAGCAAAAACAGCAGACAATATACAATACATATATACAGTATGCAATATATACAATATAACAGCATCATTGTCAGTTCAGAAGTATAATAAACCAAACAGTATTCTAGAGTGAAAGCATAATGCCACATCATCCATCGCCACTAATAGTAGCATAAACAGTATTCTACAGTCAAAGTATAGTACCACCACCACCCCAATAGTGTTGTTTTGTCAAATCAGAAGTATGATAAACCAAACAGTGTTGTACAATAACAGTATAGCGCCACCACCCCCACCACCAATAGTAACATCGTTTTTGTCAACTTTAGAATTAATAAACCAAGCAGTAGTCTATAGTAACAGTATGGTACAACCACCCCCACACCCACCTCAACTGTTACATACAGTAGAAAAAGCAACAACTGTCATCCAACTTAGACGTACATTAGCCCTAGAACTTCTTAATGTACTTCAACATAAGAAGCAGTCTCACATTATCATCTGTCAAACTTCGCTGATTATCTTTTAAAAGATCAAAGTACAGTGAAAAACTCCACTCAACATCTACTGTGCTTACAGGTAGCCATATAAATCTTTTTGCCACAACAGCAAGATGTGGCAGTGTATCACTTTGTGCCTCCCACCACTCAGCAATATTAAAATCATCACTGGGTATCGACTGCGTAAGAGTTCTGTACCCATGCCACTCAAAGTTTGAGAACATGGCAAGATCTGGTAGCTCCTGGGCATATTTTGATCTGTCTTTGTCCAGTGTTGGCACCTGCTTGGGGTCAAAGATTCGGGCAGCCATGAATGTGCTGAGTGAGGGATGCAGTTTTAAAATTTGGTCCAACTTTTGACTGCTGTCCAGCATAACCTTTTGAAAAGGTCGACACAGTTTTGGTTTTCCTGTGTCAGACATCTGTACAAAATTTCAACCATAGTTGTTCTATATTCTGTTTGCCCCACTGTAGCACAGAAGTCCAAAAACATGTGCACATTTTTCACCCTTCCAAATATGGAGTGTTCCCGTTGCTAGCTGTTTGACTGTAATTGTTCTATAATGTTGACTAGTTCAGTAGAATGTTCTGACACAAACGTAGCTTGCGTCACCAGCTCTGTTGCTTTGCCTTTTAGCAAGCACTTTAGGTGCTTTAAGGTTGCTGCATCAGATGGCACATTTTCAAGAAATTCAATTAAAACAAGCAAACAGTCTGCCAAATACTGAACAGCATTCACCCAGGAGCACCACTGAGTTTTCACTGCATATACTGGCATCTTGGGTACAATTCCCTGCTTTGCTCTCATGAATGCCCAGTAGTGATGCCTATGCATTGGGCTCTGGCAGATGATTTTATTAACTAGGGCAACAACAGTGTTCAAGTCTTCCAGTGTGTCAGCCCAGACCTCCAACACCAAATTGAGGAGGTGAGCAATGCAAGTGACATGCACTGCATTTGGCAGGACACAGGACAGCACAGTAGCGAAAGCCTTATGCATGTAACTTGCACTGTCTGTTAGTATGGCAAAGACTTTATTGAGGTTCACTCCATTGGTGTTTAACACTTTCAGCAGTGCTTGGAACACAGTGGTGTTGTTCACATGGTCCAAAAATTCGACACCAATTAGGAGAGGCTGCTCCCCAACATTCTGCAAAGGTTGGGCCAAAACAGCCAACACGCTACACCCACAGGCATCTGTTGTCTCATCCAGAAAAATGAAGAGGTCTTGATCTTCAACTGCCTCTTTCAGGGACCTTTCATGATCTGGCCGAAGTTCTTGGAGGCATGTGCTCTGAAGCTGTGCTGGCCTAGGAAGACAATCACCTTGCTTTGTATACTCCTTTAAGAAGCCTTGAAATCCGGAAGCCTTTTCCAGTGGGATGTCTGTTCAGGTCAAACAGCAAACGAAGTCCAGCAGAAACTCTTTCCATTCCAATGAAGAATCCATTGCTCAGCTGAAACAAGACATCAGTAACTGCTGGTGAAGAGATGTGCCTGGAGGGGAAAAAAATAGATCAAGATACACTCTTTTACAGGGAAAAATAAACTACAAGCCAGCTCTGTGGCATGGAGGGCTGAGGCTCTGTGTGCCTTGCCTCCTGCCAAGCAAGTAGTCAGTGACTGCTGGCGTAAAGGTGTACTTAGGAGAAAAAAAAACAAGTCAGGATTGTTACATGGAAAAATAAACTGCAGGCTGGCCCAGCGGCACGGAGGGCAGAGGTGCAGTGTGCCTTACCTCTTGCCACACCGGCAAACTCTGTTCGGGAGGCAAATAAAAAAAGCTGATGTGGGCCTGCCTGCCTGCCCTCATCCAACTCTGCCACCAGCTCATGGAGACCCCAGACTGGATTACATGCACTATGAGAGGGGGAGGACAACCCTCACCTTCAGGCCTCACCACATGGGAAGGGGGTGGGAGAATGGTGTTCCAAAGAAAAACAGAATTTGAAAAAAAATAAATGTGTGTGAGTAGTACTTACTTCGTTTGTTTCTCTTTGCTGCTTCTTTTCCCTCCAGATGTTTCTGCAACTTCATATGCATGTCCACTGTATGCTTATGCATGAAGTCCATGGTGTGGGCACAAACATGACAAAACAGCATTCTTCCATCCTCATAAAGATCTTCCGGATACAACTTGACCCGATCATTGGCGTGCACAAAACTGGAGTCATGGCACTCCTTAGCCTGTCCCGTGAGAGACAGAAGTGCTTTGGTGGTGCTGGTGTGGACATGGTGTAGTTTATTAACTAAAATAAAATATACCATAAAAAACAACTAAGTGTGAAATAGTCATTGCACAAACTGAAGAAAGCTTTCCTTGGAATGCTCTATTCTCCCATGGAGCTTGCCCATGTTGGACTCAGCTAGTGCCCATGGAACCAAAGACTCCAGAAATTATTTTTTTTCTTGCTCCCTTTATTTTGTTTATTTATCTGGGTGCTGTATAGACCCCAGAAGCAAAGTGCGCATATGTGACCATTGATTGCCTTGGCTCATATGTACATTCTCCATCAACAGACCACAGGAGCAAGTGACTGACCAAGCTGACTGCCATACATGTTAAAAAAATTGTTCAGTGTCTGAGGTCAGAAGTAATGATGCAGAACAATTTTATCAAACAAGGGTGCCAGTCAGCCTGGCCTGCCCCAACCCCATCCTCCATCAACAACAAACCACAGGAACGCTGGACGAACCCAGATGACTGGCAGAAATGTAAAAAAAAAATGTGCCCGATGTCAGAACAATTTTATCTAACATACAGAAAGTTCCAGTCAACTTGGCCCAACCCTCCACTCCATCAATGAGGAACCACAGCAGCGAGGCATGGGCACACCACGGGAGCGGAGGGATAGACCCAGGTGACTGCCATACATGGTTGGAACAAATTGTTCTGTGCCACTCTGGTCGCTCGTCCCACTAGACTCTCTCACCAGAGGCCAGAACAATTTTTTCCACCATGTTTGCCAGCCAGCCAGGCCCATCCCTCCACTCCATCAACGAGGAACCACAGCAGTGAGGCACGGACACACCACAGGAACGAGGGATGGACCCAGGAGACTGCCATACAGGTTGGACAACATTGTTCTGTGCCATTCTGGTCACCCACCCCACCCTCATCCAACATTGTTCTGTGCCATTCTGGTCACCTGCCCCACCCTCCTCCTTCGCCAAAAGCCAGAACAATTTTTTCCACCATGTGTGTCAGTCAGCCAGGCCCACCCCTCCATGCCATCAATGAGGAACCACAGCAGTGAGTTACGGACACACCATGACAGTGGAGGGATGGACCCAGGTGACTGCCATACATGGTCGGAAAAAATTGTTCTGTGGCACTCTGGTCGCTCGCTCCACCAGGCTCCCACAAAAGTGTCCAGAACAATTTTTTCCACTATGTGTGCCAATCAGCCAGGCCCACCCCTCCACTCCATCAACAAGAAACCACAGCAGCGAGGCATGGACACACCATGGGAGTGAGGGACAGAACCAGGTGACTGCTATACAGGTTGGAAAAAAATATTCTGTGCCATTCTGGTCGCGCACCCCTCCCTCCTCCTTCACTAGTGGCCAGAACAATTTTTTCCACCATGTGTGCCAGTCAGCCAGGCCCACCGCTCCAGTGCATCAGTGAGGAACCACAGCAATGAGGCACGGACACACCATAGGAGTGATGGACGGACCCTGATGACTGCCACACATTGTCGTAAAAAATTGTTCTGTGCCACTCTGGTCACTCTCCCCAACAGGCTCCCTCACCAGAGGCCAGAACAATTTTTTCCACCATGTGTGCCAGTCAGCCAGGCCCATCCTTCCAGTGCATCAGTGAGGAACCACAGCAGTGAGGCATGGACACACCATGAGAGTGAGGAACGAACCCAGGTGACTGCCATACAGGTTGCAAAACACTGTTCAGTGCCATTCTGGTCACCCACCCCACCCTCCTCCTTCTTCAGAGGTCAGAACAATTATTTCCAACATGTGTGCCAGTCTGCCAGGCACGTCCCTCCACACTGCAAGACAGAAGAACTACAGCAGCGCAGTTTGACATGTACACTTAAAACAAATCCAAAAATTTTTTTAACATTCATAGTACACTTTAACATGGCCTCCCCCTCCCTCCAAGGGCACAATGTTTTTAAAGCACTTCACCCCCTAATCAGGACCCTCCTTGGCTCCCACCATTCTTCTATGTTTTTTGTCTTACTAATTGCCCTCCTGGGCTCCCCAGAGCACCCCCCCGAGCAATACAATTTTTATTAGGACAGTTGTCCCCCCCAGCTGAACCTCCAAGCTCCCAGTCTCCCTCCATGAAGAACATTTTTGAAGCACTTGACCCCCTAGTCTGGACCCTCCTTGGCTTCCACCATTCTTCTTTATTTTTGTTTACTACTTGCACCCCATGGCTCCCCAGAACAACCCCTCCCCCGCAACAGAATTTTGAACTACTTCAAACCCCTCCCCTATCACTATTTGTTTCTTCCTTACATTATCTCCTCATATACATATGAATTTGATATTGCAGCACAACATACCTGTATTGGTTCAACAGCAGCAGCAGTACTGAGAAAGGTTCAACAGCAGCAGTAGTAGTCTCTTGGAATGCAGCAGTTCCCAGTGGCACTTTGGCAGCACACTTGTTACTGGAGACAGCTATAGGAAGCACAGTAGGTGCCCACTGCTGGCAGCGATTTGCTCGTGTTTCCAGTCAGCAGTCAGCAGCAGAGTAGGGCTGCCCGGTGGGATGCTTCTATGTTCTCTCTCCCTCATCTTTTGCTCATCTCTTGCTCGTCTCACTCCCGTCTCTCTCCTGTCTTAATCGCTCATTCGTTCATTCACTCTGTGGGCTGTCTTCTGAAGAACATACCTGCTCTGTCTCCCCCCTCACCTGTCCACCTGTATTTATACTGTATTTTTCCTACTTTGGCAGATCTGAGGGGGGACAGAGCACATAGAAAGGGCATGAACGTTAAACAAAGGAGCAGGCATTCAATTGTGTTTTGCTCTTGTGATGCACTGTAGTGACATAAGTCACAAGTCACATGCCAGCAAACCCATGTGGTGCCCTTGTTCTTTGGGCAGCACTCTGGATCAGGACTCCAACAGATGACTGGGCATGGCACGGAGAGATGATGAGGGCAGTACTCGAGAGATGGGAAGGCACAGAGGATTATAGCGGCATTGTGTGGCACAGCATGCAACATAAACATCAGAACAGATGGCTGGGGGAACTACAGTGGGCACAACATACTTCTGCCAGGCTATGCAGCCCATGTAACTGCACACTACTGGGGACTGGATTTTGCAGGGAGTGCATATTTTAGAGGAGGGGGTATCAGATAATCTCGCTCTCCGTGATATAATCGTGGCTGCGATTTTCCAGCAGCCCTGCCCACGACTTGTAAATTTTGCACCTTTTGCCAAACTGAACTACTGTCATTGTGCATTTTGTTTGTAATCATCTATTTTATTGTATTTGCTTGTTGTTTTCCTCTACCCTATCCCCCGGATAACACCTAGAAACAAGCCTTGGTTCAGTGGGCCTTTCCCAGTTACCAATTTTTAAATAAATACATAATTTCAAAATCGTCAAACTCCTCTCCCATGATATACTCTATGGCCCAGATATTCAAAAGGGTTGCACCATGAGCAATAGGGTTGCTCCAGCGCAAGTCCGAAAATGCGCCATTCTGCGAAATTCAGCGGGAGGCAGATGAGCCCCCCAAATCATGCTGAGCAATAGTGCAATGATAATGAATGTATGCACAACTGAAGGGGGAGGAACCATGCATAAATGGCGCAGTGCGATATTCAACCACATGCGCCATGCGCAATAGGGGAGCAAGCGTAAGTTGCGCGATAGTGGAAATGAGCCAAAATAAAAAGGAACAAGGGAGAGGTGCAAGAACACTACAGGGAAGGCACATGAGGCTGAACTATAGCCACACAAACAGGTCAGGAGGGACACACAGGGCAGGCCAGGGAAAGGGCACCCTGAACACAGAGGCACAGGGAAGGTGTGGGGAGCCACAACCAGTGCAGAAGGGGGAAGTGCCACACAGCACAGAGGCCACCACAGGAAGGTGTTCTCGGTGCAGGGGAAGTAGCAGCCAGGACAGCGGGGGGAACACAGAAACAGCTGCCAGGGGGGTGAACACAAGCCAGGGACATGGCCAGTGCCACCATCCAGATGGAGGCAGTAATGAGGGGGGTGAGAAGGCAGGCAGCAGGGGGGTGCAGCTGTGGAAGGGCCCGTCGGTGGTATGCTCCCAACAGGCAGTACCGAGCCCACACCAGCTTTGAGCTGTACAGTGATACTGAGATCGTGGGCCAGTACCGCCTGAATCAGGCAATTCTGAGGTGGATCTGTGAGCTGTGCAGTGATGTGATGCAGGCACCCACACGACGGAGCCATGCTCTGTCAGTGGAGCCTAAAGTGACAGCTTGCATGTGCTTGCTTGCCACGGGTACCTTCCAGAGACCAACAGGGGACACCACAGGCATAACCCAGTAGGCCGCGTCACGCCACCTCACGCAATTCCTCAGCACACTGCTGCCACATGTTGAAGGACTACATCCATTTCCCCAGCACACCGGTGGAGCGCACAGCAAACATACAGGAGTTCCACAGGGTAGCACTTATGCCTGGCATGCTAGGGGCAATAGACTGCACCCATGTGGCCATCCGCACACCACCTGGCCCCGAGGGGGCTGCATATATCAATCAGAAGGGCTATGCTAGCATCAACTGCCAGGTGGTGTGCGATGCCAGAGTGTGCATAATCAATGTCTGTGCCACGCACCCTGTGGGAGCAAGTGATGCCTTCATCTGGCACCAGTCGGCAATGTGCCACAGATTCAAGAGTGGGGACATCCCCACTGGCCACTTAGTGGGTGAGTATGCAAACCACATGGACAAACATAGAGCTTGGGAGGGGCATGGTCAGAGGTGACATTGGTAGTGGCCTACATGGCCCGAGGCAGGGTGATGCTGATCACCAAACTAACCTCTACCCTCTACACACAGGTGACAGTGGATATCCGCTCTGTCCCTGGCTGCTCACACCATACCGGCGGCCCTCGACCCCATCTCAGCAATGCTATAATGAGGCACATGCCACCACACGCAGTGCCATCAAGCGGGAGTTCTGGATGCTGAAAGCACGTTTCCATTGCCTGGACACCTCCGATGGTGTCCTACAGTACAGCCCCACAAAGGCCTGTGGGCTATTCCTGGCCTGTTGCATCCTGCACAACATGGCCAATGAATGTGGGATAGCTGTACAGGTTGAAGAGGGGGACAGCGATGGGGACGATGAGGATGCCAGTGATGATGGTGATGGGCAGCCCCCTTTGGGCGATGGGACCCCCGACTGCTCCAGCTGGCACAGCTGCACCGGGACACCATCACGGAGGAGCACTTCAGCCAACTCAGGTAAGTCATGGGGCCATGTGCAACCACCAGTGGCAAAGGCACAACCACAAACATGCATGGACACACACTAGGGGTGCATGCCATCAAGGGAAGTGGCCGGGCATGGAACCGCACACACCGCCAGGGATGGGCAAGGTCTAACATGGCACGTGGTCATACACACACACACACACACACACACACACACACCTCACCAGACATGCACAAAGGGTAGGAGGCACGCCGACCCAGACCACCACCCCTAGCCACACACATTTCCACAGACTACCACGCCCACTGCCTGTCATTGTGCGTGTGTCAGATGCTGGGCACCATTGCACAGTGGTGTACAGTGCAACGCGGGCATCATCATGCACATGCAATGGTGGACAGCAGCCAAGAGGGTGTGCAGATGGACTGTGTGTGTGCGTGCAGGGCCGGGTACCCACCCATGCATTGCCCACTGAATGACACACTGCACACAGGGCAACATCAGACAGTAGCCACACAGGGAGACAGGTCAGTCACATGCCACAGTGTCACAGCCACCTCAGATGCGTGGGCTGCCCTGCCGAGACTCACCAGCAGTGACAGGCTGACCACTGGCCTCATGGAGTGGCACCGATGGTCCTCTGGGGTTCCACTGTGTCAACGCGACCATGCTCGTGCAGGGGTCTGCAGCACACCTAACATGCCTGCACCAGGCGTGCTCGGGTTGCCCGCAGCTGAACCCGGTTTCGACAAGGATGGAGTCGCACGACACCGGGAATGGGGGGTGGACATTACACTGCTTTGTGTCTGTGACGCATGAGTAAATAACTGTGTGCCCATTGTGGCCATGACAGCAGTGAATGCCTGTGTCTGCCTGTCAGTGGCAGCGGTCACATCCTCCCGCAACTGGTCCATCCCTTCCAGGAGCAGAGCAGTGTCTCTGCTGCAATGCTCCTCTGCCTGGCCCAGAGCCGTACTCAGTGCATCCACCGCCATCACAAGCCGGATCTGCTGATTGACTGATGCTTGCAGTATGTAGGTGTGCTCATCCAAGAGGTCATCTGCCTGATCGGCATGCTGTCCCTCAGGGTGTTCGCAGCCCTGATGCTCATCACCCCTGGGCATGTCCACAGGTGGTACACTGACACAGCCCCCTGACACGGTACCCCCACGGCCATTGACTGACTGCTGATGCTGCCCCTCCGGCTGCTGCTCCCCAGGGCTCAATGGTGCCACCGCAGTGGCTGCAACAGTCCAACTGTCCTGGACACACACCAGTGCTGCCCCACTGGTGCAGACAAGCACAGGCTGGGACTGTGATGACACACAGGCCTCCACGGCAGCACCACCCACAGCCATGGCCGCGATGTCACCTGCTGCATGGCCATCTTGTGGCACACACGTGTCACTACCCATGTTGTTAGCTCCATCATCGTCGGTGACGGATCCAGCACCAGCCTGAGTCTCAGCATGCTGGCATCCATGGATGCTGGCACGCTGGGACACAGGCAGGGCCTCCTCCGCACCTGCTCCACCAACATCAGTCCGGATGTCCAGGCGGGCCCACTGTCGCCCTGACCCCCATATTCCTGTGGAGGTGGATGGGCCCTCCTCCATCTCCATGTGACTGGCCTCAGTGGAGAAGTCCACCACCGCTGACCCATGCAGATGCTCAGGAGCTGTAAGGGAAAAAATGTAGTGTTACTGCATGTGACCTACCTTGTCCCCCCCCAATAGACAGACCATGATCTACCATGCAGTGACGGGCTACCACCCATCTGGAATCCACCACCAGGAACACCCTCAATGGTGCAATGCTGCATGCTGCCAGCAACCCGCTCTTCCTGTGGGGTCAGGCCTAGCACCTCCGGCTTTCCCCCACCGGTCGCAGACCATGCTGCCATGATGGCAGCCACCTTCTCTTTAATCCTCCGCCTGTCCATGCCCATCTTCTTTTTGCACTCCTGCATGGAACACTGGTGGCTGCCATGCAGGTTTACAGCACGCACCACCTCCTCCCATGCAGCAGCATGGGCCTGTGGTGTTCCCTGGCATCAGCTGAGAAGTGACTCCTGGTCTCGAACAGGGCATCTGTCTCTGCCTTAGTAAAATTTGGCCTCCTCTTCTTCCCACGACTCTGTTCCTCTTCCTCCACCACACGCTCGGTCATGATTCATCCGGTGAGAATGACAGGTGTTACCTGTGACTGTGCAGTCCCATTTATGTCCCAAACACCACAGTCCACACTCCCAAACAGCATGCAACTCACCGCAATATACTGCAGTAACCGACTATGGCCAGTGCAGCCTAATGTCGCACTTTTATAGCACAACCCATGCAAATGAGGCTAGGCACATCTTTAAGTGGATGCAAATGCAGTGACTGTGCCATTGAATGGCTGATTAGATGATTTGCATATATCAGCTGAATATCGCGCTGTTGCGCTTTGCGCAATTGTGTTGAACGTGCTGAGCCAAGGACGCAGTTATGTGACATGCGCAGTACACACCTAACTGCGCATGCTCGGGTTGATGACACAGGCGCCTGCTGCGCTGCTGACATGCTGTGCACAGGAGGCAATGCAGGGCACGGCCATCATTGTGCCAGTGGCGCTATGGCGCTGTTCACCTCTATGGTGCTGTGGCACTAGGGTGTCATAAGCGCACTTTGGCAACAGTGCTGTAGGCTGCTACGGGAGGTGGCACACAGGCACCCAATCGCGCTACACGTATTGGGTTCCAATCGCACTGTGGCTGTCCGTGCGCAAGAAACCCTTGACCCTGTGCCCGCCCTTGGCCCCCTTGGTGCCATGTGTCAGGCATGCGTGCACCACTATCACGCTGTTCGGTGACAGCACGACAGAGAATGGCAGTGCTGTATTGTGCAGCATCTGCACGTGGCAGGACAATGCTGCAGAGCACCATTTTGCTTGAACCGGGCAGCAGAGATGGCGCTGAGGCATGTTGTGGTGTGGAGCCAGATCGAGCTGGCAAACGTTGAGGCCATATTTGAGCCCCATGTTGGGGCTTTGTTTGGGGAGGCACCCCTGGACAGGGTCAGAAGTGTGGTATGGTAGGAGGTGGCCAACGCCCTGGAGGAGGCCACCGGTATGGGGTGGATGGTGGAGCAGTGCTGCCACCATTATGGAGACCTGAGGCACAGGGACCCAGACCTGCTTGCCCACCTGCAGGCATGTGCCAGGAGGGGCACGGTGCCATGGCCAGGTAGGTGCAACATCCATACACTTTTATCGTCCATACGGGTATCACAGTTGCATGTGTCTGCCATATGGGGGGGCCGTCCGGTGTTGGCCGTGGTGGTGGTATCGGGAAGTGGGGTGGGTGGGTCTGGCTGTGTGGGATTGCACACACATGGGGTGGGGGGACATTGCTACTGGATTGTATTGATGTTCCTCTCTCCATGTTTGCACCTTAGGCCCAGAAGAACGGAGGCGCAACAGAGAGGGAGGCGCCACATGTTGGAGCAGAGGGACAGGAAGGATGAAGATGGTCTGCTGTGTATGGACCAGCCTGCTGATGGTGAGTGCCTTACATCCATGATTACTATTGCATGCTGTATAACTGGGCGGGCAGTGGGGCATGGCCACCATCCATTAACACCACTTCCATGCACGCAACTTGTTACAGTCAGCACTGTCCAGTGGCACTGCATGTCTGGGAGTGCATCAGTGGTGGTCCATGTGTGCACCGGGCACATGGCTGTGGCACTGCCTTCACACCACATAGCCAAGTCACTGTACGGCCATGGTGGTGCTGTGCAGGACATGGGCGGTGGGTGTGTGCAGTGGTCCACATGGCTGTGGCTGCCTGGGTGGGCAGGTCTTGTGGACATGGTCACTGTGGGTGGTCACACACCATCACAGGGGCGTGTCATATGGCTGTATGCCATGCACAATGGGTGGGCTGCAGGGAGATGGACAGTCACACCTATTGACTCTGCTCCCTCGTCCTAGGTGGCCAGAGACTCCTGCAGATCCAGCGGGACATTCAAGAGCTGCTGCAGGTTGGGAGGGAGACCTTAGAGCTCCTGCGACGCATCCACCATCACGGGGTAAGGAGGAGGAGGCAGAGCTCTCATCAGCGCCAGGAGGAAGAGGACTGGGGTGGCCAGTGAAGTCCCCATGCCCCAACTACCACCTTCTCCCCTTTGACCCACCCTCACACCCCTTCTTCCCTCTCCCATATGTTCACCCCTGCCCTTACCTGCCCCCACCTGTTATGTGGCCCTTCCCCCACTCTTGTATATAGTTGTATATAGTTTTATTGTACATAGTTTCAATATATACATTTTGTTATAACAACTGTGGTGGTCTCTGATTTGCAGTGGGCTACAGGTGCTCAGCTGTAGTGGTGTGCATGGTATCGGGGTGGTGCACGCATGGGCGTGTGTGTGTGTGTGTGTGTGCAGAGGTGAACCACCTATGGTATGGACAGGGGGATCAGTCACTGTCTGTGGTTTGTGTGTTGTACTCTGTGCACTGGATGCCTGTGTGCAGTGGTCCACAGGGCCTGCACTGTATGCATGGCACCACTGTCAGACCATCCATGGCCTGTGCAGCTGACACCCTTGCATGTCTGTGATATGCAAGGTCTTCTGGCATGTCAGTGGTGGCTGTCCATGCTGGATAACAACTGTACCCAGCACAATGCCAGGTTGACCGCCATCACCAGTATGGTGCACGTCTGCCTCCGGTGGCACTGTGTCCTCCGCTGTTATTGTCCCCCCTCCATGCTGTTGCTTGTGCCTGTTGCAGGGGATGTGCTCCAGTGTCTGTCACCTGTGCTCTGGCAGCATGCTGGTGGCATACAGCTTCATGGTGCCTGCGCAGGGTGGCTGGCACACCTGTGCAATGTATGGGTGCTGGCTGTGTGTACATGTCAGCCGTGGCCACACGCCAGTGGCTTGGTTGACCCGCTGCTGTGTCCCTGTGTTGGTGAGCCCTTGAGTATGGGTGGGTGTTTGTCCATGCACTGTGTTGCAATCCTGTGTGGTGCATGCCTCCATGCTACACTGTGCGTGTCTGTGCTAGCTGTTGTGGCCAGTGCTGGGATGGGATGTGTCCTTGGGAGGGTGTGCAGAGTGCTGTACCACTGGAGGTGGGGTCCGAGGCATGCCCTGTCGCATGTGGGGTACCTCGTGTGCTGACACATGGTCGGTCTCTCAGCTGTACCTCGGTGGGATATGCAGGGTGGAACTGCCTATGCATCTGTTGCATTGCTGTCTGCTGCCACCCACTGCAGGGTGCCCATGGTGGGGCTGCCTTTCATAGTTCCATGGTGCACAGGGTTGCATTGTCACAGTGGGGGTGGTGGCATGCATTGGGTGTCCTGCACTGTTGGGTGCTACTCCTGGGCAGGGTGAATGGGGATCATGGTGCAGGTTGTGCTCTGCATTGGTGGGATGGTGTGGTACGGGGTAGTCGGCCATCCTTATGTGCCGGTCACAGCTTGCCAGGGGGTGTGCTGGAGCACCATGGCCCGGCTGTGGGTTGGTTGCTGATATCCATGGGCCGGTGGTTATTACAGCTCTCCCCCAGTTATGCAGTGTATGGGGTGTGGGGGACAATGTCTGTTCTGCTGTGTATTCCTCTGCCCATCTGTGGCATGGGTGGTGGGCCCCTGCATCCCTGGTTGTGCTGTTGCATTGCTGCCCTACTGCTGGGGGTGTCCCTGGTTGCACTATGGCACATCTGGACTGCTCAGCTGAACATCCCTTGTTACGCTATGATGCATCAGATATGCTCAACTTCACCTCCCTAGTTGCATTATGGTGCAGGTGGTGCGATATTCAGTCGTCGGTCATAGGCGCATCTTGGTCTGTGCAGTTTTTGAATATCGCACTTCTTGCACTTGGCACAGTGGACTTGTGCTTGCTCCTGCTGTTGCACACTTTTTGGACGCAGTTTGAATATCTGGGCCTGTGTGTATAGCAGTTAGCATAGTCTGCAATTGTATTCCTGTGTCAATACACTTGTAACCCCTAGGTGGCACTATCCCAAGGACTACTACTCCTGCCTGCTTGGCTAGTAACAGGTTAGGGGGCCTGGGTACTGAAACGGGTGCCTCCACCCGGAGGTCAGGGTTGTTAGTGGTCAAGTTAACCTGGGCACAGCCCTCTGGGACACTGTAACCCCCCCCCTTCCCCTTCTAGTGGCCTGAACAATATACAATAATCACTTTCACAATGACCCTTATTCACCATGCAATTACCCATACTTACCACCAGGGCTGGTTCCTCTAGCTCGACCCCGGGGACCCCCTGTAAAACAAGGTTATGCACACCAAATAGCACACTGAATAGCAACAGTACAGTACTCTTGGCACAAAGTGGAACCACAGTCAGGTCAATAACTTTACTGTAAATAACTACGCTCTTGTGTACCTTGGTTTCTCAGTTATACCGTTCTCTCCCTACCCTAGAGTACTCCTATTTGTTCTACCTCTTTGCCAATTGAAATACTGGTTATTGTTAAAGTATGTTGCTATCAGTCAAGTTTTTTTCTGTATGCATTGATGTATTGTACCCTCCTGGGTCGTGCCTGCAAATAGTCTTTGCCATGGCTACTGCACCAACCTGCTAAACAAAAGCTAAATAAATAAATAAATAAAAGAGTTAGATCTGATTTATTCAGGGGACTTGAACAAGGGAGGGGTGTAATCAGGTAGATTGGCTTAATGTCTAAATCAATCAGACAGTTATGCATGCACTTCAGAGTCCCTACACAGTCACACACTCTAGGTACCCAGGTAGGAAAAAGGTGGGCTAGCCAGGAATGTTGCCCGTGGTAGGCCAGCATCACAGTTGGTTGGGGCCCTGTGATGGAAAAAAGCAACATGCTCAACACATCATTTGTAATCCATAGCCGGAGGGCTCAGTTAGTGAAGGAAAAGACAACAAAGCAATCAGATGACAACACTTTAGATTTAGCTGTTGTTGCAGGGAGCTACCCTGATGGTTACTCATGATACCCAATTCAGGACATAGGCAGGACAAAATCAAGATTGCAGGTTGTTGAGCTGGAATGCCAGGAGAAGCAGGGCCCACACGAATCATAGAGGCATTGCTCCTGTTCAAGGCATTGAGCAGGGGGATGACCCCCAGGCAGGTCTCTCATCGATGACTTTCTCTGTGTAGCGGGTATTCTGGCTGGGCCAGTGTGGCAAAGCCCAGGCCAAACAGAGATAAATACGGATTTCAGTCCGTGGAGCTGGATGCTGCCTCCAGCAAGCAAAACACAGTTCAGACACACAGTGGGGAACCAAATCATGGCCCACTATCAGCACACAGCACATTTACATGTAAGGAAAATTCCACTGTATCAGGCAAATGGCTCCCCGGTTGCAATTACAGAGTCTCTGCACAATCTGGGAGTTCAGAGGTGGCTGAACATCCTGACAGGCCGATCGCATTCAGCAAATCTTTGGTCTTCTTCAGGTAGAAGCCTGGTCACAATTCAGTGGTTTAATTCATTCTCACAACTCAAATTCAGTCTGAAATAAACTATCTTCCCCCTCCCAGGGGCAGCAAGCAACAGGCAGGCCAAAACTCAAGTCTTTCCACAGTTCTCCCTCGCAAAACTACACAGGTCTGCTGCTCGACTATCTCGAGCTGTTACTCCTTCACTTCCCAACTCAGATCTGTTCTTTGTTCATTGTGCCCACAACTCAGGGCACCAAGGAATGATTCGGAGGCACAGTCCAAAATAAAGCTTCCCTTATCTCCTCATGCGGGAGAGCTGAAGGCAGGCAGGCCAGACCCAGCCTTCCCACCAAGTCCCTATGCTACCCCATGGGCAGCGGCTCCACGAGCTGGAGCTGCTCACTCTTTCAGCTCTAGCTCACTGCTCTCTCCTTTTGCGGGCAGCTTGGGAATTTTCCTTTGATCCAAAAGGTTTGGTTGGCTGATCTGTCTGTCAGTCACAACAAGGGCTCCCCCTCCAGGTGCATTTAGGCACCAAAAGCCCAAAACTACAATTCCAACAGAAGTTTGCTCCCACAAAGCCCCTGGAGACAGACTCCATTTTAGAGTCCCCAAGGTACTGATTGGCCCATTCTGGCAATCTAGGACCAAGATGGTGGAGATAAACAGAACTGTCCATGCTGTAAAGAAGGCAGGTTAGACAAACTGCAATATCATTAACACTCTAATAGATATTCCGCAAACACGTACATCTTCTGACAGGGCTCCCTCTGTGCAATTAGCGATGGCAGAACAGAGCGATTATCTGGCAGCCAGGGCAGGACTCAAGCATAAAAATACTCACCCCCCTCTCAGATTATTTATAACTGCATTCCAGGCAGCTCTTAAAGAGACAGAGGCTATACAGGCACTTTCTTGCAATACATTTAAACTGCTAAAATGCAGGACACCGGCCTGGCAGTGAGCATTTAGGCAAGCACAAGGAAGACTTTTCAGGAACCCCCATTTGTAGGGCGGTTACACCCTTCCCTGCCTGGAGAAAACTTGGTATCCATGTCAAGTCTATATCATCACACTATTGAAAATGCAATATAAATGAGACATATATGATATGAGCCTGCTATGCAAATAATATCTGATGCATCAGTTAACATAACTTGTCACATTACTATACATTTCAATATACTTCACCATACTATATCCATGCTGACAATACTTATGCATGTTTCATACACGTGATAATCATAGTGGAATCAGTAACATACCATGAACATTATAATATTGATTCACGTCATAACTTCTTGCACATTAAACAGTGTAAGAAGGGGCCCTTCCCTATTAGCTAACTTGGAGCTGGATGGGGCAGGGGCACCCTTTTCTGTTCTTCCTTCTTAGCATGAGTTTAGTACATTTAAGGTGGGGCTAGATCCGCAGATCAAATATTTTTGACAGGGAAATCTGGGTGATGAAACACATTAAACAACACCCCACACAATCAAGCAAACTCAGCCTCTAGTATCCTCAGGCGGTCCTCCACAGTAGCTTCAGTGGTCGCACCACTAGCTTCAGTCCTCGTACTAGAAACTTAAGACTGCCCCCCCCCCCGTAGGTCAGCTGAAATAGTGGGTCTCAAAGCCATAGCTGGGTCCACCTCCAATGACCGTTCAACTGTTCTAGTTACTTGCATCAATAGATACAATTCAGGTGCATTAATCAGGCACTGTTGCATCTGCAACTGAGACATCAACAACTTGGGGTCCACAACCGAAGTCAGGCGCTGACTCATCCACATCCGATCCATCCCTGAGGGTGTCACCTCCCCTCGGGCTACCATTTTCTGCAGTGCCCCTTCCGCCCTCAGAAGGTACAGTACAAGTCACATTAAACTGTTCCTTCAACTCACTGGTGTAGCATTGTTCAATGAGTTTCTTAGTCTGTGCAGTGTTTAATTCAATGAATTAGTAAAAGGTTAGTATTGGTTTGCAACTAGCTGCTTGTACTATAAGCTTATTTTCAGCTGAGTGCTTATGAGTTTCATTTCAGAAGGCAGACTAAACAACTCTCAAGGAATGCTGTGATATTTATAAGTAATGCTCTTAAGGAATGTTGTGGTATTTATAAACAATGCCATGAAAATGCATTGCATAAACACTGCAAAACAGCTACTGCCATATCAGATATCACTAAACAGGTACAAGTGAGTTGAATAGGCAGTGAGGAATGGTCGGAAAAGAATTAAAAGCTTCAACAATTCACGTTGCCACTGCAGTAGAATCACACAAAAAAAAATGCTACACCAGTGAGTTAATGTAACAGTTTAATGTGACTTGTAATGTACTCCAACAACAACTCCCCCGGCTGTTGCAGCATAGTGGTAAACTTTTGCCACAACTTGCTTACATCCCAATCAGGATCAAATACAGTGCCTAGGCATCAAAGTACTGTTGGGCAGATGCAGGTGCCTCCTGTTCTTGAAGCTTCCTCACAACCTGCAAAGCAGGCCCTCTAAGTGACGCCACAGTGGTCTGCCTCTTCTGGTCATCAGTCGCTGGACAATCACTTAACATCCATTCAGTGCACATTCTCCAGGTCTCCAAATCTTCTTCCCCACAGAGGGTGGGCACAGTCCCAGAGAACACACTCTCCATAATTCACCAAAGGTGGGAAAGTGGTTGGCACCAAATTTCCCAGTAAGACAAGATATTGGTCCTCCCGGCCACTAGGGGGCGATAATACCTCCAAGATGTAACTCCTAGGTGGCGCTATCCCTAGGGCTACTATCCCTGCCTGCTTGGCTAGTAACAGGTTAAAGGCCTGGGCACTGAAATGGGTACCTCCAACCTGAGGTCAGGGTTGTTAGTGGTCAAGCTAACCTGGGCACAGCCCTCTGGGACACTGTAACCCCCCCTCTTTCCCTTCTAGTGGCCTGAACAATATACAATAATCACTTTCACAATGATCCTTATTCACCATGCAATTACCCACACTGTTCTGTTTGCACTTACCTCCAGGGCTGGTTCTTCTAGTTTGACCCTGGGGACCCCCTGTAAAACAAGGTTATGCACAGCAAATAGCAACAGTACAGTACTTCTGGCACAAACTGGAACCACAGTCAGGTTAAATTCAAAAGAGTTAGATCTGATTTATTCAGGGACTTGAACAAGGGAAGGGCATAATCAGGTTGATTGGCTTAAAGGCTTAATCAGTCAGACAGTTATGCATGCACATCAGAGTCCCTACACAGTCAAACACTCTGGGTACCCAGGTAGGAAAAAGGTGGGCTAGCCAGAAACGTTGCCAGGGGTAGGTCGGCATCACAGCTGGTTGAGGCCCTGTGATGGAAGAAAGCAACAAGCACAACACACACTATTTGTAATCTGGAGATGGAGGGCTCAGTTCATAAAGGAAAAGACAACAAAACAATCAGATGACAACACTTTAGATTTAGCTGTTGTTGCAGGGAGCTACCCTGATGATTACTCATGATACCCAATTCAGGACACAGGCAGGACAAAATTGAGACTGCAGGTTGTTGAGCTAGAATGCCAGGAGAAGCAGGGCCCACACTAATCACCGAGGAGATGTTCCTGTTCAAGACATTGAGCAGGGGGCTGATCCCCAGGCAGGTCTCTCGTCAATGACTTTCTCTGTGTAGCTGGTATTCTGGTTGGGACAGTGTGGCAAAGCCCAGGCCAAACAGAGATAAATACGGATTACAGCCCATGGAGCTGGATGTAGCCTCCAGCAAGCAAAACACAGTTCAGACACACAGTGGGGAACCAAATCACGACCCACTATCAGCACACAACACATTTACATGTAAGGAAAATTCCACTGTACCAGGTAAATGGCTCCCCGGTTACAATTACAGAGCCTCTGCACAATCCAAGAATTCAGAGGCGGCATGACATCCTGACAGGCTGATCACATTCAGCAAATCTTCGGTCTTCTTCAGGTAGGAGCCTGGTCACAATTCAGTGGCTTAATTCATTCTCACAACTCAGATTCAATCCAAAATAAACTCTTTTCTCCCTATCAGGGGCAGCAAGCAACAGGCAGGCCAAAACTCAAGTCTTTCCGCAGTTCTCCCACATGAAACTACGCAGGTCTGCTGCTCGACTATCTCGAGCTGTTACTCCTTCACTTCCCAACTTAGATCTGTTCTCTGTCCGTTGTGCCCATAACTTGGGGCACCAAGAAATGATTTGGAGGTGCAGTCCAAAATAAAGCTTCCCTTATTTCTCCATGCGGGAGAGCTGAAGACAGGCAGGCCAGACCCAGCCTTCCCACCAAGTCCCCACGCTACCCCATAGGCAGCGGTTCCACGAGCTGGAGCTGCTCACTCTTTCCGCTCTAGCTCACTTCTCTATCCTTCTGAGGGTAGCTTGGGAATTTCCCTCTGATCTGAAAGGTTTGGTTGGCTGATGTCTGTCAGTGACAACAAGGGCTCCCCACCAGGTGCATTTAGGCACCAAAAGCCCAAAACTACAATTCCTGCAGAATTTTGCTCCCACAAAGCCCCTGGGGAAAGGCTCCATTTTAGAGTCCCCAAAGGTACTGATTGGCCCATTCTGGCAGTCTAGGACCAAGATGGTGGAGATAAACAAAACTGTCCATGCTGCAAAGAAGGCAGGTTAGACAAACTACAATATCATTAATACTCTGATAGATATTCAGCAGACAAATACATTTTCTGACAGAGCTCCCTCTGCACAATTAGTGATGGCAGAAGGGAGTGATTATCTGGCAGCTCGGGTGAGATTTGAGCATGAAAACACCCAGCCCCCTCCCAGATTAATTATAACTGCTTTCCTGGTAGCTCTTATAGAGACAGTACACAGAGGCTATACAGGCACTGTCTTGCAATACATTTAAACTGCTAAAAATGCAGGACACCAGCCTGGCAGTGAGCATTTAGGCAAGCTCAAGGAAGACTTTTTGGGAACCCCCATTTGTATGAGGGTTACACACTGCTTTACAGATTCTGTACTATAATGTACAGAACTACTAAAGGAGCTAGCAGCACCTCTGGCAGCCATGTTCACCGAGTCACTCAACACAAGAGTGGTTCTAAAGGACTGGAGGAGGGCACATGTAGTTTTGTTTCACAAAAATGGTAGCAGGGAGGAGGCAGGACACTACAGGCCAATCAGCCTCACCTCAGTAGTTAGTAAACTCATGGAGGGCTCTGCTTAAGGAAAGGATTGTGAGACACTCAGAATCCTAAGGTGCCCAGGATCCAAGGCAACACAGACTCACAGCAGGAAGGTCATGTGAAATGAATCTGATAGATTTATTTGACTGGATTATGAAGAAGGTGTCTCAAGGTAGAGAGGTGGATGTCGTCTACCTCGATTTTAGCAAGGTCTTCTACACCATCCCACATAGAAGTCTGGCCAACAAGTCTGGGAATCAGCCACAAGGTGGTAATCTGGGTTGAAAACTGGTTAATGGACAGGAGGCAGAGGGTGGTGTAAACTGGATCCAATCCAGGGAGGGGGGATGACCAGTGGGGTACCTCAGGGACCAGTCCTTTGGCCAGTCCTGTTTAATGTCTTCATTAGTGGCATAGCAGAAGGTCTGAGGGAATGGTCTGCCTGTTTGCAGATGACACCAAGATCTGCAACAGGGTGGATACTCCAGATGGGGTGGAGAAAATGAGGAGGGACCTAGGGAAATTGGAAAAATGGTCCGAGGTGTGGCAACTTAAATTCAGTTCAAAGAAGTGTAACATAATGTACCTGGGATGCAGAAACCCTGGAGAGAGCTACAGGAATGGGGGGGGGGGATTGTTAACAGTCACCAAGGAAGAAAGAGATCTAGGAGTTATCATTTCTGATGACTTAAAGGTGACTAAGCAGAGTACAAAGGCTGCAGGGAGGGCCAGTGAAATGCTGTGGTACATAGGCAGAGGTATCACTAGCAGAAGGAAGGAGGTGGCGATTCCAAGGTATAAAACACTGGTGAGGCCTCATCTGGAGTACTGTGTACACTTCTGGAGGCCACATCGATGAAAGGACATAGACAGGGTGGAAGTAGTCCAGAAAAGGGCGACAAAAATGGTGCAGGGTTTGCACCACAAAACATATGAGGAGAGATTAAAAGACCTCAACATGTACTCACTGGAGGAAAGGAAGGAGTGGGAAGACATTATAGAAACCTTCAAGTACCTTAAAGGCATAGACAATATACAAGGGGTGACATCTTTCAATATAGGAGAAGTACAAGAACAAGGGGGCATGATATAAGATTGGAAGGTGGCACGATAAGGGGAAATGTGAGGAAGTTTTTCTTCACAGAAAGTGCGGTGGGTGCATGGAATAGTCTACCACAGGACGTGATGGGAACAAGCACAGTGGAGGTTTTTAAACATGCATGGGACAGGCATAAAGGAACTCTAGAGGTAGGAAGGAGAGGTGAAAGCTGATAATCAAATGGGTCAGAAGCCACAAATAAGGATAGGGTTTACAAGCAGACTAGATGGGCCGAGCAGTCCTTATCTGCTGTCAGTTTCCATGTTTATATGTTAGTTTATAATACCAAGGTTGATGCATAAAAATATAGCTCATGATCACTCATATAATATACTGAACAAGCACAAGACTCTGAACTTTTGCTGATACCAGACAGACTGCTGAGTATTATTCAGATGCCAGTCTCATGTGCTTTATATCATGAAATATGTCAGATGCTATATTTCTTAACTGTAGGTACTTCCATAAAATGCACTGTTTCAAATATTTTGTCAAATGGTAACATAAGAACCAGTAAGATAAAACTGTAGTTTTGACTGACGTTGTGATACAAAAGCTATGTATTTTTCCAAAAAAAAGTACACAGCTTAGTACATGATTCATACACTATTAAGCTTAGCCAGTGAGAACACAATAATGATTTGCAGGTCACTGAACAATTCAAAAAATGTAATAAACTAAATTTTCACATCCTGTTGTGAACACCCTGCGGAAACTACTCTGATTTAAGCAACACTATGTTTCGAGATGTCATTCTGACAGCTAATGCACTTCTAACCAGTCACACAAAAAAGGAAGAGATGGGTGTAATGCCCCTAACTGAACTCTTCATCACCTGCTGACGTCATTTCTTTTCAGTGAGCACCAGTCAACACTTCCCTTTTTTGGTTTCAAGCAACACTTCCAGTGCTATAATTAGTTCTGTATTAGTCACACAGTAATGTTTTGTAGTTCTTAAAGAAGACCTGTACTGAACCTGTAGTCATTTTCTGCTGTAAGGCTGATGTTTAAATACAGGTTGCTATCACTATTCCATCTCTACATGCTTTTTAGTTATCCTAGTGGGTGTTCCTGATTTACACACATGTAGCAAGTATAATTTTAGAACTGTATAAGCAAGCAATAACACATGATGAGGTGTGGGTTATGTCCTGATAAAAGCACACCCAGGTGCGTTATAAGGCACGAGGCGCTTCCGCCAAGTGCCTTATACACCTGGGCATGCTCTTATCAGGACATAACCCACAACTCGGAGTGTGTTATTGCACCTATAAAATGGGCTCCCCTCCAAAAAAAACCTAGTAAAAAAAATAATAATTCTTTAAAAAAAGTATTCTGAAAACTGTTCAGCATACAAAAGAGAGAAAATAGTCCCATCTCTACTGCAAAGTTGCACATTGTATATACTGTATCATGGAGTGAGTAGAGGGCATTGGTATCTGTGTCTCTTCTCCCTACTCTGTCTCTCCCTCAATATGGAAAGACTTTTTTTTTTTAATGTACTTTGCTTTTTTTAAGGCTTTGTTCTTAAGTTGCAATAAGTTGCGGCCAGCACACCATATATATTATGGAGTGAGTACAGGGCGCTGGTGTTTGTGTCTCTTCTCTAACAACTCTGTCTCTTCCCCAACACAGACAGACTTTGTTGTTTGTTTTTTTAATTTACAATTTTTTTCTACCAGCGGCTTACTCCTGAGAGTGATTGTGCCCCTTCCTACCTGCCGTACAAACTGCTTTCTGGTACACGATTTTCAAACAGAATCTTCTGCTGTGTGGTGCCATGACAGATAGATGATTTTTTATTTTATTCTGTGTGTCCTCTCATGGATGAGAAGGGGTGGGTGGCAAGGTTGGACACCATGACTATAGATGGTAGAAACCGACCGTACATTAGGTGACAGCTGGTGGGGTGGGGGAGGCCCAGTGGCGTTGTTGACAAGAAGTGTACTGGTGACCTGGGAGAAGTCAAGGAATGAAGTGGGGACTGCATACAAGCTGCTGGGCTGATATCATCAGGACAGCTACGGATCGGTGGGGTAACAGAAAGTTTCCTGAAGGGAAGAAAAATGAAGGTCAGACTGGCAGTTAAATGCAGTGTTTGTGAATGCTTGTTACCTGGGGAACTGTCCGATTTTTACATTTCTGTGCCATCGCTCTCCCATTTCCCTCAGATTCTAGTTGACGAGCTGCAGTGGGAGAACAGTTGTGCATGAAGTCTATGTCTGCCTCTGTATTTTCTCTGGTCATAGGTCACTAATATGCTGTTGCTATGGGGTTATAGTGGGAAGGTTAGTGCTGGTTGGCTATGATATCATCTGATAAGGATACAGCTGTGAAGGCCTATTAGCCAATCAGATTTGCTAATTTTACTTGCCCATTTTATAAACTAGCTTATGTCCATTGCTCAGCTCTTCCATCGCTGGTACAGTGTATCCATGTTCTAGTGTAACACTTGGTGGTTGAAAGGGTCATAAACTGCAACATACAGTTCATAAATGGCCCTGGCCCTAACCAGCACTGTGTAAATCAGAAACACCCACTATATTTACAGTACTAAAGGCCTGTATAGATTGAACAATAACAGAACTGGAACCAGTATTTGAAAAACAGCTCCTTTAAAATACTAATCAGCAATGCTTTACTAACCCTTCTACCTTCAGCAATAGTCAGTCAATATATAGTAACTTATTCCATATGTTGATTCTGACCCTATGCATATCTAATTAGAATTTAGAATTACCTTGCCCTTGTGCTTTCTTAATTCACTAATGAAGCTCACAATTAACACTACAGGGTAAAAAAGAAGCTTAAAAAATGAAGGGAACCCTGAGTTCACAAGCGAATATAAGTTTCCAAACTTTGGGTGAAATGGTCTTCAGATCTGATGAAATGGTAAGGTGCTTTGCTTATGAATTTCAGAATAAAGAAGGCCTCCATCCCATTGAAATTCTTTCCCCCACTAAGTTAGAGTGAATGGAGGAGGCAAGCAGCCTGGTATCTGCAAACCCATTACTTGCCAGACATGTAGCCAGTTGCCTGGCTTCTTGACCAGAGGACAGGGTGTGGCCAGTGGCGGAGCTAGAGGGGGGCTGGGGGGGCAATCGCCCTTCCTAGCTGCCCCAGTGTGAGTAGTGGCACCCCACTACCATCTTTATTCACTGTTTAGTGCCCATTGCGGAGCCCGTGATTGACTGAATGGCACCCCCTGGCTCCCAAACCTGGCTCCGCCACTGGGTGTGGCTGCGGCCCCCCCCCCCTTCCACTGATGAGCAGGTTGGTGATCAGAAAAAAAAACATGGGGAGGCAGGATTTAGCCAAAATTAAAAACATAAAGTGCCCCTATGTAAAAAGGTTTGCATATCTGTCATTTCAAGTGAAGGCTGGCACAATGTCCACAAACAGGTTATGTGGGGGAGACTGGACAACCTCTTCAAACCCGTATGAACTCACACAGACATGATATTAGATTGAAGAATACTGAAAAGCCTGTTGGACAACATTTCTCCCAGTCAGACCACTCTAACTTATCGGCCCTGGATCGGAAAGACCATTTGGAAAATATACAACACAGGTGAGCAATGGGAATTGAAACTGGTTTTTCTTTTGAATACGGTACAGAATGGCATAAACATAGACATCAATTTCATGTCCCACTATGATATTTAAAGTGCTCCTGTTTTGTTTTTGCCCTGGTTTCAGTATGGACAGTTATTTGTTTTACATGGTTCTAATATGCTTAAATATAACATGGTTTTACTTATTCTATCTAAATGTGGGTTCAGAGGTTTGTTTCTAACTGGTGGGTGGTGATTCCTTGGGCTTTTGTTTCACATATGCAGAACTGCTATTTAGTAGTAAAAGATTTTGGTTTCATACAGGCATGTTGAGTACACTGACATCATTAGGGCAACAAATCCCTGTGTACAAGGTGGTCCTGTTTCCAGTTACAGTTTTAATGTTTACAGACAACATTAACTATTGGACACTAGCTGCAGACTGCACATGTTTAAACAGTATGAGTTTATATATTCACAAATAATTTTGACAAATGAACACATAGTTACAGACAGAAACATGAGTACACAGTGCAAGCATTGAAAATATATGTAAAAGAAAATCACTTGTAGGCTCATCTTCTAATAGTGCAGTGTGTCTGCAATTTTATTAAGTGATAAAACACACGTAGGTTCTCATTATGCCTCCTGATTTTATAAGGTTGAGTTTAACCGAAAAAAAGAAAAGGGGTTGGGGTTAATCTCTTAGTCTTACACATGCTAAACTGCTATTCTAAATACTTAGAACACATACACACACGCACATACACACACATTTTCTTTAACTTGGCTTCAGTGAGATTTAGAACATCTGAGGAGTCACTATATAACATTTCATTCTGTGACCTTTGGTTTACTAGTCTCAGGGATCCTTGCTCATCTCTGGTTGTATTTCTTGACTAATGGCTAATCTGTAACACTCATGTTTTAAATGTGTTTTTTTTTTCCCCTCTGGGCTTTTTTTTTTTTTTTATGTGTTTGTAATTTTTCTCACCTTGGACCTCCGGTCTGCAATCCACGTCCAGGCATCCCCTTCCTCTGGCAGCCGTCCAGATCACTCCGGATCCCACAGTGGGTCTCACTGTATACCCCCCACTGCTTGCTCCCCATAGCGGGGCGGCAGAGAGACACCCTCTATCTCCGCCGACACAGGATCCAGTTTCCAGTGAGCCCTCGGATCCGAGCTCCCACCAAACAGCCATCCAGCCACCACGACCGATGCCATTTTCCTCCTTTCTCAGTTCCCCCGGAGTCAGGGGGCATGCAATGACATCCAGCGGCTGTGGGCACACATGCATCATGCATCCACGTCCAAGACTGCCTCAACTCCTCCCAGTATGTGGCGTGCATCCTCGAACCCCAGCCTCCACCAGGGGTCAGTCGGATGCTGACCAAAGTGGGCCCCCTTCCCCGGAGAGGAAGAGCAGTCCTTCGGATGCCCAATTCCTCTCCTTCCCTGCCAGCCCATGGTGACCCGTGCTCATTCCCAAACCCGGGTCACCGGCATGGCGCGAGGTGTGGCGTCCAGTGCCTCAGCGCCACTAGGCTGGCCTTTCTCTGGGCTTTTAAAAAGTTAACTTTCTTAAATATATACCATTTCTTCTTAAGAAGACCTCTGTTGGAGGTCAAAAGCTCAAGGTCTTTCTGTAATCTCTGTTGCTCCAATAAAAAGTATCAGATCACCTAATTAGTGCATCTTGTTGTGCAAGTACCAATACCACAACTAATACTTCCCTAAGCCGAGGTATACAACAAGTTAGCTTGCAACTAAACATTCAAGTAAGTTTGCTCACATTACTGTATTATTGATAAAAACACATTTATTTTTGTGTAAACACAAAAGAAGCTGCTGATTTAATTTGAATATATATAAGCTTTAGTATAATAAATAATGCTGCTATTTAAATACCATGATGACATTTAAAAGTCTTTTAAGCTTAAGCAACTTCGTTGACAATCTGAATGAATTCACATATGGAGTTTATAGGGGTTGAAGGTCGGGGATGCTTGAACTACTGGGTATTTGGTAAGTGGCTTAGGGGCGAAGGTGCCTATATCAATGGGACAAATACAGTTACTATTTATATAGAAATAATTAATTGGATATATAAAATGGAAGACTTTGGCTCAGTATGAGAATATATTGGTTTCTATAAAAATAATTATGTAATAAGAATATGAATACAACTATGTTTTTTCTATTTACAAAACAGGACCACTGTGGGCCCTGAGGAAGTGGCCCTTTTAGCCATGAAACATTGGCAGGATATCATGTGTGGCTTTCAAGCATTTGTTAAAAATAAACATATTTTTTTTAATAATATTTTTGGGAGTTTTTGAGTCATCCTTCCACTGTTGCAACAATGAAAGTTTTTGCCTGGTGCCATAGGTCATAGAGATTGTCTTTTTGCATTAAGGGACAGCTGTTTGCCCTGAAACCAGTGCTGGATGTTGTTAAAGTCCAGTTGGAGGCAGGTCAAGAGGTCTGAGGCAGAGCAACCAGAGGCATAGAGTACTGTATCATCAATGTACATGGTTAATGGACACAGAGGAACAGGACAGTGGGAGGTCATTGGGAAAAATGGAGAATAGGATGGGGCTAAAGATGGGACTTTGGGGGACACCTGAACAGATACGGACTGGAGGGATATGGTGTCACCAAGATGGACTCAACCACAGAGGTAGACAGCCCAGGTGATGATAGTTTACCCAGGAGGGGGGTGGGCAATAGTGTTGAAGGTTTTGGTCAGGTCGACAAAAATGGCAGAGATGATAAGCCCCTGATCCATGCCAGAAAGGACTGAGTCAGTGAGCCTGATAAGGGAGGTTGCAGTGGAATGGGTTTTCCTAAAGCCATACTGGAAGGGGGTGAAGAAGGAGGAAGCATCGAGGAAGGGAAAGAGATGGAAGAGGATCATGTGCTCCTGAAGCTTTGCCAGGACAGGAAGGAGGCAAATGTGACAATAATTTCTAGTGAGGGTGGGATCGCCCTTTAGAAAGAGGGATGACAGTGGCCTGTTTCCACAGGTCAGGGACAAATGCAAGTGAAAGGGACTGATTGAGGAGGTGGGTAATGTGGAGGGCAATGGTAGGGTTGGAGAGGGACAGGAGTTTGGGATCAGTTTAATCTAGACTCCCTTCTTTGTCTGGATTGAAGGCAAAGAGAGCTTTGAGGGTTGCAGTGGGGGTGGTAGGTGAGAAGGCAAATTGGAGGGGGAAGGGGAGGGGGTTGGGGTGAAGAAAGAAAGGGAAGAGAGAAGGTGGGTGAGAAGGGAGAGGGCACATGTGGTGAACAAGGATATGAAATAACTGCTGCTGGGTTTGATATGATAGAGTCACCCACTTTGAGGACAGGAGAGGTGGCTGAGAGGTGAGTGAAACTAGAGAATGGATTACCCTCCAGAATTTAGAGGGGTGGTTTAGGTTGCTGCTGAGCGTGGATGTAAAGTAATCAGCCTTTACAAGTCTAGTAACACTGGTGCAAGTATTGCACAGTGAATTATATTTAGCTAGATCAGATTGGGAGTAGGAGAAAATATGAGAACTGTGTGGGAAACCCCATAACAGCTCTTCACAGGCTTCACCAGAGGGCCTCTAGCTGTTTGATTAACTCTGTGCCAACAGGTACCAACTTGATCCTTCAATATAGCAGTAATGTCATTTCATGATAATCATAGGGGTTGCAAACTCCCATTTCTTTTTCATAAAATATTTTCTCCCAGAGTAAGCAGGAAAGGTTCTTAGCCCTGACCCCATCACCAATAACCAGCGACTGCCTCCCTTGGCCCCAGGGCTTAGGTCCCTTGTGGATTTGCCCCTGCAGTGAGGCCAGAGGATGGAAGGCTTTTTTCCCCCCCTCCCAATGCACAATGGAGAAGTGCCCAGGGATTGAGTGGCAGCCCAGGCCGAAGGAGAATGAACGGGGCTTCACTAAGCCCGTCTGGCTCCATTTTCCATTTTCTCCCCTTCCCATTGCCATGGCAGAACACAGTTCCCTGTAAGTCATCTGGAGCCTGTGCTACCCCTAGGCCTCCTCCCAGTGGCAGTCAAAGGCTGGGCTGGCTGTCCACCCCTTCCCTGGGAAAAGAGAGCAGTCCCTGGGATGCTCAGTCCTTTCCCTTCACAGCCAACCCCAGTGACCTGAGTCTGTTCCCAAACCCAGGTTGCTGGCATGGCAGCAGGTGTGGCACAAGTGTCTCAGCCTCCACACAACAGGACAGGCCTGCAAACGACCATTTCAGCGAATGATACAGGTTACACAGCTCCCCTCCCACCAAATGTTATATAAATAAATGCTAGGAAACTCTTGTTTTAAGGGTTGCAGTGAACATCATAATGGTCTTAACTGCAACCCTTGGCTACCTCTAAATGACACCCCTGCAATATAGTGGAGTGGGAGGAGGCTTAAAAAGTAGCTCCTGACCTTGTTCTCCTTTTTGTTGGTGTGCACAATGTGAGAGCAGGACCTTGGGTCAGGTGATGGTGAGCAAGAGTGGTGGGCTTTTGAGATTGCTGTGCATACAGGAGGAAATGAGCATCAAAGTTGGGCAGCATTTCTTTTTAAAGTTACCATGGTCAACATGGAGTAGCATGTTAGAGTGGTGGCTCCTTTGAACCACCATGCTGCTAGGGGCCGGGTGAAGAGTCTGCACCCTCCCCCCAAGTATAGGACGTGTTGCGTTGGGACCCATAAAAGGCAGTAACCACCAATTCTCTGGCCTGCTAGACAGAATGCGACAGAGGATCCTCTCACTAAAGCAGCCAGGGAGTGGCCTTCTGTGGCAGCTCAGAGTAAGGGACCTGAGGAACCTATAGTGCTTTCTCCTAGGGTGGCCAGAGGCAGTTAACCCATAGTGATTTTCCCCCACTCAGACTGGGACAAGTCCCCCTTATGGCCTGTAATATCCTAAAGCCCAGTTGGGGCCTGCTGCAAGAGGCTGTCTCTGCCTCATCTGAAACAGCTGGGGTCTGTCCACCTTTCCCCTTCCTTTCCTCACTTTCTAGCATCAGGAGCTGGTCAGGTATAGACAGCCATAGGGCCTGAGGCTAGATATGGTGGGCTCACATGTCTGCAAAGAGACCACCCAGGACTGTAGTTAGGGACTGCAGTGGTCACAGAGTTCAGGTGTGGGATCAGTGGATGACCAGGAGTGGAAGAGCAACCAGAAGATCAGGAGTTGTAGGGTTACCAGATGACCTGGGACAGCAAGATTACAGTGCAGAGCTGTAGCCAGGTAGCTATAGTACTGGATGAGGGACAGGCTAACCCAACCTACTCATGATGGACACTAGGTAATGCACCTCACTGGAGGAACTAGAGGTCATTTTGTCAGAGTACTCCAGACTGTTGTTGCCTCGTTCTGCTGAGTGTTGTTTCATTGCCTTCTCAGAATCATTGCTGGGACAGGGGGAATCGGTGTCCGGGACTTTAGACTTTGGACAATTCTTCCCACAAGGGATTCTGTTTCTGTGACTAATATGCTTGAAACTGAACTGAACTAATGTATCTGTTTTGCATATTGTTTATTGTGAAAGTTACTGTGCCTGTGGGATGCCGGCCACCCTGCAAGATTCGAACTCTCCATTTCCTTCCCTATTTACTGTTCATTAAAAAATCTGTATTTATTTGTGTACCACAGATCTGTGTGAGGGTGTCACTTTGCTCTGTAGTGGGAAGGGGAAGGTTTAGAGGCTGGGGAAAGTTTAGAGGCAACAGCTGCGGGGTGCATTTGCAGGTTCCCTATGTCCAATTATACAAAGTTACTGCACCCCCTCCCCTATTCTGTTATTCTATCCTCTGAACATACTGTATGTAGACCCATTTCTTGCTTAGCATCCTCAAAATTCTGATTAATTTTTAATTTTTTTTTTTTTAGATCCTGGGCCAGGCAGCACCCTGGTAGGATGCCACCTCTCTTTTCTCTCTAAAACTTCTGCTGTGGGCCCATGTAGACTATTCTTGTTCCTGTCACTAAACTGTCCTGTCACTGGACCCCAGCATCCTCAGGCTGGTGCTAGATGAAGTTCTTGCACCTCTCACAAGCCTAATTAACCAGTCACTCTGCCTGGGACAATTCCCCACAGCTTGGAAAACAGCCATTATCACACCTATTCATAAAGGAGGCGACAGGTCATCGGCCAACAACTACCGGCCAATCTCCATCCTCCCTTCCCTCTCTAAAGCCCTGAGAAAGTGGTGGCCATTCAAATCACTGATTATCTGGCTAAGCATAACATCTTATGCCCAGAGCAACATGGCTTCCGTAAGGGTCACAGTACCAGCACTGCCCTTATTGAATTCTCCAACTTCCTACACTCCTCCTTGGATACCAGCTCTCTAGCTGGTGCAGTGTTCATTGACCCTCAAAGGCTTTCGACACTGTCTCCCATCCACTGCTGCTGAATGCACTCTACCTCACTGGTCTCTCGGCTGGCCCTGGCATGGTGTGCTAGCTATCTTGACACTCGATCCCAGTGTGTCAAAATTAATGCACACTCTCCGATACCCGTCCCATTCTCTCTCTGGGGTCCCCAAGGCTCCATCCGGGCCCCTTCTTCTCGCTGTATCTGAACACCCTGCCCAGTGCATGCTCTGGCAAAATTCTTCTGTATGCAGACGACGCTGTCCTTTGCCACCCAACGTAATCCCATCTCCCTACAGGACTCCCTACAGCAGTCTTTTCAACAGTGCCGAGGCTTGGTTTAAGGAAGTAGACTCGTCATCAATCTTAACAAAACCAAAACTATGCTCTTTTCACACCCCAAAACAAAGCTAGCAACCACCCACTCTATATCCTTCCAAGCACCAACCAACCACTGGAACAAGTCTGCTCCTACAAATACCCAGGGTTACCTTGATTCCAGCCTCACATTCCTATACATCGGCGCCTAACATCCGTTACCACACACGGCTTGGCATCCTATTCCACATAAAACCTGCCTTCCCCAAATGCTCTCCGGCTAGCTGTTACATCGTCCGCTCTGTCCCTTGTAAACTATGGTCTACCAGTATACGGTGCTGCCGACACCACTGCACTCAACAAAATTCACCTAACCCTGAATAAAGCATGTAGATTGATTACTGGTGCCCCCAGGCTCACACACACCTGTCAGCTATATGTCGATGCTAACCTGCTTACCCTGGATGAACGGCTCCGATACCAGACCTGTCTCCTCACCAAAAAACCCTACTCGGACTCTCCCCCCCTGGGGTAATGGCATCCATCCACCAGAGCCCTCCCACCATTGCAACATGGTCTTCCTACAAGACCACTCTAAAGGTCACCAGAACAAGAACCAGCCATGGCCAGAGGTCCTTCAGCTATAGAGCCCCAACCTGGTTTAACTCTCTCCCTGCCACCATCACCAATGCCATCACCATCTCCACATTCAAAACCGCACTTCGGAACCACATCTTCAGCACTCGTAACTGCTCCTGTCTCTGAACATAGCCTCCACCTCTTTTTTCTCTTGACAATGCCCCCCGGGCAGCTCTCCACCCAACCATCCCCTCCACCACTTCCCTGTACACCATGCCTAGGTTTAACCTGGCCAGTGCCAGCTGTTTCAATGTTTACCTACCAGAATGCTCACTTGATACCGACTTGTGTAATACCTGTTATCAATTACATGTACCCTGTACCCAATTGTATTTGTCTGACCACAATGTGACGTGGCACCTCTGGTGAATGCCTATTGATTTTTTGCAAATCTTTGCTATGTAACCGAAACGCAATGTATGTCTTTATGTGACGAAGTACTTTTGGAAACGAGCCTCTGGCTCAAAGGTTGTAAACTGATTCTTAAAATAAATAAATAAATAAAACTCCCTCCCCTAGAATGTAGGTAATGGCAATTTAGCCAGATTTCTCATTCTGATGATCCTCAGTGGCTGCCCATTTTGCAACGTGTTGTTACAGCTGCTATGAGCATACTGTACCTTCTCAAATTATGTTGCATATATACAGTACAACACACTGTCTCATGCACAATTGCACCTTGTGTAGAGTTTGCAGATGTAACTGCTGAGTACTACTGTCTGCTCATTGTACTGATGTAGGAGGGGAATGCCATTTACACAATTGTTTCTTTCTAGGTTGTGACCGGGGGGGTTGTCTTTGCTCCAGTCAACCTAGCACTTGTTATAATTGTGGAGCTTGGACCCATTTATCAATTTATTCACACTATCACATTATGCACAATTGCACCTTGTGTAATATTTGCAGATGTAACTGATGAGTACTACTGTCTGCTCATTGTACTGATGTTTTATTCACACTATCACATTATGCACAATTGCACCTTGTGTAATGTTTGTAGATGTAACTGATGAGTACTACTGTCTGCTCATTGTACTGATGTTTTATTCACACTATCACATTATGCACAATTGCACCTTGTGTAATGTTTGCAGATGTAACTGTTGAGTACTACTGTCTGTTCATTGTACTTATGTTTTATGCACACTATCACATTATGCACAATTGCACCTTGTGTAATGTTTTGCAGATGTATCTGAGTACTACTGTCTGCTTATTGTACTGATGTTTTAGTCACACTATCACATTATGCACAAGTGCACCTTGTATAATGTTTGCTGCCGATAGAAATTCAGGTTACATTTTTAACTCTGTCTTCCGTCTCCCCCTGGCCACACCTGGAAATGAGTTTCGGCTCAGTATGCCTTTCCCGGTTTCCAAATTTTAAATACATTAATAAAATGTCCTTGTTCCAGTTGTGTCATCTGCTCTTTAATCTTTAGGGAGGAAACACCAGTTAGCTTGTCATGAAACTGTCTGCTAGTGAATCAGAAAGGATCAGACACCACCCCTCATGGCAGTAAGCCTGGAAGTTAAGTGTGTGGAAAGACTGTAAAGAAAAAACACAGTTTCATGGGAGAAACATCTCTCAGCTGTCAATGATGACTTAAGGTCAGCCTACAGTTTCCATTCCCTTTAGGTCATTCAGCTTGGGGGGTGGGGTCTCTGTAATCTCCAGCCTCTGCAAAAATGATCCAGAGCTTTGGAACTGAATCCCACTGGGGAAGGGGGTCAACCAAAACAAGCAAGTACAAGCAGGTAACCTGAAGTAGATGGACATGTTGGTTGAGGGAGGGAATAATAAAAAGGGACAGGCTTAAGCAAATAATGGTTGTGTGTAAAAATGTTACGATAATTTGTCCATTCAAACAATGATTTGTCACTATAGCAAGTAAAAAGAAAACAGAATTGATCAGTGCCGATAAAGTTTGATTGCATGTTTTTATAAAGGTGTGAGCACGAGCATGAAGGAGTTTATATGGGGGGTGTCTAACGGTCTGTTATTCTGCAGGAGCAGCTGTACCAGTGGGTAGGATTGTTGTTTAGTTATTCAGGCTTGTGGGAGGGAGGAGAGAGAGAGACATGGAATTGCCATGGAGCCTGGCTTCTATACAAATGCCAACCTGTCCTGAGGGAGGCAGGCTGGATCACCACCAAGCACAACTGCTATACAGATGCCTCCTCTCTTGGGGGGGGGCTCAATCAACATTGAGAACAACATCTATGTGAATGCCCCCTCACCCATGGGACCAGCTGGATCTCCTGAGGGGACGAAGGACTGGGTCACCACTGTGCATGACTGCTACCACCACTCCTATGGTGGGAACCAGAATGGCCTTCCGCAGTGACATGCTGCTGGTTGGGTCCCAGCTGCTTTTGCGGGGGGCTGGCATGGCCCGCCTTGGAGTCTCACAGCTGACTGGGCACTGCCATCCATCTCTGTCCCTCATCAACTTTCAAATGGGGTGAGGGTGTGCTAAAAAAGAGCTTAACAGAACAAAATCTACTAAAATGAATGGTACCTATTCATTTCAATACAGTCAGCGGCCAGAGGAGCAGCACACTGAGGGACACTGAGGAGTCGGTGTCAAGGAACAGAGGAGCCGTGACAAGGGACAGAGATGGGTGCCTGTGGGGGGTGGTAGGGTGCAAGTAGGATGCACATAAAGTGGGAATGTGTGGGGTTATTTGTAAATAGTTTGGGGTCATATTGATAGCAGGACTGGGCACCTATCACGGTAATATGTGTGTGTGTGGGGGGTTCTGTGATCATGGGGGGAGGGTAATGGGGTGCTGAAAGGATGGTAGTGATTGGGGGTACACTCAGCCCAGTCAGCAGGCAATAAAGGAGACAAGACATTTTATATTCAGCATGTGGATGACATGGCTGATTCCAGATCTCTAACCTTATATACTGCTGTTGCAACTGATGCAGTTGATCTTGCAAAGAAGAAGCTGCAAGAAACATTTTTGCTTTCAGAAGGAAATGGTAAGTCTATTTAACATTAGCACAGATACTGACTCACATCCTGCCGCTAGGTCTTGGAACCTAAAAGTTTTGCTGCCAGTAAATTTACAAGGAGGAGCTTATAAGCTTAAAATATTTCTATTGAATGGCTCTGGATACAAGACTAGATTAGAGTACTTTTTGTCTAATTCTCTCAATATGTCAGGCTGGTAACATCTAAAGACTAAAGGAATATGCTTGATTAGTGAAGTAATTTTCTTTATTTTACCCTGCATATGGTGGGTAGCAGCTTTCAGTGCTTTAAACAAATGATAGTGCAGTTAATTGGTTTGTGCCCAAGCTGAATGTTCTATTTCTTGTTTTGAATTTTTAAGTATATAGCTTCATCTGCCAGAGAGATTAGAAATGACTTTCCTTAATATGCTTACGTATAGTGTGAAACACATAGTTATTGGGGCAATTGTGAAATAAGAGAATGTATGTTTGTGATGAAATAAAGGTATGACATGTGACAGCAAGCAGTTAAAACACCCTATATATTGATTCCAGTATACTAATAAAGGAATAATGCCCGACAGGGTGGGTGTTATGCTTGGATAACATCCAGCCTCAGGGGGTTGGGCCCGAGGCCACTGGCTGAGAGTGTCCAATACCCAAGAAGAGATGTTATCCTAGCATAACTCCCACCCTGGAGGGCATTATTCCTATTATACAATAGCTCATGAGTGCAAAAAAATTTGAAAAGATACACAAAAATACATTTAAACATATATTTTCTGTGTTTATTTAATGTGTAGGGTTACTCTGTAAGAAAATAGTGCTGATTTAGAGTAGTAGGTGTAGCTTGTATTGGAGCTGTTGTTATTGTGGCTCTGCACTCCCACATACATTTGTTGTTGTTCCTAAATCCCCCCCCCCCCGCACTTTAAATGCAGTGGTTATTTCCCTCTCTGTGTCTCTTCTTTTCATGTTTTGGCAATGACAGAGGTCGTCTCTCATTGTGTGTCAGAATGCAGCTACCTTCTGCTGTGTGGAAGTCAGAGGTTGTTTTCCGGACATTCCAGAACGCGGCCAGCTTGACGGCAGAGGTAATCCCCCATTCATGTATGAATGCATTTTCCTGGTACAGCTTTTATTGTTGCTGGGAGAAAGGACTGACAGCTTAAAAACAGTAAAACAGTAAGGAAATTTAATGTGCTGTTATGCTCGCGATCAGCTGTGACACTGAACTGCCGTTCAGGAAAATGTTATGAGGCCAAACATGGCTTTCAGCTCACCTCTGTTTGTGGTTTTTTTTGTTGTTTTTTTTGTCTTTTACCAAAGTGGGTACGGGTACGAGTGGGGTTTGTGTCGGCGTGTGGGGGCACTGATTCTGACTGGCGGAGAACGCCAATTTCGTGGGGGAAATGCAGATTTTCAGCCTGGGAGAAACCGCCGCATTCAAGCAGAGCAGGACCGCTGACACTGCTGGTAGGCATGGCTGTGGAGGGATTGTGTTTTAATGTTTAATGCGGTCGACAGTATGCTGGGACTAGAGCCAGGATGTTATGCTGGGATAACATCCCGGCTTCAGTCCCAGTCTGACCAATCAGTGAGCAGCATTCTTTCCTGCCATTGTATAATTAAATATATTAGCCAATTCAACACATTGTCAGCGTACTGTATGTACTGTATATATTATTCTTTTTTTTTAATCAGACTTGACCTTGTCACGCTGAAGACAGGGTCAAGTGGCACTCCACAATGTAGGTGGGTTTATGTACACGATGGTGTATATTTTATTGGTTATTTACTAAACAGTCAATGATATTTTAAACTCTGAATGAGTGTGTCACTTTAACTGAATGATAAAACAGTCACAAAAGAGGAAGTCAGGCATAAATTCTTAGTAACTTAGGGCAGGATGTTGGAGCTAGGGATCATTAGAAACAAATGACCAGCTTTCATAGAAACCCAGGCTACTAATAATTCCTATAGCACATTCTGCATCACCAGAAGATTGGAATAGTTATGAGAGCTAGTTGCATATGCTCAGCTAGTAGACAGCATAAACTTTCCATCCATTTTTCATCCTGTTTTTCTCCCCCTGTGGCAGGCTATCTCAGACCCTCCTCCCCACTGTGATACCGCAGGTCTATCGGACCTCTCCAAACAGTGAAGGGGCTGGAAGTCCTGGTCATCATGCTGATCATCTAACCAGTTGTCCCAAATGTATTCCTGCCCCTCCCTCCTTCCACCCATCTCTCCGACAGTGCTGCACGTGCCTAAAGGAGAAGTTCTGTGTGCACTCCTGAACCAGAAAAGCCTGCATTGCAGTGGTGCGTGATGACATAAGGCTAACCTTATATGACTGATGAATAGATTAGAAAAGTATCTGTGTAATACTTACAATTTATCAATGCTGAGTTCCCTTATTCATAAATCATGAAAGAATTACAACATACAGTTACTAACCAGCTGCAACACTCCTTATTACATCATCGTGTTTATGGAAGATTGACCACCTCCCATTGGGTTTCGACTGGCCTTTTTGCTTTGGTGTCAGTTATTGATAGCATCCCTGATCAATCAAAATAATTCATGACTCTGGTTCCCTGTGTCTTGACTGTGCTGGCTCTGACATTAATCATGACACTGAAAGGTTTGGCAGCTGTCACATCCTACATCCTGCTAATACTGTGGCTGGATCAGTTGCTACAGGTTATTGGTACTCCTACCTCAAATGAAGGGAAAAATATGCTACCCCGTACCTGTCCCCAGCTGCAAATGAGTATGATTCCTTTCTTCTGATTCTCCATGGTATGTACAGATGAAGAAACTGCTACAAAGTGTTCTCTTCCCCTAAAAGCACAAAGAGTTTAACAAAAAATAGGAAAGTGTTATACTCATATATTATGGATTCTTATTTCTTTGACCCAGCCCCCTTTCTGAAATGCCCCCCAGAGATTTTACCTTCTTTAAAGAAGTACCTGATGGATCCTAGATTCCCCCCCCCCACACACACACACACGTGTGGGATACCCATTGGTTGTGCTGTCACAAAAAATTAAATGTGAAAGACAACAAGAAGCACAAACAGATGATGGAGAAGATATGTAGTAGGCCTCCCTGTACCCAACAACTTGAAGCCATGCAACATTTATTTTTCTCAGATTTCTATATTGCACATTTTGGCACTATTTAGCTGTCCAATGGAATCAACCAATTTTTGCCACAGTAGAGTTTTCCATATTAATATATGGCTTATACCCAAATAGGTGGAAACAAGCATTTGTCAATGCTGAATGTTGTCGTGCTGGCATTGGTAGTGCAGTGCGGGAAAACATTTTGGACAGGATGTGAAAAATGGCAGCTGTACAGTTCATAAGGAGGTGTAAAAAAATGCCAGTGTTGTGTGCGTGGCATGTAAATATAGCAAATTTGCAAAGTTACAAGGGTGTGTGGGAAATGTACAATGCACGCTTGGAACACAGTCATTTTATGGGCGTTTGGCACCAAATTTACAACATAGACATTTTAGCACCTCTGCTCATGTACAGTGTCACTGTTATTTCCTCAAACTGTCCCAAAAAGTGATTTTGCACAACAACTGCGCTATTCTGCACAGGAAGTGCGAAAACACATTTTGGGCTGGATATGTGAAATGACAGCTGTACTGTTCATCAAGAGGTGTGGAAAAATGACAATGGTGAAAATCCAGAGTGAAAATATTACAAATGCATGAAGTTACGAGCGTGCGTGCAATCTGCCAATGCACGCTCCTAACACAGTCATTTTATGGAGTATCATCACCAAATTTTCAACATAGGCATTTTAGGACCTCTGCTTATGAACTGTGTCACTGTGATTTTCATAATCTGGCCCGAACACTGATTTCCCACAGCAACTGCGCTATTGTGCACCGGAAGTGCGGAAACACATTTCGGGCAGGATGTGGAAAATGACAGCTATACTGTTCACAAGGAGGTATACAAAAATGACAATGTTGAAAATCTGGCATGAAAATATTGTGAATTCAATGGTTACGAGCTCATGTGAAAGAATTCACGCAACGCACACTGTGAAACAGTAATTTTTGGATTTTTTCCACCAAATTTGTAACATAGGCTTTTGAGAGGCCACTCATGAACACTGGCACTGTCATTTCGTTAATCGGTCCCAAAAGGTGATTCCATGCAGTGACTGCGAAATCACCTTTGAGGCCGATTAACGCCATGACAGTGATAGAATTCATGAAGAGGGGCCCCCTAAAACCCCATGTTGAAAATTTGGTGCCAAAATTCCAAAAAATGCCCGAGATATGCAGCAAAGTTGAAAAAACCCTATTCATTCCATTATACAGCTTACCGGCATTTCCTCAGTTCGCAGTCAGCTTTGAAGAGTGCAGACATGTTCCCGGTCCACTGAAGATCATTTCGCCAGACTCCGTAAGTAAGTATGGGGTGAGGGGGGCGTGTGGGGAGGCAGGGTGCGCAGTGGGTGGGTACGGGTCGTGAGAGGGGGGGCCTGGGAGAGCACCGAGGACCGCTTTCTTCTTTACAGGGTGAAAAAAAGACATCAGGGGACCGCTTTCCTGTTTAACAGGCTGGCATGCTGGGTGGGCTCAGCATGCCACCTGTGTGTGGTGAGTTAGCCAATGGGGGATTGGGCACCCCCATAGGCAAACAAGGAAAGGGGGGGAGATGCAGGAGCCGAGGGGGATTGGGCACCCCCTCGGCAATAGAAATGGAAGGGGATGACATTATGCCAATGGGGAGTGGGCTCCCCATTGGCAACATTCAAGGGAAATGAGGGAGGGATACATGCCGACGTGGATTGGGCACCCCGCCCAGCAAAGAGAAACTGTTGGTGGGGGCGATGATGCCGAGGGGATTGGGCACCGGCAATCAAAAAAAGGTGTTATATGATGTCGACGGGGATGAGGCACCCCTTCGGCACACAATAAAGGAAGGGGGTTTTGCATGCAACAGCAGCAGTAACTGCTGCCACGTTGCCTGCACTTAGGGAGAGACTTGCTGTGGTCACACTGCATGAGAGCTTCACTCTCATTGCAGCGAACCTTTTGATTGATCTCTCACCTCATTAGCCAGGCAGGGTGTTGGCCCCTGCTGCTGGCTGATTGGGGAATGCAGGACACACCTACTGGCGCATGCCCTGCATTCGCCCAACAGCGACCGCACCTCCAAATCTGCACTGTCCCAAGATGTTGGCTGCGCAAGCGTGCCAACATAAAAACAGGAAACCAGTACACTCTATTTTTTTTTTTGCAGTTATAAAATGCCATATCTGGAACTCACAATGTCTTTTTACCATGCAACAAAAAGATGTTACCTATTTTAAACTTGTAGCTAAAATTTCTTCAGATTTACAGAAACTTTATTTCTTAGAAATAAGAAATAGTCACTACAGTTCTTTTTCGACCGAAGTGGAGAAACCTTCCATGGAAAACTAATACATATGCTCCAATTACATGAATGGATTAGTGTGTTTCTATCAGACTTTGTAAAATGACTACAGTATTTCTATATATGATTTGGCTTGGTCATAAATGGTGAATATAGATAATTACCTTTCATCCCCCATCCCACTAGTATTTTGGGAACACTGAGGTTTCTGAGTGTACATATTACAATATGAAATGCTGTGTGCTGCTTTCTTTTGTTTTTGTTGTTTGTTTTCTAGCATTTATGGAAAATGGATTTGCATTTGTTTCTTTCTTTCTTATGTATCTTGGTGATGAATTATTTGTGTGAGTTTTTCCCTAATAAACTCCCCTACTCTTGGTAGAAGGGGGAGCTGCTGTTCTCTGAATGGCAGATCATGTGGCTGCAGAATGAGATGGGCTGCAGCAGGCTGGGGAGAGGTCCTTCGACCCAGTTGGGGAACCAAAGGAGGACAGACCTTTGAAAGGCTATGAGAGCCAAGGACAATGGATGATTTCAGAGAGTATGGAAATGGATGACATGCAGCCCTCCAATATGAAGGTCTGTGACCAGCATGAAGCTTTATTAGATAAAGAACTGGCCAAAAAAAAAAAAACATTTACTCCAGATGCTAGCAGAAGATGAAGAAATCTATAAATTAAGAAAAGCAGCCTTGAGGGAAAAACGCTCTGCAGTTATGCTTCTACATAGAAAATTACCTGTCGACTCTGGCCCCAAGAGCGATGACTTCACAGATGAGAACGTTTGGCATGCAGCTGATTGTCAAACTAAGCCAACTCTACTGTCAACCGCAGAAGTGCTTAAAACGCATTTGGACTAAAGGAAACTTCTACAGAACATGAGCCATGGTCACCAGACTCAGCATTGAAAGGTTCAGGATGGATGCAGCTGGAAGGAAGAAAGTGGGTCACGGCCCCTGTATGGGAACCTAACCTTGAGAATCCCCCTTCAAAGATTGTGGATTGGAAACCCAAAAGTTATTCAACCCCTCAGGTAACACCACAAAGCACTGATGTAATTATTAATGAATTACCAGCTGCAAATAATAAAACTACAGACCCTGTAACATCAGAACTACTGAGGCAGATGGCATCTCCTTCTAAGGTTAATATTCTGACACAAGCCATGCATGTTTCTATGGAAACAACTGGAGTGGCAAAATCAAGAGAGCCCGAAACTGAGAGAATCCACCAGAAAGTAAAAGAAAGTGTAGCTACACCAGCCCAGGGAAACATTGCAAACAACAATGCTGACACTACTGCAGATAATGAAAAGGACCCAAAAACAGCAGAAATTGTGGCTAAGAACATTGAACCTGAACTAACCCACCACCCGATAATACTACCCCACCACCTCAACAGGAAACACCCGAACTTTCAGGCCTTTTTAAAAAATGATCAGAAGCTGCACCCGACGGAACGCAATTAGATTTAGGTACAAAGTGGCTTGGAAACAAGACTTTACAGCCACTACTGTATGTTGGAAAAAAACCTTTGAAAGAATCACTTCACTTTTTAATAGCAGACATCTTTGCTTTTATTCACGTGTCTTGGAAGGATAACTATCACATCAGTTTTAGGTCCCCTCAGACATTGGAATGTTTCTAGTTGAAATATAACCAATTAAAATTCTCACCCTTATGGACTCCCTTCCTAGCCATACCCTTAACTAAACCCTTAATTAAATTTGTTACAGTGATGTTTAGAAATCCAGGGGTACACATGGAAGACATTCTACATTGGTTAAACCAAAGATGTGAAATGCCCAGTGCTCCAGAAGCTATACTGGATGGAAAGCAATTCTGGACAGGAAACTGGAAATTTAAAATAAAATTACGACAAACTGAGGAAGGGATATGCCATTTACACAATTGTTTCTTTCTACAGTGTGACCAGGGCAGTTGTTTTTGCTCCAGTCAACCTAGCGCTTGTTATAATTGTGGAGCTCTGACCCATTTATCAAATGTGTGCAACAAACCCAGGTGTGACATTTGCAATGAAGTTGGGCACATTAGTATGCAGTGTGCTAATCACACAAAATATAATCTATTGAGGAGACAGGGCACCTTTTCCACAAGTGCTCATGGGTGGCACAAAATAAAACAGACACTAGTAATCTGGACAGTTTAATCTGGAAAGCCCAAGAGGAAGCTGAGATACCTGAGGACTACTCCCCTTCCCCTTACAGCACCTAGTGGTAACTGGGAGGCGCCAACAGCTACAGATCAGTCATCCTACAGGGAACAGACCATAACCAAAAATCCCATGTCAGATAATATGGGACCCACTGCACCCTTACTCACTCCAGTCTGTTATTCAGATATCCAATCAGAAGACCCTCTAGAAGGGCCTTCCAACATGCCATCCCCCAACCATGGGTCACCCCTCAAGTTAGACAGGTTTACAAGGAAAATCCAATCAGCACTGGAAAAAAAACAGAGATCTGGAGAATGAGAATCCCTTCACCGTACTGGCCAGTACCAATTGGGAAGATTGTGAAATGGAGGATGGATCTGATACCTCCTCCAACATCTCGGATCAACCAAAAAATGACAATTAGAAATACGATGGCAAAAAAAAAGAAGGAAAAATAATTAAGACTGGAACATAAATGCATTGTTTTGCATCTGTAACTGTCTGCAGCTTACAGACTTATAGAAAAAGGCAGGTAGTCTTCCAATTAGCATATGATTCTGGATTTGACTTCCTTTTTTTACAGGAAACCTGGATGAACTCAATCTCCCAACTTCGCCTTTATAAGGCAAAATAGTATTGGGGTCCATCTTATTGGTCCTTCGGCCTAAACAGGGCCGATGGGGTGGGGATATTATTCAAAGGAGATAGACTACAAATATCTAAAACAGTTGACCTAATCCCAGGCAGGGTCTTAATTGTGGATGGGTTATGGAGCAATAAGAGGCAGGAAATTTCAAGCCTCCCCCCACAAAACATGCCAGATAGTAAGGTAAACACTGAGGTACAGTGCTCAACAGAGGGCAGGACAGGGGTAAATGGAAAAATAGACAAGGGCAAAAAGAGCAGGCATGGGGGAAAAAGGATAAAGCCAACATTAAATGGAGGGCAATGAGTACCAATGCCCGTAGTCTGGGAAACAGACTTCCTGAGCTAGTAGCCTTGCTAGAAGATGAACAATTGGATATTGTGGCAGTCACGGAAACATGGTACACGGAGAACAATGACTGGGATGTCAACATACCGGGGTACACAGTCTACAGAAGGGACAGGGAGGGGAAAAGAGGAGGTGGAGTAGCTCTATACACAAGGGAAGGGATCAAAGCTACAGAACTAAAAAGTAAAGGGGGAGGACAAGAGGCTCTCTGGGTCACCTTGGAGACAGGGAATGGCATCACAATCCGCACAGGGTTGTATACAGACCCCGTCTCAAGGGAGGAAATGGACAAGAAAATGATAGAGGACATTCTCAAATGGCTGAAAAAGGGAGATACTGTTGATGGGGACCTGAATATGCCAGATGTTAACTGGAAGACATGTACTGCAGCCACATCCAAGAGCAGGGTCATTCTCGATGCCCTGCAGGGGGCAGGCCTAAGACAGCTAGTGTTGGAACCCACTCGGGAGGGAGCAATACTAGACCCGGTACTCTCAAATGGAGAGAGGATCACAAATTTAGAAGTCAGTAGACATCTGGGAACAAGCGACCACTGCACAGTGTGCTTCACAGTAAGCACAACCATGGAGACTACCCATACAAAAACAAGCATACTGGACTTTAGAAGGGCTGACTTTGGCAAAATGGGTGAATACCTAAGGAATACACTAGCAAATGGCCAAAAAGGAGGGGTGGAAGAACAATGGAGAAAAATCAAAACTGCCATCATAGAGGCAATAAGCCTTTGTGTGAAACAGATAAAGAAAACAAAGTGGAGTGAAAAACCACTATGGTTCTCAAAAGAGGTGGCAGGGAAGGTTAAGAAGAAAAAGGCTGCATTCAAAAAGTATAGGGAATCACAGAAGGAGCACGACAGGGAACTGTATCACTTAAAGCAGAAAGAAGTGGGGAAGGCAGTCAGAATAGCAAAAGCCCAAACCGAGCAAAAAATAGCCAATTCAGTTAAGAAGGGGGATAAAACCTTTTATAGGTACATTAGGAAGCATAGAAAGGTTAAGAGAGGAATAGTGAAGATTAATAAGGGAGAGGGGAGGTGGGCAGAGGGAGACAGTGAAAAGGCAGAGATACTGAATGAATACTTTTGCTTAGTATTCACAAAAGAAGATGAGTAGGAGTTACCCAAACCAGACAATAGAATTACTCTGGGTAGGGGGGTTGACACCAGTCCAAAGGTGGACAAAGCAATGGGGCCTGACGGGATTCACCCCAGAATCCTAAAAGAACTAAGGGAGGACCTAGTGACACCACTGACCACACTTTTTAACAAATCATGAGAGGATAGGGTGGTACCTGAGGACTGGAGGAGGGCAGATGTGATTCTCCTTCACAAAAGTGGGAGCAAGTCAGAAGCAGGAAACTACAGACCTCTAAGTTTGACCTCAGTGGTAGGGAAAATGATGGAATCACTTCTGAAAGAAAGAATTGTTGAGTACCTAGAGGCCAGCAGGGCACAGGACCCAAAGCAGCATGGATTTACAGCAGGAAGGTCATGTTAGACGAATCTAATAGATTTCTTTGACTGGGTGACCAAAGTAATAGATCAGGGAGGGGCTGTGGATATGGCCTACCTAGACTTTAGCAAGGCATTTGACACAGTTCCGCACAAAAGATTAATAATCAAGTTAGCCAGCCTGGGAGTGGGTCCCAGGGAGGTAGCCTGGGTAGCAAACTGGCTGCACAACAGGACACAGAAGGTAATAGTGAATGGAACACATTCCGAAGAAAGGGGGGTCACCAGTGGAGTACCTCAGGGCTCAGTACTGGGTCCAGTCCTCTTTAACATCTTTATAGGTGACATTGCAGAGGGTCTGGAGGGAAAGGTATGCCTCTTTGCAGATGACACAAAGATCTGTATTGAGTTGATACACAGGGGGGGTAGAAAGGATGAGAAGGGACTTGGCAAGGTTGGAGGAATGGTCAGACATATGGCAACTTAGATTCAATGCAAAGAAGTGCAAAGTAATGCACCTGGGAAACAAAAACCCAGGAGAAGAGTACACAATAGCAGGGGAGGTACTAACAACAACAAAAATGGAAAGGGACCTGGGGGTAGTCGATCAGATGATCTAAAGGTTGGTAAGCAATGTGAGAAGTCAGTAAGGAGAGCCAGGGGATACTGGGATGCATAGGAAGGGCATCACAAGTAGAAAAAGGAAGTGATTATCCTCTGTACAGACTGTTGGTGAGACCCCATCTGAGTAGTGTGTGCAGTTTTGAGACATAGACAGGATGGAAGCAGTCCAGAGGAGGGCAACTAAAATGGTGCAGGGTCTGCATCAGAAACCATATGAAGAGAGACTGAGAGAGCTTAATATGTATACCCTTGATGAAAGGAGGGACAGGGGGGACAAGATAGAAACATTCAAGTACCTCAAGGGAATCAACAAAGTCCAGGAGGGTAGCATCTTTCAGAAAAAGAGATGTGTAAGAACAAGGTGGCACAATTTAAAGATAGAGGGGGGACGGCTCAGGGGTAATGTGAGGAATTTTCTTTTCACAGAGAGAGTGGTGGATGCATGGAACCGCCTTCCTGGGGAGGTTGTTGGGTCTAAAATAGTGGGGGAATTCAAACATGCATGGGACAGACATAAGGCAATTGTAGTGGGGGGTGGCAGGAAGTAGGCTGTTGGTTAACTAGAATCTGCAGCTTATCCAGTAGGTAGGGAAATGGGCAGACTGGGTGGGCCAAGTGGTCCTTATCTGCCGTCAAAGTCTATGTTTCTGTGTTTCTATGAACCTAGTGGGTTCATTAATGTATAAGGGCCCCAGGTTAAAGCAGATAGAGTTGAACTTTTTGAAGTAATAAAACCTTACTTGATGACTGCAAAATCTATTTTTAGAGGGCGATTTCAACTGTTGTATTAACAAATCAAAACAAAAAACGAAGGAGAAAAAATATATTGTGATACCTTTGCTTTTCAGAAATGTATGTCTATTGCAGACCTGGTAAACTGTACAGATTATCAATCCAGAGGGCCTAGATATACCTATAGAAGAGCAAAGCTAACTACTAATATCAATCATTTATTTGTCTCCAGAAATCTGCACGTTAAAAGTATGGAAATAATTCCTGTCAAGTTATCAGACTTTCTGCTTTTAAAAACCTGTATTCAAAAAATCAGAACATGCTTATTAAACAAAATAGATGGAAACTTAACTGTTTAGCTCTTCTTGCCGCTTCAGTAATTGCAGGGGTACATTGTTTACTACAAGCCACAGAATCTGTTTTTGAGCTATATAAAGATGTAGGGGAATGGTGGAATGACACCACCATGGTATTACATCAGCTAGAAATTATTTTTTCCAGTGCTTAAAGCTAAGAACCCAGCTTCAACATTTGTTCTTCTTAGTCCCAACATCTAAGGCAGGTTTAGGACCACAAATAGACTCACCTAAACAAGAAATGTCTAAATTACAGTATGATAGGGCCACCTCCATCAGAGCAGAATTAAGATATGGTTTACAAAAATCCACCCACGGAAGCCCTTTTGAAGCATGCAAAGCTAGGAAAGAGGCCTCCTCCTTTACCTCACTTGAAAATGATCAAGGTGAAATAGTCTCTTCACCAGCACAATTAACTGCCATTGTCTCCCAATATTTACAATCTTATAAGGCCACAAACCCTCCAAGGGGAAACAGTATCCTTACTTATTTAAGAAGCTGTTCAAACATTCCAAAACTTAAAGACAATGAATCAATAATTCAGCCCATAACAGCAGCAGAAATCACACTGGTCCTAGGGAAACTCAGGAATGGAGCAGCTCCAGGTATTGATGGCGTGCCACATGGATTCTGTAAAACATTTAAGGAGGAGCTTGCAGTGATGCTTGAAAGAATATTTGAGTTTGTCTTGACTGCCTGACGTGTTTCCAAATCCTTCACAAAAGGGGGGAACTTGTTTAACCAGGAAAGGCACACTAAGCCGGAGCTTGTTTCCAGGTGCGACCTGGGAGCACAAGGAAGTTATGTGACTTGCTCAGGGTCACACAGTATGCAAGTGAAAGCTGTGGGATTCAAACCCACGTCTGGTCTGTGGAATGTCACCAGATTTGCAGCTCAGAGCCTTAGACCACTGCGCTATACTGCCTCCACCAAAAGGGTTAGTTATGTTTATATATGAAATGGGAGACAAAATAAAAATAAAAAACCGAGGCCAATTAGCTTACTTAACTCAGATTTCAAAATATTATCCCAAATTTTGAACCTTCAGCTAAGAGCCATATCTACCTCACTGATCCATCCCTCCTAACTTTATGGGTTACTAGGAAGGAAAATTCAGCATGGCCTTATTATACTAAGAGAACTGATAGAATTAAAAAAAAACATCTAAAAGCAGGCTTTATCGTTTCATTGGATCAAAGCAAAGCATTTGGCTGAGTAAATTATACCTTTCTTTACCAGGTTTTACGGTTTTATGGAATACCTGCAGAATTTGTAACCTGGCTCCAGCTATTATATACCTTAGCAAATCTAAATTCTATAATAGCTGTTCAGATAGCATCGGAAATTGTGGTCTCTGAGGTGTTAAGACTGTCCTTTAAGCCCTCTGCTTTATATCTTTTCTCTTGACCCACTACTCGGAAGATTGGTAGACAACCCAAATATAAAAGGGATAAAAGGGTGCCAGCAGTTAGATGAAATTAGAGTATTAGCAAATGCAGATGACAGCTGCCTGACAATACAAGATGAAGACAGCCTACATGCTACTATACTGGAACTACAAGCTGATGCCTCAGTTTCAAATGCTAAACTAACTCTAGGAAAAATCAAGGGGTTCCAGATGGGCAATACTACTCTTACAAATCGCACTGTGGCAGGGAAGCCTATTTCCCAAGATCCATTAGTTTCCCCACAATAGATGTGAGGCTAACTGGTTTGTATTTGCCTGCTTCTTCCCTATTCCCTCCCTTGTGGAGTGGTACCACGTCTGCCTTCTCCAGTCTTCCGGCATGACAGCCACCTGAATTGATCTGCTAAACAAATATGCCAAGGGATCAGCAGGTTCCTCAGCTAGCTCCCTCAGCACTCTCGGGTGTTACCCAACAGGCCCTCCTGCTTTGTCCGTTTGATACGCTAGTTCCTCCCTGACCCTGTCTGTAGTAATTGTCAGTGATTCCATTTGTGGGACCCCCATATCGGCTGTTTTGAAGTCACTTTCATGCAGAGGTTCTGTTTTTTCTTTGGTGAAAACCGAGCAGAAAATTTTATTTAGGACAGTGGCCTTTTGTCCATCTTCCTCAATCATCCTGTCACCATCTACAGTACTAACCTTACAACTCTTCCCCCTTTCTTTCTTTTTTCCTGAATATAACAAAAAAAGTGCTTTTCCCTAGATTTGATCCCTGTAGTAATCCGAAGCTCAGTTGCCGCTGTCGCTTCCCTTACTGCCTTCTTCGGACCCCCTATTTATTGGGGTGTATTCTTCCCGGTCACTATGCCCCTTGTTCCATCTGTACTTTTTTAGAAGACTTCTGTTTTTGATCCTTATTGCATTTTTAACCTGGGCTGTGAACCAAATGGGTATCTTGTGTTTGTTGTCAGTAGGCAGACTTCCTTTATAGTCACTGCCCCATCTCCTACCTTCACAAGTTGGATACCTTATATCATAGAGCAATAAGATTCATTACAGATCTGCCATCTAATACCCATCACTGCTCTCTTTATGCTGCAGTTGGGTGGGTTTCCCTTCACCTCAGAAGGAACAGAAATGCAGCACTATGGATTTACAGAGCGTTATCAAAAAAACTTCCAAACTATATTCTGGACTGCTTCACCCAGACCATTCCTAGCTCCTATGCCCTAGGAAGCAACAACATCATCCTGCTCAAATTGCCCAAATTCAACACCAGGATAGAGAGGGCAGCAATCAGCTATTCTCTAGCTATAGCATGGAACACACTACAAAAATCCCTAAAACTGTCCAATATCATTCCATTTACATCCTTTAAACAGCATTGTACAGTCTTCTTCACAGAGAAATGCAGTTGCTACCGATAGAGCTAGCTTTGTCATCTCACAATCTCCCTTCCAAAAATTAACCATATATGGCATAATCCTTCCAGACAGACACCCCATCTTATGACACCCAGTAATACCTTCACCATCCTAGTATTACATTATATTGTGTGTTTGCCATGGCCCCCCCCCCACTGGGATATGTATATACTGTATATACTGTAAATATTCGCTTAACTTTCCTGTAACCTTTTTTTATCATGCGAATTTACTGTACATCACTGTGTTTATAAACGTTTTTTTCCCCTGTATGTATAACTGTTCTATATAAGTGTATGATGTATCTGTTGTGTGTCAACTGTTGAACCTTGACCTTATCAGGTCCATCTTGTAAATGAGCCTTGCTCAATGATGTTTGCCTGAATAAATAAAGATTTGATGATGTTTCTTTTCATCACTGTCCTAAAGCATAGTTTTGTAGCCTCCAGTATGGATTGCTTTACCAAGCCCCAGATATCTTCTACCTCAGATAATTTCTGGACTTTAGGCAGTTTGTCCCTGACTGTCACATCTTTTCAAAGTTAACTCCTTTAAAGCTCAGGACCTCCTCCCAAAATTGAGATTTTACATCCCCTACAGATAACTCAAACCAGACAGAGTTGTGATCACTGTTGGATAGCGGTTCCCCAACCCTGACAACTCCAACTACCTCCAAGTTTGTGAGGACTAGGTCTAGAATGTATCTTGCCTGGTTGGAACATCTACCAGTTTGGTAAGCAGGCAGTACTGTATGGCTCCAAGTGTAGCTTGACTTCTTGAAGTTTTTGCCATTGGTATACCCCAGTCTGCACTGGGCAAATTTAGATTGCCAACCACTACTACTCCCCCTTTTGTCTCATACTTTTGATTTCATCGATAAGCTCTCTGTCCCTCTCCTCCCCTTGCCCTGGTAGTCTGTATATCACCCCGATGTAGAATTTTTTGCTTGCTGTCGTGTTGAGCTGCACCCACAGAGATTTTATACCATTTATTTATTTTTTTTTTTACTGTCATATGCTGTGACTTTTATCCCCTCACGTGCATAGCAGATAAGTCTTCTAGTGAACTAATTGTCCCAGGAGAATTTAACCTGCACTGGGCTCCAAATATAGACACTGGGTTTAAAGCTTGACTGCCTGATGCTAGCTTTATGCAAATTATCAGTGATACCACTAGACTTAACACCAAATCTGGTAATCACCCCCCCCCCCCCCCCCGCTTGACTGAGCAGTTGTCACAAAACCGGATAGAATTTGGGCTGCAGGTGTGTTCTCTGATTCTCTCAGTGATCACTCCCCGCGCTTCTGTTTCTGGAAGAATAATTCCCCCTAAATCACAGCCCCAAACCTTTCCAGCAAGAGATTTCTCTAGGTTTGATTGGGGTCTTTCCTGGCTACCCTCTCTGACATTAACTGGAACTTAATCAGAGAGCTTCTAAACATAGATGATGCCCTTGATGTCTTTGTATTCACAACTTTCTCTCTGCAGCCAATAAGCATGCCCCTTTCAGAAAGCTCAAAGTAAAAAGCAAATGAGCCTCAGAGCTGGCCACTTCCATGCAGTGAAATGGAACAATGGTGTCCTAGACAGAGAAGGTGGAGGAGGCTTACTTGCTGGAGGATGAAGCACTTGGGCTACAAGGGAGCAGCCATGCTCAAGTGTAAACCAGGGGTTGCAACTAAAGGGGTGTCTACCCCTTAATTGTCACAAGCAAAGCAAAATTAGCTGCACTCCAAGAATTAAAAGCTCAAACTAGTGTCTCAACAGTAGTAACTTTTAATATCAAAATAAAGATCTGCAGACACTGAACAAAAGTCAGTCACCTATGGGAACAAACAGGGTGTTTGCTTCCATAGGTGACTGGTTTTTGCTCGGCATCTGTAAATCTTTATTTTGATATTAAAAGTTACTACTGTTGAGACACTGATCTGAGCTTTTTGTTCTTAGAGAGCATCTAATTTTGCTTTGTTTGTGGAGGAGGTAGCAGAAGGACAGTATCCCTGTGGAGACAGGAAAAAATTATTTAGACTGTAGTCAAGTAGCCACCATGGTGGCCACCCACATGGCATATCCATTGTCATCTCCAAGTCTTACTGTTCTGCTGTCTCCTATCAAGATAAGACTGAAATAATTGTTCCCCAATTGTCCACTGTGGTGGTCACTTGCATGGTATATCCATTGTTCACTCCCAGTCTTACTGTTCTGCTTTCACTTGTCAAGGCAAGACTGAAATTATTTGTCCATAGTAGGTCCATGAGTGTACTCATGCTGTACCTGTGAAAGGAAAACTGAAAAGAAAAAATCCTGGAATTATACTTTCTGTCACATTAGTGATGGCCAGGCCACGTAATAGCATAATAGTGCCGCAGAGGGGGAGGAGGAGGCGGCTTGCTGGCTGATAAGGATGAGGCAGCAGGAGAGGAAACCTGTGAACACAAGAGTGAAATTATTTAGAATCTAGTCCACTCATGGTCTTTTGTACCTGTAAAAAGAAAAAGAAAATAGAAAAGTAAAAAACAAACACACACACAAAAAAAACTGAATTATACTTACCATCCAATCAGTGATGGCCATGATGTGTAATGGTGCAGCGGTGTCCCAGAGGTGGAGGAAGAGGAGGCATCTTGGTGGCTGGAGGAGGTAGCAGGACAACAGAAGCAGATTCACACAGTAGTCAGTGTGTCTGGCATCTGGTTAAGGGTCCAGGTTTTCCTGGAGGCATGCATGAAATGAAGGGGGAGACCCATGTTATTCCTGGGTGAGGAGGACTGGAGGAAGCCAGCGTGCAGAGCATCATCAGTGGGGGCAGGCATGGCAGCAGGTTCACCATAGGCTGGTGCCTAGAATTTACACTGGGTTGAGTCCTGTTTTTTCTGGAGGTGTGCATGAGATGAAAGAGGAGGAGGTACATGTTGCTCTCAGGAGAGGATGACTGGAGGAGGCCAGAGTGCAGAGTTACATTCTCCTCTTTCTTTCTGTGTCCTCCAAATTAATCAGTCTACTGCTCCTCATGCTCCACAATGAATACCCCCTCTGCATCCTCAGTATCTGAATTTTCACCACATGGAAATTATGCATCCATTAAGTCCACATTTACCTCTATAGTGGGTGATTGTCCTTCCCATGCTTCATCCTGGTGTCAGTGGTGCCCACAGTGATGCACTTCTATTTGGAGGCATATGGGCACTAGTCATTTTAATGCATGTCAACATAGTAACATTTTTGAAAGATACAGTAGGTCTGTATGTCAGTCTGTGATGACTGCCCTTGCTGCACTGAACACACATTCAGAACTAGCTCTAGAGAGAAATATAGAATTTGATGGCAGATAAGGACAGCTAGTTCCATCCAGTCTGCTCATTTCCCTACCTACTGCATATACTCCAGATCCTAATTGATCTGCAGCTTACCCTCTTTTTCCTATCACTAGGGTTGCCTTCTGTCTATCCAAAGCATTTTTGAATTCACCTACAGTTTTTGCCCCCACAACCTCTGCAGGGAGGCTGTTCCATGCATCTACCATCCTTTCCGTGAAAAAGTACTTCCTCACATTGCCCCTGAGTCTTCCCCCAAGCCTTATATTATGACCTTTTGTTCTTGTATATCTTCTTTTCTGAAAGATGCTGCCCTCTTGTACTTTATTTATCCCCTCAAGGTATTTCAAAGTCTCTATCATATCCCCCCTCTCCCTCCTTTCCTCCTGGGAATACATGTTGAGGTCTTTCAGTCTCTCCTCATATGGTTTTGAGTGCAGTCCTTGCACCATTTTTGTTGCCTTCTCTGAACTGCTTCTACTACTGTCTATGTTCTTACAGAGATGTGGCTTCCAGAACTGGACACAGTACTCCAGATGGGGTCGCACCAATTGTCTGTACAGTGGGCAACTTATTTAAAAGTTACGTTTGGCAGTGCAGACTACTCTTTAACTTTGTTGTTCCAATACAGCAGGGGTTCATCATCAGTGCCAGTGTGTTTGGGGTCTGCTAGATATGCCTCAACAAATGTGGCTGCTGCCTTTAGTCTAGCACCCTATGATGCTTTTTCATTCTTCTTCTCCTCCTCACAATCTACAATGCCAGCCCATGCAAGAACTGCCCATAGAGGATTTGATTTTGGAGGTGATTTTCTGATTGTCTTACTGGCAGATGTAAAAGCTGCATCTCCACATCATCGACTGTAGATTCAGTATTGTTGCAGAACTGAAATCCACAGATGTTAGGATAACATTTAGGTGTCTGTTATAGTCCAATCCATTAGGCATGTGTTCAGAGAATGCACAGCTTACAGGGTCACCTGTTGCCTTGAACTGCTGCTGCACATTACAGATGGCTTGCCTCAGCACTCAGAGCAGTGGGATGGCCTTGCTAATAGAGGTAATGTCCCCACTCACTTCCTGTGTGGCACGATCTAAAGGTCTCAAGACCAAATTAACCCATACATAAACCTCCACTGTTCCATTATCAGTGATGTTGTATGAAGCAGCATATACTTTCATAAAGCCTTATACTGTTCATAAATCCACTTCAGCATACACAGGATAGCATTCCACCTCATGACAACCTTCTGCTGTAATCAGTGCTGAGGCAAGCCATTTTTTTAATTGTAGTGCATGTAACTGGTCACTGGCCTTTCCTGACTGCACAAAATGACCACAAATTCAATGGCACAGGGTGAGCTCTTCTTTAATGTCACATTGTAACAAGAACTCTTACACAACCAGGTTTAGACAGTGTGCAAAGCAGGGCACACTAACAAAACCCCCATCACTAACAGAGATGTGCAAAATTAGAAAATTTCGTTCCGCAAAATATTTTGTGAAATTCGCGCATTATATTAAATATTTTTGTGGTGCGAGAAATCTGAATTCCGATGGTGAAATGTGAAATTTTGCTATAAAAACTAAATTTCACTACAAATAGCAACATTTGGTGAAGTGCACATTTTGCAGTGACATTTCTGCATTTTGTGGAATTTCACAAATAGAAGAGGTGTAACTGTCGATTTCGCAGCACTTCACCGTGCAATTTAATTCTCACAACATCTCTAATCATTAATAACCTTGACAACATTTGCACCATTGTCACTGGCCATAAAGCCTGCCTTTAAGAATAGTAGGGTTTAACCAAGTGTCAGTCTCCTCCAATATTGATGAAAAAACGTTTTCCCTAGTGTACAAATCAGGCATGCTTTTCACAGACAGTGCTGCATGCTTGCAAATTCCAGGCAAATATAACCCCCCACAAATACAGGTGGGGGCTTACCTTGCTTGGCCCCCATAGCACTGCTCCCAGTCCTGTTGAGCCCCTTGCTGCTCCTGCCGGCCCCCAATCCTTAAATCCAGATGGGGGACCAGAGGAGAGCTGTTGAAAATTAAACCACCAGTTCGGTGGTACAGTCCAAGCAAGTGCCACACAGCTCAGTGTGTGTACTTTCGAACTGGTGCCTGCTCAACTGTGCAAGCTGTGCAGTTGGCTCACACACTCTGTGGGAGCGCTATGGTGCTTACAGTTAAAGCTGCTCTGGCAGCTCACAGTAAAGCCCTTTTTGTGTGCACTGGCCCCCAGGCACATCAGCAGCATATGTGGGGGTCCGGAGGCTCATGAGGGGGAGCAGCAAGGACTTGTTTAAGCACTGAAAGCGCAATATCTTTAAGAGCAGCCAAGGCTGCTATCATGCGGAGCCCTGTCTGCCACCTGGGGGGAGAGCACTACGGTGCTCACCACAAATAGGGGGAGTCCCTGCCAAGACCCATTCTGCCATGGGATGCCAGGGTAGAGGGGCAGCACTTGAACCCTGGGGCCAATTAATATTACAGAAGGTCAGGAGATACATCAAAATTAACTTAAATTTGCATCTCTAGACTGTCTGCCCTGTAAGCAGCCATTGTTGTCACCCCTGACCTTCTAAGCAGTCAATGGGAGGTGAAGGTGCCTGGAGGACTTCAGCAATGGCTCCTAGGTAAAAAGAGAGGACTGTGCCTTTGATGCCTTTTCCTCCAGCCAATCAGATGGCAAGTGAATATTCTACATACTAATTTGGTGGATTGACAGCCTGTTTGACCAATTTGATGCTGCCCTGATTTCTTCAGACCCTGAGGACAGATACATCTTGGGGAAGTCTGCCTGGAGCTCTCAGAGAGTGAAGAGGGCTCAGACTGTTGTTCTGTAAGTGGTTGTAAGCTTGCCTAGGGCTTCCACAGCCATAAACCTTGGAAGTGCCATGCATTGCTTCCAGTATATATAAGGGACTGCTAATAAAGATTGGAGTGCTGTCTGCTGAACGTTGCCCATGGATCCAGCAGAGAAGCTGCTGACAAAGATTAAAGTGTGTTTGCTGAACTTGTTTGCGGATCCAGCCAGAGCTAAAATGAGCCAGCAGAGACTGTGGGCCCAATTTTCAAATGGGATCGTAGGGCTTGAGGCCAAGCCCTGCATCCCTGCAATGTTTGCTGCACCTGCTGCCAAGTGTGTGCAGCAACTTGCACCCAATTTTATAACAGGGGTACAAGTGTGACACTACTTTTATGCAGCATGTGCCAAAGCTGGTGCAAGCTCCCATAAACCGGCTCCCCCATGGGTTCACAGGTATGCGGGGGGGAGCTGGTGCAATGAGGTGCATTGCCACACAGGACTTGTGGCAGAGGGGTTGCAGCACATTTCTTTTAAAATGACACCTTCTGCACTGTTTGACACAAGTCAGCACTTGCATCAACCTCCCAGCCACAAGTCCCTTGTGGCGCTCTACTTTGTTTTGAAAATCGGGCCCTGTTTCTCTTCAGTTTGACTCTTGTGCCACAGCTGCTAGCCTGCAGTGTGGGAAGAGAGTGTGTTTCCTGAAAGCCAGGAAGAATCTCAAACCCTCTGGACAGTCTGAGGAATCAGCCAGTCAGTGCTACAGCTAGGTGCTGACTATCGCGTCACCCTGATGGTAGGATGCCAGGATGGGTGGGTGAGGCGTGTGGCCCTGGTCCCTGAGACGGGTCCCTCCAGCTGCCTGAGAGAGGATCAGAAGATGGTGTCAAGTCTGCAACAGAAACTGCAACCACTCCAGCCAGTAGAGAATTGTATCCAGGTTCAGAGTACTCCAGAGCTACAGCTCAAGTGAACTATATCCTGCAGAGGTTCTTTGTCTTTTACATATTTTTTTATTTTAATGGGTTCACCACAATATATCCAAGGCACACTGCCTTAAGGGTAGCTGGTCCATTCCACTGGGGTGTCAAACAGACGAGGCATACTGATGAGTCCTGGTAGGACGAAACACGTGTCTATGTTTTCTGTTAGCACCCTTTGCAAACTGTGTGAGAGGCCTTTTGGCACCATACAATTCTGCTTAAAGTTGGACTAGCATAACATTCTGTGGTGATTTGCATATGCAGCCCATGATGCTTTGCATTGTGGGGGCATGTGTGACTTTGTATATCCTGCAGAGACCTGAGGACTGGTATCTCCAGAACTGTGAGTAACATCAGGGTTTGCCCTGCAACTGGGGGACTATAAATAGTTTTCCACCAAAGCTCCTGCCCTAGCCATTGGGCCAGGATTTCCAAGTGTGCTAACTTAGTAGCCATTTTTGCAACTGCATGGCCTGTGGGGTTTTGGTTTAAACTATTTATTAAAAGTGCACCAACGCTGGCCAACCAGCTGCAACATCACTGGACATGCACCGTTCCAATAGCTGAGTACCCAGTGAAGATATCAGGAGCTCCCATTTAGCTAAGTGGGGAAACTGGTACCAGTGGGATTAGGTGTTGCCCTCAGTACAGGTGGGCTATAAGTGTGTGACTGTACTGATTGCAAAGCTGGTGGAGGTGAGCACTATTATTGTTAATGCTATTAACTGTTAAATTGTCTGCTGTTTATTTTATGGTTCGAGCCTGGTCAGGCAACTAACTTACAGCCTGGGGGTTACAGTGAAAATATTTAACTCTTTAAAACAGTTGAAACCAGTTATTTATTTTGCACCCTCATTCCTCATGGTTAACCTTTTTAATAAAGGGTTTGTTGTTCTCTTTAAGCCTATCTCATGAGCCTTTATCATTTGTGAGCATATTATTAAAGATAGTCAATAATTGTATGTGCAGTGAAATATTACAACAGTGTCTAGTATTCCACGTGTGGGGTGACTATGCAGGGAGGTGGGTAGGTACGACATCTCAGGGGGTTGTACCACTCTGTCAACAGGCCCACTTAAATTTAACTCTGGGTTGAGGCACTGTGCTATTTGTCATTCTGTTGGAAACAACCCCCTCCCCCCCCATTCAGGAAAAACAGAGCTTAGGCCCCTCGATTTTGTTTGAACCCACAAGGCAGCGGTAGTAACCGTAACATCCAAAGTGACCCAGTTACACTTGTAACTTCCATTGCAATTATGTAAAAACAAAAACAGGGTGCTGCGTCAGGATGTGGTCTGTAAGCAAAACAAAATGGTTATATTAAATGCACGCTGAAAATAGAAAATACAGTTAAAAATCGATGTTTCAACCATAGGTCTTCTTCAGGAAATATCTAAAAGAGAAAAAGCAAAGTTAGTGTAGAGGAGAAATAAAATAAGGAATATATATGTAGGGAAAGAAAAAGGGGGAGGCTTTGGGAGAAGAAGTGATAAATGGCAAGATAAAGACAGAATCTGGAAAACAAACAGGTGATGATGGGAGTGACAAGACATAATAGCAGTGATAGAGCTAGATAAGTCCCCAGGTGGGAGCTAATTAACAGGGCATAGTAAGGAGGCTGAAAGGTGACAAATGTTGCGGAAAGAGACTTGGAGACATCTGTGGGGGAAAAAAATAGATGTGTAAAGATACAAACAGACTTTAGGGAAAAGAAGGGGTGGCTGAAAGATATTAGTAGAAAATAAGTCTATCATTTAAACTGGAGGGCTGCTGGGAGCCAAGGGGGATTATCAGCTTGGTTTCCATGTTTTTTCCTATGGTCAGAATCCCAGAAGCCCTGCTGAAGGACACAAACAGAAAGATCATTGACACTGTGGTCCCTGGAGATAAAGTGGGATACAGTGGGTTTATCAGTGTCTCCATTCCTGACTGCCCTGTAGTGTTCCCTGAAATGGTCAGCAAGGCATCTACCAGTTTCTCTGATGTAAATAGCTGAGCAATTCCTGCAAAGAATACAAAATACCACATTAGTGGAGGTGCATGAGAACTCCTTGCTGATGTGAAAAACCCCTGTGGGCTCCCAAATTTCGGTCACACTAGAAACAAATTTACAAGTGTAGCAGCGAGTTCTGTTGCAAGGTTTGGTACCTGGTTGGAAGGAACTGTTAGGGGCAGGTAGGCTGCTTCTTACGAGGAGATTCCGCAGGTTGGGTGGCCAGTGGTAGGAGGCAATAGGTGGTTCTGCAAAGGAAGCACCAATATTGGGGTCAGTTTGCAAAATAGAAAAGTTACTGGTGATGATCCTGTGAAGAGAAAGTGTACTTTGATGAAAGGGAAGCACTAGTGAAATTTGTCGTTGTTCTTGTGTGACAGTGTTCTTCCTATGGGAGACAAGGTTACGGGGCATGTTACTGACTCGGGAGAGTGCTCTGTCCACTGTGCTTTTAGGGTATCCCCTGTTAATAAAAAAAATATGCATTAGCAAAATCATCTTCACTGCATAACCTGCCAAGTCTAAGACACTGTGAATATGGCAGGCCATTCTTGACATGTTTTGGATGGAAGGAGCTGTGGAGGAGGAAACTGTGTGTCAGTGGGTTTGTAATAAACTGTCTTCAGACCAGTGTTCTGCACTGACAGTTTGATATTCAGAAAAGGCAGTGTAGAGGAGGATATTTCAACAGTGTACTGAAGGGAAGGATGGGCTGTGGTAAACTTGTCCAAGAACATTTGGAGGGTCTCTCTGAAGCAGGAGGTGATAATGACAGTGACAAGGCATAATAGCAGCGATAGAGCTAGAGAAGTCCCCAGGTGGGGACTAATTAACAGGGCTTAGTAAGAAGGCTGAAAGGTGACAAATGTGAGGGAAGGAGACATAGAGGGAGACATCTGTGGAAAAAAAATAGATGTGAAAAGATACAGACTTTATGGAAAAGAAGGGGAGGACACAAACAGAAAGATCATTGACACTGTAGTCCCTGGAGATAAAGTGGGATACAGTGGGTTTATCAGCGTCTCCATTCCTGACTGCCCTGTAGTGTTCCCTGAAATGGTCAGCAAGGCATCTACCAGTTTCTCTGATGTAAATAGCTGAGCACTTCCTGCAAAGAATACAACATACCACATTAATGGAGGTGCATGAGAACTCCTTGCTGATGTGAAAAATCCCTGTGGGCCCACAAATTTTGGTCACACTAGAAATAAATTTGCAGGTGTAGCAGCGAGTTCTGTTGCAAAGTTTGGTACCTGGTAGGGTGGAACTGTTAGGGGTAGGTAGGCTGCTTTTTACCAGGAGATTCCACAGATTGGGTGGCCGGTGGTAGGAGGCAATAGGTGGTTCTGTAAAGGAAGCACCAATGTTGGGGTCAGTTTGCAAAATAGGAAAGTTACTGGTGATGATCCTGTGAAGAGAAGATGTACTCTGATGGAAGGGAAGCGAAGCACTAGTGGAATTCGTAGTTGTTCTTGCATGACATTATCCTTCCTATTGGGGGTCAAGATTACGGGACATGTTGCTGACTTGAGAGAGTGCTCTGTCCACTGTGCTTTTGAGGTATCCCTTGTTAATGAAAAAACTAGGCATTATTTGGGCCTGCTCAGCAAATCATCACCTTCACTGCAAACCTGCGAAGTCTAAAACACTGTGAATATGGCAGGGTATTCTTGACATGTTTAGGATGGAAGGAGCTGTGGAGGAGGAAACTATGAGAGTCAATGGGTTTGTTATAAACTGATGTCTTCAGACCAGTGTTCTGCGCTGACAGTTTGATATTCAGAAAAGGCAGTGTAGAGGAGGATATTTCAACAGTGTACTGAAGGGAAGGATGGGCTGTGGTAAACTTGTCCAAGAAAATTTGGAGGGTCTCTCTGGAGCAGGAGGTGGCCCCCACACAGTTGTCAATGTTTTGTTTGTAGAGTTCAGGCACAGTCCCTGTGAATGAAAGAAATAACTGTTTCTCCACCCAACCCACAAACAGATTGGCAAAGCTGGGACCCATCTTGGACCTGTGGCAACTCCACTGACCTGCTAAAAAAAACTTAAAAAAAACCAAAAACATTGAGTTTAAGAACAGATTCTGCTAGATGGGTTAGTGTATGTGTGGGTGGTTGCTAGACATCATTCTTATTCAGAAAATGCTGCAAAGCTGTCAGGCCATCACTGTCAGGGATCACTGTGTATAGATATTTGATGTCCATGGTGAAGATGAGCTGATGGGAGCCACTGAATCTGTCACCTTTCAGCCTTCTTACTAGGCCCTGTTAATTAGTCCCCACCTGAGGACTTCTCTAGCTCATTCACTGCTATTATGCCTTGTCACTCCCATCATCACCTTTTTGTTTTCCAGATTCTTTTATCTTGCCATTTATCACTTCCTCTCCCAGAGCCTCCCCCTTTTTCTTTCCCTATATATATATATTCCTTATTGTACCTCTCCTCTACACTAACTTTGCCTTTTCTCTTTTATATATTTCCTGTAGAAGACCTATGGTAGAAACATTGATCTTTAACTCTATTTTCAGCATGCATTTTCCATTACAATTAGCTCACTTGCATTTGTTGCTAGAGTAATGAGCAAGCCCCATCAGTTCTACCCAATGTGCCGTTATGCACATAAATCAACTAGCAGCTGGTGGCCCACTGCTTCACATATCTGTGGTAAGATGGATGTATGAACTGGAGGAATGCTGCAGGGCATGTGAAACGTCTTGTTCAACAACATCCCTCAGTTCAGGAATTGTCTACCTTGAAAAGTAGGTTCTGGACAGCACTTTCCACTTGGGGCATGCTTTGGACATAAAGTGAAGGAACCCACTATTTTCAACAAAGAAAACAGGAGAAGATCAGTAGTGATCATCTCTACCACAGCCATAGGTGCCGGAACCGGGGCAACCCACTTTTATTTCTGAATGGCAAAAACTAGTGTAGAAAAAGTGCCCTTTGTACCCTCATAAGTGCCCTTTTGATTCTCAGCCCCCTCAGCTTTTACCATCTTCCGGCACCCTTGACCACAGCAGCATTCAATTCCCTGGCCACTGAATCATTAGGGGGAATTCACATTGCTTAGTTAAAATGCTAGTAATAGTTGGCTGGATCTTTTTTGGGTAGGTGCTTTTTGGGAACAGTTTTGTGTGGGCACCACGTGGTGTCAAGAAACTTGTGACTTGGCCGAATGGTCTTGTCATGGAGATGCTTCCGCTTCTCCTGCTGCTGATGCCCATCAGTGACGTCACACTTTCAGGGGCACTACTGACCTCCCCCTTCTCAACCGTTTTTTCCTTCACAATATCCTCCACCTCATCTCTACCTCTCAAACCACCTGCAGGCACTTTCTGATGAGGTGCTTGGCACCGAGCCATATGTTTGACTTTAAGATGGGTATGCTGTCCATCTGTGCCAGCACAAGACTCTTTCTTGCCACTGCTCACTCAGGCCTGACAAAGCTGGCATAGTGCCACAGTGTCATCTTTCGTATCAGTCATAAAAAAGTCCCCCACAAGGGATTTTGAAGGATGCACAAATTTATGTGGAGCACCAGCTGTGGTGGCCACCATACCAGCACTTGTTTCTGTTCTGGGATATGTGTCATCATATATTATCTCTCATGGCAGAGGCTACCTACCCTGCAATTTGAAAAAATCTGTATATTTTGCTGTCACTGTTTGTTTCTTCTTTTCAGCTCCCAAGATGGATCGATGACAGTGTCATCCTTACCTTCACCCTCCATTTCCTCCTCCTCCTCCTCCTCCTCCTCCCAGGTCCTCTTCTTCCTCATTTTGCTGAGATGGCAGTGGCACACATAGCTCTGCCACTGCATCATCATCATCAGAATCAAGTACAGTAGCACGATCCACTGGTGGGGACTCTCTTTTTGGCATTTTTCAACACCACTGTGTTTATTCACTGGTGTTGATAGGCTTCAGGAAATTTCAGATAACAGATCTCAGCTCTGGCTGCTGCCTCCATCAACTAAGAGAGCAGCCAAATCAAGTGCAGTAAGCATTTTTAACAGCACCACTGCCATCACACTCTGCAACCTCATGCAGCCATGCCCTGTTCTCTTCTGCCTTGACCAGTGGTCACTGCTGCCACCTTCCCTGCCTTTCCTCCTTGTCTATGCTTTCCTTTTCCTCTACCACTCATTCTAACATGGCAATTTGGAGAAGTATGTTTGGATTGAACAATTATAAAAATACTGCAAACAGTCAAATAGTTACAATCAAATAAAAAAAAATCAAAATGACAAAAAGGGGTTAAAGTATTATGAAAAATAGTCAAAAATATTCAAATACTGAAGTTCTACAATATTGCCTCTCAAAGCTGTGAAATTCTCTTCCTTCCTTCCTTCATCTGCCATGCCAGCTCCCATTCTGCCCTCTCCTCCCTCTTATGTAATTTATTTTTCCCTACTTTCAGCTGCTTCTAACCTCCACCTGGACTTGTTTCCCTCTCAATCTATGCCCCTCTACATTCTCCTCTTTGTCCCTATCTCCTCTACATCACTGTCTTATTTATTTATTTAGTTTTTGTTGACCGGGTAAGTGCACAAGGCACATTCTGCCTATTTTTAGGCATGGCCCGGGGGAGGAGGATACAGATGAATGCCAACTGACCTTGAACCAGATGAAGCTGTTGGTGGTATTTTTAGTGAATGGGGAAAATGTGGCCAGGGCACCCGGGAAATTCCCTTACTCTTTTCAAGAAGTGCCATGGGATCTTTAACATCCACCTGAACTACCACCAGAACAAGCAGATGGGATCTCAGTTTAACATCTCATCCAAAAGACGGCACCTCAAGAGTGCAGCACCCCTCTCATGCTGCACTACAGTGTTAGGATTTAACCCAAGTGCCTGGTGTGGGGATAGAACCCACAGCCTTCTGATCTCCCAGCCTCAGAAGTGAGTGTGCTCCCTGCTGAGCCACTGACTCCCCTGACAGCAGATTCTCGCCCTATCTCTGCTTGGCCCTTTTGCTGCCAAACTTCTCTGAGCCCTTAGCTAAGTCTCTCCTCTATATCTAGTTAGCCCCCTTTCAGGTTGCACTTTCATGTGTAAATATAATCATGGTTGCCCATTGTGTGCATAATGGTATTATTTTTGTACAAGCTATGCCCCTGGTGCCAACAATTGATGTTCCTCAAATATTGTCCTATCTACAGTTGAGTTCTTGACTGACTATATGGAGCACTACATAATCTCTTATACATTGTTATTCTCTGTTATTGTGTCCTGTACAGCTGCTACTTGTGTGACTATTTGTACTCCACATTCCCCCCTTCCCCAGGATGCACTTAGAAATGAGCAGTGTTGCTCAGTGTGCTTTTCCTGGTGAAACTGTTAAATAAATAGAAATAAATAAATGAGGACAAGGATGACAGTGTATAGTGCTTTGTGAATGCACACAATCACCTGACCTGTTTAGCCAAAACAATTTATGGGTTTGTGAGACCCATTTTATAATGGCAAAAGTACTAAAATGTTTTTAAGCTGAATCTCACTTTAATGGGAGCATACAAATCCCTTTTAACTTTTCATTTTTACAATTAAGCACATGCTGTGCACATTGACGTCACGCTGTCAAAACCTTGAAACAAGTTACTATAATGTTATTACTTTTCTAGTGGCTAATAATAGTAATAGACAACTTTACAAAAAGTAGTAAGTAACTTTAATGATATTACCTTTCCTCTAAAGGTAACTAGTTACTGTCTGTAAAATAAATGTTTAATTGCTATTACGTGGGATCTGTTGTTCTTCCATGAGCAGACTCTTATATACAGTACTTTTCCCACAGTGCAACAAATCCAGGGGTTAAATTCATCTGGTACACCAACATTTCCTGCACTGAATTTGCTTTCATAAGCACAACTCACGTGTATATCTTCATACAACATATAACTAAAGGTGATATAAAGCAACATAAAAAGTAACATGCATTATGTTTAAACTTATTACTTTTTATACAAAAGTAGTAAGTAACTGCAATTATAACTTATTACAAATACTTGAGAGTAACTAGTAACTGCAATTTATTACTTTTTTAAAGTAACTTCCTCAACACTACAGACAGAGCAACAGTTATAAAATGGGCCAAGAAAGTAGTCATATGCCTCAGTGGTCAAAACATAGAGTATAACATAACCACTAATAATTTTTATACAATCTTACCCAAACTGCATTTTTTTTGTGTCTGTACAAATAAAAGTACATTTTATAACTGGGATAAGACACTTCAGAGCATATGCTCATCAGGGAATAATCCACTTCTCTGGAAGTTATGGAACACAGCTATGCCTGTCCAAACAGCCACCCAAGGCAAGCATGCTATTCAGGCCAAAAACATGTCACACATAAAATACAGTACATACGATTTCAATAAATACAATACATATCATACACAATTACAAACATTATGAGACATCAAATACTGGTGCAAGCATTTTTTAAACACATCATAATAACCTGACTTACAAGTTGTGTCAGGTGACTTGTCCCAATGAGCTGGAGTAGCCATAGAGAAGGCAAGACATCCCATTTTAGTTTTGAAAAATTGAGTTTGCAAAGATTTTGCCTTAGATTAATGTACATTTTCAGAACAATTTAAAATTACTAAATCATTTAAAGGAAAAAATAATAATAAAAAAAATGGCTTTATAAATTTTGCACTCCCAAAAAATGGTTCATTCAATCAGCTAGACAAAAACAATCTGAATCAGCACAGAGAGAGCAATGATAGGTACGAGTCAGAGCAAGCAAAACAAAACTGCAGATGTTATTTAAAGCAACTGTTAAGTGCTGAAGCGTTATGAAATTCAGATCACAAAAAAGGTGGGAGACATAATCAAAACGTGGCAATAATGACCCAAATGCAACAGTTTTACTTGTCTGAAAAGAAAAATTGGATTTCAGCTTATAAAGAACACAAAGTTTTTTGTTTATATTTTTGCAAACTGATTTGACATGATTTGAAAAAGACAATGTGGGATTGAACAAAATCCCCATATATTTAAAGGGCTGAACTTGCTCAGTGATGATTTCCAGTGTATTGTATCATATACTTGAAGAGATTAACACCATAGTTTTTTTACATTAAAAACCAAAGAATTATTACTAATCTAGTTATATACAGCATGAAAATCATTCATCAAATGATAAGAAATCCCCTCAGCTTCCCTCAACCTACAGTAGACTATCAGATCAACTGCATAAATCAGAGTATCACAGTTCGTACAGATATTTAGAATGGAGCCAACAAAGACAACAATCATTAGGGGTTCAAGAATGGAACTCTGAGGTACCCTCTCGACAATCACACAAGATGAAGAAAAAGAAGAAGCAACTCCCACAAATTGAGAGCACCCTGTTAGGTAGTTTTGTTGCCAGGAAAAAATAACATTTGCTGATAAGTCAAATCTCTTCAAATTTCAACAGATCAGCTTATTTATTTATTTATTTATTTATTTCAGATGGGGATTATTACCTTTGAGTCATGGACTCATTTACAAAGGTTCTAAGTCAAATACAAAAACATATGACAAATAACTACACATAGGTTACACAGGGTTCCTTAGAAGTAAATATTGCAGGTTACAGAGAGTACATGATACACTGGTAGTGGAGTAGAGTACCCTGAGAATCCCAGGGCATGAAAGTTAGCTACAATAAAATGTGAAATGGTTTGGAAAATGTTTCTTGTGCAACAGTTTACATTAAGTGCTGGGCACATCATGGGGACTAAGGAATTCATTCAGTGCTTTTGTCAGATGCAGCTGAAAAGGCTTTGTTGGCATATGGCATTGAAAGGTAGTAGTGGAGAGGAGGATAGTACAGGAGGGGTGAGCAGAGGGGAGGGGGAATAGGAAGTTGGTGAGTCAGGGGAAGTAATGGGGATATGGACAGTAGGGTTGGGGAGGGGATGTGTTGGGGTAGTCAGGATGGAGTAGGAAGGGGTGGCAAGGGGGTAGGCAAGGGAAAGGGGTATAGGCAGATAGAGGAACAGTGGAAAAGAGCTCAGAAAGAAACAGTGGGTGGCACTGCGGTGGGACAGGGTGTGGGCATATTAACAAGTTAGACTAGTGGCCGAGGCATTGGAAAACAGGGAGCCAGGGGTAACTCAATGGAAGATAGCTAGGTAGTGTTAGGGGTTGTGGAAACAATTGCAGACAGTCTTCAGGGTTAGATGGGCTTGAAGGCCTGATTTGAATTGGCAAGCCTTACTGCACTCGATCAAGTCCTTGGGGAGTTCATTGAACCACTTTGAACTGCAGAAGGAGAGGGATCTTTGGGCTTGAGTTGTCTGCTTAAATGGCACCACCAGTCCTCCTTTCACCACGTTGCAAGTCCTTACAGTAGGCTGAATGGCTTTGAATAGGCAGGTGGTTGAACTAGGGGTAGGCCTAGCAAGGACTTCATGGTAAATAGGCATGTTTGGTATTTAACCCTAAGGCGAAGTGGCAGCCATCCAGTCTCTTGATATAGGGTGTAGGTATGTGTTCAGTGGTCAGCCCCCAGCACCAGGTGACAGGCCTTGTTGAACAGGGTTTGTACCTTCTTGAGGGCAGTATGAGTGGCAGCCCCATAGATGGCAAGACTGTAGTCAATGGTGGATAGGACTGAACAGCTAGTGACAAGCTTCAGCTCTTCAGGGTCATAGAAAGTCAGTGTAGGTAGAGCACACCCTGTTTTGCATTAGCAGTCTTAACTACATGGTCAATACGAGTACCGAAAGATAGTGATTCATCTATGTAGACCCCAAGATATTTAAAGGTGCAAACTTGCTCCAGTGTGTCACCTTTGAGGCTCTGAATCTGGAAGGGCTCAAACTTCTTCCAGTTTTCTGGAACAGAGAAGGGCGTGCTCTTTGTTTTTTTTTATAGTTGAGTAATAGTTCGTTGCTAATGAACCAATTTTCTAGTTTGTGGAGATTGTCCTGCAGTGCTGCGGTGATCAAGGTCTAAGTTTTCCCTTTAACAGAGATTAACGCATCATCTGCATAGAGCACTATGTGCACTGGGCTTTCAGCAGGTAGGGGGTTAATAAAGAAACTGAAAAGGAGTGGCCCAAGAATAGACCCTTGGAGGATACCCAGGCTCACCACTCTTGGCTCTGAGAGGCTGCCTTTGATTTTGACATGTTAAGACCTGCAGGAGAGGTAGCTGTCAAACCACATTACTGTATCTCTAGATAGGCTTATAACAAAGGGGTTTTCTAGCAGGAGTTAATGGTTGACAGTATCAAATGCCTTTGTGAGGTCTATAAAGATAGACCCCACTGCCAGCCCATCATCTAAGGCATAGTAAATTTGGAGGTTAAATCCACCAAGGTGGAGATGGTTGAGTGATTTCTCCTGAACCCATGTTGCTGGGCACAGAGTAGGTTGTGCTTTGAAAGATACTCGGTGTGCTGGTCCAAGACTGAATGCTCAAGGGCTTTTGAAAGAGGAGATAGACTAGATATGGGCCTGTAATTGAACAAACTGGTAGCATCCCCCAATTTGAAAACTGGCGTGACCAGTGCCACCTTCCATTTGTCTAGGAAGACATCCGACCTTAGGAAGACATTGAACACTTTTGTGAGAGGATCAATAACCTTGTTCAGTACAAGGGCAATCAGCTTCATGTCAATGAGCTCACTATCTATTCTTATCTTCCCTAATTTCCATTTAACATATTTTAAGGTTTCATGTCCTTGAAGCAACTTAAAGTAGAATGGGGGAATGTTTCTTGTTGCTGAGGAGTGACAGGTTATGTTTGAGTGCAGGTTTTGAGTAGAAGGGGAAAGGTAGTCCCTGGGTAGTACCGTACTTAGGTCAGTGAAAGCCTGGTTAAAGCATGGGCTATGTCAGCAGGCTCCTGAAGAGTCTCGGTTGAGGTGGTAATTAACTCAGAAGGGGCTCTGGGAGCTTTCCATGTCAGTGACTGTACTGAGTCCCAAAACTCCCTACCACAGCCCCAGCACCTCTTCAAGAGGTCTTTGTAGTAGGAGGCCTTAGCTAGTTGAATGAGCTTGGTGCATTTGTTCCTGGCAGTTTTGTAGGCAGTGATGTCAAGATACAGACCTGTTGATTTGGCCTTATGCCACAAGTTGTCCCTATGGTGCATGAGCTCAATGAGGGGGCCAGACAGCCATGGGTTGGTTGCCCTCTTACTTTTTTGGTTTTGTAGGGGGCAAATATGTCACATGCCTTGTTAAAAATTGAGAATAAATAGTTTAGGGCTTGATTGCCATCCTGTGCCCTGCCCAGAGGTGACCAGTCCACTAGTTTAAGATATTGTCTAAAGCAACAGTTCTCAAACTTTGTCATAGTGAGCCTCCACTAAGCCATGGAAAAGATCTTGAGCCTCCCCCAAAATGCTGAAATATTTTTGGGCCTCCCCATAGAAAAACAGCATACTTTTCACAGTATATCAAGAATAAATTGAAACCTCTTTGCGTAGCTGCCTCTCATGTTATTAAGCTTATTGTAACCCCCCCAACAGGACAACCTACTTGCTCCAATATTTTGACTCTCGAACCATTGTTACCCTTACTGTCATACCTTCATGGGTCAGACTGCTTTTTCTGTTTCCCTATCTGGAATAACCTTCCTGTCAACCTCTGCCTCTCCTCGCCTCACTCTGCTCTTAAGCAACTTCTCAGGATCATTTGCTCCCTCCTGCTCTTATTCCTAGTACCTGAATGGTTAACTCTTGTATTTGGACAGTTCTGCTGCCAGTCTAATTGATCAGTTGTTCTCGCATTGTTAGTTTATTGTTCTTAATTTGTTTGCACTTTTATTCATTTTGTATTGCTTGAGTGTTTTGCAGTTACATTTTGAATTGTATTCTCTCACTACCTTCCTGGGTACACCTGAAATAAGCCATGGTTCAGTGTACAGTACCTTCCCTGGTCACAGACTTGTGGATAAATACATCAATTCACCTACTATTATCTTCTTTCACTTTGCCTTATCACACAAAATCTATAAAATTGAAAATTGAAATATGAGAGTTTTTCAAGACTTGCTTGAGCCTCCCCTTGGACAGGTTGGGGCCTCCCCAGGGAGGCTGGCCTCACCATTTGAGAACCCCTGGTCTAAAGGTACTGAGCTGGCAAGCTCTCAGTGTTCTGTTCCTGATGATCTGGGGAGCACATCTGTAGAACTTATTTGACCAGGTGCACATAACTGGGGAGTGATCACTAAGGATGCTTGGTAGGGCTTTAACTTCGGCAATATGTTCTGGGTATGTAGTAAGGAGCCAGTCAAGTAGGGTACTAGTACCCATTTTGTAGTTAAACTTGGTAGGTTGAGTTACCAGCTGTGAAAGGTAAAGGCCTGAGATTTGATCATGTACTACGGAAAGGGTGTACATTACTTGAAATTAGTAGTAGTAGTAGTAGTAGTAGTAGTAGTAGGATCAGTTTTCTCATGATCCTTGCCCAAAAAATCCAATTTTTACCAGTATATTTAGTTTGACGGTTCTTGTAGACACTGATAGTTGCCGCTATGGTGTTGCAGAGTATTAGTGTGGCTACTGGGATTTTAGGTGTAGCAGGGGTACATAAGTTTGGAGTGCTTGTGTAAAGCGTGGGTGGGTACTTGAGTCATCCTTAGTACCCTTGGAGTACTGATGGATTTTTTCAGAGCGGGTGGGTGTGACCTGATTAGGTACAGTTGTGTTTCCCTCAGTTTCCCTTACTGAGTGTAGAGTAAGGAGTAATATGTACTAGATCATTGCTATATTGTACCCAATTGTCACTCTTTTAGAAACTATCACTATCGTGTTCCAAGAAGACAGGCAATTGTTGTCACTTTTTGAGCAGATGCTTCTGCAATTAATTGGTGGTGGCAGGTGTGAGTCTACCCCTGGGAGGAAGTGGGAGGGGATGTACTCTAGTGTGGGAGCATTTAACAGAGGTCAGGGCTGGGGTGAGTGGGTGGGCGGGACAAATTATGGGTTAGAGAGAAAACTCTGTAAGTCAGATGCACACTGTAGCCTTTGGTATCAGAGAGCTGGAAGCACCAGAGTTTTTGAAAAATCAGAAGAGAATTGGAGCAGTCAATCAGGAAGCATCCAGAGACGTGGGAGCCAATGGTAATCCTGGCTTTCAGGCCACAGAAACTGTACCTTGCTTAGTGGGTCAGCTTGCTGGAGCAAGGGCTTGCGGCCAGCCCAGCATCAGGAGTCAGGACCACCTGAAACCTTGGGGAAGGCTGGCCAGGGCTTGCTTGTTTAGTGAGTCAACTTGCTGGAGTGAGGGCTTGTGGCCAACCCAGCATTGGTAGTCGGGAACGCCTGAAGCCTTGGAGAAGCCCAACCAGGGGTTGCTTGCTTAGTGGGTCAGCTTGCTGCAGTGAGAGCTTGTGGTCAGCCCAGCATCAGGAGTTGGGACCACCTGAAGCCTCGGGGAAGCCCAACCAGGGCTTGCTTTCTTAGTGGGTCGGCTTACTGTAACAAGGGCATGCAGCCAGCCCAGCGTCAGGAGTTGGGACCACCTGATGCCTTGGGGAAGCCCAACCAGGGCATGCTTGCTTAGTGGGTCACCTTGCTGGAGCGAGGGCTAACAGCCAGGACCACCTGAAGCCTCGGAGAAGCCCAGCCAGGGCTTGCTTGCTTAGTGGGTCACCTTGCTGGAGTGATGGCTTGTGGCCAGCCCAGCATCAGGAGTCAGGACCACTTGAAGCCTCGGGGAAGCCCAGCCAGGGCTTGCTTGCTTAGTGGGTCGGCCTGCTGGAATGAGGGCTGATGGACAGCCTGGCATCTGAAGTCAGGAGCACCTGAAGCCTTGGGGAAGCCTGGCCAGGCTATGGCCTATGATCAATAAGACTGAACGCCTTGGTCAGGTCCATGAACATTGCCCCCATTACAAGACCAGCTTCTGTACTACAGAGGATGGAGTCTGCGAACCTGACTGAGGCAGTCCCAGTCCTAAGACCCTTATGAAAACCACGTTGTTGAGAACAAAATTGCCCATAGCCCTCCAAATAATAATTAAGCTGGCTGGAGACAATCTTCTCAAAGATTTTACTTATAGGAGTTAGAATAGAAATAGGGTGAAAACCATTACGTGATGAAGAATTAGGGACTTTAGGCACAGGACTCACTCACCCACATTTTCAAATAGTCAGAAATTCTTGAGTCACGCAAGACAAATTGAAAACTACATCAAGCAGATAAGATATCTGAGAAGCAGTCATTTTTAAAAATCTAATGTCAAAACCATCACTTTTATCACCAGTTCTAATAAGAATAAAGGCAATAAGTTTAAATACTTCCTTAGTCAAAGCTTTCTTAAAATAACGCTGAGGGGGACAAGGAAAGGCAAATCCATCTGCACCAACAAAATTAAGGTCAGACTGAGAAATATTTCCATTTGAGAAATCAAAAGCAGAAAACTCCGTGAACTGTGAATTTAGGAATTTTGCTATCTGTTTAGTGTCAGTTACAGTGGAGTCACCAATTATCAATATTTTTATACTACCCTTAAATTCAGGCCTAGTCAGGGCCTGAACATTAGCCCAAAAACAATTTGGATCTGTTCAAAAATGATCAATCTGTTTTTTTATAAAAATTAACTTTAGTAGACCTAATCAGATACCTGCGAGCATTTTTTATATGACAGTATTTGTCTACTGATGCATTTGTTGTGATCTTTTGATACTATAACCAGGCTATTTTTAATTTCTTAATCATTTCCTTAATCTCTGGGGAAAACCATGTATAATTAGTACCCTTTAACTGTTTCTGACATACAGGAAAACATTTCTCCTATAGGTGGCATAATTGAGCATAAAAAAATCCAAAACGTGGTCAACAGCGGGGTTAGCATGCAAACCAGCCTGCTTCTGCTCATGGACTCCCTCCCCAGTATCCCTATCAAAAAGTTATATTTATATTCCCTGGTGATCTAGCACCTGCCCCCGCACCGATCCCCCTATTATGAAATAATAAAATATCATTGGTGGTCTAGTGGACCCTCCTCCCTGATGTTCCTATTAAATATATATTTATATTCCCAGGTGATCTAGTGCCTCCCCCCAACAAAGTCCTGATACCCCATTATGAAATAATAAAACATCACTGGTGATCTAGTGGACCCCCTCCCGATGTCCCTATTAAATATATATATTTATACTCCCTGGTGATTTAGTGCCTCCCCAGCCCCAAATCCACTGCTACGAATAACAAACATCATTGGTGGTTTGCGCCCCACCACCGCAGGCAGTGTCCCACCACCCCACTCCCCATCCCCAAACCGAGCCAGCAACTGGCAGAGCCCACCACTCACCACCATGGCCAGCTGCCTACTGAGCTCTCAATGAGCGCTGTACTGTATACAGCACACGCCCATTGACTGACAGAGCTGTCAAATCAATTGACATGTACTGTATACAGTACAGCACTCATTGAGAGCTCAGTCATCAGCTGGCCATGGTGGTCAGCAGTGGGCTGTGCCATCCGCCAGCTTGGTTTGGCAATGGGGAAGCAGGGTGGTAGGATACTGACTGCTGGGGTTGGGTCCACTAGACCACCAATGATGTTTTATTATTTCATAACAAGGGATTGAGGGCTTGGGAGGAGGCATTAGATCACCAGGGAAAATAAATATATATTTAATAGAGACATTGGTGAGGGGATTCCACTAGACCACCAGTGATGTTTTATTTATTTATTTAGATTTTGTTGACCAGGTAAGCCCTCTGAGACCAAAGATCCCTTTTTCAGGGGCGACCCGGGGTTGAGTACACCAACCACTTTACATCAGGTTACAGTAAGACATTTTCAAATACATTATTATTTCATAAGGGGGGATTGAGGCTGAGGAGGGCGATCTGCTAGACTACTAGGGAATTATAACTAATTATTGGGGACATCAGGAATCAGCGATGGGGGCTGCTAGATCACCAGAGATCATTTTATTATGATAACAGGGGATCGTGACTGGGGGGGTCCACTAGACTACCAGGGAATGCCCAGGGACATTGCCGCATGGCTACCCACAGCTTGTGGCAACTTGTCCAGGTGTGCCCTCTGTTTGGCACACCACTATGGTTGCCACAAGTCATGAGACTTTGCCCCTTGAACCCTACCCAATCAAGAACTGGGCACAGGGTTTCTGGTGCACTGGCAGATGATGCAAAATGCCTTTGGCATGGCTTGCACCTACTTTTGAGAATCAGACCCATTCAATTTAGGAACACTTGAGATGGAGAAAAAGAGAGTCCTGGATTAATCTCTATGTCTCCGGCCAATAACAGCACAGAAAAATTTAGGTATACTGCTCTTGCTAAAAAGCTGCTAAAAGCAGGAGACAGAGACATTAAATTAACTAAGGCCCAAACATTTTATTTCATCGCCATCAAATGAGAAAGTTCATAAGCAGGTTGACAATCCACTATTAACTTATTAGACATTGAGTAATCATGAGCATATCCCTTCTCTGCAGCATTAACTAAAATTAATGCACATGAATCAAATAAAAACATTGTGCTAAATAAAAAGAAAATAAAAGCAGCAAACGTTGTTTAATAAGGCTTCATGATGGCAATGACAACAAATAATATGAAAAGCAAGCTAAAACCAAAACAAGAATAAGACAAGCTAAAATAATTAAATGAAGCTAAAATAAATAAAAGTCCCAATACATTACAGTAAAAGAAGTGAAGTCAAGCAGAGTCTAGTGCACCAATGTACCACTGCTCTACGGACTCCAGAGACTTGCTCCTCTTTGCTCCCACTTTGCCATCCCTGCAGCCACCACTTAAAGATGCTGCCTCACCTTTACTCTACTACAATGTACCCTCTAGGGGTGGGCGGACCAACCAGCGATAAATCAGAACCCCCCCCCAGATCCAATGCAGTCCAACAGACCTGGACAAATAAGGGCCAAGTTGTTATATGTACCGAGTACAGGTCTGTCAACTGCAATTCCCCTGCCAAAAAAAAAAAAAAAACACCAGTGTGTGTACCTGGTGGAGTGGAGACTGGCACTGAACTGGAGGAGGAGAGACGAAGCATTTTTTTTCAGGAGCCCAGCCGGCACATCACATGATCCCCATCCAGTTAGTCATGTGCCTCCGGGCTCCTTGCATTGCCTTCCTTTCCTGACACATGCACGGCCATGGGGAGGGGGGGTGCGCTGCATGATTGAGCTAGCCGATTACCGGCTCATGAACGAATGGGACCTCTGCAGGCAGGGCAGAGTTTCTAGAACCCTATTGGCCATCTAGCCAGACTGACATGGTGGCAGCCTATAGCTGAATGAATGCTGCCTGTGTCAGTCCTGGCTATTGGCCTATGTGGTGGGTGAGTGGAGCAGGAGCTTGGCTGCACTAGTCTGGTCATCAGGTTAGAGAGGCAACATTTGCCACTGAAACATCAGAGAGAGCAGACGTGTGTGTTTCTTTCTCTCTAACTGTTGTTGCTCTATCTTGTTCTTTAATTCTTATTTGATTATACATATCTATTCTTTTGTGACTGTGTTGTGCTGCTTGCTAAAATAAAATAGCATTCTGGGTTGAAGCTAAAATTGAAAAGTAAAAGGAAGGGACATGAAGGAGGTGGGGGAAGGGAGAGAAGAAGATCCGACCTCATGTGGCTGGATAGGGCATGGGACATCTCTGCAAGGAAGGGGCCATAGTACCTCTCTTACAGTACTAGTGAATACCTGGCCAAAAGCTTAAAAGAAAGGAGTTAAAAAAAAAAAGCTGAAAAGAAAAAAAGCATAAGTTGTAAGAGCAAGTCTGTCATGGCCCCGAGAGGGCAGAGGAACTTGGGGTACTGTTGATGTCTATAAAGAAACTACATTAAGGAAAAGGCAGTTTTTGTGTGTACAAAAATAAAAAATAATCTAGTAGCTAGGTACTGTGGTGGAAGGAGGAGTGTGGCTATGAGGGCAAAACCTGTACTGAGTGGGCATTGGAACTTGGGAACAGCTGAGAGGGCTATATACATCAGTGGTATTGCAACAGTTGAGAAATTTTTCCTTGTGTGTAATAAAAAAAACCTAGGTACTGTCGTGGAAGGGGGAGTGTGGCTGCGAGGGCAGACTTGCACTGAGTGGGCAGAGGAAATTGGGAACAACTGAAAGGACTAAATAAGAAGAAAATATCTACAGGAAAAAATACTTTTCTGTGACATTGGCATTTAAAAAAATAAACCTAGCTATTGTGGTGGAAGGGGGACACTGGCTGTGAGGCCAAGCATGTATTAGTGGGCTGAGGAACTTGAGAACAACTGAGAGGACTAAATAAAAAGAAAATACATACTGGAAAAAGCATTTTTGTGTGTAATTAAAAAAAAAACTGGAAATGTGCACCAGACAGGTTGAGGCAGAGGCTGAAATGGGGAAAGGTATGAGGAAACACATGACACAAACAACGCTGCACAGCCTAACTGGTAAAAGATCAGTTGCTGGTACTTCATCTGGTAGAAGTAGTGGTTCTTCCACAATGTTTTCCAAACAGACAGGAAAGGCCAAAACTGCCTTAATTAAAACTAAAGTAGTAGTTGGCACCACAAGGAGTGGCAAGCCAAGATATGGTACCTACGTTAGGCGCTCCTGGTCATTCTCCTTTCCCTCTTTTCAAAGTCTACTGCAGTAGCACCCTTTTCTTTAAATCTATCCTTTATTTCCTTTTCTACTTCAGTGGCTCGGCCACCAACTGAAGTACTTCTGCCTATACTTTCCCCTCTTTGTTTTCCTTTCTTCCTGTCTAGAATGCCTACAAACTAAAAAGGTACTTCTTGTGCCTTGTATAGTAAAAATTAGATGTGCACCTGTAATGTTGCACCTTATTAGTACTTCGGAGCTTGTAATTTGTGCTGAGCGATCTGGTGCTGCAAGCTCTCCCCCTCAACAGAAGCAGCTTAGCAGCTCCTAGAGATATTTCCTGGTTCCCAATGTAAAGTTTATGCTGTGGAACATGTAGGACACACCTTGCAACTGTGCAAGAGGAAAGATGTGCAAAATGTGCTCCCGAGTTGCAGGAGTGGAGCTTCTTGTCACATGTTGTAACTTGCAAAATAGCAAATGTCAGAGGTTGAAACCACAGGCAAGCAGTTACTGTTTTACATATCTCCCCATATGTAAAATGAAATAAAACACTGGTTCCTTCTTTGGGAGGACAGGGAGACAGAAATAATAATGTAAGCAGTGTGCAGCCTTTACAGAAGCCCTGCCTGTTGCTCCCTTTAGCTTTACAGTACTTCCTTGCTGTTATTTTTCTGTTTATTCTTAGTATTATTGTGTTGATTAAAAATAAAAACAAAAGCAGTGCCATACTAAAGGAAAGTGCTAGATAATGTTTTGCCTTTGAATTATGATGTTTAATGCAAGTTAGATTCAATGCTAAGAAGTGCAAGGTAATGCACCTGTGAAACAAAAACCCAGGGGAAGAGTACACAATGGGGGTTGAGATACTAACAACAACAAAAATGGAAAGGGACCTGGGGATAGTCATATCAGATGACCTAAAGGTGGGCAAGCAATGTGAGAGGGCAGCAAGGAGGGCTGGGGGGATACTGGGATGCATAGAGAGAGGCATCACCAGTAGAAAACAGGAAGTTATTATCCCTCTGTACAGACAGCTGGTGAGACCCCATCTGGAGTACTGTGTGCAGTTCTGGAGACCCAATCTCCGCAAAGACATAGACAGGATGGAAGCTGTCCAGAGGAGGGCAACTAAAATGGTGCAAGGTCTGCACCGGAAGACATATGAAGAGAGACTTAAGGAGCTTAATATGTATAGCCTCGAGGAAAGGAGGGAGAGGGAGTACATGATAGAAACTTTCAAGTACCTCAAGGGAATCAACAAAGTCCAAGAGGGTAGCATCTTTCAAAAAAAGAGGTGTGCAAGAACAAGAGGGCACAATTTGAAGATAGAGGGGGCTCAGAGGTAACTTAAGGATATTTTTTCACAGAGAGGGTTGTGGATGCATGGAACGGCCTTCCGGAGGAGGTTGTGGAGTCAAAATCAGTGGTGGAATTCAAGCATGCATGGGACAGTCATAAGGCAATTCTGGGGGGTTGGGGGTAAGAAGAAGTAGACTGCTGGTTAACTAGGATCTGCAGCTTATCCAGTAGGTAGGGAAATGGGCGGACTGGGTGGGCCAAGCGGTCCTTATCTGCCGACAAAGTCTATGTTTCTATGTAAGTTTCGTTGAATAAAACAAAGAAATCAAATAGCAGGTAGCCAAGAGAAGATAAGGGTGTTTGTAGCCTACCTTTTACCGCTGTGTTCTGGGTGCTTCTATGGGAGTCAGAGGCCCCACCCAGAGACTGTATTATAGGAAGCCACCTGTCAATCTCTTAAAAGTGGGTGGAGTAATGAATCCTTATGTTTGCTCATCAAGTGTTAGAACTGTTTTCTTTAATATATTATCATACTTTATGTTCATTTTCTTGTAAATATATAATAATTGCGATGTTTTCTCTGTCTGCCAAATTCATCAGACTATGTATTAGTATAGTTTTGTAATATTTGTATTAGATTAGGGGTGGAGCAGGTGGATCAGGTGACCAGATATCCCTATAAAAGGCATCCCTGGAAGCTAAGCAGGGTCAGTTCGACCTGTGTTGCTGTGAAAGGAAGACCTCTGTCAGATGATTGTGGAATTGCTGCTGTTGATATCCACACTGCAGTTGGTTATGTTTTGTTATTTCCATTTTAGTTTCTGTTCTTATTTTTGCTTATGTTCAAAATAAATATCGCACTACCAGTGTGTTTTACACTTTAAACATTGTGTCTGTGTCTCAGTACCCACACTCCAGGACAGTTGGTGGCAGTGGTGGGATTACTGATTGTCCAAGGCTTGGTGGGGGAAACCAGTATGTGGTACTAGCTCTGGAATCAGGAGACAGACAGACATGGAGAATGATGGTAAAGAACGGAAGACTGAGATGGTCACTGGTGTAGCGACACGATCACAGGTTCTGAGAACTGGAGAACCTTTACTGACCAGATTGGGTCCCAGCGTCCAGAGGCATTCACCAAAAGAAAAATAGGAGACCAACTTTGATGAGGAGGACTGGGGCCACACAGAGGAATGTCATGTCACCATTCAGGAGCCTCCTAAGGGAATCCCTGACTTATTGAGGTGAATAGCCATACGACAGCTGGAGATGGAATGAGAGAAGGAATATGAGAGACGACAACAAGACCTAAGGTGGGCTGAAACCATACGGGTTTTACAGAATCTAGGGGTCAGACACAACAATAATGGTGATGGGTCTAATCCAAAAGACATTAAGCTTACAAAAATGACTACCTCAAATGACATTGAAGGCTATTTCACTACTTTTGAGAGAGTTGCCAAAGCTTGTGAGCGGCCTCAGTCTCAATGGGTAATGTGTCTTGCACCATACCTTACAGGGAGAGCTCAGTTGGCATACAGTAATATGGACTCTCATAATGCGACATCATATGAACTGGTTAAAAAAGAGATACTGAAGAGGTATGATATAAATTCTGAAACATACAGACAAAGATTCAGGAATCTTAAATACCAGTCTAGTGCTACCCCTAGAGAGACTTTTACCTGGCTAAGAGAACTTTGTATTAAATGGTTGCAACCTGAGGGGAAGACTGTTTCTGATATAATAGAGACCTTGGTATTAGAACAGTTCATCCAGATATTGCCACGTGAAGTGCAGATATGGGTTAGGGAACATAACCCTGAGACGGCTGAAATAGCCATCACCCTAGCTGAAGATTTTGTGTCTGCCCACCAAACATATAAAAGGGGTAACCCTCGAGTACCAGAGAATGCATCCCCTAAAGCAATATCTGTAACAGCCAACCAGAACATTCATCAGGGTAAAAGTGATGAAAGGCCTGAGGATCAAACTGGTATTGGTGGAAGGACCTTCCCACCAGACATAATTTGTAGAAATTGTCAAGGGCGAGGGCACATAGTGAGATTCTGCCCAACCAAGAAAGATCCAGCTCACCTTGCCCTCTTGAACACTGAGCATTATACGACTGACGTTCTGGTGGATGGTAAGCCTACCATAGCTTTGATTGACTCTGGAAGTAAGCAGATTGTAGTATGAACTGAGTTATTGAGTCACCAGAAACAACAGAACAAGGGTTCTATGATGTCTGTAGTATATATCCATGGGGACACCCATTTATATCCATCCATGGACATCAACTTACAGGTTCAGGGGCAAACAAGAATTATGTCAGTGGGACTGGTACCTCATTTACCTGTGCCTGTTGTTTTTGGACATGATTTTCCAGGTTTTCCATCTTTAATAGCAGAACAGGGGACTATTTCCAGTGTAACAACCAGAGCCCAAAGCAAGAGGGAGCAATTGCTTGGGGAGGTTTTTCCTTTTGAAGGGGAGGTGATTGGTGAACCTGGTAAAATTAGAAAGACTCTGAATGCCAAGAAGAGACTACAGAGACAATTACATATGGAGAAGAGGGGTTTAACACCAGAAAATGTGTCATCTGTATTTGTTAAAGCTAATGTGGTTCAAGAACAACCAAGTGATGCTAGCCTAACCCTATTCTTTCAACAGGTGGGGAAACCACAGAAACTTGGTGATCCAGAGATGGTGATACAAAAACAATTATTGTATAGACACTGTACTAATCCTGTGACAAAAGAAAAGCTAGAACAGCTAATGGTTCCCACATGTTTTAGACAAGACCATATTATATCTAAGTCATGATTTACCATGGGATCTACACGCTGGGAGGGAGAGGACACTGGGCAGGCTCACACAATGGTTCTTCTGGCCTGGTATCCATGAAGACGTTGCCCGTTACTGTAGAGAATGTAAAGAGTGCCAGTTGGTGACCCAGATAGGAAAAAAGGACACAGTCCCCTTAATGCCATTGCCTCTTGTTTCAACTCCCTTCAAAAGAATTGGAATGGATATAGTAGGACTCCTGCTTTATTTTAGTCGTATGTGACTGCGCAACTAAATATCCTGAGGCCATCCTCATGTGTTCAGTTACTACACCTAGAATAGCAGAAGAACTTGTAAAAATCTTCAGTCATGTGGGTATTCCCAGGGAGAGTCTTACTGAAAGGGGAAGCAATTTTAACACAGCCCTGCTCAAGGAGCTCTATCGCCTCCTAGGGATAGTAGCAGTTAGAACATCTCCGTATCACCCCCAAACTGATGGGCTAGCAGAATGCTTTAATCAAACCTTGAAGTGTATGCTGAGGAAATTTGTAAATGATGAAGGGAAGGATTGGGACAAGTTCCTGCCATTTGTATTATTCACCTATTGGGAGGTACCTCAAGCCTCTACAGGTCACTTCTCATTTGCATTATTGTATGGGAGGAACCCTCTGGGACCTGGTGTTATTACTTCTACCATCTTCATCCAAAAAATTGCTGATGAAGTGGCAGGGACCTTACCAGATCATAAGACAAGCAGGCCCTATCACCTATGAAGTGAAGACTCTGGATAAGAAACTGGGGAAGAAAGTCTAACATGCTGATCTTTTAAAAAAGAGGTATGAGAGAACCCCAGCTAATTTAGGCTTGTTGGTAGTATCCGAGAGTAAGGAGACTGACTTAGAAGTAGCTGACACCTGCTTCGAATCCACCGGTGGGGTCAATAAAGTTACCATAAACCCTTCCTTAGACCCTGTTCAAAAAGAGGAGTTACAGGCCCTTATCCAGAAGTATCCTAACACCTTCACCAGTCTTCCAGGTAGAGCAATTGGAATAGATCATGTAATACAAACTGATTCACCCCCCCCCCCTTGAGGAAGAAACCATATAGGCTTCCTGAAAGGGTTAGAAATGAGGTCCTGCAAGAAATTAAAAAAATGTTACACTTAGAAATTATTGAGCCATCCACAAGTGCTTGGTGTTCTCCCCTCATGTTAGTACCAAAGAAAGAGGGTGGCATACACCTGCATCTTGATTTTAGGGGCCTGAATCAAGCCTCACAATTTGATGCACACCCCATGCCCAGGGTGGATGATGTAATAGATCGTATTGGTAATGCTAGATATATATCCACCCTAGATCTCACTAAAGGGTATGGGCAGATCAACTTGGAAGTATCCTCCTAGGAAAAAACTGCCTTTTCGGACCCCAGTGGGACTGTTCCAGTTTAGGACTATGCCCTTTGGACTACATGGAGCACCTGCAAATTTCCAGAGATTTATGGACCAGGTGCTGGCACCTTATGCTAATTTTTGTGCAGCCTACTTGGACGACGTAGTCGTGTATAGTCCAGACTGGAACACCCACATGCAACATTTGGGTGCAGTGATTGAGGCTATCAAAACAGCAGGGATGACTATTAATTCCACAAAATGTACCCTAGCCATGAACAAGACCAGGTATTTTGGTTTTGTGTTAGATAATGAGGTCATAAAACCAGAAATAAATAAGATAGATGCCGTAGCCAACTGTCCCATGCCTGAAACAAAGAAGCAAGTCAGATCCTTCCTGGGTCTAGCAGGATATTATAGGCGTTTTATTCCCAACTTCGCCACTATGGTGGCCCCATTAATGGACCTCACAAAAAATAAATCATCCAATCACATTAAGTGGACTCCTGAATGTGAGGACGCTTTCTGGAGTATCAAAGCCACTTTATGTTCCTCCCTGGTGCTTAAAAGTTCTGACTTTAATCACCCCTTTATTGTAAATACAGATGCCTCTGGCACAGGAATAGGGGCTGTGTTAAGTCAAGACATAGGAGGAGAAGAACATCCAGTGTTTTTTATCTCCCGAAAGCTACATGACAGAGAAAGAAAGTACTCAACAGTAGAACAAGTGTTTGGCAGCTAAATGGGCCATTGAAGCCCTGCACTTTTATTTGTGGGGAGCCCCCTTCACACTTGTTACAGACCATAATCCTTTGTGTTTTATCCAACAGATGAAGGATAAAAACAACAGGATTATGAAATGGTACCTGGCTCTTCAACCCTATAAATTTGAGGTAAAACACAGAGCAGGAGTCCAGCATGCCAATGCTGTTTTTTTTGTCCCAGTATGGGGCTAGTAGTGTAAAGAGTGACCAGTAAAGAACATACAATTAAAAATTTATGTTCCTCTGCTAAGAGACACCTCAGGGTAAAGATTGTTATTACAGTTATATGACATCTTGGCATCTTGTAGGGGCATCTGTTAATGTCCTATAATATTTCCTGTTTTGTGATGTCTTTGTAAGGGACCCTGGGGTGGAGCTTCTAAGAGAAGGTTGGGTGGAAGCACCATCCTACCCATAGTAAGGGTAGGTTGTCTTAAAAACCAGTTAGTAAACTTACTTACTTACTTACTGGTTTTGGCTTAACCATGGGGGTATGTCAAAGTGTTGGTGCCCCCCATGACAGGCACTCCTGGGCATTTTCCTTTCCCTTTTTAAAGTCTACTGCAGTAGCACCCTTTTCTTTAAATCTATCCTTTACTTCCTTTTCTACTTCAGTGGCTCGGACACCCACTGAAGTATCTTCTGCCTATACTTTCCCCTCTTTGTTTTCCTTTCTTCTTGCCCAGAATGCCTGCAAAATAAAAAGATACTTCTTGTGCATTGTATTGTAAAAATTAGATGTGTCCTGTAATGTTGCACCATATTAGTACTTCGGAGCTTGTAATTTGTGCTGAGCGATCTCATGCTGCAAGCTCTCCCCAACAGAAGCAGCTCCTAGAGATATGTCCTGGTTCCCAGTGTAAAGTTTCTGCTGTGGAACATGCGGAGCGATCTACTTAACTTTACTGGGAGAGATGTGCAAAATGTCTCCATAAGGATTGCCGAGTGGAGCTTTCTTGCCACATGTTGCAACTTGCAAAGTAACAAATGCCAGAAGTTGAAACCACAGGCAAGCAGTTACTGTTTTACATATCTCTTTCTCCCCCCTGTATGTAAAATGAAGTAAAACACTGGTTCCTTCTTTGGGAGGACAGGGAGACAGAAATAATAATGTAGACAGTGTGCAGCATTTACATAAGCCCTTCCTGTTACTTCCTTGAGCATTACAGTACTTCCTTGCTGTTATTTTTCTGTTTATTCTTAGTATTATTGTGTTGATTAAAAATAAAAACAAAAGCAGTGCCATACTAAAGGAAAGTGCTAGATAATGTTCTGCCTTTGAATTATAATGTTCAATGCAAGTTTCATTGAGCAAAAATAAAGAAACCAAAGAGCAGGTAACCAAGAGAAGATAAGGGTGTTTGTAGCCTACCTTTTACCTCTGTGCTCTGTGTGCTTCTGTAGGAGTCAGCGGCCCCACCAAGAGACTGTATTATAGGAAGCCACCTGTCAATCTCTTGAAAGTGGGTGGAGTAATTAATCCTTAGGTTTGCTTATTAAGTGTTAGAACTGTTTTCTTTAATGCATTAACACACTTTATGTTCATTTTTTTGTAAATATATAATAATTGTGATGTTTTCCCTGTCCACCAGATTCATCAGACTATGTATTAGCATAGTTTTGTAATAATTTGTATTAGATTGGGGTGGAGCAGGTGGATCAGGTGACCAGAGATCCCTATAAAAGGCATCCCTGGAAGCTAAGCAGGGTCAGTTCAACCTGTGTTGCTGTGAAAGGAAGACCACTGCCATATGATTGTGGAATTGCTGCTGTTGATATCTACTCTGCAGTTGGTTATGTTTTATTTCCATTTTATTTTCTGTTCTTATTTTCGTTTATGTTCGAAATAAATACCGCACTACCAGTGTGTTTTACACTTTAAACGTGGTGTCTGTGTCTCAATACCCACACTCCAGGACAATCCTCACTATTCTTTCCCTTGCCTTCCTCTTTTTGTTTACATACCTAATGAAAGTCTTATCCCCTTTCTTGACCTCCTGGGTGATCCTCTCTTCTGTTTGAGCCATTGTTGCCCTCACCCTGCTCCCTGCCTCTCTTTGTTTATCTAGATACACCTCCCTGTCCCCTCTGTTTCAGTCTCCTTGTACTTTCTAAAAGCTGTTTTGTTTTCCCTTATCGCAATAGCTACATCCGTAGAAAATCATAGTGGCCTCTTCCTCTTCTTACCCTTGCTTGACTCCTTCAAACAGCTTGCCATTGTCTTGGGTATTCCCTCCTTTATCCTTTTCCATTGTGCCTCCACTCCCAAGGTATTTCCTAAGGCAGTCTCCTATTTTTTTTTAAATCTGCTGTTCTAAAGTCCAAGACCCTCATTCTAGTGTGGTTCGTCTCCTGTCAAAGCTGTATGCCAAACCACACCATACAATGGTTGCTTTTACCCAAGGGGCTACCCACTGTGACATCTGCAATGCTGTCCATGTTTGTAAGCACCAGATCCAGCATTGCTCATCTCTGGTGGATTCTGTAACCAGCTGCCTAAGAAATGCCCCTTGCAGTGAGTCTAGGATGGCCCTGCTTCTAGTTGTTGCTGCTGACAGAATGCTCTAGTCTACATCCAGCAGATTAAAGTTTAATGCCTCCCCTTTGCTTGCCATTCTGGCAATGGCCTCACCCAAAATCCCATCTAACTCCTCCCCCTGTGTTGGTGGTCTGTACACCACCCCCATGCATATAAAGGCCCTAGACCCACTCTGAAAGTCAACCCAAAGAACCTCCAGCCCTTCCTTATCACTGTTGTGTCCTTATAACTCCAGCCTTTATACAGTCCCTTGCATATAAAACACACCCCTTTACTCCCTGCCCTATCCTTTCAAAAACATGGTATAGCCTGGAAGAGCCACATCCTAGTTGTGGTTCTGGATACACCATGATTCTGTTATGGTGACCAGATCCAAGTCACCTCCACAATGGTTGTCTCAAGGTCAGGAATTGTATTCCTTAGGCTCCTTGCATTGGCACACATGACTTTCCACTCCTTTTGTCTATCTCTCAATACTTTGCCCCCATTCCCAAATCCATCCTTCACCCATCCCTTATCTTTGGTCCTCCTCCCCTTTTTCAATTTCCCTCCGTCCAACCTTCTTAATTCTTCTCGCAGTCTTAGAACCACTTCCCAACCCTACACCCCCTTTGTCCCTAAGCCTCTATCCCAGGGGAATTTATTTCCACTTGGGCTTCTCCTCTCTGATGTTCCATTTTCTGGGGGCTGAGGTCACCGCCTCCCTCTTTATTTCTGCCTCTCCCACTAAGCTACTTTAAATGTCCATCAAAGTACTGCCATTCCCCTCCAGAATGGATGGAGGCAATCTCCTTTATACAGGCCTTCATCCACTCAAGTAGAACACCAGTCCCCAATGTAACAAACCCCTCCTTCCTACACCATGTCTTCAACCAGTCATTGAAGACCTTCGTGTGATGTTCTCTAGCATCTCCCTGCCATACACAGGTGGCACCTCAGTGAAGGCCACCATGCCGTCTACCTATTTCAGGCACCTCCCCAGTTCCCTAAGCCTATTCTGAACTAACTCTGCTGCATGCCTTTCCAGGACATTAGTCCATAGGTAGACAAAGACATTGTTGCCTTTTGAATGCTTTTTAATTTTGTTTGTTTTAGCACCCTCTGTTTGCCTTTACATCATCCCCTTTTCTCTGTTTATTTAAAAAATCCATTATCTTTAAATTCTGTCTTCTTTAATATCCCCATCTGTCCTTTTTCACCTTTGTCCCAAATCTCTTGCATTTTATTCACTGTTACTGATAATGAAACACATTTGCAGTTGCAAAACACTGATGCAATGTGTTTCTCTTGGCTTCTTGAGACAGGTTTGTGATAAAAGATTAAATATACTATTATAAATCTGGCGAGTGCCTCCCTTTGTCCAGACATTGTTTTCCTTCGATAGACTGTGCTAGTTTGTGACAGACTCCTCTCAGTGTCTTCCTTTGTTTTTGGGGTCAAAGGGCCAGGCTTGGCAACATGACTTGTTACATTTGTACAACCAGTACATTTTTACTGCAACCAACACATGCACAATAAAACTAAAATATACACTAAGAAACCAAAGTATACACAGTAAAACCAAAGATTTTGAAACCAATACATGTTTGTTGAAACCAGTACATTTCCATTAAAACAATACATCGAAGCAATAGAACCCAACAGGGTATGGAGTACTGGTGGATACCCGAATGTACTGGTGTGATGAGACCCAATGTTGCTGCAGGTGGAGGGCCTTCTAGCTCCTCGAGATGCAAATATCCACCAGTATTCCACACCCTGAATGGTTTTATTGCACTTAGAAAATGGGCTGAGCAAATAAAAAAAACTCTAAAAACTAAACAGACACATACAATACAGTGAAATATGGCTTAGAAAATGCCAAATAGTCCCTCCACAGATGGTTTCTGTCAGTTATTTGACTTTCTGCACATGCAGTAGAGGATTGGTTGTTCTTTTTCTGTTCTTTCAATTGTTTAACCAGGAGTGGCACACTAAGCAAAAAGCTTGCTTACAGGTGCAACCTGGGAGCACAGAGAAGTGAAGTGACTTGCTCAAGATCACACAGTATGCATGTAGAGGCTGTGGGATTTAAACCCAGGTCTTTAGATTTGCAGTTCAGAGCCTTAAACCACTGCACTATACTGCCTCCCTAGGTAGGAAGGTTGGTTGGTTATTGAAAATTATTAAAGGAAAACACTGGAAAAGACACAACTTTCTCCAGACACTACAACAACTCTTGATTCATGCTTTCAGACAGTAACAACTTTTTTTAACTATTTAAACAGCTACCCACAACTTCCACTTTATGTAGCTGGCAGTCACCATCTCATGAACAGCAGTGAGCTTCCCTAGCTCACTTTATGCTAATATGTCCAGCTGACCTCTGCTATTGGTCGGCAGGACATATTAGCATAAAGAGAGTTAGGAAAGCTTACTGCTGCTCATGAGATGGTGCCTGCCAGCAATAGAAAGTGGAAGTTGAGGGTCACTGTTTAAATCATTAAAAAAAGTATTTAAAGGTAATTAAAAAAATTTGTTACTGTCTAAAAGCACTAATCATGCATTTTTGTAGTGACTGGAGAAAACTGTGCCTTTTCCAGTGTTTTCCTTTAACATGGAAAGGCACACTGAGCTAAGTCTCATTTCCAGGTCTGACCCATGGGGGGTTACACGCAGACAAATACATTCAGTGCTTCTTTACTGTCAAATATAAGAATTCAATGTAGTGTATGGTGAGGGCTTGTTCTGGATGGAAATCCATCCTACCTGAAATGTTGTACCACAGTTCAAAGGTCATGTAACGCGGTAATACCACACTGTGGTACAACAACATTTCAGCTCATTTTGAAAGCGTATGAGCCACACTGTTCAATAGAACAGCTGTGGCAACAGAAATGGCAGGATCAACCAGCTAGTCAGTCGGGGTGGCAGCATAATTACTCACTCAAAGCACCCAATAAACAAACAAAAGACACACATGCAGGATCAATCAGACAAACAAAACAGCATAGGATTAACCAGATATTTTAAATACTTAAGAAAAGAATCAGCGGAAACTAACCATTGGCTCACCCCTGAATTATTTGCCATTTTCAATGACAGAGATAAACAGTGAGCCCTGTATAGAACTACTGGCTTCCATCAACAGCTGATGAAATACAAGGAATTAAGGAGCAATTAGAAAAGCTAAAAGTGACTACTGTAAAACGAAGCTACATGATGCCAGCAATGATCCCAGGAAGCTATAGGAAAACATCAATGATGTTCTTGGTAGTAAAAGCTGTTACACCCCCTCCGTGCTAAAAGTTGATGGCTCTAACAACACTAACCCCCAGGTCATCACAGAGTGCTTCAACTCCTTCTTTGTTAATGTAGGCAAGGACCTGTCAACCGGCACACTGCCTGTTGCTCATGTCCTCCCTAACCCTCCCGACCCCCCAGGGACATCCAGCCCCAAATTCTACTTTAGAAGGGTAACCTCTTAAAGAGTTAAAAAATACCTACTAAAGTACACTACTAAAACTAGACTTGGATGAGACATAACAGATATGAAACTATTTAAAACGGCTGTAAATGAGCTGGCTCTGCCAATCCAAAAATTGTTCAATTGCTCCCTTCAGTCTGGATCCCTCCCAGATCTCTGGAAGCAAGCTGATGTGGTTCCCATATTTAAATCAGGGGACACAACTGTTGCCTCAAACTACAGGTCCATCTCATTTCTCTCCCCACTATCCTAGGTTCTGGAAGGGGAGGCAGAAATTAGACATTGTTAAACTTAATGATCCAGGGCCCTAGTCACAAAGGGTATGTGCTAAGCGTGAAACCATCATAAAAGCGGGTACGCAGCTGCGCACCACGCAGTGAATTAAAAATACATGGCATGCACAACACAGCCTGACATGCCCCCAGGAGTCTGGGGCGGCAACAGAGAAGGTGCACAGCTATGTGCAGGGGTGTGATGGAGCCAGCTCAAGATGACGGAAGTGCCCTTTGACCCCACCATATAAGGAGCTGTGGAACCATTATGCACCAGCGATATGCACAGTGCAGAAGAGAGATGTCCACAAAAAATGGCAGCAGCAACCGCGAGCCAGAGGAGCGTGCAGGGACATCCACCATGCACCCAACCGGCACCACTGGTGGACACGGCATGGGTGGGGTGGCAGCAGGAAGAGGCAGCAGTTCCTGAACTTCACAGGGGCACAGGCAGCCATCCTCGACACCAAGATCCACCAGCACTACGATGTGCTGTTTGGGTGGAGGTCACTAGGCATATATGGCTTGACTTGCAGGCTGCAATCAACACCGCTGTAGCGGAGGCACATACACTGGTGGCCATCAAGCACAAGTGGTGTGATCTCCAGTCCCAGGTGAAGAGGCAGCTGAGAAGGGCACAGCAGTCGCAGGGCACCACAGGTGGAAGACTGCCTCCCCACTACCCGCCACTGGCGCCATAGAGCAGCAGGTGGTGGACACAATTAGTGACATCCTCACAGACGGCGAGCCAGATGGGCTGGACAGCATACCAAGTAAGCATGATGTAGGGGTGCACAGGGCACAACCACAGTACCATTGTATGGCAACAGTCACTAACCACCTGCCATGCTCCACCCCACAGTGCAGGATGATGACAGTGCTGGAGAAGGACCATCTGGCATCAGAGGAGGAGGAGGTGGAGGTAGTGCAGGTGGCAAAGGTGGATATTGCCGGTAACATGGGGCATGTCACTGCCCATGACGGACACACAGGCATACTATTTGATGTTTCCCCCTTCCCACACACAGGGATGCAGCAGCACAGAACAGTGGCCACGCAGGAGGAGGACACCCAGCAATCTGCCATGCCCAAAGAAAACCATGGTGGGGACAGGGGATGGACCCCAGAATGGCAGCCACAGGAGGAGAGTGGCCCTGGCATGGGCCAACACACACAGGCGACAGATGATGGAGAGATGAAGAAGAGCAGCGCTGGTGCAGAACAGCCATCATCTGGACCATACCGCAGCAGAGAAGATGTCTCCATGCCCCCAAAAAACAGCAGCACCATGACCACAGGTACATCAGCACCCACCACACTGCCTGCCACACGGGATGGGTGACTCTGAGGGCCCCCCCACAAGGCACTACAGACAGGGCACCGGTGCCTCCCTCCTAGCCAGCTACTACTCTGACCTCCGTGGGCTGGAGCGGGACCACCCGCAGGCAACCAGGGAGTGCACGGAGGCCATGCACTGCCCCACAGAGGTCATGGGGGGGTCAGTGCTGGTGCAGGAGAGACTTGCAGAAGGTGTGGCCACAGGCATGAGGGCACTTGAGCAGATGGCAAAGGTGGTGGCTGCAGGTGCACTCGCTCAAAAATGCCTGGTGGATGAGGTGGCCATGGGGGCATGGGCACAGGAGCAGACAGCTGATGCCCTCCTGGCCATAGCCACCCACCTTGCCACCCAGAAGACATGCCCCACCACACCTGCTGTGGCTGCACCCATGGCACTGGCAAGAGCACCTGACACCTCACCTGTAGAACCACAGGTGAGGAGTGACAGTGCCAGACAGAGACCCCAACCCACAGCGAGCAGTGCAGAAAAGGAGCCATGAACAAGCATGGCAACACGGTGATCACACCATGTACAGGCGACACAGGGTACTGCACAGGCAGCGGACATGGCACGCCAGACGTCAGCAGCTGCAGATGGAAGGGTGCACAGATGCGGTGGGTAACAACAGGGACCAGCGACACAGTTAGGTGGTGCAGATAACACACACATGCACATGACCGCCATGGACACTACACCACCACCCCCACTACCACCAGTACCAGCACCGCCACCCCCCCACCACAGCACACACCATGGTCTGTCATGATACTCCATGGAACACCACTACCTGAGGAGGGCACCAGGCACCGATGCCACAGGGTTACGCCCGCACCACCCTGGCACACACCCACCATGCAGCACACTCCAGTAGGAATGCACCTTGTGGTGATGTGCCCGGTGTAGCCCACAGCACACTACCCCTGTACGCATGGTGGACTGCATGTGCAGTGTGCACACAAGTGGCACATCATGTCCGGTAATACACCATGGCGGCACGCCCATGCACATATTGGCTCAGTCTGTCACACTCATCATTGCCAGCATGTGCGCCCCCTTATCTGCTGAATGTGCCATGAGCTACACAATGGTGCATGGCCCGCATCGCCATGCATCCCGCTGCTCATTTGCCCCTTGGCGGCACCCCGGCACCCTCCTCAGATGACGCTGGACCATGGGGTTGCTGCGGTGGTTCGTGGCTGTCCTCCTCCTCTGGGTGTACATCTGGGGGCTCCGGCACCATGCAGTGCATGCAGGTGTTGTGCAGCATGGCACAGGTGGTGATGAACACTGCACACCATATGCAGCACAAGCATCATCATGCTACCTGTGTGGTCCAGACATCAGAAACGCATCTTATGCATTCCACAATGCTGCATTCCCATGTGTATGCTGCACTGTATGCCTCTTCAGCTGGGTGCCATGGATCCAGGTATGGTATCAGGAGTGTCGTTCTCAGGGGGGTACCAGCTGTCACCTGTGGGAGTGGAGTGGAACTGATATATTAGTAATGCTGGGGCACACATGCAGCCAATGTATCTGCACTAGGTTATGGGGGAGCACCTAACAGCCAGCTGTAGAACTCTGGTTGCCGGTCCATATGGCACCTCAGGGCATTGCTCTCATACACGTATGAGTCGTGGCATAACCCCAGGTACCATGCCAGGATGTTGGTCAGGATGCCTGTGGCATCACAGATGACCTGACAGTTGATGCTGTGGAATCCTTTACAGTTTCTGTAGGCATCCTCATTGATGGGTGGGGTGAGGATGGGCATATGCATGCAGTCAATCTCACCAACCGTGTTTGGCATGCCATACATCTCCAGAAATGCACCCTTGATGGCCCTGAGCCCAACATCATCCATGGGAAACATGATGTGCCTCTCCCAGTGCCTTACCAGGGCATCAATCACCAGGTGCAGTGCCCCGTGACACAGATGACTAACGCACCTCTGTCACGTCACCTGTCACTTGCTGGAATGTACCTGTGGCATAGTACTGCAGGGCACACAACACCTTTGTCTCTATGGACATGGCCATGGAGCGCTTGGAGGCTGGTCAGATTGCACCCTCCACCAGGCCACAGATGTACCATGGTGTGCCATGGTCAACCCAGTACTACTGTAGGATGTTGGTGGGATGCAGTGTTGGGGCAGTGAAACGTGGTCTGAATACCTGGGGATGGCATCTCTGTCTGCCACGTCCCACAGAATCAGCCTCCTTGAAGAGGACCACATGTAGTATGGGTGTGGAGTGTACATGTCATGTGGGCATGCCTGCCATGGCATGCCATTATTGCTGTGGATACAGTGGCAGCAGCAGCTCCACCCATGGTGGCTGGAGAGGTCCATGGCAGGCTCGCCCTGCCATGATGTCTGTACCGGGTAGCAGAGGCCACCTACCAAGAGAGGATGCCAGCAGGGGAGATTTGGGAGGTGACAAAGAAGAGGCAGGTAGGTACTGCTGCTGGTGCCTGTGGTCATGTTCCGTGTGTGTGTTTGCTGGGTGGGTTGGGGCCTGTGCCATGGGTATGTCTGCTTATCATGTTCCCTGTGTTTGTTTGCAGGGGACTGAGCATCGGAAAGTGGTGCTGGTCCCGGAGCACCGGGAGGTGGATGGCCCTGGCCCTACCCGTGTGATCACCCCGTGGTGGCAGCTGCCACATGACCTGCCATGGTGCGTGGAACCATGGAGCAGCACAGATGATTTTGTGTATTGTGATGACCATGGGGACCTGTGGGCCATCCACGTTCCCTCAAAGGTATGTGGTCATTGGCCATGTGTGTGAGCTTGTGTGTGGGTGGCATTGCTGGGGCTGGGGTTTTTGCATGTTGCTGGGTCACTGTCAGTCCCCTCTGTCTGATCTTGTCATTTCAGCACTACCGTGTCCGTGTCAGGTGGCTGGTTCAGGAAGAGTGGGAATTCATGGACACGCCTCCCCCAGGAGCTGACCCCATCCGCCAGCCTGGAGTTGCCTTCGGAGGAAGACTCAAATTGATGAGGAGGCCCATCTGTGTTGCCAACTCCCCCCACAGCTTTTGCCCTGTTTCCATTCCTGCACTTTGTTATGGTTTTTTTTGGATACCAGTAAACACTTTAGTATCCAGCTACCTCTCAGTGTCTAGTTTCTCGCCCTGGCACAGTGTGCATGGGCAGCTGTGTGTGTGTGTGTGTGTGTGTGTGTGTGTGTGTGCATCTGTATGTTCTACATGCTTCCGTGACTGGCATGTGTATCTGCATGTTCGCCATGGTATGCCATGCTGTGCGTCCACATGTGGTGGTGCCAGCAGGGTGGCATATGTGCCATGCTGGGGCTCGCTGTATGGGCCGTGCTGTTGCATGTGCGGTGGTCGCACATGGCAGGTGGCTGGCATGTGTGATGGCGCTGCTGATGTGCCTTGTGTCACTGCATGTGTGGTTGGCATGTGGTGCAGCTGCAGGCAGTGCCATGCCCCCTCTCGCCTGCTTTGCTGGCCTCTCCTGCCATGTGTGCACCATGTAGGCTGTTTACGGCTTCCTTCAGAATGCGTATCATGTACATAAGGGCTCAATGCACCTTCCCAATGTAATATGTGTCGTGCATGTGCTTTCGGAGTCCCGCACATACTGCATATGCGGGACTGCCCCTGCACAGTCATGTATCCGCAGAGGTGCACATGTTCGTGTGGCGGCTCTGTGCATTGCCCTGCACTCTGGTCATGCATGCCACTCAGGGGCTGCTTACACACATTCTGTGCATATTGGTCTACATGCAGGTACTAAGGTACTATGCACCATGCGGTAGGGCCTATAGTGAGTATTTTTTTCTTCAACGCCCAGGAATCCCTCACTTAAGTTTAACAAGTGCAGACTCCATAGCAGTAGCTTGGGAGGCTGGGTACAGAACCCATTTAGGAAAAAGGTTCTGCAAGACAGCAGTGCCAAAACTGGCATCCCTTCGTGACTGCATTTCCAGACAATAATGTTTTGTGAAAGTGAGCAATGTTTTCCAGGCAGCTGCCTTATAAATATTTTGCAGGGGGAATACCCCTTGATGCTGCCACAGAGGGAAAGGTGCCTCTTGTAGAGTGTATCCTGAGCCCTCTGGGTGGCAGTTTACCAGCTTTTTCATAACAGAATTGTATGCAGGAGACTATCCAGTAGGAAATGGTTCTCCTGGATGCAGGTTTGCCTTTACACACTTCGCCATAGGTAACAAACAGCTGAGTGCTAGTGGACCTCGTCCTTTGTGTGGTTCCAGTAACTTACTGCTTTTTTCATGTCCAGAATGTGGTGCTTTTGCACACCTGTACTGGATTTTTCTGTGAAGAAAACTGGAAGGACAATTGACTGATTCAGATGGAATTCCAAAACCACTTTTGGGGGGAATTTCCTGTTTGTCCTTTGGACTGCCTTGTCCCTATGAAAATGTATGTAGTTAGGATCTGGGCAGATGTCAGACCAGGAAAACAGTTTTCGAGGTGACATACTCCAGTGCAGCAGTGGCCATGGGCTCAAAAGGAGCCTCCATCAGCTGGGCAATGAACACATGTAAATCCCAAGGAGGAACAGGCTCCTTCACCAGAGGGTAGAGGTGATACAGGCCTTTAAAAAAACTTTTTGAAAATGGGTTGTGAGGCCACTGACCTGTCTTTCCCAGCTGCTGTGTAGGCTAACACTGCTGCTAAAGGAACCCTCATGGTTGAGGACCTGAGGCCCAAGGATTGGAGGTGGACTAGGTAGTACAGAATTGTGGAAAGACCTTCCCAGAGGGTGCTGATCTGTCTAGGAGAACACCAGAAAGAAAATAGCTTCCATTTTGAAGCAAGGGTGTTCCTTGTTGCTGGTTTCCTGGAAACCTTCAGCACTTCCATTACTTTCTCAGAAAGATTTAGCATAGAGAACTTTAGCATCTCAAGAACCATACAGTACTCAGATCTGGGAATGTTACCCTGCCCTGAAACAGTGTCAATAGGTTGCATCTCAGTGGCAGGTTGACTGGCAGTTTGTCGGAGAGGGACAGGAGCATGGAGTACCCCGTCTGCCTGGCCCATTCTGAAGTTATTGGAATAATTGTTGATGACTCCCATCTCAGCTTTATCAGCACTCTAAGTAATATTGGGAATGGAGGGAAGGCATAGACAAACTTCTGACCAGCTGAGGACTAGAGCATTCCCTGGGACTGAAACCACTGCTGGGGGTCTCCAACAAGAAAGTGGGAGCTAGTTCTCACAGGAGGAAAACAGATCTATTTCTGGTGTATCTCACTTTCTGAACACTGATGCCAGTGCCTAGACTTGTGATTTCCTTGGCTGATCCTGCTCAAGGAGCCTTCCAGCACATTGTCTTTCCTTGGTAGATGTATTGTGGATAGCTGAACTTCCAAGAAGTAGGCTAGGTTCCAGATCTTCATGGCATCTATGCACAGCTTGGAAGATCTTGTTCCTGAGGCAATTCTTGTTGGGGGTAGGAAGAAATAGGCTTTTGGTTAACTAGGATCTGCGGCCTATCCTATAGGTAGGGAAATGGGCAGACTAGGTGGGCCAATCGGTCCTTATCTGCCGTCAAAGTCTATGTTTCTATGTTTCCTCTCTGCTTATTTATGTAATATGTTGTTATGGTGTTGCCTCTTCTGATCTGGACAGACCGACCATTGATCTAGGAGGAAAAGCCCTGCATTGCCAAGTATACTGCCCTAACATAGAAACATAGAAACATAGAATTTGATGGCAGATAAGGACTGCTTGGCCCACCTAGTCTGCCCATTTCCCTACCTAACGGATAAGCTGCAGATCATAGTTAACCAACAGCCTACTTCCTCCTACCTGCCACTAGAATTGCCTTATGTCTGTCCCATGTATTCTTGAATTCCCCCACTGCTTTTGACTATGACCTCCTCAGGAAGGCTCTTCCATGCATCCACAACCCTCTCTGTGAAGAAATACTTCCTCACATTACCTCTGAGCCATCCCTTCCTCTATCTTCAAATTGTGACCCCTTGTTCTTGCACATCTCTTTTTCTGAAAGATGCTACCTTCTTGTACTTTGTTGATTCTCTTGAGGTATTTGAAAGTTTCTATCATGTCCCCTCTCTCCTTCCTTTCCTCGAGGCTATACATCTTAAGCTCCTTTAGTCTTTCTTCATATGACTTCTGGTGCAGACCTTGCATCATTTTGGTTGCCCTCCTCTGGACAGCCTCCACCCTGTCTATGTCTTTGCAGAGATGGGGTCTCCAGAACTGTACACAGTACTCCAGATATAGTCTTACCAACTGTCTGTACAGAGGGCCAACAACTTCCTGATTTCTACTGGTGATGCCTCTCCCTGTGCATCTCAGTATCCCCCCCAGTCCTCTTTACTACCTTCTCACATTGCTGGCCCACCTTTAGGGCATCTGATATGACTACCCCCAGGTCCCTTTCCATTTTTGTTGTTGTCAGTATCTCACCCCCTATTGTGTACTCTTCCCCTGGGTTTTTGTTTCCCATGTGCATTCCTTTGCACTTCTTTGCATGGAATCTAAGCTGCCATACATTTGACCATTCCTCCAAACTTGCCAAGTCCCTTTTCATCCTTTCCACCCCCACCTTGCGTATCCAGGAGATGTATGTGCTCTTGAGTCTCCTGTGTACTCCAGGTGCCACTCATAGTAAGATCTTCCAGGTGGATGCCCCAGCCTAAGAGGGAGGCATCTGTAGTGAGTATGACTGTAGGAGACTGCTGAAAGGAGAGAATTCCCCCACTGAGGTTGCATTCCTCTTTCCACCACATGCCCTTAACAATGTTTTTGTGACAGGCGCCAATTTGGACAGAGTATCCCACCTCTGAGACCAGTGGTCCCCTAGGTAATACTGAACATCTCATTTGGAATCTGGCCCCTGGTACCACTGCAGTGGAAGAGGCCATGTGTCCCAGTAACCTTAGAAAATCCTGACCTGCTCTGAAGGATTCTGCAACGGAAATCAGATTTGCTACCCTTGCTATATGAAGGAATGCCTTCCCTTGCAAGGTATTCAGCTTTGCACTGACAAAATCTAAAACTTGGGCTGTTCCTGTTTGAGACTTTTGAAAGTTTCTGAGGAAGCCCAAGTCCTCCAGTGTGCCTTGTGTCATCAGTATAGAGGACTTTGCTTCCTGTTGTGTTTTCCTTGAGATCAGCCAGTCATCCAGGTAGGGAAAAACACCACACCTTTTCTTCTCAAATGTGTTTCCACAGCTAGGAACTTTGTAAAAACTCTTGGAGCTGGGGTGAGGCCCAAAGGAAGGACTGAACTGGTACTGGCAGTTCGTTAACCTGAACCTGAGGTATTTTCTGTGACTTACTGGCCTGACTGGTATGTGAAAATAGGTGTCTTTCAGATCCAATGACCTCAGTCAGTCTCCAACTTGCAAAGATGAATCACTGAGCCCAGTGTTACTATCTTGAATTTTTCTTTTTAAGTGTTTGTTCAGGTATCTAAGGTCTAAAATGCGTCACCACTCCCCATTTTTCTAGAAGGTTAGGAAGTATATGGAGTCAAGTCCCTTTCCCCATTGTGTGGCAGGTACTTTTTCACTGCCTTTGCTTGCAATAATTTCTTCACTTCCATCAATAACAGAATGTTTTTCTGCTAGGGTGCGAGGCTAAAAAATGTTTGGTTTTGCAGTTTGAGGAATTTTCTCAACTGCAGGGATAAACCCTGACTCACTGTTTCTAGGTCCCACTTGTCTGCAGTAATTTTTGTCCGTTCCTGAAAGTAGTGAGCCAGTCTTTCTCCTACTGGTAATAGACTGGCCACCTTGGCAGACTTGTCAAGGGTTTTGCTTTGCTCAGGATTTGGGAGCTGGTGTTGCAGCTGCAAGCCTAGTGACCCTTCTATCCCTGCCCCCATAGTAGCCTCTTTGTGGAGGGTACTCATAGAGAGCACAAGCACGATGGTAGTATCTACTACCCCTACATCCCCTTCTATAAGGTCTGTAGGAAGTGGGTGCCTTGTCTTTCTCAGTATTGCTCTTGTAGATGGCTTTTGTAACCCAGGCACTGTGTACCAGCAGTTCTACCATCGGAATGCACCCGCAATCCAGAGCCTGGCAATTAGGGCACCAATCAGCAATGTCACCGATTATGTTTCTTGTGAGGTGCTGCACCCCCCCACACCTCCTTGTGGGGGGGGGGTGGCCCTCCCCCACTGATAGATTCCTACTCCTGGGGTGAGCAGACTTCAGGGAGGGGGGACACATCCTGCATTTGGCACCCTGATTGCCTGGCACCATAATGCCGGCGCTCTGAGCACCATAAGGGTGCACCAGCAGGCTTCTATCACTGCCTGATGACTACAATACAGGTTGAGAGGCCTGGGCTCTGTTCTGATTGTGACTGGGGGTTCTCTCCCAAATAGAAATAAATAATAGCACGGGGCCTCCACCCAGAGTAAATATAGTGGGCCAGATGTTTGTAGGGTACAACCCCCTGGATGCTGTACCTACCCGCCTCCCCTTCCAGTCACCAGACACATGGATTACCAACTTAAACTGTAATACTTTACTACTGACGTAATTATTGACTGTAGCTAATAATATGTTCACAAACAGCGTTAAACAACAATAAACGGTTTACTAAAAAGGGAAAAGGGAATGGGAGTTGCAAAAGTAGAATATTTAATAAGGATTGGTAACTTTGAAATTCAGCACACCTAGACATCAATGGTGCCCACCACCTGCAGCAATCAATCAATCGATCAAAAATGTATTTCTTGAAAGCGCAATTCAAATAATTACCAAAGCGCTTCTACGAATATAAAACCAATAAAAAACATCATATATAAAATCAATAAATACACAGGCAGCAGAAATGTCAAATTTCAATAAATGCTAAATTAAATAGATAGGTCTTTAAGGCAGATTTAACATGCAGAAAAACTCACCTACCCAGTACACCATACCACAAGTGCACCCACCCACCCATGCAAGGGGCCTATATAGACAGATATATTACACAGGGTACAAAAATCCAACAGAATGTCTTGAACTTTCAAGAAAAGCATGAACCTCAATTGTAATCTAACAGGGAGAAATAGAAATTTCCAGCCAGCAATGCCAGCACTCACGTGACTCTTGGATCAGCACACCGAAGAAGGATAGCAGTTGAGAAGCTTTGGATTCAGTCGAACAGATGACAACGGCTAGACTCTTTTGGCTCACCCTTTTTCTGGTACCAGCCCTTCTGGCCCCACTTCTAAGGAAACAGTCCTTCTGTCTCACCAGACATGAAGCAGGATCACTATGCAGAGGTGTCCCAATTCCTAAGGAGCCCAGATCCCAGGAATGACCCCATGGTCTAACTCCCCCAAATGGATCAAGAGTACCCCAGTACTCGGGCATGCACCCATGGCTCCCTTTTCCCCGGGCCATCCCACTTAATAAGGGATAGCTGACCCTCTACCTGGCTCTGAGGTGGCCTGGGCAGGATGCAGTCTCTGTCTCCACTTGGATCAGCTCTGGATCAGCTCAGAAATACTTGGAAGCTGCAGTGGCCCCTATGATTCATACCTTTTTTAGCATGGCACTCTGGACACAGACTCTGGCAATGGTGAACCCAGCTTTCAGGCTGCAGACCTTCGTGGCTTCTCAGACTCCCAAAGGCAACAGGAGCGCACACAAGATGTTCCCACTCTGATGCAGGTCACAGGCAACACTTTCAGTCTCTGACGAGATTGAGTCTTAAACTCCCCTTGTAACTCTGGAGGCATTTGTTTTTTCTCAACTCCTCAGGGTCTGACATACAAACAGTCCTGTTCACTTGGCTGGTACTCTCAGACTACGAGGATAACTCTCTGATTCTCTGGCAGAAACAGAAGTTGCAGGTTGTGCAGACCCTGACTCCCACTCTCTCCAGGACTGCCCTGAGCTATAACTGTCCCTGGGGTTTGAAGAAGAAATGGCAATTTCTCATGGGTCCATACAACTGTCCATCTGAAAAATTTATAAATATGGGGCCCCTTTGACACCTAATTGGTTGCTTGCTTGGGCAAAAAGAACACTGTTCATATCCCCTACCCAGGAGCCATAGCTGTAGTCCTCCAGGACTCCTCAAGTGCTGACTGGCTGGAAAAGGGTCAAAGGATTATAAATATGGCCACTGAAGTAAACAGTTCATGGTGATCAATATACAGTCCCAGCTTTCAGTTCTCTTTGCAGCCCAACAGTAATATTTTAATATTTATGGCCCACAGGGTTCAATAAGTTTCTCTCTCCCCTGTCATCTGATGACAGGGTAGGGTTTTGCAGAGTCTTCTCCTGCCTGTCGTCATGGCTAAAATACGCTGTCCTCAGGTGGCAGGCAAGGCTTCTCATAACTATAGCAGCCTAGGCTTGTTGAGTTCCTTTACAATAATGGTGCTAAACAGAGTTTTGCAAAGTTTCATTTTGTCCCCCTCCTCAATTGTGCCTCTGGAGCCCTTTACCATTTTTTACACCCTAAATGCTGGAGTACACAAAGGGGATACTTTCAAAGCCACCAGAGTGGCTCTTACTCTTTAAGCACTGCAGTACTATTCCGCACATGTGCGCCTGCCAGCTCGCACTTCCATGATGTGAGCTTCAAGGCGGCACACTGATACCTCACCAAATAGGCAATTTAGATTCAATGTTAAGAAGTGCAGGTAATGCACCTGGGAAACAAAAACCCAGGGGAAGAGTACACAATGGGGAGTGAGATACTAACAACAACAAAAATGGAAAGGGACCTGGGGATAGTCATATCAGATGACCTAAAGGTGGGCCAGCAATGTGAGAGGGCAGCAAGGAGGGCTGGGGGGATACTGGGATGCATAGGGAGAGGCATCACCAGTAGAAAACAGGAAGTTATTATCCCTCTGTACAGACAGTTGGTGAGACCCCATCTGAGTACTCGTGCAGTTCTGGAGACCCAATCTCTGCAAAGACATAGACAGGATGGAAGCTGTCAGAGGAGGCAACTAAAATGGTGCAGGGTCTGCACTGGAAGACATATGAAGACAGACTTAAGGAGCTTAATATGTATAGCCTCGAGGAAAGGAGGAAGAGGGGCACATGATAGAAACTTTCAAGTGCCTCAAGGGAATTAACAAAGTCCAAGAGGTAGCATCTTTCAAAAAAAGAGGTGTGCAAGAACAAGGGGCACAATTTGAAGATAGAGGGGTGGCTCAGAGGTAATTTAAGGAAGTATTTTTTCACAGAGAGGGTTGTGGATGCATGGAACGGCCTTCTGGAGGAGGTTGTAGAGTCAAAAACAGTGGTGGAATTCAAGCATGCATGGGACAGTCATAAGGCAATTCTAGAGGGTGGGGGTAGGAAGAAGTAGGCTGCTGGTTAACTAGGATCTGCAGCTTATCCATTAGATAGGGAAATGGGCAGACTGGGTGGGCCAAGCGGTCCTTATCTGCCGTCAAATTCTATGTTTCTATGTTTAACTATGCACTCCTCTGGTCCCCACAGAAATAATCAACCAGGGGCCGGCAGGAGCACTAGGGCTGGAACCAGGACATGGACTGGCAGCAGTGAGCAGTAGGAGGCAGCGTAATGCCTAACGGGTGAATTAAGGTAAGCCCCACCCATGGGGGGGTTACGCTTTGTACTGATCCACCTTTTTCATGCAAGCTTCTGTCTTGTCACCAAACAGGGAATTTCCCTCTCAGGAGAACTCTATAATTTTTGTCTGAGTGTCCTGGGATAAATTTGTAGTACTAAGCCAAGCAAACGTTCTTAGGGACACTGAATGGGCCATGCCCCTAGATACTGTGCCATTTGTGCCCACTGTCATATGAAAATGGTACTTTGTGGCATCTGTGGTTGATCTTGCCGTGTTAACCTGAGCCAGATCACTAGTAGCTTTCTCACTCAGTGCCAGAATGGAGTTCCATAACCCTCTCTGGTACTGGGCTGTGTAAGCTAAGTAAGTTGCCTACCTTAGGAGCAGAGAAGCTCATGTATAAACCTTTTTACCCATACTATCTAGTTTTCTGGAATCTTTTTCAGGGGGTTGTTAAGAAAGAGTCATTTTTGCCTTATCACAGGTAGAAGTCTGGACCACTCCCTCATGATCAGGCTGGGAGTACGGGTGCTCAGTGCCCTGCTTGTTTACCTGGTATTTTTTCTCAATTTTCTTGTCGATGCCAGCAGCTGTGGTGGGTGCTGACATAATTTTGTATGTGGCTTTCCTGAGGAATCTGTGAATGGGCAGCTCAACATTTTTGTGGGTGCTAAGCCCAACATATCCATGAATTCTACTTCATCCTCATCAGTCTCGTGGGAAGAGATGTTGAGGGCATTTACAATATACCTTACAAAGGTATAGTGAGAAGGGTACTTCTCTGGAGGCCTAGGAGGGGAGCAAAATTCCTCCATAAGAGAACCATCTGGTTCTATAGGTTCTCCTTCCTCATCTTCATAGTAAATTTCAGCCTCCTCCATAGGCACTGGAAATGGAACCAAGCTTGGGGAAGGGGAACAGGCATATTTATGAAATTCCGCATAACCTGGAAAGCCTGGAGGAATTGTCATGCCGTTGCTATGTCCTCTACTAAGGGCATTTATTTGTGTCCACTTGGTGACTCCTTTCCTTCTTCAGGAGCAGGGACACTGGCATATTTTTCTTTTTGTTTTTTCTTTGCAGGCACCATCTCTGGTGTCTGCCCTGAGGCCCTTTTCTTTTTACTGGGTTCATGGTTCCACCATTTGGACACACTGAGTCCTAAACCATCTTTAGCAGCTTTATCTTTCTTTTCTGTCCTCTTTGACAGGGATTGATGCCTACTCTGATGGGATGAAACTTCCTCTGAGCCTTTTGGTGATGTGGAACTAGACTGAAAGTCATAAAATTTGCTAATTTGTTAGCCTTTTTCTTTTGTGTTTTAGAGCAAAACATTTTACGGTGATCACAACTGGAAAAATTATGGTCTGAACCTTGTTATTTTAAATACAGCTCGTGGCAGTCTTCCTTTGCCAGGAACTGAAAACAAACTGAACAATTTTTAAAACCTGTAGTACTGTCTTCTTTTTGTATCTGTCAATCATGCCAAACACTGATGCCTCTAAGAAGACATTTCTGGTTGCCAAAAGAATAATCAAAATATACCATATGCTTCAGAAATGTTAAAAAGGGCTTCAAAGAGAAAACTGCAGTTCAGCTCCTTGAAAATTAAAATCATAAAGAGTAAATACCTCAAAAAAAGGTTTCTTAATTAGAAATAAAAATATCACCTCAGTTCCTAAGCATGAGGACCCAGGAATAATTTTGAGTCAAACCACAAAGCAGCTTAATAAAAATGTATTTTTATTTGCTTTTAAAAGTTTTTAATAACAGTTCCTTTACAGCGGGAACAGAGCCAATAATAGCCTTCTCTGGTTCCTGGGAACTCAACAGGAACCAAAGAAAAACATAATACACAATTAAAAATACTAGCACCCTGACTAGCACAGAGTGTTGAATAGATAACAAGAAATACTTAAACAGTATAAATTATAAAATAATAAACCATAAACCAGCCAGAAGTGTAGAGAAGAATTTGAGGTGACTGCTTTCTTCAGGCAGATAAATAAATCTGACATTAGAGTGCAAGGGAGAGGGTGACCACACAGCAGGGTTTGAATTTCATTCGAAATTCCATAATTTGCATAAAATTCTTAAAGATCCAGAGCTGCTCATTCCAAGAAAGTGATTGCACGTATTAAATGCAAGTAAGGGACTCCTGGAGTTTGAGACACAGATTTCAGCAGTTTAAAAAAATGTTTATCTTTATTCAGTATAATACCTATAACACTAATAGTGGTCTGGGTTTCCTTGGTAAAAACCAGAATGGGGGGGGGGGTTAAAAATACAGAGGCTGCACTGGTCCAGTTATTACCTCCTAAATCCAGACCACTATGGTGCTATTGATATATTTTTTTGATTTGCCAATGGACTGTGGGGATGGTGTATTGACAGCTTTTTATTATTTATGTGGTGTGCAAGTATATTGATAGATCAAAATTTTTCCCTCACAAGGGAGGTTCCGTGTGTCTTATATAGATGGACCTGGGGTTGAGCTGCGAGGCTTTTTTTCTTTTACATTTGTTCCTTCAATGGTACAGAGAAAAAAAAGTCAATATGTTTAAATAATAATTTGTTTGAGGAGTTAGGCCCTATTCACATTATTTCTTTTAGTATTTAGAAAAAAAACAAGATAAGCCTTAAATATTTTTAAATTGTAAAAAAATGTTCTGTGGATATGCTGCATACTTAATTCATTTTTCCACCACATAGGCAGATTGCAGATTTCCCAGTTTGTGTGGAAATGCAGCTTTTTCTGGAACTGTTTGATATACAGTCAGGCTTGGTCATATTTGAAAGCTGAACTTTCTGTGTTAGGAACCATCTGTGAAAGTCATGTTCAGGACCAGAACCAGAACAACGAATACAGTATGGGGCGGCAGTTGGAGATGTTGGGCCTTATTAGCCAGGAGGAGTGTGTCTGGTTTAACTGGACAATTTTCAGTTAAGATGCAGGTTTAAAAAAGGTGGGGAGGAGCAGTTCCCTTGCTTGTCGCTGTGTAGCAACAGTTCTTGTTGTTTTTGCCTCATGCTGAGCAGCTTATAATACTTTGTTTGTCCAGAATTACTAACTTCCTTGTTAACATGGTTTTCATTAGAACTACAGTACTTTGAATGCAAAGTCTAGATCACTATTCCATGAAAACCAGACTTTCCAGCTTTCATAAAACCAAAACTGACTTGTGTGCCAAATGTTTAAAGAGCAAATCACATTTAGGCACGTCAGCCAGTGTAAATTAAGTCAGTGCCATGACTGATCAGGCTATACCAGGAGTTCAGTGCTACAGCAAACTAATGCCATGTCCCCAACCAAGTGCTACAGTACATTCTCCAAGCACCCTCAGGACTTTGTTGCCAGGCTGCAGCTGCTCATCCTTCCTTTCCCTTCCCTTCTTCGTTTCCCTTTCCCTTTCATATGTTTTCTGGTTACCCCAGCCTAGTGTTTACCAGCTTTCCTTCCTCTCATTGCTGCCCAGTTCTCCTTAGTGCTCCTGCTTCCCTTGCACTGCTGCCTCACCTCCGCTGCCCTAAACCATCCAGCTACTTCCTGATGCCACTTGCACTGCTTCCAGATTGAGAGCAGCTTGTCTCCTGCTAAGGCCATACTAGTTTCTCTTTTTGTGTTTCAATTTGGGCTGTGCCTCACCCTTTGGTGACCTGTCTGCTACAGGGACTCACTCATGTGTGTGCCTGCATCAGACACCTGGAGTTTTGGCTCTAGGGCTCTGTTCCCCATTTGTGTTGTTCTCCAGTTGCCTCCTGCTATGTGGGGAGAGGAAAGCTCCCTGTCTGCTCTTCTTTTTGCTGCCTCCTGCTGACTGCCTTGTCCTACTGTTCATGCTCTGCTCCTTCTGTTGCTTCTTCCCAGCTGGCTTTCAGGGCTGTTAGCTCCTTTCCTGCTGCTCTACTCTCCCCTGCTGTCCTTTGTCATCCTCCTGCTTAGATGTCTGTGTTGCCTTGGCGCTCCATGCTTTGACTTCCTGCATATTTTGGTCTCAAATCCATCATTTTTCCACCCTCTTTGATTAGTGTTTTCTCCTTTCTAATGCATTAGCCAGTTTGCTATGGCAGCTGCCAGGTTTCCTCCTCTATGGCTAGCCTCATCCATTTATTCATCAAGGGCTCTGCCCTTTTAACATACTTGCTTTTGGGCAACAATAACCCAAGGACTACTGGACATAGAAACATACAAACAGAACTTGTTGGCAGAAAGATACCCCTTGGACCATCACACCTGCCCAGTGCAGACTTAGTGCAGTGCAACCATGACCCAATGACTATGAGTAGAATGCCCTTTGACATCTTTTCCTTTGCCCCCTCAATGGCTCATATTTTGCTTCAGGTTTGATGCTGCTTTAGGGCTTGATGCTCTAATGATGCTCTAGGGACCCTTCATTATGGAAAAGAATGACTGGGCAGCAATGTCATCTGCAGCTGTTGTCAATTAGTCTTCTAATTCCTTATTATTCCTCCAGTTGAGCCAAATTCTGGCACCTCCAAGGATGAAACCACAGCAGCTGGGGTTCCTCTAGTTTGGAGCCATGCTCTGTAATACCTCAGGATGGTGGAACTTTCAACAACGGGACAGAAGAAGTCACTATTCTTTGTGTTGAAGCAACATGTCAAAAGCATCCAGTATGCTCCTTTAAGGTTTTAATTCTAAAATAATATATTAGATCTAGTGAGATGGTACCCTAAGGCCTTGAATCCCCAGAGCTCTCCTTCACAAGGGGGTTTTATCTTCCTCCATGCTAAAGGTTATTGTACAATATTTAGTTTATTTATGAGCTATACAGCTCATTTCCAGGTGCATCAGTGGGAAGGGGACCACTATATCAAGCATGCGCTATACCACATTTAGAATATGCCTCCCAGCTCTGATGTCCATATAAAAAATCTGAAGGTGTTTTTTGGGAAACAGTTCAGAGAAAATTTACAAAAAAAATCTCTGGGCTACATAGTGTCTCATATGAGGATAGGTTAGACACCTTAAAACTTGTGCCCTTATCCACACGTCCTCTTCGAGGTGATCTTATGCTATTATACGACATTGTCCAAGATCCACATCTTTTATGTGAACTAGGATTAGCATTTAAAAACTATAATCATAATACTAGGGGACATCCTTTGCAATTAGTAAGAAAACCATTCTCGTGTTCCAGTCAAAAATACTTTTTTACTCTTAGAGTCATTGGCCCATGGAACAGATTACCACTTCAAGTCGTTATTAGTGAAACTAAAAGTATTTTTAAACATCATTTAGATGGATTGATAGGTATTGGATATGATATTTCCTACTACATAATGGATTAGTTTAAGAGCATTATGGGCTTCTGCCTTCTCGCTCTTTCACTTACCTTAGTATGAACCTTAGTATGAATGGTAGACTACAAATGCACAAAATAATACAGAAAAGATCTGTCTCTTCTTGGCTGACACCAAGATTGCAGCTGAGTGGTGAGCGAAGATAGGATGAGCAATGACAGAGGACCAGGATGCTTTTGACAAGTGGTCTAGGAGATGGCATCTGAGATTTGATTTCAAGAAAGGCAAAGTATTACACATCGAGAACAAGAAGCCCAAAACACAGAACCTGATGGGGGAGAAGTAATAAAGGGCACAATGGAAGAAAAGGACCTGGGAAGTGATAATGTCAGAAAGCCTGATATCTATAGCACAGTGCAACAGAGCAGTGGGGAAGGCAAATATGATGTTGGGGTGTACAGAAGGAGGATCAGCAGTAGAGACAGGAAGGTGGCAGGCCTAGTGCATGGGGGTTGAAGAGCTGGCTGTAACACATGTCGCCATGCCAGCAACACAGGTTTGGGAGCAGACTCAGTTTGCTGGGGGGAGGGTTCAGCCAGAAGGGAGAGGATTGAGCATCCTGAGGACTACTCTAATCTCCCAGGTAGGGTGGTTCAGTGCCCTGTTGTACACTGCCACTAGATAGAAGCTTTGGGTGGTGCAAGCATGGATAACATAAGGGTGCCATGGTTTGACACAGGACATGAGTGCCTCCACACAACACATCCCATCATCTGCCCGAAAGCAAGGAGCTCCAGTGAGAAAAGTCCTGCTGGCCTGTACCCATCCTGCACCATCACCCAAGATTCTGTTTGAGTAAGAGACAGCTCAAGCCTTGAAATGCTGGACGTTACTCCAAGTCTCTGCATCTTAGTTGTTTTGTACTTTGTTACATGTTACAGCTTCATTTCTCTGTAAAAAATGACATTTACATCTACAGCTGTGTGGCTGAGTGCTTCCTTTCCAAGGTGCCATTAGTGTTGACTTGTTCCAAGGCAGCACAGGCATTAATCTGAACAGCATCTTGTTTCCATGAATATAGGCTCCGTGAAGCCCTGCTTGTCTGTCTAATCCACACCATCACCCAAGACACCACCCACTCCTGCGAATACTGGCCTCTGGGGGTGCAGAAGGATGGCCCTCCCCATCCTGGTCCTGCAACAGAGGAAATCCAAGGCACAACTCAGGGGGTTGTCAGGTGTCTGGGTGTTGTTTGCTGGTCAGAGGGGGCAGGGACAGGGCAAACAATCCAGCCTGTGGCCACAAAGGAAAAAAGCTATATGAAAAAATAAAGAAACAGGAGGTGAGCCTTCCCCTGTGCAGATCTCTGGTTTGCCTCACTTGGAGCACTGTGTGAGGTTCTGGAACCCTCATGTGTGGGGGTTCCAGAACCTCTGGAGAGAGGAAAAGAAAAGAACAGAACCACAGGTAGTATAGATATCTACAGTTGCCATGGGTGCGGACCTCTCATGCCCAGAGGACTTCTTTGGATAGTGAGGCATTGTCTCATCTGCAGAAATTTACATGAGCTAAAGGCACAGCTGAATGCAGCATGGAAGGACATATCTCAGCTGCAGGACCTGCTATGTTGGAACATACATTGGAATCCACACCCTTATGTTCTGCAACATCAGTTCTCCCCCAGAAGTCCATTCCTACAGAGAAGATCCGATCCAGGGGAGGTGTAAGGAGGTACAGAAGGGAGGAAGTAATCTTGGCAGGATAGATAAGCTAAACCCTCTCCATGCCACGTCCATCCCAGGTGCAAACCATTTTTTTCACCACTGATAGAGGAAAAGGATCTTGGACAAATGGAAGAGGACAACAAACCTGTCAAAGGGCAAAGACTACAACAAGATAAGGAGAACTGTGGAGGCAACATAAAGGACAAGAAGGAAAGAAGTAGGAAAGTAATCATCATGGGAGACTCTATAATCGGGGGGGTAGACACCCAACTGAGCAACTACAGATGTACAACGGTGCTAGTCAGATGCCTGCCATGAACCTCAGCAAAATGTGATACCAATTGCATTGGAAGGATAGTGAAGAAAGAAGAAGAGGACCTGAAGAGCCTGGTATGCCTGGGGACAAATGATCTGGCAGGACAGTTGGTAGAGGAAGCCAAACAAAACCTAGTTAAACTAGGAGACTAACTGGCCACCTAAACAACTTCTCTGGGTTTCTCCAAGATTCTTCCTGTATGGGGCAAGGGCAGTAGCACCGAGAAGATCAGGAGTAAAGAAATCAAAGAGTTCAAAAAGTGGTTATGGAGCTGGTGTCAAGAGGCTACACTTTGTTGCTGCATGGAGAGACTTCTGGAAGAGGAGGTTCTTCAGGTATGATGGACTGCACCTAATAAGGGAAGAAGTAAGAGCACTGGGCCAAAAATTTGATGTGTGCATCAGGCATTTAAACTAGGGAAGGGCGAGCTGAAGGCAAAGGACCCTATCAAAGACACTCTAGAAGATAGGAACTTAATGCCCCCCAAAACAGGAATTAATCACCGAATGCAAAAAGGGACTAGCAGGAACACAAAGTGACGTAAACAAACACAAATGGAAGTGGGACTCAGTAGTACGCCTACTGAAAAGAAACTAGAGGTAAAACACAAGGTCAAGGGAGGAAAAATTAAAAAGAGGGTTGACAGATCGAAGAAAGCCATGTGCACAAATGCTCGCAGACTGGCAAATAAAATCTCAGACCTAATGGCCTTGATGTCAGAGGCTGATCTGGGCATTGTTGCTGTGACCAAGACATGGTACATAGGGAACCGTGACTGGGATATAGCTGTGCCAGAGTACACATGGTTCTGAAAGGATAGGGTAGGAAAAAAGGGGGGAATAGTGGCTATCTATGTTAGGGAGGAAATAAAGGCTACAGAAGTACAGGGCATAAGGGAGGTAGGGGAGGCACTGTGGGTCATGCTGGAAATGGGGAATGGTACTACCATTCGAGTAGGTGTGATCTACAGACCTCCAGCACAGGAGGAGGAGTTTGACAATGTGCTAGTGGAAATAATCCACAAAATGGCAGCAAAAGGGGACATATTGCTGATGGGAGACTTCAATTTGCCAGCTGTCAATTGGAGCACTCATACTGCAGCCACAGCAAGGAGCAGAAACATCCTTGAAGCTCTTCAGGGGGCCGGACTCAGATAGCTAGTGGTGGAACACACCCATGAGGGGGCAATATTGGACCTGGTGCTCACCAACGGTGAAAGGGCAATGGATGTAGAAGTGGGGAGTCAACTGGGATCCAGTGACTACAGTATGGTATGGTTTAACATGAGGATAGAAGAGGAATCCAGCCACACAAAGACAAGGGTCATGAATTACAGAAGGGTTGATTTTGCAAAGATGGAGGTATTTCTGAAGAAAGCCCTAAGGGGGTAGAGTGGGAAAAGGGGATATATAGAGGAACAATGGGTACATCATAAGGGAGCCATAATGGAAGCCACAAGCCTTTGCATTCAGCAAATAAGTAAAACAAAGAGGAAGAAAAAACCACTCTGGTTCTCACAGGAGGTAGCAGCGAGGGTTAGGGAAAAAAGACAGCATTCAGAAAATACAAAGAAACAGAGAGCGAGAAAGATAAAGGAATGTGTCTGGAAAAGCTATAGGAACTAGGGAAAGCAGTCAGAAAGGCCAAGGCACAGACAGAGGAAAGAATAGCCAAGGCAATTAAAAAAGGAGACAATGCCTTTTTTAGATACATTAGAGAGAAGAGAAAAAAACAGGGGTGGGGCTGTGAGACTAAAAAGGGAAGGGATGGGATCAGCAGAAGGGGACCAGGAAAAATCAGAAATCCTGAACAAATATTTTTGTTCAGTGTTCATGGTAGAAGAGGATGGGAAGGGACCACAGCTAGGTGTAAGAAGTATCAAGGTGTGGAGAGTAAATACCAGTCCGTTCACAGTAGAGGGAGTCCTAAAGGAATTACAAAAACTGAAAATAGATAAAGCAATGATGCTGGATGGACTACACCTCAAAATTCTAATGTAACTAAGAAAGGAGCTAGCAGGACCACTGACAGCCTTGTTCAACAAATCATTAGAAATGAGTGTGGTTCCGACAGACTGGAGGACGGTGAATGTTGCCCCTCTCCATAAGAGTGGGAGTAAGGAAGAGGCTGGTAACTATAGGCTAGTCAGCCTAACCTAATTGGTAGAAAAATTAATGGAATCATTACTCTAGGAAAGGATTGTGACATACTTTGAAGACAGCAGGATCCAAGACAGCATAGTTTCATGGCAGGCAGGTCTTGCCGAGCAAACCTGATAGATTTCTTTGACTGCATGACAAGAGAGATTGATCAGTGAGGGGCTGTAGATGTGGCCTACCTGGATTTTGGCAAGGCCTCCGACACCGTCCCCCATAAAAGGCTAATAAACAAATTGAGCAGCCTGGGAGTAGGATCTGGTGTTGTTAGCTGGGTTAGAAATTGGCTGAGTGGTAGGACACAAAGCGTGGTAGTGAACGGAGTTCAGTCCGTAGAATAGGAGGTGACCAGTGGGGTGCCCCAAGGATGAGTGCTAGGCCAAGTCCTCTTTAATGTCTTCATAAGCAACGTTGCAGAGGGGCTAGAAGGGAAGGTGTGCCTCTTTGCAGATGACACAAAGATCCGCAATAGGGTAGACACACTGTGGGGGATGGAAAGAATGAGAAGGGACCCAGGCAAGTCGGAGGATAGGTCAAATGTATGGCAGTCAAGATTCAATGCAAAGAAGTGCAAAATTATGCACTTAGGTCATGGGAACCCAAGAGAGGCATACTCAATGGGGGGGGGGGTACTGTCAGCCACCAACCATAAGAGGGATCTAGGAATAATTATATCTGAGGACCTAAATCTGGCCAGACAGTGTGAGAACGTGGTTAGAAGGGCCAGTGGGATGTTGGGGTTCATAGGGAGAGGCATCACAAGAAGAAAAAAGGAGGTGGTGATGTCACCATACAGATCATTAGTGAGACCTCATTTGGAGTACAGTGTTCAGTTTTGGAGGCTGCATCTCAAGAGGACATAGACAGAGTGGAGGCAGTCAAAAGAAGGCTACAAAAATGGTACAGGGTCTGCACCAGAAGTCATATAAGGAGAGGCTGCTCCCCACAGGGGTGGTAGGGGCAAAAACGATGGAGAAATTCAGAAATGCATGGGGCACACACAAGTGAACCCTAGAAAAAGGGAAGAGTAGGATAGCCGCAGATCAACTATAGTCTGCAGCAAAAGTTAAAGGCAAAAAAACAGGCAGACTAAATGGGCCAGGCAGTCCTTATCTGCCGACAATTTCTATGTATCTATGTATCTGTGGAAGGACTGTGATAGGGTGGATGCTGAACAAAGAAGGGTGAACAAAATGACCCAGGGCATGGAGGAGAATGCATGACGAAAAATAGAGGGCTCTCAACATGTACACCCTGGAGACAAAAAGGATGTGGTGTGCCAAAACAGGTCTGCCTCTATGCAGATAACACCAAACTCTGCAATAAGGAGGACAATCCAGGAGGTGTGGAAAGGATGAGCAGTGACCTGACAAAATTTGAGGAGTGATCAAGTGTATGGCAGCTGGGTTTTAATGTGAAAAAAGTGCAAAATAATGCACTTGGGCACAGAAACCCAGAGACAGAGTACAAAATGGAGGGGGGTGGTACTGGCGACCACTAAGCAGGAAAAAGACCTGGGAGTGATCATACTGGATGACATAAAGGTGACCAGGTAGTGTGACAAGGCAGTTGGGAGGGCAAGTGGGATGCTGAGCTGCATAGGGATGGGTATCACCAACAGAAAGAGGGAGGTGGTTTTGTCCATGTATGGACCACTGGCAAAACCCCACCTAGGGTGCTGTGTCCAGTTCTGGAGACCACATCTCAGAATGGACATAGCCAAAGTGGAAACAGTCCACAGGAGGGCCACTAAAATGGTGCAGGGTCTGCACCAGAGGCCCTATGAGGAGAGATTAGAGGACTTAAATATGTACACCCTGGAAGAGAGATGAGAGGAGAGAGGTGGGGGGATATAATAGAGACTTTTAAATGCCTCATGGGGATAAATAAAGTACAAGAGGGAAGTATTTTTCAGAAAAAAAGGTGCTCAAGGATAAGGGGCATGATAAGAAGCTGGAGAAGGGTAGATTCAGGAGAGATGTGAGGAAGTACTTCTTCACAGAAAGTGTGGTGGATTCCTGGAACAGTTTTCCAGCGGAGGTGGTGGGGTGAAAACAGTGGTGGGGTCTAGAATGCATGGGATATGCATAAGGAAATCTTAGGTAAAAGGGGTAAATTGGTCAAAAATCAAGTAGGGTCTGCAGTAATACTATAGGTCATTGCAAATCAAACAGTTGGTACACAGTGAAAAGAACAGAGCATCCATGAAACATACAAACTCCATAAATGGAATTATTGTACTCAAAGAATTAAATACCCTAAAGGGGACCACCATAGGTAGTATTGGAAAAAGAAGCCAAGAAGTGGACATCTGCTAGTGAGTGGGCGCCAGCCTTAGAGCCACAGAGGAGCAGACAAAAGACACTGAGAGCAGCACCATTAAGTGCCTTTTCAGTGACCAACCTGAGAAGGAGGTTTGAAAGATAGGAGGGAGTTCCACATTGAGGGGGTGTTTGAGAAGATAGGAGGAATGTGTGGTAGACAGCAGAGAGGAAAGAAATCTAATGAGGCCTAGTCAGTACCTGTAGACCAAAGGCAGAGCATGCAACTGACAGTGGCTCACAAAAGAAGGTCACCTAAGGGTAGAGTAGATGTCACAGTGGTGACAGGTGAACAGTTGAGGGCAAATTGACAGAAAGCATTGTACACTGTAATATAGATGTAGATGTAGATGTAGATACAGATGTAGAAGTAGACGTAGACGTATAGATATAGATATAGCTATAGGTACAGATATAGATATAAATACAGATATAGATATAGCTAAAGATACATATATAGATACAGATACAGATATATAGCTATAGATATAGATATAGATATAGATACAGATACAGATACAGATACAGGTATAGATATAGATATAGATATAGATACATATATATATATATATATATAGCTATATATATATATATATATATATATACACATACAGATATAGATATAGATATAGCTATACTGTATATATACAGATACAGATACAGATATAGCTATAGATACAGATATATAGATATAGATATAGATACAGATACAGATACAGATATACAGATATAGCTATAGATACAGATATATAGATATAGATATAGTCTTTGAAAAAAAAATGCATTAATGCACCAGTTAGGGAAACTTAACACCACAAAACTAGGGAAATGTGGCATTAGGGTTTCCAACTCTAACACATCACCCTCATCCCCCAAGCAGCAAAAGGAAAAAAACATTAGGGTTTTGGGTCTTGAGAGTCTTGGTGAATCAGTGGTGGCATCTTCCTTGGGGGTTGTCAATCCAAATGCCCACCTCATTCCATGAGCAAACAATGTCATGCATGATCTCCTTTTTTCATGCAGGACCCAGAAGGTACAACAAGTTGTGTTGGCAACCTGTGGCGAGACATACTTCTCTACCTTTGAAGAGTATCATTAGGAGGCAGTGACTTGGAGCTGTACCTTGTGTTTCAAATTGGAGGCTACAGCAGGGGGAGGGGAGAGCATTAAGGTTGACAACCCACAGGGAAGACCTCACCACTGATTCGCCAAGACTCTGGAGACCCAAAACCCTAATGTTTTTTCCTTTTGCTGCTTTGGGGGTGAGGGTGGTGAATTAGGATTAGAAATCCTAATGCCACATTTCCCTACTTTTTGGCATTAAGTTATCCTAATTGGTTCATTAATGCAGTTTTTTCCAAGAATTTCCTTACTTTTTGAGATACTATAATTGTATCCTCATTTGCCTGTGAGAGCGCAGGACCCCCTGGGCACTGCGCTCCCATCTCTCCACAGATGCGTACATGTGTTTTGCTGTGCAGGGCCCTGTGCTTACATTTCTGCCAAAACAGGAACCAAATTGTCAGTACAGCCTTGTTATTACCCCACCTCTTGAACTCCATACTGAGAATTCTCAAATCCCCAGCAAAATGCCATTCTGCAGCATCAAAACGTTGTACCATACCACAGGTGCAAAAACACATTTTGGCCAGGATTTGAAAAATGACAGCTGTCACCTCCATGAGGTGGTGCAAAAAAATGGCTATGTTGAAAATCTGTAGTCAGAATATTTAAAATTACCAAAGTTACGAGCCTAGCAGCTGCAGTGTTACAAAACCTAATTTAAGCAGCAGCAGTAGGAAAATAAGTGTAGTGTTAGACAAACCTTGTTGAGTTCTATGACTGGCTGTCGAGGGCCCTAGACCAGGGTAGGCCAGTAGAAGTCCTCTTTCTGGACTTCTGCAAGGTGTTTGATTTGGTACCCCACAGTGGCCTGCTGACTAAATTGAAGGAAATGGGGGTAGGGAGACAGTTGTTAAGATGAATAGGAAATTGTCTCTCTGAGCATACTCAGAAGGTGGTGGTTGGAGGGTTAGCCTCATCCCCAAGGTGGGTTACTAGTGGGGTTTCCCAGAGGTCAGTGCTGGGGCCACTCCTGTTCAACACCTATGTCTCAGACATCAGGAAGGGGATTAGGAGTGAGATGAGTCTCTTTGCAGATGACTCAAAGCTGGGTGCAGTGGTGGATAAGGTGGAGGGGGGGGTGGCCTTGCAGGAGGATCTGGAAGCTCTGGAAAGGTAGTTGGGAAAATGGAAACTAAAATTCAATGTGGGGAAGTGCAAGGTTCTGCTCCTGGGAGTCAGAAATCCATGCCAGGGGTATACCCTGGGAGGAGACACAATTCAAGTCACAGAGGGTGAGAGGGACCTGGGCGCAGTGATAGATGTCAAAATGAACAACTCAGAGACCTGTAGAAGTGCAGCGGCAAGGGAAAATAAGATCCTGGGATGCATCGCCAGGGGGATTACCTACAGAAAGGTGGAAGTGATCCTTCCACTATACAACTGCTTGGTTAGGCCACACCTCGAGTATTGTGTGCAGTTTTGGAGACCACATTTAAAGAGCGACATTACACTCCTAGAGAGGGTCCAAAGGAGGGCAACCAAAATGATCTGGGGCCTGGGGGAGAGGACCTATGAGGAGAGGCTCAAGGAGCTCAACATGTACACCCTGGAGGAGAGGAGGGAGGGGGGAGGACATGAGAGAGGTATTTAAGTACATGAAAGGGATCAATAAGGGAGGCCTAGTAAGGGTGCTCCAAAAGAAGGAGGGTGGGGCAACAAGAGGTCATGGGTGTAAGCTGGAAGGTGGCAGGCTTAGAGGGGAGAGGAGGAGATGTTATCTCACTGAAAGGATAGTGGAGCCATGGAATGCACTGCCCAGGGAGCTGGTAGAGGTGGAGACTGTGGACAGGTTTGAAAGGGGATGGGACAGGTACAGGGGGAGGGTAAATCTGACCAGGCCCAGTACAGGTGGAACATCTGGAACTGGGGACAGTATAACCCAAGGGAGGGTGGGGACACCAAAATCATCCCTCAATGCGGGTGCAGAAAATCGAGCAGACTCGAGAGACCATTAGGCCTATTCTGCTGGCATTTTAGTATGTTTAAGTATATGTTTTGCATGTGTAACCTTATGTGAAGCAGTTCCACAACCCCTTTTGAGTGAACTCAGATGTGTAGCAAGTGACATTTTTTTTTGCTATGCTACGTGAGGCTAAATCCCCTATCCCCACACCAGGCACTTGGATTAAATCCCAATACTGACACTGTAGTGCAACATGGAGGGGGGAGGTGCTGTACTCCTGAGGTGTCATCTTTCAGATGAGACGTTAAACCAAGGTCCCATCTGCCTGTTCTGGTGGTAGTTCAGGTGGATGTTAAAGAGCCCATGGCACTTCTCGAAAAGAATAGGGAAGTTTCCCCGGTGTCCTGGACAAATTTCCCCCATTCACTAAAAATACCACCAACAGCTTCATCTGGTTCAAGGTCAGTTGGCATTCATCTGTATCCCCTTCCCCCGAGGCTATACCTGAAAATAGGCAGAATTTGTCTAGTACACTTACCCAGTCAACAAAAAACTAAATAAACAAAAAAATATATATATACAGTATATTCCATGGCCATTACTCTGCTTCCCTCCAGTCATTAGGATTAGCACAGAAACTGTAGGGAGTGCTGATTCTTAAGCACTCAGTACCACTGATAATTGCAGCCCCAATGCCACACCTTGGCTCCCTACTACTGGTGAAGGGTGCAATTCTGCGCTCTGGATCAGGGAATCTCCCTTCTGGACCCAACAGGACCAGAACTTCAGCATGGCCATGCTGTAACAAACTGGGCCACAACTAAATATTTAGGGGCAGGAGCCCTTCATAACAAAATATTCTGAGCAGAGAGCCCAAAGATGACACTAAGATCTGCAACAGAGTTGATGCACAGGGTGGAGTGGAAAGGATGAGAAGGGACTTGGCAAGGTTAGAGGAATGGTCAAATGTATGGCAGCTTAGATTCAATGCTAAGAAGTGCAAGGTAATGCACCTGGGAAACAAAAACCCAGGGGAAGAGTACACAATGGGGGGTAAGATACTAACAACAACAAAAATGGAAAGGGACCTGGGGGTAGTCATATCAGATGACCTAAAGGTGGAAAAGCAATGTGAGAGGGCAGCAAGGAGGGCAGGGGGATACTGGGATGCATAGGGAGAGGCATCACCAGTAGAAAACAGGAAGTTATCCCTCTGTACAGACAGCTGGTGAGACCCCATCTGGAGTACTGTGTGCAGTTCTGGAGACCCAATCTCTGCAAAGACATAGACAGGATGGAAGCTGCCGAGAGGGCACTAAAATGGTGCAGGTTCACTGAAGACATATGAAGAGAGACTTAAGGAGCTTAATATGTATAGACTCGAGGAAGGGAGGGAGGGGGACATGATAGAAACTTTCAAGTACCTCAAGGAATCAACAAAGTCCAAGAGGGTAGCATCTTTCAAAAAGAGGTGTGCAAGAACAAGAGGCACAATTTGAAGATAGAGGCGGCTCAGAGGTAATTTAAGGAAGTATTTTTTCACAGAGAGGGTTGTGGATGCATGGAGCGGCCTTCGGAGGAGGTTGTGGAGTCAAAATCAGTGGTGGAATTCAAGCATGCATGGGACAGTCAAAAGGCAATTCTGGGGGGTGGGGTAAGAAGAAGTAGGCTGCTGGTTAACTAGGATCTGCAGCTTATCCAGTAGGTAGGGAAATGGGCAGACTGGGTGGGCCAAGCGGTCCTTATCTGCCGTCAAATTCTATGTTTCTATGTTTCAAAGACTACAATCAGAGTTACTGTTTTTATGGCCCCTGCACCCCAGGCCCCATGGCAAAAAAGTCAGCATAACAGCCAGCCAGGCTCCCGGGCCTGCAGAAGGATCCATAGAGGGCTCACAAGACACCGAAGAACTCCATGATTTTTCCCTTAATTTTCCACCGATAGGACATCAAGTAACTACCAGACAGCTCCTCTCAATGACCGACAAGTGCAAAAGGAAGACTGGATTAGCAAAGCACTCACCAATACAGTTCAAATGTTGACTAGTGAGCCACAAAGTCCAAAACTGGTGCAGGAGTTACCATACCTCGTGCCTTTTGAAATGTACAAGTGAGTGCTCTGCTTCGTTTATTTTCTTGTCTCAGTGTGGCTGTCTGTCCTGACAGCTTTGGAGGCCTGCCTGAGGGTCCCACAGCCAGGAAACGGGTGACTGCTGCAGTGCAGCACAAGGCAGGGACGATCCTCGTGGAACTTCTCTATTTCAGCACAGTCCCTCCTCTACCTCATCACCATTAGCACCAAAACCCACCCCATCCCTCAGCACCAGCAATAGCACTCTCTTGTATGGGTAACCAAGAAGGAACTTGAACTTAAGGAGCAGTAACTTAAGCAGCAGGTAGGCAGCATCAGAAGTACCAGGATCCCTCACTGTACTCAACGATAGGGACAATGGGGCAGTAGTACCAACTGTAGATGCCTGTTGCTTACAGCACCAAGTTCTAAGCGCAGAAACAAGGTCTGGAGCTGTGATTCTTTATTTACTGGAATACTGTAAAATGGCTTAATTTTGCTCCAAATATGTTTCACGCTCTGACACTAGCTGAAGAAATACTGTAACTCAGTAATTGCAGTCTGACTTACACTGCTTATACTTAAACTGCTACTTACGCGGAACTTAACTGTAGTGTTAATTGTTCTACTGTATATTAGTAAATTGTTTAATGCAACTACCATTAAAATTCCACCCATCTGCAGTTTCTGGTAGATTGTCCTGAGCAGCAAGTAGCGAGTAGCTAGTAGCGAGCAGTGAGTGTTTGTGCATCCTGCATAAAAACAAAAGATGTCTCTTATCCAGTGCCTGCAATGGTCTGGGCAGAAAAGAAAAAAGGGACTTCAAGGCAGTATCAGAGCTATTTTACTTTGTGGCCATGGGGGTGCTATGGAAAACAGACAGTATGGCTGGGCTAGGGACCATTATTTTTGTTTCTCAGCAAACTAAGCAAAGGGCTCAAGAAACAAAAAACAAGTGTGAATTGCAGCTCAGCTACCTTGTCTGTTCTGCCTAAACTGGAAGCAACTTTAATCCCTTCACACCTGAGAGACACATATGATTCTCTTTTTTAATTGACTTGTTTGTGAGAATGGGTTAAAAGAGCAACTGGTGCTTTGTTTTACAAGTGCAGTTTATTATATCCTAAGAAGGTGGGGTGCTGCAGCACTCTCCACTTCCTGCTTCTGACATCTATGCAGCAGTGACACTTGCCGATGTCAATCTTCGAGTCATCACCTGCTGCAAAAGTTTTTGGGGGGAGTCACATCAATTTCACCCAAAAGTGGGCTTGGTTCTATTTGCATAAGATGGGCTTTACAAAAAGAAAAGGCACCAAGGCTGCAAGAAAAATGCCTGAAGATTTGCCTAAGTTGAAGGCTGCCTTTTTTTTTTATTATACTTTTTGGCCCTGGGGTCACCAGTCTGCCTACCTCAACACGTCTGGCATCCTCCTCGGATCTCAGGCTGCCATCTCCTGGGATTCTCCTCGGTTCCATGTTCGGGTCCCACAGCTACCCCGTGGCTTGCCCCCCATGGTGGGGTGGTGGGGAGCTCTCCCCCTAGCTCAACCCCCCAGGTCAGGATCCAGTACTGCCGCGTATCCTTGGTGCCGAACAAGTCCCACTAGAGATGGTCATCATGCTGCCATGACTGGTGCCCTATTTTCCGCTTTTCTTCCTTATATCTGTGGCATGCAATGACGCCTAAGGTCCTGAGCTCGCGCACTTCTGCACGCACTCTGATCCAGGTGTCTGCCCCAGTATGTTCTCTCCATGTCTGCCAATGCTCTGTAGTCACCCCAGCCACTGTCAGAGGCCACCAGAGCACCGATGGCAGCTCTTCCCCCTCCCCAGAGAAGGAGAGCAGTCCTATGGACGCTCAATCCTTCTCCTCCCCTGCTGACCCCTGATGACTCAAGCTTGTTCCCGAACCTGGGTCGCCGGTGTGGTGTCAGGTGTGCGCCCAGCGCGCTCAACGGCCAGCACCACCGGGCCGACACTTTTTTTTTTTAAAGAGAATAGAAATGGCTTTGTGGCAAGAACTAAGTATGAAATGGCAAATGTTAACAAATTACATATATTGAATTTTACTGGTCAGTAACAATACATGGTAGACACCAGTTATCCCCATGACCCTGTTTAAACAAGATAACCAAATCAGGAAGAGTCTGATCTGCAAAGGACAGTGAAGAATCAACAAGAGGTGCAGGAGAAAGACTTCAACTCACCAAAGGGATATTTAAGAAGGAAGTATTTATTCAACAAATGCATTTACACCACACATCAGTATCTGGACCAACATGTCACAGTGTTTCTGTTGCTTCCTCTGTGTGAATTGGTGAACATTTCTGCTACTATACCTAAATGTATTTATTTTGTTTCCACCCTCAGTATCTGATCCTATGGTACCTCAGCTTCATTTGTAGCCCACTTAACTGCATCTCTTAATAGTAGTTTTATCCAAATACTGCATGTTTTAAGAAGTTTCAGAGAAAGGGTCGGTACAAATCTATTGTATATTGTTACCTCTCACCACTATCACTGGACTGATGAGAGCAGTAAACAGTAAAACCAGTGAGAAGTAAGAAAAGATTTTTACTGACCTTGCCCCTAAAAGTTAAAATTACAACTATGCTTGCTGAAGTAATATGCCAAAGCTGATTTATTTTGAGTGTACAAAGTCAAGTGTACAGGTAAGCCCAGAACATTATACGTACAGAATTTAAGGCTTTCCTCATGGCAATCATGTAGAAACCTAGTTTTGATAATACAATTCACCAATACCTCTAAATTTCCCCCAGGCCTCGGCTAGTTGACTGGAGTTTGCAAGTTGTTTAGAGGTGCAATTTTTTTTTGGTTTTGTCTTTGCTACAAGAAGCTAACTTTCATGAAGCCACTTCATTTGCAATGGATTTGTCAACCTTATGGCCATCTCGGGAACATTTTTCCTGCAATAGGCCATTCTCCATCTGAAAGGGCCTCTGAGTCTTTGTAAATTTTAAGTCTGGCACAAACAGAAAAATACACTAAACGTGTGGTGTACTGTCATGTTGCCCTATTTCTTCTGGGTAGGGCACAATAGTCAAGTAATCAGGGATTTATCTGTACCTTTCAGAGATAGCAGTCTACCTTTTTAGAGTGATGTTGCTCTTTTGGCAGGCCAGTTTATTTTCTCAGAAATTGATAACTGGGAGTGGCACACTGAGCCAAGCCTTGTATCCAGGTGTGACCCTGCTATCTCTTGAATGAGAGGTTAAACCAAGTTCCATTCTATCCATCAGAGATGATCATCCAGGTGGAAATTTACATTATGTTGGCCAGGATGGTGGACTCTGTTGAGGATAGGGACAAATGTCAGGAAGATGTAATCAAGTCGACTGACTGGCCAGATTCCTGGATTCTCAGAGTCAGTGTAGCCAAATTCAAGGTGCTACACCTGGGGGTAGAAACAGACATAGGCATCACACACTGTGGGGGATGACTCTTGCTGCAATGGAGAAGGAAACAGACCTGGAGGTCATACTGGAAAAGGAGCAGAAGCATGAGAAGCAGTGTGTGGACACCATTCAGAGGGCCAGCAGAATCCTGGGGTGCATTAAAAGAGGGATGACCAGCAAGGTTAAGGATGTTATCCTCCCTCTTTACGAGGCCATGATCAGGTCCCAGCTGAAGTACTGCATGCAGTTCTGAGCCCATCAATACAAGAAGTGCACCATGGCAGTAGAACGTATGCAGCACCAGGTCACTAAAATGGCCATGGGCATAGAAGATAGCAGCTATGAGGAAAAGCTGGTGGTCCTTAACATGGTCATGTTGGATAAACAAATGGTAATAGTGGACAAAACCTCAGTTTTCCACTAAATCAAGAGTAATGGCAAGATGCAACAGACAGAGATGTTTGCTCTGGTGTCCTCCAGTAGGACACAAGGCACAAGGACATGCCCTGAAGCTTAGATGGGATAAATTCAGGGATACTTTTAGGCAGCACTTCTTCTCCTAGAGTTATGTGAACTTATGAAACAACCAGTCAGTGGAAATAGTATACATTGAGACAGTACAGGCCTTCAGTGTATGCCTGGACAAATGTATCCTTACCAAGGGAATCGCTTGATACCCAGGATAGCAGAGTGAAGAATATTTATTTCTGTTCTGGATCTGCCCACTGTTTTTTTTTTTCTGCCTTGCTCCATTGCCCAGTCCATCCCCCTCTCCTTCAGGCCACTGCATCATTGCCCCTGTGCTCCTCCCCATATCATCCCCATTGCCATCCATCTGTCACCCACAATGGCACATACCCATTGTAGACCTGGGGTAGCCCTTCTGGATGGCCCCCCTTCCCCAAGAGGATGTCAGGGAGGGAGGTAGTTCCACTAACTTGACCATGAGGCAGCTGGGGGATCAGAAAAGTGCCAGCGGGCAGGATGGCTGTGCGGTACTGGGGAACAGGGTGGCCATCATCCAGGGGCCAGGTGGGCAGTTTTCCACTTTTCTGCCCCTACCACCTCCCACAATTAGGTGGCCGGATGCAGCATCCTGGGGTGGAAACGTCTGGTGGAGTGGGTGGTGTTCACTGCCTAGGACACCACTACTTGCCACTTCCAGGGGCTGCCAGCAAAGTGGTCCAGCTCTGCCCCCCCCCCCGCCGGGAAGGAATCAGCCAAAAAATGCTCTGACTCCCTTCCTGCCAGCCTCACTCCTGTCATCCTGGGCTTGGGCACGAACCTGGGTCACCAGCGTGCCAGTCAATTAGTGTCAGTGGCTCAGTATGTAGGGCACTTGCCTCTGAGGCCAGGAGATCAGAAGGCTGTGGGTTCAGTTCCCACATCTGGCACTAGGGATAATATCCCAATGCTGACACTGTAGTGCAGCATGAGAGAGGTGCTGCACTTGTGAGGTGCCGTCTTTTGGATGAGACGTTAAACTGAGGTTCCATCTGCCTGGATTAGTGATAGTTCAGGTGGATGTTAAAGATCCCATGGCACTTATCAAAAAGAGTAGGGGAAAGTTTTATTGAGACAAAAATCGTACAATAGTACACAAAGCATAATACAAAACAAAGGAAAAACAGGATAAGTATTATACAATCATTCAGGTAACTGCAAAATCAGAGTCAGTGATCCAAGGAAGAGCTTTCCAAAGTTCCAAAAGTGTCATATCTGAGTATAGAGTACGTTCATGCTCATAAATTTCTTTTAAATCTTGTACAATCTTTTTTTCGAGCTCCAAAGAGGAGCAGTCCTTTTGCTGTAAAGAAAACATGCAACGCACCATCCAAATATTCAATTTAATGCAGGCAAAACAAGGTTTAAAGTGTCCTGGTGCCATTTTGACCACTGGGGAGAAAAAAACCTGTATACAAGATTCAAATAAGTAACCAACTGAAGCAAGAGGGTATCCCATGCCTATGCCAAAAAGGACCACCAATTTTTGATAAAGGAACAGTCAAAAAATAAATGAGGGATAGTTTCAAGTTCTGTAATACATAATAAGTGAGAACACATTCTATCTTGGGACTGCTTATGTTTATGATTTGATTTTACATTAATCTTTTCATGGCATGAAAGCCAATGAAAATCCCACATTTTGGCTGGAACGCTCTTACATTTCCACACTAACAAAAGGGAAGGGAGGTGTTGACCAGGACACTTATCGAAGGGTACTGATACAGCACAAACCGTCAGGAGTAATTTCTTATATAAAACTTTATGTGAATGATTTAATAACATCTGAACAGACACCTTCCATTGTTTGAGACGTAAAAACATATGTTTTACGTAAGTTGGTATACCAACAGTTTGTCTTAACACAGTTAAGGAATTAGTTTCCCATTGATGAAACCAAATCCTGCAAGAGTCATAAAACCAAGGTTCCCACCCCCTTTGGGCATGAATCAATAAAGGCCTAAGGTTTGCAGTGAAAAAAATAACAAAGGGTTAACCATACAAATGCCACCTTCAGGGATAGGTAAATAAGTGATATTCCACTTTATCGGGTTTAACTACTACCCCAAAGAGCCTGAAAAAACAGGCTAAAGACAGCAGTTTCTAGCTGTCGTGGAATAGGGAATACATAACTCAGAAAAAGGAAAGTAGAGATCAAATAGATTTTAATTAAGAAAACATGTTTTTTTTTTCCTATCTGTCCCCGGTTCCAGGAGGCCACCTGAAGTTTATCTTGTTGCAGTTTAACATTCTAGTTAAACAAATCTGAGTCCTGTGTCCCCCAAAAAATTTCCCAAAATGCAAACAGGGCCCTCAACTAAATGTAACAAGCCAATACGGTCTGAGGGGGAGGTTACTGAACCGACCCGAATAACCAAACTTTTAGTGTAATTTAAAACAGCACCAGAGAAGTTTCCAAAAATAGAGCACTCACGGAGAGAATGAACCACTGAGGCTGCATCAGCTACAAGAAAACAAACATCATCTGCATATGTGATTGCCTTATAAGGCAAGCATAACACACAACTAGAAATAGACTGAATCTGAGAATTCGTATTCAGCCGACGGAGCAAAACATCAAGAAAAAATACATATAACAACGGGCTTAAAGGACAGCCCTGACAAACCCCCCCTTTTTATGGGTATCATGGGTCCTATCCAACCATTCACTACAGGCACAACAGTAGCCGTTCTATAGAAAGCACAAATCCAGCATACCATAACATCAGGTACATGCAGAAAACGAAGTGCTTCCCATAAACAATCATGCCTAACCGAATCAAAAGCAGCCTTCTGATCTACGGAGACAACAAGTCCCGAAGCCAGACCTGCAAAGCCATGGGAAAATAATTCTCGTAAGAGGATCAAATGATCAGAAATTCTTCTTTGAGGCACAGAACAGGACTGGGCGGGATGCAAAACCACCTCGCTATCCTCACCAAATGCTTCACAATAATTTTTGTTAAGTACTTAAAGTCGGTGTTCAACATACATAAAGGTCGCCAATTCTCTAGAGAATGGATATCACCTTTCTGTTTATAAATGTAAATCAAAGTACCCTTAGTAAATTCCAAAGGGAGAGATTCACATGTTAACAGAGAATTAAACACAGATGTAAGTTCTGGTGCCAAATGGTCACCCAGCACCATATATAAGCCAGCAGGGAGACCATCCAGACCAGGAGTTCTCTGTACAGGTAATGAAGAAATAGCCAGTGTCAAATCCTGCTCCGTGATAGGAGAACAAGCCTGGTCCTGACATAGCTGTGACAGAGCTGGGTTATCAAGGCCACTATACAAAGTTGCACTGTTACCATCCACAGCAGGGAGGGGAGAAAAAGGGGCTGTAGTATATACTTTGTTACAATATGACAAATCTCAGTTTGTGAGGAACATAAGGTCCCTTCTGAATTTAGAAGACACGTCATATATTTCGGGCGGACTGATGGGAATTATATTCAAAAGGACAAATAACATCACATGTTCCAGCAGTACAGAATTTATGTTGGTAATAAAGTTGTTGTGATTGCCGTAATTGGAAAGTCAACATATCATTCTGTAGAACTTTTATTTGTTGAGTAAGGTCTTGCCCCATCGTGTATGCTATGGTTAATAATGACTGAAAATGTGCCCTCTTCTGCAAATAGTCTAGGTATTCCCTCCTACATTTTAAACGACTGTAAGTTTTCACAAAAGTGACCAGATCATGTTTCGTGTCTAACCACCAATGAACAGGATCTTTATAACAAATAAAAACAGATTTACGGGCTTGAAGGAAGGACAGGAGGACTGCATAAACATCGGAATCTGCAACAAAGATGTGTTGAATTTCCAAATACCTGGACCTTTATGGGAAGAGACAACAGAACCAAAACCAACAGAAAGCAGCTTATGATCAGAAAACTCAACCGCTTGAACTTTGACAGAAATAATTGGTACTGTAGGAGAGGAAAACAAATAATCAGTATATGTGGCTAGTTTACCCTTTTGGAAGGTAGGGGTGTGTTGTGTAGTAAAGGAGAGATAAGAGTCCGTTAAGTGGGCGACTTGAACCAATTTAACCAATTCGTGGGAATCACAAAACAGCTTATTTGTAGCAGCAAAGGAGCTCTTATCCTGAAGACTCAGGCCACAATTAAAGTCGCCAGCAAACAATACCGGAAAGGAAGTATGCAAATAAGGACGAAGCAAAGTAAATAAAGCTATGCTTTCAGTTTTGATTTGAGGGGCATAAATGTTTATCACCCGGTAAGGACAGGACCCAATGACAAAATCTATAATAAGTGCCCTACCAGGGGCTGCATCAAACAATTTTAGCAAACGGAAGTCTGGGATATTAATTAATATTCCCAGTCCCGAACAAGAATCCTGACCAATCGACCAAAAAGAAGGACCCAGTAACCAGTTCTGTTGTGCTTGTCGGATCTCATGTGTAGTATGAAGTCTTGTATCCTGTAATAAAATTAAACCCAAAGGCAAAAGCCGAGAAAGGAAAAATCAATCTCCTTTAGCTATACGCTTCATACTATTTACATTAATAGTATGGCAAACAAAGTGAAACATAGCAACAACAAAAAAAAGGAAAACGACAAAAAATACATTTTACAATTTCCTTTTCCCAACCACCTTCTTCCCTTTAAGTTTTACTCTGACCTTTCGCTTCTGAGAAAGGCCAGTGCCAAGTTGCAACTCAGGGTCAGTGGTACCGTCAGGGAGAGAAGAAGCTATGGAGGAAGAGTCCGACTCACCTCCAGCGTCATCAGAAAGTGGTTGGAGAAGTTCAAAAGAATTAGATAAGGGCACTGGGGGGGGGGTTCTGGACCACTCACAGGAGATGGTGCAACCCGAGGGTTATTTCTCAGTGACCTTCTACGTATGACACTTGTAAGCACTCCGGGATAGTACTTGGACCTGGGACCGGGTCCTGAACAGGAAAATTAGACTGGGCAGGATCAGGGACAGGAGAAATCTCAGGCAAGGGGTCATCCATGAAGGAAACCATCTGAGGTACGACCTCAGAGGATACAACAGGCACTGAAGCCTGCAGTAAGGGCTGGGATGCCCTAGGGGGAGGTACAGCCAAGGTGGTCTGGAGACCGGCCTTCTGCGCCTGTGTAATAATAAAGCGCTGGTCCACTCAACCATCATGAAATTCCTGGTTATATGCAGCCCATTTACAATTCTGAAAGGTGTGCCCCTGTTCGTCACATAGGTTACATCTACATTCATTCAAACAGTGTGCCCCTACATGGCCCAATTCCCCACAGACGTTGCATTTCATTTTATCACATACATTATTAAGATGTGCAGGGTCACCACACCGATAGCAAGCCTTCGGCTGACCCGGGTATAAAAAGACCCCTATCTCAGCCTATGAAAAAAGAGTTAGGCAGATGTACAACTCAAGAATCATTAGATCGTAACAAGACTTTAAACTTCCAGCCCCCAGTCCAAATGTTCTCGGTATCCAAAATGGCTTCAGGCTGTCCCTGGACGTCACAACGCTGTTTCAGCCAATACACAACATCCTCCACCTCAACTCCCTCATTATGAAACAGAATAGTGATCATCTTAAAAGTAGGTTTAGAAAGAGGAATAGCCTGAAATGGGGTCCATAATGCAGTAGTCCGCAGAGAATTATACTTTGACCAAAAACGCTCCAGTCCCCTAGATGTTTGGAAACTAATGTCAAACGTGGTTTCACCAGACATATGAATTAACGCATATATTTCATGGGAAAAGAATTCTAAAGAATCCTTTAGAAGCGTACGTGCCACATAGACCTGATCAGATGGTTCAGGTAACCCCCCCCCCGGTATGCCAAGCGAACAGCATTGTGTCTCTTAGCAGCCTGGATTGGAAATTTAAAGAAAGAAGAATATGAACGGCTTGGTCCCGATATTTTGGGGGGGGGGCTGTGGTGGTGGGGGAGCCAGAGCCTCTATAGAAGTAGTAGAAAGAGGAGCCTGAGGTGGAGAACCCCTTCAGATAATCCAACACAGGGTTCTGTGTAAGCTCCAGTTCATGAGGGAGACACAAGGGGTCAGTAATGATTTTTGAAGCACCTATCTTGCTCTGTAGCTCTGGAAAATCTTCAGGGCGGGGGGGACCGAATTGGAGACGGACCAGACTTCCAACTTCCTGAGACAGTACCCTGGACCCAACCAGCACCTCTCAGAGCCGATTCAACAGTCCAGGTAGGTTCTTTATTAATATTTACTGTAGATGATTCTTGTACATGTAGGGAGCTCTGCGATGAAATAGAAGCAGGTAGTGAAAAGGAAAACGAATCTGTTTGTACTGCAGGTGGCAGGGGAGTATTCACTGTAGATAAGTCTTGTACATGTGAGGAACTCTGTGATGTAATGGAAGCAGATTGTGAAAAGGAAACCAAATCCGTTTGTACTGCAGGCGGCAGGGGAGCAGGCAGTAGGGCTTCAGCTCCCAATGCACTAGTCGGGTCAGAGCCTGTCACAGCAACAGGCAGTAAAGGAGACAAGTCAGGTAAATCTTCAAGAACTTCCACCCGAGTGGAAGATGCATCTGTGCTGTCGGCTCTCAGGCGTTGCATATCTCTGTGCATTTTCAGTTTTGCACTAGCAAAATGGCGCTCCACCATTGCAAAACGCTCCTGGATCTCTTGTGCTGTCGAACAGTGGTTTTCAGAATCAGATGAAGTAAAATCCTCCAGTAAGTCGACTGTAGGCACGCAAGTCAGCAAGTCAGTTCCATAAGAAGTAAGCAGAGGGCTAGGTATAGCAGCCTTAGTATGAGCAGCAGATCTTAAAGTTGAAGTAGGAACAGCAACAGGCAAAATATCAGTTGTTGGCATCGTGGTCTCCATTTGTTCAGAGTAGGAGCAGAGACCAAATCTCCCACCTCCATAGCTCCCTCCTCAGAAGGCAAGGGTGCGTCTGCCATCTTGGACAGAGGTTCCCCCTCTGACGAGTAGGGGAATTTCTCTGGTGTCTTGGCCAGATTTCCCTCATTCACTAAAAATACCACCAACAGCTTAATCTGGTTCAAGGTCAGTTGGCATTCATCTGTTTCCCCCTCCCCCGGGTCGTGCCTGAAAATAGGCAGGATTTGTCTAGTGCACTTACCTGGTCAACAAAAACTAAATAAATAAATAAATAAAAATCCCCCATCGCCTGGCGCCATGGAGCAGGCTGCTGCCCACTGGTCCTGCTGAACCTGGATTGTTTGTAATTGCCTTGATATCTTTTGCAAATTTTGTATGTAACTAGCTATTCCATCACTGCTAACTTTGAATGGCCTTGTAACTTCCTTGATATTTTCTGCAACATGAACACATACCTCTCGTCTGTCACTCATTTTGAGAGATGTCCCTTATTTTCTCCTGCAGAAGTGCTGCGTCTTACATCCGCCCACATTGGAAAGGTGCTGCTACCATGGAAAAAGTGTGGTAAACTCAAACTTTAAAACAAAAATTCTAAACATTGCATGATACTAAAGCCACAGTAAATTTTTAACAGATAAAAGTATGGTATCCTCAGCGTCTGAAATTGCATTTACTTGAAAATGTGTCCCCCATTTTGAGATCCAAAGTCCCACATTGTTCCTTATCATGTCTGTGTCACTCACTTTGGTGACAAATGGTTCAGAAGTATGAATTGACATATAGCAACATGTAACCCCCCCCACACACACACACATATAGGTGGGGGCTTATCTTGATGACCCTGGGAGCGCCGTTCCTGCTCCTGCTCCTCTCGCTGGCTGTCCCTCACCAGTTCTGGGTCCTGTGGCTCTTAAGTCTCCATCTGGCCCCTACCATGCTTAAATCCCAAAAGGGGTCAGAGGAGTTGCTGTCGTGGGACCTCTTCTGGCACTTTAAGAGTGCCTGCGGGGTCCAGGCATGTGTGAGAGTGCTCAACCATTTTGGACTGCTATAGTGGTCAAGTAATCACCTCTCTGGTGGTCTCAACCCCCCAAAATAAGTTAAACGGGGGTCGGACACATGGAGGAGGTGGCTGAAGAGTGGCTGTACTGTTTAGTTAAAGAGCACCTATAAGCACTCAGAACAGGGGTACATTTACATATTAATGAGGACTGTATGAATATGAATGAGCTGTCTGGCTGCTGAGGGAGACTATGTGTATGGGGCAAGTGACAGACAAACTAAACTGTGTTAGAATATAATATAGCAGTTGCTTTGCAGGGAACAAGGGCTGCTATCAGACACTGTGGTAACTGTGTTCAAAAGATGTATATTTTGGCTGCAGGAACAGTATAAAGTTGGGACTGTTATATAAACCAAGTGGAACAGTGCACTAAGCAGCCTTCTTTGCTACTTTGACCAACTTGGACTGCCAATCAGCATCTTAGGTACCCAAAAACTGATGAACTGCTTTATGGGAGAGGTGTGAATTTTATTCCAGGAGCCAAAATCACTTTACCAATCAATAATCGAACCAGGTTGATGTTTATTAATATTTGTGAATGACAGCAGGATCTAACCAATCAGAAGCTGGGATTTGTGTGTGAACCCCCGGGAACTTTGGGCAGTTTGAGCAGTTTGGTCTGTGCTCTGTTCGTGTCGAGTGGGGCTCAGACTGTGTGTTGGGAAATGTAGAAGACCTTTTCCAGGACTTTATTGGTCAAGCGGTCACTTATCTGAAAATTGGAAAAAAATGATTTATTCTGGCTGAAAGGACTGTGGTGTTGCAGCTGAACATCCCAGGCATTTGGTGAAAGCTCCCGGTTGTTTTGAGGTGCGGAGTTTGCATTGAGCCTGCATCAGTATAATGAACCCTGAGCCTGTAAGAAGGGTTATTTGGAACTTTGTGTGCCAGAGCTAAAGTTGGCACTGAGCCTGAATCTAAGGACATTCGAGGAAAAAGATTTGCAGGTATCCAGAGCTTGGGAACCTGTTGGTCTTGCTGAAATCCAGCTGTGGAAAGGTGGAGGTCCACTCCAGAGACTGCACATTGCTAGCAAAAACCACTGACAAGGTAGAAGTCAGACAACTTGTTGGTGCACACCGGAGCTGTTTGTTTCTTCTAGGGAAAGAGGTGAAAACTGCAATCTTCACAGCTGCAACCTGGAGCCAGGTGGGGAAACTGTAAACCCCTATTGAGTGAGGCAGACTGGGCTGCAGGGGGCCACGGGCACACAACTGAGTTCTAGGGCAGTCTGGACCAGTTAGGGAAGCTGGACCATGGGGTCACTCCTGGGTCTGGCTTTCTTGTGGCCTAGTAGGCATTGTGTTTGTGCTCTGTAATCTGGCCTGCTTGGTGGGCTGAAGGTGATAAGCTGCTAGAATCTTCAAGAAAGTTAGAAGGTGACAAACTGCAAGACTCTTCAAACAAGTCCAAGGTCGACCAGCTGACAGTCATAGCTTCATCTTCCAGACCAGTATTCACTGCCCATTTGCTTGCTGCCCTTCAGAGCAGTTGTTCCAGGCTTGCTTGAACCCACTGTGCCAGTATCCAAGTCTCAAGAGTCTGCAGAACCATGAGTAACCCAGACTTCTGGTGATCAGGCGGTCAAGGTAGGAGCTTCCCTGTATCTCTCCAGTCTTCAGCTACCTTATCTTACATTTACCAACTGCTAAACTTGATCCTTGAGACTTTTCTAATTCTAGATCGAATATAGATTTGCCTTACCTTGCGGCTGTTGTGTTGGAAAGCTTAAAATGGAATATGAAATGAAGAAAACACCAATAAAACATACACAGCCACCTACACCCAACTGATCTGGTGGGGCCAAGTGTTCGAAGCAAACACAAAGGAACTCTACAGCGGCAGCTGCTAGCACTTCACTTTCTGAGGAGAAATTTATGGCAGAGCTCGCTCACTTAAAAGAAGCTATTAAAGCTTTAGTAGAGGATTCATAAGCCTTCAGAGGAATAATGGATGGGATTAATAGGAGAATCAACAGTGCTGAAAGTAGAATTTCTTCTTTGGAAGATTGGAAAGTGAGAACTGAGCCTTTGACTCCTGCCCTATGCCAAAACATCCTGACGCTTGAGGCTACGTTGGAGGACCTCGAAGGCAGATTAAGAAGAAATAATATTGTAATCTATGGTCTCCCAAAACTATCGGAAGGCTTGGACTCCATCCATTTTGCTCAGGTCTTATCGGAGAATACAGCAGGGAGTTCTCCAAATGGACCGAACTATGTAATAGAATGGGCACACAGGGCATTATGCCCCATGCCCTCCCAAGGAGAATCTCCTAGACCATTTATTATAAAGTTTCTAAACTACTTAAATCACATGCATGTGTTAAACAAAGCAAAAAATTCAAGTTCTGTAAGCTGGGATGGCAAGAAAATCAGACTATCGCAAGATCTCCCACAAGCAATGAGGCACAGAAGAAGAAAATTTTCTCCAGCTGTCAACAAATTGATTGCTGCAGGCAGTAGATTTAGAATGGTTTACCTGGCAAAATTGATAATTACAAAAGATAGCAAGAACTTTTCCTTTGATTCCCAGGACCAGGCAAGAAAGCAACGCTCTACTCTTCTCCCTGAACTTTTTAAAATAGGTTGAATAAGAAAGCTTAATAGTTCTTTCAGGCATCAAAGACTTATCTAGGACATATAGAGAAGGACTGATACCATAAAGTTAGCTTGTTTTATACTATATACAGTAGTTAAACTTTACCTAACTTATTTCATTATCAACTTTTACAAGTAGAGATGGACATATAAGCAATGGTGGTTTACATTTACAATGTCTGATAATCACTTATAAAAGAAAATGTATTTTGTTGGGCTGCTGAGATTTTAAGAGGTTTAAAAAGTGTTTGCCCAAAGATAATTTTATTAGTGAACCATGGAAATATATTGGTATACTTTCGCTGAACATTTGATTAGCACTAAGTGGTGGTATTTGGTTGCTCTTTTTCTTTTAGTTAATTAGAAGCAAACTGACAAAGAGTTCTGGTAATTTTAGAGTGTACAACTACGCTAGCCAGCCCAGTTGAATCGAGAAAAGTTGCAGTGGCACAGGTACTATTTCCAATTCTAGTAAAGCTAAAGTGTTTTTATATTCTGGTGCTAGGTATAGAGTTACTTTACAGAGAGGAATCGTGTTGCTGGGCCTAATCAATGAATTTCAAAATTTTGATTATTTAAAAAATAAATTCATACAGTTATAAAAGAGCTGTTGGTTTATACTCAAATTATTTGATAATCGCTTACAAAAAATAGTTCACTGTCATGGGCGGCAAAGATTTCTATGTAAATTATTCAAAATGTTTGTGCACAAGGTTAATTCTGATTTTAGGAATCATAAGCACAGTATTTTACCTTTGGTTACTAACTGACCAACAATAAGAGCCGTTACTTGGTTGCTCTTCCATTTTTTTTTTTTTATTATTTACTTTCCTAAGTTATTTAGAGGTAATTTGATAAAAGGGGCTGACAATATTATGCCACGTAATTGCAGTAACCTGCTCGGCTGAACCGAGAAAGTTCGAGGTGACACAGGTATTTCAATTATTTTCAATATTGCCAATCCGGGTTTAAGTATTGGTTTCAATCTTAGGGTTCTCTTGCAAGAAAGAAGTTATTTTTGTGGGGCCCAACTCACTTAATTTTGAATTTTCATCAACTTTAAAATATTCAACATCGTACGGAGCTATATGCACAAAGAAGAAATGTTTAGGTAGGTTAAGGTTGATAGTTATTTACAATACTAGGATAACTAGCGGGATACAGCAGGGTTCGGTACTGGGATCAGTCCTCTTTAATGTCTTTATAAGTGACATTGGAGAGCACCTGGAAGGAAAGGTATGTCTCTTTGCAGATGACACAAAGATCTGCAACAGGGTTGATACACAAGGTGGGGTAGAAAGAATGAAAAGGGACTTGGCAATGTTGGAGGAATGGTCAAATATGTGGCAGCTCAGATTCAATGCAAAGAAATGCAAGGTAATGCATCTGGGAAACAAAAACCCAGGGGAACAGTACACAATGGGGGGTGAATTAATAACAACTACAAAAATCGAAAGAGACCGAGGAGCAATTATATCAGATGACCTAAAGGTGGACAAGCAATGTGAGAAGGCAGTAAGGAGGGCTGGGGGATACTGGGATGCAGAGGGAGAGGCATCAACAGTAGAAAACAGGAAGTTGTTATCCCTCTGTACAGACAGTTAGTGAGACCCCATCTGGAGTACTGCATGCAATTCTGGAGACCCCATCTCATAAAGACACAGACAGAGTGGAGGCTGTTCAGAGGAGGGCAACCAAATGGTGCAGGGTCTGCACCAGAAGACCCACGAGGAGAGACTAAAGCAGCTTAATATGTATACCCTTGAGGAAAGGAGGGAGAAGGGGACATGATAGAAACTTTCAAGTATCTCAAGGGAATTAACAAAGTACAAGAGGGTAGCATCTTTCAGAAAATGAGATGTGCAAGAACAAGGGGGCACAATTTGAAGATAGAGGGGGGATGGCTCAGAGGAAATGTTAGAAAGTACTTTTTCACAGAGAGGGTTGTGGTTGCATGGAACAGCCTTCTTGAGGGACCTCCAGCCTGACATCCCCCCTGTGTCCCAGGAAATTGCACCATTAATTCCCGCCGACATAGTTCTCACTCACCCTACTATGTCCATGTACACTGGCCTACAGCATCCATCTCCTGGCCACTCCCCCACCTCCCTCCCAGCCCATTCCTGGTGGCACATCATTCTCGCCCTCCCTACCTTACAATCCCTACCCATCCCCTGCTCCCTGATGGTCCCACCCCCATCTCCTCTTATCCGCAGGCAAAAAGCATATCACCACGCCCTGGCCAGAGCTGTTGTCCTCTTACTACTCTTAACAGGCAATATCCACCCTAACCCTGGCCCCACCCTGACCTGCCCACCAGGTGGAGTCCCTGGGCTCACTGGGCTCACCCTCCCTGCTCCGGACCTTGTAAGTGGGGCACAGGCCCTTACCATTAAGCTTACCCCGGACCCCACCAGGGCACCCCTTTATCTCACCGCTGCCTATATACCACCCAGGAATCAAAACCCAGCACCATTATCATTAACTGACTATCTTGCCACCCTCCCTCACAGTGCTGAACAAGTCATTGTGGGGGACCTTAACGTGAACTGGCTGAGCCCCTCCTCCACCCCCACCCCGGACTCCTTCTCAGCCCTTGATCTAACACAACTAGTCTCCCAACCCACTCGAGTGAACCCTATGAGAGGTACCAGCATCCTCCTAGATGTCATCATCACAAACCTCCCCCAAAAAATTCTGGACATCCAAGTCCTCCCTGATTCACTCAGTGACCACTCCCCTGTGCTGTTCCGCTGGATGGCCACCTCACCCTGACCCACTGCCCAGTGCTCGCCCCGCCGGCGTTTCAGACTGTGTGGTCTGAAAAACCTTAAACAATATCTTGCCCAACAAGACTGGTCCCCCATTCACCGTGCTCCTGATATAGACACTGCCCTTGCCTTCTTTACCCAAACCTTTAGTAAAGCCTGTGACCTCTTTGCTCCCTTCTCAGCCGTCTGAACCAAAAAACATAACCTGCCCTTTTACAGCTGCTCAGGCATAGGGATAATTTATGGCACCTTGCCATAGAAACTGGGCGACAAGCAGATAGACAGGCCTACAATGCTGCGCGGAATAAGTGCACATGGGCAATCAGGAAAGCCAAGGCCGACCACTATCAGGCCACCCTCACTGCCTCCTGGGGGTGCTCCCGTACTTTCTGGGACAACGTCAAACAATTGAGTGGGAACACTCGCTCCCCTCCCCCATCCCAGATTATTACTGATAACACCACCATAACGGACCCTGCAGACATTGCAAACCTCCTAAACACCTCCTTTACTGACCGTAGCCCTATCCTCCCCAGCAACTTCTTTGACCAACCACCCTCCAAACCTGCCTCTGCCCTCCAACGCCGTAGCTTCTACCTGCGTAGGGTTACTGCCCAGGAAGTCAGACCGCACCTGACCCGTGCACTAAAAGGTAACAGTCCCGGTGACAACTTCCTGGACCACAGAATTCTCAGGCTGGTACTGGATCAGGTCCTTACCCCACTCACCAGCCTTCTTAACAAATCCCTCTGCCTGGGACAATTCTCCACTACTTGGAAAACCGCCACTGTTACTCCTATCCATAAAGGGGGTGACAGGTCCTTAGCTGGGAACTACCGACCTATCTCCATACTCCCACCCCTTTCCAAAGCCCTTGAAAAACTGGTTGCCACGCAAATCACTGAATACCTGACCAAACACAACATCCTCTGCCCTGAACAGCACAGATTCCATGCAGGACACAGTACTAGCACAGCTCTTGTTGAATTCTCATCAGTCCTACACTCCTCCATGGACACAGGCTCCCTAGCCGGGGCCGTGTTCCTCGACCTATCAAAGGCCTTCGACACGGTCTCACACCCCCTCCTTCTGGAAGCCCTCTGTCACTAAGGCTTCGCCACTGGGCCACTTGCATGGTGCTCCAGCTACCTATCCGCACGCTCCAACGTGTCAATATTGGTGGGACACCTTTCCAATCCATGTCCTGTCCCTCTGGGGTTCCACAGAGCTCCATCCTGGGACCCTACTCTTCTCGCTATACCTTAATACCCTGCGCAGTGCCTGCACAGGGAAAATTCTGCTATATGCAGATGACGCCGTCATCTTCGCCACCGACCGTAACCCCTCCTCCCTCCAGGATTCCCTGAAACGTTCCTATAAATGACGCTGAAACCTGGTTTAAAGAGCATAGACTGGTCGTAAATCTTAAAAAAACTAAAACCATGCTCTTTGCCCACCCCCAAAACAAAGCATTCAAATCCCCTCTCCGTATCCTCTCCTACTCCAAACAGCAACTGGAGCAAGTCCACTCTTATAAGTACCTAGGGATCTCCTTTGACTCAGCCCTCACCTATCACACCCACATTGATGCACTTGTCTCTGCTACCAATATACAGCTCGGTATCTTATACCGCTACAAAAACTGTCTCCCCCCCGATGCCTTCCGGCTTGCAGTTACATCCTCCATATTATCCCTAGTTGACTATGGGCTACCTGTCTATGGTGCGCCAACACGACTGCCCTAAACAAAATCCACCTTGTCCTAAGTAAGGCATGCAGGCTTATCACAGGGGCCCCTAGGCTCACACATACATGTCAGCTGTATGACATGGCAGCAGTACTAAACCTCAACGAACGGCTGCAGTATCAAACTTGCCTTTTAGCTAAAAAAACCCTGCTAGGACTGTCACCACCTGGGCTGACAGCCTCCCTCCTCCTAGCCCAACCCCTAGTCAGTACTCAGACCTCCTGCAAGGCCACCTTCCTGGTTCCTCGATCTAGGACCTCGCATGGACAGAGGTCATTCCGCCATAGAGCCCCTTCTTGGTACAACACACTCCCTCTCTCCATCTCGGAAATCCCCACTATCTTCAAGTTCAAAACTGCACTCAAAAGCAAGCTAATCAACATGCACTGCTGCACCTGTGCATAACGGGTGTACTACACCCTTTGCCGTGACAAGGCCCACTGGTCTGCACCCTCGCCGTACCGCCTTAATCCTACCTCCTCGACATTACTACCTTATCCAACTGCCTACCTTCTCAGTTTTCAAGAATGTACCATGTATGCTAGAATCCTAATATACTGCTTGCTAAATTGTCCCACTAGAATGCACTACTGTATCCAAATCAAACTATCTGCTGTGTTGGCCTGGTCGCATGCTCTGCTAACTCTGTAACCTGTACCATGGAACTTGTTACGCACGTTTTCTTTTGCAAGTATCATTCTCTTATGCTGCTAAACTCTGTAACCTTACTTTTTGTCTACAATACCTGAATCTGCACCCTGTAATGTAAACTGTGTAATCTAGACCCTGGATCCATGTATGCCTGCATCTTTATGTATTATGTTCTCTTTGTACCACACCTGACGAGGTACCTTTGGAAATGAGCCTCTGGCTCAAAGGTTGTAAACTGAGGAGGTTGTGGAGTCAGGAACAGAGGGAGAATTCAAGAATGCATGGGACAGGCATAAGATGAACTCTAGTGGGGGGTAGGAGCCACTCTAGCCATGAGGATCTCAAAGCATACTTAAGTAATTTCCAAAGTCCACAAATCAATGACTTGCAGGCCCGTTTATTTATTTATTTATTTAAGAGTTTTACCAGGAAGGCATACTGAGCAGGGTACCACTCGATTCCAGATGCACCCTGGTATTGTTGCACCAATAAATGAACAGTGGATAAGAGATGCAATAGATAATTTCAAAATAAATAAATCTCCTGGGCCTGACAGCCTAACAGTGAATGTCTACAAAACTTTTAAATATACAGTAACCACACTTTTAAAATCTGTTTTCTCTTATATCCTGTCAAATGGCCTTACTGAAACCTCCCTTTTAGAAACTATTATAGTACTAATACCCAAACCAAATAAACCCAAAATAGAATAACCAACTATTGCCCTATTTCACTTATAAATTATGATGTTAACATTCTAGCACATATTTTAACCCAGAGAATTAAAAATATTTGGCACCCACTGATTTGTAGAGATCAGATTGGCTTCATTGCTTATAGGCAAGCTGCGGACCACTTAAGGAAGCTTTCTCACATTTTTTTCCACATCCAGGGACTCCAGAATTCCTATGGCTCTGGTTTCCCTTGATGGGGAAACAGCTTTTGATAGGGTTGACCATAACTTCCTTTTTGCAACCTTATCTATATTTGGTTTCCCATTCCTCTTTGTGGATTGACTTAGGACATTATATTCCCATCCAACAGCCAGAATTAGTTGCAACAAGATGTTCTTAGACCCTTTTAGGTTATTTTGTGGTGCATGTCAGGGCTGCCCCCTTTCTCCAATCGTATTTAACTTTTATTTGGAACCACTTTTGTACTTTTTAAACAATAATAAGTCAGATAAAGGTACAGCTGTAGCAAACTTACATCTAATGTTATCAGCATTCGCTGATGACATTCTTCTTCATGTCTCTAATCCAAGTCAATCCATCAGGGCTGCCCTACAGACCATACACAAATTTAGTACATTCTCTACCTGTAAATTAAATATAGAAGTGATGCCTCTTAAATATGTCACATTCAGGGAGGAAATTAGGAATTTAGGCCTCTCCTAGAAGATGTCTGGTATCAAATATCTAGGTATCTGTCTCTCAGCAGATATTACACAGTGTATTAAACTCAGTTTAGAGGATCTTTTTATCAAAATAAATCATTTATTGAGCATAATCAAATAAGTAAGTAAGATATGAATAGTTGGCAAACTTTATCTGTCTCATTTTTGGGTAGAGTTAATACCACCAAAATGAATATATTTCCTTGACTGTTTTATCCATTAAATATGTTAAATGTTTTTCTACCCCGAAATGATTTGACAGAATTCATTCGTTCATCATATGTTATGGAATTGCCCTAAGACTCAGACCTTTTGGCAATCCGTTAGAAGAATCTTGGATCTTTTGCTGGGGTTAGATACCCTGTTTACCCCTGAAACATGTTTACTTAAGTTTTTCCCCCATGGAACACCCAGAATCAGGAAAGCACATCTGGCCCTGATAGCCAAATTGGTTATCATGAGGCACTGGACAGAGGAATCTCTTCCCCCGTTATTGAATAGTATAGGGAGATCTTACTGGCTTTGCAGTTGAAAAGACATATTACATCCATGCAAGATATGATAAAAACTTTCCAGAAAACATGGGGACCTCTTGAGACCTTACTCTCCATATGGAAACCCTAATTTCCCTTTTACACCCATTGTCTCATTGATTGCCCTGGTATCATTTATGTTGGGTAGTGTGGTAGGGAAGATGAGGGGAATCGGGGAGGGAGGGAGGGAGGAGGAGGGTTGTATATTGTTTGTGGTTCTTTTGTCTTGTTTTTATTTTTGAGAAATGCAGTTTTATGATATATAACACAATTTGAATCTGTGTGATGGACTGTGTAAAACTTAATAAAGCATAGTTTATTAAAAAAAGAGTTCATTCTTTCACAAACAAATGTGTATGGCAAGGGAAATCTCCCAGAATGTCATTAAAAAATGAATACTCCATAAGGCACAGGGTGGGATTAAACTCCCCAATTTCACTTTGTACTACATGGCATCTCGTCTGAATAAATATTTAAAATTGATTCAAACTCCCTCCTATTCCAACATATACACCCCCATCTGGCTTGATATAGAGCTCTTTCTCCTGAAAACATATAAGGTTCATTCATCCTGTGGCAGTCCTCTATTCAAGCTTGAAAAAGATTCCCCCAACATTGAGAAACTCAGCTGTAGGCACCTGCTTAAAAGTGCATAATCAAATAAGTAACTTCTTAGACTTTAATATTTTTCAGGATATTAATCAGTCTATTTTCTTTAATCCTAACTTTAATATCAATGGGAAGACTCTTACTTCCTCTTGGTTACCCTGTGGCCACAATCCTACAGTTTGCTTCATGCTCCAAGAGGGTTATTTCTGGCCTTCTGATATACTTTAATTTTGGCTGATCTCAGTTTGCCTAAGAAATGCTTACATCACCTTTTCCTTATTAAAATAGCTTTGAAATCACACTTCAGTCCCTTTCCATGGAAATCAAACTCCATGGACATTTTGTACAGGCTCAAACAAGCTATTATCAAAACCTACCCCGTTTCTAATATCTATTCAGTTTTACAATATCCAGATTTACAGATTATCCTGCTCAGACTTCCTTCTGGCAAAATGAAGCTAAGGACAATAAATTAAACTGGTCCAAACTATGGCAAACTTTTTTTTTAGTTTTATTCCCTTAGATAATCTAAGATTAATTCAATTCAAAACTTTGCACAATGCCTATTTGTCACCCCCAAAAGCTGCACAAAATAGGTTTCATAAATGCTGATATATGCCCAAGATGTAAATCTGAGGGTGGCTCTCTTCTACATATGCTCTGGTTTTGTTCAGAAGGGGAAACCCTATGGCATGAAATTAAAGAGAAAGTAGCTAATAAACACTTCAGTCAACAAGTATTTGATTTCCAAACATGTACAGTATCAGTGGCAGTTTTGATGGGGTGACCTCTAACTTAGAGAAAGCTGTTATATCTCTGTTAGGTGTGTAAACCAAACAAATTATTCTCAAGCACTGGGTGGACAATGCTCCCCTTTCTTTTAGAGAATGGTTAACCAATATACGTGTTAATCTCCACCTTATTTGTGTGATTAATTCCTTTTACAATAACAAAACCAGTTTTTTCACTTATAGGGGAAACTACAGGATTTACTATTTAGACTGTGACTTCTACTTTATCAAGGCTTACTCCTCTCTTCTCTCTTCTTTGAAGCACAGTCCCTATAATACTTTAGGGTGAATGGTTGTATCAGTCTAAACCTTTACCATCTTGGCTTCACTCCTTACCCATCTATGGTGATGTGTTACGAGCTTCCATATCCATTACTTGCATTTATTCTCCATATTACATAACAAAGACCCCACTTTCTTAATCTAAATTAGATAATAGAGTGTGACTCTTATTATTTATGCTTTTTATGCAAAGTATTATTGATCTTATTAACATGTGATTATAAAGCTTAAGACTTTGTTTTCCTAGCAGTTGAATTTGGGGGGTGGGGGGGGGATTTAAAGTGCCTTATTCCTTTTCTTTTCTATTTTAATTAAGTTTTTCATTAGATTCACTTCTGTTGTGATTCCAGTGTTATTCTGATTGATACTGTTATTGAGTATATTTGTTGTACTGTGCATTGTTATTTCTCTATCAGTTTTAAAAGATCAACAAAGATAAGAAAGTTAAAAAAAGAACCATGAGTAACCCAGGGCTTGCCCTGTCACAGGGAAGTGATTTAAAGCAGCTAGCACATTTGGTAAAACTACTCCAAGGGCCCCAAAGCCTGCCAACCTGTGGTAATTAGCAGGCCTGTGTTAAATCTGGGTACCCAGTCAGGACAGGCAAGACAGAGGGGGTTTGCACTGGTATCGATGGGGGTGGGCAGCACTCTGAGGTTCTGGCCTACGGGTCTTGTTAATCCAAACAAACTTTTCATTCCATACAGCAATCCTGTGACCCAGTAACCCTTCCCTAGCCCTACCCCTAAAATAAAGCTGTGTTTTCTTCTTTGTAAACTCTCTGTTCTGAGCATATTCTTGGAGATAGCCATTAAGTATATGTATTTTTCTGTGTTTGCAAACAACTTGGTATTCAGTGTGTGTGGGTTGACTGGAAGGGCAGGTGGGTAGGTACAGTATCCCAGGGGGTTGTACTATTCAAGCACCTGGCCCACTGTTGTTTTACTCTGGGTGGAGGCACCACTGGCACAGTGCACCTGGGCTACATCTTTGGAGGCACTGCTTGGATCTGCTGTTCACCAACCACACCCACCATGGATGCCACCACTGAACAGGCCACTATTGTTTCCCCTAACCCTGGTTCTACCCCCCAAACCCCAAATTATGGTCAAGGCAGCAAATAAATTAAGATTGGTTGAGTGGAGTGGAGGTCAGGAAATGGATCCCCAGAAATCCCTCCTGCTCCTGGGTGTGCCCCATGCTAGATACTGGGTCTATAGAGGGGCATTTGTCTTCCATGAAGAGGTTGAGCAAAGTGACAGTCCAAGGCTGAATGTTAGATTCCATTACAGGGACCGTGACTGTGTTGGCTGAATGTAAAAATGTAATAGAAGCCTCCTAGGTACCTGATGCTTTATTTCCAGAGAGGTCACCGGAGGCATGGCCTGCTGTAACTATAACAGTGTAGCCCCTCATGGGGAGACGGTGCCTGAGCCAAAACCAACTGCCCCACTTGGTGAAGGGACCCAGCCCAGTTATGAGCCCTCTCCCTCAGATTCATATCAAAAACTAAGGATGCTTTCTGGGGTGAAACCTATTCCAGTTGGGGAGGATGATTATGAGATGTGGGTTAATTATGTGATCCCCCATTGCAAGACTGGCAGTGCAGTGAGGTGGAGAAATGTAAAAGGTTGACTGAAAGTTTGAAGGGTCCCGTCCACGATGCTATCTGGTCCTTGTGGGCCACAGACCCTGAGGCCAATGTGGAATATTTTATTGCTGCCTTGGACAGTGACTTTGGCAGCACTGAATCCAGTGAGGACCTGCTGTGGAGCTTCACAGCAACCTGGCGACAGCAAGGGGAACCCCTCTCAGGGTATTCACAAAGGTTTGAAAAGGCTTTACAGAGGGTGTATCATAAATGGGGGGTGCAGCCTACAAGTTTAAACAAAATGTGGTTAGAACAGGTGTTGAGGGGTGCCAAGTAATCTGAACTGTTGCTACTGAAGTTAAGTTTAAAGGAAAGGTTGAGTGACCCTCCCTCCACCCAGGTCCTCTTCAAAGAAGTAAGGGAGGATCAGGATGCTCAGTGGGGACCCTATCCCACTGCAGTGGCTGCCACTTAGTTCATTGAAAATAGCCCCCCACTGAAGCTTATGAGCTCAAAGAACTCTTCAAAGAGTACAAGGAAGTACTGGACAGGGCTGCCTCTACATTTAGTAGAAACCCTGATACTCCTGTGAACCAGTCTGCTTTGCCAACCCCAGCCAACTTCCCTGTGGTGGGACTGGGGGTGCAGGTGCAGGCACCCCTGGTGGCCCCCACGTTGAAGCTCACCTCAATGAACTGTGTCAGGCTGTAAGTGAATTGAAAAATCAAGGCTTGCCACTGTAGGGAGAACTAGAGCGGAGAGTGGTTGTGGCCCAAGCTGTTGCCCCAGCTCCTACAGTGTATCTCGAGCAACCCAGTCACCAAGGCCCCAGACCTGCTGCTGAAGCTTCCTAGCCAGCCAGGCAAAGTCGAGAAGGCCTCTACTGCTATAAGTGTGGGAGGGATGGCCACATCTGCAAAGAATGCTGATCACGTGAAGACCCAGCCCAAGTGAGGGACCGGCTGTTGATAGAGAAGCACTAGAGTCAGGGAAACTTCAACAGGGCCTGGTAAGGGAGCATACAGGGGCTCCCACCAAGCCTTGCTCCATGGTATTCCTAAGAAGATCCACAGCCAAAGCCACAGAGCTCCCCTACCTGATTTAGATAATTTGGTGGGACTGTCTACTGAAACTACCGTTACCATAAATGGGGTGTCCACATGTGCCATCTTAGACAGTGGCTCCCAGGTGACCATCATCTTCAAAATCTGGTATGATCAACACCTGTCACACCTTGAGTTGTAGCCATAAGAGGGTTTGAATGTGTGGGGGCTTAGCAACAAATCTTACCCCTACCTTGGCTACATCAAAGTGTGGATAGCCTTCCCATCTAAGGTTACCAGAGTTGGTGACACAGTTAGAGACTCTTGCTCTCATTTGCCCTGAGGCTGGATTGTACGATGGAGTGCCTGTACTGACTGGTACAAATGCACACTTGTTTGAACGGTTGGCACAGCTCTGCCAGGCCCAGGAAGCTGAGTAGAAGGTGGGGTTATACCCATCCACCCCATGGTAAAGGAAGCCTATAGGAAGCAAGCTCAAACCTCAAATGAAGTGTAGGATGACCCTCTGGGCATGGTCTGGAGGCTGGACACTGAGAAAATAGTACTGCCCCCTAATGCTGTGTGCAATATTAGCGGTGTGGTGCACCTGAAAAAGGAGGTGAAGAACAAGATTTTAATGTTGGATGCCCCCAAGGAGCATGGATTACCAGCAAGTTTGCTCATCAAGTCCATTGTGCTGCCAGCTCGGGCCCATGCTTATGTCATAAGGGTCATGGTGCAGGTAAAAAATGTGACAGACTGGGATGTGGTTGTTAGATAGGGATGCACCTTAGCCCAGGTGTATTGTGTGGGCACAGCCATACAACAAGTTCCCCCTTGAGGAGGCGCCCCATCTGTTATTGACCCAAACTTGTTTGACCTCAGTAACTCCCCCATCCCAGAAGAGTGGAAGGCTCAGATCAGGCTAAAGCTGTCAGAGAGGACTAATATATTTTCCCTGCATGGTCTGGATGTGGGCTGCATGACCGGGGAACAGTACCATATACGACTCACTGATGAATGCCGTTTAAGGGAAAGGTCTCAATGCTTAGCCCTGGCAGATATTGACGATGTAAGATGGCATCTCCAAGAACTGTTGGCTGCAGGTATCATCCAGGAGTCCAGAAGCCCATATGTTTCTCCCATAGTGGTGGTGGGAAAGAAAAGTGGGGCTGTGCGTATGTGTATGGAGTATCGAACATTAAACAAGCGGACCATACCCGACCAATACACGATGCCCAGGATCAAAGATGCCCTGGATTGCTTGAATGGCAGTAAATGGTTCTCTGTGTTGTACCTGAGAAGCGGGTATTATCAGATCCCCATGGCCCTACAGGACAGAGAAAAGATGATCTTCATATGCCTCCTCAGGTTCCATGAGTTCCTGCCGATACCCCAAGACATTTCTGGTGCCCCTGCTACATTCCAGCACCTTATGGAGAGAGCAGTTGAGTGATATGAACCTGCTAGAATGTCTAGTGTACCTAGATGATATAATAGTCTTTGGAAAAACACTGGAAGAGCATGAGGCAAGGTTATTGAAGATACTGCATCACCTGAAGGAATTTGGGCTGAAGTTTTCTATCAACAAGTGTCTGTTCTTCCAAGTCTCCATCAAGTATGTTGGGCACATAGTGTCAGCACAATGAATTACAACTGACCCCAGCAAGTTTGAGGCACTCACTACTTGACCTAGCCCCCAGAATCTAAAAGAGTAACATTGCCTGTTGGGTTTCTGGGGGTATTGCCAGAGATTTGTCAAGGATTGTACCTGGGTAGTCAAACTGCTCCAGAACCTGTTGCAAGGCTATCGTCCTGTCAATAAAGGTAAAAGACTCAAACACCAGGGGTTCCCACTGAGCAACAACAATACTTTAAACCATCTGAACCGTCTGGCCCAAGGTGGACTGAGGACTGTGAAAGAGCTTTTGAAGACATCATCCATTGTTTGACCCATGCCCCAGTCTTGGCAAATGCGGACCCCCAAAAGCCTTACATGTTACACACTGACGACAGTTTCAGTGGCCTTGGAGCTGTTCTTTACCAAAACTACTTGGAGGGCAGGCGTCCAGTTGCATATGCCAGTTGTACCTTGAACCCAGCAGAGAGAAAGTATCCAGTGCACAAGCTGGAGTTTCTTGTGCTAGAATGGACCATTGCTGACCAATTTCACAACTACCTATGTGGGACAAAGATCACAGTGAGAACTGATAATAATCCTCTGTCCTATGTACAAACCACAGCAAAACTCTACACAGCGGGGCATAGGTGGCTGTCTGCCTTGTCCACTTATGACTACTGTGTCAGGTACCACCCTGGTTTAAATCATATAGATGCTGTTGCCTTGTCCCAATTCTCCACGGCCCTGCCTCGTGACTATTTGGCCTGGGTGACAATATCCGAGCAGACTGTAAAGGCCTTATGCAAGAAATTTAACACTGAAGAACCCTCAGTATCAGAGACTGCTCCCCATCTATTGGACAGCCTTGGTACCCCTAGAAATTGCCTTCCTGTAGCTTACTGCCACCTAACCACCTTGGGCTTGAGGTCACTCCCACAGCTGATGAGTCAAGATTTAATGAAAGAGATAAGGTCAGACTCAACCACTGGAGAGATACTTAGGGTTAAGCAGAGAGGGGGTGACACAACCCAAGTGACAATCAAAGATCCCGGTGCCAGGCTGTTGTTACGAGAATGATCAAGGTTAAAGCTAAAGAACAATTTGTTGTATCGAGAGGTGTGAGATCAGCAGGGGGCTCCTCAAGTGCAATGGGTGCTACCAGAAAACTTTAAAAGAACGGTCCTGAAAGCTCTTCATGATGACATGGGCCACCTGGGCAGTGAACGCACTTTGGACTTAGCTTGTTGCAGGTTTTATTGGCCTAAAATGGGACAAGACATGGAACAGTATTGCACAACTTGCCGAAGGTGTATCCAAAGGAAAGCTCTCCCACAAAAAGCTGCACCCCTGGTAAACATAACTGCAACTGCCCCATGGAGTTGTTTTGTATTGACTTTCTCAGCTTGGAACCTGACTCCCAGAACATCTTGAACATTCTGGTAGTCACAGACCACTTCACCAGGTATGCACAAGCATACCCCATGAAGGACCAAAAGGCTTCCACTGTGGCCAAGGTGCTGGTTGAAAAGTGCTTCGTTCACTATGGGGCACCACAGCAGTTCCCTTCTGACCAGGGTCACAACTTTGAAAGCAGACTTATCAAGGAAATGCTATCTCTGTGGGGAGCCCAAAAACCAAGAACAACACCTTACCATCCCCAAGGCAACCCCCAACCTGGAAGGTTTACTAGAACCCTGCTGGACATGTTGGGAACCCTAGAACTGAGAGATAAAAGTAAATGGAGCCAGCAGGTCAGCATGTTGGTCCATGCCTACAACTGCACCAGAAATGATGGGACTGGGTTCTCCCCATACAACCTCATGTTCAGGAGAGAGGCCCGGCTCCCAGTTGAATTGTGCTTTGGGGTATCAGTTGATTGCACTAAAGAGTATGTCCAGCAACTCAAACAGCAGTTAAATGACACCTGCCGTTTAGCTGCTGAAGTTGCTGACAGAAAGAATCAAGCTAATAAGGAGCGGTATGACAAAAAGGTCAAGGCACAAGAACTGTTCCCAGGGGACAGAGTGCTGCCAAGAAGTTTGGGCATTCCTGGAAAACACAAAATTGCAGACAGGTGGGGTAGCACACCCTACGTGATGTTTGAAAAGTTGAATGGACTGCCGGTTTACAAAATCAAGCTTGAAAGGGACTCCAGTGGATATAAGACTTTCTACCAAAATCATCTACTGCCTATTGGAGATAAGGTGATCAGCCCAGTGCAAGACAAACCAGACCCTCTCACACCTCCAGTTACTCGAGCTGCTACTCACAATCGACTACAAAAGTCAAACGTTGATCAAGCAGTAGCTGGCCCTGTTCATACGGAAGAGGCAACAGAGGGAGATAACTCAGATAATGAATAGCAGGAAGAGCTCTGCTTCTACCCTACATATGTCTATCTAACTACTGAGCTGGCCTCGTTATTCCAAGTGGCATCAAAGGCATCATTAACCATGGCAGACCCACACCCTGCACAGCTACCTGGTCCAAGTCAACCTGGTATATTGGAGGACTCTGAGCCAGAGATGGAGACTGCATCTTCAGAGGAGGGCCTACCTCTGGCGAGAATGTAGTGCAAGGCAGTGATGAGCCTGTGGAAGTGGATCCAACTGTACCTGCTGAACAGGACACCAAAAGGGAAAGTGTCCCGACTATGCTGCTTGAAAGAACAACCCCAAACTTGAACACTAGTCTGACTGAGCCTTTTGAGTGGCCACTGAACAGTTCCCCTGAGCAGAGTGGCAGTAAAGAATTTGTGACTTGGGATTTGGAAGTGGATGAATCCAAAGCAGCTAAGGAAACAGAGACAAGAGATACAAATCAAGCTTCTGCACAGGAGGTGGCTAACTCTGATACCAGGGCAGAAGTGCAGGCACCCTTAAGACTTTTGGAGAGAGCTCTTAAACTTCTGCTTAAGCTTGCATATGACTCTGCTGGAGTGCCCACTGACTTGCCCCTGTTCGTAGTACATAAAGGTATCTATCTCACCCCCAGGTCACTGCCAAAAATATTTATGTGCCCTGTGAATGCTAAACACCCCAGGCCCAGAGGGAAGTTTGTAATATGCAAAAGGGAGAGGTGAAAGATGGTACCTATGGGAAAAGGAGGGCTAAAAGTGTGTGATTAATGTACATGTGTTTTCTAAACACTGACAGAGGGTAAAATTCAAAAGGGTACATCTGATTTATGGTGCACCAAATAATATGACTGCTGACTGTATATAGTTGATGGCTTATTACAAAAGGTGCCTTACTGTTTATAATAGATAGGAATCAGGTGTCTAGATAGAGATGTATAAGATGTGTTAAATGTTGAGGCTTACTGTTTTAATATGAATAGATCCCTGCTAATGGACTTGGCGTGGACGCCAAGCATTTAAGGCACAGGGTAGTGTGACCCGCCCCCCCCCACCACAGATGGGGGCTTACCTTGATGGCCCTGGGAGCTCCATTCCTGCTCCTGCTCCTCCCACTGCCTGTTCTCCACCAGTTCTGGGTCCTGTGGCCCTTAAGGTCTCCATCCAGCCCCCAGCATACTTAAATCCCAAAAGTGACCAAAGGAGTTGCCGTCACAGGACCACCGTCTCTTCTGGCACTTTAGGAGTGCCTGCAGGGTCTGTTCATGCGTAGGAGCACTCCACCATTTTTGGACCACTGCAGCGGTCAAGCAATTGCCTCTCTGGTGGTCTCAACCCCCAAAATAAGTTAAGTGGGGGTCAGTCACATGGAGGAGGCGGCTGAAGAGTGGCTACACTGTTTAGTTAAAGAGCATCTATAAGAGCTCAGAACAGGGGTATATTTACATATTAATGAGGACTATATGAATACAAATGAGCTGCCTGGCTGCCGGGGGGAGACTATGTGTATGGGGACAAGTGTCAGCCAAACCAGTCTCTATTGGAATATAATATAGCAGTCGCTTTGCAAGGAACAAGGGGTGCTATCAGACACTGGGGTAACTGTTCAAAAGATGTATATTTTGGCTGCATCAACAGTATAAAGTTGGGACTGTTATATAAACTGAGTGGAACAGTGTACTAAGCAGTCATCTTTGCTACTTTGACCCCCTTGGACAGCCAATCAGCTTCTTAGGTTCCCAAAGACTGGTGAACTGCTTTATGGAAGAGGTGAGAACTTTATTCCTGGCACCAAAACCCCTTTACCAATCAATAATCGAACCAAGTTGATGTTTATTAATATTTGTGAATGACAGTAGGATATAACCAATCAGAAGCTGGGATTTTTGTATGAAACCCCAGGAACTTTGGGCAGTTTGGGCAGTCTGGTCTGGGCTCTGATCGTGTTGAGTGGGGCTCAGAGTGTGTGTTGGGAAAGGTAGGGGACCTTTTCCAGGACTTTACTGTTCAAGCGGTCAATCAATCAATCAATCAATCAAAATCTTTATTTAACCCGGCAAACACCATTGAGCAGAGCTCCTTTTCAAGGTGGACCTGGGTGAACACAAATACAAGATAACAGGGTAATACACAGAAGTAACAATACGCAGGCATGATCTAAAACAAGCATGGACAATACATTGTAAGGAAATGCAGATCAATTATCTGAGAACCGGAAAAAGGGATTTATTCTGGCTGAAAGGACTGTGGTGTTGCAATTGAACATCCAAGGCATTTGGTAAAAGCTCCTGGTTGTTTGGAGATCCAGAGTTTGCAGTGAGCCTGCATCAGTGTGGTGAACTCTGAGCCTGTAACAAGGTTTATTTGGACCTGTGTGCCAGAGCTACAGTTGTCACTCAGCCTGAATCTGAGGACATTCAAGGAAAAAGATTTGCAGGTATCCAGAGCTTGGGAACCTGTTGGTCTTGCTGAAATCCAGCTGTGGAAAGGTGGAGGTCCACTCCAGAGACTGCACATTGCTGGCAAAAGCCACTGGCAAGGTGGAAGTCGGAGAACTTGTTGCTGCACACTGGAGCTGTTTGTTTCTGCTAGGGAAAGAGGTGAAAACTGCAGTCTTCACAGATGCAACTTGGGGCCAAGTAGGTAAACTGCAACCCCCTACCGAGTGAGGCAGATTGGGTTGCAGGGGGTCACAGGAATGTGACTGAGTGCTAGGACAGTCTGGACCCATTAGGAGAGTCAGACCGTGGGGTCACTCTTGGGTCTGGGTTCCTTGTGGCCTAGTGGACCTTGCGTTTGTGCTCTGTAATCTGGCCTGCTTGGTGGGCTGAAAGTGACAACCTGCTAGAATCTTCAAGTGAGTAAGAAGGTGACAAGCTGCAAGCCTCTTCAAGCAAGTCCAAGGTCGACCAGCTGCCAGTCATTGCTTCATCTTCCAGACCAGTATTCACTGCCCATTTGCTTGCTGCCCCTCAGAGTGGTTGTTCCTGGCTTGCTCAAACCCACTATACCAGTATCCAAGTCTCAAAGTGTGAAGAACCATAAGTAATCCAGGGGTTGCCCTGCCACAGGGGACTGATTTAAAGCAGCTAGCATTTTTGGTAAAACTACTCCAAGGGCCCCAGCACCAGCCAACCCGTGGCAGCTAGTAGGACTGTGTTAAGTCTGGATACCCAGTCAGGACAGACAGGACAGAGGGGGTTTGCACAGGTACCAGTGGGAGTGAGCACCACTGATGTTCTGGCCTATGGGCCTTCTTAATCCAAACAAACCTGTCATTCCATACAGCAATCCTGTGTCCCGGTACCCTTTCCCTAGCCCTACTCCTAAAATAAAGCTGTGTTTTGTTCTTTGTAAATGCTGTGTTGTGAGCATATTCTTGGAGATAGCCATTAAGTATATGTATTTTTCTGTGTTGACAAGCAACATGGTATTCAGTGTGTGGGGTGACTGGAAGGGGAGGTGGGTAGGTATAGCATCCCAGAGGGCTGTGCTGTTCAAACACCTGGCTCACTGTTATTTTACTCTGGTTGAAGGCACCACACTATTTTATTTCTGTTCTGGGAAAGAACCCCCAATCACCATCGAAACAAAACCCAGCCCCTTAACCTGTGTAGTAGTCAACAGGTAGGGGTAGTAGCCAACTGGCACATGGCACCTGGGCTACATACATATGCCACATCTGTTTGAAATCTGTGTGCAATTTATTTCTGTATCATTTGTTTGTCCTATTCAGGACCTCCTTGTAAATGAACATTGCTAAATTAAGCTTTCTCTTGGTAAAACAAATAAAATAGAAACACAAAATGTTAATAGGTTACTATGTAATATAACAGTTCTATTACATTTTTCACTAGGATATATCCAAGTACTCTGGCCTGCTTCTCTTCTCTCAGCAAGATTCTCCTCTCTTAGCAAAACTAGTTCTGCAGGCATGTGGTGATTGTTGAGTTTTTATTATCACAGAGTCATAGAATCATGACGACAGAAAAGGACTCCAACGGCCCATCGAGTCTGCCCCCTATTAGCTGAAGTGCTAATTATTTGTTTTTTGATAACTGGGTAAGAGCGCTAGATAATAATATGCCTTTTTTCAGTCACAACCGTGTAGAGTACAGTTATAAGTACAATGGAGTACGAAATACAGTGAAACAATCATTACATAAGAAGTATGTAGTAGCATAATGCAGGTACAAGAATGAGACAAGGCAGCCAGGCGGCGAAGAGGGCTGAGACACTTTGCACCTTACCTTTTCCCATGCCAGTGACTCGGGTCTGGGAGTGAGCTTGGGTCGTGGGGGATCGGCAGGGAGGGGAATAGGATTAATTATCTAGGGCACAGCTCTCCTGTACCAGGATGGGGTGGCTTGCCTTCTCATCCCTTGGCTGCCCCCAACTGGAGGCCTGGGAGAAGTGCTGGTGGTGAGAAACCAAGGAAGGGGCTGCAGCACTGCAGATGTGTGTGCCTCCACACCCACGCTTACACACGCCACAGCAGGGCTAAGGGGGAACAGTGGAAAATGGTTGGTGCAGGCTATTTGAAGCCCTGCATGCCTTCCTCCACCCCGTACTGTCAGTCAGCTACCTGTCAAAGTCTGGACATGTGTCACTGGGTAGGGGGAGGATCTGCATACTGTTCCTGTGCTACCAATATCTAATTCATCTGAAAGTGCTTTGAGACATGTGTATGAAGTCACTAGCATAAAAAAGAAAGTCACAACATCAGCAAAAGTCAATTACATCCCCCCACTATAGTTGACCTCTGCTACCCCCTCCCACAACATCCCTCCCCCAACACCCCCCCTCTCTCGCATCACTATATATAAATAACTCTCATCGCCTATAACCTGTGTCCTAACAGTAGAGCTGTCCACCACCCTGCCCAGATAGAGATAATAGGACACTGTTGAATTTTAACTCCCCCACCTTCCCCCTCCCTTGGATACCCCCCACCTACAATACCTCTCTCTCATCACCCTGTACCACTCTACCTCTCTTCTCCTCCTACTCCCCTTCTGGTTAACATAGAATAACACTGGCCTACCCCTACACTAAATTAAGCACTTATAACCTATCGCTATACCCCTCTTATATGCACTTTAGTCCACCCTGTCATCTCTGTTTGCCTCGAAAATCGTGTTCTGACTGCATCTCTCTGTAAATTTCCTTTCCCTTCTTCCATTCTGCCCTCCACAATTATTCGTTCCCTCTTTCCATTCTTCTTCTCTTTACTCCAATCACTGTAAATCTTGAATATCTATGTTACACTAATGGCTACAAATTACTGTTGGGTCACCTTACCAGCTAGTGCTACATACTGTTGCCAAGTTATTATATGTGTTCCAGTGTTACCAACTGTCACCAACTGTTGCCTAATTGCTATATGTGTCTTCATATCTACTATAGTTAACTGTCGCATTGTTAGCCACTGTGATCCTCCTGCTCTCATTGTATGCAAGTCAGCAAACTGTATTCCAGCATTGTAACATGTCTCTGTATTCTATCCCATTGTTCCCTACCCTCCAGGTTGCACTGGGAGACGAGCAACTTGTTGCTCAGTGTGCCTTCATGGTGAAACATTTCAATAAATAAATAAATACATTGCATACCCCCAAAACTGAATTTCAAGCAATTCTGCTGTTCATTGCTGAGGATGTTTGTGTGGAAGCAGAATCTTTGTCTTAGTCCCTTAACAGTCCAGCTGTTGCTAATTTAACCCTGGTGAAGGTCATGCCCCTCAGCTTATGATATCCAATTTCTACTGCAACAAATGATTGTGACTCAAGCAGGGGACTGTGACCTCATCTATGGAATGTACATGGACAGGAAATACTGGAACATGCTATACAAGAAGTATCAAAGAGAGTGCAGCACATCCTGTATAAGAGTTCAGAGGACTGTGTGAACCAAGAAGACTTTGTATAACCACTTGTAGATAATGTATACAAAGTGAAGTGAGCCAAAGGCCAGCTTTAAAGCCCCATTAAGAAAGCTGTATTTAATCCAACAATGGTTAAACTAACTGGTCAGGAAAGTCTGTAAATTTGCTAATAAATTCCAGCCATTGACAATGGCTAGATGTTCATTCCAAAGCAGATGGCCCTCAATAGCTCTACTTAAATGTTTCATAGGGACTTAATTATTTTTTAAGGCTCAGTGTAAATAAGCATTTGTTTTAGAAAACTGGCCTTCAAGGACAGCTAAGCAGCCTCCCTTTCCAGCAGTCTGTAACTTACTTGTTTTATTTATTTAACATTGTTGCCCTGGAAAGGAACTCTTAAGTGCTCATTACCATGTGTGACCTGGAGAGGGGGAGTTACAAGGGGATAAAGAAATACAACAGGGGCCCAGAAGTGCAATGATACAAACATAGTATATTAAAAAATGCAAGGCAAGACTGGCAGCCACAGTGTGAAAACTGGAGAAGAGCCCAAATACAGGACAGCAATAAAATAAGAAAATAAAAAGTGATGCAAAACAATTCATAAGCTAGACACTGGCAACAAAAAGGGCCCTGTGCATAATGGGGATGGGGCTCAGAGAAAGAGAGGCCCCCGGGTGGGAGTGGCACTACGGTCACAAGGGGGAAGGGAGGGTATTGAAAGCATGGTAGACGAAGATGGACAGAAAGAAGAAAGATATGGAAGGGCTAGAATCAAAGCACGATACAGTAAATGGGTTAAAGCACTACAGGCCTGTCCCTGGGCCTATTTAATGTGGACTGTTTGAACATTTGTTTTCTGTTCACTTTATTTGTTTCTAAAGCTGTATGTCAATAAACAGTTTTAAATAAATACATTTCAATAACAGCTGTTCTTGATTTGTAAAAGAGAAATTCAACCATTCACATGTAATGGGGAGGGTTAATTAAGCAATAATGCACAATGGGGTGTGTTGTGATATTTACACACACCTCGGGAGTAGTGTGGCATACAGCCACAGGCGAAAATCATAAACCACCCTAGGCGGTAAATCCCACACACCTCCCGGAATGCATTATTGCTATTATAAAATGGATTAAATAACAAAGTGTGTTTTCTATTGAGAAAAAAATAATATTTTTATTTATTTGAAGAAATACAAGATTTTGTTCATCCACCTATGATAACAGTCTCGCCAATATGTCATAAATAGGTAACAAACTAATATATTTATTAATTTAAGAAATACAAGGTGTTTATATAGCATCAGTACTTCCATTAGGTGGGGTCACTGTTACTACAGGAGGGTTTTGTATGGCAATGTCTTGTCCCTCCTCATTATGAACAGAGCTTTCTGTCAGTGTGTCTTGAGGATGAGAAACTGTTGGTATTGTATGGTTACATTGTGCATGCAAGGAGCTGGATTTATTTTAGATGGTGCCTGTCTATTTATTTCAATGCCCATACCTTTTACGATATTTTCCATTGATTGTGCGGCTGAGGGTGGAATCAGCCTTACCTCTGGTGTGGACTGCAAGTAAATTTGAATAATTACCCTGTTGTCAGCACCTCCTATTGGGGCAGTGCCTGAGGGAGGAGTCGTTTGTGCATCATTACTTATGCAGACAGCAATATCACCAGACTGAACAGGATGAGGAAGCGCAGCTTCACTGGTCATCTAGCTGCTTACATCTGAACTACACGCTGGCATAATTTCTAAATCCTGAAAATGTGGCTGTTGTGCTATGGCGTCGGTTGGTGATAGTCCCTTATGGTTGTTAACCATGATCAGTCATGCGGTTGAGGTGGCTTTGCAATCAGAGTTACTGTCATAACAAGCATTTTTCAATGCCAAATGTTGCTTGCTTCTATGTGCTGTTTAGGCATTTGAAAGTCATTGGAGTGCAAATATTGAAAATTTGCGAACTTACGAGCGTGTGTAGGAACTGCGCAACGCAAGTTCATAAAACAGTCATTTTTAGGAATTTTTTCACCAAATTTTCAACATAGCCATTTTAAGACCTCTGCTCATGAACAATGTTACTGTGATTTTGTTAATGTGTCCCATACATTGAGTTTGCACACCAACTGCACCATTGTGCGCTACATAGGCGGAAACACGTTTTGGGCAGGATGTGAAAAATGACAGCTGTACTGATCATAAGGAGGTGTGGTAAAATGGCAATGTTGAAAATCTGGAGTGGAAATATTGAAAATTCGCAAACCTACGAGAGTGCGTGGGAACTGTGCAATGCACACTCGTAAAACAATCATTTTTAGGAATTCTATCACCAAATTTTCAACATTGCCATTTTAAGATCTCTGCTCATGAACAGTGACACTGTGATTTTCTAAATGTGTCCCATACACTGAGTTTGCACACCGACTGCGCCATTGTGCGCTACGTGGGCAGAAACATGTTTTGGGCAGGATGTGAAAAATGACAGCTTTACTGCTCATGAGGAGATGTGGTAAAATGGCAATGTTGTAAATCTGGAGTGAAAATATTGAAAATTTGCAAACTTATGAGCGTGCGTAGGAACAGTGCAACGCATACTCGTAAAACAGTCATTTTTAGGAATTTTTTCACCAAATTTTCAACACAGGCATTTTAAGACCTCTGGTCATGATTAGTTTCACTGTGATTTTCTTAATGTGTCCCATACATTGATTTCACACACCAACTGCGCCATTGTACGCTACCTGGGAGGAAACACGTTTTGGGTGAGATGTGAAAAATGACAGCAGTACTACTCATAAGAAGGTGTGGTAAAATGGCAATATTGAAAATCTGGAGTGGAAATATTGAAATTCACAAACCTCTGGCGTCATGCGGAACTCGCCAACATAGCGCTCATAAAACAGTCATTTTTGGGAATTTTTTCACCAGATTTTCAACATAGCCATTTTAAGACCTCTGCTAATAAACAGTGTCATGGTGATTTTCTTAATGTGCCCCATACATTGATTTCGCATACCGACTGTGCCATTGTGTGCTACGTGGGCGGAAACATGTTTTGGGCAGGATGTGAAAAATGACAGCTGTACTGCTCATAAGGAGGTGTGGTAAAATGGCAATGTTGAAAATCTGGAGTGAAAATATTAGAAATTTGTGAGCGTCTGAGGCCTGCGTGGGAACTGCATAACACCGCTCGTCAAAACAGTCATTTTAGGAATTTTTTCACCAAATTTCAACATAGCCATTTTAAGACCTCTGCTCATGAACAGTCTCACTGTGATTTTTAATTTGTCCTGGACATTGATTTTACGACACACCGACTCGCGCCATTTCGCTACTTGGTAAACACATTTCAGTGAGATGTGAAAATGACAGCTGTACTACTCATAAGAAGGTATGGTAAAATGGCAATTTTGAAAATCTGGAGTGAAAATATTGAAATTTCGTGAACTTATGAGCCTGCGTAGGAACTGCACAACACACGCTCGTAAAACAGTCATTCTTTGGAATTTTGGCACCAAATTTTCAACATGGGGTTTTTGGGACCCCTTCTCATGAATGATGTCACTGTCATGGAGTATTCAGGTCCAAAGGGTGATTTTGCAGTCACTGCCCGAAATCACCTTTGGGCCGAATCAAGCCATGACAGTGACATCATTCATGAGAAGGGGTCCCAAAACCCCATGTTGAAAATTTGGCAAAATTCCCAAAATGCCTGAGATATGCAACAAAGTTGAAACCCCCCTATTTAGCCCATTATACCGCTTACCGGCATTTCCTCAGTTCGCAGTTGGCTTTGAAGAGTGCAGGCGTGTTCCGGTCCACGAAGATGTCGGCGCCGAGGTCGGAGATAAGTATGGGGTGAGGGGTGTGGGAGGCTGGGTGCGCGGTGGGTGGGTGCGGGTTGTGGGAGGGTTGGGAGGCGCGCCACGGGACCGTTTCGTTTTTCAGGTAAAAAGACATCGTGGGACCGTTTGCCATGCTGGGGTGGGCTCCCAGCATGGCACAAGAATTGGGGGAGTTCAGCCGATGGGGATTGGGCACCCCGTCGGCATTGAGATGTATTGCCACGCTGGGTGGGCTCCCAGCGGGCACAAGGACGGGGCGTTCAGCCGATGAGGATTGGGCACCCCGGGCCGTCAGTAAGATCTGATTGCCACGCGCTGGGGTGGGTTCCCAGCGTGGCACCTACTGGGGGAGGAGACGCAGCTCAGCCGGCGAGGATTGGGCACCCTGTCAGCTGATACAGTGCGTGCCGGGCACGCTGCGGCTGTGTGTGTGTGGGGGGGGAGCTGCGCGCAGCAGCGATATCTTATCACTGCTCCTCCAAGTGTAGCTCTCCTTTCAACTGTATGCCACTGCATTTTGGAACATGTCATAGACAGCTCCAAAATGCATTTGGCTACAGAGACGCTGCCAGCACTGACTGAATTGGAGGAGGTATTTCCGAAATCTCCGATGTTGGCACTATGTTTCTTGCACATGCGTGCAAGCAACATAAAAACTGCTTAGACAGCCTCCACAGAACCACTGCAGAGGGGAAAAAAGGTACCCTTCCCTTTAAATTCCTTTTTGGGACACTGTTTGTTTTGATTAAACAGCTATTTTTTCACAGTACAGACTATGGTGAAACAAATGGAGGTTTTCAAGTTTGCCCAGTGTTCGGTCACTTGATATACTTCTGATCAGGTCAGCAGTGGCCAGCTTGAACTTTAGCCATGTGTTTGTTGTGAGAGTTATACATGGCTAAAGATCCAGTCTGACCAATCAGCTTTCAGCATTTGTCATGTCCATTTTATAAATCCATTTTGAACATATGTCATCTTTTAGGGTGCAGAATTAAATAAAACAAACATGAAGTTGAGTCTTGCAAATAGGTCAGATTGATTTTAGTTTTAAGGTTGGAAGGCAATATAGTCTACTGGTAAGAGCACTGAGCTGTGGAGTAGAAGATCACAGGCTCAAATCCTATCATAGTTCAAGGGAGCCCTCCTGACCAATCAGAGTGCACCATTTCCCTGTGTGTGAGACACTATTAGTCTGCTCACATTTTTGTCACCCCTTCTATCTGTAAGTATGGTCTCCCTTGCATTTTTGGCATGCCAGAACCACTCACCTTTGCTTCCCAGTTCACACACCCTTAAACTATTTGTGGGACTATTCTTCATAGGATCATAGGATTTTACAGGTCCAGTAGCATTAGCCATAGTGAGATTCCTTTAAACATATCCTATCGTTTCTCGATTTAGCAAGAATAATACATCCAAGTTTTTCTTAAATTGTGACATATCAGTACTATGTTCTACCTCCCTTGGGATCCTGTTCCACAAGGATACCACCTTTTGATTTATCCAAACCCCTGTCTTATTTCTTTTGTAGTGCTCTCCTTTTAATAATAGGTCATTATTCCTAGTGACCCTAGATAGTTCCTTTTTTTCTAATTCGATGCACTCCCACAAATCTCCACTGTTATATGCCCTGTATATAAAGCACATATTACTCCTCAACCTTCTATACTCCAAGGAGTACAAACCCAGTTTCTTTAACCTTTCCTCATATGCCCTATGTTTGATGTTTGCTGCCAGTCATGTAGCCTTCCTCTGGACCCTCCCCTTACATTTGTAAGAGTGCAACTGAGGGACGATATTAACATAAACAGTTCCTGACTCACTATACAACACTGAGCAAAGCCATTCAACCTCCCTTTGCTTCAGTGCTGCCCAGTTATAAATCCCCACTGAAACTGATAAGTTACTAGGGTGCAGAAAGTGAAAAATACTGTAAGCACAAATCAACTTGATCTGACATGTGAGGCTCAAAGTGTAAAAAATGTTTACAGATTTAAATTCCAAGCATCTAAATACAATTTGCACAAAATCAAGTTTATCCCATTTGAGTCAAACTATTAGATTATTAAGAGGACCCTCAGCACAAAAATGCTGAGGCAAGGGTTACTCAGGAAGGGCACTGGCAAGAAAGCCAGATTAAAAAAAAAATACAAAACCACACATAATCCAGTGTTGAAGAGTATCATAGGAAGTAAATATTTTACTTGGATGAGGGAAGAGTGACCAATGGGTTATGTCAGGGTTCAGTACTGGGTCCAGTCCTCTTTAATGTCTTTATAAGTGGCATTGCAGAAGAGTTGGAAGGGAAGGTATGCCTCTTTGCTGAGGACACCAAAATCTGCAATCAGCTGTATACCACAAAGGGGGGTAGAGAGAGAATGTGCAGAGGTCTGAGAAAACTTGAGTGGTCAAGGGCAAGGCAGCTGGATTTCAATGTGAAAAAGTCCAAGCCATGCACCTAGGGCACAGAAACTCAGAGGCAGAGTGTAATATGGGGGAAGAGGTATTAATGGTCACCAAATAAGAAAGAGACCTGGGAGTAATCATATCAGATGTCCACAAGGTGGCAAAATCATGCAAAAAGGCAGTAGGTAAGTAGGGCCAGTGGGATGCTGGGGTGTTTTAGGGAGGGGTATCACCAGCAGAAGGAGAGAAGTGGTGTTGCCACTGTATAGATCACTGGTGAGACACCACCTGGACTATAGTGTCCAGTTCTGGAGACAACATCTCAGGAATGACATAGAGAGTGTGAAGGCTGTCCAGAGGAGGGCAACTAAAATGGTACAAGAACTGTATCAGAAGCCCTATAAGGAGAGATTAAGGAATCTCAATATGTACAACTTGGGAGAGAGGAGGGAGAGGGGGGTATGACAGAGGCCTTTAAATACAGTACCTCATGAGGTTGAACAAGGTACTGGACGGGAGATTTGTTAAGAGGAGAAGGTGCATGTGATTCAGGGGACATGCAATGAAGCTGAAAGGGGTAAAATTTAGGAGGGGTGCAAAGAAGAACTACAACACTGAAAAAGTGATATCTGCCTGGAATGGTCTTCCAGCAGAGGTTGTGGGGACAAAAATAAAAGTTGTCTTCAAGCATGCATGGCACAGTCACTTCTGAAGGAAAGAACTGTTGACCACCTAGAGGCCAATGGGCACAGGACCCAAGGCAGCATGGATTCACAGCAGGAAGATCATGTCAAACAAATCTAATTGATTTCTTTGACTAGGTGACCAAAGTAGTAGACCAGGGAGGGGCTGTGGACATGGCCTACCTAGACTTAGCAAGGCATTTGACACAGTTCTGCACAAAAGATTAATAAACAAATTAGCCAGCCTGGGAGTGGGTCCCAGGGTGGTAGCCTGGGTAAAACACTGGCTGGACAACAGGACATGGTGAGTAATAGTAAATGGAGTTCACAGTGAAGAAAGGAGGGTTACTAGTGGGGTACCGCAGGGTTCAGTATTGGTGCCGGTCCTTTTTAATGTCTTTATAAGTGACATTGCAGAGGGACTGGAGGGGAAGGTATGTTTCTTTGCAGATGACACAAAGATCTGCAACAGGGCTGATACGCAAGGTGGGGTGGAAAGGATGAAAAGGGACTTGGCAAGGTTGGAGGAATGGTCAAATGTATGGCAGCTTAGATTCAAGGCAAAGAAGTGCAAAGTAATGCACCTGGGAAACAAAAAACCCAGGTCAAGAGTACACAATGGTGGGTGAGATACTGACAACAACAAAAATGGAAAGGGGCCTGGGGGTAGTCATATCAGATGACCTAAAGGTGGGCAAGCAATGTGAGAAGGCAGTAAGGAGGGCAGGGGGGATACTAGGATGCGTAGGGAGAGGCATCACCAGTAGAAAACAGGAAATTGTTGTCCCTCTGCACAGACAGTTGGTAAGACCACATTTGGAGTACTGTGTACAGTTCTGGAGACCCCATCTCTGCAAAGACATAGACAGGATGGAAGCTGTCCAGAGGAGCGCAACCAAAATTGTGCAGGGTCTGCACCAGAAGACATATGAAGAAAGACTAAAGGAGCTTAAGATGTATAGCCTTGATGAAAGGAGGGAGAGGGGGGACATGATAGAAACCTTCAAATACCTCAAGGGAATCAACAAAGTCCAAGAGGGTAGCATCTTTCAGAAAAAGAGATGTGCAAGAATAAGGGGGCACAATGTGAAGATAGAGGGGAGATGGCTCAGAGGTAATATGAGGAAGTATTTCTTCACAGAGAGGGTTCTAGATGCATGGAACAGCCTTTCTGAGGAGGTCATAGAGTCAAAAACAGTGGGGGAATTCAAGAATGCATGGGACAGACATAAGGCAATTCTAGTGGGGGATAGGAGGAAGTAGGCTGTTGGCTAACTAGGATCTGCAGCTTATCCATTAGGTAGAGAAATGGACATACTAGGTGGGACAAGCAGTCCTTATCTGCTGTCAAATTCTATGTTTCTATATTTCTAAGGGAATCTTAATTAGGAAGCAAGGGGGAGGTAGCCATAGATCAGGTAGTCTGTGGTGAAAGTATAGGAAGAGAAAAATTGGCAGATTGGGTTAGCCAAGCAGTTCTTATCTTCCAACAGATTCTATGTGTTGTATGTTAAATGCAAATCACCATGAATGAATTTAGAATGGCTTACCATGACCCAATCCTATAAGGCCACCATGGGGCTAGTTTATACATTCCCTGAGCTGAGATACAGATGAGGCACATTGATAAATCTTAAGGACAGAACAAGTGTCTGTATTATCAGGTTTCAACATTTACAGATTGTATGAAAGACCATTTGGCACTATACACTCCTACAGAACCAGTCTAAAATTCTGTTGTGGTGATTTGCATATACTCCCCATGATGCTGTACATTATTAAGATATGTTTAATTTTGTAGCACTTTGAAACCTGGCTTTATTGCAAATGCCCTTTCCAAGTAACTCTAGCCTCAGTGCTTTTCTAAAAGAAGTCCTTTGTCTTTTGAATTGTGTTCCTATTTTGGGTGCACCATGACCCAGACCCATAGGACCATCACCATCATAATACTGGTTCTAGATTTCCCCTAAGCTGACATGTGGAGTAGCTGACATATTCTGCAATTCAGCTAATCATGTTTTACATGGACCAAAGATGTCACCATTCATTCATGTACTCACCATTACAATTATGGTCAATGAACACAGCAGGCACTTTGTACAGGGTGTCTGTTTTATTACAGAAAAGTTAGAAATTATTTTATTTCTGGCTGATGGTGGGGGAAGGAGAGCGTTGGGGGACTCTTCTACTATGTCCTTTGGCTTTGGGTCTCATCGGGTGGAGGAGGAGATGGGGGAGTGTGTTTGGCACACAGGTGGGGGAAGGCTATATTAGCAAGGATAAGAAGTTGTATTACATTATACTACATCCAACAAGCAAATCTTGTTCAGAACCATGTAGTGTGCCAGAGGTAGGACAGTCCAAATAAAACAGCAAACAACGGCAACACTAGCTAATGTGAAAAAGGCTTTATTAAAGTACAAAATACACAACCACCTACAGCTCGGGAAGGGTCTTCGACCAGTTTCACTCTGTTAGTGTGTCGTCAGGGGGATTTTGGCCCTAGTGTCTGTTCCATTAAAAGGGTACTGCTTACAGTGACAGTGTTTAAAAATCAGATTCCATAAATGAAATACAAAATACACAGCATGTACCTTACAATACAACCCTCTATTTCATTTTTTAAAAACAGTTAGTGAAGCACAAATAAAACAAATCAAATATTTTAAATATATCTAGAGCAATTTATTATGCAAGGAGAGAAGAGAGCTCCCAAAAGTCCAATCCATAGACTTCCTTGCCCCTTCATGTCCTGAAAAGGAATAAGAGGAAAAAGATCAATGTGTTAGTTTCTCATATATCAAATGTCTCAACACATAGTACCTAATCTAATTCTTACATGAACTATCATCTAGACCTTATTTGTTCTTTTTAATGGAGGCGTAATATCTATTTTCTCGTTAAGGCCTGGTTGTCCAAGTTCCCCCCAGAGTGTAAATCCAATAGGCCTCCCTCTGCATCATCTTGTCAATTAAATCACCAACCCTGGGACCAAGTCTAGCAATTTAAATTCCAAAAAATTTAAAGATGTGATTAGTATTATCTCCCTTATGCTTGGAACAATGTACAACCAATGCATTGGTCATATTCCCCCCATTATACTCTTTAAGTGATCCCCTATTCATAGCTTAAAGGGGTGTGTAGTTTTCCCTATATAGAAGGAGCCACACCCACACGTGGCCAAATAAACAAGATTATCCACTACACAGCTAAATAAAGTGAGAGTATTTTAGTTCTTGGGAGCATTCACAATGGTGAACGTTGTACTTTTCAGTATAGACCCACAAAACTTACAGTTCCCACATGGGTATGTTCCCATAGGCCTAGATAGTAGCCAGCTCTCAGTTCTGGGTATCTGAGTGGATTGTCTCTGAAGGCTATGCATCACTAGATCCCGCACATTTGCCCCCCCCTTATAGGTCATCCATGGGGGTAGGACCGTGGCCTCTCTTAACAGTGGGTCAGAGCATAAAATGTTCCAATGTTTTTCAAGTATTCCCTCAGTTTCATTGGACTGCCTACTATATGTGCTAATGAAATTCTGTCTTTTTGGCCCCTCTTGTCTCTGTTGTGGAAATAACACATATTCCCTTTTCTTGCTTTCACTTGTATCATGGCATCCTCAATTATTTGTTCAGAGTAACCCCTCTGGGCAAATCTGGCCCACATATCAGTACCCTGTATCATTAAATCGACATCACTGCTGCAGTTCCTCCTTGTTCTCAAAAGTTGAGCCTTGGGAATATTTAATTTTTCATTTTCTATACTTGTAAACATGATGAGCAATTTTGCCTGTTTTCACTTGTGAAAAGTATAAAATGTGACAATATTATTGACCATGTATCTTGGGTGGCATCCCAAGGCATACAAAAGGGAGTTCTGGTCTGTTTCTTTTCTAAATAGTGAGGTCTGCAACCCATTTTCAGAACCCCGTGTGATCGCCAAATCCAGGAAGGTCACCCTATCCCAATCACACTGGGTAGAAAACTTTAAATTAGTGTTGCTCTGTTCCAAATATTAGACATACTTCCTAAGTTTGCCTTGAGTGCCTCTCCAGATCAAAAGCATGTTGTCTATAAAGCGATGCCACAGATCAATCCTATGGTAGAAAGGATTGATATGTTCGTCGTAGACAGCTGATTTCTCCCAATGGCCCAGAAAGAGTTTGGCATAATTCAGTGCAAAAGTAGCACCCATAGCTGTCCCTTTTATCTGCAGTTAATAATTGCCCTGAAATAGAAAGGAATTTTTAGTTGCCATTTCTGAACTGTCAAGGAGAAATTTTTTCTTACGAACATATGAAATTTGCCAGCAGATAAAGGCCTAGAGGTCTATCAAGTCTGCTCGAATGTGCAACTAGCACCACTTATTCTGCAGCTGCCCCTCCCTTCCACCCTTCCCCTTCATTATATTCTTGTATAGGTCCATCCTGGTCAAGCCAGTAGGACAAAGCATGTAGACCCTCCTCGTGAGGGGATATTGGTGTAGAGTAAAGTGATATCCATAGATACCAGTAACCACTCTGGTTCCAGTTATACCTCTCCCAGGACAACCAATATGTCAGTGGTGTCTCTGACATATGAACATAAATTTGGTACATATTCTCCTATGTGGGTGTCCACAAAGAGACATAAGGGTTCAGAAAGAGACCCAATGCCAACAGCAATCGGGTGCATGAGGATGTCCACCAGATCCTTATGGATTTTGGGTAGAATGCATATACTAGCTCAAACTGGGTAGGGAGCCATCAGATAAGTCAGCTCCTTCTGAGTGATGGTGCCTTCCAATAGAGCCTCATCCAGGAATGCATTAATCTGAGCCTTAAAGGCATCAGTGGGGTCCCCTCTTTGTTTTTGGTAGAACTGGGAATCCTCCAGTTGTAGTTCTACTTCATGGATGCATTTCTTCATGGACATAACAACCACACACCCCACTTCCCTTGTCCGCAGGTTTAATAACAATTGTAGAATTACTCTGTAGCTCTTTAAGGGCTGTAGCCTCATTCACCATGATGTTTACATAGCTTGGCCTTGCCCTTTGTGCCAGTAGGTTTTCAAAATCAGACTCATATGCTCGCTTCAAGACTCACATAGTGTCCACATTTAGAGGATTGAAAGCAGAGGGTAGCTGTAGTTCCATATGATAATTTGCTGTTGATACTATTGGTAGATCTGGGGAGGGACCAAAATCCTCAGGGGTATTGGTCATCTCTATGCTCCTGCACATGTTGGTTTTAACAAAAAAGACCTTAAGGTGTAAATTCCAGGTAAATCAACGTAAGTCGATGTATAAGTCAAATGGAGTCAAATCCTGCATTGGGACACATGTAAGTCCTTTTTTTGAAGCACTTGTGTTTGTGCTTGGCTAAGTGGGGTGTCTGAGAGATTTACAACAATACACTCTGGTGTTACAGTGGCCTCCCTCTGCGGACTCCTCATCTTACATTTGTGTTTCCTGCCCCCCTACCTGGTGAGGGTATGTTTCTCAAGTTGTGTTGACATATGCTGTATCTCTGCCCCCCCCCCGGATGCCAGGGTTGCCCAGATGGCTGTGATTGGTCAGATTGCTCACCATTGGTTCCCAAAATTGGACTTGTCTGTTATTCTGTCTCGTGATGGGGGGGGGGGGATCGAATCCCCTGTTCTTGCCCTAAAAAAATCTCCTCGTTGTCAGAATCACTAGTGCTAGTGTAATATGATGGAGATTCCCCTCTATTTCTCAGCATAGAGTGTGGTATTTGTCCGTATTGTGTATTGTGCTAGGCAGGGTTCCCTTTATGCTGGCTGTAGCTTCGTCTCCTACGTGATTGGTTTCCACTGCTCTTGTTTCAGGTAAATACTCTGTCTAGCAGGTAATCCTGCTGATCCCGTTCAAACTCCTTAAGCTTGCACTGCTTGATGTTGTTGTCTTCTGTTAATACAGTGCCATTCAGTTTTTTTTCATGCTCAACAAACCTGGGGTCCCTTTTAAACCTGAGTACTTCTTCTTCCTTATTTTTAATGTCCTGGGTAATGTCCTATTGTTGTTTCTGATAGTCTTTTATTACAGCTCACATCAGTGTATCTGTCCCCATCTGTAAAGCCTGCTTCCAATCGCCCATAAATTTCACTCTTTTGGTTCCGTAGCCTGGTGTTCTGATAACTCTCAGACCCCTAGGTGACCTCTCCACCTTCAAATAAGCCTCAAGGGTAATGTGGTTCCAATAATGACACTGCCCCCTTAGAGTAGCCTGTTCCAATTGTACAAAGGCTGCATTTATGTCTGCTGGTACGGTTTCAGCAGGTGCTGAACATTCAGTTGGTGGGTTTGCAGCATTAGCCCCATCAGGGAGCGCTGAAAACAATTCTGCTTCACCTCCTGCTAAAAAAAAAATAGTGGTAGACAAAGAGCTTGAGTAATCCCCCAAATGAATATTTGTAAAGGTATTTTGTGACATACCTTATGTCAGAGGGGAATGCCACGTTCAAATCTGGTAGAAGTATTCCAGGTGGTGGTTCATTATGTCCAATGATCACCACTCTTTCCACAATGGGGAAACTCTAGGAATGTGCTGCAAACAAGTCCGGTAATCCAGTAAAACACCAAACAAGACCTGCGGTGAGCTTGGAAAGAATATTAAAGTCCAGCAAGCAAATCTGGCTCAATACCACATAGTGCACCAGATAAAGGACAGTCCAAACAAAACGGCAAGCAATGGCACCACTAGGAAATGTGCAACAGGCTTTAATAAAGTGCAAAATACACAACCACCCACAGCTCAGGAAGGGTCCTCGACCAGTTTCGCACTGTTAATGTGTCGTCAGAAGGATGCTGCCCCTAGTGTCTATTCCATTAAAAGGGCACTGCTTAAAGTGACAGTGTTTTAAAATCAGATTCCATAAATTAGATATAAAATACACAGCATGTAACTTACAATACAACCCTCTATTTCATTTTTTTAAAAACAGTTAGTGAAGCATAGATAGAACAAATAAAATATTTTGGATATATCTAGTGCAACTTATTATGTAAAGAGAGCTCCCAAATGTCCAATCCATAGACTTCCTCACTCCTTCATGTCCTGAAAAGGAATAAGAGGAAAAGGTTCAATTTATTAGTTTCTCAAATATAAAATGTCTCAGCATACAGTACCTAATGTAATTCCTGCATGAACTATCATCTACACCTTATTTCTTCTTTTTAACGAGAGGCGTAATATCTATTTTCTCGTTAAGGCCTCGTTGTCTATGTCCGTCCAAAATGTAAATCCAACAGGCCTTCCTCTGCATCAACTTGTTATTTAAACCACCACCCCTTGAACCCAGTCTAACCAATTCAATTCCACAAAATTGTTATATATGAGAAACTAACAAATTGATCTTTTTCCTGGGCGGTTGTGTACAGTATTTTGCACTTTAATAAAGCCTTTTGCACATTTCTTAGTGGTGCCAGTGTATCATGTTATACTACACTACACTCCATAACTTTTAATACTTTTATCAGTAAAATTCACTAGTGCGGGGGGAGGCAAGAGGGAGCTAATGGGGGATGAGGGGTGGTTATGATACATAAAAGTGTTAGGGAAGTGATAAGGGGTGGCAGAATTACATCAAAGTGGGTGGGGGAAGATATTTTAAGCACTTTAAGAACTACAAGGACTGCAATTTGCATATTTTTCACTGGCAAATTTCAAAAATTTGCATGGTAGAACTACATAAATTACCTAATTCACCCTTGAATATATTCTCATCAGTGAAGTGAAGATGCCAAAATTCATGAATTTCTGACACATTGCCTTCTCTTGTTGCTGTAAACTGTGAAGAAGACTTACCAGATGTAAAAAGTTCCTGCACACAGCGCAGCCCTGGGGCAGCTGCTGGCATGGCATAAGCTTCTTCCTCTAGAATAGTATCGATCAAAGCATGCACAGCTGGAATATTGAGTCACCAGGGGCTCTGATGATATCATAAACCATGAAAGCAAAGCTTGCATGATCTCTGACATCATCAAGGCCCCGAGACGGCTCATCAGTTCTGTATGCTGTGCATGGTTTGTTAGAGACTATTTTATACAAAAAATGGTTTTAAAAATGTATTTAAAAATAAGATATATGTCCCCAAACTGAATCTGTAACTGATAGCATATTTCTGTCTGTATCAGATTCCCAAAACTCCCAAATTCACACAATTGGAGAAAGCTCTCCAACAATGAAAGTCTGTAAAATTAAGTGTAGTTCTCATCTTGACCCATTAAGTGAACTGAAGAGCAGCCAACACTGATAAAATCATTACCCCCCCCCCGCAAAACAAAAAATGACAGAAGCTGATTCAACCCTGCATTTTTTATGTTTGCTTGCAAAGCATGCAAACATATTGGTATTAGTGTATTGTGAAAGGGCTTTTGGGGGTGTGCCCCTCACCTACCTATCACAGCCTCAGAATACCAACTCTGCTCCCTAATTCCGCCCACTCTCCTCCTTTCTCCTCCTGTCTCTTTGACGTCCTTGCCCAATCACAAGGCTGGAAAATGGAAAGTGCAAGCTGCAAGGTTTTCTTGTAAACTCCTAATTCTTCCTATTTGAGACCTTACTCTTGCTTCCCATTCCACATATGTGCTACTGTTTATTTCTTTCATGTGTGGGGCAGTTTAGTGCTTTGGTTCCCAGTGAATGCAGTGATATTGTGCAACTTATCATTTGCATACCAATGATGCAGTGCTTGCAACTCATGGAATTAAAAAATAAGTAAAACATTGTAACATTCCCACACTTGTTGATCACTTTAGGTAAGTAGCTGTCCTATTCTGCGTACCTGTATTTTGAACACTAAAATTAAAGCATTTTGTTCATTGCAGCATAAATAAACAAGGCTTTATACTGAGGAAACAAGTTGAATATGCTTGTTTGTAAAGCATATGTATACATTGATATCAGTGCAAACTGTGAGAGGGCTTTTGGTGATGTGTCCCTACTTTACCTAGCACAGCTCCTAAAAACAGAATCTCCTTCCTAATTTCACCATTATCTGCCTTTCTCTTCCTTTAGAAGACCTTGCCCAATCACAAGGCTGAAAAATGCAAAATAGATTTTCTTGTGCAATCCCTAAGACCTACACAAAATTGTGTCCCAACTTTTAGTTCTGCCTTTGTGCTACTGCCCAGTGCTTTCAACACACTTTGCAATGCAGTGAACACAAGGAATGGCATTTTCTGCTGCTGTGCATTTGACAATCAGTGGCACTTTCTTATTACACCCCTCCTCAATCTCTGCCACCTCCCCCAAGGAAACATGATGAATTCTTCCCAACTTGCTCTCTAAACCTCCATGATCTCTGCCCCCCAACCCCGACAACATGCCACTGTGGTCTGTATACACATGCCACTCTGCAGCAATTGCTCTCTTCCCCACTCCACAGTCAATACCCCCAATCCAAAATGCCACAATTCCCTGTAATTCTCATTACATGCTATTTCCCCTCCTTCTCCACAATCTTTACACACAACAAAATCCCTCCATTCCCGCTAAGTCATATTATCCAGTGTTTGTCATTTGATCTGTATCCCTCCCATTATCAATCTCTGTCACACACCCCAAATTGCTGCCATTCTCCATATACATTAGTTGCTCTGTGGCACTTATTCTCTTCCACCCAACCCCAAACATCTCACCACTCCTGGTACTTCATATTACCCATTGTGTGCCATTTGCGCTCTATTCCTACACTCCCTGATCCCCCACCCTCCAACATACTGCCATTTTGCAAATACTGTATATTCTCTAATGCACTTATTAGAACATTTTTTTATGCACAGTGTTTATGATAACCGTTATATTGTTACTATCCTTGCTCTCTGTCTAAACTGTATTAATGTTTAATTTTGATGCATCTACCCTGTGGATTTTGTATATTTACTGTATTCAATAATTAAAGTAACCGGTTAGGTTGCTGCTTGCCTCACATCCTGTCTAATTTGTTTTATGTCAATTGGTTGTATGTATTGTAATTGTATGCATGCTACCTTCCCCCAGGATGCACTGTGAGATGAGCAACTTGTTGTGCAGCATGCCCTTCCTGGTGAAACGTTTCAATAAATAGATAAATATAGATGACACACTCTCTGGCTCGCTCCCTGTTCCACCACATTTCTGATCACCCTCTACACACTGCCATTATCTGTATACATTTGCCACTCTATGACACTTACTCTGACCCTCTCCTCTATATCTGCCCCCCAAACTGCAGCCATTCACTGTAATTCATATTAACTGCTCTGTGCCACTTGCTCTTTATCCATCCTCTCCCTAATCTCTGCCCCGCCCACGGCAACATTTTTCCTATATATTAGTTGCTCTGCAGCACTTGCTCTATATCCCTCTCCGATCTCTGCCCATTCCAAAATGCTGTCATTCACAGTCATTAACATTAGTCACTCTGCAGTACTTGCTCTCTATTCCATCCTTCCCTGATATTTGCCACCCCCAAAAAAATATGCTGGATTATCCCTACACATTAGCAGCTCTGTGGCACATACTCTCTTCCACTCACACTTAAAGATCTTGCCAGTTGCCACTACTGATACTTCATATTACCCATTGTGTTCCATTTGCTTAGTATTCATTGCCTTCCTGATCTCTCCCCCCCACAACATAGCACCATTCTCAATATACATGGCACACTCTCTGACTGTATTCCTGCTCTACCCAATGTCTGACCTCCTTAACATGCTGCCATTCTCCATGTACATTTATCACTACATGGCACCTGCTCTCTCTTCCCCACTCTCCAGTCTCTGCCCCCTCAATGTGCCCCCATTCCCCATCATTCTCATCACTTGCTGCACATCTGGGTCACACCTGGAAATGAGTCTCGGCTCAGTGTGCCTTTCCCTGTCACCAATTTTAAATAAATAAATATAGCACTTGCTGTCTCCCCTCCTCAATATCTGCCCCCCAAACTGCCACCATTCACTGTAATTCACATTAGCTGCTTCCTTACTCTCTCCCATCCACCTTCTCGCAAACATCTTGCCACTCCTGCTACTTCATACTGTATTACCTGCTGTGTGTAATGTCCTGTCTATTCTTCTCTTCCCTGATCTCCCACCCCAATATACCACCATACTCCATATACATGGCATGTTCTGTGGCTCTGTCCCCGTTCTTCTCCATCTCTGTCCCCCACCCAATATGCCACCATTCTACATATACTTGTGCCACTCTGTGGCACTTTCTCTGTCTCCACCTCCCAAATCTCTGCACCCTGCGACATGCCCCATTTCCCATTATTCACATTACCTGCTCAGTAGCACTTGCGCTCTCCCCCTCCTTGATATCTGCCTCCAAAACCGCCACCATTCATTGTAATTCACATTAGCTGCTCTGTGCCACTAGCTCTGTATCTGTCCTCTTCCTGATCTCTGCCCCCCCACAACATGCCAACATTTCTTCTATACATTAACTGCTCTGCAGCACTAGCTGTTCTCCCCTCCGATGTTTGCCCCAACCTAAAATGGTGTCATTCATATGTAGCCACTCCCGCCCCAATGTCAAGGTGCAACACAGTGTTCCAGGGGAAGGGGCCCACAGTACAGCAAGCTCACCAGCACCAATCAACAGCTCCAAGCACTGATAAAATTTGCTTACCTGGAGATGTCTTCATTAATGGCTGGAACCCAGGTTTTTCACTGCTGCTGGAAAAGGAGCACCTCAAACTTCCAAGAAGGACACAACTCCAACTCCTTTCAGCCGAAACATCCCCATGGTCCCTAGACACGAGCAGATGCAAGGATTTTAACTAAAAGGCCCCTAAAAAGTGAACTCATTGGGAAGGTTAAAATCTTAAGGATGTATAGTTCATTTATATCCTTATTTACAAACTGCAACAAAACTCCTGATTACTTTTCTGAAACATAATCACTTTATTTCTCCTGAGCCAGGGCTGCAGGGGTCCAGAATTCTTTTGAAGATAACTCTACAGCTCCATGGGGCCAAACTTTTGTACATACAAATATTGGGCACTATGCACCAAGTGGGCGGGGGTACACGGAAAAGTTACATACCCCGCCTGTAGCACTTCGCATCCATGGACAGGTGCACCCTTACCGGCAGTCATGAATGCTGCCTACCTGTCTGTGGCTCCTCCCCCCCAGTGCACAAGACTCCACAGGGCAGCCAGGGAGGAGTCATCATCTTGGGTGGGCATCCAATGGGATGCCTCCCTGGGACCCCTTGTGGATCCCTCACATAGGGAGGCATGGGTCTGGGGTTGAGCATGCCGATTGCAGGCAGCTGGACCCACACAGCACCATCCTTTCCCAGTGCTGCCACTCCTGAACATTGCTGGGCACTCACCCTTCCAGCTGCCCCTGCAGTCTTCATCTGCCCAGCGGTCAGAAGCAGCACGGTGAGCCCTGTCGTGGTCCCCCGGTGACTGGCAGCCTGTGTCCATGGGGCACGCAGTGAGTTACAACAGGGTCCCTCCTGCCATAACCTGTGCCCCACTCCACACCTATGTGGCCAACACTAAGTGGGTTTGTGCATACCATGTAGTGCCAGCATGCCCCCGGAATGCTCCCCACCTGCCCCCTGGCATGTTGCTTTCCGCACTGCCAGGGAAATGACGCATAACCCCTGCATGCCCATGTCATGAATGCCATGTGGCCATTGCTCCATGGCTTTCACTTGCATGATGCCAATGTGCACGGTTTCTGTGGACACATTGCATCATGCATACGGCCCTTTGATAGTACATAAGGCAGAGCAAGTCCTTTAACATCTCATTAAACAGCAGAACAGATTTTCCCCAGGAACACAGAGACCACTTATCCTGGACCGTGAAGCTCCAAAGATTCCACTGGCACTAGTAAGTACCTACAAAGCTTCCTGCTTATCAAAATGTGGCTTCTCATTTTTTCCTCTTGTGGGAAGTGTATAGCTTCCCCTCACCCATTTCCCGGCTCTTACTTCCAGCCTCAAAGGGACACAGATGGTGCGGTACCCATAAAACCCATTACATCATACACCATTATCCTCTCACCCATGCCACTCTCCTGTTCTACCTGGTCTTCCCCAGAGCGTTACTGACTTTCTCCAGCATCCTGACTTAAGGTGTAACAGGGCCCCACATTTAACTGCTGCCAGACACCGTACCTCACCCAAAGTGCTGCCCGATATGTGCAATCAACATGAGTGCATACCCAAAGGGCACTCCGTGGTCCACTCTGCAAAGTCCGGCAGCCCCGAGGCCTGTCCATCCAAACAGGCCCTCACATGGGAAAAGGTTCCCCTCGGCCTCCTCACCAGTGTACCCGGGCTGCCTTAACACCCGAACTGCAGAGGCCCTGCCACAACCAAGCAGCCCACCGGAGCCCTGTGGAGTGAGAGGAAACTGCTCTGCAACTGTCCTGGAGGGGCATACTCATTGGTGATCATGAAGGGAGAAGGAGCTCTGGCTCCGCGCTGTGAGAAAATCTTCACGCGGGAAGCGCGTATGTTAGGCCAAGAAGTCGGGCGACCACATCGTCAGTAGAGGAGTGGACAAGATCCGTGGAGGAGTGCAGGCAGAGGAGGCTGTACATATACAGCTACCTACCAGGCTCACCCTGAAGAGGACTGGAGAATCTGCTGAATCACGCTCGGTCTGTCAGGACAAGTGAGGCTGCGTTGTTCACCTGGTTTGATCAGTGAAAGCGATGGGGAGTTTGGAGCAGCTGCCTGATATGGTACCCCTCTATGTTACATATAAATGTGTGGAGCAGCGTCTGGATCACAGGCCAAGTCCTGCAGTGGTGTGAGAGAGATCTTTCTGCAGGAGTCATGAGTACTAAATCAGGGTAGCTCCTTGTCAGATGTTCCTTCTGAGGGAAAGATTTGTCTGGCTGTTTCAGTGGCTGCATGATTTGTGCCTGCGGGCTCTTACAAATCAAATCTAGGTACCAAATACTTGTATCCTCATCAGGGCCCCAACCAGCTGCACCAAATAGGCTAGCCTTGTAAGGCCTGGGTACCCAAAGACAGTGACTGATAGGTTTGGCCTGTACACAGTGCCCTACATAGCAGAAGTGTTAGGGTAATCAACCTGATCTCACCTGCCCTTGTGTCTTTCCCCTTAATAAATCAGATTTGTTGTTGCAAGGTATACCATTGAACTGCATGTTTGTACTGCCCTCTTGGGTATGGGTTATTGTATAATTGCATATTATTTTACAGGGGGTCCTCAGCACCAACTTGGCCATCCCAACCTGGGGGTAAGTATAAGTTGCAACGAGAGTGTGGGAATTGCTGGTGAGTCACTAGTGGAAGGAAAGGGGGGTTGCAATGACCCAGAGGGCTGTGACCAGGTCATACTTGACTGTTCCAACCCCGACCTCTGGGTGGAGGCACCCGCCATTGGATCCAGGCCCCTCAACCTGTTAACGGCAGAGCAGACAGGGGTAGTAGCCCTTGGGATCGCGCCCCCTTGGGTTACACCCCCAACATAACACCATTCTCCATATACAAGACACATTCTCCAGCTCTATCCTTGTTCTACCCCGTATCTGACCCCCCCAATATGCTGCCATTCTCCCTATATATTTTCCACTCTGTGGCACTTGCTCTCTCCCTTCCTCAATCTCTGCCCCACCTCATGCTCTCATTCCCAGTTATTCACATTACCTACTCTGTAGCACTTGCTATCTTCCCTCCTCAATATCTATCTACCCAAACTGCCACCATTCATCATAATTCACATTAGGTGCTCTGTGCCACTTGCTTCTATATCCAGCCCCCTTCCCCAATCTCTGCTCCCCACATCATGCTAACATTTTTGTTACACATTAGATGTTCTGCCACAGTTGCTCTCACCCTACCTGATATCTGCCCTCAATATGCAACCATTCACTGTCATTCACATTAGCCACTCTGCGGCACTTGCTTTCTATTCCTCCCCCCAGACATCTGCCCCCCAAAATGCCAGCATTGTCCCTACAAATTAGTCACTCTGCAGCACTTGCTCTTTCTCCTCCTCCTCCCTGATCTCTGCCCACCTATAAAATCCTGCTCCCATCACCATCATTCATGTTAGCTGCTCTTTGGCACTGGGTTGCTATCCATCCCCTCCCCCGTTTCTGCCCTCCAAGCATGCTAGCATTGTCCCTACTCATTAGCTGCTCTCCAGCACTTGCTTTCCCTCTCCCTCTCCCATCTCTGCCCCCGCTTATGTCACCATTCAACATCATTCCCATTAGCTACTCTGCAGCACTTGCTCTCCATCCCTCCCCAATCGCTGCCCCCTTCCCCAAGCCTGCTGCCATACACCATCATTCCCATTAGCCACTCTGCAACACTTGGTCTCTCTATGTCCCCTCCCCAATTTCTGCCCCAACATGCTAGCATTGTCCCTTCACATTAGCTGCTCTTCTGCACTTCCTCTCCACCTTCCCTGATCTCTGTTCCCCAGTATGCCACCATTCACCTTCATTTCCATTAGCAGTGCATGCTCTCCATCCCTCCTCACCCAAATCTCTGCCCCCCAACATGTCCATGTTCTCCCTATACATTAGCAGCTCTGTGGCAGTCCCCCCTCAATCTCTCTCCCCCTTGATGTTTGGCCCTCATATTTGCCATCATTGGTCATAATTCATACACATTAGCTTCTATGAGGCATTTGCTCTTTATCTCCCCCCTCCCCTCCCCAACCTTTGATCCCCCCCATGCTGCCATTGTCTGTATACATTACCTGTTACTTTCTATTGCTTGCTACTGTTGTTTGTACCATTTATAACACATTTCTACCACTTATATTCCTTTTCTCCTGTGCTGCTCTCAATACAGAGCCACCATATACTTGATGTCTTTTGGTACACCTCCTTTCATTTTTATCTACATTTCTCATGCTGCTCAAATTAACTTGTTCTCATCTGGTACATTTTCATATCAGTCTGTCTTAATTTTTTCTGTTTAACTATTCTGTTTCTATTTTTGGAAGAATGAGCATACCCTACATGTCTTTTATCCTACTATGAAAGCTAAACTAATCTTCCTCATGACTCCATCTGCAACCTGATCTATTTCACTATAAAGTTCAATAAACAAAGAAATAAATCAATAAGAGGTGCACATATTTCAGTTTCAAATTCTGTCCACCATATCGCACAACTAATCCTCTATCTCCTCCTCCCTCAGTCGTTATCTTCCCTAACGCTACTTGGTAACTACATTTGCCTTGAACTTGCATAAAAGTGGTCCAGAACAAAATTCAAACTATACACTGTTATTCTGCAAAACAAAATATGGCATTAGATCAAGGGCAATACTTTGAATTGACTGTGTACAGTTTTCATTCATTAATTAAAAATGTCCATATGTTTTTAAAGACTACTTTTTTTCACTCTTTACATAGGTATGTATATGTGTCCTCTGACCCCATCTATACTCTTCACGTTTTTTTATGTTGGTGCACTTGCACAGCCAACATAGTGGGACAGTGCAGCTTTAGAGGTGTAATCGCTGTTGGGCAAATGCAGGGCATGCACCAGTAGATGCGTCCCGCATTCCCACATCAGCCTGCATGCCGGCGCCACACCATGCATACATAATGGGGTGAGCACATCTAAGAAAAGGTCCACTGCAATCTAGGCAAAGCTCATCATATGCAGCGGTCCTTTTCTTGCCATGCTGACGCGTGTACATGTGGATCGGTCGAGCAGCTGCCTAATGTCTACCGACTTCCTGGGTGCCCAATCCCCTGTCAGTTAACCCCCATCTTTGTGTGCTGATGGGGAGCCCACTCCCGTCGGCATAACCCCCAATTATTGAATGCCGAGGGGGCCCAATCCCTCAGCTTGCACCCCCCGCTTTCTTTGTGGTGCTGGACGGGGTGCCCAATCCCCTGTCTGCATTACTTAAGTCCCCCGTGTTGTTCATGCTGACCAGGGTGCCCAGTCCCCTGTCAGCTACTGACACCCCCCCAAAACAGTTAGGTGGCATGCTGGGAGCCCACCACAGCATGCCAAATGCCCTGCAAAATGAAAACTGTCCCACAATGTTTTTTTCTGTGTTTTTTTTAACCTGTAAAACTAAAACGGTCCCTTGTAGTCTCGATGCCCCCCTCTCCCCATCTGCACCCACCCACTGCGCACCCTGCCTCCTCTCACCCCATACTTACCTGCAGAGTCTGGCGCTACAGTCTTCTGTGGACCGGGAGCACGTCTGCACTCTTCAAAGCTGACCGCGAACTGAAGAAATGCTGGTAAGCTGTACAATGGAATGAATAGGGATTTTTCAACTTTAATGCATATCTCTGGCATTTTTGGGATTTTGGCCCCAAATTTTCAGCACGGGGTTTTTGAGAACCCTTCTCATGAATTCTTGCACTGTCATGGTGTTATTTGGTCCAGAAAGGTGATTTTGCAGTCACTGCACGGAATCACCTTTTGGGACCGAGTAAACGGAATGACAGTGCCACTGTTCATGAGAGGGGCTCTCAAAAAGCATATGTTGCAAGTTTGGTGGGAAAAATCAAAAAAATTACTGTTTTACGAGCGTGCATAGCAACTGCGCAACACATGCTCATTAATTAGTGTATTCACACTGTTTTCATGCCAGATTCTCAGCACTGGCATTTTACCATACCTTCTTGTGAACCGTACAGCTATCATTTTTCACATCCTTGCCGAAATGTGTTTTTGCACTTCTGGCGCAGAATAGCGTGGTCGCTGTGTGAATCAATGTTCAGGACACATTACAAAAATGACAGTGATACTGTTCATGAGCAGAGGTTCTAAAATGCCTGTGTTGAAAATTTGGTGACAATACTCCATGAAATGACTGTTTTACAAGGTGCATAGCAACTGCGCAATGCACATTCGTAACCTAGTGCATTCGCAATATTTTTACCCCAGATTCTCAAATTGGCATTTTACTACACCTTCTTGTGAACTGTTCAGCTGTCATTTTTCACATCCTTGCCGAAATGTGTTTTCGCACTTTCGGTACACAATAGCGTGTTCGCTGTGCAAAATCAGTGTTCAGGACACATTACGAAAATGACAGTGACACTGTTCATGAGCAGAGGTCCTAAAATGCCTGTGTTGAAAATTTGGTGACAATACTCCGTAAAATGACTGTGTTACGAGCGTGCATTGCGCAGTTTGCACACACGCTCATACGTTCGCAAACTTCTAATATTCTCACTCCAGATTTTCTACAGTGCCATTGTTCTGCACCTTCTAATGAACAGTACAGCTGTCATTTTTCACATCCTGACCAAAATCTGTTTTTGCAGTTCTGACGCAGAATAGCGTGGTCACTGTGGAAAGTCCATGTTCGAGACATTTGATGAAAATGACAGTGACACTGTTCATTAGCAGATGCCCTAAAATGCGTATGTTGAAAATTTGGGAATGAAAGTCAATAAAATGAGTGTTTTATGAACGTGCATTGCACAGTTTGCACGCACACTCATGACTTTGTGAATCTGTAATACTTTCACTCCATCTGTTCATCACTGGCATTTTTCCATACCTCCTTATGAACATTGCAGCTGCCTGAAATGTGTTTTCGCACATCCGGCACAGAATTGCACAGCCACTGTGCAAAATCAGTTTTTGGGACAGTTTGAGGAAATGACAGTGACACTATTAGTGAGCAGAGATCCTAAAATGTCTATGTTGAAAATTTGGTGCTGAAACTCCATACAATGACTGTTGCAAGCATGCATTGCACAATTTCCATGCACCCTTGTAACTTCATCAATCTGCAATATTTTCATGCCACATTTTCACCACTGGCATTTGTGCATGTCTCCTTATCAACAATCCAGCTGCCATTTTTCGCGGCCTGCCCAAAACGTGTTTCCGTAGCTGTGGGGCACAATGGCATGCTCGTTGTGCAAAATCACCTTTTGAGACACATTCACAAAATCACAGCACTATGCATCTCTAGCAATGCCACTCCCACTGCGACAACATTTGGCATTGACAAATCCTTGTTTTTCTAGCCTAGTCTTCTCTATTTGAGCCTGAAATTTACATAAAAAAGGAATGGCATTCAGTGTGGCAACGTGAGTGAGATCACCTATTCTTTGCAGACTGCTCGCCCTGACTGGTCTTTTTCCCAGCAAAATGTAGTATTCTGATCACTGTGATGCTTTGTGAAGGAGTTCATATACAATATGATGATACATTTAAAAAAATACACTATTGTCTTAGACTGCTAGTGCTGCTTCTTGTTCACAGCATGACTGGAACTGTTAACACCCCTTCTTTCAAGAGCTCAGTGTCTCATGAGGACCAGATACTGGTGTAAAGGAACTAATAAAAACATGTTGTAACCAAGTCTACTAAATGAATACAGCACCAGATCCATTTTATATTATACTGATATTGTATCTGAACTCCTCCACAAAGCATCACAGTGAGCAGGACACAAAATAGTGCTGGGAAAAGACTGGTCACTGCAAGCGATCAGTTAAGAACATTTGAACTCATTTGTGCTGCCACAGTGAACATCGCTCCTTGTTTTATTGTTTGAATCCTCATTTTCAACATACAGTAGTTAATTTTTTAACCCTCCTCATTAACAGGGCAGGTGTCATTCTCAAATCCCCTTCAAAACCTGTTTTCGAGGTTGTTCCACAAAATCACATTTCTGATGGCATTTGATAAATGACACCTGTCATGTTCATATGCTAGGGTCATAAAATACTACTTGACATTTCAAGGACACAGTATAAGAAAACAACAATGTTATGTGCAAACCTCTTCATTTCTCGGTCATGACAATATCACTATAATACCTTAGGCCATGTGCCCAACAACTACACAGCAAATATAAGCAAGTAAACATTTGGCATTGACCAATGCTTGTTTGATGCTTGCATCTTTCTACAGTCAGCAGTTAATTTAACTACCAGAAAATTTGCAGTAATGAAGCAAAATCAGACTGCCAAACTATCAAGGACCAGATAGTTAAAGGAATGCGCCGGGCACAAACTGCAACACATTTGCACCCAGCTGCAGTATTTACAACTGCAGTTAGCGCCGGTGCAACATGATAGCACCACAGCTAAAAAATAATGTATGCAGGGGAGTGAGAGGCAAGGCCATAAATACCCGTGCACTGGGATATTCAAAAGAATAGCGCCGCGTTGCAGTGGCTAGTGCGATCTATAGCGTAGCATAAAATACCTCCCCTGAAAAACATGTCTAAACTCGGGGCAAAATAAGGATGAGGGGGTGTGGACTCAGCAGCCCCAGAGTGCCTGATCATGGCTGGGGGGGGCCACTAGACTACCAGGGTAAGGACAGCATATGTTATTACATGTTACAGCAATCAGGGATTGGGTTTGCAGGGGGGCCACTAGACTACCAGGGAATATGATAGGTTTACTGTTACACAACCATGGAATCTGGGATCGGGGCTAGGGGGCACTTGACTAGTAGGGATAATATATGTCATACTTTTACAGGACTGTGGACTCGTGATTGAGGATGTGGGGGGTGGACTTGCATCAGGCACTCTGGGGCTGCTGAGTCCACGCCCCCCCCCATCCTTATTTTGCCCCAAGTTTAGACATGACAATTTCCCTTCTTTTTGAGAATGATAATGAGAAATAGTGAATGTAATGCAGCGGCAGGAGCGCGGGGCCTGCAGGGCCCCACGCTCCCGCCACGTGATGTCTTGTCACATAGTAACATTGTGCCCGCAAATGCAAATCGTAATGTGCATGGTGACACAAAGTGAAACAGAAAGAGAAACAGTACTGTAGACAGAAATGTTAGAAACACCGCAAACACAAATGAAAACGCAAAGGGTAACGCACATGGTGGCATAGACGTGAACGGTAAGTGAAATGGGTACAGAACCGCAAGCGGATACGTAATGGTAACAGTAATGTAAGTGCACAGGCTGGTTTTCCCCAAAAGCTGCATAGAGAAAGACAGTGAGTACAAAGAATGTATGCAAAATAATGACTCTCGCAACAGAAAATGAGGACTTGGAATAGTAAATTGCTTATATCTCAGGAACCTTACCACATAGAAAAAAAATTAAAAAGTCATATGAATTATCACTTTCCTGGCTAATTCTTAACTTCACCCATGTTGGGGGGCTAAGCATTTTTCCAACGAAAAGTCTGTATCTTGCACCATTTCCGAGATACGGGCCCTGAAAGGCGCAGTGAATGCCGTAATGCTATCCTATGAGAAAAAAACAGAAGTTCAGAGTGCCATAACTTTGCCTCCCTGTAATACTGTTTCACCAAACCACTGAAAGGCACATCTGTGGGATGTTGGCTGTGTTCCCTACAAATTTTAGCTCAAAAGACCAAACCGTTATTTTGCAGTAGGGCGCCAAACGATTGCTGCAATGCGTCGTACGCCATAATGTTATCCTATGGGAAAAAGTGTCAACTTTGGAGTACCGTAACTTTGCTTCTGTGTAACATTTTTTTAACAAGACACTGAAAGGCACATCTGTGGGATGTCAGCTGCATTCCCTCCAAATTTCAGCCCAAAACTCCAAACTGTTCTTTTGCAGCGGGGTGCCAAAGAACTGCTGTTATTTTCCCACAGCCCTGAAAAGTACTGTCACAATTTGTGAAAGCTTTCGCAAATTCATTCGACAGTGTCGCAAGTGCGAAAGCACTTTGCGAAAGTACTTTTTCCAGAAATATGAAAAACATATTTCAAACAACATGAAGTCTTGCTATATTATGACATATGCAGTGATTCCCAACCTTCGAACTGCTCCGGAGGTGAAAGAGTTAACTTTCCATGCCAGGCATGGAACTTTGAGCTCGAGCTCGGTTGAAAACTCTGTCTGTTGTTCTTCAAACTCAAACTGTCAGATTCTTTACTCCACCTCACTGAACAATCGCTCCGGAGATTTCTCCATCTGCTCAGTTCATTTTGTCAGTTAAAGTATTAATTTTTTGGTTTTTTAACCGAATTTAAACTGCAACCAGTCGGTTCAAGCTCTGTCTGTGGTATTTGTAAGTACTAGACAGGTTTTACATTTACTTTCTGTGAGGAACTTGTAAACGGTTTATCGGTTCGGTTTGAACCGATCAGGTTGTTTTAAATACATTAATCTGTCTTTTAGAGTGCGGTTCCCAGTTCTTATCGGTTCTAAAAAAAATGGATTTCATTACGGTTTTTTCCACGACCCATGACACGGTTGGGAACCGATAAGAGAGTCTTGCTTGGCAGATTGCCATAAACGGGCAAGTTTTGGTTAGGCTGGCACTATGTCTGAGAAACCCAAAAGAAAAACCCGGCCCACTGGGTTTCAACACTGCAGTGTCTGTGGGGAAGTCTTTGCTAAGGCTGACCCCCCACACCACCTGTGTTTATTGTTTGGGGTTTGACCACCTCAATGCAGACTGCCAGATTTGCAAAAATTTTCCTGCAGCTACCCTGGAAAAGAGAGTTGGTAGGCTCAGGGAAAGGGAGGCCAAAAAGTCCACTGAACCGGATGGCCAGCCCAGTTCGGTTGAAACCGAACCAGAGGGAGTGCCCTCTGACCAGGGCGAGACTTCCTCGGGCAAAAGTAGAGCCAACTCGGAGGAGGCGGTTCCAGCAAAAAGGACTAGGAAATCAGCTGGTGTGGAGCCAAAACTTCCCTCTCCAACCGCTGAAGAGATAGCCAAAGCGATTAAAATTGTCCAGTCGCTTTCCCCGGTTCCGACCGAACCGGCACCATCAGGTAAGCGTACGGTTCGGTCGGGTTCCACCGGTTCAAGAGTATGATTTAGAGGAATTTTATGAACCGGAGGAGGGGAAGAGGAGTATGAGGAGAGTGAATGTGGATTTGAAAGTCTGGATGTGCCCATTGAACTGGACATCTCCCCAGACAGACCTTCAGGAGTGTCTCCTCCAGGCTTCTGAGTCCCCTTCTCATTTTATGTTTTATAAAAAGTGGCTGAAACCTCCAGCTCCCTATGGAGGAAGCTGTGGATGATCAAGAGGAGCCTGACTATGTAGAAATGATGGATATCCCAGAGTCTAGAGACTGTCTATTCCTTTGCATAAATCTTTTGGGAAACAGACAGTAAAAATTAAAAACTCTCACACTATACCTCCTGTGGATAAGATAATGGACAAGAGGTACACATTGTCAGGCTCTGATACGGAGTTCCTTACACAACAATGCAGCCATGTTGGGGTAGTGCAGGCTGCAGCCTGTGACAAGGCAAGTATTCCCTTGGCTTCACACCCCCTGACAAGAACTCCAGGAGGATTAATGCCATGGCAAAGAAACAGTACATGGCAGCATCCCTGGGACTCAGACAGGCAAATTATATGGCTTATGTTGCTAGATACCAGAAATCCAGATGGGACACTGTTATGGCTCTAGCAAAGCAGGTCCCTGGCCAGCTTGCCAAGGAGCTGGAGCAGGTGGCTGCTGATGGTATTGAGGCATCTAAGGTGCAATTTCATGCTGCAGTGGACTCTAATGATGTGTCATCAAGAGTCATGGCTACATCTGTGGCTCTTTGCAGAATGGCTTGGCTCAGATGTACTAGCCTGTTGCAGGAAACCCAGACTAAGGCCATGGATTTTCCTGTTGTGGGTAACTCTCTGTTTGGGGAGCAGACAGAGAATTACATGAAGAAAATGGATGAGTATAGAACCACCTATAGGAGTGCACAGGCCAAGGAAAGGCAGGCCACTCCTCAAAGGCAGCCTTCCAGGGGCAGGCCTTTTCATAGGCCTTTTTACCAAGCCCAGGCCTCCTCTTCAGCTTATGCCCAGAGGGGGTTCTTTAGAGGGAAAGGCAGACAGGGTACAAGCAGACTTGCTTCCAATCCTCAGCCTAAAGCCCCTGCCAAGCAGACACCCTGATGGGGTGGCCAGGGTCGATTCTCCACTACCTGTAGGGGGCAGGCTGGCTTACTTTGTCCAGGACCGGAAGTCTCTAACATCAGACAAGTGGGTCCTGGAAGTAGTAAGCCAGGGACTGTTCTCAGCTTCAAAAATTTCCAAAGATGAGAACCAGATCCTTCCACCTGCAAATCCATCAGAGGCACTTGCCCTAGAGGCAGAGTTTTCACCCTCCTGGCTCTCAGAGCCGTGGAAAGGTTCCACCCATACACCAGGGCAAAGGGTTGTACTCCAGGTACTTCCTTACCCCAAAAAATACAGGAGAATGGCGGCCGATCCTGGATCTCAGATACCTAAACAAGCACCTTTTAAAACCAAAATTCAAAATGGTGACTCTGGGAATTATTTTACCCTCTCTAAGGCCAGGGGACTGGCTAGCGTCCCTGGACCTCAAGGATGCCTACTTCCATATTCTCATCAGAAGCTCCCATTGAAAGTACCTCAGATTCGAACTGCCCTCAGGCCATTACCAGTTCAGAGCAATGCCCTTCGGCCTCACCTCTGCCCCAAGGGTATTCACAAAATGCCTGGCAGTAGCAGTTGCCCACCTAAGAAGGCAAAAAATTGCCATCTTTCCTTACCTGGATGACTGGCTCATAGTAGGCCAGTCTCCAGACCAAGTCAAGTTACATCTTCAGGTAACTCAGCAACTGCTTATCTCTCTAGGTTTCCTTCTCAATCTTCCAAAGTCAGTTCTAGAGCCTGTCCAGCTTCTCACCTTCATAGGCGCAGAACTGAACACAGAGGAAGCCTGAGCCTTCCTTCCTTTGGAAAGGGCAAGGACCCTGGTCTCTCTGGCCTCCTCTTTCACCCTGCAGGTCTCTCGACCAGCATGGCACTTTCTACAGCTCCTGGGGCACATGGCTGCTTCTACAGCAGTAGTGCAGGGACTAAGATTCCAGATGAGGGGCATCCAGTTCCATTTGAGAGCCTTTTGGTCTCAAAGGAGAGACCCTCTAACCAAACTGATCCCAGTGACTCGAACCCTGATCCAAGTCCTTCAGTGGTGGCAGGACCAGAGCAATCTGAGACAGGGGGTCCCTTTTGGCCCTCAGTCTTACTCCTTAATCCTTACTACAGATGCATCCCTCTTGGGGTGGGGAGCTCACATGGGCGACCTCACTACCCAGGGATTGTGGTCCCCTCAGGAATCTCTGCTCCATATCAATCTGTTGGAACTCAGAGCAGTTTTTCTAGCACTTCAAGCTTTTTTCAAATCTGTTCAGAACAAAGTTATTCAGGTCAGAACAGACAATACCACCACAATGTAGTACATCAACAAGCAAAGGGGCACTGGGTCTATGGCCTTGTGCACCAAAGCAATGAAGTTGTGGTCTCTGGCTTACTCACTGAACACCTCCCTTATGGCAGTTCACCTCCCAGGCAAAGACAATGTCCTGGCAGATGCTCTCAGCAGGATTTCCCAGGGCCATCACGAATGGTCACTGGATCCCCTGGTACTGGAGGTAGTATTTGCCAGATGGGGCACCCCGCAGGTAAATCTTTTTGCAGCCCCAGACAATCACCAACTTCCCCTTTTTTGCTGCAGGCCCCCAGTATTGGGCTCAGTCCCTCTGGATGCCTTTCTTCTCATTTGGGAAGGGAAGTTTCTCTATGCCTTCCACCCCCCTTCCCTCTTCTGTTCAATGTGCTAGTCAGAATCAGATCTCAACCCTGCAAGATGATCTTGATTGCTCCAGATTGGGCCAGACAGCCTTGGTACCCACTCCTTCTGTCCTTAGCAGTCCACCTTCCCCTGTGTCTTCTCAGGAATCACAACCTGTTAACCTGTGCTCAGGGGAGAGTTTGGTACTCGAACCTCAAATCTCTCAATCTCAAGGCCTGGCTCTTGAAGAGTTAGAGTTTGCTGACCTACACCTCTCCCAAGGTGTAATGGATATCCTGAAGGCTTCTCGGAAGCCTTCCACCAGGGCTACTTATAATTCCAAATGGAAGAGATTTTCCATATGGTGCTCTGGAAAGCATATTTCCCCAGAATCTGCTGACTTACCCGCAGTCCTGGATTATATGGTCCATTTAAATACTTTGGGGCTGAGACCAGCTACCCTAAAAGTGCACCTGGCAGCCAAGTCTGCTTTCTTATCAGCAGGCAAGCCCTCTTCTCTTTCAGCTCATCCTGTATTCTCCAAGTTTTTCAAAGGGTTGCTTCACACCAACCCTCCATTCAGGGACCCTGCCCCTGCCTGGGATCTTAATATTTGCATTGCCCAGCTTATGCAACCCCCCTTTGAGCCTTTGTCTTCAGCAGAGCTGAAGTACTTGACTTGGAAAACTGTGTTCTTGGTAGCCATCACTTCTGCCAGACGCATAAGTGAATTACAAGTATTGTCAGTGGAGCCTGATTTTATCTCCTTTCATAGAGATAAGGTGGTACTCAGGACTAACAGGAAGTTCTTGCCTAAGGTGGTTTCAGATTTCCACCTTAATCAATCTATGTCTCTCCCTGTGTACTTCACTGACCATTCCTCCTCTGGCGAAAGGAGACTGCACAGTTTAGATGTCAAAAGAGCCCTTAGTTACTACATAGAATGTACCAAGGGTCACAGGTTTGACTCCCTCCAACTGTTCCTCACTTATGGTGAGGTAAGTAAAGGGAAACCTGCCACTAAAAGATCCATTGCCAGGTGGATTGTCTCTTGTATCCCATTTTGCTATGAAAAACTGGGTAAGGTTCCTCCCTCAGGCCTGAGGGCTCACTCTACCAGAGGTACAGCTGCATCTCTGGCTGCTGCCAGGGACATCCCTATCCTAGAGATATGACAAGCAGCTACCTGGAAAACAGTTCACACTTTTACCAAGCATTACTCCCTGGACATCCAGGCTAGGAGAGATGCTCGGTTTGACACAGCTGTGCTTCAGAGCCTATTTCCTAAGTAGGTTCTGTCCCTCCTCCATGGAGGTACTGCTGTGTAGTCTGCATATGCCATAATATAGCAAGACTTCATGTTGTTTGAAGAAAAAATTACTCACCTTAGTAATGTTGTTTCTTCTAATGGAGTCTCTTATATTATGACCTCCCTGCCTGCCCCTCTCAGAACCTCTGCTTTTGGGATGTGGGTGGGCAGTGCAGTGTTGGCACTTAGTAGATGCCCACCTTGTTTTTCACCCTCCTTTTTGGGGTGACCGGTGTTGTGTTTTCTATTTTTGGGTCTCCTGACTTGAGTCTTTGTTTTGGGACAAAAATGTGTTCTTATATTTAGTAGCCAGTTGGCTAGTGTAGGTTTACAGCTTCCACACAGAACCTTAGTGAGTTTAGCTCATAAAGATCTGACAGTTTGAGTTTGAAGAACAACAGACAGAGTTTTCAACCGAGCTCGAGCTCAAAGTTCCATGCCTGGCATGGAAAGTTAACTCTTTCACCTCCTGAGCAGTTCGAAGGTTCGGACTCACTGCATATGTCATAATATAGCAAGACTCCATTAGAAGAAACAACATTACTAAGGTGAGTAATTTTTTCTTCTGGGGTGTTTTACCCCAAAATAAAGACATGGCTAGCATCCTCAGGGTCTGACTAGGTGAAAACAAAAAGAATTAGGTTGCTAGATGGTCCCAGATTTAAATGCCAAGCATTTTCTGATCACCAACTGAAAACAAAATGGTGGATTTGCGACAGTAAAAGGGCCACTTGTGAAAGTAAAAACTGCATTTTTTTTGTTAACTCTTCCCATTGATTTGTAATGGGAACTTGTTTTTTGAGTAACTTTTGAACTGTTTAATTTTTTTTCACAAATTCTTTGAAAGGCACATTGGGGACCCTGGCTGCGTGTTCCCTTAAGATTTTGGACCGGTCGCGCAAACCGTGCGACCTGTAGGTGCGACCGTAGAATTCCAAAAAAGCGTAAATGCACGTGCAGATCATGCTTAATAACTCCGTAGCTGTATATCTGACTGGTACGAAACTTGGCATATCCCAAGGCGTATGGGTCTTGATCGTGTATTCCAAATTTCAGGCAAATCCATTGAACAGTTGCAAAGTTATTAAGGTGCAAAATATTGGGTTTAACATGAAAATGGCTCCTCAACCCTAACTATGGTAGCACTACCATGCTACCATAATATATATATATATACATATATACACACACATATATATGTGTATGTATGTATGTATATATATATATATATATATATACACAGCATCCCCAGTGCCCCGTGCCCAGTGCCCCCCAACCCGATCCCTGAGTAGTGTGGACAGTGGACATAGCCAAACACACTACTATCTCTGGTAGTCTAGTGGTCCCCCCCAACCCATGCTCAAACACACATTGAAAACAAAGCAGTCCCATATCCTGGTAGTCTGGTGTCTTCCTCCAGCCACGATCCCTGACACATGAAATAGTAATAGCAGTCCCAAACCCTGGTAGTCTAGTGGTCCTCCCCCAGCCATGATTGCACACACATGGAACAATAGTAGCAGTCCCATACCCCAGTAGTCTAGTGCCCCCCACCCCCAGCCATGATCCCTGACACATGTAATCGTAATAACAGTCCCAAACCCTGGTACTCTAGTGGTCCCCCACCCCAGCCATGATCCCCGACACATGTAATATTAATAGCAGCCCCTTTCTCATGCTGTCAGAGTGGCTCAGTTGGTAGCACACCAGTCTCTGTACCAGAAGGTTGTGGGTTCTCGTTCCACACTGGGATTGGACTTGCACTTATAAATTTCTGGCATCTGAGTGCAGTATTGGGGGGTGCTGTACTGCTGGGGTGTGCCATCCTTCGGATGAGACATTAAACCGAGGTCCCTTCTGCCCATCCTGGTATTGTCCTGGTGGGTGTCCAGGTGGAAGTAAAAGAACCCAGGGCACTCTTCTCAAAAGAGCAGGCAACATTCCTGGTGTCCTGGCCAACATTCTCCTTCCCATAAACTGGTTCATGCAATTATTCAGGCTGTGTGTGGGTGATGATGTGCGATATGGCTGCCACCACACATTCGGTCACTTCACTACCAGTCTAGCATTGCTTGTAAAGCGCTTTGGGATACTGTGTATGAAAAGTGCTATATAAATGCTGATTCTTCTTCTTCTTCAAGTGTTCCACCCCAACCTCGATCCCTGATCGCCCACACATGTAAAATCATGACCATTCCCTTTCCTAAGTAGTCAAGTGTCCCCGATCACCCACACATGTAGATAGTAAATCCCCACTAATGGCAGAGTAGTCCAGCCTCACCCCAGCCCTGATCCCCTGCAGGAAAAATTCACATTTTTCCTGGTGGTCCAGTGGACTGCTGCAGCCCCGATCCCCCATAAATTGCAAGTCCCACATATCTGGTGGCTAGTGGACCCCCTACCCTGCAGTGCCTACCACCCCACTCCCTCCCCATCCTGTAACTGAGCTGGTGACTGGCTCAGCCCAACACTCAGATCTGCAGCCAGCCACTGACTGAGCTCTGAATGAGCACATACTGGTCACTACTTGGGAAAGGGAATGGTCATGATTTTACATGTGTGGGCAATCGGGGATGGGGTGGAATACTTGTCTACATGGGAAAGGGACTGCTTTCAATATGCTATTACTTTTACATGTGTCAGGATCATGGCTTGGGGGGAACCACTAGACTACTAGTGTTTGGGACTGCCATTACTATTACATGTGTCGGGGATTGTGGCTGGGGGGCCACTAGACTACCAGGGTATGGGACAACTACTATTGTTCCATGTTTATGCAGTCATGGCTGGGGGAGGACCACTAGACTACCAGGGTATGGGACTGCTATTTTGTTTTCCATGTGTGTGCGAGCGTGGCTTGGGGGGGGACCACTAGACTACCAGGGATAGTAGTGTGTTTGGCTATGTCCACAGTATTCAGGGATCAGCTTGGGTGGGCAGTGGGCACCGGGCACCAGAGATGCTCTGTGTATGTATATATATATATAAATATATGTTTATGTGTGTATAAATATATATATATATATATATATACACACACACACACATACATATGTATGTATATACCACACAACATGTATGTAGGATCGGGGGATCGGAGTCAGAGGGGCACTGGACCACCTTACAGACATGCATGCACACCAGCATCAGTGCATGCAGACTGGGGCAGGTCACTCATGCAGTCATGGCCTGTAAGTGCAGCACCCACACATTCTCCAGAGACCATACATGAACCCACACTAAGGCATCCATGGAGGGGACAACAGTTCTTCAAGTACATCAGGCTCTGTTTCTGTTTGTTCCCCTGGCCTGGGGCTTATACTTCCCCTGGATTTTCCAGGTTTTCCTGTTCTCAGCAGGGTACACTGAGCCGTACCTCTCAACTGTCCCTGATTATGCAGGATGTCCCTCATTGTACCCCTCACAATTGCTCTCTCCTATAATTGTCCCTCAGGGACATGGTACTGTTCACACAGAGACTGTGCTGTTCATTCAAACTTTCATGCATAATATTCTCTGATTCTGACTCACAAAAAACCTTTCTAGAGGTATACATAGTGCTTTCCACTGTGTTCTGAGCATCTATCCCCATGTTTGCATGTGTCTTCCTCAGTATGGGGCTCAGTGTGCCTCATTGTCCCTCATTATAAGCATCTCTGTCCCTCATTTCAGAGATGAAGGGTTGAGAGGTATGAACTGTGTAAGCCTGCCAACAACCATTGCCTGCAGCTACCAAACTGTTGCTCAGGTCTGGCATACAGGTGGAGCTGTTTGCACACCCTGGACTGCAGCTTCAGACCTGTAGTTCCATTCTGACATACAGGTGGAGCTGTGTGCAACATGTATTAATGTTGGGCAAACTACATGGTAATATATGCAAAGCAGGCCAAGATGAGATGCCAATGTGACTGTTTGCACGTGGATTGCCTAAGTAGGCTAATTTACATAGGGGCTTTGAATATAGGAAAATTCTGCCCTGTTCAAATGTGTTTGTACCGTGCTAATGTGTTAGCACTGTGAAAACGAGTTAGCCCCAGGTAAACCTCTGAAAAGCACAGTGCAGTTCTACAGTGTGTGGCCTACAATGTTGTTTGCTGTTGTTGTACAACACTTCATTGCTATCACACACATTGTCCACCTACTGCGAATCTGCCTTACTCCAACTCTGTGTGCTCTGGGCTGCTGTGGCTATTTGGCCTTCCCAGTTGCTATATTCAGAGCTGTCTTATTTACCGGGCTATTTCTGCACTGCCCTCTCAGCCCTGTTTGCACAGCTTCATTTGCACGCTATATTCAACTGATTTAGCCCTAGGGCTATTCCTTTGAATATAGCATGCAAATGAATTAAGCTAATTTTGCACACCGGGCAGTGCTAATTTTGCCCCAAGGCTGAGTTTTGAATATTGGGCCCCAAGTGCTCAATCTGATTATATTTCATTACTTGCATCCGCTTAGTTGGATGGTATTGCACACTAATTTAATTAGGTAATTTTTTTTTTGCATTAAACTGTCAGCATACATCCACATAGATCTAGTGAACACTTACATTTTTAAATATAAACATTGCACAGCAAATTAACTTACTGTGTACTAAAGAAAAAACACACACCTTTTTGGATATTTGTCAAACTTCAGCATAATTATGAAACTGATGAGTTGACAGACTGATAAAAATCTGTTTTTTTTTGTGGTTTTGGTTTTTGGAGGGGTTCTGGGCATCGATCAAGGTTTGAATATGAGATGGGACTTTTTTTTCAAGTTACTTATCATTTGTATTGCACATTTTCAAACCATAAAAACAGACAATTACCAATACACATAAGGCACCAACAGTTCAATGTTTGGGGACTAGCAATGGGGTATTAGTGCTTGTGTAACTTGTAGTACTTTTTGTGGCTTTACTCTATTCCCACCCTTGAGTAGTAGGTGTGTAATAGGAATTTGTAGGAAATAGAAGGCCCAAGAACAAGGGTGAAAAGAGCGCCAGAGAAGGAGGAGGAGGAGGGGATAGAGGTGGATGAAAAAAAAACACCCTAAGCAAGGAGGTGTCTGAATGGTGGGTTTAAGTAGAGGTTATGGGAGGAGCTAGTCCCCACATTGAACCTTGGGCTTAAGCCCTCCCATTCAATGTTTGGGGAATAGCGAAGGGGTATTAGTGCTTATGTAACTTATGGTACTTTTTCTGGCTTTACTGTATTCCCACCCTTGAGTAGTAGGTACAGTATGTAAGTAGGAATTTGTAGGGAATAGAGGCCCACAAAGATACCTCCTCCCACTCACAGAGAGTATGGCCGCTAGAACTCAGGAGAGGGGAAAAAAACCCAGGTGGCAGAAACCTCTGAGGACCAATGACTATTGTTCTGCCCATCCTCTGGGAATACTAAGAGATGATGAACCTAGGTTCTATCAACCATAAGCTAATTTTTCAACGAAGGTGAGCTGCTTGGAGAGATGATGGTCCATCTTTGAATCCATGGATGATGTATTTTGGAAGAATGATACTGAGGTTGAAGAAGTAGGTCTATTCTGAAGGAGCATCAGAATCCTGAGAGAGGAGCAGTTCCAGTCAAAATAGAAGGCAAATGAATTCCAGGTTTCCAAGGTGATAATGGGTGATTGTCCAAAAGGATTACAGGGACAAATGAGTGGGAAGAGCATGATTTGATAAATATGCTACCAGACTGAGTGGTGAGAAATGTGATAGTTTATGAAGTCATAGGTGAACAATCCAACTTGTAGAAGGTTTGACATTCACGATAGAGTCTGGAGGAGAGGAGTTAAGTGGTGAGCAATACGTTGCAATGTATGCATCAATGAAACAGATGAAGGAGTCGAACAGAGTCTATGCAGTAATGACATAAGTGATTTTTAGATCAATGAGAGAAGATTGGTATATGCAGTCCAGTTGGTAACTGAATATATACAGAATGATTGGAAGTTCAGTACGAGGAATTCAATAGCTGATTTGGGTATTGATGTCATAATTATACCTCTATAGGCTCTTGCTGATCTGCTGGTTGAAGTAAATATGGATATTTCTGTGGTGCAATTACTCATGATATACACTGAGGTGGCCATGGCTGTTTAGCTTTACAGGTAATCCAATGTCTAAATACTTTTGGGAAGCCCAAAAGCGGGTATATGAAAGAGTCTATAGGCTGAGGTGGCAGTGGAGTTGAGAGTAGTGTAGAACGCCAGGGGTGCCTAGTGCTATAGTCGATCATGGATTTGTTGGGAGGCAAGACTGGGATAGTGAAACTGCCATATGGGTTGTGGATGTTTGGAATGAGAATCAGTGGAAGCCTTTTCTCAGTAAAAGTCTCACTGGAGGGAGTAATGGATATAAATCATGAAGGATGAACTAGAAGGACCACTGTATGGGCAGATGACTTGACTGTTGGTAATAAGATGAAGGAATGTAGATGATTGCATAACGTATGGTGACATGCAGGAGCTAGAAAACAGTGGTTTGGATAGAATGTCATTAGTAAGGCAGCTAGGCACAGGAGATCCAATGATGGAAGTTCTGGGAAGGTAGCTGTGAAGGTGTTGGGATAACCAATGGTTATTGAGAAAGTAGGAGTCAAGTAACATGATCAACAGAGTCAATGCTGGTAGGAGAGGCTGCAGAAAGGTAAAACGGATGATGTCAGTAGTTCTATGAGGTATCTTGTGGTTCCCGTTATCCGTAGCAGCGATGATGGTTACAGAGTCAGTGCATGATGGAAGGAATTAGGTAATTTTCCATGTACAAAGATATCATGTGAGAAGTGGTAGATAGAGAAGCCATAGTGCTTGAATGGACAGGATGTGTAGGGAGTATCCAGTAGAGTCGGATGAGATCTTTCTATAGTCCAGTTGAAAGGTATTCCAGGACTGATCCTGGGGAGATGATTGGGGTAGTATTGATAACTCTAAGGTGACGTAAGAGTCCATGAGGCTATGTTGTTCAAGGGACATTTGCTAGAAGTAGTTTTCTTCAGGTGAAATGAGCAAGTGCTCCATCGAGTAGTGGATGGAAGCTGTTAGGATGACCAAGACCAGAGTATGAAATAGATGAAAGGGAGGAGTAGTTAACTGGGTAGGAATAGTGGCCAGTGATAAGTATAAAATCCCCAAAAGAGCCACAGCCTATGGGAAGGAGCCCCGAGCCACCAAGGTGGCGATGAGAAGGCAACTATCCAAGGATGGATGGAAAGTTCAGAGTGGATCTCAATAGACAGGAGAAAGGAGTCCAGGAAGAAGATGGCATAGTCCAAGCCATACTGATATCGCAGGTATGGGAAGGAATAGGACCTGGGTCAGCTCCTCAGCAAACTGAATCAGAAAGTGGGAAGGCTGCAGCAGGCTATGAGAGGATGATCTATGGAAGACCAAGGAGAGAAGCCAAGTGCCAAGTGCAACAAAGTCGAGATGCAAGAGTCCTTCATCTGAAGAAGATGGCAAACAAAAAGTGCAGAGGACAGAAGGTACTACAGAGAAGAGGCATGAGATTTCCACTTCCAGAGGAGAAGGGTGACCAGCAGCAAGGAAGTCCATGAGGCAGTCGACCAGGATTGAGGTAGAGACTGAACAAGCTGGCATAGTCCAAACTGAGAGTGAAAGGAGGCCAAGGCATGGTCTAGTACAATGAGTCCATGGAAGTGCAAGATGGAGACTGGTAAGGAAGGATGTAGAAGGCAATCAAGGTATAGGGGTCCCATTCCTGAAGGGAAGCATCAACTGGGTATCAGGTAGAGAATGCATAAGGATAAAACAGTCTTTTGCAGATGCAGGCTCCCAACCCAGGTAGTCGAGGTGAGATGACCTGGACACAACACACCAGATAATGTATGATGGTGAAGGCAAAGGGGTAAAGTGGTTCCATTCCCGGAGTGAAGCAGCAACTGGTAGTCTGGTAGAGAATGCATAAGGCTGAAACAGTTGATTGCAGATATGAGTTTTCATCCCTGGCAGTCAGAGAGGGATGATCTTCATTCGATACCACTAGGCAGAGATATGAGGTTGGAGGCAAATAGAGTAAAGAGGTCCCATTCCTAAAGGGAAGTGGCAGCTGGGTATCAGGTAGAGAATGTATTGAAACAGTGGATTCAAATAAACAGGCTACCATCCCTGGTAGTCAGTGTGACATGACCTTCATTTGATGCCATCAGGCAGAGGTAGGAGGTGGAAGCAAATGGGGTATAGATGTCCCGTTCCCGAAAGGAAGCGGTAACCCTTATCAGGTAGAGACTGCAGATGGTGGAAACAGCTGAATGCAGACTCAGGCTCCCAGTCATGGTAGTCAGTGTGATATGACCTTAACTCAAGGCTGCCAGACATAGGTAGGATGGCAAAGGCAAGTGAGGAAACGGTCCCGTTCTTGAAGAGAAGTGGCAACCGGATATCAGGCAGAGAATGCGTAAGGTTGAAACTGTCAAACGTAGACTCGGGCACCCATCTCTGACAGTCGAGGTGAGATGATCTTGACTTCAGGCAGCTAAACATAGGTAGGATGATGAAGGCATGTGGGGCAAAGAGGTCCCGCTCCCGAAGGGAAGTAGCAACTGGCATCAGCTAGAGAATGCATGGTATGACACAGTAGATTGCAGACATGGCTCCCATCCCTGGCAGTCGGGGCAAGTTAACCTTCACTTGATGCCGCCAGGCAGAGTTAGAGATGGAGGATATCAGGTAGTAGTGATTGGAACTTAATCCCATCCCTGGTAGACAGGGGAAGCCTACCTTCACTCAGCACCTCAGAAGGTGTGAGTTAGGGATGGAGTCTTGAGTACTTCTGGTATGGACTGGCACAAAGCACAGAATGCTGCTGTAGAAAGAGAGTATATTAGGAAACTGAATTGCAGACAGGCATGATGAGCAAAACATAGATATGGAAGACATATGGAGGAAAGATAGGAAAGGTCAGCACACAAACAGGCAGTGATATGTAGAAGAGAGGGATTGGCTATGGAAGCAATAATGATGGAGGCAGAGGAGGACCCCACTGTAGATGGATGAGGTCATAGGTAGCGGGGTGGTAAAGTGAGAGCAACCAAAGGGATGGAAGAGTAGGAGCACCCCCTCCAGTAATGTCCTAAGTCAGGAGCTGCAGCTCAAGTTTTCTTTCGACATGACAGTTCCCACCAGCACCCAGCTAATTGAGGGAATTGACAGAAAATTCAGAGGCAGAAATACAGCTTTAATTCAGGCGCAGAAAATGTCTGTGTAGGTAGTACTTACATACAGAGAGTCACAACATGCTAATCATGAGACAGAAGCCAACAGAAGGAGCAGGGTAACTGTGGAAGGCCATGGAGGAAGGAGGCCAGCGTTAATGACCCCGTGGCTGCTGGTGGGGTCCATGTGCAGAGAAGTGCCTGGGGAGAATGAAAGTACTGAACTGCCGTGGAGCAGACAGCGCACCTATAGTGCCAAAGGGGAAGATAGGAGCTGAGGAGGAAATAGGAGCTGCCTAGAGGGGACTGACAGGAAGTGGGTGTGTTTCCAGAGGGGCATGGGAGGCAAGTCTCAGGGAATGTAGAGGAAGGCACTAGGAGATGTTCGAGGAGCCGCTGCACAACAGGAGGTGACCGAAGGCGGGTGGAGAAGTCCAAAAGAAAGAAACAGGGAGAATCCAGGAACAAGTGGGAGACAGAGGTGAGTGGGGGACAGGAGCAGGGAGCAGAGTGGACCATGGAGCAGAGGACCAACCAGGACATGGAGCAAAAAGGCAGGCAAGTAACACAAATGGGAGAAAGGAGGAAGACAACAAGGACTGAAGGGGAGACACAGGAGAGAGGGGAGGAACAAACCAGACAGCAGCGGCAGCAGGTCGAAGAAGAAAGAAAGCACAGCCACACAAACCACTCAGGGAGCTCAGGGAAAGAAACACACCCTAAGCAAGGAGATGTGTGAGTGGTGGGTTTAAGCAGAGGTTGTATAAGGAGCTATTCCCCACATTGAACCTCAGACTAAAGCCCTCCAAAAGTAAGGACAGATATGTATGAAAACAGTTCATATCCTACTACTATAATACAAGTGACATACACTAGCTTACTTGGATATGTCAGAGAAAGACCATATCGACCAAGAATCCTTAAATAAGGGTCCTTTCGCACTCTAATTTCACCAGGCCCAAGGGAGGGGAGCAGTGAAGTGGATAAATGCATAAGGCTAGCAACTGTCCTGATTTTCTCAGGACAGTCCCTTTTTTAGGCAGCATGTCCCAGTGTCCCCACAAGTTTTCCAGAATGTCACTTTTGTCCTGATTGTTGTCCCTTTTATTTTATTTGCTGATTACTGATCCATGAGTGACATTTATTTCAGCACCACTGTGGCACTGCTCGAGCTGGAGAGCAACTTTCAACCTTCGGCCCCAGTGTCTACATTGCACCATGAATGTGAAAATACTCTGATAATCAGATGTAAGCAGGTAATAGCGAACACCGTAAGGCTGCCTTCCTGTTAGATTATTAGACTGCAGTAGCAACCAAGCATGTGTGTCTGTCTGCCTGCCAGCAGCTGAGAAGGATTATAGAGAAGACACCAGCAGCAGTGAATGAAGGTACAGTACTTGAACCTGATCAGCTGTAGGGGAGCGTGTGACAAAAATCCAGTGTGGTGGTGGGAGTCACTGAAGTGAAGTTTGCTCAGCAAAGGAGGTGAGTGCGAGAAATTTGGGATGGGACTGTCAGGAGGAACAATGTATGCAGCTTGAATGCCTGAACACAATTTAAAGCAAGTTTACTTCTGATTAACTTTCTGCATGTCACGATGCAGAACTTGTTCAGCAGAGTAATGTATTGTTTTAATCTGGATGTTTGCTACTGGTGTTACTGTGGGGCCGCATGACCAGTGCAAGCGGCAAAATGTAATTGATTGAGTGTGTGCAGCACTGTCTGCAGAAGCACCCAAGGGACTGAGTGACATGGGGTTGCTATTAGAAACATAAACTTTGATGGCAGATAAGGACCGCTTGGCCCATCTAGTCTGCCCATTTCCCTACCTACAGGATAGGCAGCAGATCCTAGTTAACCAACAGCCTATTTCTTCCAACCCCACCACAAGAATTGCCTTATGTCTGTCCCATGCATTCTTGAATTCTCCCACAGTTTTATACCCCACAACCTCCTCAAGAAGGCTGTTCCATGCATCCACTACCCTCTCTGTGAAAAAACACTTACTCATATTGCCCCTGAACTGCCCCCCCATCTTTACATTGTGCCCCCTTGTTCTTGCACATCTCTTTTCCTGAAAGATGCTACCCTCTTGGACTTTGTTGATTCCACTGAGGTACTTAAAAATTTCTATCATGTTCCCCTCTCCCTTCTTTTCTCAAGGTTATACATATTAAGCTCCTTTAGTCTCTCCTCGTATGGCTTCTTTTGCAGACTCTGCACCATTTTAGTTGCCCTCCTCTGGACTGCCTCTATCCTGTCTATGTCCTTGTGGAGATGAGGTCTCCAGAACTGGATGCAGTACTCCAGATGGGGTCTCACTAACTGTCTGTACAGAGGGATAACAACTTTCTGTTTTCTGCTGGTAATGCCTTTCCCTATGCATCCCAGTATACCCCCAGCCCTCCCTACTGCCTTCTCACATTGCTTACTAACCTTAAGGTCATCTGATATGATTACCCCAGGTCCCTTTCCTTTTTTGTTGTTGTTACTACCTCCCCCCCCCATTGTGTAATCTTCCTGTGGGTTCTTGTTTCCCAGGTGCATTATTTTGCACTTCTTTGCATTGAATCCTAGCTGCCATACTTCCGACCATTCCTCCAACCTTGCGAAGTCCCTTCTCATCCTTTCCACGCCTCCTTGTGTATCAACCCTGTTGCAGATCTTTGTGTCATCTGCAAAGTGGCATACTTTTCCTTCTAGTCCCTCTGCAATGTCACTTATAAAGACATTAAAAAGGACTGGACCCAGTACTGAACCCTGCGGTGCCCACTAGTAACCCCTCTTTCTTCAGAGTGGACTCCATTTACAATTACCTCTGTCGGCCTGTTGTCCAGCTAATGTTTTACCCAGGCTACCACCCTGGGACCACTCCCAGGGTGGTTAATTTGACTATTAATCTTTGTGTGGGACTGTGTCAAATGCCTTGCTAAAGTCTAGGTAGGCCATGTCCACAGCCCCTCCCTGGTCTACTACTTTGGTCACTCAGTCAAAGAAATCTATTAGATTTGTCTGACATGACCTTCCTGCTGTGAACCCATGCTGCCTTGGGTCCTGAGCCCCAGTGGCCTCTAGGTACTCAACAATTCTTTCCTTCAGAAGTGACTCCATCACTTTCCCTACCACAGAGGTCAAACTGACAGGTCTGCAGTTTCCTGCCTCTGTCTTGGTCCCAGTTTTGTGAAGGGGAATCACATCCGTCTTCCTCCAGTCCTCGGGTACCACACCATCCTCCCATGATTTATTAAAAAGAGTAGCCAGTGGTTTCACTAGTTCCCCCCTTAATTCTTTTAGAAATCTGGGGTGAATTCCATCAGGCTCCATTGCTTTGTCCACCTTCAGTTTTAGGAGTTCTTGCAGAACCCTTTCTTCTGTGAAAGGACTGGGATCCCCCCCATCAAGAGTGCTTCTGTTAATTGGATTAGGCACTTCCCCCTCCTCTTTTGTGAATACTGAGCAGAAATATTTGTTCAGTAACATAGAAACATAGAATTTGACGGCAGATAAGGACCGCTTGGCCCACCCAGTCTGCCCATTTCCCTACCTACTGGATAAGCTGCAGATCCTAGTTAACCAGCAGCCTACTTCTTCTTACCCCCACCCCCCAGAATTGCCTTATGACTGTCCCATACATGCTTGAATTCCACCACTGATTTTGACTCCACAACCTCCTCCGGAAGGCCGCTCCTTGCATCCACAACCCTCTGTGAAAAATACTCCTTAAATTACCTCTGAGCCGCCCCTTCTATCTTCAAATTGTGCCCTCTTGTTCTTGCACACCTTTTTTTGAAAGATGCTACCCTCTTGGACTTTTGTTGATTCCCTTGAGGTACTTGAAAGTTTCATCCATGTCCCCCCTCTCCTCCTTTCCTCGAGGCTACATAAGCTCTAAGTCTCTTCATATAAGTCTTCCGTGCAGACCCTGCACCATTTTAGTTGCCCTCTCTGACAGCTTCCATCCTGTCTATGTCTTTGCGAGATTGGGTCTCCAGAACTGCACACAGTACTCAGATGGGGTCTCACCAGCTGTCTGTACAGAGGATAATAACTTCCTGTTTTCTACTGGTAATGCCTCTCCCTATGCATCCCAGTATTCCCCCAGCCCTCCTTACAGCCTTCTCACATTGCTTGTCCACCTTTAAGTCATCTGATATGACTACCCCCAGGTCCCTTTCCATTTTTGTTGTTGTTATATCTCACCCCCCATTGTGTACTCTTCCCCTGGGTTTTTGTTTCCCAGGTGCATTACCTTGCACTTCTTAGCATTGAATCTAAGCTGCCATACATTTGACCATTCCTCTAACCTTGCCAAGTCCCTTCTCATCCTTTCCACCCCACCCTGTGCATCAACTCTGTTGCAGATCTTAGTGTCATCTGCAAAGAGACATACTTTTCCTTCCAGGAAAATGGGACATGTCTAAGGCCACAGAACCAGGACAAGCCCCATTGACTTCCTCAGCTATCCCATCAATGTGACAAGGACTGAATCCAGGAAGAAATTCACTCCCCCACCTTTCTCACTAATCTGGAGAGGGATATCAGGTTAATATCCCTGGATAGAAGGTTAATATCCCTGCTTTTTCACTATCTCCCTCTGCCTGCCCACCGTTCATTCTGTTCAGCCTCACTATCCCTCCCTTTGTCTTTCTACGCTCTCTGATGTACCTATAGAAGGTTTTATCCCCCTTCTTAACCGAGTTGGCTATCTTTTCCTCAGTTTGGGCCTTTGCTAGGATGTACCCTGTCCCCATTTTAGGCTTCAGAAAGTTGGTAGCTTTATAAAGAGAGGAAGTAGGGGTGGAAGGGGAAGGACAGGGAATAATGCCCACAAGACACTCATCTAACCCAGTAGTGGAGGAAGCCAGTACCTCAACATAGAACCCCAATGAGGGAGGTGCAAAAAGGATTCCAACACTCAGCAGGCTTGACCACACCAGACAGGTACTATGATATCCCTCTCCAGATTAGTGAGAAAGGTGGGGGAGTGAATTTCTTCCTGGATTCAGTCCTTGTCACATTGATAGGATAGCTGAGGAAATCAATGGGGCTTGTCCTGGTTCTGTGGCTTTAGACATGTCCCAGCTGCCCTAGCAATAAGAGGTCAACAGGAGGAGGAGAACAGAAAGAAACCTTAAGACTTTTGGTAGTTTATGTGAGAGAGATGTTCAACGTTAGCAAGTGTGCCCATGGAATATACCCACTCCTTCAGGACTCGCACCACCATGGATCTCCATTTTGGCAGTAGGAATCTTTGGGCCTCCACAAATTCTGCCACCAGACAGCCAAGCTGGCTAGTGGGTATGATGGTTCTGTGGTGACTGAGGATCCAAAGTAATGAAGAATCTGGAGTGGGATCTGTAGTTCAGCACCACATGAGGCCCAATGCCCCATCTAAAAAACTAGTACTTTCCAGCAAAACCACAGTATATGTGCCAGATTCCCTCCTGCAGCCCCACACTTTCAGCAGCAATCATTTGGTAACAAATATAAAGCATGCACAGTAGAACCGCTGGTGTCCAATACCACAGATGAAGATATTTGTTTCGGATGAGCCTAGTCCAACCATCTACACAGGCCAAATGGGCTATGTACCAATAGTGGGCCCAATTCTCCTCTGTAATATGGATACTAAGTTGAGATTCCCATTTTGTTCTGGCTGCTTGGGTGTGGTCTGGAAGTTCCTCTTGAATACATCTGTCTATGCATTTCACCCTGTCTCTCAGTAGGCAGAGCCAGGAAGGAAAGGGTGATTGGAAAAATAACCCAGTCTTAGATAGAGAATCTTTCAGGAGCTGGGAAACAGCACTTCTGAGTTATAAATGTAACCACTCCCACCCGCAAGGCATGCTTACTAAGCCTGGAGATAGTAAAGGGCAAAGTCTGTTATGCCTTTGGGTGAATGGTGCCTGGCTTCATGGTTAGAAATGGGCTTGGAAAGTAGCGTGATGCCTCAACCTATTGGGAACCTTATGACAGACTGCTGCCAGTGTGTTTCCCCACAAGAAATAAATACAATCACCCACCCTTTGTGACAGGGAACAGAATAAAACCAACCCCTCCCCGCTTACCACTCTAAGCATGCAAATAAAAGGCAAGGTAATAATGGAAAAAATACATAAGCAGTAGCTAATATATAACCTATGTGTTTATTTTGGGGGTTGGAGAAAAAAGTAGAGGATAAGGGAAGTAAATGTACAAATAAACAAAGACAGTAGTTTGCATTCACCCCCACTGTAAGGCATGTCTCAGCATCTCTCCCCCTACTGGTGCACCAATTAACCCCACAGTCCCTCTGGGAGCTCTTAATCATGTTCGAGTCTGCACACAGATGCAGAGTTGCATGCCTGTAATGCTTGGACGTCAGTGTGGTACCATGTAAATTCAATTGTTAGCTGCAAATACTGACTGGAAAACTACACAGTTAGATGGGCAGTAAAAGAGTTGTTCCTGGCTGTAAGCTGCAGTTGTTGGCTTGATTCTAAAGTTGTGCAGAAATACCCCAAAAGTATCCAGCTAGCTAGCTAAACAATAAGTTCTGTAGGTAAAACCCAGTACTCAAGACCTTTAGATGACAGGCTGGTGGTGTTTCCATGGAAACATCTCCCCTGCTTAGGAAGATGATGAGTGGATGGTCTTTTCTGTATGCTGGATACAGGTGAAGTGGACACAGTGCACTTCTGGTGGCAAGGGGTGTGGACTGTGATGACTTTGGATGATGGGAGCTCTGTTCTGTTAGCTGCTTACAGGTGAGGCAGATCTAATGCAAAGGGTGCAGGCTGTGATGCTCCACATGATGATGATCCTCTTCACCCCACATAGGGACTTGCCTTCACTCACCCCGACAGGCAGGCAGTCATTCGGGACCTCAGTTGGTTTGATCTACTGACAGGATAAAATCCTAATGGCAGTAAAAGACAGTGGCTTACCACCTTCCCAGATGCAGAGCAGCTTTCAAGATAACACAAGCTATAATTCAGTGCTAGAGCCCAGGCTTTGCACTCTAGTTGCATCAATCCCCCTTTCCAGGGATTTCAAGTCTGTTTTGGAAACATGTTTTAGTCAGACAGGCATAACAAGTGAGAACTATTCACAAACAATCTCCTCTCCTCAGAGGTTTTGTTTCAGACACGTCTGCTCTATTTGCACATCTCACCCTTGTGCAGAAATCCAGGGGTTAAATATCAGTGGCTAGTATCTCATACAGTATTCATTATGCAAAACACCTGGCTCTCAGTGGATATCAGTTCCATGGGAAAAACATGCATACATGTACTGAGCCAACTTGCAGTTCAGGACTGTTTTGCAGAGCAGAGCTTCAAACAGATGTTATGATAGAATTATTCACAAACACTCTTCTCTCCTCAGAGGTTTTTTTTTCAGACAAATCTGCTCTATTTGCACATCTCTCCCTTGTGCAGAAATCTAGGGATTAAATATCAGTGGCTAGCATCTAAAGTATTATTCATTCTGCTAATCCACTGGCTCTCAGTGGCTGTCTGTCCCAGGGGAAAAACATGCATTCAAGTCCTGATCCAGCTTGCAATTCAGAGCTATTTGCAGAGCTGAGCTCCAAATAGACGTCAGTTTCACAGGGCCAGAATGTACTAATGCCAGGATGTACTAATTTAGTTGTTTTGCAGAGCTAAGATAGTCTCCAAATTGATGTCAGTTTCACAGGGAAATAATGTACTAATTTGGCTGTTTTGCAAAGCTGAACAAGCTGCTAAAGTTCATGCTCCCTGGGGAAAAGCAACTTTGCATTTTGTGCAGTTCTGAAAGCTGCCAAAAACAGAGCAACCTCATTGCTGTGGGCTCTCTGACCTTGAAGGCAGTCAGGGGGCCAGTTGGGTGAAAAGAAGCGGTGGCACACTGGCCACAGTGAGAAGGGAACTTAAAAAGCCCACAGAACAAATGACAGTGTCCAGTCTAGCCCTGGATCCTGCAGCTGCAGTCTGGACCAGGACTTGGCTGAAAGAGTGGTGTAAGAGAAGGCAGCATCAGTGCTCCAGAAAGAGCCAAAGGCAATCCCCCTTTTTGGAAGGGTTTACATCAATATTTCTGAAAGTCTTCCTTAGGCAATCTGTACCTTTTTCTAAGGGCCTGAGAGGACTTCATTTGGGTGGACCCTTTGATCAAGAGATCCTTTATGACCCAGTTTGGTTTTATGATGTCACATCACTTGTATAGCAGAGATTAGAGCACCAAGCTGTGAACCTGAAGACCAAGCAGAAATGGGTTTAAATCACACAACTGACACTTACATATTGTGTGACCCTGAGCAAGTCATTTAACCTCGCTGTGCTCCTCAATAGCACCTGCAGAACTGTAAGAGATGAAGGGGAATGTGCACCTTCTCAATTTTCAGAGGCACACCAGCAACAGAGAGCTCCTAATGCCGGACACAAGAGCACTGTGTAGTTTAGTTACCTGCCATGACCTTGATGTGTGCAGAGTGTGGACTGTGTAGGTGGGCAGCCAAGGACTCTGACTTGCCAACCAGTGTCAGCAATAGGGGACACTAGTACTTGCACTCCCTGCACAAGCTTACAGGAATGCTAAATTACATACTCCTATGCTACTTAGCTGCTCAACTGTTTCTCTCTTTATTGCAGGTGCTTTGATCATCCAGTGACAGTCATCATGCTCACTCACTAAGGGATGGTATTTTCCACACAGCTTTCGGGTTACCTTTGCCATGTTGACATCATTCTGTCCACTGGAGCAGTGAAAGAGTCAGCCTGGCGAGATTTTAATTGATTTTACCTCAGATGCCTCAGTGTGGAGTCTCTATCACAAACAAATTACTCAACCTGTCACCACTAAAATCTGTAGCACAGCTGAGCAAATTGGCAGAACATTGTCTAGTACAGACTTGATTTAAGTAGAATGTACCAAAAGGTGTTTATTAAGGAATGTTTCTGTGAAACAAATTTAATTGTTTTAATCTTACATGGCAAAAAATGTCTCTACCACAATGTAATACCTCATACAGTAGTACAGTATGTCTTCTTGGAGTATGAGGACATTTTCAGTAGGTGGGAAATGTGAAGCATCCCAAGGTATAAACTGGCTGGTAGTATAACCTAAAGGTTAGAGTAACAAGCTGTGAATGAGCTAGGTACATCCAGCAGGCCTAGATTTGATTCAGACAACCTCAGCTTTCATACTGTATAATCCTGACCAAGTCACTTACCTTTTCTGAGCTCCCAGGGCACACCTGAAATGAGCTTCCACTCAGTGTGCCTTTTCAGGCCAAAAATTGTAAAATCAAAAATAAATAAAAATAAATAAAATGGTGTCTTCTGTGTGTTGCACTGAAAGTTATAATCTTACATTCGAAGAACTTCACATCAGTCAGCTGTACTGAGAGCCTCAAAATTCATTTTGAGAATAAATGGGACCCCGGAATAGTTTCTGCTGTTTAATTACTTGCAATGCAGGTAATGTCCATCACATTGGCAGCCACTGTGGCTGCGACCAGAGTTTGTTTTCAAAAGCTGAGGCTGGGCTGCTCCTGTACTGCACCTTTTTTTGGTGTTACAGAAAAAGGCCTCTGGCTTCCCATGAAGCAATCCACTTTGTTCTTCCTTGATGAGGCTGATACTGTCTATTATGGATAACATCCCTGGATATTTTCAATCATCTGGCAGCGTAAACCTCAGTAATGGGCACCCCTCTCATGTGAACTCTTCATACTAGTAATCTAGCAAACAGCCTAATCTAATTAGACATTTCTTTTACTGGCCTCTGGTATTTTTTAACACACTATTAAAAAGCATTTTTCAGTATAATTTTTACTTTTATTTTATACTTGTTGTTTACTCCACTGCTGATTCAGCTCTATAATTCAGGGAAGGAATGAAGCAACAATAGTAACATGAAGCCAAATAAATGTACAATAACACTGAAGACATGCTTAAAGAATAGCAGGGCAAAATAACGTTCAAATCTAATGGGCATCATTAAGAGCTTCAAAGGACTGTCATGCTGTATTCATAATGAACTCTAAGCACCAGCCGCTTGTCCTGCTATCACTTGCAGGCTTTTCACTGTGCAGCTGCCAGTGGCATTGTTAGTGTGTGGGGAAAAGGGCTATGGTCACTGTGCAATGGCCCACAGGGCCACATGCACAAAGTAATAGTAGTAGATTTTATCAGTTTTGCAACCCTTCTCTGAAGGCTCAGGACACTGTACAATGCTATACATGAAACAATATAGATGAAAATCATAAACATAAGCAAACATAAAAACATACAGCAGCAAATATAAGCAAAATATATATTACACTGAACATTGTCAGGTACCATCAAAAACCTTGTTGAACAAATGGAATCTGAGGCCTGTCTTAAAGGCCTTTGCCGACAAGGCCTCTCTTAGGGCCTGTGTTAGTGTATTCCAAATTACTGGGGTTGCCACTGCAAATGCTTGGTCCTCTGATGATTTCAAGCATGCCCTCTGTGTCTTTAAGAAACCCATGTCAGTAGAGTGACAAAAGTGATAAAATGCTTTGGACCCTTTCCCATTACATGTACTGCAAGAGCATTATCACAATCTTTTTTCTCAATTGCTCTTAAGTGTTCCCCAATCCATAATTTAAATTTTCTTGAGGTTTTCCCTACATAAAAACAATTATAACAAGGTGCCTTGTATACCACATTTCCTGTATGACAGTTGATGAAAGTAGTCACTTACAATTTCCTGTCTTTATGCTGATCACGAATTGTGTTACCCATAGTTATATATTTACAAACATGCATGAGCCACACTTAAAATTGCCACATGGTAATGAGTTACTCAGTGTAGCACACTTCTGTATATAGTGGCTCCTGGACTACATTGTCAGCAATATTGTGTCCACTTCTACATATTATTTTTGGCATTTCGGCAGTCCACTCCTTCAGCTTGGGTTCTGCATTTAAAACATGCCAATGTTATCTAATTATTTCCACTACTTTTACAGACTGTTGGGTGAATGTTGTAATGAAGTTGACCTGCTTTCTGTCACTGCTGTTACCACAGCTCCTGACTCTCTCTGGTATTAAGAAGTTCTGCTCTTGGTAGAGCCCTCACTTTCATCTATTGCTTTGTTTAAACAAGTTTGATTATAACCACAGTTAACAAACATATCTTTCATGGCTTAAACACCCTTTTCAAGATCCTGAACTGATGGACAGTTCCTTTTCAGCTTAATAAACTAACAGGAACATTTTTATGACATGTCTGGGGTGACAGCTAATGAACTGTAATATTGAATTTCTATCTGTCTGTTGATGAAAGAAACTTGTGCTGACCACCATTTCTTCTGTCCCATCTTTGGTGATGTGAAGATCTAAAAAATCTATTGTATTCTGACTTGCTGTAATTGTGAATTTTAAATTAGAAGTAGTTGATTCCAGATACTGAACAAAACTGTCCATTTCATCTTGTGTCCCCTTCCATATCAATAGATCATCTGTGTACCGCCTATATAAATCTATCTTGTCCAAATATGGATTTGGCTCTGGAGGGTACACACACTGCTTTTCCCAATGAGCTTACTAGATGTTTGCATACTTGGGCGCGAATGTGATGCCCATCACAGTACCTTTCACCTGCAAATAACGTTCTTTTGAAAACATAAAAACATTGTACGTCAAAACTTTTTCAACCAAAGCTAAAATGAATTCTACATGTGTTTCATTATATTCAGTGTGCTCATACAAGGTGTCCTTGTGTGCCGCCGAGCCCCTTTGACGGGAAATATTTGTATATAGGGCAGTAACATCAAGTGTAACTAGTCACATCTCAGCCTGAATGTAGAGATCTTCTAAAACTTGTAAGATATGTGTGGTATCTCTATAGTAGGTGCGACCGTGGCAAGGTGTTTAACTTGTTCCTTCACATATCGAACTAATGACTCAGTTAGGGAGCCAAAGCTTGAAACAATTGGGCATGCTGAGGGATCATATCAATGTTTATGTATTTTTGGTAGTCCATATATAAACACCCTAACTGGATGAGGAACTGTCAAAAAATCATATATCTGTTTAGTAATGTGGGCATTGTTATACATCTCGTATAAATAAATATCAGTTTTTGATTTTAACTTATTGGTGGGATCATGTGTCAATGGTAATTTAAACTCTGTATTGCATAGGTGTCTCATTTCCTGTTCATATTTCACAGAGTACATAATCACAATAGCCCCTCTGCTTCCTTTATAACTATATAGGCATTATCGGCTAGGATTTTGATAGCCTCCTTCTCTTCTATCGTACTGTTATTGAAGTGGGGGTGGAATGGGTCTTTCATTAAATTTCTAATTTCTCACGTACAAAGTTCCTTGAACACTGCAACTGAAGAATAATATGGTGGCATAATTGACAACTTATTTTCTAATGTACTTATACCAGAGCTAATTTTACCTTGTGACAGAGAATGACCAGCAAGTCCATTTTGTGACTCCAGTAAGTCAGAAGTCTGTGCTGATTCATTTATTTTCTGAATAAAAGGCTTTTAAATTCAAGTTGCAGGTCAGTTTGTGGAGCTCTATAATTAAATCAAACTCAGAAGCTTTATTTGTAGAAACATATGAGAGCCCTTTTTCTAGCACCTGTTGTTCAGTCTCTGTTAAATTATGATTTGAAATATTTTTTACTAAGTGTTGTATAATCTCCTGCCTCTTCAGGGTCTCTTGCTGTAGCTCACCCCTCTGATGCCTCTGGGTCCCTGTCGGTGGTATACCTCATGACCTCGACACCCCCACAGCAATACCTGCACTCTGACAACAACCTGTTCGACATCCACAGTGTGAATGGGTTGTTGCATCGATAGTCAACACACCAACACCCGTGTTGGCCACTCTCCTGATATTTCCCCACCGAGATGATAATCCTTAATCCAGGGGATGTGGTATAGCCCCCCGCATTAACACCAAACAGGTGTTGGTGTGTTCAGGGTTGCGGTGGGGACTTGGTGGTGTAAAGGTTGTCGGTGACTATTTGTCACTGTGGGGGGTCAGCAAAATTTATGCTGTAGCATGGTGGAACCCCTGTAGGTTCTTCTGTTGTCCTTTTTGGTATGGGCTTTCTATTCTTCCCCCTGGTGCCCCACTGTATCTTGCTTTTGCGGACCTTGTTACTCTGGGGCTGCTCCACAAAACCCATTGCGGTAATCATAATTGCTGTGGCACCTCTTGTTGGCTGGTTTGCATTAGGTGGGCTGCTGATTGCTGGTTTGGAGTGATTTCCTTCCTCTGGCCTTACACTAAATAAATTCTCTCTTCAGTTGTACTTGTAGATGTTCCTTCATTCTCTAAGCTGCTGGTATATGCATCTTTGTTAGGTGTGGAACTTTTTTACAAAATTAATTTTGGTTTTGTATTCTGTTTAGACCAATCAAAATGCAACCTTCCACACAGTTATTCTTGTCTTGTCCAAATTCTCTCTCTTTGTTTTTTGTTTTTTTTAATACGTGTATCTGTCCATTTAATTGTTTCCTCTACTTGTTCTCTATATTTCTTGTATTCTATGTGTGGGAAAATTGTGGCACCAATCCTTCCTTTTCTATTAGTTGATTTTTAACGTCCTCTTCTATCTTCTCTGCATCAAGTAAATATTTAATCAGACATGCAGATGAATCTGACAGGTACTGCTGTCATACTTTCAGGAAACGATCTCACTTCATTCCAAAGGTTGGTTGTTTAGTAAAGTGTAATCCTCTTGGAACCCAATTCACAGTCAAATAAGCAGTTGTGATCTTTTGCCAATATAACTTGCAGGCTTTGAAGGCAATTCTTTCAAGCTGTATAAATGCAGATTTTATATCAGGCACTGGGACTCTGGAATTCTGTTATTGTCAGACTCATTCATAACAGTTTGTACTTTAGTTCATGTTAAAAGGGAGTCAATATCCCCTACTTCAAAAAATGAGTCCACAAAATTACAGGTGCCAACATGTGGAGAACTTACATGTGGAGTACTGCTTCCCATTTTAGGTGTAGATGCCAATCCTGATATGTTAAATGGATTCCCGTAGATGTCCACCCATGCCAAATCGTAAGAAAAGGTTCCAATCTTCAGAATATGAGGTGGCAACTGAATAGGAACCCTAGCTCCAGACATACAGTACTCATATGAAAGTAAAAAAGACCATTCTAAGGCTCAATCAGTGACTGAATAAGCCATGTTTGGTTGTCTGATTCAAAAACTTTTGTTTTAAACTACATACTAGCAGCACATCCAGGTATGCCCCAAACATTTTTAAGCTAACCTTGTGCTCCTCATTAAGATGTAAATTGGAGGCTTGATACCTGTTTCTTTTATAAGGTGATCATTTAAAGAGATGCACACATGCCATACATAAAAAGCGTGTTAAGGATCTAACATATGCAAACCTCCTAAATGTCTTCTTAATATATATATATATATATACTGTGTATATATATATATATATATACACACACATATACATATATATATATATATATGCGCAACAGGGGTCATGATAAAAACTGTAGAATAAAACCATTTATCTACGATACTGTGGTGATAAATATATTTATCACCACAGTATCCCATTTATCTACACAGTTCTCTTCAGAATTAATTTAGAATGTTCAGCCTCAGAAGCAGTACTAACCATATTCAAATAGGAATAACTTTAAAATGAAAAAAGATAGCATGGTACTGTGAGCATGAATATTGTTCAGCACAAAATTATCTACAAAATGAGTGGTGTTTTATTTATAGATACCCTATATATTTTTTATAATTTGCAAGAAGACAAAAGAAAATGTAATTTTATGTTCACTTTTTTGACAAACAAATGTAAATAACTTTAAAACAAAAAATGATAGCATGGTACTGTGAGCACGAAAAATGTTCAGCACAAAAATATCTAAAAAATGAGTGGTGTTTTATTTATAGACACCATTTTATTTTTATAGTTAGAAAAAACATCATGAAATTCAATTTTCTTTTCCCTTTTTTGACAAATTATTTACACCTACCAAAATCAGAACATTCACATGACATCTAAACCTGTTGCATAAATGGAATATGTAGTGGTTCAGTGCATGATGATGCATTTATCTTATACAGTTTCCAGTGACCTCTCGTAACTCTCACCCGTGCCCTCGGCACTCGTGAGGTTACTTGAGGTCACTAGAAACTGTACAAGATAAATGCATTATCACATACTGAACCCCTGCATATCCTATATATATATATATATATATATATATATATATATAATCAATAAGTAAATATACATAACCATATGTTAAACAATCTTTTAAAACATGTGGCAAACATTCTTTGCAAATAACATTGTTAATGCACTAGTTAAGGGTTCAGTGACAAAGGTTGGGAAATGTGGTGTTAGGTTTCCAACCTAACACTCTACCCATAGCTTGCATGCAGCAACAGACATGGGTTTGTTTTAGGGTTGTCAACCCTAATGCTCACCCCATTCTCCTATACTCTACCCATCTCAGATTACTTACTCATGGAATGGGGTGAGCGTTAAGGTTGACAACCCCAAGTCACACTCCCCATGCCTGTTGCTGTGTGCAGGGTGGGGGTGTGTGTTAGGGCTGGAAACCCTAACACCACATTTCCCAATTATGTGTCGCTGGAATCCTAACTACTGCATTAACAACTTTTTTTTTTGCAAAGAATTTCCTTACATTTTGAGATAGTATAATTGTATCCTTATTTGTCTGTGGGGATTCCCCTCCATGCATCATTTTTGAGATATTGTAATTGTATCCTTATTTCCTTGTGGGAGTGTAGGGCCCCGTCAACAGGAAATTGGTTAATATCATTTATCGAGGTAAGTTCCTGCTCTTTCCAACCTATAATTTTTGCAAAATTACATTACTCTATAGATACCAGTTGGTATAATCTTGAAAATATTTCTGATTCTTCCTCAAAGTGTGAAGAAAGCAAATAGCCAATTGACTTTTTGGGCTGAATGTAAAATTACCATCAGTAAAGCACATTGGTCTCATTAGTCTTTTTGGGTAGGGTAAAGAAACTGCTCCACTAGTAGATTGCAGGCTTTACACTGACATACTGTACTAAGCACCAGTTGCTAGACTACGGAGTCACTAGGGCTATTAACTTATACCAATTCTTTAGCCAATTACAATGCTAGATTTTGATTGAAACACTCTAGAGGAAAAAAACAAGACAAGTCATCCTATGAGAAAAAAAACATTCTAGGTTCTATTTTCATTATTCCAGACTGAATATGGCCAGCAGTCTTGGAAATACATTCAGAAAATATAATACATATGTAACCCCTCACCCCCACCTTTTTACTAAAATGACAGGTGGTATGCTGTTGGAGTTGGCAGCAATACCTGGTGTGGACCTGGGTTCGGGGAGGATGAGGTTACCTGGCACAAGGGACCTAGGTTTGGCTACTCTGCACAGGGGCACCCAAGTAAATCCAACTGCAGGAAGCAATAACTGTAATGTCCAGAACCAGGATTGGGATTTTTCAGTGTGGCTTTTATTCATAACTAGCTGAACATAACAAAGCATAGATGGACCCCCAAAGGGCTACGTTTACTGTAAATGCAGATTAGAGACTATAAGGCGGTCCACTTAAAGAATGAACCCATTTCTATTGTTTTCTGGCTCTGGAACCACCAGGCACTCAGCCCGGACTTGCATGCGCTTTGAATACACAGCCCGACTGGCCCGGCTCCCCTGCCGGCCACTTGACTGACGGTCCATTTAAAGTGATGAACCCAACTTACTTGTTGTGGCTCCCCTCACACCACTTAGAGTCTGTGACTCTAGAGAGATTTTCCAATTTGCTACCCACGCCTGGGTACCTACTCATCACTCACAAGCGCATGAGGCAAGTAGCAATCATAGTAGAACTGTGAGAGGTGGACCTGGTTACTAAAGATGGAGGTGTTCCCACCTCCAGCTCCACAGCCCATACCCGGCCATTTCTCTGGACAAACAGAAACTTAAACTTTGAAATGTAGATTAAATGGTGGATGACCTGTAGCACCCCCTCTACAACATTACTTGAAATCCATTAAACTTTAAATTTTTAAACTACTCCATTTGTTTGTCCTAGTACAATAGGCCTCCCAAATAGTAGTTCACATCCCAGCTTTCTTCACATTTTCCAAACTGAAGAAACATATTGTTTACCCTCTCAAATAGAGCAAACACTCACCCTTTCGTTGCAGGTGCCCCACAGGCGAAGTACCACTTCTTTTACTGTTATCAGACCAGAACAGAAACTGTAAAAAGGCAGCTTTCTTCTGTAGTGGAAATTAGAGGATTGCCCCTGGAACCCACAGAGGGACATTTTGCTCCCCCTCCCCGGAGGGAGGGGGGCACTGAGACCTCGACAGCGGTCTCCACCACTTAAAACTGGACTCTAACTTTCTCCCAAGGAGGTAAACAGAAAACACTTCCTTCCTGCTTGAAGGTAAACAGAAGAATGACTTTGAGAACTTCCAAAGTTCTATCTCACTCCCTGTGCTGCAGATTCCAATGTGGCTTATACAGCTGCAAAAGTTCTATGGTGATGTCATCTCTCAGTCTCAGCTGTGACTGAGACAGAGCGAAACAGTGTGAAACCCATTTAACTGGAGTTTCACAAGCTGCCTTCCCTGCCTACCACTAGGTCTTACTGGGATTCTAGTAACCCCGGGAAACAAGGGGTTACACATATTTTGTCAATCTCTAAATTTGTCTGTGGTTTCACTTGTAAACATACTATATTAGAGATGATATATTTGTGATTCAGTTGCAATTGTCAGCAATCATAACTAAAGCAGAAGCTCTGCATGCTGTTTTGATGTCTGGACTACTCTCCTTAACAACTCAAAGAATTCAAGGATGATTCCTAGGCTGAGTAATGGCTAGCCCACCACATGTGCCAACAAAAGAAAGGACACAATATAACTCTTGCAACTATATCTTGACTTCCTCCATGTCATCATTAGGCCCATTAATTCTCTATTTTGTTGGCAACCAGCTCAGCAGTAATAAGAAGCAGACATCCAGGAAAGAAACAGCAGCGAGTGAAGAGGTGACTGCTATCTCAGTGGAAGGGAAGTAACTGCAAATCTAGGAGCTTTCATTGTTACTTCTTTGCATTGCTATTGCATTGTGCAAAGGCAGAGTAGGAGTTTGTAGAAGGTTGTGCAATGGCTACTTAAAGTCTCTTTTTGAGTGTGGATAGGAAGGATAGGAATATAAAAAGCAGTTGCTCAATCAATCTAAATGTGTACAACAAAGGGGGTAAGGGAAATTAAGAAAAGAATGTTTTGCACTGATAGAGGGGGGAGAGGGGAGACTTGGGGGAGTGTTTGGTATCCTGCATCTGAAGGGTGGGGGGTCGCAGGGCAACGACAGCAATGGGTAGGGTGGTAGGCTGCAACAACTGCGATGCACCAATCTTTCTAAACATTGCCTGGAGTGTGGGAGGATGTTTAGTGTGCAGCCACATAGAAAAACTTAGAAAGGAGATTGAGGGTCTGCAGGAGGAACTAAGACAGGCAAGGCAGACTGGGGGTGGGTTTAGCCCAATACTGGAGGGAGGAAGAATGGGAGATGAGGGAGGGTGATTTAAACCAACAGTGGTGAAGAGAGGGTCAGAAGAAGGGAAGCAGGGACAAGGGAGCCCAGGCCAGGAAGGACGATTGCCAGGGGAAACCAGGTCAGGAGACAAAAGACAAATGGAAGGAGGAGAGAGGGGCTTGTGAGGGGAGGCGAAGAAGTGGCAAAAGTCATGGAGTGGAAAGGAGAGAACAGGTTGCTATGAAGAGAGGGGGAGCGGGCATTTGTGAAGGATCTTCAGAAAATAGTTTTGCACTGCTAGAGAGGAAGAAGGTGGAGGAGGGAAATTATGAAATGAGAGGAGTGATTGATAAATGCCTGGACCAAACCAGAGCGGGGGAAGTTCTGTTGGGAGAATTGCAACAGGAGCAAAAGGGGGAAATAATGTGCAAGAGAGGAAGCAGAGCCAGAAATGAGAGAGGGAGATGAATGGAAGCAAGCTGGGAGTAAGAGTGGTGGAATCTTAGTGCTGGGGGACTCAATACTAAGAGGAATCCAGTGGGGTAGCAAGGGGGAGAGGCATAGTCGCATTTGGGTGGAGGCCATGCCAGAATGACAGCGGAAAGGGTGGGACAGTCTGTTCTGAAATATGCTAGAAGGGGTAGGACAAGCCCTCATTTAATTATACATCTGGGATGAACGACCTGGCTGACAAGACAGTAGATATAGTCCAGAGGAGGTTTGAGGAACTAGGACAATTATGTGAGGTGGCAGAAAGATCAGTAACTTTTCATAAATACTTCCAGTGCCCAAGGCAGGCACAACAAGAAAGATGAGAATAGAGGAATTTAACAGATGGCTAAGAACCTGGTGTTGTGCTAAAGGGGATGGGCTGTTGGGGGACTAGAGGACAGTAGTCTGTATGCCAAAGACAGACTACATTTGAGTGAGGAGGGAAAGAAAGTGTTGAAACAGAGGATGGAGGAGTACATAGAGGAAGTAGGGAATTTAAACTAGGAGCAAGGGGGGTGGCAATTGGGCAAGAGACATGCAGAGACCACAGGCTGGGAAACCATATGAGCTGATCCCCCCATAACAGTGACAACAGACAAATGGCAAGTACTATTGGTGATGCTAGTAAAGGAGGGCAGGATGGGAGGGGGGGAAGGGTTGAAGGTGGTTACCCTTAATTCTAGGAGCCTTGGGAGGAAAACTGCAGAGTTACAGGTGCTCATGGCAGAGGGACAGGTGGACATTGCAGCCATCACAGAAACATGGGCCACCCAATACAATGACTGGGACCTGTCTCTGCCAGGGTACAGGTTATTTCGTAGGGACAGGGTGATTGGATAAGGGAGGGGGTACGGCACTATATGTGAAGGAAGGACTGAAGTTTGTAAGGAAGGAAGGGGAGGAGGGTAGTACTGAGTCAATTTGGATGCAAATCCAGGATTCCAAGAATAGGATTCTTAGAATGGGAGTGGTGTACAGGCTGCCATCTCAGATGGAGGAGTTAGACAGGGAACTAGTGGGACAGATCAGAAGGACATGAGTGAAGGGTAGTGTGGTGATTGTAGGGGACTTCAACATGCCAGAAGTGGACTGGAGTACCACAACAACCAGGAACAGAAGGTAGTAGGTACTGCTGGATGCCTTCCAGGACAGCTTCCTGCTGCAAATAGTCAGTGAACTAACCAGGTTATGGAATACCCTTGGCCTTGTGCTGGCAAATGGGGACTTTGTGAGAGAACTAACAGTGGAGGAACCGCTGTCAGGGAGTGACCACCAGTCAATATGGCTTGCATTAGATATGGGCAAGGAAGGAGTGGAATCTGGAACAAGAGTGCTGGACTTCAGGAGGGCCGACTTTGGGAGGATGGGGGAAGTGGTAAAAGAGTACCTGGCTAGAATTCAATCTAGTATGGACACTAACCAGAGGTGGGAGCTCATAAAGCTGGGGATAGTGGAGGCAACCAAAACCTGCTGCAAGGCCCAGAGCAAGAAGGCTAGGTCTAAGAAACTGAGCTGGTTGAGCAAGGAGGTCATGGAAAAGGTAAGGAGAAAAAGAGCTGCTTTTAGGAAGTACAAGAAAACAGAGAGGAGGAGGACAGGGAGGAGTACTTGATGGAATCAAAGGAGGTGACAAGGGCAGTAATGGGAGCCAAGGCGTCTACGGAACTCAGGCTGGCACAAGGCATTAAGAAGGGGGAGCAGGACTTATTTAGGTACATCAGGGAGAAAAGAAGCTGTAAGGACCACATAGTAAGGATTAGGAAGGAGGGGGGTTGGATGGAAGCAAGGTGCGATAAGGCAGAAGCACTAAATGTGAACTTCTGCTCAGTATTTACTAAAGAGAAGAGGGGGGTGACACCCAAGGGGAGAAATGGCAGAAATGGGGGAGGGGTGACAGATGGGGAAATCATGGAGGCAGAGTTCGGGAGGGTTTGAAGGCACTGAAGGTGGATAAGGCACCAGGCCCAGATGGCATCCACCTCAGGGTACTGAAGGAGCTAGCAGAGGTCCTTGCAGGACCTTTGGCAGACCTATTTAATGCCTCACTACATTCAGGGTGTGTACCTCAGGACTGGAGGATGGCTCATGTGGTGTCCCTCCACAAGAGTGGCCCCAAAGATGAACCAAGAAACTACAGACCAGTGAGCCTCACATCCATTGTGGGTAAGCTAATGGAGACTATCCTGAAGGAAAGGCTGGTGGCCCTCCTAGAGGCCAAAGGTCTACAGGACAGCAGACAACATGACTTCAGATCCTGCCAAACCAATCTGGCGGAGTTCTATGACTGGGTAACTAGGTAACTAGACAGGGGCCATGCAGTGGATGTCCTGTATCTGGACTTCAGTAAGGCATTCGACTTGATGCCAAATGGCAGGCTGGAAAGTAAGTTAGTAGGCACAGGGACAGGTGCAAAGCTGGTGAGATGGATAGGGAACTGGCTTCAAGGAAAGCAACAGAGGGTGGTGGTGGGTGGGGAGCTCTCACATCCAAGGGTAGTGATGAGTGGTGTTCCACACGGCTCGGTGTTGACACCAGTGTTGTTTGGGATATTCATTGCAGACATATCATTTGACATCAAGAGCAGGATCAGTCTCTTTGCTGATGATAATACCAAGGTAGGAGCAGTGGTGGTGACCTAGGGGGATGCCAGGGGTTGCAGGATGATCTATCAAATCTTGAAACCTGGTCAGACACCTGGCAATTGGGGTCTAATGTCAAAAAGTGCAAGGTGCTGCATTTTGGGATGAAGAACCCAAGGAGGAGTAACTAGCTAGGGGAAGTGCAGCTAGCCCAGACAGAGGAGGAGAAGGATCTGGGGGTGCTCATTACAGGGTCAATGAACAATTCGGCATAATGTAGGAAGGCAGTTGCAAAGGCCAACAAAATGCTGGGTTGTATTGCAAGGTGTATATCCTCAAGGAGGGAGGAGGTGATTCTGCCACTGTATAGGTCATTAGTTAGACCGCACCTGGAGTAGTGCATGCAGTACTGGTGCCCATATCTGAAGAGAGCCAATACGTTACTGAGGGTGCAGTGCAGGGCAACAAAATGATCAAGGGGCTGGGGACTTATACGAGAGGAGGCTGAGGGAGTTGAACATGTACTCACTGGAGGAGAGGAGGGACAGGGGGGACATGATTGGAACCTTTAAGTACATGAAAGGAATAAACAAGACAGGTACAGAGGGGCTGTTCAAAGTAAGAGATGGGAAGGACACCAGGGGCCATGATATGAGACTGGAGGGAGGAAGGTTCAGGAAGGAGATGAGGAGACACTTTTTTACTGAGAGGGTGGTGGCTGGGTGGAATGCGTTACCTGCAGAAGTGGTATCTAGTAGAACAGTGGACTGCTTCAAAAGGGGATGGAACAGGACAAGGGGGAGGGTCAATGAAGGGGAAGATTGGAAGGGAGGGGCAGCTGCAGAATAAGGGATGCTAGCTGCACATTAGCGCAGACTTGATAGACCTCTAGGCCTTTATCTGCTGGCAAATTTCGTATGTTAGTATGTTCGTAAGATTGACCATCTGAAAGCATCATCCAATACTATACATATTTATAAAAATGTGCCAGCTTCTTTTCCTAGGAAGCACAAAAAATGAGGCTTCATATTTGGCATACAGTCTGTTCCACTTGTGCATCTTTCAGATGTGTGCACATTTCGGTCATGTGCACATATCCTCCCAGTCCCAATTCATTCCCTATGCTTTCAGTGTTAACAAAATCCGTCTGTGTGCACACAGATTTTCACTTAGTGACTTTTTTTTGTGAGCACTTTGGTATGTCAGTGAGGCAACTGACTGTAGCTGACACCTCAGAAGTGCAGTTTTATAACCACAACACTGTACTTTGATTAAGCCGCTAATTGCTTTGATGCTGTTGGAGTAGGTGGTAACAGATGGGCAGTGCAGTTCATATGTACATATTTACAGAGCTTGCCACTAGCTGTTTTGTTTGCTGGCATGCTGTGTTGCTTGTTTGCACTGCTACGACAATTGACAGGCTCAAAGAAATGTCCTGTCCTTGGAGCAGAAGGTTAAGTTTCTCGAGAAAGTTGAAACTTCAAGCCGTAAAGATCTTGCTTTGGCATTCAGAGTTGGCCTCTCATGTGTTGGGCACATAATAAAGACTCGAGAAGCTGTTTTAAGTGGCTGGTGCAGTGGGTGCCCCAAAGTCAGAAAGCATAAACGGGATGGAAAGGATGTCAGAGTGGAGGGTGCCCTTCTGCGGTGATTTTCTGCTGCTCTAGACCACAGAATACCACTTTCAGGACAGATCCTCCTGGAAAAGGCAAAAAGCCTGTTTGTGAGCATGGGTCTTGACTTTGAGCCCACCTCAGGGTGGCTATCCAACTGGAAGGAACAGCACTCTACAAGTTACCATAGAGTTCATGGTGAGTGAGCGAAGGCTTGCCAACATACTGCTGATGATTGGATCCGTACTGTGCTCCCCAACCTGCTGTCACGGTACAAGCCCAGAGATATTTTCAGTGCAGACGAGACTGCATTGTTCTTCCGTGCTACTCCAGACAGAACATTGTCCTTTAAGGCTGAGCAATTGACAGGGCATAAAAAAGCTAAGTAACGGGTGTCAATCCTTGTTTGTGCCAGTGCTGATGGTAGTGAAAAAAATAAACTGTTAATGATAGGCAAATTTTAAAAACCTCGGTGTTTCAAGGGTGTCAATGTGGAGGCAATGCATGGATGTCATGCAAACTTTTTCATGACTAGTTGAAAAGAATTGACAAACGAATGCAGAGTAGGAGAAGGAAAATTGCAATGATAGTAGACAATTGCTCTGCACATAAATCAACTTGCACCAGGTTGCCCTTTTTTTTTGCCTCCAAACTGCATTTCCATCATCCAGCCCATAGATCAAGGTATGATTTACAACCTCAAACAACATTACAGATGGAGAATTGTTTCCAAGATTGTAATAGAAATTGACGGTGGCAATGCAGTTTTAAATGCAACAGCACAGTCCCTAAACATTCTTGATGCCATGCATCTTGTGAATCAATCGTGGGCTGATGTGTCTGTGACACTGTTCATAACTGTTTCCGGAAAGCTGGATTATGTGCACAAAATGTATGGGTACAGGAGGAGCTCACCTTTTTAGAGCCAGAGCTGGAGACATTACCCTCTCCCCCGGGAATGCTGCCCAAGGACTTTGCTGCCTACTTTGCCATGGATAATGAAGAGACAACTTTGGGTGAGCTAACAGACATTGAGATGTATGTGTCTGTAATCGGTTCAGAGAGCAATGCTGCAGATTGCAAGGAGGATGGGGAAGAGGACGAGCCCACCCCAAGCACAGCAGAAATGTGATCACTGATACGGAAGGTAAATTGCTACATCAAAACTAGAGAGCAGACACATTTTAACTGGTTCTATTCTTTTGAGAGAAATCTAGAAAGACTGTCAGCAACTAGCATACAGCAGACTAAAATCACTAACTTTCTGAAATGAACTAAAGTTGTCCGCTGCTGTGCCATATTTTTTAACATTAACTTTAAAGCACGTTAAAGCATTTTTTATTATTTTATGCAAATCACAAGCAGTACATGAAGTACTTTTTAAATGTATAAAATATATAGATTTTTAACACTTTTTAGGTGGTGAGGGGCTTTTATTCATGCATACCTGCAATGCCCTCATTAGCCACAATGAATTTTTGCTCATTTTGGATAAGTGCATTTTTGGTTGTGTGTACATAATTTGCAATCCCCAAGCATGTGCACACAACCGAAATTGACTGTATATAATAATAGAAAACATTTGATGTTTCAGAAATATAGAAATGCTATAACAAGTTATTTTACAAAATTCATCATAGTCAGCGCTGACTAATCATCATTCCTGAAAATATGTATATTAATTTAAAAACAATTAAAAATTAATTTAAAATGTGTAATTCTTTTTTCAGATTAAGGTTTCCGCTATGAATAGAGGTCCACCATGTAAATTTACTATAGTGACAGAAAGAAGGATATTTACTGGCACTGTTGACTGCTCCATTTCACGAAGCTGAAGAAATTTCATGCAGAGTATAAAAATATTATCCTCAGCAAAAAAAATATAACAGCAAGTTTTTCCTCTAAATTAAGAAGACCCATGGAAGACCCCTGGCTATAAGTGCCTGCTTAAGGCAAAGGACACCAAATTGTGGAATGGTGCAGGGCTATCCTATGGAGAGAAAAGAGGTTTCTTGACTATGTCACTGAGAGGGTATCAAATGTATTACTTTTATCTGGGGAGGTGTACCACTGTTGCTGTGCTCCACTCACGAACTTGCACAGAGGTTCTTTGCTGTGGCAACAGTATATTTCGTAGGCACCATATTCAAACTGGTTAGACATTCGCAGCATACCATTAGGGCATATATTTATAGCAATATCTGATTAAAACTTGAGCAGAAAGCAACCTGCTGTCAATAATTGTAGTGTTTTCTGCTGTCATGCAGCTTGAAACTGATAGAAGCCTGTAGAATTGATGGTAGTGAGGACAGCAATCCACTAATATGATTGACAGTTTACTACTGCTGTAGTGCCAAACTTTTAAGGTTTTCTTTGTTATCTAGGATGAATTTCTGCAGTATTGACTTTTGAAACAATCAGACCAGCTTACTTTTTCATAATTTGTGAAATAGGATCCTGTTTTGCCTTTTTTTTTTTTTTTGCAATTTGTGAAAAATGAAAAATCCTCTTTCACAAATTGTGTGACAGAATCCTATTTTGTGATTCTTCTTTCACAAATTGCAAAAAAGGATTTTGGCATGTTCAAAACACATTTCTAGGTGATTTATGAAAAAAACTTATAGCAGAATCTGATAGAATGGGTCCCGATTAGCAAAACACGTGTTGGTTACTTTACAAAACATCTTTTTTTTTTTTGAGTTTTTTAAGTGTGTTTGCCTCACTAAGAAAAAAATGAGATGGCAGCAGCAGCACAAAAAAAGATTCCTCATTTGTGACAAAGGATTACCCATTTGTGACACAGGATCCTTTTTCAAGGCTCACATCTAATTTGTCCATTGAAAATAATAGGACATTTTAAAATGTAATTATTTTGAATAGACTAATATTTTTTTCCCCAAATCTTCAAAAGGCACATCTGTGACCCAAGAATTTTCTTTAAAAAAAATTTCAGACCAAAATCCCAAGCCAGTTTTGCGTAGCGATGCAACAAAGAATTTGACAAAATACTGTAATTTTCACATTTATTGACACTTTGTATCTCCACACCTACACATCTGACCAAAAAGAAACGTGCCACATCAAGTGATCTTTGGTTCCTAATGGCACTTGCAAAATGTCATATGAATCACTTAAATAGTTGCAAAGTTATTAAAGTGCAAATGTTTGAGTTTAACGCAGAAGTGAATGTTGAACCCTAACTATTGCTCCTATAATAAACTCCAGCAAAAATCATGCTTTCACTTGTAATATATACAGTATTTAGAGATCCCACACTCAGAAACCCTCATATTTACATATATTAAAGGCTCATGCATTAATGCTGAATGATATCCAGTCCTGATTCTCAGCCAGGTAGTTATTAAGCACCTTAACTTCTTCCTGAGCCCAGGTACAAATAACAGGAACAACTGGAGGCTTCTTTTTTTTGACATAAATATAACTGTTGTTTGAAAGCAAACAGTATGTGTCATTTAAGAGCAGCTGGTAAAAGTCTGGAATGCTACAATTAGGCTATTTTATTGACAGGGTTAGTGCTTAATTTGATTGAATTAGTTGACAAAAGTTTGATGATCATTTGAACACCAAATGCATTCAGGCTTGTCTACTTAAAAGAATTCTCTAATGTGTTTTACATCTTGTATGAGTTTCGTTATTGGATCAAGTCTTTTTTTTATCTGTATTTCTGTTTTATTTTCTCAGGACTTTGTGTTAAGTTAGGGGAGAAGGTCAGTTTTACGTTGGTGTTCATACAGGTAGGTAACTTTTATGCTGGTTTCACAGGCATATAACAGCCTGTGACCCACTTTAGGTAATAACAGTGTAAACTAAGCTGTCAATCATCTATTTTTCATAAATGTGACATTACGTTAGTGAATAACAGAGTGTGGCTTGACCTGTTAATCATCCATTATTCCCATAAGTGACATCTTTGGAATAGAAAACAAGGTGTCAGTTCCCTGAAAATAGTGGATAATAGGGTCAACCAGAGTCCTCAGGCCCAGTCAAGCTGGCCATCTAACAGCTGATCTCCAAAACACCAACTGGTCAGCGGTGTATGGGGGCACCTGACATGGATAGCGTGCTGGACCTCTTCATCCTCCTATTCAATGCTATCTGTGATACCTATGCCTCCATTAAAAAGCAGAAAATCAAGGGCCATTACAACCCCTGGATGAGCCCTGACATCCTGGGACTTATGAAATACCAAGATCATCTCTGGTGCATAGCCAGAGCCACAGGGAAGCAGTCAAACACCCTAACGGACACCCAAAAGTACAAACAAGCCAGAAATAACTGCACCAGGGCCATCTGTATAGCCCAAAACCTCTACTACAAGGAGGCCCTGTCCAAACACTAAAATGATGGCCATAAATTATGGGCAAACCTTAAAGAGGTTACTAGCAAGAAGCCCAAAACTGCTCCTGACATGATCAGTGTAGATGGTTCCCACATTCTTGACCCAAAAACTGTAGCCGACACCTTCAACCTAGCCTTCACGGACCTCAGTCATGTCCTCCTCCCCCCAACTTCTTCCACCTGAGCAACTCCGTCGTAGGCCCACAGTCCTCTGCGCATCCCCTCTTTTGGTTCAAGACCATCTCATTTGGGGATGCTAGGAAATACCATTCAAAGGTGCTCAGTAAGGGACTATTCAGTGGAGACACCCTTCATCTAAAATTAATCTCTTTCTCCTTGGAAAAAATCCTGTCTCCACTCACTCACATCCTGAACTTGTCACTTTGACTAGTGGTATTCCCTCAAAAATGGAAAGCTGCAATAGTCACTCCCATACATAAGAGTGGGAACCGTTGCCTTACAGAGAACTATAGACCCATCTCCTTGCTTCCACCACTGTTGAAGGCTCTTGAACGAATAGTTGTGGATCAACTGGTCAAATACCTTGACAAGTACAAACTCCTCTGCCCCGAGCAGCATGTCTTTAGAACTGGGCATAGCACCACCACAGCTCATCTTGCATTCACGGGTTACATCCACAAATCACTTGATCATGGACAATTTACCAGAGCAATTATTATCAACCTGACTAAGGCATTCGATACTGTTAATCATGCCCTCCTAACTGAGCAACTTGCCACAATGGGCCTGGATCCCGAGGCAGTTTCATGGTTCTGCAGCTACCTGGATTGTAGATCCCAGCAAGTTAGAATCAGTTCAACCCTCTCGGATAGCAAACTTGTCTGCTCGGGTGTCCCACAGGGGTCTATACTGGGTCCCCTTCTATTCAGCTTATTCCTGAATAGTCTACCTCAAGCTAGTCAGTAACACATTCTACTTTATGCTGTTGATGCAGTCATCTTTATGCATGACTCAAATCCTGATGAACTAGAGCAGCAACTTCAAAGTGATTTTACTAGTCTTGAGAAGTGATTCATAGACCATAAATTAATCATGTACTATAAAAAATCTGAAGCCATGCTGTTTTCCAGCCCCCATAACAAGCATCATAGCTATCTATTATTAATATGTAATGTTGCTGGGGCCTCCTTGGAACTGGTCCAACATTTTAAATACCTTGGGATCACTATTAACAACTTGTTATCCTACATTCTCCACATTGACAATATGGCCAAAGCAATCAACAAACATATTGGGCTGCTTTATCGACATAGTCACAGTCTGACCCCCAAAGCCATTAAAATAGCCATCCACAGCTCTGTGGGCTCCCTCGTTGACTAAGGCCTGTCTATATATGGCTCTGCCACTGACTCTGCCCTCCGGCGCTTAAAAACTACCTTAAACAAAGCCTGCTGGCTAACCGTAGGGGCACCTAGGCTGACTCATACCTGTAATCTGTAATGCACAATGGCTCCCACTCAATGGCCGGCTAAAATTTCAAACCTGCCTTCTGGCAAAAAAAGATCAGCCTTGGTACACTCCTGTCTGGGGTTGGTCAACTCCTGGTGCCTTGCATTAATCTGCGACACACAAGTAACTCTGAGCGCCAGTCCTTCATCATGCCGAAATGCCGTACTTCCCAAGGCCAAAAGTCTTTTGTGCACCATGCCCCGCTTAGGTTCAACTCCCTACAGGAAGATCTTGTGCATCTGCCTACGTTGGATGCTTTCAAAGTCCACCTTAAGCAACTCTTGCTAAATGTAGCCCGTTGAGACTGTCATCCATAGCTTCACCACCCCTTCTCCTCACTGCTACTCCCTTGTCCGCCCCTAGCCCTTCCTCTCCTTCCCCTAGCCTTACCCGTTCCCATACCCTCACCCCCACCTTACCCCTACTCCTCTTGAGCCCTCTCCTCCACTCCAACCCTTTCACCTCTTACCCCCGCTCTCTACTACTTTCCTGAGTCTCCCTTCCTACCTTCTCTCATCACACCCTCTCCTGCTGCCCTCATACCTTTCCTCCCGCTCTGCCAGTTTAATTACTCGCAGTATTGCTTGCTTGCTTGCCACTTGGGGCTCCTCCTCTCCTCACCTTGTACTTATCAACTCTCTACTAAACCTGTCACTGCAGACAAATGATTGGTTTTCACCATCAGGCATCTAATACCTGTAAGTGTGTTTGTTAGCCTCCACTTCCCATATCCTAACTTTTTTGTTATTCCAGTATATAATTCCCGCTCCATTCCTCTGTAATATTGTACTACTCTGTTTGGATCCATTCCATTGTAATATCGTACTACTCTGTTTGTATTGTGATCATGACGTGGAACATATGTAAAGAGCTCTTAGCTCAAGTGGTGTTAATCCGAGATTGTAACAAATAAATAAATAAATAAAAACCATGTAATACCCACTAATTTAGATTTTAAGGTAGTTGTTTATTTTCAGCACCTACAGGTATTTGAATAGGAAGTGAGTTTGTTTCTGGAGTTGAGGGTCACAATGACTAAAGGCCAGATTGTCCACAGTATTTGGCTGAAAACTGAGCACAAACAGACTTGCCCAAAATTGTCTAAAACATTTATGAGGAGAGCTAGCTTTAAATACTGTAACTCAAATATGGAGTTAAGCTAGTAATGAAGAGAGACCACCTCTGGAGTACATGAGGATACTTTAAAGTCCGTACTCATTCATTGTTTAGTCTGTTTAGTGAGAAAGCTAAAAATGGTACTAGTTAGTGCTAATTATAATGGGTACTATGCACAATTGGAGCGGATTGGCTACACGCACGTATCTGGGGCATGCAGCCACTCCGCATCCTATGTGCCCCCAATGCGGGATGTACTGAGGGAAGGCATCTAGGACTAATGCACCAATCATCCTGAGTATGCAGACCGCACAGCACCAGGGGTGGGCTGTGGGCATGCCAGTACTACTCATCATGTAGAAAGGCTTATAGTGCTGGCCGCAGGTGTGCAGAGGGGGTGCAGGATATGCCAAGGGGAACCCTGTTGTAAGCCCCCTACACTCCCTGAATAACCATCGGGACACTGCCAGGACAGGGTGTATAGCCCGCCCACCTGGACCGCTGCCATCTGCCCCTGCACATGTTGGTGCAGAGCACCTTCCAGATGCCCCCCACCCCACACACACCCCCATACAGGGGCACCAGACAGAGGATGCTGCCTCCCACACCCCAATGGCACCACTCGCCACCCCATCACCAGCCCCCATTGCTTCAGCTGGGATCTAGACATGGGGTACAGCCCCCTCACACTACAGATGGACCCCCTCCCCATCCCTGTGCACCACTCTGATGCCACATCGTAGGGCCAGCAGCTTGGCCTGCCACTCACCTCCACAGCCTCTGGCCCTTGGACTTTCACGGGGTACATTGCTAACGTGTGCCCCCACTGCACAAGGGATCCACTCTGTGACTCAGTCCATGCCTCTGACTGGATGCCCCGCTGGATCTGTGACTCCACCCCTAGCTGCCCTGTGGTATTCTGCGCAGTGGAGAGCAGGGCCGCAGACAGGCGGCCAACAGGCAGAGCTCTGCAGGTGGGTAACGCACCTCTGGCACATATTACCCACCCATTGGTGCATGGGGACATTGTTTTTTGCTGCATGGATACCTGCCCATTAGGAACCGGACTGTGACTATCATTACTCATTTCATATATGTCACTAGATCCAGCTAACTGATGATAACTGCTCTTGGTCACTTTCAGACTGGGCTGGAATTATGCAAATGACCTAGAGGTAAAGTCTCTGTAACCTATAGGTAAGACTCAGAGACAGCTTTCTACAACTTTATATAGTTTGTTTTGATATGCCAATCAAATCTACAGTTCTTATACCCTATGCTACTTCAGGATTTAAAGTCTAGATGGGGTTTATGCTCTCCCTTCCACTCCCATACCATCGGCCTTACTGCAACCCCTGAGGAGAGACTAAAGGAGCTTAATATGTATACCCTTGAGGAAAGAAGGGAGAGGGGGGACATGATAGAAACTTTTAAGTACCTCAGTGGAATCAACAAAGTCCAAGAAGGTAGCTTCTTTCAGAAAAAGAGACATGCAAGAACAAGGGGACACAATTTAAAGATTGAAGGAGGGCGGTTCAGGGGCAATGTGAGGAAGTATTATTTCACAGAGAGGGTAGTGGATGCATGGAACAGCCTTCCTGAGGAGGTTGTGGGGTCTAAAACTGTGGGAGAATTCAAGAATGCATGGGACAGACATAAGGCAATTCTTGTGGGGGGTAGGAAGAAATAGGCTGTTGATTAACTAGGATCTGCGGCCTATCCTGTAGGTAGGGAAATGGGAAGACTAGATGGGCCAAGCGGTCCTTATCTGCCATCAAAGTCTATGTTTCTGTGTCTCTGTGTTTCTCTGAAGAACTATTAATCCCATAAGTCTGTCCCATCCATACCTGAAACCATTGTTTTTTTTTTGTGCCAGCAAATCAGTCAATAGGTTGTTCCATGTGTCAGCCACCCTCTTTGTAAAGGTAAACATTGTCACATTCTTCTTGAATCTCTCTGTCAGCAGCCACTTACGTTCCCATGTTTTTGACTTGCCACTCCTGCTGAATAGTTCCTCACAGTTTACCTTATCCATTCCTTTCAGGAACTTGAAGGTCTCTTTCATGACTCCCCTCTCCCTTCTGGCCTCCAGTGAGTACAAGTTCAATACCAAGAGCCATTCCTAGTAGGATCAGTCCTGTTAGCCCTACATCATTTGGTTGCCATAAACTGCACCATCTCCAGACCGTCTTTGTCTTTCATGCGGTGGGGACACTAGAACTGTGTACAGTATTCCAGCTGCTGCCTTATCAGTGTTCCATAGAGACGTAGTATTACCTCTTTCATTGTGCTATTGAAACCCCCCTGAAAACACCTTAACATTCTGGTCACCTTGCTGTAGGCCATGTTGCATTGGCTGAATTGTTTTAGGGTGTAATATCTGACTCCCCTAAAATTAAGGATATCTTATGCCCAGCATTGGCCTATGCTGATGACATAGTGCTTTTTTCCCTTTCGAAAGCAGGATTACAAAAAACGATGGATTTCCTAAATGAAAGAGCAGAGGAGCTCAATCTGAAAAATCACTTTTAACAAAACAAAGATAGTTGCCATTGGAAAAAGAAATGCAGCTGGGAATTGGTAAATGGCGAATCAAAAAGTTGAGGTAGTAACAGCCTATACCTATCTAGGTATTAGTACAACTGCTAACTGTCTGTGGAACTCACATGTAGATGTGGTAAAAGAGAAACTTAGTAAAACTACTGAGGGCTTAACAAGAATTAATTTTAGGTATGGAGTATTTTCAATAAAAGGGATTATAATGGAAATTAACATTAAATTTGAAACGCAATTGCTGTATGGTACAGAGATCTGGGAGCCGAATAACATTAATAAACTTACGAGTCCCCTATTTAAAATGAGAAATGTTATCAGGCAAGGGCATTCATTCCCTTCAGCCTACATTAGAACCGAAACAGGTTTATCTAACATGAATGTACTAATCAAAACTCAAAAAGTAAACTTCTGGCTAAGGCTTGCTAATCTGTCAGATACATCTCTTGCAAAACAGTGCCTAAAAGAAAAAGAATACTGGTTTCATTTAGGTTACAAAAACAAATACTGGTTTACATCTGTGATCACTCTATTGAACAAACATAAATTGATTGCACTTAAAAATGCAGTAGATAAGAAGATTAAATTTAGTAACCAGTATAAGAAATACATCACAAAGAAAATTAGTAACTTTTGGAATACAGTAGACTTAGAAATTATTAGAAAATCACAATATTCACCATGGTTCGCTGAAAACAATTTGAATTTTGGCTGTAAGTGTTACCTCAACATTTTTGATAATCCAGCATTACAACAAGTTTTCATCACTTATAAATGTGAATGTTTTGCCGGTAATGTGTTAATACATCGTCATAACAAAGGTACAGTGTTTTTGGATGAATGTGAAGGTCAGCGGGCAGTCGGCAGCCGCAAGCCAACACAAGGGACCACAGGACCGGGAGGGACCGCGAGGGAAGGTATGTAAAAGCCGCAACCAATCAGAAGGCGAGCGCTCTCGCATCCGATTGGTCCCCTGCTTCATTCTGAACATTTGCCTTGCTATAGTAAAGCCGTATTCTGAATGGGTCCAAAACTGTAAAAATTGCAAAAAAGGAGCTGTTCTTATGATTTTGTGGACTTGGGGAAATTGTGAATTGTGAAAACTGTTGTTAAGTGTTTACAGCCTTTTTGTGTAGTTTTGAAATGGGCCAGACGCTACGGCGTGTCAGCCCCCCCCCCAGCCTTTTGTTGTGCTAATTCTCGGCCCCCTGCCCAGCACAGACGCTTGCCACTGCTAAGCCTTAACTGTTTGTGCCTTTCTGTCTCTTCCCAGTAGGGGACCCTCTGCAGCCTTCAGTCGAGCGCCGGGCCAGGATCCGCCAGCGGCGGTTGGCAGCCCGAAGCCAACACAAGGGACCACAGGACCAGGAGGGACCGCGAGGGAAGGTACGGAAAAGCCAAAATTTTATGCCCACCCACCTTTCCCCTTCGTGTGTTTCTTATATAGTCATCTTCCCACCGAAACAATATTCCTGCCCCTGCGCCTTGCTGACCTGTAATCTGCCCTACATCCTCCTCTTTAGCTACCAAATCAGCAGTCCTCCCTTACTGCTCTCTCATACTGCCTGCACTGCCGAACCAAAGCTTGACCAATATCTGCTCATAAACAGCAATGTCAGAAAGAAGGAAGCTAGGCATCCTTCTATCATATTATATCTCTCCCCCTCCTTGCATATCCCCATCGTAAGCTAAACTTTTATATTCAACGTGAGCTGAATAAGTCGAGAGTTTTAGAATCCTTCCTGGAATCCTTCCCCCTCCCATTAAAAATCCCCTTCCTTATTCTAAGTTCTTTTCATCAGGCAGTGGCTGGTTAAGTCGTGAACACTAGCATACCACTGAGAGCAATACAAAAGTTTTCGTTATAGTACCAGCTGTTCACCAGCCGTGCTCTCATATTGGGGGGAACCCTCTGGATCCTACTCACTCTGTTATTGATGGAGAGCAGTGAAGAAGGTTATCTCCCTGTCAATGACAGTCAGGGAGATGTGTTGCACTATCCTACTTACTCTACTGTCTCAACAATCATAAGGGATTGGATATGCATATATGACCTGCCAATGATGCAACACAACCCAATGGGTAACCACCAAGAAGGGACTGAAGCAGATTTACTAACACATGGGACTGTGCTTCATTACTGGGTAAACAACTCCCCATTATGCCTGTCTACCAGACTTCTATTCAGTGATCTGACAAGATCCCATAACTCCTTATATGAATGGCATAAAATAAAAAAGAGGTTCCAGAAAAATAAAAAGAGGGCAATGGAAAGAATCCTTATTTACTCTCTCGAAGCATTTGTGAAATTTTTGATATTTTTATTATTTTGTGCTGGAAATGTAGAACTTAATCCAGGTCCACCAGAGTGCATCACTGCGCCAACAGACTTAGCCATGATCAAAGGGCTAAGTTTTCTCCATATTAATGTATGCAGCCTGCTAAAAAAGCTCACAATGATCCAAGCCTGGATTAATCATACCTTACCAGACATACTAGTTGTGTCGGAGATGTGGCTCAGGCCTGCCACAGCAGATAGAGACATAAACTTACCCAATTATCAAGTATTCAGAGCTGACCACCAAACAAGGGGCGGGGGTGTAGCTATATATGTGAATGATAATTTATCTGTAACCTGCCTCGACTCATCATCCATGTCAAAAGAATTTGAATGCCTATCCCTCCAAGTGGCTCTCTCCAATACCGCATCACTACAGCTAATTGGCTGCTATAGGCCCCCCTCAGCTGATCTTAAGCTATTATCCTATTTGGGTAATCTAATTAATAAGGGAATAGAAGAAACTATAATCATAGGAGATTTAAACCTAAACTGGCTATCCAAGGCAGCTGCACCCTTAATTTCATTCTGCGATACACATGGGCTTACACGCTTATAAATGAACCCACCAGAATCAAGAAAAAGAATCAGAGCAACAGCACACTACTAGATGTCATATTAGTGAGTAAACCTCACCTCTTCTTGCATGCTGGAGTGCTATTCAGTGATATCAGTGACCACTGCCTTATTGCAGGAATAAGATCAGCTTGCACGCCATCATCCCTTGCTAAGTTTACATTGAGGTGATCAAAGAAAAAATTCAACATTGAGGCGTATCTGCAAGAAATAAATCATTCAACACGATGGCAAGAGTTCTACCTAGCAAACACAGTGGGAAAAGCACACGAGGTACTAAACGACATAGTTATAGGTGCCCTTAATATCCATGCCCCAATTTCTATGGTACGCACCAAAAACAAAACCTGCCGCTGGTTCACAACTGACCTCAAAACCACCCTTCTTGACAGAGATAAGCTATGGAAAAAGGCATGAAAAACTAAGAATCCAACTGATTGGATGCTGTTCAAAAAAGCCAGAAATAGCTGTACCAGGAAAGTACGGGATGCTAAGGCTGCATATTATATGTCCGAACTTGACTCCTCCTACCACAATCCTGCTAAGTTCTGGAGTACCATAAAGGACATAACAGGACAAGAGCCTAGTACTACACTCCCAGTCAAAATACACTATAGTAAGGGAACAGTCTCTGATAGATTGGAAATACTGGAATCATTCAGCAATCACTTTACAACTGCTGGCCTAGCATTCGACATCTCTCCGGCTAACCAACTACGCTCTCAGCTAGGCATTAAGAGCACTGAAGTACGGATAACTGAATCTACCTTCTCCTTCAAACCAGCCACTCTGAAGCAAGTGGAAGACCTCATTTCACAGCTGGATATCAAAAAGAGTGCAGGTGCAGACTCCCTTGATCCCTATTTTCTAAAAATTGCCATGCAAGCACTAGCAGTTCCAATAACACACCTATTTAATCTCTCATTAAAATCAGGCTCTATTCCCCTCAATCTGGAAAACAGCTCAAGTTATCCCCCTATTGAAAGCAGGGGACCCCATGGACCTCAACAACTACAGACCAATCTCTGTCCTCCCGGTGCTATCCAAGCTGCTAGAAAAAACAGTGAGCATTCAACTAAGAGGATATCTTGAAGAGGCTAATCTTTTAAACCCAGAGCAATCTGGATTTAGAGCCAAACACAGCACCATCTCAGCCCTGGCTAAAGTAACAAATGATTGGCAAATTGAACTGGACAAAAAAAATTGTGTATGTGCTGTATTCCTACAGTAGACCTGAGTAAGGCATTTGATACGGTCGACCATGAACTGCTCCTCTCTTCCCTGTATTCCATAGGACTAGATCCATCCTCCCTTAAATGGTTTAATAGCTACCTCATGGGAAGGACTCAGCAAGTGAAAGCTGAAGGAGACCTATCTCCACTCAAACCTCTGCAAAGAGGAGTTCCCCAAGGATCCATCCTGGGCCCAATCCTATTTGCCATCTACATCAATAACATCGACATTAATCTCACCAAAGCCACTGTACACATTTGCAGATGACACTGTATTATATGTCAGTAACCTCTCACCTGTAACAGCATGTGTAGAGCTACAAGCGGAATTCAACTTATTACAACATCAACTATCGGGGGAAAAAACTTCTCCTAAATGCAAAAAAAACAAAGACAATGTTTTTCTCCCCCCAAACTCAAGCAGGTCACTCCTCACCAAACAATCTCCCCCAGCTATCCACTGTTCTTGGTGAAAATCTTGAATATGTAAAAAAATTCAAATATCTGGGGGTCTGGGTAGATTGTAGACTCAACTACCTAGATCATCTGGAAGAACTGCTAAAAAAACTTCGTCAGAGGCTTGGACTGTTTTACAGAATAAAGCACTTTCTAACTAGGGATTCTAAAAAGAAGCTGGTCCAGGCCACATTTCTCTCCGTATTGGACTATGCAGATTTCCTATACGGTCGCTGCCCTAATTCTTATCTGAACAAATTGGACACACTTTACCATAGAGCCTTGAGGTTCATTACAGATCTTCCCCTCAGCACTCACCACGGCTCGCTCTACGCTGCAGTTGGATGGACATCACTCCAATTCAGAAGAAACAGAAATGCCACACTATGGACGTACAGAGCATTATCTAAGATGCTCCCAAACTATATCTCAGACTGCTTCACACAAGTCACAGCAAGCAAATATGCCCTAAGAAGCCTTAACTTCATCATGCTTAAAGTGCCCAAATTCAATACTCGACACGGGAGATCTGCTATCAGCTATGTATTATCTACATTATGGAATATGTTGCAGAAGACCTTGAAATTGAACAGCTATATAACAGTTACATCCTTTAAACATCTGTATTTGAGGCTTATCCAAGAAAAATGTAATTGTTTCCACAAGCATTAGAGTATTCCTAATCTTACCCTTCCCCCTCCTCAGACAGCCAATTCACGGAATGAATCCACCTTTATCAAGAGCCTCCACCCCTCAGACTCCTTGCACCCCGCCTTTCATCCGTCTCCCATTACTCCCTGACATACATCATAGCCCTATACCCCTGTCATTCAACCCACCAGTGCAGGCCCCAGCCCTTTCTCAGGCCACATTTATCCTACCACATCATAAACACCTACCACCGTCCACGATCCCCATCAACTAGGCACTCCACTCCTGCTTCCCCCCCTTTGTCCATTATTATTTTACGCTTGAACAATGAAGTATTGAATGCTATGCTTAGGATGTAGGCTTAGACAGTGTTGATATTGAAATCTGTATATATTAGCTTAGATGGTGTGCATTTGTATAACTGTATGTAACTATGTAATTGAACCTTGACCTTACCAGGTCCATCTTGCAAATGAGCTGTGCTCAGTGATGTTCGCCTGGATTAATAAAGATTTGATTGATTGATTGATTGACTGTTCAATAGGAGGAAAAGAAAATCTATCTCACATTCTGTGGGACTGCCCCTGGTATGCTAAAGAAAGGAAATACTGGTTAGGACCATTTATCAGTAATCTCTATGAGATTGATGTAAGCACCTTATCATCAATATTAATTCATACAGCAGACACATGGGCAGTTGATAGATTTGCAAAGTATTTCATGGCAATTAAAATAATTAGACTGAAATTAATGGTTAAATAATATTTTTAATATCAATCTGGTGTTCCCTTAACAAATTATTCTCGATTTACTGTGATTTGACAAGAACTGGATTTTAACATGATGGTGGAAAGTGTATTACTTTCATGTACTTGATGTAATTAATTGTTAAGAATTGTTTGATTTGTATGTATTTTTCATTGTAATGGCTATATAGCCAATCAATAATGATTGCTGACTGAATTGTTTTAGGGAGTCACTTATGACATCTCTCAGGTCCCATTTCTGAGAAGTAGTGCCAGCTTAACCCCTCCCATCCAATATTCCATCCTGGGGTTCTTGTTCCCTATGTGCATCACGTTGCACTGTTTGGTGTTGAATTTCAACTGCAAGATTTTGGATCACATTCTAACCATTGCAAGCTTTTCTGCAATTCCTTTACACACTCCTCACTGTCTACCCAGCCACACAACCTAGTGTCATCTGCAAAGAGATACATCCTGCCCTATATTCCTTCTTATATGTTGCTGATAAACATATTGAAAAGGACTGGTCCCAAGACTGACCCATGCTGAAACCCATTCGTGACTTCCCTCTCCCCTGACCTGACACTGTTTACCACCATCCTCGGCTGTCTCCCCTTCAACTAACTTTTGACACATCTTAATAGGTCCTTCACTATACCCAGATCCTTTAATTTCTTCAGCACAGCTACCTTCTGTGTGGCACCAAGTCAAATGCCTTTAGTTATATCAGAGTTATGTTGCTGAAATTAGCGCACATCCAAGACTTGATTTCACAGAGACAAGCAGACAGCACTGAGCTAGCTCTCTGTGAGTTTTGGGCAACAGATAATAAAACTGAATATTGTCAGCATATCAGTGAATTGAAGTGTAACCCCCATCCAGGTGGGCTTACCATTTTCACTCCCAGAGTGGCAGCCTTTGACTGTTGCATTCCTTAGCCAGCACTAGATATAGCAGCATATTCAGGCATAGCTCTTAACTTCCAGTCTCACTTGGATCACATTGATTGACCAGAAGCAGCAGAAAGGCAGCTGTTTTTTGCACCTATTAGGCAAGCCATGCCACCAGTGAGGTACCATTAGCCTTCCACCCACAATGAGGGATCACACTTAAAGGGGAACAGTCACCACCAAGGGCCCTCACACTCAAGTGTGGGACTGGTTGCAATGTGCACTTCGTGTGCAAGAACATTTTGGTTTACTCACTGTTTACTATAGCACAGTAGATTGTATCAGAGTAATCTTGCTTAGTTGTAGGTTGACATCTTCTGTTACTACAGATCCTAGAATCCCCTGAAGATGACATCAGAGCAGTAAGCAGAAGTGAGAAGATCTAGTAGCCTGCAGTGCATGTTAGCATTTATAGAAACGCTAATCATTGGTTTGCTGGTCCTGCTGTCCTCCATAGAACTATGTACAGTCACAGAGGATGATACTTAGTACCTGGAGAAAAGCAGTCTCAGAAAACATAATCAGAGATTATAACAGCTCTGACATGCACTGCAGGCTATTGAATCTCCCACTGCTGACTACTGCTCTGATATCAGCTGTAGGAAATCCTAGGATTTGTAGTAAAAGATGTCAGACTACAACTAAGCAAAATTAGTCTGATATAATCTACTGTACTACAGTAAACAGTAAATAAACCAAAATGTTTTGCCTTCAAAGTGCACATTGAGACCAGCTGTGGGGACTTTGTGCTGACTGTTCCCCTTTAAAAATAACTCTTGGTTTCCTGCCAGAAAGCAACAGCCACACTGAAGCAGAGCTCTACTGGCAATATACCACTATCAGCTACCAGGCCTGCAATCTGTTACCTCACTGACTGTGTACACATAGACTGTGGTAGCTCCCAGAAGGGGCTTTGGGTTATATGGTGCCCCAGAGAGAGTGGGTTGTTCGAGACTAAGTTGTGACTGTTTGGGGTTATTGCTTGGATATTGGTGAGATCTGAATCTTCACTTGTTTGAATAGACTTTGCTTACCTGCCTTGTCCCATTTTCTCTGCCAGATACTTGTTTCCATGTCCCTGTTTCCTTCCTCAACAAACCTCATTCCTTTTTTTTAGTTTTTATTTATTGAATTATTTCACCAGGAAAGATATACTGAGCAACTTAATGCTCGTCTCACGGTATGTCCTGGGGAAATGGGGAGAGGGATGTACAGAGTGAGAGTTCTTAGATACATACTTAACAGATGGTGAATACATACATACAGTTACAAAACAGGTTTATGGCAATTGAGTACATAATAGGCTAATGCAACAGTTACTGTACTGGCAATTCATAGGAGCAGTATACATATAGAATCAGTACAGGGAGCAAGCATAGGATGCAAGGTTGAACAATGCATACATTACTGGCAGTTCACTAGTGATGCAGATGCAGCAGGGTGAACACATTGGATCCAGACACCCTTTTTAAGAGCTAGTCTATAAGGGGTAGTATAAGTGCAGGTGGGGTAGGGGGGATGAGAAATTTGTTCATTTGTGACATATTGCATTATTGTGGTTAAGTGTATATTGTTTGAGGGTTATTGAGTACAGTTAGTGTTTAGATGCCAAGGTTGAGGGTGACTTGTATTATTGTTATTTTGCTGGTGGGCAGCACTCTGGTACCTTGTTGTCAGAAGGATCCCATCAGGTGGTGGCACCACACGGTTGGATATTACATATTATACAATGGCAAGGAAAATTCCTCTATTCTGATTGGTCAGTGTGTGCCTGGCACAGTGATGATATTACACAATAACATCACTGTATTCAGACCAGGCACACACATAACACGACATAAAATCATTCCTCCTGTACACAAACAGCCAATCTCGCCAGCCCCTGTAAAGCACTACAGTCTCCCGAGAATGTCACGATCCCAAAATACCAATTCCTCAAACAACTTAATAAAGCAAAAGCAAAAGACAAAAGTAACCTAATGTTTATGCCCATTTCTTTTCATCTGGTTATGGTTTCGCAAAGCAAGCGGCTTCACTAAACCCACAGAAACCGTAACTTCCGGTCGCGTGGTTCACTGAAACCGCTCTGTTCAAACCGCCGTAGCCTCTCATCACTTTACTTTTAGTAATACTGTGAAAATGTCACCAAAACAAGAGAGCAGTGAGAAGAAGGACAACGCTACCATTCAGTCTTTATTGCTCCATCAGCGTGTCTGCTCGCTCCTCAGTGCTTCCTTGTTCCTCCACACATTGCCATTCAAAACCCCATAACAGAAACCAAGAAACCCGTTTTACTTGAACTACATGCCGACAAACAATCCTGTTCCTATATGTCTATGCCTGGGGTTGGGGGGTTGACTGACAAATACACAGAATGGCATTGGGCACTGGACCATGAACCACCAGCACCACCTACTGGACTACTTTTTGTTATATTTATAACATATGCCTCCTACACAAAAATAAAAGACAAAATGTCACAGACTTTTTTTAACTTTTATTATTATTTTTAAACAAGCCATTAGATATTAGAATATAGATAGGTGTGTGTTATTGTTAATCACCCTGTGGTGGAAGCACTGCCTCTGCTCACCCACCCCAGGAGTGACATTATTACACAATAACACACACCCTATCGTGCCTTATTGCTTAATTAGACCCCAGATATCTACTGTGATGCGAAGACCATCTGTCCGAAGATATAAAAGCACCACTCATACCTTAACATCCACCAGGTTGCACCAGTCCTTGAAATCAGTGGGTGAAAATCCGAGGCAGTACTGGGATTTCCTTTTCACTAATGGCCATTCCCCTGTCACATAGAACTGTACTTAGCCCGTGAACAGTGGGACTGGCAAACACTTGAGCTGAGCTTATAAAAGTTCTAACATTCATTGCAGGTTATTGAATCTCCCAAATACTGCAGCCCATGAGCTGGAGGGAATTCTGAGATTTCTCGTTACAGCAGATGTCAGCTTGGAAGTCAGCAGAATCAACCTGATACAATCTACTACACTACAGTAAACAGTATGTAAAAATGTTCTTTTTTTGCACACAAAGTGCAAATTAGTACCAACCTCTCATATGGGAGTGGGGCTTCTAGTGCTGACTGTTTCTTTTTAATGGATGCATGTTCCATCAGAAGTGGTGGGTGCCAGTTCTCTGTACTTCTACAAAATGGATGGTCCCCAAATTGCCCCTTGAAGCAAGGTGGCCAAGGGCTTATGGGACCACAAGCTGACCTCACAGTGATTAATGAAGAATACCACTGCAAAACCTTATTGGACTGTGGCTTGTAGGTAACCATCCTTTACAGATTATTTTAGCAGACTTACATGAAGCACTTGTCTCTACACCCAGTTAAGGGATTATCCATATGGGAATTGAGCACTGCTACCTACTGGTATAATGGATGCATATCAGTACAGATTAGATCCTGATGGATGCCATGGGGATTGCCCTGAAGATCGAGACTCTAGACTTGATTTGTCCAGACCCTCAGATGTTGGAAGAGACACAGATCATCATTTGGATGAACATCAATAAGTTCAGGAGGCTGGCCCAGTTGTGTCACGAGATGGTTGTCAAGGAATAGCTGCAGACAATGGCCACTTATGCATTCCATAAAACTGCTTACTGGAAAAAATAGGCTGAAGTCCACAGTTCACCCCAGGGACTCAGTAGAACCATCAGACAGAACAGTGAGAAGTCAATGAAGTTGCCCCCAGGAGCTGAGTGCCTGGTGACTGGTACTGCTGAATATCTCTCCAATGTGAAAGAACAGATAGCAATGACAAAATCCCCTGCCAAGACTGGACTGCAGTGAGAACCATTGTATAGAGAGGGGGATTTCCTATGTCTTTAGCTGCACTGAAGCGAGTGGCTGGATGTATGAATGAGACAGTCAAAGATGTCACTTTGGCCTGGGCATGAGAGTGGTATAAGTACAGTGACACTGGCCAGTATGCAACACAATACTGAACCAAATTGCACTTGAGTTATGGCAGTAAACAAAGCAGTTTCAATGGCGCTTAATCCGGTTTGTCATGCAGTAACTCGAGACACTGCATTGCATCCTGGCTGGCTCCACTGTACTTGACCGACACTGTAACTATGGTATGCAGGGATACTGCAACATCCCATCTGTATGAGACCCAGTTCAACACAGGAGAGTAACCCCACCCTGGAAGGAAGAAAAAAGGGTTAAGTCATAAGTTGGCTGACAGTTCTGGTGTGTTTTCCCTCCATGAATGAAATGTGGAACGTGCAAAAGGAGTAATGAGCTGTATTCACCTGAGAGACAATTGACCTTTCCTGAAGAGATCCAGAAGGTTAGATCTAGTTAATGCTGAGGATGTCAGGTGACACTTACAAGAAATACTTGGAGGGGGACTTGCTCACAAATCCCCATCCAAGTAATGCTGTTTGGACTGAGGAAAGTTGTGAAAGTGTATTTTAGGGTTTCCCCAATACTCGTTTTTAATTTGCGTGCACATCCTCCCCCCCCCCAATTCTCTTGGCAAGACGTACCTATTTGGATGAACATTGGAAAACCATGTAGCCTGCCTGATTAAAGTGTTGGATTGTTTTACAGAATTCAGCTTGAAGATGTCCCTGCACAAGTGCCAGTTCTGTCAGACATCAGTGAAGTATGTGAACATAGTTTCCCCAAGAAAGGCATAAGCATTGATCTGTCCAAGGTCAAAGCCATTGTCACCTGGCTTAGACCTCACAATCTAAAGACTTTTCAGCCTTTCCTTGTATTCTATGGATACTACAGAATGTTTATGAAGTATAAGATGAAGGGCATCCACCCACCAGGAAAGGCGATATTGGCAAAAAGATGTACAACCCTGTCCAGGACTACAACCATCAGTGAATCGTTTGGATCCCACTGGGCTGACAAGTATGAAGTTGCATTTTGGGAGCATATCAGTTGCTTGATGCAGACACCCATGCTGGAATCTGCAGATGCAAGAAAACTATATACCCTAAACTTTGATGCCAGCCTGGTTGACTTTGGAGAGGTGATATACCAGGAGCACATGACTAAAATGAGACCAGTCACTTTTTCGAGCCATATTCTGACTCCACCTAAGTCAAACAATCGAGTTAACAGGTTGGAATTCCTCAGATTGAAGTAGGCAGAGGTGAAGCAATGCCATGCTTATCTTTATAGAGGCTGGTTTCTGATAACTACAGACAGTAATCCTCCCATTCGTGTACTAACTGCTGTCAAGTTGGATGCCACTGGGCATTGATGGTTGTCAGTCCTCTCAACTTATTCATTCAACTTACAGCATCAGCCCAGCTGCAACAACATTGACACTAATGCTCTGTCCACATGCCCTTATCTAACCTCATCAATCAGGAGGTTGTGCACATATGTTTTTGAGTCAAGGGTGAAGAATGTGTCAGCTACCCATGCCCGAAGATTGTCCTAATTCATCCAATTCAGACCAAGTTGCAGACTTGGTATGGTAACATTTCATTCATGTTTCATATGAATAGGAGACCCAGTTGAGTAGTGCTCATTTTCAGTGAAGTCTTTTTTACAATAAATGCAATTGCATACATTTATTACAAAAGATAAAATACAAAAAAGAAAAGACTAGAAAAGGTAATGACTTGATTGGAATTCACCCAGATTCCATCCCAGAGGTATACAGTACACCCAAATTGTATTTATTTATTTGCAAATTGGTGACCAGGAGAGGCACACTGAGCCAAGGCTGATTTCCCAGGTGCAACCCGTGGGTAAGGGAATGGGAGATACAATATGACACAGTCAAATTACTCAGTACAAAATAAAGTACAGTCAGAGCACAATAATGACAGAATTACAAGTGGTGGGTTGGGGGATCCACTAGACATCAGGGAGTGGGGGTTGAATTTTTTTTTAAATGAAAGGAAATGAAGGGGCCAGGGTAACTGTGGGTGTGTGTGCTTAATTCAATTATGGCTGGTAATCTGCCAGTGGGGGGGGGGACCACTAGACACCACGGAGTGAGGGTTGAATTTCGTTTTTAAATAAAAGGAAATGAGGGCACCAGGTTAACTGGGGTGGGGCTTAATTCAATTACGGCCAGTGATCGACTGGGGGGGGGACCACTAGACACCAGGGAGAAAAAGTTGGGCTAGTGAGCAGCTGGGGGGTAGGGGGACCACTAGACACCAGGGAGAACTTTGGCCAGTGGCCACTTCAAATTTCTCCCATGGGAGGTGAAATTACCCCTGCAGGTGGCAAAAATAAAGTAGCAAGGCACTATGAGCAGTAACAATGTACCAACAGAGAGACCTGTGCTAGGGAAGGATGGCACTGTAGAGGCTGAGAGAACGTCAGCCTGGATATAGGCTAAGGGAGAACCCAGGAGGAGGCCTGACACATAGACAGTATGGGCTTCAATCAGGAGAAGTGTCAGAGAGAGGGATGACAGGAGCAGGTGGGAGAAGGGAGGAGTTTCAGCTATTGCCTGAGGGAGCCAAGGGGAGGTAGAGAGGCAGAGGGAGGAGGGGAGCGGGTTCCAAATTGTGGGAAGGCAATAGGAGAAGTCTGATTGCCCAGAAGAGGCAGGGCTGGGTGGTGTGGAATGGAGAAAATCTTGTGATCCCTGGAGCAGAGAGGGCATGAGGCAGGGGGAGAGGAGTGAGGAAACGCATGTGGAAGGGGACTCAAACCAGTGTTAGGATATGAAGGATGCACCAATGGATTGGAGATGTGAAGGTAAGGGGATGATGGATAGGGAGGAGTAGAAGGAGCACTGGTGAGTATGAGGGGGGAATTGGTAGCAAAGTGGCAAAAGGCATTACGGAGGGTGTACAATCTGTCAAGGGAAATGGAGGAGCTGGTGCCATAGATCACATCCATGTAGTCGAAGACTGGGAGTACCATTTTGGTAACTAACTCCTCGCAGACCTGCCGAGATAGTCTTTGTTGCAGTACAAGGCACCAAATTTGGGTTGAAACTTGGCATGGATGACATTGATGTGGGCAGAGAAGTCAAGCTTAATGTCTATTCATACACTAAGGTATTTGAAGGACTGAAACACTTCAAGGGGGCTTCCATCCAAGGTGGAGAATATGGGGAGAGTGGGGAGACTGGCCAGTTTCTGGTTGATGCCAAATGTCATGGACACTGTTTTTTTTTTCTTTAGTGTTGACCCTAAGTTGGTTGGAGTGGAACCAGCACAGGATGCTGTGGAAGTCTTGCTGAAGCAGGCCTTCCACAGCTGCAGTAGAGGGACTAGAGCTGCAGATTACTGTGTCATCTGCATACATATGCATATGCGAGTTGGTACAGGTAGAGGGGGGGTTGTTATCACAAATGGAGTAGAGGATGGGACCCAGGATGGAGCCTTGTGGACTCCAGCCTGGATGGGTAGTGCAGGTTACAGGACACCTCCAACCTGTACTGACTGTTGATGGCCTGTGAGGTAGGAATGGAACAAATCAACAGCTGGAGCTGAGAGGCCATCAGAACTCAACTTGTTGAGAAGGAGTGGCTGGGACACCAAGTCAAAGGCTTTGGCCAGATCGATAAAAATGTCTGCCATGATTTGCCTCAGCTCCATCCCAGAGAAGATGGAGTCAGTGACTTCAGTAGGGAGGAGATGGTGGAATGGTGCTTCCAGAAGCCAGACTGGAAGGGAGAGAGGAAGTTGGAGGAAGAGAGGAATTTGGAAAGTCTGGAGTAGGCAAGTTTCTCTTGCAGCTTTGCAAGAGTGGGAAGGAGGGAGATAGGACAGAAGTTACCAGGGGAGGATGGATCTCCACTTTGTGAAGTGAAACAACTTTGGCAGTCTTTCAGGACTGAGGAACAGCACAGAGAGAGAAGTAGAGGTTAATGAGGGGAGACAGGGGAGATGCTATGGCAGAAACAGGGAGGTAGAGAAGTTTAGTATTCAGCCTCTTGGGGCTGTACTTGGACAGGTTGAGGGAGAAAAGGGCAAGCAGTGTTTCCTCGGTAGTGACAGGGGGAACTGGAAACCCAGGGAGGGGTGGAGTGGAGAGGAGGGGGATCAAGAGGGGAGGAAAGGAGCCAGGAGGGGGGAGACTGGAGGGCACAAGTACTGAAGAACTCATTGACTTGAGCTGCAACAGAGGAAGGGTAGGAAATCGGTAAACCATTAACCATGAGGACTGGGTGAGCACACTGAGTAAGAGAATCAAAAGAAAGTGAATCACCTTCCAGAATTTAGCTGGGGAATTAAGGTTGTTCTGGAGATTGGATGTGAAATAGTGTGATTTTACAGCCTGGACAGCCATAGTGCAGGAGTGTCTAAGTGCCCTGTAATAGAGGAGGTTGGAGGGGAGTGAGATAATTTGTAGCGGGACCATGTGAGAGCATGGGATTTGCACTGGTCTATGATTTCAGGGGTAATCCAGGGGTGGTGAGATGTTCTGACCCTGGATTTTCTGAGGGGGCATGCTTGTTCCAAACTAAGGAACATTTGGTGTGAAACAGGGAGAGGGCCACATCAGTATCTGGGGAAGAGAGAATGACTGACCAATCTGGTGCAGCAAGGTCACTTAGTAGAGCATTGATATTAAGCAGCTGGATGGACCTGGACCAGATGTATTTTGGAGAAGAAGGGGGATGCTGGAGTTTTCTGATGCAGAACGTCATGCTGTGGTCACTTAAAGCATCTGGTAGAATACAACAATGCAGTGGGGGTGATAGGAGAGAACCCAGTCCAAAAGGGTGTGGTTGGGTGAGGGGGGATTGAGCCAAGTGGGTTCACTAAAAATCTGAGAAAGATTAAGGAACGTGTTTTTGTGAATGTTAAGTGTGGAGGCTGGGGAGAGCCAATTAATATTGAAATACCCAAGATGGATGAGTTCACCTTCGGAGGAATGTGAGGCAATGGTAGACAGAGAATCCATCAATGAAGAATTGGAGATTTTGGGTGAGGAATAGAAAACCCCCATGAAGATGGGTAGAGTGGAGGGTAATGAAATCCTGACAAGGAGAAACTCATGGGAGGAGGGTACAGCCTTCATCATAGCCATAGTACAGGAGAGGATCTGGTGGACAAAGATGGCAACACCACCACCACAGTTTCCTCTGTCATGCCTGAAAAGGTGGAAGTTAGGAAGGGTCTGGCTAGAGTCAGGAATCTGGGAGGAGAGCCAAGATTATAAAATACGGAGGATGTCAGGAGAGTGGCGTGAAACCTGGACAGACAGACAGGAGATTGAGCTTTGGGAAAAGATTCCTAGCATTGTGATGAAAGATGCTAAGGCCTTTGGCAGTTGGGGAGATGGAGGGATGGGAGGGACCAGGATTGGTCTCCACATTGTCAGGCAGGAGGAAGAGCAGGAGAAGGTGCAGAAGGTGGAGTAGGACTTCCATCCCTTGGAGCAGGGGGAGAGTGGAGGAGAAGTGGGGAAAGGAGAGGAGAGGAGGGCACAGTGAAGAATCTTGGATAAGGTGGGGAGGAGAAGAGCCCAGGCAGGATAGGAAGGGAGGAGAGGAGAGGGGTAGAGTGGGAGTCAAATGTGGGGAAGGGAGAGTAGGTATGTTAGAGGGAGGAGAGACAGGGAGGGGTAGAAGCCAGAAAGGGAAAGGGAGAAGGAGGAGGAGGGCAAGGTACATAGTAGTTAAGAGATGAGATGCAGCTACCTTCAGCAATGCAGACAGAAGCAGTGTGCATGACTAAACTGTATAGTAAGATAGTATGGCAACAAAACACAGTAACAGGCCTAGGGCAGTTTATTACAGTTTAACTCTATACAAATGAGACAGGTACAGCTAAAGCAGATGAAACCCAAGGGCTATATAAACAAGATGGATAAGATTAGCTGATGGGCTAGCAGTTATAAAACTAACTGAAAAAGCTGATCAACTACAGTTTAAATGAAAACAGGTAAAAATATGCAAATAGGATTCTGCAAATAAAGGGCTATTTAAACAACCAGAGGGCTGCCTACAACAAGATGGGTAAACTAGCTAACAGGCTAACAATGGAAAACCCGCAGGTTAAAAACTGTGCACTCTCTCTCCTAGTATACATGTAATACGTGTAATTAGCACACAATGCAGAAATGGCTTTGGTGCACTGAGCTCCATATACAAAGTGAGGACATTAACATTGATTTCACCAGGCAGATAAAGGACACGTCTGGAAATCTATGTTAGTTGAATTAGCAGGATTTATTTACTGCTGATGAAAGCACAACACCAAAAAGTATATCTCAGCACTTTGCCCTTGTAAGCCTTCCTGAGGGGGTAGGGTCCTAGTACTAGAAAAACTTCTTAAATAGTAAAAGTGTGATGACATCATAATATCAGAATTCATTCTAAACAATGCTTTCATATAAGTCACACTTCCTTCATTTAACCCAACACATATAGTGACCAGCATCAATTTAAAGGGGCACTGTCAGCTTTTTTATGATTTCCCAGGCACCCACAGTGTAGGTCACCTCTGCTCCTGTAGAAACTACTATGATCACAAAAAAACTGTAACTACATTTGCTTAAAATTAACTGATATCCTTTATGCATGTAAAAAAATACATTCTGTTGGTCCAACCTGAATGAGTACTGTCGATGCTTCCATACGTCTATGAGATGATATGGTGCTGGAGTCACAGTGTACACTCATTCACAAGTGAGTTTGGATATTTTTTAGGTGTATGAGTGAAATGCACAGTCTGTTTTAAAGTGCTTGCTTGTGCTGAGGAAAGTTAATTTCACTTCAAAACAAGCACAACAACCATTATAAAGCAGGCATTTCATAGTTAAGACCAAACCGTGAGGTTCCACCTTGGCGTTTGGTGATTTGGCTTGCTCACACTGGAATTCTAATCTGAGAACTAAGGGAACCCTTTTTCATTCACTTAAAAGTAAGAAAATGGCCAATTCAGGTAGTTTAAATGGTTTATTTCTCAGATGTACCGTGTGTGTGGGGGTGGGGTGGGGGTTGTGCACTGGATTCTGTTTGTTTGCTTGTTACATGCCAGTAGCACCTCTCAGCAGAAATATGAACTGAATTATGTGAGCAATGCAAAGGTTACAGTGTGCTAGTTTTGGAATGTGTTAAGAGTTTGGGCATTAGTGGTTCTCCTTCTATCATGCTTCCTTCGATCACCTGTGAAATTACCTGGGTGGAAGCACTTTACTTTAAAGAAGCCAATTTAGGCAATGCACTCTATTTAAGCACAGCCACTGTAGGCATTTCATAGTTAGGACTAAACCATGGGGTTCCACCTTGGCGTTTTGTGGTTTGGCTTGCTCACATTGGAATTCCGATTTGAAAACTAAGAGAATCCCTTTTTCATGGAGTTAAACATAAGAAAATGGCCAATTCAGGCAATTTAAATGTTTTACTTCTCAGATTTATCATGTTGGGGAGGGGGTTGTGCACTGGATTCTGTTTGTTTGCTTGAAAAATTCAAGCCGGAACTCCGAGCATTCACAGCTGCTTGGAGTCCCAGCTTGAATTTTTCAAGCACTGGTTTAGAAGAGTTGTAGCACTTATTTTGAAATTAAATTAACTTTCCTTAGCACAAGCAAGCACTCTGAAACAGACAGTGCATTTTACTCATACACCTCAAAAATATCCAAACTCACTTGTGAATGAGTGTACACTGTGACTCAGGGACCATATCATCTCATCTCATGGACGCACGTGAGCATCGACGGTGCTCATTCAGGTCGGACCAATACAATGTCTATTTTTACATATATAAAGGATACCTCATTCAGGTCGGACCAATACAATGTCTATTTTTACATACATAAAGGACACCAGTTACTTTTAAGCAGATGCAGTGGCTTTTCAGATTGTGTGATCACATTAGTTTCTACAAGAACACAGGTGAATTACACTGTGGATGTCCAGGAAAATCATAAAAAGGCTGGCAGTGTCCCTTTAAATTGTACATCTTCCAAGAAAAGGTGGGGGGAGTAAAAAAAAGGCAAAAAAAAGAAGGTATTATTCAAAATTGCCAGCAAATTAAATTCCATAAATAAGGTACCGATCCTCATGTGTGTGCTCATGCCTTTTTGCATCATATTTAAACAATAGAGCTACACACAGTTCCTGGGGTGGTTTAATTCCCAAAACATGATCACCCTTGTAAAGGTATCTGGATTCCTTATTCCAGGCAGGGGATCTGAAGCAGAGAGTATAGCCCATCCAGGTGGAGCAACCTAAAGACAGAAATGTAGAAACTGACATAGATAAGGGCCCCTCGGCTCACCCAATCTGCCCTCTTTCATTGAGATTGCTTTGGCTGCAGACCCTTCTAGATCTACGGCACTTTCTCTTCCACTCCTTTCCTATCTGTTATGATTCCCATATGCTTGTTTCAGGCTTTTTGAATCCCACCACTTTTTTCACCCCCACTACCTTCACTGGATGGCTGTTGCAGACATCCACCACTCTTTCTGTGAAGAAGTAGTTCCTCACATCTCTCCTGAACCTACCCCCCTCTAGCTTCATACCATAAACCCTCTTGTTCTAGAGCATCCTTTCCTCAAAAAAAATATCTCCACCTGTACCTTATTCACCACTGTGAGGTATTTAAAGGACTATATCATATTCCCCTCTCCCTCCTCTCCTCCAGGGTATACATGTTTAGTTCCTTTAGCCTCTCCTCACATGCAGACCCTGTACCATCTAGGTAACCCTCCTCTAGACCGCCTCTACTCACTCTATGTCTTTCCTAAGATGTGATTTCCAGAACTGGACATAGTACTCCAGGTGGGGTCTTACCAATGATATATATAGGGGCAACACCGCTTCCCTCTTCCTGCTGGTACTACCCCTACCTATACACCCCAGCATCCCACTAGCTCTCCCGCTCGCTCTGTCACATTGTCAAGCCATTTTCAGGCCATCTGATATTATTACCTCCAGATCCCTTTCCTGCTTGGTTGTTGCAAGTACCTCTTTCTCCATTTTGTACTCCACCACCGAGTTCCTGTGACTAAAGTGCATTATTTTGCACTGTTTTGCATTAAACCTTAGCTGCCAAACTTTTGACCACTCCTCCAGCCATTTTTAATCTCTTACCATCCTTTGTACCCCCGGAGTGTCCACTATATTGCAGATCTTGGAGTCATACACAAAGAAGCTGACCTTCCCTTCCAGTTCCTCTCTTATGTCACTAATGAAGACATTAAAGAGCACTGGCCCCAGTACTGACCCCTGAGGTACTCCACTAGTCACTCTCCCCTCTTCTGAGTGAACTCCATTTACCACTACCCTCTTCTGCCTATCACATAACCAGTTTCTTACCCAGGTTACCAGCTTATTGCCCACCCCAGTGCTACCCAACTTGTTTATCAGTCTTCTATGTAGAATGTTGTCAAAGGCCTTGCTGAAGTCCAGGTAGGCCACGTCCACTGCCCCTCCCTGATCTAACACCTTGGTTACCCAGTCAAAAAAATCAATTAGATTTGTTTGGCATGACCTGTCCTCTGTGAAGCCATACTGCCTTGGGTCCCTCAGTTGATTGGATTCCAAGTGTTCCACCATCCTTTCCTTTAATAGTGTTTCCATCAATTTCTGTACTACAGAAGTCAGGTTGACAGGCCTGTAATTTCCCACCTCCTCCTTGCTACCAATTTTATGAAGTGAAACTACGTCTGCTCTTCTCCAGTCCACCAGGACCACACTGGTCTCCAGTGAACTGTTAAGACTGCTAGGGGTGCAAACAGCATCTCCCTGAGTTCCTTCAGCACTCTTGAATGCACCCCATCAGGCCCCATGGCTTTGTCCACACTCAGATTAGTGAGTGCTTTCCTGATCTTCTCCTCAGAAAAGGGACTGGTGTCCACTTCCCTTCCCTCAAAGCTCTTGGTGCTTATTTGTGGTCCCTCCCCTTCCCCTTCTACTGTGAACACTGAGCAGAAGTATTTGTTTAAAATGTTTGCTTTTTCTTGGTCCTCCTCTGTACAACCCCCTTCCTTTTTAACCATACAATCCCTCCCATTGTCTTCCTTTCCTCGCTAACATACCTGAAAAATGTACTGTCTCCCTTTGATACTCTCTGAGCTATTCTTTCCTCAGTTTGCACCTTTGCACTCCTTTCTGCTTTTGCCTGCCTCCCTCCATTTCCCCAGATACACTGTCCTCCTATCTCTGGGTCTCCTTACACCTTCTGAATGCCACTGTTTGTGCCCTTACCTTTTCTGCCAGCTCCCTCGAGAACAATAACGGTCTCCTCTTCCTTTTGTTTTTGCTTACTTGCTTGGCATACAGGTTTGTTGCCTTTACTATATTAAGTATGTTTTACTAAAGAGAAAATATAAAACAATACCAAACAAACATGGAAGACACAGCACAGAACAATGAAACAGAACAAAAAATACAAACGAGCAACAAACCACCCCCAAGGACCCCACCCCCACCCCAACTGGAGCACGACACCAGGAAAACTTCTGTCACCCTGGGGCAACACAAAGAAAAAAGAAAAATACAGAAAAATAGACACGATATAGAAACAAGCAAAGCAATAACCATAGTACAAAACTTCAAAAAATGAAGCAGGTATTATAGCATAAAGTGATTATCATCTGGTCTTGAAAGAAGTCGGGTGGTTACGAAGAGAAGCATTTTGCTTTTCAACATTCAGTGCCTGCAAAAGTTGCTGATGCCATTCTCCCAGGGTAGGCATGGTGTCATCCAGCCAGTGACATAAGATTACAATTCTGACTGCAAGAGCTATGAGGGCAATATGGCCTTTCCGCGGACTGCAGACCGAAGGAGGATAATAGCCAATTAGATATATCTCCAGAGTAAAATAGTCTTCCAGGCCTAGGAAATAGTCAAGATGGTTTTTAATTGCCTCCCAGAGAGGAATCACTTTAACACAGTCTCATAAAATGTGCTTTAAGGTACCTTCAGCCAGACTACACCGGGAGCAAGTTGGTGAAGCCAGTTTGCCCATCCTGCAAAGCTTCTGAGGTGTAAAACGGAGATAAGGAGACTGTTGAATTGGACCAATCAGTACTGGTCCTGCTTAATATACTTATAAAGATTCCCCCAAATGAGCTGCCAAGTATCAGGAGTCCATTGGACGCCCACAACCTGTTGCCAATACATACAAAGACCAGTAGGGTTACGAGACTTCAAGGTCTGAAGAACCATGTAAAGGGCAGAAACAGAATGGGGCTGTGTAGCAGCAGCGATCAGAGTACCCAAACTAACCCCAGCTAGTTTCTTCCAAGGTCAAGGACCAAGGTGAGTGGTAATGGTATGGGTCATCTGAAAATATTTAAAAATTGAATAACTGGAGACACCATAGTGGTCCTGAAGAGAAATAAAAGGAATGAATTTATCTTCTTCCAAAAGCGATTCCACTGCAGTTACATGCAGCTGTGGCCATAAGGAAGAGGTAATGTGGCAACGATTGATACAAAAATTAGGATTACCTAAAATAGGTTGCGATATGTCAGCAAACCAATGTAAACCATAATATAAACCAAGCTGGGAATGTACCCTAAAAACCAGTAGATATTTAATTAATTAATTAATTAATTACATAATTAAATAAATCAAGAGGCAGCTGCAAAGGCTTAAGGAAAAAAAGGCTTCTGAGGTGGAACCCCGCCACACGGCAAAGATCCTGCTCAGTGAGAGCCACAAAGGGGTGTACCCAACCCCAATGTCATTATTACAAAACGTTCCCCACTGCTGGAGATACTTACTGCAATGTAGGGCACTATAATATAGAAAAAAGTTTGGTAAACTGAGTCCCCCCAGGTGTTTTAGAACTGTTAACATTCAATACAATGGCCTAACCGCTCTTCCGTGCAGAGAAAATCATTAAGACACTGAAGTCTAATAAACTAATGTTTAGGGAGAAAAACATTCAACATTCCTAAGGAGTAAAGAAGATGAAGGAGAAGATTAATTTTCACAATATTTATACATCCCCACAATGTCATAGGAAGGGCTGACCATCTCTGCAGGTCTGATTTAATCATGAGCAAAAGAGGATCCAAATTAAGTCTGGTCAGATCACCAGGGTACCGAGAGAGCTTGATATCCATGTAGGTGAGTGCCTGAGGCTCCCAGGACAGATCCATATCTACGATGGCCTGCTTGCTACGCAAGTTATTTAAGGCCAGAACCTTTGTTTTACCCAGATGACATTTACAGTATAAGCTGAAATTTCTGTAAACCTACGAATGTCAGCCAGAGCTGCTGGAATAGATGTCAGGGTATCTTCTACATGAAGCAGAAGATCATCTGTATATGCAGAAAGCTTATATCTGACATCTGTGCAGGGGACAAAACAAGGTTTTGCCAATGAGGAGCCATGAATATCGGCATTTTTTGGCTGATCAGGAGCTACAGTACTTAGGCCAACCAGGAGCTATTGGCTAAAAAATAAGGAAAAAGTTCAGTGACATATGAGAAAATTACATATTTATGTTTTTTGTTTTTGTTTTGCTTTGGCAGGGATAAACAGCTAAGTAAAGTAGGCAGAGCATGAGTAGAGTGCCAGGAAGAGAGCAGAGACAGCAGAAGACCACACTCAGGCCAGACAAACAGAGAACAGAGTATGTAGAAGAAGGCAAGTGAGCACAGAATAAGTTATTATATCAGTGCTGCTCAGAAGATTCTGGACTTTACAAGACAGACTCATCCATTAAAGAATATTAATATAGTTGTGTAGTGTCATTTTTTGATGCACATGCAATGCAATTCATGGGGGAAAAAAAGCCAAAAAATTAAAAACAAGTAGCACAAGCAGCTACAAATTCTCCCCATATATCTTAGTCTTCATCTCAATCTGGTTCAAGACAAGGATGGAGGTCCTCCTCATTCTCGCTTTCACTAGATGTAATGTGAACTTCCTTCACTACTGAGACTTTGCTTTGGCCTGCTGATGAGGAAGTGGGAGCGTTTTCCTCCCAACATATGCTTTGTTTTTACAAACCACTCTTTCACTGCTGATGTGCTACAAAAGTCATGTGGTTCCGGGCCCTGTATGGAGATTAAAAGCAAGTCTGCTATGGTGCTGGTCTTCAGGTTAGCTCTCCAGTCAGAAATAACTATTTTCATAGCTGAAAAGGCTCTTTCTAGTGTAGCATTTGATACTGGATACACAAGTACTATAGTCCTGACATAAAAATATTTCTGAAATATTGTGATTTTTCTCTGAAAGATTACATGCCATACTGTACATTAAGGAATGAGAGCTGCTCGTGATACTTGTTAATATTTGCTTTCAACAGTTTTCATTCTGTCATTGCACAATGCACATTGCATCCATTCTGTAGCAAGACAGGAGAGAAGTAGTAACAAGAAATTGGATCTCTTCATTTCCAGGTCCCAAAAGCTCATGCTCACTATCTGGCCAATTCACAGAGTCAATGACAGTGCCGTTCATTAACAGGGGGTCTTCTGCGGAGCCCAAGAAGCACTGGTTGAGACAGTCCGTGACACTGTTTACAGTCACTTCACGTTCCTTTACAGGTGCTGAAAGAGCATCCCTTACTTTCCCTGGTAGCCCAATTCCTTTAAACACTGCTGTCCCTCTCTCATTAATAACCACTTCTTTCCTGAACTTGGCTAGTGAGAATCCATCTTCTGCTGTGAGATTTTCTGTTTGCAAGAGTACTGTACTGACAGTGTCCATTACAATGGGATAGGGATACATGGGCATCCTGAAATGCACAGGAAACTGTTGAGGGACCTGTAAGTATGTTGCGATAGAAGTGTGAGAGCATCAAAAATTCAGTGTTTAATATTTGTTTTCTCAATCGCTTAACTTTCACCGTGTCTGCTGGAGGAATACCCATCTGCCCTCAGATACATGCTCATCCAAGTGAACCAATATGTTGCAGTAGTTATGAAGAATAGCATGCAGAGTCCTTGTTATGTGTGAGCCACCTCGTTCCTTGTGATTTTTTAAACCTGAAGAATGTGGTTTGATTAGCTTAAGCCACTCTTTTTAACTCTCTGTAGCATTTTGGGGAGTTCTCATAAAAACAGATTATTGAAACTAATATGCTGTCAATGGTCTGAGAAAAATAGGTGTTCTTTTGCTGCTAGTTCAAACCTGTGAGAAACACAATGAATGGCAAGAAGCCATGGACAGTCTTTTTTTACTAATGCCATCAAACATTTATTATGTCCAAAGCTGATGGATGCACCATCTGTTTTTGCACCAATGCAGGATAACTGTTTGAGGTCAACCGTGTCCTGATCAAGCACTTGCGAGTATGCGGAAATCATTGCAGACTTCAGACCATTTGCATCAGCAGACTCAATAACAATTAATCCTAGGAATTTCATAGTAGGTTGCCCATGTATACTGTAAGTCAGCGAAACATGTCCCGCAACGACCATTACAGCGACACATCTGACAGGACGCTGTAATGGTTGCACGGGACCCCAGCATGGTCTCTTTGGATCTTGCGACCCTTCCCGAAACAACTCCAACCCAGAGTTGATTTTATTTAATTGTGGGGGGTGTGGAGGGCAGAGCCCCTTGCATGGGGGGTTCTGGGGACGTAGCACCCCCAAAAACAAAACACACTTTTCCTGACGGCACAATGCCGACCGCGATCGCAGTCAACATAGTGTCATCGCTGTAAAGGCTTTCAACAGAATTTCTGTCGAAGCGGCTTGGTGGAACCGGTTACCCATCATCAAGAATTTTCACATAAACAATCTCCTTCTCAGTGGTGGTTCTATAAGTTGTCCCATCTATAAAGACATAATTATATTTGTATAGTGATGTTTCTCCTGTGAAATGACTCAGAATTGGTTTTCTCAAGTGGTTTGCAGTAGATACGATGAATGTAACACATGCTTTCTCATTGGCATAAGCTTCACCAAGTTCAACGCCATGTTTCTTTTCCAGTGATATGAGTTCCTCAAATTTTTGGAAGGGGTCCTCTTCTTTGGCAAGGTAGTAGTCAACATCAAAAAGTTTCACGAATTTACACAGAGATTTTATTATTCATTTTTAAAATACATTTCTCAGTTTCATCACCTGAGGGTCTAGTATCAGCTAAAGCAGCAGCCATTGCTCGTTTATGGCCTTCTGATACGGCATGTCTCTCACAGTTAGTTTTCTTCACATTGTTAGTTTCAGTGATGTAAAAATCCACATTGCTCATTCTCCTGGCTCTAGTAGCACACTTTCTGAAGGTATCCGATTTCTCTCTGCAAAAGTTACATCAAATTTTGGTCACAATCTCGTCTTTCGATTCCAGTTGTGACCAGGACAAATCTGGATTTGCCTTTTGGCACTGCTATGATCACACTGTGGATACATGACATGAATTTATTTATTTATGTATTTGATAACCAAATAAGTATGGTCCCAGGGACTGTTTTCAGGCACTACCCAGGCCATCTTTTTTTTTCTCCGACTTTATTTCCCTCCGGTCGCGGCCCCATGAACCTCTCTCAGGCATCCGAGTCCATGTCCTGCCCACCAGAAACCCCCCCAGAGCTGTACCTCCTCTCTCCCCCTCCTCCCTGCAGCCGGTACCCCTGGTCTAACCCTCCCAGGGTGGGTCGCCCTACTCCTCTTGGGCGCTCTTACAGACAGACTCCTATGCAGGGTTGCAGGGTATGATGGCTGTGGAGGACCTAGAAGGTCAGTCAGGGTTGGCCCAGCGATGGGCATGGGGGACTGGTGCCATCGCCTATCCATGGTGCCATTGTTTTCCCTGTTCTTGTGTGTCCCTGGAGCTCGGACGTACAATGACATCCAACTTGGCTGGTGCATGCTCCTGTGCACCCCTGAATGACGTCTGCCACAGCTCCAATCCCCAGCATCTTGTGGCCATACACTGTAGTGCTTCCAGCCTCCGCTTGAGGTCACCAGTGCATCGGCAGGTGGACCCCCCCAGGGAAGGAGAGAAGTCCTAGGGACGCTCAATCCTTTCCCCTCCCTGCTGACCCCTGCCAACCCGGGCTCATTTCCAAACCCGGGTCGCCAGCGTGGCACGAGGTGTGGCATCCAGCACCTCAACCTTCAGCGCCACCGGGCCAGCGACCCAGACCATCTTGATGGCACGAGGAGAAAAAATAACACACTTACAGCAATGAATTACAAGGGCATTTAACAAAGATTGTTGAAATTATGAATGTTACATGTTCATAATTGAATAACATTACCATGTTTAGCAATTTACAAGTCCAGGAATCACAGTAGGGATAACACTTTGACAACATTAACAAATATCAAGAGCAGAGAATATTGATGTACATGTGCACTAATAATTGTTATTAGTGAATAGTGAACTAGCAGAAATCCCTGTTAACAGTTGTACGACGTATTTGACATAAGAACAGTTTTGGAATAGGCCTGTTTTTATGTTCATCGTGCGTTCAAGCGCAGACGAACATGTTGATATGAGAGTTGCTAGAGAGAAGCATGGGGGTGCTCTGTCCTTTGAAATGCAATCCCTTCAGCTGTGGCTTAGTGTGTCTTTCCTGGTTAAACAATGTCCCCTTTCCCTGCTGCCACTTTGTGAGTCTTTCTTAGTTAAACAATGTCCCCTTCCCTGCTGCCGCTTAGTGTGTGTCTTTCCTGGTTAAACAATTTCCCCTTTCCCTTTATGACACCGGGTTGCCCACTCCCAGTGTCAGATGCACCCCCCAACCCATCTATAGCCCTAGCCGACATCAGGGTGCCCAATCCCCATGTCAGCATTCCCCCTCCCCAATGCTATTGTGGCAAACTGGAAGCCCACCCCAGTGTGCCTAAATTTATATATGTACATAAATAAATATATATATATATGTATTACCTGTAAATGAAGAAAATCTTCCCTAGTGGTCTTTTATTTTTTTTCACCTGTAAAACGAAACGTCCCTCATTGCCTCCCGTTCCCCCTTCCCCATCTCAACCCTCCCTCTCCCACTTCCCCACACCCTCCCCCATACCCCATACTTACCCTCCAAGGTTGGCGGACATGATCTTCTGCAGAGTGGAACATGTCTGCACTCTTCAAAGCCGTCTGGCAAACTGAAAGAATGAAAGGTAAGCCATATAATGGGAGTCTATGGGAGTTTCAACTTAGGTTGATATCTCCGCCATTTTTAGGAATTTTGGCCCCAGATTTTCAACATGGGGTTCCTGGGACCCCACCTCATGAACATGTCACTGTCATTTCATTTCTCAGTCCTGAAAGGTGATTTCGTGGTCACTGCGCAGAATCACCTTTTGGGACCAAGTAACGAAATAAAAGTGCAACTGTTCAATGAGGGGAGGTCCCAAAAAGACCATGTTGAAAATTTGATGAAAAGATTCCAAAAAATGACCGCGTTATGGGCATGCATTGCACAGTTTCTATGCATGCTCATAACTTTGGCAATTTCTCATATTTTCACTCCAGATCTTCAACATTGCCATTTTTTCACACCTCCTCATGAACAGTACGACTCTCATTTTTCACATCCTGCCCAAAATGTGTTTTAGCACCTGTGGTGCTGAATGGCATAGTCACTGCACAAAAGAAAAAATTACTCACCTTAGTAATGTTGTTTCTTCTAATGGAGTCTTGCTATATTATGACATATGCAGTGAGTCCCAGCCTTCGAACTGCTCCGGAGGTGAAAGAGTTAACTTTCCATGCCAGGCATGGAACTCTGAGCTCGAGCTCGGTTGAAACTCTGTCTGTTGTTCTTCAAACTCAAAGCATCAGATCTTTACGAGCTAAACTCACTGAGGTCCTGTGTGGAAGCTGTAAACCTACACTAGCCAACTGGCTACTAAACATAAGAACACATTTTTGGTCCCAAAACAAAGACTCAAGTCAAGATACCAAAAATGAAAACACACACCAAGTCACCCCAAAAGGAGGGGTGAAACAACAAGGTGGGCATCTACTAAGTGCGATTGCACTGCCCACCCACATCCCAAAAACAGAGGTTCTGAGAGGGGCAGGCAGGGAGGTTTATAATATAGCAAGACTCCATTAGAAGAAACAACATTACTAAGGTGAGTAATTTTTCTTCAAACAACATGAAGTCTTGCTATATTATGACATATGCAGTCTACACAGCAGTACCTCCATGGAGGAGGGACAGAACCTACTTAGGAAATAGGCTCTGAAGCACAGCTGTGCCAAACCGAGCATCACTCCTAGCCTGGATGTCCAGGGAGTAATGCTTGGTAAAAGTGTGAACTGTTTTCCAGGTAGCTGCTTGGCATATCTCTAGAATAGGGATGTCCCTGGCAGCAGCCAGGGAAGCAGCTGTACCCCTGGTAGAGTGAGCCTTCAGGCCTGAGGGAGGAACCTTACCCAGCTTTTCATAATAGAATTGGATACAAGAGACAATCCACCTGGCAATGGATCTTTTAGTGGCAGGTTTCCCTTTACCAACCTCACCATAAGTGAGGAACAGTTGAGGGAGTCAACCCTGACCCTTGGCACGCCCATGTAGTAGCTAAGGGCCTTCACATCTGCTGCTGCAGCCTCCTCTCTCCAGAGGAGGAATGGTCAGTGAAGTACACTGGAAGAGATACAGATTGATTAAGGTGGAAATCTGAAACCACCTTAGGCAAGAACTTCCTGTTAGTCCTGAGGACCACCTTATCTCTATGAAAGGAGATAAACTCAGGCTCCACTGACAAAGCTTGTAATTCACTTATGCATCTGGTAGAAGTGATGGCTACCAGAAACACAGTCTTCCAAGTCAAGTACTTAAGCTCTGCTGAAGACAAGGGCTCAAAGGGAGGTTGCATAAGCTGAGCAATGCAAACATTAAGATCCCAGGCAGGGGCAGGGTCCCTGAATGGAGGGTTGGTGTGAAGCAATCCCTTAAAAAACTTGGAGAATACAGGATGAGCTGAAAGAGAAGAGGGCTTACCTGCTGAAATAAAAGCAGACACAGCTGCCAAATGTACTTTTAGGGTAGCTGGTTTCAGCCCCAAGGTATTTAAATGGACCATATAATCTAGGACTGTGGGTAAATCAGCAGATTCTGGGGAAATATGCTTCCCAGAGCACCATATGGAAAACCTCTTCCATTTGGAATTATAGGTAGCCCTGGTGGAAGGTTTTCTAAAAGCCTTCAATATATCCATTACACCTTGGGAGAGGTGTAGATCAGCAAACTCTAACTCTTCAAGAGCCAAGCCTTGAGATTGAGAGATTTGAGGTTCGGATACCAAACCCTCCCTGAGCACAGGTTAACAAGTTGTGATTCCTGGGAAGACACAGGGGAAGATGGACTGCTAAGGACAGTAGGAGTGGATACCAGGGTTGTCTGGCCCAATCTGGAGCAATCAGGATCTTCTTACAGGATTGAGATCTGATTTTGACTAACACTTTGAACAGGAGAGGGAAGGGGGGGAAGCATAGAGAAACTTCCCTTCCTAACTGAGAACTAAGGCATCCAGAGGGACTGAGCCCAACACTGGGGGCCTGCAGCAAAAAAGGGGAAGTTGGTGATTGTCTGGGGCTGCAAAAAGATCTATCTGCAGGGTGCCCCATCTGGCAAATATTACCTCCAGGAGCAGGGGATCCAGTGACCATTCGTGATGGCCCTGGGAAATCCTGCTGAGAGCATCTGCCAGGACATTGTCCTTGCCTGGGAGGTGAACTGCTGTAAGGGAGGTGTTTTGGGAGTAAGCCAGAGACCACAAATTCATTGCTTCGGTGCACAAGGTCGTAGACCAAGTGCCTCCTTGCTTGTTGATGTACCACATTGTGGTGGTGTTGTCTGTTCTGACCTGTACAACTTTGTTCTGAACAGATTTGGAAAAAACTTGAAGCGCTAGAAAAACTGTTCTGAGTTCCAATAGATTGATGTGGAGCAGAGATTCCTGAGGGGACCACAATCCCTGGGTAGTGAGGTCACCCATGTGAGCTTCCCACCCCAAGAGGGATGCATCTGTAGTAAGGATTAAGGAGTGAGACTGAGTGACAAAGGGAACCCTTGTCTCAGATTGCTCTGATCCTGCCACCACTGTAGGGCTTGGATCAGGGTTCGAGTTACTGGGATCAATTTGGTTAGAGGGTCTTTCCTTTGAGACCAAAAGGCTCTCAAATGGAACTGGATGTCCCTCATTTGAAATCTTGCTCCTGCACTACTGCTGTAGAAGCAGCCATGTGCCCCAGGAGCTGTAGAAAATGTCTTGCTGTCGAGAGACCTGCAGGGTGAATGAGGAGGCCAGAGAGACCAGGGTTCTTGTCCTGTCCAAAGGAAGGAAGGCTCTGGCTTTCTGTGTTCAGCTCTACGCCTATGAAGGTGAGGAGCTGGACAGGCTCTAGAACTGACTTTGAAAGATTCAGAAGGAAACCTAGAGAGGTGAGCAGTTGCTGAGTTATCTGTAGATGTAACTTGACTTGGTCTGGAGACTGGCCTACTATGAGCCAGTCATCCAGGTAAGGGAAGATGGCAATTTTTTGCCTTCTTAGGGAAGCAACTGCTACTGCCTGGCATTTTGTGAATACCCTTGGAGCAGAGGTGAGGCCAAAGGGCATTGCTCTGAACTGGTAATGGCTTGAGGGCAGCTCGAACCTGAGGTACTTTTGATGGGAGCTTCTGATGAGAATGTGGAAGTAGGCATCCTTGAGGTCCAGGGACGCTAGCCAGTCCCCTGGCCTTAGAGAGGGTAGAATAATTCCCAGAGTCACCATTTTGAATTTTGGTTTTAAAAGGTGCTTGTTTAAATATCTGAGATCCAGGATGGGCCGCCATTCTCCTGTCTTTTTTGGGGTAAGGAACTACCTGGAGTACAATCCTTTGCCCTGGTGTAGGGGTGGAACCCTTTCCACAGCTCTGAGAGCCAGGAGGGAAGAGACCTCTGCCTCTAGGGCATGTGCCTGTGGTGGATTTGCAGGTGGAAAGGATCTGGTTCTCATCTTTGGAAATTTTTTGAAGCTGAGAACCAGTCCCTGGCTTACTACTTCCAGGACCCACTTGTCTGATGTCAGAGACTTCCAGTCCTGGACAAAGTAAGCCAGCCTGCCCCCTACAGGTAGCTGAGAATCGACCCTGGCAACCCCATCAGGGTGCCTGCTTGGCAGGGGCTTTAGGCTGAGGGGTGGAAGCAGGCCTGCTTGTACCCCGTCTGCCTCTCCCTCTAAAGAACCCCCTCTGGGCGTAAGCAGAAGAAGAGGCCTGGGCTTGGTAAAAAGGCCTATGACAAGGCCTGCCTCTGCCCCTGGAAAGCTGCCTTTGAGGAGTGGCCTGCCTTTCCTTGCCCTGTGCACTCCTATAGGTGGTCCTATACTCATCCATTTTCTTCATGTAATTCTCTGTCTGCTCCCCAAACAGAGAATTACCCACAACAGGAAAATCCATGGCCTTAGTCTGGGTATCCTGTGACAGGCTAGTACATCTGAGCCAAGCCATTCTGCGAGGTGCCACAGATGTAGCCATGACCTTTGATGACACATCATTAGAGTCCACTGCAGCATGGAATTGCACCTTGGATGCCTCAATACCATCAGCAGCCACCTGCTCCAGCTCCTTGGTGAGCTGGCCAGGGACCTGTTTTGCTAGAGCCATAACAGTATCCCATCTGGATTTCTGATATCTAGCAACATAAGCCATATAATCTGCCTGTCTGAGTCCCAAGGATGCTGCCATGTACTGTTTCTTTGCCATGGCATCAATCCTCCTGGAGTCCTTGTCAGGGGGGTGTGAAGCCAAGGGAATATTTGCCTTGTCACAGGCTGCAGCCTGCACTACCCCAACATGGCCGCATTGTTGTGTAAGGAACTCCATATCAGAGCCTGACAATGTGTACCTCTTGTCCATTCTCTTATCCACAGGAGGTATAGTGTGAGGAGTTTTTAGAATTTTAACTGTCTGTTTCCCAAAAGATTTATGCAAAGGAATAGACAGTCTCCTAGACTCTGGGATATCCATCATTTCCACATAGTCAGGCTCCTCTTGATCATCCACAGCTTCCTCCATAGGGAGCTGGAAGGTTTCAGCCACTTTTTTATAAAACATAAAATGAGAAGGAGACTCATAAAGCCTAGGAGGAGACACTCCTGAAGGTCTGTCTGGGGAGATGTCCAGGTCAATGGGCACATCCAGACTTTCAAATCCACATTCACTCTCCTCATACTCCTCTTCCCCCTCCTCCGGTTCATAATATTCCTCTAAATCATACTCTTGAACCGGTGGAACCAGCCAAACCGTACGCTTACCTGATGGTGCCGGTTCGGTCAGAACCATGGAAAGTAACTGGACAATTTTAATTGCTTTGGCTATTTCTTCAGCGGTTAGAGAGGAAAGTTTTGGCTCCATACCAGCTGATTTCCTAGTCCTTTTTGCTGGAACCGACTCCTCAGAGTCAGATGTCCTTTTGCCAGAGGAAGTCTCATCCTGGTCAGAGGGCACTCCCTCCGGTTCAGTTGGAACCGAACCGGGCTGGCCATCCGGTTCAGTGGACTTTTTGGCCTCCCTTTCCCTGAGCCTACCAACTCTCTTTTCCAGGGTAGCTGCAGGAAAATGTTTACAAATCTGGCAGTCTGCATTGAGGTGGTCAAACCCCAGACAATAAACACAGGTGGTGTGGGGGTCAGCCTTGGCAAAGACTTCCCCACAGACACTGCAGTGTTGAAACCCAGTGGGCCCGGTTTTTCTTTTGGGTTTCTTTATAAATGCCAGCCTAACCAAACTTACCCGCTTATGGCAATCCACCAGGTAAGACCCTCTTATCGGTTCCCAACTGTGTCACGGGTCATGAAAAAACGTAATAAAATCTGTTTTTAAAACTGATAAGAACCGTAACCACACTCTAAATGACAGATTAATATATTTTAAACAACCTGATTGGTTCAAACCAACCGATAAACCGCTTACAAGTTCCACACAGAATAGAAATCAATGTAAAACCTATCTAGTACTTCACAAATACCACAGACAGAGTCTGAATCGAATGGTTGCGGTTTAATTTTGGTCGAAAACCGAGAAAACAATACTTTAACCGACAAATGAACCAGCAGAAGGAGAAATCTCCGGAGTGACTGTTCAGTGAGGCGGAGTAAAGAATATGACGGTTTGAGTTTGAAGAACAACAGACAGAGTTTCAACCGAGCTCGAGCTCAGCGTTCCATGCCTGGCATGGAAAGTTTACTCTTTCACCTCCAGAGCAGTTCGAAGGTTGGGACTCACTGCATATGTCATAATATAGCAAGACTTCATGTTGTTTGAATCACCTTTTGGGATTGACTAACGAAATGAGTGCCTAAAAATAGGCAGGATTTGTCTAGTGCACTTACCCGGTCAACAAAAACTAAATAAATAAATAGTGCCACTGTTCATGAAGTGGTGTCCCAAAACTAACATGTTAAAAATTTGGAGCAAAAATATCAACAAAGATCTGGGGCATTAGGGTTTCCAACTGTAACGCCCCCCCCCCAACACCCAGTAGAGACTGACAGGCATCGGGTGTGTGCCTTGGGGTCGTTGGCCGTAATGCTCACACCATTCCACCCCCACCCTGCAGCCAGTGAAAGGCATTGGGTTGTGCTTTGGAGTCTTTGGCCAAAACTTTCACCCCATTCTCCTATACTGCACCCATCACTTATTTCATTGTGGAATGGGGTGAGCGTTAGGCCCAAACACCTCAAGTCACACCACAACACCTGTCAGTGTCTGCAGGGTGGGGGTGGAATGGCATGAGCATTATGACCAACGACCCAAAGGGAAACCCCCAATGCCTGTCAGTCTCTGCAGGGTTAGAGTGGGGTGTTAGGGTTGTAAACACTAATGCTTCATTAAGGAAGTAAATCAGGGAGGGACGTTTGATGTCACCTACCTTGATTTCAGCAAAGCCTTCAACAATGTCCAACACAGAAGGCTGATTAACAAGATGAATAGCCTGGCAACAGGGCACAAGCTGATAAACTGGGTTAGAAACTGACTGACGGACAGGAGGCAGAGGGTGGTGGTAATGGGATCCAATCTGGGGAGAGGGGGTGACCAGCAGGTTACCTCAGGGATAAGTCCTGGGACTAGTCCTGTTCAATGTCTTCATTACAGACATTGCGGAAGGACTAGAAGGAAAGGTCTGTCTGCCTGTTTGCAGATGACACCAATATCTGTAACAGAGTGAATACTCCAGAAGGAGTGGAGAAAATGAGCAGGGACATGGAGAGGCTTGAAAAATGGTTTGAGGAGTGGCAAGTGAGGTTCAATGCAAAGAAGCCCAAATAATGCACCTGAGAAGAGGGAAACCTGGGGAGAGTTACAGGATGGGGTGGAGGTGCTGATGATCACCAAGGAAGAAAGGGGCCTAGGAGTTCTCAGTTCTGATGACCTAAAGGTGTCAAAGTAGAGCACAAATGTTGCAAGGACAGCCAGTGGCATGCTGGGGTGCACAGACAGAGGTATCACTAGAAGAAGGCATGAGGTGGTGATGCCATTATATAATGCACTAGTGAGGCTTCACCTACAGTACTGTGTGCAATTCTGGAGACCGCAAATGTGCAATGACATTGACAGGATGGAGGCAGTCCACAGAACATATCAGGAGAGATTAAAAGGACCTCAGTATGTACTTATTGGAGGAAAGGAGGGAGTGGGGGAAACTGATAGATAGATATGTTCAAGTACCTCAAGGGAATAAACAAGTGCAGAGGTGGACATCTTTCAATACATCAAATGTTCGGCATTGCCAAATGCTTGTTTTTCAGCCAAAAAAAGGAAAGCCATCCATCATTGTCCACTGTGTAACCCCCTTCCCTAAACAGTATACAAACACTGGGGGTGCCCAATCCCCCAGTGTCCTCATCTGTCCATCCATTGTTGTCCACTGTGTAATCCCCCTCAAATAGTATGCAGACACTGGGGGTGCCCAGTCCTCCGTGTCATCTGTCTGTCCATTGTTGTCTGCTGTGTAACCGCGCCCCTAAACATTATACAGACACTGGGGGTACCCAATCCCCCAGTGTCCCCATCTGTTCAGCAAACTCCCTGAAAAAAAAAGAAAACTGTCCCTCATCGTTTTTTCCCTATAAAAAAGAAAAACACCCATAGTTGTCCATTCCACCATTACCCAGCCCCCTAGCATCCCACTCAGGAACCCCCCCATATCCCATACTTACCTACCAGAGGTCAGTTGCCATCATCTACCTTGGACTGCAGGCATGTCTTCACTCTTCAGATCCCAACCACGAACTGAGGTAAGTGCTTCAATGTATTTCAATGGGGTTTTGTCATCAATGTATTTCAATAGGGTCTTCAACTTAGTGGCATGACTTAGTCATTTTTAAATATTTTTGCCCCAAATTTTCAACATATGATTTTTGGGACCTCACCTCACAAACAACTTCACTGAAGCAATTTTCAAGCATCCCTTCCCCCCCCCCATGACACCAGTTCATGAGACGAACATTCGGTGTTGACAAATGCTTGTTTCTTTGCCTTGTAGTAGCAGCAGTAGTACTATCAGGTGGTGGTGTGGTCAAGGATGTCAAAGAAGAGGATGGTTGCTGTTCTGTGCTTCCATCAGGCTCTGGCTCCTTGCATTTTCTTGAAGCACTGAGTCCAAAACTTAGAAGTGACTTGACCACTACGAGAAGGAGATAGTTTGGTCCTTGAGGTAATTGTATTTAAAAATGTTATTGCAGAACACCTCAAAAGGATGAATTGTGATGAAGTGTACTGTTTCAGGTTATGGTATAATAAAATAAAAATAAATTATTTTACTGTCTCTGTCTTTTTTTTTTTTTTTTTCTTGAACTTGATTACACTTACCAGGGTGTCTCAGACTAGAACCCTACAATATGGTTTCAGGAAGAAAAACTAAACCTGAACAGGAATGTGTACTTATGAACTTTTTGTACGCAGGGTTAGGGATGTGCAGCAGCAGAAATTGTTAATTTGTATGTTACAGTTCAGGTAACATGAAAATGCAGGCAGGAAGACAAAAGTCAGGGATTTATTTATCTCCCAATGCAAAGGCACATTTTCCAATGCTCACAGTGTAGTATATGGTAACTTACCCTAGTAACATTGTAGAATGGTTTAGTCCACATCCCCCTGCAGTTTTGGGCCAATGGTATGTCTGGGGTGGAAACTGGGTTTTTAGAAACTGCACGAGCAGATTGTAGTAGTAGTTCTGCTGAGGCCTGCTGATCTATCTAATATATGTTTGTTGAATAAACCTCAGAGCTGTTAGAAGTTACTTATGGTGTCCAGTCATTCCTAAAACCACCAATCCTGTAAGAAGCAACTAAAGTGAAATATTATATGGTGTCAGAAGTGAACCTGCAGTGCTGCAGTTGCAAGAAAGAAGAAAAGTTTGTGCTGCCAAGAAAAGAAACTAAATGACAGTATTTGTGAGTACCTAAAGCTTACTAAAAGACTGTATAACAAAGTATTTTTGGCAGTATGGAGCAATTTAAGCCACCTCCACCACTATTGTTGACCGGAAACCTTGCAGAAAACTGGAGAAGGTGGGCACAGAGATTAAGTCTGTACTTCACAGCCATGGGATTCAATGATAAATCAGAGGAAATGAAAATTGCAGTCCTGCTATACACGATTGGGGATGAGGCCCTCGAGGTGTACAATACCCTCAATATAACGTATGCTGACCCACAAGCTAAAAAAGCAGCTGAGGTTATGGAAGCATTGAATAATTATTGTTCAAGGCATGGTAATATAGGCCGAAAACCAGACCGCCAGCTACCAACACGTGAGACACGGCACAAAATCAAACACGTGGGAGGTGGCAAGTGACATAAAGCAAAGGTTTGTCCAGCATAAGGACAAGAATGTCAGAAATGTGGTGGCTTCAACCATTATGCAAAATGTGCAGGTCCAAAAGTCCAACAAACCTCATGAGAAAATGACCAAAGGGGTACAAGCACTAGTTGTGGGTGCTGAAAAGAAAACAAGAAACGGTAAGGACACAAGTACTAGATGAAGGGTGGTACACTACTCCTGAAGATAATGGGACAGCCAGTTAAGTTCAAGTTGGACACTGGGGCTGAAGCCATTATACTTACTAAAGAAGTGATTATGCAGTTTCATGCAAAGGTACAACTGCTTCTCACTCAGTACTATCCTAATGGCATATGGAGGAGCACAAATTAATCCGAAGGGAAGTGACACTAAAGTGTAAGACACAAGACAGAGAGGCCAATCTGCAGTTTTATGTCACTAATACATCGGGAGCTTCCCTACTGGGTCAACAGGCATGTGTCATCCTGGATCTGATTCGCAAAGTAAAGGTGCTTAAAACCAAGCCACCAAGCACAAAAGAGGAACTTCTTGCACAATATAAAACAGTGTTTGAAGGCCTAGGAGAATTCCCTGGTGTTTACCACATATATACCGACCCAAATGTTACTGCTGTGATACATGGGTGCAGGAAAGTCCCATATGCAATCACGGACAGACTAAAACAGACACTGGAACAACTGGAGCAAATTGGGGTGATTAGCAAGGTAAGAAAACCTACAACATGGGTAAATAGCCTTGTAATTACTGAAAAGAAAAATGGTGAGATCAGGGTGTGTTTGGACCCTAGAGACTTAAATAAAGCTATCAGAAGACATCACTTCTCTATCCCCACATTGGAGGATATTCAGAGTAAGCTTGCAGGTAAAAAGTTTTTTACAATTCTAGATGAAAAAGATGGGTACTGGCAGATCAAATTAGATGACGAATCTGCAGACCTATGTACATTCAACAGTCCATGGGGAAGGTACAAATTTCACAGACTTCCTTTTGGTATACGGTCTGCAAGTGAAGTATTCCAGCAGAGAAATGCTGAACACTTCGGAGACATACCAGGTGTTTTTGTAATAGCTGATGACATGCTTATAGCCGCAGCTACCAAGGAAGAGCATGACAATATTATGAGAAAAGTGATGGACAGAGCAGTGGAAATCAATGTAAAGTTCAATAGTGACAAAATACAGTATTTGGTGAGTGAGGTGAAATACATGGGGCACATCATAACCGAAAATGGACTACGGCCTGATGAAGCCAAAGTAGAAGCAATAGTTGAGATGCCCTCTCCCGAAGATAAAAAAGCACTACAGAGACTGTTAGGAATGACTCTATACTTGGCGCAGTACATTCCGAATGAAGCAAACCTCACTGCACCACTAAGGCAGCTACTCAAAAGATGTCATGTGGCAGTGGCAGCCAGCACAGGAAGAAGCCTTACAAAAGCTGAAAGAGACTATTTCTTGTGCACCAGTATTAAAATTCTTTGATCCAAAAGAGGACATTGAAATCCAAGCAGATGCGTCTAAGGACGGACTAGGTGCTTGTCTACTACAAAGAAACAGACCAATAGCTTATGCATCTAGGTCATTGTCCAGTGCTGAAAGAAACTATGCACAGATAGAAAAAGAGTTGCTAGCAATTGTGTTCTCTCTACAGAAATTTCATCGGTATGTTTATGGAAGGTCAGTGAAAATACAATCAGATCACAAGCCACTACAGTCCATACTGAACAAACCAATTGGAAAGGCTCCAGCAAGATTGCAGCGGATTCTGTTACAGATACAGAAATATGACATAGAGGTAATATATACTCCAGGCAAAGATATTCTGATTGCAGACACTCTATCCAGGGCAGTACCAAGAAAACCAGCAGAGGGAGACATTGATCTAAGTAGTGAAAAGGTCATATACTCAATCCAACAACAGAAACACTGCCTGACAGCATGTTAGAGGGCTAAAACAGGCCACACAGAGGGACAGTGATTTACAGTTGCTTAAAGAAATGCACCTCAAAGGATGGCCTAACAGGAAAAGCAAGTCAGCATCAAACTTCAGCACTATTGGCCCATGAGACACAATATATACATAGAAAATGATCTCATAATGGTGGGTAAAAGAATCATCATACCCAAAGAGCTGAGAACAGATATGCTACCAAGACTTCACACAACACATCAAGGAATACAGAATGTCGACTGCACAGCAGAGCTGTGATGTATTAGCCAGGCATGAATCAAGAAGTTGAAATGATGGTTGAAGCATGTGGGCCTTGTCGGGAACTCTTACCCAGCAACCATAAAGAGCCAATGTGTCCACATGAAATACCTGACATGCCATGGTTAAAGCTTGGTGCAGACATTTTTGACTTTAGGGGACACTCCTACTTAATAGTAGTGGACTATTTTAAAAAATACCCTGAGGTTCTCAGAATGCCTGACAAGACAGCAGCTACAGTTATTGCAAAATTGAAAGCTGTATTTGCAAGACATGGAATTCCAAAAGAACTGGTAGCGGATCATGTACCATTTGTAAGTCATGAAAGGAAGCAATTTGCAAAGTTGTGGGAGTTCAAAATAACTAATTCCAGCCCAGGATACCCACAATCTAATGGTTTAGCTGAAAGAATGATCCAGACAGTAAAAAGAATCTTCCTGAAGTCTATGCAAGGTCAGACCGATCCACATCTCGCATTGCTCAGTCTTAGAAATACACCAGTCACAGGACTGAACTGTACACCTTCTCAATTGTTGATGGGCAGAATGTTGAGGACAACATTACCAGCAAGTGCAAGGGTGCTGCGACCTGACATACTAAAGGATGCACATAAATGTCTGAAAAGACCACAGAAAAGACAGAAACAGTATTACGACAGGAATGCAACTCCACTTACTCCATTCAGAGAAGGCGAAAGGGTATGCATAGAGACTTCTAGTGGGTGGCAACCTGCTACAGTGGAAAGAATCCGTGATGAGCCAAGATCCTATAGTGTGATTACACCTGCAGGACAGCGATACCGCAGGAACAGGAGACACCTGAGGAGAGACCGAACAGCTGCTTTGGAGGCTGAAGAGCAACAGGCAGATGAGTCAACTGAATCCGTATTGTCACAAACAGTGCAATCCAGGAACAACAGCCAGGAACAGGACACTTGTCAAGAGTATGAGCAACCTGAGATGGAACCTGTTGTTTTCAATGACACTTTGCCAGAAAGTCCTGAGGCTGTACCCAGTGTGCAGTCTACTCAAATGACCAAAAGAGGGCATCTGCTTAAAGTTCCTGAGAGGTTCAGAGATTTTGTTATGACTTAAGTCAGTGGTAAAGACTTATTTCAACAAAGCTGAGTACCAGTGACTTTATACCCTCATTCATCACAAAGTAAGACTTAACCATTATGTTAATATTGCTTGGTAATTATTTGTCATTGATATGCAAACCGAAATCAAGGTAATTGCTTTCTTTTACTAGAAGGGGAGATGTAGTATATGGTAACTTACCCTAGTAACATTGTAGAATGGTTTAGTCCACATCCCCCTGCAGTTTTGGGCCAATGGTATGTCTGGGGTGGAAACTGGGTTTTTAGAAACTGCACGAGCAGATTGTAGTAGTAGTTCTGCTGAGGCCTGCTGATCTATCTAATGTATGTTTGTTGAATAAACCTCAGAGCTGTTAGAAGTTACTTATGGTGTCCAGTCATTCCTAAAACCACCAATCCTGTAAGAAGCAACTAAAGTGAAATATTATACACAGGGTCCCAAGTCTCAAGAGACATTCAGCAGAACTTGTTAAATTTTTTTTTTTTTTTTAACAAGTAAAATTACAAGAAAGTAGGCATGGTTGTTATCTCTCAAGGCTAAGGCGCCTTTTCGGTGCTCACAGGGTCCAGGGACGTCCTGCTGAATTTGTTATTTTTTTAATCCAAATACTGGCTAACAAGAAGAAACAAGCATTTGTCAATGCCGAATGTTTTCTTGCTGGCATTGGCAGTGGTAGTGTAGAAGTTACAGAGCTGCGTAATAGGAATAGCAGTGAAGTATTGAACTGAAGCCAACCCCACCACCACCCTGCAGAGAGTGACAGGCATTGGGGTGTGCCTTCGGGTCGTCAGGCATAACGGCCATGCCATTTCACCACACCCCACCCTGCAGACACTGACAAGTGTCACGGTGTTCCTTAGCGTCTTTGGTCCTTACTCTGCCCCATTCCATTAGGAAATACGGTGAGATGGGTGCTGATATAGGAGAATGGGTGAACTTTAGGGTCAAGAGTCCAAGGCATACCCCGATGCCTCTCACTGACTGCAGGGTGTGGAATGGTATGAGCATTACAGGCAAGAATCCCAAGTCACACCCCTGATGCCTGTCATTCTCTACAGGGTTGGGCGTTATGGTTGGAAACCCTAATACTTCAGGCATTCGTTGGTATTTTCCCAAATTTTCAACATGGTTTTTTGTGACCCCACCTCATGAACAGGGGAATATCAGTTTGTTAGCCGAAGCGGCTTTATGCACAGCGATCACGCATTTAGCACCACAGGTGCAAAACATTCCGAACAGGATGTAAAAATGACAGCTGTACTTTTCATGGGAGGTGTAAAAATGGCAATGTTGCAAATCTGCAGTAAAAATATTTAAAAAATGGTGAAGACACGAGAATACATAGAAACTGTGCAACGACACACGTAATACAATTAGGTTGGGGATTTTTTACAGCAGATTGTCAACTCAGGCATTTTGGTGCCTCCGATCATGAACAGTGTCACTGTGATTTTCTTTATCTGTCCTGAACAATGATTTCCCACAGCGACCACGCATCTCTGCGTTGAAAGTGTGAAAACACACTTCGGCCATGTTGTGAAAAATGACAGCTGTACTGTTCATAAGGAAGTGTGGAAAAATGCCACTGGTAAAAATCTGGACTTAAAATATTACAAAGTCATGAACTTACGAGGGTGTGGAAACTGCAATGCTCACTCAGAACACAGTCATTTTATGGACTTTTGTCACCAAATTTTCAACATAGCCATTTTAAGACCTCTGCTCATGAACAGTGTAACTGTGATTTTCTTAATCTGTCCCAAACATTGCTTTGCGACACCAACAGCACCATTGTGGCTACATGTGCGAAAACACATTTGGGTGACATATGAAAAATGGCAGCTGTACTGGTCATAAGGAAGTGTAATAAAATGGCAATGTTGAAAATCTGGAGTGAAAATATTAAATTAGCAAACTTACGAGCATGCATAGGAACTAGCATGCGGCTAAATAAAACAGTCATTAGGAATTTTTTCACCAAATTTTCAACATAGCCATTTTAAGACCTCTGCTCATGAACAGAGTCACTGTGATTTTTAATGTGTCCCATACATTCATTTAGCACATCGACTGCACCATTGTGCACTACATGAGGCGGAAACACATTTTGGGCAAGATGTGAAAAATGACAGCTGTACTGCTCATAAGGAGGGTGTGGTAAAATGGCATTGTTGAAAATCTGGAGGAAATATTGAAAATTCACGAACTTACTGACATGCGTAGGAACTTACAGCGACGCACGTAAAACAGTCATTTTTAGGAATTTTTTCACCAAATTTTCAACATAGCCATTTTAAGACCTCTGCTCATGAACAGTGTCACTGTGATTTTCTTAATTTGTCCCATACATTGATTTCGCACACCGACTGCGCCATTGTGCGTTACATGGGCGGAAACACGTTTTGGGTGAGATGTGAAAAATGACAGCTATACTGCTCATAAGAAGGTGTGGTAAAATGGCAATGTTGAAAATCTGGAGTGAAAATATTGAAAATTCGCGAACTTACGAGCATGCGTAGGAACTGCACAACGCATGCTCGTAAAACAGTCATTTTTTGGAATTCTTCCACCAAATTTTCAAAATAGGCTTCTTGAGAGCCCACCTTATGAACACTGGCAGTGTCGTTTCATTAATCGGTCCCGAAAGGTGATTTTGCACAGTGACTGAAAAATCACCCTTCAGGGCCTGAATAACGCCATGACAGTGACAGCATTCATGAGAAGGGTCCCAAAAACCCCATGTTGAAAATTTGTGCAAAATTCCAAAATGCCTGAGACATCAACAAAGTTGAAAAACCCTATCTATCCCATTATACAGCTTACGGCATTTCCCTCAGTTCGCGATGCGGCTTTGAAGAGTGCAGGCGTGTTCGGTCCACCAAGTTGGTGCTGGACTCTGGAGGTAAGTATGGGGTGGGGGTGGGGAGGCAGGGTGTCAGTGGGTGGGGTGGGTTGTGGGGGCAGGGAGACTGCGTGGGACAGTTTTTAATTTACAGGTTGTCTTTTATTTTTAAATTGACGGCACGGGACGTTTGCCACGCTGGCGTGGGCTCCCAGCGTGGCACAAGGATAGCTGGGGGGGCATGGAGCCGACAGGGGATTGGGCACCCCCGTCAGCCATAGTATCTATTGCCACGCTGGGGTGGGCTCCTAGCGTGGCATCCTCGGGCCTGTACTCTGGGGGGGGGTGAGGACAGTGGAGCCGACTGAGTTGGGCACCCGTTGGCTATACTATGAAGTTGCCACACTGGGGTGGGCACCAGCGTGGCATGTGGAAGGCTTTGGGGGAGTGCAGCACGGCCGGCCGGGGGATTGGGCACCCGTCAGCTATGCGTGTGTCGCGTGGGGGCAGCATGCAGTATGCGTGCCTGTGTTTGTGTGTGTGTGTGTGTGTAGGGAGAGCTGCGCATGAGCAGGCGATATCTGATCGCTGCTCACTGAAGTGTAGCTCCTCCTTTCAACTGTACGCCACTGAATTTTGGAGCTGTCATAGACAGCTCCAGCATGCATTGACGGACTGGGGCCCCGCCTGCCAACACACTGACTGAATTGGAAGAGGGGCTGACACACCTCTGAAAACTCAGATGATGGCACTATGTTTCTTGCACATGCGTGTAAGTAAACATAAAAAGACAGGGATGTAATTATCTCCCAATGCTAAGGCACCTTTTCCAGTGCTCACAGGGTCCTGGGACGCTGACTTGTCAGTCAAAATACAAGGTTGCAGGGAAAAAAAAACAGGAATGATCAGCCCCAGCTACCTGTACTAAAGGTCCAAGATCACTAAGGCACCTTCATGTGCTCACAGAGTCTGACGTACAGCAGATTAGTATGGAGTTTTTTTTTTGTTTGTTTTTTTTAAATACAGGGTTGTAGGAAGAAACCAGTGAGGGATCCTACCTCCAAAGGGTAAAGGCACCCTTTCGTGCTCACAGGGTTCAGAGACACAGACTTTTCAGCCAAAATGCAGGATTGCAAAGATAAAATCAGACAGGGATGATCTCCCCCCAGCTACTAAAGGTCCAAGACCACCAAGGCACCTTCTGTGCTCACAGGGACTGACGTATAGCAGAGAATAGGGCTGCAGGAAGAAAAAAGTCTGGGATCTTATCTCCCAAGACTAAATAAAGGCACCTTTTTATGCTCACAGGGTCCAGGGACACAGATTTGTGTGCTTTAAAATTTACCTGCAGTTAACTTTGTGATCTCACACACTAAATTAAATAGAAATTGTTATCAGCAGAGCCACAGCTTGGCAAGGATTTAGTCTCCTGTAAGTTTCAGCGCACAAGCAGCTTATTGTGCTAACTAGAGAAACAGAAATTATACTACTTGAAAGGCAATTACTCAAAGGTTTCAGTTCTGCTAGTCAAACAGACAGAAACTGGCTCCCCCCCCCACCCCGAGTAATAATTTACCTTAGTTTTGCTTTCACAAAAACAAAAGGAAAAAACAGAAAAATTCTCAGTTTCCCTGATAAAGACTAGACAGATTAGCACTAGTGTGCCTTTCTTGAGCAATATATGAAATATTTATGGTCAGTAACATGCAAATTCATTTTGAATTAATACAAGTACACAACACTCCCCTCTCAATCGCTCTCCCTTTCAACTCTGCCACAAGTCAAGCTGCTTGTATATCCCCACATGTCCCACCCTTCAAAATACCCTGACTGGCAGAAAGATAGTGTGTGACAGACAGGTACACCAATGGTCTGCCACACACTGTCTTTAGCCAGAGAAATCACCACCACAATTGGCCAGTACAATCAGCTGATCATGTGGTCAGGAGACAGTGTTCAGAGCAAGTCATACCCCCCCACTTGATGTTGTGCTTCTAACTGCCGCACAACAACTAGAATGTCATGCAGTCAGTGGCACTGTTCCTCCCCACCCACCTGCCACTCAAGCTACACTGTCATCAGCTTCCTGCCAGCTCCTCCTCTTTGATCCCACCCCCTCGTGCATCTTAATTATGCTAGCCTTTATTCCATGGCCCTTATCTGCCGTTTACTAATTTTCATTATCCTCCCACTCATTTTCCCAGACCTCCAATGTTTTTTTATCACTCCTCCACTACAGTGAGTTAAGTCTCCACACCTTGTCCCTCTGCACCCTTCCAATGACACTGTACTTCTTGTGCATGGAAGCATGATCGGATATAACTAAAGGCTGGATTTCACTAGAAATCAAACCCAATATACTTACATGGTTGATCAAAAAAAAAATCAATTCTAGAAAATGAGTCATGAGGTGTGGAGTAAAAAGTGTATTGCCTATCAAACGGGTGAAGAAGCCGCCAAGGGTCTACCAGTCCCATGTTATCCATAAAATACCATAGCCCACGTTGCCCAGGTGTAAGACTCCATCGGTGAAGCCCAGATTTATTTATGTCTGGTTGAAGTATTAAGTTCCAGTCTCCACTGAACAGCAAAGGAAGATGCATAAAGGGGGAAAGAAGCACACTAAGTTCCGTACAAAGCTTCGGAGAATCTGCATTTGGTCCATATACTGTGCCCAGTAAGACTTCATAGAGACCCAACCTACCATGCAGAAAAATGTACCGATCCTCAGGGTCCCAATGTTCTTGGATTAGTTGAAATGCTACACTGTGGAGCCAGCAAAATTGCCACTCCACCTCCTCTTGCTGCTGCTACCCGCCCTATACACCTGACCCACCCATTCCCTTCAGAGGTACTGGACCAAGTCTCTCTGCAAATGGGTTTCTTGCAAAAAAGTGATGCTAGCAAGGGCGTAGCTACCAATACGCCCAACATGCCATGTCGTGTTGCAGCAATCAGCGGGGGTAGCAGGAGAGTGAGCTGGTCTCTCTGCATGCCTCTGTTAAGTTTTTTTTTTTTGCGGGCTTTCCCAGCCTCTCTTTGTCCTAATGTTTTAAGGAATGGGGGGCTCTCAACCAGGTCTGCTGCCAAGAAAGGAGGCATGGTAGTGCTTAAGGGGCATGTCAGGCGGGTTCTTTAAATGCCCTTGTAAAAAAAGCAGTGCACTCTGTTTGACTTACATTGGGACTTCACTGCCTGGAGAGAGAATACAGAAGAGTTGGGACTCAGGACGAACCGACGAGACAGACTATTGTATCGGGAGCCGCCCATGGAACTCATATTTTCCAAATTCTGGGAAGAAGAAGAAGGAGTTACTGGCTGCTGCCTTCTAAGGTCGACCGTGGCCGGCTGAGACGTAGTGAATTTCGGTGAGACAGAGTTTGGATCGGAGTACACAGAACGAGGAATAGAGAGAAGACAAATGAGAGCCGACTAGCTGTGCCTGATACTGACACAAGGATTGGATTTTGGAGAGAGCGAGAGGGACTTGGCAGCTTGACGAATCTAGAAGCTGAGGAGACAGACTGTCCACTCCTGCTGACACTGAGCACTAAGCACTGAGGCACCGTAGGGGAGTCCCCAATCTTCAGGTATGACTGAGCGATTGCCTGCTGTTTTTTTTTTTTTTGGTTTAGGATGCAGGTTAAATATTTAATCTTCTTCCATCCAGGATGCCAGTGTGACTGAAGCGTGGGCGCTCCAGCGCTTGCCACTTACCAATTACCCCTACTACTTAGTTTTTCTACTAGCTTGAGAAGGGTCTCGGTCGGTGGTGCACAGGGGTACTCGCTGGTGCATGGTCTGACTAAATTGAGCTCTGAGTCATGACACAAGCTCGCAAGCTGGATTCAATTTTAGCTTCAGGTTCCTCTAGTCTGTGTGGGCTGCGGCACCTTCAGTTTTCAAGCATAGTCGCTTTTCAACTCTGGTGGTGGCAAAAAGGTAAGCTCAGTAAAGTCACAGGATGTTTAAAAAAAAACATTAAAAGGGGCCTTGGCACAAAAAATTAAAAAATAAAATCAGTCACACAAGCAGTAAAAAAAATAGCCATGTAGGTCTGCTGCCAGTTAATGAGGCCCTGGGAATAAAAAAAAGAATGAAAATAAGGAAGTTTGGAATAAAAAAAATTAAGTCAGTACTGTCAAGCAGCAAAATAAATTAGCCAGAATTAAAATATGTGGCATAGTGTAAGAGGGAATAAAGTCTTCCTCTGTCAGAGTCTCTGGGATGTTTTTCAAGTAACAGAGAAAATGCCACTCTGGCATTGTATGTTTACACAATAGATTTCATCTGGACCAAGGATTTTTTTTTTATTTAATACAAATAATAAATATATGGTGGACTTCCTAGAGAGTCCTGGAAAATTGTACTGTGTTTCTTATATGTTTATCAGCATGCAGGCTAACATAGAAAGTTGCTGGCAGATTAGGGCCACAATGCCCATCCACTCTTCCCTTTTGTCCTACCTTTATTGGTGGCTGGTGACCCTACTTGATTATCAGCTTAGCCTCTCTTTTTTATCTCTACAGTACTGTTATACCTGTCACAGGTATGTTTGACCCCCCACAGTGCTTGCCCCAGCCACCTCCTGTGGCAGACAATTCCAATTGTTCACTACCTGCTCAAGGAAAAAGTACTTCCCCATGTCCCCCCTTAATTGTAGCCCTTTTCTTGTATCATTCAACCTTGTTCTCATATCCCTCCTATACTGGAAGATGTCTGCCTGGACCTTATTAATGCCTCTAAGGTACTTGAAAGTTGATATTTCCCTGTTGTCCCTTCTTTCCACCAGCCTATGGATGTTCAAGTCCCTTAGCCTCCCCCTCATATGTCTTCTGTTGCAATGCATGCACCATCTTAGTCACCCTTTTCTGAACCGCCTCCACCCCATCTATATCCTTTTGAAGATGTCTCCAGTACTGCACACATTATTCCAAGTGAAGCCTCACTAGTGTGTTGTACAGTGGCATCACCACCTCCCTTCTCCTGTTCGTAATACCCCTACCTATGCATCCCAACATAGTACTGGCTCTCCCTACCGCTTCATACATTGTTTGGTCATCTTTAGGTCATCTGAGATGATGCTTAAATCTCTTTCCTCCCTGGTAACCAACAGCAATTTTTCTCCCATTCTGTGGCTCATTGCTGGATTTTTACGACCCAGGTGCATAGCTTTGCACTTTTTTGCATTGAATCTCAATTGCCACAGTTCAGTCCACTTCTCCAGCTTTACCAGGTCCCTCCTCATTCTATCTACCACATCCAGGAGTGCCTACCCTGTTGCACATCTTGGTGTCATTTGCAAATAGACACACCTTTCCTTTCAGCTCCCCTGCAATGTCTCTTATGAAGACATCAAAAAGGACTGCCCCCAGGACGGAACCCTCAGTGGTACTCCACTGGTCACCTTTCTTTCCTCTGATTGGATCCCATTTACTACCACCTTCTGCTTCCTATTAATTAGCCAGTTCCTAACCCATTTCACCACCTTTTGGCCCATTCCCAGAATGGCCAACTACTTGTTCATCAGTCTTCTGTGCAGTACGGTGTAAAAGGCCTTGCTGAAGTCAATGTAGGTGACATCCACTGTTCCCCCGGTCCACCACCTTGGTTATTTAGCCAAAAAAATCTATCATTTTGATGTGCTTGATGGGACCTGCTGTAAATCCGTGCTGCCTGGGATCTTGGGCTGCATTGTTCACTAGGTGACCCACTATCCTCTCCTTGAGTAACGCCTCCATAATTTTCCCCACCACTGAGGTGAGGCTTATCAGCCTACATTTTCCTGGCTCTTCTCTGCCTCCACTCTATGTAAAGGGATCACATGCATCCTCCAGTCCTCTGGCACTATTCCAGTATCAAGGGACTCACTGAACTAGCCTTTATGGTATGCTTGTATGCTGGTTGCACATGTAATAGGCAGTTCATATTGTTTAAATATTTTTCATGCAATACTGTTTAGTATGGGAGCCTGACTCAAACGGTATTAAAATATTAAACATATATAAAGTATCTGACCATTATGTGTTTGCCATAAAGGGGCTCATGCATGTAATGTAAAGGGAAAGGGAGGACGACTATTAAGAGAAATCATAGAACATGAGCAATTAAAGGGGAAGTACATGCAGTGGGAGAGGTGGAACATAAAAGGCAAGGTAATAGCTGAACACAGAAATTAAATTTGGGGAAGTGAAAATTAACCAAAAATAACATTTGAAAGAACACCTGACAAAACAGCAAAGGTGGTGTAGGCTTGGTAACAGAATGTGGAGAGGTAAAAGAGAAAGGTGGAAATTTAAAAAGGGAGAAAAGAATCCTGAGTTCAACTGAAATACCTGGGACTGGGGATGGATGAGACTGATAACTTGAATTTTGATGCATTTTGTAACTTAACAGTTATTGCCTAAAATGCACCGAATTGCACCATTTTCTCCTAAATTTCCAAATTTTCCAGGGACACATGCCCCTGACCCCCCAAGTGTTTAGGACCCCCCTTCACCAAATCCTGGCTACCCCTGGTTCTCCTCAATGATTCGCCTGGTAAAATAAAGACTGATTGTTAGGGTTGATGTGTATTGAGTAACATATTCTTTTTTTAAATATCTATGCAGAATTTATTTTTATATTGATCAGTTAGCCTGGCATCTCTATTTGTAACATTTTGTTTGCTGTTTTGTGCTACATAAACACAAGATGCAAGGGGTGATCAAGATCTGTTATTTCTTTAGTTCAGTCTTTACAATCAAAACAAAAATGCTGCAAATAAGATGTCTGGCTTTCTTTGCTTGTGTCTGTAGCTTGCTCTGTAGAAGGCTCCATGTGTGCCACAATGTGCCCTTAATTCTAGAATAAGTAAAGGGAATCAGTACAGAGATGGGTGCTATAGCCACTGTATATTATGGCGTGGCTGAACGAATTGTGCCAGGGTTTATTTTGTTCTAGAATGGCCTTATTTGACTTCTTGGTTTGTTGCAGGTACCAGTGAGATCTGAAGTAAACTGCGCAGAAAAGTGACTGACCTAAGAGGTAAGACCAATCTTTTTTTTTTTCCTGTGCACTGCTTTGTTGGGAGGATAGAGGATGTGTAATCTGCAGTATAGTGTAGGGACTAGAGTAGCCCAACCCGCTCTTGAAATGTTAAAATGTTGCCTATTTGTGCCTATTAATTGATATAAATCAGACAGATAACGCGTTGCTGTTGAAGTTATGGGGACTGAATAGAGACAAATGTGATTTTTAATGCCAAGTTCAAGTGCTGCTAAGCAGTTGGTTACTGGAGCCTGGGTATGAAGCAGAGGTGGCAGAGCAGGATAGATTAATACCAGCACAACACAGCTTGCAGGTCAAGTGAAAGGTGTGTGTGTGTGTGTGTGTGTGTATACAGAGAGAAAGGTGTTAGTACAGCAGAAAACTGCATAGAATAGTTTCATTGTACCTCTGTACTTTATTTCTTTTTGCATTGCAGTCTCCTATCCTTTAGGCAAAGGCAACACCTGTATTTATCTGCACTACTGACCCCACATTGGCAGGCTTCTGTTCGCTCTGTTTTCTTTTGCAAAATGTAAAATCATACCTACTGTATGCTCTCTACTAGCTACTTACTGTATTTATGGGCAGGTTTTGTAAGGGGCTTGGTGTCTGAATTAGAATAGCAGTGCAGAACTAATCTATGATCAGGTCTTGTTTTCTAATGCGTGTCTTGAAAATTCGAAACTGTACCTAGTACTGTATGCTCCATTTTGTTATGGCATGTGTACCAGTGTCTGAGTTGTGAGCTGCTCGTGAATGTTGTGGCTATGGGAGTTGGCAATGGTACCTGGAGCAGTGTCGTTTTGTTAGTGATTGGAAAAAGAAGGGGGGCACAGCAGAAATGTGGTTTTCACATTGTGGATTCTGCTTAAATGTGACTAAACCTGTGGATTTTGGGGTTCATTGCGGAAGAATAACTTTGGTAATGTGAGTCAGTGCAGATAAATGCAAGTATTGCAAGTATTGCCTTTATAGCTAGGAGACTGCCAAATAGATTCTCAGAATAAAAAAAAAAAACAGTAAGAAAACTGGCCATTCCTCAGATTCACATTATGGTTTTTCAGGTTCATGAGAGATCCCCTGTGTCGCGATCTGTCACACTGGAAAAAACTACCAGTAATAAGTTGCCATTTTTTTCATACTGCTTGTGTGTTTGGCCTTTTGCTGTATGGGTGCCCCCACTTCATTCTGGAGTGAGAGCTGCAATAGGTGGCATAATTTGGTGCAATATGAAAATATGGACTATAAGGACACAGAAAGGAGACACCATTGCATTTAATAAAACACTTTATTATTGCTATGTCATGAAATGCATAACTTGCTGTTTATGATAATGGGGGGTGGGTAACTGCAGCAACTTCTTTATGGCAGGATGTCTCTTTCCTGAATGTTGATCTCACAGACCACAAACTAATCTTCTCTGCTGGGGAGACCTATAAGAGACTATAGAGATCAATGATAGTTTTGATTTGGTAAGTTACCTGGTACAAATTGAGTATATATAGAGAATCTGGCTGAACAAAGGTGCAGAACCAGTTTGCTCACCAAAAGAGGTTCTGATTCGCACAGACTGCATGAACTAAACTGGAGAGACTTGGGGAATCGGAAAACCTCTGGGTGAACACACTGGGTTCTACACCTTTGCTTGGCCAGTATTTGGTTAGTGTATGTTGGAAAATTGTAAAAACAAAATGGCAGTGTGCTGCTGGGTCATTCAGAAATGTGAAACTCACCAAGCTCTTGCATGGTTGTATGTACCCATTGACAGCTCAGTCTTACCAGGTTATGACTAGTATTTAGGCAATATTGATGCCAGAATTGGACAACCTAAGGTAATTTCTGTATGGCTGTTAACAGAATAGTAGCCATTGGCTTTTATACTGTTACTATCTCATTTTGTATCAGACTGCAGTGAAACTATAAAATGGTACGGTCACTTGCCCAGCAACTGAGTTTGAAGAGCGGAGCTATTTCTGTTCTCTGCTTAGTGTAAAACTGCATTATTAGCAATTGGTTGCCTAGCATCTGAGTAAGTCTGTAGCCCACTGTGTAGTGAAGGATTTGTGTTTTACTGAAAGCTTTTTTTTTTGTTGTTAAGCGTGTACCCTGATTCCGTCCCTGTTTCCTAGGCTCTGTTCCGTTCGGCTGAGATGTAAAAAGAACAATACTGTAGATAAATTTAACTTGGCAAGCAAACTGAATCTGATGCTGGGCAACCAGAGTATATGATTATCTTCATACCAATGTACAGTACATGGGTAAAATGGTATGGTCACTTGGCCTGCAGCACAGATTATAAGTACTGTTTTCACAATTCACCACACAAAGGCTCTTTGAGCCAGGCCTCTACAGCTGTATGTCGCTAGTCCAAACAAAATGTGTCCAAATGCTGGTGCATTGTGCATTTAACTGCTGTTGTGAGGTAACTGTTCTTGCATTATTTCCACAAATATGACTGTCAGTTAAAACTTTGTCTCTGTATACATCCTATGAGCTAATCTACACTGTCCTGTAAAGTGCCACTGCCAAAAATCCTCCATACCACATTGTGGGGGCCTGTTTTGCCAAGCCTTAGTTTTGAGTAGTGCGGGACCTTTGGACGTGATGCCCATTTATGTTAGCAAATCATCAGATGCCATGTCTGCAAGCGCTTTTTTTTTTTTGGCATTTTGGTGTAAATAATTCAGAGGGATATTGTATTAGGACCAGTTATTTGTCTGAACATTTGCTCTGAATGCTACCTGGTTCCACAGTTTGACAATTGGAGCAGTCATGCTTGTGATAAGGTGGTGGTGGATACTGGGATTGTGTGCTTTACCCTTGGGCCTAGACAGTTATGTATTGCATACATTGAAACAGCATAATTTGTGATGTGAATTTTGTTGCATGCAATCCCACGGGCTGTCAAATGAGATATTTTGTTTTGTGTTTCAATTGAGGGGTGGCAGCCATAACAGGTAAGCAGCGTGGTTACTCAGGGACAGGTATCAGCAGCATCAACACTGCAAGTTACTGAGATCAACAGTCACAGCGTTTGATTTGCGGGTAGAGGCAGAAGCATCAGTGGCTTTCAGGCAACTGCTAGATATTCAGACTTACTAAGATTTCTTGACTGCACCAACTGCTGCATTAAGGTAAGGTATCTGCACATATTTCACTTGCCTCATCATGCCCTTCCCTTATTCCTTTATCCTACTTCCATACTGTCCCCTCTTCCACTTATAGTGCAGGGGTTAAACTGTTTTTACTGTTTCCAGAATGGAAGCAGGGAAAAGAAAACAGCCTTCTGGAGCACAGGTGCGAAAAGCTAAATGAGCCAGAATAGAGGAAATGGCACAAATGTCCAGGCTGATGCAGTCCTTCCTTACTTAGCCTTCAGCTAGCTCTGGGTAAGAAATCCTGCCATAAAATACAGAGTAAACATAATTTTTGATAGGTAAACAGTTTAGCTAACTGCAGACCTTTGTGTTTGCAGAGTCCACAACACAGAGACGCAGCCTGGAAGTGGTGTGAAGGAGACTTACCCATCCAATAACCTTGCATGGGTGATTGTACAAGAACAGGTTGCTGGTGAAATTCGAGAAGACGCAGCCACACAGGGTGTTCTCCAGGAAGCCAATGTCAACTCCCAGTTAGTGGAGACCATGGAAGATCTGCAGGAAGCTGGTGTCAACTCCCAGTTAATGGAGACAGTGGAAGAAGCAACTACTTTTGAAGCAGTCCAGATTCCAAGCATTTCCCAGGAACCAGATGTGCATCCACAAAATACTGAGGACATCGGCTGTATGAATCGATCCCATCTCATGGATCCTCAGAGGAAGGAAATTCTTGAACATCAGTGGCAACCACCTCCAGGATTTCAGTTTCCTGGTCGTCTGATGGGTCCAGATGGTCCGAGCCAGAGTTACACGTGTTTCAATGTTCATGTGTTGCACAACTTCAAATTTACTAGGTATTCAAATGTATTGGAGGGTGTGTTCTGTGGTCCGTGCTTCGTGTTCAACAGTTCCTGTACTAGCACCCTTCTGGTATCAGCACCAGTGAGAGACTGGTCGAATACAAAGAAGACACTGGAGAGGCATAGCAAGTCTAAGGACCATGGAAATGCTGTCGTGAGAGTGGATGGGTTTCTCTCTCTGTTTGTTCTGGGAAGATGAAAACAGCAAGCCACTCTCTGCTGGAGCACAACAACAATGTGACAGAGAATACTCTTCACTTCCTACGCAGAATCATCAAGATCATTCTCTATTGTGGGAGACACACCGTTGCTCTTCGGGGTAAGTATGATGATACCGGAAATTTCCATGGCTTGTTGCAATGCACCGCAGAAGTGGATTCCAGTCTGCAAGAACACCTACAGGCGGCTCCGAGGAATGCACTGTACACATCCCCACAAATTCAGAATGAACTAATTCAATTGATGGGTCAGCAAATAGAGTGAAAAATACTAAACAATGTAAGGGAGGCAAAATGGTTCAGCTTGATAGCGGATGGAACAACAGATGTGTCAACCAAGGAGCAGATTTCTTTATCAGTTTGCTATGTACATCGGGGACCTTTCAGGCACAATTGAACTTCGTGAAGATTTCGTTGAGTTCACTGAAGGTATGGATACAACTGGCCATGGTTTAGCAGAACTATTCTTGTGGCATTTAAAGGCTATGGGCATCAACACAAAACTAATGCGTGGCCAAGGGTACAACAAGGGGAGTAACATAAGTGGAAGATTCAATGGGATGCAAGCACACATCACAGCGGTTGTCCCTGAAGCAGTGTATACAGTTTGCAAGGCTCACAGCCTCAACACAGCTATAGTGCATTCATGTTCCTTGCAACAAGTGTCCAATATGTTTGATGCCACGAAAAAGATTATCTCTGCACTCAAGTCGTCCTTCAAGCGCAGTAACATCTTTCAGGCAGAACTCAAAGAATTCAACTACTTGCCATCCGACTATGATGATGAGCCAGCAGATCGGACGTACACTATTCCTGCAGCTGGAAACACCAGGTGGATGAGTCAGGCAGATTCCCTATCAAGGTTAAAAGCAAAATTTTGGGTAGTAGTAAATATGCTTAAGAAAATTGCAGAGGTTGACAATGAAGCGAGTAGATTGCTGCTGTGCATCCAGTGATTCGACTTCCTTGTGACTCTTCATTCAGTTGATTATGTTTTGTCCCGAATGAAACCTCTTCATCTATATCTGCAGGGTGTCAACGCTGACCTCCTATAAGCAACACAAGAGGCCTCCAACCTTGTGCAAGTATTGAAGAAAATGCGGGACAGGTCAAAAAGGCACTTTGCAGAACTGTATCAGAGTATCCTGACTTTAACAGAGGCTGCATTCATTCAGGAGGAGGTACCTCGCATATTTGGTAGGCAAATGCAGAGAAGCAACATCGGTGCTGCAAGCCCTCAAGACTACTTCAGAGTCAACATTTTCATTCCTTTCCTAGACCATGTCATTTCGGAATTGCAGGATAAACTTATAGAGTGCCGGCCACGGTTCCTTGGGCAGTATCTTCTACCACGCAAACTGCATTTTCTACAGGAGGACAAAATAGCAGCAGTGTACAGTGCCTACAAGACTGACTTGGGCAGCCTGGAGGAGCTTAAGGTGGAGCTGGAAAGATGGAAAGAAAAGTGGGCCGATGTTCCTGTGGCAGACCTTCCAGAGACCATTCTCGTGACATTACAGGATGTGAATGCAGATCTCTACCCAAATGTTAATGCAGTATTATCAGTCTTGGCAACGATGCCAGTCAGCGTGGCAAGTGCAGAGAGATCCTTCAGTGCCTTGAGGAGGCTGAAGACCTGGCTCAGAAACAGCATGGGGGAACAACTCCTGACAGGACTTGCTCTTTTACATATACACAGAGACATGGAAATTGATGTGGAACAGGTGCTCAAAGACTTTGACCCATGTCAAGACAGACACTTGTCAAATAAGCCAATAGGATGACTTTGAACACTTACTGCATGGTATGGGGCTATTGGGCTATTTGGTGTGAATGCTTTTGGTTAAGGTAACAAAACCAGTGCATCATCTAGCTTACCCGGATCCTCCATATAACAGTGAGCGCAATGTTATGGTTACCTAACAAATTGTGTAGTGTTCATGTAACAGAACACAGCTGTGGGTATGTGGCCACTTGCAGTGGTGGGCTTTGGATACTTTGGGTGTGAGTGAGCAGAAGCACATGAATGTGGCTGTGAGCTCAGCTGTTCACTTGTAACACTGCTGTGGGTAACAGCTGAGCTCACAGACACACATTCTGTCTTCTACTCACACCAAAATATCAAACCCACCACTGCAGTAACCACCTTCACCACAGTGTTACAAGTACAATATGTATATGAATGTGGCTTACTTGCAGTGCATGAATATGTGGCTGAGGGCTCAGCTGTTACTTGCACGACTTGTAACACTGCTGTGGGTATGTGGCCCCTTGCAATGGTGGGTTTGGGCTACTTTGGCTGTGAGTGGGCAGAAGAGCATGAATGTGTGGCTGACAGCTTAGCTGCTGCATACACTACTTGTAACACTGCTGTGGGTATGTGGCCACCTGCAGTGGTGGGTTTGGGATACTTTGGGTGTGAGTGAGCAGAAGAGCATGAATGTGTGGCTGAGGGCTCAGCTGTTACTTGCACTACTTGTAACACTGCTGTGGGTATGTGGCCCCTTGCAGTGGTGGGTTTGGGCTACTTTGGGTGTGAGTGGGCAGAAGGGCATGAATGTGTGGCTGAGGGCTCAGCTGCTACTTGCACTACTTGTAACACTGCTGTGGGTATGTGGCCCCTTGCAGTGGTGGGTTTAGGATACTTTGGGTGTGAGTGGGCAGAAGAGCATGAATGTGTGGCTGTGAGCTCAGCTGTTCACTTGTAACACAGCTGTGGGTATGTGGCCTCTTGCAGTGGTAAGTTTTGGATACTTTGGGTGTGAGTGGGCTACAGTGCATGACTGTGGTAAGCTCTGCAACTGTCTTTGCTTCTGCATGTAGTCAGTTTGGAACCTGAGCAGGTACATACACAGTGCTGTGCCTGGAATGAGGATTTTTTGGTATCGATGGTTTCAGTTAATGTAACTGAACAAAAATCGGAACACCAGCCAAAGCACCATGTAGCTTACCACAACCCTCTTTGTAATGTGGACAGGTTCTGCTGTGTGGGTAAGTACTTATCTGCAGTGGGTGTAACTCTGCTCCACTGTGGGTGTTTTCAGTGGTTGAATTTGGTATGCATGTTTTGTGGACTGGGTGAGTATTTGGATCTTGCTTACATCTAAACTGGTAATGGTACTGAACCTTTTGGGGCTTTTGAGTGGCTGATGTGGGAGCTTGGACATGGGTCTTCTGTGTGAGTGGATAGTGTAAGATTAAGACACTAGTGTGAATGGACCTCTGTGGGACTGGCTACCTTGATATGGCACAGATGCTTGTCGCAGTGCAACATTGTAACTAAGCCAATCTGGTACAGAGGCTTGTCACAATGCCCCATTGTAACTAAAAGCTAGTCTGGTGGCTGGCTAGTATGAATGGACCTCTGTGGGACTGGCTACCTTGATGTGGTACAGAGGCTTGTCACAATGCAACATTGAAACTTGGCCAATCTGGTACAGAGGCTTGTCACAATGCAGTATTGTAACCAAAAGCCAGTCTGTTAGTCTGACACCTGTAGGCGGTGAAATGGTGTGCTGGCATACAACACTGAAAATGACGCTAGCTTCTGAGAGGGCATGAATGGTGGGGAAGGGGTAGCTCACCCTAAGGGGAGGTGGGTAGCAGTTGAGTCCACTTGGTGTGCAGCTCAGAAATTCCTGGCTACACCCCTGGATGCTAGCATGAAGCTTTTTCAGATGCTTAAGGATCATTTTCTATTTGCTAGAGGCCCCCTTAACATTCCAAGTGATAAAATCATACACACTTCCCATCCATAAAGTAAAAATAATGGCAGAGACAAGAAAGCTGCCTCATCAGTGAGTCTTTTAAAACTATTGATACCTCGCCATGCTCCAGGACCCACCACACATAGCGCTTCTCCTATATCTTCCCAGACATCCCAAATCCAAAAAGAACAAAGAATCACAATCACATAATATGTACCCCCACCCCTCCCCAAAAAAAGAGTTAACCATAATAAAAACCCCGTATTTAACCCTAATCCAGAAAAAAACAAACAATAACAAACATTAAACATGTATCCACACCCCCCCCCCAAAAAAAGGTCAAGAGTACCAGAAAATATTCACAGGCCCATATTTTTTGGACATGTCAGATACTTAAGGAGTACTGGACAGATACAGAACACCATCATAAGGAAATTTTCCAGTTTCAGTCCCCCTTGGGCCCTGAACATCTGGTTCTAGGTCTCAGACCAAAGGAGGTACAGGGAAGAGAGGCAACATACTTATGGTCAGTTCTTACGATAGCTGCTTTGAAGGTCATTACTAAGAAATGGGCAGAGACCCCCCCGTAGCAGACTGGAGGGATATAGTAGACAATATTCACCTAATGGAGAGGTTGGTCTTCGCCAACAAACCCACTTATACCATAACAGGTGGACTAGATGGCTCTTGTATGAACCTAACTTGCATCTAGTTGCTTAACCAGGCTGTATTGGGCCCCCTTTCCCCTCTCTCTCTCTCCCTTATCAAGAATTCATAAAAAAATATGAAAAGAAACATATTTTTGTATTACTTTATTCAGTGCACTGAACAGTCTGTTAATACCTCCATCGAGTTGTAATAGATAAGAACATTTGCAGGATTATTTGGTAGATCTCTGAGATCTTGTAGTTTAATTTAACTAGATCATCCTATGCTTTTATTTAGTAAAAGGCTACTGTGTAGGTACACACTGTGATGTCAACAAGATTTATCTTATGTACCTATGTAACAGATGAATGATCTATATGTTCGGAAATGATGTATTAACCCCCTTGAGGCCTACCACAATAAAGGAAGTATAAAAAAAAAAAAAAAAGAGTACCAGAAAATACCCCCACACAAAAAAATGCAGAACAATCAGAACAATCCCTAAAAGCCCAAACTCTCCCAGTCCAAATGACAGCTTCTCCAACACACCCCAGCCCATGATGCATCCCAACCTGCCTAAGCACCACCCACTCTGATTCTGAAAAAGTGACGAATAACAGGAAAACCAAACAGATTAAAATAAAAAGACCTTTGGCCACTGGGTGAAATTACAAGTGAAATGGCATCCCAAATGCCTAAAAAAAGAAAAATTCACACACGTAGACAGTTCTTCTGTATTTCAAGTGTCTGATTCTTTTATTGTAAATATTGGCCCAAGTCCTCTACGTTTCACCAATAAAATATTGGCTTCCTCAGGAGGTGCCTTTTAAAAAACATCCTTTCATTACTATAAGAGAGAGTAAAGAATTGACAATAAAAGAGACCAGTTATAAGTATTTAAAATAATGATATGCTGAAAAACAAGAGCCTGAACAGAAATTATATTGATTTTGGTCAATTTAAAGTGGACAACATTGACTTAAAAAGGCACTTCCTGAGGAAGCCAATATTTTATTGGTGAAACATAGAGGACTTGAGCCAATATTTACAATAAAAGAATCAGACTCTTGAAATACAGAAGAACTGTCTATGTGTCTGAATTTTTCTGGTTTGCGCCCTTCTTCCCCCCCCCCCGGTAAATGTGGGGCTCACAGAATTTGGTCAGAGGACACATCTGAAGAGGCAGCAGAATTAAGGACTTTTAAGTTTTTTATATATATTTACATTTCCCATGGTTCCCCAGGATGTTTTCCTGGACAATTTTGCAGTAAAAAAAGAAAACACCAGGAACCCTCTGCAGCAAAGGCCTCGAAGGTAAAAGTCAAAGAATGGGAAGGGGGAGACGCAGGACATCAGGAGTTTTTATAAAAGACCAATAACAACTATCAGCCAAACAGGAACTCACAGGTTCCCTTGGACCAGACATAAGCCCTCAAAAAAGAGAGCTATAAAACAAATAGCCCAAGAAAAAGAGCAGGAAAGGAAAGAGGTTGAAGAGAAAATAATTATCAAAAGCCAAAACAGCCCAAGGGAAAATAATATCAAGAAGGTATCAACCACCAATGGGGATACAATAGGAAAGATAATACACAATGAAACATAAAAGTGCCTCTGAGTTCTCTCCCCTTCCCCTCACTGAGCACCAGACCCAGGATAAGGAAGACTAAGTGGCAAAGTGACTGCACACATGAGATCTCCGCTCAGGCACCCACTTTACCCAGTGTCAGTGGGACTCCATGTAAAATAACCATAGCCCAAAAAAGAATAAAGAATAAAAAATTAAAAAGGTTTTACCCCACTGAACACTGCACAAGAATATGTTGACTGAGGAAAATGGTTGTGACAGAACCCCAGAATCAATTTTAAAAGCAAGACAGCTTAACGGTGGCAGGGACGGGGAACACTCAAAACCAAAACTCATACAGAGAACTGGAAAAAAAACGAGCAATTTAATAAACAAAATTAAATTACTTGCCACAGTAATATTGTTTCCTCCAAGGGATCTCCCAGTATGATTAGACATATGTAGTCAGCCCAGAATTTCTGACTGCCCTGGAGCTGTAGTGATGTAATGTGGAATGTATGCAAATAGTGGAACTAGAAAGCTGTTCAGACTGCTGCCTCTAGATGGACTGTGTTCCATCCAACAGTCAGATTCATTTTTGTAGCTAAAAATTACTAGACTATACAAACTAATACATTCTAACCCACAACAACAACAATACCCACCCATGGTAATGAGGACGGGTTACCGAAATAGAACAAAAGGATCACAAAGGAAGAGTTAGACCTCCTAGTTATCTTTGTGTGCATAAAGTACAGTAAGTTAAGCCAATGATTAAAGGCAGCACTAAAACCCTGATACAAGTATTGCTGAGCCTGAATATGGTTCTGAAAGGGGAGGTAGGGTGGGAGGTCTAATCATACTGGGAGACCCCTTGAAAGAAACAATATTACTGTGGTAAGTAATTTTTTCCTCAAACCCCAGGAATCTCTCAGTACAATTAGACATATGTATACTACCAAGCAGTGCCTTGGGAGGAGGATACAGAATCTTCTTAGGAAAAGGGTCCTGCAATACTGCAGTACAAACCTTGCATCACTTCTGGACTGGATGCCCAGGCAGTAGTGCTTTGTGAAGGCGTGGACTGTAGTCCAGGTAGCTGCTTTACAGATTTCTAGCAAGGGAATGTCCCTTGCAGCTGCCACAGAAGCAACAGTTCCATGAGTGGAATGTGCCCTAAGACCCTGAGGTGGCTGTTTCTCAGCTTTACTGTAATAGAATTGGATGCAGGACACTATCCACCATGCAGTTGATCACTTTGAGGCAAGCCTGGCTTTTCTCATTTCACCATTGGTGATAAACAGTTGTGAGTGAGTATCCCTGAGCTCCTTAGTATGACTAATGTAGTAGCTGAGGGACCTCTTCACATCCAGACTATGTAGTTTCAATTCACCTGAACTGGACTTGGCTGTGAAAAATACAGGAAGAGTGATGGATTGGTTTAAATGAAACTCAGATACCACCTTAGGTAGAAATTGCCTGTTGGTCCTGAGGACCACCTTGTCTTTGTGGAAGATGGTGTAATTAGGGTTAGTGCAGAGAGCCTGGAGCTCACACATCCTTCTTGCTGAAGTAATTGACACTAGGAGGATTGTTTACCAGGTGATACTCTTTCATCATGAAGCCCCTATGTATTCCCCTTGTGGCAGTTTCACTACTAAGCACACTTCTAATTGTGGACTTCTGTGCCCTGGCCTTGCATCCATGTGCTCCCCTTCCTCCTCAGCTAATGTGGGTGAGAACCTCATTTGGTCCCCTAACACTTGCCTTTCTCTCCAACTTTGAACATTGACTACTAGGCTTCTACCTATTGTCCCTTTCCATCTCCCTTCCCCTTTATTCCCTGATCTGCAGTGCCCATATCTCCTCCTCCTACTGTCCCTGCTCCTTTTGGGTGGGGATAGTGAACTCAACTTGGGCCCTGCAAATACACCCATCACCTCTACTAATGGTATCTGGACCAGCCCTCCTGGACTAAGAATTGCACTCATGAATATATGTAGTCTCCCTGCAAAATTCACGGTTCTCAAGGACTGGGTTTCCCTCCATATTTCTCACATCCTTTGCCTCACTGAGACCTGTCTGAAGCCGCAGCATTCAGACTCCCTGTTCCAATTAGCTGGTTACACCCTGCTGCACAAAGACAGACCTGGCAAAAAAAGGGAGACGGTGCTGCCATGTTTGTCAGAGAAACTCTCTCTGCTTCCACCATCCTCTGTTCCGACACTGATTCCCCTAGTGATTGGCTTATTGCAGAGATTACCCTGGGTTCAACCAAGAAACTCTACCTGGGTAGTTGTTACAACCCCCCGAATGGGGATGTATGTAGCAGGCCTTCAAAGTCTGCGCAACGGGTATGGGTCTCTCTCTCTTTCTTACCAGGGAAACCATCTTTCTCACAGACTATAACCTCAACTGGCTAGGCACTCAAGAAACTGAATATGCGAACATGCTAAAGCTGCATAACCTGGTACAAATCATCCCCCTTCCCACCCGACTCAACACTCGAACCTCTACCCACTCTCTGATCGACTGGGTGATTACTAACAGTGAGGACAGAGTCATTCAGGCTGGCAACCTGTCTGACTCCCTAAGTGATCACTCCCCCACCTATGCCATCTGGTCCTCCAAGGCCTCCCCCCCACCAGTACCTGACATTTTACAACTTTAACTGTCCTGACACGTCTATCCTCCTTTAGGATGATAGGATTGTAAACTGGCCAGGCCTCTATACCCTTACTGACGTTAACACTGCTGCTGCTGCCTACTTCACCAACGCTCTCCTAAATATTCAGGACCACCACTTCCCTATCACTACTAGGAGAGTCAGAAGTGGGTGTACATATTGGTTAACCCGAAAACTCCTTATCCTCATGAAGGAGAGGGATCGGAAGTGGACTGCCCACAAATTGACCCCCTTCCCTGTCCTGTGGAATGAATACCACCACCTGTGTAATTGGTGCAAGCACATGACCAGATCTCTAAAATGGAATTATCACCTCAAACTACAGAGGGAGAGCTTTGGCAATCCAAGGAAATTCTGGGATTCCATTAGCTTCCTTCTTCATCCATGCACCAACAGCCCTAACATACACTTAAATTTCCCCTCTGGCCTACTGACCAATCCAACTGAGATGGCCAAGGCATTTAACTCTCAATTCTCTGACCTGTCTGCCCTCCTCAGCAAACTCCCTTCCAGTAACCCTTCTCACCCAGGGTCCTGCACTTCCACCCCCTTTTCCTTCCCCCCCATCCTGCTAGTCAGCCCCCTTACCTTGGCACCTGCTCAACCCCCAGCCCTCCTCTACTCTCTCTTCTTCTACCCTCTCACCCCCCATTCTATTTTAAGACCATCTCCCCCAGGGATACCTTTAACCTACTATGGGGTCTACCCAATCGGGTCAGCCCAGGTGCTGATGGCCTGTCCCCAGGTTTTATTAAACTTGTCTCCTCGGTCATGTCTAATCCACTCAGCTGTATATTCAATCTTGCCCTGTCCACTTCCTCCATGCCCCACCCCGGAAGTCTGCTAAGGTGGTTCCTATCTTCAAAGCGGGACACCTCCACTTCCCCGACAGCTATCAGCCTTTGTCTATTCTCCCCCACCTAAGTAAACTCCTTGAAAAGATTGTTCACCACCAGCTATCTGAATATCTCACAAATCACAACCTCCTATGCAGCCAGCATCATGGCTTCTGTAAATATCATAGCACCTCTACGGCCCTGGCTCTTTTCACCAATCACATCTTCACCGACATGGATTGTGGCTGTGCCACTGGTGCTGTCTTTGTAGACATATCTAAAGCCTTCAATCTGGTTAACCATACCCTCCTGCTCTCCAAATTGCAATCAATCATCTGTTCTATGGAGACCACTAAATGGTTTTAGTGCAACCTCTCCAACCACTTCCAATCAATTTGCACTGGCACTATCTCTTCCCCTGCCCTGTCAGTTACCACCAGAATTCCCCAAGAGTCCATTCTGGGCTCCTCCTGCTCTTTTCTGTCTTTGTTAACACCCTTCCCTCAGACTGCCTCAACTGCAACACTCTCCTTTATGCAGATGACCTTGTCATCTTCCACAGTGACAAATCCCTTCCTAGCATATCCTCTATCCTTACCCAGAATTACAGTGCTGCCCATAGCTGGTTCACTTCCAACCTGCTGTTGGTTAACACTAAACAAAACAAGGCTATGCTGTTTGTGTCTAAACCATTCCTAGCCAGATCCATCGGTGACAACTCTTCTCTCCTAATCCACTCTCTCGACAGCCCTGCCCTTGATAATGTCTCCTCCTCCTTTAAATACTTGAAGGTTATGTTCGACCCCACTCTGTCCTTCACAGACCACATCAGCCTGGTAATCCACAGGATTAACCGGAAACTCAGTGCTGCTTATCGTATCAGACCCTACCTGTCCAAAGAGGCTCACCTGGCTATAGTCAGAGGAAAACTTCTCCCTATCTTGGACTATTGTTCCCCCATTTACTCACAAGTCTCTGCCACCCTTCAAGCTAGGCTGTCGTCTATCTATGATAGCACCTGCCACTTTGCCCTATCTGCCCCCTACTCCACACATCACTACAACTTTTACCGCTCTCTCAGCTGGCTCTCCCTACAAGGTCGCTTTGAATTTACACTTGGCTGCTTTGTGGATACTCCCATTATTTATTTAGTTAGTTAGTTTATATTTAACGGGTGGGTACACTAGCCATAAAATGACTATTTTCAGGCACGACCGTGGAGGTTACAGTTGTAGTCAACACAGTAGTATAGCACAATAACAGGATAATTGCAATACTGGGGAAAAAATACACAATAGATAGTGGAAGCAATACCATAATATAACAAATAGTGAGGACCTTGGATAGCAGTACACAATATGAGAATAAGAAGGCATTAAGTACAACATTGGGAATAAGGGATAACAATAAGCAGCAGTGGGGAGAAAACAAAGGTGCATACTAGGCTATTATATATACTAGCTTTACTTATAACAATGAGTAAGTGCAATAAACAAGGAGATCTTGTAGAAAGACAACAACCAGGATCCAAAGCTGAATAACAAGGCAGGGTCATATAATACCCATAGCAGGATAAGTGCAAATATCAGGTGGCAAATAGGGATATCAGGAGATGTTATGTCATGAGGCAGTAAGCAGACTAGCCGGGGCCAAGACAGAAAGGAGAGGAGGGCAGGAAAGGGGAATATATAAATGGCATGGAATGGGCAGCCAATTACAGAGAGTTAGGGAGGATGAAAGCATGAGCATTGAACCGATTTGGATAGGAAACTTTAAAGTTCCTTTTTGAAGATGGCATGAGATGACACTTGATAAATGGCTAGGGGGAATGTTGTGGGGCAGTGTGAGAGAAGGCACAGGCACCCTTGGTGGTTTTGCATCTTGGTACATGGAGAAGAGACTTTTCAACAGAGCATAAGCCATAGGAGGAGGATTGAGGAAGCAGCAAGGAGGCAAGGGATGGAGGGGGTATAAGATCTAATAACACTGCCCACCAGGGAGCCAAGGGAGAGGAGTCTGGTATCGGTGGAGGGGGCAATTAATATCAGCATACAGCTGGCAGTGATGTTTTTGCTGAGGGGATGAGGAGGCATGATGGCAAATATTGTTGTAGGCGGTATCCCATTTTTGAAGAGTAGTTTTAGGCACGGCTGTGTAAGTGGCAACACCATAGGTGAGAGCAGGAAGCAGGATGCCATGGGCAATGGCCATCCTAGCAGAAGGGGTTAGGACATAATTTAGTTCTGTATGCAATCCCTAGTTTGGCATTCACTGATTTACAGGTGGACTGAATATGGAGGTCAAAATCAAGGGTCTGGTCCAGTAGAACTCCAAGATATTTAAAAGATTTAACAGTGCCAATAATAGAGTCATCCGGGCAGGATACCTTTAGTGGATCTGTGCAAGATCTAAGTTTAGAGGCAGAGCCAAAGAGCATGGCTTGAGTTTTATCTACATTTAGAATGAGTTTGTGCGCAGTGAGCCAAGCATGGATAGTTGAGAAGTCAGAGGAGAGCTTAAGGTTAATGTCAGATAAGTGTTTGGAGCTTGTATAAAGGACAAGATCATCCACATACAGGAGGGAAGAGCATGAGGTGATGTCATTGGTGATGTTGTTAATAATAATGCAAAAAAAGAGGGGGCCCAAGATGGAGCCCTGGGGAACTCTAATATTTATTGTCACATGGTTAGAGAGGGCAGAATTGAATCTAACAACCTGCACTCTATTAGATAAATAGCTGTTGAACCAGGCAACAACAGGTGGTGAAAATCCTGTGGATTGAAGAATGAAGAGGAGTTGGGGGTGATCTACCAGATCAAAAGCCGTCATCAAATCAATGAAGACCACATCCATCAGATGGCCAGAATCCATGGCAGAGGGAGTATCATCAGTAAATTTGATCAAGGCAGTGGTGGTACTATGACCCTTATGGAACCCATGTTGGTAGTCAGAAAGGAGGTTGTATTTAAGTAAAAAATTGATAGTTTGTGAGGCAACAAGTTTTTCCCAGGATTTTGCTTAGTTCGGAAAGGATAGCAATAGGCCAATAGTTAGAGATGTCTTTCGGATCACCTTTCTTAAAAACAGAGGTGACTCTGGTGATTTGCCAGGTATCAGTGACTTGGCTATGGCACAGGGACAGTGTGAAAATTCTGGCTGGGGGAGGCTATAAATAGAGCAACAATTTGTAGGAGCCTTGGTTCAAGACCGTCGGAGCAAGTACTGGTATTGTCGGAAATAGTATTTAAGAGTCTAAGTACCTGGTGCCTAGTTATGGCTTTGTAATGCAAAGGTGGGGTCCTAACTTCAGAGTAGGAAAAGGGGCATTGGTTGGTAGGCAGAGTTGAAGGAAATAAGGAGGTATAATTTGATAGGTAAGAGAAATGGAGGTTGAAGGCATTAGCAATGATTGAAGGATTATTACAGTGGATGCCCCTTAGAACCATGTCATTAGGGATGAGGGACTGGGTAGAACAAAGGATGGTTTTCACATGAGACCAGAACTTTCTCGGGTCTCCAGCAGCTTCAAGTAATAAACCTTTGCAGCAGGTACAGTACTTTTGGTGATTCTAATTTGCCTTTTCTTTTACAAGCTTTACATTGGACCCTATAGTGATTGTAGTCAGCAGGAAGGCCTGAGGATTTGAAACTCCTCCAGCTTTTATTTCTTGCTTGGAGTAAGGCAAGGCAATCCTTGTGCAGCCGCCTAGATTGTTGCCCCTAACTCAATGCATGACAAGAGGGGTGTGTAAATCTTGAAGAGACCAAAATTCTTTAAAGAAGATGCTAAAAGCAATCTGAACATCCTGTGCCAGATATACAGTGAAGCTCACCAGGATGAAACACAGTGTGATAGGTTTACTGCATGGCAAAAGGGATTAACTCCAATTGAAACTGCATTGTTTAGTGCAGTAACTCCTCTACAGAATTCTGCAGCGCTGTGCTTTATCCAGGTGGGCTTCACTGGCTGGACCAGTCGAGTAAAGAGGCATCAAGAAGAGACTTGCCCTGGTGAAGACTGGCAGGATTCCTAAATGTGATGTAACGTGGGGAGGGAGAAGGAGCGGATGGGGGACTCCAGACACAAAATATTGGGCAGTTGTCAGTAATAGTATCAGCGAGAGTACCAGCAACAGGGATACGATCTATGTGATTTGACAACATCCAGTCAATCAGGGTGCTAGAGGTTGACTGGTGGGGGGGTGACCCTAGTGGGCTCAGTTAAGAGTTGATGGAGATTATGGTTTTGTACCAGGGAGAGAAGGGCGTTTTGAGTCTTTCCCATCCAGTTAAGATTTAAGTCCCCTAGAATAGGAACTTTGTTATGCCCTATGATCAAGGTAGTTTGATTTAGTAATTCTTCAAGTCCTAATGAGCCACTTAGAGGAGGATTATAGGTGCAGACAATATGTAGGTTTTTTGCTCCCAGGGTAAGGGTGGCATGAAGGGATTTTCAGATGGAGGATGCAGGGGTAGGGATGGCAGAAAGATTAAGGTGATTCTTATAGAATATGGCAACAGCGCCCCCCCCCTTTTACAGGACAGCCTGTCTCTGCATAACATGTTATAGTTTGCTAAGGAACAGACTGAGTCAGGTATTGAAGGTTTAAGCCAGGTCTCAGACAAGCAAAGGATATCTGGTTTATAAAGAGCAAACCGTGCCTCAAGGTCCACATGGTTATGTACAAGACTCCTAATATTATGATGAGCGATACATAGCCCTTTTATATTGTTCATGGATGTATCAGAGTGGGAGTAATGGGTCAGAGGGCCTGGGTTAACTTCAACATCCATAATAGAAGAGCTAGGAGAATAAGATACCAGAGCTTACAATGAAAAAGGAGAGAGAAGCAAATGGTAGGAAGACCATTTGTCCAAAAAGATTAACACGAGGTAGATGTAACCCCTGGGGAGTAATAGTCGTGTAAGATTGCATCTTTTAGGGGGCCGTAGTAGAAGGTTAGAGAAATGAAAGTCAGTGAGAGTGGGAGGTGAGGACAGCATAGGGCTAGAGCAGGAAGCAGATGATAGCAAACAGAGAAGAAGGAGCAAAAAGGCTGTAGGCAGTAGTCCAGAGAGATTTGGGGGATCTATAGATGATTGCTGGAATAGCGGGGTTAGCAAAGGGAGAAAAGAGAAAGGTTTGCAAAATGAAAGAGAGGTTTTAGCACTGAGAGTTATTTATAGTGCTGAAAGTAATGCAGATGTGATAGATAAAGAGATAATCAACAATGATAACCTCTAGGGAAACGGTAGGAAATGGTTCGGAGGGTAAAAGTAAGGTTAGAATAGGTAGGAGAAACTAAACAAAAATCTGGAACTGGATGCAGAGTATAACACTGTAAGTAAGCCTTTAATTAGATAGAAGTAACAGCTGGATAGTAATAGAACAGGGAGTCTTACTATTAAATGTGCAGATTCTATATAAGGACAGAAAGTCTGCCTAACAGCCTATTGGTTGAGAGAGTGGGAGGAAAGGTCTCACAAGGTTTGGAGACCATTTAAAGAGTGCTGGGAGTGGAGGAGGGTGGGCGGGAGAAAGTTTTGGCTACAAACAACAAGTGAGCTTAAAGTAATGCTCAGTAAAGCAACAAGAAACAAATACAGTCAACTGAGCTGGCAGGCTGTGTTTCAATAAAAGATTTAGAAATTAGCCAATAGGTTGCTGGCAGACTGCATTAAATAAATAAATTAGTGTTAGTCAGTAAGTTACAACTTAAGATATGAGCTCAACAAATTGATTTAGCCAGATTGTTACAAATTAGATTTTAAATTAGTAGGCTGAGTTAAAAAAAAATAAGCAGCCCAAAATTGGAGACGTATGACCAGGAACAAGGACCAATCACTGGAGAGCTAGAGTGGAGTGCACCGAGATTGAAATCTAATTGGCAGCAGCAGGCATACCTTGGGTAGGGTTGGTTGAGCTGGTGAGGAGGCAGGCAGCAACTTTCAGGAGTGCAGCACCATGGAGGAGAGCACCTGGTCTGGGCAGAGAGCAGAAATCTACGGGAGAGAAAGGAGAGAGCACAAAGTTAAGTAAAGGCAGCAGGATGTGGGGTGGAGAAAGCTACGGCTCTGTTTTCCCTGTCTCCACCCTCTCTAAGTTCTGTTCCATACTTAGGTGCCTCCGCTTCTCTGCTGTCCCTCCTCTTGAGGTTTCAGGAACCTCAACCAAAATGGGTGGGAACACCCTATCAGTAGTGGTCCCCACCTTGGAATGGGCTTCCCGCACCCCTCAGATCCTCAGACACTCATCTTACCTTTAAACGCAACCTCAAATCCTGGCTACTAGCCAAAGACAGCTGCAATTGTCCACCTAGCTAGCTCCCCTCTACTAGTTTGCTCATCCTTTCCTTATGCTTCCCCCGCTCTTCTACTCTCTTCCTTCCTGCTCTTTGCTGGCCTTTAGTCTAGTTGGATCAATGGCACTGAGGAGGGTGAGTTAACTGTTCCTGCCCCTGCATCGTAGTACCCCTTGACTGCTTCCCTGTCCAGCTGTTCTTTTGCCTGATCATTTTATTGTATCACCTGTGTATTTATTACTCAACTGTACTTTAACTAAGTGTTTATTATTTGCATTTTGTTTCTCGTGCCTTTTGGCCCTGGTCATGCCTGAAAACGGTCCCCTGGATAGTGCATTTATCCAGTTATCAAAGTCATAAATAAATAAATAACTAAAATAAGATATATTTCAGATCAGCCGTAGCCACTGGATCAAAAAGAGGTTCCAAGAGTTTTGCTTTACACAGATTCAAGTCCCAAGGAGGAAGTGAATCCCTAACAGGTGGAAACAGATGTGTCAAGCCTTTGAAAAACTTTCTAAAACAGTGTCTGAGGCTATTGTCTTCTGAGCACCTGCAGACAAGTAAGCAGATACTACTGCTAAATGAACCCTGAGGGTCACAGACCGCAGACCCAGGGCCTGTAAATGTACTAGGTAGTCAAGCAGTACAGGTAAGCTTGCCTTAAGAGGATTGATGTGCTTGGGCTTACACCAGATAGCAAACCTTTTCCACTTGGAAGCATAAGTTTTCCTGGAAACTCTCAGGACCTTAAGGACCTCCAGAGAGTTGGAATTCAGAAAATTCTAACTCCTCATGAACCAGGCCTTCAGGTGAAGAGTCTTTAGGTCTGGGAATATTACCTGTCCCTGAACGGCTGTTAGGAGACTGTATCTCTGGGGAAGCCAGATGGGTTGTTTGATGGACAGAGTAAGTAGTAGAGGATACCATGGTTGCCAAGCACAGTCTGGGGCAACCACTATCACGGCTGCAGACTGACTCCTGAGTTTGAGAAGGACTTTTAACAGCAGTAGAAATGGTGGAAAAGCATACAGAAATGTTCCTGTCCAATCCAGGGCTAATGCCTCCATGGACAGTGTGCCCAATGAGGGAGGCCTGCTGCAAAAAAGAGGGAGCTGATGGTTTTCTTTTGAGGCAAACAGATATATTTCTGGAGTGCCCCACCTCCTGAAAACTGTGGTTAACACTTTCTTGTTTAAAGTCCAATTGTGATGCTCTTGACTAATTCTGCTGAGTAAATCAGCCAGTGTGTTGTCCTTCCCTGGAAGATGAATGGCGGTCAAATGCACCTCCAGGGAGTATGCTAGGGACCAGATTTTCATGCCTTCTTTACACAGCATTGAGGATCTTGTTCCTCCTTGGTTGTTGATATACCACATGGTAGTTGTGTTGTCTGTCCTGACCCGGACTGACTGACCCCTCAGCTGAGAAGCAAAGGCCCTAAGGGCAAGAAAGACTGCTCACAACTCCAAAAGGTTGATATGCAACCTGGTTTCCTGAGGGAACCAAGTCCCACTGATTGTAAGGTCGCCTGTGTGTGCACCCCACCCTAGGAGGGAAGCATCTGTTGTTAGGACCACTGTGTGGTGCTGTTGCTGAAAAAGAATGCCTTGCCTGAGATTGTCCCTTTCCTTCCACCACTGCAAAGCCAGTAGCAGAATTCTTGCTACTGGCACAAGCTTTGAAAGAAGATCCCTTCTTTGGCACCAATGGGATCTCAAATGGTATTGAATGTCCCTCATCTGGAACCTGGCACCTGAAACTACTGTAGTAGTTGATGCCATGTATCCCAGCAATGCTAGGAACTGTCGTAGTCCTGGGCTGACACAGGACAAAGGAGGTTGTCAAGGTTAGTAAGTTATTTACCCTCTCTTGAGGGAGGAATGCCTTGCCCTGGACAGCACCCAGTTCTGTGCCAATGAAGTCCAGTGACTGAACTGGTTCCATCTGAAACTTCTGAGTGTTGATAAGGAAACTCAGGGACTCCAGAGTGTTTTGGGTGACCCCGATGAAGTCCCTTACCTGTTGGTATGACTTTCCTATGACTAGCTAGTCATCCAAGTTGGGGAATACCATGATTCCTTACCTCCTGAACCACAGCTAAGCACTTTGTGAACACTCTGGGGGGCAGAGGTGAGCCCAAAGAGAAGTGCCAAGAACTGGTAGTGCCCTGAGGGCAGAGTGAATGTCAGGTATTTTCTGTGGCAAGACCTGATTGGGATGTGAAAGTAAGCATCTTTTAGGTCCAGAGATGCCATCCAGTTTCCTTGCCTTAGACAGGGACTAACAATGGTAAGGGTTACCATTTTGAACTTGGACGTTGCCAAGTGTTTGTTCAAGAATCTGAGGTCTAGAATTGCCCACGTTCCCCACTCTTTTTCTTGGTTAGAAAATATCTGGTGTACATGCCCTTCTCCCTTTAAGAGGGGAGGACTGACTCTATTGCTCTTGCTTGCAGAAACGTTTTTACCTCCAATTCCAGCAGAATTGTCTGTGCAGGTGTTGAAGGCCGGAAAAGTCTGTGGCCCTGAAGTCTTGGAAATTTCTTGAATTGTAGACAGTGACCCTGACTCACTACCTCCAGAACCCACTTGTCTGTGGTGATGTTTTTCAAGTCCTGTAGATAGTGATCCAGCCTGTTCTGAGCAGTCAGGGGTTCTGTCTGGGCTGAGACGTGGACACTGGGGTTAATCAGCCCATCTAGACTGCTTCCTACCCCTGTCCCTGTAGTAGCCTCTAGCCTGAGAATAATCCATAGGTATGGAGACTGGGACATAAGGTCTGGGGTAATACCCCCTACCCTTACCTCCCCTTTCAATGGGTCTGAAAGAAGTGGAGGCCCTTTCTCTTGTAGAGTTGCTTCTAAAGGTGGTTTTGTACTCCTCCACCTTTTTCATATATGCCTCAGTCTTGTCACCAAAAAGGGAATTATTTTTCACAAGGAAAATCCATGGCCTGTAACTGTATCGTGGGTAAAAATGGTTGTTCTGAGCCAGGCAAACCTTCTCATAGACACTGACAGGGCTAATAACTTGGATACAGTATCGTTGGCATCCACAGTCATGTGAAATTGTTATTTGGTGGCATCTGATGCCGTACTGGCAGTGTCAGCCAAATCATGCACCACATCACCTGGCAATCTATCAGTTATTGCCAGGACAGAGTTCTAAAGGGCTTTCTGATATTGTGCAGCATATGCCATATAAGCTGCCTACCTGAGGAGACAGGAGGAAGCTTTGCAACCCTTTTACCTCATGGTGTCAATCTTCCTTGAATCTTTATCCAGGGGATGAGATGAAAGAGGGACTTTAGCTTTATCACAGGCAGCAGCCAGTACGGTGCCCTCATTGTCTGGGTGAGAATACAGATACTGTGCAGCAGACCTATCAACCTGATATTTTTTCTCAACCTTCTTGTCCACCCCAGGAACAGAGGATGGTGTTTGTAGTATTTTTAGGGTTGCCTTCTTAAGAGGGTTGTGGATTCGAAGAAACAACCTCTTAGTGGGAACCTGACCCATCATGTCCAGAAGCTCTGCCTCCTCTTCATCTTCCATAGATTCTTGTGAGGAGAGGCTTAAAGTATCATCCATTTGCCTGGCAAATGAAAACTGGGATTAAAAATCATCCTGCTCATGAGGGGGTTGCCAAAGTCTTGCTCAGTGGATATCTCAGGCTCAGTAGTTTCCCCTAAGTCTGGATCCTCCTCTTCCTCCTCCAAATAAACTTCAGGACCCTGGTCTGAGTGAACAGGTGGTGGGATTAGAACCAGTGAACCCAGGATCAAACCTGCAGTTTGGATGGCCTGAATAACCTGCAGGGCTTTTGCAATGTCCTCAGCAGAGGGCATTTTATTTTTCTCTGCTGGGAGCTCCTTTGCTTCTTCAGCAGGAGGCGCAGCAACATGTTTCTCTTTATGTTTCTTTTTAGCTGGCACAGGCTCTGAAGCCTGCTCAATGGGTCTTTTGTGTTTACTGTGATCAGAAGATCCCTTATCAGTAGTTTTTGGATCTGAGGGATCCTTTGGAGGTCTCTCCTTAGGTTTACTATGCGATGAAGAAGAGGCCTCTTCAGGGTGCTTTGATGACACTGAGGTACAGTAGGAGCAGAAACCATCTCTTCTAATCTTTTAGCTCTCTTTTTGATAGTTTTGGGGCAAAGTTTTTTGCACAGCTCGCAATTAGAAAAAATAGGACTGGGACTTAGGCACTCCAAACACAAATCATGGCGATCAGCCTTAGCAAAGATTTGGAAACACTTTAAACAGTTTTTAAAACCTGTAGGTCCCAAGGCTTGCCCAGTGGTGTGGAGGGCTGAGGCAGCAATGCCTTACCTACTGCCACACCACCAACCCGTGTTCATGGTGCGAGCAGGTCATCGGGGGATGACCGGGGTGCGAGAGGATTGAGCGTCCGGAGGACAGCCTCCTCTCCCAGAGAGGGTGGCTTGGAAGTTCCACCAAATGATCACCACTAGGTGGAAGCCAAGGGGTGGTGCAGTGAGGACTCCAATGTAAGGGAGGGTGCTGCGGGACCATGTACATGTGAGTACCTCCACGCTTGTGCAGTGACATATGTGCCCCAGCAATGGGGAGAAAGGGGAGAAAAATGGAAAATGCCCTGCAGCAGCAGGATGAATGGTTGGCCCCTCACAGGCTCTGCACCGGTGGCCGAGAGCAGATCCCACAAGCTAGGGACAGCGGAAGGTAAGATCACCCAGAGGAGCTAGGTGATGGGGCTGGGGGGGGGGCAACTGGGAAGGAAAGATGCCATGGGAGTGGAGAAATAGAAGAAAAAGAAAAACATTTATAGGTCCCATGCTCTTTTTTGGTCTTACTGGCATGCCAAATGTCATCAGACAAAGTGAAATCCCCAGAAAAAAAGTGAAAAGCAAAAATCGTGGTTGGTTTCCAAAAGAGAAAAGGGAACCGTGATTAAATAAAACTTATTGTAATTTAGTTAAAATGCGGTAGATTCGCCGGCCCAGTGGCACTGAGGGTTGAGGTGCTGGATGCCACACCTCACTCCACACCGGCGACCCGGGTTCGGGAATGAGCCCGGGTCGTCGGGCGTCGGCAGGGGATGACTAGGGTTGAGCATCTGAAGACAGCTCTCCAGTCCTGGGGAAAGGGGGGTGCACGCCGTGCTCTGGCGGTCCCTGAGGACACCCGGAGGAACTGCAGTAGTGCCGGTGCTCAGTAGTGGGGGGAGCATGGCAGACGCCTGCACATAGTGCGCAGACGTCATTGCTCATCCGTGCTCCCATTGGGAGAAAAAAGGGAAAAAGCAGCATGGTCCATGGCAGCTTAATGGCCACTCACTTCACCAGCCGATAATGCCTGGAATAGGCGTGTGCCAGTAGTGGATCCTCGCCGGGCATGGGTGCTAAAGGAAGAGCCCCTCTTGACCATTGTAGCTGCATATGCCAGCTGAGTACGTTGACTTCGGGGTCAGAGGTGAAGGCTGGAGCAGTGGCTGGATGTGTGGCAGGACTGTGGCTGCAAGGTGAGAAAAATAGGGTAGTGATAAAAAAAAAAAAAAATGCAGTAGATTCCCCAAAAGAAAGGAACTGAGTGCAAAATGGAGAAACCACTCTTAAAATAAGCAAAACTAAAGGAGCTTTGTGAAAAAACTTTGAAATAAATAGCAGTTAGGAAAAGCTAAAAAGATATGAAACTGAGAAGGCCTTGATTCCCGAGAACCGCAAAGGAACCAGCAGGAACCAAGAAAAAAACAACAAAATAACGTTAAATGGTAAAAAATACTAACTAGAGGCAGACAAATGAACAAAATACTAAAAAGCACAACTTTTTTGAATGAAATAAACAAACTTGCAGCAAAGTTGCTGAGGAAAGTTCTCTGGGGCATCTAGTTGTCTGAGCAGAGGTGACTGTTGGATGAAACACAGTCCACCTAGAGGCAGCAGTTTGAACAGCGTTCTAGTTCCACTATTTGCATGCATTTCACATTACATCACTACAGCAGAGATTCTGGGCTGACTGCATATGTCTAATCATACTGCCTAAAAAAAAAAAGAAGAAAATCCAGAAAGCATGGTTTCACATCGGGTAGGTCATGTCAGACAAATCTGATAGATTTCTTTGATTGGGTGATGAAGAAAGTAAATCGGGGTGGGGGGGACAGTTGCCTACCTCAACTACAGCAAAGCCTTTGATACCATCTCACATAACAGGTTGGTTAACAAGATGGGTAGTCTGGACATGGGAGACAAGGTGGCAAACTCTGTTAGGAACTGGCTAACAGACAGGAGGCAGAGGGTGGTGGTAAATGTGATACAATCTGGGGAGAAGAGGGCAACCAGCGGGGTACCTCAGGGATCAGTCCTTGGGCCAGTACTGTTCAATCTCTTCATCACTGACATTGCACAGGGGCTGGAAGGAAAGGTCTGCCTGTTTGCAGATGACACCAAGATCTGTAACAGGGTGGATACTCCAGAAGGTGTGGATAAAATGAGGAAGGACCTGGGGAAGCATGAGAAATGGTCTGAGGAGTGGCAACTGAGGTTTAATTCAAAGAAGTGCAAAATTATGCACCTGGGGCATAGTAAACCTGGAGACAGCTACAGGATGGGGGTGGGGGAGTTGCTGACAGTCACCAAGAAAGAAATGGCCCTGGGGGTTATAATTTCAGATGACATGAAACTGTCAAAGCAGAGTACAAGTGCAGCAGGGAAGGCCAGTGGCATGCTGGGGAGCATAGCCAGGGGTATCACTAGCAGATGATGGGAGGTAGTGATACCATTATATAAAACCCTGGTCAGGCCTCACATGGAGTACTGTGTGCAATTCTGGAGGCTGCACCTTCAAAAGGACATTAACAGGCTGGAGAAGGTCCAGAGAAGGACAACTAAGATGGTGCAGGGTGGTGGACGCATGGAATGGTCTGCCACAAGAGGTGGTGGGAGCAGGCACTGTGGTTGGATTTAAACATGCATGGGACAGGCATAGGGGAACCACAGAGGTAAAGCAGAGGGAGGGTCAGAAACTATAATCAAGTACAGGGCTTCCTGGCAGACTAGACGGACCTAGCAGTCCTTATCTGGCAACAATTTCTGTGTTTCTACGTTTACTGGGAGATTCCTGGGGTTTGAAAACTTCAATTCCACAGTCAAATTGAAACAAAACAGGAGCAATATATTATTAACATGTGCAACTAAAGTCCTTCTTGCTGTCCTGTGTGGCAATCTCCACCTCTGCTAGTTCAAGATTTGGCTGCACAGCAAGACAATGGATTAGGTTAATATAATGGAGAAGTAACTGCTGGGGAGGTTGTTGCTTGGTCAAATCTGGCAAAAGTAGAAGCTGCAGTACGTGTTGCACCAAATCACTATGAGAAAAACAATAAAGCAACGTTGAAGATCTACAGAGAGACAGTCCAATGTACACTCCAGGCAGCTCCTATCTCCATTACAACGGGATGAAAAAATTTAGTAAGCAACAGTTGAAAGTCCAGCAGTTCTAAACAAATGAAAGGTAGTAAATTCAGCCAAAATGGAAAACCATGCAAAAAATCCAATTTAGTCACAAATAGCAGTGGGAGCAAATATTAATCCTTCGCATCAGAATAAAAAAGCAATAGCAAAGACGAACACCCCACACACACACACACACACACACACTCACACACACAAGTCTAAATAATGAATACAGCACAGAAGAAAAGCAGTAGTCTGGTGGTCAAACTCTGAACACCCCCAGGAAATCCAGCAAATGACTGGAAAGAACAATAAAACACAAATCAAGCATGAAGGTTGAGTTGTCTGTGTGCTAAGCCAGTAATAATGCAATATCAATTATATCAGCCGAACAATACTCGACCCACATCAGTCTGCCATAAACAAGTCTGGGTACAGGAACGGTAACTCTTGGCATGCTTGCTCCGGAGATTCAAAGGTCCATGTAGCCCCACCACTGAAAAGTTGAAGGATAGACAGGAATAGCATCTTTAAACTGATGTGGACCGTGATCAGTTTAGAGTTGAACAGCCGGTAGGCAGACCTCTGGTCCTGGACTGATTAAGGGAGGTCCTGAAATATATGAATTTTGATATCCTTCCAGGTCACCTCCAGAAGACCCCTAACTTTAGCAAGAAGGTGCTGCTTATCCAAGTAATTAAAAAATTTAAAGATAAGCGACTGAAGTTTAGATCCCTCCAGTGGCATTGGCTGGAGTGCTCGGTGTGCCCAATCAATGATGTAGAACAGGCCATTGGGTGAGAGCTCCATGATTTTTTCACACAGCTTCTGCACAAAGAGAATCACAAAGGGGCCCTCCGCCTTCTCCAGTAACCCAGTAATCGCCACATTGTTATGGCTGCTCTGACCTTCAAGATCCTCAAGATGGGCATTCAGACAGACCATTTTCTAATGAAGGGCAGCCACCTCAGGGTCTAATCACCCTCTCCAATCATCAAGAGAGCTCACATGAGCCTTAACATCTCTCATCCTATGAGTGAGCTTCTCAGTGGCGATCCTAATGGCTTTGACATCTTCCATCAGGGACAAAATAGCATCCTTGAGAGGGTCAAACTCCTTGATGAAGCATCCCTCAGTAAGGGCTTCTGAAGGGGGTGATGCCCAGTTGGAAGTGGTGGCCTGCAGCTTGGTGCACTTGGAGCCTTGGTCCCTTTCGGGGCTAGGTGGCAGGGTGTGATGCACTGGAGCTGGCTTCATTTCTGCATCCATCCTGCATTGTGCAACCGACAACAGAGTAATCAGTGACCTTAGCACAGTGTATAAAAATAATTACCTCCAGACAAGCCCCCCCCTCCAAAAAAGAAAAAAAAATATGAGAATTTAGCCGGCAGAGTTGGAGCGGTCAGAAGAAGTTATCACCCATGGCAGCACATCGCATGACTCCACTATGCCGTCTTTTAATCTGGCCCATTCGCCCTCTCAGATGCACTCCCACATCTTTGTAAATTTAGCCCTTCTGAAATCCAGGACTCTCACCCTTGTGCGGTTGGATTCTGCTGATGTTCTTATATTAAACCACATTGTACGATGGCCACTGGTCCCCAGATGACTTCCCACCCTGATGTCCACAGCACCGTCCCTGTTAGTGAGCACCATGTTCAGCATTGCCTCATCCCGAGTGGGTTCACTGACCAGCTGTCTGAGGAATGCCCCATGCAGGGAGTCCAGGATGACTCTACTTTTAGCTGATACAGCAGCAGGGAGACATCACTCTACATCTGGCAGATTAAATTCCCCCACCAGCACCACCTCCCAATTCTTAGCCATTTTGCCAGTGTCTTCCAACATTTCTTTATCTAAGTCCTCCCCTGCGTTGGAGGCCTGTATACCAGTCCTATCCGAATGGCCCTGTTTCCTGACTCGAGACTGACCCAAAACACCTCAACACCCCCGAATTTACTATACCTCTGTCGCTTTTATGTTTTCCTTAACATAAAGCACCACTCCCCACCCACCCTTCCTTCCTACCCTGTCTCATCTAAACATTATGTAGCCAGGTATGACCATTTCCCAGTCATGCTTGTCAATGCACCATGTTTCTGTGATGGTCACAATATCCAGTTCCGCCTCTGCCATGGTGGCCTCCAGATCTGGTATCTTATTTCCCAGACTTCTAGTGTTAGCACACATGGCTGTCTGGATTTTTTTAGTCCTTCTCTTGTTCCTTCCCACTAAAATATGGAAAAGATAATAATATATCTGTACAGCAAAGCAATACAGTTTAGCATAAGCACCTTTGAAAAATCTTTGTTTTTCTGTTGTGACTAAAGTTATTTCAAACCCAAGTCTGGTAATCACATCTATTTTGTTAATCCTATAGAAAGGGCTTTAAATCCCATTCTTCATTAAAACCATTAAGTTTTAAACTCTTCAGGGTGAAAATCCAGAATGTTTCCCTTTTAAGTGTTCTGTTCAGCCTGCTGCCTTCTTTGTTAGGTAGAAGGCCAGATTCTAAAACTGCAAATGTTAAAGTTTTGTAATCTGTTAGATGTTTTTCTTGAAAAAAAAAATGAATGGTGCTACTGTAGTCAAGCATCACGCATCAGTGAAGACCTGGAAATAACACACGCTGGTTGCCTCAGCAACACCACTTATTTGTCAGCAGGAGACTTCAGGATAAAAACAAACTTAACATTGATACAGCAGCCCCTGAAACATCTACTGAAACTAATGACATTTAGAAACTGTTCTCAGATCTTGAAAGACTGATAATCACTGAAACTAACCTGTCATACAGTATAATTTACATTGAAAGAGACCAAGCACCAAGGAGATTAAGAATTAATACACAACCATCAGGTGGCCAGGAGGAGTTCAGACATGGGAAGGAATGGGATAAAACTGCTGCAAGCAGTGCTGAGAGTTTCATTGAATGTTTAATTAAAAAGGATACAGTGAAACATGAGGACATTGGTACCAAAGTTGAAACCTGCAGAAAACAATGTGAAAAATACAAAGAGCACAGTCAGTATCGGCAACTGGAAACAGAGTTGCATAAAAAAATCAACAAGCATGGATCAGATGTGATTATGAGAAAACAAAATAAACCTGAATGTGACAAAATGGATTATCGAGAAGGTCAAATTTATAACTGGGCTAGAAAAGGAAGGTCTGAGATCAGGGCTGGTCTAGAGTCAGATATAGCAAAAATACTGACAAACCTGAGACCTCAGAAATACTTGATATCAGTGATAACTCTGCAGAAGAAAATCCTGATATTAGGAGAGTTCATTTTTCCCAAAGAAAAAAAAAAAGAAAAACATAAACAGGAACAACTGAAGAGGAAATGTTAAGACCTGCAGAGGCCAAAGAGGAAGGAGCAAGAAATGACTATTTAAGGATGCAGGAAAAAAAGACCAGAACAAAATGACAAACCTTACAAATCGTCAGCTACCTGAAGCATAGATCAATGATTTATCAAAGGGTCTAATTTTGCTCCCCAAAAAGCCCCTGACCTATTCGCTCTGAAAATTGATGTTGTCAAGCTCTTTCCGAAACTGCATCTTATGACTATTTTATTAAAAAACAAGAATTTACTAGCAACATGGGTTTCACTTTGGAAACTTTGGACAATTCCACACAAGAGGTAGCAAATCCTCACTAGCCTGATGCAAGCATCTTTACTACAGACACGGAATTGGGCTTTCCAGATTCAGAATGGAAAGAGCACGAAGTTAGAAAGTTCAGTATCCTGGAGGAACTGCTTGTGGAAAATTTGTGCAACCCGTACCCCAGCCAACAGCAGCATCTTGCAACTGGGACCCCCCTAACTTGTGCTCAGACAAGGCAACAAACCACAAGTTGGCATAAACAAAGGTACCACCCCTGGCTTTAGGGTGAATACCTGGCTCAGCATCTAAGAGGTCGGGGGTTAGAGTGCAAAATAACATTTATATTTAAACTGAGTTCTGGTGAGAGAGTTGCTAGGGCTATGCTATGTCTCCTATCTGAGGTGGCCCATAAACAATTTCACACTGGGAAGCACAGATGGAATGTCCACTACTAGAAATGGAATTTATAGTATGGCTTTATTCTGACACAGATGGAAAGCAGAAAGGGGTGGTCTCCCAGGTACTGTACTTTACAGGACACACATAGCACAAGAACCTTTCCTTCTCCAGAACAAAACAGTTTGGGCTCTGTCACATATTCTCTTTCACAGAACTATGAACAGTCCATCCCTCTTGTCTAAGTGTCTATTACGTGGGGCTTGCCACACACTTAAAATACATTCATCTTGACACAGTGGGCTTAGTTAGCATCTGCAGGGTAACCTTGTGGCCTTCCAGTAACCAGTTAGCCCTGACTGGAGTTTTATGTGAGGTTCTGCCCACCCTGGCCCCACAGCCTCTGCCATTCCTTCCAGTTTACACAAAATGGATTCTTCAGTCTCTGCTGATTGCTAAAGGCATCCACACATTTAAATTGTTCATTCAACACATATTTGTGGTGAGACTGGGGCCCCGAGTGATGCAGTCTAGCCTTATCTCTGGGGACATACACCACCAGCCAACTCCTTTAAAACCTGTTGATGTTTCTGTACTCACAGTTCATTTGTCCCTTTGATACAGACATCAGACCACTGAAGAAACTTTTTCTTCCCTTCAAATCCATAGCTTTGAACACTTTGGGCAGCTGGACAATCTTCTGGTCCCTCAGGGGATTTCCCCTTGAACCCACTGAATTTCACAGTCCCATTCAATTCTCACAGAAGTGACCCAATGGGGTCCCAGACTTGCAGATCTCCACCACTTCCTGTGGTACTGCTGTTGTTTCACACTCTGGGGTGAGAAAAACAGGCTAGTAGGCATCTCTTCCTTTGAACACTGCTCCTCCAACTCACAGACTGCACGCTTCTGAACCCACAATTCTAAACTGTTCTCCTGTAGCTGATTCCACTGTGGCTCAGGATGCTGCAAGAGTTCTAAATGACCTCACTCATTTCTCATCCAGTCTAGCTAGGTAAACAATGAGGGATCTGTAGAAAGCTTCTACTAAACTCTCTACCAGCTGCCCACTACCTTCCTAGTCTAACCTGATGGGATTCTAGTAACCCCAAGGGACTGGGTGGTTACATTTGGACAATGCAAACAATGTTCAAACTTCCATAACATCAAATACAAAGGACTTGAGTAGAGAATTTGATAAATTGCATAAATCTTTATTTAAAACAGAATCTACCTTTTTGCTGACCTTGCAGGAATCCACACATTAGAGCATATGAAAAAGTGGAAATGAATGAAGTTGAAAACTTGTTTGAATATAATGATCTTTTTGTCTGCAGGAATTAAAGTGTTTCTAAATGGCAAGCTTTAATTGAACTACAAAATTTATCTGACACAGTTATAAAACCAGCAGACAAAGGGGGCAACATTGTCCTCATGACATCGGACCTACTCAGTAACACGGTGTCTGACTTGCTTAATGCTGAAAAACAACTGTAAAAGATTGAGGGGTGACCCCACACTAACATTTCAGAAGGAACTCATCAAACTGCTTGAAAGAGGTAAAGGGCAAAGATGTATAAATGAGGAATTTATGTACATTTGGAAAGAAAACCTATTGTGTTCGCACATTATACATCCTTTCAAAAATTCACAAAAGTATAACTAATCCCCTAGGACACCCTATTGTATCAGAGTTTAATTCATTAATAGATAATCTGAGTAGAATTATTTATCTATTCCTGAAGAATAGTGTAGAATCACTCCCTTCATACCTTAGGGACACCATTCACGTGCTTGAGAAATACCACAATTTTGTTTAAAACCACTTACTTACTCTTGGGCATTGACGTGGAATCTTTTAACATCTCTATAGTCATGGGAAGGGGATTAGGGCATGTCAACACTTTCTGGATAAAAGTCAATAAGTGACAGATTCCCCATAGGTTTTCTACTGGAAGCATTACTGTTTGTTTTAAACAAAAAATATTTTGAATTTAATGGGGAATTCTGGTCGCAAGTATGTGGCATGGTCCATGGCACCCTCTTTTACTCATCTTTTCCTTGGATATTGGGAAGAAAAAATACTTAACATCCTAGGCAACTACCTGCACACAGACCACATCATCTGCTGGTACCACTTTATTGATGATGTGATCTGTGCGTGGGATGGTACTGAACTGGAACCTGCAGAATTTGTTAAATGGCTGAACTACAATTATTTAAATCTTAAATTTGACAGTAACTTGCAGTGATATGAGTTTGAACTTCCTAGATATCACTCTGGATGTGAACAATGGAAAAAATTAAAACCAAAGCCTCCCACAAACTGACTGCACCCCGTAACCCTTTCATGGCTGATAGTGCACATCGCAGGAGTCTGATTGAGTCAGTACCACATGGACAATATTTGCATCTCAGATGTAATTGCACTATAATTACCAGGTCACTTTTTTTCCCATAGGGAAACCTGATTACAATTTTGCTGTTATAACCAGCTGGTTATAACAGTAAACACGTGCCGGGTTTCCCTCGCTCCCTGCATGGGCAAGCCGGCCATGTTCCCACTGCTGCACTGCCACCCTGACCACCACTTGCTCTCAGCGATAAGTAAAGCTGTTTTTTTAAAAATAACCAAGAACAACTGTAGCCATAGATCCCCACAGTTCTAAGGCACCTTCCAAAAACCAAAATGAAAAGTCTCACCAGCGACGGACCACACTTAAGCCAGACAGAACCGTGGCTGAACAGGAAAACAGTTTTATTTTATACAATTGCTGTGGTGAAAAAACACGACCCAGCAACTATATAAAATAAAGACTGTGTAGGGGAGTGTAAAACTCAGATTTTACACACACCCTTATTGTGGGATAACTTAATAAACCCCTCGAGCTTCGCTCTCAGGTTTTATGTGGCATCCCACATCTTGAGGGTGTGTAAAATCCTCATTATAACCCCCTACTCAGCCATTATTCTTTATGTGGTGTATGGTGGAACACTGTTACGGATAAAAATCCATAACTCCAATAGTGTTGTTATGCTGTAGTAGCTATGTCATCGTAGCTGTTATGCTGCACTTGATACGTAGCTACTGCAGCATAACAACATGTAATGTGCTCATGCATGTGCGTTGCACTAACACTGTGGATGGAGGGTTTATCAGGAAGTGACTGCGGCAGTGAGAGTGGAGGAGAGTGGGTCTGAGCAAAAAAAGTAAAAGTAAGGGCTATTTCATTAATCTTAAACCCACAGATAGTGGACAATGCACTATGAAAGATAATGTATTGTCTACAATCCATGCCAAGGGTATGTCTTTGTCTCGAGGTTGCTGTGGTGATGAACCTCTCAAGCTGTTCACTCAAGGCTCAAGCTGTCACCATGGCAACCTCTTGATGAAGAATATGCTTGTTATGGATTGCAGACTGTACATTATCATCTAAGACATCAGACTTTGAGGAACAATTAGGAGAACTGCCAAAAATATTTCCAGATAAAGGTTATGAAGCCTCATTATTGACGACAGCATTTGAAAGAATAAAATTATTAGGCAGATCAGACCATTTGAAACCTAAATAGAATACCCAGTGGTGGAGCCAGGTTTGGGAGCTGGGGAGGAGGGTGCATTCAGTCAGTCAAGGGCTCTACAATGGGCACTAAACAGTGAATAAAGATGGTGGAGGGGCACCACTACTCACACTGAGGCAGCCAGGAGGGGTGACTGCCCCCCCAGCCCCCCTTTAGTTCCACTACTGAGAATACCAGCTCAGAAAAGCTACCAATATGTTTTGTTACTGAGTATAATGGACTTAGCGGCAAGGTATGAGATATTCTGAGGCAATTTTGGACAATTCTATAGAATGGTTCTGATCGCTCTATAGAACTAGGGAGTGCTCCTAGAATTTCATATAAAAGAGCCACCCATTTAAAGGACAAGTTAGTCCACAACCAATTCAAGGAGATGAAAACAAGTAGGAAACCATCACACTTGACATGGTTACCTGACCTGCCCAATGGAACGTATATGTATGGCAAATGCAGTGTCTGCACTGATTGCTCTCACACCAAAAACCTTGATCTTGCTACCACTGCAAAGAAAGTAGAAATCAGAGAATTTTTGAACTGTAACTCCTCCTTTGTAGTTTATGCTATTTGGTTCCCCTGTGAAAAACTCTATATAGGGAGGACAGTTAGATCAGTCAAACACAGAATACAGGAGCATACCAGGAGTATAAAGAACTGAAACAGTAACACCCATGTAGGCTTACACTTTAAGCAAATACATCAAGCAGATTACAAAACTTTAAAAACTGCAGTTTTAATATCTGTCCCTGTACCTAATATAGGAGGCAGTAGGCTGAACAGATTACTTAAAAGGGAAGTATTCTGGATTTTCACCCTGAAGAGTATAAAACTTAATGATTTAAATGAAGAATGGGATTTTAGACCCTTTCAATTGGATTAACAAAATAGATGTGATTACCAACTTGAGTATGAAACAACTCTAGTCACACCAGCATTTTAAAAACACAAACAAATCTTTCAGAGGTGCTTATGTTAAACAGTATTGCTTCGCTGTTTTAAGATATTATTTTTTTCCATATTTTAGGTTACTCCACCTGGAAGAGCTATACTCTCTGCTGTAGAACCGTTACTTAGAATAAGCAAGCCTGATACCTTTACAAGGGTGATCATGTTTTGGGAATTAAACCACCCCAGGAACTGTGTGTAGCTCTATTGTTTAAATATGATGCAAAAAGGCATGAGCACACACATGAGGAGCAGTACCTTATTTATGGAATTTAATTTGCTGGCAATTTTGAGTAACACCCTCTTTTCACTATTTTGTGCCCCCTCCCCGGAAGATTTACAATTTATTTTTTATTCCTTCCTTTCCATACTCCCCCTTTCTGCCCGTCGCTTGCACTACTGTGCTTCTTTCATCTCTAAATATTGGTTCAAGGCAATGCACTTGTATCTTTCCACTCTCATCTCCCCCATTCCATCCAACTCATACTCCCTTCATTCCAGGGATCCCCGTTCCTTCTCCTTCCCTCGCCCTTGCTCCTCTGTTGGACAGTTCACCTTCTTCTATCGCCTTCCCTCAATATGGAACCTCCTTCCCCCTTCCACCCATCTCTCACCCTCCCCAATTTCCCTTAAACACCAGCTTGAACATATACTCTCCTCACACTGCATCTGTCAACTCCCCACCTGACTTGCTTCCCCCCCCCCCGCTTCAGGCCCCCTCTCAGGGGTCAGCTGTACTTCTGTAATTTTCTCACTGATTGTTTCAATCCATTTGTCCCCAGGGACAATTGTGCTTCTTGTAATTTTCTTGCACTAATTTTTTCAATCCATTTGTTGATTGTATCTATGAATGTTTTCTGTGTCATGTTCCAGACATCCATTCCATATGTTGTGCTTTCTTGTTATGTTTGCAGTACTTTCCTTTGCACTTTTTTATTTTGTATGCTCAGTTCTATTATTATTACTTGACTGTATCCTTACCCTTACCCCATGTTGCACCTGGAAACGAGCCTTGGCTCAGTGTGCCTTTCCCAGTTACCAAATTTTAAATAAATAAATAAACAAAAAAATATTTTAAAGGCGCATATGTTAAACTGTATTGCTGTGCTGTTTTTAGATATTGTATTTTTTTTTCCATATTTTAGGCAGCTCCACGTGGAAGGGCTATACTCTATGCTGCTGATCCTCTACTTGGAATAAGGAAGCCTGGTACCTTTACAAGGGTGATCATATGTTGGGAGTTAAACCACCCCAGGAATTGTGTTTAGCTCTATTAATCAAATATGCTGCAAAAAGGCATGAGCACACACAAGGGGCAGTACTTTATTTATGGAATTTAGTTTGTTGACAGTTGCGAATAATACCCTATTTTTGTACAAAAGTTGTGAGTAATACCCTCTTTTTGTACTTTTTTGTACTGCCCCCTCCCCCTTTTTTTTCTTGAAAGATTTACAGTTTAAATTGATACTGGTCACTGTATGTGGTGGGTTAAATGAAGGAAGTGTGACTTATATGTACACACTGTTTAGAATGAATTCTGATATTATGATGTCATCACTTTTTTACTATTTAAGAGGTTTGTCTAGTATAAGGATCCAGCCCCATGAGGAAGACCTACACACTCAAAGTGCAGGGGCATCCTTTTTAGTGTTGTGCTTTCACCAGGAGTAAATGAATCTTGATAATTCAGCTAACATAAGTTTCCAAAGTGGTTCTTTATCTCCCTGGTGAAAGTGTTAATGTCCTAACTTTGTACATGGAGCTCAGTAAGCCAGAGCCACTTCTGCATTGTGTGCTGCATACAGTACATGCATCCTAGGAAAGAGCGTGCACTGTTTTGGACCTGCTTGTTTATTACTAGGGGTTGCTAACCCTCCAGTGGCACCTGAACCAGCACCAGAGAGTGCAGTTCCATTTTCCATCTAACAATGGAAAGCCCATTGCAAATTATAAAGATAAACATTACAGTTAAATAATGAGATGGTTACCTCACAGGTCCTAGCTAACTGATTTAAAATATGAGAAAAAGAGCCCCTCCAATCAATCTACAAATATTGCAAAATAATTTCAGAGGACGATCTTTTCATTCCATCCCATAATGATCTAACTTTTTCTCGTTGGCGCAGACTGGGGTTGGAGCAGGCTTTTCAATTTTTAGGACCAAACAGGATTTTACCATTTGAAGAATTAAAACTTAAATTTAATCTTCCAAATGTGGATCATTTTAGATATCTCCAAATAAGAAACCATCTACTTCGGAATAGAATAATTCAGGTTAAGCTGACTTCCCCTCCTCCTCCCCTATTAAAATTATTCCTGGACCACTTCGGGGGGACAATATTGGAATCACTTAATTGGTCATCTATATAAAATGATGCGAGACTAATCTAAAGAATCTACAAATTCAGTATTAGCTAGCTGGAACAAAGATATAGATCTCGTAGTATCTGAATCAGAATAGTCCTCCTCGTCCTTGCAGGTGGTCAAGATCACCCATTCTCACATTTGGAGAGAATACTCTTGGAAATGTAGATCAAGATTTTTTTAGGTCTCCGACTAGTCTGACTAAATATCTTCCGATGGTATTCGGAGTATGCTGGAGGGGGTGTGGTGCCGACATAGCAGATTTAGCACATATACTGTGGCATTGTCCATGTCTAATGCCTTTCTGGGTACACATACAAAAAGAAATTGGGGAGGGCCTTGGGGAGTATGTCGAGCTCACAGCAGAAATGGTGCTTATGGCGGCTTGCCCGATCGCCCCCGGACAAAAACTCTACTTCTTGTCTTACTATTGGTGGCAAAAAAATCTTTAACAAAGAAATGGATGACCAAAACAATACCAAACATTCATGAATGGAAACGAATTGTGTATTCTATATATCAGATGGAAAATATCACTGCAAAATTAAATAATCAGGTGGATAGATTTGCCACCCTCTGGCAGAGATGGTCTCTTTACCAGGCCGGAGTTGATCCTGAATTTTGTCCATAGTGGACAGGAACTGAGTTGGAGAGAAAATGAGAACAGATTGAAGTAATGGGTCTATCTATCTTCTAATAACAATCTCTATCAAGTAAAAAATATATTTATGCAAAGTAAACCTACATTAAAAAAAAAAATAATGAGATGGTGAAAAAGGTAATTATAGGTTGACCCTGATATTGTGTTGCTAGGATTCAAGCAAACTTGAGGCAGGTTAGCAGCACTAGCCAATGCAAGCAATAGGACCATAGATGTACAATGGTAAACTACAACAACAAGAGGATACCTTAAAAATTAAAGCAGCATGACAAGCCAGCAGATTAGGAAGGATGGATGCAGAAGACTGTCCAAATGATCCAAGGTCTGGTGAGGGTCCCACAAGACTAAATAACCAAGGCACAAAGAGAAGGGAAACAATCACAGTTCAGTAGAGACTCTTGGCAAAGATTAATAGAGGCAGTCCAGAAGAGTAGCAAGGTCAGCTGATGGCTGACTTTCGGCTGACTCCACGCAGACTTCACTTCTGAGATGTCCTTTGCGCTGTGGTCCTTAGCGCTCCAGACTGCAGCTCGGAGAACCATTTGAGGTATCAGATGTTTGTAGGAGAAAGCAAAGGCTGGAACTGAGATTTGAATTTTTCATGTCACTTTCGGCCACGATTCCTAATTGGATGGAGCCTCAGAAGTGGGCAGAGTTACTGTGGGTCCATGTAGTGTCTAGCTATCAGTGATCACACATGAGGAGAGTCTCCTGATGTAGAGGAGGTAGCTTTCTTGACCTCAGCAGGCTGGTATGGCTCTATTGAGGGTTGAGGACAGGAGAGTTCTTTGTAAGACTGGAGCTCAAACTCAAATTGCCACTCTGGACAATATTTCCATGTCACACCTCACCACAGAAGACATGTTATTTTTGCAGAGAGCTGACCCTAGTTTGAGGAGTATCATGCCAATATTGCAGAAGGGATTAAATGACTCCCAAGTTACCTCTGATCATCCCGACCTGTCACTTTTCTGAGAGAATCGCAGACAATACAAAACTATGCAATAGGGTGGACAATCAGAAGGGAGCTTCCACTATGAAGGAGGATCTCAAGAAACTTGAACAGTGGTCCAAAGACTGGCAACTTAGATTTAATGCTAAGAAAGGGAAAGTGATGCACCTGGGAAAACAGAGCCCAAGAACTCAATACTTTCTACTTGTGCATTGACTTGAAGAGACCAGGACTGAATGGGACTCAGGCGTAATCATATCGGATGACCTGAAAGCTGGGAATCGATGTGAAAAAGTGGCATGAAATGCAAGCAGGATCCTCAGATGCATAGGCAGGGGAATAACTAGTAGGAAACAAGAAGTGATCATTCCACTCTATAGATCTCTGGTGAGGCCACACCTGGAGTACTACGTCCAGTTCTGGAGATCCCACCAGAAGAAGGACATACAGTTCTTGGAATCAATTCAGTGAAGGGCCACAAAGATGATGCAGGGCCTCCATCACAAGTCACATGTGTCTCTTCTCCAAGACCTAAACTTGTACTCCCTGGAACAGAGAAAGGACATAGGGGATATGATAGAAATGGTCAAATTCATCAAGGGTATAAACCCTGTTCAGGTAGACAAACACTTTCATGCAAATGGAGAGGCACGTACAAGAGGGCACAACTTATGTCTGAGAGGGGAAAGGCTCAGAAGTAATATCAGGAAGTACTTTTTTACTGAGAGAGTAATAGACACATGGAACTGCTTGCACCCATAGGTGGTTGCAGCAAAGATGGTGAATGTATATAAACATGCATGAGACTGGCACTACAGTATAAACAAAAACAGCAAAATATAGGAGAGGGGGTTAGGTTCATGGTAGACTAGATGGGCTACTCGGTCCCCATCTGCTATCAAATTCTTATGTTCTTATGTAGAATGGACTCAGGGAGTATGTTTTTCATTAAGAGTGGATTGTTGTACATGATGACCTAGGAACAAACATTTTTCCCTAGAAAGTAGCTGGCCTCCCTGAAAAGTATTAGAAAACTGTCATGAGGGCATTGCATGAGGACACGGGACACCTAGGAATAAATAAGACCTTGGACTTGGTCAAGGCACTATTTTACTGGCTTCATACGGCAGTTGATGTAGAGAGACATTGCAAGCAGTGTAGTTGCTACATCCAAAGAAAGACCTTGACAAAAAGAGAATCCTTGCTCATCAACAGCACACACAATGGGCACCTAGACCTTGCTTGAATGGACATTGTGTCTCTCAAGCCAAACTGAAAAGGCATCAGTAACTTCTTGCTAAAGACCAAACACTACACATGCTATTTCCAAGCCTGACGTGCAAAAGACCAGAAGGCTTTAACAGTTGCCAAGGTACTTTGGGAGAAGTACTTTGTACATTATGGGTTATCCAAATGACTGCACTCCAACAGGGCAGATATTTCCAAAGTCGACTCTTAAAGAAACTCATAAAGGTGCTAGGCATAGAGAAATCCCATACTATGCCATAGCACCTGCATGGAGAGCCACAGTTGGAGAGGTTCAACAGGATGCTGTTGAACATGATTAGAACATTGGATCCATCCCCAAAATCTCACTGGAGTCAGCAGGATCAGTTTTGGTAAACTCCAATAACTGTACAAAAAACAAAGTTGCCAGATATTTTCCATACTTCCTGGTGTTTGGGAGTGAGGCCAGACTCCCACTAACAGGGCTCAGCCTGAGCCTTACCTGGAGTATATGAAATATTAGATGGAGCAACTCAAGGTGGCATACAATGTGGGCCAGGAAGTTGCTGGCAAGAACAACTGATCCAACAAGGTCAGGTATAACATGCATGTCAGACAATAAAAACTACAGACTGGAGACAGAGTGCTGATGAATAATTTATAAGTCCCTGGAAAGTTAAAGAGAGTGGATCAATGGAAAATGTGTCCCTACATACATTAATATGTTTCTAAGTTACCCGATTTGCCCATGTATCAATTTTGCAAGGAAAATGGGACGAGTCTGGTAAAGTCTCTGAACTGAAACCACCTATTGCTAGTGCCATACCTTTCTCACAGATATCATGGAAGTCATAGATAACCATGATTTTTCCCATTTTTAAAGCAGTAGTGCATGACAGCAGTGAGAATTTTGACCTATGCTTTTTATTTTATTTCATACTGCCCCATGACTCCTGACTTGTATGATACCCTTCTTTACCCATGTTAAGCCTGCTTTAGTACTTTTTCTTCACATTTGAAATAATAAAAGGAGTACTTTTAATGTGGCTCAGACCAGGTTTTCATCAGTTTTCTCTGCTGTTTTTGAACACCCTTTGTTTAATATAACTTCTGTTGTGACTAAAATTAACTAGCATGAGACAGGCAGTGATCTCTGATCTTATGGGACAAAATGTATACAAAAACAGCTGAGAATACTGATGAAAACCTCATCAAAGCCATATTAAAAGGAGAGTGCCTTTTAATACTTCAAATGTGAAAAAGTACTAAAACAGATTTAAAATGGGGAAAGAAGGGTATCATACAAGTCAGGAGACGTGGCAATCCAAAATAACAAAGTATAAGTCAGAATTTTCACTGCTATCGTGTACTGCTGCTTTAAGAAAACTCTGTGGTTATTGGCATGTCCTACGACAACAACACCCTCCATGATTTGTTGCAATTTCCATGAAAACACCACAGTTTCTGGTGTTTTCCAAGGCAAACCCATGGTTTCATGTCTCATCTCTGCAACTCATTTGGTTCCCAGCCAAATACAGAGTGGAATTCTAAGGCTTGCACTAGTGTTGCTCGGATAGTATCCTGAGCAATCTGGATCCACCAAATACCTGCCATTTTGGCAGGATAGTGGAGCCATCAGATAGCAGCAGCAGCAGCTATCCAACCATGGATACAACCCCCCCAACCGGATCCAGGTCAGATCCTGCATTATCCAATGCTGGATCCAGGAATCCGGCACCATGGGATCCGACCTGGGATCTGACCTACGAATTCAGCCAGATCCTGGATCATATCCTGCCCAGATGGTACCACCATCTGATGAAGCACAGTCAGATCCATGGGATCACTCTCCAAGCAACACTAGGAAAGAAAGGGAGAGAGAAGAAAGAAAGAAAGAAAGAAAGAAAGAAAGGAAGAAAGAAAGAAAGAAAGAATTTTCCTACGCAGAGCTATAAAAGGTTCTTGATTTCAGTGGAGCCAGCCATGATGCAATGCAGTAAGTAAGTAGTAATACCTGACAGGGTGGGCATTATTGGAAAATACCGGACTGCCCAGGGTTTAATGAGGCCCGACGCAGCAGGCAGAGGGCCTTATAGCCCCTGGCAGGTCCAGTATTTCCCAATAATGCCCACCCTGAAGGGTATTATTGTGCTTAGAAAATGGCCATCTAAGTAAATTTTTGTGAAGTGGTAAAATAAGAGAGAAAATGAGTGCCAAAAATGGATATAAGTATCACAAAAAACTGTTCATTTAGAAAGTAGTCCATAGGCTGTTCCAGGTCCTGCTGCTCCTCCCTACAGAGCCATTCTGGTGGATTGACACCCCCTTCCAATACACACACTCGCAGATTGCCAGATTGAAGAAGAAAAGGAGTGTGGATAAAACAATTGCACATGACAGTGTTTGGGCATTTTAAAGTTAATATCCATTTCTTCAACATTGTTTATTTTTTAATTTCATAGCAGTCGCAAGTCAGAACTCAGAAGCTGTGTGTTGAGCTCACTACCTTTGACCATAGTGGAAGTGGATACTGTATTTGCTGTGAGGGAGACTTGCGAGGTACATGATTTCTTTTTATCTGAAATGAAAAGAGTATGAGAGTATTCGTATTTTTGTTTTAGTTACTGGTTTCCTGCCTTTTTTTAAATGGTGTATGCAGGATGAAGCTGATGCGAGTGACGGATTCCTTGTGTTTGCGGTGAGTACACAGTGAGAGAGCGTGGTCGGGAGAGTGGTGCCATTTTAAAACAAGACGGCTGTTTTCTCTCTTCTGACAGCAAATTGACCGAGTGTGTGTTCTTGTTTATTTTATTTACTGTCAGCTGGTACTGAGGGAAAGATTGTGTGTGTGGGGAGACCAGTAGCTCTCGTTAAGTGAGAGAAAAACATAGCGAGGATTTAAAATTTTATCAGCTGCCTTCAGCCAATGAGAAAGTAAGTTGAGCAGCAGGGTAAAAGGGTACCTTGTGAAGTGGCACTTGGGCTGGTACTTATTTTTTGCTGAGCATCTATTGAAAAATAGATGCCCAGGTTGGAGGTAGTTTTAGCCAATCAGGATAGAGAATCTATTCTGACCATTTTTTTAACTTGCAATAAATGACATGTTACAAAATAGTGCAGTAAAAAATGGCTGACTTGCCACTGAATTACACTGTTCCCAGCAGCAAACTGCATCACAATGCAGGCTTGCTGCCCACTTCGGGCAAGCACCTCATCCTTGTAGCTGCTTTTAAGCTTGAGCTTCCCACCATCTACAGCGGCGAGACCGGGAGCCTGCCTGCTGCCACCCACCCACTGCTCTCCAAGCACAAGTAATTGCTGAAGCTAGATCTTCAGCCCTCAGCGGCTGTTGCAGCGAAGATCCTCGACTGTTTTTTCTGAATTCCTGGTGCCATCTGACTGCAGTGCCCCCATTGGAAGCTCACCATCTTGGTGAACTCCCTGAGAGGCTAGCTCTGGAATCCAGCGTGGCTGCTTTCCCAGGACTAATTGCATGCCCGTGCACAAATTTTGTAGTCTGTGCTGCCTGGCCCTCGCTACTAGTGTGTGCACATAATACCAATCACAGCTAAACTGAAAACCGGGATTCCTACTGCTGATTTTTTTGTTTGTTTAAGGACTGTTACTAGCCTGTATTTGCTCATTCTGGTAGAAAAAAAAGAGAGTAAAATACTGTTTATTTGCTTTGTTTTAGCCTAGCTAGATCCCTTAATCTTCCCATTCTCTCCTTTGTGCGTCTCTTTGTGTGATTTTTTCGCCCTTCCCCCACCCCTCCACAAGATCTTAAATACTCCTAAACCACTCCCACTTCTGTGCACCTCCTCCCATTGGCCATCTTGCCCTACACAAATTTAAAGCTGCAGAACACCTCCTAGAGTGCGGTCCTGCCCCACAGAACTACATTTCTAACAGCCCCTTTCCTCACCACTCCCTCCTCTCCCACTTCATAAGGCTGACCATGCTAATTCTCTCCTACTACTTCCACCGAGAACTCTCCTGGGTTCCCAGCTCATCCACCGCAAGAACTGCGGCCACCGGGTGGTCGATGCTCCCGAAGCCGCCGCCCGAGACCACTTGCTAGAACTCCAGACCCAGAGAGGTACGGCAAAGCTGAAAACCAATCAGAGTTTGAGCACCTTCTCCAGGCTTGCTCCAATTGGTCCTTCACCCCTTCTTATATTTTCTCTGTCTCCTGAGCTAAAAAGGCGCTGCTTTTTTGTGTTTGTTTTTTTTTACTTATGCTTGCTGATGTATGCCTATTTTGTTAGAATCTGCCTGTAAACTGCCTAAAAAAAGCTGTAATACTTGCAAACTGCTCTTGCTAGATTGATTAAGTGAAACAGCCCTTTCCTCTGCCTCTGTAACTGCCGCCCAGACTTCAGAGTGCCAAGGAAATCGACCCCTTTCATTTGTAAATTAGTTTTGTCACTGGGTAGCTTGACCATTGTCTGGGACCAGTACTAATTGGCTTCACTTTCTCTTCCCCTTCAGCCGAGAACCCTCCAGGGCTCCCAGCTCATCCACCGCAAAAACAGCAGCCACTGGGTGGTCGGCGCTTCCAAAGCCGCCGCCCGAGACCACTTGCTCAGACTCCAGACCCAGAGAGGTACGGCAAAGCTGCAAATTTTACGCCCAACCACCCATCCCTCTCCCTGACCAGTATTATATAAACCTTCTTGGCCCGCCCTCCCCTGCCATTGGCTTTCCTACAAATCTATCCTCCCCGCCTCTCTAGGATGCCCACAGACATAAATTTTGGGCTACCGCTTCAGGTTCAAGTGTCCCATCCTAACTAACCACTTGTCTGAGATCAGATTTGAGACTTCTTATTACTGTCTCTAGTCGCTGTGTCATAGTAAATTCTCCTTGTTCCCTACAAGTGGTTTCAGTGCCTACATCCCTTTGCTGACCCTGTGGTATGTAGCCTTAGCTGGCGATACATCTTAGATCAGTTTTACGACTTCTCGTAACTATCTCTAGTCGCTGTGCCATAGAAACATCTCCTTGCTCCCTTCAAGTGGTATCAGCACCTATATCCCTTTTCAGACCCCGTGGCACATAGCCTTACCTGGTGATACCTTGCCCAGATTAAGCCCTTACAACTGTTTCTCTTTCTGACCCCCAGACTTTAAAAATGGAACTTGCAATCTGGCTCTACCTGTTTATCACCTTATGCACCCTACCCTTATTAGGGTACAGGTCAGATGGAATTTACCCCAAAGAGGACTCGTATCCCCTACCACAAGAATGTCTACTTATGGAGTCCCTATACAACTTGTGCTATGCCCCCAAGTTGTCGTACCCACTTTCAGCTGAGTCTCCCTCTCAGACAGCCACCGGCATCTCGTTACCTACCCAAGGAATGTTACCTGCTCAGTATCTGCATCTACTGGTGTCATAATGCTAGGGTCTTAGCATGTGTATCACTAGGACTGAACAGTACAAAGAATAGGTCCTTGCATTCCTACGCCAATACTTCCACTAGCCAAAGAAGGTTTAGTTCTTCCAAATTACCACTTGTTGCCCTGAGGAATGTTGTACTCCTCTTCTTGCTATGCTCAGCTAATGTTAAACTTAACCCTGGTCCTATACAAGCAATTCCTTCACCGTCCAAAGTCACAAAGTATAATTATCAGCTTTATGCATGTTAATGTGTGTAGCCTCTTAAAGAAACTCACCTCAATACAGGCTTGGGCTATCCACACAGCCGGATGTACTTGTCATATTTGAATCCTGGCTTTGTCCATCCATGCCAGACAGAGGTCAATATCACCAACTATCTGTTATTTCAGAGCTGATAGACTAACCAGAGGCGGTGGTGTAGCCGTCTATGATGAGGACAAGTTTACGGTCACTACCCTCGACACTACATCAATTGCCAATGCCTTTGAATGCCTGTCCTTAAAAATCAAAATATCTACATCAATGGCCCTCCATGTTATAGGATGTTATAGACCCCCGTCCTCGGGGTCACAGATCCTGTCCCACCTATCATCTACTATGAGTACTGACACAATGGAAAAAATTATACTAGGGGACCTTAACTACGACTGGCTGTCAAGCACATCTCTTCCACTTAAATCCTTCTGTGACTCTCATGAGCTCACTCTACTTATTAATGAACCTACTCATATCAATAAGAAAAACCCTACGAAAAGTACACTATTAGATGTACTTCTAGTAAGCAAACCCCATTTTTTCTCCCATGCTGGGATCTTTTCTGCCGATGTTAGTGACCATTGCTTTATTGCTGGCATAAGAGCAGTCCCTAAACCAACAGCCTCAGTAAAGTTCTCCACCAAAAGATCAAAATGGAATTTTGACCCGCTTGCATATATTAATGACCTGAAAGCCTCCCTGCTTTGGCAGACCTTTTATTTAGCCAAATCAGTAGAAACAGCATATGCCATTTTCCACGAAATTGTATCCAGCACTCTTAACACTTACGCACCCTTAGTCAAAACCCGCATAAAGGCTAGAAAGTGCTGTTGGTTTACAGCAGACATCAAGGTAGCACTATTAAAAAGAGACAAGCTCTGGAAGCTGGCACGCAAATCCCACAAAGCCGAAGACTGGCATCTTTTCAGAACAGCCAGAAACCACTGTACAAAGCTAAATCGGGAAACCAAGTCCAACTTCTATCGCTCTGAACTCGACACTGCCTCCAACTGCCCTACCAAGTTCTGGTTCACAATAAAAGAACTTTCTAGTAATACCACAGGAAACACTCTCCCCTCAAAAATCATTTATGACAATGTAACTATCAACAACAATAAAGAGATACTACAAGCCTTCAACAATCACTTTGCTACTGCAGGGTTAGCTTTTGATAACTCACCTGCACACAACCTACACTCCCAGCTTACCACACAACCTTCAGAATCTAGCCCCTCAGATGCGGTCTTTTCATTCTCTCTAGCCTCACTAAAAGAGGTTGAAGATCTCCTTCTCCAGTTGGACACCAGAAGAAGTGCTGGCGCTGTCACCTTCGATCCATACTACCTAAAGATCGCCTATCATGTCTTGGCCATACCTATTACGCATCTATTTAACTTGTCTCTTTCTCAAGGGACCCTCCCCAAACTGTGGAAGACCTCACATGCTATTCTGTTGTTTAAATCCAGAGACCCCTGTGATCTAAACAACTACAGGCCCACCTCCCTTCTCCCAGTACTATCAAAACTTCTGGAGAAAATCGTGAATGCCCAGCTTAAATCTTTCATAGATGATACTAACCTGCTAAACCCAATGCAATCTGGTTTCAGAACTGAACATAGTACAATCACGGCCTTGGCCAAGGTGACAAATGACTGGCAGCACGAGCTAGAGAACAAAAAATTCGTCTGCACCATTTTTCTAGACCTAAGTAAGGCCTTTGACACTGTCGACCACAGCCTCCTTCTTTCTTCATTAAAAGCTATTGGTCTAGATTCTATCTCCATGTGTTGGTTCCACAACTACCTTTCTGATAGGCACCAACAGGTCAAGGCTGAAGGTGAACTCTCCCCCTCAAATCTGTTAAAAAGAGGCTTCCCACAGGGATCCGTCCTGGGGCCACTCCTATTTGCCATCTACATCAACAGTATAGACTCCGGCATCAATGAGGCAAAAATTCATCTGTTCGCAGATGATACAGTGATCTACCTAAGTGGTACAATTCCTGAAACTGCCTGTAGTGACCTGCAAGCTGACTTCAACATACTTCAATACCAGCTCCTTAGTAAAAAAATTGCTACTTAACGCCAAAAAAGACAAAAGCGATGCTATTTTCACCTATTAACCATGCAGCCTACCCTGCTCTACCCCCATCACCACCCTCCTAGGAGAAACCCTGGAATTTGTGCTGAAATTCAAATACCTGGGGGTCTGGATAGACTTCAAACTCTCCTTTGTAGACCACCTGGAGGATTTGTTAATAAAAACTGAGGCAGAGACTAGGTCTGTTCTTTAGGTTAAACCGCTTACTAACTACAGAGGCTAAGAGACAGCTAGTTCAGTCTACATTCCTTTCCCTAATTGATTATGCTGACTTTATATACAGCCAGTGTGCTACTTCGTACCTCGGTAAATTGGACATACTTTACCACAGAGCCCTGCGCTTCATCACTGGTCTCCCCTTCTTCATCCATCACTGCTCTTTAAATGTAGCCATAGGTTGGACCTCCCTACACTACAGAAGAAATAAAAATGCAGCTCTCTGGACATACAGAGCTATCACTGGCAAACTTCCGCAGTACATTGTTGATTGCCTGACTCTCAATATGCCTGGAACCTATGCCCTAAGAGCTGTTCACTGATTTCTCTGAAAGTGCCCAAAGCCCTAACACATTTTGGGAGAGCTGCCATAGGATACCATCACTCTGGAATGTGCTACAGAAATCATTGAAACTGAGGACTCCTGTTAATATTACTGTGTTTAAGTCCTTATACTCAAAATACATTACAGAAGCCTGCAACTGCTTTCAATGATCCTAGCTCTGGAATGTGCTACAGAAATCATTGAAACTGAGGACTCCTGTTAGTCTCACTGTGTTTAAGACATTGTTATACTCAAAATACATTACAGAAGCCTGCAACTGCTTCCAATGATCCTAGCCTACTTACACCCCCTTCCACATCCTCTCTGCTTTTCCCATCCTCTTTTCTTCTTGTATCAGTGCATAACTTCTCCCTGAGCCACCTACTCATCTACTGCCCTAAATCTCACCCTCCTTCACCCACCTATTCCTTGTATACCCACAGCATCTCATTCCTTCACTCCTAGTATTATCCCAGTTCCAGACCCCCCCCCACTGGCTGCCCACTTCTCCCGGCACATGTCTCCCCCTTGATACGCCTGGGTCTTTTTAAACTGACTATGTATGTCTTTTAGCTTGTAGCATCCACTTCAACTAATCTCTTCGCTGGACTATAAGCATTTACCTTACAGGAATACTAAACCATGTATGTTGTTGTATCTGGTATAAATTTTTACTGACTTGCTGCCCTATTGCTATGTATATCCTTACCGACTGGCTTTTACCTGAACCCAAATGTATTTTTACTTATCCTGTCTATTGCAGGCCTACCTGCACTGTTGTACTCTTGCATCTACTGTCTATTTGTCTGTATATAAATGCATTGTTACTTGACTTGTGTAATGCGGGTCCACCTTGTAAATGAGCTTGCTTAATGGTGTTTGCCTGGATAAATAAAGAATTTGATTGATTGATTGATTTGATTTGTGACAGTGAAGGATTATAGTTCATTGTCATACAGAAGGTGCGACAACCCATGTACAGTCCCAAGTCACCTAGCATTTCACCACCGTTAGCAAAATTACTACATTTTCCCCCAAGAATAAATACATTTAGAGAACACAGTGTTTCATTAAATTCTGACCTTGTGACTGTTTTTTTTTCCTTAGGCATAACTTACGTCAATGTGTGGGATATGATTATGTTGATGATTCTTGCTTTAGTGTACCCTATAGTTATAGAAAACCACAAATAAAGATATGTTTGTGTGAGGTAGTTTTGCAAAAAAATATCACAATGCTGGAGTTAGGGCAAAATTCTTGTTTTTTTTTACCAAAACTGACTTCTGAGTCAGAACTTAGTTACTTTATATTTGAACTCCTAATCCAAACCAAAGTGTTAGACTGATTTTCACAATTTTCACAAGAGCAATGTAGCATCTAAATTAATAGAATCACATGAAGAAGTGCCTTGCTCTAACTTTTACAGTATTACTATGAAGCTACTGTTTCATGGGTTTCTCATGTTAGTGAGTTTTTGGCTTACTGAGTCAGAGCAAGAAGTGTGTCAGCATCACTTCACTCACAGAATGAAATTTTGTACTTGTAATTACTTAGCAAAAACAGATGGGCACAGATGCCAAGGCTGTAACTTGGTTGACAAGTTTATTCCAAGTGAGACAAAAGGCTACACTGTACAGGGACAAAGGCTACCTCTGTGAGCTACAGACTGGTCAGGATAGGAACTACCACAAACTACTAATTACTCACTCCAGGGAAAAAAACGTAATATGGCGGCTCTAGTATTTTTAAGGGTAAGCAAGGCAGATCTAGGATTTCTTTGAAGGGGTGGAAGTCAGACAGCCTTATTGGACTTGGAATATAGAAAGTATTGTGACATTTATATTAATATATACCAGACATAGAGAGTGACAGTGAAAAAGCAGGGATACTGAATGAATACTTCTGTTCAGTATTCACAAAAGAGGAAGCGGAGGAGGTGCCTAATCCAATTAACAGAAGCACTCTGGAGAGGGGGGTCAATCCCAGTCCTTTCACAGGAGAAAGGGTTCTGAAAGAACTCCTAAAACTGAAGGTGGACAAAGCAATGGGGCCAGATGTAATTCACCCCAGAATTCTAAAATAATTAAGCAGAGAACTAGTGACACCACTGACTACCCTTTATAACAAATCATGGGAGGATGGTGTGGTACCTGAGGACTGGAGGAAGGTGGATGTGATTCCCCTTCACAAAAGTGGGAGCAAGACAGAGGCAGGAAACTACAGACCTGTCAGTTTGACCTCTGTGGTACAGAAAGTGATGGAATCACTTCTGAAGGAAAGAACTGTTGAGTACCTAGAGGCCAGTGGGGCACAGGACCGAAGGCAGCATGGGTTCACAGCAGGAAGGTTATGTCAGACAAATCTAATTGATTTCTTTGACTGGGTGACCAAAGTAGTAGACCAGGAAGGGGCTGTGGACATGGCCTACCTAGACTTTAGCAAGGCATTTGACACAGTCCCATACAAAGATTAGTAGTCAAATTAACCAGCCTTTGGAGTGGGTCCCAGGGTGGTAGCCTGGTAAAACATTGGCTGAACAACAGGACACAGAAGGTAAGTGTAAATGGAGTCCACTCTGAAGAAAGAGGAGTTACTAGTGGGGTACCGCGAGGAGTTCAGTACTGGGTCCAGTCCTTTTAATGTCTTTATAAGTGACATTGCAGAGGACTGGAAGGAAAAGTATGCCTCTTTGCAGATGACACAAAGATCTGCAACAGGGTTGATTCACAGGAGGCATGGAAAGGATGAGAAGGACTTGGCAAGGTTGGAAGAATGGTCAGAAGTATGGCAGCTTGGATTCAATGCAAAGAAGTGCAAAGTAATGCACCTGAAACAAAACCCAAGAGAAGATACACAATGCGGGGAGGTAGTAACAACAACAAAATGAAAAGGGATCTGGGGTAATCATATCAGATGACCTTAAGGTTGGCAAGCAATGTGAGAAGGCGGTAGGAAGGGCTGGGGGGATACTGGGATGTATAGGGAGAGGCATCACCAGCAGAAAACAGGAAATTGTTATCCCCCTGTAAAGACAGTTGGTGAGACCCCATCTGGAGTACTGCGTCCAGTTCTGGAGACCCCATCTCCACAAGAACATAGACAGGATGGAGGCAGTTCAGAGGAGGGCAACTAAAATGGTGCAGGGTCTGCAAGAGAAGCCATACAAGGAGAGGCTAAAGGAGCTTAATATGTATACCCTTGAGGAAAGGAGGGAGAGGGAGGGACATGATAGAAATGTGTAAGTACCTCAGTGGAATCAACAAAGTCCAAGAGGGTAGCATCTTTCAGAAAAAGAGATGTGTAAGAACAAGGGGGACACAATTTGAAGATAGAGGGGGGACGGCTCAGGGGCAATGTGAGGAAGTATTTTTTCACAGAGAGGGTGGTGGACACATAGAACAGCCTTCCTGAGGAGATTGTGGAGTCTAAAACTATGGTAGAATTCAAGAATGCATGGGACAGACATAAGGCAATTTTTGTGGGGGGTAGGAAGAAATAGGCTGTTGGTTAAATAGGATCTGCAGCTTATCCTCTAGGTAGGGAAATGGGCAGACTAGGTGGGCCAAGCGGTCCTTATCTGCTGTCAAAGTCTATGTTTCTATAAAAAAAAAAAAAATCTTGATTTTTAAAATGCTCTGCCCCAACTAAAATAGTATTCATTTAAACATTTCCCCTTTCATGAGCTCAGAGGAACCAGTCCAAAGGTATGAAGTTCTGCCTCCTCCATTTCTATTCAGGAGGATCTATGCCTTCAAAACATTTATGTTATCAGGTTTTTTTTTTATATTATTCCTGCACCAAAAAACTGCATTTGCAATGGAGTGAGCAAGACATCTACAATGTAGTAGGGAAGGAGACTTCTAGGGCAAAAGGCAAGGTAGGATTACAGGGAAGATCTGGTGGGAAATGTGGATAGCAGTGGGGGAACAAGTGGGGGAAGAGGGGCCAAGTGGGATGCAGTACCTGTGGAGTGGACAACTTTAGGAAAGTCTTCTGGAAATAGTATTACTTCCCATTTGCAGTAGGACTGCAGGACTCGCTGTGGAACCAGCTACGCAGGAGGCTGAACTTAGCTTATTCTGGGGCAGAGCTAAGTGTGGGTTGGTGCAGGTGGCCACTACTCTGTTTCTTTAAAGAACACTAAGGGTCCAAACTAAGGGTAGACTGTAGTCAGTAGGGGATAAGATGGGCCCACTCATATAGGGGTAGGGGCCCATGAGGTGATGACAATGAATTGGTTCGCTTCCCTGAGCAGCTTGGTATGTTTGGTCCCCCCTCAAAGATACTGGGACATGTTGCCCCTCAAGAAACCAGGTCTGCCCTTAATGTGGAACCTGCACTAATCTTGAAGTCAAAAGGGAAGATGAGGACTAGAAAGGTACTTATAGTAAGGGATTGCATTGTTAGGGGGATGGAGGTGGTAGTGTGTGCAAAGAACAAGGGAAGCAGAATGGATAGATATTTTTCAGGGGCATCAGCTGGGATGGATGCACAAAGAACAGTGATGACTGTCAAGGGCATGGGAGAGGAGAAGGGCTTGATGTCATTGTTCATCTAGGGACTAATGAACTGGTTAGTACACCTTTAAAGAATGTGAAGGATAGCTTTGGAGAGCTGGGAGGGGAGCTTAAACTGGCAGCATCCTCGGTATCCTTTTCTGAGATCCTGTCAGTTTGTTTAAAGAGTGAGGACAGGCTTTTCTTTATTACTCTCCTCAACTCGTGGTAGAAATGAGTGGTGAAGGGAAGTGGGCACTGAGTTTGTGGGAGAATGGGAGAACTCTTGGAAGGACAAAAGACTATAGAAGCAAGACAGCCTACAAGTTTTGGGGGAGTAGGAAAAGTTATCATGAAGTTGGTGATAGAAGTCCAGAAGAGGGAGCAATAGGGCATGGCAGAGGGCAGGGGAGGGGCAGGTCTGTATGAATTAGTCTCAGAGAAGGAGGAAGCACGTGGCCTGGAGGACTATGTGCACCAATGCTAGGAATCTAGGAAAAAAAAAACAATCTGACAGCAGCAGCAGCAAGGCTGGCAATCGTTTGGGGGGTCCTGAGACCTAAGCTTGCCCACAGTATGATTGCCCTTCATGTATCCTATAAAGGTATTCTCCATAAGTGGGATGTCCACTATATTAGCATCTGCCGCTTTGCCCTGTCTGTACCCAAGCTCACCCACCACTGCTCCCTCTACTCCTGTCTTGGCTGGCTCTCCCCCACAACATTCCATCAATTCACCACTTGTTGCTTTGTTAACAATATCATCAATGCCCAGAAACCTGACAAGCTGTGTCTCCTGCTAAAACCAGCCCCCTCTGCCTATCCCCTGAGATTTTCTGTTATGTCATACCTTGCCATACCCAAGTGTAACACTAAAATAGGAGAAAACATTGTCTCTGTTTTCAGTCCATAATTATGGAACTCCCTGCTGCTGAAGCTCAGGCACTCCCAAACTCACTGGATTTTTAAACTGGAACTCCGCAAGTTACTTGATAGCTCAGACCACACTGCTCCTGTGAGGGGAGCTGACACTTCTTTGCCTGCCTCTTTTAGATCTGCCCTGGCACTTGTTCCATCACTGATTAAGGCTTTCCCGGAGCTCTTCTTGAACCAAGTTACCCCTGGAACTTAATACTCTTTGGTGTACTATAGTATTTGTTGTTATGTATGATGTCACAGTTCTGCCAATTCCTTATGTCTTCTGCCACTGTGATGTGTACATTGTATATCAGTGCTTTGTTAGGTAAATGTACAGCTGTTGTTCACCTGTCATATTCATGTATTTTACTGCTACTTTTTACCCTATTGTATGGGCACGGGGTCAAAATGTCACACAGCAGAATGCCGTGCAACTTAATTGCGTTGCGCAATTTATTTATTTATTTTGATTTGTGGGGGGCTGTGCCTCCACACCTGTTATGGGGCTACAGCCCTGGACCCCACTTAGGATTCTAACTCCGTGGGGGTCCAACACAGAGCGCTACAGGTCAGGTTATCGCGATAATGCCATGCTATATGCTTGACAACATTGTGACCCGGTACATATTGTATGTAACCTCCCAGGTTGTGCCTGAAAATAGGCAGCTGTGCTGTCTAGAGCACCCATCCAGTCAACAAAAACTAAATAAATAACCTGCAGGTGATGGTGGAAGAAGACCATTTGGACTTGGTGGCAGTCACAGAGATGTCACAACAAAGCACTGTGACAGGGAGTTGAACATTCTAGTTTATGTATGGTTGAGAAGAGATTGGAAACAAGGTAGGAGGCTGGGTGGCTTATACTTACAGGAGAGTATAAAATCCATGAAGGTCATGTAACTTGGGGGGTAAGGGCATGGAAACAGTGTGGGTGCAGGTAATCACAGATGGGAGAAGAACCATCAGGACTTGAGAAGTATATAGACAACTATTTCAAAAAAGGCCACTGATAGGGGAATGGGGTATAAGAATAGAAAGGCAGCAAAGCAAGGGGAGGTGCTGCTAATGACAGACTTCAGCATGCCAGATGTGGACTAGCACATCCCAGTGGCAGGAAGTGCAAGGACACAGTTCATAGTAGAGGCACTTAAGGAAGTAATGCTTGATATAGAGGATTAAGGAGTCAACAAGGGAAGGTGCCACACTTAATGTTCCTCACAAATAGGGACAATAAAAGCAGTGTCAAAGTTCTGGACCCACTGGGAAAGGTTCATTACTTACCAGCAAGAGCAGATCTTCAAGAGGATCTCCATAGAGCCATAATACAGTGGACTGTGAGCAGTTATCATCAGGACCTTAGAGGAGACTTTTGCAAGATAGGCCCATACAGACTGACGTGCCAACAAGCATGTTGTTGGCACACAATATTGACTATATAACCTGGGTGACCCCCAACTGTTTCAATCTCCTGCCTTTATTGAGTAGATTTCTAAACATCCATGAACAGTAGGATTGTGGCTGGCCATGAGAATCATGCACAGAGTGGCAGGGGAAGCAAAGCAAACATTGCCTGCCCAGCATGCAGAAAGTGTTAGCATGAGATAAAGTGGTAGCCTCACTCTATAGTGCTGTGCCAAAAAAGGAGGGGTCTGCCATACATGTGGGATGGAGGGAGGGAAGGTTATGGTGGTATGAATATCCTCCAGTTACTGTTAAGTAACAAACCTATCTTCCTCAAGGGCATCTCCATATAGCCCAGTACATTGGACAATTACCAAGCAGAATTAAGTAAAATGAGTGGGTGGCAAAACAGCAAATCAGCCTCTATGGACAGCTGGCCTTGAAACACATGTAAAGGCTGGGCATACCACTGTGTCTAGGGGTACACTGTGGTACTCTCATCAGGTGAGTACCCGCCTTATATCATAGAACCTGGACCACATGTAAAGCCCGGGCATACTGTGCTGGATGAGCTGTGGTGGTTCGTACCCCTACAGTTTAGGGTGATGTCAGATAAATCTGGAAGGAGAGGCTGGAGGCATACTCTAGAGCCAAGATGCAAGGTTTATTAGCAACAGTTGGAGCACACAGAAAAGACTTAGCATTCACTAACACTATCACGCGTGAGAAAGAGTGAATAAGATTAGCGGGACCCACAACCTGGCCCCACTAATGTTCTACAAAAGTCCAGGTTATTCAAGCCCTAAGGATGTAGCAATCTGATGCACCAGGCTTGGGTTACTAGTATTTTGGTCGGCCGACAGCTGAGGGTGAACCTAAGGAAGCACTTCCTATACAGGCCATAAAATGGGGCATCCCCCAGTGAACCAGAAACCAAGTAAAAAACTGTAGGCCACCTGGCCCTGGGAAGAATGTGACTCCTGGCATCACTGAGGCAATATTGAAAGGGAAGCGCCTGGTCTAGGATGAGTGTTAACACTGGGTTGTAGGGGAAGAGAACCCTTATAGAAACATAGAATTTGATGGCAGATAAGGACCGCTTGGCCCACCCAGTCTACCCATTTCCCTACCTAATGGATAAGCTGCAGATCCTAGTTAACCAGCAGCCTACTTCTTTCTTATCTGGGGTTGTCAGCTGCATTGACCTCGGGCAGGTGATCTCCAGTCAAAGAAAGGATGCTGTGTGTGATGATCCACTGGACGACCTCTGGGCAGGCCCCCGGAACCCTTACCACCTCACCCCTACAGCTTCAGAATCCGACAATCTTTGGTGTGACCTCTTGATGCATCACTGGAACACAAGCCACCTATGGGCAGTACAATCAAGAGTGTGGCGACCCTTGGTGTGACCTCTTGCGTGGGCCACCAGTACTTATGCCACCTCAGGTAATGAGGCACAGAGCCTGGCCATCCTCAGCAAGGCCTTGGTATAGACAACTGGTGCTATTGCCACCTTGGGACAATGTCTATGCAGGAGAATGGGCAATGTGACCCCGAGTTCGGCAGACGACTTAAGTCCCTCAAGCTAGAGCCAGGGCAGCCCCTAACCTGACTCACTTTGGTGGGCCCTAGCTACCAGTTGGCTACCACTTACGACTGGCAACTCGAACCTGGGGCGTCGTGGCGAACACTTGGAGTTGGTGGAGGTCATTGGAAGTGGGTGCAGGTGATACTGGGCTTCCCGGGACCCTTCCTGGGTCAAAGAAGAGGCACCGGAGGAATTCTAGATGAGGTGTGTGCAGGAGCCTGGAACAGAACAAAAATTAAAAACCTGAAAGGCAATTCCCCCCTTCTTGTATGACCGAGAGCCCTACCATTTGGGATGGAGTGGCCCCAAATGTCTTCAGAGGAAGTAGCAGTAGGCAAGTGCAGCAATCAGACCCTCAGAACAGTGCAGTCACACAGGACAATTGAGAAAATAAGGCAGTGCAGTCATGATACCCCAGGAATAAGGCAGTTCAGTCACTTAAACTCTTCAATTGAATACAGCCGTTCAGTCACAGCAAGCAGTTCAACCATTTAAGACAGTTTGATTGAATACAGCAGTTCAGACACAGCAAGCAGTGGGTCCAAGCAACCATACCTGTTAACCTCCCGCATCACAAGGCAGGGACAAATGACCAAAATCAGGAACACATCAGCTAAAACAGTAATATTAGTCCCAGAAGCTGTATACAACGTTTCTTAGTGTGAATAGCATTTTCTTAATGAGAACTAGACTGTAACATCAATGGCTGGCATTATTCTGTGATCCCAATCCCTACTCTTTAGTGCCAGAAATGCCAGACTTAGGAGGGACAGAAGAAATTTCTGAGGCAAAATCAGGGACATCCCTGAAAATCAGGAACAGCATAGAGGTAGGAAAGCAACAGGAGATTGCAGGCAGATAAAAAACATATAGTTTGCTTCATGGGCATTGAAACAGTTTGATGACCCACCCCCTTTGTTAATATAGATCAGCTCTGGGTGCTTTCTGAATATGGAGGCCAGGGTACCGAGTCTCTTTGTCCCAGCTATGAGCTGCCCTGCCCTTCTACTACATGGATGAAGAACTAAATTTTTCCCATTACTAGGGCTTAGATTACCCTAGAACTCAGAGAAGAATGGATTAAGGCTCTGCCAGGCCATTAGTAATTAGCTTTGTACAGCTAAACAATTGGAAATTTAGCCTGAACATTTCCCTTTTTACCAGTAATACCATGAGCTGGCTTTACCTAGTATTTCCTGGGTCTCTTGGCTGAGAGGGAGTGCCCCAGTCTCTCTATTTGGAGCACAGATTTCCTAGAAATAAATTAAACTAGCAGAGATTCCTTCAAGAGAGGAGTTCACAAACACCTTTAATCTTGGTCCAACAATTATTTGGTTTGAACCCTTCTAGCTTCTGCCTTCTTGGTTCTCATTTTTCTCTGTCTCTCTGTCTCTCTCTCTCTCTCTATCTCCCTCTCTTTCTCACTCTCTGTCTCTCTGTCTCTATACAATTGGACAAGGTAGCAGCTTTCCTCCACCCTGGGGTGGGGGTGGGGGGTACAATGGAAGCAATTTAACAATTCTAAACCATAATTACACAGTGCAACAATACAATTGCTAAACAAGAAATCCTTCCCCTGGCTGGAGCAGGTCTAGCTAGGACTGATTATTAAAGGAAATGCTGGCCAACAAGCCTACACACCCCTGGAGTTCAACAAGGATTTCTGTACTCTGGGGAATGCACAACCACAAAGGAGTGATAAGGCCTCTTCTCCTGGAGACTGCTGCATGAAAGGTTCACTGGGTCTGTTTCCTGGCCAAATGAACTGACTCAACGCACTAGGGGACCCAACTAGATGGCAGAGTGCTGCAAAAACTGACCGAGGCTGCTACTGGGGATCTTCTGGAGGGAGTTACACTGAAGGGACCCAGGGGATTCACTTCAGCCTCCTAACAGGGAAGCTGACATGTATTGCCTTGCTGTCCTTCACCCTCCCTGGTCAAACTCTTTCTGCTCTCTCTCTCTCTCTCTCCAGCCTGTGCAGAGCCTCCTCCAGGCTGGGGCAGTCCTGGCTACCTGCCAGGGAATTTGCTCCTTCATCCAGAGGTCAGCCTCCTAAAGCTGGGTCAGTGGCTTAAAAAAAAAGTCTCCAAATTTGAATCTACTCTGGCCACAGGGATTGGCTGAGAGGGCTCAGCCTGGCTTCCTTCTCCACTGTGGGACAGGAATGTGGCCCGACTGGTTTGGCTTTGACTTACTTGGTGTCGGTCTTGAGCAGGGGGGAGGGAGAACCAAGGAAGGGAAAAAAAATGGTTTTCTTTTAAAACCCTGAATTTAGACTGCTAGGACTGTCTACTGGAGTGGGGCCTATTCTGTGTTTCAGAGGGTCACCACGGTTTTCAAGGGTTTCCCATTAAGCTGCCAGGGTCACCATAACTTCCTGACCCCTCATATCTCTGAGGATCCCCTATTTTCTGTGGTGCCCACAATTTCCCTGGGGCACTACAGATTCGGGCCTGCCTAGCAATACATGTCCTCATGTATTTACCAAAATTTTACCTTCTTAATCTTAAACATTTTGACAATTCCATCCATAAGCAATGACATATTCCTCGGTCGTGTTATGGTAACAATACATTCTTAACAGCCTACAGATTATAAACTTTACATCCTTAATTCTACATTTTACTAACACTCTAAACATTATGGTGGTGGTTTTGTCAGTGTATGAGAACACATTTATGACTCCTTGCATCTTTAAAGCTCTGGTTTACATCTTACAACATTTCAATAAACCATATTTACAACTGGACAATGGTCTTGGCTCTGCTTTCATTTATCTACTTGTATGGGAACACCATTTGTACAGTTCCCATCATGTACCTCCGAGGTGGTACCCCAAAGTTTGACCTCTGGGATCTACATTAAGGGGGCTCTGCAGCAGTGGCTACTGGAGGGTGTGGCACAATTGAATACAGCCATGGGGTTAGTAGCAAAGTGGGAAATGACTCTGGGGTGTTTTCCTCAGTTGAGAGTAGTTCCCACCTCTCCTCCAGACTACTGTCCAGGAGGTGACTTCCAGATGGTGGAGCAGCTCTGAAGTTGCAGGGTTTAAGTCTGTTGTGATGAACAAAATGTGGTTGCTTCCTACCAGACTCCTCTTGGATCTTGTAAACAGGTAAGTCAGGGAACGGGATCTGAACAATTAAATATGGTTCTGACTCCCATTTGACATCCAGCTTGTGGCAGCGAGTCTTTCTTAATAGTACCCTTTCACCGCTGGCCAGAGGCATTGCTTGGGCTTGGACATCATAGTTTGCTTTCTATCATTCCCACACTTTCTCCATGTTTTGTTGCACTATTTTTCCAGCCTCTCGTAATCGTTGATGGTGCTCAGCCACCCACTCAGTAGTGGTATGCAGGGGTTTCACTGGGTTTGGCTTTACATCCAGAACCAAGTCCATGGGGAGCCTCCCATGACAGCCAAACATCAAGTAATATGATGAGTACCCGGTGCTGCAGTGAGTTGTGTTACTGTAGAGGTAAATTAGCTGTGGGAGAAGTCTTGGCCAGTGCAGTCGTTGAGACTCTGGTAGGGTTCGGAGCATGTCAAGGATGGTCCGGTTGACCCTCTCACAGAGCCCATTACCCTGAGGGTGACAGGCAGTGGTGTGGATCTTTTGCCCTCCATACAGGGCACACAGTTCTTTAAACAAGTGAGACTCAAATGCTGAACCATGGTCAGTCAGGATTTTGGTAGGGTAACCATAGGGTTGAACAAACTGCCTCCAGAATTTTTCAGCAGTGGTTTGGGCTGAAAGATTGCGGACAGGCACAGCAATGACAAACTTTGAATAGTGGTCCGTCATGGTGAGAATGTTGTTTAGGCCATCTCCACTGGGGTCTACTTTAAGATGGTCCAGGGCCACCAGCTCGAGGAGTGCATGAACAGTGATCAGATGTAATGGGGCTCTTTGATCTTGCCCCAGTGCTCTCTTGAGGGTACAGGTCGGGCATTTGTCACACCACTCTTGGATGTCCTCATGCATCCCAACCCAATAGAATCTGGTTCTCATATGAGCCTCTGCCTTTTTACAGCCAAAGTGTCGAGATTTATCCTGATATGCCTCCAGGGCAACATCTGCATCTTCACGAGGGAGGACGACTTGTCGAACTTGGTCATGTGTCTTTGGGTCAGTGATGGTGTGGATAAGCCTTCCATCCACAAATGTCATACGAGCCACATGTCGCCACAGTTTCACAAGTTCTGGGTCAGCATGCTTTCTGTCCTCCAGAGATAGGGTCTGCTGGTTACTAATGAAGGCCTTTAGCTGTCAGGTCACTGGACTGTGGTCTTGGATCTGCTGCTATAAGTCACAGGTTTCCTCTAATGTCTTGGGTATGTCATCTTCCAGTGCTTCTGCAGTTGCAGCAGGGCAGATAGCTGCAGGAAAGCTATAGCAGCAGACTTGTACCACCTCTGCAGGGATCTGAAGAAAGGGAGGCATCTCTATAGCTTCTCTGTGGTTGTCATTCTCCTCCATCTCATCTTGGGCAGGTAACCTCGACAGAGCATCAGCATTTGCATTGGATTTACCGGCACGGTACTTGGTTGTAAAATTGTAGTTGGCAAGTCTTGAGGCCCACCTCTGCTCAAGTGTTTCCAGTCAAGCAGTGTTCAGACGAGCGAGGGGGTTGTTGTCAGTGTAGACTGTGAAGGGTGTGGCGGCTAGGTAAGCTTTGAATTTCTCAGTGACGGCCCACATTACAGCAAGGAATTCCAGCTTGAAGGAACTGTAGCGATCATCATTCCGTTCAGCTCCATGGAGCCCATGGCTTGCATAAGCAATGACCCTCTTAACTCCATCCTGGTCCTGGGAAAGGACATCCCCTAGCCCTCGATTGCTGGCATCAGTATATAATTTGAAGGGAAGTTGATAATCCGGATAGGCAAGTACTGGAGCTTGGATCAACATTGCTTTTAGGCTGTTGAAGGACTCCTGCTGGGCTGAACTCCACTGCACTGGGCTGCTTTTGCGCAGTTGCTTTGTTCCCCTGAGCAGTTTATGCAGCAGGGCAGCTACCTGGGTGAATTTAGGGACAAATCACCGTAGTACCCTACGAACCCCAGGAATCTTCTTACATCCCGGACTGTGACTGGAGTTGGCCAATCATGCACTGCTTGAATCTTGTCTGGGTCTGGTGACACTCCGTGCTTAGATACAACATGCCTCAGGTAGTGAACTTCTTCTTTGAGCAGGTGACACTTTGATGGCTTGACCTTGAACCCATAGTCAGCTAGGCAGGTAAGAACAGTTTCTAGGTGCTGCAGGTGTTCAGAATAGGTTTAGAGTAAATGATGATGTCATCCAAGTAGAGGAGGACCATGTCAAAATTATAGCTCCCAAGCAGTGTTCCAGTAGTCACTGAAAGGTCCACAGGGCATTACACAATCCAAATGGCACTCAAGTAAATTCATAGAGGCCCATGGGAGTCACAAACGCAGACTTCTCCTCATTCTCCGGTATAAGGGGAACTTACTAGTAGCCACTAGCCAAGTCTAGGGTTGAAAACAGGGATGCTGATTTCAATGCTGCCAGGGAATCCTCTAGCCGTGGTAATGGGTAAGCATCCTTGTGTGTCACTTGGTTTAGCTTCTGATAGTCGACAGAGAAGCAAATTTGCCCTTTTTCTTGACCGGTACTATTGGAGCAGCCCATGGACTGTGACTCTCGGTGATGACATTGGCATCCTTCATCTCCTGGAATATGATTGTCACTGGTTGGTACAGTGTAGGTGGAATAGGTCGGAATTGTTCTCTGATGGGTGGGTGCTGTCCTGTAACTATGCGGTGCTGCACGTTCTTGGTATACCCAAAGTCAAGGAGGTGCTTGGAAAAGACTCTCTCTAGTCTCTCTAGCATCAACAACAACCCCTGTTTGTCTTCTTCAGGGGTTTCTTTGGTGCCCAAATCAATTTCCTCAAGCCAGCCCTTGGCATCTGCTTCTTCAGGGCCTACAGCTCCATTTAATTGAAAGACATTCTCTCCATGGTCTTCTGAAGGCTCAGTTATGTCCTCCATTTCAGATCTTTATCAATCTGGCCACAGGCTGATTCTGGTATAGCTTAACAGGAGTTGTGCCATAGTTCAAGATGCGGATGGGGACCTGCCCCTTGGTAACTGTTGTGATACTTCGTGCAACAATCACTGGCTTCTCCCCTGTGGCACTGAGTGGTTCAACTACAGCCACATAGTCCTTGCCTTGCAGTCCCACCTTGGCTTTGCACAGCAGTATGGTCTCTGTACCTGGGTCCAGTCTGATTGGCTGGACATCAAGAATCCAGATCTTCCCATTTTCTCCCTCAGCATTGGTGAACTGCTGGTGACACTGCAATATATTGATTGTGTGCTGCCAGGCCTTTTTGCTGGCTTTTGGGAGCTGTGCCACTTGCTTCCAGAGGGCATCCAGCAATTCCTCATGACAGTTGTCCAGTACATTCATCCCCAAGATCACTAGAGGGAGGTTGTCATCATCAGTGTTGCTAATCATGACCCCTTGTTGTGGGTAAACCTTTTCTTCCAGCTGAATGTCCATTTCCTGGATAGCCCAAGTAAGGGATACTCATTCTGTTGCTTGCAATCAGGTTGAGCCAAGTCTTTGGAGGGCATCTTAGTTGGTCTTGGGTCCAGTGTTTGAGGAAATGGCGGCTTTGAATAGTGGTGACTTGGGAGCCGGTGTTCAGAAGGGCAGTAAAGGTGATACCATTGAGTTTAAGGGGAACAGTCAGGCACCTCCCTATGTACTTTGACTGTTCCGGGTTTGGGTTTGGACCTAGGAGCTTTCTTCCCGAGGGTTGGTCCACTGCCTTGAGGACGCCCTGTTTAACGACACAGCAACTTCTCCTTACTGGATACACTGTCGTTCTACATGGCCACTGATGCCACAGTGCCTGCAGATAGGTTGCCCATGATCATCGAACTGGTCAGTGGTTTGCTGGCCCATACTCCTTTGGTCCGGTCTTGCTGGGTGTCAGGGATAGTTGACAGAATATCCTAGGCCCCAGCTCCCCTTGAGGTCTTGTACGACTCAGCAAACTTCTGCTAGTCTTTGTGACATGGCCTCCAGCTGGCAGGACATCTCTTGGGTACTGTCTCTTGCCTGGTCACTTGGCTGGTCCTGGGCTTGAGTGACCTGATGGTGCGCTTTTTCTCTATCTCCTCTGGGGTAGGAGTCATATTCTGGCCGACCCAGTAGATACTCATTTTCCTGGCTGAAATACTTCTTTGCTCTCCATCTGGTGAAGGCATTGCAAGAAGAGCAAGGTTCAGACATTGGACCCCCAGTGGCATGTCTCCGGCGACACCAGCCATCTGCTGGAAGGCCACCATCTCCTCCTCAAGTCGTCCAGTGCCTAAGACTTCTATGGCTTCCTCTTTGAAGTCCAAGAATTTTGCATCTGGGTTTTGATGGTGCAACATCCGCAGCTTCTGATGTAGAGGCTCTCCCCAGGCCCCCTTGATGAACCGCTCTATCAATACTTGGTCTAGGTCATGGTCCTCACTCAGATCTCATTTTCGCAGGGCCCGATGTGCCTCTTACAGGCTCAAGGCAAAGTCCCACAGTGTCTCTCGGGGGCCCTGTGTGCGAGAGAAGAATTTCATTTTGAGGTTTGAGACACTCCGCTTGTCGAAGATGTCACTTAGCCGGGTCAGGATCCATTCAGCAGTGTCCTTTTGTCCGTCTGACCAGCTTTCAACTTCCCGTTTGGCAGCTCCTCCTAGCTGCCAAATCAGGATTTCCACTCTCTGTTGCTCTGGCACTTGGTAGAGACAGAACATAGCCTGCAGCTTCGCACGGAAATGGGTGAGGCTGCAGGTGTCTGAGCTTCAGTCCCCCGTGTACCTTGGTAGCCATGGTGCCCTGAAGTAATAAGGCATCATTATTTGGGGTGGTTGAACTGAATATGAGGATGATGCTGTGGCTCCATCAGTATCTGAAGGCATCTTGGGTTGGAGTTGCTCCAGCTTTGAGCTCCTTGTTGACTCTGATCCTGTCGACTATGCCAAGTTTTTGTGGTGGACGAGCTGTGGTGGTTCATACCCCAATAGTTTAGGGTGATGTCAGATAAATCTGAAAGGAGATGCTGGAGGCGTACTCTAGAGCCAAGATGCAAGGTTTATTAGTAACAGTTAGAGCACACAGAAAAGACTTAGCATTCACTAACACTATCACACATGAGAAAGAGTGAATAAGATTACCAGAACCCACAACCTGGCCCCACTAATGTCCTACAAAGGTCCAGGTAATTCAAGTCCTAAGGATGTAGCAATCCGATGCACCAAGCTTGGGTTACTAGTATTTTGGTCAGCCGACTGCTGAGGGTGAACCTAAGGAAGCACTTCCTATACAGGCCATAAAATTGGGCATCCCCCAGTGAACCAGAAACCAAGTAAAACACTGTAGGTCTCCTGGCCCTGGGAAGAAGGTGACTCCTGGCATCACTGAGGCAATGTCAAAAGGGAAGCACCAGGTCTAGGATGGGTGTTGACGCTAGGTTGTAGGGGAAGAGAACCCTTACCTGGGGTTGTCGGCTGCGGAGACCTCGGGCAGGTGATCTCCAGTCAAGGAAAGGATGCTGGGTGTGATGATCCACTTGATGACCTCTGGGCAGGCCCCCAGAACCCTTACCACCTCAACCCTACAGCTTCAGAATCCGACAATCTTCGGTGTGATCTCTTGATGCATCAATGGAACACGAGCCACCTATGGGCAGTACAATCAAGAGTGTGGTGACCTTTGGTGTGGCCTCCGGTACTTATGCCACCTCAGATAATGAGGCACAGAGCCTGGCAATCCTCGGCAAGGCCTTGGTATAGACAACTGGTGCTATTGCCACCTTGGGACAATGTCTATGCAGGAGAATGGGCAATGTGACCCCGAGTTCGGCAGACGACTTAAGTCCCTCAAGCTAGAGCCAGGGCAGCCCCTAACCTGACTCACTTTGGTGGGCCCTAGCTACCAGCTAGCTACGACTTATGACCAGCAACTTGAACCTGGGGCATCGTGGTGAACACTTGGAGTTGGTTGAGGTCATTGGAAGTGGGTGCAGGTGGTACTGGGCTTCCCAGGACCCTCCCTGGATCGAAGAAGAGGCACCAGAAGAATTCTAGATGAGGTGTGTGCAGGAGCCTGGAACAGAACAAAAATTAAAAACCTGAAAGGCAATTCCCCCCTTCTTGTATGACCGAGAGTCCTACCATTTGGGATGGAGTGGCCCCATATGTCTTCAGAGGAAGTAGCAGTAGGCAAGTGCAGCAATCAAACCCTCAGAACAATGCAGTCACACAGGACAACTGAGAAAATAAGGCAGTACAATCATGATACCCCAGGAATAAGGCAGTTCAGTTACTTAAACTCTTCAATTGAATATAGCAGTTCAGTCACAGCAAGCAGTTCAACAATTTAAAACAATTTGTTTGAATACAGCAGTTCAGACACAGCAAGCAGTGGGTCCAGGCAACCATACCTCTTAACCTCCCACATCACAAGGCAGGAACAAATGACCAAAATCAGGAACACATCAGATAAAATAGTAATATCAGTCCCAGAAGCTGTATACAACATGTTTCTTAGTGTGAATAGCATTTTCTTAATGAGAACTAGACTGTAACATCAATGGCTGGCATTATTCTGTGATCCCAATCCCTACTCTTTAGTGCCAGAAATGCCAGACTTAGGAGGGACAGAAGAAATTTCTGAGGCAAAATCAGGGACATCCCTGAAAATCAGAAACAGCTGAGAGGTAGGCAAGCAACAGGAGATTGCAGGCAGATAAAGAAAATACAGTTTGCTTCATGGACATTGAAACAGTTTGATGACCCACCCCCTTTGTTAATATGGATCAGCTATGGGTGCCTTCTGAATATGGAGGCCAGGGTACCTAGTCTCTTTGTCCCAGCTATGGGCTGCCCTGCCCTTCTACTACATGGATGAAGAACTAAGTTTTTCCCATTACTAAGGCTTAGATTACCCTAGAACTCTGAGAGAAGAATGGACTAAGGCTCTGCCAGCCATTAGTAATTAGCTTTTTACAGCTAAACAATTGGAAATTTAGCCTGAACATTTCCCTTTTTACCAGTAATACCATGAGCTGGCTTTACCTAGCATTTCCTTGGTCTCTTGGCTGAGAGGGAGTGTCCCAGTCTCTCTATTTGGAGCACAGATTTCCTAGAAATAAATTAAACTAGCAGAGATTCCTTCAAGAGAGGAGTTCACAAACACCTTTAATCTTGGTCCAACAATTATCTGATTTGAACCCTTCTAGCTTCTTCCTTCTTGGTTCTTATTTCTCTCTATCTCTCCCTCTCTCTCTCTCTCTCTCTCTCCCTCTTTCTCTGTCTCTATACAATTGGACATGGTAGCAGCTTTCATCCACCCTGGGGTGGGAGGTACAATGGAAGCAATTTAACAATTCTAAACAATAATTACACAGTGCAACAATACAATTACTAAACAAACAATCCTTCCCCTGGCTGGAGCAGGTCTAGCTAGGACTAATTATTAAAGGAAATGCTGGCCAACAAGCCTACTCACCCCTTGAGTTCAACAAGGATTTCTGTACTCTGGGACATGCACAACCACAAAGGAGACTGCTGCATGAAAGGTTCACTGGGTCTGTTTCCTGGCCAAATGAACTGACTCAACACACTGGGGGACCTGACTAGGCAGCAGAGTTCTGCAAAAACCAACTGAGGCTGATACTGGGGATCTTTTGGAGGGAGTCACACTGAAGGGACCCAGGGGATTCGCTTCAACCTCCTAACAGGGAAGCCGACATCCATTGTCTTGCTGTCCTTCACCCTACCTGGTCAAACTCTTTTCTCCTCTCTCTCCAGCCTGTGCAGAGCCTCCTCTAGGCTGGGGCAGTCCTGGCTTCCTGCCAGGGGATTGGTTTCTTCATCCCGAGGTCAGCCTCCTGAAGCTGGGTCAGTGGCTTAAAAAAAAAAGTCGCCAAATTTGAATCTACTCTGATCACAGGGATTGGCTGAGAGGGCTCATCCTGGCTCCCTTCTCCACTGTGGGACAGGAATGTGGGCCAACTGGTTTGGCTTTGGCTGACTAGATGTCGGTCTTGAGCAGGGAGGTGGGAGAACCAAGGAAGGGAAAAAAATTGTTTTCTTTTAAAACCCTGAATTTAGACTGCTAGGACTGTCTGCTGGAGTGGGGCCTATTCTGTGTTTCAGAGGGTCACCAAAGCTTTTCAAGAATTTCCCTTTAAGCTGCCAGGGTCACCATAACTGTCTGACCCCTCATTTCTCTGAGGATCCCCTATTTTCTGTGGTGCCCCCAATTTCCCTGGGGCACTACAATACCACTGTGTCTAGGGGTACATGATGGTACTCTCATCAGGCGAGTACCCTGCTTACCTCATAGAACCTGGACCTGCACAAGCACTGCTACCATCTCAGGCCTGGGACACTAAAGGATGGGATCCATGAATCAATACACTGGGGCAACAATAAATGAGAGACCACATAGAAACTGAGACCAGACACAGAACTGGGATCAACCTGGGTGCATTTACTCAGTCACTGCAGTTAGTACACAGTAAAAGGGCATTTCTCGCTCAAATAACTCCTCCATATCATCCTTCCTACAGTCAGTTCAGTAATAGCTGTGTCCATTGTACTCCCAAACTCTAGGGCACCGATTTCCATCTACACAATTCTCCTTGGAAATGCTTCCACTTCATTTTTATCAGGTTTTTACCTGCACTTAAGGAGCATAAATATTCATATATTCACTGGATTGAGTTCAAGTACATTTACACCGTATTTACATTTCTAACCTCCCTTCTGGGGTACCTGGAGTCTGACACTACCAAGACCATTGGTGCAGTGACACTCTCCCAGGTAGAGTGAACTTTTGATCCATGGGTCAAATCCATGCTTGCACATGTCTTACCTTACCCATGCAGGATAATTTAATTTGAAAAGCATATCAGCATTATGACAGTACTACTATAATGATTAGTTGGCCTGGCCTTACCTGTCTCCCTGGGACAGAATACTGATGACCCTAGTGGCCCAAAGAAACAGACTCCCATGTCTGGCTCCTCACACAGGGACTTACCAACCTCAACTCTTATCTGGCCCCCTCCACCAGGCTCTTTTAATTCAGCTACACTCCTAGTAGGGAACATAGTACAGTATCTAGTTTTGTTCAGTTTCAATGAGTATTTCTATTGTAAGTCTTACTTACAGTTGCCCATCATGAACTGGTATTCCATTCACACTGAGCTTCTCTAGTTACTTCTGGTGGGAGGGGACCACAAGGATCATGGTGACCACTCTTAAGGGACAGCCGTTCACTCTCACTCACATGCCATCTGGTCCTTGTTCTCTTTGGGTTCCTTGAGACCTTCCCAGAAGACCCATCCTCCTGGCACCTGCTAGGTTAACTCCATAGAACTGGACAGGCACCACTGCCACCTGGACCCACAGACCCTGCCACTATCCCTGGGCCTGCAGTGCCTGCCTGGGTCACAGTCGGAGGGTAGACTCCTTCCTGGAGATCTTCCTGCTGTGAGAACCTGAAGCCCCATGCCTTGCTGCTTGCCTTATGTTTTATAGACATACTGTAGGAGAGCAGAACCGTGAATACTCATGAGAGAGTTTCCCACTTCTGTACGCAAACCTCCAGACATCCTGTCATGAAGCAAGCAATGGACTCCTCTAGAGGGCAACTCTCAGGATCAACTTAACCCTTCAAAAACTCTCTAGTAACTGGCCTCTAGCTGAGTGAACAGAGAGGCTGGTTACACATAGCAAGGCCAAAACCTGCCCTACTATGAGCCAAAGTCATTCCTCCCATTGCTAGCAGGAGCCATGACCAACGAGAGGAAAGGTAAAGAAGCTGGGGAGAGAAACACGGGAGAGTACAGCATCTGTCTTTGTTTTTGTTTAAAGAAAGAGCAGACAGTCCATTTCAGTCCCCCTCGTACCTCTCCTTGCTAGCAGGAACTAGGACTGGTGATGAGAAAAGGAGAGAAGTCAGGGAGGGAACCAGAGGAGAAAAGTTTATTTTTATTAAATGTACAGGCACTGAGCCCAAGTCAGTCCTCCCCTCATAGACAAGAATTGTGACTGGTGAAGGGAAATGGAGAGTTTTTTATTAACAAGCAATGGCATGGAACCCCTTTGGCAGCCCTGTGCCCCACTTTTCTGTAGAAGTCATGATCAGAATCAAGCTGAAAACAAGCCCTAATTGAAAAAACAATGAGGCCTGCATTAGCCATCTGAAGTTTATATCACGCCTCTTTTCTTTATTTTTCCAGTTGCATATCATACTGTCCGAAGAGTACCAACACCAGGTGACCTATAAGGCCCCTCATCCTAGGTTGGAGGTGTCCATGGTGAAGATTACCTGTGGCTGAGGTTGCAGAAAAAGAGAACTCACAAGCAGATTATCCTTGTTCTGCACCACAGCAATGGTCAGTATACTACAACGCGGTGGTCCAGCAGCTGAAACAATTCAGCCTGAAGTAACCACTAAGGGATCCTCACATGCAGATGGGCCAGAGGAATTGTGAATATGCAGGCCACCATGAGCCCCAGGAGTCAGAGCATGGTGCAGACTGAAACCCTGTGTCTGTGTGCCGTCAAAACCATATGAGCCACTAAGGCTTTGGGGGAGAAAGACCTGGGCAAGGGCTGAGCCCAGGACTGCCTCTATGTACTGGACTTCTGAGAAAGAATTAGAACAGATTTTTTTCTACACATACCAACACCTGCAGGCTGTGCAGCAGGAGCCTGGTGTCGTGCAAAGTGTTGTCCGCTAAGGTTGCTGAGACCCCTTTTAGGAATAAGTCATCCAGATACAGGAAGGCATAGAGCTTCTCCTGGCATAGTGCTGCTACTACCACAGCAAAACATTTGGTAAGGACATGTGGTGCTGGCGCCGATGCCACCCTGAAAAGCAAGACCCATAAATGGTAGTGGTGCCCCTTTAAACAGATTCTGAGAACCTGCTTATGGCATTGTCTGATTTTTATGTGCAGGTATGCATCTTGCATATCCAGAGTACACAGACAGTCTCCTCTCAACAGGGTTGGAAGAAGGCAGCCCAGAGAGACCACAGAGAATATTTTTATAAGACACAATCTTGTTGAGCCTCCTAAGGTCCCAGATGGGCCAGAAACAGTTAGTTTTCCTGGATGCCAGAAAATATGTGGAGTAGAAACCCCAGCTGAGTTTTGTTGAGGGAACTGGCTAAATGGCAAATTCATGCAGCAGTGCTTTGACTTCATCCCTCAGGATGGTATGATGCTCAAGAGTGCAATGACAGGACCTTGAAGGTGTCACCAGAGCCTATGACACTAACTCTGGGCTGTACCCACACCGGAATATGTCAAGGACCCACTTTTTCATGGTCACAGTCTGCCAGTAGAAACATGGAAATCCTGTCTTGCCCAGGGCCCCAAGGAGTGATCTAGTACTTAGCCAGAAGTAGGGGGAGGGGCAGCTGATGGCCACCTTTCCCATGTCCTTGGCACCTTTGTAGAGGGCACCCATGAACTGTTGCTGTTTCTGGGTAGCAAAACCTCATCCAGATCACGAGGAAATTTAATGTGAAGGCTCCTGCTAAAGGAGTTTCTGCCATGGCTGTTTTGGGAAGTATTTGGTTTCAGGGACCAAATCATCCTAACAGACTTCTTGGAGGTCTTTAGCTCATTGGGAATGACCTCTACATCTGATGTGAAGTGCTTGGTGCCCTTAAAGGGAACATTTAGTACTGACTGCTGTACATCCTAGGCAAGACCTGCAATGCAGAGCCAGGAGTGATGCCTTAAACAAATGCCAGAAGAGGCAGCTCTAGCTGCACTATCTGAGGCATTGTAGATTGATCTCATAAGGTGTTAGCCAGCATCAGAGCCCTGGGATATACAGGTGAGGGCTTCTGATTTCAGGGATCCATCAGGCATGCTGTTGACAATATGATTCCTCTACATGCAGTTATGTTAACTGTCCAGATATGCTTGGTAACTACATCTGGATCACTGCCACTAAGAGGAGGATCACTGACTCACTGATAAAGAATGGCTAGACTGCTGCCGGCCACAGTGGCTCTGCATTGAAGATGGAGTAGACTCTGACCAGGTGGCCAAAGTTGTAGGTGAGTGCATCAATATACACGATAACTTCACTTTTTACACCACCTTTGGCTTTGGATTTTCTGGAATTGGTGGATTTGGGGACATAGCAACTGTCATACAATAGTTTTGTCTATTGTTTCTAGGAAATTCTCCAAAGCCTTACACCTGAGTCTCTGATTAGCCTGATTAAAACCCTGGCAGATGTCACAGATTTCCACGCTGTGCATTAAACCCAAACAGCAAATTCATGGATCATGGTTATCCTTATGAAAGATCTGCTTTCTACACTGACAAATGTGAAAAAGAGATTTACTTGGTGATGACATACGCCAGCAATGAACTTTCTCAAAGCAGTAGCTACCAGAGAAAACAAACAAAACACAGATAGATAAAACTTCCAGTGATCACTCCTTCAATGGTGGGAGAAAAAGAACTAAACTTATTGGGGGGGGTGAACATGCTATATAGATGATGACATGCGCCAACAACGTGCAAATATGCACATTGGTGTGGGCTGCCCCACTTTGTAAAAGCTTCCTGCAAGGTTCCACCATGGCTTACAGACTAATGTGTATGGCTCTTTGGAGATACCCTCAGACAAGATTCAGCAATCAGCAAACCAAAGCTTCTGGACTTCAGAAGAATGGAATTTGGTAGGATTTGGTAGCTGTTGAGGGAGAAACTTGAGGGATGGGGTAGTACAGGGGTCAAAACAAATGGGAACTGATCAAAAAATGGAGTATTAATGGTCATAAGACTCTGTGTAAATAAGGTAGGGAAGAACAAGCGAAGAAAAAAATAAAATAACTGGTACACATGAGAGGCGAGTGAGGCAGTGCTGGAGAAAAAGAAGATGTTTAAAATACACAAAACCAGTCAGGTGGAGGAGGATAGAGTGTTGTATCTTAAAGGAGATAGGACATGATTTTTACATAGTTAACTGCCCTTCCATCTTCCTTTCCATGCCAGTTATGTATTCTGATATGTTTTGATGATTTTTTGATAAATAAATAATCTAGCTTTGGGGTGTCTTCAGATATACATAGATTTCCACTCTCCTCACTGCTACTGCACTTGATTTTCATATTTTCTAAGACATTCTATGACATCAATAACTCCCATTCTATGCTATTCATCTGAAGGGCCAGGAATGGTGTTATTGATGTCAGAGAATGTTCAGACAGTATGAAAAGAGACAGCAGCAACTGCTAAGAAGAGAGGAATTCAGGGTAGTTACTAAGACAACATTATATTCTTAATTTAACAAAAAAGGTCCAAACATATCAGAATACTGGGCAGCAAATAAAAGAACAACTGGAGAGCATCTAGAGGTGAGAAAATGTTTCTGATCACCTGTAAGAGAATGGATGAGGCTGGCAAGGCAGTGAGGGTGGCAAATTATAAAATGTTCAAGGAAAATGCTGCAACATGATTGGTCAGACTGAGACTTTAGCCACGTGAAAATCTCACAACAAACACATGGATAAAGTCCCAGCTGACCAATAGTGACCTCATCACATCGGTTGAGCAGGTATATCAATGGACCGAACACTGACCACCTTAAAATCTGCCACTTCTGTGATGTCTCCTAACACCGAGTTCACATAAGGCTTGTCAGCAGTTGAAAAAAAAAAAATGAGCAGTCATACAGACATACGCAACCCACAATAGCACAAGCACAATGAAAATTACCTGCTTTAAACAGTTTGGTGGGTCTGTTGAAGCCTTTCTTTTAAGACACTGCGACGAAACCTCCGTATGACAAGTCAGCAGCTCCAACTGACGCCGTCAACGACCATCTGAAACTGGTACTGGCCAATGGCGTAGCACTTCAGCCACAAACAGAAGCCATGAAAATGCTGCCAAAAGAGACATGACACTTCATGATGTAAGCCCCCCTGTGGGGACTTACCATTAATCTGCCTCCCAGTCTCCCTGTTTGCCTCTCACTTTATTCTGGGGTCCTCCCATTCCCCAGTATGTGCACTGTTATTGGCCCAAGCCCCAGAATGCCCTTGAGTTTTCCTCAGCCCCTACATGTTTGCATGCTTTAGTGGAGGCTATAGAAGTGTGTGTGAGCTGCCGCTCATTTTCCCTACACTTCAAAGCAGTGGCCAGCCTGTGCATGTGCAGAAGTGCAACTTCATTTTCTGACCGTGATTGCAGTCAAATGAATGGCTCACTAGTGGTCTTGACTCTTACTTGAGGCAGTGCAGGGTCTGGAGACCTAAATGAGGCAAGTGGAAAGCCTTGGAACTTTTCTGATTAAGAGAGCCAATCACATTTGTGTTTTTGGCTCCCTTCATGAATATTAACGGCCAGTAGCATTAATATTAATGGCTAAGCCTGTCTAGCACCTGGGGACACTAAATGTTGGTGCTAACGACAGGCTGAGTATAGCAGATAAACACTTAATATTGTAAGCGCTTAAAAGAGAACAGAGTCTGCTTCAAAACAGTGGGGTAAGGATTTAAATAAAATGTTTATATTGGCTGCACCAGAACTTTGTTGCTGGGACTTGTATGAACTGCATTGGGACGTGTTAGACAACAGCCATGTTTGTAGCCTTTGACCTTTCTGCAGCCAATAGGAAAGCTAGAATTTCAGGCAGAGACTTTTGGGACTGTGCCCAGGCTTCATGAGGAAAAAGCAGAGACAATATTTGGTGCCTAATAAAGGAACCTATCAGGAGTCAAGGAAGCATGATGAATATAAATTTTTCAGACAGACAATTGAATTGGCCAATCAGAGCTGCTGAGAGCTCCCAAAACCCAGTAGACTTTTAGTCCTTGAGTCAGTTCAGCGGGAGTCTCTCCACAGGAAGAAATGTGGCTGCAAGGACATTGGAGTGGCTGGCCTGGAGGCTTCCAGATACATGTCCCCCAGGGTTGGCATTTGCCTTTCCACATTTGAAGGAAGTGTAGAGAGGAATCCCAATTTATCTTCAGCTGTGAGACAGCTGCAAGAAATTCTGCCTGCAGTTGTGAGAGAGTTGCAAGAATGTTTCTACCTCAGCGGTGAGGGCTCTGTGCAGGTCTACAACTTCAGCTAAGTCAAAGCTACATGTTTAATCCTGAGTGAGTAAAAGCTACTCTGAGAGTTTAAGAGAGAGAGAGAAAGAGGAGAGATCTGCTTGGGCAATGCAGCCATGAAATCAAAGTGGTGCTCAGTGTTTGTCTGCACCCTGTGTTTGATCAACAACTAAGATAAGGTGTACATCTGTTTTTTTTTTTATCACAGCATTTTTTGTACCACCTCCATGGACCTGGCAGGGGCTATGACTCCCCTCCCAGAGGGGAACATCCTCCAGCCCGTCGGGGCCATCATGGGTCCTGCTGGGTCCTGGTATTTTTCCTCTGTTTTCTCCCCCATGCCCTCACCCATGCAATGGATGCAGCAGCTGTTTTCACCTCCACAGAGGTAGACAAGCACCCTGGGTGTGGGCTGAATTCCTCTTGTTGTGCTGCCACATGCAGCAACCCCCCCCCACCCTGAAGAAGGAGAGTAGTCTTCTGGACGCTCAATCCTTATCTCCCTGACAGACCCCCAAATTACCCGAATCCGTTCCTGAACCCAGGTCACCGGCATGGCACAAGGTGTGGAGTCCTGTGCCTCAACCCTCAGCGCCACCTGGCCAGCATGTGGACATCTGTTTGAATGACCATGGATGGTCCTGTGACTGGAAAAGTCTGATGTGATGAATTAGTGTGCCTAAAGAAAAGGAAAGAAAGTATCCTGAGGTCAGAGCTTTTCCAGAAGTTGCCTGTGAGGACTGTGAGATGTTCTAATTGGGGCTGCAAGCACCAGCTGACCAAAAGAAACTGTGCTGTTGTGATCTGTGCTGATGAGAAGCTAGTGTGAAAAGGATTTGCTGACAAGTGAAGTGCTTAATTTGATTGGGAGTCATGCCTTAAGCTCTGTCATCTATCTTGGTTGAGAGCCATGCTTTAGGCTCTAGTTTTTGCAAGAATGTGTTTACTGTAATGTACTTAAACAAGAGTCTGGGTCTCCTTAGCCCACAGGGTAGCACCCACATTCCTGAACTTGTGACCTGTGCTGTGAAAGGACCATGTCTACTATGCTGGTAGAATGGTTGAAATGCCTGTGATGGTTCAAAGCAACTGAATGCCAGAAATTACAGAAAGACTGTCTTTAGATTAGATTGGGAGTCAGCCTTTTAGAGTGCCAGCCAAGGCACTGCCATATGCATCTCTCCCAGAGGGACATAGCCTAAACTTGGGGGTCTGAGGCGTGTTGGCCCTGGTCACAGGGTTTGTTTGTTGCAGAATGAGACTTCAAACCCAAGAAAAGAGGCATCTGTAAAGAAGCTGAGAATGTTCCAACCTGCAAGCTGCAAGAGCCTGTTCAAAAGAGGGGACAGCACAAGCTCCTGCCTGCACCTCTGCTAGATCCAAGCTACAAGAACTATGTCTACCTTTTATCTACCTGAAAGAATCCTTCGGCACCTATAATGTGCCTGACCACAGAACTGTGAGTACGCAGACCTAGCTCTGCATTAATAAGGGAACTGTAAATAGTGTAAGTTGTGTCTGCCAAGTTCAGTATCTAAGGCCCAAGCTACTAAAGTGAGGGAGTTACCTGTTTCTCTACAGAGTTACACTTTAAAATGCAATCAAGGGGGTAAATAAGGTCAATCTGATTTCCTTTAAGGGCCCCAACACTGGCCAACCAGCTGCAACAGCATCAGGCCTGCAACAATTATTTAGTACTGGGTACTCAGAGGTATAGAATCGTGGGGTTCTGTTATAGACTGGGGATTGGTGCCAGTTGGGGTAATGTAATGTCTAACATCTATGCAGCTAGCTAGTTAGAAAATATCCTGAATCCATCAAAATGGTTGGTGGGAGGCCAGAATCAAAATATGTTTGAAATATAAAATGCAGAATGATTATGCTGATTGAAATACCAAAAATGCAAATTAATCGGTTTCTTAACCTCTACATCCAATTCACCCATTCTTAACCCTCACCTCCTTGTAAATAAATTGTTGGTTAACTGTTTTTTTATAAATCTGATGTTGTGAGTATATTCATAGAGTGAGCCTTTAATTCTGAAATGTGAAAGCTGGGGTTTGTACAATGCTAATCCATGTGTGGGGGTGACAGTATGGGAATGCGGGTGGGTACTGCATCCCAGGGGGTTGTACCAGGTCAATATTCTGGCACACTTAAAAGTTACTCTGCATGAAGTACTGCACAATAATGTAGTCTATTGGAAAAAAACAGTTTTAATTCCAAAATAGGAACCCAGGCCCCTCAACTTTGTTATGGGCCCACAAGGCAGGGTTAGTAGCCCGTTGGGACATGGCATTCTGTTTACAATGAGACATGTATTTTTTATAAACAATGTTTCAAGGAATTACACTTTTTTTGCAAAAAAACCCAATAGTGCCAAAATGACAGTTCCAATGAAAACAGGCATCCACTCAAGATGCTGAACACTCAATGGACGTCACTGGGCTTGTTTGTGATGACGCGTAACTGACTTCTTCCTCACCCACTGCCTCAGAAGGATGTGCAAACAGTGGGCTGAATCATCAAATATGCAGGAACCTCCCACAACTAATACAGCTGCTTAGACAACTTCCCTGACACCAGAATGCAATGCACAAAATGTAATATATTGGTTCTTTAGCTGTTTATGACACATGCATGGGACTATTTTACCCCAGGTGGAAAAAACAGATCTTATGTTTCCTGAAATTAATAAAAATATTAATTTGTCGTCAATAAAAAAAACACATTTTCTTCTTTATTCATTTATAATAGCAATAATGCACTCTAGGGGGTGTGTTGTGAGATTTACACATGCTTTAGCTGGTTTACGGCACTCAGTCACACATTACAGCTGAGGCGTAAGTAAATCTCACAACAACACACTCCCTGTCGTGCATTATTGCTTAAGTCAGACACTGAATTGAGAATAGTAGCGGGAATGAAGAAAGAGGGCACAACTTTCTTTTGTTACATCCAGTAAATGGAAAAGAGCATATCAAAGGAGGGAATAGTCAGACTGAGGAAGGGGGAGGGGTGGGAGGTGGAGGACAAAGGGAAGGTGAGCATACTGAACCAGTATTTCTGTTTAGTGTTCATGGTGAAGGATAAGCGGTCACTGCGTGACTGTGTCATCAAGGCACAGGTGGGAGGGGACAGGTTGTCAATATAGTATGGAAGCAAGGGTTTTAAAAGGATTAGCCTTACTAAAGGTGGACAAATCAATGGGCCCAGACAGGCTACATCCATGAGTGCTGAAAAAGATAGACTAGGTCCTGGCTACACCATGAGAGAAAAGCAAATGTTAGCAGACTGCGGGACAGCAGATGTAGTATTCCTGCACAAGAGCAGAAAGAGGGACAAACCAGGAAACTACAGACCTGTAAGGCTCATAGGAAAGTTACGAGAGACCATAATAAAGGCGGGATTAGTGGGTTTCCTGGAAGCAAATGGACTTTAAACTCTAGACAGCATGGGTTCACAGGAGGGAGGTCATGTCAGAATGACTAGGTCCACTTCTTTGACTGGCTGACAAAGGCAGTGGATAAAGGTCAGGCAGTGGACATATATTACCTTGACTTCAGCAAAGCCTTTGACTCAGCTCCACATGGACAGTAGGACAAGAAGATGAATGACTTGATGGTCCAGTGGCATGGCATGGTGAGCTGAGGCACTGGTTGCCACATTACCTACTACACTGGTGACTCAGGTTCAGGAACAGACACGGGTCACTTGGGAGCTGGTCAGGAGAGGGGAGGATTAAGCATCCCTAGGATAGCTCTCCTCTCTCAGGGAGGGGTTACATGCATCCTGCTATGTGGCTACCACCTGGAAGAATCTAGGTGACAGTGCAACAGGATGCAAGGGAAAGGAATCCCACCTGCAGGATGCTGGGGGCATCTCTAAAGAGGCAGTGCTCACACAATGTATCATTGCATGCAAGGTGGGCCTGATGGGAGAAAATGGAAGAAAAAAAACCTGACCAGGGCTGAATGATGGCGTGCCCCAAACCAGTGAATGTACACCTCTGGGTCCTGTGAGAAAGGATAATCTGAGCATGGCGCAAGTCTCAGAAAAGAGAGTAAAGGGGCTGAGGGACTGGTCTGGAAAAGGGCAGGCCAGGGCTGGTCTGGAAAGGGACAGGTCAGGGCTGGTCTGGAAAGGGGCAGGCCAGGTGACAATAGGAGATAAAATACTGATTTAAAAAAAATGAGTGACTGAGGGTGGGAATAGGATTAAATGATAGGTCAGGAACTGGCTAAGTGAGAGAACCTAGAGGGTTGGTCACAATGGGGAGCACTCAGCGTTCAGAGAGGTCACCATTGGAGTGCTGCATGGTTTGGCCTTGGTACTGCTCCACTTTAACATCTTCATTTGTGATATTGGGGAAACTATCCAGGGGAAGATCTGCCTCTTCACAAATAAAACCAAGTTAATGGTCGAGTGACAGATTGTGTAGAGCTTGTGCAACGTCAGTTTGTTGATTGTTTAGCTTAATTCTTTCCTCTGGATATCCACCCACAGTAAAGGTGCCAAGAGATGTTTCTCAGGGCTAGAAGAAGTAGGCAGCTATTTTTGTTGGGGATAAAGTTATGCCAGAGGTCATGCCTTTAAAATCAAAAGGAAAAAATTCTGTATGGAAAAAAATGAGGCATTTCTTCACACAGCCTGCTTTCATTTTCATACCACAGTATGTACTGTAACAAGCAACACCAATGGAGTCCAGTCGCCTGTTCTGGGGCTCTGAAAGCTCCTGCTTTGTTCTGTGTAACAGAGGGTGTTTTTTAGTTTAAGCCCTGTGACTGTGGGCTAGTCGTTTTCCTGGAGGCTGCTGCTGGAGGTGCCTCATGGGGAAAGTTGTTAGCCAGGCGGCTGTCCTGGAGTGGTTTGGTTGTAACTCTTGAGGGTTGTGTGCTTTTGACTTTTGCAGGGATCGCTACTGGAGAAGATCCCTGACTAGAGTGTTTTCGGCATGTGTTTTGTGCTGCAGAAACATTGAGTTGGGTGGGTCGCAGTCCTGTATAGGCAGAGCTCGCTATGGGAGGGACCCAAGCCCTGCATGGAGCGGCAGCGATGTGCAGCAGTTGTGTGTTCTGGACCCGCTACAGGAGGGGGTCCTGATCCCCAGACTATGTTTGTTTGAGCTCTGCTTTCTGTCTGATGTCTACTGAGCCTTATAGCTGCAGGTAACCAGCGTTAGAATAGATGCTTCAAAATAGTACTGCGTGCAATTAGTAATATGCTGTCTAGCTATCTCCCAGGCTGCTTGTGTTAATATAGTAGAATTAAGCAATTTTTTTCACAGTACCTGTACAGATGTTTGAGTTGAGTAAGACTGTTGGGAACAGTGAGAACATGACCAACCTATCTTGATGCACGAAGTGAACTAGAGATAATCTGATAAGGGCAGAGGGATGTCCTCGCCCACCTTTGATTTGATTGGATCGTGCATCAACCTATAGGATGGATGAGGAATACCTGCTGGTGTTGACTGCGGAGTGCTATAAAGGGTACAAAATATAATAAGCAACACCAGAGAAGAATGAGGGGTGGAAGGTAATGTATAAACATGAGGCAGGAATTGTGGAAGTAGCTAGGATTTAAGTAGGCAGAGAGGGAGGAGCCTGCCATCCACTCATCAAACCAAAAGTATAGTCATAGAAAGCTGCAGAACAGTAGACAGTTGGGGGGAGGTGTAAGAACTATGAGGAAGGATCTGCAAATACTTGAGAACTGGTCTTGGGTAGAATTGTTGAAATCCAATGCACTAAAGTCCATTGTAATGCTCATGGGGGTAAAAACAACAGAAACAGAATACAGGATGGGAGAGTAGCAGTGAAGGGAATGACTGAGGAGAGTGACTTGGAGTGATATGTTGCATAATTTGAAAGCATCACCACAGTGGATCAGGACAGTGGGAAGGGTGGGAAGAATTGTAGAATGCATAGGAAGGGGGACCAGCAGCAGGAAGAAAGGTGATTTTGCCCCTGTACTGATTCCTAGTGTGTCCTCACCTAGAGTAGTCCTGTGTGCAATTCTGGAGCCCTCACTTGAGGAAGAAGAGGGACAGGGTGGAGGTAGTACCGAGAAAGGTAACCGAAATGATTCAGGGGCAGCATCAAAGGGTTTGCATGGAGAAGATAGAGAACCTCAACATGTACAGTACACACTGGAAGCAAGACAGGGGAAGGGAACATGACTGAGGTGTACAAATACTGCCACTGAAAAAATAAAGAGAAGAGAAATGTTCATACTGAATGCGAGCACAAGACCCAGGGGAAACTTACTGAAGCTGGTGTGGGGGGGGGATTTAGGAGGACCATGAGGAAATTTCTTCATAGAAAATGTGGTGGATGTATGGAACAGACAATCAAGTGATATCTGTGCCAAATCAATTGAGGATTCAAAAATAGGCTGGACAAAAACATGGGACTGATAGGGACATCAGCAAAAGATAAGGGGAGAAAAGAGGAGTGAAGGGCCCCAATGGCCCTCACAAACAACAGTGCAAGAGGGATGTGAGAAAGTTTTACTTTATGGAGAGAGTGATTGAGCCCATGGAACAGCATACTGGCAAAGGTAAGCATGGTACCATTAATGGGTTCAGTTACGACTGGGACAGAGTAAAGGGCTCAACAGTTATGCATGAGAGTATCAGTAAGGCAGAGAGCAAGGGGGGGAAGGTGTGACAGGGTTGAATAGGGCCCTGCCCCATTTGTTAAGCAGAAAGAGTTTAAATGCAAGACTCTGTTCTAGCCTCTCCTTTTCTGTCTCTTCTCTGTCTGGTTGTGCAACCAAATTTTCTTGTGAGACCTAGGCACTGATCACTCCGACGGTCTCGTGATTCTCTGCCTCTGGCCATCTCTCTGCCTTTCCTTGCTATTTCTGTCTTTTCTTCTTTCCCTTTGCATATCTGCAGGTATAAAAATGTATGTGAATCTTTATGTGGAAATGTCGCTGATACTGGGATCCCTTTGTTTAAAACTGTATATAGTTATACTGTTGAAATGATTGTAAAAAGCTATTTGGAACACAAGGGGTTAACCTGAGATGCAGTTTTTAAGCCTTTTTCAGAGCTGTAAACAAGAGGTCAGTTCTGGGACACCATGTACTGTTTTCCTGCACCTGCAAGGAACAAAACTAACACATTCTGTAAACTTACAAGAACATTCTGTGAGAAGCAGGCTATCTTAATGAGGTCCCAGACAAAGACTTATAAAAAAAGCAGCAATGCTTTTGCTAGAGAGACAATGAGAGTGAGAGACTGAGAGACTGAAACTTGGAATTAAGAGGTACTCTCAGAAGGAGGACTTAGTTTTCTCTGTTTGTACTGCCTTTGTAAATAGTTATACTGAATAATTTTTATTTTTTATTTTGCTGTTATTGAGAAAAATAAAATGCTATTTGTGAATTTTGAAGCTGCTCTTGGTTTTCTTGTGTTTCCTGACCTGTGCCTTGATGACAGAAGGCAAGGTCAAAAGCCCCATCTAGGCAACAGGTCATGCAGTAGGGTAGGGTAGGGTAGGGTAGGGTAGGGTTGGGCAGGGTAAATCTAGGTAGACTGGACAGACCAATGGTCTTTTTCTGCCAACATCGTCTATGTTTCTATAATTCTATGTTTCTATGTAACACTAAGAAAGGCAAGGCATACTGGATGGGCCGCATGGCCTTTTTCTGCTGACTGCTTCAATGTTCTGTCTTTCAGTGTTTTAGGATGTGAGGACATGTCAGGTGGGAAAAGGATGGGGGTGTAAAGATGGCATTAACCATTGAGGAAACAAAGCGTGAGCAGTTAGGTTCTGTTTATATCAAGATTTGATGAGTAAAGTTCTTGAATCATCAAATATGCAGAACCATGCAGAAATCAAACATGGCTCAAACCAAATCAGTTTATAATGGATTTATTGGAGAGCCACTGAAAAGTTATTCATATTTCCAAATTTACATTGGCCATCCCTACAAGCTGGTACATTGCTATCTGTTGGCATAGCTGTATAGGAATAAAGCATGCAACTTATAAACTGATTCGAAGATATGAGCCATTTCCTTTAGGCATGTTACATTCAGATATCTATCAGAGAGTCCTGGCTTTGCGTCTGCAGTAAGACAGGGCTGGCAGTATAGCCTAGAGGTTAGAGGAACGAGGTGTGAACGAGCTTGATACATCCAGCAGACCAGACCTGAGTTTGATTCTCACAACCTCCACCTGCGTACTGTGTGACTCTGAGCAAGTCACTTAACTGCCCAGTGCTCCCAGGTCACCCCTGAAAACAGGCACTTGTGCCTAGTGGGCCTTACCTGGTTACCAAAGACTAAAACAAAAAACAGCAGCTGGATGTGTGCAGTTGGGGCCACACAAAACTGATGGCACTGACATCATCATGTTTGATGTCTGTGGACATCAGTGGGACCCCATCCCATAGTTTTAAAAGCCACCAAAAAATGAAAGGAGATGGCTTGGCATTCTCCAGTAATGATGAATTTTGATTTGCGGCACAATCAAGTCAGTCTCCAATCCTGGTAGTCAGGATATTCAAAAACATAGAAACATAGACAAGCATTTGTCAATGTCGAATATTTGCTTGCTGGTGTTAGCAGTAGAAATGCAGGAGTTAGACAGATGCTGAATAGGAATGGCAGTGAAGTACTGAACTTCACATGAACCCCACCTCCATTCTGTAGAGATGGACAAGATTTGGGGTAAGGTTTTGGGTCGACACCCATGACAGTCAAGCCATGTCACCTCACCCTATTCTTTTTTTTTTAAACTTTAATTCTTTATTCAATTTTCTTTTATATTACACGTACAACTTAAAACACAGGAAAACAATACACACAGGTTCAGGTGTTATAGTTGATTAGTTTGTTTTCACAAGTAAACCACTCAAGGGATAGGTCACACAAGACCGATGACACACATGCATCTGCGAACATACCCTTCCCTTCCCATCATATCTCCTTTACCTCTCCTCCCCCGATCACCTCCATCTATCGCTTATTACTGAAGAATAAACCCACCAAAATAAAAATTTAGGACAGATCCATGCGTTCACTTCCCTGACAATTCCTCCCTGCACTTTAAATTTAAACTTTAACATTCCTTTAATTTACATCATGAGCTCTGATTACCATTTCATAGGGCCCACATTTGTTCGAATTCCCTCAAACCCAGACTTATAACTAGATTCACCTCCCCCTTCCCACTCATTTTACCCGCCCCTCCATCCCTCCCCTTCCATCTGATCTTCCCCATTCTCTCTCATCTCTATTCTGTCCCCCCCAGGTTCATTGTCCTGGCTACCTCTTTTCCTAACATCAGTACCGACCCTCCCTCTCCTACTTTCTCTCCTACTTTAAATCACTTGCAGAGAAAAAAAAATTATTCTCGCCTTTTTTTTTTTTTACCATCAGGGAACAAATGTTGGATTATGTTTCATTATGTACAACACCCACTGCCTCCACCTAGTTTCAAATTGCTCTCTCTCTGGTGTCAAACCCATGCAGTGAGTTTCTCCATTCTATATATCTCATTCATAGATTCATATCATGAATATCACTCATAGAGATTCATATCTCATCATGCTTTGCCACTCCTTAACAGTTGGAATGTTCGCTGACAGCCAGTGCTTTGTGATAATCTTTTTGCAACCAGAATGGCTATTTGCATGATCTTCCCTGCCTTCACTTTCCTATGTCCATTAAAATGTCCATTAAAAAGGAATAACTCCCCTGTTATTATTATTGGGGAAGAAATTAGTTCTGACAGGGCATCCTGTAATTGCTCAAAAAAAGGCTTAAGCAGCGGACATGTCCAAAAAATATGCCCATGAGTGGCCGGAGTGGTGCCACATTTCCGCCAGCATGTTCCACCATGCTCAGTGGAATATTTCAGCTGCACTGCTGGGGTTATAAAAAAACCTAACCAAGACTTTCCAATTGAACTCTTTCCAAGTGGGAGACACGGTAGTAGTATATATTTGTCTGAGGTTCTGTTCCCACATATCCTGAGGTATCACCCTTCCCAAATCCGTCTCCCATTTCTGCTTTATATATAGTGTATTATGCTTCCTTAGACTCATTATGGCCTTATATATCTGGGATGTCATGTGTCCAAGGGGGGGCCCTACCCTCCAAAGCTTTTCTAATAAGGTTAACAATGGGGGCATTGTAGCCTTGTATCAACTTACTCTGCGGAAGCTTCCTAATAAAGGCCGCCACTTGCATATATCTGAATCTATCACGTGGAGATAAATTATACCTCCTGGACAATGTCTCAAAGTCAGCTAATATTCCATTCTCCAACAAATGCCAGAGAATGACAATACCGTGTCTCTCCCAGTTTTTGAATCCGTTGTCCAAAAGAGCAGGTTTGAACTGTGAATTCCTAGCCAATGAGAGGATTAATTCCCTGGCTGGGTTAAACTGTTTCGATGTAATGAATTCATCCCATACTCTCAGTATACTGATTGTATGGGGGTTGGCTGATAAGTTTGATGGATGTGGGCTGGGAAAGGAGAGAAGTATCTGATAGGGGTTTGTAATATCTTCTGCCTTAACCTCAATCTCCCTCCATTTCGCATAATACGTCTTGTGCAGCCATAAGAATACCACCCTCAGTTGTGCTGCCACCTGGTAGTTCTTAAAATCCGGTAGAGCCAGACCTCCCTCTCGGTTTGGGAGCTGCAGGGTAGCCAATTTGATCCGTGGGCGTTTACAGTTCCAAAGGAATCTGGAGATATTTTTATTTAATTGTATATAGAACTTTTCTGGGGGATTCACTGGCAGCGTCTGCGCTAAGTATAATATTCTGGGCGGCAGATTCACTCTAACTGCTTCTACCCAGTGAACCAGAGGGATCGGCAACTCTTTCCACCTATCCAGATCCTTATATATTGTGTCCATTAACGGAAGGTAATTATACTCAAATAATTTAGTGGGGTCTGGGGTTAGTGTGACCCCTAGATATTTTAGGGATTTTAACTCCCATTTGAAAGGGAATCACTTGGTTATTCTTTGTGAAGGGGTATAATTTACTTGAAGTACCTCTGTCTTATGCGTATTTAATTTATAACCTGACACACTGCTAAAGGATTCTAACAGCTCCCAAAGATGTGGTAGTGAAAATTCTGGGTTTTTCAAATAAACCAACAAATCGTCCGCGTACAACACGATTTTATGTGAATCCCCTTCTATTTCTAGCCCCTCTATTTTCCTATCCTACATAGATACATAGATACATAGATACATAGACAGTGTCGGCAGATAAGGGCCTATGGCCCACCCAGTCTGCCCATTTGAGCTTGTAAGTTCAGTTTGTTTTCCTAGAAGTCTGTTGCCCCTTACCCCTGACCTCCAGAATTCCTTTATGTCTATCCCATGCATTCTTAAATCCCGTGATTGTTTCAGCCCCACCACTTCCTCTGGCAGGTGTTCCACTTGTCCACCACCGCTCTGTGAAGAAATTCTTTCTCATGTTTCCTCTGAATCGCCCTCCTTCCAACTTCATCCCATGCCCTCTAGTCCTGGAACATCTTTTTGCTTAAAAATAGTGTTTTCCTGCACCCTGTTCCTCCCTGTAAGATACTTGTATGTCTCTATCATATCCCTCTCCCTCCTCTCCTCCAGGGAGTACATGTTCAGTTCCTTCAACCTGTCTTCATAGGACTTGTGGATGCAAACCATGCACCATCTTTGTTGCCCTCCTCTGAACCTTCTCTACCCTGTCTATGTCCTTACGTAGGTATGGTCTCCAGAACTGTACACTGTACTCCAGGTGGGGCCTCACTAGTGTCTTGTATAGTGGAATTATGACCTCCTTTTCTGCTGGTGATGCCCTTGCCTAAACATCCCAGCATCCTATTTGCTTTTACCTGCTGCCTTGTCACACTGCTTCCCTACCTTGAGGTCACAGATGATAACCAAGATCCCTTTCCTGCTTGTGCATGCTATATCCTCACCCCCAACTGATATATTGTGCCAGGGTTTTTGTGCCCCATATGCATTATCTTGCACTTCTTGCATTGAATTTCAACTGCCAAACCCTGACCATTCTTCAAGTTTCTGCAGGTCGCTTCTCATTCTGTCTACACCCTCTGGTGTGTCTACTCTGTTACAGAGCTTTGTGTCATCAGCGAACAGTGAAATTCTGCCTTCTAGGTCCTGCGTCATGTCACTGATGAAGATGTTGAATAGGACCGGTCCCAGCACTGATCCCTGTGGTACCCCACTGGTCACTCTTCCCTCTGTGGAGTGACAGCCATTTACCACCACCCTCTGTGTCCTGCCACCTAGCCAGTTACCTACCCACCACACTGACTGTCCTGCCCACACCCATTCCCAGTCTGTGTATTAGTCTTCTATGTGGCACAGTGTCAAAGGCCTTGCTGAAGTCCAGATAGGCCATGTCTACCGCCCTCCCCTGATCCACCTCCCTAGTCACCCAGTCAAAAAATTCAATGAGATTGGTCTGACATGACCTCCCCCTGGTGAAACCATGCTGCCTTGGGTCCTGTAGCCCATTGACAACCAGATGTTCTACCAATCTCTCCTTCAGTAGTGCTTCCATGATCTTCCCCACTACCGAGGTGAGGCTGACTGGTCTGTAGTTCCCTGCTTCCTCTTTGTTCCCACTTTTGTATAAGGGGACTACATCTGCTGTCCTCCAGTCTTTGGGTACCTCCCCTGTTTCCAGTGATCGGCTAAACAGGATAGCCAGAGGTTCAGCCACCACCTCTCTTAGTTCTTTTAGGACCCTAGGGTGCACCCATCTGGCCCATTGCTTTATCAACTCTTATTACTTCCAGTTCCTTCAGGACCCTTTCTGTGTAAAGGGACTTGTGTCCATTCTGCACCATTCTCTCCCCTTGTACTCCCTTCAGACCCATTACCATCCTCTTCCTCAGTAAAGGACTAGCAGAAATACCTGTTCAATATGTCAGCTTTACTGTTGTCATCCTCCACGGCCCCCATCCACCCCCTTCAGTCTCACTATCCCTCCTTTGTCTTTTCTTTTTCACTTATGTACCTGTAAAGGTTTTGTCCTCTACCCACTGATTTTGCAATGTGCTCTTCTGTCTGAGCTTTGGCTTCCCTTACTGACCTCCCTGCCTCCCTTTGCTTCTCCTGGTGCTTCTCCCTATCCCCTTCTGCCTGTGTCTTTTGTGTTGCCTGAGATGCAATCTTTTTGGCTTTCACTTGCTTTGCTACCTCTTTGGAAAACCATAATGGTCTCCTCTTCCTTTCCTCTTGCTAACCTGTTTAATGCATAATTCTGTTGTTCTTGTAATCCCCATTTTAAATACTGCCCACTGTTCCTCAACCCTGATTCCTGTCCCATTCTCTTAATGCCTCTTTTCAAGTATCTCCCATTTTCCCAAAGTCTGCCCCCTAAAATCCAGGATACGTGTTTTTGTGTGGTTTGGTTCTGCTCTTTCTGTGATTTCAAACCACAATGACTGGTGGTCACTGTTTCCCAGGTGCTCCCCCACTGTTACCCCCATCACACTGTCCCTGTTTGTGAGCACAAGGTCCAGTATTGCCTTCTGCCGAGTTGGTTCCAGTCTTATTGCTTGTGCCAGTGGTTCTAAATAGATTGCGAACAGCAACGGGCTGAGGGGGCAGCCCTGTCTTGTGCCTCTTAGCAGGTTGATTGGGTGGGTTACAGATCCATTTACCCGGATATAGGCCTTAGGTTGATTATACAACGCCTCAATAATTTTAATGAAAGACTCAGCAAAACCCATTGCCCTTAATGTCGCATACAAAAAAGGCCAAGCCACCCAGTTGAAGGCCTTCTCCATGTCCAGACTCATCAGGAGAAAAGGGGCCCCCGACCGGGCAGCATGGTGCATTACATGCAGGGTTCTTTTGATATTATCTTGGGTCTGTCTCATTGGAATAAACCCACATTGATCATGTTCAATTATTGAGCCCAACATACTTTCCAACCTCTGAGCATACATTTTTGAGAAAATCTTATAATCTATATTTAAGACCGATATTGGTCTATATGAAGTGCAGACCGTTTGGTCCTTTCCTGGCTTCGGGATGCTAGCTATCATCGCATATTGCTGGGGGGGGGGGCAGTCTCACCCTGCACTATACCTCTATACACTGTCAGAAGTACAGGCTGTAATGTCCTTCTGAACTGTTTGTAAAATTCTCCGGAATAACCATCTGGACCTGCACTTTTCCCATTTTTTAAATTGCTAATTGTAGTTTCCAGTTCCTCTTCTGTTATAGGGGCTGTTAATCTTGCTCTCACCTCACCCTATTCTGCTGACACCGACACGTGTTGAGCTGTGCCTTAGGGTGTTTGGCTTTACAGTCACCCCATTCCATAAGGACATACGTTGAAATGGGTGCAGCATAGGAGAATGGGGTGAAGTCTTGGGATGAACAGTCCAAGGTACACCTTGATGCCTGTCAGTGGCGGGGGGGGGGTGAGACGGCATGAGCAGTAGAGTTGGCTATCCAAAGGCACTCCCCGATGCCTGTCTGTCTGTACAGGGTAGGACGTTATGGTTAGAAACCGTAATGCCGAGGGCATTTGTTAGTATTTGCAGTACAAATTTTGAACATGGCCTTTTGTGACTCCACCTTATGAAAGCATTTGGGACCTCTTGTCATGAACAGTGGCAGTGTGATTTTGTCAATGTGTCCTGAAAACTGACTTCCAACAGTGACAGTGCCATTCTGAACCACATGTACGAAAACATAGATCGGGCAGGATGTGAAGAATGACAGCTGTACCATCCATAGGAAGGTATGAAGAGATGACAATGTTGACAATGTGTAGTGGGAATATTAAAAATGCTTGCACTTCCAAGCATACGTGGAAACCGTGCAACGCATGTGCATAACACAGTCATTTTATGGAGTTTCATCACCAGATTTTCAACATAGGCATTTAACAACCTGTGGTCATGAACAGTGTCACTGTGATTTTGTTACTGTGTACTGAACACTGACTTCCCACAGCAACCACGGAATTCTATGCCGGAACTGCAAAAACACATTTCAACCAGGATGTGAAAAATGACAGCTGTACTATTCATCAGGAGGTGTGGGAAAATGGCAATGTTGAAAATCTGGAGTGAAAATATTACAAATGTGCAAAGTTATAAGCGTCCGTGGAAACTGCGCAATGCACACTTGTAACACAGTCATTTTATGGACTTTCATCACCAAATGTTCAACATAGGCATTTTAGGACCTCTGCTAATGAACAGTGTCACTGTGATTTTTGTAATGTGTCCTAAACAGTGATTTCCCACAGCGACCGCACTATTCTGTGCCAGAAGTGCAAAAACAAATTTCGGCCAGGATGTGAAAAATGACAGCTGTACTGTTCATAAGGAGGCGTGGAAAAAATGGCAATGTAGAAAAAATGGCATGAAAATATTGCAAATGTGCAAAGTTAAGAGCGTACGTGGAAACTGCACAATGCACGCTTGTAACACAGTTAGTTTATGGAGTTTTGTCACCAAATTTTCAACATAACCATTTTAGGACCTCTGCTAATGAACAGTGTCAGTGTGATTTTCCTAATGTGTCCTGAACACAGATTTCCCACAACGGCCGCACTTGTCTGTGCCGGAAGTGCAAAAACACATTTGGGCCGGGATGTGAAAAATGACAGCTGTACTGTTCATAAGGAGGTGTGGGCAAATGGCAGTGTTGGCAATCTGGGTAAAATATTGCAAATGTGCGAAGGTACGAGCGTGTGTAGAAATTGCGCAACACACGTTCGTAACAGTCATTTTATGAACTTTTCTCACCAAATTTTCAACATAGACATTTTAGGACCTCTGCAAATGAACAGTGTCATTGTGATTTTCTTAATCTGTCCCAAACATTGATTTCGCACACCAACTGCGCCATTGTACGCTACATGCGCAGAAACACATTTTGGACGAGATGTGAAAAATGACAGCTGTACTGCTCATAAGTAGGTGTGATAAAATGGCAATGTTGAAAATCTGGAGTGCAAATGTTACGAATTCGGAACATCGAAAGGCATGAGAACTACGAACGCATCAGAAACAGTAATTTTTAGGAATTTTTTTACCAAATTTTCAACAATACCATTGTAAGACCTCTGCTCATGAACAGTGTCACTGTGATTTTCTTAATCTGTCCCAAACATTGATTTCTCACACCGACTGTGCCATTGTGCACTACATGCACAGAAACACATTTTGGGTGAGATGTGAAAAATGACAGCTGTACTGCTCATAAGTAGGTGTGATAAATGGCAATGTTGAAAATCTGGAGTGAAAATGTTACAAATTCGCGAACTTACGAATGTGCATAGGAACTGCACAACACACGCTCGTAAAACAGTAATTTTTAGGAATTTTTCCACCAAATTTGCAACATAGGCTTTTTGAGAGCCCACTTTATGAACACTGACACTGTCATTTCGCTAATCAGTCCTGAAAGGTGATTTTGTGCAATGACCGTGAAATCACCCTTCTGGCCCAATTAACGTCATGACAGTGACAGAATTCATGAGGAGGGGTCCCAAAAACCGCATGTTGAAAATTTGGTATCAAAATTCCAAAACATGCCTGAGATATGCAGCAAAGCTGAAAAAAAAACTGTTTATTCCATTATACAGCTTACCGGCATTTCCTCAGTTCGAGGTCGGCTTTGAACAGTGCAGACGTGTTCCCAGTCCACCAAGATCATCGCGACAGACTCTGGAGGTAAGTAAGGGGTGAGGGGGGGTGTGGGGAGACAGGGTGCACAGTGGGTGGGCACGGGTTGTGGGAGGAGGGTCTGGCAGACCATGAGGGACCGTTTTTTCTTTACAGGGGAAAAAAAATAAAAAGACAACGCGGGACAGTTTCCAATTTTACAGGGGCACTTGGCATGTTGGGGTGGGCTCCCAGCATGCCAAGGGATTCTTTTTGGGGGAGCTGTAGCCAACAGGGATTGGGCACCCCCATTGGCACACAAGAAAACGAGGGGGGGGGGACATCATGCCGATGGGGATTGGGCACCCTCGGCAGGCAACAAAACTGGGGGTTACGCCATGCCGACAGGGAGTGGCTCCCCATCGGCAGACAATGAAAGTGGTGGGGGGGTTACATCTTGCCGATGGGGAGTGGGCTCTGTTGGCTAAATAAATATTGCCACTGAAGCCGCCGGGGATTGGGGCCCCCGTTAGCCAACAAAGACCATTTGGAAGGGCACATGCTGCTGAGGGGGATTGGCCACCCCCTCGGCATGGGAGGCTGCCTAATACTGTTTGTGAATGTGGCAGCAAGCCACCTGCCACGTTCACAAACAGTATTAGGCTAGTTAACGTTCTGCCCTGCAATGACGGGTCACTCCCTCATTGCAGCACAATGACTGATTCTGCAATGACGAGGCGGCCCCTGATTGCTGCGGCGAAAATGCTACAACTTGGTGCACTTTTTGGAGACCAGTGTCATTGGCACACTGTGCCTCCATTGGTCCACCACTGCCAAGCCCCCAAATGCAGTGCCTCCCTTGGCTGTAACACTGCCGCGCCTCCACAGCCCGCTTCTGTCCTAAGCTGTCACATCATGTTTCTTGCACATGCGCGCAAGCAAACATAACAAAACACCTTCATACCATCACACATAGACTCCTGGGCACATTTGATTGCAGTTTCAAATTAATATTTTACTTCATCCACTTGTGGGGCATGTTAGTGTAATAAATCAAGATTTATTTTGAGTTTTACACTTTCAGTTCAGTATTGGTTCAGTGCATTTCCTCTGCACAAAGTGTCTCTGCTATGAAGAAGCTGGTAGCCTTGAGAGCAAGAAGACGTGAAACTGGCAAGGTCAAAATGTAAAATTAAAGTTCTTTTTTATTTAAGTCTAGGATTACAAGTACCTTTGAGCCAAGGCTCTTTTACAAAGGTTCCACGTCAGATTGGAGAACAATACAAACATAACAAAGTTTGAAATTAGCAATTCAGGCAGAATGAATACAGACATTTGAGGGAGGGATGTACAGGACAGAACAGGAATTTGAATAAACAATGCATATCATGGGATTCAACAGAATCACAAGCAGTGGAATAAGGGCAAAGGGGGGATGGAAACAAGGTAGGTGGGATTCAAGGTGAAAGTTATGAGATCGAGGGGAATAACAGAAACTGAGGAGCAGCCGAGGGCCCTGTCAGGTTTCGTGGAGTGATAAGCCAGAGAGGGAGGAGGGAAGGGGGTGAAGGGTGTGAGGGAGGGGAGAGGCAAGTGAAGCGAATTACGAGTAACAGTCACAGGAGCTGGTGGCAGAGAAGTGGAGGCGAAGGTAGATTTTGAACTGGCCAAGACACTGCAGTGAGGTGATGTCTTTGTTGATTCCATTAAACCAGTAGGGTGCCAGGTGAGCAAAGGACCTTTGTCCCTGAGAGGTGCGGCAACGGGGAATGTGCAGAATTTGTTTTTTAGAGGTCCTGGTGGGGTGGGGGATATGTGCAGCATGTAGGAGGGCTTGGACACCTGGGGGAGCAAGGCCTAACGTGATCTTCTTGACCATAAGGCAGGTGTGGTACTTAATACAGTTAGATAGTTGCAGCCAGCACATTTGGGCATAGAGAGCACATGTGTGGGTGAGACAGTGGGATCCTGTGATAAGACGGCAGGCTTTCTTAAGGGCCAAGGATAGGCCCTTAACAAAGCCTGTCATCTTATCCCAGGCTTCTAAATGGTCACAGGTGAGGAAAAGTGACCTGACGCTTTGCTCCACATGGAGCTTCAGAAGAGTGAATGCTTACACAGCATGCAGTCTTTTTAAAAGTTGATCTCCAGCAGCTGATCCCAATAACAAATAAACACATAAATAAATAAATAAATAAATGCAAAGGTTCACCACTTAGGTAGCTATTAGTCAACATGGGCCACAGATCTTTGCTAAGTGTCTCAGTGTTGCTGGAACCTTTGCCAACTGTCCTATAATACTAAACTACTAAAACTAACTAAAAAAAAACAAAGTAGTAATCAATTTGCAAATCTTTGAGTGCACCAAGAAAACACATAATACTGTCCTTAAATCTATTAGTAAGTAAGGACACTGTGTAAAAAAATAAAGATTCAAGGAGTACTTTCAATGGCACACATAATGAGTTTGAGCACCAGAGCTGAGAGTATGCTGTGTGTAACCCCTTTGCAAATGGGGGTTCCTGAAAGCTTTCTCGGAGCTCGTTTCCATGCTCCATGACTGGTTGGTGATCGGCATAAAGCCGTTTAAATGGGTAGCCAGTGAGAGCTTTTAAAAGCCTCTGTAAGCTGTCTCTTTAAGGGCTGCCTGTTGCAGTTGTAATTAACTGAAATGGGGGGGGGCATGTGGTTGTATGCCCGAGTCCCACCTGGGACGCTGAAAAATAGCTCCTTTTTTGCCATCGCTAGTGGTGCAGAGAGAGCTCTACTGAGGATGTGATTGTTGCTGGAAATAACGTGAAATAACAATAATAATGTAGTTGTTCTAACCTGCCTTCCTTTGCAGTAGAGACTGTTTCGATTGCCTCCTCCATTTTGGTCCAGAACTGCTGAATTGGACCAATCAGTGCCTTGGGACTTTACAGAGGTGACTGACCAATGGAAAAACTGTTTGTAATTTGGGAAAGGCATTATGGGCTATGGCGCTCTTTTCGCACCACTGAGAGCAGGAGAAGTTGACTGGCAGGTGCCACCAGCTAATAGGAGTGGGTAGCGCCCAAACTGAAGGAAGAGCCCCTTGCTGTCTTGGGGCAGTTGCGTAGTGCCTGAGGTGAAGGAAGGAGCTGTGTGCTTCTGCGCTTGCAGAGTGTTCGCACAGGAAGCGCGGGAAGGCCTAAGGGGCAGTTTTTGCCCTTTCGAGTGAGTCGGATTAAATCCGCCGGCATGCGGTCGGAGGAGGCTAGTGCCAGCCCAGCTACCTACCAGGTTCAACCTGAGAGGACTGGAGAGAATTGCTAAATCGCGCTTGGTCCACCCGTGATGTTGAAGCTGCCGTTTGCTGCCCGAGTTCTTCTGCAAGTTCGTGAAAGCCTGAAAGCAGCTGCCTGGTATGGTACCCCTTTGTTGTTTGCCATATAAACGTGTGAGGAGGCTGGTGAAATTCAGGCTCAGCCTTGCCAGTGTTGAAGGAATCGTTATTTGCTGGAGTTGTGAGTACTGAATCAGGGTAGCTCCCTGCCAAGTGTGCAAACAGTGGTTTCCAGTTGTATTATTATAATGCTGACTGCTTAATTAAACTTTCTCTCTGTTCTGACATGCTCAGGATTGTAATGGTTATCTGTGTTCAGGGCCCCAACCAGCTGCCACGTTTGGACTAGCCGTTAGGGCTTGGGTACTCAGGGACAGCGAATCTTAGGGTTAGGCCTGTGCACAGAGCCCTAGGTAGATAATTATAGTATAAGCCAATTAACTTGATTTTTCCCCTTTCCTTGTTATCTGCCCCATTAATAAATCAGATTATTGTGTTGCAACTACATCCTGGCTGGTTTGTGCATCCCTGGTGAACTGCTACATAGTGACTGTGATATAACTGTACCTTACTTTACAGGGGGTCCCTGGAGTGAGCTGAGAGATACTACCCGGGGGGTAAGTGTGCTGGTGAAAAGAATTGTTGGTACCCAGTGTGAGCCACTAGTGGGACAAAAGGGGGGTTGCAGTAACCCAGAGGGCTGTAACCAAGGCATTCTCAACCGTAATAACCCCAACCTCTGGGTGGAGGCACCTGTCAACAGATCTGGGCCCCTCACCCTATCTCAGTGGAGGCAGGCAGGGGTAGTAGCCCTAAGGGTAGCACCCCCTTGGGGTTACATATGTAAGAAGTAAAACCTGAAAGGGTGTGGAGTATTGGTGGATACCCACATGCCCAGTGGTTTTACAGCCCCTGTAGTGTGAGAATCTACTGATACCACACACCTCGAAGGGTCTTACTGAGCTTAGAAAGTGGGTGGGGTAAATGAAAAAAAAACCACTAAAAAATTAAAAAACTACAGTAAAATATTTCTTAGAACATTTAAATAGTCCCACCACAGGTGGTTTCTACCTGTCAGTCATTTGTCTTTCTACACATGCAGTAGAAAGTTTATTTGTTTACCATGGAGCATAAGAATTCAATATCCTGCATTATAAAATGAGTTTGAATAATCATGAAATCTGATTGCCGAGGGCAATCTTTATCCATGCTGTTAGCACAGCAGCACTGGATAAAGATCTGGCAGTCTCTTCAAAGTAAAATCAGTACTCACCACAGATCCCTGATTGCCATCACAAACATGGCTGCCACCTTACTCACTTAACACCTTCAACTAGGCCCTGAAATAAAACTGCCTTAAATAAAAATAAATAGTCAAATCTTATTTGCCGTCATATTCCTCTTCTTACAGTCACATACACACATTTAAAAATGAAGCACCACAGTACTTACAGTTTTATTTTCTGGTGTTTCTTTGCTGACCATGAAAAATAACCCCTCCTTATTCTTGCCTGCTTACCAGGGAAATCCATGCTGCTTAATTCACTACAGATACAACAGTAGTTCTGGTTCCATTTGAGGCTTTCTGTTGTGTGAATGAGGGGGAGAACATTATGCCAGTAGAACGGAGCAAATATTTGAACTCTTGCTTTCCATCCATAGTAAACATTCCACCTACTGAATGTAGGAAAGATAGAACAGAAACAAGGTGTGGAAAAGGGAAGAAATAGTATAAAGAAGGTGGAGGAAAAGTGAAGAAACAGGTAAATGGAGGTGAGGTTGGGAGAACAGAGGGTTTAAGGGCTAATTTAAAAATATATATTTAGCTGTGCATTATATTTGAAACTATGATGGCATGCCAAATGCTGGGATGTGCTTGCACTATTTTGTAGGGGTGGATGAATGTTTAAAAATAAATCATTGAAATGCTTAACATTATTTTATTTTTGTGTATTTTTTCAACCCCCCTCAAAAAATATTGCACCCATTTTATAATCACAATAAGACATATCAGGGTGTGCTTTGTGATCACAGGTGCCAGGTTATATGGGCCCATGGAACCTGGGTTCCAGCAATATTCTCTAACGTGGGCACAACCCTACCAATAATATCACTTATCACCACCCATGTTTGGCATATAAACAGCAGCAGATATGTATTTGTTCTGTGACCTGCTGCACCCCACCCCCCTCAATGCTTTGAAGGAACTCAGGCAGCGAGAACAGAAGCACTGGAAAGCTTGCATCCCTTTCCCCACATCTATTGGTGCCCTTTCTTGGCATGGAGGAGCGGCTGAGATGACAGTGCAGTGTGTGCCTGTATAAAAAGTGAGAGGGTGATCCGAGTTTGTGGCTTCAAAGATGGAAACGGAGTAACGAGCGAGGCAAGAGTGGTGGATTGGAGACTTCACCGAAGACCTCACTCAGCAGAGCAAAATCATGTGCGGCATGGCACTTTGATTTTGCAGCTAGCAGGCAGCCCAGTCAGTGTGTGACTGAGTGTTGGGGATGGGATGGTCATGCCTGGAATCAGAGAGACTCAGTCGGTCAGCAAGGGAGTAAGCCAGCCATCAAGAGAGGCCCAATAGGCCATGAGCACAGCAGTGATGGCAGTAGCAGCAGCAGCAGCACCAGCTCTCAATCCAAGCTTTCCCCAGGAACAGTAGAAGTGGCAGCGGCACCACAAAACCCCCTCCTTCACCTCCCATGCCTTGCTCTTTATGGATGTTAGCTGTTTCTAACGGGGTGTCCACCATCGAGGACAGGATCTCACAGATCATGGGCTACCGTAGATTTTACCTGAGATATTCCAGCCAGAAAAGTAAGTCTCAGACATTTTGTCTATTGTTCTTTCTTTCCTTGAATTGCAGCTTTGCTGTGCTGAGAAGGGGGCAAACCTTCCCATCGAACTCAAGGTGCGCATGCAGTGACGTGATTTATGTGGCATACAGCCACTGTCCATAGTCTTTTCATTTTAATATTAGGTGGGAATGCCCTGGGATGGTATGCATAAAGGGACCAGAAAAAATATAAATTGATCAATATTCATTAATGATGACATAGAGTCATGTCCCCAGATAAAGATATAAATGAATGAATATAATTATCTTCCATTTTAGTCTCCTCATTCTGCTGCCCCCCCTTCCCAAGATGTGGCAGCTGTTGCCGACAGGGAATAAGATGTCTCTGAGGACTATGGTGATGTGGACCCTATCATCATGGGAGCTTGGGTAATGCTTTATGAATTATCAGAAACTGAAGGCATGATTCTTAAAGCCCTAAGACTGACACAAGGTGCCTGCGTCAAACATGAATGACGCAAGTGGCACCTTTCATCAAAAGATGCAGCTTTCCCTATTCTGAAACACAGTCTGCATCAGAATAGGAAGCCACTACACTAAAGTGGCACTGTGCCACCCTTGCAACCTACTTTGGGGTGCACCGAGTCACAAAGGGATTTGCACCACAGAGGGGCTGCAACATCACCTTTTTGAGGATTCTACAAGCCCCGCCATGGCCGCAGAACAAGACACCACTTAGACCAGCCAGAAAGTGGTCTAAGTGGCTTGTGCTACATGGACAGAGTGGACATTGTGCTGCTAGGGCATAAGAGACAGGGGATGGCAGAGGATGAGTTGGGAGGGGAACTGTGACAAACTGTTACTGACCTGGCACCCAGCGGGGTGTGGGTACAGCATGATAACTCTTGTAAATACCAGCATGTCCACGGTACTGTACTACAATGTACAGTGACAAGTACCCTGCAAGTATGTACATTTCCAGCTCTAAATAAACACAATAAAGGTGAGACCATTGATACGTCAGCAGAATGCAGCATCATAGTGAACTGTAACACAGCAGACAGCACAACTGTACAGTGATACAGGCAGGTTTCACACGAAAAAGATCGGGCATCTCTGATAAAAGATTTCAGTAAATCCGAAACACATCAGGTGTGCACAAACTTTGTACTGTGGGTCTTTTTATTGTTTTAAATACATGTTTTAAGACTTATAAGAGCTGTGGAATCACTGTTCTTTCAGGCTGGTGAGTGCCCGATCTTTTTCTTGTGGAATTTAGGCAAAGTCTGATTGTGAGCACCACCCTCCCAGTGTGCACTTTTCTGTATACAGACAGGTTTACTGCCTTCTCTATGCCCCCTTTTATTTTTTACCCAAAGTTCTTCCACTCCTCCCAAGTTCCCACCCCAACCAGGGCATCCTTGAGGCATTCCCCCATCTTTTTAAAATCGGCCTTCCTGAAGTCCAGAACCCTTGTCTTTGTGTGGTTCAGCTCTGTCCCAGTGCTTATAGTGAACCACACAGCACAGTGATCACCGGTCCCCCGATGACCACCCACCGTGACCTCTGCAGCACTGTCCCCATTAGTTAGTCCAGTATCCCCCCCCCCCACATGAGTGGGCTCCCTAAATATTTACCTGAGGCATGCCCCCTGAAGGAAGTCCAGCATGTCCCTGCTCCTAGCTGAAGCTGCAGCTGGGATGCTCCAATCTACATTCGGCAGACTGAAGTCTCCCACCAACAACACCTCTCCCTTATTTGCCATCTTTTGGATGGTTTCCCCAAGCTCTCCCTGGATGAAGCCACTAAGTGGTGTAATTTCCTAGGATGATCCCGTAAGACTCACCCCCACATGAAACCGACCTGCTCAGCCCCCACTAGGCCATCCCAGACTTTCACCAGCCTATTGGCTAACACTTTTGCCAAAATCTTCATGTCAGTATTAATAAGAGAGATCATCTTGTAGTTACTCACACAAGTGGCATCTTTCCCTGATTTAAGAATGCAAGCTGTCCGGGGTAATAAAAGTGATTGATCCTGGATGCCCTTCGAAAGAATGAAATTAAAAAAATGAGTTAAGTGTGGGGTCAGCTCTGTACTACAACGTCTATAAAAATTAATGGGAATCCCATCAGGAGCAGGGCCTTGTCCAACGCCATAGTCTGAATGGCTTGTAAAACCTCCATTTCTCTAATAGGCTCTGCCAGGAGTTCTTATTGATTTCCCGTCAATTAGGAAGCTGAACCTGACCTAGATACTCGTCAATATGCTGATCCAAGTGTGCGTCCCTCATATCATCCTTATATAGCTCCCAATAAAATACTCTAACAATCTCTCTTGGTTGAATAATCAAATCAAGAGCATCCCCTTCTTGAACTCCTGACACAACCCTGTAAGCATCCTGCTGTCTAATCTTGAGGGCTAATAATTTCCTAGCCTTCTCAACTTCATCTGTATATATAGATACATAGACACTGTCAGCAGATAAGGGCCTATGGCCCACGCAGTTTGCCCATTTGAGCTTGTAAGTTCTCTACATTTCTCTAGAAGTCTGTTGCCCCTTACCCCTGACCTCCAGAATTCCTTTATGTCTATCCCATGCATTCTTCAATCCCGTGATTGTTTCAGACCCCACCACTTCCTCTGGAAGGGTGTTCCACTTGACCACCACCCTTTCTGTGAAGAAATTCTTCCTCATGTTTCCTCTGAATTGCCCTCCCTCCAACTTCATCCCATGCCCTCTAGTCCTGGAACATATTTTTCTCTGGAAACTAGTGTATTCCTGCACTCTGTTCCTCCCTGTAAGGTACTTGTATGTCTCTATCATATCCCTTCTCTCCCTCCTCTCCTCCAGGGAGTACATATTCAAATCCTTCAGCTTGTCCTCATAGGACTTGTGATGCAATCCCTATACCATCTTTGTTGCCCTCCTCTGAACCTTCTCTACCTTGTCTATGTCCTTACGTAGGTAAGGTCTCCAGAACTGTACACTGTACTCCAGGTGGGGCCTCACTAGTGTCTTGTATAGTAGAATTATGACCTCCCTTTTCCTGCTGGTGTTAACCCTTCCTATGCATCCCAGCATCCTATTTGCTTTATCTGCTGCCTTGTCGCACTGTTTCCCTAACTTGAGGTCATCAGAGATGATAACCACAAGGTCCCATTCCTTCTTATTGCATGCTGTATATTCACCCACAAACTGATATGTTGTTCCTGGGTTTTTGTGCCCCATATGCATTATCCTGCACTTCTTTACATTACATTTCAACTGCCAAACCTTTGACCATTCTTCAAGCTTCTGCAGGTCCCTCCACATTCTGTCTACACCCTCTGGCATGTCCACTCTGTTACAGAGCTTCATGTCATCAGCGAACAGGGAAATTCTGCCTTCTAGGTCCTGCGTAATGTCACTTATGAAGATGTTGAATAGGACCGGCCCCAGCACTCATCCTTGTGGCACCCCACTGGTCACACTTCCCTCTGTGAAGTGACAGCCATTTACCACCACCCTCTGTGTCCTGCAGCCCAGCCAATTACCCACCCACCGCTCTACTGCCTTGCCTACTCCCATATTCCCCAGCTTGTTTAATAGCTTTCTATGTGGCACAGTGTCATTGCTGAAGTCTAGATAGGCCACATCCACTGCCCTCCCCTGATCCACCTCCCTTGCCACCCAGTCGAAAAATTCAATGAGGTTGGTCTGGCATGACATCCCCCTGGTGAAACCATGGTGCCTTGGGTCCTGTAGTCCATTGGCAAACAGATGTTCCACCAATCTCTCCTTCAGTAGTGCTTCCATGATCTTCTCTACTACCGAGGTCAGGCTGACTGGTCTGTAGTTCCCCGCTTCCTCTTTACTCCTGCTTTTGTATAAGGGGACTACATCTTCTGTCTTCCAGTCTTTGGGTACCTCCCCTGTTTCCAGTGACTGGCAAAACAGGATTGCCAGAGGTTCAGCCACCACCTCTCTTAGTTCCTTTAGGACCCTGGGGTGCAACCCATCTGGCCCCACTGCTTTATCGACGCATTCCTTCCAGTTCCTTTAGGACCCTTTCCTGTGTTAAGGGACTTGTGTCCATTTCTGTGCCATTCCCACCCCTTGTACTTCCTTCAGACCCATTACCCTCCTCTTCCTCAGTAAAGACTGAGCAGAAATATCTATTCAGTATGTCAGCTTTACTGTTGTCATCCTCCACATGGCCCTGTCCTCCCACTTCAGTCTCATTATCCCTCCCTTTGTCCTTCTTTTTTCACTTATGTACCTGTAAAAGGTTTTGTCCTCTCTACCCACTGATTTTGCGATGCACTCTTCTGTCTGAGCTTTGGCTTCCCTTACTGACCTCTCTACCTCTCTTTGGTTCTCCTGGTACTTCTCCCTATCCCCTTCTGCTTGCATCTTTTTGTATTGCCAGAATGCGATCTTTTTGGCTTTCACTTTCTCCGCTACCTCCTTGGAAAATCATAATGGCCTCCTCTTCCTTTTCCCCTTTCTAACCTGCTTAATGCATCATTCTGTTGCTCTTGTAATCCCTGTTTTAAAATATTGCCCACTATTTCTCCACCCCTGATTCCCTCTCCATTCCCATTAGTGCCTCTTTCAAGCATGTCCCCATTTTCCCAAAGTCTGCCCTCCTAAAATCCAGGATATGTGTTTTTGTGTGGTTTGGTTCTGCTCCTTCTGTGATTTCAAACCACAGTGACTGGTGGTCACTGTTCCCCAGGTGCTCCCCCACTGTTACCCCTATCACACTGTGCCCATTTGTGAGAACGAGGACCAGTATTGCCTTCTGCTGAGTTGGTTTCATGACCAGTTGCTTAAGGAAGGTACCTTGAAGGGAGTTCAAGATAAATCTGTTCCTGGTTGATGCTGCTGCTGGGAGGCTCCAGTCCACATCTGGAATATTGAAGTCTCCAACCAGCACTGCCTTCCCCTTGTCTGCCATCCTTTGGATGGCTAGCATTTACTCCCTATCTGTCTCTTCCTCCTGGGCTGGTGGTCTGTAGACCACCCCTGTGCAGATGGCTGACCCCATTTTACTTTCCAGCTTAACCCACAGTATGTCACCCCCATTTTGTTCCTCCTTTATCTCTGTGGTCTTTATGCCATTTTTCACATAAAGTGCCACTCCTCCTCCCTCCCTTCCTGACTGCCCTGTCTCTTCTGAATATGTTGTAGCCAGGTATGACCATCTCCCAGTTGTGGTTATCATTACACCAGGTCTCTGTGATGGCCACAATGTCCAGGTCCGACTGTACCATGGCAACCTCCAGATCCTCCATCTTGTTGCTAAAGCTCCTGGCATTGGTAGACATGGCTTTCCATGATGTGAACTCCCTGGACTGTTTAGCTGTTCTACTCCTGCCCCCTCCCTTGTTGTCCTTTATCCCTGGTTCTCCCTGCTGTTTGGCCTTCTGCTGAATTTCACCCCCTTTCTGCCTATCCACCCCTTGGGTGCCTATCTCCTTCTTTTGCATACTGCTTTGTAGAAATATCCCCTCCTTCTGTTCACTGGTTCCACTGCTTGCTATGGGGAGTGGGCAATTAAGTACCCTCCTTGCTGGCCTTCCACCCCCCTTGGCAAGTTTAAATGCTTGTCCATGTAGCATTTAAACTTATCATTGAGTGCTTGGATTCCCCTCCAGGATGGATGCATGCTGTCAGGCTTGAACAAGCCCCCATCCTTCCAGGTGGGTCCCCAGTCACCAATGAATCCAAACCCTTACTTGCAGCACCAGTTCTTCAACCATGTGTTAAAGTTCCTGGTGCGTGCACCCCTATGCTCTCCCATGACTCTCACAGGTAGTACTTCTGAGAAGGTGACAGATGTAGCTACTTGCTTGAGACCCCTCCCCAATTTCCTAAACTCTTCCTGAACTTCCTTAGGCTCCCTGTTTCCCAGGTCATTAGTACCTAGGTGGATAATGACATCCAGCTCACCCTCACATCTTGCCTTCCCAGCGATCTCCAGGATCTTCCTCCCATCTGTCCACACCGTGGCACCTGGTAGGCACCTCATCTTCATGTCCTCCCCATTGTGTGTTCCTAGCTGGATCCCTCTTATGATAGAGTCTCTGACCAGGATTTGATTCCTCCTCCTCTGGGGTCCACTGCTCTCCCCACTGAGGTCACCTCCTCAGCTGACCTCCACATCCTTTCCTTCCACTTCTCTGGGTACCTCTGTTTGGTTATTCCCATTTGCCAGTGCAACATATGAGTTCTGGTGTGGAATAGGATTTGGGATGTGCCTCTGCCTGGCCACCCACAAGACGACCAACCTATACACTGTACCAGTGTTTTCCACTAAAATATATATTCCTAATACAAGCCCGTAATTTATCTTCAATCACCCTGTCTCTCAACAACTGGGAATTAAATCACCAAATTTATATCAGGGGCCCCCATCTCCCAAACGTAAAATGTAAGCATACGGGAGAAATGGTCTGACATAACTTGGGTTCAGTTTTGCATTGTGATACACCCAGGAAAATTTACCAATGGATAAGGGAAAAATCAGTATGAAAAAAAGGGTTATGGGGCTTAGAATAAAAGGTAGAACAATAGTCTTGGGGATGTAGCAGATACCATGGGTCTATCGGACCCACGATATCCAAAATGTCTTGAAGATCCCTCTGTCCAAGGGTGAGCCCTTGCCTAATAAGCCTTGCACAGTCAGTATCAGTTTGGTACACAATGTTCCAGTCCCTCCCCTGCACAATAGGCCTATTAACAAAAGGGGATAAGTCCCTGGCCAGCCCAGTAAAAAACCTTGGGGAATCCATGTTAGGCCCATAAATGGACCCTACCAAGACTTCATGCTGTTCCAGCCTTTCCTTGCAATAGAACAAACTGTCCCTCTGTATCACCAATATGCTTAATAAGGTGGAAGGCCACAGACTTAGCAATTACAATGGCCACTTCCTGCTTTTTGGAACTATGCCCCATGCCATATACTTGCCCTACCTGCTCCCACTAAAAGCAAAGAAGATCCTCAGATTTAACATGTGTCTCCTACAGAAAGGCAATGGAAACATGTAACTTCTTAGGTGTCAGAGTACCACATGACTTTTTTCCTTTGATTGCACCCCTTTAATGCTCCAAGAAGCAAACACATAAATGCTACCCATTTAATCCAATAACATAATGAAGCAATGAGTGACAATCCCCGTCCCAAAAGAATACAGCTGACACTAAATGACAAGAATCCAGACCAACCCATCCCCCTCCCACTGGCCCATAACAGAAAATACAGAAGAAGAACAAACACAGTAAACAGCAAATAATGAACAGTAAACATCAAATAACAAATTAGAAACAGCCCACACCATACTCATGATCAACCCCCTCCCCCTGGCCCACAAGAAAAACTATAGAAGAAGAACAAACACAGTAAACAGCAAATAATGAACTGGAACCAGTCCACACAACACTTCCCTGGTCCCAGAGACTGCACACCCACACTGCTGTTCCATGATGGTCCCAGATAGCAGTGTTGAGTCCAGCATCCCACCCTCCCATTAGCATATAAAAACATTCAAAAAATGTAAAACATAATCTGCAATCCCAGTACATGCATCTGGTTACACCAGGTGCCCCCATTCCTGCACTAAATTTATGGGGGGAGGATACTGAATTGGGAGACCCCTCATCCACATAACTCAACAAGACCCCCCCTGACCAAAACAGGACCCTGGCATGAGCATATACCAACTGTGGGGAACTCCTTCCCAACAGCCACACAATAATGGCAAAACAGGCAGGGAAAGGCAACAGACCACAACCAGAAACCAGGAAACATAGAAGCTACAGGGAACCCTGCAGGGACCTTCTGGCTTGTGTGTTACTTCTCCAGCCAAGATTATCAAACCACCAGTCCAGAGGGAGAGCCACCTCTTCAGAACCCGTAAATGTTTAGTGACTGTGTAATGAAAATGAGAGATGCTGAAAAGGAGGAGTCCTACTACTGGAGATATCCCACTCAGTAAATGGCAGCCCTATGGACCTTATCTCAGATATTTCAAAAGAGAGGAGGAGTGCCGACCTCCATATTAAAGGGAGGCCACCAAAAACTCAGGCAAAAAGTAACTTACCACCATAATACGACTATCGAGCTGCCACCTCTCTTGGACTGTATTGATGCCTATTTCATAACTAATCCACCTCAACAAGGTGTTCTTGGTCACAGTCGCAACAAAACATGTTAAGAAAAGAAAAAGAGTGAAGAGATCGGAGGGCGGGTCTTCAGGCGAGCAAACTCAAAAAAGGTAAAAAGGACCAGGCAGTAAAGTGGACCCCCAACCCCCATTACCCAGTGTCCCGACCATAACAAGGAAACTGCTCACACAGCACCTGAGACTCTTACCTCAATAAAATGGCATAACGGATAGAACCTCAGGCTACACCCTCCCCACAGGAACTCAAACAAGTAATCCCTCAATTAGACTTAAACAAGTCCAGGAGTAACTTTGGCAAATCCTGTCATGCTTGGTCTGCAGACTGGAAGGTATGCTGACTATCAGGCAGAGAAACCACTGACTTGACTGGTTACTGAATTCGGTAGCGAATGTGAGCCGCAAGCAGTTTAGATTTAAGGTCTCTGTATGTGGCCTGTTGTTCTCTGGCTCATGGGGGGAGATCTTGAAATCCTGAAACCAAAAAAGCTGCTTGCCCTCCCACATTATCTCTTTAGTCTCCTGCACCTTCCTTAGGACATGCATTTTGTCCAAAACATTGAACATGCTGAAGATTATCGGATAGGGCTTCTCATCCAATGCTGGCATTGGACAGTGTGCTCTGTGGGCCCATTCAGTAATGTATTCCAGACCATTCAGGGAGGGCCCTGCTACTTTATTACAGAGCTTTTGAACAACTTTAGTTGTATCTGCTCTTTCTGCATGACCTTGGCAGGCACACTATAACAATATTATTTCATCAACTTTGGCTTTCCAAATCCAGTAGACACTCCTCCAGCCTGCTGACTGTGTGCCGAAAATAAATAATCTCAGGTTCAGCATGAGAACACCAGTCTTCTAGTAAACCGATTCTTACTTCTGCATCCCTGAGCTGTCTTGTCAGGTCTTCTACAGCCAGATGGATAGCCTTTCTGTCCCCGAGCAGGTCTTGTAATGTTTCTTTTAAAGGGCTGAGTTCTTGTAAGAATCTCTCTACCATAAGCACAGACATGCTAGGGTCATCATTGATTGAGTCACCTGCCTCGAGTGTCTCCACTCCCATTTTGATGCACTTAAGCCCCTCAGCTCATTTGGGAGGAGAGGGAAGTAAATACAGTCATTTTTCCATATCTTCCTCCATCATAAAAAAAACAATCTTATGGCTCAGTCAGGGTCCAGGAAGGCAAAAACAAACTGGAAATCAAAAAAGTACCTCAGAGGGTTAAAGGATTGCAGTTATTTTTAAGATTTATGCCTTATGAGGGTTGGAGCTGTGATGGGTCACTGCTTCTAGCCTTGATTCATCACATGACTCCAGGCAGGTGCTTTACATACTATGTGGAATCTGAGAGGATGGTAGTGATCCACAGTATAGTGGCTCCCAAGGGGCATTGCTATCAGGTGGGAGTGTTAAAGGTGACTTGCAATTGCCTAACCCCCTCCTTTTATTCCAGCTTCCAGGCATGTGTTCCACTGTTAATGTGTTACATTTTACTCCTGTGTGCACCCAGTTTGTATAACCTGATTGAAGTGTTTATTGAGGAAGGTAACAACTGTCTTAGTGCTCCCCAGGTGTGGTCCAGTCCAGTGTAGGGAGGTGAATAGGTACTCCATCCCAAGGGGTTACACTGCACACAACATCTGGCACATTTATTCTCTCTAGGAGGAAGTACCATGTTGTTTATTATTTGTTCTGGGACAAACACCTCCACTACAGGAAGAAAGAATGAACCCAACCCCCTCAACTAGGTGGGCCCTGTACAGACACTAGGCAGGGGTGTGAACCTGGACACAGCATCTCGGAGGCAGGGTTGTGAGCTTGGACACAGCACCCCATGAGTCACACTACAGCAGCTGTGGTCATTGCTGTGGTAGCAGTAGCATATCAGTCATTGCCAGTATTTATTGTAGCTATTCCCTGTGTTTACAATACCTTGACTTTACAGCATCGCTAAACGATTTCTGAATTTTCCTCTCTGCACTGCTGCACACTAGAACTCCAGTTAAATTCCAGTTTGGGCAGATAAAATTACAGTAAGTGTCCAGTTTGGCTAACTGAAAAACATGCAAAAGCAATGTTAAAAAGTGCCCAAAAGTAATGTAAAAAAATGAAATAAATAAAAATATGTATAATGGCTACCTGGAATTATGTTTCCGCCAGTTAGATTTTCAAATGATGAGGAAGTGGCTACCTGAAAATAATCTTTTAACATAAAGTAAATTAATGGAGAGTATAGAGCACCCTCATTTGGGGTCTCCTCCCCTCACCACACTTTGCTCTTGTAGTCAGGAAAATCTTCCCCCACAGTCAATGTCAGTGTCACTCCTTGGTCAGCAGGTGATTGACTGATTGATGCTTTGTTGACCAGGAAAGGAGGGCTAGACAGTTCTGCCTATTTTCAGCCTCATCGGAGGGGGACACATGGAAACCAACTGAAATTGAAACAGATTAAACTATTGGTGATATTTTTAGTGAATGTGGGGAATTTGACCAGGACACAGGGGAAATTCCCCTACTCTTTTTGAGAAGTGCCAAGGGATCTTTAATGTCCACCTGAACAACCACAAGAACAGGCAGAAGGGATCTAGATTTAACATCCCATCTGAAAGACGGCACCTCAAGAGTACAGCATCCCCCTCATGCTGTACTACAGTGTCAGTACTGGGTTTCACCCCAAGTTCCTGGTGTGGGGCTAGTACCCACAACCTGCCAATTTTCCAGCCTCAGAGGTGAGTGTACACCCTGCGGAGCCACTGATACTGCAGTAGATGGTGAGGATGCGTGTGTGGGGGAAGGGGTGGCACTCACATACTGGTGTTCTCCTGAACACAGAGGTTGAACCTGTCACTTTAAAAACATGTTCAGCCTTCACTGGCTAGAACTGGGAATCTGCCACTAGGCCAGCTGTTTGCTTCATTTCTGCCCAGCTGGCTCCTGTAAACCAAGCCTGGTCTTTTTCTCAAACTCAGAGTGTAGCTGCTTTTAAAATAATAAGGTAAGCTGTGCCAGTTGCACTTCTTGATTTCAAATTCTAATCGCTGTTGCTGCTACACTTTTTCAGTTAAGGGGTACTGAATATTAGTATGATTAGAAAGAAACCAAATTGTACAGAAAAATTCAAGACACTCTAAGTCTGCAGTGAGGGTTAGACTTGGGATAATGAAAATCAAAGTCTTGTGCAGTGCAGTGTGCATGTTTTCAAGGTTTTCTAAAGGTAACACAATGCCCTCCCGTCTTTGTTTGGCATTATCTTTTAAAAGAAACATCAATATTTCATTTCATTTATTAGTTACCCAGGTAAAGAAGCACTGGGCCACATGGCCATTTTACAGGCTGGACCCGAAACAGTAAAAAGATAATATGACAAAAACAATACAATATACTTACATGGTGTCAACCTCCCTTTCAGGCCAAGGCCTACACCACAGTCTGGCCACCCATCATGTTGTTTTTGTAAGCATCCTCTGGGAGCTTACTAGTTAATTTGTGCAGTTGGGCAGAAAGAACAATGGTGCTGATAGGTCTGGGATGTTGGGTCTGCTTGCTGCCAGCAGGGGGCCCAGTCCCTAGGGAGTATAAAAAGAGGGTTTTAGTACCAGAGGAGGGATTGCTAGCAGAGGGAAGCAAGAGGAGAGGAGTCAGGGTTCAGCCTGCAAGTTCAGCAAGAGGGCAGCGGCGGGGTTCGGGTGGTCCACTTGCCATCCCGGCCCTCTTCCCTCAAAGACCCATGTATGAAGATGCAGCGGTTTGGGCTGGAAGTATGTGTAGAAGCAGTGGAGCACCACTTGGGTCCTGTCAGTGCTTTGGGGAGCTGGAGCCCATGAGAAGCTGAAGATTAGAGGCCCGCCTTGTTATCTGTGGCTCCATGGTAAGGTAAGCACCGATGGCGGCCCTGTTTTCTGAGTAATCTCACCCATGGGCTAGTGCACCCTGTAGAGCCAGTGACATTTCTGTGGGCAGGCCAGCTCTGGCAGATGGGGCCTGGGGTGCAGTTCAGAGGTGGCAGCCTGGACTGTTGAGGGTGTAGTGGTGGAAGTCTACTCCTTTTCCCCTGGCCAGTGGCCGCTACAACATGTGGGCTTTCAGGGGGTGCAGCTTGTGGAGGCAGGAAAGAATCCATGTGGGGAGTGATTGGTTGGGACCCCAGTGGGGTGGCAGGCCATCCGGGTGCTCCATGTGGCACATCAAGAAGACCCCTGGGTGAAGGCAGTCCAGAAATTGAAATTGCTGCATGAGTGAACAGTGTCTGGAGTTACAGGACAAGCCAGGGGTATGCAAAACTGCCTGGACGAACCCAGCTGCAGACACGTGGCATCAGAGATTGGGTATCCGGAAGGTCTTTGGTGGTTTTTGTTCTGGCTAAAAGTAACATCGTTTGGAAGTTTAACACCTCTCAATAAGGAAATTACCTCCCTGTGGTTTAAAATCAGCCTCCTGTGTTTTAAAGTAACCCCATGTGCAGAAGGTTTAAAGCAAGACAAAGTAAGGAATGGGTTGGGACAGTAGAAATGTCTTATGCTGTCACAACTGCTACCTCAGTTTTGAGTATTAGTGAGACTAAGAGAAGGAAAAGTAAGCAAGTGCCTGGTTGAAGACAGAGTAAAGTGAAGGAATTAGAAATGAGAGTGCTGCTGAGTTTAAAATGTTCTTAAGTGAGGCCTGTTTCGGACAACGTCTAATGCTGCTGTCAGAAATGTAGTCTTTCCAGGCTCAAGGGAATGTCTGCAAGCAATAAATCAGTCTGTTGGAAAAAGAGATTGAGCTGGCTCGCCAGCGCAGCGGTAGCACTACCGCTCGCAACGTTGGCATCCCGGGTTCGGTAGCAGCCCGGATCGCTAGAGGGCTGTCTGGGGGAGAAAAGGAATGAGCACCCGATGGGCTGCTCTCCTTCTCTGGAAGGGGTGGGCTGCAGTCCTCACTGCTATACCACCACCTGGGTGACCACAGGTGGAGGTGTAGCAGAGGACACAGAGTACTAGGGAGGGGCGGGCATTGGCTGAGGACCTGAGTGAAGGCATGTCTCTGTGTGCCTGTGTCTCACTGGCCCACCCCTAGTGCCAGTATCCACAGAGGGAGGGAACCAGAAAACCAGGAAATACCCCATGTCCAGGCCAGGAGATGGTCTCCCACATCGGCCACCGTGGGATCCAAGGGTGCAGCTCCAGGTGCACGTTCCCCTGAAGATTTTGGAGGGAAAGGGGACTCCTCCACCCCACCTGGGGTGTCATCTTGGGATACCTGGAATTACTGAAGCAGGCACTAATTAGAAGCAAGCTCCTCCGGTCCCGGCGTCGCAGCCTGCATGGCATTGGGACCCCGAGAAAGTGGCTTGGATGCATGACCTAAGGTGGTGTAAATAAAAAAAAAGAAAAAGAGATTGTTGCAAAAGTGAATGTCAGGTTTATACCTGTGAAGTGCCCCCACCATACTTGTTACCCCCAAGCTCCATGGAGTGGTTCATCAAGTTTCTTGTTTTACATTAAATCACTTTTGCACTTTTGATTTCAGAGTAGAGACTGAATTTAATTTATTTAAACGATGAATGTTGTGCCTGTTAATGAACACTGCCCCCTGCAGTTAGCCCATCGAAGCAAATAAATATACCTGCTCCTCAATCTGTGACGGCATCTCGCAGCAACAGTAGAACCAGCTAATGAGCATATTTCTATTTTCTGGACTCTGTTTTCATGGTTGTACAGTACCCCACCCCCTTAGTTACCACCTGGATATCCCTAGACATCAGGAGTGGGGGGCTTACAACATGGGGCCTCATCTGGGATGTGAGAATATGTTGGGGAGCATGTTTGTGCCTGGACTGACATTTGGGAGTTGCAGGGGGAACTGCTAAATCAACTGGCAGGTGCACAGAGTCCAAATTGCCAGAGTAGTGCCATTTTTCTGGGCTGCCGTCTCCCTCCATGGAGTGGTTGCACATGGACATGCAGGTGACTGAAACCATTGATAAGCAAATGCTCTGCTTTGATTGGCTAACTGTGAGTGGGATACTGGTGTATGAGATTTTCCAGCAAGAGGCAGGTGCCATTTTGAGAAGGGTTCTTGGAGGAGTGTTTGGAGTATATGTTTTAGCCACAAAAGATCTGCACCATGCAAGGGGTGCCAAAAGAGCATAGGGTGACCATCCCAGTGTCCCTGCTATCCTGGACTTGAGATATGATAGAGAAAAGTTCCACCATGGACTGCTGTGTGGTGGTCCATATCATCAAAGAGTGACTAGTTAAGTTGCCAGTGTGTATTGGATGTTCCAACTGAGCGGTGACTTACTCGAGTGAATACCTTCTGCCCTATGTGGAGAGCTGGGGCTGGTGTGGTGCCCCTACTCATGTTGACAGCTTAGAGACATTATATAATGCAGAGGCCTGGGGGGAGATGAGGAGAGTTCTGGGGGAAACTGTTGGTAACCCAGTGGGGGAAGGCACTAGATGTCTGCCCAGCCTTTCCTCACAAGCTGATTCCACCACTACCAGTGGCAGCGGGAGAGGTCTTGGAGGGGGGCAGCTAATGGTAAGTCCAGGGTAAGTTCACCCTGGCAGACCATCCTCAGCAGTGGAGTCAAAGGTGATGGATCTGGAGGCATCTGCGAGTACTACTCCAACCCAGGACCCCCTTATGTGGAGGTGGCTGATGGATTAAAGGTGTGTACTTCTCGTTCAGAAGAGGGAGCCATGGCCTTCACCCAGGAATGTAGCACCAAGTTGATGGAGTTTATGGACTACTTATCACAGGTGATATCCCCAAGTCATACCATATCTCACCCGACAGCTTGTCACTGGCCCCAATTCACCTGTCTGAACTGTGTAAGATTCATCGGAGAAGAATGGAGGCCTTAAGTTCTTTGGACCCAAGGGTGGCCCGCTATACCTCTGAGAGTTGGCTGCAGAAAGGTACAGCTGCCAAAGCCAACTTGTCCGGCCTGATCAAGTGGTCTAGTACAGAAAGCTGGTTAAGGGAGCACATTCAGAAGGAGTACCCTGGTGCCAAGTACCCCTATCTGTCAGAGAAGATCTGGAACATTATCGAGGAGAATCGGGAGGCTTGGCTGTTTCAGGAGCCTTTGGACTGCATTATGGCATATATGGATTTTAGCTTGGATATCCCATTGGCGATGTGCCATTGAGCCATCCAGCAAGCAAAGAGGATGTATGATTTTTCGATTTGGACTGGAGTCACTCTCTTTAAGACTTTTGCCGTGGTGCAAGTAGAAGATGCCCAATGGGTCAAGTACTACATCATTTCCAAAGACTCTCCTGGTGAGGAGATCACCAAGCTGGACCCTAAATTTTACTAGCCCAAGGTGATTCCCAGAGTAACAATATGCCCTAGACTGAAATCCCCTCTGCCACAAGCTGGCCTGGGTTCCCTAGGGCAAGCATGATGAGACGGACTCCCACCATTGGATACTGGGTGACATCAACACCTTTTGTTATTGTTTTATGGTTTAAAATTTTATTTATTTATTTTTTGTTGATGGAGTAAGTGCACTAGACAAATCCTGCCTATTTTTAGGCACAACCCGGGGGAGGGAGAATACAGATGAATGCCAACTGACCTTGAACCCGATTAAGCTGTTGGTGGTATTTTTAGTGAATGAGGGAAATTTGGCCAGGACACCGGGGAAATTCCCCTACTCTCCATTGGGGGCTTCCGGGCCATCTAGGAGAGATGGACACTTCTCCGGGAGTGGCAGAGAGGAAGGACATCTCTGGGACAGGAGCTCTGGCCTCTGCTCCTGTCCTGTCTACTCAGGAGGCCTTAGAGGTGGAATCAGCGCTTGCAGTTTTTTCTCCTGGTCATGATTTGATAGCATCAGATGGAACTACGCCTGCTATGGTAAGCCTACCTGGGTTTGTCACTAGTATGCCTCTGGAAGAGCTCCCGGCTGAGTCTTCCTGTCCACGTCGGCAGGAGCTTTTGCGGTGCCGTCAGGAGTTGCTAGCGAGGAGTGCCGTTGTTGAGGCGGAACTCAAAGCACTGCGGGAGGTTCCTCAGGGGGCCCAGACTATTTTGGACCGGAAAGGTTTGGTTTTCAGGACGGACATCGAACAGCGAGTGGATGTGTTGACTTCCACTGAGGATTCATTGGGTTCTTATTTAGCTGATGCTTCGGTAGATGTCCCAGCTGGAGGCTCACCATTACAGGTCATTTCGGAGGTTCCTGTTTCTTTGGGCTCTCACTCTAAGAAAACTAGGCTGGGAATGACGAGGTTGGTGTCACATTCTCATGTTGCTTACTCTCTTCAACTGATTGATACTGAGCAGGTGTCTTCCTTTCTGGATCACAAACGCTTCAGGAAATGGGATGATTTAGCCCCTGAACCCCCTAACACACATACTGAACCTTGGTCGCCTGACAAAGCTTTATCTGAAGCTGGATGGATTGCAGGGACGCCGGGTCAATGGACACCGGATCCCACAGACCCCTCCTTTTTGAAAATGTGTTCCTCTTCTGTTACTGTGGCCACCAACGACGATTCATCATTGAGCTCCACCAAACCCTGGGGTACTTCTACTGTTATATTACCTCATAATTCTGTCCCTACTGTTGATATTTCTGCCTCACCAGTTGTTCAGGATAAAGGTGCACCTACTACTGTTGAGAAGGGGTTTAGCTCGGTTCCTGGGGAGGATGCTCTGGGAATGCCCCATAAAACTTCTTTATTTAGGCTAGCTGATTTGTTTAAGCCGACTGGGGAGCCTGCTCCTCGGAGAAACGCAGTACTCTTGCTATACAAGGGGGGCTTAGAACAACCACCAGATAGGTTATTTGTGGCTCGGACTTTACTAAAACAATCTATGAAATATTTTTCATCCGAAATTTTTGCTTTGATTTCATTAGGGAATGGGAACTACGAAATCAGCTTCAAACAGGTCTCCAATCTTGATAGATTTTGGGCACAATATGAGAGCCTTAAGTCTGACCCGTTATGGGTCCCGTTTCAGGCTATTCCACTCACTAAACCCTTAATTAAGACCATAACTATTCTCTTTAAGAATGAAGGTGTCAATATTGAAGACATCCTTTTTTGGTTACGAAAACAATGTGATATTTTGGGAAGGCCTACTCCTACGCTTGATAGTGAAAAAATCTGGGATGGCAGTTTGAGGGTTAAAGTGAAGCTTTTTTCCACTAATTCTGGTCCTGTCCACCTCCCTAGTGTTTTTTTTCTTGGGAAAGATCGGGGGTCAATCTTTTATGCTAGGCAACCTAGATCGTGTTTCAAATGTGGGTCTCGGCTACATTTGAGTTCTGCCTGTGACACCTCTAAATGTACCCATTGTTTGGAATATGGGCATTTGGCCACAGCTTGTCTGAACCTTTTTAGATGCAACCTATGTGAACAGACTGGTCATGCATACGGGCGGTGTCCTTGGGCCTCGCACAATAGATCTGACTGTCCTCCACATGACGGACTTTATTAATCAAGCACAGCGCTTTTTCCCAGACATCTGACAAATCGGTAAAGCAGGCTGCTGATTGTGTTCAGTTTCGCCCAGATCGCCTCTCGTCCTACTAGTCCAGTTGAAACAATGGATGTTAACCCCCCGATACTCTGGTAGACATTTCTGTTCCTGTTCCTTCTGGGGATTTGCTGGTAGAGGAGGCTATGGGTCAAATGCCTCCCCCTTCCCCAGTTGAACCCCCATTTAAGGTTGTACAGCCCAGGAAGAGGAATAGGCGTGGCAAGACTATGCCTGATGTTGCACCCCCTCCTAATATCATTGCCCAGAGAGACACGGTTAAATTGAGGAATACTTTTTCCCCGCTTGAGGAAGATGTTGGTGGGGATTCTGGAGAGGACACTGACACTTCGTCGGTTATTTCTAACACGGATTCTGAAACTAGATTTGATGATTCCTTCGCTAAACGTACTAGAAGGTGGCAGCTGGGTAAACCCCCTTGAAGTATTCGCTATGTTTTGTATTGTTTTGGACCTACCCTCTTTTTTTTCCCTGCTATGTCTTCTCTAAAGATTTCTACTTTAAATGTCAATGGTTTGAAGGGGGTGAAGAAACGTGTGGGTTTTCTTTCTCTCCTTAAAACATTTGACTTGGACGTTATTTGTTTGCAAGACATCTGATTGAAGACCTCTCAGGAACTAAGACATACTTCTTATAATTGGACTTTAGGGCCTTCATTTTGGTCTATAGGGGAGGAACCCTGTGATGGCCTAGGGGTATTATTCTTCAATTCTGCATTTTCTGTGTCCAGGTTGGTGGACATTCACCCTGGGAGGGCACTATGTTTAGACGTTACATTTTCTACAGCTAGATTTCAAATCCTTTCTGTTTATGCCCCACAAACAAAAGCTCAACAGGTAGCTCTTTTTAAAGAAGTGCAGCCATACTTGCATACTTCCCGATTGGTTGTTTGGTTAGGTGATTTCAATTGTGCTTTATCTACTAAGGATAGGGGTCTCAAAACGGATAAAATGTTTTGTGATTCAGTTGCTTTACATAAGGTAGTGTCCACAGCTCATCTAACAGATGCTTATAGAACGTTGTACCCTATGGGTGGCTTTACTTTTTTTAAAGGTACCCTAAGGACGAGGATAGATTTTGTTTTTCTCTCATCAATTTTGCAGATAAGGCAGGCCACGGTTGTCCCTATTGAATTTTCAGATCATTCTGTTCTCACAGTCCTTCTTTCTTGGGAAGGGGCCCCGAGATGTCAAAAAAACCTTTGGAGACTGAATGAGAGTATGTTGGAAGATCAGGCCTTAAAAGTTCTGGTTGAGAGACTGGTGCTCGGATATCGGTGGTGGAGTGCTATGACTCCATCTTAGAGTGGTGGGAGGATACCAAACTGGGTTGGAAGCATTTTTTTCTAAATAGGGCTCAAGTTAAAACTCAGAAAGATTATCTATCTTATTTACAGCTGAGACATCAATTGCAGCGTCTCATATCACTGTCTGAAACTTCAACACATGATTATAGCACACATATAGCGCACTTAAAAAAACAGATGGTAGCATTGCAATATGACAGGGGAAGATCTTTAGGTCAAGAATTAAGGTTTGGCACAAGTCTGTCTAAACATTCTTTGGACTCCTTTAAAGAAAGTCATAAAAGGGTAAATTCTAGACTTATTACCTCCCTCACAGACAAGTCGGGGAACCTTGTGAGTGATTCACACCGCCTCTTGTCTGTCGTTGAAGAATATTTATCCACTAGTTTGGCCCCGGATACTATGCTGGACGAGGCAGCTGTCAATGATGTTTTACAGGGCTTGCAGCTACCTGGTCTATCCAGAGCTCAGCAGCAAGAACTAATCGTAGATGTTTCTTTGGAGGAAGTGCGAACTGCAGTTGGTCGGTTGCAGTCTCACACGGCCCCGGGTACAGATGGTCTTGGTACTGGGTTTTACAAAACTTTCATACAGACCGTTGGCCCTGTTTGGTACTTCTTTTTAATCATGTTTTACACACTGGGAAATATGCCCCCTCTATGAGAGAGGCCATCTTGCTTCTCATTTATAAAAAAGGGGATAAAACTGATATTAGTAATTGGCGTCCACTTAGCTTGTTGAATACTGACATGAAAATATTAAGTAAGATTCTTTTGTCCCGACTAGCTAGGATCACTCCACTGCTTCTTCATACAGCACAAACATGTGCAGTTCAGGGGAGGAGACAACAAGATAACCTGATATACCTTCGAGAGCTTTTTTATAGAGGGAATGTTGGACAGGTGCAGGGGTTTGCTTTTGGACTTGATCAAGAGAAAGCATTTGATCGTGTCTCTCACTCTTTTCTTTTTTTGGTTTTGAAGGCCTTCGGCTTGCCGGAGGCATTTGTTTTTTGGATCTCTGCAATGTATCAGGGGGCAGTACTTATACCAAATGTTAATGGTTGATTGGGGAAGAAACTGGCTGTTACGAAAGGGGTTCGGCAAGGTTGCTCACTGAGTCCGACTTTATATGCTTTTTCTATAGATATTTTTATTAGATTATTACAAGCAAACACGGCTCTACGGAATCATGATGTACTTCAGAGTAGGCCATTGCAGTCTGTATTGGCTTATGCTGACGATTTAGTTCTATTATTGTCTCCTCATTTTTCCGTTACTGCGTTACAAGACTTGATTCAACTTTTTTTTAGTATTTCAGGTTCACAGATTAATTATGCTAAGTGTCACGGAGTGGTTATTGGTTCCACGCTAGTACCTGAATCTGGGTGTAAGGCTGAGATTTCAGTTTCTAAAGACCCTATTAAAGTCCTGGGGATTTTTTTTGGCCCAGGGGATATGGCTGGTTACAATTGGGAGAGGGCTTTGGCACAGGGTTTTCGATTAGTGGGGGACTGGAAAGGTATGCAGCTCTCAAAGAAAAAATGGGTTTTACTAATTAAGACACTCCTAGTACCTGTGTTTTTATACCTTAGTTATATCTTTTTCCGCCACCAATGCGAATGTGGACGCAGCTCTATAGCGTTTTTTTCCAAGCATTCTGGGGATCTCGGCTGAACCCCATTAAAAGGGAATTCACTTATCTTCCAGTTCCTGAAGGTGGGGTTGCTATGATCCACCCTATTGCTTCTTTTTTTAGTATGTTTTTTTCTTATAATTTGGGATTAGTCTTTAAACCTGGGTGGCTTATTTGGAGACCCTACATGGAGCAGTGGATTGATCTTTGTCGCATAGGGTGGCAGGAGAGAAAGTTTAGAGTCTTATCCAGATTAAGGGAGTTGCCTACATATATGAAAGATTGTATGAGACTCCTTATCAAATGGGAAGTTACTGCACAATTATTGCAGTCTTCTAGTAGAAAGACATTGTATAAACATATGCTCTCTATGGAACGTACCTCTGAGGTCCTGTTCCCTGATTGTCCGTTGGACAGACAGGTTCTTATTTTAAAATATCTTACTAATAAGCGTATCCCTCCGTATATATGGGATTGTGTTTGGTTGGGGAATTATGGTAAATTGGGGGTTAAAAATAATAGTAAACATAAGCAATTCTCTGAGCGGTACTGTCCTAGGCCTATGTGTAATCAAATCTTGGAAACACAATGTCATTTATTTCTTGAATGTTTGTATATTAAAACATTCTGGGATTTACTAGCTACTCACTGGAAGGTACCTGAATTTAGGTCTTTAGATTATTCTGCGCTTGTGTTTGGACCTTTCCCTAATACTTTTGTTCCCTTTCATAGTGATACTATGTATGTCATATTTTGTCTTTTACGATTTCATATTTGGCAGTCTAGGTGTCTGTGGATTTTACAACAGAAACTCATTACCCCTGAAGAACTGCTAGCCACTGTGTGTAAGGCAGTGGGTGGACTCATGCGATATGACTCTATTAATGGACCTCATGAGCAATTTATGACTTTTTGGACTAATTGTGCCACGTGGGCTATGTAACTGTTCCTTTTTCTTGTGCTTCTCCCTGTTATTTGTATACTGAACTTGAGTGCAAAGTGACTTGCTTTTTGTTGTAATGAAGTCCATTCTTTCAATAAAATCCCCCTACTCTTTTCGATAAGTGCCATGGATCTTTAACATCCACCTGACCTACCACCAATCCAGGCAGATGGGACCTCGGTTTAACATCTCATCCGAAAGACGGCACCTCAGAAGTGCAGCACCCGTCTCATGCTGCACTGCAGTGTCAGTACTGGGATATTAACCCAAGTGCCAGATGTAGGAACTGAACCCACAGCCCTCTGATCTCCCGGCCTCAGAGGCAAGTGTGCTATCTACTGAGCCACTGACACTGCATTACCCAGGGATGGCTCCCAGTAACCTAGCTAAATGTAATTGCCTTGCATAATTTTCTGACAAATAACATTTACTGTTTAAAAAGAAATGTTTGCTATGTAACCCCTAGGTGGTGCTACTTCAAGGGCTACTACCCCTGCCTGTCTTCCTAACAACAGGTTGAGGGGCCTGGGTTTGAAACTGATAGGTGTCAGTGGCTCAGCAGGTAGCACACTCCACACTCGGCTGTGAGATCAGAAAGCTGTGGGTTCTATCCCCATACCAGGCACTTGGGTTAATATCCCAATATTGACACTGTAGTGCAGCATGAGGGGGGTGCTGCACGTCTTTCAGATGAGACGTTAAACCGAGGTCCCATCTTCCTGTTCTGGTGGTAGTTCAGGTAGATGTTAAAGATCCCATGGCACTTCTCGAAAAAGAGTAGGAGAACATTTTTATTCAACAGAACATCACAAAGAATAACAGTATGTATAACAGACAATACAAAAAAAAAACCTATCCAGCATAAAAAAACAAGGCATATTAGTAAGTCACCATAGAATAATACAAAAAAAATAATAGTTTTTAAATAGATTTTTTCCAACAAAAAAGAAAACACAGATATAATGAAACCATATGTCAAAATTACCCAGTTTTGTCTTTCATAAAATGTACATCCTGCCATCTAATAGCCCAAGCAGTACTTAACATATGCAGTTTCTCAAATAAACTTTGTTTATACAATTCCTGTTCAGTAATAGTAATAACCGTACCAGGATCCTGGTACTTTTGTTGCAGCACCCATTTACACCTTGACTGCCATAGTATGAAATGAATAAAAGCAAAAATTAGCCTAATTAATCCTGTTTCCAAACCCAAATCTTGTAAAGAAAATCCCCCAAATACCTCTGAGTAAGTCACATTCCCCATTGAGGGTTTCCCCACTTTGAGGCTTCTGGGATCATACTTCTTTCACATGTGGACAGAATATTAAAACATGTGACATTGTCTAGTCCTCTTGTGCAACTCAACAAGCTCTGTGACACATCCTTTCTATTTTACTCTTATGTTTTGTGTTTCCTTTTACTTGCAGCCTCCCATGGCATGCCAACCAAGTTACATCCCACACACATGGAGGGATAAATGGATCCTTATGGGTGGTCAACACCTTAACATAATACTGCTGCGGTATACCCTTAAAATCTACAGTAATGGCAAAGCCAGAGTCCTGTATAACTGCATACACCTGCCTACTGGTTTTCATACTACAGGTAGAGGAAGTCAATTTCCATTTTTTAATTTAAACAACACAGGCCTAAAATAAGCCAGACTTATCCTAGCACTAGGTGGCAATACACCCCTCAAATTCCATACATGATATAGGGGCAATATTCAGTGATGTGCAAAAAGGGACCAGATAGCCAAAGTGGGCTTAGAAAACTCAATTAGATTTTTATGAAAAAATAATACTAAAATAAAAAGCTACTGGGTTCAATAGATTTAACCCACCCTGGGCAAGAGGCAAATACAAAACTTCTCTCTTTATAGGGTTTAACCTACACCCCATATCACCTGAAGCACCAGACTCAAAAGAGTCAGTTCCAGTGATATAGGGATGGGGTAGACCACACTGACATGTAAAAAGAGAGGGAGAAGAAATTATTTCGCCACAGCTACTTTCTTTTTTTTCGTCTGCTGACATCCTTCCCAAATGGCCACTTTCGTCTTAGCCATTTCTATCTTATCAAACCAATTCAACAGGCCATTATTCCCCATCCCAAATATAACCCCTAGTACTAAGAAGGGCTCAGCGAAGACTACCACTCCCTGAATAGTATCCACTTGTGGCATAGAGTCACTTAAAGGGTATACAATACTTTTTTCTTTGTTTACTCATGCTACTGCAACAACAGAGAATCATTTTACCTGCTCCATAACCCGTTCTCCTGAGGCTTGGTCTGCTACAAAAATGCAGACATCATCCGCATAAGCTATTGTCTTAACTTCTAACACTCCCCCCTGTGGTTTAATTCCATAGATTAAGTCATCTTGCTGAATAACCCTTATAAAGGGGTCTATACATAAAACATATAGTAGAGGGCTCAAAGGGCATGCTTGATGAACCCCCTATTAATAGGGACATATTTCCCCATATGCCCATTTACCAGTGGAATAGCCACTGCCGTATTATAAAATAACATAATCCATAAACAAAATGTCTCAGGCACACCATATGCCCATAGTACATGTGTAATAATAGAATGAGGAACCCTGTCAAAGGCTTTTTCCTGATCTAGGGAGAGCACATATCCATTAAGTACCCCTTCCTTCCCTTGTTCTATTATTTCCCTCACCAACAAAAGATTATCTTCAATGGAACAACCTTGAACAGAACAAGCTTGAGCTACTGATATTAAACTAGGGGCAATGGTAGCCAATCTAGTGGTGAAAATTATCATTACAATTTTATAGTCCACATTTAGTAGACTAAGGGACCTCCAATTGTACAGATTGCTTTTATCATTTTTTTTTGTAAAGAAGAATTTGTACTGCTTTATTAAAATGAAAATCCACCTCCAAGTGACCCAGAATCCAATTATAAACAATCACTGAGATATCAACCAGTGATGATTGTAAAATTTTATAAAATTCTGAAGATAACCCATCCACCCCTGGGGCAGTATTATTATTTAATTTAGTAATTGCTGCCTCAACCTCAGATGCTTGTATAGGGCAAGTTAGGGCCTCATAACAAGTGTCCGGCACCCCTGGCACTTGTAAGGCCTCCAGAAACTTCAATAACTTCATATCCTCTATCTGAGGGGGCAGTATACATCTTAATTAAGTACTGAGTCACTGCAGTCAAGATTTCCAAGCCAGTAGTAACTAAAGACCCTTGGCCATCTTGTACAGAGGTCATCACTCTATCCGAGGCTCTCTGACTACACTGCTTAAGAGCATCCCCAAAACTAGCTTTACCCGGAGAGCAGATACAGAGCTTATTCAATATGGAGGCTGCACGAGAATACTGTAGCCTTTCCATCTCCTTCTTTAAGTCAGTGACCTGTGCAGTTAAATTAATATGCTGTGTCTTAATCACAGAATATACCTTCTCCAATTGTGTACATAGGCCCAAATATGTTTTATACCCAGCCACCCTAGATCTGGTGGCCACTTTTATAAAAAGCCTTCTCAACTCATTTTTAGTAAGGACCCACCAAGTACTAAGATCCTCCACTAGACCAGTCACAGACATACGAGCATGTAAAAACTATTGTGTCCTTTGCAGGATCACATCATCTTTTAAAAGAGGACTATTAAGTTTCCAGTAGCTTTTACCAGGCATAGGCCTCAAATCGCCTCCCAAAGTAACAAGTAACATTACATGGTCAGATGTCTCTATAGGAAGAGTCTGTGTGGTATACACCGCACATGCCTTTTTTAGTAAACAAAAAATCTATTTTAGTGGAGAGACTCCATCTACAGTACGTATGTTCTCCCTGTGCATGCAAAGCTTTATAAGCATCCTGTTGACCACATTGTTGTATAATAGAACATAAACAGTTTGTATCACAATAGGATTTTGCAGTTGCAGCCCCTCTGTCCTGGCTAGCAAGTACACAATTAAAATCCCCTCCCCACAGAATTTGTTTTGTAGTAAACAAAAAGGGTTTGACCAAATTAAAAAGATTAACCCTCTCCTTGTTAGTTAAGGACCATGTATGTTTATTATCCTCCATGCTACCCCTTTATAGAAAAAATCCAATACTAAAGCCCTACCTGATTGTATCTCCACCAGCTTAGAAACTTTAAAACATTACCATGAAACAAAATTCCCACCCCATCACAAACAGCCATACCAAAAGAAAAAAGAGGGGCCACAATACCACAATTTCTGTGCAGCTCTCACTAAAGAAACAGAGTTCAATCTTGTGTCCTGTATTAAGTACACATCACATTGTAAATCTTTTAATACTGAAAAGGTAACTAAACGCCTTCTTGCGTTCCTAATGTTCGTATTTAAAGATAAAACGAAAAAGATAAACTATGAAGGGGAAGGGGTAGATCTACAAAAGATGCAGGAAATACCTAATCAAGGGGGTTTCTGCAACCTTTAATTTCTTCTAGTCTGAACCCCTTTTGTTTTATGCCACCTTTCATTATTTATTTATTTATTTATTTGTTTCGTTTTTGTTGACTGGGTAAGTGCACTAGACAAATCCTGCCTATTTTCAGGCACAACCCGTGGGAGGGCGATACAGATGAATGCCAAATGACCTTGAACCAGATTAAGCTGTTGGTGGTATTTTTAGTGAATGAGAGAAATTTGGCCAGGACATTGGGGAAATTCCCTTACTCTGTAGGAGGTTCCTTTACATCCTGGCATTCTGCCAAGATGGCCGTTGAAGGAGGAGCTATGGAGGACATGGAAGTGTTGGAGGCAGTGGAGTTGATCTTCTCCCCTGGCTTTTGGAAATCGAATACTTCCCTGTTATCTAATTCACGTTTGTTATGTCACCTGACTGAGTAGCTTGGCAGAAGACACCAGGAGAAAGGACTGCTGTGTGACTGAACTTCTCTACTGGGACTAAAGTAGAAGAACTTTTGTATGTGGACCTTTAATTTAGGGTAAAAAAAAATAACATACAAAAAAAAAAAAAGTGTGTGTTTGGGTTAACTGAACTGAATGGGTAACTGAAAAGTCATCTAGGTGTAAATCTCAGGTGACTGAAAGGACTTAACTGCTGTGAGGTTTAAATTACTTCATGAAATATCTGGTAAGTAGGGGGAGTGGCTTAGCTAGAAGGAAGCTACATTTAAAGACTGCTTTTAGAAAGATTCTTGCTAATAGCTTGGCAGAAGAAACCAGGAGAAAGGACTGCTGTGTGACTGAACTTCTCTGCTAGGACTATATTGCCCTCCTTCCTCCCTCCACCCAAAGTTAGTTCTATTTTTATAGGCACAGGATTTGACTGACAACAGGAACTTCCTGTTTAGGGGCAGAAAGTGAGTGATCACAGAACCACCAAGGACCCACCATCCTAGAAGGGCAAGAGTAGCTCTCCAGCCCCCTCTAGCTGCTGGAGGTCTGCCTCTGAACAAGTAAGTGGTCTACTGAGAAATATAGGATAGTCTTGTCTCAGAACAGGACAATCAGGAGCTTAAAGGGCACACAGGCTGAAAGTAAGGAGAGAGAGAAAAAAAAACAGAGGAAAGAGTAAGGATTGCAAACAGTTAAGGGGCCAGAAATAAGACATGATTGAAGTGGTGCAGTGCAGTGGCTGTGGAGCAGCAGTCTTCTGGGAGATGTTCTGGAGGATGCAGTGTTGTCCCATCTGCAGGCACCTCTCTGGGCTGAGGGAGGAGGTTGCTCATCCCCAGGCTGAGTTGGCCAGGATTTGTGGGACCTCCTCTTCCATCCAGGGACCACCAGTGCCACTGCTGTTGCTTCAGAGGTTGCCAAGAAAGAGGCGGTTGGACCACAGTGGGCTCAGGGAGGGTGAGGGGTGGTGGAACAGGCGCATCCTCCAGTTGTACCTCCACAATTCCTATGCTATTCTGGCAAAGTGTGGTTCCTCTATGGAGGCACCCACAGTGGAGACCAAGGAGGATGCTGGAAACCTCCACAAAGGAGACCCACAGGAGGGTGGCAGGGGACCCTGCAGGGGAAGGAAACAACTCCTGGTGGGGGACTCCATTGTTAGGAAGGTAGAACTGGGCAAGGAAGGGGAGAGGGAGGTAAGGTGCCTGCCTGCCGCCATAGCTTGGAGGGACAGGGAGCGAATCCTCAGGGTTGCCGGAGCAGCTGCACACGGGAGGGAGCTGGATGTCATTGTCCACCTAGGGACAAATGACCTGGTTAAGAAAGGGACTAGAAGTGCAGGAAGAGTTTGTGGAATTGGGAGGGGACGTAGTCAAGTATACATACGGTAACACTTCTCGGGTGCTACCCATCTATGGCATAGGAGAGGCTAGGGTGTTCCGTACCATGGGATTCAATCAGTGGTTGAAAAACTGGTGTGGAGCTCAGGGATTTGGCTTCATTGGGGACTGGGGGTCCACCTGGAGTGGTGCAAGCCTATACTGGCATGATGGGCTGCATCTGTCCGGGAGGGGAACCAGGATCCTAGGTGATAGGTTTAAATGCTTCATTGGCAAGCTTTTAAACTAGCCAAGGGGGGAGGCACTGGAAAGGAGCAGGAAAATCCTAGCCCCCCAAACAATCCGCAGTAGTGGAGTGGCAAACACCAGCATGGAGGTGTTGATAGGGAGAAGGGCAGGGGTAAATGGAGAAAGTGACAAAGGCAAGAAGGACAGGGATGGGGCAAAAGGGGGTAAGGCCATCAGGAAATGGAGGGTAATGAGTACCAATGCCCGTAGTCTGGGCAACAAGCTCCCTGAGCTGGTGGCCTTAATGGAAGAGGGATGCCTGGATATCGTAGCAGTCACAGAAACATGGTACACAGAGAACCATGACTGGGATGTTAACATACCAGGGTACATAACCTACAGGAGAGACAGGCAGGGAAGAAGAGGGGGAGGAGTAGCTCTCTATGTAAAGGAAGGGATAAAAGCAACTGAACAAAAGAGTAAACAGGGAGGAGAGGAGGCACTGTGGGACACCTTGGAGACTGGAAAGGGCACCACAATCTGCACAGGGGTTGTGTACAGACCCCCATGTCAGGGGGAAGGAATGGACAAGGATATGATGGAAGGCATTCTTAGAATGGCAGAGAAAGGGGAGATACTGTTGATGGGAGACCTGAATATGCCAGATGTTAACTGGAGCACATTTGCTGCAGCCACATCCAAGAGCAGGGCCATTCTTGATGCCCTACAGGTGGCAGGCATTAGACAGCCAGTTTGGAACCCACTCATGAGGGAGCAATCTTAGACCTCGTGATCTCAAATGGGGCAGTGAGGAGGATCTCAGATCTAGAAGTGGGTTGCCATCTGGGGACAAGTGACCATCAAACAGTGTGGTTCACGTTAAACTCAGCTACAGAGTCAAGCCATTACAAAAGTGAGGGTACTGGACTTTAGGAGGCTGACTTTGGCAAGATGGGCGAGTGCCTCAGAAAAGCACTAGCAAACAGGCTAGAAGGAGGTGTGGAGCAACAATGGGGAATTATCAAAACTGCCATCACAGAGGCAACAAGCCTTTGTGTGAAGCAAATAAACAAATCAAAATGAAAGAAAAGCCACTATGGTTCTCAAGAGGTGGCTGTGAAAGTCAGGAAGAAAAGATAGCATTCTGGAAGTATAAGGAAACACAGAAGGAGCAGGACAGAGAGCTGTACCAGTTAAGGCAGAAAGAAGCAGGGAGGGAAGTCAGAATAGCAAAGGCCCAAACTGAGGAAAGATAGCCAACTCAGTTAAGAAGGGGATAGAACCTTTTATAGGTACATCAGCGAGTGAAAAGACAAGGAGGATAGTGAGGCTGAATAGAATGAGCGTGGGTGGGCAGAGGGACAGTGAAAAAGCAGGAATACTGAACAAATATTTCTGCTCAGTATTCTAAAAGAGGAGGAAGTGCCTAATCAATTAACAAGCACTCTTGATAGGGGGTCGATCCCAGTCCTTTCACAGAAGAAAGGGTTCTGCAAGAACTCCTAAAACTGAAGGTGGACAAAGCAATGGGTTCTGATGGAATTCACCCCAGAATTCTAAAAAATTAAGGAAGGAACTAGTGAAACCACTGCTGCTCTTTTAATAAATCATGGGAGGATGGTGTGGTACCCGAGGACTGGAGGAAGGCGGATGTGATTCCCCTTCACAAAGTGGGACCAAGACAGAGGCAGAAAAATACAGACCTGTCAGTCTGACCTCTGTGGTAGGGAAAGTGATGGAGTCACTTCTGAAGGAAAGAATAGTTCGTGCACTAGAGGTCAGTGGAGCACAGGATCCAGGCAGCATGGGTTCACAGCAGGAAGGTCATGTCATGACGAATCTAATAGATTTCTTTGACTGGGTGACCAAAGTAGTAAACCAGGGAGGGGCTGTGGACATGGCCTACCTAGACTTTAGCAGGCATTGGACACAGTCCCACGAAAGATTATTAGTCAAATTAACCAGCCTGGGAGTGGGTCCCAGGGTGGTAGCCTGGGTAAAACATTGGCTGGACAACAGGACACAGAAGGTAATTGTAAATGGAGTCCACTCTGAAGAAAGGGCAGTTACTAGTGGGGTACCGCAGGGTTCAGTATTGGGTCCAGTCCTTTTTAATGTCTTCATCAGTGACATTGCAGAGGGACTGGAAGGAAAAGTATGCCTTTTTGCAGATGACACAAAGATCTGCAACAGGGTTGATACACAAGGAGGTGTGGAAAGGATGAAAAGGGACTTGGCAAGGTTGGAGGAATGGTCAGACGTATGGCAGCTAGGATTCAATGCAAAAAAGTGCAAAATAATGCACCTGGGAAACAAGAACCCAGGGGAAGAATACACAATGGGTGGGGAGGTAGTAACAACAACAAAACAGGAAAGGGACCTGGGGGTTATCATATCAGATGACCTTAAGGTTAGCAAGCAATGTGAGAAGGCAGTAGGGAGAGCTGGGGGTATACTGGGATGTATAGGGAGAGGCATCAGCAGCAGAAACAGGAAGTTGTTATCCCTCTGTACAGACAGTTGGTGAGACCCCATCTGGAGTACTGCGTCCAGTTCTGGAGACCCCATCTCCACAAGGACATAGACAGGATAGAGGCAGTCCAGAGGAGGGCAACTAAAATGGTGCAGGGTCTGCAAGAGAAGCCATATGAGGAGAGACTAAAGGAGCTTAATATGTATACCCTTGAGGAAAGGAAGGGGGGGACATGATAGAAACTTTTAAGTACCTCAGTGGAATCAACAAAGTCCAAGAGGGTAGCATCTTTCAGAAAAAGAGACTTGCAAGAACAAGGGGACACAATTTAAAGATAGAAGGAGGGCGGTTCAGGGGCAATGTGAGGAAGTATTATTTCACAGACAGGTTAGTGGATGCATGGAACAGCCTTCCTGAGGAAGTTGTGGGGTCTAAAACTGTGGGAGAATTCAAGAATGCATGGGACAGACATAAGGCAATTCTTGTGGGGGGCAGGAAGATATAGGCTGTTGGTTAACTAGGATCTGCGGCCTATCCTGTAGGTAGTAGGGAAATGGGCAGACTAGATGGGCCTAGCAGTCCTTATCTGCCGTCAAAGTCTATGTTTCTATGTTACCCGATGTTACTGTCATCAAACTGTTGGATGTATATCCAGGTCGGCTTCTTTTTGTTAGATATATTGATTTCTTCTGTCCCTTTCCAGATAATCAATATCTACGCCCCAAATAAAATCTCATAGAATTAATTCAGCCTTATTTGTATACGTCAATGCATGTGATTTTTAGGGGTGATTTCAATTGTGGGTTATCTACCAAGGATAAGTCTTCTACTTCTAAGACTACTAAATTGTTTTGTGACATGAAGTTTCTTAAACAATTGCTTCTTTCCACAGGTTTGCAGGATGCATATTTGTCTTTTACAGGTCAGCATACCCCTACTTTTCACAAGAGCGCCCTTGCAACCCATATTGATTTTTCTTTATTTCTTCCCATCTCCAACTTTCTGATGCTGTTATTCAGGTTGTGGAATTTTCAGACCATAATTTATTGTCTATTTCTTTAGACCCTTCCCTGACATCCCGTTTTGGTCCTGGCTTTGGAAATTGGAATACTCTCCTCGTTATCTAATTCACGTTTGTTATGTCACCTGACTGAATATATTCACAATTGAAGTCTGTATTTTTTTTATATGATGCCTCCTGGGTTTGGTGGCAGGATATGAAAACTGGACTCTGCACTTTGTTCAAAAAATATAGCAAACATCATCATGATTCCCTATACTTCCTTTATCACATTAACAGATGACAACTTCAGAAATTACTTACTTTGTCTCATGAAACTGGCCATGACTTTTCTGCCCAAATTAGTAATCTTAGGAAGCGCATGCTAGATTATCACCTTCTGAAAGCTACTTCTGTCCAACACCAACAGCGTTTTGGGACTTCTGGTACCCATGACACTGTATGTCCATATGCTTCTGTTCAGAGAACAGTAGAGAGCAACACTTTTGATATGCTTTTTGATGACAATTTCACCGAGCTCACTCATATTTCAGATATCAGACACCGTGTTACCTGTTATACACAAAAATTTTTTGGTCCAATGCCCCCCCCCCCCCACAGCATCCACAATAGACTACCTTTCCCTTTTACAAATCCCTAATGTGCCCTCTTCTGTTGTTGATATGTTGGATGCTGAGATACAAGCACATGAAGTAGAAGCGGTGATCCAGTCTTTACATCCGAGAATGACATCGGGCCTGGATGGTCTCTCCAGTGAGCTGTATAAATTATTTTCTACTGACCTGAGTTCTGAATTGGCTGCAGTTTATAATTCCGTCCTACAGTACAAAAATCTTCCTTTAGACTTTAACATGGGTTGTTTGTTTTATTTACATAAAAAAGGTGATAGAAGATTGCTCTCAAATTGGAGACCTTTATGCCTCTTAAACACTGATTTTAAAATTTTGACCAAAATTTTGGCTCTCAGACTTTCAAAGTTGGCCACATATGTGATTTCTACAGCACAATCTTGCAGTGTCCCTGGGAGATGCATACAGGACCATCTTATTTTACTTAGAGAACTGATTGAACGTGGTAATTCTAATATTTTACATGGTTTTATTTTCCCTCTGGACCAACGACAGGCTTTTGATTCTGTACATCATGATTTTTTATGGTCTACTCTTCGACATTATAAAGTACCCGATTACACCCTTGCCAGACTTCAATTGCTATACCATTCTGTAACTATTGTCCCCCTAGTTAATGGATGGAAAGGCCCTATGCTTCCTCTACACAGAGGGGTTAGGCAAGGCTGCCCCCTTAGTCCGCTTTTATATGATTTCTTTTTAGATCCCTTACTTCGTTCTATTAACTCTGCACCAACAGTTATGCCACTTCCCTCTTTCCCATTTTCCGTTTTGGCTTATGCAGATGATATGAGTCTAATGGTGGCTAATGCTGCTTCTGTGAGTTCTGCATTATGGCATTGTTCCCAGTTTGGGGCCATTTCTGGTGCAGCCCTCAATTTTGATAAATGCGTAGGCCATAGGCTGGGTTCCCCTATTTTGGGTGAGTCTATTGTTGACCTTAAAATTTGCGAAGAACCCATTAAAATTTTGGGCATTTGTATGGTAATGGTCCTTTGGACATCCTAAACTGGACTCCTAAGTTAGATTATGCTCAAACTACGGTTGCACGTTGGAATTCCTGGCAGATGAGTAAGAAAAAGAATTTACATGATTAAAACCTTTTGCTTCCCTTTTCTTTTCTAGCTTAAGTTCTCCTAATACTTTGAGACCAAATTGCTTAGTCTTTTTTCAAGCCCTATGGGGTAGTCGCCTGAACCCCATTAAACACCAGATTACCTATCTTCCTATTAGGGATGGAGGTCTAGCTATGGTCTAACCTGTTTTTTTTATACTAGTTTTTTCTTGTTCCAGAATATTAGACCCCTGCTGGTTAACCGAGATCAAGGCTGGGAACCTTGGTTTCTTGAATCCTGTGGTCCTTGGTTTCATAAATGGGAACACAATAAATTGACGGTTTTAAAGCATTCCCCCCAGATTTCAGCTTATGTTAGGGACAGTTTTTTTCGTTTGAAATGGTGGCAGTTTACCAGCCGTATGCTTGTAGCCGTCTCTAGGAAAGCATTGTATAAGTATTTAGTGCACCGCGTATGTTTGGATGTGATTGTTTTTCCCAAATGTCCTACCCAATACCTCCCTGCTTTGCTCACATTTCTCCGTAATTCTAGGGTTCCCCAAAAGATGTGGGATTTACATTGGCTTAGCTGCCATGAACGTATCAATGTCAAATACAACCATAAACATAAAACACTACAGGATAGATTTTGCTCCAGACCTGAATGTCAGCAACAGGAAGAAACTATTTCACATCTTTTTTTTTCCCTGTACACTTATTGTTTCTTTTTGGACTTTATTAGCTGCCAGATTGTGTGAACCCTTGTTTGCTCTCATCAGTTATGACAATCTGATGTATGGTTTTCCCCCCTACTTGTTCTCGTTGGAATGTTAATACGTTGAATTAGATTTTTGTAGTCATCAAATGGCATGAGTGGAATGCTCGTTGTCTTATTTAATTTGCAGAATCAGGATGTGCCTTTTCTCACCATTGTTCAAAGAACTGAACATGATTTAAAGGATGCATATTTTTCTGAGGCCCAACGTTTGTCATCTGACTCTTTGTTGGAATTATGGACACTGTTACTTTATATTATTGATTCTAATTTTCCTGATACTTAATTATTTTGTGTATTATTTTTTTATCTGTATCATTTTCATTCTGTTTTTTTTTGTTGTTCAGTTGATATTCAATAAAAACTTCCCCTACTCTTTTTGAGAAGTGCCATGGGATCTTTAACATCCACCTGAACTACCACCAATCCAGGCAGATGGGACCTCAGTTTAACGTCTCATCTGAAAGACGACACCTCAGAAGTGCAGCACCCCTCTCATGCTGCACTACAGTGTCAGTACTGGGATATTAACCCAAGTGCTAGATGTGGGAACTGAACCCACAGCCCTCTGATCTCCCGGCCTCAGAGGCGAGTGTGCTACCTACTGAGCCACTGACACTGATGATGGCTAGCTGAGGGTCCTCTTTTTACTCTGAAGAAAGAGGGGCTTGAGAAGAAGCTTCAGAGTCCCCTTCCTGCTCTGAATCAAGCAAGGATTTAGACAGTACCTCAAATTTATTAGACAGAGGTATCTCCACACCTGGGGAGGAGGCCTTAACTACTTTAGGCCTGGGTATGGACTGCCGAATCCCTCTCTTTTTTGAAAGAACTTTACCAGATGGAGGGGCATATTAGCCTGGTCCTGGTTAGGTACGACTCGTTCAGCAACAACTATGGGGGGGCATCCAATTCCGGGGAAATATCCATGTTTTCCTGTTCTGCAGGCAATGGAACCTGTACTGGAACTAAATCAGGCGCTATGTACTGCGGGGAAAGAGTGACTATTGGAGTGACAGAGGTGTCCTCCTGGGTAGGAGGAGAATCAAATGGTACAGATCACTTACAGGAAGAGGCACTGGAGGCAATATCTGTTTTTGAGACTCCCTTAATAACTTTTCCTTACTTGGACAGTCTGAACAATTATAGGTTGCCTCTATATGCATGACCATTCTCAGGGCAAAGGTGATATTTAAGGTCTTCCTGGCAATCTGTACTTGAATGTCCGAAAGCAAGACACAACCCACACCACAACCAATCACAAGCAGAACTTAAGTGCATTTGAAACAGGATCTTGGCTGGCCAGCATAAAAACAATTACCACGCTCCCTCCCCAGGAACAAGCTATTTGGAAGGTGCACTGGGCCTGAACTATTATTCCGAAGACAAACTTTAAACTTCCACCCCCCTGTCCACAAATGCTCCTCATCAAATATAGGCACAGGGCCCCCAAAATCTCACATTGTTTTTGTAACTAGTATAAAATATCATACACAGATACAGTTTCATTATGAAAAAGAATTGTAACATGCTTAATAGTGGGTTTAATTAAGGGAATGGCTCGAAAAGGCAGACATAATGTTGAGTGTTTCAGGGCTTCATATTTGGACCAAAATCTATCGAGGCCTTGCGGGGTGTTAAAACTAATGTCATACAGCTCAGCACCTGACATATGTATTAATGCATGCACTTCATTCGAAAAAAAAAACATTGAGTCCTTAATAAGTTTTCAGCCTACAAACAGCCTGTCAGGCACAATTTCTAAACCCCCTAAATATTGCAGGTGGATTGCACTCCACCTCTGCAAAGACAGAGGGGCTCCAATGAAAGGATCCTGTCGCCAAAAGTTCTCCCAAGTAGTGTTTGTTTTATCTTTAGGATTTTGCTTTGCCCCAGGTGGACCCAGTTCAGGGTCCATTCTGTCCCCCCACTTCATTGGCTGAGGCATAGGTTCAGATTCTTCAGAAGATGAGCTAGAACTGTCTAATACAGTACATTTGGAACTATCTCAGGGAGAGTTTATTGCTTCTGCTCAGTTCCTTGCGCCACAGAAATATTTAAACTTTCCCTCGCTTCCAGACATGGAGAAATGGGCCCCAAGGGCTGCTCCGGGATAGGGCTATATGCTAAATCAGGCACTTAAGCACCGTCATCACTCCTTTTCCACCCAATATCAATGAGAGAATGAGCCAGGGAGTGAGCAGGGCTTCCTGTAGTTAGCAGCAGCAAAACAATATCAGAGTCAATCACTTCACATTCTACTAAGTCTGCAGCTGTACAAGAACACTCTGATATACTCACTACATCCTGGGAGCATAGTTCAGCTGACTGCCACATCATATCTTCATTGCACACAGCCTGCATTTGTTTCTCCGTGATAGGGACTGCTGAGTCAGGCAGTAGAAAACCCTTTGATGCTAGAGTGTCATCAACCAGACTGAAACAGGCCGTACCAACAATTGGCAACACTGACAGTTCTCTAACCGGCTGCAGATTTAAAGTGATAGGCAAGTCCTCCACTACCTGCACCAATTCAGACACTGGCGCCGTGTCTTTCACTGCAGAATGCAAAGGGCGATCAAATGAATTTTCTTTGCCCTGTACCAGGGCTAACACCATTTCTCTATTTATTCTCAACAAATTATTGAGCCAAACTTCTTCTGAGTTCTGTGTGTCTGTAACAAACTCCTCCATTTCATGAACATTTTCTGAGTTAGTCTTCACACAAACAACTTCTAAGACATTCTCCCTAGTTGGACCTGTGGGTTGGGAGATCTGCACTCCCACAGGTACACCAGCAGACTGATCCTCCTCAGCATCCATGTCCATGGGAACGGCGCCCCCTCACAAAGAGTAGGAGAATTTCCCTGGTGTCCTGGCCAAATTTTCTCCCATTCTCTAAAAATACCACCAACAGCTTAATCTGGTTCAAGGTCAGTTGGCATTCATCTGTATTCCCCTCCCCTGGGTCGTGCCTGAAAATAGGCAGAATTTATCTAGTGAACTTACCCATCAACAAAAACTAAATAAATAAATAAAGTACCGGGGTTTCCCTACCCTCAGTAAACACAATGTTTTGGTGCCTCCACCCAGAGTAATAATTACATGGGTTTCAATCTAGCCTGGTATAGCCCTCTTGGAAGCTATAACCACCCACACTCCCACCTAGCGACCAATTACCTAGATAGGGACAATGACCATTGACAGCCTTCACCACACAGTTTGCAATATTTTATTTATTTATTTATTGAAACAATTGGATTACAACCTTTGAGTCAGAGACTCATTTCCAAAGGCTCCATGTCAGAGACAAAATATAACAAGAGGTAAACATTGTATGTAGTTACATATGGGTGGAGGCAGACAGAGACAACAGGGTATATACATTATGTGTTGCATATAGACAGAGTAATATAAGTTGGGCAGGCAGAAAATGCTGCTAGGCCTATACAGATTTGGTAGCTAAGCAGTCTTGTAGGGAGCTTTAGGCAGTTCAGTGAGTAGTACAATAATCAACTATATGCAGGGTCTAAATGCTGGTAGGTGGTTAGCGCAGCTGGAAAGCCAGCATTGTCAGAGATACATGGAGGCAGAGACGGGGCAGGGGTGTCTTTAGTCCAGAGATTTATTGCCTGAGGCTGCTATCTATATGTTAGTGGGGGCAGTGGCAGGAGCGGGTGTAGATAATGTGGTTCTTGAGGGTTGTTTTGAAGGGGCCTAGTCTGGGGATGGAGGTGATGGTCATGGGGAGTTCATTGTACCAGGTAGGTGCTCTGTAGGAGAAGGACCGTTGAGCAAGTGAGGTTGAGATTCTGGGAACCGCCCATGTTAATTTGCCTACTGTGGGTTTTTGTTGTAGTTTGTTCAGCACAGAGGGAGGTGTTGACTCCAGGTGGGGTAAGGCCTAGCTGGATCTTCTTGGTAAGGAGACATGTCTGATATCGTATTCGTTCGTCCAGGGTGAGGATCTTTGTTAGTGTATATAGGGAGCAGCTATGGGTATGCTTATCCACTCCAGCAATGAGTCTACAGGCTTTGTTAATAGATAGGTGGATTTTGTTTAGCGCAGTGTGGTCAGCAGCTGAGTAGACAGTTAGCCCATAGTCTACCAGGGAGAGAACAGAGGAGGTGACAGCAATGTTTAGTGCCTCCTGGGTTAGGCAGGCTTTGTGTTGATACAGCAATCCGGTATATATATTTATGGCAGAAGAAAGATTACTCATATGTGGGTGGAACGAGAGATTAGGATCAAAGGTTATGCCCAGGTATTTATAGGTGTAGACCTGTTCCAGTGGGAGGTGGATTTTGGAGTAGATTGTTAGTTGGGCATTGTGGTCCCTACTCTGTCTGTGGGAGAACAGCATTGATTTAATCTTATTGACATTGACCATGAGTCTGTGGTCAGTGAACCAGTGTTCAGCTTGGCTGAAGGCAAGTTGTAGGGAGGACTGAAGGACTGCAGGATCTGAATGAGAGGCATACATAACCGCATCGTCTGCATAGAGTAGAAGGCTACAGGGACAGGATTTGGGCAGGGTATTCAGGAAGATGCTGAATAGTAGTGGGCCAAGGATGGAGCCCTGGGACACCCCAGAGCGGACTGGTTGTGCGGGTGAGAGGGTGCAGTTTATCTTTACACGCTGTGACCTATTTGTAAGGTAACTTGTGAACCACACGATGGGTCTGGGGGACAGTCCTGTGCTGCGAAGAGTATTTATGAGGAGGGTGTGGGAGACTGTGTCGAAAGCTTTCAACAGGTCTATGAATACAGCACCTGTTAGCAGTTTTTTATCTAGTGCACTGTGCAGAGAGTTGGAGAACTCTATGAGGGCAGTGGTTGTACTGTGCCGGCTCTAAACCCATGTTGTTCCCTGCAAAGGAGGTCATGTGCCTGTATGTAATCAGTGAGTTGGTTAGCTACGATTTTTTCCAGGGCTTTTGAGAGGGGTGGGAGTATTGAGATGGGTCTGTAGTTGTTGGGCAGTGTGGGGTCCCCACTCTTCAATATAGGAGTAATGGTGGCCACCTTCCAGTCACTTGAGAACTGCCCTAGACACAGGGAGAGGTTGAGTAGGTCTGTCAGAGGGGCTAGTACCGAGTCAAAAACCAAATTAAGGATTCTCATGTCAAAGGAGTCTGTGCAATAGTTTGAGCCCCCAAGAGCTTTTTTAAGGTAAAAGCTTGCCTCACTTATAGTAATCACCTTGAGGTAGAAAGGAGGGTAGGTGCTGATGGGTTCAGGGTGGTTAGGGGTGGGGTTGAAAAAGTTGCTTGGCAGGACTGTGCTCAGATCAGAGAATGCTGCATTTAGACCATTGGCAATAGCGAGCGGGTCCTTAGTAATAATACTGTTGACAGATAGCTGGGCAAGGGGAGGTGTCCTGGACTTCCCGTTAAGTTCCTTTAGGTTGTCCCAAAACAACCTGGCATTTCCCCAGGAGGAGGCCAGGGTGGACTTGTAATAGGAGGATCTGGCCATTCTAATAGCCCAGGTGCTGTTGTTGCGAGACACTTTATAGGCCAGCATTTCCGTGTGTTCCCCAGTGGTGGTAGCTTTGTACCAGAGATCATCACGTCTCTCCAACTGATTTAGTAGAGCAGGCGTGATCCAGGGAGCATTTCTTTCTTTGGTTTTCACTATCCGTAGTGGAGCAAATGCATCACAGGCCTTGTTGAAGGTGTGGCTGAAGTATTCAAGGGCAGCATCTATGGAGGGGGCACGTCTGATGGGGGACCAGTCACACTGGTTAAGGTATCTCCTTAATTTAGTGAGGCCTCCAGGTTGGAGACGTCATCGAAGGAAACTGCTTGGCCTGGGTAGTTGCACTAGGCATGAGCAGGCAAAGTGGATGGGGGAGTGGTCGCTTAATGTCTCAGGCATTACCGCCACATTTGTGATTCTGTTAAGGCGGTTGGTGAATAAGAGGTCGATGAGGGTGCTAGCACCATTTTTGGAGTTAGTTCTGGTTGGCTGGGTGACTAATTGGGTCAGGTCTAGTGCTGAAATGGTGTCCTTTATAGGGGAAGCTGAGCTTGACAGCCAGTTCACATTAAAATCACCCATTATAATGTGTTCTGTTTTGGGTGGGAAGCTGGAGATATAGTCTGCCAGAGATTGAAATGCTAAGGTTTGGTGACGCGGAGGGATGTACACCACAGTAATTGTAACTGGGGCTTTGGTAGAGTCTGATGTGAGTTTTATGGTTAGAGCCTGCGCTCCATGGCACAGGGAGGGTGCTGGTAGGCTTTGGCAAGGCAGGGAGTCACGCACGTAAAAGGCACAACCCCCTTCCCGCTTGCCAAGTCTGTCTGCTCGATAGGTGGTTAGATCTGGTAGTACTGTGGATGGGTCCGGGACTTTCTTTGATAACCAGGTCTCAGTGAAGGCTAGCACATCCGGTTCATGCCACTGCACCCAGCACTGAAGCTGTGCTAATTTTGGGTGTTGGCTGCATATATTCATAGCAGCAATTCTTAGTCCATGGTTGGAGGTGCACGGGCTGACTGAGGTGGGGCCTGGCTTAGGGTGCACATTGCCTGACATTAGAAGGAGCAGGGCAAATGTTCTGAGGAGGGCCAGTGTTCTCTGCTTGGTGATGTGGGTATGCTGCTTTAGCTCTTGGGTACTGCCTGAGCAGGGGGTGGCCATGGTGAGGAGGGTAGGGTAGGAGAGGAAAGCAATGGGACATGGGAGGTGTTGGTGTTGAGAGGAGATGGGTGATCGATGAGTTGGGGGGGTGCAGCACAGCTTCCGTGCCAGGGAGAGTAGGTGGGAGTCTGTGTTGGGATGCAGTAGCGCCAGTGGAGTATGGCACGGGTGAGTGACTGGGGGGTCCCATAATGAGGAGGATAGAGGTTGCTATTGAGATAAGCATCTTTGTACTGGCAAGCTGCCGCCAGGGGAGATGCATCAGGAAGTTAGTCAGTAGGGCACTATCTGTGGGTATAGGATGGGGCTGTTAGAGGAGAGTGAGGAGGGGAGATAGGATGACAGGAGCAGGTTATTGTAGGGGATTGACTGGGGGGATGGACACCAATGATATATATAGGAAAGTTAAAATGGATTAGTGAAGGTGGGTGGACAGTGTTGCCTCTGGTGGTGAGGCGATATAAGCTACAGATGGAAAAGTGGGCTGATTGGTTTAAACACAGCCTCAATCCTATTGGTTGACTAACTCCTGTATAAGATAGTGTTGACCAAGGGTGGTGGTGGAGGTGGTGGGGAGCCGGCGCATAGCGCCAGCGGGGCAGCAGCACAAGATGGAACTGCACCACACTCCTCTACTGGCTTGCTGTGCCCGCGTTGCTGTACCTGCTCGAGTTCGGGCAGTTGGGAAGGGCGTCTGGACTCTGGCCCTCATGACCAAATGGATCCTCGGCTGGATCCTTTCCCTATGCGAGGTCTGTGGAGAAGGAGGTACTGGTTATTTAAGCTGTGTGGCAAGGGGAGGAGACTGATTATTATGCAAGGCAGGTATTATTTACAGATACAAGCTATTGGGACATGCACAACCTTTTACTTTCTTCTAAATGCCCACAGTTCTGTTTCTTACTTAATACAACGAAAATACTGCTGAAACAGCAGCATACAGGCTAATCTTGCACAGTGTTATTTGATTTTAAACAAGGTAGATAACAGTTGCTTAAATCCTTAGGGGATATATTTCTGGTAGATTACAGCTGCTTTAACTAGACGCTTTAAGGCACAATTCACTTCAGGGAAAGACAATTAAAATAGAGATGCTTTACTTAATACAACGAAAATACTGCTGAAACAGCAGCAGCATACAGGCTAACCTTGCACAGTGCTATTTGATTTTAAACAAGATAGAAAACAGCTGTTTAAATCCTTAGGGGATATATTTCTGATAGATTACAGCTGCTTTAATTAGATGCTTTAAGGCACAATTCACTTCGGGGAAAGACAGTGGTGGTGGAGATTTTGCTAGAGCAAAAAAACCTATCTCCACTGCTACGCCGACATTAAAGTTTAAGTGAAAAGGCGCCAAAACACACAAGATGGAACTTCACCACACTCCTCTACTGGCTTGCTGCACCCACATTGCTGTACCTGCTTGAGTTCGGGGGGTGAAGGAGGTCATCTGGACTCAGGCCCTCACGATCAAACAGACCCTCGGCTGGATCCTTTCCCTATGCAAGGTCTGCTCGAGTTTGGGGGTGGGGGAAGGCGTCTGAACTCTGGCCCTCATGACCAAACAGACCCTCAGCTGGATCCTTTCCCTATCACGAGGTCTGCATGAGTTAGGGGGTGGGGAAGGCATCTGGACTCTGGCCATCATGACCAAATGGACCCTTGGCTGGATCCTTTCCCTATGCGAGGTCTGCTCGAGTTCCGGGGGTTGGGGAGGGCGTCTGGACTCTGGCCCTCACGACCAAATGGACCCTTGGCTGGATCCTTTCCCTATATGAGGTATGCTCGAGTTTAGGGGGTGGGGGAAGGCATCTGGACTCTGGCCCTCACAACCAAATGGACCCTTGGCTGGATCCTTTCCCTATGCGAGGTCTGCTTGAGTTCAGGGGTGAGGGAGGGCATCTGGACTCTGGCTCTCACGACCAAACGGACCCTCAGCTGGCTCCTTTCTCTATGCGGGGTCTGTTCAAGTTCAGGGGGTTGGGGAGGGCATCTGGACTCTGGCCCTCACGACCAATATGCATTAACAATATGCTCACAGTTGCAGGGTTTTAAATAATTGATTAGCAGTTTTTTTCTTGGGATGATATTAACTGTACAGAAAGTATTTATATAGATTTTCTAGAAGTGCTGTGTTTGTTAAACACAGTGAGGCAAGAGCTATTAATTTTCACAAAGTTTTAGCACTTTTATGAACAAAACGCTAATCATTTTTTAGAGTTAAGTAAAACCCTGCAGTTGTCCCACTTACCAGCAGGGTCTCTGGTCCTGGTGCGTGCCCTGCAACCCCCTGTAAAGACAATTTACAAAACAGCATGCACTTTTAACACATTCAGTAACGAGCGTATCACTTCAAGCCAAATAATAATATGCTCGCAGGCTTGATTCAAAGTAACACAGCAAATTAGGTTGATTAAGGTGACATGAACAAGGAGGGGGAGCAAATCTAGGTAAATGATTACTGTTTTGATAGACCAGATTAATAAACACAATTAGTTTAGTCTCTATAATGAGCAGTCCCTTAGCTACCAGGTACCCAGGATCTACACTGGCTGGCCAGAATCATTGCCCTGGGTTGCAACTGTTGTTGGGGCCCTTGAAGAAAATTATCATCAACTCATGCAAGGCAGGACAAATTAGTTGTATCCATGGCCGGTTGGCCCAGTCTATTGAAAACTATTAACATTTAGTAGAAAACAATTAGATGATTCCAAAAGAAGATTAAGATGCCTTGAGCAGGGAGCTACCCTGGATTTACTCACTGTACCAATCGGTTTAGGATGGCCTGGCAAAATGAAGACCTGATGCTGAAAACTGCTGCACATGGGGAAGCTGGGCCATCACAACTCACCTCCACTTAACGGCCTTTCCCTGAAGTAGGCCGCAACCCGCAATGACTTTCTGCGCAGGGGCTGGATCCCCGAAGCTGTCCTCTTGCCGGTAACACTGGAACTGGCAAAAGTACAGGCAGCATGGGCTGAGAAAGATAAAGGCCCGAGTTCAACAAAGTGTCTCTGGAAAAGTTCAGTCTATCTGCTGGTGACCCTTCCAGCTGGTAGACAGTTTGGTCACTGGTAATGGCAGGCTCCTCTCTGGCAATCAGGAGTCCCTGGACAGTAGGCCTTGAATCACAATAAACATTCAGCACATTTATTTTAAGCAACATCCAACTCTCCAAATTCTCCTTAGGTTCGGACTGGTTTGCAGTGTCTGCACTTTGTTGAGCAAACCTCTTGATCCGTGGTATGGCTGTCCTGGTGACCGATCCCCCTGGTAGGACTGCAGGATGCATTCCAGAAGGAAACTAGGCCTCTCAGTTCAAAAGCTCGAGCTGCATTTCTCACTGTTTTAAAATATTTCTCAGACTTGTCTGTCTTTCGTGCTATTAGGCAGTATGCTGCTGAGAAAAGTAACAGGGAGGTAAGTCAGGCCATTCCTCTGCCAGTTCTCTTCAGCTTTTCTCTCAGAGCTGCTTCTTGATGGCTTGAGCTGCTTTCTCCCTGCCCTCTACCAGCAACTGCACACTTTTTTCTATCAGTTCTTGAACTAGTCCAGTTTCTCTGTATTCTGGTTGGCTAGGGGAGCTGTCAATCACAGTTCTGATGCTCCCATTTGACAGTTTAGGCACCAACCTGAAAAACTACAAGAACTACAGATTTTTCCCATGAGGCACCTGAGCTAAGGACTCCTCGAGGTCCCCTGTGTCCTACTTGGTCCAAACCTGGGAAGTTCTGGACCAAACATGCTGGCTCCTGTTAAGGAATGCATGCTGCAAAGAAGGCAGGTTAAACAACAATCTATATCTTAGAGACAGTACTGAATTAAAAGTATATATCTATGCTGCCAGCCCGGTGGCACAGAGGGTTGAGGCACTGGACGCCTCACCTCGCGGCATGCAGGCAACCCGGGTTCGGGAACGAGCCTGTGTCATTGGAGGTTGGCATGGGGGGGAGGGCAGAGCTGGATGGAGCTGCCGGCAAGCAACTCTCCTCTCCAGGGGTGATGGAGTGGCATCTCTTGACCAATGGCAGCCCCTTGGTGGAGGCAAGGAGGCTGCGCAGGCAGGGTGCCTGGCACTAGGCCAATGGGGTGGGTGGAAGGGGGTTGGTAAGGTGGATGCGTGCCTCCACGCGCATGTGTCCTTCTCTTGGGGACCTCGGGAGAAAATGGCAGAGAAAATACCAGTGGCAGGATGATAACTGACTCCCCACATGCACCACTTCCAGACTGGGTGTAACGTAAGCCCTGGTAATTCTGGGTGATGGGGCTGGGGGAGCTGGTTAGATGGGGGCCATCCGGGGGGGGAGGCACAAAAAAAAAGTATATATCCACAATACAATGTAGGTCTCACTCTGCTCTATTAGCAACAGCAGAATGGAGCAGATTAGGGAAGTGCCTGGCTGGTCGCAAGCTTCAGAACACTCTGATCCAGTCCAGGCCATTTACAGTATACACACTGTCTGAGGCACTTAAAGGGACAGCGCAAAGACGCATTATGGTACTCTCACGCAAATTAACAGAAGGACCCCAATAACCATGGATCTATTATCTCTGCAGGACGTCTGCCTGGCAGTGTGCATTACTGGGGCCCAGGGAGTTACTTAAGGTAAGCCCCTGATTTTGGGGGTGCTACAGGTAATGAGGGCATGTACTGGACTATGCCCTTCCAAGCTGTACTGCTGTAATAAGGTATGTTTGGCTAGTGTGGTTGGAGTGTAAGGTGTTTGTGGGATTCTGTGTGGGATTACATGTGTGACTGGGTCTGAATGACTAGTGATTGCACTGAAGCTATGTTTCTATTTGCTCTGTTTGGGGACATTGTAATTTAAAGTGTCCTGTGTTTAAAAGAAAAAGAAAAGAATACATGCTGCTCTGTAGTTTAATGTTACAATGTTCCAGTTATGCATTTCAAAATGGGGGAATTGTGCATTATTTTCCCATTCCTGGCAGCAGCACTTCTCTCATATGGCAACTAGGCTTTGAGTAAGACATTTTATAGTGTTAGTTGGGGGAGGGATGCCACTATTGCAGTACCTGGCGGTTCAACTGTGGGAACCAGCGGGTAGGTCGCCAGTATTCCCCAAATCAGTTGTTAAAGTGTAGATTAAGCTAAAGTCCTGTTTAGATTACATGAAATCTCACCGCCCCAGCAGTGTTGCCAGTAGTGCTCTGATCCTTGAGGGGAGAGAGAGAGATGCGCATATCTCTCCTCTGGGGGTCGATGGTGCGGCTTGGTTGGTGTTCCCCAGGAGGTGGACATTTTCAATGGGGGAAAGTGTAAGCACCTTCTGGGAGCTTACTAGTTAAAAATTTCTGCAGTTGGGCAGAAAGAACAATGGTGCCGGTAGGTCTGGGATGTTGGGCCTGCTTGCTGCCGGCAGGGGTCTTCATCCCTAGGGAGTATAAAAAGAGGGTTTTTGTGCCAGAGGGGGACTGACAGCATAGGAGATCAAGAGAAGGGGAGAGGAATCAGAGGTCAGCATGCAAGTTTGGCCTGGAGGGCCGCAGCAGGGCCAGGGTGGGCCACTTGCCACCTCATCCCTCCTCCCTCAAAGAGCCGTATATGAAGATGCGGTGGTTCAGGCTGTGAGTATGTGGGGAAGCAGTGGAGCACCACGTGGGTCCTATTGGTGCTTTGAGGAGCCAGAGCCCATGAGAAGCTGAAGGCTGGAGGCCAACCATGTGATCTCTGGCACCATGGTAGGGTAAGCACCGATAGGGGCCCTGTTTTCCAAATAACCTCGCCTGTGAGCGAGTGCACTCTGTAGAGCTGGTGGTGTTTCTGTGGGTGGGCCAGCTGTGGCAGATAGGGCCTGGAGTGCAGTTCAGAGGTGGCAGCCTGGACTGCTGAGGGTGTAGTGGTGGCAGTCTACTCCTTTTCCCCTGGTTAGTGGTCACTACAGTGTGTGGGCTTTCAGTGGGTGCAGTCTGTGGAGGCAGGAAAGGATCCATGTGGGGAGTGGTTGGTTGGGACCCCAGCTGGGTGGCAGGCCATCCGGGTGCTCCATGTGGCATAGCAAGCAGTCCCCTGGGTGAAGGCAGTCCAGAAATTGAAATCATTGCATGAGCAGACAGTGTCTGGAGTTACAGGACAGGCCAGGGGTATGCATAACTGCCTGGAAGAGCCCAGCTGCAGACACGTGGCATCAGCAATTTGGTATCCGTAAGGTCTTCGATGGTTTTTGTTCTTACTAAAAGTAACCGTTCAGAAGTTTAACACTTCTCAGTAAGGAACTTAGCTACCTGTGATTTAAAATTAGCCACCTGTGTTTTAAAGTAACCCCCTGTGTAGAAAGTTTAAAGCAAGGCAAAGTAAGAAATGGGCTTGGGACAGTAGAAACATCTTGTGCTGTCACAATTGCTACCTCAGTTTTGAGTGTTGCTGAGACTAAGAGAAGGAAAAGAAAGTGAGTGCCTGGTTGAAGATAGAGTAAAGTGAAGGAATGTGAAATGAGTGCTGCTGAGTTTGAAATGCTTCCAAGTGAGGCCTGTTTCGGACCATGCCTATTGCTGCTGTCAGGAATGTAGCCTTTTCGGCTTGAGGGAATGTCTGCAAACAATAAATCAGTCTGTTAGAAAAAAGATTGCTGGAGAAGTGAATGTCAGGTTTATACCTGTGAAGTGCCCCCACCATACTTGTTACACCCACACTCCATGGAGTGGTTCAGCAAGTTTCTTGTTTTACATTAAATCGGTTTTGCACTTTCGATTCTGGAGTGGACATTGAATTTAGTTGATTTAAATGGTGAATGTTGTGCCTGTTAACAAATGTTGCCACCTTCAGATAGCCCCCCGAAGCAAATAAATGTGCCTGAAGAAGAACTAGGTAATGAGCATATTTCTGTTTTCTGTACTGTGTTTTCATGGTTGTACAGAATCCCCTCCCACACAGTTACCACCTGGATACCCCTAGACATTGGGAGTGGGGGGCTTACATATTTAAAGCCAAGTTTTGACTGCAACAAAATATATTGAATAGTGTATAGGAGTCCATACACAACAAAGCTATTCTTCCACCAAGTGGTTACCATGACAATGAGGGCATCGGGAGGGATGCTAGAGAGGTCTGCCTGTTGTCATGGTAACCATGAGGTGGAAGAATAGTCTTGTTGTGTATTTGGGCTCCCGTACACTATTTTATATGCTGTGTGGTGAAAGAACCACTCAACACGGCTTTTTCGCATCAAGTATAAACATGAGTTACACTGATTTTTTTCATTCCCTTATGGCTGCCTGATCAGTTTCAGTCTATACTCTGCACTGCTCTCTGACCTATGTACTGCACCCTCTCGTCTACCCCCAACTACAGATGCCCCACTGCTTGCCGTTGCAGCTGCCCTCCACCCACTAACTAGTTACCATGACCACCTCCCCTCAACTTCTGTGGTGTTTAGTTTTTCTGTATGTGACAGCTTTTACTGACTTTTTAAAAAAAGCACTACTATCTGCTCATTTCACTAGAGTGCTAGCATCAGTAGCGTGACTGACAAACATCTCAGGAGCATTGTTGTCTGACATCACTACTGCAGCAGAATGAAAAGTCAATCTGCTGCAGTACAAACATCACTAATGTAGCAGAATGAGTTTTTACAGGGCATGGAAATCCATGCTGAACTACACCACCCAATACACTATAACGTAGTTGATGGTGGGCATGAATGGACTGTTTGGCACAGTGGCCTATGGCATTATGCCTTGGAACCCCTGTTTGACAGATTTGCCCCCACTGGCACCCAAATCTGGCTCTGCCACTGTCAAGGTGATAGTGGCAGGTACGGGTTTAGACCTTGTAGTCATTATAGAAACACAGGCCACTGGAAATAATGACTGGGACATGGCAGTACCAGGCTACACCATGTATAGGCAGGATATGGGGAAGGGAAAAGAAGAAGGGGTAGCCATCTGTGTCAAGGAAGTTATAGAGATGGTAGATAATGGGCCTATCAGGGGAGGGAATGGTGAAACTGAATCGCTGTGGCTAAAGCTCACCACAGCATCAGGTAAGAAGTTATGCATGGGGCTGGTCTATACACTAGGACTAGGGGAAAGGGGCAATAGGGAACATGGGGCAGAAACAGAGAAGGAGGCCACCAAAGGGGGGGGTAGTGATGGTGGGAGTTCTCAACCTGACAGACATAGACTGGGACATTCCAGTAGCTATAAGCTCCAGAAGTCAGGCCCAGCTAGATACATTGCAGGACTGCCTGCTGATGCAGCTAGTCAGGAAACCCATAAGGCAGGCTACCATCCTCGATATGGTCCTCCGCAATTTAGAAATGGTAGGCGGAGTGCAGGTGGAAGTGAGCATAATGCCATATGGCTGGAACTGGCCCAGGGTACCAGTATAACCACATCAAAGGCTGAAGTTCTGGATTTTAGAAGAGCGGACTTTGACCAGATGAAGGAATTAATCCAAGATAAGTTGATGGAATGGACAAAGTCAGGGCAGGAGGAAGGTGGGATGTAATTAAATGGGCATTTCTTGATGCAAATAAGTCATTCCTGAGAACAGCTACCAAGAGAAACAGACTCAAGGGACCAATCTGGTTCTCTGAAAAAGTCAGACAGGCTGCGATGGCCAAAAAAGTGCATTTTGAGATAGGCCAAGAAGGCAGTCAGGGATGCAAAAGTAGACACTAAGCTGCATATTGCAGAGTGGGTCAAGGAAGAGAAAAATTGTTTTTCAGATAAATTAGGGAAAAAAGAAAGATGAGAGAGGGAATTGTACAGCTAATGGAGGGGGGCAGGGTAATATTGGAGGATAAGCAGAAGGCAGTCATTCTTAACAACTACTTCACTTAGTATTCACAGTGAAGGACAGCAGGCCTTAGCTGGAAAGTAGCATAAAGGGTATTACAAGGGGAATCCCAGAAATAGAGCTTGTGATATTTACAGAAGAAAGGGCCAGGAAAGGGCTTGCCGTCCTGAAAATACATAAGGCCAGATGGGGTGACCTGAGGGTGCTCAGAAAACTTGCTGGTTGGACCCCTGGCAGGGTTATTCAGTAGCTCAGCACAGTCAGAGGTGATTCCAAAATATTGGAGGGTAGTGGATGTAGTTCAGCTACACAAGGGAGGGGACAAGGAAAACTCTTAACTACAGGCATGTCAGTCTTACCACCACTGTAGGTGAACTAATGGAGACACTAGTCAAGGAGGACCATGTGGATTACCTGGAGATAAATGGGTTCCAGGAAAGTAAACAGCATGGGTTCATGGCAGAGAAGTCTTGTCAGAACAACCTGATAGTATTCTTTGATTGGATGACTAAGGAAGTAGATAAGGGACAAGCTGTGAATTTACTCCGACTTTAGCAAAGCATTCAATTCGCTGCCACAAGGAAGGTTGCTGAAGAAGTTAAAGTTGGTTAGGGGGAGACAACAAAGAGTGGTGATGTATGGAGTCAAATCAAGGGAGAGGGAGGTCATAAGTCGGGTGCCACTGGTGTCAGTCTGGGGTTCAGTCCTTTTCAATACATTCATCAATGAAATAGGAGGAGGATTACAGGACAAGATGTATCTCTTCACAGATGACACTAAGCTCTGTGGCTGGGTGGACAGTGCAAACAGGGTAAAAGAGTTGCAGGGGGACCTGCACAGGTTGGAGAGGTAATCCAAGGTTTTGAAGTTGAAATGTAATGCCAAAAAGTGCAAAGTAATGCACATAGGGAATAAGAACCCCAGGATTGAATACTGGATGGGAGGGGTTAAGCTGGGCACTATTTCTGAGGAAATGGATCTGGGAGTCATTATAAGTGACTCACTAAAACAATCTATCCAATGTAACAAGGCCTGTAGCAAGGCAACCATGGGGTTGGGTGTATTGGGAGGAGTTTTGATAGCAGGGGTAATACTACCTTTCTATAGATCATTGATAGGATTCCATCTGGAATACTGTGCCAAGTTCTGGAGTCCCCACCTCAAGAAAGACAAATACAGGTATGAGACAGTGCAGTGTAGGGTAACCAAAATAATTCAGGGCTACAAAGGCAGATCCTATGAGGATCGTCTTAGGACACTGGACATGTGAACACATAATCACTGGAGGGCAAACGGAAGATGGGCAATATGATGTAGATACCTTTATGATCATTTCATTTAATTTTTATTGGTTATACTGGAAAGGCATGTGAATATTGCTGCCCATTTACACAAGCGTCCAGTTACATACAACAATCATGAGACGTGACATAGGCTGAAACATTTTACTTACAGTTAGGGTTAACACCAAGGTACATGTCCAATCAGGACAGTATAGACAAAAGGAAAACCAGGAACTAACCTGGGTGATTTAACAAATACAAAGGTGACATTAGCATTCTGTGAGGGTTTCACAATAATATAATAAACAGTGGAAAACAAACATTTAAGTGCAATCAAAATACTAGCTGAGGTGGAGTAACAGTACTACAAGTGCTACAAAGAGAGGGTAAGTGCCAGAGGCGGATAACCAGAGGGTGAGGGGAAAACAGTGCAGTAGGGGAGCTAGATTAGGGCTGTGATCAGGTGCAGGACTGTGTGAGGGAGAAATGTCTCCTGGTGTTTTGTTTGAAGGCATTTGTGGAGGGACAGAGTTTTAGTTCCGCTGGGAGAGAGTTGAAGAGCTTGGTCCCATAAAGGAGAGTGTTTTCTGGCCTTGAGTGGTCCGGGAGAAGGGAACAGTGAAAAAGAGAGTGGAGGACAGTCTAGTGGTCCTGGTGGTGGCAGCTGTCTAGAAGAGAAAGGTGAGGCAATCAAGGAGCAGCCTACGGGAGAGTTTGAAGAAGAAGGCCATCTTGCAGTTGAGGCGAGCCTCAAGCGAGGGCCGAACAGTGAGGCTGATAAAGGTCACAGTGGTGTGTGAGTTTAAGGAGGCCAGAGGTAAAATGAATAGCCTTGTGGTAGGAGCTTCGGAGTCTGGAAAAACGTTTGATGGAGAGGCGGGAGAGGGAGACATAAGAACCATAGTCAAAGACAGGAAGTAGGAAGCTGGAAACTAGGAGGGATTTGGATTCTCTGTTAAACTAATGCTTAGTTCTGTGGAGGATATGGAGGCATTGGTGGACTTTTTTGATTGTGAGGCTAGTGTGGGCATCGAAATTGAGGTGGCAATTCAGGAGTAAGCCAAGGTACTTGAATTCACTGACTCTTTCAGTAGAGTTACTAAGGTTGCCATAGAGGGGGAGGTCAAGGCGAAGGGGTTTGTGGGGGCTAGAGGAAACCATGAACTTAGTTTTTTGGAAACTGACTACTAGCCCTTTGGACATGAACCAAGTGTGAAGGCTGCTGAAATCGAACTGGAGTTTGTTAATGAGAATGGTGGGGTTTTTGTCCTGACAGAAAAGGGCTGTATCATCAGTATAGGGAATGAGTTCAGAGGAGATGCAGATGTCAGGTAGGGAGATAATGACCAGAGAGAAGAGCAGAGGGCCCAGGATGAACCCTTGGGGAATGTCGTAATTATAGGGCAGAATTCGGAGAGGACACTGCCAATAATGGTGTGATGGGATCTACCCATTAGGTAGTCCTTGTATCAGAGGCAGACCTCTGGTGAGAAATGGAGGCCAGCCAGGGTTTGGAGGAGGACTTCATGATCAACAAGGTCGAAGGCTTTGGTGAGGTCTACAAACACAGCACGAGTGTAGAGGTCTTTGTTGTTGGCTTTGTCAATGGAGTGGGTGAACTTGATGAGGGCAGTTTCATTATTGTGGCGAGTACAGAACCCATGCTGGGCCTCCTTGAGCAGGTTGTATTTGTATGTGGTTTGCCTGTGGACCACTTTCTCTAAATTTTGGAGAGAGGGGCAAGGAGGGAAGTTCCTGAAAGGAATGAACGTATAGTAAATTGTTAGGAAATATTCAACAAGGATAGCAAGCCATAGACACAGGAACAGGAGTGGAAGTTAGTTTGGGGGAGATCCAGGAGAGATGTGAGAACATTTTTTACAGAGAAAATGGTTGAGCCATGAAACAGTTTGCCAGCAGAGGTGGGAGGCACAGTAACCATTAATGGTTTCAAGAATGGCAGGGCTTCCAGATCTACAAAGATTCCTGTATTGTAGCCATCTACAGGGAAAATGGTCCAATTGACTTGCATTAGTTATAAAGGGAAAATACAGTAATTCAGCTTCCATTGAAAATAATGTAATCTACAGGAAAACAAAGGAAAATTGCCCTGGAGTTACAAGGAAAATGGCAACTCAGTTTGGGAGCACTGGCAGGGCTGGGACTGAGGAAAGGACTTAACAGTTACTCAGGGGTGTATGGTAAGGCAGGAGGCAAAGGGGGGAGAAAGGGCAAAAACCCCATCTAGACAATACCCCATCTAGATATAATTTCATCTCATTTAATTTCATATTTTATTCATACAAGTTATATGCATACACAATTATACGCGCAAACAAAATTATATGAATTAGGATTAACTCGATTGAGCTTTTGCTCATTTACAATGAGATCCCAAAAATTGAAACAGTAAGTAATCACAAGTACAAGAAATAATACATAGAACAATAAATGGGTACATACAATCAATCTATAAATACAGATAAAACAAATCACGCAATCAGAGTTTCAGGCAAAGTTAAAAAAAGAGGGAGGACATAAAAATAGGATGTAAGGGGTTTCAAATAGAACAACATGATCTAGCACTAATTGCAGCCTTTTTATACCAAGTCTTAATTCCTGTCCACAGGTTCCTACCCCGAAAAATGTTAAATATTTACTGGTAATTAGTTCCACTCAAGGGACCCCTTATAAATAACTGATTGCCGACCTATTTCTAGATTACATTTTGGGATTTCAAAATCTGTGGCATTTGTTGATCTTAATTTGAGATCAATTTTGTCACCCCTACAGTTATATATAGAGGTATGTCACCCAACCAGCATTTGCACATGAATGTAAGTAAAAGTTCTTGTCTGGGGGTCACGTGACCACTTAATGGCATAGAGACGTGTCTCCTTCGAGCTCCGACCCCAGTCCAACTTTAAAGATAATTTTTTTGGGTAATCCAGCCGTTAATAAGATGCTGTGAGGGTTAACAAGGTGGTGGAGACATGGATGAGTACATTTTGGTATCCAGTAGTAAATCACAGAGGTTGTGTGTTAAAAATAATAAGAAGCAGCCGATAACACTCCCGAGTAGCACAGCGGAGCCTGTCTCGCTTTCGGCTGCCAAGATGTCCGCTATCGGGAGGGAACTCAGAGAGCAGCTGACAGAGGTCCTCACCCCACAGTTAAACAGGGTAGAGGAGAAGATCGATCCCAGATTGGCAAGCATTGATGCCCAGATCACCCAGCAGCAGGAGAGAATGGAGGAAGCGGAGGGCCGTATCTCGACTGCTGAAGACCTCATGGCCCTGCTCCCTCGACGCATTAAGGCATTGGAAAAGGAGGTGGCTGAGCTGCGGGAGGCCCTCGACTATCAGGAAAATTACCATAGGAGATCTAATCTTTGTCTCAGAGGCCTCCCAGAGGGAAGAGAATGTGCCAATATATTGGATTTCTGTGCTAGTACTCTGCCCACTATAATGGGTTTAAAGCCTAAAGGAGGAAGGTACAAGCTTGTACATGCCCATCGAGCAGTGTTGCCACGCCCACTGCCAGGCCAGCCACCACAACAGATTATCTTTCGCTTCCATAACTTTCAGGATCGTCAAGAAGTTTGGAACAAGTTTTGGGGAATGCAGGAGCTGCAGTATGAAAGGTATAAGCTACATCTCACCTAGGATCAGAAGGAAGAGAAGGGCTTTTAATGAAGTGATCGCGGAGTGCCAATGGCTGAAGCTGGAGTGGTTCATGGTTTTTCCAGCCACGCTGCGGATCAAACATGAAGTCGCTTCCTACAGTTTCTGGGAGGCAGACAAAGCAGCTGGATTTGTGGTTGAACTTAAAAAGAAGCTGGGCTGAGAGAGAAGAGCTGCCCAAGGAAATAGGAGTGTGCGGAGGATATTTAATCAGAACTGTCTCTCTCTGATGCATGTTTGGGCCAGGGTAACAAACTGCTGGTGACTGCTCCAACGACTGCGTAGTGGTGCCTTCATGAGGCGGTTAATGATGTGTTGGCACGGAGATCTGCTGAGGCCTTGGCTCTCCCTTTCCCTTTTTTGGATGGCATGAGTTCTGATGTGGATGGACTGAGAACTGGCACTTTTCTGAGCCAGAGTAGGCCCTGTGAAGATGATGTGGAGAAAAGGAGGAGTCACAGCTGGAATATCCACAGAGGAATGGTGCCATGAGTAGTGGCTTACGAGAGGCCCAGGTGTTGGATTTGACTCGCGGGGCCTCTTGTGGAGCTGCGCTGGGGGGGGGGCTTCATCAGTATGCTTTGTTGCTTAATATGTTCTCGCTACTGAGTTGGGACTGGTCTAGATAATGCAGAAAAAGAGAGACTGTTGAGAGGGAGGGCTGTGGCATTTATGCTGGGGTAATTGGGGCATTGGGCCAATGGGGAAGAAAGACTAAACGGGCTGAGCAGTAATTATGATGGTGGTTGAAGCTATACCCGGGGGGGGCGGGGGACATCACCGAAGATTCAGGCACTGGCGGGATAAGCTATATGGGTAGGGGATCTTGTCTGGTAGTGCCTGATGGTATACTACATGTGCCTATAAACCCCATAAGACTTGGGTCTAAAAGAAAGAATGGCCAGGAGAAAATAGAGTGTTGGACTGGGAGAAAGGTTAGATTGGATTTAGTTCTAAGCCCACAAGGTATAGCAATTCTTTACTTGGGGGTAGCATACTAATTCAATTTTGAGAATGTTGTGTGCTGTTGGGGGGGGGAGGGGGGAAAAACAGCTGTAAATAAGTTATGTAGTTGTTCATGGGTTGCCTGTTATAGTTATTATAGTTATTATGGTAATTATCAAGGTCTTAATATATGTGGTCTGACGGAGGGATGGGAGGCCGGAGGGGAATGGAGGAGGTTGGAGGAGGATGGAAGGATGCTGCTCAGGGGAAGAATACACTGTTTTGATGAGTAGGGAAAGAGTGAATATCATATCCTGGAATATCAGGGGGATCTCCACTCCCATCAAAAGGATGGCTGTTCTGACGGCGTTACGTAGAGCTGGAGCACAGGTAGCTTTAGTTCAGGAAACACACCTGACGCAGTCAGAACACCAAAAGCTGGTTCAGGGCTGGGTAGGGGCCTGTTATGCTGCCTCCTTTACATCCCATAAAAGGGGAGTTGCTGTTCTGGTGCACAAAGGGTTGCCATTTAAGGTAACTAGGGTGATTAGGGATGGAAGGGAAGGGAGATATATTTTTGTGGAGGGGACGCTATATGAGGAGCCCATAACATTTGGGAGTGTGTATACTCTAGCTGTGTTTGACCTAGCTTTCTACCAGAAAGTTTTGGATTTATTGATCTGGGAGCACTTTCAAGGATTAGTGATGGGGGGGGGACTGTAACTGCACTCCAGGCAGGAATCTTGACCACTCGGAAGGTAGTGAGGTGGGGGGGACTGCATGCGTAAATGGCAGGAGGGACTGAATGAGCTGGATATCCTAGATGCTTGGAGGGCTCTGCAACCTTGGGGAAAGGAATTCACTTTCTACTCCCCCCCCCCCGCACAAAACATGGTCACGGATAGACCATATATATCACCGGGGACTGGTACTCCTGATTGGCAGTCATTAGGCATGGCCCCATATATGTCTCTGATCATGCAATGGTTATCTCATTCCTGGAGATGGCTTCCCAACAGGTGAGAACCAATAAGTGGCATTTCCCATCCTACCTCCTTAGCTCTCAGGACTTTAGAGAGTAATTGAAGGCACAATGGGAACTGTATACCTCTACAAATATGGCCTCTGCCCCGTCCATCCAGGTGTTCTGGGATGCTGGGAAGGCATTTATAAGAGGAGCTGTCACTGGGTATGTTAGCAGGTATAAAAAAGCAAGCTGCAGAAGCAGGAAGAATTACAAAACCGGGTGAGAGAGTTGGAGTGCCAGATGGTGGGGGTCCCGGCAGTTGGCAGCCAGCAGAGAAGCCCTGAATAAATCATTAATGGATGAAGTACATACGCAACTGTTTCTTTGGAAACATAAATTCTATGAGTGGGGCAATAAGCCGGGGCCCCTGCTGGTTAACTTGATTAAAGGGAGGAGATGTTGTAAAAGGATCAATGGGGGAGTCAAGGATGGGAAGGCAGTGTTGCACAAGGATACCCATGGTATCTTGCGTAGTTTTGCCTGTTTTTATCAAGAGTTGTATAGGTCGGAAGGGGAGGATGTGAAAGACAAGATGAAGCAGTTCTTGAAAGGTATAGCAGTGCCTAAGATATCTGAAACCTGGAGGAATCGGATGGACAAGGAGATCTCGAGGGAAGAGATTTCTAGGGCCATAGCCTGCTTGAAGTCGGGTAAAGCATGTGGGCCGGATGGTCTACCCGCTGAATTTTACAAGGTGATGGGGAAGGAGGTTGTGGAACACCTCTGGGCCCTTTTTAGGGAAATCAGGGAGGGGAGGCCATTACCTCGCTCTATGAGTAAGGCGACCATTTGTGTTATCCCGAAGCCGGGGAGGGACTCAAAGGACTGTGCCTTCTACTGGCCCATATCTCTCCTCAATGCCGATGCAAAAATTTATGCTAAGATATTGTCCTCTAGATTAGACGAGCTTCTCCCATACCTGATACATGTAAACCAGACAGGATTCATCCGAGGAAGACACTTGTACCATAATGTAAGAAAGGTCCTGAATGTGATACAAAATGCCTTGAGAACACCAGGGCCCATGGCAATTATCTCTTTAGATGCCGAGAAGGCCTTTGATCGCATCGAGTGGGACTACCTGTTTGAGGTACTGGAGAGATATGGGTTTAATGGGGAATTTAGAGGAATGGTGAGGGCCCTGTATGCCTCTCCTCGGGCTTCGATTTTAGTGAATGGGGGTCTGCCAGAATGGGTATCCCTTCATAGGGGAATGAGGCAGGGGTGCCCGCTGTCACCCCTCCTCTTTGCTTTGGCAATCAAACCCCTTGCTATTGCAATCAGACAAAGTCCTGAGGTTAGGGGAGTGGGGGGGGCGGCAGCATAACCTGTCTCTGTACGCAGATAATATGATCCTCTACCTGAGATATCTAGGGAATTCTGTGCTAGCTTTATTGAGGATTGTAGCCGATTTCGCAGAGTTCTCTGGATACAGGATCAATATAGACAAACAGTATCAGTGGCTCAGTAGGTAGCACACTCGCCTCTGAGGCCAGGAGATCAGTGGGCTGTGGGTTCAGTTCCCACATCTGGCACTTGGGTTAATATCCTAGTACTGACACTGTAATGCAGCATGAGAGGGGTGCTGCACTTCTGAGGTGCCGTCTTTCGGATGAGATGTTAAACTGAGGTCCCATCTACCTGGATTGGTCGTAGTTCAGGTGGATGTTAAAGATCCCATGGCACTTATCGAAAAGAGTTGGGGAATTTCCCCGGTGTCCTGGCCAAATTTCCCTCATTCACTAAAAATACCACCAACAGCTTAATCAAGTTCAAGGTCAGTTGGCATTCATCTGTATCCCCCTCCCCCGGGTCGTGCCTGAAAATAGGCAGGATTTGTCTAGTGCACTTACCCAGTCAACAAAAACTAAAAAATTAATTAAAAAAAAAAATCAGAACTGCTTTTGGTAGGGAACTCTGGGAAACAGGTGGGGGGAGGAGAGTGGGGTCTGCAGGTGGTGTCCTCCTCTTTTAAGTATTTGGGAGTAGTGATAGGAAAGCGGCTGGAGAACCTGTACTGTCTGAATTACACCCCCATGATTAAGAGGCTGTTAGGGCGCATCAACTTAATTAAAATGAATATCCTACCCTGAGTTCTGTATTTGTTGCAGATGCTCCCAGTGGGCCTTAACAACAGGGACATGAAGACCCTGGAAAAAGGGTTTGGTGAGTTTCTGTGGAGGCGGAAGTGGACGAGGATGTCCCTGAAGAGGTTAAAGGTGACTACTGAGGGAGGGAGTTTGAATTTCCCAGACCTGAATCATTATTTTATGGCTGCACAGGTCAGGATTATTAAGGACTGACTCAGTGAGGCGGATACGGCCAGTTGGCTGGATTTAGAAGAGAGAGGGGTGGGAGGTCAGCTGGCCACCTATTTATCAGATCAAGGTAGAAGGGGGTATGTGTCCTTGGGGCATCCTAATCGCTTGGCCCTTTTGGTACTAGATAGCTGGGCCAGAATAAGAGCTGTTCTGGGCAGCAGAGAACAGGAGACGTTATTGCTGCCTATTGCTAGGAACCCCTTTTTTAGGCTCAGTATAGAGGACGGGGGCTTCCAGGAGTGGGAGAGAAGAGGGGTGCATTGCTTAGGAGATTTGTGTAGGATGGGCACTATGCTGTCCTTTCAGGAGATACAGGAGAGGCTAAGGATACCGGCCACTCACCTCTACAGATTCTTTCAGGTCACGAATTTGATCAAGGAGGTAGACAGGCAATGAGAAGGTATCTCAGGGCTGAAACAGTTGGAGGGGCTAATAGGGGTGGCAAGAAGGGATCCTTCTGGAGTTTTAAGGAAGGCGGTATGCCTCCTGCGGCACAGTGTCAAGGATTTTTCGGATAAGACTAGACAGCTGTGGGAAAGAGACATGGACTTGGCCATATCCCAGGATAACTGGGGATTAATATTGGGGTCACATGTAGGGCTCCTGGCTTGCAATAAATATAAAGAAAGTGCATACAAATTTGTGCACAGACATACTACACCCCAGTGGTGAATCACAGTTCTTGCAAGTGCTCGGAGGTGTTATGGAAGGTGCAAGATACACAGGGTCATCTATTTCCACTGTTTCTGGGACTGTCCCTCTCTGAAGGGATACTGGAGAGCTGTAGGGTGGCAACTGAGTGCTATGCAGGGCAGGGAGGTTCCATCTTCTCCCCTTAGTCTACTGTTTGGCATGGAGGAGGGGGATGGAGAAAACTGGATGCCATATCAGAGATGGCTTAGAATATTATTGGTACAAGCTAGGCAGGTGATCCTTAATACCTGGGTGTCAGGAGATCCCCCTACTGTGGCACAGTGGCACCTTTTATCTATTCAGGCGTTGGCCCTGGAACAGAGGACATACCAATTACAGAACAGGATAGATAAATTTACGAATCAATGGATGCATTTTATGGGAACACTCTCGGCAAATGAGCTTATGATATTGAATGCTGGATAGGATAAGAAGTGGTTGTAGGGGGGAGGTTTTAGGGATAGGTCCCATCCATTAATGGCTTTGGTGAGGGGAATAATTAAATTATGTGGATAGTGTGAAACGACCTTGGTATATTTGTATATAGGTGAAGTTATCTGTATAGACTAGAATATCTTTCTTCCTATTTTGTTTTTTTCCTTTTTAACCCTTCTACACTGTTTTCGTTTGTGTCCTTAGTTTTTCTTCCTTTTTATGTGTTTTTTTTTTAAATGAGATGGAAGGTTGAGATAGGCCATAGATTTAATTGCCTTAATGGATCGTATTGATGTATGATCTATGATGCCCTTATTTTGTGACTGTATCTTGTCCTTCATGCTGGAAAATCTAATAAAAAAGAGTTAAACAAACAAAAAAAAAAAGTTCTGTCTATATTCCAAAAGTTTCAACCATTCCAATTGATTAAACAGAAAACACTTATGTGTAGTACGTGGAACATTCAGAATAAATCTAGCCAATCTACCATGACACACCTGCAATCTCTCCAGATCACTCTTGTTGCTGCTAGCATGAATAAAATCTCCATAGAAAAACATAGGTATAATCATCGCGTTAACAACCCTCCCTCTTACTTCAGGGCCCATACAATGTCCAACCCTATACAGGGCTCCAAGTTTTTTCTCCGCATTTTTAATTAAGTTATCTATGTGAATTCCCCAAGTTAGGATCTCATCAAGCCATGAGCCTAAATATTTGTAAAACTAGATCTGTTGGATCGGGGATCCCTCCAGGGTATCCACCTTCAGGGTCAAATTCTCCTGAACATTATGTGACCAGTGAAACAAAAACTGTGTTTTTTTAGAATTTAAAACAAAACGACTGTCTTTAAGAAAAACTTGCAACTCATTAAAAGCCTTTTGTAGCTTATCTTGGATTTTATTTACTATGAAGTCTGAAGTATAGATAATAGTATCATCAGCATACAGATGAAAAAGAATGGATGGATCTGTAAAACTTAACCCATTAACATAAATGTTAAACAATAAGGGTCCCAGGATGGAACCCTGGGGGAACCCTGATCCAACAGGAATGAAACTCGATGTCCAACCCCCCAAAGACATCATTTGAATTCTACCATCTAAATATGGGGAGAGCCAATGAAGACTAGGTCCCACCAACCCCAGACCTGCCACCATGGATAGGAGGATACCGTGATCCAAGGTATCAAAAGCCTTAAATTGGTCAATAAAAAGTGCACCTACCAGTGTCCTCCCATACTGGGTGACCTGAATATCCTCGGTAACCTTGACCAAAGCAGAAATAGTACTACAAGAGTTTTTGAATCCTGATTGCATGTTATTCAGTAAGCTTTGGGACTCCAAGTGCCCAGCAAGCTGAGTAGCCACAAGTTTTTCAAAGATCTTTGAAACCTGGGACAAGAGAGAGACAGGGTGACAATTTTTTTTTTTTTTTTTTTTGAAATTTAAATTTTATTGAATTTTCAGATATAAAATTACAAAACATACAACACATGCCCGGTCAATACAATGTGAAAATACACGGTACAATCAAAACCAACCCAAACCCCCCAAAAAACCCTCCCCAATGAAGTCCCTCAAATCCCCTCCCAGTCAGCGTGTACATAATAAAACAACAAACTTCTAAAATATCCACCCCAACTTCACCCACCCTCCCCCCTCCACCCCTATATAGGTGTGCCTTCAGTATTACTTGTGATCTGGATATATCTATTGTCCATCATTAATAACTGAAGTCTCCATAACAGTAAAGTTACTAAGTACAACAGATGGCCAAAACTACAATGTCTGTAGCGGACTGCAGGAACAGGTCCTAGGCTTATTAATGCAGACATAGTGCCTCAATTTACCCCATCTCTTCTGAAACAGATCCACTGACAATGCAGACTAGCAATTAAACTCTCCGACTGAAGAAATGCAGTGAGTTCAATCAGCCACTCTGCATAGGTCAGGGCCAACTGATCGGTCCAGTGTCTCAGGACCAACTTCTTGACCGTCATGGACACCAAAGCCATATGGTAGCGATGGTCCACACTATCAGTGCGAGAGTATTCGCCCAAAATACAAATCTCAGGGGTGAAAAAACTCGCCAAACCCAGAAGGGGGTCCAGATTATCCTGTATAAGGGACCACAGTGGAGCAACCTTGGTACAGGCCCAAAACACATGAAGGAGGTTCCCTTCTTCTTGTAAGCACCTAGAACAAGTAGGGTGGGGAAGTTTTTTAAGCTTAAAAAGTTTTGCAGGGGTATAGTACAAATTATTTACAATATAGTATTGAGTTAGCCTTAATCTATCCTGAGTATAATACTTATGAAGGTCCTTCCATATACGGGGCCAACTTAGGGATGCATCAGGCAACAGATATGTCCAGACATTAGAGCCCTCAGCAATCTCGGGAAATTTATAATTTAAAAGGAAGGAGTAAATTAAGGAGATAGAGTGCGGCTGAGAAGCAAGGTGTATGATCTGAGAGAGAAAGGGATAGGCCACAGAATCACTAAAGGAGGTGCCAAATTTCCCGACAATAAGATGTCTTAATTGATACACTTTGAAAATCTCCCTCCTAGGAATACCAAACTTATCAAGTATATCACCAGAAGAGAGAAGGGATCCCTGATTATAAAGATGCTCCAGTCTAGCCTCCCTAAGTTGTGGGAGCCATTCAAGAGTAAGCCATGAGTTACCCAACTTGATATTGGGATTAAGGATCACCGGCTGGCCCAGATCTGAGACAACAGGAATGCTAAGGGACAATAAACATTGAGCCAGTGACTTAAGGGATGTCAGAATCGTGCTATCGGTCACCCAGTGCACAACTGCTGCTGGTGAGGTAAAAAATACAGCATAGGTATCAAGTTTAGTCCCCGAGAGAAGTGAGCACTCAATTTGGAGCCAAGTCGGGCATGGTAGGCTGGAGTCTATAGAAAGCCACTTCCCTAGTTTAGAAAGGTGGGCTGCCCAATAATAAAATAAAAGATTAGGAAGCCAAAGATCACTTTTCTCTTTAGGAAGAGATAACTTAGCGTATGAGCGTCTAACGCCCTTTCCACGCCAGATAAAGTTGGAGAACATAGTATGAAATTGCTGAAGGTATTTAATGGGCAGCCATAGATTTAACAAATTAAGGGGGTAAAAGATCAGGGGGAGGATGTTCATTTTAATAATGTTGATCCGGCCCCAGAGAGAAATGGGAAGGGTAGACCACCGCTGCAGATCCTAATGGACAAGATTTTTGATATTGTCCAAATTAAGCTTCTTCAGAAGAGAGGGTTCAGTCGTAAAATGAATCCCCAAATATTTGATGGATTTGGGGGCCCACCTCATCCCAAAGGAAATAAACTCCTGTTTACAGGTATGAACATTTAGTGGGAAAATTTCAGACTTAGAAATATTCAATTTGTATTGAGAGAAGGCTCCAAACTGCTTAATAACTTCAATCGCCGCTTTTAGGGACTCAGCCGGACTTTCTAGATGCAGGAGTATGTCGTCTGCATAAGCAGAAAGCACCAATTCCTGCTGCTGTAGCCTGCAGCCTCTAATTTGCGGAGAGGATTTAAGTTTAATAAGAAGCGGTTCCAGGTATAAATTAAACAATAAAGGCGAAAGAGGACATCCCTGTCTGGTACCAGTATATAAACGAAAAAGGGGGGAAAAAAAAACATTACAATAAATTTTGGCTGAAGGGGCAGAATAGAAATCCTGAATCCATTTTAAGAATGGTTCCGGAAATCCCATTCTCCCCATCACAGCCCAAAGGAAAGTCCAGTCCACTCGGTCGAAGGCCTTCTCTGCATCCAGTGAGACCAGTGCCACGGGGTAAGGAACTGATTGGGCTTGCTGGGAGATATGAGATAAGGTTCTTAAATGATCTGCAGAGGACCTGCCAGATACAAAACCTACTTGTTCGGGGCTAAGTAAACCAGACCAGACTTTTTTAATTCTTTCAGCTAGTATCTTAGGGAAGATTTTCATATCATAATTCTGAAGGGAGATAGGCCGATAATTTGCCGGATCCGTGAGAGTTTTGTCAGGTTTGGGAATCAAAATAATTGTGGCTTCAAACAAGGTGGGATCTATATCGATAGAGATAGAGAGATACTTATATAATTTAAGGAACACAGGTGCCAGCTCCTTAGAAAAGACCTTGTAAAAGTTGGCAGGGAAGCCATCAGGCCCTGGTGCCTTATCTGAAGTCATAGAGGTAATAGTCCTCTCTATTTCCTCCAGAGAGATAGGAGCCATCAGGATTTTATGATGGGACGCTGACAGACAGAGGATATCCATGTCCCCTAAATATGTAGCAATATTCGGAATAGGAGCAGATGGTAGGGGTTTACTATAAAGATCTGTGTAGTATTTTTCAAAAATACGGGCAATACCTCTAGGGGAGGTTTCAATGGAACCGGTTGGAGAAAGCAAGGATGGGATTATCCTGGAGCCTTCCAGCGTCCGTAGGCGCAAGGCCAGAAGCTTCCCAGCCTTTTCCCCATGGTCAAAATACTCAGCTTGAGTTCTCACAAAACAGTACTCCGTTTTTTCTTTCAGGAGATCCATGTACTCACTCTTAGCTACCAGGAGAGCCTTAAGAGACAGTAGCGAAGAGGTTGACAAATAACTTGCTTCTAACGCTCTAATTTTACTCAACAGAGAAAGAGATCTTGCAAGCCTGGCTTTCTTACTTGCGGAGGCCATCTTTATTAGTTCGCCCCTGAGATAACATTTCAATGAGCTCCAAACTATATCAAGTCTCGGGGTAGACTCAAGGTTATCTGCAAGAAAGAAAGAGATCAAAGACTTAATACACGAGACCGTGTGGGGGTCCTTAAGCAGTTGAGTATTTAACCTCCATGTGGTATCCCGACAAAAATCTGGATCTAAGGAAAGCTTGATCCAAACTATGGCATGATCTGAGAGAATAATTGGATCAATACCAGACTGAAGAAGACTAGGAAGAAAAGTTTTACTAACTAGTACATAGTCTATTCTTGATTTGGAGCTATGCGGGTGAGAAAGAAAAGAGAAAGCCCGAAAAGAGGGGTTTGAAAGTCTCCAGGGATCACATAGCCCTAACATTGACAAAAAATCCTGAAGGGCTTTCTGGGCAGGGCTAGGGGATCGAGTGTCTTGAGGCTCCTTATCTAATGTAGATGAAAGGGGAACATTCCAGTCCCCTCCCAATATAAGCTGGGAAGGAAGAAGAGTACTAACTTTATCGGTAAGGGACATAAAAAATTCAGGGCTCCCCCCCACATGCCCATATACGGAACCTAAAACAACGGTGCTTCCGTTAAGGGTACCCCTAACCAGGACAAACCTCCCTTCTGGGTCCAAAACCGCCAGTTCCTTCATAAACAGAACATGCTTTTTAATGAGAACTGCAACCCCTTTACTAAGGTTAGAATTTCCAGCCAAATAAGCCTGGGAAAAGCCAGAGCGAGATAGGGATTTGGTGTCTGCTTGACTCAGATGAGTTTCCTGAAGGAAAAGAATATCCACCTGCAGTAATGAGCAGTGATTAAAAAACTGAGACCGTTTGACCCGATCCCTGAGTCCGCGTACATTCCAGGAAGCTATTTTAGTCGTATTAGTAGCCATTTTAGATACAGTATAAAGGGAGTGTAAAACCGGAAAAATCCAGTGGTAGAGAGAGAAAAATGGCACACCAAAGTCAGATATATCCAAAGTTCAACAGTCCACCAGCATATACCAGAATAAAACACCCAAAAAATAAGCACCAGTATTCCGACCAGAGTATAACAACACCTCAATCTAAGCCAGCAGACTAATCCCATCCTCCCCAAACCCTCCCTCCTCCCATTACCATCCCCAAAACCCGCCCCAACACCCCCACATCCCAAACTACCCCAAACCCTCCCCATCCCCCAAGAAAAACAGTCCCAGGGTACCCTAAATAACTATATACACTCTGGCCCCACATCAAGAACATCAACAGTAATATACAATATTCCTAATTTCAGGAGCCAGTCCCTCAGCGCGAATCCAGCATCCGCCTTAACATAGGGCCTAAGAGGGAGGGAAAAAACTTTAATATTGAGCCCAGGGATTGAAACCTTCCCTCTAAACCAGTTGACACAGATCAGTAAAATACCAACCGGCAGGGCTGGATTAGCTATCCCCCCGACTATTAGCTCGCGATTCAGCTACTGCAGGTAGCTGGGGCTATCAGCCGTCCCCCCCCATCCCTCCAACCGTCACCAACTCAAATGGCGCGTGCTCCACCAGCGAAATCAAGCCAGATCTAGACTCGCCCCCAAAAATAGCGAGCGAACATTCAGGTCCAGAGAGTCCACAAGGGACAAAATCAAAAAGGGAAACAAAGCCACCACTCACCCCAGAATGCGAGGATATCCTCAGCTCATCGAGTCCGAGAGTCTAATCAGTGAAAGCCCAAGCTGGATAAAACGGAACGGCCCTTTGTTTCAGGGGGTACCAAATACAGGCCGGACCCTCACCCGGTCCTGCATTCAGCGTAACCCCCATGGAAACCTAAACCCCAAGCACAGAGTTCCGGAAGTGACTTGAACCACCAGAGGGAAGCAGTGAGATCGATATCAACCCCGCGGCAAGGAGAATGGCGGTCCAGGCCGAGCAGCCTAGGTAAGAGGCCATTCAACTAATCAATGAGAGGTGGAACGGGGATAACAAGAAAACAGAGGCGGTACCTATAGCATATAAAAGGGGAACAATAGAAGAAAACACACAAAAAAAGGAGAAAACCAAAAGTCATTTAAAGTCCACAGAGCACTCAGTCCAATAGTTGCACCATATGCAGCAGTTCAGAAACCTCAGCCATTCGACTTAAATAATTCGGGGAGCTTGGAGGCAAGATCCTTCTGAGCTTCTTCTGGGACTTCATAGCTGAAAGCGGTGCCATTAATGGTAACCCTAAGAGTGGCAGAGTAGGTCATCCTAAAAGGGATCGAAGCAGCTATCAGTTTTTGCACAACTGGGTGAAAAGCAGCTCTTTTTAGTCTCATCTCCTTAGGTAAATCTTGAGATATGTGGATTTTGGCCTGTTCCCACCTAATCTCCTGCAGCTCTCTGGCCTTGTTAAATATATGCTGCCTCGCAATGTAGCTTAAAAATTTTATAATTATGGGATGTGGAGGTGAATTAGGTGATGGTCGAGGTCTCAGTGAGCGGTGGTCTCGTTCCATGTGATAGGTAGGGTTGATTGGTGAAGGGCCTACTATCTTAATAAGGAAGCGTTGTAGAAAGGCCATCAGGTCTGGGCCTTCTTCCAGCTCCGGGAGGCCCAAAACCAGCAGGTTGTTTCTCCGATTGTGGCCTTCTAGATCTTCGGTTTTCAACTGAAGGCGCCGCACCTGCTGGGCCAACCCGGACATCGCTGTCTCCGTTTTCCCTTTCCACTGCTCCAGTGAAAAAACTTTAGCTTCAGAATCTGACACTCTGACTGTAAGAGAGGCGAGGTCTCCCCGTATTGCCTTCAATTCAGCCGTAATGTCCTTAAGCATGCTTCTCATCGGAGCGAACTCCTGCAGAAACTTTTCTTCCGTGAGCAAGCATGAGGAAGAAGTTTTGTCCCCGGTTTTCTCGGGTCCTGTAGTCGTCTGAGTTCGCTGCTTCTTGGGCTGTTTACTGGGAGAGGTCGACGGAGTGTGCTTAGTCAGCGGTTTGATTTTATCCACCTCCATCCTCGTAAAAGCTGATCTCCCGGCCGGTAAGACCACCTCAGAGAATCGGTATGCGATTTAAGGTATTCAATACCGAGAAATCGTTTAAATGATGGCCCAGGAGGTAGTAAAAGGTGGCCATTGGTGGTATAGAGGGCGAGAGCACTAAACCCCTACTGCCATTTAGCAAGCTGCCATCACGTGACCTCCGACAGGGTGACAATTGCCCACCTCTGACTTGTTTCCCCCCTTTAAAGATGGCCACTATTTTCGACTCTTTCCAGGCACTAGGGAATTCTTCTGTGTCGAGGGAAAGGTTAAATAGATAAGCCAAAGGATAGGCCACCACCGCAGAAGCATATTTTAGTAATTTATATGGGACCCCATCCTAACCCATAGCCTTAGCAGTATTTAATTTTAACAGTTTCTGCAAAACCTTATTGACAGTAATCTTTGAAACGGAAAAATAATTAATTGAACCTCCAACCGTACTCTGCTATACTAAATCTATTCCTTGTTTATTTTTTGAACCAACATTACTGAAAAATTCATTAAATCTATCTTTCACCAACTGAGACAAAGGCATCATCTGACCATCAGTAGTAAACACATTAGAGACGTCAGTCCCTCGACCTTTTAAAAGAAAATTGACTGTCTGCCAAAAATATTTTGGCTGTTGAGAACATTTAGAGCCAGATGTTCAAAACTTTGCCCCTGGGCTGAATTAGCACTGTCCGGCGGGCAAACATAGCCCAGAGCAAAAAGCAGGCCATATTCAAAAGGAATGGCCCAGTGCAAAACCAGCTGAATATAGCATGCAAAGGAAGCCGGGCAAACAGGGCTAGGAGTGCAGGGTAAAAGTAGCCTGGGAATAACACAGCACTGAATATGGCAAATAAGCCAGCACTGAATATAGCACCCAAGGCAGGCAGTGCAAACACCCACAAGAACACAGTGCAGATGGAGTCGCCAGGCCCGGGAACACAGGCAAAGGAGTACAGACTGGAAAGGGACCCCAAGAACAGACAGCGGTGCAGAACCCAGACACCGATACACACACAGCCAGGGGAAAGGCCAGAGGGCACCAGTACCCATGAGCAGAACCAAAGCACAGAACAGCCCTGTAGCAAAAGGCAGGCACCCAATAATGACACAGGACACAGTACATGTGTGAAAGAGGTGTGTATGTATACATATATGTGTGTGTATATATATATATATATATATATACACACATATATATACACATATATATATATATAGAGAGAGAGAGAGAGAGAGAGAAATATAAAGGAAGAGATACATGCAAACAACAGGTGAACAACAGAAATAAAAATAAACAGCAATGTAATGTAATATACATAAATACTAAAGGAAACTTACACAAAACACTACTACATAGAAAACCACTACACACACCTGAACAGGAACCACTACTATGACTACAACTACTACTATGACTAACACTGCAACTACAACTACCATATGTACAACTAACTGCTACCACTATAAACTACATTACAACAGTGACTAAATACCAGCAAACAATGACAAAGTGAACACAGCAACCAATGTATTTACAAAGAATAACATATGTACAGAGGTGGAAGTAATATACACAATTAAAGTCACAGGTGGGGACGGGGATGTGAAAACAAACAATGGGGGGAAAAGGGTGGCATCAGAAACAGCAGTCCAGTAGGGGGGAGCAAGGTAAACAAGGGTGCACTGCAAGTGATCATAGCTGGAAGTGTCCGGGACCTGGCAGACATGCCTCCAGCACAGTGGCCACCCTCCAGGTCTCAGAGATGAGCACCGCCTGCTGCTCTATTAGCATGCGTTGCTGGCACACGATCTGCCACAGGAGGTCCTCGGTGCCATTGGTCTCCTTTGGCTGCGTAGCCCACAATGAGGATTGGTGTGGACATACAAGAGGAAGGGGGGAGCATGTGAGGATGGGAAACCAGCCAGGAGGCATACTGCAGCCACAGGTGGTTATACAGAGATGGCAGCATGTCCTGACAGCCATGCACATGTGGCACTGAGGAACACAATGGTAAGCACAACCCACTGATGCCCACGGGGCAGGCCTGGAAGATGCAGGCAACAACCCAACACCCAATACACATGAAGACGCAGGGCCTCGACAACACCATGGCATAGACAAAACCAATCACTCCAGCACTGCACACAGTGAGACAGTGCAGACACACAGGCGGTCCCCAGAATGGCGGTGGGTGTGGGCCATGCACCAACACGCACACGGGAGACCAAATGTCGGGACAGGCTGACCATAGACAGATAGCAGTGTAACAGAGAGCACAGCACAGCACCACCCAAAAGGGGCTCTGGAGCAGCACAATGCAGGCACTGTGGGCTGCCAATGGCCAACCCATGCCAGGGCCAAACCGACCCACAGGAGATGCAAGCCCACAGGGCACATACACCAGCAGGGCTGGGCCAACAAATGCTGCCACACATGGCCCATATACTGCAATGTGTGCAGTGCCCTGCAGCTGGAACACACACATGGCAGGTGAACAGCCGAACATGGCCAGTGGTGATTGTGGACCACATGGCAATGCCAGCCATGCATGCCGACACCGGCCCATACCACCTCCCCACCACAGGGCATGGTAGCCAGACACTGGCAGCACCATGCAACACTGTTGCACAACACAGCACAATGCTGCACCAGCAAAGGCATGATGCCCATGGTGGCTGACACACCAGCACAGTCAATGGCAGCCCAGAGAAGGAATCACACATTACAGAGGCACAGCACAAATGAAGAATGAAATGTACTCATGCAACAGGCATCTGGACTCGGGGCTACTCTCCTGTGCCTGCTGCGGCATGGCCGGCACCCTCGGGCTGCCTCTCGATGCATCCTGGGATACCTCCTGACTCCCTCTCCTGGTGCTGGGCTGCATGATCCACTGTACAGTGGACAGAGATAACAGCAGTGTTAGTGCAACACACAGCATGTACCGCAAGCACCACAGCAAGATGCACACCCACCCCCACAACACTGTACACACAGGGCAGCCCAGGGACAGTGGCTGAACACAGGATACACCCACACAGAGGGTACCATGATCCACAGAGCATGTGCCAGGCACACAGGGCATGTAGGCATGGTGGCACAGTGCTGCCACAGTACCAGATGCAGGTGCACTGTGACTGGATGCACATACAGCTGAGTGGCTGTCAGGGGCCCAGGTCACTGCACCCCCACACCACAGTGATGCAGGCTGCAGGATGGTCCTGTAGTAGGTCCCACCATCTGCAATGTCCCAACCCACCACCCACACCATGGCCATGTGCTATGGCCGCACATGGCACAACTGCAGTGTCACCCCCATGGACATAGCATGCACCATGCAGGAACCGCTACCACCATAAGTGCCACCTGGCAACAGTGGCAACCATGCTCCCCCACACCCTATACCATAGTGTCCCCCAAGGTGGACAAAATGTGTGCCCCCAACCAGTGCCACATGCACCCTAACACCATGCACGCTAGCACACCTGTGCACACACACACACACACACACACACACACACACAGGCACACACATGCACACACTGGTAGACTGAGAGACATGTAAAAGATGTGATCATTGTGCAATGCCACTTACCTGCCACTGGCACAGTGCCCTCATGCACCATGTGCTTGTAGCACTCCAGCTGCTGCCTCTGCTGACAACGCATGTCAGTGTACCTATGCTAACACTTCTCGGCATCACGGGTTATGCCCGTGCATTCAGTGAGCCTCCAGACAAAGGAGGCCCACACCTGCTGCCATGGGAGGTCACCTTCTCTAACCTCCCCAAAGAAGCGTTGGTGCCTTTGCTGCACCAGTTGTACAAGGTTGGCTGTCTCAACCTCTCCCCAGTGCCTGTCCCTGTGTACACAGCATGCAGTGTATGTCTCCCTGCCATGGTATATGCTGACTGGTACCCTGCCACACCTGTGATAACACAGCCTGTGCCACTCCCAGGGCTCACCAGCTAAGTGTGCTGTAGCACCGCGCAATCACATGATATAGCACGGCGCTACCTGGAAGTTAGCACGATGCACATGTGCAACCCCACCACAACCCTGGAGTGTCAATGACATGCATGCGCGTAGCTCCATGCTAAGCGGCATAGCATGGTGCTGAGTGTGCTACATTGGGGCACTAGCATGGCACAGGTGCCTCAGGTGCATGCATGGAGGTCACACTATACCACATAGCGCTGCGCTAATGGGACAGCATGGTACTGGGCTACAAATAGCCCTGCACTAAGGTTTGCACAGCGCGCTAAGCTGATTACCCAGTACTATTCAGGCCCATATTCAACTGACCTATGCAAATTAGGGCACTTGTGTATGCAGGGTGCAAACAGTGTGATTAGCATATCATTATCCACTCATTTGCATGCCTAACAGGCTGGATTGCCCAGCTGGGCTATATAGGGGCATACAGTGCTCCACCAGTGTTATGTCGTGGGATTGCAGCACTTATCTGATGCAACAGACAAACAGGCACTTTAGACTGAGCCATGTTGCAGGAGGCACAGCTGTAAGAGACAGGTCTGTATAGCAGCCTGAGGCCTGGCGGTATAGCAGTGAGGCACCACCAGGCCGGGGTGTACACACTGTGCACCTGCAGTCCACCATGGCACAGGCAGGAGACAGGGCAGCCACATGCAGGCCCACAGGTCAGCACGGTGCTGCATATTGGTGCGCATGGCCATTGGTCCAGCTGGCCAGCTGACTGGGCTGTATGACATGCCCATGCACCAGCATCAGCCACCGATGTGAGTGGACCACCTGCACACTTTGGTAGCCAGTCACCGGGCTGGGGGGCCACCTTGACCTGCAGGCATGCCTCGCAACTGTGTTACACTGACATGGGGTCATTACCCGTGTTTGACACTCAGGATGAGGGATGTAGGGGGTCATAGACCCTCTGACGGTGGTACACAGCCACAGCCCAGGTATCATGCAACTGTATGCGTATCAGCCGTACTGACTGATTTTGTGCAGCACATGCCCTGTGTGCCACACACAAGTCCCCTGGGGGGCAGATAGGGGAGAGTGAATGCCTGAGGGCGACGGTATGGATGCCCCTCGTACCGGGGTATACATGAGTGGTATAGTTGCTGGTGACATGTCGCAGTGCCCATGTGGGGCTACAGTGTGCAGTGTCCACCGTGCACACCATTAGATGTGCATGTGCACTGTGCACACAGGGGTGGCCGCATTACACAGTGGTTGCGTGCACTGTACACGCACATGCTGGCCTTGGCCTTCACCATGCCACAACTGGTTGGTCAGTGCGGGAGTTAGGAGTGGCATGCACACAGCAACTTGATGGAATTGCTGCATGGTTTCTCTGCACTCTGCTGCTGTGCTGGGAAATACTATGAACTCACCAGGATGTGGCAGGAAAGCATTAAGGAACTGGGTCAGGAGGCATGAGGTGTCAGACTGTGATACCCCTATGGTGTCCCCCATTGGTCGTTGGAACGTCCCTGTGGCTAGGAAGCACTTCGCTGCTGTCACCTTCTCCTCGACTGTCATTGCATGGTTGCGTCTGGTGCTGGACTGCAGCTGCTCATGTAGGAGCTCACATAGCTGCCTCAACATACCCCTGTTCATCCTGTACCAGCCAGTGATGTGCTCATCTGGCAGGGTCTCGAAGGAGACCCTTGGCCAGAACCACCTATGTGCAGCATAATGTCTCCTTGGCCTGCACTGCAGCCCATGTTAGCCCTGCTATCTCTCCTCCTCCTCCTCCTCCTCCTCCACTACTGCTGCCATCAGTTGCAGTAACACAGCATTCGCCACTGCTTCTAATTTTACTTCCTGGTGTGGTCCCTTCCCCTCTGTGTTTTGCCCTGGGATAAGACCAGTCTTTTCTAGGCAGTAACTAGTTCCGCACTAAGTGTCACACTATATGTCCTAGTGTGGCACTATGGCTCTGAATATCCCATAGCGCGTGTATGCTGATTCCTTTCCTCGCACTTTGCCCCTTGCATACCTTATTGGTTTGCCCTACGCTATTGTGGTTAGTGCACGCTAACCGGTCCTTGAATATCGCGGCTCCACACTATTCCTGTGCTAATGCCATACTATTGGTTTGCACGCTGCACTAAGTTTTGTATATCTGGGCCCCAGTATCTAAATATTTTGTATAAAATCTTTGTTTTGTATTTTTCACCCCTTTCACATAAGAGTTACGGGCCTTTTTATTATTATCCCAGTCTAGTTTTTTTTCCTGACTTTTTTGCAATAACCCAGGCCTTATCCCTAACTAGTTTTTGTTTTCTCAGATCATTTGAGGACCAAGGGGCATTATTATGTTTCAATAATCTAGACTTAATAGGGGCATGCTTATCACACATTAACAAGAATTCCTGTTGGAAAAAATCCCAAGCCTCATTTACTGTGGGCACCAATAGTAAACTGTCCCAATTTATGTTGTCTATGTCTATCATAAAGTCCATATAGTCAAATTTGTTAAAGCTACGACAGGTTATAGATTTATTATTTATCAGTTTCTCGGGTCTATTCCTGATACAAAAAGTGAACTGGTGATCAGATATGGAATCTGGCAATACGCCACTGGATAATGTATTTTCCACTGAGTTAGTAAAAAATAAATCTAAAATCGAAGATGAGTTGGGAATTACCATATTTATCCTAGTAAAATTGTTAACCAATTGTCTAAGTCCCAGATTCATTTGAAGATCCACTAATGGGTGAAGATCACTAACACAATGACAATTAACATTGAAATCACCTGCCGTAATGATCTTGTGTGATTTTTTAAATCCATACAGAAAGTCCTGAAGAGAGTTGAATACAGATGAATTTATCTTAGGGGGACAATATACTCCCACAATCACTAAGTTTTTGTGGTGGGTTATATTTAATTCCAAAGCTAAAACCTCTAGGCCATTTAGATCTCTATCTATGGCTACTGGTGTTAATAACAGGTTAGATTTCCCATACATCAGAATGCCCCCTCCTCTCTTATTTCTATCATGCTGCCATAAATTATACCCGGTTATGTTCACGAAGGAATCCTCCTTTCTCCTATCCAACCATGTTTCTGTAACAATAATTATATTCGGAGAGTGATCTAAGATCCAAGTAGTAACTGAATCCTTTTTAGGTAACATACTTCTAGCGTTAAGATGGATCAGAGAAAAATTAGATCTTAACCTCTCAAACCAGGCATACTCTTGTCTACAGAATATGGCTGAATCTAAGAATTACCCATATCAGGCTAGGATACTGCTGCAACATTTCCTGGGATTTATTATTTGTCAAAAAGTGTGTCTGCCCTGGCTTACATACATAGGAATTTACAGCTTGATGAGCTTCTGCTGTAGATCAGTTTTTTTTTACAAGAAAATTTAGAACAAAACAGACACTTGAAACCCATACCAATTGATAATACGAAGAGTAATGTGAGTCACTTCCCTCTCTGTACACAGCAGTCTGTTGTTAAGTTAACTGTTTCCCTCCCAGTAAAATGAAGCAAAATGCGTTGCTGTCTCTGCACTGAAAGTGGCTATGACAAGCAATGCGAATGAGGAACTGATCAGTACAGTAAAAGAGAGAGAGAGAGAGAGAGAGGCAACAGTGACACTCTTCAGCTTTTGTTACAGCTGAATTCATTGCAAAATGGCAGGCAAATTCAGCAATGATGATCTGGTCAATTAAGGGTGACTAAAGTGTTGGGGAAGCATAGAAAATGAAAGTAAGCACTGGAACACTTTTTATACATATATACTATGCTGGGTATGGGGGAGGGAAGTAGCTTGGCAGCAGCAGAAGTTGCAACATTTGTTTACGTCACCAGCTCAAACTGTGTTAGCATAGAAATATAGAACAATGACTGCAGAAAAAGACCAATGGTGCATGAAGTCTTCCTGTAATACCCTATCATACCCCAAGACCTTTTGTCAATACCACCCCCTGCTCCTTGTTTTACTACTACCCCCCCGAGTAACTACAGTACAGTCCCATTTAACTGAACCCCCATTAACCAGAACTCCCTCTTAACCGAACCGCAACCTTGTCGCCCATTTCTGTATTTTGCTGCGGTGCATCATTTCTGATCTGCTCGGTTGTATCCGCAATCGCGAAAATAGCACAAAGATCATAGCACGTAGTTTATTTTGCAATGTATTTGGTGATGTAAGTTCCTTGGGGTCAGACAGCAAGTAAGGGGCATTTGTGGATTTAAACATGAAAAAGCTGGATGTAGTTGATCCATGTAGCACTGTTATTGAATTTATAACTTCCTCATCCTGTTAGCACTACCGGTTCATCAGTTCAGCGGCCATAGTAACAGGTACTATGTCGACTGCTTTCATTGGCACTGTAAATGTTGCAGTAGAGATGTTGAGTGTCAGCACTTGTGGGGGGCATCAAACCAGTGTGACTGCTTGTTATGTCAAATTCTGTGTTTAATGCAATAATTGATATCTGTGGACTTGTATTCAGTCTTTATCTTGGTATTTATTTGCTGAGATTTTAATCTTGGCTGAAACAACGTAATACAGTAGAATAACTTCTTTGTTCTCCCTACTCCCTTCTCTCTTTACAGCACTTCTCACTTCTCCTTCACCATGCAATGAAAAAAAAAATGAATGAAAAATGAATCCAACCCCTTTTCCCTTGTCCTTCACTATAGCCGCACTGAAGTATAAAGTGTTACACTTGTGATGGGTCTCAGTGCGTTTTAAATGCAGCCAAATAAAAAATCAAAGAATCGCATTTTTATGAACTCCTGTTTATCCAAACTGGAAACATGTCGCCCAAGCAGTTCGGATAAATTGGACTGTACTGTACTAACCACTTCACTCTGTCACAACTGTGTTTGAAATCATTAATGTTTTTTGTGCTTATCACCTCTGTTGGCAGACTGTTCCATGGCTCAAACTCTCACTCTGTAAAATAAAACTTTCTCATGTCTCTCCTGAACCTCCCCCCCCATCAGCATCCACCCGTGACCTTGTGTTTTAGATCTACTACTCTTGTTGAACAGTTCTTCCTAGTTCACCTTCTCCATTCCCTTCTGGAAATAGAAGGTCTCTATCATATCACTCCTCTCTTGTCTGGACTAGAGTGAGTACAGGTTTGGTTCCCTAAGCCAATCCTCATAGGTTCTGCCCTGCTGGTTCTGAATCATTTTGGTTACCTTATGCTGCACCATCTCCAGCCAGTCATTGTCTTTCCTTAATTGAGGACTCCAGAACTGGGCACAGTATCTAGACAGATATCGTATATCTGTGATCTGTACAGAGGTAGTAAAATCTCTTTTCCTCCTGCTGTGGAAACCCTTCCCAATACAACCCAGCATCTTGTTTGCCATACTGTAGGCCTTGCTGCACTGGTTAGATTGATTAAGCTAGTCAGGTATGATGACTCCTAGTTCCTTTTCCTCAGAAGTGGTGTCCAACTTAACCCCTCCCATCCAGCAATCTGTTCCGGGGGTTTTGCTCCCTATATGTATCACCATGCACTTTTTGGCATTGAATTTCAGCTGCAAACCTTGGACCACCTCTCCAGCCACTGCAGATCCCTCTGCTTCTCCCTTACCCCCACCTTGCTGTCTACCCTACCACAGAGATAAGTGTCATCTTTGAAGAGATATGTTTTGCCTTATAGTCCTTCTTCTGTGTTGCTGCTGAGCGTATTCAAAAGGACTAGAACAAAGACTGATCCCTGTGGCACTCCACTGTTGATCTCCCTTTCCTCAGATCTGCTTCCATTTACCACTACCCTCTGCTGTATCCCTTCCAACCAACTTTTCATCCATCTAACAATGTCCTATGCTGCACCCAGAACCTTTAGCTTCTTCAACAATCTTTTATGTTGCACCGAGTCGAATGCCTTGCTAAAGCTGCAGAAGAGTAAATCCACTAAATGACCCGAATACACCGTCCTTCTTACCCAATCAAAGGAATACTATCAGGTTGGCCTGACAAGACCTCCCTGCCATGAACCCATGCAGTTTATTATCCTGAGACCCTTTTTTCTCTAGGTAGTCAACTAGGTCCTCTTTGACCAGTGTCTCCATCAGTTTACCCACAACTAAGTTAAGAAGGACAGGTCGGTAGTTAGACAGCTGCTCTTTGTCAACCTCCCCCCAACATGTGTAGCAGAACTACATCCACTACTCTTCAGTCTTTCAAAACCACCCTGTCTGAATAGAGTTACTGAACAGCCCTACCAGGGGTTTGGCTAATTCTGATGCCAGTTCCCTCAACACCATTGGATGCATCCCTAATGACCCCAAGGCCTTATCTATCTTCATAGCTGCTAGCCCTTTTCTGATCCTTTCACTAGTAAATAACTGTTGTCTCATTTCTGGGACCCCATTCAGCAGCCTTAATGGCACTCTTCAGCAAGGCCCACTGTCCTCCCTAGTGAATACTGAGCAGAAAGTAGTCATTCAGAATGACTGCTTTCTGCTTGTCCTCCTCTGTTATCCTGTCTAACTCTTAACCTAACAATTCCCCCTCCCATATTTCTTTTTCCTTACATATAGTACCTGAAAAATATTTTCCCCTGCCCTTGACCCCATCTGCAATACATAGTTTTGTGTCTGCTTTTGCATCCCTGACTGGCCTCTTGGTTTCCTTGGTTCATATTTGGTACTCCCCCCATTCTTCATCCACTTGCTTCTCCTTATCCCTGATGAATGCCTTCTTTTTTCCTTCATTGCCTCCCCTAACTTATTTACAATATTGGTCACTTGTACCTGTTTCTCATGGTAACCGTTCTCATGCATGTCTCAGTTGCCTCAAGGATGGCTCCTTTTATTTCTCTCCATTTTATTCCACTAACCTGATAATGTCCACTCCAATTGATCTATCCCAGACCTATTCCCCTAATCTGGTTGAAGTTTGCCATTCTGAAATTCAGAATTTCAGTCTTTGATGAGGGCTTACTGGTACCAAGTGCTCAAATCTGATGTTATGGTCGCTGTAATCCGGTGGTTCCCCAACCTACACTCCACCTACTCCTGCAGAGTTGGTGAGCACCCCATCAAGAATGGTAACCTGCCTTGTGGGTTCCTTGACCAGATACACCAGCATACAGTCCTACAAAGTATCTAGCAGATATTGACTTTTGGCACTCCTAAATACTGGAATATCCCAATCAATGTCTGATAGGTTGAGGTCCCCCATTACTACCACTTCCCCTTTGTTTCCCCTTTTTCCACTTATTTCCTTATTGTTCTCATTCCCCTGCCTTAGTGGTCTGCAGACTACCCACATGCACAATTTCTTGTGCTTCCATGAGCTGAACCCACAGCGATTCCATTACCCCATTCCCTCTCCTAGTGGATCCATCCACCATTGCTTTGATTCCTTCCCTGACGTAGGGGGCTACTCCTCCTCCTTTATCTTTCATCTATCATGCTTATGCGTAGTGCAACCTGGGACTATCAGGTCTCAGTCATTGCTCTCTGAGGCCCAAGTTTCTGTAATGGCTATGAGGGCCAACCCAGTATCAGCTACCATCACCTGGAACTCACTGATTTTTTTTCCCAGGCTACTGGCATTAAGTTAGACTGCCTTCCTTCTTGTGCCATACCCTTTTAGTTGTTTATACTCCACCTTCACTGTTTCTTAGCCTCCATAATTTTTTGGTTTTCTTGTTATTTGCAGGCTTAGTGAGCCACCTCCCCATTATCATTCTCTACTCTTTATGAACTCATGCATTGCTGCTCCCCTCATGCTTCTAGCCCCCAGTTCAGGGTGAACTCTAGCTAGGTTCCTCCCTTTCCAACTCTTCTCAGTGGTATCACTAGCCTCAGACTCCCCTGCAGGCAGTTTAACTGTCAGTCAATGCAGATGTCAAACTTCTGCCCCAGCACACTGGTCCCCTGTCTTGTTAGGTGAAGGCCATCACCCTTGAAGAGCCTCCTGTCTCAGAAGTACTCCAGTCCCCCACAAAGTGGCACCCCTCCTCCTGACACCATCCCTTCAACCATGCATTAAGCTTTTCTATCTCATCCTTCCTCACTCTGTGTTTCCATTCCTCCTACCACACACAAAGAGGATCTTGGAAAAGGCCTGAGAAGTTGAGTGTGCCGTCACTCTGTCCCCCACCCTTTGAAAGTTTCACATCACTATCTCCATAGGCTGATTCACCAGATCACTGGTACCCAAGTGTACCAGCACTCTCAGCTTCCCCAAACCCTCCTCTACCATCCTCCCTATCCAGTCCATATCCCTGATGGTTGATGCTCCAGAATGGTATCTGATCACCCCCTTCCCTTTCCTCCTCTGCCCACCACCTTCTCCACCCCTGTAATTAATGAGTTCCCTACAACTCAGATATTCCTCCTTGCTAACTCCCTCCAGATCTTCCCCCCAGGTGCCACCAAGTCATCCTGCTCTTTCTTCTCGACTGACTCAGAGTTCTTCCCCCCAGCCCCCCATGGAGTCAGGCATCTGTGCCTCCTTCAGGGATGCAAAGCAGTTTCCTGTCAGGAGGATGTGGTGGATTTAGTCAACCACTGTGTGCTTGCCCCTCCTCCCCTTCCTCTCCCCATCACCCTCCAACCTCTCAGGCCAGTGGGCCTCTGGGGAGTGGGAGTGGGGTGTGGGGCGTTTGGGCACCAGCTCAGGACAGAGAGGAAATGCTGTTCTCTTCTATACCCCGACCCGTTCATTGCCCAAACATGTCCTGGGGTTTCTCTGTGGCTGAGGATGCCTATTGGGCACACCTGTGATTCCCCAAGCCCCTAATGTATTCTTTGCACAGTGTGGACTTACCTTGCATTGCAGTGCTGCCAGTTCATTTTTTGCAGTTAGGTTGGGTGCAGGAACATTATCTGTACTGTTTGTCATCACTTCCTCTATTGCAGTTGTATCATCCGGGACTACAGCTACCAGTGTATTCAAATGTATTTGTTTTGACAACTTTGTCATTGCAAAAAGCCCATAAAATTGATGTTTGACATGAAAATACAATAAATAATAAAGAAAAGTCTATTCTCTGCTGCAGGCCCATCAGGTCTTGGAGCGGCAGTGGTAGGAAGACAAACATTTTTCCCTGGCGGAGGATCACTGAGGATTGCCAACTCCTTCTTCATACTGATCCCATTTGTAATCAGTCTGGTCTCTGTGTGCACATCAAAGCCACAGGCCACCCCATCCACCACTACCAGAGCAATGTGCACAGTGCCTCTCCCATCTGCTGGTGTAATGGTCATCTCTTGATCCTGAACTGGCAACTCCATTTGAGCTACATCAATGCCCTGCTTGACAGTCTTCACACCAGGCTGTCATGTCTGGAACCGTAGATTTAATGGATAATAGCTGAGCAAACCACAGATCCTCCTCAATCATCAGAACTAACAAGTTTGCTTTCCTCTCTTGCAATTCTCTTTCCATGACTGTTTCTGCCTCTGTGAGAGATGCAGAGGACTCCATATTGTGCGTTACTGGAGATACTTCATTACCAATACAAGACAAATCAATGTCTGTGCCACCATCAGGTTTTGCCTCCTCACTACGCTGGACAGAGAAGGAGGCCGACTCCTCCATTTGGGTCATAGCATCTACCTCTATCTCACAGGGACTCACCCACTGTAAAGAAGCAAATAGTGCCCCCTACCTAAGACCTGAGAGTAGGGAGATTACCCTGGTGTCAATGTTTTTTTTTTTGTTCTTTTTTGGTTTTTAAACTCAAGTTTATTAACAACAAGTGGGTACATTCATATGTAGCAAGGCGCAAATACATTTAGCTATATTTCATTGTATAAACCATACTTAATAGATTTCACATCTTGTCATAAAATATTCAGGTATAGCACCAATCAGTTATCCATATCTATTTATAGTATAGCAATCTCATACAGTAAGGAGTACCAACCCAGGATTGGCCCAAACCGAGCCAGGGCCTCTCTCACCTCCCCCCCCACCCAAGTGTAAGTGGATCTGGTGCCACTTTTGTAAGTCCCTTAGGTGTCCATCTCAGGTTGTGCATCACACCACAGGAACCAGCTAGTCCATCTACGAGTATGGATGTGTGTTTTCTGGGTAAGCTTAAAGGTTAGCTCCTCTAGCTCAGAGATCTCTTGGATTATTCAGTGCCAAGTCACAAGAGCAGGAGGGTTGGGCTTCATCCAGGAACGGGTTGTGGCTTTGTGGATTGCCCAGAGGTAGAGGGAGTCCGCCCGCCCCCCTGAGACCCCTAGAAGGTATATGTAGGACAACATTTGGCCAGTCCAGAGGCTGGTCTAGTGAAAAGATTTCTGTCAAAGCAGTGTGGATCCCATCCCAGATGATCCTCATCCTAGGACATTTCCAAAAGACATGTAGGTGAGTCACCCTCTCCTCGCCACATGACCTCCAGCACTCTGGGGTACAAGTGGGGTCTCTTTTATTAAGGACCGAGGGAGTAAGAAAAAAAAAAAGTACCTTCACTCTCCACTTGAATTCCTGCCAGTAGGGAGATCTGGTGGTCTTCAAGGTGACACAGAAGGCTTTATCCCAGTCTAACTCCTCTAGGCCAGGCTCACCCTCTCCTTGCCACTTGGCCTTAATTTTGTCTAAGGGGTCCTTTTTTAACCCAACTAGTGACTTATAAATTGAAGAGATGAGGCCCTTCTGTGTTTTTCCAGATAGGATTGCTTGTAGACAGCTGAGAAAGGGGGTGGCCCGAGCAGAGTTGTGGTCCAGCCCTTGGCATTTAGTAATGTAATTTCAGACCTGTAAAAATCTGAAATGGTCTGAGTTCCTAAGGGTATATGTGGCTTTAAGAGTTGTAAAGTCTAATACTTGATCCCCCTGAGTGAACTGACCAAGATGGGTCAGACCTAGTCCCTCCCAGATCTTGAAAGTGTGGTCTAAACGTGCCGAGAGAAAGTCCGGGGCCCATGCTATTCTAAAGAAGGGCCAGAGAGAATGCCTTAGTTTATATTTCTGCCAGATTCTGTGTGCTGCAGCTACAGTGTTCCTGACTGCCGTGAGTGGGTGAGGAAGTCCACCATTAGCCCCACCAGGCGATATAGCTCTGAAATCGAAGGGGGACTCCCCCTCCCCAAGCTCTGCTGTCTTCCAGTTCAAGAGGTATGATGGGATAGACAGCACAAGGCTGCTCTTAACTGTGCTGCTAAATAGTAGTCTTCTAGATCAGGCAGGGACATTATGTTCCTGTTCTTATGCACCTGTAATATGTGAAAATTAATCCTGGGCGTCTTATTATTCCAGATAAATTCTGAGATCATTTTATGCCAAATTTGGAATTACGATCTGCGTATAAGAAGGGGGAGACATTGAAATAGATACAAGAATCCAGGGAGAATATTCAGGGTGATTGTTTGGATCCTGGAATACAGAGGGAGGTTAATTAGGGACCATCTCTCAAAGTCCTTTTTGATTTGGTTTATTAATGGGTTATAATTAGCCTTAAAGAGTTGGGATGGATGCTTGGTAATATTAGTACCCAGGTATTTCATTTTCTCGGACATCCAGAGCAAAGGGAGGACATCCAAAATTGCCTGGGAGGGAGGTGTAATAAAAGCTAAGTACCTCTGTGTTAGTTTTATTAAGTGAGTATCTCGCATGTCTTCCAAACTCCTCCAGCACAACCCACACCTATGGAATGGACATCTGTGGGTGGGAGAGAGAGAGAGGAGGACATTGTCCACATACAGAGAGATCCTCCATTCCAGTCCCCCACCTCAATTCCCCAGACCACCTCTGACTGGCGAATAGACTCCGCCAGAGGCTCAATGTAGACAGCAAACATGATGGGGGAGAGGGAGCAGCCCTGCCGAGTGCCTCTATTCAATCTGAATCTTTCTGAGAGACTCCCATTCACTCTTACATAGGCCTGAGGGCCAGTGTATAATGCTTTTATCCTGTTTATGAATGGACGTGGAAAGGCCATGGTCTCCAGGACTAGAAAAAGGAAACTCAATGAGACCTTATCAAAGGCCTTTTCCGCATCAAGGCTCATGAGACATGCAGGTGTACGGAAGCGGTGAATGGAGTCAATGATGTTAAGAGTAGTCTGTGCACTGTCTGGGGCCTGACGATCTGAGACAAAGCCCGTCTGATCTAAGTTGACCAGTTCTGGTAGTAGGAGATTTAAGCGGGATGCTGTGATAGAAGTGAGTATTTTATCATATGAATTGAGTAATGAGATAGGTCTCTAGGATTCGCATCGGGCCGAGTCTTTGTATTCTTTGTGAAACAGGGAAATGGTGGCATATTGCCATGAAGGCAGGATAGAGTTTCTGCCCCTCCAGATGCCTGTGTAGTCCTACAAGAGAAGGGGAACTGTCACCTTCTTAAATGTCTTATAAAACCTGGTGTCATGGTTGATTTGTGTCTGTATCCCCCTCCTCCCCACCAAATGTATTTCTTAGCCTTCCTTTCCTATCATCTGAAACTAGATAAATAAACAGGGTGAACATCACACCTGTCACCAAGTGGTCATTTCAGTCATTTAGCAACAGTCCTTTGTGATACAAAACGCATTAAAATTTGCAAACTTGCCAGCACAAAAGATTTAAAAATGGGTCCAGCCAACCTAGTGACATAGAAGCAACACATTGAGCTGCCACCCGGGGTTCATGAGTGAGCCACAGAATCCTAATCTGGGCTAGCTGTGGGCTAATGACATTGTAGAAGTGAGGTGCTCAGCTCACACATGAAGGGGAGGAGGGTACAGGTTACCTGGCATTCATGCATTTCCTCGCAGCCAACTGAAGAGTGACATTAGTGTCAACTGGGAAGACAACCACTAGCCCACTTTCTCAGCTAGAGGAAGGGTGCAGAGATATACTGATGCACAGATGATTAAGGAAGAAAAGGATGATGGATCCGTCAAGTCTGCCCTGATGCCCTATGTTGAATTACTCTGCCCCTCCAGAGCTCTCCCTGCCCTTTGCCTCTCTCGTGTTCCTAATAATTTCTTTGAAAAAGTAGTCCTATATTGTTTTGAACCCTGCTACAGTCCCAGCATTAATCACATTGCTAGGTAGATTGCTCCACCTATCCACATTCACTCTTTGAAGAAATGCTTTTTGATGTCCTCCTTGAATTTCCACCATTTCAGCTTAAGGTTGCGCTCCTTAGTGGTTGTGCAGTTACCTCACCTAACTATCACTGTTGCATTCACCCAGTTATGTCCCTGCACTTATTTGTATGTTTGTACTATAGTAACAAACTCATCTTTGGGAATTCCCCTATTGCAGGGCCCAAATTGGCAGGCAAGGGATGGATAGAAATAGAAGGAAAAAAGTTATGACTTTCTAGCCCTGTTACTTCAGAAAATAGCAGAATTCGCAGTAAAAGTAAAAAAAAAAGTAAAAAAAAATCTAACTACAATGGTGAGACTTATTTTGTTCCAAAAGCAGAAAAATATGAAAAAATTAAGTTAACAGAACTTCAGCCTTCTTTTTTGAAAATTCCTACAGTTTGAGCAGCTCATTAAAACTCTAATGAAAACATGTTCACATACTGACTTAGTATGTTCCAGTTTATTTTGGTTCATTTCCTGGAAATTTGTCCAGGACATTTTTTCCACATGTGTCTGAAAAGCATTAAAGAAACGTACATTCTGTAAGTGTCCAAAACCAAGCCCAAAAGAAATTTATAGTGCTGAAGATGAGAACATAATAAACCCTCTGTCACCTTTGGAAAGTCCCTTTCCGCTCTTTCTAGCTGTCCAACAGTGAGCAGGGGGAGGTGGTAGTTATGAGGATACGTATAGTTATTCCAGCTCTGGCTTCTTCTATCACGTATTGCTTCATGTAGCTTTATGTAATTATCTACTAGGGGAATTCAAGGAACATATGATGAACAGACTAAAATACCAACTAAAATATTAAACAGCAGCTCTCTATTATAGTAAAAAGACTTAAACCACTAGATTTCCACTAAGTATATTTTAACTCTTAGGATGCCAACAGAATTAGAACATACAGGAATTCTGGACTAATCTTATCAGTCCACAGCACAGCAACGGTTAACTTAAGTGTTTTCTAGTTGTTTTACTTTTTCCTGTTGTTGGTCTATGAAATATTACAGATAATGCAGTGCTTATTTCACCAAGTCTTTCAAAATGTATTTGGTTCTCCCCAGCTGACATCACAATTGCTGTTTGTGATATCACAGTCTGTAGTTATGAGGAACACTTTAATGTCATGAACAATGGCATTGGGAGGTTAACTGTGGAAAAGCAAATGTTTTTTAAACAGACTTTTTTGATGGACAACCAAGATGTGTGTTAAATCTTGGAAAGGAACACCAAAAATAAAAAAAAATTTATTCTCTGGTAAAAGTTAACAGCTGAAACATCACATTTATGAAATTGTATGATGAAGTGAAGATATGCTCTTTAACTTAACTGTTAACTACTCTGCTGCTGTAAGTGACCCCCTTCCCCTTCCTGGGACCCATGTGCAAAATCAGGGCTAGACCTACAGCAGATGAGGATATCCAACTGTTAAACTCTACATAGATAAATTAACCTACTATGTTACATAAAAAAATTAACTAACATCATACTGCAAAACCTCGATTATTTTATTTGTCATTTTTGACCCGGAAAGCCACACTAAGCTATTATATTTTGTTTCCAGGTGTGTCCTGGGGGGTGGGTTGAATGGACCTATTTTTATTGACAGTGAGAATGTTGCCTATGATACCGGGGACATTTCCTTACTCTTATATTTATTTATGTATTAATCAGGTAGGTACTGTACACTGATCCCAGGGACCATTTTTAGGCATGATTCAGATAAGTTCCATGGAATCTTTTACTTTTTTACTTCCACCTGGATAGTGACCAGAGAAGGGCAGAAGGGACCTCAGTTTAAAATCTCATCCAATGGATTGCACCTCACCAGTGTAGCATCCCTTTCATACTACACTACAGTGTCAGTTATGGATATTACCACTAGTACCTGATGTGGGGAAGAACCCACAACCTTCCAATCCTTTGGCCCCCAATGGGTGAATGTGTTACCTACTGAGCCACTGACACCATTAAGTCAGATAGTTTACATGCCAGAGGGAGCAGCAGAAAATGCCACTAAGTTTTCATTGCTGAAACTAAATTGAGCTACAGGCTGCCTGTTGGCCTAACTGTGCTGCCATGCCGGTGACACATGTTCAACAGCAGACTGGGCTAATGTGGAATGAGAGGCTGGGCTGGGAGATAGTGGTGCTGAAGGCAACACTTCCCAGCTGAGGGAGGGGATGGCACTACACCATTTGCCACAGTAACCCCTGTGGCAGGTCAAGAAACTTGGTCCTACTCAGAGTCTTCCCTGTAGCAGGTGAGGCTACCACTAGGCTGGCACTATCATCTAGTGGGTGGAGGGTGGTGGGAGAAAAATGTAAAAGGTAAAAACACCTCTGTGCCATGGTACACCCTGGTCCCACCCCCATGGTTACCACCATGCACCAGGTCCCGTTCAGTGGCAAAGGATTGGATCACCCCCTGGGTCATGGGGTGGGAGCCTTGAAGGAAGCAGGAATCTGCCTAGTAGTCGATAGGGTTCAGTGGTTGCCCTGGCCAAGGGGGTGATGTGCAATGGTGGATGGAAAAAAAAACAAGAACAAAAATCAAATAATACATAGTAAACACTTAGAAAGAATTAACAGGTATACTGAAATCCAAATGTTTCTGTGAATAAACTACAGTCTTGGATCTCAAGTAAGGAAATTACATTTACAAATGGTGCAAAGCCAATGAGGGTGGTAGAGTCCAGGGACAAGGAAGACAGTCTGCAGAGGTACAGTACTTAAAGAGGAACTGATGTCTCCAGAAGAACTTTGAAAAACATAATATTTGGACTCAAGTCAGCATACATTTTATGAGATCAGGCACATAAAAACAAGATTGTTGTTCTTTGCAAGTTAAGCAGTTCCTATTGCTTAATCACAAACTGATGTCATAATACTCTCCATGTTACATCACTGTTATTACCATGACAACAGACTGTGACATCATAGCACAGAATTATGAAGTGAGGAATCAACTGTATATGTAGATGAACCCCGAGGAATAAAGATCCTGCTTCCATGCAATTTTCCTCAGTAATAAATAATTTGAAGGGAAAGTCTATAGAAGATATTTAACATACAAGCTGAATTGTGTCTATAATGTTTTTCAAAGTTTTCCCAGCGGTGCCAGCAGCTCTTTAAATGTACTGAGGGGTGGGCCAACAAGAGGTGATAGGAATTCACTGTGAATAAAGTGCAATATCCTTCAACTACATCCAAGGAATCAGGTAGGAAGAGCTGTTTAAATCAAAACAACTAGCAGCAACAGACCATGAAAAAGATCTGAGGGTCATCACTGATGGCACAGCTATGTGAAGCAGCAGTAGGTAAGGCAAATGGAGTGCTGGGCTACACTGAAAGGAGCAAAACATGCTTTGAGAGGAATGGTAGTTTACTCACCTGGTAAAGGTGATTGTGGGGGGAATGGATCTCTGAGGCACTCCACTTACCTGACATCATGGGTTGTGTACACCTGATAGGTTGTCTGATGCACATGTGACTAGTTTTGTGGACGTCCCCTTCTGAGTGTCCCTGGTCACTCCTAGTCAGTTAGATGTTTTCCAAAGCTGTGTCTGAAATACAAGTAAAAGTAATTTTTGCCCCCCCCAACTGTATTGTAACCCCAGTTATGTACTGCTCCGTTAGACAATGGATGTTTAATGGAAAAGACTATGTTTGAATGCAATAATTATCACTACATGCTTTAAGCTGTTTGAATGTTAGAGAATATCAAGTTGTTTGAAATGTTAATTGTCACGTAATGCTGTAGGGTGAGGCGTGGAGTGCCTCAGAGAGCCATTCCCCCACAATCACCTTTACCAGGTGAGTAAACTACCATTGTGGGGGATGGTCTCTGAGGCACTCCACTTACCTGACATCATGGGTTATTAAAAAGCAGTGAATGAAGTCTAGGGTGGGTTAGACGTGACAATAGTAGAATGTCTTGTGTTTGCCGCTAGAAGTACAGCGGTAGCAAAGTTCATCTTGTGCTGTTGGGACACGTCAAGTCTGTAATGTCTGATGAAAGTGTGTATCGTTGACCATGTGGCTGCAGCGCCAATCTCCTCTGCAGTGGTATGTTTCTTTCTGCATGAGGTGGCGATGGCTCTAGTGGAGTGAGCCTTGATTGTCGGAGGTATTTGTAGGCTGTTAGCCTTGTAAGACTCTACTATTGCTCTTCTGAGGTAGGCGGCAATGGCAGCTTTGGATGCTGCCATGCCCTGTCTGCGCCCTTGAGTGATAATGAAAAGTCTGTCCGACGGCGTATGGCCGCAGTCCGGTGATAAGTATGTGGATAGCAATCGGGTCATGCCTAGCAGGCGAAGTTGAGGGTCTGCTTGAATGTCTTCTGGTGGCAGCTGAGCAGGAATCTCAATAGTCTGGTTAATGTGGTACTGTGACACGATTTTGGGTCTGAATGACGAAATTGGTCGCATAGAGATTCTGTCGGGTAAGAATTGAAGGAAGGGTTCCTTGTGGGATAGCGCTTGTAATTCACCAACGCGACGTGCTGAGGCGATGGCTGTTAGGAATACTGTCTTGAGTTGTAGCCAGTGAATGGGGATGGACTCAATCGGTTCGAATGGAGGTTTTGTCATGGCTATAAGCACCGAAGGAAGGTCCCATGGCGCAACTGTGGGTTTGTGAGGAGGATGAAGGTTATTTGCTGCTTTCAAGAAGCGGATGACGTCTTGGTGGGAGCCTGTTGTGCTGCCCTGGATTTGTCCATGGGCGGCACCAATGGCTGCGACCTGTACCTTGAGGGATGAGGGGGAGAGCCCTAGCTGTAGACCCTCCTGTAAGAAGAGTAGTATGTGCGGAATGGTGCATTCAGTGGGGTCGATCTTGTGATGACGGCACCATGTATTAAAAACACTCCAATGTCGGGAGTAGGTGTAAAGTGTGGAAGGTTGACGAGAGGAAGACATAGTCTGAATGACAGAGGGGTGGTAACCTGCTTTTAGCAATCTCTCCCTTTCAGGAGCCATGCCGTCAGTTGTAATTGACGCAGGTTCGGGTGTATAATGGGACCTTGCGTGAGGAGATCCGGAATTAGAGGTAGTTGCCAAGGATCTGTCAGTGCCATGGAGACAAGTGTCGAAAACCATGATCTTCATGGCCAGTGTGGGGTCAGAAGAATGACTCGGGCCCTCGATAGTCGTATTTTGCGTAGGACTTGAGGGATGAGAGGAATGGGTGGAAAGATGTATGCCACTTGGAAGTACCAATTTGCCGTTGCCGATAGGGAGTCGACTCCTATCGCTGTGTGATCCTTGAAGCGTGACCAATATTTTGGGCATTGGTGATTCTTGTGAGATGCCATGAGGTCTATCTCGATTGGGCCCCATCTGTCGTCTAGTTGTTTGAATATCAGTGGATGAAGTTTCCACTCACCTGGGTGTATCATCTGGCGACTGAGCCAGTCCGCAGTGACGTTGAGCTTGCCAGCCAGGTGGATGGCTGATATCGATTTGAGGTTTGTTTGAGCCCAGTTGAGCAGTGTGGAGCAAAGAGACGTCATGGTCTTGCTCTTTGTGCCGCCTTGTTTGTTTATGTAGGAGACTGTGGTCTGGTTGTCTGACCTGATTTGTACGTGTTTGTATAGGATGATATTCGAGAAGTGCAGTAGCGCTTGGAATACTGCCTTCAGTTCTAGAGCATTGATTGAGAGCTTTGAGTCTTTTGCAGACCACTGGCCCTGGGCATTGAGAGTTCTGAGTACTGCTCCCCATCCAGAGAGGCTTGCGTCCGTTTCGATGGTAATGTCGTGTGAAATGTCCATAGGAACGCCTTGTGCTAGTTTGTGTTTGTCTGTCCACCATTTTAGGCTGGCTTTTACTCGTGGAGGCAGATTGGCATGTCTGGAAAGGTTGACTTCGTCTGGCTGTCCTTGTTTTAGTAGGAACAGCATGAGTGGTCTTATGCTCCATCGCGCCTCATGGGACGGTGTCTATGGTGGATGACATGAGACCTAGCATGTGTGATACGGCTACTAGTGTGGTTTGTTTTGTGGATTGCAGTTTGTGAGCGGTGGATATAATCGTGTGTATTCTGGAGTGGAAGGAAAAACTTTTCCGTTGTCTGTGTCTATCAATGTTCCTAGGTGTTCCAGTTTGTGTGTGGGGGCTAGTTGACTTTTCTTGATGTTGATAATCCATCCGTGTGATTCCAGGCATTGTATCACCTGTTGTGTTTCCCTTAGTGATTGTTGAAGGGTGCGGGCTCTTATGAGCCAGTCGTCTAGATATGGAATGACGTGTATACCTTTTTGTCAGAGGTGTGCTGCGAGTACCACTGAAACTTTTGTGAACACTCTTGGTGCGGATGCTAGACCGAAGGGAAGAACCTTGTACTGGTAGTGTTGACCTAGAGTGCAGAATCTTAGAAATTTGTAGTGCGCGAGGCGCATTGGAATGTGTAGGTATGCGTCTTTTAAATCTATGGATGTGAGGAAATCTCCCTGGCGTAGGGCGCGGAGAGTGGATTTTGTAGTTTCCATTTTGAATGGTATGTGACGAATTGATTTGTTCACATGTTTTAGATCGAGCACTGGTCGGAAACCTCCTGTCTTTTTTGCAACCAAGAAAAAGCGGGAGTATATGCCGGTACCTTCTTCTTGTTTTGGGACCGGGGCTATGGCATTGTTGTGTAGCAATTCTGCAATAGCTGTAGAAATCTCTGTTGTTGTGTATGATTGTTTGGTAATGTTGGAGTGAAGCATTCTGTGGCCTCTTGGAACAGTGGTGAACTGTATTGCGTAGCCCTGGCTTATTATTTCTAGAACCCATTTGTCTGTGGTGGTCTGAGTCCATTGTCGTAGGAACAGAGAAAGTCTTGCTCCCACTGGTAAGGTTTGCCGAAGATTGGGTAGACAGTCATGTTTTTCTGTTGTTGCGGCAGAGGTAATTGGCCCTGCCCCTTTGAGTGTTGCCCCTGCCTCTGTAACGGCTGAAGTGGTAGGGGGTGGAGTAGTTTTGTCGGAAGGAGGCTCCGCGAAAAATGTAGGTGGCTCTTCGCCTGTCACGAAAGGACGGTTGTCTGCCTCTGGGGCGAGAGAGGTAGGAGTTCCGTACGTTTTCGTCATTAATCTGCCGACCTTGAGGTATTTTTCTAGTGACTGGCCAAAAATCATGTTCCCTGTAAAAGGTAGCTTATGAAGTGTAGCCTTGAACTCCTTATCTGTGTCCCAAAGTTTCATCCATAGTGACCTACGTGATCTATTAGAGATGGCTGCAGATTGCGCATTTATTTTTAGTGAGTCAACTGCCATGTCCGCTAGGTACTTGGTTGACAGTATGGCATTTTCTAATAGGGTGTTTGGTGAGATTTAGAGGGAATTGTTTTTAGTAACTCCTGGAGCCATGTGAGTTGTGCCCGAGTAGCGTAAATAGCGGTGACAGCTGCTCTGCTTCCCAGGCCCGCCAGCTCGGCCGTCTTTTTGAGGTTTTCCTCTATCTTTCTGTCAATGGGGTCTGTAAGACCGGACGCGTTTTCGTGGGAAGCACCGTTTTCCTGTTGAGTGCGGCTATTTGAGGGTCCACTGCCGGGGGAGTGCACCATAGTGCTAGCTTCTCTGCTTGTAATGGATACATTCTGTCCCAGGATTTTCTTTCTGGGATTCTGGCTGGTTCTGAGGCTGACCATTCTTTTTGGACAATCTCATCTATTGCCTCACATACTGGGAATGCATCTGCTAGTTTTGCTGCAGGTTGCAGTGATGGAAGCAGTTTTGATGTAGGGACTGGTGTAACCGTATCGAATCCGACGGTTTCCATAATGTTGCGGACCAATGTTGGAATTTGGTCTGGGAAACACCATTTTGCAGTAAGTGTTTGAGGGTCCTGCTCGGTGGTGGAGTCCTCGGTATCGGAGGAGTCACTGGAGTCTAAATGTGGTTCTGTCGGGGAATGTTCTGTGTCGTGCGTATGTGAGCGTGTAGACTTAGTTGTTGGAATTTGGCTCTGTGAAAGTTCTGTAAGTTTTTGTAGCATGGCTGCTAGGACTTCTTGTTGTGCCTGCATTAGTTGGTTATTGTGAAGGAGCACTGTGGTGGCGTCCGTCTGTTGAGTGTTATGTTGGCTAGTGGATGGAGGCGAGCCATTATCCTCTGAATCTTGTGTCTCAGTGTGAGTGTTGGTGTTCTCGATGCAAGATGTGCAGAGCCTACCTGAGTGTAGGAGTGACAGAGGCACATGACATTGTTTGCAGCTTTTTGTTCTGGGCATGTTCACCTGATAAGGACAGAAAGAAAATATCATAGTGTGCTGTCCCAGGTGATAATTTAATTAATTTTCAAATTTGTGTGAAGAATTGTGCTGTCAGATGCAGGAAATATGGAAATGAACAGCATAACATAAGGATTGGATGGAGCTGCCAGAGATGTGTTGCCCTTGCCTGATCTTTCTGTGCCAAGGTGGAGAAAGGGAGTAGCGCTGTGCCTTTAATTAGTCACTGTAAGAAATCAGCTCTGTGCCTTTAAGAAGCAGTGGCAGTGCTAAGGAGTGAGGGGCACTGATTCTATGTGGAGGGCATTCAGGTTTAAAATTAGGAGGTGCCAGAGAGAGAGCTGGTGCTTGCTTGCTGTTATTTATCACACTTGAAGGCAGAGGCACAAACGTTATCATTGCAGTGGCACAAACATTATTAATGTTCCCCAGCAATCATTTCCCCATGAGGAGCGTAATATAGGAAGTGGGGAGGTAGTGGAGATGTCACGAGGCTTCGTTGAAGTCCCGCGAGTGTTTCCAAGAGTTTGTTTACTCGCTCGATGTATCGCGAGATCTGAGCGCAGATCTCGCGAAAGCGCAGCATGCGGTGACACGGGACTTCTAGCAGGTCTCGCGAGATGGCAGAGCCAATCGGAAGCAAGGAAGGGAAGGGGAAGAAGCAGGAAGTGGTTTTCCTGAGCGAGGATGGCGTGGGGTGTGGGGGGTCATAAAAAAAACATTATGGAAACGCCATGATGGGAGCAGATAAGGCATATCAGCGTTGGGAAGCAGCTGCCAGATGCAGGTAAGAAAAAAATGGCTAGAAGCATATTGAATAATTTATGAATCAAGTGTCTTGAGCCACTGAAGCAGGGGCTGAAAGAGCACTCTTGAACACTGTATGGGAGGCAGTCTGTATTTTGGTGATGAGTCTGATACTGCTGCATAGGAGTAGCAGAGCTCAAATTCTTATAAGTAATAGTGCTGAGAGGACTCCCAGGGCACAATAAGAGTGGCATAGGAGAACAGCTATACACTGGAAGTAGCAGGTAGTGTCTGAGACCGCTATGCAGGGGAACCCAGAGCACTCAAAACAGAATCATTAGCCATTGAAATGAGACTGGGGCCGCTAGGAGGGGAACCCAGAGCAAATCTTAATAATAAATGCGATTGATTGGAGGGGTGTACCTGTAATGAGAGATACATAGGAAACATGCATTGTATTTTGTACTATCGTGCTATGACTGTATTTAAAACTGGATAAAAACCCGACGAGGATAAAAGCGCAAAAGGCTATACTGTCTACAGACTAGGAAGCAGTACATAAAGTAAAGGCTGATTGCCTACCTTGTAGTTGTTTCTTTTGGTTTCTGAAGCTTTGGAGCTCTGGAAAGTGTGACAACCTATGTTAGATGCACAATGTTAACTGTCTAGAAGTGACCAGGGACACTCAGAAGGGGACGTCCACAAAACTAGTCACATGTGCATCAGACAACCTATCAGGTGTACACAACCCATGATGTCAGGTAAGTGGAGTGCCTCAGAGTCCATCCCCCACAATGTACTGTAATTCTGCTCCATTACAGGGAACAGATAAGGGTGCACTTGGTACTGAGTGCAGTTCTTGTCACTGCAGTATAAACAAACTCTGGCCAGAGCCGATAGGCTGCAGGTGAAGAATTTGGTGTAAAAATATTGAAAATTACCAAAGTTATGAGCCTGCATTAGCAAAATGTAATGTAGGCTCATGAATTTGTTGTTTGGTAATAGTTGTACACCAAATTTTCAACAAAGCCTTGTTATGACCCTGTCTCATGAAGAAAGGCAGAGCAGATATTCAACTACTGCCCAAAGGGTGATGTATTAGTTCCTGTTCACCTGTGTATTACCAGTGTCTGTTTATCTGCTGGTGTGGTATTGTTGGGGAGGGCTACTTGGGGAGGGAAATGGATAGGGACAGCTTCTCAGAGGGTTGTATCCTGCTACCATGTAACCCATTACCATTCCTTCTCTAGCTGGAGGCACCTTGGTATACAAGATTAATCATCTTTAGCCCAGGTCCCCACCAAACGTTAGTTAGCTATGACAGGGTGGAGTATGGTGGGACTGTAACCCCCAAATACACCTTTTATCTTGATTTGAATTGAGTCTTGTAAATCATTTTTCATAAGTATGACACATTTTTGGAATGGGTGGACTGAAGTGTAAGACAAAAGGTAGTAAAATGAAAATGTGGCAGCAATGTGATGTTTACAAAAATATACAAGCTCTGGTCAGTACTGATACACCTGCTTAGAGTGAGGGGAGTGTGTCAAGAGTGAGTAAAAGAATAATTGGAGCTTTTGCTGTGCTCTCGACACACCTGAGTCTATCGCGCATGTGTGTAAGTATTGTAAATGCAGAAGCTCCGCATTAAAGTAGTATAGTTCATGCTGACTATATAAGGGAGCTCACCAATGGTCACAAGCATATTGTTATTAGAATGTATCAAAAAGTAAAATATAGCCATTCAGTTATATATGGAATTAAAAAAGAACATTCACATGTGACGCTGAATTATCAGTATGAAAATAATCTAAAAAGTATTATTAGAAAGAAACATTGGAAACTTTTTAAAACAAATGACTATGTAGAGTCAACCTCAATAATTGTAAACATATTGGCATGTTTTTTTACTGCCTATGAACTGTCATGGAAAGAAGTGTGTAGGAGCACAACCCTGTTATATAAGACCACGGGAATGGGCTACAGCTACCTCTGATGCCATAATTAAGGTGGCTTCCTGCCTGTAACAAATTTGTGTTTGCTTTCTCAGAGAAAAGGGTCATATTGATCTTTTCATCTACTGTAGGTCTGTAAATGGATGTCGAAGGCTTCCCAATATGAACAACAGCTACCAGTTCTTCCCCCTATCCCCACCAGCAGTTTTGAAGTGACAGAAGTGAGTGAGTATATCAGGTGACCTAAAGGTGGGCAAGCAATGTGAGAAGGCAATAAGGAGGGCTGGGGGGATAGTGGGATGCATAGGGAGAGGCATCAACAGTAGAAAACAGAAAGTTATTATCCCTCTCTACAGACAGTTAGTGAGACCCCATCTGGAGTACTGCGTGCAATTCTGGAGACCCCATCTCCGCAAAGACATAGACAGAGTGGAGGCTGTTCAGAAGAGGGCAACCAAAATGGTGCAAGGTCTGCACCATAAGACATATGAGGAGAGACTAAAGCAGTTTAATATGTATACCCTTGAGGAAAGGAGGGAGAGGGAGGACATGATAGAAACTTTCAAGTATCTCAAGGGAATTAACAAGGTACAAGAGGGTAGTATCTTTCAGAAGAAGAGATGTGCAAGAACAAGGGGGCACAATTTGAAGATAGAGGGGGGACGGCTCAGATGTAATGTTAGATAGCATTTTTTCACATAGAGAGTTGTGGATGCATGGAACAGCCTTCCTGAGGAGGTTGTGGAGTCAGGAACAGTAGTAGAATTCAAGAATGCATGGGACAGGCATAAGGCAATTCTAGTGGGGGGCAGGAAGAAGTAAGCTGTTGATTGACTAGAATCTGCAGCATATCCATCAGGTAGGGAAATGGGCAGACTGGGCGGGCCAAGCGGTCCTTATCTGTCATCAAATTCTATGTTTCTATGTTTCTATCCACAGCTCTAGCACCTAGCAAGCAACAAAACAAGCAGTTCTCTGGATAATGCCTGAACATCTTCCAGTCTGTAAATCTAAAAACTGGATCCCATACCACCAGAACCTGATGCTAGCCTGCACTAGACTCAGGCATCCCAGTCTGGAATCCACATCTCTTGATGCGTGACTGCCCAGCTGCCAGACCTCTTCCCCTGCCTGTCATTGCCAGGCTCTGCCAAAGGTGCAAACCTGTTGAGGTGGGTGAAAGAAAGAGAAAAAAAGAAACAGGGTGGGAAAGGAAGGAAGGTAGAGTCATGTACTTTAAAAATAGCTTATGTAGTTCTTAAAAGCACATGTATTGGAATCAGGTAGACAAGGAGAAATCAACTTCTGTGACACAAAATCTGCTTTCAGCCATGCAAAACAATTGAATTAAGAACTATTTTATTGACTGGTGGATGCATCACATCATTATGTATTGATTAATTCTGTTTTTTAGTGTTTTTTCTCAACTGGATTCATTTTATTATCACAATAATGTACTCCATGGCAAGGGTTGTTGAGGGATTTATCCATTTCCTATGTAGTTTAAGGCACATGGCTGCACTTCGTGCCACACCACAACAGGAGGACAGGTAACTTTCCCACTGACTAACATTTGGTGATATCTTATCACTTAAACAACTACTATTAGTCCACTCCTGTATCTCCTGGTGGCAAGTCTATCTGGACTTTTCCCCCTGTCAATGGCCCCATAGTCTGGTATACCACCTCAGCAGTAGTGAGGCTACTCCTTCCTCTGATGACAATGCTAATAACTTTCACATTGTCATTACAAACAAGATCTATATGATCTGGTGTGCCACTGAGAACACAGAGCACACACAGTTGGTATCAGTTAATGAAGACCCCTCACATGCAATGTAATGCCATACATTTAATATATTTTAATTTTTAGGATTTTTGATGCATAACTTGTTTTTATTTTTGGGGGGGATGCTTATGTAATTTGAAAATCAATTAGCCAGACACAGAAAAAATATAGAAAGTGGCATGCATGTAAAGCAGAGATTACATGGGAGTATACAGTATGTCTTGAGGTCAATGATGAATAGTAACTATTATGGTAGCTCACACTGGGCTGTGGCTGTCTTGGTGGGATTTGTATTCTCTGTCACAACACCATAAACAGCAATCCACAGCAGATGCATGCCAACAGCAACTGTAACTAGTAAGCGATAATAATTCATATTTATTGCTGACCTTAAGACTTTCTTACCCCCTATTTGTGGTCAGCTTGCACCATGACAATTACTGTATTTGTACATGAAATAGTTTTGCTGAATTCTGGAAGCATAACCAAATGTATGGGTTCACAGCCAAATGGAAGTTGCCAATGGCCTATTTCTCTAACCCTTAGTGATAAGACTGTTTATAATACAGTATGACAATGCTTGTATACCACCAGTTAAATGTGTTGACTGGCTGCAGCTAATTATTTGACTGACTAAATAGTATTAAAATTATTTTTCTATCAGGGCATGTAGCTGATAATTCCATCTTAAACTTTGCCCAGTGGCAGCGAGTAGAAAAGAAGGCCATGTTTCTCAATTACGTGAAGTGGGGATTTGGTAGAAAGGCCCTTGAATTTGCAGCATCATGTACAACATGTACTTTGCATACTTGTCTTTACGGTGCAAAGTGCATATGTCTGTGTGTGTGTGTGTGTGTGTGTGTGTCTCACAGGAGCTTCCTTTGTGTCTATGTGGCCCACATACCTTGAGGTAGATGACAGAGCCACAGCCACACAGACACCGCTTGCAATACTTCACTGACATTGACTTTCCCAAGCGGTGCTACTATAAAGGAAAAGAGAGAGACACACACACACTTAATTTCTTCAAGCACGCAACAGCTGAGACTCTGTCTGTCTGTGCCTCCCTCTCTCTCTCTCTCTCTTTCTCACTCACTCTCTCGGCCAGTGGAAGTTTTTGCCCTGCTGGGGATCCATGCAAAGCTCAATGACAGGGCCCCCAACAGACAAGTGTTGCCAGTGGGAGAGGGGTTGCAGCGGGACTATTCCCTCTCAGCCATAAGGGTAAATCACCACCACTATCCTTTTTTTCCTCCTATCCCTTGTCCCTACGCACTCCCCTACATTCTGCTGGGTGCCACAGTTGTTAAATCATCACAGGTCTACAAGCCTCTCATGTCCGCTGTGATACAGTAAAGAGCCACAGCATACAACCTGCAGCTACTGCACACCAGAGAGACCCACATCATACATCTGAAACCTTTCAGGGTCTGATCTGACCTACATATCATGAAATCTAGATTTAGTAGTTGCCGTATTGGTCCTTGCAAGAATAGATCCAGAAGCAAATGATTTGATACCTTTTAATGGACCAACATAGATGTAACAACAAGAACAAAGTGCTCTAGCTTTGGACCAACCAGTCCTTCTTCAGAAGCTCAGTTGAGCTTCTGAAGAAGGACTGGTTGGTCCGAAAGCTAGAGCACTTTGTTCTTGTTGTTACATCTATGTTGGTCCATTAAAAGGTATCAAATCATTTGCTTCTGGATCTACATATCATGAGTACTGAATCAGACCTCTGTCCCAATCCTTTCAGTTAGGTAGTTAAGGCAGGACTGGACTGTCTGTTTTGGGATTGCCCAGGTAGAAGACCTGCATTTTAGCCATTTAGCCTTGTTTTGGATTATAAACAGTGATCCCTTTAATTTTAAACTTAATAACTGTGCAGGTTAATTAGCCACATCTACATCAAACATTGGGCCTATGATGATTCAACAACTGTGTTACCCAGTAGAACACAGGGGGCGCTTAGGGACTGTGGGGATAGCAAAATTGCTGTGCCTGTTAGCTGGGAATGTGAGGGACTGACAGGGATGAGGGGAGAGGTGGAGAGGGGATTGCAGGGATTGACAATTATTTGTTTATGTTTTAACCCTTCCCTTCCCTTTCCTTTCCTTCCCCAGAGCCTTGTTCCTGCCTTCCCTAATAAACCTTATCCCATATCCCTTGTTTGTGTTTTACTCCTGTGTGCTGTTTTTTATGGCTTGGTCATTGTGTTATTGCATTGTGTAGTGGGAATGTGTGGGGCTGTTAAATCACAGCATAGGGCTTGCAGAACAGCCTAAACATTAGAGTAATGAGCTGTGAATGAGCTTGATACATCCAGCAGAATAGGGTTTGATACCCACAACCTCCTCTTGCATATTGTGTGACCCTGAGTAAGTCATTTAACCTTCCTAGTGTCCTTGGGTTGCCCTTGAAAACAGGTCCTGGGCCTAGTGGGACTTACCTTGTTACCAAAAGGATAACTAGTTACAGAAGAGACTGACTTGATAGTATTGTTCTAGTACTGACATTTGGAGCTGCATGGCATAGCAGAGTATTCATTTATCAAACAGGGCTCATACACTTATAACCGGATACTTATTTTGGACCAGTAATAGAAAACAAACAAACAAAAAAAAAACTATTCAAGTCATCATACCCTCTGTGCGACTGATTTCATAGTTCTAATTTATGTTTGAATTACATAACTTAGACATGTGGGAGTGTTGACAGCAGTAGACTGTAGAAATTCCTACATGATGATTCCCAGCTTCAAGAGAATATCTAAGATTTTGGTAATGGTTTTTATTTTATTTAGTTTTTGTTTACCCGGTAGGTGCAATAGCCATAGAGATGACTATTTTCAGGCACAACCCTGGAGGTTACAGGGTGGCAATTCAGAGACAAAAACAGTGGGTAATACAGCAAAGTACAAACAAGGTGTTACACAGCCGGTTATACAGTATAAACAAAAATGCAAAGTGATGAGGGCTGGGTACAGAACATATAGTTTAAGTCATAGTAGCATTGGAATAAGGTAAATTGGCTAGTGGAGCAAAAACAGTAAAATCACAGCATGCCAAGAAAATAAACCAGCGATATAGAGCAAAGATACAAAAATAAAACATACAGCAGGTATATACCTAGAGGAAAAACATTTCATACAGATATAGAAGTTATGAAACAATAATAAATAAGTGCTGAAAGGGGTATAGATGTAAGGGATAAAGGAGTAGAGATTGGTTGGGCTTGGAACAGGGCAGGACACAGATTTTAAAATAAATTAGTCCATTATCTTATGCTAGTGACACTCATTTGAGCCCATGAAGGAATTTTTTCATTAAGTCTACTAAATGAAAGTCACTGCCCAACTAACAGGGGCCCTACTAGTGGAGCAATAACTTTTATTTATAACAAAGGTTGCGTTAACATACACAAAACTCTTTAGAAAATGTCCTCCATTGACTTCTTTGTGGCACACTCCTGTGTTCTGCCTGGTTAGACATCACAAACTGCCTGAGCATGGGGGTGGGGCCAGCAGGTCAGGAAATGAAGGGGTTGCCTGGCCATCGGTTCAGCACATTGTTTGAGCACTTCCCTCCCACAGTTGACTTAAGGAAAACATTCCGTTCTTTGCTCAAATGGCTATCCCCAGAAGACAGTAATGAGTGCCATTACCAAAATCTTAGACATTTCTATTCAAGGCTAAAGAAGTTAGCATATGTAAGAATTTTTTTTTTGGGGGGTGGGTCTGGGTCTACTTCTTACATAAGCTATTTTCTTACATATAAGGCATCCTGTGTCACACAGGGCAGGCAGTTCACTCCCATATTGCTCTGTCTCCCACATAACACGTGTCTAATTAGCCATGTGCTACTGGGTCAGTATTCAGTCACAGTAAGGAGATAATGAGTTAACCCCTGGGCTGCTGAAAGAACTAGAATCAATCTATTTGACTGAGCTGGACAGATGCCCATTCTGCAGCCCTACGAGGGTTGAATGACAGCAGCTTCAAGAGGTTTTGTTTTGTTTATATCCTGAGAAGTTGGGAGGCACAGTAGCATCCCACCTGCCTGACAGAGCAGCAAATAGCAAAAATCAGAGGGGGAGCACACTATTTTGCAATTGTGGATGGATACATCCAAAGTCCAAAAAGGAAGTTCCACGATAAGCCATTTTTAGAGCTAATGCAAGAGGACTGCAGGCTCTGCCTACCTGCAGCCCTTAAAAAAGATTCTGCAGCACTCAAGATGATAGTGTACAGATAAAATGACTATGGTTATGCTATTGGGAACATTTAGGAAGGCTAGGTATGTTAAATATAAATTTGGTTAACTTTTTTTAAAGAAATTGGACATGGTGCCTTGTGAAAACATTTCTCAGCTTGTTCTGGGCATTAGAATTAGAGGGCATATAACCCTACACATAAGGGCTGATAGCATTAGGACAAAAGCAAGTGAGCATTTTTCTACTAGAGAGTGCTAAATCTAGGAAGCAAACTCACCAAAAATAGTAGTGCAAGTGTAAGGGGTTTTTGGTCTTTTAAACTCATGTTGGGTTAGTTCCTTGTAGAGGATAACAATATAGCTGGGTACAGCATGTTGCAAGTTAGTGATACAGAAAGACAGACAGAAAGTCGGGTTAAACCCTATTGGTTAAACGTGTATTTACTGCAGGTGGCATATAACAATGTGAACAAACATATCAGTATGCCATGCTGTTTGTTCAAATTATGCAAACAGACTAACCAATGCCACTCCATCATGTGACATTCTTTTGGAGTTTTCTAGCTGAAGTAAACTTCAGACTAGAGTTGATCACCCTGGACATAACTGTTTTCCCTTTCAGGAGTAGAGTAGCGATACTGTGCCAGTTAATCACAAGACAACTCTCATATCTCTTTAGAAGCTGTATCTTGCTCTCTCGAAGGTCTGGAGAAAACTGAACACCACCTTCTGCAACCCCCCTCCCAAGCTAAGTTCCTCTTTTTTATATCTCTCTCAGTGTCACATGAGTGAATGGCTACATGGTCTGTGATATTATCATTTTTCTTTCTTTAAACAGATAACAAACATAAAAGAATAAGGGCATTAACATTCTATAAATGTATGTAATCGGATGGTTTCTGCAAATGTTTGTAAAACATTCATATAGCAAAGATATAATTAAAAAGTTTACCCTGCAGTTCAGAGGTGGCCATCAGACTCCTCCCCCTTCCTGACTACTTAAACCACCACAATCCACCAGCTCCCTGCCTAGTGAGTTTTCATACACCTTCCATGTGTGCTGCTTGACTTGGTTGCTGCTTCATCATTCCATCTCTGCTTGCTTGTTTCTTTCTGTTTTTTTTTGCTGCCTGATTTCTGCTGCTATTCCTTGTTCCTCCTCTGTGCTCATAGCTCCGCCATTCCCAGCTCCATTCTTTGTTTTTCTGTGGCTCCACCACTCCTTCTGTCCTCTGCCCTTTGCTGTCCCCCCCAAATGGATCCACCATGGCACTCTCTTCGTCTCTCTCTGCTGCCCCCCCATTCTATTCTTTTGTTTGTTTTTTCTCCTGCTCCCTCTGTCCTTTGCTGCCCCCCCTCCTCTGCAGCTCGGTCATGGCTCTTCTCTCTCTCTCTCTCTCTCTCTCTCTCTCTCTCTCCCTCCCTCTCTATCAGCCGTTTGGCTGTTCTGCTTCCTGGTGTACTGACTCTTCCTGTGTTCCCCTGATATGTATCCCCCTTTGTTCTGCCTCCCTTGTATTTGGTTCCACTTTGGTGTTGCCTGCCCTCTTGCACTCTACTGTTCTGGTGGCCCTTCTTGACTGTTCATTGTTGCCTTTTGATTTTTGTAAGTGTATTTATATTTGCTGCCTGCATTCTCCTGTTTAGTCCTGGCTCTTGTTGTAGGCACTGGTCTCTTCAGAGTTCTTGTTACCTTTCTATTGGTACATATTTCATTTCCTGCTATGCTTGTACTCTAATCAGTTTGCCTTGTCCAGGAGCCATCTAAGCCTTACAGTCTCTTGTCCTCAGGATCTCCTACAACATGCTCTGGTGGGTGTCAGTTTGGAGCCCTTTTGCTCTTTAATTCAGTTGACATTTTGCAGAAATCACTCCCATGGCTCCTGGATAAGCATTGTAATGGTAGTGCAATGGCAGTGAGAAGCACAACCGTGTGGCCATATGCCTAGCCTCAGCCTGTACTTAGAACTGGGTCCCTTATGTGGGGGTTGCTCGGGACACCGGGGATATCTGCCCTTAGCCGTTATCTCCTTTGTGACAGGCTTTCACCGGGAGTCTTCTAGTTCTTTTATTCTGATTCATCAGCCCTAGAAGATTCTGATACTCCTCAAATTATCCACAAGAAGGTCGTACCCAAATCCCGGTCAAAAATTAAAGGACAGGCAGTTTCTAAACTTGTGGCTGCCTTTCACAGTCTCAAAGTCCCTTTTTCTATTACTGCCTAAAAAAAGGCAGGACCTGTTTAAGCTTTACATAGCTGCTAGTTCTGTTAATCCTGCTCCTGCCACCACTCCTGTAGCATTTTGCGTACCTCACTGGCAGAACCCAATCAGTCAAGATCTCTGATGCAATTTCCCCACCCCTCCTGATAAGAACTGGCATCCCCCAGGGATCAGTGTTAGGCCCCATACTATTCTCTATTTTTCTAAACAATCTCCCATCCACCTACTCTCCCTTCTCCTCCATTCACATGTACACTGATGATACAGTCTTGTATGCATCTGGCTCCTGCCCAACCAAGGTTGCATCCAACTTGCAGCACAACTTCGACAAAGTTCAGCAATGGCTTGCAAACCACAAACTATCTCTCAATGCCAAAGAAACAGTCTCCATGACCTTCGGCACCAGGCAGAGACTTACCAGATTTCCCTCTCTACCCTCCTTCCACACCCTTGATGGGACTTTACTTGAGGACACATCCTCCTTCAGGTATTTAGGTGTCTGTCTGGACCAACACCTGAACTTCTCTGGTCATATCGACGCCATTCAGAAAAAATTGTGTCCCAAGCTCGGTGCCTTATTCAGGAACTGTGCCTGCATCCCACCCATGGCTAGGCGTGAGATTATCCAGAAGATGATCCTACCTATCTTCAACTATCGAGACATAGTCTACGGTGCTGCCTCTAAGTCATCCCTAGCCAGACTAGATATCCTCTTCAGCTCCTTTTGCCATTTTGCCCTTGACGTCCCCCTCCACACTCATCATTGTGATCTCTACCATGCCCTATCCTTCCCTTCTGTGACAAACCGACGTCTCTCTCACTGCACAAAATTCACTTCCAAGCACTGGCTGGGTGAAATTCCCTCCTATCTCTCCTCTGCCTGTACAACTGCCCCCTCCTTCCCACTCCTTAAGATCTACCGACTCACGAACCCTGGTGGTCCCACGCCGCTCCACCCTTATTGATCAATCGGATTATTCTTATCGCCTTCCAAACATCTGGAATTCACTTCCCCCTCAAATTTGCCACTCATCCTCTTGCTACTCCATTAATTCTGCCCTCAAGAACTTCCTTGCCCCTTCCTGTGCCTGCCATGACCCTTCCTAATCCCACCGCCATCTCCCCAAGCCCATATTACCATATGCCTACTCCCCACCACTCCTGTTTCCCTCTGCTCATGCTCCTCCTAGTCCCCTGCTCTCCCTCCTACTAAAGTGTTCCTCCCCCTTCTTTCTCTACCCTTAATCTATCTCCCTCCTATGAGCTCGATCACTGCCTTGTGCAGGCAGGATCCATAGCACACAGTGGGCCAAAACTTTACCCCCTTTCCCCTATTTCTCCTTTTACTGCACCCCCTCAGTCACTGCTAGATCACTGCCTTGTGCAGGCAGGGTCACCCAGCACACTGGTGGGGTACTATCCCCCCTACTATAGTTGACCTCTGCTACCCCCTCCCACAACATCCCTCCCCAACACCCCTCCTTTCGCACCACTATATATAAATAACTCGCCTATAACCTGTGCCCTACCAGTAGGGCTGTCCACCACCCTGCCCAGAGAGGGATAACAGGACACTACTGAATTTCAACTACCCCCCTTCCCTCCCTTGAATACCCCCACCTACAATCTCTCTCTCTCATCACCTGCCACACTCTACCTCATCTCTCCTCCTGCCCCTCTTCTGGTTAACATAGCCTAACACTGGCCTATCCCGCACTCAATTAAGCACTTATAATCTACCCCATACCCCTTTTATATGCACTTTAGTCTCCTCTGTCATCTCTGTTTGCCACGAAAATCATCTTCTGTCTGCGTCTCTCCCTACATTTCCTTTCCCTTCTTCCATTCTGCCCTCTGCAATTTTTCATTCCCTCCTTCCATTCTTTCTCTCTTTACTCCAATCACTGTAAAGCTTGAATATCTATGTTACACTAATGGCTACAAGTTACTGTTGGGTTACCTTACCATTTAGTGCTACATACTGTTCACAAGTTATTATATGTGTTCCAGTGTCACCAACTGTCACGAACTTTTGCCAATTTGCTATATGTGTCTTCATATCTACTGTACTTAACTGTTGCATTGTTAGTCAGTGTTATCCACCTGTAATCCCTCCTGCTCTCATTGTATGCAACTAAGCAAATTGTATTCCAACATTGTAATATTTCTCTGTATTCTATTTGATTGTTCCCTACACCCCAGGTCACACTGAGAGATGAGCAACTTGTTGTTCAATGTGCCTTCCTGGTGAAACTTTTCAGTAAATAAAAAAATAAATAAATTTTGGACTCCAGATCAACCTCCTGCTTCCTCTCAATTTTTAGAACTACAGTACATGATTTGCTAATTCAAATCAACTCCCCAGTATCAAACCCTAATGCCAGAGTACCTGCCTTAGAATCCTGACCATCCGGATCTCAAGAAATGCAACCTGCTCCTGCTCCCTTATGTGCTCCCGGAGCTCCTTCAGTTTCACTACTGTGGACAAACGGACTACCTTCTGACATCTCCGGTGCCTCTACACTTGGCTCCTTTAAATGCAGGCTCCATCAACACCTCACCAACAGTAGCACTTGTATATGGCCCCACTAAGCCCTCTCCCACAGTATTAGTCTGCCATAGCACTTCCAATTCCTGTCCTGCCAGGATAGTCCTACTTCAGCACTTCGTCAACTACCCCCCAGTTCACTTCTTTACCTCTGCCCTCTCTTAAACCCAGCTCCCACTGTCAGCCTACCCTGTACCTCCCATTGCTCACCCTATAATCCTCCTCTCTTCCCCCAGGATGCAGGCATACTATGTACAATGCCTCAGCACAATTAGTGAATTGTTGATCAGTGCAACCTATGTATTTCTTGTATTTTGTACTCTGTATTTATAATTTCTGTAACTTGTCCCTAATTACTGTGACTTTTTGTGTTAATGTATTGACGTGGAACCTTTCAAAGAGCATCCACTCACAGGTGTCATCCAAGATTTCCATAAATAAATAAATGATTGCACTATTGGTGCCTTCATTTCTGACCATAACTCCATCAGGTCCATCTATGAATTCTCGTATCTCCATATCAACAACATCCATCTCAGATACTACTCCCACCTCTCAGATTCAATTACCAACTACTTCTTGTCCTACACATCTCGTTCTAGATCAAGTCAGGAAGGACATTATCAATGGGAAAGATATCTGTCTCATAGCCCTTCTTATATCGACCCACAGAACTGTAGAAAATAGAATGGTTTCCTGCAGTGACATATCCATAGTACTAAAGATCTGCGACTACTAAAGAAACTAACAGCAGCTGAATTTGTTGCTGCCTTTTCCATTTACCGTAAAATTGTTTGTGAGATGTTTCCATCCAGGCATGAAGAACTGGACTTCTACCTGTCTGCAGGTTTGAGGAGCATTTTCACAAGTTAAGTGTGAGGAGTTTGCTCGATTTTTTGCGGATAAGGTGGCCAGCATCAGGGTTGAAATCTGTTCAGCATCCTCGATGGGAGTTGATGGTGGTCAGTATATGGTGACTCTCTCTCAGTCCTCCTGGATATCTTTTGACCATCTCGAGATGGGGGATATCATGCAGATTGTCCAGAATTTTTGGCCAACATGCTGTAGTTTGGACCCGGGCCCTACATGCCTACTATTGGGGTGTATTGAGTTTATCAATCCGATCCTTGCACAGATTTTTTGGTGCTTCTTACATTTGGGAGAATTTCCTAGCTCCCTGAAGTAGGCGGTGGTGACACCACTTCTTAAGAAAGCCTGTTTGGACCCAAACAGCTTTGCTAACTTCAGACCCATCTCTAACCTTCCCTTTGTTGGGAAGGTGATTGAGAAAGTGGTTTCACTGCAACTGGAGAACCACCTTACCATCCAGGAAATCTTTGATCCTCTCCAGTCAGGCTTCCAGAAGAGACATAGTACCGAGACCTCTCTGGTTCGGGTGCTCAATGATCTCCTGATGGTGAGGGACCAGAAATGCCGTTCCATTTTGGTACTTCTGGATCTCTCTTCAGTGTTTGACACTGAGGACCATGGGGTGCTGCTTGAGTGCCTGAGGGTTATCTGTGGCCTGGCTGGTCCAGTTCTCAGATGGTTTCATTCTTTCCTTGCCGGCAGGTCCCAGAGGGTGGTATCTGGGATTTTTTCCTCTGAACCATTCTCTCTGCTGTATGGGGTACCTCAGGGCTCAGTCCTGTCCCCCATGTTGTTCGCAGTGTATTTGCTGCCCCTTGGAGACATTGTAAGATGATATGGGCTGAGGTTTCACTGCTATGCTGATGACACCCAGATCTATCTGTCTTTTGCACCTGACCAGGATAGTGTGGTCTCGATGTTTAACAGCTGTCTGGCAGAGATCCAAGACTGGATGTAGGCTAGCTGGTTGAAATTGAATTCTGGGAAGACTGAGGTGCTGGTAGTGGATCCGGGGTGCCAGATAGAGAGGCAGGTGGTGGGTTTACCACCTGGGCTTTGGCTTGATGGTATACAACTGCCTGCCTCTGAACAGGTGCACAATCTGGGGGTGTTGGCAGTCATCAAGTCTTCCTTTTACCATCTTAGGAACATTACCAGAATTAAGCACCTTGTTCCGTATGATGATTTGCCCACTTTGATACATGCCTTTGTGACCTCACGCCTTGACTACTGTAACTCCCTTTACCTGGGGCTTCTGTGGGTTGATATTGGTGCAGAACACAGCGGCACAATTGTTGACTGGGTCTTCATGCTCCAGTCATATTACTCCTGTGCTGCGAGTTCTGCACTGGCTGCCTACACAGTGGCAGATCACCTTCAAGGTCGGTCTTCTGACCTATAAAGCCCTGCATGGACTGGGACCAAGTTATCTGCAAGAGCTCCTGGTTCCTTACAGCCCCAGCTGTCCTCTCCGCTCGACTGACATGGGGTTGTTAGAAGTCCCCAGGGTGCAGCTAAAAACATCTGGGACTCGAGCATTTATGTTTGCTGCACCATCCCTGTGGAACTCTCTACCTCGTCAGATTAGAGAGTGCAGAACCATGGAGAGCTTCAAAACCAGCTTGAAAACACATCTTTTCCAACAAGCTTTTAGTAACTGATATTTATGAATGGTGAAAAATTCTAAATTGAAGTTGAATCTGCGTAAGACTTTTTAAAATTGTTTTGTGATATGATTTTATGTGCAGCGCTTTGATATTGGAATTGTGCTATATAAATACAAATATTATTATTATTGTTGTTGATCTAGCTATTCGATATAGTGGTACTAATTTTTATGATCACAAATCCTCTTTAACGAAGGTGGCTGCTTACCTACTGAAGTTCAACTCACGCATTTCTTGGGCTTCTCTCGACAACTAGTTGTTCTGCAGGTTTTTCTGGACAACAAACAGTGACATGTGCAACCTGCAGCTCCATCTGTCATTTGGCAGTCTTTTGTCCTTTAACCTTCACTGATAATCAACCAGCTGCTACTTCTAAGTCAATCTGACTATCCACTTCACAACACGGCTTCTATGCACCAAAACAATCTCATGGAAGAATGGGGATGTCTAATAGCCTTTTCTGCCAGGAGAGCAGAATGTAATGATTTTAATGAAACTGCTTGATTTGCATCATCCTGTACTCTTCTGCATGTTTGTAGCCACTGTGTGGAAGCTCACTAAAAACCCATTTGTCACTGAAAATCAAATTATGACCTTGCTCCAGGTTACAAGTGTCAATATTTATTTATTTTATTTATTTAAACCTTTGTTTACCGGGTAGGTACAGTGAGCCAAGGCCCGTTTTCATGTATGACCCGGGACTATATATATATATACAGTCAAGATGTTTACAATAAAATTAACAAATTTACACTACAATACATTACAACAAGTATTAAACATACAGCACAATATTACAATACAACAATCATTAAGACAATATACAAATATAAACACTCACTCAAAACAATGACAATGAAATTTGCCAAGAAAATAGCTTCTTAGCTTAATTTTAAAAGTTTGGTGGGTAACATTCCCATATCAAACAATAGGAAGCTCATTCCAATTTTTAGCGGCAGAATAGGAAAAAGAACCATCCACCATTTTGGTCTTGGTTTTAGGAACATTTAATTTAATCTGATAATTTGAACGAAGTTCCCTTGAATTCCTTTTAATCAGTAATACTGAATATAATGGAGAATTTGTACCCTGACGGAGAATGTTTTTAGTTAGAGAACATAAGCTATATAGACAATTTAGCCTAGGTGGAAGCCAGGCAGATAGTCTATATAGTTCACAATGATGTGTAGAATAAGGCAATTTAAGAGTAAATCTACAGATGCCATGAAACACATTAGTAAGAAGGGATAACTCTCTATTAGACAAATTTGAGGAAAGAAATGAATTGTAATTTAACTGTAGAAGTAATACACCCTTGGCTATTGCATGCCTAGCTAGTAAGGTCAGCAACGATTGAAACTTAAATAGGACACCCAATCTCTGATTTATTTGATGAAAAATGGAATTTACATGATTAGAAAGAGTTAAGTTTTGGTCCAACAGGACTCCAAGATATTTAAATTAGTATGCCCATCTCTCGACACCAGTAGACATTTCTCATTTACATCAGCTGTTATCAACCCATCCTTCTCAGTCTCTTGTGCTGTTCCTCATTTTGTGCCTTTGCAACGTATTTCATGTGCTCCCAGCTCCCACTGTCAATGCTGTGGGCAAGGGCTTAGCGGGGGCACATACAAGTACTACTATCGGTGAGGTGCTGACAAAGCCTGAGTTTAAAGGAGCCATGTGTAGTGGTGCCGGAGATGTCAGAAAGTAGTCCATTTGTCCACCATTTGTCCACAGTAATGACCAGTAGTGAAACTGAAGGAGCTCCCAGAGCACATAAGGGAGCAAGAACAGGTTGCATTTCTTGAGATCCGGATGGTCAGGATTCTAAGGCAGGTACTCTGGCATTAAGGTTTGAAACTGAGGAGCTGATTTGAATTAGCAAAATTGCACTCAGGGTTCCGTCTCCTTTTCAGTTTGTTTTTAAACAATCTTCCAAAGGCATGCAAGATCAAAATTATCTTGTATGCTGATGACATGGTGATCCTGAGCAGCAGCGCTCAGTCACATCACATGCAGACGGAGCTGCAATCCACCTTCTCCCTCATGGAGAACTGGTTCAGCACACAGAAATTACTTCTTAACTATAAGAAGACAAAAACTATGCTGATCTCCAGCCCCCAACTTAAGAAATCGTTCCCAGTCTTATTCATTACAAATAATAAGGATGTACCCCTTGAACAGGTACAAACTGTCAAGTACCTTGGAGTCACCATTGATGATACACTCTCCTTTGCACCACACATTGATCAAGTTGTAAAAACAGTTAACTCTAAACTCGGTGTCCTATATTGACTCAGACAATGTTTAACGCCTGCTGCCCTGCAACTGATTGTATCTTCCTCCATCTTGTCAGTCATTGATTATGGCCTGGTAGTGTATGGGGCAGCTTCTGACACTGCACTCAAGAGAGTATTGACAGCCCTCAATAAGGCCTGTAGACTCACCCTTGGAGCTGACAACCTAGTCTACTCCTGCTCACTTTATAAGCAAACCAGGTGGCTCAGCCTCCCCAACAGAATAAAATATCAAACGTGCCTCCTGGGTAAGAAAGCTTTGCCAGAAAAATCCACCCCTAGCCTCAAGGAGATGCTCTCAGCTTACCACTCTAGCCACTAGACCCGAGATGTGACAAGGTGCTCATTGGCTGACCCTTTCAGGAAGACAATATTAGGTCAGTGTACCTTCGCATGCAGGGCTCCCCTTTGGCTTAATGAAATCCCTGTGCATATATTCCTCAACAACTCCCTCCCCTCCTTCAAGACCGAGGTGAAGCTGCATCTCTACAATGCAGGAGCCTGTAACTTCAGGTAGTTTGGGCTGCAGTCCATATGCGTAAAAGAATATAGACCCCCCCGCCCACAACTTAAATTGCTCTAACACTGGTTTGGGATGACGTGGGCCCCCCAATCCAATTCTTTTTTTCTTTTTTTTTTCCAATTGTTTAACCAAGTGAGACACACTACGCTGAAAGCTTGTTTACAGGAATTCTTGCACCTTTTCCTGCCCCCTCTACTCTCACATTACCATGAGGTCCTACTTGGCCCCTTTTCTTCATCTCCTCCTCCCTGTCACCAACTCCCTTGAGCCTGCCTACACTTCCCTAGCCTGGTCAACACCTCCTTCCCCTGCACTTTGTACTTTGACTAAGCCTGTCCTCCAGGCAGCTGCTCCCGTTCTACACTGTTCTCCTTGTACCCTTTTCCCTCGTAGGATGTAAATAGCTGACTGTTTCACCAATTTCAGTAAAATCATGCTCCTGTACCCTGTTACTTCCACATTGTAAGTACCTACATGTGTATTATATTATGTGAAACCTGTTATTGATGTTGTACCAGTGGTGTAGCTCTTACTGTTATTTTATCAATCCTGTATTTTGTATATTGTTTCCTTGCTGTGGAACCTTTGGAAAAGAGCTTTTGCTCAAAGTTTTTTTCCAAACAAATGAAATAAATAAATACAGGACTTCATGCAGTTCCTACCATATCCGCTCAGTGCCCCAATCTCAGATCAGTTGAACCTCAAGTTGTGGATATTTTACTGGCAAAAGAACTGTGTAAAGGGTTTATCATTTGTCCCTTTGCAGCTCCTCCTTTTCCATATTTCTGAATAAGTCCTATAGGGATAGTCACACAAAAGTATTCAGGGAAGAAACATCTGCTAACTGACCTGCCTGCTCCACATTCCACAACAGACCCAGGCATCAGTTCCCTAATTTCTTCGGAAGATTATTCACTTTTCTATGTGTGCAATGATGATGCTATTAAAGTCATTAAACTCAATGGATAGGGTGCTTGTTTAATTAAAGCAGATATCACAGATGCCTTGAAACTGTTGCCTATTCATCCTTCCCTGTGGCAGAATCTCTTGGGGGAACCAGTACTATTTTGCTGTATGCCTAACTTTTGGATGTAAAAGTAGTCCAAGTCTCTTTGATGCATTCTCTAATTCTTTGTGTTGGATTCTACAGAATGTCTTCCAGTGTCCATACATTTTGCATCTTTTGGATGATTTCTTTCTCATCAGTATCCAGAGTCTCCTCCAGCCTCAAGCATCTCCTGCCTTCAGCACTTATTCTCCACAATTGACATTCCTTTGGCAGATGACAAAACAGAGGGACCACTTCATGCATTAGAGTTCCTAGGTACTGAATTAGATACAGTGGACTCCACTTATACCATACCTGGTTTTAACGGGAATCAGTTATCACGGACATCAATTGCGATCCCAAACCACTGTCATAGGAGCAACATGCATTTTATTCCTCATGAAACAGAACGCTATGAACTGTTTTTGGTGGGCATTTTGCTCCAGATCACTGTCACCATGGCGGCACAGGGAGTTGAACTCTAACTGACTGATGGCATTAGAGCTTCACACTCACAAACAGAACCAAACCATCTTAACAAGGCAGACAATTGAGGCAATTGAGGTAAGATTGAGGAGACCAGAAATTAAGCATATTAGAACTGTTGAAGGGTTTTGAAGGAGTTAATTAGTGTAAAAAAGTTCTGAGAGCCAACCCACCAGCGCAGCTGTAGTACTACCACTTGCGACGCCAGCGACCTGGGTTCAGGAATGAGCCCAAGCTGCTGGAGCGCCAGTCATGGAGGGGAAGGGAGGTTGAGTGTCCACAGGACCGCTCATCTATCCTGGGAAGGGGGGAGGCCCAATGCTGGACTGACCTCTGTTGGAAGCTGGGGGCATGGCAGTTCTGTGCTACAGAAGCATGGGGAGGAGCATGGTTGATGTCAGCATGAGCTTTGACGTCACGGTGCAGCCACATCTCCTTGGGGCCTACAGGGGAGAAAATATAGAGCCAGCTGGAGACCACCATTGGCAGAGTAAGGTGCCCCTCACCAACCAACCCATGAAGCCACAACAGGGACCCGACAAGCACTAAGGTAATTATTTTTTTATTTATTTCAGATAATCAGTTTTACAACCTTTGAGTCAGAGACTCGTTTACAAAGGTACCTCATTGCAGGGAGGGTGGAAAAACAAAATGAGAGGTTTAGACAATGGTAACAATACAGGTGAGATACAAGGTGTAAATAAGCAAACACAAGATGCACTAACTATACAAGGCTTATTCATACTCTGCGATAGAGACCAGTGCTTAGTAGGCTGGGATGTCCCAGGGTACTCTGGGAGGTACTATTCGGGACAAAATACAGCTCTGATTATTAACAACTACAGCTCCGATTATCAACAAGGTATTTTCGTAGGGCAATTTTGAACTGGCCAATTCTGGGGATGTCTGTGATGTGCAGAGGGAGAGAGTTATACCAGGCAGGTGCTCTATGGTGAAAGGATCTTTGGCAGAGTGAGGTCCTGGCTCTAGGTACTAGGAAGGTGGCTTTAGTGGAATTATGGGTGAGTGCTGGCCGGGAGGCCTGTTGCAAGGATGTAGTGAGCCCTAGAGGACATAGCCCAGATAGGGCCTTTTTTGCCAGCAGGCAGGTGTGGTATTTCAGCCGTTCATCAAAGGTGAGTATGTTAGAGGCAGAATAGAGTAGACATATGTGGGTTCTGCTATGGGCACCGGTAAGGAGCCTGCAGGTTTTGTTGATAGAGGTCTGGACTTTAGTAATGGTGGTAGGGACTGCAGTTGCATAGGTAGGGAGTCCAAAGTCTGCCAAGGACAAAATGGACGAGGTGATGGCAAGTTTTAAGGCAAACTCAGGGAGGCAGTCTTTGTGGCGATAGAGGAGACCAATCCTGGAGTTCATGGCTGATGAAAGCACTTTTAGATGTGTATGGAAGGTAAATCCTGAGTCAAAAGTGATGCCCAGGTACTTGTAGGTTGATACCTGTTCAAGGGGGTGGAGTGTGCTGGAGGTGATGAGAAGGGGAGCATCACTGGAGTTGTTTTGGCGGTGTGCAAAAAGCATAGATTTCGCTTTTTTCAGGTTTAGGACTAGCTGATGGCTGATGAACCATTTTTCTGCTTGGCTGAAGGTGCATTGCAAGGTGCTTTGGAGTGAGAGTGGGTCCAAATGTGATGCGATGAGGACAGCGTCATCAGCGTATAGAAGTATTTTATCAATGCAGGAGCTAGGGAGGGTGTTTAGGAAGAGACTGAAAAGGATAGGCCCAAGGATGGAGCCTTGGGGGACCCCAGAGTGTACTGGTAGGTTTGTAGACAAGGTCCCATTCAGTTTGACCCTTTGGGATCTATTCTGTAGGTAGCTTGAGAACCAGTTCAGAGGGCCAGGTGAGAATCCCAGTTGGCTAAGGGAGTTTAGCAATAGTGGGTGACACACAGTATCAAAGGCCTTAGATAGGTCGATGAATACTGCACCAGCAATTTTCCCAGCATCAAGCGCAATGTGGATTTGGTGGGAGAACTCCAAAAGGGCTGTGGAGGTGCTGTGACCTGGGCAGAAACCGTGTTGCTCAGGGCATAGTATGTCATATTTAGATAGGTAGTCCATGAGCTGCGTGGATACTATTTTCTCCAGGGCTTTTGGGGGGGGGGATGGAGATGGGCCTGTAGTTATTTGGTAGTGTTCGGTCTCTGGTCTTATGGATAGGGGTGATTTCAGCCTGTTTCCATGCACCTGGGAATTAACCCCCCACCTGGGGGGGGGGGACAGCTATGGCTCGATGGGGGTCTGACTGGTGGATCATGGGTCAGATCAGGTCTGTGGTGGTCTGCCAGTTCATGAGGGGAGAAAATACAAGGAAAAATAAAAGATCTGAGAGAGAAAGTGCTGCAAGAGATGGACACTGAAGAAGGGTCAAAATTGTCTGCCGCTGACTGCATGAGAAAGATGAATTTATTGGATGCAATCTACCTTACAAAAGCTGCTTGGGACAATGTGAGCAAAGAAACAATTAGCCATTGTTTCCATAAGACAGGATTTTGGAGAGAAGCAGAAGAGCCCGAGGTAGAGCCAGAGATGCCAGCAGTCCTGCCACCTGTGGGGCTATCCAAGTTAGAGTTCAACTCCTTGTGCTACCTCAGTGAAAGTGATCCGGAGCCTACAGTGGACACTGTTGAGGAAGTTGTGAAAGCAATGAGGGAGTCTCAGGCAGAAACATATGAACATACGAACATACAAAGAAGCCAGCAGAAGAAGGCCATTTGGTCTATCAAGTCTGCTCATATTGTAGGGTCCACAGCTTGAGCTAATGTCCCTGCCCTCCCTTCCCACTCCTCCCATCCTCCCTACCCATGATCCTTACCTTCCCCTATGCCTATCCCAGCCTCTCTTAAAGCTGCCCACTGTCTTCAACAAGATGACCTCTGCCGGCAGCGCATTGCAAGTGTCCACCACCCTCTCTGTGAAGAAGTGCTTCCTGATCTTCCTCCTAAACCTTCCACTGTGCCTCCTCGTGTTAGGGTTGCCACTCAGCTTAAAGAGACTCTCCTTATCAACCTTATTTACCCCTTTCAAGTACTTGAAGGTCGCAATCATGTCCCCCTCTCTCTTGTCTTCCAGGGAGTACATGTTCAGTGCCCTCAACCTCTCTTCATATGCCTTACCCTGCTAACCAGCTATCATCTTTGTAGCTCTCTTCTGACCTTCTCAAACAGGCTATTGTCCTTTTTGAGGTGTAGGCACCAGTATTGAACTCCATACTCTAGATGTGGCCTTACCAGTGACCTGTACAAGGGCAGTATAACCTCCTCTTTCATGCTACTGATCCCCCTAGATATGCATCCCAGCATCTTGTCTGCCTTTGCTGCTGCTTTCTTGCACTGCATGAAGTGCTTCAGGTCACTATTGTTCACTCCCAGGTCCTTCTCCTCCTCTGATACAGATACTCAGACTCTACCCTTGGCTCCAATATGCATAACTTTGCATTTCTTGGCATTGAAGCCCAAGCTGCCAGATCCTGAACCAACTCCCCAGCTTTTCCAGATCTTCCTGTTGATCCTGTATCCCTTCAGCTATGTCCACTCTCCCGCAGAGCTTGGTGTCATCCATGAATAGGCACATTTTGCCCTTAATGCCATCCCCAATGTCACTGATGAAGACATTGAACAATACCGGCCCCAGCACCGAGCCCTGCGGTACCCCACTGGGTACCTCTCTGGTGCCAGATAACTCTCCCCCCACAACCACCCCTTAGGTTCTGTCCCTCAGCCAGTTTTCCACCCATCTGGCCATTTTTTTTTCCTCAACTCCAAGATCCACCAACTTCCTTATCAACCTTTTGTGGGGCACAGAGTCAAAGGACTTGCTGAAATCATGATAGAGGATGTCTACAGCTTGGCCCCTGTCTACTGTCTTAGTGACACAGTCAAAGAAGTCAATCAGATTTGTTTGACATGCTCTCCCCCCCCCCCATGAACCCATGCTGCCTCACATCCTGGAGACAGTGCTCCTCAAGATATTCTACCAACCTTTCTTTTAGTATGGTCTCCGTGAGCTTGCCCACAATGGAAGTCAGACTGACCGGTCTGTAATTCCCTGGGTCATCTTGGGACCACTTTTGGGAAGGGGCACTACATGTGCTGTTCTCCAGTCCTGTGGTACCATGTTTGATTCTACTGAACTATTAAATAGGCCTGGCTGTGGCCCTGCCAGCTCCTCAGCCAGTTTGTTTAGTACCCTTGGATGTACTATGTCTGGGCCTGGTGATTTGTCTACCTTCAATGAAAGCAGCCCCTCCCTCACTCTATCCTTCTCTATCACTACATTTGTGTTCCCTTCCTCCCTACTCCTCTTTTTCCTCCTGAAGGCACTGGTCCAGCCTTCTCCCTGGTGAAGATGGAACAGAAGTATTCATTCAGTATCTCTGCTTTTCCCCCATTATCCTCCACCCACTCCACCCCTTTCTTGAGCCTAACAATCCCTTCTTTCTTGTCCCTTTTCTCACTTATATAGCGAAAGAAAGCCTTCTCCCCTTCTTAATTCCTTCAGCTATCTGCAGCTCCTTCAGAGCTCGCCAGACTTCCTTACTTGCCCCACTAGCCAACCTTAGGTAATTTTCCCTATCCACCTCTCTCTTGGCCTTCCTAAATTTTCTATAGGCCAACCTCTTTTCCCTTACTGCCTAGGCAACCCCAGAACTGAACCAGCTGGGCACTTTGTCCCTTGTATTCTTCCCCCTGAGCCAAATGCACTCATCTGTGGCAACCAGTATTCCTTCCTTAATGATGAACCACCTTTGGTCCACCTCCATATCTGCTCTGATGCCTGCCAGATGGCTCCTTAGCACCTAATTCTACATATAATGCTTAGCACTTCACCCATTTTCCTGAAGTCCGTCCTTCTGAAATCCAAACCTTTGGTCTTAGTTGGGATGCTTTCCCTGCCCATATCCAACTAGAACCACACTGTGCAATGGTCGCTTCCACCCAGTGGCTTCCAGGCCATTATTTCCTATACATGCTCCCTATTTGTGAGCACCAGACCAAGAATTGCCTCAGCTCTTGTTGGTTCAGTGACACCCTGAGTCAAGAACCCACTCTGCAGTCCTTCCAGGATCACCCAACTCCTAGCTCATGTTGTGGAGGGTATGCTCCAGTCCACTTTGGGCAGGATGAAGTCCCCCACAATTACCACCTCTCCTTTTCCTGCAGCTTCCAATATGTGAGCTCAGTTTCCTGTCCTTCTCCTCATCCTGATTGGGTGGTCTGTAAACCACCCCAACCTCACCATTCTCCCTCTATTGGACCTTAACTGAACCCATAATGCCTCCAACTCCCCTTCCTCCTACTCCTCCCTCATGCATGTTATTCCCTTCCTGATATAAACTGCCACCCCTTCCTCTTCCCGAATACCCTCTCCCTCCTGTATAGTTTATATCCAGGGATCACAAGGTCCCAGTCATGGTGTGATGTTGCCCAAGTCTCAGTTACTGCAGCTATGTCCACCCGCCTGTCTGCTAATAGTGCATGCAGGTTGTCCATCTTGTTTCCAAAACTCTGTGCGTTCAGTGACACCACCCTCCACCTAGAATCTGACCTTCCTTTTCTTCCCTCTATTCTTCTATTCACATTTATGTCCTCTGTGTGCACCCATCCACATACCCTTGTTATGTGTTCCTCACCCCCTCCACCCTTTGCTAACTGTGTTCTCACCCCTTCCACCTCCTCCTCCCTCCAGACCTCTTCCATCACTGTGAGGGGGAGGTTCACTGACCTCCTCCTCATGGAGTCTGTGGGCCTGCACACCCGCTGCCCCCCCAGTAGTTAAAATTAGGTGTAGTGGTTATGTATTCCCCTGGTTTGTCCCTGAGTGCCCTTAAACCCTCCCTACTGAGGTGTAGCCTGTCTGAGTAAAAGAGTGCTTTGTTTGCCCAGGTCTTCTCCCAGTCCCCAATACAGATAAACATCTCCTCCCTGCAACATTTCCTTAGTCAGTCATTAAAATCCTCTATTCTTCTTTTCCTAGCTGTGCTGGCCCTTGGTACTGGTATCACCTCTGAGAAGGCCAGCAAACTTCCTTCCTTTTTGCAGATCTTCCCTAACTCCCTGAACCTACTTTGCACTACCTCCTCCCCAGCTAGGTCATTGGTTCCCCAACGTATAACTAAATTAGATTTTCCTCCAACCTCCCTTTCTATTTCCTTTATTCCTGGGCCCACCTTCCCTGCTGTCATCCCTGACATACAAATCACCCTCCTGCTTGCATTTGGGTCCCTTTTCCTTCCCCAGTGAATACCCCTAATTATGTAGTCCCCTATGATTGCCACCCTTCTATCCCCTGCAACCATGCTCCCCGTCATTCCTTTCTTACCTTTGGTACTAGCTGCTTCCCCACCTAGCTGCTCCCTCTGCACTCTGGTGAACTTATCTCCACATCCATAATTTATCCCCTTAACTGTTTTTCCATCTCCCACCCTGCCCTTCCCCTACTGACTATCTGCATTCGCTTTCAGTTTTCCCTCCCCTCTTCTTTTCCTTTCTCTCCCTTCCCCCATCCTCCACGCTGTTTTGCCTGCCTTCTCTTCCCTACCTACCCTGATTAGTTCCCTCCCTCCCCTCCCCTGTACTCCTACTCTTAGCCCTGGCTCAAACTGACCTCCTACCTCACCTCCTGCTGCCCTCCCCCTTCAAACAGTGGTGCAAATCTATTTAATAAAGACACCCCTTTAGAATTTCCCACCCCTGATGCTACTTTCACATTCACACCCCTTCCCCTTACCACTTGCCATTCCACAAACCTGGGCTCCCTAGTCTTCTGAGGAAGAGATACTCCTGTATACCGGGTGCTCCTCCCCACTCCCATCCCCTGCCTGATGCCATCAGTCCCCTGGGCATCACCCCTTTGCCTTTCCCTCCACTGCTCTGCTCCTCTGACATCCCACACCATCCTCCCCATCTCCCATCCGAGCAGCCTTATATCAACCCTTAGCTGCTACAGGCTCTTACACACAGGACATCCCCCTTTACTCCACAACACCCCAAGAAAGACTGCTGCCCCACAGCTGTTTCAGTTTACCACTGTCCTGCTTCCCATCAATCAATCAAAATATTTATTTAACCAGGCGAACACCATTGAGCAAGCTCATTTTCAAGATGGACCTGGGCATGATACATGAACAATACATAAAGAGGAATACCAACTTACAGAGTCATTTCATAGACTAGGGATTACACACAAGAGGTTAATAACAGCACTGGAGTACACTTATAAAATAAAACAGAAAGCTAAATACCATGTGCTACAGAACCTGTGCTACCAAAGATACAGAGTAAACCTATACAACCAACATTCACGGAGGGCCTCGGAGCCTGTACCCTTCCCCCAAGCTAGTGGGACCCCCGATCAAGTAGGCCACCAGTGAAAAGACGTTCATGGAGGGCCTCGGAGCCTGTGCCCTCCCCCCAAGCAAGTGGGACCCCCGATCAAGTAGGCCACCGGTGAAAAGGTATGCTCCCTCTGCTGCTGCCTCTGTTCACGGAGCATAACGCTACCATCGCTGCTGCCATAATGCCGACTGGTTGTGCGCACGGACCTAACTAGCGAGACAGATTTGAATGTTGGCACCTTTTTCAAATGGGACTCTTGGCTTTTCAGTTGGCCCAACAGTACAGATAGTTTTTTGGGGGAGTAATTTCTGTTTCACCTCAAAGTCCTGTGCACTACTGTGGGGAACCTTAATTTATTTTTCAGTAGATTGGCCGTTTTGAGGGGAGCTTTAATTTTATTTTACAGTGGTTGGGGGGGCTTGATCTCTGACTCAGCTGCAAGTGTATAGGTTAGTGCTAGGGGTGAATATTATTAATTGTAATTTGGTCACTGTAATGTAATGTGTCTGGTTAGCCTATTATTTTGCCTAGCACACTGCAAAAACCCATCAGCCTTAGCTCAAAATCCCTTACCCTGTGGTTCGTTTGCTGACTTGGCTCCTCCTCCTCAAGTCCTCCTTGGTTCCAGGTTGCTGTATTTAATGGTGGACACTTTTTCTCTCTCTCCCCAGACATTCACGGAGGGCCTCGGAGCCTGTGCCCTCCCCCCAAGCAAGTGGGACCCCCAATCAAGTAGGCCACTGGTGAAAAGGCACGCTCCCTCCGCTGCTGTCTCTGTTCACGGAGCATAACGCTACCATCGCTGCTGCCGTAACGCCAACTGGTTGTGCGCACGGACCTAACTAGAGCCCTGCCAGCACTAGCGCCAGCTGTCCCACCACCCCCGCCACCACCCTAGGTGAACTCAGTCCTATATAGGCCGAGTCACGTGAGTTGTGTAGCCTATCAGCCCACTTTACCACTAGCAGCTTATCTGCTTTCACCTCTTGTGGCCGCCCTTCATGCTCCCTGCTGCCTTTGGAATCATTTATTTTTGTACATTTTACCTCACAGGAATCACAATTCTGTGATTCTCCAGGGTTATATCTTGTAGGTACTCGCTGCTGTGCTAATCTATTCTGTAATTAGTAATGACCCCTGCTGCTACACCCAGTCCTGGAACCTGACCTAGGTGTTGCCACTTGCTTCTGGCCTCCTGTGTGCATAACTTAATCCCTGCTTATCCCGGCTCGCTGCACCGTTGCCTTGGGAACCTCACTGCACCCTACCACTTTTGACCTTCCTGGGGGCTCGGTGCAAATCCCTGGACCATGCCCTTGTTCATGTCCCCCCGCCTGGTCATCCGCCAAAGGCATAAAAATGGCTCACCTAAATATAAGCAGCATCCTGCCTAACCTAGCAGAGCTAACAGCCTGGGTGGCGCACTACGACCTTGATATTATGGGGGTCTCAGAAACCTAGCTGAAGCCTCACACCCCTGACTCAGCATGTGCCCTTCCAGGTTACAGCCTTATCAGACAAGATAGGCCAGGTAAAAAATGTGGGGGGCGGTGTGCTCTTCTACTACAAAGTGCACCTGAATGTGTCTGTCATTGCACTCACCCCCCCCACCTCCTCTGCCTGTGAATTTCTGCATGTCCTTCTCGTGTTAGGAAACTCTAAAAAGGTTCATTTGGTCCGTGCCTACAGTCCTCCAAAAGCAGGAGTGCCTGGGCTCTCCTCACATCTTGACAGCCTTAGTGACAAGGTTGGCTCAAATGAGGTACTCGTCCTTGGGGACTTTAACTTAAATTGGCTGGGTCCCAATGCCAAACTTTATGAGCCTCTGCTCTCTGGACTTGCCCTCAGCCAACTCACAACGGTACTCACTAGGCTCTCCCTGAGTGGAAATAAAGGATTCCTCATTGACTGGGTACTGTGTAATAGGCTAGATAGGATAGTCTCCTCAGGTATCCTCCCTGACGTCATCTCAGATTATTCCCCTACCTTCTGCACATGGGGTATCTCCCCACCCAAAATCCCCTGTAAAGTTATCCAGATGAGGGACTACTCAAAATTCAATGTCTATGACTTCCTAGCGGACCTTTAACACACGGACTGGTCCCGTGTCACTGCAACCAGCAACCCCTCGGAAGCTCTTGACCTTTTTCTTGCTGTGTTCACTCCCCTACAAAATAAACATGCCCCCCTCACAAAAAAGAGAGTGAGGGGCATGGTTACAAAATGGCTCCATAGCAGCCTTTTCTCCCTCATGAAATAAAGGGACAAAAGTTGGGCAAAGTACAAGGCCTCCCTTAACAATACTGACCTCATTGAATACCGGCAGCTGAGAAGCACTTGCAAGAGAGCCATCCGCACTGCCAAGAGCATGTATTGTAAATCACTCTGCTATCCTCTGCCAGAAACCCGAGGAGTTTCTGGCAAAACATCAAAAACACCATCGGTGGGTCTGCTAGAGTCCAGGTCACGGATATGCAAATTGGCTGGGTTAACTGCAATAACCCACTCACCCTTGCCAATGCATTTAACTCCATGTTCTCTGACCTTCCTCCTCCCCCCTACCAATCCCCTGACCCCATGGGACCCAGTGACTCCCAGAGTGGGCACACCCACAAACCACACTTCTACTTAAAATGGGTCTCCATCAAGGAGTCCCAGAAGCTCCTCGCAGGACTCTCCCCTCATAATGGGGCAGGACATGACAGCCTTGAGCTGAATCTGCTCCACCTGGGGGCAGCACACCTTGCCAGGCCTGTCTCTCACATATTTAATACTTCTCTTATCTCGGGTACCATCCCCATTGTATGGAAAGTGGTCAAGGTCATCCCTGTCCTCAAACAAGGGGATCTGAAGGCTCTAAACAACTACCACCCTATTGCCATCCTGCCTGTGTTCGGTAAGCTTCTCAAAAAGGCAGTTGCCACCCAGCACTCCCATCACCTTCAGACCTATAGACTTCTCTCCCCGGCACAACACGGCTTTATAAAAGGGCACAGTACATCCACTGCCCTCGCCGTAGTTACCTCTGAGATTAGGTCTGCTGCTGATCAAGGCAAACTCACTGGTGCCATCTTCATGGACCTCTCAAAAGCCTTTGATCGGGTTGACCACTCTTTTCTGTGCCAACCTATGCTGTCTTGGTTTCTCCCCGCCCATGCCTGGTTCTCCAACTACCTCTTGGGCAGGCAACAATACACTAACTTCAATAGAGCACTCTGTGACCCCTCCCCAGTGTACTGCGTGGGTCCCCCAAGGATCCGTCCTTGGACCCCTCCTGTTTTCCCTATTTATAAATAAGCTGCCCTCTGTCACTGTCCATGTGTCACTGTCCATGGGCGCTCCACCCTATATGCAGACGACCTCGTTCTCCTGGCCAGTTCTCAGGACCTCACTACCATTAACACCAGGCTAAATTCGGATTTCAACCTTATTCAAACCTGGCTTGAGAGCCACAAGCTGACCATCAACCTAAATAAAACTGAGGTCATGCTCTTTGGCTCTAGAGCCAAGACCTCATCCTGCCTAACTCCCCTCAATATCCTTGGAGCCAATGGCTCCCCCCCTGAGGGCTGTTAGCTCTGTCAAGTACCTAGGCGTAACACTTTACCCACAACTTGACCTCACCCTGCATATACAGAACATATGTAAGGCATCAAACAGAAAACTGGGACTGGTTTATAGAGCTAAAAGCTGTCTCACCCCGGCTGCATGACTTGCACTTGCTAAGGGGATCCTTCTTCCCATGCTCTATTATGGGCTTGTTACATTTGCCCCTGTCCCAAAAACCAATCTCACAGTATGGGACACTGCTTATAACAACATATGCCAATTCGCGCTCTCTGCCCCCCACCTTACACATCGCTGTGAGCTTTATTCATGGCTGGAATGGCTCCCTCCAGAAAAGCACCGCACATTTGTCTTTGGCAGCTTTATCGACAACATTGCCCGAACCGCCACCCCTACTGCTCTCGCTCAATGCCTCCTACATGGAACCTCCTCCTACCACCTAAGGTCCAGTGACTGACAGTGGCTCTACTGGTCCCAAAAACCCATACCCTTGTGGGTGATCGGGCTTTCGCCACTTACGCGCCCAGAGTGTGGAACTCTCTTCCTGCCGTCACCCGCTATGCCACCTCACATCCTTGCTTTAAAACCTCCCTATGGAGCTTCCTTAAATTTGCCTCTGACTGTCTCTGTGCAATCTAGACCCAGAGCTGAGGCTCTTTTATTCCCAGCTCAACTTGCTGGGGGGCGAGAATCCTGTTTTACCAATTTGCACTTCCTCTGCTGAGGTTTCTTGATTCAGTTAGCTGTGTTAACTGTATCCCAAAGCACGGGGTCCACTCCCTGCCCTGACTGCTCTCTGAGGGTTTACCTAGCAAAATTCCTTCCCATTCTTCCCCGTCCCTCTCCTCCCCACTCCTTCTAATCTCCCTATCCCTCCTGCACCCCTAGGATTTATGGTTGAATCCCTAATTGAACGATAATGACCATGCCTGTATATATGTTGCTATTTATCTATCAATGAATCTGTCAATGCTTGATGTTATTGTACTGTATGTTACCTTGTCTCTGCCTAAGTGCTGATGGTATTGTTCCCTGTAATGTTCTGAATGCTGATGGTATTGTTCCCTGTAATGTTCTGAATGCTGATGGTATTGTTCCCTGTAATGTTTATATCTGTTACCTTTGTAACCTCCCGGGTCGCTCCTGAAAATAGGCACTTTTATTTTTTTTTTTATTGAAATCTAGGATTACAAGTACCTTTGAGCAGGAACTGCTTGTTTACAAAGGTTCCATGTCGAAGGAATGGGGGGTATACATACATACAAAGGTCAACATAATAATACATAGTTACACAATAAAAAAAAGTAAGAGACTGAGGCTTAGGAAATTCCAGTAATTCAAAATGTGCCAAATGTTAGGTAGCATGACATACCAGCCAAAGGCAATCTTAGAAATAAGCACTGCAGGTGAGAGGGAAGGGGGTATGCAGGCAAGAAGGCCATTGTCGGAGGGTTGAGGGTGAGGGTAAGAGCTCTAAAGGGGAGGGAGGGGAGGGATAAAAGTCAGGCACTTGGCTGTCTAGTGTGCTTACCTGGTAAACAAAAGCAAAATAAATAAATATATACAGAGTTTTCATGGAGCAGGCTTGGATTCAAGTATTGAGTACACAGTGCAAGGAGGGGCACGGGTGAGGAAGGGGGAGGAACTCGGGAATGAAAGCATAAGTGCAGGGGTGCTTGAGGGTGTTTAGAGCACCAGGGGCACGTGGCATTGGTTATAAAGCTAGGTGCAGTACACCAGGAACGGGGCAGAGGGTAACATGCCAGGAAGTGTAATATTAGTAACTGCCAGGATGACTCAGAGAGGGAGACTCCAACTTAGACTGGGTGGATCTGTCATGTGGGGTACAAATAGACACAGACATACTGAGTAGTGGGGCAGGAGTACTAGGAATGGAATGCTCCTGACAGGTCTAGAAACTGAATCCGGGGTGGGGGGGATGGCGCTGGGAGGCTGTGACATCAGGGGAAGCAGTTACAGGATTCCTTGAATGAACGAGAATATAGTGCTTTGAAGGCTGATAGTTTGATTGGGAATGCCAGTCGCAAGGTTTTTTGCAGGTTGTTCCATAGTGCGGGTAGAGCGTGATTAATGGCAGACCTACATACATGTACCTATTCCCCCACATCTTCCCAGCCCAGCTTCTCCTAGCCTCCAGTTATACATACCTAGAAAATAACAATAACATTCAGAGATATATAAACTACTAACTCACTTTACCATCAAAATGTAACAACAATCTCAATAATCTAGAATTCAGTAGGCTGCTGCTTCCAGTGTTCTATCAAAACAAAAACACTATGCCAAGGAAGCTGTTTCTTAGTAACCACCTGTTTCAAGCTAAAAAAACTATTACTAATAAATGCCTTTTAAATCATCAGCCCAGAAATCCCATGAAACAGTGACAAATAAACTCAAAGTACCACCTAAACAACATGACATCACCCAGCAACAAGCCAGCTAATCCTAGTGACAAGGACAACCCCACAAAAATCTCAAACAAACTGCCTGTCTACTGTATATAAACAAAATTAAACCTACATAAGATATGATTCACCACAGAACAAACATGCTGACTATACTGTACCCAACTAACAAAACACACACTTCCCACACCTTCCTGTAGGCAACAATACCCTCCTTCTCAGTCCACAAATTGTAAACAAAAAAAATGTATTTAAAAACTAGAAAAAATATAGAACATTTCACTTAGCTATCAGAGTACCACATAGACACAGCCACTCTGCTGCCAGCATTCTAGAAACCCAGGAGGAAAGGGGGAGGAGGAAGATGAGAATCAGGATTCTCAGGAGGAGAAACTGGTTACAAGCATGGATATTCGAGCTGCGCTAGCAACCCTGCGCTGAGCAATGGCGCAGCATACCGACATCTTCTCTGACTGGGAAATCTTCAGTAGAACAGAAAAGGACTGGTGTCCCTACACAATCTCCAATGGAAAGCAGAGTAAAATCACATAATTCTGTATAAAGAATTGATATATTGTCCCAAAAAAACACCTAGCACCTTCCTACTCACTTCCACAAGCTCCCTCCCACAAGCGCACAGAGCACATACTGTACTGTAAAATAAAGATTAAAGTTTTAGCAGCAAGAAAGCATGCAAGAATTTTTGTACAGCCCTTCCCTCCCAAAGCACATGGGGCACAGTAATTTAATAAAACAATTTATGGTTTTTAGTATAACAAAAATCACTATATCCCTTTCTACTTCGCTCCGGTAATGCAGAGCAAATCAGAACAAAGCCAATTTTGGCTCTGCTAGATACAGCAGGTGTTGGGAATAGCAGACAAATTTACTTGACAACAATGAGTCCATTATAACCAGCTTTCATTGTACCTTAAAATGCAAGCCAGCCTTCCTTGGGAGAAACTACACAGAATTTCGAATCTGGTTTCATTCTTTTCTATGAAATGATTCTGTACAAAATTATAACTACTTTCTCTGCTGGGCTATCTCACTTTTGCTGTGAGAATCATTCCATAGGACTGGAGCTTTTTTTTTTTAATTGTTTAACCAGGTGAGACACACTAAGCTGAAAGCTTGTTTACAGGTGCAACCTGGGAGCACAGGGAAGTTAAGTGACTTGCTCAGGGTCACACAGTATGCAAGTGAGGGCTGTGGGATTCAAACCCAGGTCTCCAGATTTGCAGCACAGAGCCTTAAACCACTGTGCTATACTGGGGGCATGGGCTGGTTGATGACTGAGTGGCCACTAGGCAGTCTGCTCCCCCGGATTTGGGAGGTTAACCTTCCCAGCCTTTGACTGCCTTCACATCCTACCTACTCTCTCTCTAGCCCATTCAGTTATATGTTTGGACCATCATATAACCATCACTGCTGCGATGCATTCAGACTTGGTTATATGATCCCAATTATTTATCAGAATGGAATAGATTATACAAACATAAGAACATACAAAGAAGCCAGCAGAAGAAGGCCATTTGATCGATCAAGTCTGCTCGTAGTGTAAGGTCCACAAAGTGAGCTAATGTCCTTGGCCTCCCTCCCTCCCTACCCATGATCTTTACCTTCCGCCATACATATCCAAGCCTCTCTTAAAGCTTCCCACTGTCTTCAATGAGATGACCTCTTCCGGCAGTGCATTGCAAGTGTCCACCACCCTCTCTGTGAAGAAGTGCTTCCTGACCTCCCTCCTAAACCTCCCACTCTCCAGCTTAAGACTGTGCCTCCTCGTGTTATGGTTGCCACTCAGCTTAAAGAGACTCTCCTTATCTACCTTATTTATGCCTATCAAGTACTTGAAAGTTTTATAAGAATCCACCCTCCTCAAATCATATATCAGTCTTTAAAGATGCAATTCCTTCATTTGGTATTGCTGCCATCCATGGACTTTCCTGGGTTGCCTGCACCTGACCTCCAGAAACTGGCTATCTACACAACTTAATTTTTGTTTGAAATCTGCCCTATTGTTGCAGCCGCACTCACTTGGGGACACGCATGGAATAATCAAGTCATAACTATATACACAGACAGACAGCCCTGTGGCATGGAGGGCTGAGGCACTGGAGCCTTACCTCCTGCCACCACAGCAACCCATGCTCAATGATGGGCCCGGGTTGCTTGGGGTTGTTGGGGGCATGGGCTGGTTGATGACTGAGTGGCCACTAGGCAGTCTGCTCCCCCGGATTTGGGAAGTTAACCTTCCCAGCCTTTGACTGCCACCATGTGGAGGCATGATGGCAGTGCAGGCATCTGTGGGGGATAGGCGTTAGGCGTTAGGCCGGGGGGGGGATCGGGGTTACTCAGGCCAAGGCATATGTGCACACCTCCATGCACACACACATCCTCGCACTGAGGTTCCAGGGCCATAAGGGGAGAAAACATTTGTGGAAAATGTGGAGGATGGGGTCCATATAGCCCACTCAGTGTGCTGGTGGCCTGCCATGTCTCAGGGAGTGAGGTAGGTGAGAGATTCAGGGCAGCCATGTGGATGTAAGGGGGATGTGGTGATACAGCCACCCAGCCTGCCACCGGAGGATAAAAACCTATATGGCAAAAAAAAACTATATACATAGACAACCAAGCAACCATAGCCATTATAAATAAATGGCATTCTTCCTCTGATTCCATAATTAACTTTCTGAGACAAATAACATTGAAACTTCCTACAGTACCCTCTTACTATCCATTGTGTGTATATTCCTGTTTCTTCTAATTTCCTAGCTGATTGTCTTTCATAATCCCATTTTCAGCAATTCAGAGCTGCCTTTCTGCAAGCCAGTTGGGTGATGACCCCTCCACCAGCGTTTTGAAAGCTGCAAATGACTTAACCTGGCTCTTCAATGATGCTTCACTTACTATGTGGAATTCCTTAGCTTCATCTACTCAAGCCGCGTATAAAACAGCCTGGAAGAAATTTTCTATCTTCTGCATTTTACACAACATGAAACCCTTTCACTGTTCCGTCTCTCTCATTTTGTCATTTGCATCATATTGTTTTCAAACCTTTCATTTATCAACCACAACAATCAAACAATGTTTCTTGTATCCAGTTCACCTTGATGTCCTCCCATCCTGACGTACCAATGTCATATCTCTCAAATCCAGCAATCAAAGCCTTCCTGCAAGGTATAAAGAAAGAGACTCCTCCAGACTCCTTGTCAAGAAAACCCATGGACTCCAACCTATATTCTCAGCTAATGCTTCTTCAGACTCATTGCTGAATTTAACTTACAAGCCACTATGCCTCTGGTCTTCCTTGGATTCTTGCAACCCGGCGAATTTACATTGTCATTCATAGTGTTTGATCCATCCATCCATCTCACTAATAACTGTTTACAAAAAAATTCTACAGATCATTTCGTCCTTACTCTACCAAGATCTAAAGTTGACTGGATCAACAGAAGAGTCATACATAATAGTAGATGTCGTCAGAAAAGGACCCTTGGTCCAGCCAGTCTGCCCCTATTCCTACTTCCAAAATACAGATTCCATTAGATCTGAGCTGCCTTTCTGCAAGCCAATCAGGCGATGACCCCTCCACCAACTTATGAGAGCTGCAAATGACTTAACCTGGCTCCTCAAGAGTGCATGTCTCATATTTTGCTACAAACTCAACCTGGTATCCTATTCAAACATTCAGTTTGCTGCGATCCTCCGACAGACACCATAACTCTGTTCCTCCTCTTCTGTACACAGAATCCTTCTCCATCATGACTACATCCTGGTTCATCCTCCATGTCAGAACACTTCTGTCTTGCCTGGGTCTTGATGCTTCTTCCTTTTCTGGCCATTCTTTTAGAACAGGGGCAGCCACCTCAGCAACCCAAAAGAACATTCTGGCTCACATGATTAAAGTCATGGGTCACAGGACGTCTTTCTGCTTTGAAACAGTACCAGATTCTGAACTTTGTCAAGCTTATCAACAGCTAGTCTCATAATCCTAAAGCCTGGAGGGATGGTAACCCAATAACCTTGGTTCCCCAGAGGTATCCTCCATATGGAGTTTTTTCCTTCCACTGTGTTATTGGATCTATCCATGCATTGGAGGTGATGGATTCTATTACATCTCACTTTGTACTTTTGGCTGTTTGGTTATAACTTTCCCTTTAGCCTCGAGACTATCTCCTGGCACCTTTTCTGAAGGAGGAAAATCACAGAAAAAGACAAGTCAAAGTATCACACAGTTGAACAGGCACAACGCACACTGGCAGCCTTCTATTGAATTACAAGGTTTACCCTGCAGTTCAGTGTGGCAGCCAGACTCTTTCCCACTTCTCAACTACTTAAACCCCCACAATCCACCAGCTTCCTGCCAAGTGAGTTTTCATGGTCCACTCCCTTTCTCCTTCTCTGGATTTCTGTTTCTGGTATGGCACTTTAGCTATAACTTTTACCTTAGCATTGAGACAATTCTGCTGATATCTCTATGGGTGGGAAACCAGGGAAAGAGACAAGCCAAAGTATCACAACAGTTACACAAGCACAACAAACAATAGTGGCCTTCCATTGAACCTTAATGCAACCAGGCCACCATGGGCATTGCAGTTACTACCCCTGCCTTGTGGGCTCAAACAAGGTTGAGGGGCCTGGGCCATTATCTTTCTGATTGGAGGTTTGTACCTAGCTAGTTTTAGTCTGCACTGTGCCTCCACCCAGAGATCATGTTAAGTGGATTTGGCATCATAGCGATACAACCCCCCAGGATGCAGCACCTACCCACCTCACCACAGTGTCACCACCCCCCACACACACACAAAAGAATGTAACAGTGTAACCTTAAATTTAATAAAAATGCAATTAATGACTTACATCTAATAATATGCTCATGTGATGACATTTAAATATTATAAACAATAGAATATTTATTGGGGGATCATGAAGGGGAATGCAAATTTAGACTGCTTTTGAAGAAACTCATGAACGTAAAGAACCGGGGCCAAAGTTGTTGCCTGACTAGACTCAGCCTATAAAAACTTCAGACAGTAGTGCCCACCCTCACTACACAATGCAAATACATTGGTAATGTAAATGCAGTTAAACCTTTTCTATTCTACCAGACTACCTGTACTGGAGGCACTATTTTTTTCCCACTGGTACCACTTTAAGCCTTTAAACCATGCAGGGAGCTCTTGGTGCTTCAGTGGGTACCCAGCTGGAGAAATGGTGCAGACTCACTGGAGTTGTAGCTCGCTGGCTGGCAGGGTGCTCCTTAAACAAGTAAAATACTTATCAAACCAAAACCCAAAAGGCCACACAATTGCTTAAAATGGCAGACCTCAATTGAGGTATTTGTAGATCCTGGCCCAATGGCCAACTCTGTGGATTTGGTGGCAAGCTTTATACAATCCCAGTTACAGGACAAACCTTGAAAGTACTCACAGTTCTGATAGTACCAGCTTCTCTAACACTTGGGGATCCTTTTTCTCCTCTCTGCTGGTGCAGGTTCACTTGAGCAGTTTATCACAGAGTCAGTTGTGCTGGGGAAGGGGGGCAACTCAGCTGCACAGGTCTCATGTGCCTGAGGACTGGAATCAGACTTTCTGCTTCAGCAGCCTCCAGGACTTCTCTGGCTGCTTTCACACCTCCACAGGACTAAGCAATCTGAGAACCAGAGACCTCATGTGACACACGCACACATGTCCAGGCCTCCAGACCCCACTGTGAGATGCTAGCCAGGGCCAAGCTGTAGCATTTAAAGGCTGGTTCACCAGGCTGTCTGCAGTCTCCATACAGCTCTGAAGATCAGCTATACACAGTCTCTGTCTACACTGCAGACTGGCAGCTGTGGCACATGTCTTGAATTAGCATGCTTTTACCTCCTTTTATTGTGAAAGAAGGAACAGTCTCTCTGGATTAGGTGGTGTTCTGACACAAACAGCAAACACACTTTTTCTTTTTCTGTAGCTTTAGGTTGTAGAATCCTTTGGAGATACTTCTTGTAGAGTGGCTATGGAAGCCCAGAAAAGCTTCCTCTGATGACTTGGCCAGTAGCTACAAGCCCTCCTCATGCTGTAAGAGCTAATTGCCAAGTGACTTGTTCAGGATCTGCCCTCAGACTTTCTGGGATCAAGGCAGTGTCTGACTATCAATCAATCAATCAATCAATCATGTTTATTTTTAAAAAGCGCAATTCCTTTGTAGATCAAAGTGCTTGTACAGCATAAAAATCCATTAGAACAAGTAAATAAAATACATACCCTCAATAGCTAAAAACCAGTTCACTATAATAAAACAACCAGCTAATCAAAATCAGGGAAGACCAAGCTAAAAAGATATGTTTTGAGAGCAGATTTAAAGCTCTCAATGGTCAAGCACTCTCTAATCTGACGAGGTAGAGAATTCCACAGGGTGGGGGCTGTGACGTTGGCAGCCAGTTCTGAGTACGGTATCATTTTTTTTAATATAAAATGTATTACTGACTGTCTCTGCTGAAAAATCTGGTGCTCTTAGAATGACCTCACTCATCCCGCGCCCCCGCCCCAGGTTTCAGCTGAAAGATGAAAGCCATGAGAAAATGCTGAAAACAGCATGTGAGATCACACACACAGTTTTAGATACTAGGTGTTCCATGGTAGGCCTTAATCAGGATCTCCTGTTTGTCTGAGTTAATTATAGCCGTAGTTGCTACATCATATCCATTTTATAATGCTGGAGGAAAAACCCAGGTTATTACATAGAAGTGTGAAATCAAAAAGATGCTTTCATGTCCTGGAAGGAGGAAGCTTATTATGAGATCAAAAGAAGTGTCATTTGAAGGACATGAATCATGCTGAGGATTGCAAAATTAATGCTTTGAAAAGACATCCTGTTTTTTTTATTAGATATGTTTTTATATATAATCTGACAGAGGAGGAGCTAGATGACCTCACACAAAAGGGGTTGGCAAATACAGTTACTTTAAGAAATATTCTGTTTTACTTCAGACACACTTTTATCTAGACTCTGACAAGGAAAGATCTGTGATCACTTTTAAACAGGTGTTTAGAAAGAGAGTCAAATCTAAGTACTGTAAGTAGGAATTTGCACTGTTTAAACCTTGTTCTTTTAAAAGATTTATATGTCTTGTGATATAACAGTTCTGTATTGTTGTGTTTTACATATTTTTATCTATTGTAGTAAACTCTTTTTAGAGCATACTTGGTCTGTCTTTGAATTTCTTTTAGTTGTAAGAAAGGTATATGGTTATAGCAGACAGCAGGCATAAGCTCGAATAGTAATACCAAACTGGAAAGAGAAGCGTTTTAAATCTGAGGTCTTTATTAAAGTTTTTAAGGGTTCATCTCTGTGTACCTGGTTAGGTGCCCATAGGCAAAGAAATCTGGCCCCCCAAAGGCAGAAATATCTGAGCCTGTACATTGGGTACACTAGCAAGAGGTTCACAGTTTGAATCCCTTCAAGACTTGAGACCAAAGGTTGATTCAAACTCATAAAACAGATAAGAGGGTTACCATGTTCTGTTAAACTGTTCACAAGACTGTGCTCGGAGGTTGGCACTGTGGGAGTAGAGGGCCTGACCTGCTGAGTGGATTTGTGACAGATTGGTTGGCAGCGGTGGGATAATTTTGGTATCACAAACTTTTATTGTTCTGTGTCAGCTGAGACCATAAGCTGTCTTGCAAAGAAAGAAAAAAGGCAGAGTTTTATTTTAAAAGGAAACAGAACTATATATCACTTGGCGTACAGTCAAATTCCTACCCATTTTATTTTTTTTTCCTAAAGTGCAGTTAGAGTAGCAGTAGTCAGGAAAGGTGACTTCCAACTACAGCAGGCACACTGTAGATTACTTAAGGCAGTTGTGCGAGGACAGAGGAGTCCCATTTGAGGTGAAAGCAAGCAAGCAGAGCCTCATAGATGCCCTGATGGTAGCAGATACCCAGAGCAGCAAGTCGCCAACCATGACTGGCAAGGACCAAACCTCAAATGTGGAAGGGCTAGCGGCCAGCGAAGGGTCCAGAGCCAATGAGGAGGACAGCAGGGTCACTGTCAGTGAAGAGCCACAGCAGCAGGGGAGGGTCACCAGTATCCTGAATCCAGAGGTACTCAGGCTGCAAATTGAGTTGCGCAGGATGGAACTGGAGGCAGAGTGAGAACAAAGGGAGGCAGACCATGAGGAGCGTGAGTGCCAGTGAGCTGCAGAGGAGAAGAGAGAGGAGCACTAGTGGCAACACGAACTGGAGAAGCTACGACTCTGACCAGCGGCACCAGAGCAGGTAAGTGGCTTGGGTTTAACTGGGACTGCAGGACTGGGTTACAAATTGAACTCCAAATTAATAGCTGAGTTTAAAAAGGGGGAGGACATAGATGGCTTTTTAAATTCTTTTGAAAAAGTTTGTATTCAGGCTAAAATTCCTAGAGAATCCTGGATCTTCCAGCTATCCCCGATGCTTACCGGGAAAGCTCGTGATGCATTGGGTCAAATGGACAATGAGGACAGCAATGATTACTGCAAGCTAAAAGCTGCACTGTTAAAAAAGTTTGAATTAACTGCTGAATCATACAGAGCTAAATTCCGTAAGCTCAGGAGAAGCCCTGATATGAGCTATGAGGAGCTAACCACAAAACAATGTCAGTTTTTAAAACATTGGTGGGAAGGAATTGAGGCAAACTCTGTTGATAAAATTGAAAATGTGATTTTATTAGAACAGTTTTATTGGGCTTGCCCAGCAGCACTAAAAACCTGGCTAGAGGACCGAGATCCCAAAACAGTGCAAGAGGCTGCTGAACTCTCGGACCGCTAAGCGAACAGCAGACCTGCTCTGAGAGTGAATGGGGTTGGTGTGGCAGTGCAGAAAGTGAAAAGCGAGCCTTCAGGGCAGCTAAAACCCTCACTGCCTCCACCAAAACCAGTTAGCCCCAGGTTTCAGAGAAAAGATTTCTCTGAAGTATGAAATGCCTGTTGGTTGTGTAAAGGAACTGGACATATTGCCAGACAGTGTCCCAAAAAGTCGAGCCATAATACACAACAGGGTGCTAGGAAAGAAGTGGGTTGTTTGTGTGTCCCTGGAAGCATGCCAATGAACATGAGGGAACACATGCACCCAGTCATAGTAAATGGTGTGCAGACGCAGGGGATAAGGGACACAGGGGCATCCCTGACCTTGGTAAAGGGGGAGCTGGCACAGTCTGGTCAGCTTATACCCAATAAATACATCACTGTACAAGGGTTTACTGGTGAAGCAAAAACATTGCCACTGGCTAGTGTTCTCCTAGACTTGGGTGAAACAGGGAGAACTGTGCAACAGGTGGCTGTTGCCAAAACATTAGCAGTGGATGTGATCCTGCAACAATCTCCAACAGGGATGGTATGTGTAGCTCAGAGCTGCCGGCAAGGGAAAAATTGTAGCCCCTGAACCCCATAGAGAAACCAGTGTGAAACCACTGAGAGGCTGGCTCTCAGCCTGTGTCTCCAGATGGGGAGACTGATAAAAAGGGGGTAGAAATTTCCCCAGTAGCCAGTTACCACACAGCGACAGAGAGTTACTCTGAAGAGGGAGGGGTGACCCCTTGTCAGAGGGTTGGGATTGACAGTGATCCTGAGGACCCTGATGCTAGTGCTAGGGACCCTAGTTTAGCGACTGAAGGGGACCTGTCCCATGCCTTGGGAATGTGTGAGGGGTTTGCAGCTGCTCAGAGAAGTGACCCTAGTTTAGAGAAGCAGAGGGCTTGGGCAGACTCGGATGGCACACAGGGAGGTGATGGCAGACATAAGGTTTATTGGGAAAAGGGACTTATGTATACTCAGGCAGTACAGACAGAGGAGGGATGCTAGGCAGGCAGCTTGTCATTCCCCAGGGGTATCGTGAGCAGTTGCTCAAAATTGCACATGATATTCCCTTGTCTGATTATCTGGGAATCGCGCGCACAATGCAGCGGTTAGCCCAGAATTTCTACTGGCCTAACTTCACCCAGCAGGTGAAGGAGTATTTCAGGTCTTGTCACCGGTGTGAAGAAATAGGGAAGGCGGGCAAAGAAAACCCAAGCTGTCCTGATTTCCTTGCCCATAGTGGAGGAGCCATTCCAGAGGATGGGAATGGATATTGTGGGGCCTTTAAATACCCCCAGCTCCTCAGGGAAGAGATTCATCCTGACTGTGGTGAATTATGTGACCCGGTACCCAGAGGCAGTCGCCCTATCCTCACTGAGGACAGACAAAGTGGCAGATGCCTTACTTGGTATTTTCTCCCGTGTTGGGTTTCCACAGGAGGTAATCACTGATCAGGGGGGTTCCTTCATGTTGGACCTGATGAAATGTTTATGGGAGAAGTGTGGGATGGTGCAGAGATGCACAAAACCGTATCACCCACAAGCCAATGGACTTGTGGAATGATTCAATGGTACCCTAAAGTCAATACTCTGGGCGTTTGCTGAACAATATGGGAGGGACGGGGAGAAATACCTTCCCCACCTGTTGTTTGCATACAGGGAGGTACCCCAAGAGTCAACAGGATTTTCCCCCTTCAAACTCTTATATGGATGCCGGGTACATGGGCTCCTAGACTTGATCCGGGAGGACTGGGAAGGCAAGCACACCACCCAGGGAACTCCCAGTGTGGATTATGTCCTTAGGTTTAGGGAAAGGTTGAAGAAGCTTATGGGGACAGCCCAGAGCAACCTGGCAGCTGCCCAACAGAAACAAAAAGTGTGGTACAACCGCAGAGCCAGAGTTCGCTCATACATGGCGGGTCAGGAAGTCATGGTCCTTATTCCGGTCCAGAAAGACAAGCTGCAAGCTGAGTGGGCAGGACCGTACAAAGTGGTTAGGAAGGTAAATGACATGAACTACATTGTGGAGTTACCTGACAGAAGACAGACAGAAAGGATGTACCATGTCAACATGATGAAGCCATATGCAAACTGGGCTGACATGGTGTTTGCAGTGTGTAGTCATGGGAAGGGGACAGACGAAGGAGACCCCCTTCTGGATTTGCTGGAGGAAAGTAAGTGGAAGTCATCTGTGGAGGCAGTCAAATTGTCTCCCCAGCTGGCCCCGGACTAGATTCAGAAAGTAAGGTAGGTTTTAGCAGACTTTTCCCTGTTGTTTAGTGCCAGGCCTGGACTAACCCCCTTAGCGACACACGATGTGGAGACAGGGACACAGTTGCCCATACGGCGGACAGCATATCGGGTGTCAGAGGCTGTCCAAAAGGACATTAGGAGGGAAGTGGAGGAGATGCTGGATTTAGTGGTCACAATGGCATGGACTAAAGTTGGAAGGTAGCCGGGCAGTACCAGGCGCTTAATCCTGGCAATGTTCCTCAGATGGTAAAAAGAGTTTTTATAACAGCAGACACCTGAGATTTTAATGTCAGGCCGCTGTTGAAAACAATGCTCAGATTTTGTGCCCGGTCTGAGGCAGGCAGCTGGTCCCCCCCTGAGCCAAAGCCCAGACAGTTGGCCAGCCAACAGCCCCAAACCCTGGCATCCTGGGTCCACCACCAACACCTCAGTTTTATCTGGGTTCAACCTCAGCCAGTTGGCACTCATCCAGCCCTGGATCTCAAAGAGGCAGCTATTAAAGACCGAGATAGCTCCAACCTGCTCGGGAACAAAGGACATGTAGAGCTGAGTATCATCTGCATAGCAGTGAAAACTCAGCTCATACCACTTAATAATGTCCCCCAATGGCAGCGTATACACTGTGAACAACATGGGTGATAGTATGGAGCCCTGTGGAACCCCACAGGACAGGGGAGAAAAGATTGAAACCATTTGAGGACTGTACCCAACAGTCCACAGAGCTTCCGCAGGTGCTCCAACAACACATCATGGTCCACAGTGTCAAATGCTGCAGAGAGATCGGAAAGAACCAAGATGAATTGGCTCCCTCGATCCCTCGCTATTAGGAGATCATTAAGTACTCGAACAAGCGCCGCCTCGGTACTATGCCTCTTCCTAAATCTGGACTGGAGAGGATCATAGACATCATGGATAGTAAGATGGTCCTCCAGCTGCAACACAACCACCTTCTCAATAACCTTACCCACAAAGGGTAGGTTAGAGAAAGGTCTGTAGTTTGCTAAGCAGTCGGGGTCGAGGGAGGATTTCTTTAGGAGGGGTACCACTACCACCTCCTTCAGGGGGTCAGGAAACTCTCCTGTCTCCAATGAACACCAGATTATCATGGCCAGGACTGGGCCAATGATCTCAACACACCCCACTAGGAGGTGCATTGGGCCCAGGTCCAAACTACAGTAAGTTGGGTGCATACCCTGAATGATCCACACAATGTCTATGATCACCAACTGGCAGAAGTCAGACCAGACACACCAGGCACTTGCAGCCTCCTGCTGACCTCCGTAAAACCCACTTGAGGGCACTGAACGGATCTCTGACCTGATGGTGGCAACATTATCTGCAGAGAACTGAGAAAACTCATCACACTTACTCTATGAAAATACTCCCCAAGACTGAAGACAGACTGGATTGCATAGTTTGTCGACAGTCCGGAAAAGCTGAGCCAGTCGGTTCTGGGCTGCGGCAATCTCCCTGGACAGGAATTATGCCTTCTTACAGGAGACTGCCAATTGATAGTCTTTGTAATGGACTATCAATCTAAGTCTGTCATCAGCCAGGCCTGATTTCTGCCATTGCTGCTCCAACCTTTGACCCCCCCCATCTCATCTCCTTCAAAAGTCCCATCATACCAGGGGGACTCGGGGTGAAAGTGAGGGGGTGAACACGGAGAGGAGCTAGGAAATCCAGGGCCACTGTCACTGCCTTATTATAAGCTAGTACCAGATCTTCTGGTTCCCTGCTTACACTCAACTTGCCTGATAGGTCCAAAACTACCATAAGATCATCAGCAGTCAACCCCCTTAAAGGGTGATACCAGACCATCTCCGTAGGGGCAAGTCTATTAGGGGGAGCCTCGAAGCAGAACCTTATAGTATGATGGTCTGACCATCCAACTGTTTCCACCATGAGATCAGAGATCTCCATCCCCAGTAGGAAGACCAGGTCTAATGAGTGGCCATGACTATGGGTAGCAGAGGTAACAACCTGTGTAAGGCCAAACGAATTCATAAGTTGGAGGAAGTCCTGACCAAATTGTGACAGTTCATCATTGACCCAGGTATTGAAATCCCCCAGAATTAACCATCTGGGGTATTCCAACACCAAGTCGATGATGAAATCCCTGATTTCCTGCAGGAATTGCTTCTCACCCCCAGGTGGACAGTAGACGAGAAGTATCCTGCAACCTACACCTGCTCCCACAATACACTCAAAGGATCTAGTCACTCCACTAGGATGCCTACAAGGCCCAGCTCTGACTTAAAACATATGGCTACACCCCTGCCCTTATGATCCTCTCTCGAACAGTGTATCACTGAGTACCCAGCTGGCACTGCTGATTCCAATACTGGGCCAGCATTTTCATCCAGCCAGGTCTTGGTGATGCAAGCCAGGTCACTTGTACCAACAAGATCAACAATTATAGCTGTCATGCTTTTTCTAGACCTGGCATTACATAACACCGCTCAAGTAGGATAGGCAGTCGAGGTTGACCGAGTGCCTTGCCCACAAAAAGTGGAGCCCTTGGATATGGGAACCAGGCAGGGAGGATCCCTTTCCTGGACCCATTTTGTCCAGGGCATCTTCTTGTCCCCACCACCCCAATCTGCCCACCCCACTCCACTATCCCACCAGGCTTAGTTCCCCCCCTCCAACTTCTTCCTCCTCCCAGCTATGCCCAGTGCATGGCAGTGCCCATACACCTCCACAGACAGAGGGGAGCAGCTAATAGGGCAGAGATCCCTGAGCCTGGTGGGAGAGTAGGACCTGACAGTCTGTAATCTCTACCACAACATAAATCAGAGCTAATCAGACACCAAGCACAACTAAACAAAGCCCTGGGGGCTACCAGTCAATGCAGAACATTCACTGGTTGGCAGAAAGGGTGCCAAGCAGGCTGCAGTCTTTTTCTCCCAGAATCCCCCTCTGCCTGATGCTGAGATTCCTGATCTCTAATTGGTTGTGGATGAGGTCAGGGGTCAGCAAGATGGCAGCCTCCATAACAGATTGGAGCATTGGCTCCCATAAATTTATTTTAGGGCTCCTGTATTAATTTTTTTTAAACTAGCACCCGCCTTCAGTTCTGTAGTCACACTGGTGTTCTACTATCCAGTCAAGTCCTTTCTCCAATCAGGGATTCCTCATCCCTGTCACAAATGCCAATACGCTGACTCCTTCATACACTGAGGGAGGGGGGTGTTCCCTAAAATGTGTGGTTGGAGCTGCAACAGTCACAGGTGCATCCAGTACCAAACACATGCTTGCTCCTCTCCCTCTCCTAAAGTATTTCTGGGACCCTGAAGATGTTCTGGTGTCACTGGGGCTGAAGCACTCTAGAGGGACTGGTGTCTGTTATGGCCATTGCTCTGATGGTGAGAGCAGGAGGACGTGCTGAGTGCCCATGTGAAAAAAAAACACCTTTTCTGCTAAATGACCAGAACAATATTAAGGAAATGGAAGACTTTGTGAACTCTACCAAATCACTATTACTGTACATAAAGGCCATTTAGTTTGTGAGGGGGAGGAGAATAAGGAAAACTCAGGGGAGGGAATCAAGGAGTGGTGTCTAGTACAAAGTGGTGCAAAAATGAGAAGGAGGGACTTCCGGTGATGTCATCACTCTGAATGGCCGCTTAAGAGAGGAGCTCCAGCACATACCACTTGAGAAAACTCCCTAATCTAACTTAACAGACCTCAAAGAAGAAGTAAAACTGTGCGATAATGTCAGGGAGTAAAGATAAAGCGAAGTTGCGCCCTAGGAGAAACAAAAATAAGGCGGATGTCAGGGGATTTAACGGACGACCTACCCCCAGCCACAGTGTTTCTCTGGCAAGTAGCGTGGCCTGTGAGCAAGATTTCAATACAGACAGAGAATGTGAAAGGCTTTCTAGGACCCAATATGAGACGCTGTTAACAGAGATTCAGGCATTTTGGGCAGAAAACAAAAAAGAATTCTCAGCCCTACAAAGCAGATTAACAGAGGTGGAGAAGAGGCTGGAGCAGTCAGAGGAAGCAGCGGGGGAGATTGCTGAAGAGACCTCGCACCTACATCAAGCTGTTGACTTTCTAATCGACCAGCATGAAGCATTTCATGGGAAGTTAGTAGACTTAGAAGCGCGTTCCAGGAGGGATAACCTCCGCATATATGGTCTCCTGGAGGAGTCCGAAACTGGCAGGATGGAGGACTTTCTTACTGACATCCTTAAAGATGTGCTAGCCCTCCCCCCAACTCTTCAATTTAAAATTGAGAGAGCACACAGAGCCCTGGTACGTAAACCCACAGAGCAAGCAGCCAGACCTCGCTCGATTGTATTAAAGTTCTCCAGCTTTAGAGACAAAGAACTGATTTTGAAAACAGCATAGGTGAAGAAAAATGTCACATATAACTCTTCCAGACTGTTTTTCGAAAACGACTACCCGACAGAAATTATGAAAAGAAGGGTAGCTTACGCCCCAATCCTGAGAATCCTGAAGGAGAAAGGAATTCGGTTCCAGACACCATACCCCGCGAAGCTCCGGGTCTGCTGGGATTCTGGCAACAGAATATATTCGAGCCCTGAAGAAATTATCCCGGAACTGAAGAAGAGGGGGTGGAGTTTCCAACTGTCTGGTCCTGTGCCACAAGGAAAGCGTCCCCCCGCCCGCTCGCAATGGCAGACCCTTCTGAATAAACGAGCTGGCCCAGGCAACTGCAGAGGATTTCGATCAGTACAAGAGATCAAAGAATTTATCGGGAAAGCCGATAACCACCCCAAGGAAGCAGCTTTTGAAGAACAAAGCCCAATCACCTGAACAGGTTTAAACGTAGACTGAATGCAGTCGACTATCTGTCTCTTTAACACCTAGGGCTTGAGGGCTGATGTGGAGACTGGGGGATTTCATGTGTATTCTAGTTTAGGTTATCAGCCTGAAATCTTTTAACGTCTAATTTGTTTCTCCAGTCTACACTGAAGGCTACTAACTGCAAAAGGAATTTACTGATTAAAATGCTAGAATTTGTTCTCTCTAGGTGCAAGTAAATTAGAAGGATGAAGTGCGCTGTGCTGGGGAAAGATTCTCGTTCATCTACTGTACTCTCTCACGGCCTTTTCAGTCTCCGCCCCCTTGGGTCTGGCAGTCATGGCTATACACATGGCTGTTCCCTTTTTGTGGTTGATGTTACCATTTTATGACCTCGATGGTTTGAGGGGTCAGGGAGGTCTGACCAGATGCTGGGTCACATTTCCTCCCTTAGGGTTCCAGTCCCCTTTTTGGTCTGTGGTCCCTCTACTCAGAGGGGTAATGTTTACACCCTCACCTTCTGGGAGTACGTTTGTAAATAGGTTTAAAATGTTGAAATTAGTTTTATTGAAATATTTTGTTAACTTAGTAAAGGTGCACATAGATATTACAGACTGTTATTCCATGATAAGTATGTCATATGAGATAGGCTCAACTGGTAAATATTTGTTTAACTGTGTAGGGTCGAGGAAAGAAGGCTTTTGTTACAACATCCTGATTAAGGTCTTAGGCAGGGCCACTCTTACAGAAGTTATCCCTACTAAGGGGGTCAGCTTAGACTACTAAGTGCAAATCCAATGGCACACTCAACCATAATTAAAGTTTGCTCTCACAATGTTAATGGATTAAATAATCCCAAAAAGGTACAAAGTGGTGGCCTCTCTGAAAAGCTGAGGCCCTCATTTCTCCTACTACAAGAGACTCACTTAAACCGGCAGGAGCACCAAAAGCTTTCTAAATTTGGATTTTCCATTATAGTGGCTTCAGTTTATAGAGGAGGGAAGAGGAGGGGCGCCGCGGTTTTGGTCCCCAAAAGTATTCCTTTCCGTTTAACAGATTCCTATGTAGATCCAGAGGGAAGGCTTGCCCTGGTGGGGGGCCATTAGAGGGACAAGATATTACTTTGGTTTCAATCTATGTCCCCCCGGGAGAGGGACCAGACATAAGGAAAAAATTATTCCAGAAAATAATGGAGAGACATAAGGGAGTATTGATAATAGGGGGCGATCATAACCTAACCTCTTCCCCTCTTGATACCTCTAATACAAATCCCCCTTAAAAATCTCCTGCTCGGCTGGTAATGCAGTCTTATTTTTTGGGAGCCCAATGGGTAGACGCCTGGAGGTATCTTCACCCCAACAAGAGAGAATATACGCATTTTTCAGCTCCCCATAAAGTATACACACGGATAGATTATATCCATGTCTCTAAGGAACACCTATTTAAAATTCAAAACTGTTTACAAACTCCCACGGCCTTATCAGATCATTCCATTTTAACACTTAATATGACCTGGGAGAAGCAGAAAATCAATATTCTGTGGAAATTCAATAAGTATTTACTAAACATAAAATATGTAAAGGAAATGATTAAGCATAGAATTAAACAGATCCTAGCTGACAATAGACAGCAGGGAACACGGGATGGTACTCTCTGGGACACCCTTAAGGCGGTCCTTAGGGGTGAAATAATAAAATATGCAGCTCAATTTAAAAAGAGGCAACAGGTTTGCCTCGATAAGCTTCATAAACAACTTCAGGATTTGAGGGCCCAACATGCTGCAGGAGATGAAGGGGTTTTTCCCCTCTTACAAGCCACTAAAGGTCAAATTCAGGGGATCCTTGATATTCGCACTGAGCAAGCTTTACAATTTATCAAACAAAAATATTATGGGGGGGCCCCAGGGCCACTTGGCTACTAGAGCATAGACTTAGACAACACAAAACCTGGTCTAACATTACCCAGATCAGGGACCCAAACTCTAAGAAGTTAGTCACACTCCCTAAGGGGATAGAGCAGGCCTTTCAGGCTCCTTATAGGTCCCTGTATCAGACGGGAGGCGAGGGGGATGCTCAGGAAGTGACAGCATTTTTGAGGCATCTTGATCTTCCCGGGATTTCAGAGGAGCAGAAACTGTTTCTGGAAAGTCCGATCTCCCCCCTCGAGCTAGCTCAGGCTGTCTCGGCCCTAAAATCCTGTAAAAGTCCTGGACCGGATGGTTATACCGGTGATTTTTATAAGACCTTTAAAGCGGATCTCTCCCCTACTTTGTTGGCGGCCTGCAGGAGTGTTCAGTTGGGCGAGCCAGTCCCGGATTCCTCACGGTATGTCTATAGATCCAGCATCCCAAGCCAGACAGGACGTTACATCCTGCCCTCGTACAGACCCATCTCTGTACTTAATATGATTATAACATTTTGCATCTATAATAGCAAGAAGGTTTGAAACCTTTTTACCAGAGGTAATAGATCTTGACCAAACTGGGTTTGTGCCGGGACACCAAACGCAGGATAACATTAAAAGAACATTATTTCTACTGCATCAGGTGAGGAACAAGGGCTCCCCGTTTCTTTTGCTTTCTCTGGACGCAGAGAAGGCGTTCGACCGGGTCGAATGGCCTTTTCTGTGGGCAGTACTCGAGAGGATTGTAATCCCACAGTCAGTTATCGATCTTATGAAATCAATGTACACAGACCCCAGAGCATATATTCAGATAAATGGCTCGTTCACCAACCCCATCCCGTTATCTCGTGGCGCTAAGCAAGGCTGCCCCCTGTCCCCCTTATTGTTCGCAATATATTTAGAGCCGCTTGCTCAGACTTTGAGGCAGGAGGTGGGTCTGTCTGGAATAGAGCTGGCATCTGACACCCATAAGTTAGCCCTCTATGCGGATGACCTACTGATCTATATGACTGACCCTGAGGCTTCCCTTCCCTCTCTCTGGAATATACTTGTTAGATTTGGAGAAATGTCAGGATATAAAATTAACCAGGCTAAGACTGAAGTGTTGGCCATGAATTTTAATCCCTCAGCAGAGCTTAGAAATAGGTATTGTTTTAAGTGGGATCTGAGGAGTATTAAATACCTGGGGGTTCGGATTGGTTTGCCTGATGATGATCTTTTCTCCTTAAACTATACCCCCTTTCTGCTCAGGACGGGTGCGGAGTTGGAGAGATGGAGAGCTCTTCCGTTGTCCCTTCATCAGAGAATAGAATCCATCAGGATGGTGGTCCTTCCCCAGTTTCTCTACTTAGCTCAAACCCTCCCAATACAGATAACAGATGCTTTCCTCAGGACACTACAGAGGAAGATATCCACCTACATCTGGGAGGGACAAAAACCAAGGGTTAGCCTTCCAACTCTGCAGCTGCCCAGGCAACAGTGGGGCATGTCCTTACCTAACTTTGGGTTATATCACCTAGCCTCCCAAATTAGATTACCATTATACTGGCTGGATACCAAATATATGGCCAGGTGGAAGTCGGTGGAGATTCAGGAGGCAGAGCTCCAAGATGTTACTCGCACTCTCCTCTCTTTCCCCCCCAACATAAAGACAGAGAATATAGGCAACCCATTTACCCGATTCCCACTAAGATCCTGGCAAAAGGTGCTATCCTTTCAGGAATTTACAAAATGGAGACCTGCTATGTTCTCCTTACCATACATAGATGCTTTTGCTCCAGCCAAGCTGGATAAGGGATACCTTAGATGGCAGAAAAGGGGCCTGCATCTGGTATATCACTTTATGCCTCAGGGTATAATTTTATCATTTACAGATCTAGTCCAAAAGTACGCTATCCCTTACACTGACAGATTTAGGTATTTCCAAACCAGGAACTACCTTAGTTCTCTAAAGGAGATCAGATGGAAAGATGGCCCTCTCCCTGAACTCCTAGAAATTTTTCTGGGGGTGATAGATGGGAGACCGGTACTACCTCATATAATCTCAATCCTGTACAAAGGCCTACACTCCCTAAAAGAAAATCCCTTAAACAAAAACAGGCTGGCATGGGAAAGGGACTTGGGACTTGTTTTACCTGTTCCCTTCTGGGAGAGGCATATAAAGACAATGCAGAGGGTCACTGGCTCTGGCCGATGGAAGGAGTTTGCCTGGAAAGTAACAGTAAGGTATTTTAGAGCTCCAAATGTGATTCAGAAATACAGTACGCACCTGAATGCAGACTGCTGGAGGCGATGCGGATGTATCCAAGCTAACCTAGGCCATGTTTTTTGGTCATGTCAGGTTCTACAATCTTTCCTTGTAAGTTTCCATAAGGCCATACAGGAAATAACAGCTTCAGGTATAACACGAGACCCCTTGTTTTTTCTTTTTGGAGAGCTCCCGTTGGGTTGTATAGATGTCCCAACAAGGAACTTTATCAACCTGGCCTCCCTTGCTGCCAAAAAGGCTATCACTAAGAAGTGGTTGTCCCCCTCGCATCCCACTCTGGATCAATGGCATCAATTAATGGTAGATATTTACAGAATGGAAAAAATTACAGCCACACTAAATAAGTCTCAGACTTGTTTTGAAAAGATATGGAGAAGATGGGTTATATATATATTACACCTATTCACCCAGAATTTGTACCTTAGACGTAGCCTCTTGATTTACTATGAATTGTTTCATTTAGAGTTTCCTGTAAAGAATGTCTTGGACAATAATTTGGAAAATGATGAAGTATAACTTGTATGTGCACTGTATGTTCTCCCCCTTTTTTTAAATGTTTATGTTCTGGTTTTAAGCCTTTTTCCCTTTTTTAGTACTGCAAACTTTTTTGTCCCCTTTTTCTTGTAAAGTTATGTCTTCTGCTATAAAAATAATAAAGATTGAAAGTTTAAAAAAAATGAGAAGGAGAAGTGATGGAGAAACAGTAATAGTGTTTAAAACAGATCTGAAGCACTGAGTATACAAAAATGTTGTTGGTGAGGAGACTCAGACACCAGAGTTAGTAACAGATGACAGGCAGACAGAATCAAAGACAATGAGAGGCAAACTACAGGGGAATGAAACAGAAGGGAGAGGTGAATGTGTGGTAAAACCTCAGGAAATACAGGAAGCTGTCATGCTTGGAGATGTGATCTTCAGCTTTACAGACAGAGAACTCTGTAAAGGACGTAAAGAAAGTACTACCAGGAGCAAAACCTGTAGACATTAAAAATAACATAGTGGTCTTTCAAAGGGGCATCATTAAGTCAGTTGTGGCACTGCACATAGGGTGCAATGATATGGGTATGAGGAAGGAAGTGGACATTCAGAGAAACTTTGAAGCTGTGGGAAAAATACTCAAAAATAAAGACCGCTTAGTGATTATATTCAAGATATTGCCCACTCCAATAGGAGGACGTGCCAAGATGTCTGCAATGAAGATATTTAATGGTTGGTTGAGGAGATGGTGTAAGAGGGAAGGGTTCTATTTTCAACCTAATTGGGATATTTTTGAAAGCGACATAGCACTGTATGGGAGGTACAGCCTGCACTTAAACACAAAAGGTGCAGGAGTGCTCTGGGACAGACTGAATCATAGCATCAAATACAGTTTAAACTAACACAATGGGGGAGGAGGGTGGAGATATTGTGTTTGAGGAGTTGCAAAATAATCAGAAACTGTTTCCTGATGCAGGTGACAGCTAGGAAAAAAACACGGGAAGAAAGAGCTCAAAGGAATGGAAGGGCATGCTTGTTAATGCTAGATGATGTCTAGGTAACAGAAAAGGGGAACTGAAGATGCTTCTGCTACAAGAAAAAACACAGCTTTGTGCAATAACAGAAACTCGGTGACATAAAAATGACACCTGAGATAGGAATATAGAGGGGTACAACTCGTTCAGTAAGGAAAGAGAGAAAATAATTGGTGGTGGAATAGCAGTTTATATGCAAGATACTATTAAGGGAGCATAGGTATGGGGTGATAAGAATGAGGAATTAGAACACCCTCTTGATCAAGATAACACCAGATGAGAAGAAAAAAATTCTAAGCATATTGGCCTCCTTCACAGAATACGGAGTTGAACAACAGAATGATGCCAAACCTGAAAACCCTTATGTCAAGAGACAGAAACTTACTTCTATGGCACTTTAACATGCCAAGCATACAATGGAAGAACCTAATTGGAAGCATGAGTCTGAAAAGGAGTTTTTAGACACGGTGTCAATGCTGGGGAATGTCTTGAAGGCACAAGGAAGGATCATGTCCTGGACCTTGTAATGAGTAATATGGAAGGCGAAACTGAGGACTGTAAAGTACAGGCACCACTGACTGATAGTGACCATAATAGAGTGACGTTCAGAATAAGGAATTGTAAAATCACTGAGCAAGGTGCGACTAAAGTCATTAGATTTGATAAAGCAGACTTTAAAGCGAAAAGATTAGAAATAAGCTCTCAGAACTGGTAAAAGGAAATGACTGACATGACTTAGCAGGAAAAATGGGAATGTGTAAGTGACAAAATCAGGACACTAGTAGAAGGTTACATTCCTGAAAGGGTTAAATATAACAAGACAGGAAAAGTGCCAGTATGATGGAACAGAAGGATAAGTAGTTTACTGAAGAACAAAAGGAGGATATATGGTAAAGCAAAGGTTAGAAAACAGTAGAGGCCATGGAACAAAAATAGAATAAAAAAAAATCAGCAATGCAAAAAAATTTAGAGGGCAAAGAGGCAGATCAAATTCAGATTAACCATTACAACCAAAGATAATCACAAGATTTTCTATAATTATATTAATGAAGTGAAAGGGTGAATAGATCAGTCAGACCCTTAGAGGTAGGAGGAATTATTATGTCCAAGGAAACGGAAATGGTTCAAATTTTTAATTACTACTTTTGTTCAATGTTTCATAAGAACAGCAGTATTACAAGATAAAACAGGGGAACTGAAGGCAGTCAAAACATTGTGATATGTAAGGAGTGAGTGCAAAAGTGGCTTGAGAACATCAACCCTAACAAAGCCCAGGGACCAGACAGAATTAATCCCAGAGTCTTATAGGAATTGGCAAGGGATTTGGCTGGTCCACTTACTGCCATTCTTAACCTGTCAGTGAACTCAGGTCATGTTACAGACAACTGGAGGGAGGCCATCATAGTCCCTATTATAACATGGGGTAGGGAAGACTGATACCTGATTAGTAGACAGCCATCAGGTGACTGTTGATTAATCCATGATATACGCACACCTAGTGGAGAAGTGGCAATCAAGAGAGATCCCTGGGCTGACCTGCCCTCCTTCTGTGTCGGGAAATCATTTACAAACAGCAGCCATTTAAAAAATATTGCTTAGCAAGCAGTAATATTCCTGAGCAGGACACAGTCACTTCCATCCCCACCATCAGTGTCTGAGAGAAACAGCAAATCCGAATGAGCAAGATGTTTGTCCACGGTGGTCTCCCACCCACGCTTGCTCAGCACCCACTCCATATGTGTGATCCTGCTTGACTGAGTCGCTCCACAGTTGTCAGCCTGAACCGCATTGTCTCTGGCAATGTGTCTGACACATGGCAGCGAGAGACAGACAGAGAAACAAACTAGCCACTAAAGACACAGGAGAGAGAGTGTAAACCCCTGTGGAGGCTGTCATCCATCACTACCCCCATGTAAACCCCTGTGGAGCCTGTCATGTGTTACCGCGGCGCCCGGCTGGTGAGTCAGGCACAGAGACAGAGGGATGTGTGCAGCATTAGGATGCATGCTTAGATTCCCCACCACCACGTGGTCACCTAAGGCCCTGGTTGTGAGAGCGAGACACACACATCGAGAGAAACAAAGAGTGGTGACTTGTCCGTCTCCCTCTCTCTTGTCTCGGTAGGCTGCAACAAGTGTGTGCATTGTTGTCTCTCTTTCTCTCTCTCCATGTTCGTCTCTTGGAAATTGTTCTGTCTCTGTCCCTCCACATTTCCTTCTGCTGCAAACAGAGAGCCACATTGGGAGGCAGAGCTTGCTGGAGCAATCGGGAGCCACATGGGATTGAGCATGATGGCAGTAAGAGAGAGACAGAGCACCGGTACGTAGATTTCTGCCCTAAAGTACAAACACATTACTGATCGTCATCATCTTTTATGTGAAGCACAGATTATTGCCTCTCTCTCTCTGTCTCTGTCTCTCTCTTCCTGTCTCAGCAAATGTTGTGCAGCACTTGTGAGTCGGTGCCCTGCTGAAGGTCTTAGATGTGCCTTCACTGAACTGCTCAGTGTGATTCTTCCTTGCCGTTCAATAATGACAGAGAGAGAGAGAGAGAGAGAGAGACGGCCTGAATGTCCCACACTTTCAAGACAGAGCAACTGTCTCAGAAAGCATATTCTGCACAACAAATGTCAGAAATAATATCAGTACAATATTTCTAAAAATTGTATATGCATTCCAGCAGTCAGATTGCCATTATTTGTTGCAGACTATTTTTCCAGGTGGCAGGTTACAGTAATATGTTTTGTGTTTAAACAGGGAGAAAACCACTTTATGTTGTTTTCTCCCTGTTGTGAGTGTACCCATGTTATAAGCGCAATAACCCACTCCAGAGTGTGCGGTTACTGGGGATTAATCAACACCCCGGGCGCTGTGGGGACACTTGGCCTGTGGCCTCATGCCTCACAACGCACCCGGGGTGTTGATTAATCCCCAATAACTGCACACCCTGTCATGGGTTATGCTTACTTAATAAACAAGCATTTGTCAATGCTGAATGTTCGGTGTTTGCATTGCTGTTCTACCAGGTCCTGGCTGTACATATTTTTTACTATGTTTTAACCCAAGATAGACCAGCATATACAATGTCACACTGAGTTATTGCTCAGTAAAACTGATTAATATACTGTAAATGTTACAAAACTGTGAATGAGCTTGGTACATCTGGCAGACCTGGGTTTAATTCCCACAATCTCCACTTGCATACTGAGTGAATTTAAGCAAGTCACTTCACCTCCCCAGTGCTCACGGGTCTCCCCAGGAAAAATGCAGTGCACTTGTGCCTAGTGGGCCTTACCTGGTTACCAAAGAATAAAAAAGAAAAATTAAAGATATTATCTTACTGGTGGAGTCTGAAGTGTGTTTCTGTTTTGTGTTTGACAGCACTGGCAGTCTAATCTCACCAGGAAGAAAATGCTGGAAAAGTTTCAAAGGAAACCTTGTGAAGGAGACATTGTATTAGGCACCTGAGCTCACCAGCCCAGAACATTCCTTAAGGTTTAGTGTGCAAGCAGATGCATGTTATCATGGACTAGGTGTTTTCCAGTGATAAAACTAAAGTTACATACCAATGGAGCCCAGGCCTGAGGCAGTCAGCTAGGGGGTTGTTTGCACAAACAAGAGCGTCAATGTCAGCTAATGGGTACTTATACTTCAAAGCAGTGAATAGCTTTCATAATCACAGGATCTGTTTTGAGTGTAAACAACGCTAGAGCAGGGAAGATGGAACCCCATTGGACTTCACAAGATGGGAAGACAAAAGGATGGACATTGCAATCCATGAAACCAGGGTCTGAAGTACAAATCCAGTTTGAGCCAGCTTCCCATATGGGAGTTTCCCAGGAGACCAAATAACTGGTCAAATCGACGATGTCAGAATGAAATATTTGATGATGCATTGTGGGGAGCTGGCAGCTGAAGGCTTTTGAGGACTTGCCAGATTCTAGGAAAGTAGTTAGGTTGGCACTTTGAACAGTTGCAATCTAAGGTTCAGTTCTGCCCAGATTTACCAAGCTGTCCTGTATGATGAGTTATTCTACTTTTGTTAATAGAGACAAGGGTGAGATAATTTTTTTTCTGTGTGCTTTGTACTGTACAAAAAAATTTATTTTTATCTTTGTAGTATTACTGTTCCCCATAGCCTTAGTGTAGTATCCTGTATTATGCAGGCAAAGTGGTGTTGGGTGGTTGAGAGGAGCTGGCCTGTAACAGAGATCACGGTCTGATGGCTCGTTAGCAACTTGTGGCCTAACTCTGGACACTATTGGGGAGGTAGGGAGAGTACCTCAGAAAATTTCTCTGAACTGCATTAACCCTTAGGCTGCTGCCGACATAAAATCAGTATTGCTGCCGATGGAAGAGGAAAGCAATTTTTGGACTGTGGCTATGAGGATTGGGTGAGAGTGAGAGCCTCACTCACCCTAATACATTTCTCTGACTTTTTGGTGTACTTTTTGAATCTGGACTTTGGTCCTACATTTTGGACTATTTGGGACCTGTTAAGCACAATTTTATTGTTTTTATTTGATTGGGTTGGATTTAGTAGAGCTGTGGAGTGGGTAATTGGAGTGGGATTATTGTGTGATCGTGGGGTTGGATTGTTAGTTATTTAAGGGTGGGGTTGTTTATGTTGCTTTTTATTAAGTTAATGGTGGGTTGGCTAGTTGGGTTAGTAGGAGAGTATGTGTTGGCCAGTGGCTCTCCCTGTCAGGCTCTACTCCTCCGTTGAACTCCAGGGCCTCCACCCCTTTAACTCCCCTCCTTTGTCTGCTGATGTGTAAGGTCACTGCCAGGCATTAGAGATAGTAGGAAGGAGGGGAGGGGGGCAGGGGCCTCAGGGAGGAGGGGACCAGGGCGGCCAAATAGGGGTAATGAAGGTAAGAATATGCCCTGGGATGAAATGGAGATTGGAGAGGGGTCCTCCCTGTCTAGTTACCCATACCCAAGGGTTCCACCTTGAGTGGGCAGGTTGTGTGGTCAGCCTCAGTATACCATCCAACCCAGGTGGTGTGCAATGCCAGATACATTAAGAACAAGATGGCCATTATTGCCAATCTTATTGGGTCAACGGAAATGGCTTGCATCACTGAGACATGGCTGGATGAGAATGCCAGCCCAACTTTGGAGGTGGCGGTTCCGGACAGATTCTCAGTGATACATCGCCTGAGGCTGGATCGTAGGGGCAGGAGTGTTGCCATTTGTTTTAAAACAGAATTGGGCCTGGCAGATGTACCGGTGGGGGAGACCCAATCCTTTAAGTGTATCTTGGGCGCAGGTGTGGGGTGCAAAATTCTTCTCTTCTACCATCCACCTGGGGATGGGAAGCAATTTTTGCAGGAAATTGCAGACTTCATTGTCGACAAAGTGTTGGAGTCCCCCAGAGTGATGGTGCTGGGTGACTTCAACGACTGGATCAACGATGAACTCTCGCACTTTGGGCAAGATTTCCTCCAACTGATGTATTCATTGGGCTTCACACAGGTGGTTTCTTCTGCAACCCATAGTTCAGGATACTTATTGGATCTGGTCTTCCTACTGGGTATAGAGAGCATCGACCTGGTGGTGGAACCAGGTCAGATGGTCTGACCATTGTATTAGCAGGTTCAATATCCAGACACTCTCTTATAGGCCTGCCCCTGTGGAGATAGTCCAGTACTGCCCATTAAGGGGGTTGATCCCAGAAGGCCTGATGGTGGTCCTGGATCTCTCAGGTTTTCTGAGTGCAAGCTTGGATCCAGAGAACCTACTGCAGGTCTATAACAAGACCATGGTGGAGGCTCTGGATTCCATTGCTCCAGTCCATGTTCACCCTCTCTCCATTTTACCCCTGGTCCCCTTGATTTGATGGGGCCTTGAAGGAGATGAAGGTTGGAGCATCACTGGTGGAAATATGGCCTTGATGCCAACAAACATTTGGAGGCAGTATAGTGCAGTGGTTTAAGACTCTGAGCTGCAAATCTGGAGACCTGGGTTTGAATCCCACAGCCCTCACTTGTATACTGTGTGACCCTGAGCAAGTCACTTAACTTCCTTGTGCTCCCAGGTTACACCTGTAAACAAGCGTTCAGCTTAGTGTGTCTTACCTGGTTAAACAATTGGGAAAAAACTTAGATTGATGGCACATTATGCAGACTTTCAATCAGTGATCTCCCGTAAGAATACAGAGTTCCTGTCCAGGGAGATTAACTGCTGCATGGAATTGACCAGCCCAATTCTTCAGAACTGCAGAAAGACTGTGCAGTCCAGCCTGTCTGCAGTTATGGAGAGCTTTGTCACAGGATAAATGTGACGAGTTCACTTGCTTTTTTGCAGACAAGATTGCTGACATCAACTCAGAGATCAGTTCAGTTCGCTGTAATGGGAGTGGCGGTGATTGGTGGGAGATCACAACACCTCTGGTTAGTTGGTTGGCTTTTGATCAGGTGGCAATCTCAGATGTCATGATGGTCATTCAGAATATGCGGCCAACCTGCTGGGGTTTGGATCAGGGACAAACCCTTCTAATTGTGGGATGTGTGGAAGTCATCTGCCCGGTCCTAGTTGAGATTGTCCAGTGCTCAATAGAGACTGGGGAGTTTCCTAACTCCCTGAAGAAGGCAGCAGTGACCCTGCTCCTCAAGAAATCCTCTCTCAACCTGGAAATGTCTCGTTAACTACAGGCCAGTCTCTGACCTTCCCTTTGCAGGGAAGGTTATTGAGAAGGTGGTTGCGCTGCAGCTGGAGGACCATCTTGCCATGACATCTATGATCCTTTCCAGTCAAGGAAGCGGCATAGTACTGAGACGGCCCTTGTTGGGGTGCTCAATGACCTCCTTATAGTGAGAGATCAGAGAAGCCACTCCATTTTGGTCCTCCTTGATGTCTCCATGGCATTTGCACTGTGGACCATGGGATATTGCTGGAGCACCTGCAGTTAATCTGTAGCTTGTCAGGTACAGTCCTCAGATGGTGTCAATCTTTCCTCACTGGCAGGTTTCGGACAGTAGTGTTGGGGATCTATGCCTCCGACACTTTCTACCTGCCATGTGGGGTACCGCAGGGCTCTGTACTGTCTCCCATGTTGTTTGCAGTGTACATGTTGCCACTTGGGGACATTGTAAGGTGGTATGGGCTGACTTTTCACTGCTATGCAGATGACACTCAGCTGTACATGTCCTTTGCACCCAAACAGGATATGGTGGCTTCAGTATTTAACAACTGCTTATTCAAGATCCAAGATTGGATGTGTGCCAACTGGTTGAAGCTGAATTCTGACAAGACTGAGGTCCTGGTGGTGGACCCAGGTCGTCGAGTAGAGGGGTCCTCGGCAGGTCAGGCAACTGGTCTTGTGCTAGAAGGCTGCCAGTTGAGAACCTCTGAATGGGTGCAGTCTGGGCATTATTTTTGACAAGAGGCTGACCCTGAAATCTCAGGTGTCATCCATCATCAAGACCTCGTTTTACCATCTGAGGAATATTGCCCAGATCAAACACCTGGTTCCGCCCAGTGATCTACTGACATTGGTCCATGCCTTTGTGACCGCACGCCTAGATTACTGTAACTAGGAGTTTGCTCCGTTCTTCACAGATAAGGTTGCCAGCATCAGGTCTGGCATCGGCCCGGGAGGGATTGTGGTGATCGGCATGAAGTGGTGTGCACTCGGTCTATCTGGTCAGATTTTTGCCAGCCAAAATTCACAGACATTGTGAAGATCATCCAGACATTGCGCCCAACTAGTTGTAGTTTGGATCCAGGCCCTACACTCCTCTTAGTAGGATGCATAGATGTTTTCTACCCAATCCTCGTTGAAATTGTCTGGAAGTCCTTGGAGATGGGAGTCTTTCCAGATCCCCTTAAGGAGGCGGTCGTTCGACCACTCCTAAAGAAATCCACCTTGTACCCCAGACTGCCTAGCTAACTACCTGCCTATCTCTAACCTGCCATTTGTGGATAAGGTTATTGAAAAGGTGGTTGCACTGTAACTGAATGATCACCTCACAACTCACAAGGTCTATGATACTCTCAAAACCTGATGTAGGAAGAAGCATAGCTTGGAGACTGCACTTGTCCAAGTACTGAATGACCTCCTAATGGCAAGAGATTGAAAAGCACGTACCATTCTGGTCCTTCTTGATCTCTCCGCAGCATTTGACACTGTAGACCACAGTGTGCTGTTGGAGTGCCTGTGGCTTCTTTGTGGGCTGTCTGATACAGTCCTCAAATGGTTTCATTCTTTTCTTGCGGACAGGTCTCAGAGAGTTGCCACTGGAATTTATTCCTCTGGCACTCACTCCCTGCCCTGCGGGGTGCCACAGGGCTCCATTTTGGCCCCCATGTTGTTTGCAGTGTACATGCTGCCATTGGAGACATCATCAGGTGATACAGTTTGAGTTTTCACTGCTTCGTAGATGACACTCAACTGTATATGTCCTTTCTGCCTGAACAGAATGATGCACTCTCTGTGCTAAATAACTGCCTTACCTAGATCAGAACCTGGATGAGTACTAGCTGGCTGAGACTGAATCTAGACAAGATTGAAGTGTTAGTAGTGGACCCTGGTCATCATGGGGCAGGTTTAGGGGCTGGACAGGCATCTGGTCTTTTTATCGATGGCATACAGCTCACTACCTCTGGATGAGTACGTAACCTCGGCGTTATTTTTGATGATGGTCCGATACTGAAATCTCAAGTGTCGCTGTCATCAAATCCTCTTTTTACCATCTGAGGAATATTGCCTGGGTGAAACACTTGGTTCCTCCAGATGATCTTCCAACATTGGTCCATGCCTTCATCACTAACCACCTTGATTACTGCAATTCCCTCTACCTAGGGCTTCCAGGAATTGATATCCACCACTTGCAGCTGGTGCAGAACGCAGCAGCCAGGCTTTTGACTGGGACTTCCAGGTCCAGTCATATTACGCCTGTCCTCTGCGAACTGCACTGCCTGCCTATCCAGTGGTGGATCACCTTTAAGGTTGGCTTGCTAACCTTTAAAGCCCTACATGATCAGGGACCCTGTTACCTGCAAGACCTCTTGGTACCCTACCACCTCCTCCGTCCTCTCCAATCTGCTGATGAGGGATTGCTAGAAATTCCCAGGGTGTGACTAAAAACATCTGGTGCTCATGCCTTTTCTTTTTCGGCCCTGACCCTGTGGAATTCTTTACCTCATTGATTAAGAGAATGCCTGATCATCGATAGGTTCAAAACTGAGCTAAAAATTTATTTATTTAACTTGGCCTTCCCTAACTACGGCTAATCTGTTCTTATTCTCCTGTTTTAAGTTATATTTATATTTGATTTTATGTGCAGTGCCTAGATTTTGAAAAACGCTATAAAAATAAAGTTTTGATTGATTGATTTTGATTGATTGATAAATTGAACTCACTGTACCTAGGGCTGCAAGGGGTGGAAATCCACTGGCTGCAGCTAGTGCAGAATGCGGCAGCCAGGTTACTAACTGGGTTCCCTCAATCTAGCCACATTACACCTGTGCTGTGTGAGCTGCATTGGCTGTCAGTTCAGTGGAGAATCACCTTCAAGGTTGGTTTGCTGACCTATAAAGCCCTACACAGACTGGGACTGTACTACTTCCAAGAGCTTATGTGCCCCAACTGCCCCTCTCGACTGCTCTGCTCCACCAATGACCAATGAGGGGTTGCTAGAGATTCCCAGGGTTTGGCTGAAGACATCTGGTGCCTGAGCTTTTGCTTATGTAGCCCCTACCCTGTGGAATTTTCTACAACATCAGGTTCAGGAGTGCCTGATGTTGGACAGCTTTAAAGCCACAATGAAAGCCTATTTATTTAATCAGGCTTTTCCATAATGGAGATATTGGATTTTAGCTGTGATTACTGGAATTTTAATTAATTATTTATGGTTTTATTTTAATTGTTGTAAAGCACTTTGATATTTATGAATTGCATTATATAAATGAAGTCTATTATTATTATTATTATGTGTGTAAATATCTTGAAGTATTAAATATTATTTTTTACATACTTCATTTTTCTGTGACTGAGACCTTTGAGGTACAGATAACTGGGTTATACTGACAAAAACTGTGTTCCATCTCTGAAAAGAAGGCTAAGGTTACCATATTAAAAGCAAGTCACACGATGCATTCAGCTTAGAAGGACGGCTTCAGATTGTCTCCACCGAAACCCCATCTAATCATGTTTTTTTTTTAAAACCTAAACACACTGTGCAAAGCTCAATTTAGTATCAACTGCTTGTGTGTCTCAGTCACTACTAGTGGATCACAAAAGTATGCCAGGGGATTAAGAAACAGCATTTATGGACACCAGTGAAGCTTCACCGCTACCGATGCAGCTCCCGTTGTGGCCATAGCCACCAAAGCACAAGCCTCCCCCTACTCACCACCAGAACCTGAAGACATTAATGAAAGACTAGATTGGTTCTTTACAGAGTTCACTTCAGTTAGGATCACCCCGCTGGAAATGGCAGAAGACCTTAAATGATTTAAACCTGTGTTGGAGAATTTTAACCAGAGACTGAGTGATGCTGAGGTGAGGGTAAGCTCCCTTGAAGATGTCCAGCACAGGCAAGAAAAAGAAATCTGTGGTCTAAAGAAAATGGTCAGCAAATTAGAGGGCCAAATTGAAGACCAGGAAGGCAGAAGCCACCACAACAACCTGGTCTTTGTAGGAGTCCCTGAGAATGCAGAAGGTAAAGACATGATGAGCTTCATGCAGACCACATTGTTGGAAGTAGCAGGTCCCCCCCCATGTTGACAGATACACTATTGAGAAGGCACACAGCTCCCTGAAACCTCTCCCACCTCCTAACAGCAAACCACAGACAATAATAATGAAATGCCTTAATTTTCAAGAAAACATTACATCCAGGCAAAAATTAGACAGAAGCAATCTCTGTCTCGCTCTCTGTCTTAGAATGGGCATAAATTCCACATTTTTGCAGATATCACCCCCATGGGACAAATAAATTGCCTATAAAAAGGTGAAAAATCACCACATGCAGCACAAATATGATTCAAAATGCTCCACCCAGCTCAATTATTGGTGACCACAGCTAAAAGCCCAGTGGAATTTTCATTTCCACAGACTGCTAAACTAGAGCTACCCAAAATCGTGCCAGGCTTTCTCCTGCCATCAGACAGCAAGGCTGGAAACTCTACAACCACTTCCATATAATAAGCCCTCTCAAGATAAAAAGATGCTACGCCTTGACTAGAAACACTTTTTCTTAACATATCTGTAATTGTTAATTAGTTAAATAAAATCAAGCTATCCTAAGTGACCCTTGGACCGAGGGAAACACATCGCATGAAGAGCCCTTTGTCAAACTTCTTTGAAGGCATAACTATTCTTGTTGACTAAATCAAGATGGTGACAAGGGAGGGGATGGCTCACCATCTTGCTGAAGACTAACAGCTCTCTCTCTCCTTCATCACCCGCTCCCTCTTTTCTTGCACTGAAGACTGAAGGCTGCACAATAGGGTATTGGGCACACAACCATTGTGCAGTCAAGCTTCGAGCTACCAGCCATCCTTCTCGAAGATCTACAACTGCCGAGGAGGAGGAGCCCAACAGGACACAGCCAATCAGAGCAGACACACCACACATGCACAGGGCAAAAGGCAGGAGTAACATGATGGAAAAGAAGATGACAAAATGAGCATCGAGGGACACAGAAGTAGCCCTTCGGAGCACAAGCGGCCGAGGCTGAAGATTTTGGTCTTTTTTCCACACCTACAACTGTCATCAATACCCCTACGCTGGGTGGACAGTGAGCATATTTCTAACTCAGCACTGAAAATGGGTAGTCTACTCTCTAACAAGTTTGTGACAGCCTGTGGGACTAGGTAAGCATCACTAAATGGCTGATACTGTGAAACATTGAAAGGCGCTATATAAATAAAATTATTATTATTATTATTAAACTGACCCTTGAAGACTGGCAGCTTGACATAGCTCTAGACAATTTGTCTTCATTATTCTACTAAGGATATTTGACAGCACCAAGAACTGATTTTGAAACTCGTCTCAGTGTCCCAAATACATGTAAACTGATACTCTTCTCAGCCAAGGCTGACATTGCGACTTCCAGTATTAATACACGTGAGGGTGAAACTGAGATAACCACGAGCATTTTTATATATTTCCACACTGTTCATTTTACAAAGGGCAATTTTGATGAGCCTTGCAATCCAACTAAGGGCTCCCCCAGGTGAACAAACCCTCAAACACCCACACAGCCCTTCAACAGATGACATGGGGCACTATACAAAATCAGTGTAACTTGTTTGGAGAGGGTTTTCCATAGTGGAGCCGTCAAGGAGCTTTCAGAGTAAATGCCTCATGATCCAGCTGTTGGAATTGGGCAGGAAACTCCCACCTCGGGTTTTCTCCAGACTTGGATCCTCCCCCAGGGAAGGATTAAACTGAGATCTTGTAATCACTCAAGTAAAGTCCCCCTCCTTGAAGGGGTGTACACAAGTAATTTAGACAGACCTAGAAAAGTGTATATGGTAATTACCTGGGGCAATGCTTTTATGTGTGTTTGTGGGTACACCCACCAGATGTTGTGTTATTGGTTAATCTGTTATTAGTTCTTGCTCATTTTTGCTAACAGCAGCAGTATACATGCAATATTCATGCTGGATAGTTGAAGGGCATTAGGGAGAGAACAAGCTGTGTGGAGGCATAAACGATACAACAATGATCTGCTCTGGTTAAGGGGGAATAAACTGTCCACAACACTGGAAATTAAAAATAGACATGACTGAAGCTGGCTCATATACAATGGTAGCCATCACCACTTTCAAAGATATTGTAGGTTATAGCACACAACAGTGCACTCTCAGTCCATCAGTATGCCATCCGATGTCTGAGGAGCAAATGCTGAATTTGTTTAACTTGTTACTAGGTGTCTCATGATCTGTTGCTCAGTTTGGCATGGTTGCATAGCCACTGGTGAAGTGGAGTACACATTTAAAGCTGCAACACCTAATAACAAATACACATTTGTGTCTGAGTGGCCTCATTTTTGTACTTTATGTAAAATCACCCCTGTAACCTTCCTACCCTCCACTTCCCTTTCCCCACATCTAGCTACAGGTACAACACCAAGTCAAAAATCAACAGCTGCACTAAAGAGCAAGTGAGTAATAAGAATTATTTTTATTAGCATTGTTAAAAGCAAAGGTGAAACCCCCCCTTTGTTTCAGTGCACTATCAAATATTATATTATAAAATGCAAAAAAGTCACTACAAATACATCAAAATTCAAGAAATAAAATATTCAATTGTCTATTTATTAGAAGTAATGGGGCCAGATATTCAAAAGTTTGCATGGGCGCTAATCGGATTTTGTCCACACAAACCAGAGCTTGCGCCGGATCCCCATATTCAAAGGGGCTTCTGTGTGGGCAAAGACGACTAGACCCTGTGCAAAACATAATGTATGCAGGAGTGCAAGGAGATGGGAAAGGCCATGAATAGCCACGCAACCCCATATTCAGGGGCTTTGCACTGCCCAAAGGGTTTAGCGTGGTCCTTATGTACGGCGCAAATACTGCTAAACCCAACCCTGACTTACTCCAGGCAACCCTAGCAGCTGCCGGAGGTAATGCCACCACCTAGCCAGTTAGCCACTGGGGGGCACACCTGTCCCCTGTGGTCCATGGCACCCCCCCTGAGCAACAGCCCATACAAAATGCAGAACATCCCTGGTGCCTAATGGTCCCCCCTACCCACTGATCATCTGCCTGTTGTAAAAAATGTAAGCCTCCCTTCTACTAGTGGTCCCCCCACCCACTGGTCACCTGCCCATTGACAAAATTGTAAGCATCCCTGCTGCTAGTGATCCCCCCCCACCAATTGCCTGCCCATTGTCAAAAATGTAAGCCTCCCTGCTGCTAGTGGTCCCCCCACCCACCGATTACCTGCCCATTGTCGAAAATGTAAGCCTTCGTGGTGCTAGTGGTACCGCCACCTACCAGTCACCTGCTGGTTGTTGTAAATGTAATCCTCTCTGGTGCTAGTGGTCCCCCCACCCACTTATTACCTGTCTGTTGTTGTAAATGTAAGCCTCTCTAGTGCTAGTGGTCCCCCCTCCCAATGATCGCATGACCATTGTCAAAAATGTAAGACTCACTGATGCTAGTGATCCCCCCACCCACTGATTGCCAGCCCCAGGACAAATGAAAACCTCTCTGACATCCACTGGTTCCCCCCAGTGCCAGGGGAACACTGGATGCCAGGGAGGTTTTAATCTGTCCAGGGGCTGGTGATCGGTGGGTGGGGGGACCACTAGCACCAGGGAGGATTACATTTACTACAACTGACAAGCAATCTGTGGGTAGGGGGAGCACCAGCACCAGGAAGGCTTACATTTTCAACAATGGGCAGGCAATCAGTGGGTGGGTGGATTACTAGCACCAGAAAGGTTTACATTTTGGGCAGGCTATCAGTGGATGGGGGACCACTAGCACCAGGGAGACATACATTCAGTACAACTGGCAGGCCATCTATGAGTGGGGGAACCACCACCACCACCAGGGAAGTTCTACATTTTGTACAAACTGATGATTGGAGGGAGGGAGTGCCACTAGGCACCAGGGTAGCTACATGTCTATGACCAGCCAACTGCGAGGGGGCAGCACCACACTAACCTGCTCTGCTACCCATGCAAATAAACCCATAACGGGCATGCAAATGGTCCCTTAGTGCCTTGCATGCTCAATGTGCTCATTTGCATGGGTCCCTTTGAATATTGCAGACAGTGCTCAGGCGGGATCAACGCTGGTGGCACATATTAGCAATAAAATGTTCCGGGCCTGCCCTTGTGGCCTTGAGCAAGCCTCAGTATACTACAAAGCAATTAAATATTTTGAGGCTGTTTGTGGCTTTGAGCAAGCCACAATACACTACAAGGTAATGAAATGTTCCAGGGCTGCCTCTGTCACCATGAGCAAGCCACAGAACTCTACATATCAATCAATGTCAAAATGACATGATTTAATTCATAGGAAACTTTTGGAAAATTAAGTTGTGTCATTAACTAATGTTCATTATTGCTTCTGCAGTGAGGTTTTCCAAATTGTGAATCAGCTAATAAAGGAGGATAATGAGAGCAGATGTTCATCAGAAACTGGCAGAATGGCAGTGCTCATTAAGTATCCAAATCATCAGTCAGACGGAAGCAACACCAAAATGGATGGAGTTACGGCACAGCACAGTAAGTACAGTGCTGTGGCCACTGCATGTACGTATGTAATAGATTTTTCTGGGCAGTGTATACTACAAAAACAATTTAAAGCCTGCCCATTTCTGTAAGCTCTTCATCTTTTGCTAATGTACTGACTGACTGTGCAAGAATGTATGTGTTGTACTATACATACTGCAGGTAATGTACTGTACAGTACCTCAAAAAAGCAAGTTACTGACTGCCCTTTTTTCCTCCAAACTATATATGCCCTCTTATTCATGAAGCCCACAAACAATAAGCAGCTGGAACAGGTTAAGGCATGTATGGAAGAAAATGAACAATCTGTGGATGTTCTTTTTACTGATGAGACTACCATAGTGAAACATTCTGTTTGCCCATGGCTTTCTGGAAAAAAGGATTTCTTGTGCTAAAATCACAGCCAAACACCCTGTGAAAATCCTTGTCTGACGTGCCATCTTGCGCTGCGAGCCAGGGCCAATACTACTATACAGTGGCATCATGTAGGGTGATTTCTTCAGAGAGGAGATAGTGTCCAATACACTGATGCCCTTTATCAAGTGAATTTTTGCAGATGGGCATCAGCTTTTCCAAGGTGCAATTTGCAATTACAGTTTCTCTGTGTTCATGGTGGGGATATACAGCACTGTGTTCTGTGATTACTTATACCTGTGCTCTTTCTCTTGTACATATAATGAACCAAAGCATGCAGCATCTTTGGTGTAAATAAAGGATCAGGGAATGAACTGGGTCAGGACGCAACCAGAATTACCACACCTGAACCCGACAGAGATGATATTGCATCAGATGTAGCACTACATTCAGAGGCATGTTAAACCAAGGAACCATGCTCAGCTAATATGTGGCATAGGACATTTTTGGAGGCAAGTCCTAACAGTTGAAGGCTGTAATAAATATAATGATCACATTGCTACAGCACTTACATGTGCTGTTTATGCACATCTGTGCATAGGCCCATATGTTTGTCTTCATAGCTATCCTGAATCCCTCTCCTCAGTCTTCACAGAATTTCCATTGACATCCAGGATGGTTAGACCTCGAGATGCGTGACCAACCTGATGGGGCAATTTCAGTGGTGGTGGTGGCTCAGAGGTACCAGTGGCTGTGACCACTCTTCATCCCAGACTTCCTGTCCTGGAGGGTGGGCAGCCATGATGCCCACTATAAAGATGATGTCAGGGAGTTGTGGGCCCTGGAGGAGTCACCAAAGGTAGGTGCATGGTGGGGCGCACTGAGTGCCAGCTGTATACAGCTGCAGGCTTGCCTATGCAGCCACTTCATGACTGTCACCTGTGTTCTTCTCATTTCAGTGATATTGTGGTCTGCTTAGAAGGATGGTGCTATTGGAGAGGGAGCACACCCACCACCCCCAAGGGATCCAGCAAAGATTCCCAAGAGGAGGAGGAGGACTACAACTCCTTTGTCCTGCTGTGTTTTGTACATCTGTTGATGGGACAGTCTGATGTTGTTTTATATAAATAAATATTTATATACTGTACTACATTTGTCTTGCTTTTATTCCTGTAGGTGACAACATGCCACCTGCAGGGTCTGTCATACCGTATTCAGCTGTGAAAGTAACATAGTGTTTCCAGGGCCCCCTCTCCTAAACTAGGAATGTTAGATAGTGTTCCCAAGATTCTCATCTTCTCAACTAGGAATGTTAGATAGTGTTTCCAAGGGCCCCTCTCCTCAACTGGGAATGTTACATAGTGATTCCAAGGCCCCCTCTCCTAAGCTGAGAATTTGACGGAGTGTTTCCAAGGGAACTCTCTCTTCAACTAGGAATATTAAAAAGTGTTTCCGAGTGCCCCCTTTCCTCAACTGGGAATGTGACACAGTGTTTCCAAGAGCCCCCTTCACCTCAGTTGGGAATGTTACATTTGTCTTGCTTTTATTCCGGCAAGCGATGGCAACAGTTTTGGATAAATAACTATGTTTGTAATACGATCACATGCTGATGTAAAATTTTCAATATTTGTATTTGTTCGTCTGTAGAAATTTTTTGTAATATGCTATTCTATTGTCTTGTTTTATGGTTGGATGCAATTGTAAATTAGAATTACCCTTTCAACTTTCTATCCAATAAAAGTAAATTGATTGATTACATGTGTTTTCCAGGATCCCCTCTCCTAAACTGAGGATGTAAGAGTGTTTATGAGACCTCCCTCACACCAACTGGGAATGCTACATAATGTTTCGAAGGACCCCCACTCCTAAAATGAGAATGTGACAGAGTGTCCCCCCCCCCACAGCTTAGTGTTAATGGTACTACCACCACAAACACACTTCACATAGCTAACTGTCTCAACTCCACCTTCTCAGACCTCAGCTCAGTCCTCCCTAGCAACTTTTTTTATCCAATTCAGCCTACCCCACCGACTGAGCTCCTCCACCCCCCCTTCAAACTCAGAGTCATTAACCCTACAGAAGTGAAAGCCAACCTGTCCTAAAGCCCTCCAGAGCTCCAATTACTACAAAGGCACCTTCAATATGCGCATCCTATACCTTGTGCTAGACTCAGTTATCTCCCCACTCATGAACCTTCTAAATCTGTCCCTGCACCTGGGCCAGTTCCCAACCTTGTGGAAAATGGCAGTGATAACACCAATATTGAAATGTGGTGACAGCTCCCTCCCAAACAACTACCAGCCCATCTCGATCCTCCCCCCACTCTCTAAAGCCCTTGAAAAGATCATGGCCAATCAGCTCACTGACTACCTCCTCACACACAACCTCTTTTGTAGGGAGCAACATGGTTTCAGAGCTGGTCATAGCACTACAACCGCCCTCACAGAATTTGCTAACTCCCTGTACTCCACGCTTAACAAGGGGCACCTCACAGGTGCTGTGTTTGTAGACCTCTCAAAGGCCTTCAACACGGTTTCTCATCCCCTCCTTCTTAACTCATTACAACAAATTGGGACCTCTCATTCAAACAACATGAAGTCTTGCTATATTATAGACATTAGCAGTTTGATCCAGCTCTAGAACTGCCCCGGAGTGAAATGGTTAAAACCATTCCAAAATAGAATTTTGGCACGAGAGCAGCTATATCTGTGTCATTTCAAACTTGAACTGTCAGATTCTTTACTCCGCCTCAGTGAACAGTCGTTCCGGAGATTCCTCCTTCTGCTCGGTTCATTTCTCGGTTTAAAAAGTGTTTTCTCGGTTGGATTTAACCGAGAATAGTTTTATTTTAACCGCAAAACCGTTCGGTTCAAGCTGTATCTGTGGTAACCGTAAGTAAATGAAGGTTTTGTCTGTGTGGAACTTGTAAGTTATCGGTTCGGTTTTGAACCGATCAGTGGGTTTAAAACTCATTTAAAACTAAAAGTTACTATTTTAGAGTGCAGTTCTCGTTCTTATCGGTTCTAAAAAAACCGGATTTATTACGGTTTTTCCAATACCCGTGACACGGTTAGGAACCGATAAGGGTGTCTTGCCTGGCACTGCCGTTAAAAGGGCAAGTTTTTGGTTAGGCTGGCATTATGTCTGAGAAACCCAAAAGAAAAACCGGGCCCACTGGGTTTCAACACTGTGATGTTTGTGGGGAAGTCCTTGCCAAGGCTGACCACACACCACATGTGTTTATTGTCTGGGGTTTGACCACCTCCAGTCAGACTGCCAGGTATGTAAGAATTTCCCTGCAGCCACCCTGGAAAAAAGATTGGGCAGGCTCAGGGAACGAGAGGCCAAAATGTCCGCTGACCCGGATGGCCAGCCCGGTTCGGTGCCAACCGAACCAGAGGCAGTGCCCTCTGACCAGGGCCAGACTTCCTCGGGCAAAAGAAAAGCTGGTTCTGAGGAACCAATTCCAGTAAAGAAAACAAGAAAATCAGCAGGTCTGGAGTCCAAAATTCCTTCTCCAACTGCTGCAGAGATAGCAAAAGCCATACAAATTGTCCAGTCACTGTCTCAGGGTCCGTCCGAACCACCACTATCTGGTAAAAGGTCGGTTCGTCCAGGTCCCAGTGGTTCAGGATTATGATATTGAGGAATTTTATGAACCAGAGGAGGGGAAGGAGGATTATGAACAGTATGAATGTGGCTGGGAAGGTCTGGGTGTGCCCATTGAACCGGACATCTCCCCAGACAGACCTTTAGAATCTCCCCCTATGCTGTCTGAGTCCCCATCTCATTTTATGTTTTATAAAAAAGTTGCTGAAACCCTCCAGCTTCCTTTAGGAGAGGCTGTAGATGAGCAAGAGAAGCCTGATTTTGTAGAAATGATGGATATTCCAGAGTCTAGGAGATTGTCTATTCCTTTACATAAGTCTTTTAGGAAACAAACAATTAAAATTTTAAAAGCTCCTAATTCTGTGCCTCCTGTAGATAAAAGATGGACAGAAGGTATACATTGTCAGGCCTGATACAGAATTCCTTTCTCAGCAATGCAGTCATGTTGAGTAGTTCAGGCTGCTGCCTGTGATAAAGCTATTATTCCTTGGCTTCACATCCTCCTGACAAGAATTCCAGGAAGATTGATGCCATGGCAAAAAAACAGTATATGGCAGCCTCTCTGGGACTCAGGCAAGCAAATTATATGGCTTATGTAGCTAAGTATCAGAAATCTAGATGGGATACTGTTAGGCAATTGGCCAAGCAGGCCTATGGCCAGCTGGCTAGTGAACTAGAACAGGTGGCTGCTGATGGCATTGAAGCCTCTAAGGTTCAGTTTCATGCTGCTGTGGATGTTAATGATGTTTCCTCTAGGGTCATGGCCACATCTGTAGCTTTTCGTAGGTTGGCCTGGCTCAGGTGTACTAGTTTGTCACAGGATACCCAGACTAAGGCTATGGATTTTCCTGTGGTGGGAAATTCTCTGCTTGGAGAGCAGACAGAGAATTACATGAAGAAGATGGATGAATATAGGACTACTTACAAGAGTGCCCAGGCTAAGGAGCGGCAAGCCACTCCTCAAAGGCATGCCCCCAGGAGTAGGGGTAGGCCTTTTCACAGGCCTTTCTACCAGACTCAGGCCTCCTCTGCCTATGCTCAGAGGGGCTTCTTCAGAGGCAGGGGCAGATGAGGGTGGGCAGACCTGCTCCCACCCCCAGCCTAAAGCTCCGAAACAGGCACCCTGATGGGGTGCCCAGGGCGAGTCTCCTGTACCAGTGGGGGCAGGCTGGCTTACTTCAGTCAGAATTGGGCTTCTTTAACCTCAGACAAGTGGGTTCTGGAAGTAGTAAGCCAGGGTCTGGTTCTCAGCTTCAAAAAGTTTCCCAAGTTGAGAAGCAGACTTTTCTACCTGCAAGTGCTTCGAGACCCTCGCTCTGGAAAAAGAGGTCTCATCCTGTTAGCTCTCAGAGCAGTAGAAGGGTTCCTCCCTGCATCAGGGCAGGGGTCTGTATTCAGATACTTCCTTACCCCAAAAGACAGGAGAATGGCGGCCCATTTTAGATCTCAGATATCTGAACAAGCATCTTTTGAAACAAAGTTCAAAATGGTAACTCTGGCAATGATTTTACCTTCCTTAAGGCCAGGGACTGGCTAGCCTCCCTGGACCTCAGGATGCCTATTTCCATGTCCTAATCAGAAGATCCCATCAAAAGTACCTCAGATTGAACTGCCCTCAGGTCATTACCAGTTTAGAGCAATGCCCTTGGCCTACCTCTGCTCCAAGGGTATTCACAAAGTGTCTAGCAGTGGCAGTGGCCCACTTAAGGAGGCAGAGGATTGCTGTTTTCCTATCTAGATGACTGGCTCATTGTAGGCCAGTCCCAGAGAGCAGGTAAAATCTCACCTGCAGGTCACCCAGCAGCTTCTCACCTCCTGGGTTTTCTGCTAAACCTACCAAAGTCGGTTCTGGAACCAGTCCAGGTGCTCACCTTTATAGGGGCAGAACTGGACACATAGCTAGCCAGGGCCTTTCTTCCCCCAGAAAGGGTAAGGAATTTAGTGGCTCTGGCCTCTTCCTTCACTCTGCAGGTCTCTCGACCAGCAAGACACTTTCTGCAGCTCCTGGGGCACATGGCTGCATCCACAGCTGTTGTGCAGGGAGCCAGATTTCAGATGAGAGACATTCAGTTTCACTTGAGAACCTTTGGTCTCAGAGAAGATCCTTTCCAAGTTGGTCCCAGTGACTCAACCTTGATCCTAGCTCTCCAGTGGTGGCAGGATCAGAGCAATTTAAGAGTGGGGTCCCTTCATTTCCCTTCTCATGACTTGACTCTCACTACAGATGCTTCCCTTCTGGGTTGGGGAGCCCACATGGGCGACCTTTCCACTCAGGGAGTTTGGTCCCCCCAGGAATCTCTGCTCCACATCAATTTGCTGGAACTCAGAGCTGTCTTTTTAGCTCTTCAAGCTTTTTCTGCATCTGTCCACGACAAGGTGATACAAGTCAGAACAGACAACACCACAACAATGTGGTACATCAACAAACAGGGGGGCACTCGGTCTTCGGCCTTGTGCACTGAGGCAATAAAGTTGTGGTCTCTGGCCTATTCCTGAACACTTCCTCATAGCAGTTCATCTTCCAGGGAAGGACAATGTCCTAGCGGATGCCCTCAGCAGGATTTCCTAGGGACATCCCGAATGGTCCCTGGATCCTCAAGTGCTGGGATAGTTTTTTGCCAGGTGGGAATCCTCAGATAGATCTTTGCAGCCCCAGACAATCACAAACTTCCTCTGTTCTGTTGCAGGCCTCCAGTGCTGGGCTCAGTTCCCTGGATGCCCTTCTTCTGGATTGGGAGGGAAGTTCCTCTATGCTTTCCCCTTTCCTCTCCTATTCAAAGTACTAGTCAAAATCAGATCTCAGCCTTGCAGGGTGATTCTGATTGCCCGGATTGGGCCAGGCAGCCCTGGTACCCACTCCTTCTGTCTCTGACAGTCCATCTTCCCCTGTGCCTCCCCAGGAATCACAATCTGTTGACTTGTGCCCAGGGAAGGGTTTGGTATCTGGACCTCAAATCCCTCAACCTCAAGGCCTGGCTCTTGAGGAGTTAGAGTTTGCTGATTTACACCTCTCTTAGGGTGTTCTTGAGATCCTAAAGGCTTCCAGAAAGCCTTCCACTAGGGCTACTTATAGTTCTAAATGGAAAAGGTTTTCCATTTGGTGTGCTGGGAAAAATATTTCCCCAGAATCTGCTGAATTGTCCATTTTGTTAGATTACATGGTACATCTTAATTCCTTGGGTCTCAGACCAGCTACCCTGAGAGTTCATTTGGCAGCTGTGTCTGCTTTTGTGTCAGCAGGAAAGTCATCCCCTCTTTCCTCTCATCCTGTGTTTTCCAAGTTTTTTAAGGGATTACTCCATACTAATCCTCCCTTTCGGGAACCGGCCCATGCTTGGGACCTTAATGTTTGCATTGCCCAGTTAATGCAACCCCCTTTTGAACCTCTGTCTTCTGCAGAGCTTAAGTACCTAACTTGGAAAACTGTTTTTCTAGTGGCTATCACTTCTGCCAGACGCATAAGTGAATTGCAAGCCTTGTCAGTGGAGACTGACTTTATTTCTTTCCACAGGGATAAGGTAGTCCTTAGGACTAATAGGAAGTTTTGCCTAAGGTGGTTTCAGATTTCCATCTTAATCAATCTATCTCCCTTCCAGTATTTTTCACTGATCACTCCTCTTCGGGTCAGAGGAGATTGCACAGCCTGGATGTTAAGAGAGCTCTTAGTTATTATATAGAGCGTACCAAAGGTCACAGGTTTGAATCCCTCCAACTTTTCCTTACCTATGGTGAAGTTGGGAAAGGCAAACCTGCCACTAAGAGATCAATAGCCAGGTGGATTGTCTCTTGTATCCAATTTTGTTATCAGAAAGTGGGCAGAGCCCCCGGTTTGAGGGCTCATTCTACCAGGGGTACAGCTGCGTCTCTAGCTGCTGCCAGAGATATCCCTTTATTAGAGATTTGCCAGGCTGCTACTTGGAAAACGGTACACACTTTTACCAAGCATTACTCCCTGGATGTCCAGGCCAAGAGAGATGCTCGGTTTGGCACAGCTGTTCTTCAGAGCCTATTCCCTAAGTAGGTTCTGCCCCTCCTCCATGGAGGTACTGCTGTGTATTCTGCTAATGTCTATAATATAGCAAGACTTCATGTTGTTTGAAGAAAAAATTACTCACCTTAGTAATGTTGTTTCTTCTAATGGAGTCTGCTATATTAAGACCTCTCCCAACCTGCCCTCTCAGAACCTCTACTTGGTGGGGTGCGGGCAACTAGTATAGGCACTACTTATGTCCTGTTAGCATTTTGTCCCTTTGGGACTTTGGGAGTGTGTGTGTGCAGCGTGTGTGTGTTTTATTATACTTATGTTCCATTTCATATTATTAGAATGGTGTTAGTATTTCTGGTCCCCTGACTTGAGTCTTGGGTGTTGGGACTATCAATGGTTGTTATTATTTAGGTAGCCATTTGGCTAGTGTAGGTTACAGCTTCCACACAGACCTTAGTGAGTTTGGCTCGTAAAGATCTGACAGTTCAAGTTTGAAATGACACAGATAGAGCTGCTCTCGTGCCAAAATTCTATTTTGGAATGGTTTTAACCATTTCACTCCGGGGCAGTTCTAGAGCTGGATCAAACTGCTAATGTCTATAATATAGCAAGACTCCATTAGAAGAAACAACATTACTAAGGTGAGTAATTTTTTCTTGTCCACTCTGATGGTTCTCCAGCTATCTTTCGTCTAGAACCCAATGTGTTAAAATTAATAATACCATATCTACTATGCTGCCTGTGTGGTCAGGAGTTCCCCAGGGATCTATTCTGAGTCCCCTGCTATTCAGCATCTACCTCAATGCCCTGCCTAAATCCAGCCCCGGCAACCTTCTCCTCTGTGGATGACGCTGTTCATTATGACGCACATCCTGATCCTCTCTCTCTCTCTCCAGCGTACCTTACAAAACTCCTTCTCTCAGATTGAACACTGATTTTCTGAACACAGATTGGTGGACAACATTAAAAAAACAAAGATGATGCTCTATGCCCACCGCCAAAACAGATCAAAGGATTTCCCCCTGGAAATACTCTCCATCTCTCTCATCCCACTGGAACAGGTCCAAAAGTATAAGTATTTAGGTATTACATTTGACTCTTCCCTTTCATTCCACGAACATATAAAAATCCTCACCTCCACCCCCAAAACACCCGCACTGGTCTCCTTTGCAGACATAAAGACTGCCTTCCACCTGAAGCACTTCACCTAGCCATTGCCTCCTCAGTCTTATCACTGGTGGATTATGGCCTCACAATCTATGCTGCTGCTGACCCTACGGCGCTTCATCAAATACAAGTAGTCATCAATAAGGCCTGCCGGCTCCTCTCTAGTGCCAACAGAAATACATATACCTGCACCCTATATGTGCTCACCAATATCCTGTCCCTTGAGGAAAGATTATTATACCAGACCTGTCTCTTCACCAAAAAAATCCACCTGGGTTTAACCCCAATAGGTGTCATGGCTTCTCTTCAGGCAGCCACCATCTCAATGTCCATACGGGCTGCCCCCAAAACTGTCTGTAAGGAGCCTAGGGTCAGGACCACCCTGGCTCAATGATCCTTCCCTCTTAGAGCTCCATCCTGGTGCAATGCCCTCCCACCAGCTGTCACATCAATCACCAGTCTAGGTCCTTTTAAAGCTGCCTTAAGGGCCCATATCCTCTCTTCACATCAATGCCAGTGTAACTGGTAACCCGTGGATCCTGCACCATGCCGCTAGGCTATGCACCCACCCTTGGCCAGGCAGTGGAGAGCCCTCACTATTTCTAGCCTACAGGCTTCTCACCTCCCTTGGTTACCATATAGTTGCACTGGACTTTGAATGCATTGTATTATGTATAAGACAAGGCCTCCCTGAGGTGGCTTACTACCAACTCATATCATGCATTGCTTTAGCTACCAATTGTATAGGTCTTAACCGCTCATTAGGTAAATATGTCAATAGCTCTGCCCTGTTTTAGCTACCAAATGTCTAGGCATTAACCCATGCTCATTGTATTTATACTCTGTATTATTGCTCACCCACATTTATTCTATGTATGTACTGTATGAATGTCTATGTTTTATTCTGGCGTGGAGCCTTTGGAAAAGAGTCTATGACTCAAAGAGTTGTAATTCCAATTTCCTAAATAAATAAAAATAAATAAATAAGGGCCCATCTCCTTAACTGGGAATGTTACATAGTGTTTCCAAGTGTCACCTCTCCTAAACTGAGAATATGACAGAGTATTTTCAAGACCCCCCCCCAACTGGGAATGTTACATTGCATTTCCAAGGGTCCCCTCTCCTGAACTGAGAATGGACTCCTCTCCTAAACTGGGAATGTTACAGAGTGTTATCTGCCCCCCTTTCCTAAACAGAGAATGTTACATAATGTTTCCAAGGGCCCTCTCTCCTAAACTGAGAATGTGACAGGATCTTTCCAAGGACCCCTCTCCTAAACTGGGAATGTGACAGAGTATTTCCAAGGTCCCCTCTCATAAACTGAAAATGTTACATAATGTTTCCATGCCCTTCCCCCCTCCTAAACTGAGAATGTGACAGAGTGTTTCTAAAGGCCCCCTTTCCTCAACTGGGAATGTTACATAGTGTTTCCAAGGACCCTGTCTCCTAAACTGAGAACATGACAGAGTGTTTCCATCTGCCCCATCTCCAAAACTGAGAATGTTACATAGTGTTTCCAAGGGCCCCCTCTCCCAATCTGAGAATGTGACAGCATGTTTCCAGAGGCCCCTTTCCTAAACTGGGAATGTGACAGAGTGTGTCCAAGGGACCCACCTCCTCAACTGGGAATGTTGCATAGTGTTTACAAGGACCCCCTTTCTAAACTGAGAATGATTAATTGTATTTCCAAGGGCACCACCTCCTAACCTGAGAATGTGACAGAGTGTTTCCAAGACCTCTCTCTCCTCAACTGGGAACGTCATAGAGTGGTTCCAAGGGCCCCCTCTCCTAAACTGAGAATGTTACATAGTGTTTCCAAGGGTCCCTTTCCTAAACTGAGAATGCGACAGAGTGTTTACAAGGGCCCCTTCTTCTTAACTGGTAACATACATGTGTTTCAAAGGATCCCTTCCCCTCTCCTCAAATTAGCCTTATATCATCCATCTGTAAAATTCTTGAGAGTCTATTAAAAGATATTATCACTCCATTTTTAGACCAGCAGGATTTTGAACAGCATGGGCTCAAGAAGGAACGGAGTTACTTGACAAACCTAATGTGTTTTTATGAACACATCAGTTATCATCTTGATAACTGGACTGTTGTGATATCATATTTATAGATTTTAGTAAGGCTTTTGATGCTCTTCCACATGAGGCACTCACATTCAAATTACACAAATCTGGTATTAATACTTTACTCGTTGATTGGATATACAATTGAATCCAAAACAGATCTCAGTGAGTTTTAATAAATGGTACATAGTAACATAGAAACATAGACTTTGATGGCAGATAAGGACCACTAGGCCCATCTAGTCTGCCCATTTCCCTACCTACAGGATAGGCCTCAGATCCTAGTTAACCAACAGCCTATTTCTTCCTACCCCCCACAAGAATTGCCTTATGTCTGTCCCATGCATTCTTGAATTCTCCCACAGTTTTAGACCCCACAACCTCCTCAGGAAGGCTGTTCCATGCATCCATTACCCTCTCTGTGAAATAATACTTCCTTACATTGCCCCTGAACCGCCCTCCTTCTATCTTTAAATTGTGTCCTATTGTTCTTGCAAGTCTCTTTTTCTGAAAGATGCTACCCTCTTGGACTTTGTTGATTCCACTGAGGTACTTAAAAGTTTCTATCATGTCCCCCCTCTCCCTTCTTTCCTCAAGGGTATACATATTAAGCTCCTTTAGTCTCTCCTCGTGCGGCTTCTCTTGCAGACCCTGCACCATTTTAGTTGCCCTCCTCTGGACTGCCTCTATTCTGTCTATGTCCTTGCGGAGATGGGGTCTCCAGAACTGGACGCAGTACTCCAGATGGGGTCTCACCAACTGTCTGTACAGAGGATAACAACTCCTGTTTTCTGCTGATGATGCCTCTCCCTATACATCCCAGTATACTCAGCCCTCCCTACTGCCTTCTCACATTGCTTGCTAACCTTAAGGTCATCTGATATGATTACCCCAGGTCCCTTTCCTTTTTGTTGTTGTTACTACCTCCCCACCCATTGTGTATTCTTCCCTAGGTTCTTGTTTCCCAGGTGCATTATTTTGCACTTCTGCAATGAATCTAGCTGCCATACTTCTGACCATTCCTCCAACCTTGCCAAGTCCTTTTCATCCTTTCCACACCTCCTTGTGTATCAACCCTGTTGCAGATCTTTGTGTCATCTGCAAAAGGCATACTTTCCTTCAGTCCCTCTGCAATGTCACTGATGAAGACATAAAAGGACTGGACCCAATACTGAACCCTGCAGTACCCCACTAGTAACCCCCCTTTCTTCAGAGTGGACTCCATTTACAATTACCTTCTGTGTCCTGTTGTCCAGCCAATGTTTTACCCAGGCTACCACCCTGGGTCCTACTCCCAGGCTGGTTAATTTGGCTATTAATCTTTTGTGTGGAACTGTGTCAAATGCCTTGCTAAAGTCTAGGTAGGCCATGTCCACAGCCCCTCTCTGGTCTACTACTTTGGTCACCCAGTCAAAGAAATCTATTAGATTCGTCTGACATGACCTTCCCGCTGTGAACCCATGCTGCCTTGGGTCCTGTGCTCCACTGGCCTCTAGGTACTCGACTATTCCTTCCTTCAGAAGTGACTCCATCACTTTCCCTACCACAGAGGTCAGACTGACAGGTCTGTAGTTTCCTGCCTCTGTCTTGGACCCACTTTGTGAAGGGAATCACATCCGCCTTCCTCCAGTCCTCGGGTACCACCATCCTCCCATGATTTATTAAAAGAGTAGCCAGTGGTTTCACTAGTTCCTCCCTTAATTCTTTTAGAATTCTGGGGTGAATTCCATCAGGACCCATTGCTTTGTCCACCTTCAGTTTTAGGAGTTCTTGCAGAACCCTTTCTTCTGTGAAAGGACTGGGATCGACCACCCTATCAAAATGCTTCTGTTAATTGGATTAGGCACTTCCCTCCTCTTTTGTGAATACTGAGCAGAAATATTCGTTCAGTATTCCTGCTTTCACTGTCCCCTCTGCCCCCCACCATTCATTCTATTCAGCCTCACTATCCCTCCTTTGTCTTTCTCGCTCGCTGATGTACCTATGAAGGTTTTATCCCCTTCTTAACTGAGTTGGCTATCTTTTCCTCAGTTTGGGCCTTTGCTATTCTGACTTCCCTCCTGCTTCCTTCTGCCTTAACTGGTACAGCTCTCTGTCCTGCTCCTTCTGTGTTCCTTATACTTCGGAATGCTATCTTTTTCTTCCTGACTTTCACAGCCACCTCTTTTGAGAACCATAGTGGCTTTTTCTTTCATTTTGATTTGTTTATTTGCTTCACACAAAGGCTTGTTGCCTCTGTGATGGCAGTTTTGATAATTCCCCATTGTTGCTCCACACCTCCTTCTAGCCTGTTTGCTAGTGCTTTTCTGAGGCACTCTCCCATCTTGCCAAAGTCAGCCCTCCTAAAGTCCAGTCCCTCACTTTTGTGTGGCTTGACTCTGTAGCTGAGTTTGCGTGAACCACATTGTTTGATGGTCACTTGTCCCAGATGGCAACCCACTTCTAGATCTGAGATCCTCTCACTGCCCCCGTTTGAGAGTATGAGGTCTAAGATTGCTCCCTCACAGTGGGTTCCAAAACTAGCTGTCTAATGCCTGCCACCTGTAGGGCATCAAGAATGGCCCTGCTCTTGGATGTGGCTGCAGCAAATGTGCTCCAGTTAACATCTGGCATATTCAGGTCTCCCATCAACAGTATCTCCCCTTTCTCTGCCATTCTAAGAATGCCTTCTATCATATCCTTGTCCATTCCCTTCCCCTGACATGGGGGTCTGTACACAACTCCTGTGTGGATTGTGGTGCCCTTTCCAGTCTCCAAGGTGACCCACAGTGCCTCCTCTCCTCCCTGTTTACTCTTTTGTTCAGTTGCTTTTATCCCTTCATTTACATAGAGAGCTACTCCTCCCCCTCTTCTCCCCTGCCTGTCTCTCCTGTAGGTTATGTACCCTGGTATGTTAACATCCCAGTCATGGTTCTCTGTGTACCATGTTTCTGTGACTGCTACGATATCCAGGCATCCCTCTTCCATTAAGGCCATCAGCTCAGGGCTTGTTGCCCAGACTATGGGCGTTGGTACTCATTACCCTCCATTTCCTGATGGCCTTACTCCCTTTGCCCCATCCCTGTCCTTCTTGCCTTTGTCACTTTCTCCATTTACCCTGCCCTTCTCCCTATCGACACCTCTATGTTGGTGTTTGCCGCTTACTACCATGATTATTTGGGAGGCTAGGATTTTCCTGCTCCTTTCAGTGCCTCCCCTTGGCTAGTTTAAAAGCTTGCCAATGAAGCATTTAAACCTATCACCTAGGATCCTGGTTCCCCTCCCAGACAGATGCAGCCCATCATGCCAGTATAGGCTTGCATCACTCCAGGTGGACCCCCAGTCCCCAATGAAGCCAAATCCTGAGCTCCACACCAGTTTTTCAACCACTGATTGAATCCCATGGTGCGGAACACCCTAGCCTCTCCTATGCCATAGATGGGTAGCACCTCCGAGAAGGTTACCGTGCGTGCTACTTGACTAAGGCCCCTCTCCAATTCCACAAACTCTTCCTGCACTTCTCTAATCCCTTTCTTAGCCAGGTCATTTGTCCCTAGGTGGACAATGACATCCAGCTCCCTTCCCTGTGCAGCTGCTCTGGCAATCCTGAGGATTCGCTCCCTGTCCCTCCAAGCCATGGCGCCAGGCAGGCACCTTACCTCCCTCTCTCCTTCCTCCCCCAGTTCTACCTTCCTAACAATGGAGTCCCCCACCAGGAGTTGTTTCCTTCCCCTGCAGGGTCCCCTGCCTCCCTCCTGTGGGTCTCCTTTGTGGAGGTTCCCAGCATCATCCTTGGTCGCCACTGTGGGTGCCTCCATGGAGAACCACACTTTGCCAGAATGGCATAGGAAGTGTGGAGAGGTACAATGGGAGGGATGCACCTCTGTTCCGCCACCCTCACCCTCCCTGAGCCCACTGTGGTCCAACCGCTCCTCTTTCTTGGCAACCTCTGAGGTAGCGGCAGTGGCACTGGTGGTCCCTGGATGGAAGAGGTCCCACAAATCCTGGCCAAACTCAGCCTGGAGATGAGCAACCTCCTCCCTCAGCCCAGGAGGTGCCTGCAGATTGGACAACACCGCATCCTCCAGAACATCTCCCGGAAGACTGCTGCTCCACAGCCACTGCACTGCACCACTCCAATCATGTCTTATTTCTGGCCCCTTAACTGTTTGCAATCCCTACTCTTTCCTCTGTTTTTTTTTCTCTCTCTCCTTACTTTCTGCCTGTGTGCCCTTTAAGCTCCTGATTGTCTTGTTCTGAGACAAGAATATCCTATATTTCTCAGCAGAACACTTACTTGCTCAGAGGCAGACCTCCAGCAGCTAGAGGGGGCCGGAGAGCTACTCTTGCCCTTCTAGGATGGTGGGTCCTTGGTGGTTCTGTGATCACTTACTTCCTGCCCCTAAACAGGAAGTTCCTGTTGTCAGTCAAATCCTGTGCCTATAAAAATAGAACTAGCTTTGGGTGGAGGGAAGGGAAGGAGGGCAATATAGTCCCAGCAGAGAAGTTCAGTCACACAGCAGTCTTTTCTCCTGGTGTCTTCTGCCAAGCTATTTGACATTATCAGACATTGGCTTTGTCAGAAGCGGGGTTCCACAGGACTCGGTCCTAGGTCCATGTTTATTTCAGTTTTTGATCTCTGCCATAACGTCACAATCTTTCACTTCATCTGTTAAACACGTGGATGATATACAAATTGTCGGTCTATGCTCAAACACAGATCAAGTTTCCCATATTCAACAAGATTTGGACATTATCTCTACTTGGGTAAAATTATGGGGATTAAAACTTAATAATTCAAAGTGTAAAGTCATTCATCTAGGACAATACAACTCCAACTTTTCTTATAAACTAGGTGGCCAAGTACTGATTTCAACAATTGATGAGAAAGATCTCAGAGTTATTATTTCTAATGACTTTACATTCTCCAAATAAATCCATAAAACCATCAATAAAACCAATTGAGTCATATGGTCCATCAAACGGAATATTAATTCCAGACATGCAGATGTTATGATGCCTTTGTTCAGAGCTTATGCCAGACCACATCTGGACTATGCATCCCAGTTCTGGTCCTCCTTTAAAAAGAATGAGTGTGATAAATTGGAGAAGGTGCAAAGAAAATTCACCAAAAACATAAAGGCTTTACAAAATGAAACATACAATTCTAGATTATCATCACTTAACCTTATGTCTTTAACCCCTAGATGTATTGGGGGGGGTTACTTTTTGTTTATGAGCTTATTCAGGACTCCTACTTACTTTCCGAACTTGGCCTTACATTTAAAAACAATGACCACAACACTAGAGGGCATCCATTACAACTATCCAGTAACTCTTTCAATCACAAAAATAGAACATTTTTCTTCACTTTGAAAACAATTAATCCATGGAATAATTTGCCCCTTGAAGTGGTTATAAGTGAAACAAAAAACTTAATTAAACATCCTCTGGACAGATTAATCTCCAAAGGATACACTCTCTCATACTATAACAATTGATTAGTATAGGAGCACATAAGGACCTTATGGTCTCCTTGCTCCTCTTTCATCCTTAGTATAATCCTTAGTATGAACTGAGGATGTAATAGTGTTTTCAAGACCTCCCTCTCCTCAACTGGGAATGTTACATAACGTTTCCAAGGACCCCCTCTACTAAACTAAAAATGTGACAGCATGTTTCCAAGGGCCCCTCTGCTAAACTGAGAATGAGATATTGTGTTTCCAAGGACCCCATCTCCTCAACTCGGAATGTTACACTGTATTTCCAAGGGCCCCCTCTCCTAAACTGAGAATCCTTCATAGTGTTTCCAAAGGCACACTTTCATAAACTGGAAATGTTACATAGTATTTCCAGGCTTCCCCTCTCCTAAACTGAGAATGTTATACAGTGTTTTCAAGGACCCCACTCTCCTAAACTATGGCTGTGGCAGAGTGTTTCCAAGGACCCCTTCACCACAACTGGAAATGTTACATTTTGTTTCCAAGGGCCCCCCTCCTCAACAGCGAATGTTACATAGTGTTTCCAAGGGCCTCTCTCCTCAACTGGAAATGTTATGTAGTGTTTTCTAGAGCCCCCTCTCCTAAACTGAGAATGTTACATAGTGTTTCCAAAGGTCCCTTCTGTTAAACTGAGAATGTGACAGAGTGTTTCCAAGACCCCGCTCCTCACCTGGGAATGTTATATAGTGTTTCCAAGGGCCCCCTTCCCTAAACTGCTGGGCTGGCAGCACAGCCTAGAGGTTAGAGTAATGAGCTGGGAATAGGCTTGGTATATCCAGCAGACTGGGGTTTGATTCTCACAACCTCCATTTGCATACTGTGTGACTCTGAGCAAGTAACTTAACCTCCCTAGTGCTCCCAGGTCACCCCTGAAAACAGGCACTTGTGCCTAGTGGGCCTTGCCCAGTTACCAAAGACAGACTAAGAATAAATAAATAAACTGAGAATGTTGCATAATGTTTCTAAGGACCTCCACTCCTAAACTGATAAGGTGACAACATGTTTCCAAGGGCCCCTGTCCTAAACTGTGAATTTGACAGAGTGTTTCCAAGGCCTCCATCTCCTCAACTGGGAAGGTTACACAATGTTTCCAAGGGCCAGGCCCCCTCTCCTAAACTGAGAATATTACATAGAGTTTTCAAGTACCTTCGCTCCTGAACTGAGAATGTTTCATAGTGTTTACAAGGACCCCCTCTCCTAAACTAAGAATATGACAAAATGTTTCCAAGGCCTCCCTCTCAACAACAGGGAATGTTACATAGTGTTTCCAAAGGCCCTTCTCCTCAACTAGGATTGTTATATAGTGTTTCCAAGGGCCCCCTCTCCTAAACTGAAAATGTTACATAGTGTTTCCAAGGGCCCCCTTTCTTAAACTTAGAATGTGACAGAATGTTTCCAAGAGTCCCCTCTCCTAAACTGAGAAGGTAACAGTGTTTCCAAAGGCCCCCTCTCCTCAACTGGGAAATTAAAAGGTTGAGAGGTATGCACCTCTCATCAGTCAAAGCTGTATCCCCTGGCCAGCTGAATCATTAGTATTTAGATGGGAATGGCATGGAATGTTTGCAAAGTACACCACAACATCCTTCCCCCAAGGTATTCCAAAGTGTTACAAAGTGTGTATTAGAGTGTTTATTGCCCTCAGTCACCTATTACTTGGTGGGCCTCTGCACTGCTGTCCCCAGACCAAGCTCAAGTGTGATGCATATGCAGTATAAGTGCTGAATAGTGACATCTGCAGGCCACTCAGGAACTTTTGTGTCCAAAAACTTCTGATATCAAAACGAAACAAACAAAAAAATGAAGAGCCTCTGCCCCCAATTTATAACCATAAATCAAACCCCCCTCGAACAAGTGGACACCTTTAAATACCTAGGTGTCACACTAGACCCGACGCTCAATTTCTCTCAACATATCCACCTCCTATCCACTGCTGTTAAATCTAGACTAGGCATACTCTATAGGTACAAGTACTGCCTCACCCCTGAGGTGCTGCATCTCACCAATAACTCCTATGTACTCTCCCTCCTGGACTACGGCATTCTCATCTACAGTGCAGCTCCCACCTCGGCCCTTGACAGATTCCGGCTTGTTCTAAACAAGGTCTGCCATCTCATCCTTGGATGTGACCACCTCACCCACACCTGCAACCTCTACAGTACCACAAACTGGCTAAACTTAGACAATAGAATCAAGTACCACACCTGCCTTATGACCAAAAAGATTACTCTTGGCCTCACCCCCCTTCCCGCCCTAAACAAAATTATTTTCCCTGCTGCTCCTGCCAGAACCACCCATAACTCAACCAGACCACTACTATTTGTACCCCGCTGCCGGACTTCCCAATATCAAAGAACGCTCAGCTACAAAGCCCCCTCCTGGACAAATGCGCTCCCTAGTCTAATCACCAACAAAACAAGAATAGGCCCTTTCAAATCCGCTCTAAGTAATCACCTCCAGATCACAAACCGATGTGACTGCCCCTAATCTGTTAAGAACAGTTTCTCGCCGATCGCCTGACCGATCTCTGTCAAACTTCCTACTTTGACAAAGAGTCTCACTGACTCTTTTGGGGCTGTGCTATAATACTATATTACATGTCATCCCTGTCTTCAAGTCACTGTCTGTACCATGCATGTATCCTGCACTATGATGTTATGTAATGTCCTGAAACTCTGTCAGTGTTATCCCTGTTCCTCAATATGTTTGACATGGAACCTTTGTAAATGAGTCTTTGACTCTAAGGTCTTTTGGAATACCTCAATAAATAAATAAATAAATAAAACTTGTAGACCAGAGAATGGGTGGGACAGGCCTTTGTAGACGGCAACAGCAACACAAGAGCTGGAGTTGCCAGTACTTATGGCCTGTTCAGCCCCATTTATACTTTCGAAAGAAGTCAGGGACCCAGAAGGATGCTAATTCTGGAAGGCCTGCTAAGGACAACCCAAATTACTCCAGCCTGCATTTATGGTCCGAATAAAGATGACCAGGCCTACTTTACAGATCTACTTACTCTTCTAACTATGCAACAAGGTGCATTTTTAATCTTAGGAGGGGATTGGAATTCAATTCAAGACAGAGAACAAGCAGGGCCCCTCCCAGAGGAAGAGGCCTCTTGCCAGCCCAAAGGGCACTAGCAGACTTTAAGTCAGTGCTAGGGATCACTGACCCATGACTGATGGTATACTGAACCAAAAAGAATTTCATATTCCACTCACAACTCAAAAATCATGGGTCAGATTTTAGGACTGATTTTCTTATCTATCTAAACTTGATAAAAGATTTAGAAATAAAATCCACAGTGGTAACAGACTATGCCCTGGTCACACCTACCCTTTCAACGTTGTCCAACCAAGAAAAGGACAGAATATGGAAAGTCAGCAGTCACGATTTAAAAGACCAGAGGTACCTTAAAATCATTAAAGAACACACAAAGGCCTTCTTTCAAACTAACCAAGGCACAGTTCAGAACTGCAGTATACTATGGGGAGCATATAAGTGCACAATATGGGAAGAACTTATTAGACTGGCATCAGCTAGAAAATATAAACATTTACAAGAAGGTGAGAATTTCCTACAATACATTAGACAGCACAAGCAGACAATTAAAGCTAACTCTCCTGAAGCACACCGGCATGAGTTAACAGTCCTATGAGAGAGAAATATGTCGAATTGCTGAGGGAAGGAGTGGAGAGGGCTATCCTTAAGTGAAACCTGAACTACACAGACCGGGGTGAAAAGCTGGAAGATTATTAGCCCTTAGGCTCAGACAAAATGAGACAGCTCAGATAGTACCAACAGTTAGAGAAGCTCCTAGGATGCAGCTAGTGACTCATCCCAAGGAAATTGTGAAATGTTTTTGCAAATTCTATGCAGCTGAAAAGCAGGCAGCAGAATATGAAATCAGGGCATTTTTGAAATCTACTGGACTGCCTAAACTGCAGAAAGCTCAAGAGAGATTTGCTGGGCAGACCAATCTCGAAACTAGAAGTCACTCAAACCAACAAAGAATTGAAATTAGACAAAGACCCTGACCCAAATAGCTTCTTGCCTAACTTCTTTTAAAACTTGAGGGAGGAACTGGCACCACATCTAACTATTTTTTTTAATGATGCCTACAAACAAGGCATGTTAGACCCTAGTTTCCATGAAGGCCTGATCATATTACTTTCCAAAACAAGCATCACTGCTTAACTTGCATTTTAAAATTGTGGCCAAGGTACTAGCGGAAAGGGTGATGAGAGTATGGCAGAGATAAGTGGTCTGGGAACAGGTGGACTTCATGCAAGGCAGGCTTTCTAGAGATCATATGGAGAAGCTGGGAACTCCAGGGCCCCCACAGTTCAGGTGTCCTTAGACACAGAGAAAGTGTTTGATAGGGTGGTATAGGATTATTTGTTCCTTACCATGGGTGCCTTTGGCTTCTTGCCAGAGTTTATGAACAGGATACAATGTTTATACTCCCACCCATCTGCTAAAGTCTGTTGTAATGGTCTCCACTCTCCAACTTTCGAGCTGCACAAAGTTACCAGGTAGGGGTGCCCCTATCTCCCATTCTTTTTAACTTATACCTGGAACCCTTAATATGCAACATTCTGGCACATGACAGAACCACATAGATCAAAGCAGGGCAACATAGGTACACCATTTCATCCTATGCAGATGGCATTATGCTGCACTTGGAATGCCCTAGAGTTTCAATACCAGTGGTGTTTGAAGTAACAGATAAAGTCGGAAAGTTGTCAGGGTGCAAACTGGACTGGGATAAAACCATCATAATGCCCCTCAATTTGTCGCACAACTAGAAAGGAAATGATGGAGTGTGGGGCACATGGGCTCCAAGGTCACTCAAATACCTAAGGGATAGAGGTGAGCAGGTACAAAAAAGGTGATGTTAGAACAGAATGTTACTAAACTCACAGGGCAATTGAAAGTAGATCTCACAAGATGGGCAGCACTGCCACTCATATTATGGACAAGAATAAATATCATAACAATGAGTGTGCTCCCACGGATATTGCACCCTTTGAACATGACCAGTCGGTTCCTGACTAAACAGTGATTTGCCACTCTGAGGTCTACTTTATCAGCATTCTTACTGGCAAAAAAAACCCCAGAAGGTCATACAATAAATTGACCCCTGCCAAACAGAGAGGGTGATTACAGTTGCTAGAATTCTACCTCTTTTACCTGGCTTGTCATGCCTGCCATTTTCTATGGTGGAGGCAAGAGATACCTATCGAAGAAGAGCTGAATATATCACCACCTTATAGAACAACTGAATTTGACCTAATAAAAACATACACAATTGACCTCACAGTGCTTACAAGTTGTAAACTTAACAAACTCCCATTGATGCTCAGGAACACCCCACCCCCAACCCCTTGGCACATCACTAAAGATTTGCCAGCACATTCACACATAAACAGGCAGCAGTCCTCTTCACAACTGGAACCAACCTATTCATCATAGTCCGAATTTTACCATGGGAGGGAATATGGTGGGTGACTCCTTCTTACAAGGAGTGAATCTAAGTGAACTAACAGTGGTCATAGAGAATAAGTCCCCTGTATCGTTTGCTACCTTCCAAGCAAAGAACCATGTAGGGAATACAAAGGTTTTCCTGTTCATGCAACTTCAACACATAGCCTGCAGTAAAGTAAAGTCACACTTATGGCCCATAACTCCTAAAGATCTATGGGAAGAACTTTGCCTGGAAGTATCAGCTATACATGGCTACAGAAGTTACTGTATGAATCTTCATCTAGACTACTGGAGTAAAGAGTTCCCTGAGCTTAAAGAACATGAAAAACAAGATAAGGTCTGGCTACACCTACATAGCTATCTGAAATCTGACTCCCTCAGACTAGCCCATTATAAGCTGTTAAATAATACGTAGTTTACTCCGGTAAAGCTATGCAAAATGAATAAGCTAGAGTCCAACATATGCACAAAATGTAGTCAGCAGCAACGCACTTCAAAGCATATATTCTTGGACTAAAAAGGCAAAACAAAATGGTTGTATTAAATGCACGCTGAAAATAGAAAACAGAGTTAAAAATCTATGTTTCAACCTTAGGCCTTCTTCAGGAAATACCTAAAAGAGAAAAAAACAAAGTTAGTGTATTGGACTGCCCTTCTGCGGCGTCCCTCTGGCAAGTAATCAGAGACAGCCTGGATTTACTACTCGGTTTGCAGGATGCTTTTGATCCATTAATTTGCTTAATAGGATTAAGTTGAGAAACTAGTAGTCCAGCAATTCTACCAGATGGTGCTTATTGCAGCCACAGTGAGACAGTCCATAGCCAGATACTGGCTAGATGACCAGTCCCGAGGTTATAGAGAATGATATGCTGCAGTGCTAGAAGCCTTGAGAATGGAAAAAGTGCTGACCAGCATTTATCACGTGTATAAAACATTTGTCTCCAGGTGGGAAAAGTTGCAAGTACTTCTGCAACCACCCCAAGGACAATCTGTATGTTCTGTAATGTAAAAATGATGTAGATCATAGCTCCAGAGGTGTGACATACTACGATTCTCCTAATGAACTCTATGATGTAATATGCTGTTACCATCTAAGTATTTGGGGTAAATATATGACTACAGATACGCACTTACTATTGATTTTATGTTTCACTACTATGTCATGACCGTTTTTTTTAAATCACTGTGCTGTATTGTTTCTGGGTATGGTTAATTTTTGAGTTTAATGAAATACCTGTGCATCGTCCTGGCAGCTTCTTTTAACATGTATGAAAATATATATACAACATGTGTAATGTGCTTGACCTTTACCAATAAGGTACACCAAGTTAAAAAACCAAAATCTTCCTTTTATTTTCAGGAGGCCCACTTTGTCCCTGCAGCTGATTAGATTCTACCTGATGGTGCAGCTAGAATTAATTTAAAAAAAGTAAAACATTATTGTTACAGCACCTTTTCACCAAGAAATGAAAACCACATTCATTTCTATGTTTCTATAGAAACATTCAAGTACCTCAAGGGTATAAACAGGGTGCAGGGGGGGAGACATTTTCCAATACAGGAGGAGCACAAGAACAAGGGGGCATGACATGAAATTGGAAGGTGGGAGGTTAAGAGGGAATGTGAGGAAGTACTTCTTCACAGAGAGGGTGGTGGATGCATGGAATGGTCTACCTCAGGAGGTGGTAGGAGCAAGCACTGTGGATGGATTCAAGCATGCTTGGGACAGGCATAGGAGAACCATAGAGGTACAGCAGCGGGTGGGTCGGAAGCAGTAATCAAGTACAAGGGCTTATGGGCAGACTAGATGGGCCAGGCAGTCCTTATCTGCCCACAGTTTCTATGTTTCTAAGTTTAGCAGCCCTAAAGGATGTTTGTTTTTCATGCGAGACAGCTGGCTTCACTTACTATATCCTTGATTCACTCTCTGTGTGAACTCCTCACTAGTTCCTCACAGCAACTCTCCCTTTATTTTCCTTCTTTGCCCTAGCTATGGTCTAGGCAGCCCGTCAGCATTTCTGTGCTCCAACCCACTGCTGTGCCTAATGTCCAAATGACAGGACTGCAGCACCAGGCTCCAGCTTAGAAATTTGAGGTTTTGCCTACTGGTCCTATTCAGCTGTGTAATGGGGTTGTGGTCAGTGGCCAGGGTGAACTCTTCTCCCTATACAGATAAGGCTACAGCTTCTGAAAAGCCCAGACAATACCAAGACACTCCTTCTCGATTGTGGTGCAGGCCTTCTCTCTGGGAAGCAGCTCCCTGCTCAGGTACATGACTGCATATTCCTCTCCTGAGTGCGTCACCTGACTCAGAACCATGCCTAGCCTATGATCAGATGCATCTATATGCACAATAAACCTCAACGAATAGTCCAGGTTGGCGAACACAATGCCTACTTCATTTGGTGGAATGGAGTATTACAAGTTTCCATCCACTGAAACTTGTCCAGCATTTTCTTCCTGGTGAGCTCAGACAGGGGTTTGGCCATGCTGCTGAAATTTGGTACAAACTTACGGTAGTACCCTGTGTGGCACGTGGACAGCTGGTTCTGATTACAATATATTTTTTCTGCAATATAAAATATGTAAGGGAGTGTATGTCAAGAGAAACTGTAGTCTTGCTGAAACTGACAAATCACCCCCCCAGGTATAAGGTCAAAGGACAGGACGGAGGTTAAACTACAGATATCTGAGATGCAATTACTTTGTCAATTTGCTTTCAAGCCAGGGACCAATATATCCATTTTATAATGCCCTCAGGCAAATCCTTTGATTTGCACTAGGTGTCATAAGGAAAGGGGCATATGCCTATGTTTTGGGTGTCTTCCAAGGAAGCCAGCTAATTACATCAACGAGACTTTGATGTCTGTGTGAAGCGGGTCCCAGACTGAATTGGGAAGTCCAATATGCATTTGCTTGGGGTATCCAGTGAATTACATCAAAGAGACTTTGATGTCTGTATGAAGCAGATCATAAACTGGTTTTGGGGAAGTCACATGAAGAGAGGAAATTCACTGACGTCAGCTATTGTTTTTAAATATCTTATTAGGACATCCTGTGTTATAAAATATAAACTTTAATACACCAAGGCGGAGTTAGGTGACCTCAGAGAGAAGGCCAGCTCAAGACTGCTTTTAAGTATACTGAGCAGACCTCACAGAGACACATTCATTTTCTGACTGAGAGAAAGGAACACCAAAGCACTGAAAGATTAAGAAGTAAGGAAACATTAGATAAGATCTTGTTCTGTATTTACTGTTTTCCTGTTTTTTACCTATTTTAAAGTAAAGACAAATTTTAAAAACGGAAACTGCCTGGTGTGCCTTGAAACTTCTTTTTTTTATAAGTGAAGCTTAGATGGTTATAGTTGACACTGTGCATGAACTTATTGTGGTACCAAACTGGGAAACAGATAAGAGTTCTCTAGGTCTTGCATAGAGTTCTAAGGTTTCATTTTGTAATACCTGGTTAGGTGCCCATAGGCAAAGATATCTGGCCCCCCGAAGACAAAATTATCTGAGCCTGACAATTGGGTACGCTAACAAGAGGTTATCAGTTTGAATCCCTCCAGAACTTGGGACAAAGGTGACTCGAACCCCACAAAACAGACAAGAGGGTTACCTTGTTCTGTTCACTGTTCACAATTCTATGCTCAGAGGTTGGCACTTTGGAAGTAGAGGACTGACCTACTGAGTGGGTTTGTAACACCCTGCTGTCCCTAGGAAGGCCCACATCTTTCTCTTAGTCTTGGGTGTGGTCAATCCCTGTATAGCCTACATTTTCACTGGCTCCAGCCAGATGTACCCACTCCCCGACCTGTGCCCAATGTATGACATATCTGCCATTCCTATCTGGCACTTCTCCACCTTGACTGTCAGCCCAACGGCCTGCAGTCAGCGGAACACCTTGGTCACATGCCTGACGTGATCCTGTAAGGCCTGGCTATAGATGGTGATGTCATCCATATGTGCCAATGTAAAAGCTCCTTCCTCATTCCGAATGCAGTCCAAGAGCTATTGAAAGGTGCCTGGTGCAGTCTTCATCTCGAATGGTATTACTCTGAACTCAACTCAGAGTGAAGAAGTCTGAGAGTCAGCACTTCTTGATCTCCCCTCTATGGCATATTTTACACCCTTAGGGACTTATTAGGGTGGTTGCCTCAGGGAGGGCCTGGGACCCTGTATCCACATGGTGCTCTGCCAGTGTGGTATACCCCAGCTGCCCTGTGAACATTGTCTCGAATGTTCATAGCACCCTACACATTTTGGTGGATTGGGCTGGTATCAGCCTCTCCGGAGGGTGATGGCATCCACTAAGGATTCTCTTTTGACCTCTCCCAAGAGATCCACCAGTGGGTCGTGCCTGGTCTCCTCCTTTGGATAGCTGCACACAGCCAGAACCACCTCATGTTGGTCATGGCAAGGCTTCAACATGTTCACATGGTAGCTCCACTGTTTGCACCTCTTGTTGGACAGCTTCACCACATAAATAAACATTGTTCACCCACCTGACCACCAAGTATGGACCCTCCCAAGCCACCTGCAATTTGTTCTGCCAGACAAAGATAAGCACCATCACCAACTGCCTGAATTCATACTCTCAGACTCTGGCCCCACAGTCATACCATGTCTTCTGTCTCTGCTGCAAAGAGGCTAGGTGTTCCTAGGTAAACCCCATTAGCTCCTTGAGCCTAGATCTCAAATGCAGGACATAATCCACAACAGATTCCCCTTGAGGAAACTAACCCTCCCATTCATTCCCTACCAAATCAAAAGAGCCCCTCACCCTATAACTAAATAGGAGTTTGAAGGGCAAGAAGCCTGTGGACCCCTGAAGGACTTCCCTGTATGCAAATAAAAGATGGAATAAGTATTTATCCCATTCTCTTACATGATAGTTAGCAAATGCTTTCAACACGGCCTTAAGAGATATATGAAATTGCTCAACAAGACCATTAGTCTGAGGATGGTATGGGAAGGCCCTGAGCTGCCTCACTTCACACTTCTCCTAAATACTAGTCATCAAATCAAACATGAAGTTGGTGCCCTGGTCTGACAGAATCTCCTGGAGAAAACCCACCCATCTAAATATCCCTACTTGCTCATCTGCCACTTTCTCAGACTCGATGGAGGAGAAGAGCACTGCCTCTAGGTACCTTGTGGCATAATCTACAACCACCAAGACATACTGCATGCTGGTGTGACTTGGGGTGCTAAGTGACCCCACAATGTCCATGGCAACTCACCTAAATGGCTTTTCAGTAATAGGTAGGGGAATCAAAGCTGTCTTAGCCTTGTCCCCAACCTTTCCCACCCTCAGCCACTGCAGACAAGTCTGGCAGTAGTTTGCCATGTCTTTAAAAATACTGAACCAGTAAAAATTGTTAGTCAGATGCCTTTTTGTACAGCTGGCCTCTAAGTGTCCAGAAGAGAGAATATTGTGGGCTAAGGCCAGAAGCTGCTTCCTGTGTTCCCTTGGAACCACTATCTGCCACAGAACCTTTCCTCCAGTCCTCCCTTAGGAACTCACTTATGGTACAAGAGCCCATTCTCTCAGTACACCTCCCTTGTTTCAGAACTCACAGAGTCCCTTCCCCACTGGTGGCTAACTTGTTTAATTTTTGGAGCAATGGATCACCTTGCTGAGCTCTTCCAGTTCTGCAAGCCTGACCTTCCCCAAAACACACTTTTCTGTGGGAAAGTCACAAACAGCTGGACTCTCCTCTGTCTGCAACTGTGACACAGAACTGCTGCTCCCAGCCCATCCTTTAGCTACAACCTCTCCTACTACTGAGATAGGGATTGCCCTGTCTTGCACTGCTCCCTCTGCAGCCTCAGGATTCTACTCCCTTGCCTTACTATGGGTAGTGACACACACACACAGTATTGACCCTGCTATCAAAGTTATTCTGCATAATCATATCTACAGGCAGGCCTGATACAACACCCACCTCCTGTATGCCCTAATCGCCTTCCCAGTTTAGGAAGATCTGGGCCATTGGCACTAAGACCACTGGACCCATTACCCCTCTAAACCATGAAACTGGCAAGACAGGATCTGTTCTTCGTGAATCAAATCCTGCTTTACCATAGAAATGGAGGACCCAGTGTCCCTCAGTCCCTGGGTCACAATCCATTCACTTCCACTGAGTGCATATGTGCAGTGGAGTTAGAGGGCACTGAACTCTGTTTACAGGCCACTATCTGCTGGGAGCTCCCCAATCTGCCCGCTGTACTACCTATTTTGTTACATTTTCCGGACAGTCATATGACAAATACCCCAGTTTCAGACAGACATAACACCTGCATTCCCCTGACTCTTTACCTCTAAAACCACTTGACTTCCATTTCGGGTTTGGCACAGACTGGCTTCCTTCAGGTTGCCTCCCCATGGTTCCCTTAAAACCATCTGATGTCCTTCTCCCATTACCTTTGCAACTAGGGTATGCTCGGCTAGATATGAGCTAATCAGCCCCCATGGATGATTCTCTCAAAGAGCTCAGAGTTCTATCCAACAACCTTCTTCTCCTTTCCTCGGGTACAGTTTTTAGGACTTGTTCCATAAGAAATAAATCTTTTGTTTCCTCTATAGAGTAAGCTTTTGCACCCTCCACCAAGTGTTCTAACAAATTACTTAGCTGCCCACACATTTCAGAACAGCTATCTCCTGGTGCCTTTCTTAACTCTCTAAATGTTTGCCTATAGGCTTTGGAAGTTAATTCCAAATGCTTTAGCAAGGCATTTTTCACTTTATCATAGTCCCTGTATTCCTCATTGTCCATTCTGGTGAAAGTTTCTAATGCCTTGCCTGTAAGCAGTGGCAAACGGTAAGCTGCCCAAGAAGCCTTCCTTACCCAATTCAAATTGGCCACAGATTTTTTCAAAAGATCTTAAAAACAAATCATCCCCCTCCTGATATCTAGGAAACATTTTAGAATTTATTTTAGCTTTCTGAGTCAAACCCTTCATGTTATTACTCTTAGTTTCTGGTGTTGTCCTCCAGCACAGAATCTCCATCTCTCTCTTTCTCTTACACTGGCACTCTTCCTCTCACACCTCTGCTTCCAGATGTATCTGCTGCAGCTCTGCCTCAGCCTTTTACTTCTCTGAGTCAGTCTTTTGCTTCTTCTTCTCAGCTTTTTGCTTCTTCTCCTTGGCCTTTCATTTCTACTCCTTCTCTCTCTCCTCTGCTTCCATCTGCATCTTCCACAGCAATCCCTCAGCCTTTGCCTGAATCAGGGCAAGCTCCAGTTCCAACCACTGTACTTGAATAGCTGCTCCATTTCCCAGCTTTAGCTCACTTTCATGCTCTCCAGCTTCTGTCTCATGACTTCAGCTAGCAGTGACCACTTTTGCAGCACTTCCCTGGTCATTTTTCTTAAGGATGTTATGAGTTCTGCCCTTGATTGGCCTTGCTCACAACACACCCCTCTCCTTTTGCTCAACTCTTGTAAATTTAGCAAAGAGCACTTTTCATACAGTCCAGATATAGGGCCAGATACGCAAAGAAATGTGCAAGTGCAGTGCAAATTTTTGTGCTATGCTTGCACCTGACCCAGCTGCTGCTATATTCAGCTGAATAGTGAGCAGTGCTATCCAACTGAATATTTGGCGGTGTATGTGCAGAGTTAAGTGCAAGTGTGCTGTCCTGACATGGACCTGAGCTATATATAGCACACAGGGAATAGTACTGCCCAAAATGGGATAACACTAAGACACCTGTGAGCTATAGTCAGCCATAACATATAAATGAGCCAATTGAGCATGCAAGTTCAAAGGGGCCATTTGCATGATCATTGTGGGCTCATTTGCATTGGGCACAGCAGTCCTGTAGCACCATTGCCACACACAAACTGCTAACCCAGGCAGTCTAGTGTGAACCCTTCCCCATCACTCCCCAGTGCTTCCAGGTTCACCCACAAAACAGCAAAATAAAACAAAAAACGGTTGAAAACCGCACGCAATAAATGGTAAAATGGACATTCACGTGACATGAAAATGCTGCATGGCACACACAGCGTGAACTTCAGTGTGAGGGGAGGACCCAACTCAGGGGGAAGAATAAACTTGGGAGAGGGGAGGATTAAATATTCCAACTCCAAGGGGGGAATGCAACTCGGGCAGGGGATATTAATTATTTCTACTCTGAGGGGATGCAAATTGGGGGAGAAAGTTGGGGATTAATTATTCCTACTCCAAGGGGAACACAATTTTAGGGGTAGAAAGTGGGGAGGGGGAAGACTTAGTATTCAACTCCAGAGGGAATGCAACCCAGGAGTGTGGGGGCACGACAGCAGGTGCAATGGAAAAAAAAAAAAGAAAAGCCCATCATGGTCAGACCCAGGTCTGCTGACTGTAGCAAGCCGATTCATAGCTCCTAACTCTAACCTCTATGCTACACTGCCAGCAGGATTAGGTACCCCACAGTCCTGGGGACTTAAACTATACAGTGTGAGTTCAAACAGCTACATGTACAGCAGTACTGTAATATATGTGCTGTTATTGTCTATGTAGTTGTTTTGACTCGCGCTGTTTTTTCAGTGAGATTTTTACTGCACAGACATTCTGGCTTCATCTTGATGATATACTGTGCTTCCGTATTGAATACCTGATAGTCTAGTTTACCCTTTCCCGTTGTTCCTCTGAGCCTTGGCATTGAATCCCTAATGGTCTAGTGTGACCTCTGCCCTCCTGATCACCTGTTTCACAATAGTAAATATGCCCTGGTGTCTAGTGGTATGCCCCAACCCCCCCCGATCACCCATTTCACAATAGTAAATATGCCCTGGTGTCCAGTGGCTCCCCCAACCCACATCACCTGTTTACACAATTACAAGCAGTGGTGGTCTAGTACTCCCCCACCTGACCCACCCACTCACGCCCCACTTCCCTGCACCACTCCCCCAATCCAGTGTCTAGTAATCTTTCTAGCCTGATATGGGTGCCAGCACAGCCCTCTTCTTATCTCTGTGTCTAGCTGCCATATGAGCTGACAGTGAGCACGTGTACAGTACAAGTACTGTATTCACGCTCACTGGTAGTTCATACGGCGGCCACCCAAGAAGATGAAGGGGAGTAGAGTTTATAATACAGTCTATTTATTTTGGGCGCCCTTCATCATAGGGAGGGCTGCCGTGTACTACTAATAATTCAATACAGATGCTCAGAGGACTGATGTTGGGGGGGTCATATTAGACCATCTGGGAAGGCTACATTTCTCAAATAGGAGATAAGGGGCAGGTGGCTGCAGTACAGCTGCCCTGCCTTCAATGAGGTAAAGGCTCAGGCTTAGACCCCAGCTAAGAAATGGTTTGCAGCACTGGCACACAGCACTGCTTTGGGGGCAGTTTACCACCACTGCAAATCTTTGAATATACCGCTGGGTCTGTATGTTGAGGGGAACCCCTCATTTCCATAGGTGCAACAGTATGTTAGCAGTTTGGCATACCCAGGTTTGCAGGGCACTCCCGAAGCTTCTGTATATGTGCCAGCTGGGAGCGCCAGCTCATACCTGAGTTAGTGCACCGCTAACCCTGTTAACGGGTGCACTAACCTTTGAATAGCAATCCTTTTATTTTTAAAACAGGGATATCATTTCCTGGATCTAACAGCAGCAAAGTCATATGCTTCAGGTTGAGAAAAAGAGGTTCAGGGTTGATGGTTCTAAGCAAATGACAGCCCAATATTCAACATCTTAAAACAGACCCTCTAGATATACTTGATACTTTTCCAGCCTCCTAGGATGCCCTCTGTTCAGATCATGAGGAAGAAAACCAGTGAAAAGGGTAAAGAAATATATCTCAACCAGTTTGCACTGCCCAGTGTTTCTGAACAGTAAAGCAAGCATTTAATTTGTGCAGTAAAAAAGAAAAGGTTTGGTATATCATTAAAGTATAATAAAAGCCCAGGAGCAGAAAGGTATTCATATGAACTGCGAAAGGAATATACTAACACTGTGACCTGAAAACTAAACCACATACTAAATACAATTGAGATCCAGTGCCAAGGGACTGGACTCAGGCTGTCAGATCTAACACTAAAACAGGGAACAGGGAAAAGACCCAGCCAGATAAAATGCTTACAGATCCATTACATTACTGAATACGGACTTGAAGATAATCAAAGTTATTCAGGGAGACAATGTAACCTAATGGTCAGTGTATACTAGCAACTCTATAGACCAGACCTTGAGTCCCACAGCTGCCACTTGCATACTGTGTGATCCCGAGCACATGATTTCTTCTCCTTGTGCTTAATTATCTCTTGGATCACATCCGGAAATGAGTTTCAGCATGGTGTTTGTCTTTCCTGGCCAAAAATTCTAAAATAAAATTAAAAAATTAATAAAATTCTGCATAAGTCTCAGAGGAAGGGTTTGGTTGGTCTGAAAGCTAAGACGTTGTTTTCTTTTTGTAACATCTATGTTGGTCCAATAAAAGGTATCAAACCATTTGCTTTTGGATCTGTCTGAAAGGAAAGGAGCATCACTACCAGAGGTGATTCATGCATATCATGAGTAGACAGATGAGCAATAATCTAAGGAGACCCCACTCATACAACAGAAAGTAACAGACAAGAAAGCAAATTGACTTTCTGGGCCTTGCTGTAGATAAGGGATTTGACAGGTTATTCTAGAAGTTCATAAAAGTCATGAAGAAAATTAACTTTTAAACCAGCATTACACGTTGGATTTGTATACTAGCCCTGCATTAATGGTAAAACTTGATAGGGTATACTCCCAGGAATCTAAAACAAAAAGGGAATATGACATGGATGCCCTATGTCCCCACTCCCCACATATTTCTGTACTTTTGTCTGAAGCATTTATAACATGGGTAATGCAAAGTGGAGAAATTAAGGGCATTAAAGTTGAAGAAAGGGAGCACTAGATTATTCTTTATACTGATGGTGTCCATTGTATGTGTAAAAGATGCTGAAACAATAATAGATAATTCACTATGTGATGTTAATGTATACAAGGTTGAGTGTTATAAACTGAATGTAAATGAAACAGGATTTTTTGCAAATCTTTGTTAGTTTTCCAAGTACAACACATAACATGACAGTCTATTGTTTCATTGTCTAGATGTCATTTACAGCAGGTATTCTGAAGTTATGCACTAAGAACTTAACAACTTGTATACTACAGAGCCATATTAAATCTTATGACTGCCCCCTCCCTCCCTCCCCCATTGTCTGGTGTTTTATTTCAGATAATCATTTTGGACCCAGTCCAAAAGGATGTGGTTAGGGGAGTGTGGGTTGAGCCAAGTAGGATGGAGATAATGTGCATGAAACTGATGGACTCAACCTTGTAGGTGATTGACCAGGAGGCTGGGAGAGCCAACTGACATTAAAATCCCCTGAAAGAATGAGTTCACCTGTGGAGAAGAGGGAGGTGATAATAGAGATAGCTTCAACCAGGGAGGAGGAGGAGATTTTGGGTGAGGCACAGAGTACACCAATGAAAATGGGCACAGAGGAGAAGAATAACAGCCTGATAAGGAGAAACTTGTGGAAGGAGGATACAGCCTGTCTGGCAGCCATGTTTGAAGGAAGGTATGGCATGCTGTTCAGAGAAAGGAGAGTCAGTGCTGTGAAGGGTGGCCAGACCAATGACAATTCAGCTGAAGAAACACTGCACTCATAGACTTAAGAGACTGGATACATAGAAGCTTTTTCCAAAGCAGTTTATTATGGTGTGTGCCCAGACAAGCACCCAGAGCCCCAGTGCTTCAACCCAAACACAGGGTCTTTGTCAGGGGGTGGGTCTGAAAATCCCACAGACATACCCCATTAATAAAGCAGTGATTTTTAAAGTGAAATGTACCAAAAACATTTTGTGTCAATGTCAAAGAAAAAATTAAAACTTCAATTAGGTACAGAGCTTAAATCTAAAAATCATTAGTAGACTTTCTATTTGTACTATCCAAGTTGTACTTATACATATGCTATAATTGTATAAAGCTTTAAATTAATCATGTGTTTCATTTTATAACATACAGGCTTGTTACACAAAGTTGAAGAAGGTTTATATTGAATCCAAACATTCTTAAAGGCTTGGTATTGAAATCAAAATTGAAATAAATTCTTGAATTGATATTCTAACTTAACTTATTCAGGAGTCCAAAAATAACCTGAAAACATTCTAAAATAAGAAAAAGGGATGTTGGAGTCATCGGGTGCTGGGGGGAAGGGACTGATGTCATAAACAGGCAAGTTAAAGCAGCATGGTGGTTATATGCCCCAGGAAAACAAATTGAAGTAAGAAGGTGGGGGGTGGGAGTGGGGCAGAATGTATAGGTATGAGGAAAAGTGGACATCAAAATGATCAGGTTTTATTATGACAGTTCATCTAAAGGTGGCGGGGGCAAGTGAGGTATGAAAACTGCCATAGCCTGGTTCTTCAGGTTGCATCTTGTTATAGTTTTACAGACTCCAAAACACTGCTCAAATGCCCCAAAGATTAAGACACGTAAATTGACTTGGTGGTGACAAATTGGAAAACTAACCCTACCCTCAGCCTAATATTGTATCTGGCTGAAATCTATGTGCCCTAGGGTGCAAAACTCATAACCTTCCACAGGTAAACAGATTATTAGGGTAAATTAAGGCTTCTCCACCTGTTGTCTTCCTGTCAGATTGAACCTGTAAAAAAATAATAAAAGGAGAAACAGAAAATGTAATAACTCCTTTGTACAAAATGTTGTGATTGTATTTATTATTCTCATATATCTATTCTATGTATGTATACTGTTGTAACTCCCTCCCCCTCACCCCTAGGTCACACCTGGAATCGAGCCTCAACTCAGTGTGCTTTTCCCAGTTATCAAATGTTTAAATAAAATAAATAAATAACATTTCATCTGGTTAACCAAATATATTGCCCCCTTGGGGCCATCTGTTCTGTTATCATGCAATTAATATGTGTGCAGACCACTTACCACCACTGGTATGCTAGATTCCCTTGTGTGCTATAGATGTAATCCTGATATTCTTTTGTCTTCCTTGAGGCCCACTTGCATTTATTCTCACTCTGGTTTGTTCCAGTGCCAGAGGTTTCGCTGCATGGGATGGAGGAGTGCATGCAATTTTACTTCTAGGGCCTAGGTAGTGTAGTTGCTCCTTGTCTTGGGTTCCTCTTCCTAGTTTCCTTTTTAACTGCATTATGGTTGAGGACCCTTTGATTCTGTCTAATGGTTGTTCTTTAGTTGCACAGCCCACAAGGCATAAGCATTTGCTATTGCTGTTCTTGGCCTATTAGGTATTGTCTTAATTGAGTTCGCAGTTTCCCGGGTCCCTCTTAGTGCCAATAAAAAAAATAATTTTACCTCCTGGTGCCTTTGTGGTGTCCGACGATAAGTTCTGTTTGGTATCCAAAAACTAACAAACATAGACTAAACTACTAAAAACATCAGCATTTAACATTTGCGGACCAAACCTCTAATGGTTGTGTTATCTTCTGGTTTTACAAAGAAAAAGTGTGGTGGAGGCCCTTTAAGAATCATACACTTCACATCAATTTCAGTTTTTTCCAGAACTTCTTTATTTTATATCCCCTTCGTTTCACTCTAAAGTTGAGCTTGATCACAGGGTTTCTTTCTTGTTAGTCTGTTAAAAATATATTAACATCATTATTTGTTTTCATTTTATTTGTTTCCTTAACGGTTTCATTTTTACTGACTCCATTAGCGCAAATACACATACCATTCATGACGTTTCTGCCTTAAACCTTTCTTTTTTATCTCTGAACAGGTTTATATTTCATTCTTTATTTTCTTCTTGCATGTTCTGTAATTAAATGAGTTTGCTCAGTAAGTTCTTTTTAGCTACTATACTTACGCAACCAAAGAATCTTTCTGGTTTGGCCGGGATTTGACTCAGTGCCTCAGGTGAGTGAGAGAGAATACTCCTGCATCCATCCCCCCCAGGCCCCTTTTTGGCTATTAATGACTTCTTGGAGGCCTGCCCCACCCCTGGGCCCCTTGTCCATCTTTTAGTGTGCCCTTGGGGGAACTGCCCCTTCTAGTGAGGTTTTTCCTTTTTACCCCTCCGTGGGGGAAGGGATGGTACTGCAAGACGGGTGGCAGTGGGACCCGTGCAACCACTGCACACCTTTTACATACTGACTACTCACTGAAAATGTTTTTGCCTCTGTGTTACCACCTAAAGGATGAAGGCTTGGTCCTTATCCATCCAATAAAGCGACCAAGAGTTCAGTATTGCCTAACACTGCTCATGTCTGTTGTTGAAGGAAAATGTTGCGTACTTCATTTTGTAGGTTTGTGTGACTACTGTACCTCTCTCCATTCCTCTAGTGTGGGTGTTACACGTGTCAACTGTTTCTTAGTAACAGCCTTTTTGACTGCTACCATGAGTGCCCCTATTACATAGTCAGTAAGTCTGGCTTGGTATCATGGAGAGTATTGCAGGATGAGGTACAAATGAGTGGTCAGACTAATATTCTGGTCTACCACTTCTTCTAGTTCTTTCTCAACCTCTCTCAGGAAGGGCTGTATTACAGAGCAATTCCACATTTTATGGGACTGCGTAGCTTTAGACTGGAGTATGTGCGGTGAACAGAGGGCAACAATTGTGGGGGTTCTGAAGTATCTTATTAGATGCTTATGGGTGTATTCCTTCAATATACTGTATGTGAGGTGCTAACTCAAGAGTTACGTTCACGTGCCTCTTGCCAGACTGTCTCATGTAATTTGATTTGCAGTTCCTTTTCACTTTTACTGGCTATTCCTAGAGTGTCTATTTTCTGTGTTTGTTGGAGCACTCTTTACAAGTCTGCGATCAGGTGAGCCCTACCTCCATTTTAACGGAATTGTAAAATGACTTGTACCAGCTGGGGCCTGGATTCTTGTTCTTTTATCTCCCTAGGGAGGGCCTAATGTAGCTGAGGATTTGCAGGTACTGGAACAAGTCTAACTGACAGAAACCATATATTTGTTGGAGCTCCAGGAAAGGTAGGACTTGCCCACCTAACAATAACTGAAACCCATATTCCACACCTTGCCAGGCCCATTCTTGAAACCTGTTATCTATTCTGGCCAATTGGAAGTTTGTCAGATGTGCTATGGGGCAAATCAGGATCAGCCATGGTTTGATCACTATGTGCTGCACTACCAAGTTCCAAGCACTTAGTGTGGCTGACAGCTATGGGTTAGGGTGGGTGGTCTGGGTTGTATCTCTGTGCCCACCTTGGCATATGTGGGATTTTTGGGCATTTATGTTAATACTAATGTCAACACAAATTTATCTGGAGGTACTATTAGGCCATGAGACCCATCATGACTAGCCCTCCATTTCTCAGTGGCAGTTGATATGTTCTGTAAGCCCCATGTAATTATCCAGTTTAACTTTAAAAGTTTGTATTGTTTTACAATCAATAAGTGTTTAGGGTAGGGCATTCTAGCTATTAATTATTCTTTGAGAATAGAAGTTCTTTCTTTTGTCAGTAATGAATTTTGAGCATTTTATTTGTTTAGTGTGTCCCTTTATGTTATGAGTAACCCTATTCATTAATATTCCTATTGTATTTAATAGTGACTCATCCTGTAGTAGGTTAAACATGAGCGGTATATCACCCCTTTTCCTCCTTTCCTACAGACTCCGTAGTTTCAGATGCCTTAGTCTGTCATCTTATGTTGAGTCTTTTAGCCAGCTGATGTCTTTTTTGTTTTTGTTTTGTTTTTTGCTTTTATAAATCTTCACTGGATTTTTTTCCAGCCTCTGTATTTTTCCTTTCTTATAAGGAGATCATAGCTGCAAGCCATAATCTAGATGGGGGAAAACATAAGCTCTATAGCTCCCTCCCCATATCTTTTTATTCCTTTCTGTTATGTATCACATAGTTGGTCTTCCTTGTGATACTAATGTACTGTGCAATCATATTCAGCTCTTTGTCTACTATGATTCCAAGATCTCTTTCACTTTCCTTGCTTTCTATTTTTGGAGTACCTAGGTAGTAATAAATTTTAGGATTATTCCACCCCATATGAATAATTGCACTTCTTAACATTGAACTCAAATCCCCATGTTTGTGACCAGTGCAGCAGTATATCAAAGTCCTTTTGTAGTGTTGTACATGACTTGCTGATGCTGTTTTTCAGTTTTGCATTGTCCACACAACCTGGCCACCAGCTATCTACCCCCCTTCTCAATGTGATTAGCCTATATTTAGAACAGGGCAGGGCCAAGCACAGATCTCCAGGTCACCCCACTTATCACTCTCTTTTCTTCCAAGTTGACCCTATTAATAAATGCTGTTTGAGTTCTATTTGATAGCCATGGTTGGATGCAGTTAATGAATGTGTTATTTATTCCAACTGAGTGAAGTTTATTGATGATACCAGCATGGAGAGCTATGTCAAAAGCTTTACTGAAATCCAATAGAATTACATCTATCGGAGTCCCTGTGTGCAAAGATCTGCTGATATTTTCATAAAAAGCTAGTAAATTTCTGATGTAGGGTCTTCCCTTATGAAAGCCATGCTGATTAGTATCTGTTATTCCATTGTTCATCATTTGATGTTGCACCCTGTCTCTAATTCCACAATTTTGCTGCAAACTGAAGTTAAGTTGATTTGACGGTAATTGCCTACATTTGTTTTATATCCCTAATTATGCACTGGTGTAATGTTAGCATGTCACCAGTCCCTTGGTACATCCCCTGATGATAGTGATTTATTTATTATTTAGAGTAATGGGTGGATTATTTCATTCACTGTAATTTTTAAAATGATTGTTGGAATATGATCTGGGTCCATTGCTCTATTAGTAGCCAAAAGCCTAATGTTTTCTTTCAGCTCATTCTCATTAATAAGCCATGTGAACTAGTAACTCCTACCTGGCTGGTAGTTGGTAGTATGGATCTCTCCATATATACCCACTGTGGGTCTACCACTTCCTTGTGCCACAAATAAACCACCATAATCTGTGCTTCAGCATGGCAGAGTTGAGACAAGCCTCCTCTGCCTCTGGGCAACATCAAGGTCTTGAGTTTATTTTGGGCCTTCGTCCAGACCAGATGTATCTGGAGATATTCTTTTGCCATGTCCTCCAATCCCCCTCTCTGATCACCAGTGGTAGATTCTGGAAGAGATAAAGTGCCCTGTGGAGGACCACTATATGCACAGAATCCACTCTCCTTACTAGGTCTAGTAGGAGTGTGGTCCATCTGGTTAATTCTTCCATCATGTGTCTACTGAGTGGGCCATAATTATTCTCATAAAGATCAGAGCTTTTCTTTGTAAGGTGGATCCATAAGTCAGAAGAAACTAGAAGGGGAAGGGATCAGATGCATTTCAGTGCAGTAGCTGCTCCTTGCTGCTTTTAAATTTTTTCTTGTTGATTTCACTTGATAGCAGGTCATTTTTTTCTTACTACTTATAAGGGGCTAGCAGGGCATTGTTTTGGGGCTGTTGCAATTTTGAAACCTATGTTGGTGTGCTGTAAGTGGGCTGATTTGTCTTGTTTCACTTGGCAGCAGGCTTGAGTTTTTCTTTCTTCTTAAAAGGGGCTAGCAGGTAACTGTTTGGGAACTGTTGAAACTTTGAAACCTATTTTGGTGTGGTTTAAGTGGGGCTGTCATTTCATTAAATTGGAGGCCTGTTTCTTCTAATTTCAACCCTATTTTTGGTGACTTTTATTGGGACTGTTCTGCTGGGGCTATTTCTTTGAAATAGAAACATATATCTTCTAATTTCAAGCCTACTTTGGTGTGTTGGTGAGGCTGTGTGAATTGCAGACTTGTTTCTTCTGGTAGTAAACCTATTTTTTCTGCTTTTAGTGGAGTTGTGGTTGTTTTTTGCTGTCGTCACTAGCTGCAAAGTTGAGTGCATAGTGGGGGAAGGGTGCTAATTGTCTGGCCAGGGGCCTCAGCTACCTGATTGTTTCTGGAAGGTACAGGCTGGTCCCACCTTCCCTGCTCCTCACCCCACCCACCCCAGGTACATAATTTCCTTTATACTGGGGGTTCTGACATCACTTCCCCAAAAGGGCAGAGGACATGCACCTGTCATAGCAGAAGCAGACTTCCAGGAAAGAAACAGCAGTGAGTGAAGCGGTGACTGCTATCTCCATGAAAGGTAAGTAACTGTGACACAAGAAGCTTTAATTTGTACCTGATTGTATTGGTGTTAGCATTGTGGAAAGGAGGGGTAGGAGTTAGAAGGGGGTTGTGCAATAGCTGCTTACAGTTTCTTTTTGGGTATAGATGGGAGGGACAGGAACTTAAAAAGGCAGCTGCTCAATCTGTCTAAAGTGTATGACAAAGGGGTAAGGGAAACTGAGAAAAGGAGAAAAATGTTTTGCAATGATAGATGGGGAGAGGGGAGACTTGGGGAATCAGGTATCCTTCATCTGGAAGGGTGGAGGGGTTGCTGGTGGACAATGAGAGCAATGGGTAGGGTGGTAGGCTGTAACAACTGTGGTGCACCAGTCTTTCTAAAAATTGCATGGTGGGTGGGGGGATGTTTAGTGTGCAACCAAATAGAGAAACTTAAAATGAAGATTGAGGGTCTGCAGGAGAAGCTAAGGCAGGCAAAACAGACTGGAGGACTTTATAGCCCAACACTGGCAGGATGGAGGAGGGGAGATAAAGAGGGAGGGCTATTTGGGCCAAAAGGGGGGAGGAGAGGGTCAGAAGAAGGGAAGCAGGGATGGGGGGACCAGGCCAAGTAGAACAGCATTGGGGGAAACCAGGTCAAGGGAAAGAAGACAACAGGAAGGAGGAGAAAGGGACTGGTGAGGGGAGGAGGAGAAGGGGCAACAGTCGCTGTTTGAAATGAGGGAATGGACTACTATGAGGACAGAGGGAAACAGGCATAGGAGAAGGGTCTTCAGAAAATTGTTTTGCAGTACTAGAGGGAAGGTAGGTGATGAAATTTGAGAAGTAACTGATAGAAGTTCAGATGAAACTGGAGTGGGGGAAGTTCTGCTGGGGGAATTACAACAGGGGCAGATGGGGGAACTACTGTGCAGGAGGAAGAGGAGGAGCCAGGAGCAAGAGGTGGGAAGGAAGGGAAGCAATCAGTCAGTAAGGGGGTGGAATCTTAGTGCTGGGGGACTCAATACTAAGAAGAGTCAGGTGAGGTAGCAATGGGGAGAGGCATAGTCGCATTTAGGTGGAGGCCATGCCAGGAATGACAGCAGAAAAGGTGGGACAATCTGTCCTAAAATATTCTAGAAGGGGTAGGGAGAAGCCTCATTAAATTATACATTTGGGGATGAATGACCTGGCTGACAGGATGGTAGATATAGTCCAGAAGAGGTTTGAGAAACTAGGACAATTATGTGAGGGGGCAAGAAGATCAGTAACTTTCTCAGAGATACTTCCAGCACCCAAGGCAAGTACAGCAAGAAAGCTGAGAATAAAGGATTTTAATGAATGGTTAAGAATCTGGTGTCATGCTAAAGGGTATGGGCTGGTAGAGGGGTGAGGAGGGACCTGGGAGGACAGTAGTCTCTATGCCAAGGATAGAATACACTTGAGCAAGGAGGGAAAGAAAGTGTTGAAACAGAGGATGAAGGAGTACATAGGGGAAGCTGGGAATTTAAACTAGAAGTGGGAGGGTGGCAAGTGTGCAAGGGACATGCAGAGACCACAGGTTGGGAAGCCATATGAGCTTATCCCCCATAACAGTGACAAAGGGCAAGTACTAGTGGCGATGCTAGCAAAGGAGGGCAGAAGGGGAAGAAAACTGCAGAGCTACAGACTGTCATGGCAGAGGGGGAGGTGGACATTGCAGCCATCACCGAAACATGGGCCACTCAGTACAATGACTGGGACCTGTCAATATCAGGGTACAGGTTATTTTGTAGGGATAGAGTGATTGGGAAAGGAGGGGGGTGGCACTATATGTGAGGGGAAAAATTAAGTGTGTATGGGAGGAAGGGGAGGAGGGTAGTACGGAGTCACTATGGATGCAAATACAGGATTCCAAGAATAAGACTCTCAGAATGGGAGTGGTGTACAGGTCGCCCTCTCAGACAGAAGAGTTAGACAGGGAACTAGCGGGACAGATCAGGAGGACCTGTGAGAAGCGTAGTTAGGTGACTGTGGGGGACTTCAACATGCCAGAAGTGGATTGGAGTACCCCAACAACCAGGAATAGAAGGGAGCTGGTACTGCTGTATGCCTTCCAGGACAGCTTCCTGATGCAAATGGTCAGTGAACCAGCTAGGTTATGGAATACCCTTGACCTCATGCTGGCAAATAGGGAGTTTGTGAGGAAACTTAGGGTGGAAGAACCACTGGTGGGGAGTGATCACCTCTCAGTATGGTTCACGTTGGATATGGGTAAGGAAGGAGTGGAATCTGGCATAAGGGTACTGGACTTCAGGAGGGCCAATTTCGGGAAGATGGGGGGATGTGGTAAAAGGGTACCTGGCCAGAATTCAGCCTAGCATGGGCACTAATCAGAGGTGGAAGCTCATAAAGCTGGGCATAGTAGAGGCAACCAGTACCTGCAGCAAGGCCCAGAGCAAGAAGGCTAGGGCAAAGAAACCTAGCTGAGTGAGCAAGGAGGTAATGGAAAAGGTAAGGAGGAAAAGAGCTGCCTTTAGGAGATACAAAAAAACAGGGAGGGGGGAGGACAGGGAGGAGCACCTAAAGGAATCAAAGGAGGTGACAAGGGCAGTAAGGGCAGCCAAGGCATCTATGGAGCTCAGGCTGGTGCAGGGCAATAAGAAGGGGGAGAAGAACTTCTTTGGGTACATCAGAGAAAAAAGGAATTGTAAGGGCCATATAGTAAGGATTAGGAAGGAGGGGGGTTGGGTGGAAGCAGGGGGTGATAAGGCAGAAGCACTACATGATTACTTCTGCTCGGTATTTACTAAGGAGAAGAAGAGGGTGATACCCAAAGGGGGAGGGAGGGCAGAAACTGAGGGAGAGGGGTGACTGATAGAAAAATCATGGAGGGCAGGGTTCTGGAGGGTTTGAGGGCACTGAGGGTGGACAAGGCACCAGGCCCAGATGGCATCCACCCCCAGGGTACTGAAGGAGCTGGCAGAGGTCCTGGTGGGACCTTTGGCAGACCTATTTAATGCCTCACTACACTCAGGGTGTGTACCTCAGGACTGGAAGATGACTCATGTGGTGCCCCTCCACAAGAGTGGCCCCAAGGATGAACTGGGAACTACAGACCGGTGAGCCTCACATCCATTGTGGGTAAGCTCCATTAGCTTTGTTTAATAAATTTGAGTGCCTTGCAAGGAAAGAAGATATCCCTATTGTTACCCCTACCAGAGCTATGGATGCATCTAAACCCTCACCATCAAAGCATGTAAAGACTGCATCAGAACATAAAAATCCCATGAGGAATATTGTAGTAATTGGTGACTCAGTATTAAGAGGGGTTGACACTGCTGTCTGTGAGGGGCGGAAGGCACATGTGACAGTAAGTACCCTCCCTTGGGTGCAGACTAATGATATAGTTTACCTTCTGGATGGGCTACTAGAGAATACATCCAATATTATTGTCCTACTTCATGTATGAACTAATGATCTTATCACATGGAATATAGATGATATTCAGGCTGATTACATAACAATTGTACACAGGATTAAAGAAAAAAATGGGGAACTTACATTATCTGGGATCCTACCCACCCATGGGAGACTATCACATAGAAATCCATCTATCTATAAGTTAAATTCCTAGTTAAGACAACTTTGCCTGTCCCAAATATTGGATATATGGATAATTCAGTAACATTTAGTAATGCAACTTGCTTTAAAGGGGATGGTCTGCATTTGAACCACTTCAGTATTAGAGTCGGGGGGGGGGGGAATTAACAACGTCCTGGAATTTCATTTAAACTGGATGATGGGGAAGGGCTGCAAAGGATAATAAATTCTATAGAAATGCAGACTCCAACAGAGCACATATCAAGAACTGTGGTTGGAAGGGGGTATTGATAAATGGCCATAGTCTGACAAGCAAATTTGATGAGTTCAAAAACATACTAGCTTCAAACGATATCCAGATAGCCCTAGTTATTGAATCCTGTTGAGACAAGGCCGATACCTGGGGAAAAACAATCCAGGGTTATAATGTCTTCTCCAAATGTAGGAAATATAGAAAAGGTGGAGGGGTAGCCATGTACCTCCATGAAACAATAGAATGTGAGGAGATTACAACTGACACAGGTGATACTGAATCAATCTGGGTTAAATTATCCCCTGAAGGAGAACCCCCACTTATTATCAGCTTAGTATACAGACCCCCAGCAATAACACTTGATATTGATAAGCAGATATTAAATTATATTGCAAATCTTGAACCATCCAACAGTATAGTGATTTTTGGAGATTTTAATTTATCCAATATCAATTGGACATTAGCAGCAGCAGCAACCCCAAAAAGTGATAGATCCTATATGGAAATCTTTGATCAGCTCAGGTTAGAACAGTTGGTCTCACAACCTACCAGAAATGACAAGATTTTAGACTTGATACTAACACAGTGAACTATATATCCAATATATCCATTAGTGAACCTTTAGGAAATAGTGACCATAATATTGTCAATTTTCAAATCTTAGGTAATCAAATAAAAAGAGCCACTGGCTCAACTGAAATATTAAATTTCAGAAAAGCAAAGTTTAATAAAACTAAATCTAGCCTGGCTAGCTGGGATTGAGCTAAATATTTCACCAAACTTTCACTTGAATCAAAATGGAACTCATTGCTTAACAGGCTGAAAAATCTTACTATAGCACATATTCCAACCATAAAAAAATATGCTGGTAATAAAAAACTAACACCTGTTTGGATGAGCTACAACAATAAAAAAAACAATTAACAGAAAAAGTAAAATGTTCAAGAATATAAAATGTGGTAAAACTCAATATCTTACTAAGTATAGGGAATTATTTAAAAAAAGTGAAAACCTCTATTAAAAAAGCCAAATCTCAGTATGAGTCCAAACTGGCTGGAAAGGTTAAAAATAACAAAAAAGCCTTTTTCTCCCATATAAATCAATTAAAGGGAAGAACAAATAACATAGGTCCCTTTTTAAATGATTCTGGACAAATGGTTAACAATAAGGAAGCTGCGGATATACAGAACAGATATTTCTGCACTGTATTTAATAAAGTTAATACTGGTTTAAAAACAGATTTGCCATCATTTCATGGTCAGGTAATTATTGAACCCAAATAGGTATTTGAGAGACTTAAGAAACTTGATGTAAATAAATAACCAGGGCTTGATGACATCCATCCTAGGATTCTTAAAGAGGTAGCCGAGTTCATCTTTCTACCCCTAATATATTCCAACACTCTATTGATACCAGAGAAATCCCCCATGAGTGGAAAATTGCCACAGTTATACCTATACTAAACAAACATTTATCAGTGCCAAATGTTGATTGCGTTGGTCTGTTGAGCACGCTCACTGGCCCTCTGTCAGTGGCTCAGTCTATTTCGTCCGGTGCTGCAGGCTGCTTTTGTACTGGGTTCCTGCCTGCATTGGCACCTTGTTCTGCCCACTAAGACTTCTGCAGCTGTCCCGACAGAACTCCATTGAGGTGGCTCACTCCCCCTCTCTCACTCGTTCATTCTGTTTCTCCTGGTGCTGAAGGCTGCCCTTTTGTACTGGGCTCCTGCCTCTGTTGGTGGTTTTTTCTGCCCACAAAGAAATCTGCAGCAGTCCCAACACAGGTCTGTTGAGCCTGCTGACTCCCCCTGCCTCACTCACTCGTTCCATTTCTGCCGGCGCTGCAGGGTGGCCTTTTGTACGGGGCTCCTGCCTGTGTTGGCACCTTTTTCTGCCAACAAAGAAATCTGCAGCAGTCACGACAGAGCTCCAGTGAATTCGCTCACTCCCCCCCTCACTCGCTGTCTCGTTCTGTTTCTCCCAGTGCTGCAGGCTGCCTTTTTGTACTGGGCTCTTATGTTGCACCCTTTCTCTGCCCACAAACAAATCCACAGCTGTCCCGACAGAGTTCTGTTGAAGTCATTCAGTCTCCCTCTCTCACATGCTCATTCTGTTTGTCCTGGTGCTGCAAGCGGCCCTTTTGTATGGGACTTCTGCCTGCATTGGTGCCTTTTTTTGCACACAAAGAAATCTGCAGCAGTCCTGACAGAGCTCCGTTGAGCTCACTCAGTCCCTCTGTCTCACTTGCTCATACTGTTTCTCCCACTGCTGCAGGCTGGCCTTTTATACTGGGCCCCTGCCTGCATTGATGCCTTTTTCTGCCCACAAAGAAATCCGCAGCAGTCCTGAAAGAGCTCCGGTGAGTTCGCTCACTCCTTCTCCCTCACTCGCTCTCTCGTTCTGTTTCTCCAAGTGCTGCAGGCTGCCCTTTTGTACTGGGCTCTTGCATTGGGCCCTTTCTCTGCCCACAAACAAATCCACAGCAGTCCCAACAGAGCTCAGTTGAGCGCGGTCACTCCCCCATCTCACTTGTTTGATCTTAATGTGTCCCACACAGTGATTTCCCACAGCAACCCTGCTATTCTGTGGCAGGAGTGCAAAAACACATTTTAGCCACAATGTGAAAAATGGCAGCTGTAGTGTTCATAAGGAGGTGAGGAAAAATGCCACTGTTGAAAATGTGGGGTGAAAATATTACAAAATTGCAAAGTTACAAGGGTGCGTGGAAACAGTTCAACGCACACCTGTAACACAGTCATGTTATGGAGTTTCGTCACCCGATTTTCAACATAGGCATTTTAGGACCTCTGCTCATGAACAGTGCCACTGTCATTTTCTTAATCTGTCCCGAACAGTGATTTCCCACAGCGACTGCGTTATTCTGCGCCAGAACTGTGAAAACACATTTCGGTCAGGATGTGAAAAATGACAGCTGTACTGCTCATAAGGAGGTGTGGAAAAATTCCACTGGTGAAAATGTGGCATGACAATACTACAAATCTGTGAAGTTACAAGGGTAAGTGGAAAGTGTGCAACACACACTTGTAACACAGTCATTTGGTGGGCTATTATCACCAAATTTGCAACACTGGCATTTTAGGACCTCTGCTCATGAACAGTATCACTCTCTCATTTTCTTAATCTGTCCCAGACAGTGATTTCCAACAATGAACACTCTATTCTGCGCCAGAAGTGCAAAAACACATTTCAGCCAGGGTGGGAAAAATGACAGCTTTACTGTTCATAACTAGTGTGGGAAAATGGCAATGTGCAGGGTCTGCAAGAGAAGCCGTATGAGGAGAGACTAAAGGAGCTTAATATGTATACCCTTGAGGAAAGAAGGGAGAGGGGGGACATGATAGAAACTTTTAAGTACCTCAATGTAATCAACAAAGTCCAAGAGGGTAGCATCTTTCCGAAAAAGAGATGTGCAAGAACAAGGGGACACAATTTAAAGATGGGGGTGGTTCAGGGCAATGTGCATAGCGGTTTTAGGCACCAGCAAACTCTGGTGTTGCTGGGAGCCCCTCCTCCTGGGGGCCCCAACCAGAGAAGTTTACCTTATTCATTTTTAAACATTTTTATCTTAATATATTTTAAAACATCGGTAAGGACTGTGCAGATCCTTCTGGTTCTGTCATGAAATACCTCAACAAGCTATAATCCAGTCAATAGGAGGTTGATAGGCAGCAATGGATGGGATGGGAAGAACAGCCCCAAGAAATGACACTGCTGTGTCCTCCTATAAATTTTTTAAAATACTACTGGTTATACTAAAGCTATACATAAAACCAAAGAACTATAAAATTTGCTGGCAGATAACTGCTGCTTGGCCCACCTAGTCTGCCCATTTTTCTCTTCCTATAGTATCACCACAAATAAAATCTTGCACTTATGGGCTACTGTAAAACACATGGGCTAAAGGTGGGCCAAGTAGAGGGGCCCCATGACTTCACTAATTCTGCTGGGGGCCCCCCCAAACCCTAAAGCCGGCCCTGGCAATGTGAGGAAGTATTATTTCACAGAGAGGGTAGTGGATGCATGGAACAGCCTTCCTGAGGAGGTTGTGGGGTCTAAAACTGTGGGAGAATTCAAGAATGCATGGGACAGACATAAGGCAATTCTTGTGGGGGTAGGAAGAAATAGGCTGTTGGTTAACTAGGTTCTGCAGCCTATCCTGTAGGTAGGGAAATGGGCAGACTAGATGGGCCAAGTGGTCCTTATCTGCCGTCAAAGTCTATGTTTCTATGTTTCTATGTAATGTTGGAAATCTGAAGTGAAAATATTATAAATTTGCAAAGTTACGCGCGTGCGTGCAAACTGCGCAACTCACGCTCGTAACACAGTCATTTTATGGAGTATCATTACCAAAAAACATAGCCATTTCAGGACCTCTACTCAAGAACAGTGTCACTATCATTTTTTTAATCTGTCCCAAACACTGATTTCCCACAGTGACCGCACTATTCTGCGCCAGAAGTGCGAAAACACATTTCCGCCAGGATGTGCACAATGACAGCTGTACTGTTCACAAGGAGGTGTGACAAAATGCCAATGTTGAAAATCTGGCATGAAAATATTGCAAATTCACAAACTTCTGACGTAGTACCAACTGCATGATGCAGCTAGTAAAAACAGTCATTTTTATTTTTCCACTAAATTTGCAACATAGGCTTTTGAGAGCCCACCTCATGAACATGGCACTGTCATTTTGTTAATTGACCCCAAAAGGTGATTCCGTGTAGTGACCAAAAAATCACCTTTCCGGGCCGATTAATGCCATGACAGTTCAAGAATTCATCAGGAGGGTTCCCAAAAAACCCATGTTGAAAATTTGGTGAAAAAATTCCCCAAAATGCCCGAGATATGCAGCAAAGTTGAAAAAACCCTATGTATTACATTATACAGCTTACCAGCATTTCCTCAGTTCGCGGCCGGCTTTGAAGAGTGCAGACGCGTTCCCAGTCCACCAAAGATCATCATGCCGAGCTCCTTAGGTAAGTATAGTGTGAGGGGGGTGTGGGGAGGCAGGGCGTGCAGTGGGTGGGTGTGGGTTGCGGGTGGGAGGCAGGGTGAGCACCGAGGGACGGTTTCCTTTTTTCCAGGGTAAAAAAAAAAAACAAACAAAAAAACAGACGTCACGGGACCATTTTGTAATTTGTAGGGGCATGTGGCACACTGGGGTGGGCTCCCAGTGTGCCAGCAGAGGCTTTCTTCTCTGGCGCCTGCAGTAGCCGATGGGGGATTGGGCACCCCATCAGCAGGAACAAAAAGGGGGGGGTCATAGAATGCAGATGGGGAGTGGGCTCCCCCGTCGGACACAAAACAAAGATGGGAGCACTAAAGCTGATGGGGATTGGGCACCCCGTTGGCAGAGACAAAAGAGGGGGTAACAGAATGCCGACGGGGAGTGGGCTCCCCCATCAGCAACAACACAAACAGGGGAGCACTACAGCCAATGGGGATTGGGCACCCTGTTGGCAGGAACAAAAGCAGGGGAGGAACAGAATGCCAACAGGGAGTGGGCTCCCCTGTCGGCAACTAAACATGGTAGTGGGGGGGTTATATTGTTTGTGAACATGGTGGCAAGCTGCCGCCATGTTCACAAACAATCTCAGGGGTTTTACATCCCGCCCTGCAATGACGGGTCGCTCCCTCATTGCAGCGGATGACTGACGCTGCAATGACGAGGCAGCCCCTGATTGCAGTGGCTGATTTTTTAGGAAGTTGTGGCACGCTAGCTGAACTAGTGTCAGCAGCAGTGTGCCATGACATTTGGGGAGCGGAGCAAGCATTTGCATGCTGTGGTGGCATTGGCCACAACAGTGCCACGCCTCCACAACCTGCTTCTGGAGAAACTTGTCACAACATGTTTCTTATGACAAAGACAATCAACATTAAAAGGGATCAAAACTGAATCCTGCGAATTTCAGACCAATAAGTTTAACATCACTTCTATGTAAGATCTTAGAAAGTATTATTAAAGATTACATACTAAAATATATTGAACAATCTGGCCTAATTGATCCCTTACAACATGGATTTACCAAATCGAGATCCTGTCTAACTAATTTGTTAGTCTTTTATGATAAAGTAAGTAGGGAAATAGACCAGGGAAATTCTGTTGATGTTGTGTTCTTGGATTTTGACAAGGCTTTTGACAGGCTCCCACATATTGAGCTTGTCAAAGCCCTTGCATCCTACCAACTAAATACTAATATCCTAAATTGGATATCTGATTGGCTTAGGGGAAGAAAACAGAGGGTATCCATTAATGGTGTTTTATCTGATTGAGCCTCAGTCACTAGTGGGGTCCCTCAGGGATCTGTTCTGGGCCTCTGTCTCTTTAATATTTACATTTCTTCACTTAAAATTGATATACCCAATATATGGATTTTGAAGTTTGCCACTCTTCAACTAGCTCTTGATAAAATTCTCAGTTGGACAGACTGTAGTAAACTATTTTGAAATACTACCAAATGCAAAGTGATGCACCTAGGAATGCATAATAATCATTATCTATATAAGTTAGGGAATAATTATCTTGCAGTAACTGACCAAGAAAAAGATTTGGGAATAATTGTCACTCCTGACTTGAAATTTAGATCCCATTGTAGTACCCAAATTAAAAAAGCCAACCAAATGCTAAATTGTATCTTCAGACACATTTCTAGCAGAAAAAAAGGAAGTAATTTTGCCACTATATACTGCCCTGGTCAGACCCCATCTGGAGTATTGTGTCCAGGTTTGGACACCTTATATAAAAGATTATATCATAACGATTGAGAGGGTCCAACGTAGGGCTACTAAGGCTATCGTTGGGATGAATAATAAGTCCTATAAGGATAGACTTGCATCATTAAATATTTACACTCTCCATTGCAGGAGACTTAGAGGGGGTATGTGCCTCCTGTTTAAAGCTATCAATGATCCTACTCTTCAGGATGATTTGGGGATTATACCAAGCGAATTCAGAACAAGTACTAGAAAACATAACAAACAACTACTTATGACTAAATAGAATACACTGCGAAGAAAAAATTGGTTTAGCAACAGAGTTGTCCAAATATGGAATAATCTCCCACTTGCTGTTATAAACTGTCCAGATATTGATTCCTTCAAAACAAGCTTAGACCTAGCAGTTTCTGTTGATGAGAAATTTTGTTTTGGGTAAAACACTGGCAAGCACCACGGACTTATCATCCATTTTTGCTTGAATCTACCTATGAAACCTATGAAGCTGATGGAGACTATCCTGAAGGAGAGGCTGGTAGCCCTCCTGGAGGCCAAAGGACTACAGAACAGCAGACAGCATGGCTTCATAAGTGACAGGTCCTGTCAAATCAACCTGGTGGAGTTCTATGACTGGGTAACTAGGCAACTGGACAGGGGCCATGCAGTGGATGTCCCATACCTGGACTTCAGTACGGCATTCGACTCAGTGCTGCATGGGAGGCTGGAAAGTAAGCTAGAAGGCACAGAGGTGGGTGCAAAGTTGGTGAGATGGATAAGGAACTGGCTTCAGGGAAGGCAACAGAGGGCAATGGTGGGTGGGGAGCTCTCATCCCCAAGGGTAGTGATGAGCAGTGTTCCACAGGGCTCGGTGTTGGGACCAGTATTGTTTGATTTGATTGATCACGATTTGGCCTGCACAAAATTGAAAGATCTGGGATTTCTGATGTCGTTGTTTCTTGGTTCTATGATTATCTGAGTAACAGGTGTCAATTTGTTCAAGTAGGTTCTGTGGTTTCTGATGTCTTGCCAGTTAGTTGTGGTGTACCTCAAGGGTCCATTTTGGGACCCCCATTATTTTTTAATTTTATTAATCAGCTTCCTGGAGTTTGTAAGTTTAGTGAATCACTGCTTTATGCAGATGATCAGTAATTTGTGCTCAGTCAAATTCTGTCTGAACTTTCTTGTTCCCTAGAAAAGGATTTTGGTGCCATCTGTTCTTGACTTACTTTAAATGCTATGGTTTTGAACTCTGCTAAAACAAAAGTTATGTTATTTGGCATAGAGTTTATGTTAGTGGACATTCCGGAACTGAGGATATCTGATTTTCGGGGTGGTCTGCTTGAAAAAGTGTCTCAATTTAAGTATTTGGGCACACTATTGGATCCTAGTTTGACCTTTTCACCGCAGATTCAGTCAATAGATAAGAAAGTAAATCAAAGAATGGGTTGTTATTCAAATTCAAGTCATTCTTCTCACAAGCAACTAGATTAGCAATTGCTATTGGTTTTCTTCTTCCATATTTTGATTACAGTTCTTGTTTATATTATAACATAGGTACAAAAGAAATGCAAGCACTAACTGTGGCCTATAATAATATTTGCAGATTTATTTTAGGAGCCCCCAATAGGACACATCAGTGTAATCTTTATTCTTGGTTGGGGTGGTTTTCCCCTAGCTGCAGAATAAAATATTTTGTTGACTGTCTGATATATAAATATTTTTTACATTGACTCCCCTTTTCCTCTTTCTGATCTTGTTGTAATGAGAGAATTGCTTCCCAGCCTGAGGTCAGCTGATGGCCCCCTATATTTTGTCCCCAGGTCTTGGCTTAGATTAAGCTCTAGAGCTTTTTCAATAGCAGCACCATTGTATTGGAATTCACTCCCACTTGATTTCAGGATTACTCCCTCTGTTTTAACTTTTAAACAGAGGTTAAAAAGATATTTATTAAATAAATCTGTTTGTAACTGCAATTTGTAATTTTATTTTTTGGTTTTGTATTGCTGTTGATTGTATTTGTGTATTTTTGTATATTTTTTTGTCCGGGTCAGGCCTGAAAAGGAACCTTTGGTCCAGTGCCTTTGCCCAGTTACCAAATAATGAATGAAATGAAATGGATATTCATTGCAGTCATATCATTGGGCATAAAGAGCAAGATCAGTCAAGTTTGCTGATGACACCAAGATGGGAGCAGTGGTGGACGACCTAGGGGGATGGTAGGGGTTACAGGATGATCTGGCAAAGCTGGAAACCTGGTCAGACACCTGGCAACTGGGGTTCAATGCCAGAAAGTGCAAGGTGCTGCATTATGGGGCGAAAAACCGAAGGAGGAGTTACCAGCTGGGGGTAGTGCAGCTAGCCGAGACAGAGGAGGAGAAGGATCTAGTGGTGCTCATTACGGGGTCAATGAACAACTTGGCACAATGTAGGAAGGCAGCTACAAAGGCTAACAAAATGCTGAATTGCATTGCAAGGGGTTTATCCTTGAGGAGAGGGGAGGTTATTCTGCCACTGTATAGATCATTATTTAGACCACACCTGGAGTACTGCGTGCAGTACTGGCATCTGTACCTGAAGAGGGACATTAAGTTACTGGAGGGAATGCAGCGCAGGGTGACAAAGATGATCAAGGGGCTGGGGACTTGTCATATGAAAGGAGGCTGAGGGAGCTGAACATGTACTCACTGGAGGAGAGGAGGGACAGGGGGGATATGATATAAACCTTTAAGTACATGAAAGGAATAAACAAGACAGGTACAGAGGGGCTGTTCAAAGTAAGGGAGGGGAAGGACACCCGGGGCCATGATATGAGACTGGAGGGAAGAAGATTCATGAGGGAGATGAGGAGACACTTTTTTATGGAGAGGGTGGTAGCTGGGTTGAATGCATTACCGGCACAAGTGGTATACAGTAGAAAGTGGACTGCTTCAAAAGGGGCTGGGACAGGACAAGGGGGAGGGTCAAGGGAGGGGAAGGGCAGGAGGGAAGGTCAACTGCAGAATAGAGGGTTCCTAGCTGCACATTAGAGCAGACTTGATAGACCACTAGACCTTTATCTGCTGGCAAATTTTGTATGTTCATAAGTAGAGCATGGTTTGTAGGTGCCAACTATGACATAACAATGATGGCAGAAAAAGACCTATGGTCCATCCAGTCTGCCCATAATTCACTATCAAACCCCAGGACCTATTGACTATACAGAGTACTTGTCCTCACAGTCACTATCAACCACCTGTTCCCCTCTCTACTACTACCACCCTGAGTAACCACTATATCCTTCACTCTGCCCCAGACGTGATTGAAACCATGTATGATTTATGATTTTAGTGCCCACCACCTCAGCATGGACCCAGATGTGCTTGAAACTATTTATGATTTTAGTGCCCACCACCTCGGCTTGGAGACTGTTCCATGGTTCTACCACACTTTTTGTAAAATAAAACTTTCTCATATCCCTCTTGAACCTCCCTCTCATTAGTTTCCACTCAATCCCAAGTCCTTGAACTGTTACTCATGCTAAACAGTTCCTCACAGTTCACCTTATTTATCCTTTTCAGGAACCTGAATGTCTATATCATATTACCCAGCTCTCATCTGATTTCCAGCGAGTACATGTTCAGTGTCTTGAGCCGATTCTTGTAAGATCTGCCTACTGGCTCTGAATCGTTCTGGCCACCCTTTGTTGCACCATCTCTAGACTGTCCTTATCTTTTCTGATGTGAGGACTCCAGAAATGGGCATAGTACACCAAGTGTGGCCTCACCAGCAAACTATAAAGAGGTAGTAATATCTCTTTTCTTCTACTGTCAGTACCCCTTCCAATAAATCCCAGCATCCTTTCTGCCTTACTACAAGCCTTGTTGTGCTGGCTCGATTGCTTAAGGGAGTAACTAATGATCACTCCTAGGTCCCTTTCCTCTGCTGTAGTGCTCAGCTTTACTCTTCCCATACAGTACTCTGTCCTGGGGTTCTTTTTCCCCAGGGCATCACCTTGCACTTTTTGGCATTGAATTTCTACTGCCAAACACTAGGCCACCTCTAGTCTTTGCAAGTTGCTCTGCATCTCCCGAATTCCCTTGTCACTATCTACCCTCCCACAGAGCTTAGTGTTGTCCATGAAGAGACACAACTTGCCCCAGTTTCCTCCTCTAATGTCACTGATGAACATATTAAGGAGGACAGGACCCAGGACAGATCCCTGTGGCACCCCACCATGACCTCTCCCTCTTTTGGTTTCACACCATTAATCACAGTCCTCTGCTGCCTCTCCTTCAACCAATTCCCTGCCCATCTTATTATGTTCCTTCTGCAGCCAGATCCTATATCTTCTTCAGCAGTCATTTGTGAGGCACATAGTCTAAAGCCTTGCTGATGTCAAAGCAGAGTAAATCCAAGGCATGGCCCCATCAATACACACAACACCTCGTCAAAGAAAACTCTCAGGTTGGTCTGACAAGACCTGTCTGCCACAAACCCATGCAGTTTACTATCTCGGAGCCTGTTGTTCTCTAGATAGTCCACAAGGTCCTCTTTGACCAGTGACTCCATCAGTTTATCCTCAACAGAGGTAAGATTAACAGGTCTGTAGTTCCTTTCTTGCTCCTTGTCCCTTCCTTGTGGAGTGGAACTACATCCTTTAATCTGGTTTAAATATGGGAAACTATGGTGTATGTCTTCAAATTGGGAACAATGGAGTGTCAGTAACTCAGATTTGTCTTCATTAATTTTATATCCTGATAGAGTGCTATATCGTTCCATAATTTCAGTTACTATCACTAGTCACTGTTTGGGTGAGCAGAGTTATAAGATGATATCGTCAGTGTAAAGAGATATTTGGCACTCCCTGCCTTCTGCCTCTATCCCCTTAATATCTTGGTCTTTCCTAATAGCAAGTGCTAGCAGCTCAATGTACAGGGCAAAGAGCAGGGGGAGAGGGGACACACATGCCTTGTTCCCCTTGCCAGGGAGAAGAGTGGTGATAACTACCCATGTGCCTTAACTGAAGCTCTGGGTGAGGCATATAGACTGCTAAGCCTCACGAATGATGCTGGGACTCCAAACCTTCTTAGGGTTTGAAACAGAAATGGCCATGAAATCTGATAAAATGCCTTCTCCGCATCTAGGCTAATCTGGCTGATTGGAGTTTGGGCTGAGTTTGAGTGTGCCATTATCCGTAACATCTTTCAGATATTATCCGATGTTTACCTGGATCTTACAAAATCTGTGTGGTTATTGTGAACCAGGGAGGAAAATACAATGTCTAGCCTCTGTATCAACACTGACATAAACAGCTTGTATTTGGCATTTAGGACAGAGAAGAACTGCAGAGTTTCATGTCCTTTCCCAGTTTGGGGATGACCAAGCAGCATATTCCCAAGTCTCAGGGATGGTTGCCCTTACAAGATATCATTTAAAATGCTAACCATTAGTTGGAGGTACTCTTTTCAGAACCCCTTACATAATTTGACCAGGGAACCATAAGGTTCTGGGGCCTTCTGTGTCTTTGCCCTGTGTAAAACCTGGAGTACACCTTCTGTGGAAATTCAGCTGACCATTTGCTCCTGTTGATGTGGGTCGCAAGAACCCCTTTATTGCCGAGTTGGGCATGCTGTCCTCTGGGGTTTACAGAGCTGTATAGAAGTCTTGGAATTCCTTGGATATCTACAACATCCTACAGGTCTGCACACCTGCAGTAGGTGTGGAGGATCTCAGGTATATGTGCCCTAGTTTTTTGATACTGAAGTTGGGAGGCTAGCAGTCTGGTGGCTCTGAGGCCCACTTCCTTATACCTCTGTGTGAGGTAGGGTAAGGGCACTTCCGTCTGGTGTCTAAAAATCACATCTCATGCCTGCTTGATTCCTTTAATCTGGTCCAAAACAGAGGCATCCCCTGTTTATGGGCCATCTGGGAGAATTGTAGTATGTCCTCTAGGGTTTGCCTACATTCCTCTCTTTTTTTTTTCTTCTGAGCTGCATAGGCAATCATGTGTCCTTGCAGAGCCATCTTGGTTGTATCCCATAGAACTCCTGGTTCCACATACTCACCCTGTTTATCTCTGAGCGCTTCTTTCAATGTTTCAGCTACAAATTCTTGCAAGTCTGGAGACCTAAGGTAAAGGTGCTCATGTACCATTCCATTCTATGCCTCTCCTCTCCCAGGTCCACTTGGGTCAGGGTAGGAGAATGGTCTAAGACAGAGACTGCTTCTACCTTGCAGCTCTGAGCTCTATACAGTTCTCCATCTTGGTAAGACAGTAGTCAATCCGTGAATATGTGCAATGTACCTCAGAGTAGTGTGTGTAGTCTCGTGTGCCATCATGTAGCTTTCACCAGACGTCTGTCTAGTCCAGTAGGGCCATTGGTCTGATGTAATTATTTTTGTGCAGCTAGTTGTTATGGGTGGTGTGTCTTCATTGTTTCCATTGTCATAGACGTGAGAAGGTTGAGATCACCCAACATAGAAACATAGAAACATAGAAGTTGACGGCAGATAAGGACCGCAAGGCCCATCCAGTCTGCCCATTTCTTTTTTCTACCTTATAAATGTGCCATCGGCCTTTGCGATGTCAGTGACCTATCTATTCATAGTCATTTATATTGCTCCCTTATGCCTATCCCATGCCTGTTTGAAGCCCTGCACTGTATTCATAGCCACTACTTCTTGTGGTAAGCCATTCCATGCATCTACCACCCTTTCTGTGAAAAAGAATTTCCTCACATTCCCCCTTAATCGGCCTCCCTCTAATCTCATGCTGTGTCCTCTTGTCCTGCTATTTTTCTTATATTTAAACATGTTAGACTCTTTCACCTTGTTTATGCCCTTAAGGTGTTTAAATGTCTCGATCATATCACCTCTCTCCTCCTTTGCTCAAGGGTATACATATTGAGCTCCGTTAATCTGTCCTCATATGTCTTCTGATGCAGTCCCTGCACCATTTTGGTTGCCTTCTCTGGACTGCCTCAATTTGGTTAATGTCCTTGTGAAGGTGTGGCCTCCAATACTGCACGCAGTACTCCAGATGGGGCCTAACCAATGTCTTGTACAGAGGGATTATCTCCCTCACTTAATTTGAATACCCCTACTAATACACACCCTAACACCCCTAGCCTTACCTACTGCTTTAGAGGTCTGCTTGGATGATTTCAGGTCATCAGTGATGATGATGCCCAAGTCTCTTTCTTCCTTTGTGACTGCTAGCAACTCCCCTCCCAGCCTATAAGTGGCTTCGGGGTTTCTCTTCCCTATGTGCATGATTTTGCACTTCTTTGCATTAAATCCCAGTTGCCACTCTTCTGACCATTCTGCTAGTTTATCCAGATCTCTTCTCATTCTGCCCACCCCATCTGGATCATCTACTCTGTTGCAGATCTTGGTGTCATCTGCAAACAGACAAGCCTTACCCTCTAGTCCATCTGCTAGGTCACTAATGAAGATGTTGAATAGGACTGGCCCCAGGACTGATCCCTGAGGAACAGGACGAGCATACCAATATTGGATCAGGGTGGGATGTAAAGACTCACCAATTTCACCTTTGCCTCACCCAGAATCCCCTGTACCAGGGACAGGCATCCCTCCCGGTCTGCCAGTAGAGTACCTTCTGTTCTGTGAATTGTGTGATTCTAAGGATTGGTATTGCTAACCCCCTGCATCTGCCTTCTGGCAGGGAGGAGGAATAATCTTGTTGACATACATTTTTAGGCAGCTTCTCATGCTCTGCTTGACTAAGGTGAATTTCTCAGAGGCAAATCACATCTGCCTTATACTTCTGATGTGTGCCATTGTTCTGGACCTCTTAACAGGGTTGTTCAGCCCATGAACATTGGTCGAGTATATTAAGCTTGTTTTTACTGCCATCTTCTTGTCAGATGGTTCTCATGTGTGCCATCTCCCCCTGTCCCCCAACCCTGGGGAAGTCCCCTCCTCCACCTTACCCAAGTGAACCACCTTTCTCTTAGATGTCCAGCCTGCAAAAAAACATTTAATATTACAGGGTCCACAATCATCCTCTGCTTATCCATCTGTGAATATGGGGATGCAAAACCATTCTGGTAACCTGGCCAAGTGATCATCCTGTGACATACAAAGGAGAGATATCATATTTACCAGCCTTCATGAGCAGGGCCAGGCTACCCTGCTGTGGAGGAACTCCCTCTATCACATGAGGCCTCCAACAACCAAGTGTTGCCTAGGGGAATGAACCACTGGGAATCAGGTGTCATCTTGTGTCCCATCTTCCTGAAACAGTAAGCATTAGTTTAGATAAGAGGAGTAGGATCAGGTCCAGACTCTCCACTGAAATGCAGTTGTCTTGCAGTGTCCCATTTACCATAAGCCACCCTCACCCTGGAACTTATATATTGCTGCCCCCCCCCCATGTTTCCTAAATTCTTGTCTGGGTGTATTCTGCCCATACTACCTCACAGGATGGCCCGCCCTAAGTTTTAGCAGGGGTTACCCTTTCCACATACCTGTCTTTCACATTAGCCATAATAACTCAGCATTTCACCAACATCTACCTTCATTTCTGGATCTAAAAAGGTCTTGTTTAAGGTAGCATAAGAAGTACGCAGTGTCAATTACCTACAGAGTTTAAGCATGCATTCAGTAGGTGATTCTCCAGCGTATGATCAAGATTTTATGTCCTGTCTTCACTCACGATGTCTCTCAGTTCAGCCTGAGGCCCAAGGCTGGAGGCTCCCCCCGGCTTCTCTGCATGCTCCGACTATACCTCAACCCCCAACTCTGGGTGGTTTATACCCCCCCGGCCCCACATTTTCATCCCTGCTAGCAGCTCAGCTTAGACTCTTTTGTCTGTGATACAGCTTGGCTTAGTACCTATGGCCCACATTGCTAGCCAAATCACATTTCTGTATATATACTGCTTACCATATAGGTATTCAGAATGCCTCATTCATGAAACTTAGAAACACTGAAGTTGTCAGCAGATGGGGATCTTATGATACATCTAGTCTGCCCTTGTTTTCCTACCCCCCCACTTAGCTGCCTGCTTGAGTATCCTGCAATGCCTGTCCCATGCCCGCTTGAATTCCCCACCATCTTCGCTCCCACTACCCCTCCAGCAGGCTATTCCACTGTTCAACAATGCGCTCTGTGTAGAAGAATTTCCTCATATTGCTCTTGAACCTACCTCCCTTGAGGTAAAGGTCATGCCCTCATGTCCTGCTATAGTCTCTTACCTGAAAAAGGTTCTGCACCTGTACTTTGTTGTTGCCTTTAAGGCATTTAAATGTCTCTATCATGTCCCCCCAATTCCTGCGCTGCTGTAGGGGCTATAGGTTGAGTTCACGGAGTCTGGGTTCATACGGTTTCTGGTGCAAGCCCTGCACCATCCTTGTTGCTCTTCTCTGCACCATCTCCAGCCTATCTATGTCCCTCCTGAGGTGTGGCCTCCAGAACTGAATGCAGTATTGCAGGTGGGGTCTTACCAGGGATCGATACAGAGGCATGATCACTTCATACCTCCTGCTTATGATGCCCCTTCTTATGCATCCCAGGATGCCGCTAGCTTTTAGTGCTGCCTTCTCACATTGTTTGCTGACCTTGAGGTCATCTGATATGATCATCCCAGGTCTCGCTCTAGCCTTGTATCCACCAGCAGCTCCCCTCTCATTGAGTACAGTTTCCCTGGGTTATTTTTTTCCCAGGTGCATGAGTTTACATTTTTTGGCATTGAATTTCAATTGCCAGATCCTTGGCTATTCCTCCAGCTTTCGGAGATCAGATTCCATGCTTTGTTTGCCCCTCTGGGGTGTCAACCCTGTTGCCGATTTTGGTGTCATCAGCAAACAGGCACACCTTTCCCTTCAGTCCATCAGCAATGTTGCTCATGAATATGTTGAAGAGGATCGTCCCCAGAACCGAGCCCTGCAGAACCCCACTAGTAACGTACTAAAACCTTCTGTGTTCTCCCATTTAACCAGTTCCTGACCCAGCCTGTTACCTTAAGCCTGACTCCCATGTTCTCCAGTTTATTTAGTAGTCTCCTGTGCGGCACTGCGTCAAATGCCTTACTGAAGTCCAGGTAATCCACATCCACTGCCCCACCTTGATCCACTGTTCTGGTGACATAGTCAAAGAAATCTACCTGGTTTGTCTGGCAGGACCTCCCAGCCATGAAACCATGTCACTTTGTGTCAACCTGACCACTTTTCTCCAAAAAAGCAATGATTCTTTCTTTCAGTAGGGACTCCATCAGCTTTCCCACCACTGAAGTTAGACTAACTGGATGGTAGTTTCCTGGCTCTTGCTTGCTTCCACTCTTGTGGAGTGGCACTACTGTTGCCCTCTTCCAGTCCTCGGAACCTCCCCCCCAATAATCTGTTGAAGAGCGCTGCTAAGGGGGCTACTAATTCCCTCCCAAGTTCCTGAAGTATTCTTGAGTGTATCCCATCTGGTCCCATAGCTTTATCCACCTTTAACTTGTTGATTTCCTCTAGTACTTTCCTCTGTGAAGGAACTTGTGTCTGTGCCTCCAAGTAGAATATTCTTTTTGCCTATTGTTGGACCACTGCCATCTGCTTCCTGTGTGAGGATGGGCTGGTAGTATAGCCTAGAGGTTAGAGTAACAAGCTGTGAATGAGCTTGGTACATCCAGCAGACCTGGGTTTGATTCCAACAACCTCCACTTACATACTGTGTAACTCTGAGCAAGTCACTTAACCTCCCCAGTGCTCCCAGGTCGCCCCTGAAAACAGGCACTTGTGCCTAGTGGGCCTTACCTGGTTACCAAAGACTAAAATAAATAAAAATAAATAATACTAATGCTTTTCATGTACTGTTTGGGTGAGGTGAGCAGGAAGGCTGCAGTGGTTTCCTGCCTCTCCTCCCAACCTGTTCACATTTAGAGGGTCCCCATAGGCAGCATGGCATTGGGGAGCGCAGTGGTCAGGATCACCAGTCCCTGCCCTGAGCCCATGCTGGTAACCCACAGATTGTATGGGTATGCTCTGGGCTAAGTCACTTCATTTATTTACAGGGTATGCACATGGTGGCTTGTGGCAGTTTGGCCCGTGACTGGAACCTCCTTAACCTTTTCTCCGTTAGTTATTTCTGATGTGGCGGTCAGTACAGAACCTTTCTAAAGGAGTTTATGTTAATACGGTGGTGTATAGGATTACCAGGACAGGGAAGATTGGGAGACCAAAGATAATAAAATGGCCCCACCTTATGCTAATGGTTGGTATCCTACCAAGCAGGGTGTTACTGAAGCACCGGTGCTTCCTCCAGCACCTTGCGACTCCTTCAGGTGTTGTAGAATCTGTTGGAGAGTAGATGCTGTGTGTTTTTTCCAGGAGTCTTTAATTTGCCTGATTTTTAATGTGAGTTTTTCTGCCAGCGTGGTGGGGGGGTGGCCTTTACTGCTGCTGCTGTAGCTGGATCTGCATGCCTCTGTTATATAGCCCTGCAGTTGCCATGTCCACAGTGCTAAATAGTCCAAATCCAAATGTTCTGCTTCCATCCTCAAACTGAATTAAGATTTTTGCTGAAAAGATGTTTGGAATTGAATCCCTTTTACGTCAGGGCTTTCATCTTTCATGACTAGCTGATATGGTCCTCTTTTGGCTGCCAGTCGGGGGGGAGGGTAATCATTATCAAAAAAATAGCCTTGTTTGGCCAAATAGTATTTTTCTGCCAAGCTTCATGCATCACCATTTGTTGATCCATGTAATTGTAAGAAATTTAGAAAAACAGATCTGGGCCTGATATCTAGTGGGGGCTTTCTTCCTAAAGTGTGGTGAACTGGCACTATTTCCAGGCGTGTTTCAGGGGGTAAGTCCAGCAATTTAGGCAATACATCCTGGAGGAACAGGATAATGTTGGGGCCTTCTGAGCCCTCGGGAATGTTGTCTCTGCAGAGATTGTTCCTCTTGTTCATGCACTCCATGTCCTCCAACTTGTCCTGTGGACTCTCGACTGCCATGTGGAGTTGGACAACCTCTCTCTCTGTGGTTTCTACTCTTTCATCCATCCCTGGCAGTTGTTCCTCTGTTTTACTTTGGAGCTTGTCAATATTATTTATGTCATTTCTGAAAGACTTTATTTTAGCCCTGCTCTCTTTTCTGAAATCTTTTAGCTCTCTCAGTAAACTGTGTATTTTGAGTCACACCATTGTATATTTGATTTATACAACGTTAGTTTACTAGTTATACAGTACCTTGCTATTATATTATATTACTACTTATATATAGATTACTACTATAGTACTATAGTAGAATAGCCTTCTGACATCACTGCTGTGATGCAAAAGTATTCTGACTTAGAAAATGGGGTGTCTTGAATGGACACTTTGGCTGAAAGCACCAGCAAGCCAGTCCAGAATGAGGCAACAGAGACCGGGAAATAATGAGTCCCAGTCTTTGTTTGCCTCATTTAGTTCTAAGAGTACAGAGTCATTAGAATGTTGCTAAAATAAATACAGCCATGTTGTTTTCATCTCGCTTTGTGAGCAAGAGCTTTATCCCTCCCCGGCTCATGGGCACAAGCACAGTAATGGATGTCAGGAAATGGCAAAGAAAATAACAGCACAGTAGAAAATTTATGAAAGATGCTCAGCCAAACATAATCTATAGAAACCATTAGTGCTGCTGCCCTATTTCAGCACGGTAACTGTGTTGAATGTGCTGGTTCCAGTAAACTCTCCATTCCAGCCATGATCTTGCCATGAATTACAAGACATCAAAAACAAATAAAAAAACCAAGAAATTCTGAACATGCAAATATTAAAAAGTAATGCAGCCATGTTGGTTTAATCTCACTTAGCGAGCAAGAGCTTCCACCCCCCAGCTCACAGGCACAAATACAGTAATGGCAGTCAGCTAATGTAAAAGAAAATAACGGGGAAATTCTTGTAGCTTGTAGCTGGATTTGTAGAAAAAAACAGACACAGTAAAAAAAGAGTATAAAATTAGCTCAGCAAAACACAATGTTCAGAACCATTTAGCATGGCTTACCTATTTCAGCACCACAACCTGTGCTAAATGTATGTTCTCAGTAAACTTCCCATCCTGACCGTGATCTAGCCATTAATAATAAGTTACTCAGAACAAGTGCAGCAGAAAAAAATAAATGAATAAAAATAACTACTGAGCTTGCAAATATTAAAATTCTTCCCTGTCTCTCTTAATGAAGTACAGAAGTGGCGCTCAAAAGAGTACACTCCATTCCCAATGTGATCAAAAAAGGTGTTTTAAAACTAGCAGTGCCCCCTACTGGCAACTGTGCCAGGCAGGGAAGGCAACTGTGCCAGGCAGGGACTACTTTACCATAAAACTTTTTTGTATTTTTAAGACTTTTTTTTATTTTGTACCTATTTTTTAACTACTGTATAAATATTTAAGCAGATACCCCATTTTCTAAGTGCAATAATACCCTTCATTGTGGGCAGTATGGGCTATACCAGACCTTCCCTGGGCGGCCCGGTATAGCACAATACCACCCACCCTGTTGGGTATTATTGTTTACATCACTACTGTGGTTCAGGAGAATTCTAATATCACTACTGTGGTACAGTAGCATTCAGATATCACTACTGTAGTACAACACCATTGTAACATCGCTTCTGAGGTCTGCGGGAGAGTAGACATGTTCCCACTACATAGGGGCAGAAGGAGGAAGAGGCTAGTAAGTATAGACCAGTGAGTCTTACCTCAGTGGTGTGGAAATTAATGGAAACACAGTTAAAGGAAAGGTTAGTGAAGTATTTGAAACCCAATGGCTGAAAGACCAAAGGCAGCATGGGTTCATGGGGGGAGGTGAGGAGGCTAGGTTAGACCAGATGAATCTGAATTGAGTTATTTGACTGGGTGACCAGGGAAATAGATCAGGAGAGGGCAGCTGACATAGCCAATCTGGACTTCAGCAAGGCCTTTGACACTGTGCCACACAGGAGACTGAATAAGAAATTCAGCAGTCTAGGGGTAGAATCCGAACCGGTGAATTGGATTAGAAACTGGTTAACAGATAGGCGACAGAGTACGGTGGTTAATGGCACTCATTTTAATGATGGAAGAGTGACTATTGGGGTGCTACAGGGCTCAGTACTGGAACTGGTCCTCTTCAATGCCTTCATAAGTGACATTGCAGATAACTTAAAGGGAATACCTTTTTGCAGATACATACATACGAACATACAAATGTGCCAGCAGATAAAGGCCTTATAATCTATTGAGTCTGCTCATATTGGGCAATTCCCACTGTGTTTCCAGAGGGAACTGCCCCCCATGTCTCCTGACCCCCATCAAATACACCCTCACCCACTCTCTCACCCTTCTATCTACAACTTTTCCCCTCACCCTGTCCCATCTCTCTTGAAGTTGTCCACCGTTTTCAGGAATACTACCTCTTGTAACAACTTGCTCCATTTAGCCATCACCGACTCTGTAAAAAAGTCTCTGCATCTACATTCGGAACCTTCCTCCTACCAGCTTCAGGCTATTGCCCCTAGTGGTCTTATTCCCACTAAGGCTGAAGATACCCTTGATGCTCACCCTGTTTATACCCTTAGGGTACTTGAAAGTCTCAAGTCATGCCCCCACTTCTCATCTGTCCTCAAGAGAGTACATGTTGAGCCCCTGAACCTCTCCTCATAGTTGTTATCTTGCTCATCCTTGATCATCTTTATCATCCTTCTCTGGACTGCCTCCAGGAAGTTGCTATCCTTCCTGAGATAAAGGCTCCAAAACTGGACCTGTACAGTGGCAAAATGACCTCTGTCTTCCTATTGGTGATTCCTTGGCTATGCAACCCAGCATCTGATTTGCTTTGGCTGTGGCTTTCCTGCATTGTGCCGAGTGTTTTAGGTCACTCTTGATAATTACACCCTGGTCCTTCCTATGATAACAATCATTAGAATCAGATGATACCAAAATCTGTTATAGGGTGGGCAAGAAAAAAAGATCCTTTTTTATATTTGTATACAGTTGGGTTCAATGTCAAAAAGTGCAAACTCATGCACATAGGGCACAGGAACCCCAGAGGTGAGTATAGGATGGGAGGAGGTATTGCCAGTCACTAAGTGGGAAAGGGACCTTGGGGTTATCATATATGATAACCTCAAAGTGGCCAGGCAGTGTAACAAAACAGCAGGTAAGAGCAATATGATGCTGGAATGCATACAGAGAGGTATCTCAAGCAGGAGGAGGAGGGAGGTGGTGTTGCCAGTATACGAATTGCTGATGAGACCTCACCTAGATTATTGTGTGCAGTTCTGGAAGCCACACCTCAGGAAGAACATAGACAGGATGGAAGCAGTCCAGAGGGGGACAACTTAAATGGTGCAGGGGTTGCGTCAAAAGCCCTCCAAGCAGAGACTAAGGGATCAAAACATGTACACCCTGGAAGGCAGGAGAGTGAGAGGAAACATGATAGAGACCTACAAGTACCTCAAAGAGGTGAAACAGGGTGCAGGGGAAGAGTCTCTTTCAAATGAGAAAGAGCACCAGAACCAGAGGGCATGTGATGAAGCTGGGGGGGGGGAGGTCAGAAGGGATGTGAGGAAGTACTGCTTCACTGAAAGAGTGGTGAATGCCTGGAATAGACTGCCAGTGGAAGTGGTGGAGGTGAAAACAGAAGTGGGCCTCAAGCATGCTTGGGATAGCCATTGGGGAATATTAGGAAATAGGCAAGGAGGAGGAAGGGTAGCCAGAGACTAGTTAGGGTCTGCAGAGACAGATTAGGCAGGGACCACCTAGGAAGACTGGGTCAGCCAAGCGGCCCTGTTTCTAGGTGAGATATAGAGAATACTGGATGAGTAATTATGCACAACCACTGTGTTCTGCACAGAGGGGTTCTAATTCCCTCTAACCTCGAGGGAAGCCTAGAGGTCAGTGGGAGTCAGAACCCAGGTGACAGAACACACTGGTTGTGCATAAAGTTTCTCATCCTTATTTTTATAGTATGGTGCTGCTTTATTTCAATGGATTTCAGCAACTGCTGAAATCTTGTTGTAGTACAGTTCAAAGGTCAAAAAAGTTGTTGTACTATCGCTCTGACATCACATCGATAGTACAACAACTTTTTACCCTTGACCTGCCACCTGATTGGCTCAGACGACGCTCTCGCTTGAAAAGAAAAACAAACATGGCGGCATGATTTAGCGAGCGCCGGGCAGCGGAGCCACTGAGTTTCAAATCGGGAGTCGGGACATGGAGAGCCATACATGGCTCCCATTCTGAAAATACTATAATTTTTTTTTCCTAATTTTAAAATGAGAACCGGAGGGAGTACTAGCGCAAGCTGTGAATCGGGCAGCAGAACACCAGTGGAATGGGAGCAGCGCCTGCAGCAAGTAACGTAGAAAAATATTGCAAAAAAACCCGAACAAAACACCCATATACTATAAAACAGTGGATGGGTGAACATCACACTACAGTCTGAGTTACCCTTATCTCGGCAGTTGATGATATCAGTGAGACCTCTCGAGCTTCGCTCTCGAGGTCTCTGTGATATCATCAACTCCCTCGATGGAAACACAGCTTTGTTGTGGATGTTCACCCATCCACTATTCTATATATAGTATATAGTATTATGTGAAATGTGCATGTGGCGGTTCTTTTGCGTTCAGAATAAAAATTACTTGCGCAGTCTCTAGGGGTTTCTGAATGCTATTGTACCACAGAAGGGTACAATCACATTCCATGACTTCTGAACTGTGGTATAACAGTGTTTTGAAAGGGATGGAATTCTATACAGAACAATGCTCTACTCTACTCTATATAACTTTCTGTTTGATTTCAATTGCTGGTTTGAGTGCTGCACTTGACTATTGCGATCTCATCAGCATTGTGAAAGCTGCACTCTGACTGGTTCATTTTTTTATTCATTGTATGCACTGTGACATACCCTACTTTGCAAGGTAATATTTAGCTTGCAAAGTTGGGTCATTGTGACATGCCCTACTTTTCAGGATACAGTAATATTGTGAGATTCAATAGCCTGCAGTGCATGTAAGAGCTTTTACACTCTCTTATCAGATGTTTTATGGGCCTGCTTTTCTCCAGGGGCTAAGTACAATACTCCGTGGCTGTAATTTGCCAAGGAGAGCAGCAGGACCAGCAAACAAAATATCAGAGTTGATATAAACTCTAACATACACACCCGGCTGTTTAATCTCCCACTGCTGAAGTAATGGTCTGATATCAGCTGCAGAGGATTCTGGAATTTGTAGTTACAGAAGATGTCAGCCTAGAAGTAAGCAAAATTAGCGTGATCCGGTCTACAATACTACAGTAAACAGTGAGTAAATCAAAATGTTTTTACACACAAAGTGCACATTGGAACCAGCCCCACTCTTGGGTGTGGAGCCCTTGGTACTGACACTTCCCTTCAAAACTCTGGATGAGTCATAACTAAGTAAAAGGAGAGGGGAGACTGGCAATGGCAAGCTGAACTTAAGAACTAAAACACTGGTCTAGTCTATGAAAGACATCTAGGGCCAGACTCATGAAGCGCCCTGGATCGACACAAGCAAATCGCAGTTTGTGTCATTCTCCAATGCGACATGGACCCTGCACTTGATTCACTATCCTGCAGTGTGCAGCAACCGTTGCTGTGCGGCAAAATCAAGACACACAGGAGGAGAATGCAGCAAGCTGTGGGGTGGTGGGATGGCATCAGCATCCATGGACGAAGACCCGCCGGCCGGTCACCCCGGAGGCAGGCAGGATCGTGGGGGCTGTAACAGGGGACATGAAGGGCAGGTCAGTTCAGGATGGGGGAGGGGGTATGGTGACAGACCATGATGAGGACAGTGCATGGCCACCACCAGGACAGTGTGGTCCATGTCGGGAGGGGGCAGCTGCATGTCTGGCACCATAGGGGATCCTAAGGGTACTGTTCCACTGACATCTCCAAGTTCTTTGGGGGCACAGGATACTATGGGCAAGTGACAGCAACTGGGGGCACAGGTTCACTTCCACCCAGCAATGGCTTCATGGGTGGCACACATGCCTATAGACCAGCCCTGGGCTGGTCTGTCATGGACTGTGTGCCCTGTGGGGGGGGGATTAGCAAATCCCACTTAGGGGAATGCTGCAGTGCTGTCCCAGCACAAGCCCCCATCCGCCATGGTGCACTGGTGCATCCGTTGCAAAGATGGCGCAAGCCTAGCTGGCACAGGCGGTCCCCCAACTGGCACAGGCTGCGTTGCTGAATGAGGAATGATTTAAGGTGTGGTGTAGTAAGCCCCTTGCATCATATTTCTTTGACACAAGCACCGTGCATCATTCCTGCGGCTTTGTGAATCAGGCCCCTAGTTTCTTTCTAATTAACAGATTTGCACATGAGATATGTAATCAGAATAAGACAAATGGTGATCAAAAATGAACCCTGGATACTTAAAATTAACTTTTAAATTCCAGTCTTCAGCCTTAAAAGACTGTGCTTTCTTCAAACTTGCTCTCAGCCTTCCTTGGAGCCAAGCAGCCTGCTGAGGTTGAGAGAGCCACCTCTGCTACATCAGGTGACTCTCCTCCTCCTTGACCACCAGTAGCTAGCCTCGACATGGACCCATGATAACCCCACACACTCCAAAAGCTACATCTAATTGGGAAATGTGGATAGAAGTGGCACAAACATTTGAATCACAGCCTCCAGCCTTAAAAGACTGTGCTTTCTTTGAACCTGCCCTCAGCACTCCATGGAGCCACACTAGCCTGCTGAGGTTGAGAGAGTCACCTCTGCTACACTGGGTGACTGTCCCCCTCCTCGACTGCTGATAGCTAGCATCCGCAGGGAACTACTGTAACCCTACCCATTCCTGAGGCTACAGTTAATTGTAGATCATGGCCAGAAATGGCACAATCTTTAGAATCCCAATCTCCAGCCCTTGCTCTCTCCTACAAATAACTGATTCTTCAAGTGCCCCAGAGCACTGTGGTGCAGAGCACTAAGTGTAACAGCCCCTTTTGGAATCGCCTTGGTTGTTCCGGGGCCCTTGGGTCTTCCCTGGACACACCATGAGAGGGCTAGCCTAGGTTCTCTGGAGGACAAGTGGTACTGCAACAATCAGTGCGCCTGCTGCCTCCACCTGGGGTAGTGGCAGGGAATACCTATGGATAAATTGCCAGTTACCACTCCCCAGGAAAATACAGTATCTGCCCCCACAGTAACTTCCCCACACAGTAAAGGCATACACTTTCCAATAACCAGCAATACCAAATTGTACCATAAACCAACTTTCCATTTAATTATAGGGAGGGGTAAACAGGGAAAAAATAGTACAACAATAAATGGTAACAACTATACCACTCACTAACTCTCACATCTCCCCCCTTGCAGGTGCACTTGGCTTCCCCCAACGGCCGTATAGTAACCAGTACAGTTTGTGGCGATGGGTACCTCACAGGGGAGATAAAGAGGCTAGGATGTGGTGGGATTAAACAGTCTTTAACTAAGAGAACAAACTTTCATTGGGGCCCAATAATTTTAAACAGATGCAAAACTCTAACGTTTCTGCCTGGGCACAGCTTTAATTTTGGCACAGTCCTGCCCAGGACTTAATCACTCTTTTCTTTTTCTTCTCTGTCTAGCTAGCTAGCTAAATCAAGACTGCAATTATGGCAGACTTGATTTTCTCTGTTGATCTGGTTTGCATTACAGAGTCCTGGTTGGATGATGACGCCAGACCAGTTTTGGAAGCAGCTGGCCCCTCTGCGTACTCTGTAGTGCACTGCCCGAGGAGGGAACACAGGGGCGTGGGTGTGGCCATCTGTTTTAGATTCAGCTTGTGCTTCACTGTGCACACAGTGGGATCCCCCAGAAACACAGAAACATAGACTTTGATGGCAGATAAGGTCCACTTGGCCCACCTAGTCTGTCCATTTCCCTACCTACTGGATAAGCTGCAGATCCCAGTTAACCAACAGCCTACTTCTTCCTACCCACCACCAGAATTGTCTTATGTCTGTCCCATGCATTCTTGAATTCCCCCACTGTTTTTGACCTCATGACCTCCTCAGGAAGGCTTTTCCATGCATCCACCACCCTCTCTGTGAAAAAATACTTCCTCACATTGCCCCTAAGCCACCCGCCCCAGCTTCAAATTGTGTCCCCTTGTTCTTGCACATCTCTTTTTCTGAAATATGCTACCCTCTTGGACTTTATTGATTCTCTTGACGTACTTGCAAGTTTCTATCATGTCCCCCATCTCCCTCCTTTCCTCAAGGATATACATATTAAGCTCCTTAAGTCTCTCTTCATATGGTTTCTGTTGCAGACCATGCACCATTTTAGTTGCCCTCCTCTGGACTGCCTCCATCCTGTCTATGTCCTTGCGGAGATGGTGTCTCCAGAACTGCATGCAGTACTCCAGATGGGGTCTCACCAAATGTCTGTTCAGAGGGATAACAACTTCCTGTTTTCTACTGGTGATGCCTCTCCTTATACATCCCAGTATCCCCTAGCCATCCTTATTGCCTTCTCACATTGCTTGCTTGCCTTTAGGTCATCTGATATGACTGCCCCCAGGTTCCTTTCCATTTTTGTTGTTGTTAATACCCCCCCTCCCCCATTGTGTACTCTTCCCCTGGGTTTTCCCCAGGTGCATTACTTGCATTTCTTTACACTGAATCTAAGCTGCCATACTTTTGGCCATTCCTCCAACCTTGCCAAGTCCCTTCTCACCCCCGTGTATCAACCCTGTTGCAGATCTTTGTGTCATCTGCAAAGAGGCATACTTTTCCTTCCAGTCCTCTGCAATGTCACTTATAAAGACATTAAAGAAGGACCTAGTACTGAATCCTCATGGCACTCACTAGTAACCTCTTCTTCGGGGTAGACTCCATTTACTATTACCCTCTGTGTCCTGTTGTCCAGCCAATGTTTTACCCAGGCTACCACCCTGGGACCCACTCCCAGCTGGCTAATTTGTTTATTAATCTTATGTGTGGGACAGTGTCAAATGCCTTGCTAAAGTCTAGGTAGGCCATGTCCACAGCCCCTCCCTGGTCTACTACTTTGGTCACCCAGTCAAAGAAATCTATTAGATTCATCTGACATGACCTTCCTGCTGTGAATCCATGCTGCCTTGGGTCCTGTGCCCCGCTGGCCTCTAGGTACTCAATAATTCTTTCTTTCAGAAGTGATTCCATCATTTTCCCTACCACTGAGATCAAGCTGACAGGTCTGTAGTTTCCTGCCTCTGCTTTGCTCCCACTTTTGTGAAGGAGAATCACATCCACCATCCTCCAGTCCTTAGGTACCACACCATCCTTCCATGATTTGTTAAAAAGGGTAGTCAATGGTGTCACTAGTTCTCCTCTTAGTTCTTTTAGAATTCTGGGGTGAATCCCGTCAGGACCCATTGCTTTGCCCATCTTCAGTTTTAGGAGTTCTTTCCGAACCCTTTCTTCTGTGAACCCCCCTATCCAGAGTGCTTCTATTGATTGGATTAGGTACCTCCCCCTCCTCTTCTTCTGTGAATACTGAGCAGAAGTATTCATTCAGTATCCCTGATTTTTCACTGTCCCTCTCTGCCCACCCACCTTCCCCTTTATTAAGACTCACTATCCCTCCTCTGGTCTTTCTTCACTCCCTAATGTACCTATAAAAGGTTTTATCCCCCTTCTTAACTGTGTTGGCTATCTTTTCCTCAGTTTGGGCCTTTGCTATTCTGACTGCCTTCCTCCCTTCCTTCTGCTTTAACTGGTACAGTTCTCTGTCTGGCTCCTTCTGTGTTTCCTTATACTTCCTGAATGCTTTCTTTTTCTCCCTAACCTTCCCTGCCAACTCTTTTGAGAACCACAGTGTTTATTTCTTTCATTTTGATTTGTTTATTTGCTTCCCACAAAGGCTTGTTGCCTCTGTGGTGGCAGTTTTGATGTTTCCCCATTGTTCCTCCACCCCTTCTTCTTGTCTGTTTGCTAGTGCTTTTCTAAGCCACTCTCCCATTTTGACAAAGTCAGCCCTCCTAAAGTCCAGTACCTTCACTTTTGTATGGCTTGACTCTGCGGCTGTGTTTATAGTGAACCACACTGTTTGGTGGTCACTTGTTCCCAGATGGCTACCCACTTCTAGATCTGAGATCCTCTCTCCATCCCCATTTGAGAGTACCAGGTATAAGATTGCTCTCTCCTGAGTGGGTTCCAACACTAGCTGTCTGAGGCATGCCCCCTGTAGGACATCGAGAATGATCCGGCTCTTCAATGTGGCTGCAGCAAAGGTGCTCCAGGTAACATCTGGCATATTCAGGTCCCCCATCAACAATATCTCCTCTTTTTCTGCCATCCTAAGGATGCCTTCTATCATTTCCCAGGTCTTTCAAGTGTGTGGCAGTGTGGTGGGAGTCCAAGTGCAGGCTGCAGGAATCTCCTCATTTACTACCCCCTGGGGTTGGGAAAAGAATTCCTGCAGGAGGTTGCGGACTTCGTCATTCACGTGGTGTTGGAGTCCCACAGATGTTTGATTCTGGAGGACTTCAATGCCTGGGTCGATGATGAATCCTCGTGGTTTGATTAAGACCTCCTCCAGTTGATGTCATCACTGGGCTTGACACAAGTAGTTACTTAAGTGACCCATCACCACGGCCACATGCTCGATCTGGTGTTCTCACTGGGGCCTGAGATAATAAACCGCAAGACTGATCAGATTGTTTGGCCTGATCATTGCCTGATGAAGTTCTTGTTTGGGGCCCCCCCTTGAAGTCCCACCCCTGTTGAGATGGTTAGCTATCACCCTTTGAGGGGACTGACCCCAGAGGGACTGCTGGTGGTAGCTGACTTATCTAGAGTAGATGCTGCATGTGCAGTTGGCACAGGCGAGGCGGTGGCCGCCTATAACAAGGTGGTTTCTGAAGCTCTCAACACCACTGCACTGGTCCATATATGACCCAGATCTTCTCAGCTAAGATCCCCTTGGTTTGATGGGGATCTCAAGGTGATGAAGATCAGGAGTCAGAGGTTGGAGCATTGCTGGCAGAGGACCCAGTCGAAGGAGGACAAAATGGCTTTGCCTGCTCACTGTCATGAGTACCCAGGGGAAATCAACCATAAGAAGGCAGAGTTCCTGTCCAGGGAGATTACTGCAAGGAAGAACAGACCATCTCAGTTCTTTCAGACTGTGGACAGACTGTTACTTCCTGTCTGTCTACAGCCAAAAAAAGCTTTTTCAATCACTTTGTGTGAGGAGTTTGCTCTGTTCTTCTCTGACAGGGTGTCCTTCATTCGGTCAGGGATCCCGTCAGTGAGGAAAGTTTTGCCTCGTGGTAATTGGCCTTGGGTGAGCAGAGGTGCTCCATTTGTCTGGGATGAGTTTATACCAGTGGTGGTGGTCAAGGTCATTGAGGTGATCTCGAAGCTTAAGCACACTTACTATGAACTGGACCCGGCCCTGACTCCTTTCTTGATGAGATGTGTCAGGACCATTGGTCGGGTGTTCCCTAAGATTGTCTGGTGCTCAGTGTCAGAGAGAGTCTTTCCAGATGCCTTGAAAGAGGCTCTAGTGAGATCCCTCTTGAAGAAACCATCTCTCGTCCCTGACATCCTAGCGAATTACCGTCCAGTCTCCAAACTGTCATTTTTGGGCAAGGTTGTTGAAAAAATAGGGGCGCAACGGCTCAAAGAACACCTCATGTCCTTTGATATCTATGAGCCATTGATATCTATGAGCCATTCCAGTCTGGTTTGAAGGCCAGGCATAGCACAATGAAATGTCATTAGTTAGGGTGCATAATGACCTCCTCAAGGCAAGAGATAGAGGAGACAGGTCAGTTCTTGTGCTCCTTGATCTCTCATTAGCTTCAATATGGTGGATCACACTAAGCTTCTCGATCGCCTTTGAGAGTATTGTGGACTTGCCGGTACTGTCATCAACTGGTTTGACTCCTATCTCTCTGGCAGGGAGCAGCGGGTAATTTCTCCTCCTCCCTGAAGCTCCTGTCATGTGGAGTACCTCAGGGCTTGATCTTGTCACCAGTGTTATTTGCTGTACATATGCTGACCCTGGGAGAGCTCATTTGACAGTACGGTGTGGGTTTTCACTGCTATGCAGATGATACCCAGCTGTATCTGTCCTTTGCCCCTGGAACACATGACACCATGGAAGTGATAAACAACTGCCTGGCTGAGATCAATGACTGGATGTCCTTCAGCTGGTTGTGACTGAACCTCAACAAAACTGAGGTACTGGTGGTTGAGTCAGGTCGTGGGCATGATGGGAGTGCCTTCGGAGTGCGTACAGTATTGTTCCTGGGATCCACTCTGTTGATGGCTTCTCCTAGGGTGCAAGATCTTGGCATTGTCCTGGATAGCAGATTGGCACTTGAAGTTCAGGTGTCATCTGTTGTCCAAAGTGGTTTCTACCACTGAGGAATATCACCAGGATTAAACCCCTAATTCCACCCGAGAACCTGTCGACATTAGTGCATGCCTTTATTACATCTAGGCTTGATTATTGTAATGCTCTTTACTTTGAGGTCACGTGGGAGACCTGCCACCAGTTGCAGCTGGTGCAGAAGACAGCAGCTCGGTTGCTGACTGGCCTGGCTAGGTCCAGTCATGTGACTCCAGTCCTGTGGGCTCTGCACTGGCTGCCTGTCAGGTGGAGGGTCATCTTCGAGGTAAGCTTGCTCATCTATAAGGCCCTATATGGACTGGGCTCGGGCTATCTGGCTGATCTCCTTACTCCTGCCACCTCAGTCCACTCCCTCCTCTCCTCGACTAGAAGCCTCCTTGTTGTTTCCAGTGTCAGACTCAAAACGTGCAGTGATTGTGCTTTTAGAGTTGCTGGCCCAGCCCTGTGGAACTCCTTTCCAGCTTCTGTCAGGGAGGCCCAGACTGTAGAGTCTTTCAGAAAGGGCCTAAAGGTGCACCTATTTTGTCTGGCATTGCCCAATGAAGATGATTAATCAGCATGAGTCATACTAGCTATTGCAGTTATTTTAAGAGTTTATCTATTTTAAATATTTTAAATCTGCTGCTGTTATTTATAAATTGTATATGTTATATTATTTGTTATGATTTAATTTGTGCCTTTATAAGGCACACAGAGCCCCAAGGATTGGGTGCCATATAAATAAAATTGCCTTGCCCTTGCCTTTGCCATCCTTGCCTTGCTATTCCCCTTTCTTGTAGGCTGCGGCAGTTGTCCAACTCAGAAAGTTAATATTTATAGGGCTCACTCAATGCCCTATTAGTTGCTCACTGGGTGCCAAGAAATATCCATGCCTTTTCTCCCAAGAATCCCTTTTTCAGTTCTAAGAGCCCCCTGCCAAAATTCTGCTCCTGATTGGCTGTGATTGGAGTTAAAGGTTGACAACATGGCTGCTGAGTACACAGTCCACATGCAGTACATATATTATCCCAACTTGTCAGTCCTTCTGCAGCCAAAGTACACTGTTTTATATTTTATTTCCCCAGAGAGTCTTTTAGCTACCCCTCCACTCTGCTATCCAACTGCACAGCCAATAATTAAAACTGCCGGTCGCTGCCTCTGATCACACAAACCCCCAGGCAGCCGGCAGGCTATTCATGAGGCAGCTCATCACTAGATCTTATTGGCGCTCTGTAAGTAAACCATTTTGGGGCTTCTCATGCTCCTCTCTCGTGTCTCTGGACCTCGATTAGCTGATTAGTGACTCCAGGAGCACAGAGGAAGCCTTTGCTGCACCACCGAAAATAGACTTTCGCTACTGCACATGCGCAGACCACCACTCACACATTCAAGCTGTGAGCTGCACAGCGGTTCCACAGCTTTACTCCTCCAGCTCTGCCTTGCCAAAGAAACATCAATGGGGCTGGGCAGACATTCAGGGGCACCAGGGATGTGGGCCAAAGCGGTGGTGAGCCAATCAGGGCAGCAGGAGACAAATCACGGTATGCCCAATCTGGTTTGGGGCTTACATAAGGATCACAGCACAAAGGACTGCCCCCTCAATTATTAGGGGGATAGAACTGGGGGGAGCAGGGAAAACTGAAGTAAGGTGCCTGCCTGGTGCCATGGCTTGGAGAGACAGGAAGCGTATCCTCAGGATCACGAGAACAGCTGCATGGGAGTCTGAGCTGGATGTCATTGTCCACCTAGGGACAAATGACTTGGCTAATCATGAGATTAAAGCAGTGCAGAAGGACTTTGTAGAATTGGGGAGGGGCCTAAGACAAGTAGCACACACAATATCTTATCTGAGGTGCTGCCTGTCAATGGCATGAGTGAGGCGAGGACTTTGCACCATGCAGTTTAATGAATGGTTGAAAAATGGTGTGGAGCACAGGGGTTTGGCTTCATTGGGGACTGGGGTTCCACCTGGAGGCACACCAGCCTATACTGGCAGGATGGTCTGCATCTGTCCAGGAAGGGAACAAGTCTTTTGAGCAATCGGTTTAAATGCTTCATTGGCAAGCTTTTAAACTAGTGAAGGGGGGAGGCACTGATAAGCAGCAGAAAAATCCCAGCCTCTCCCTACAAAACAGGGTACTAAATGAGAAAAAGACCGAGGTAGACAGGTCAGTGGGGGATGCTGCAAAAGAAGGTAAAGCCATCAAAAAATGGAGAGCAATGAGTACCAATGCCCGTAGTCTGGGTAACAAGCTTCCTCAATTAGTGGCCTTGATGGAGGAGGAACATCTGGATATCGTGGCAGTCACAGAAACATGGTACACACAAAACCATGACTGGGACGTAAACATACCAGGATGCACTATCTACAGGAGGGACAGGGAGGGTAAAAGAGGAGGAGGAGGAGTAGCTCTTTACATAAGGGAAGGAATAAAAGCAACAGAACAAAAGGGTAAACAGGGAGGAGAAGAAGCACTGTGGGTAAATTTGGAGACAGGCAATGGCACCACAATCCGCACAGGGGTTGTATACAGACCCCCTTCTCAGGGGGAGGAAATGGACAAGGAAATGATAGAAAGTATACGTAGAATGGCAGAAAAAGGGGAGATATTGCTGATGGGTGATCTGAATATGCCAGATGTTAACTGGATTGCAGTTGCAGCAGCCACTTCAAAGAGTGGGGTTATCCTAAATGCCCTACAGGGGGCATGCCTTAGACAACTAGTATTGGAGCCCACTCGAGAGGGAGCAATCTTAGACCTGGTTCTCTCAAATGGAGATGAAGAGAGGATCACAGATGTAGAAGTGGGTAGCCATCTGGGAACTAGCGACCATCGAACAGTATGGTTCACAATAAACACAGCAATAGAGTCAAGTCATATAAAGGCAAAAGTACTGGACTTTAGGAGGGCTGACTTTGCCAAAATGGGTGAGTGCCTAAGGAATGCACTAGCAAATGGGCAGGAAGGAGGGGTGGAAGAACAATGGGGAATAATAAAAACTGCCATCACAGAGGTAACAAGCCTTTGTGTGAAGCAAATAAACAAAACAAACGATATAAGAAACCACTACGGTTCTCAAAGGAAGTGGCAGTGAAGTTTCAAGAGAAAAGAAAGCATTCAGGAAGTACAAGGAATCACAGAAGGAGCAGAACAGAGAACTGTATCAGTTAAAGCAAAAGGAAGCTGGGAAGGCAGTCAGAACAGCAAAGGCCCAAACCGAGGAAAAGATAGCCAACTCAGTTAAGAAGGGGATAAAACCTTTATAGGTACATCAGGGGAGCGAAGGAAGACCAAGGGAGGTTAGTGAGGCTTAATAAAGAGGAGGGAGGGTGGGCAGAGGGTGACTGTGAAAAGGCAGAGATACTAAACAAGTATTTTTGCTCAGTATTTACAAAGGAAGTGGGGGAGGTACCGAAAACAAATGGTAGAAACATTCTAGATACAGAAATTGATACCAGCCCATTTACAGAAGAAAGGGTTCTGAAAGAACTCTTAAAACTGAAGGTGGACAAAGTAATGGGGCCTGATGGGATTCATCCCAGAATTCTAAAAGAACTAAGGGTAGAACTAGTGACACCACTGACTACCCTCTTTAACAAATCATGGGAGGATGGGGTGGTACCCGAGGACTGGAGAAGGGCAGATGTGATTCCCCTTCACAAAAGTGGGAGCAAGGCAAAAGCAGAAAACTACAGACTTGTTAGTTGAACCTCAGTGGTAGGGAAAATGATGGAATCACTTCTGAAGGAAAGAATTGTTGAGTTTCTAGAGGCCAGAGGGGCTCAGGACCCAAGGCAGCATGGATTCACAGGGGAAGGTCATGCCAGACAAATCTGATAGATTTCTTTGACTGGGTGACCAAAGTAGTAGATCAGGGAGGGGCTATGGACATGGCGCACTCTAGACTTTAGCAAGGCATTTGACACAGTCCCACACAAAAGATTAATATACAAGTTAGCCAGCCAGGAGTGGGTCCCAAGATGACTGCCTGGGTAAAGAATTGGCTGGAGAATAGGACACAGAGAGTAATAGTAAATGGAGTCCACTCTGAAGAAAGGGGTTACTAGTGGGGTACTGCAGGGTTCAGTATTAGACGGTCCTCTTCAATGTCTTTATAAGCGACATTGCAGAGGACTGGAAGGAAAGTATGTCTCTTGCAGATGACACAAAGATCTGCAACAGAGTTGATGCACAAGGTGGGGTGGAAAAGATGAGAAGGGACTTGGCAAGGTTAGAGCAATGGTCAAATGTATGGCAGCTTAGATTCAATGCTAAGAAGTGCAAGTAATGCACCTGGGAAACAAAACCCAGGGAAGAGTACACAATGGGGGTGAGATACTAACAACAACAAAAATGGAAAGGACCTGGGGTAGTCATATCAGATGACCTAAAGGTGGGCAAGCAATGTGAAAGGGCAGCAAGGAGGGCTGGGGATACTGGGATGCATTGGGAGAGGCATACCAGTAGAAAACAGGAAGTTATTATCCCTCTGTACAGACAATTGGTGAGACCCCATCTGAGTACTAGTGCAGTTCTGGAGACCCAATCTCTGCAAAGACATAGACAGGATGGAGGCTGTCCAGAGGAGGGCAACTAAAATGGTGCAGGGTCTGCACCGGAAGACATGAAGAGAGACTTAAGGAGCTGAATATGTATAGCCCCGAGGAAAGGAGGGAGGGGGATGATAGAAACTTTCAAGTACCTCAAGGGAATCAACAAAGTCCAAGAGGGTAGCATCTTTCAAAAAGAGGTGTGCAAGAACAAGGGCACAATTTGAAGATAGAAGGGGGGCTCAGAGGTAATTTAAGGAACTATTTTTCACAGAGGTTTGTGGATGCATGGAACGGCCTTCCAGAGGAGGTTGTGGAGTCAAAAATAGTGGTGGAATTCAAGCATGCATGGAACAGTCATAAGGCAATTCTAGGGGATGGGGGTAGGAAGGAGTAGGCTGCTGGTTAACTAGGATCTGCAGCTTATCCATTAGGTAGGGAAATGGGCAGACTGGGTGGGCCAAGCAGTCCTTATCTGCCATCAAAATCTATGTTTCTAGGACAGACATAAGGACCACCTTGCAAAGGACAGGGAGGAAGGAAGTCTGCCAGCAGTCAGCCAGAAGAGGTGGAAAGCAGCCAGCAGCTCTGTCCATTTTGGCTACTGGTAACTTGACTTTTTGAAACTTCAGTTTGTCACATGGTCATTTTCAGACACTGTCGTGCATATTAAAGTTTGTCCTAATAGTTACTCGGTGGTTTACTTTGCTTTGACACCTTAGGTACTGTTTAAACACGGATTTCACAATGTGCTACTATTTTTGACTTTCTGCTTCTAATGGTTAATTCCTTTGTTAGTCTCTACTAAGTCAGCTGCAGCATGACTCTATATAGAGTTGGTTAATTGTTAGTACTGCACTATTACCAGAACCTAACTTACACCATATCTGGGGGGCTGGGCATTAATGTTTTGTTCTGTCCTTACAGTAGTTGCAAGTGTTACCCACACCCCACTGGGATAATGAACATCTGTAATTCACATATTCCATTCAGGACTGGTTATTAGTAATAACTGGAAGTATATTGGATGATTTCTGAGCTGCAGCCCACTCATTGTGAATGGGAGCTGGGTCCAATGTGCCTCCTAGTAAGTTGTGCGAGGTTTCTGGGCCAGGTGTTTGCCAAGATAGTCCGGTGCTCCCTTTTGGAGAGGTCCTTTCTGAGTGCACTGAAGAATGCATTGGCAAGACCCTTCAGAAAAAAAAACATCTTTGGATCCAGACTGCTTGTCTGCCACCCCTCGGCATGCCTATACTGTGACAATGGACATCTCGCTCCAGTTTTGGCCAACGAATAACTCCTGGGTATGGCTAACGCCATCGCCTTGAAATGGTATGCTTATAGCTGCAACCTTTTTGCACTTTTGCACCTAGTTTAGCAGCTCTCTGTTACCCTGTATTCCCATCTATTATTTTTGTATTTTGTATTTTCTGTAATCATCGGCAACCATTCTGTAACCACTGTCTTTAACTACTACGTTATTTGTTACTCTGTACACTGTTGTCTCTTTCTTATGTATGACGTGGAACCTTTGTAAAGGAGTCTTTGACTCAAAGGTGTTGTCTGATATTTATCAATAAACAATAAATAAACAATGAAGATAATAAAATGCCCTCTGGAAGGAAGTTAATTAATTAACTGGTTCCTGGTCAGTTTACATATCCTGTAGATTCACTGAAACCTGGGGGGGGGGCACCCATGGAAGCACAGGCTATCTTATGTGAGGCAATCACATACTATATTTTTTGTTTTACAAATATCATACATTATACAAGGGCAAGAAAGAATCTTGGACTGTGATTGGTCAGTTTGGGGCTGGACCCATGGCGTTATCCCAGCATAATGCCACGGGTCTAGTCTCAGCACTGTGGACCAATATGGATGAGCTCTATGAGCTGCATATCTTTTTTTTCATCTCTTCTTAAGAAACAAAAATATTTTTCCACACTAATAAAAACATTCTTTAAAATTATTTTTTTATTTTATATATAACAACAAGCCATTGTATAATAGGAGTAATGCACTCCAGGGTGTGTGTCGTTTGGGATAATGCCACACCTGGGGCATTGGACGCACTTGGCCTGTGGCCTCATGCCCAACCCTCCCCAGGCTTGGCGTTATCCCAGCACGACACACACCCTGTCATGCATTATTCCGTTAATAATCATAACCAGTTGGCCAAGTGTCACAGTTTGTTGTAGTTTTTTTGAATCTGAAGTATTTTTATTTTTCTCATCAGAATGTTTTTCTATATGATAATATTGTGCTGGATGTATGGAATAACACTCAGCCTGGCAGCTGACATATGTATCTCTAGACCCCACACTACATCATCAACATCATGATCTCGCTGACTGTGAAATCACAGGTGACTGACCTGGCAGCTACTGAGTAACTGTTCTTAAGCAGCAGTGATGTCACAGTCAGTGAAGTCACAATGATGATGATGTAATGAGTGGAACAGAACTAGATATTTCATCTACCAGGTAGAGTGCTGTTTCACACACAGCACACCTACTAACATCGGGTAAAAAATCTTCTAGTTAACCAAAGGTAAAAGAAAAAGTATCTGTATGCAGGCGGCCATCACCATCATGATCTATTCCCCCATCCCCTCCTTCACTTCCCCTGCTCTCCTGCCCCCTCCCTGACAAAGCCCCTGGGTGGCTGTCCTCCCTCTTCTGAACCACCCCTCACCCCTTTTCCTACCTATGACAAAGCCCCCTCAGGCTACTCCTCCCTAACTTTGGCTTGATTCCTTGACACCTTTTCGTGGACTCAACAATATAGTGAACCGCATGTTAAAATGCACTTCCAGTACCTGTACAATATAGTCAATGCAATAGCCTACTCACCTGCTTATACAGCCCCTCAGTATTCTGTCTTCAGCCTACTTGTGCACTTAACTATACGGTATTTTAGGCCAGTGGCAGGAGTTTTTTCATGATTTGCTTCTAGTTTGCACTGTCTCTACTTGGGCGACTTAGTGTCCTGTGAGCTAAGGGTTAGTTATCTTGTATAACTTACTTCAAACTGTTTTCTGATCTGTACACAATTCAAGTTTGAAACTCATTTCCATTTACTGTTATTAGCAATTTTCTACTTACTGCCTATGTAGTTGCTTGTATATATTCACTGTATTGTTGCTGTATGGTTTTCTAATGCATTGTCACTCTCCCACGTGACACCTGAAAATAGCTGCTGTGTTTGTCTAATGTGTTTAACTCAATAAAAGTTAAATAAATAAAGATAACATCTGAACCAATGGAGGGGGTTAACAAAGAATCAAAGTGACTTCAGTTTAAACTACAGAATGTCATGGTCAGTGAAATCAAAGCCTTGCTCTGTTCCACGAAACAGCCCCTTTTAAAAGGCCATCATTTAGAGCCTCAGTCACATGATCAGTGAATTAAATCAAGGCTGTGCTGATGCCATGCCCTTATTTGACTCAGTACTGCTCATTGACAAGTCAATTGCACTTAGATACATTTTCATTAAAATAAGCAAACACTGCCTTTTCCAGTAATTTACTTAAAGGAGAACTGTGCTGAACCTGCAAATCATATATCCTATAGAAACTCAGTTTAAATACTGGATCCTGTTCTATTCGTGTTTATTTGTTACTGGCCATTTAACTTAATCAATGGGTGTCTCTGTTTCACACACACACTGATAGTGAGTGCCATTTTAGAACTGTGTGGTGTAGTTTATATCCCCTTTAGCAGCAGAGTTTTATAGCAGAACACAAGTGCATTGTAGCAACAATTGGACAGCTAAGTAAGGACATAAACTACTCTTCACTTAACACCAGTGTATGACTGAAATAATTGCTGAATTTATTACAGACCAGTAAAGATCATGGCCTGGATTCACAAAGGTCAACGCAGGGCTAGCACCAAGCCTTGCGTCAAACCTGGTGCCTGGCACAGCTGTACCGAAAGGTTCACTACAGAATACACCCAATTCAAGAAGATCGAGTGCATTTATGACACTTTACCCACTTTGTCGCAAGTCCTGTAAAATGAGTATGTGAGATTGCTGCAAGCCAGACCAGAAGAAGCTGGTCCAACTTGTGGCAATTGGTGCACAAGATCAAGAATCCTGATTGCTGGCTGCGGAATGGTGTAAGCCCTGTGCACCATATCTTTGGCACACCTGGGGCTTGTGGCATTCTTGGGACATTCCTGAACCAACCCCAATACATTATTAGAATAGGAAGCACTATTTGAAAAAAAATTGCTTTTATAGAAAATACATGCTTACAGGTTAAATGCCTCTCTCCTTTGTTTATTTATTTAGTTTTTTTGGCCACTGCCATACACAGCTTGCAAATACACTTTAGCTATTGATGTATGTGCAAGTATTGCCACTGCCAGATGGGAACCAGATTTGCATGGTATGCTTGCCAGATTGGTTTCTGTTGAGATACTGGTTCTTGGAGTATTTGTTACTCTCACGGTCAGAGATCTCTATGCTCTCCTGCCTTCATCAAAAGTGGCAGCTGGTGAAATGTCTAGCAGCAAGCAAATGAAAATAAACTTGATTTTGGAAGTATTGTAAGGTACCCATACTGCTGTGCATAAAGTGCTTGAACAGTGGTTTTAATCTGAGTGCTCAAAATTACTAGGTTTTACTCAGTAGCATGTTTTCATTACACAGACATTACACTTTTACTGAACATGAATAAAAAAATGTGCAGTTTATTTGCTCCCGCAAATAATATTAAAAAAGAAAACAGACAACTTTACATTAGAGTAGATGATCTACTGATAAAAAATAACGCTGTGTGACAATCAGTGTCCCATTGTAGAGCTACCCAATTACAACACCTGGCTAACAGCTGCTGTGTAGACCCCCCAACCCCTGGTGCCCTAGTCTCCAATAGAGGTGGAGCATGCACATTTTGGGGAGATTGAAATGCCTGTCCACCATGGAATTTAGGGTCAAATTTTACAAGTTGCAAATTCTGGTCGACAATGTCCAGGGCAAGATCTGATTGCCATTTCTCAGCCAAACATGTGTTTTAAGATTTGTGGGGGTAATCATATCACATGGGTGGATAATCATACCTTTAAGTCTCCCATGATACTTGCAAATCAAAGACACCCCCCCATTACAAAGTTGAAAAAGACCCTGTTCTATTTGTTATACAGAAAAAGTTAAAAGCAAGAATCTGTTCTATCTTCTCCTTTTCTGTCTGTTGTCTGTCTGATTGTGCAATCAAAGTTTCCTGTGAGACATATGAACTGATCACTCTAACAGTCTCACGATTCTCCCCCTCCTACTATCTCCCTGCCTTCACTTGCTGTTTCTATCTTTTCTTCCTCCTTGCTTATGTGTGGTTATAAAAATATGTGGATCTTTATGTGAAACTGGGTTCTATGGTTTGAAAATGCATATAGTTACATTGTTGAAATGATTGTAGAAAGTTACTTGGAACTCATGGGGTTAACACTGAGATGGAGTTTGACCTCCACAAACTCTCTTGCAGAGTTGTCAACAGGAGATCAGTTCTGGGATGCAATGTTCTATTTTGTTGCACCTGCAAGGAAAGAAACTGACATAGTTCTAATACATTTTATGAGAAACAGGATGTCTTAATGAGCTCAGAATTCAGAAATTAATTGCCAGGCAAAGACTTCTTACAAAAAATAGAGCAATCTTTTGTTGGAGAAAGAGAGAAAGATTGAGATTTAGATTTAGCGATACCCTCAGATGAAGGACTTTGTTTTGTTTGAACTGCCTGTAAAAGAACTATCTTGCACATTTTTTTTTTATTTCATTGTTTATTGATAATTCTAAAATGCTACTTGTGAATTTTATAACTGCTCCTGGTTTGCCTATGCCTCCTGACCTGTGCTTTGATGACACCCCCATCACTGTTGGAGTTGACCTTGCAATGCTTTCGACTAAACCAGGCACATACACAACCACAATATGGGTGTGGCATGCTAAGTGTCAGCTGCAATTAACCCTCTTATTTTAACTATCAATTCAAGTATTTCATTCATATATCTGGACTGACTTGAACGGTATGGGCTGCATGCCCATTGGCTCTTGCTCTGAACCAATGGGCATGCAGCCCTGCTGTCAATCGGCAATGATGAGGCGGCAGGCAGGTGGGTGCTGCCGCCCGCCCGGCTGGCGATGGGAGCGGGTGGTGGGGCTCTGTGGGTGGGTGGGGTGGGGCCACTAGATCACCAGGATTGCGGACGTGGGGGTTGAGGATGCCACCCGCAATCTGGCTTCTCGTGGTCCACTGGACCACCAGGGATCTTGGACTTCAGGGGGTATAACTTTATCCCTTGATTGGGCTACTCGAAGTGGGATGTTTGGTTATGCCCGCAATCTGGCTAAGGGAAGTATAACGTTATGCCCGCGATTGGGCTGCTGGGGGGGACACTTCAGCCCGTGATCGGGTCATGGGGGGGCGCCACCAGGTGCGGCGGGAACAAGTGGAGGGCCACCCACAGGTGGCAGCTGCTGTGTTGCACCCTGCAATGTGACAGCTCACCTGTGAGTGGCCCTCGACTTGATCCTTCTTTTTTCGGCGTAAAGTTGTGCAAGCGCAGGTAGGGGTTGTGCCTGCATAACTCTGCATGGCCCGGCTGAATATCGGGCTGTGCAGTTTACGCATGGTTCCTCCCCCTCAGTTGCACATGCCTTCATTATCATTGCGCTGTTGCTCAGCATGATTTGGGGGGCGCAACTGCCTCCTGCTGAATATTGCAGAATGGTGCATTTCAGACTTGAGCAGGCACAACCCTATTGCGCATGGCTCAACTCTTTTGAATATCTGGGCCAACATGTAAAATTTAACTCTGCAGTGTCAGACTCTGCGCCTATCAATGTTGGTGTTCCTCAAGGCTTCATCTTGGGGCCTCTTCTCTTCTCTTCTCCATTTTTATAAATGACATATCTTCTAACACCCCTTGGTGCTCAACAATCTTGTATGCAGATGATCTGGTGCTCTACACCTCCTTTGCAAACGTAGAAGAAATAAACAGTCAACTAACATCGGCGTTTCTCATGATGCAAGAATGGATCCACAACAAAAGGCTCATCCTAAACATAAGTAAAACTCAGGGCATGCTCTTCAGATCTGCAACCAAACTTAGAACAACCCGTAACCTTTTCAATGTCTCCTGTGCAATTGACTCCCCCCTTACAAAGGTAACCTCATTCAAGTATTTAGGTGTCCTGCTTGGTGAAACTCTCAACTTTGAGCAATACATCATCGACACCTGCAAGTCAATAAACTCCAAACTCGGAATAGCCTACAGGACTAGTTGGATGTTTACCCCCTCCGCTAGACTGGCTATTGCTAGGGGTATCATACTTCCATCCCTTGCGTATGGTGCTGTCACCTACATAAACGCTTTGAAAACCACCCTAAGTAAGTGGCATACAATGTACAATAGTATCTGTCGTTATGCCTCTGCTTCCCCATCTTTGAAGCACCATTGCTTGCTATATGTGGACCTTAGATGGCCTTGTCCATCTGCCAATTGACTCCTTGCCCTTGGTACTCTGCTGGACAATATCATCAGAACTAACCTACCTACCTCTCTTGCAGGCATGCTGGTGCCTCTGTCCCCCACCTCTGGCCTCCGCTCTACTGGACTCTCTCTACTATTCACCCCTAGGTGCAGAGCCCTTCAAGGGAACCTCAGCTTTCTCCTGCCTGGACCCAAAATATTGGAATACCCTACCACTTGATATTCGCTCTGCACTTAGTCATACTGCTTTTAAAAAGATGCATCACTCTCTCCTTGTAAAACATGCCCTACGTTCCTGTTTTAAACCCCCATAGGGTGCTTGATATTCCCTTCCTCAGCTCTCAAAATGTAAATTTTGCTCTGACCTCTTGTTACTGTTATATGTAGCACTTACCATGGGTTATGTGTTAAAACCCTACTGCACTATGATGGTATGCTTATTATGTTTTGTTCTATTGTGTATTTTCCTGCCATTGTCTCTATCATACTAGTAATACTGTTTACATCACAAAACATTGTGTAGATTTTTCCTTGTATGGTTGATTACCTCTGAAATATACCAGTTATTTGTTTTATGTGACAATTTTGTATTGTAACCTCCCAGGTCATGTCTGAAAATAGTCATATTCTGTGGCTATGACACCTTACCCAGTAAACAAAAACTAAATAAAATACTCAGCGTGTGGTTCCTATGCCCTAGATGTATGACTTAAGAAATACAACACAACAAGGTGCTGGTTGTACTAAGTTTACCACATGCCCAGGGATGTAATAAAGTATGAGGTTAATGGTTGAGTACCTTCAGACCCTGGTCGTGTGGTAAACCTAGTAAAACCAATGTCTCCAAGGTGTCTTATTGCTTATATAAAATTGGAACATAAAGCAATTTAAAAAACATACAATTAATAACATTTCAAACATGGCTGTAATTAATGTTAATGCTTAAAATATGGTAAAACAGTTCCTCTGCATACTGGTGCCACCAGGTTTCCTGACTGCTTGACTCTGTATACTGCCAGTCCCTGCACATCTGTCTCATATACATATAACCATAATCTCACCAGATGTCACCAAATGTTGCCTTTCTCCCCCAATCTGTCTTATGTTCTACATCTATCGGTTCTAGATGAGAACACAGCTATTTTTGCTTTCTACCCCGCAGATGGAAACACAGTGCCAGCAGAAGGGCTGTAACACTCTGTGATTGAAAACTGTAGTGCATGTGCAATTACAAGGTCCCACTATTTAAATATGGTGGCTCCAGTGTCAGAAGAGACAGAATACAGAGCACTCTTTTTTTGTAACAAAAAAGGACATTTTCCATAGGTGAAGCAAGTGAGTGGGCAGCTGCCAGAGAGACAGCAAACTGTGAGTGACCAGTGGGAACTGAGGGCACCTGTATGTGAAGCGAGTGAGAGAATGACTGGCATAGAGACAGTGAGTGGTGAGCTATGGAGGGGAGGTGACAAGGACAGCAATTTACTGGGTTGGAAAGATGTTTCTGCACAGTTTTTGTGAAACATAGATCTCAGGAGACAATATGCAATTAAGAGAAACATCTCCCATTGGGAATGAAATAAAGGGAGGCAGCAAATAATTGGATGACAGTGCTGTTGTCAAGACTGGAAAGCAACTGGGATAGCAGATACATAGATAGATGAAAAACTTACTTACCATAGCAAACTTGTTTCTTCCAGGGTATTCTTCTATTTCCATAACCCTATGCAGTCTGTCCTTTAAGTAGAACTCCCCAGAGAGAATGCTATGCAAATGATAGAATCTATCATTGGCTCGTGCCACTATTCAAACTGGTGCCCTTATCAGCTGCCACATTCCATTAACATATCAGATTTCTAGAGCACCAACAAGGCAAGAAACCTACCTAGCTGTAACCCCTTATCCCTGCCTTTTTAGCAAAACAACAGGTGGCATGCTGTTGAATCTGACAGTAGTACCTGGTGGGGACTGGGTTCGGGGAGGATGAGGTTACTCGGCACGGGGGGCCTAGGTTTGGCTACTCTGCACAGGGGCACCCAAGTAAATCTAAACACAGGAAGCAATAACTGTAATGTCCAGAACCAGGAATGGGATTCTTCAGTGTGGCTTTTATTCACATCCAAGCTGAACAAACAAAGCACAGGCGGACCCCCACGGGGCTACATTCCTGGTAATGCAGATTAGAGACAACAGAACACTTATCACTATTTCCAGCCCTCAGGCTCTGAACCCACCAAGCACACAGCCCGGACTTGCATGCAGCTTTGGGTACACAGCCTGACTTGTACACTACGTGGGTTTTCCCCTCGGGCCCGGCTCCCCCGCCAGCCACTTGCTCCGTGGTCCATTTTGGGAAATGAACCAATTATCCTGTTGTGGTTCCCTAAACCACACTAGAGCCTTCGACTCCTAGAGGGAATTTTCCTTTCAGTCCCACGTCTGGGTACTTACCTCATCACTGGCCAAGTGCCTGAGGCAAAGTAGAAATCCACAGAGCAAATCCGTAGAGGTGGACCTGGTCACTAAAGATGGGGGGCCTCCCACCTCCAGCTCCCACAGCCCATACCCGACCATTTCTCTGGAAACTAAACAATTCCTTTACTGAAAGCTTGCAAATGTAGATTCCTGGGTAAATGTATGTCACATCTCCTCTACATATCATTTTGATCCCAATAAGCTCTGGACTTAAACCTACTTTTACTTGTTGGCTAAGCCTATTACTCTGGGCCTCCCACTATCTTAGTAGTTCAATCCCCACATTATCACACAAGTCCCAAGGTGAAAAACATAGGCCCTTTCAGGAAGAGCTGACACTCACCCTCTGGTTGCAGGTACCCCACAGGTGACTCACAAGTCTTCTTGTTCCCCAAAAGAACTCTGGAACAAATAGGCAGCTTCTCCATTACTAGCAGAACTAGGGGGTTGCCCCAGGAAATTGCAGGGAACCCTTTCCTACCCCTATCCCCGGAGAGAGGGGGCACTGAGACCCAAAAACCGCGGTCTCCACCACTTCAATTATCTTCTGTGTCTCTTTTTTGGTGGAGACACACACCCTTTTTACCTAAAAAGTAGCCCTCTGTCAGGGCAGAGGCCCCAAGAGCCTACACTGAGCTGCTGTGCTGCTGTCACAGCAAGCTCCCAACTCCAACTGACCCACAGAATACTGTTCAAACCTCCCAACATTCTACTCCAAACTCCCTGCTGCAGATTCCATTGTGGCTCATGCAGCTGCGATAGTTCTATTGGTGATGTCATCCCTCAGTCTCAGCTGAGACTGAGAACAGAGTGAGCCAGTGTGAAATCCATTTAACTGGAGTTTCACAAGCTGCCTTCCTGCCTACCACTAGGTCTTACTAGGTTCTAGCAACCCGGGTAACAGGGGTTACACTGCGCCTTGACCAGGAAAATGACTATCCATGATCATTATTTACCAGCCTTAGGCCATCCACCCTATGGCTTACCTGTGGAGGGGGGTGATCAGGCCCCCTCCTACCATGTGCAAGCACAGGCAGGCAACACTAAGGGCCTAGAGGCCTTTAGCTGACATATCAGCCTCTACACTATCCACTTACTATGGCTGCCTAGTGGCTCTGGTAGAACTATGAAGAGCATAGCCCTGATAGATCAGCACTGCGGTCCCAATGGCCATCCAGGACCACAGCCTGTCTATCCCCCCACAACCCTGTAGGGGAAAACCTATCTGCCTTTAAATTAATACTCCTGAAAACAAAAACAACCTGGGGACCTCCCCAACCTTGGGCAACCTGCAACCACACACCAAGAAAATACCACATTTTATACCATTTTACTGCCTCCTCCCTACCCCCACAACCACACCTGTGGAAGGAAAGGGTTACTACAGTAACAACAACAATAACAACACCACAGTACTTTAAATTACTACACACTAAAGTACTATTGAGGAACTCCGATGAGCCCTTCCTCCTCTTCTTGTCTTCTCTTCTATCTTCTCCAGGAACACCTGCAAGAAAAAGAAAGACAACACACACTCCTAATCTGCATACACAGTCTTCCTAAACCCCTACCATCAAAATAGGTCTTACTGGGATTCTAGTAACCCCGGGTAACAAGGGGGTTACATAGCTATGATAACAAACTACAGTAACATAAACACCTAACTATATTCAAAAATTAATAAACATCCCAATGACAGAACCACCTGAACAAAAGGAAAAACTGTACCCATCAGGGTTTAAGACAGGGTATGCCAATGTTTAGCTCTCCATGTGTGGATGAACAGGTATGAGTGCAGAGGCCACTGGTTCTGGAAGGGGAGGTAGGGTAGGAGAGCTATGAATATAGAAGAATTCCCTGAAAGAAATAAGATTACTATGGTAAATCATTTTTTCTTCTCACCCCATGTATTCTTCTATATTCCTAACTCTATGCAGACTAAGAAGCAGTACCTTTGGAAGTGGGTACAAAACCTATTTGAGAAACAAGCTCTGCAGGACTGCTGTGCTAAACCTGGCATCACTTCTGGACTGGGCATCCAGGCTATAGTTCTTTGTAGAGGTATATACCATCCTCCAGTTAGTTGCTTTACAGATTTCAACCAAGGGAACATCCCTGGAAGCTGCCTAAGTAGCAGCTGTACCCCTGGTGGAACAGGCCCTCAGTCCTACCAGGGGTTCCTTTCCTGCTTTTGAGTAGCAAAACTGAATGCACTGTACTATCCAGCGTGAAATGGACCTCTTTGATGCTGGGTTCCCTTTACCAACATCCCCATAAGTGAGGAACAACTGTTTTCTGTCCTGTATGTGATCCTTGGCATGAGTAATGTAATATAGCTTAATGCCCTTTTTACATCCAGGCTATGTAATTTGCACTCACCTAAACTAGCATGTTCGTTGAAAAAAAAAAACTGGTAGGGTAACTGACTGATTCAAATGGAAGTCAGAGACTACTTTAAGGAGGAATTTTCTGTTTGTTCTCAGTACTACCTTGTCCGTGTGGAAGGAAAGGTAGTCCTTTTCGATACACAGAGCTGGAAATTCACTAATCCTTCTGGCTGAAGTGATGGCCACTAAGAATATCATTTTACAAGTGACATACTTTAAATGTGCTGAAGCCATGGGCTCAAATGGGGGCTGCATAAGCTGAGATATGCACACATTCAGGTCCCAAGACTGCACTGGTTCCTTAATAGGTGGGTGCAAGTGGCACAGACCTTTGAAAAACCTCTTGAAAATAGTGTTTGATGCTAAGGAAAAGAGGTTTCCCAGCAGAAATATAGGCAGATACTGAAGCCAAATGAACTTTTAAGGAAGTGTGTTGCAGTCCCTGGGAATGCAAGTGAGTAATGTAATCCAGCACAGTTGGAATACCCACCTAAATTGGTTCAACCCCCACCCCAAGGAACACCAGATGGAGAACCTTTTCCATTTTGAAGTGTAGGTTTTCTTTGTGGAAGACTTCCTGTACTCTTTCAAGATATCCAGAACACTTTCAGAAAGTTGCAGATCTGAGTATTCTAAGTCCTCAAGAGCCATGCCTTGAGCCTGAAATACCTGAGGTTCAGGTACAGGCTCCTGCCCCGATTGGATGTTAGCAGATTGTGTCTCCTAGGGAGGTGTGTTGATTTGGCCACAGACATGGAGAGCAGTAGGGAGTACCATGGCTGCCTGGCCCAGTCTGGTGCTATCAGGATCATGGATGCAGGTTGTGACCTGAGCTTGCTTAGGGACCTGATTAGGAACCTGTAAATGTTAGAGAATGGAGGGAAGGCATACAGCCTCCTCCCTGACCAGGGCCAAGACATCCAGGGGAATTGTACCCTTTGCTGGAGGTCTGCAGCAATACTGAGGCAGGTGATGTTTCTTGTGGGATGCAAAGAGATCTATCTCTGGTGCCCCCCAATGTCTGAACACTGCTTCCAGCACCTGTCTGTTGAGGGCCCATTAGTGGTGGGTTTGATTGATCCTGCTCAGGGCATCTGCTAGGATGTTGTCTTTTCCTGGCAGATGAATGGCCTGTAATGAAGCCTTTAGTGAGTAAAGCAGACTCCAGACCCTCATTGCTTCCACACAAAGAGGGCCTGACCGTGTTCCATCTTGCTTCTTTATGTAATACATTGTTGAGGTGCTATCTGTTCTGACCTGCACCAGCAGTGCAAATTCCTGCAAGGCCAAGAACACTGCCCTCGACTCCAGTAGATCTATGTGCTGGAGAGACTCTGCACTAGACCAGGTACCATGTGTGGTGTGCTTCCCTACTGTAGGTGCCCACCCCACCCCAACAGAGGTGCATCTGTTGTGAGAATTGCTGAAGGGGCTTCCTGTTGGAAGGGAACCTCTTCTCTCAGATTGCCTGTTTCCTTCCACCACTGAAGTGCTTGGAGCAGTGTCCCTGTCACTGGGATCAGTTTTGAAAGATTGTCTTTCCTCTGGCACCAATGTGCCCTGAGATGAACCTGTATGTCTCTCATCCGGAACCTGCACCCCAGTACTGTGCCTGTTGCTGCAGCCATGTATCCCAGAAGCCACAGAAACGTCCTTGCTGGCTTTGGTTTGTTTAACCTGAATGAAGCAGCTATGTGCTGAATTTTCTGTGCTCTGTCCTGAGGGAGGAAGGCCCTTCCCTCTAGAGTGTTCAGTTCTGCTCCTATGAAGTGCAGCACCTGCACTGGGGTGAGGACAGATTTCTCTAGGTTTACCAGAAACCCTAAGGACTCTAAGAGGTCTAGGGTTACCTGCAAATGGTCCTGCGCCTGCTGAGGTGAGTTTCCCACCACCAGCCAGTCGTCGAGGTAGGGAAAGACTGAGTCACCTAACCTTCTTAGGTGTGCCACCACCACTGCCAGACACTTTGTGAACACACTTGGAGCAGAAGTAAGGCCGAAGGGTAGGGCTGAAAACGGATAGTGTCCTGATGGGAGTCTGAATCTGAGGTACTTTCTGTGGTACTCCCTTATGGGGATGTAAAAGTAGGCATCCTTTAGGTCCAGGGACACCAGTCAATCTCCTTTTTGGAGGACTGGCAGTATCTTTGCCAGTGTGACCATTTTGAACTTTGGCTTTACTAAGTGCTTAGAGTCTGAGATCTAGGATAGGCCACCATTCCCCGTTTTTCTTTTTGGTGAGGAAATATCTTAAATAGAACCTTTTCCTTTTTGGTGGGGGTGGGGCAGTTCCACTGCCTTTAGAAAAAGGAAGCTTTGCACCTCCTTCTCAAGGCATTTCCTTTCCAGAAGGGAGGCTGGTTTGAACACTCTTGTTCTTAAGGGTGGGAAGGATTTGAAGCTCAGGGACATACCCTGACTCACTACCTCCAGGACCCACTTGTCTGTGGTGATGGATCTCCAAGCCTGGAAGTAGAGAGCCAGCCTGCCCCCTACTGGGATTGAGGATGCAGCCTTTTCTATTGAGTGAGGGGTTCTGCTTTGCCTGGGGTTGGGCTTGTGCTGTCTGAGAGCCCCTCTTGGACCCTCTTATGCCTCTGCCCCTGAAGTACCCCATCTGCTGAGGGTACTGCTGATATTGGGGAATAGCTTGGGTCTAGTAAAAAGGCCTATACTATATGACCCCCTGCCTCTGCCACCCCTTCCATAAGGCCTGTAGGATAAAGAAGTCTTCTCCTTGACCAAATTACTTTTGTAGATGGCATTGTACTTATCCACCTTTTTCATGTGGGTCTCTGTGTGTTCCCCAAACAGTGAATTACTTTCCACTGGGAAATCCATAGCCTTATTCTGTGTATCCTCTGTGAGTTTTGTGACTCTGAGACATGCAAACCCTCTAAGGACTATAGAGAGTGCCAGCCACCTGGCAACAGTGTCATTAGCATCTGCTACCATCTGAAACTGGTATTTGGCTGCCTCCAGACCAAGCCCAGCAATTTCAGCCAGGTCATCAGCCAAACCCAAAGGGGCCTTTTCAGACACTGCCAACACCGACTGCTGCAGAGATTTCTGGTACTGTGCAGAATATGCTTAGTAGTTGGCTTGCCTAACTCCCAGAGAGGCTGCCAGATAGCCTTTCTTGGCCATGCTGTCTATCTTTGTCAAGTCCATTTCAGGAGGGTGGGAAGCCAATGGCACTCTAGCCTTGTTACAGGCTGTCTGCTGAACCACACCTTGGTGATCAGGGTGTGTGAAAAGGAATTCAGCCCCCTGTCTGTCCAACTGGTATTTCTTGTCCACCTTCTTATCTGGGGGGGGGGAGTGGGACAGAATTAGGGGTCTGAAGGATTTGTAAAAGATCTTTTTTATATAATTTATTTATGGGAAGGGATAACTTCTTGGATGGGTTCCTGCATCAAGCTGCTGGTTCCTACAGTTTGAATGAATAAACCATTCACCTTTTATCCTGTTGTATCTTGGTGTGGAAATCTTTGCTCTGCAGTTACGGTGAAGCCGAGTCCTTCATGTGAAATAACTTCTTGATGGAAGTTAGCCCCATCATCTCCATGTACTCTGCTTCCTCCTCATCTTCTATTACTTCAGTAGTGGCCAGGTCTAGAGCATCGACCATTTTCCTCACAAAGGAAAAATATGAGGAAACATCCTCAGGCCTAGGAGAAGACCCAAACTCCAGCTCAGGAGAGACGTCAGGCTCGACTGGTTCACCTTTCTCTTCCTGTAAATACTCAAATTCTTCAATTTCCATCCATTCTTGAGATGGAGCAGTGGCTAAGGAAGAAGTTGCTGGGGTTTGAACTGCCTTTGTGAGATGCCTGTGGAGTAGAAGAGAACCTAAGCCCTTGCAAGGCTTGGATTACTTTAAAAGTCTGAAATATCTCCTCAGCAGATGGCAAGCTAATAGGAACAGTTGAAGCCCTACTTGGTTTATAAGCCTGGGGTTCGACGTGTTTTGTTTTCTTAATTGTTTTAGCAGGAACTGGGGAGTCAGAGGGTTCACTACTCTTTTTTCCAGAAATGGATTCACCTTTATCAGGGGTGCTTTGATTACCTTGAGCGGTTTCACCCACATGCTTAGAGGGTGTGGACTGGTCAGAGACCGAGGCACCCTTATCCATTTTCCTCTGAAGCCTTTCAAGGCATTTATCTAGTTTTTTGAGGAAAATATTTGTAGATTTCACAGTCTGCTGAGAAATGTTCATGGCCCAAACAGACCACACAAAGATTGTGGTTATCTGCCTTAGCAAACACATCACCACATTTAAGTCAGTTCTGAAACCCCGGGGACCCAGTCTTCTTTTTAGGTTTTTCTGTCATTTTTAAGTGGCAAAGAAACTGGCAACCGCAAAACAGATTAAGCTTCTTTTTTTCTCAGTCGGTTCAGGAACCGATGGTGGTTCCAATCAGAACTGGGAACCGGGGCAAAAAATAAGCTGGTTACCGGTTCAAAAAAGTAATAAATTTGGAGAATTTAGGTATTAACATAAAGTATACTGAACTGGAATAAAACAAAAACTACAGTCAAAAAAGAATTAATCTAACTGAAAAATTGGTTCCTCAGCAGTTATTCTGAACCATAAGGAACCGAGAAAACTAACTAATTACTAACTAAACTATGGTTAAATAAAACAGAAAAACAGAGATAAACGCAGTAGTAAGAACACTTTAAATAATATTTATATGCAGGAACGACCAAGAGGGAAAGTCTCCGAGACATCTTGACTTGTCAGGCGGAGAGAGAAATCTGATAAGTTAGTGGAACATGGCAGATGATAAGGGCAGCAGTTTGAATAGCAGCACAAGCCAATGATGGATTCTATCATTTGCATAGCATTCTGTCTGGGCAGTTCTACTTAAAGGGCAGACTGCATAGAGTTAAGAGTATAAAAGAATACCTGGAGTGAGAAGTATAGATAGATAGATAGATAGATAGATAGATAGATAGATAGATAGATAGATCAATCTGGGATAGCATATACATACAGTAAATAGACAGATAGATAGATAGATAGACAGATAGACAGATAGACAGACAGACATACAGACAGACAGACAAATAGAAAGAATGAATGGTTGGGCCCTTGTCCCCATAGAAAAAGCATATATGATGGTAGACAATTAGCATATTATGATGCCAATTAGCTAATTACACTGGATTAATGTGTTATTAACACCTTAATAACACAATACCTTACAAGCACTATATACAGTATATATATATATATATATATATTAGAGGCAAAAAAACTCTGTTTAATGCATCAGTTAGGTTGTTCCACAGTGAAAGATGGGAATTCAGTCTTAGTTGAAAGTCCCTTGACCTCTAGCCCACCCCCAAATCAGCATCGGCGCTGCTAGTTATCTTGTCCTAACTCCTTACCCCATTACATGTGTAAAGAAGCAGAGGTATAGCAGAATGGGGTGAGAGTTAGACTGATGACTCCCAACACGCACTCGATGCCAGTTGGGGGTGGGCTGGGGAGTCAAGGGGGCTTTCAACCCTAAGACCGAATTTCCTCACTTTTTTCACTGTGGAACAACCCTAACTGATGCATTAAACGGAGTTTTTATGCCTCTAATTTCCCTTCTTTTTGAGAATGAGGATGATAAATAGTGAATGGAATGCAGTGGAGGGAGCGCGTGGCCTGAAGGGCCCCACGCTCCTGCCACGTGATGTCTTGTTACATAGTAACAGGAACTGCAAAGCAAATGCAAGCGGCAACGGTAATGCACATGGCAAAGCAAACATAAATGGTAAAGCAAATGTTAATAGAAACGCAAGCATAAAGTGATGCCGAAGCAAACAGTTACGTAAACGGAGACATCAAACAGAAGTGCATACAGAACGCAACTGGTAACACACACAGTCACGGTACCGCAATTGTAAATGCAAATGGTAACAGTAACAGCAACAATAATGCCAAAGTAAATAGAAATACAAGCACGCATAAAAACGAAACCGTAACGCATTACACTCACGTAATGCAGGCAGTCGGCGGCTGGCCGTGGAGGTGAGAGGAGGGCTGTGCCATTCGGCCGCTGGTGAAGGGTGAGGGGCTTGAGTGGGCTTGAATGGATGGGTTGGGAGGTGGGGGCCACTAGACTACCAGGTATAATATGAAATCATTATTTATTTCATTATACTGGGGGCCGCTAGACTACCAGGGATATAAACATTTACATATAATAAGACAATACAGCTCGGGGGGCCACTAGACTACCAGGGATCTGAAAGAAAACAGGGGGTTGGGGACACTAGACTACCAAGGCACTACTTAGTTGATACATTTTATTGGGGGGCCACTAGACTACCAGGGATGTAAATGTTTTATTGGGGTGGGACACTAGACTACCAGGGATAGTTATAACATTATTTTGGGCATGCAGATCGGGCAGAACAAAGCCCCCTGAGCAAAATGCACCCTCATTTTACAGTCTAGGACACCCCTGGGCTGAGAAAATCTATTTTAAATCTGGCCATCTCGTCCCTCGCTCTCGATGCATGATCGCGATCAAAGATTCTTGCAATCAAAGAATTTGCCAGCTCGAGATCAAAGATCGTTAGCGAGCCTCGAACAAAGAATTTAAAAGCTAATAACTCTATTTTTGGACCAATTTGGATTGAACCAAAACTATGGCTCAATAGATCGGGGGCCCCTGGGTAAAACCCATCGAAGTTTTACTTCAGAAGTGACCCCTGAGCCGAGATATTTGTGTTTGTGCAATCAGAAAACTGAAAACAAGATGGTGGACCTCATGGTCAAAGAATTTTTGAAATTACTCGGGATCAAAGATTCTTGAACTGCGAAGCTGCAAATTCTTTCACTGCCAGGCGGGATGAGATGGCCAGAACCCCCATTCTTTGATCGCAAGATATGCATATAAATTTTCCCATTGACTTATAATGGGAACTTAAAAGTGCAATAACTTTTGAATGCCTTAATATTTTTTCACCAAACAAAAAGTGGCATGTTCAGCCACCAAAGCTCTTTCAAACAAGCCATCTCACAGAGCAGCACACCACACAATGGTTGTGCAGGACCACATTAAGAATGCCAAAAGGTGCCTCCAAAAATTGATAATTTTGCATTTTTCAATGCTTTCATACACAAAGACCAGCACTCTGACAGAAACACAATTTGGCAAGTCAAGAGCGCTAGTGTGCCCCAATGTTTGTACCAACTTTCAGGAAAATCTATTGAACGGGTCCAAAGCTATTAACGTCCAAACTTTTGACTTTAGTAAGTAACTGACTGCTCAATCCTAACTATAGTGGCGTGATTGCACCACTATAATATATATACTGTATTTATATATATATATATACTGTATACACACATATACATATATACACAACCACTATATTGATGTGTTAGTCACACCTTAATAACACATTAATACCTAACATGGTCCCCAGTCTTGGCCAATTTAAGACTGGTCTCAAGAACCTCCTCCTTGACTCCTTCAGCTTGTGGCTGTAATTGATACTCCCCCCCCCCCTCGAATCTCAAAAGGAGGCATACTGTAAACAGTTTCTAGCTCTAGTGCAGTGAGAAAACCCACAGAAGTGATGGACAAAATGTTTTTGCTTTATCCTATGACTACTTCCTCAGGTCCTACAACCTTGCTGTATATGAACTCTGACTCTGGCTCAGTTAATGACCGTCCGAAACTGTAACCTGCCATACTTCACAACTATGACCCAGGATCTTCTTTATGACTCTAGATGCTGTAACCTGCCAATGTATATACCCCTGTGCTGTATGACCTATGTATAATACTGTTTAATGTTATGTTTGTGCTTTCTTGTACTGATGTGGAGCCTTTGCAAAGGAGTCTATGACTCAAAGGATTGTAATTCCAATTCTCTTCAATAAAATAAATAAATAAATAACAAGCACCATGTGTACATCTATATCTCTATATACATGTATATATCTAGACAACCTATATATACTACCACTATAGTAATGTGTTATTAACACATTAATAACACATTACTACCCAACACAGTATAAACCACCCTAATAACACATGTAACAAGCCTCTTAATAACACAAATAACAAGCCCCTTAATAACACATAAAACAGACACCCTTCCCCCATCCCCAAACACTGTGGTAAAACATAAAACGCAGCTACAAGTGACCAACCCATTGCATTATACAAAACCAAAGATGCCAAAGCCCAGCATACTAATGAAATAATGTCATCTCAGGGTCTAACAAGCTAATAAAGGCCACTCACCCTTTGGGCTGAAGCCTTTGTGGATTGTTCGACCCACCTCAGTGATATTATTTCCTTGTATACCACACTCTGTCATCATTTATTCTCTATATTTATGATGTGAGCAACACACAGCATTTAAGTGAAAACAACTTACAAATAAAGATCTGCTATAAAGGAAGAATAACAAACAACACAGCTTGCAATATTTAATATCTGTAGTAATGGAACGAAAAACATGGCTGCCACTTAAAAATTGAAAATTCTTAGCAGCTGGCATTGCAATATGGAATGAACTTATGCTTGGGGCAGTGTTTGTGGACTTGACCAAGGCATTCGATCTAATAAACCACTCACTGTTATGTGTTAGATTGGGTGAATTTGATTTCTCTGAAAATGTGGTTGCTTGGTTTAGGGACTATTTATCTAATCATTTACTTTATGTTACTAGAGATTCTTCAACTTCTACTTTTCCTATTCACTCTGGTGTTTCCCAAGGGTCTATTTTGGGTCCTCTTTTATTTTCTTTGTTTATTAATTCCCTGCCCTCTATTTGCTTAACCTGTGACAGCTTATTTTATGCTGACGACTTGATACGTTTTACTCAATCTCAGTTGCTAGCATCTTTAACTCATTGTCTAGAGCAGGATTTCATATCAGTTTGTCACTGGTTTGGTGAGAATGCATTGGTTTTGAACTCTTCCAAGATCAAAGCCATGTTATTTGGGACTTCATTTCATCTGCATAGCACTTCTAGTTTAGTTGTTTATGATGTTCATGGGATTCCTCTTGCGAAGTTTATGAATTTAAGTATTTAGGGACCTTGTTGGACCCTGGCCTATCTTTTCAAGCTCAAATTAGAACTGTTAGCCATGAGATTAATCAAAAGCTGGGTGTAATCCATAAACTGAACAAGTGTTTCACTTGAGACCAGAAAAGCCATAGCCACCAGGGAACTTTTACCTCATCTAGATTATGTTGGTAGTCTGTATCATAAATTGTCAGTTAGGGAAACTCAGGCCCTGTCAGTAGTATATAACAATATATGTCGATTTGTGTTAGGAGCTCCCCCTCGTACACACTACTGCTTAATAATAATAATAATAATAATAACAATAATAATAAAACTTTATTTCTACGGTGCCTTTCAAAAACCAAAGCGCCTTACAGAATAAAACAGACTAAGCATTTCAAATCTTATGTTAAAAACAACTAACACAGATAAACAAATACAGTCAGACTCCAAATGCTTGGGTCCACAGATACATTTTCAGGACCTTTTTAAATCCCTCCATGGTTGCGCACTCCCGTAACTGATGGGGTAGAGAATTCCAGAGGGTAGGGGCCACATACATAAATGTACGGGCCCCAGAATATTTCAAAGACACCCTCAGGATCACTAGCAACTCCTTGCCAGCTGAGCGGACCGATTGCCCAGGGCAGTAAGAGAACAGGAGCTCTTTCAGGTAGTCAGGGCCAAATCCATGAGGGCTTTGAAAGTCAGAAGATCAACTTTAAAGGTGATCTGCCACTGCACTGGCAGCCAGTGCAGTCCATGCAGCACCAGCAAAATATGGCTGGACCGAGAGGTACCAGTCAGAAGCTGGGCCGCTGCTTTCTGCACTAGCTGCAGGTGGTGGATTTCAACCCCAGGAAGCCCTAGATAAAGGGAGTTGCAATAGTCCAGATGTGAGGACACAAAGGCATGGACCAGTGTAGGAAGATAGCTGGATGGAACAAGGTGCCTAACCTGGAGATATACCTCAGATGGTAAAATGAGGACTTGATGATGGCAGACACCTGCGAATGCAGAGTCAATTCCTCGTCAAATATTACCCCCAGATTACGCACCTGTTCAGGGGTTGGGAGTGAAACAGCCCTGAGATAAAGTCCAGAAGGTGAACCAGCCCCCGGGCCCCCTATCCGGTGCGTCGGATCCACTACCAACACCTCTATCTTTTCCAAGTTCAACTTCAACCAACTTGAATCCATCCACTCCTGGATTTCATTAAGGCAGTTATTAAAGACTGAAAAAGCTCCATCCTGATTAGGTGCAAAAGGAAGGTGGAGCTGAGTATCATCAGCATAGCAGTGAAACTTCAGCCCATACCTTCTTACAATGTCTCCGAGGGGCAGCATATACACTGTGAACAACATGGGGGACAACACAGAGTCCTGAGGAACCCCACAAGACAGAGAAACTGGGTCCAAGGAATAAGCCCTGGAAACCACTCTCTGAGTTCTTCCAGTGAGGTAAGATGTAAACCACCTGAGGACTATATCCGATAGTCTACAGATGAACCTCAGACACTCCAGTAGAACCACATGGTCCACAGTGTCAAAGGTTGATGAGAGATCTAGAAGAACCAGAATGGAACGGTTCTTCCGATCCCTAGCCATCAGGAGATCATTGAGCACCCGAACTAGCACTGTCTCAGTATTATGCCTTTTTTGAAAACTGGACTGGAGGGGTTCATAGATATCTTGGATGGTCAAATGGTTCTCAAGCTGCACGGCCACTACCTTCTCAGTCACCTTCCCTATAAAAAGAAGGCTAGAGATTGGTCTGTAGTTTGCATGGCAGTCTGAGTCCAAAGAAGCTTTCTTCAGGAGGGGTGTTACCACCACCTCCTTCAGGGAGTTTGGAAACTCACCTGTTTCCAAGGAGCACCAGTTCATCCATGCTAGGACTGGACTGATAGAGTCGATACAACCCAAAATCAGGGAAGTTGGTCCTGGATCCAAACTACAGCACATAGGGTGTGCACCCTGGACAATCTGCATGATATCCATGAATTCCGGTCGGTCAAAGGTACTCCAGGAAAACTGAGGAGCAGCAGCCTCACGCTGATCCAAAGCAACACTCTTAGGGTGTACTGGTTGGAGCGCCGCCCTAATGTCAGCCACCTTAGGTGCAAAGAATCGAGCAAGTTCATCGCACTCTCTTTGTGAAAAAATTCCTTCGGATATGTCGTCAGGCTGGGTTGCACAGCCTGTCCACAGTGCGAAAGAGCTGAGCTGGTCGATTCTGAGCAGCTGCAATCTCCCTGGACAGGAACTCTGCCTTCTTACAGATGAATGCAGATTGATAGGCTTGATAGTGCTCCATCAATCTAAGGTGGTCAGCATCAAGGGAGGATTTCTGTCAACAATGCTCTAACCTTCGACCTAGTTGCTGCATCTCCCTCAAGGTCCCTTCAAACTATGGGGTCCGAGGGCGAAGGGAGAGAGGGTGAACACGGACAGGAGCAATGACATCCAGGGCCTCTGAGATAGCCATATTATAGGCTACCATGAGGGCATCTGGGTCATTGTTTGCCACTGGAGAGGACGATAGGTCAAGTACTGCCGCCAGGCCTTCAGAACTAAGATCTCGTAAAGGGTGATACCTGACCATCTCCACAGGGGTAGGCCTATGAAGGAGGGGCACTAAAACTAAACCCCACGGCGTAGTGATCGGACCACCCAACTGGTTCCACACTCAACTCAGAGGCCTCAGTCCCCAGAAGAAAAACTTAGTCAAGGCAGTGGCCACGTTTATGGGTAGCAGTGGTAACTATCTGTGTAAGGCCCAGAGATTACATCAACTGGAGGAAGTGCTGTCCAAACTGCGAGAGTTTGTCATTGACCCAGGCATTGAAGTCGCCCAGAACCATCAGTCTGGGTGATTCAAATGCCATGTCGATGACGGAGTTCGCCACTTAGCGAATGAATCGCTTCTCATCTCCGGGTGGACAGTAGATGAGGCCAAGGGCGATCCTACAGCCTACACCTGCTACCGTGGTACACTCGAATGACTCAGTTTCCTCAACTGGTACACTCGTGAGCTTAAGTTCGGTCTTGAAACAGACCGCAACCCCCCCCCCCCCCGTGATCCAATCTCGGGCAGTGAATCACTGAGTACCTGGCTGGAGTTAGAGTCTCCAAAATGGGTCCAGAATTCTCATCCAGCCAGGTCTTGGTGATGCAAGTCAGATCCACCCTTTCTACAAGATCTGCAATAATTGCAGTCTTGTTTTGATGGACCTGGCATTGCATAGCACAGCCCGAGCTGGATGAACCTCCAGGGCTGTCCGGGCCACCAGCCCACCAATATTGCTGGTGCCCTTGGGTATGGAAACCTGGCATGGGGAACCATGTTCTGGGTTCCATTTCTCCTCAGGGTGTCTCCTGGATCTCATGACCCCGATGTGGTGGCCCCGCTCGTTCACCCTCCACTGTTCACCCCCCCACCCTTCTCCTCCCTATGCCAGAAATACCCAGTGCCCAACAGCACTAGTAAGTTGTAAACTGCAATGGAGGAGGAAAGAAAGGACAGAGGGTGTGAAGGGCAGAGGGTGAATAACGCACGACCATGGGGGCAGGCCTCCGACACATCTCAACACTGGTAGTACACACTTAGCTGACCTACAGATTAATGCAGCTCAAACAAAATAACTCAGAATCAACCTAAATAAACCCCCCAATTGACCCCCTTAATATTAAACAAAATATAAATAATTCAATATCTTAACAAAGATAAATTAATAATCATATATAAATACGGAAAAAATGAGAAATAAAATCCCAACAAATCAAATACTGATAACAGATGTCTTCAAATGACAATTTACAGCTCCCCGGGCCCTCTCACTGCCTCGGGGGCTGAACCACATACAGGCACTCTCACTGCCTGTAATAATATTACATTATAAATGTATCCAGTCCCCAGGCCCTCTCACACCCTGGGGAACTAGCGAAAAATGCAGACACTCTCACTGCCTGTCAAATGATAAAAAAACAGTAGTGACTGTAACCAATAAAACTTAAAACAGTATGGAAATAAAAATAGCAAAAGAAAAAATCACTTAAACTTCTACAGTCCACTAATAAGTCCATAAAAAGTCATAGAAGTCCTTGCATAAAAAATACATAAAATGCTCCCAGCTTTTAAGAGAAGAACAGGCTATGATGTAAAAACAAGCCCAGAATCAAAGTCATCCAGGAACAAGGCAAATAAATCCCACAAAATTTCCATAGGAAAGATTCCTCGGCCACCAATGGATAGCAGGCTTTAGTCCAGGTAACAGTCTCGCAACATACAGGACACAGCTCAGGAGGTCTCCAACACAGCAGCAGGTTGGGGTGTGCAGCTAGATCCCAAGGGGAGCTCCCCCCCAATGCTCCAAACTCACAGGCCCCCACCCGGTCACTCACAACTCACAGCTACAAACCTCAGGAGGCAGGCCACAAGGACTGTTCCCTAAGAGGTTTAGAAGAGTCCCAACCACTGCTCCGACTCCTCAGAAAACATAGGGGACAACTCCTGCTTGCAAGAAACCAAATCAGCAGCTGACCTTAGGCATGAAGGGGAGGCCCACCCCCAACACAGCTCCCAAACCACGCCGCGCTTCCACTTTTCAAAATCCTGGTTGACCTTAGTACATAGCACACTCCTACATACTTCTCACGGAGAAACCCCAGGTCTTACTCACTGTTCCTCTACATTTCAGGATTGCAAAGAGAGCCATTAAACCAGTCCTGTAAAGATCCCAGTCAGTCCTGCAAACACCTAGAGTGGTCCCCCAAGGTATCTCTGATTTCAATCCGCCACATGCCACAAAATCAGAAGTTAGAAGCCTCAGGATCACTATCAATTAAGAGCCAGAGCACAACAGCTCCTCCACGAACGAGCAGGGAAATAAAGTGGTTATCCACAAATCCACCTGGAAAGCTCAAAAACGCTGAGTCCTTCAGCCAGTTACCACATAAAACGCTAGTGCAACGAAAAATGAAGCGGGTCAGCATTATGAAATAAACAGATAAAACAAGCATAAAACAAGTAAAAGCAAGAAAAAATAAAACAAAAATAAACAAAATCAAACTTAACACAAAACATCTCAAGGAGCTCCTAACGGCTGGTCCAGCATGACCGCCATCTTGCCTTTTTTTACTAGCTGTTTTGCTTGCTGTATTCTTCCCTAGACTGGTTACCACCAAATGCCCGTTCAGTGTATTTTGTTTGCTATGTAATCTTTAAATTCCTTTTTGAGACCGAGAAGTTTCCTATAACTAAATTGCTGAGTGTTCGATGTTCTACATTGAATCTCAGATCTTTCAGGGTGACTCTTCTTTTTCTTTTTTTTTTGCTCCTCTCTCCTCCTCCAACTGACCTCTCCTTTGGGTCTGCCATGGACCCCGCTGGCACTCATCCGCGCCACCAGCCACTACCTCAGATTGCAGCCTACCCCAGGTAAGCCAGCGTACCACTTCACCGGATGGGTCCCCCCCCCCCAAAGGGGAAGGCACCAGTGGAGGTGGCCAGCGCAGTTCTATGATTGGCCCAGGGCACTACTGAGGTGGTCTGGCTCTCCGGGGTTTTTTGCAGCAGCAGGGCTGGCGACTGTCATCTGGTCGGTGGGGGAGCATTTCCACTTTTTCTCCCTGTGGGCGCATGACATGCCACTGACGTCAGAGCATACGCCAATATCCATCATGCTCCCTAGGCAATGAGGCCCCACCATATTGCTGTTCTCCCAGCCTCTGCCAGGAGTCAGCAAGCACTGGGCCACAGACCCCCTCCCCCCAGGAGAAGGCAAGCAGTCATTGGATGCTCAAGCCTTCTCCCCTCGGCTAACTCTCCGATGCCAGGGGCCGTCCCTGAAGGCGGGTCACCGGCACTGCAGCAGTGAATCTTTCCACTGTGCCAGCAGGCCGGGTATGGACTCTTCTTCTTAACAAATCTTGTTTCACTAAAGCTGGCTCTCGAGCCTTCTTAGTGTCTGCTCCGCTTCTTCGGAATGGTTTGCCCGAGGATCTGAGAACTGTCTGTACACTTATAAGTTTTAAAAGAGAGTTGAAAATATGGTTGCTTGCCTCACATGAATGTAAATGTCTTTTATTATGAGCTGCTTCTGTGTGTGTATTTATATTGCTTGTTTCGTATTGTATTATGTGTTCAGGTTGGAACTGAAAATGGGCTTATCCCAGTGTCCTTACCTGATTAACAAAATAAAAACAAACAAAACAAACAAACTGTACCCTTGTTGTCTGGCATTTGTTTTCAGCCATTGTTGGTGTTTTCTCAAGGCCATGGCTAGAGCCAAGTCTCAGCCAATTAGGATGCAGTGATTTTCTTACCTATTTTATATTTTGTACTTTTTGGAATTGAACCACAGCAGCATTTTCTCCACCCCCTCCACCCTACGGCAGCTTTTGGTGTCATCTGCAAAAAGGCATACCTTCCCCTTCAGTTCTTCTGCAATGTCATCTACGAAGACACTAAATGGGACTAGTCTCAGCACTAAAGCCTAGAGTACCCACTGGTTACCCCCTCATCCTTTGAGTGTGTGCCACTTACCACTACTCTCTGCCTCCTATCTATGACAACAACATCTGAAATCCAATACAACATTCATCTGGGCACATAGCTGCTATTAATGAGCCCTAATGGTTAGCAAATCCAACTACAGAAGGTATCCACACAGTTCAGGGGTCAGTGGAGCATAAGGCATGTGCTGGGAAGGGTGGTGACATCTGCTGTGTGGGAGCATGTTCTTGGGGTGTCATGTGTTGGGGTGAGGCATGTGCTGGGGGAGAAGCCTGTCCCTCAAGCAAGGTACCCTCTCTGTAGCTTGACCAGCCCTCTTCCTTCTCCCCCAAGCAGGCCATACTCTCCCTGTAGATGTCCCCTACCACCCTGATTGGGAAGAAACAGACTCACAAAGAAAACAAGATGTTTACCCTCACTTGAGCTAAACACCCTTCCATGCTGTCAATAATTCCTCCACCAGGAAATCTGCTTTCCAGGCCAACTTACACACAGTGCTTCTGATCTCTCCCATCGCTAGTCTTTCCCACTGACGTGCAGCTACCCGCCTGTCCGATGACTATACAAAAAAAAAATTCTCCCCATAACCTGCTCATAGCATGGCTTACGATGACTAAGAAGCATAAGACAGAATGGATATTTAAAAACATTTTTATTAGTGTAATTCTTTGAATATTGCTTTTTATGGACACATTGTTATCCACTTCACATACTTGGGGATTTTTAATCACAGTGGAAAGGTAATTTGTTTTCTTTTATAGATATTTTCTCTGCCTTTCATCCTCTGGTCCTAACAGCAATCCCCAGCACCATCACCAATCCATCTCATGTACTTACTGGTTGATAATTACTTGAAGCTAGTTAAGCTGGTGGCCTGCAATGTAACGCAAAAGTTCAACATCGCACCACACACTCACACAGGCATCTGCACCAAACATGGGTGTCTGACTCCTTCAAACTATGTTTATCTCTCTGCTCTAAAAGCCATACTCTGAGATTATAGCTCTCATTCTGTTCCTGTGCCTAACCCACCCTCCTGCACCCTGTCACCTTACCATATTTCTCCTTAAGACTTACAGTTTTTAAGTACATGCCTGAGTTGTGCCCAATGTGTATACACATGCCACAGCTGTATCATGTGTGTGAGCACATGCCTGAGCTGGGCCACATGAGTGTGTGGGAACACGTCTGCGTTGGGTCCTTTGTTAAAGGAAAACTACACCCAAAACTTGAAAAAATATATGTTGTGCAGAGTGTTTTAATTTGTACGTGAAGTTCTAGTGTTTCCTTCCCTCTGACTGATATTAGGAGTTTTTCCCAAATTAGCCTGCTAGCTTTATGCTAGTTTTACGACCCCTGTGGATCTTCATACCTGATAGCGTAATTGTATTTCTTGTTCCCACAGTGCATCTTGTCTCATGTGACTGTGATGTAAGAGAGACCCAACATTCAGCACACACATGCCAAGCAAACTAAATATCTTGGAAGCTTTACAAGCTGCACAAAAATTACCAGCAGCAAAGTTTTTCAGGACAATAAAACCTTTAGGATGAGGGTGGTCACCAAGCTGAATTCTACAGATTTTAAAATATAGCCATCTCTATTGTTGTGAGCTGATTGTAATGCAATGCTTTCTGCTGGATTTATGGGCTCTGCTACATCACCATCACATGAAACAAGGTGCATTGTAGGACAAAGAAATGCAATAAAGCTATTTGATATGGAGATCTCCAGGGGTCGTAAAACTACCCTAAAGCTAGCAGGCTAATTTAGGAGAAACTCCTAATACCAGTCAGAGGGAAGGAAACACTAGAACTTGACATACAAATTAAAACACTCTGCACAGCATGTATTTTTTCCAAGTTTTGGGTGTAGTTTTCCTTTAAGAGCTCAACACAGAGCTGATTTCTATTTTTGAGTGTATGCCTGTTATTGGCACCCTGTGTGTACACTTGGCCAAGATTAGCTCTCTGTGTATGCACATGCCTGTTCTGGAACCTATGTGTGTGAGTACATGACTGAGCTGGGCCCTTTGTGTGTGCAAATACATGGACTGGGAACTCTGTCTGCACACACCTGTGTTGGTCTCTATGCATACACCCTATCACAGCTATCCCTGCCCCATAATTTACATCTGTTTTGTTGGTAATTACCCAGTTGGCCCCATCTGACAATATTGCATGCTAACTTTCAGCTGCCAGGGTAGAAGATGCATCTGATGGAGTAAAGGTAAACAGTGATAGACGGGATCCAAGTGCACAAGAATAATCTGGAATGCAGTCGGGTTTTTCCATATTCTGTTCTGGTACAAGGGACATTGGCAATCACAGAGATCCAGCCTCGTACTCACAGTACTAGACCAGTCTCCAGACCGTCACTCATTCAGCTGGGCCAGATGACAAATATCCCTGCAGCATGAATGCCACCTACCTACTAACTAGAACAGCATCCACTCCATACCTCCTCTATACCCCAGACCAGCCTCCCCATCAGCAGACTACCCTACCTGCAGCGGAATACTCTCCAAGACCACACTTCATGCCCACAGACCACCCCAACCCCTAGCTCAGCACCATCCCTGGAACTGGACATCCCCTCATCTCCCAGATAACCACTGTCCCTTGTGCTGACTCGCCCCTGACCACCCTTGCCACCACAGACAACCCTCCCACCAAGAAATTTCCATGCCATTGGAACATCCACCTCCCCCACTGACCCTTCAGCGGGACCAGCCTTCTAGTGACCAGACTAGCTTCTGAAAAATCTCCATGCAGCTGGAACCCCCCCCCAACCTTCCAGCCCCTGGTCAACTCACCCCAAGCTGAGCACCCTTATTGGAACTTTCCACAACCACCGAACCTACATCCATCACCGGCAGAAAATCCTCCCTGTAGCTTACCACCATACCATCATTTACACTAATGGACCAGACTCCCACCCCACCTATAAATCTCCCTACAGCTGGAAAACACCCTCCCTACACCTGGACAAACCTTTCCAGACCCCTACCAGCCTCCCCAAACTGAACACCCTCACTGGTCAATGCCACAGACACCCAATTTACCACCACACCAGCCAAACAGCCTCCCTTCAATTGGACCCTGATAGACCACCATTCTGCGTACTGTACAGCCCCTCTCCAAAGCTGAGCATCCTCCTGGAGCTGGACCACATGCCCACCCCTCAGAACAGCCTCCCCCACCCCAGATGACCACCTTCACTACAGCTGGACCCCTACACCTGAACCACCCTTCCCACCCATGAATCAGCCTCCCCTTCTGACAAATCTCCCAGCAGCTAGAACACCAACTACCCTCCCTGCAGATAGACCACCCTCCCCCAAGATGTGCACCTTCACTGGACCCAGTTCTGTGGCTGCTACTGAGCAGAATGTATGGCACCACTGCTTCTTTCCAGGTCCTGGTATTCAATTCAGTTCTATTCAATTCAATTTTATTTTTATACTGGAAGGTATGTGAGCAAAAATGCCCATTTTCACAAACGTCCAGTGGTACAAAAATTTGATAATACAGAGAAAAAGGTAAAAACAATATTTGCAAAATATGATGGTATTTACAAGAGGAACAGTGTATATGACAGGAACATCTAGAATAGGAAAAAAAAAGAGAGAAAAAATACAGAGCACACAACAACACAGCCAATATACAGATATAAAGATACTTATAAACTCTAAGGTATGGGGGTGGTGATGTCAACCAGTGAATGATAGGTGTCACTCTGGAGTCCAGACATGGCATTGTAGAGTATCTGCAGGACACGCCCTCCTGCTTTAATCTCTCACCCAGCAGATGTAGCATGGATGGGGGTAAGGGGGTTCCAGTGTTCAAATCCCTCTCTCAAAGGAATGTTGTTGTACCCAAACACATGCCACAGGGGATCCCCTCAGTGAAACTAGATTGATGAAGGGGACACACAAGCAGCAGCTAGATCCAGATCACTGTTGCCTTGCCCTCTCACACTGCTCTTCCCGATGCTTGCAGAGCTGATGACAGTGATCAGACACTGACAGCAAGCTGACAGACTGCAGCAGCAGTGCGTATATGACTTAATTCCTCTCTCCATTCATTGGGAGAGATTCTCAATCTGCACACAATAGCCCCCGCACGTGTTGCCAATGATCAGGTTCAGCAGTGCAGATGCACAAAGGACCTGAATGGCTTGATTTCAAATTAGCAGAGTGAGTTATATCAAAGCCAGTTGCACTGCACAGAGCTCCAGCAGGTTAGTGTGGCATTGAGAATCCCAGTGTGACTTGATCACATGGAGTCTGTGATCACCCAGATGAGCACCCTACCCCACCAGAGTGAGACGGATGACTCAGGGGGGACAAACTGGATTTCTTTTCCCATGTTGTGGGGACACAGTCACCACTGAATGTCATCTCACATCAACTGGGTCACCAGGTCTTGCTGGGCCAGATGACCTAGGCACTGAGACCACTGACAGCCCATCTCCCACTGTAAGGGATGTATCTATCAGTGAGCCCTATGAAGTATGCTAGTCTAAACTGCCATGAACCCCAGCAGTCACAGAAACCCCTGGATCAGTGTGCTGAGCCTCTCAGCTGGTCCAAGGCGTAACCTCATTTATATGGGTTGCATACTCCCCAGGCTTAATGTTCTTGAACTATCACTATTCCATTTAACTTTAAATGCACAAAAAAGGGATTTTCTAGATCCAGTGTGTGTGTCACTGGCATGCCTATTTAGGTGCCAGAAACCCAGCATGTATAGCAGCATGCTGTTATAAGTGCCTGTTCCTGGCACCTGGACTGGCATGCTAGCAAAAGTGCCTGGTGTGCCACTCAAGGTACCTGGTTTCCTGCACCTGGACCAGCATGCCAGTAACACTGTTGGTGCTGAACTGGGTTCCCTTCCCTTCTCTGTGCACACAGACACACACACACACACACACACACACACACATGCACACACACACACACACCACAGACTCTTGTGTTCATACTAACTAAAGGCACAATGCACAGACAATTGTTTAGGGTTAAAAGTCCATCAAGAGTCAGTCAAATGGTTTTGTGTTTTGGCTTCCATTCAGAACCTAAAGGAAGGCAGGGAAATAATCTATTTGTATACACAGCCATTCATACCCACTGTATTCCATTCCCAAAGCATTTTACAGTCCACGTACAGTTGAATTAGCCCTTTCGCAAGCAATACAGAGGCTAAGAGAGGAAGGGTGCTTATAAATTCCGAAAGTTAAGCTTGAGCGAGACAGGGAGAGGGAGACAGGTTTAAGTTTAGGGTGATTAAGTTATTTGATCAAAGTCATACATGGTCATGCTCAAGGTGGTGACATGTTGGGATTCAAACCAATCTCCACGTTCACAGCTCTGGGCTCAAAAAAACACACTACACCATCTCTCACTGGGTATAAAGCTCAAATATTTAATTTCAGGAATCTTGGCAGACAAGTTCATATTCAATGTGGTGTGATCAGTCCGGGTCCCTCAAGGGGGAGAGTCCTCAATCTCCGTGAGGGTCTGCCTCAGTTCTGGTGTATGAATATATGTATGAATGTACCTTGGCATTATTCTTTAACATGTTGCCTCTGCCTAGAATGGTTCCTTACAGTACACATACACACAGCATGGTACGCCCTCCAAGGAAACTCTAATTAGGGGTCTTGGAGGTTATAGGGCTTATCCTACCAGCCAGCAGGTATCACTAGTCACTCTTTTCTCATACACACAAAGAAGAGATCTCAGATTTGCAGTAGCTGCAATTGATTTTACTGAATTTGGATTTAGTGATACAATTCATTCCATATAATCATTTTTTTTCAGCTTTCAGATGTTTTGCTGTGTACAACTCTAGTGTCCTCCAGTGCCTCACTTAACTCTCACCAGCTGAGGATTACAGCCCAATTGTCCTCTCATAAAGAGTGCTGCCATTGCAGTCCCAGCCCTGGGCTCAATGAGACTATGATTATTTTATTCACAACCCCGACTGTAACGGGGTTAGATTCTTTACCACCTTTTCTATGTTGTTTTCTGAGGGAACCAATTCTATTTCTCTCAAATGCATTTCTTTCACATTCTCACACCTCCTCAGGGACCTACCCCAAGTTGAAAAGCCATTAGAGAGTGTGCTTCTCCTCATCTCCTTTAGGCCTCAGCCTATCCTCTCCACATTACTTACTGGCACCTAAACTGCCCCTTAAGCACTCTTGCTAACTCCTCCCCTCTCTAGAACGCAGGGATCCTGGCACTAACCCTTTCCTGTCAGTTATCCCAATACCAAAGGGCTCCTAATAGCTCCATGGAGACTAGTAACAACCACCATCCCTCCCCTAGAAAAGGGGAAGAGAAGTGTTGCATGCCCCCTCCACTTTTCTCATTTGCTGCTTCCAGCAATTAGGGATGATGCAGCAAACTGCATCCTAGCTTCTGTCCATAGGAGGTGACCAAACCACTTAGAGGTCCATAACCAGTGTGGCTCTTACAGATGAGGCGAGAAGCAGGACCACTGTCATGCAGCCCCAGAGGAACCATCCACTCATCTTTACTTCCCTCTACCCACAGTGCCAGACAGCCCTCCCGCTCTTTATTGCTTCTGGGTCCTCCAGTGGCCAACTAGAGATTTATGGCCTATAAACATTGGGATTCCACTACAAGCATGGACCAGTAACCTGAATCTGCCTGAACAGTCCAAAAGATGTCTGCAGCCCTGCCATCTTCCCATACCACCAGTTCATGGCTATTCCACACAGCCAGGCCACAACCCACTCAAACTCTGGCCCCTGATTTCTGCTTCACTTTACTTGTCCTAAGGCAATACCTGACCAATCTTCAACTCCGCCCCTTCCATGAGTGAATATTGCTTATCTTCCCCCTCCTCAGGGATACCTCTAATTCAGGCTGTATCCATAAACAGCAAAACAGCAATTTCAGGCTATATCCATAAACAGCAAAACAGCAATCAGACGTACCATTTACTTTTTATATACATTAAAGTATAACCAATTATTGATTACTATACAGCCAACAGAGGTCACATCTGCTGAGGTAGCTGAATGATAGTTTTCTTTCCTGTCCAACTTCAGGTCTGGGAGTGAGCCAGAAATATTGCCTTATACATACAGTTTCCATGCTACTCCCTCCAAATCTCCCACTCACCCAACTGAACCAGGCTGATACTGGAGGCCTCCACCTGAGCTTCCCTCAAGACCTTTCCTATGTCTTGAGGGTACCTGGAAGAAAAAACAAGGCACTCACAACAAATAAAATCCCTTTGCCCTGTGAGGTGGTCCTGATTTTCTCTTTCTCTAGCCCATTGCTTTTAATAGCCCAGGTACGGCTTTATGATGACTCTTTCATGAGGGCCCCTGGTGGTCACAGTCTTGGTACAGATTTTTCTGTTGATGTATGTAAGGACCACAGCTCCTCTCCAGATACTGAGACCCATATACCATGTCTCCATCACACTCTCATCAGAACATTGGAGACTGATTTGGGGCATATGCCTCGGGTCACCCTTTCTCAGCTTGGCCACTGCTTGGTCCACCAGTGCTCATCACAGTGGTACCCAGTTCCTACCACACTGGTTGTTGATGCCATGAATATTAGCGTGGTTCAGTTGGTAGCACATCCACCTCTGGACCAAAAGGTTGTAGGTACTCGTCCCACATCGGGATTGGACTTGTACCTAAAACGCTGGCACCCAAGTGCAGTATTGGGGGTTGCTGTACTGCTGGGGTGTGCCATCCTTCAGGTGAGATGTTAAACTGAGGTCCCTTCTACCTGTCCTGGTGGGTGTCCAGATGAAAGTAAAAGAATCCAGGGCATTCTTTACAAAGAGTAGGGGACATTCCCAGTGTCCTGGCCAACATTCTTCTTCCCATAAAACCAGTTCATGCAATTGTCCAGGCTGTGTGTGGCTGTTGATGTGCGATATGGACGCCACTACACATACAGTCACTTCACTACCAGTCTAGCATTCCTTGTAACACACTTTGGGATACACTGTGTATGGAAAGCACTATATAAATGCTGATTCTTCTTCTTCTTCAGAACCAATCTGCAGAGAAATCACTCCAAAGCTGTCTGACAGCTGATGCATAATTGTGCATGTGCAAAACTGAAGTAGAATCGATCTGGCACAACACTGGGAAAAAAGGATTAGGCAGTACTGCCTGTTTCAGCCTCATCCTGAGAAAGGAATACAGATGTAAGCCAATTGAAATTGAACCAGATTAAGTTGCTGATGGTATTTTTTAAGGAATGGGGTAAGTTTGACCAGGTACTTTCAGAGAGAGTGAATGAAGATAGAACAGTAGTTGTCTAAACAAGTAGAAAGAACTACCTCCTTAAAATAGGGACTACCCTTCTCAATGTCTAGACTGAGGGCAATGAAAATATGATTAACAAAAGGTAATGAAGGACAGCTATAGGGCCAGCAACACATGTAAGAAATTTTTGATCAAGTTCATTGCTCCCAAGGCAGTGTGGGAGAAGCCTTCAGTGCACTTGCCTCCACTGTACATGGCCTGTGGTTGAACAGAGGGCTTAAGTCTCCAGTGTTACCAGTGCTTTACCATTTACAGCACTAAATCTACCATCGTTTATGAGAAAGCCTACTTTGTTCCTGCCCAACAATGTGCCTTGTGCTTAAACAGAGAGCTTTTGTCTCCAGTACTGTCTGTCCCTCCCCTGTCACCAACCTTAATTACACCACAGTGTGGATTGTACCTGCCTATACTGTGAATGGTCCTTTGGATAAACAGAGGGCTTCAACTCTCCTTTAAGATAGTTCTGACTGTGGGAGGCTCCCATGAGTTGTCTTGCCTTCCCTTACCTTCCCTTAAAGATCCCCTCACCCCTTTTGTACAATTTTGGAAAAATGTAATATTTAGACACAATTCAGCTTATATTTCGTATATTTTCTGTAATTATCACCCTTATTTCTTTATTAGTAAGCACATTTGTATGAAAACAGGAGGTTGTGGGTACATGGAACAGCCTTCCTGAGGAGGTCGTAGAGTCAAAAACAGTGGGGGAATTCAAGAATGCATGGGACAGACACAAGGCAATTCTAGTGGGGGGTAGGAGGAAGTAGGCTGCTGGTTAACTAGGATCTGCAGCTTGTTCGTTAGGTAGGGAAATGGGCTAGACTAGGTGGGCCAAGCGGTCCTTATTTGCTGTCATATTCTATGTTTCTTTGTTTCTATCTCTGCCATATATCACTGATCTGTTTGTGACATCACAGTCCTTTGATGTGGAGATAATTATGATGTGTGTAAATAGGGGATTAAACATGGGGTGTAGACAAGCTGCCATAGCAGATGATGTCAAGGGGACAGTGTTACTGTTTTCATGCAACTCTCCCCATTAATAAATAAAGAGGAATTATAGTTGCAGAAACTAATAATGTGAACAAAATTGTGCCCGAATCTTACATTTTTCAGAGTCTTCCCAACAGTCTCATGGGCTCCTTAAATGAACCTACCCTTTCTACTTCACTGGCATTGGAGGGGGGGGAAACAGCATTACAGATTGACACTAAAAGTAATAAACCAGGGTCAGTACTTTCTGAAGAGGTTAGCCACAGTGTCTCCACCCTCTGCTGTTCAGTTACCATCACAACCAATAAATGTTTTACTGCTGTTATGGACAACAAGGAAACAATGCAATCAGAAAACACTCCATTTGGGAGCTACAAATCCACCCCCACTGCAATCTTACTCCTCTGTGTGATCACAATAAGAACTGATCATCTCTGCTGAGAAGCCCCAGTGCAAATATCTGTGGTCAGTAAAAGAAATGGCCTTTCTGCCATGTGGTCAGCCAGTAGTTAGAAACTCCCATAAAAGCAGGAGATTTCTGCATTTCCTCAAACACCACCAACTGCATTAACTTTCTATCAGGAATAAGACAACATGATTTATACTGACTTGCATAATTGAAAATAATGCACCTGATGAAACAGTCCAATAATGAACCTCCTTGTTTAAAAATGAAGGGATTCAAAGTGAGTTTGAAAATGTGCAGTGTATTTCATATCTGCTGGCATGTAGAGGAGGTTGCTAGTCTAAACACATAGCACTACTGATAACATCACAAAAGCTGGTTTATGTCTATGTAAAACTGGTTTGATCTTCCAACAAACTGGCATCTAGTGTGTTCCATAACAGAAATAAACTGTAGTTTCATTCTTAACATTCAAATGATTACCTGGGAGGCAGTGTGCTATCGACATTTGTTATAACTCATATGAAATTAGCGTAACACTAACATGAGAACCTCAAAATGTGAAACTAGGTAAATCCGAAAAAAGAAGACTATAGGTGCGTTCACACTACATTGCGTTGTGGTGCAGGCTGAGGCATTCAAGAAGCAGCAATGGGTTTACATGTAACCCCCCTCCCCGCATCAGAGCAAGTGGATTTCCGCTATTTTAGCTGAATTTCCATCAGAGGCAAGTAAGCAGCACTGACAATTGATTTTGATAGTACTGACCTCATTCCGATTGCAGCTTACTGAACTCCTGAAAATCCACTCTGTCAACCCTCAAGGCACCCGCCGACAACATCCCAGGAATAAGCACTGAACTCGCTCTCTGCCCCAGTTCAATTAATGCGCAATGTACAGACTCGGCAGTATCGAATGTACACATTGTACTTGGCACAGGGCTACACTTGTGTAGAGCAGCATGTTTACACATTAGCAAAAAAGGTACCAGGTCAAAACCTCTAAACAAAAATTGCATGGCAATAACCTCATGGTGCAGAGCGCGCCTGGATTTAGAGTGACAGGGGTATAATAGCAGTAGGGAATTACCACTACCTCTGTCACTCTAGCTTCAACTAAGGAGGGATCAAGCTGCCATATGCTGGGGTGCTTGGTTGAGCCGCTGCCATGGTGGATTGGCTAAGGCACCTGCACACACCAGGATTGGAGACCTGGGACCATGGTTCGGTTCCTCCCAGGTCTCCCCATGTTGCAGTTTATTAGTTCTTTTTTTTTGTATTTTTAAATTAAACTTTTCCCCCCTTCAAGTTTCACCCCATCCCTGAATCCACACACCCTCAGAGTTTGTTATATAAAGTCCAGGGGGCGTGGGGGCGAGGCTGCTGTCATTCATTGAGCATGTACAATATGCAGTGCATGCTCATTCAGCAGCTGGACGTGGTGTTGAGCGGTGGGCTGTGCCAGTCGCCGGATTGGTAATGGAATGGGGCAAAGTGGGGTGGTAGGGCACTGCAGGGTGGGGGGTTCACTAGACCACCAACTATGTCGGGGTGTTACTAAACAAGAGGCTGAGGCTGGAGCAGTACCCTAGACCACCAGGGATATATATGCTATATTATGGGTGATCGGGGCTGGGGGGCCACTAGACTATCAGGGAGTTTTATCATTACTATAAGGAGCGATTGGAACCTGGGGGCTGTGCCTCATCCTGTTTTAGTCCTCACTGTTTTTTTGTCTGTTCCCCCCATCCCAGTTTAAGGTTGCTTGCAATTAATTATGTCATTTTTAAATGAAGTGCTATGCTTCTGTGTCATGCATTTCCTCAACTTGGAATAGCTTAATTTTTATATTTGCACCATATTTATCAGACTGTTTCATTGAGTACACCTTTTATGCTTTCCTTCTTCATGCACCGTATACTAAATTCCCACTTCAACAGCCTGACAAAATAAACACGCTTTTGTCAATGCTAAATGTTCACTGCTGGTATTGCTGTTGTGCTGGATCTGGCCTGTACACATTTTTACTATATATAGAGCAGATGAGATGCAATGTCTCATTTTCAGTGGTGCTTTAATGCATTGTTAGAATATAATCACCCAGGATAGGGCAGCTGAGACTACAGGCAATATCTACTTTTAAGTGGGCTCTCACATTTTGACCTAACATGTCCAACAGTTTTTTTTATGACCTGACATTATGATCAAGACAGGTGACATTTTTCAAATCCTATCTGAAAGGTGATTTTGCTGTGTGACTGTGTAAACAAGTTTCAAAGGGGATTTGCAAAATGACACCTGCCATATTCAGAAGTCGAGGTAACACGTGTCGACACTGGGGGATTTTGGCACCTCCAGTGTTACTGTTATATTTGGCAGCTCCTGGGGTGTGCTCCCTGGTGTTGTAGAAGCAAAACAGGCAGGGTGGTGGGTAGAATCAGACATGAGGGATTGTGCATCCCCATGCCAGAAGATTAGCATGGGTTGGGCTTGGGGGGGGCAGTTACAGGAGCAACAGGGTGTATTAAAAAAAATGATGAGGGATGGTTTTCCTTATTTCAGGTGGAGACACTGGGGAATTGGGCTCCCCCAGTGTCAGTGTTATAGTTACAGCACCAGGGTGGTGGTCCCTGGTGTTGGTGAAGTAAAAATGGTAGGATGGATGGTAGCAATCAGCACGTAGGATTGGGTATGCCTGTGCCAAAATATTAACATGGATTGGGCTTGGGCTGCGGGGGCAGTTATGGCTGTGGCAGCAACAGATGTCGATGGATGGTTTTCGGTTTTCAGCAGGCTGACTATGACAGATCAGCTGTGCTTGCTCGGCTTGGACTGACAGTGTCACACCCCTCAGAAGCCATTCTCATAGCAAGATGTTTGCTGTGCATGTGCACACGATGAACATAAAAAGAGACATCCAACAAGCAGTTGTATTCTTCTTTATGACTGCCCTTTAAATTATTCACAGTTTATGCGTTTGGAAACTTTTTCTGAATTTGTTCTCTTAATGTCACACCATGATCTTTCTGCTCTGAAAAACTGATAAAATGGTAATAAGAAAAGGAAGAACGTGATTGGCTGAACCACATTGTGTGATTGTGTGGCAAGATGTGTCTTACCACACAGCTGACTCTCAATCAAATTTAAAATGTCTCTTTTCTGCCTGAATGAGCAATTTGTTAGTGCAATAACCCACTTCACAGTGTGCATGAATACAGATCTGACTGCACTTCCCAAGTGTTTGAAAGCACTAAACTGCATTGTGTGCTGCACAACCCACCTGGGCCATGTGGTAAGAGCTGTCTTACTCCACTCTGTCGTGTATTATTGCTTAGGAGATGCTCTTTCTAATGCATACTATTTGGGTACCATGAAAAGGGTTTATAGGGCAATATATGCACATAGCAGGTCTGGGGAGGTACCAGTCCTCACCCAAGTGCTATCCAAGTGCCACATTCATTGTAAGAAACAGGTAACAAAGATCCCATCTGAATCTTGTAAACTTAGTTGACCTCTTGCAGATATGAAAATACACGCAGTGTTTGTAAGCTAGTATGGATTGCGAGTTAGCCGAACTTATTCCTGCTGTTTTTTTTTTTTACCCGAACTTGCTGGACTGTGAGCCATAAAAACTATTAATCAGTATGGACTACTTTCTGCACTGTAGTTTCCAAATAAAGCTTTATGTCTTTGAGGTAGCAGTGAATAGAAATAGTTCAACGCTGATTTTGTAGTGTGAAGAAAAAGAACAAATACTTTTTATCTGTAAATGCTGCTGTGAGATCCACCTATTGACCACAACATTTTACTTTTCTTTTATGTACTATATGTTCCTGACACTGGAGTTCTTTTGAAAATATTTGCATCTATGGTAATAAGGATTTTGCTTTTTTCCTGGGTCTGTACAAAAAAGGCAGTTTTTAGCACTGAAATGCTAAGCTGCTTTAGTGAGGCATGAATCAACTGAATGTTAGACAGTTTATGCTTTATAGTTTGAGCCAATACTTTGAAAAACGTATAACAAAGCAAACATAAACTAGTTATTCCAGTATTTAATGAATAGTTACATTTCTTTTGCCTGGAGCTCTGGGCAGTTCTGTTTCGCACACTGTGTGTATTTTGCAGAGTTATGCTGCTGACTCAGGCAGGTAACCCATCACACACTGTTTGTGGTTAAGGTGGGAGTGGGGGTGTTTATGTTAACTGAAATTTACTTCAGATCAGATACGATAACCTCTGCTCCATAAAATGTAGCAGTAAGAGACTAAACTGAGCTGGCTCGATTGTCTTCCAACTGACTTTTTTGGCAACCAACAGACTCACAGAAATTAGTTGCTTTATGTCATCTGTAAGCAAGTAGAGCTTGACTGGCTAATAGTGTGTGAAGAAAAGAAATGACAAGTTGTAATATATTTATTTATTTATTTTATTTAGCTTTATTTGCCGGGTAAGTGCACTAGGCAAGAGCCTGCCTGTTTTTAGGCATGACCTGGGAGGGTACATAACAGGTGAACAGGCAAATTAACAGTGCAGCAAATTAAAATTGGTGAAGAATACAAGCATGGTCAATAAAGGAAGTGCCTAGGATTACAGAGTAGTGATGAGCGAATACAAAGCATTTAGGACAATATCCAAAGTGCCCTAATTTACAGATCATGGGTAGGTACAAATAAGAGAAGGGTACAGGTTACAACCCAGAGATAGCTATGGTACAGTAAGGCAGGAGGAAAAGCAGGACTGGGTAGTAGGAGTCGATGAGATCAAAATTACAAGCATTTGTCAGAGGTTCAGAGGTTCAGAGGTGGTGGAAAAGATCTTTTCTGAAGATAGTATGGGAGTTGGAGACCCAGAGGTGTGCAGGTAGGGAATTCCAGAAATGACGGGTGTAGTGGGCAAATGTCTGTCCACCCATCTTAGTGGAGCATTTAGGACTGGTCACCAGGGCCTGTATAGAAGATCACATAGAGTATGCATGGTCTGCAGGAGAAAATAAGGAGGCCAATGAAGAAGGTTGGGAGGATCTAATAATGTTGTCAGTGAACTAGCCAAGAAAGTAGGAATGCCTGGAGGGAAGGGATAACCAGTTTAAGGATGAGTAAACCAGGCAGTGGTGGGTGACCCAAGGGGAGGAAGAGGTGAACCTACATACATTGTTGTAAGCAATGTCCCATTTGTAAAGGCAGCTGATGGCCTGGAAGAAATATGTGAGTGAGTAACAGAGTGTAGAAAGTAGAACTCCCTGGTCTATAGCAATGTGTGCAGCTGGGGTAAGGGCATGGTGGATATGGTAGGCAAGGTCAGGTTTGGAATTGATGGATCTAAAAATGTCGTTAATGTGCAGGGAGAAGTCAAGGTTGGGGTCCAGAGTAACCCTTAGATATCTAAAGCAGAGGGTGGAGGAGACAGGGGGACCCATCCAGGCATCGAATGGAGAGTTTGGAGGCAGAGATATGTGTCTTATGGGGGGACCCAAAGAGCATAGCCTAGGTATTGGGAATGTTGAGAACAAGATGGTGGTTGCAATCTAGGTTTGGATTGCATGCAGGTCAGAGGTGAGCTTGGTGCTGGTTTCAGTCAGGCAGCTGGACCCAATATAAAGTACAAGGTCATCAGCATACAGAATGGTCTTCCCAATAGGAAGGAGAGTCAGGAATATCATTGATGAAGATTGAAAGAGTAGTGGACCCGAGATGGAGCTTTGAAGAATGTCTAGTTTTATGGGGACAGCAGAGGAGGTGGCCTTGTTAAAGGATACAAACTGACAGCGGTCACTAAGGTAGCTCGAGAACCAAGACAGGGCCAAGATTGAGTCCCTGAGGGACTCCAGCTTATGTAGTAGGAGGGAGTGGTTAACTGAATTGAAAGCTTTAGTTAAATCAGTGAAGATGGTGCCTGTAAGTAGACCTCTATCCATATTGGATTTGATGTTGCTAGTGAATAGAGTCATTGCAGCAGAGGTACTATAAGCAGGCCTAAATCCATGCTAAACAGGGGATAGGAGATTAGAGTTCAGCAAGAAATCAGAGACTTAGGAGTGTACTAGCTTTTCAAGGAGTTTACTAAGGGATGGCAGGATAGTGATGGGGTGGTAGTTTGTGATGGAGTTTGGATTACCTTTTTTAAAACACTGGAACAATCCTATCAGTCTTCTAAATGGTAGGCACTGTGAAGGATTGAAGAGATAAGTTAAAATGGTGCATGTACGGGGTGGCAAGGAGGGGGGCAGTCAGTTTAAGTATTTTGGGTTCTATCCAAATCAAGTTATTTTTTAATGCCCGTCATTATGGAATACTAAATTCATAGGAGAGAGCAGCTTTAACAATGCATGAAGATATCACAAAGCTTGAGTGCAGCATTCAAACCTAAGCACTAATATCAAATAGGAACAGTTAAATGTGCATACAAATCTGCTTTAAAATAGCAGTAGTGTAAATAAAATGGTTTAAGATAATATACAGGTAGCCAGCAGTTAGCACAAACAAAAACATAAATTCAGAGGACGGATTTTCAAAGGGTGGCAGAAGGCTAATTATGTCAAGCCCTGTTCCACAATACTTAGAGTCTGCTGGTACGCCACCCTTTTCTGCTGTAGCTGCACCCAGTTTTCTGAGGTTGGACACAGTTGTAACAGTTTTCCCGATTTACCGCAGCTTGCACCAAATCTGGGGCAGAAGCACTGTAAAAATGGTCCCTGGGACTCACACAAGCTTCACCACAACAAGATGGTCTAACGTGTGGCAACTGCTGCATGGGATAGAAAATAACATTAGACTGACAAAAGCCCAGTGTGCCATATCTATGGTGCACTGAGGGTTGAGGCAATCCAACTGCTTCGAAAATCTGGCCCAGTATCTCACATTTTTTCATTCAAATTTATCTCATTCTTGAACTGAGATATGCAGTGTTTCTTTGGTGGTGTTTTTTCATTTGTTTACACTCACCGAGCCCCCAGGCAATCCACTCTTTCAGGCCCACTTCTTTTCCCTGTTGCCCAGCAGACTAATCCTGAAGTTACTAACGTCTGCCTCCATCCTCCCCCAAGCACTTTACATTCTTCTGGTCCAGATCGGTCTATTCTATGGCAGCCATAGTCTAAAGTGGACAGGCTTCCCATTTTCCATTTTTTTTTTCCACCCCTCCCCCTGCCCAACTGTAAACACATCAGAAGCTATGTGGGGCATGCCCAGCTGCCTATGATCACATACGCCACTGAGGGTACCACCACATGCCTTCACCAAGGGCTGCTAGAAGAGCTATGTGTCATCTCCACACACACACACACACACACACACACACACGCTCTTCTGGGAGAGCATCCTGGGATGCTTTGTTGTCTTCCCTGTTTGTGTCTGCTCCTTCTGTCCTTGGCTTGCACTTGCATTTGCATGCAGGATGCTGAGAGAGCGCCTCACTTTCTAAGGGATGGAAGATTACTGTATAAAAGGTAATGCCAAAATGGCAGTGTAACACAAACACTTGGGGAGGGGTAGTATTACATTTACGTACCTCCCCTTTACATTTGCAAATGCCTGCAAAATAAACTACTTGCACTTACCAGTCAACACTGATCCTGAACCCAATCTATAGCCATTAGAAGCCCTGCAGTCCCTTCCTTTTCTACTTAGTGTCATCAAAATGCTGTTTTTATGGGCATGGTTGCAGGGAGCATTGAGCGGCTTTCATTAATGTGGAAGGGTGGCCATGGGTAAGGTAGTTAAAATTTCTAAGTAATGGCAGTATGTAAACATTCAAAGTATGGGCTAATTAGGATTTGAGGATTCAAGGATTTATAGATTTTTATGCTACAGCCAAAAACACATATATAGCTGTCATGGATTCACATGCTGACATAAAATCCTTTAACACAGCAGATACAATATTTACTAATATTCATACACAATAAATATTTACAAATATTCATTCACAATATACTTTACACACACTAAAATATGTAATTTAAGTACATACACACAACTGTAACAGAAGCACAATAGGGTACCTATCACAGCTCCAGCACTCTTATATAAAATCATGACATATTGAAACCATTTCTTTTTGATATAGCTCTCAGTAACTGCCAGAATTAGCCTCACTACTGAGTACAATATTGCACAATCGTTGGTGGATAGAAATTCCTCAAATATTTCTGTTTACATGCCAAATTTTAGGTTGTTCAAATAATAATTTTGCTTCTTATTTCTCAGGTCAACCAGATTAATGCATTCAAAGAGCATGGGCTTGATTTACAAGGGGTGATGCAGGACTTGTGTCAAACCCTGTATCAACCCTTTTTTTTTGGCTCAGCTGCACTAAACACCTTTGCCACAACTGCATCTGATTTTAGTAGGTCGGGCGCCGTTATCACACTTTACCTGATTTACAGCAGCAGCTTTGGTGCAAGCCCTGCAAAATGAGTACCTGGGATTGCCACAAGCTAGACCAGAAAAATGTAGTCTAACTTGCAGCAAACGATGCACAGGATGGAAAATCCAAGTCGCCAGTTGGGAGAATGCCACAAGCCTCGTGTGCCATTTGTTTGGTGCACCTGGGGCTTGCGCCATTCAGGCCTTTTGAAAATCCAGCTCCAAGTGTTGTGAGGCCTTCCCCTGGGCAGTTGCCATTACAGTCAATTCCCTTCCTAAATGTACAACAATTCAGAAATATAGTATTATGGCCCACTTGACATCCAGTTACAATCTAGCTAAAAGTTTTGAAATGTAAATTGCCTTCACATAATCTGATCTAATTTTTTAAATGGTCTGTTTTTATTTCTCTGCATAATCTGACATTTTCTGATATTGTGATTCTTGCCACATCAACTTCATTATGTATACCTATTATTCTGGTTTGTGCTGTTATTTTAAAATGTGGGATTTCTCCTTCAAACCATTCTCTAAAGATTGATCCTAGACCATAATTCATTAAAAATACCACCAACAGCTTAATCTGGTTCAATTTCAGTTGCTTAACATCTGTATCCCCCCTCCTCACCAGTCGCCCCTGAAAAAGGGACTGATAGGCCCAGTGGGCTTACTGGGTCAACAAAATTCAACAACAAAACAAAACAAACATAATGCTTCATTTTTTTTATCTAAACGATTTAGCCCCAGCTATAAAAATGTGTATCTCTATGCTGGCTAACAGATTAAGTAAGGTATTACCTTCACTGATCAAAAAAGACCAGACAGGATTTATTCGAACACGGCAAACATAGGACAATATTAAGCGTACGTGGACATAATACACCATGCCACGCAGTCAAAGACCCCTTTCTTATTACTTAGCTTAGATGCAGAGAAGGCTTTTGACTGGGTTGCGTAGTAGTTTCTATTTGCTACCTTCCAAAACATGCTGTTTTCATACCCATTTATGAAAATGTTATGTAACTTATATGATATGCTACATGCATATGCTAAAATGAATGACCGATCTTGTGGTCCTTTACACTAAATAGGGTAATGAGGCAAGGCTGCCTTCTATCTCCCCTCCTGTCTGCATTATATTTACAGCCCTTAGTGCAGGTTATATGCCAGTCTCAGGATACCCACAGAATTCAGCTAGGAGGCAGGCAACAAACATTTGCCCTATATACAGCAGAGCTACTCAGCTAACTGACCACTGCAGATACAACAGAAACTTCTCTGTACCTTTGGAATTTATGCTGGTTACAAGCTAATGCCTCTAAGACTGAAGTCTTACAATTTAATTCTCAACCAAATACTACAGTCACATAGCAATTTAACTTTAAATGGGGCCTCCATCAGTTAAAATACTTGGGGTCCTCATTACTAATGATATGGCCAATTTAGTTTATGCCAACTACCACCCCCTTTTTAAATCTTTTAGACATGATTTAAATAGATGGCAATCTTTCCCCTAACCCTGATGCAAAGGGTAGAGGGCATCACAATGAACACTGTGACATGCCTCCTTTACTTAACTCAACCTCTACCAGTACTCTCCCGGAAACCCCAGTTTAGACAGTGGGACAGAATAATTTCCTAATTCCTCTATGTCGGCAGTAAACCTCACATTAAATACACCATGATGCAGTTACCAAAAAGGAATGGAGGATTAACCCTCCCACATTTACAAAGATATTGTATGGCGGGTCAGCTGCGCTCAATACCATATTGGCTTTCCCTGAAATATTCTGCCATTTGAAAATCAATAGAAATGGAAGGGAGGGATTTACTAACTATATATGTAGAATGATTGTGAAACCAACTGCAAACCCCTCGCCCATGTCTTCACCTAACAGATTTACAGAAACCACATTCCAGTTATGGCATAAAACATTAACCCAGCCCCAGCTGCAGTCATATAAATTTCTACTATTGTCTTTTTGTTACAGTCCCTCTTTCCTTCCTACGAAATTAGACCATATATACAGACAGTGGGAGAGACTAGGTGTTTTCCTTCCTCTTCACTGCATGCAAGGAAAAGAAATTTTGGACGTCATGTCACTAGCAGAAAAATATTGGTTATGCCACACAGATACTCTCCAGTATTTACAGCTTAAAAGATACCTCCTAAGCCAGTTAAAAGCTTGTCCAAAGGGGAAACCCACCCCTCAGTTTATTGAGCTTATATTGCAAATAATGATAGAAGGATTCTTGGATTCCTTAATCTCATGCTTATACATTGCACTTTCTGAACTTACCAAGGACTCCACAGAATACCTTAGAGTAAAATGGAGCGAGGACCTTGGCATGGAAATTACAGTTCAAAAATAGAATAAATACACCATACACAGACCAACATCCTCCCACTTCTGGAAGGAATCTTCATGGAAATGCATGGTGTGTTTCTTTTGCACCCCCTCTCAACAGATACAATATAATTCACAATTTAGAGCTGCATACTGTCGCAAATGAAAGGGAAAGAGAAGTATGACTGATATTTAAAATGGGATCCACCATGCCTGAGAGAGGCATGAATGAAGAGGAAGACTGGCATATTTTCTTCTGAATCACATGTACATCCCCCTTGGTCTTATATTGAACTTAATTTATCCATAGGTGATTTCCATCACTGTAAGCGCTGACTGAGCACAATGTTTTACGTGCATATATCTATATCTATAGCTATATATCAGTATACAGTATGCAATAGATAAACCACTCTGAGGTGTGCGGTCACGCTCTGATATACACACGTCTTGGTGTGCATTGTACACATGAGGCTACAGGCTGAGTGCATCAACCGCCCAAGGCGTGCATATATCAGAGCGCAACCGCACACCTCAGAGTGGTTTATCTATCTTATAAAATGTCAAAATTGTTTTGGAAGGGGGGTTAAAGTGCAGGTGTGTGGTCGCGCTCTGATATATGCATGGTCATGTGATATGTTTTACACAATCAGAAGTTTGGATTTGGACCACTCCTTTTTATCCATTTTATAAATATAGATATACAGATGTAGATATAGGTATAGATTTGTGATATTTGTCTTTCATTCAGTGGGTATTTTTTGTACCTGTACATGGAAATTCTGTCTGTATGCATCACCCTCCATTGTTAGACGTGAGGTTCTGTCGTTCCCACATCTTCTTTTATTTTGGTCCCCCTCCCTGGTTTAATCTTCATTTGACATTGTTCCCCATATGATTAGGGACACCTCTCAGGTTCCCCTTTGAACTTATCCAGGATGATCAATATATACTGGCTCCCTAGGCAGAACCACCCTTCTAATACTGGTTTTGACCCTGCACTCTCTGCTTATACCAGTGTCTGTTGTACCATGGTACAACCACTAGGACATACACTGGTGGAAGCATCTCATCTTGGCCTACACGTAGATCTATAACCCCTGGAGCCTATTGTTATTTTTTTAAGCAAGTTTGACATTGCATTATGATTCATTTGCATTTAAAATATAACTTGGGATAAGAAGAAACAGTAATGGATTGTACACAAAGTTTTTAAACCCCTTCCCTCACCCGTAAGCAAATTCCCCTCCTCCCAACTCCTCAAGAGAGCACAAATTTTTATCAGTCTGGACTATCATGCTCCTTAAAGTCAGGGCATTAGTCCCTTATGAACCCTTTTGGAAGCACTGTTACAAATTTATATTTAGCCAACTTTTACAAGACTTGAATATAAGAGAAGCTTTACATGTGCCAGTTAAAACTTCCTTGGTATCTATGGTAACTTTGAATCATGAGAAGTGCCTCTAGGTTGAATAGAAGTCACACGTCCTAACTATACTGCCTATATACAGGGAGGAGTATAAAAGCACAGATGACAGAGACACTGGCCACTACTCTGGTCACAGTAGTCTCATATTCTGATGATATTTAGAGCATAGTGGTAGGTGAGTACCATTTGAAAAGTTGATTAGAACCACAAAAGGATCTGTTACATTAACTGCAACACTGAGCGGATGGGACAGACTGAAATATTTTTTTGACAGGATCTGTGATATTTTGAATGAAGAACATATTAAGAAACTGGGCTTGTAGTAATATGTTTTAAGATGTGAGGGCATTTGTATGTATAACGTGAACTTTAGATTCCAATGTTATTTCAGAAAAACAGGGTGTTAAGGCAAGGAAAAGAAAGGCAATTTTATTAATACAGCACCCATTCCCAAGGGCTCCAGGCACCAAACAGTCAAACAAATAAATAAAATAATTCATAAAAGTATTACACAATTAAAATAAAGCAGAATTATTCTGCAGTGTCATGATCCAACCCACAGCAAAATTAAAAGCGACTTTATTTATTTATTTATTTATTTATTACCTCTAGGATTAAACACCTTTGAGCAAGAATAGCTCATTTACAAAGGTTCCACATCAAATTTTTGGTAGACAAACAGGGTGAACATAATTACAAAAATTATACAGTGGTTACAATGATGGTAGGGAACATACAAGGGTGAACATCATTATTCATTATACGAAACTACACAAGAAAGGTAGGAGCAGAGCTTAAACCAGTGATCGATGTAGAGAGGCTGATTCAGACTGAGGACTGAGCAGTGCATCGGTAGACTAGATGTGATTGCATATGAGGGGAAGAACCATAGGGAGGGTAGTTCCAGTGGAGTGGGCAGTCTAGAAAGCCATTGTCAAGGAGAGAGGAGAGATTGAGAAGTGCTAGTAGGGTAGAGGTAAGGGACAGGGATGCTATAAGTGCTGGTGTTGGCGGTGATGGGGGTGAGAGTAGTGGGGGTAGCAGAGGGGAATGAAAGGTGGACTTGATAGCAGAATTTTATAGGAGAGGGGCAGGAAAGTCTGGGGTACTAAGGGAGGGGGAGTTCTAAGTGAAACAATCGCAGCTACTAGAAGAGGTGAGGTGTACCCAGAGCAGCCATTTGAAGGGGCCAGTTTTGGGAGTAGTCAGGATATCCTGGTTGAGAGCATTATACCAGTGTGAAGCCCTGTAGGCAAACGATCTCTGTCCCATCGAAGTCCAACATCTGGAAACCTGGAAGGTTTGATTGATGGTGTAACGTGTACACTAAGTGGTACTGTATGTGTTTAGGAGCTTGTCGACACCTGGTGGCATGAGGTCTAGAAGTGCCTTTTTTGTTAGCAGGCAGGTCTGATACTGGATCCTACAAAGGATTGGAAGCCATCCAGATTGGGCATATAGTTCACATGTGTGAGTAAGGTGGGCAGCACCAACGAGTAGTCTACAGGCTTTATTAAGTGCCACTTTTACCCTACGGAGGGCAGTAGGGGAAGCAGAGCCATAGATGGCTAGACCGTAATCAATGACAGAGGTGACTGAGCTGTAGATTGCCAGCCACAGAGCATCTGTAGTCATACAATGCTTGTGCCTAACGTAGTATTCCAATTAGAATGTTTACGGCCTTGGCAACATTCTCGATGTATTGTGTGTAGGAGAGGAAGTTATCCAATGTGATCCCAAGGTATTTGAAATGCTTGACCTGCTCGATCTAGGCACCAGAGCTGTTCTGAATGGTGAGGGAATGGGCTTTATGCTTGCTACGCATACTGCTGAATAGCATGACCTTGGTTTTGCTAAGGTTCAGGATCAACTTGTGGGCACTAGACCATTATTCAACCCTCGAAAAGTCAAGCTGTAGTTGATGCTTATTGAGTTTAGGGTCCTGGTGGCTGGTAAAGATGATGGCATCATCTGCATATAGTAACATTCTCTGGTGACAGGCACTAGGAAGATTATTCATGAATAGACTAAACAGTAACGGTCCCAGGATGGAGAGCTGTGGTATGCTTGAGAGGACTGACTTTCGATTAGAGGTGGTATTGGCAATCCTGACTTGTTGGAACCAGCCCACAAGATAACTCTCGAACCATTGTAGCACTTAATTAAAGAGACCAATGGAAGAGAGCTGTCTGAGTAGAAGTGGTTGGTTGGCAGTGTCAAAAGCTTTTGTTAGGGCATTGAACACTGCACCAGCACAGTTTCCCAGATCAAGTGTGTTGTGGATGAAACCCATAAACTCCAAAAGGGCAGTGGTGGTACTGTGCCTTTTTCAAAATCCATGCTGTTGCGGGCATTGGATTTCATATTTATCCAGATATTCAACTAACTAGTCTGAGGCTATGTATTCAAGTGCTTTAGAAAGTGGAGGGAGAATGGAAATGGGCTTGTAGTTGATGTGAAGCACCCTGTCTCCACTCTTATGGACAGGTGTGAAAAGCACCTGTTTCCAGAGAACTGGGAACTGTGCTGATCTAAGTGAGAGGTTAAAGATCTTTGTGATAGACAAAAGGATTTCTTCAAGGACAAGTGAGATTAGTTTGAGATCAAGAGAGCCACTGCTGGTACAAGGTTTATGGATGGCCTTGCGTAAGTAGGTTCTTGCCAGGTGAATTGGAGTCTCCTTGAAATAGAACTGTGGGGTGCTGCTGTCAACGGGTGTGTCAACAAGGTGAGAACCAGTGTTGAGTGTGTCAAAGAAATCAGGCGGCAGTACACTACAAAGATCTGAGAAAGCATCATTGAAGGTATTGGTAATTTTCCCAAGATCGAGAACTGGGGCTCCATTGATGTCAAGCATTGTGGGTGGTAGCTTGGGATCTTTTCCCATGAGATCTTTCAGGATATTCAAAAACATTTTCCCATTTCCCCAGGAGTTAGTGAGTGTTTTCCTGAAGTACTTACTTTTACAGGTTCAAATAGCATGCGTACATTCGTTTCTGGCAGCTTTGAATCTTTGGATGTCCACTTGCCTAGATGTGGCTCTTGCACAATGCCAGAGGTGGTCCCTCAGTTTCATCTGAGATATTAGCTCAGGCATTATTCATGAGTTTGTGTTCCCTCTTACCTTCATCTTTCTGACAGGTGCAAAGGTATCACAGGCAGCAGTGAATTGTGAGATGAGGAGTTCCAGCACTGTGTTAATATCAGTGATAGTGTCTAGTGGGGACCAGTCTAAGTTTTGAAGATGAGATTTGAAAGATTCAAGGTGACCCTACTTTAAAACTCTTGCATATAGAAACTTAGGAGGGGGCAGACAAAGGTAATGGGGGAGTGATCACTAATGGTGTCAGGGAGCACATCCACCTGATAAATATGTTCTGGATGGCTAGACAGGATCCAATCAAGCAGGGTGTGCCTGGTGGGGGTGGTGACAAGCTTGGTGAGGTGCTGTGCTGTGGCAGCATCCTTATAAGAGTAGGCATCAGGCGAGAGCCAGTTTATGTTGAAATCTCCTAGGATTATTTTTTCTGAGTTACTTTAGAATCGAACATACATACGGACACATGAAGAAGCCAGCAGAAGAAGGCCATTTGTCTATCAAGTCTGCTCATATTGCAGGGTCTACAGCTTGAGTTAATGTACCTGCCCTCCCTCCCCACTCCTCCCATCCTCCCTACCCATGATCCTTACCTCCCCCCTATGCCTATCCCAGCCTCTCTTAAAGCTGTCTACTGTCTTCAACAAGATGACCTTTTCTGGCAGTGCATTCCAAGTGTCCACCACCCTCTCTGTGAAGAAGTGCTTCCTGACCTCCCTCCTAAACTTCCCACCCACCAGCTTAAGACTGTGCCCCCTAGTGTTATGGTTGCCACTCAGCTTAAAGAGACTCTCCTTATCAACCTCATTTATCCATTTCAAGTTCTTGAAGGTACCAATCATCCAAAAAAATGTCAGGGATGGTAAGTCACTCACTTCTCAGGGAAGGGCATTCCAGAGTATCAGAGCAGCAACGCCGAATGTTCTGTCACCCAAGGATTTCAAATGCAATCTGGGAATATGACTCATTTTAAAAAAACAAAAGAATAATTGCATGAATGTAATAAGACTAATGGCACAGCTGAGTGAGTGGGATGCACCAAAACACACTAGCAATGGTGCCTCAGTTTAAATGGTAAGGTGTGTTGAGAATTTAAAGATTTTAATAGATGTTGTTTGAAAATCTGGGAGCAATTTAATTCATGACAGATAATTAATACAATGCAAGAATATGCTCACCCACAAGCACATGATGTACACAAGGTGCATCATGACCACAAGTTTACACACACACACACACACATATATAGAATTGGGGGAAACACATTACATATAGAACTAGGGACACACACATGTAGCTAGGGAACATCTGTATAAGTTTAGTATAGGTTTACATATACATAAGGGTTAGGTGATTCTTTATTCTTGCATAGAACCTAGGTACAAACTATGAAACTGCACTGCTTCTAAAGCACGACCTTTACCTTACATATGATCCTGTAGGCTAGAGACCAAAACACCATGAATGATATGATAGGCTAGAACTGCACTGCTGTTTTGCTGCAATAATGTCAGAAATATAATGATTTATTTACCCGACAGCGCCCTCTACAGCTAAGGTGTCATGTGCTGACACAGCAATAATTTTATGTATAGACCTTTCAGAGAGCATGATGATACATTTACAAAATGTTTCATCCATAAGAACACATCATTGACATAAGTATATTCTTATGACTTGAATGCTACAATTGTAGCACTCAAAAGGGCAACTGAGATAATACTCTGCTGCCCCCCATATTGACCAATAGAAGTAATAGTAAGTGCGATCATCACATGCACATGAGCTGGCTATCTATCACCAGACTAAGATCTTATCAGGGTATAAAACCCCTTTTCCCATGCCCCCTCTCTGAGAAAATCACAAGCAGACCCTGCATGACACTGCAGTGTTCGAGAGAACCAGACTGCCATGTATGTATGTTACATAATTAGTATGCAATGTATAATGACTGTCCTATAAGCAAGCTCGTAGGGAAATAAAAGAAACTTATGTTGCTTTTATGACCACTTCAGTTTCTTATTATTATCTTTTCTCAGTCCTAGAACCTGTAAGAGGGATATTGTATGTTTTTATTATGGTGTAGTGATACCCTGACATTCCCCAAAGGGCTACATTTCCCTGCAGGTAACTAAGGGTTTGTTAGATCATAATAATGAAGTCAGAGGGTATCTAACACAGCCCAGCAAAATACCCAACATATTTGGTGCCGTGGCTGCAGGACAAGAGCAGGATTTAGAGGCAGAAGCAGTGATGCAAACTGCTCAAATATAGAGTGAATGGTGGATCAATACACTTTTTACTTCCATAAGAGAGCAGGATATGGAAGGTTCTCCCAAAATGGCCATTACAGCTAGTAGTATTAGTTCAGAACTTAGACTAGGTATTCCTAACCTTTTGACGTTGTATGAAAAATGGGGTGTTTTTGCTTCCAATGCCCATTTACACAGCATTCCAATACAGTGCCTGTGTCCACTGCATTCGGATACTAAACATACAATGAGGAAAAAAACAGGATCAGAGGGGGTTAACTGTTTCAGATTTGTGTTCCATGATTCAGGCAGTACAGACTGAGAATTTATCCTTGAAGCGAGATTGTAGCCAAGCAACCAGAGCGATATGTAAAAATGTAGAAGTCTGTGGGAAAAAGTACCAAAAACATTTGCACTTCTTAAGGGTCATGTTAAAAGCATTTTTGTATGTATCCCCCATTGATCCTGAGTCATCAGAGGATGACAAAATGATCGATGATGAGCCCAAAGGCCAGCCCACTCAGGGTGTCGGAAACCCCAGGCATGATGCCAGAGAGGGAAAAGAAACTCCCAACCCTTTGGAGTACATAAGTCCTCTAGCCCAGTCACCAGCAAGCCCCCACCCCCAGAACAAACTGTGAAGGAAAGAGTATGTCCTTAAACAACAAACTAGCCATGTCAAATATAGAATGCATTTAAAAAGGGTTATGTAAATGCTTTGCCGTATGTGCAATTTATGTCAGCCTTGAAATGTTATGAATGTAATATGCTACATAATGATTCACATCACTGTTCTATGCAATCTTTCAAAACTAAAATCTACTTCTCTCTCTCTTCTTAAAAAAAAAAAAAGAGACTGGTCAGTTGAACTATTCTTTCTGTTTCTTTACTCTAAGAACCTATTTTCCTAGCTTCTGAGTCTGATAAGCTCAGAGCAAAACAAAATACAATACAATCTGTAAAGAATGAGTTTGGTTTTCTTTCTTGTTTTAGCTAAATGTTCCGAAACTAGCAGTTTTTAAAAGTGCCATGTGAATATGTAGAAAAAAGGTTTTTTTCTTGGTGAAATAAAACAATAAAGACACTTGTATGTGATTTTACAGCATCAAGGTTATGTGTGAGCAAGTTAAGATAAACTGCTTGTAGGAGAGCTCAGCTGCCACGGAAAATGTATCACTGTATATTGTTTTACAAATACAGTCCTTAGAAAGATATGGGGAGAATCCCTATTCACAATTTGCTTGTTTTTTTTGTGTTTTTTTTTTTTTGTATAATTGGACTTGTTTAGAGAGACAATTGGATTGGCTGGTTTATGTGCAAGGAATGGAAGTGGTTAAAGGATGTTGTAATTGGTTTGAGTTGTAGGTGAAGGCAGTTAGTGATGGTCTGGTGTATGATGCAGAAAGAGTAAGTCTGTGCAAGCAACTTACAATTTCAGTTAGGTTTGATAGCAGCTTCAAATGCCTTTGTTGGGTTTAAAAAGGTTTTTTTGGGTTTCTCTCCTTTCAAAAAAAAGTGTTTTTTTTTTTAAACATGGCTGATACGTCAGCCTAATACCACATCATCAGTCGTGGCAGCTAGCCAGGCCAGGAGGTGTAACTAACTAGCTAATAACACAGCTGTGTTCTCTCGTACCCTTCATTATCCAAAGCTAAAGCTTTCCAAGCATTGTTTTTTTTCTTTAATGCTATTATAGTTTTTCCTGTATTTTGTTTTATATGGTTAAAATGTTAACAAAGCATTATGTTTTAAAACAAAAAGGCGCCATCCATTTTAATAAGCTATTTCATTTTACAGCTTGCTATGCGATGCTTTTTTTTTTTCCAAAGACAATGTTTGCCACGGGAGGCATAAACCTCCTGTGGACTTCTAGTACAATGCAGATATCAACGGCACTCAGTTACAAACCTAGTAATCTCGGTTTAAATCCCTCCAGCCCCACGTCATACTGTGTGACCTTTGGCAAGTCATTTGACCTTCTTGTATTCCCATACCACATACTTCAAAAGCTTGGACAAGGTGTGCCTGTCCTAACTAAACAATATTCTTTTTCTTTTTTATGCAAGTGTTTCAAGAACACACATTAACTAGTGATCTTTAATACATATATTTTTTTACCAAAGCATATGCTTCATGCTCGTCCTCTGTTCAAAGAAGGAGGAGAGCCATTTTCTCCTGGGATTGCTGCCAGTACTCTTTGGCTTATCTTTTAAAAGCAAAATGCCAACCCTTGTGTATCATATTCCTAATTCTTATCCTTCATTAACACCATGGCTTATTTTATTTATTTTCTTTCTTTTTCCCCAGTACCATTCACGTGTAATTCCCTTGCAAGGCAAGGCAATCAGAGGGGGAGACATGGATTTTATAACACCCCAACATCCATAGCAAGCTGTTTATTTTGACAGCTCACAGGAAAAAAAGAAAGCCAGGTCACTTGCTACGCAGTTTTAACTGCTAAAAGGAAACATATTAAAACTATGTTTTTGTGTTTTTTTTCCCCAAATTCATTTACCTACTGTGCCCATGAAACACACCAAGGGCACATAATCTAGGAATGACATCCAAGATCAATAAGGAGATTCTCCTGATCATTTTGACTTGTTTTAACACTTTTTGTTACAGGTATGGTGTGACTCACTTAACATGTAAATAAAATGTACAGCATTTTTGTGTGACTCAGCTAAGACTGTATTTGTAAATTAAAACCGAGAGGGAAAGGGACAGCTTTTTCTCTCTGTTTTGATTTTGTTTAATTTTCTAAAATTAAGTAAGGTGTGGCTGGCAGGCACAACACCATCTACCCTGCCAATGGCACAGTTGGTATGGGTAGCCAAAGAAATACATCAGTGTAAGGCTATTACAGCAGCATTCTAAAAATCAATGCTAATCTATCACAGAGAGACCTTGCTCTTTATGTTGTGTTTTACTTTTCTTTTATCAGGAAACAAAAGGGTCTCTCTAGCCAGAGACTTAAGCAAGACATAAGACCCACCCTCCGGGAGGGCAACAACACTCAATACCCTACAAACCACCTCTAGTAATGTATGGAGTAGGCTACTTCAAAATGTAATGCTGTTGAAAATGTAAAAAAAAAACATTGGGATACTCTAGGCACACCCGATCAGTATTTATTCGGCATACACCTTTTAATGTGCTAACTGATTGGTAAATAAAATTGCCAACATTTTTGTGGTTAAATTGCCTGGCCTCTGCTCCAGCATTGGCCAACCCACAAAGAACCCTTCCATTACTACAATAACCGAGCTGCCTCTTTCACCAAAAAAGCAGCTCGGGGAGGGGATAATAATCATGCCCCCTTCCAGTGCAACACCTATGGTGTTTGCAAACAACAAAACAAAAGTCCCTCTGGACCTGACTAAGCCATAGCTGGCAGATCCAGAAATAAAGGAAGTATACCAACATTTCTCCAAAGCCAAAGAAAAGAAATGCCTACAAATAATCCATTTGTTGCTTACAGTTTTTTTGTTGTTAAACATACACAAGCTCCACCTAATGGTACCCTGTCTATACACGAGGCCGAAGCACACGCACACAGGTTTATAAACTCACACTGCACTCATAAACCCAATTTTTGTGCTCAGTTCCCAAATGGTGCTATTAGACAGCATTGAGCACCTCATTCCATTGCTAGCACTGTCATGTTTCCAACTGTGGTTCCCCCAACAGAGGAAGAACCTACCCAATGTCCAATACAGAAACACAAACCAACTAGTGGTCTGGTTGCATTATCACTCCCAGGTACCCTTGTAATTAATGTGCAATTTATGCACGTCCCTGTGAGTTTAAATCTCACCAACTATAATATGGCAAAATGTAGATTCTGCTCCAGTACCAATGTTTCTAAGTTTCATAGTGCCATGTTACTAAACTTACATGCAACATACCAGATACGTACTCAAGATCCAGAAGCAGGGCCACACACTACTGAATACTTAGGAGCAATCAAGCCAAAAATAACACAGCCAACTGAGAAATGGTGCCATGCAAATCAGTTGAAGCTGTTTAAAAGGTTTTAAGTATAGAACTGTATAACCCCTTCCGCACTTATTGGGGAAGGGACATGTATTTTTAACAGACGGCCTATTTTCTGTATTTAGATTTTAAAAGTAATAAATGACAAAATCTATGGATGGAAGGCGATCCTGGGTAAGCCTATTCCAGGCCTACCTACTTATGACCCTGTTGCCATGCTTGGGTCAAGGAGTTCCAATCCAAGAACCTGACCAGAGGGAAATGTCTGTTCTAGTACCATGAGGCCATTCCCAGATGTCTACACCTAGGAAGGAGCCCCTGACCCGAAGGATACAGTTGTACCCCCCCCGAAACCAGACCGAGACCTGGTCCATTTCCAGTTCCTGTCCAGGTGAAGTCAAATTCAGGCCCAGATCCAGATGCTCCAGAGAAAGTCCCAAATGACCCTGGGACGTGAAAGAAGTTTGCCCCACTTCATTTTTTTGGTTGACCCCTTGACCTCTAGCCATCCATCCTAGGCCCCCTTTTAACATTTTGATTTCCAAATTTTATTGCATAACACATGAAGGTTCTGATATCAGTCTACAAGTCAATGTGACTGAAACATAGAAACATAGACTTTGACGGCAGATAAGGACCACTTGTCCCACCTAGACTGCCCATTTCCCTACCTAGAGGATAAGCTGCAGATCCTATTTAACCAACAGCCTATTTCTCCCTACCCCCCACAAAAATTGCCTTATGCCTGTCCCATGCATTCTTGAATTCTCGCGCAGTTTTAGACCCCACAACCTCCTCAGGAAGGCTATTCCATGCATCCACCACCCTCTCTGTGAAAAAATACTTCCTCACATTGCCCCTGAGCCGTCCCCCTCTATCTTCAAATTGAGTCCCCTTGTTCTTACACATCTCTTTTTCTGAAAGATGCTACCCTCTTGGACTTTGTTGAGTCCACTGAGGTACTTAAACATTTCTATCATGTCCCCCCTCTCCCTCCTTTCTTCAAGGGTATACATATTAAGCTCCTTTAGCCTCTCCTCATATGGCTTCTCTTGCAGACCCTGCACCATTTTAGTTGCCCTCCTCTGAACTGCCTCCATCCTGTCTATGTCCTTGCGGAGATGGGGTATCCAGAACTGGACGCAGTACTCCAGATGGGGTCTCACCAACTGTCTGTACAGGGGATAACAACTTCCTGCTTTCTGCTGGTGATGCCTCTCCCTATACATCCCAGTATACCCCCAGCCTCCCTACTGCCTTCTCACATTGCTTGCCAACTTAAGGTCATCTGATGATTACCCCCAGGTCCCTTTCCATTTTTGTTGTTGTTACTAACTCCCCTCCCCATTGTGTAATCTTCCCCTGGGTTTTTGTTTCCCAGGTGCATTACTTTGCACTTCTTTGCATTGAATCCAAGCTGCCATACTTCTGACCATTCCTCCAACCTTGCCAAGTCCCTTCTCATCCTTTCCATGCCTCCTTGTGTATCAGCCCTGTTGCAGATCTTTGTGTCATCTGCAAAGAGGAACAGCCTTCCTGAGGAGGTTGTGGGGTCTAAAACAGCTGCTCTTAACCCCTTGTTTTGCAGCTGGACATTATGTGGACAGTCACTGATTCTAGTGTACTTTTAAATGGTAATATAGAAACATAGACTTTGATGGCAGATAAGGACCGCTTGGCCCACCTAGTCTGCCCATTTCCCCACCTACAGGATAAGCTGCAGATCCTAGTTAAAAAAAAGCCTATTTCTTCTTAGCCCCCACAAGAATTGCCTTATGTCTGTCCCATGTATTCTTGAATTCTCCCACAGTTTTAGACTCCACAACCTCCTCAGGAAGGCTGTTCCATGCGTCCACCACCCTCTCTATACTTCCTCACATTGTCCCTGAACCGCCCCCCCATCTTTAAATTGTGTCCCCTTGTTCTTGCACATCTCTTTTTCTGAAAAATGCTACCCACTTGGACTTTGTTGATTCCACTGAGGTACTTAAAATGTTCTATCATGTCCCCCCTCTCCCTCCTTTCTTCAAGGGTATACATATTAAGCTCCTTTAGTCTCTCCTCGTATGGCTTCTCTTGCAGACCCTGCACCATTTTAGTTGCCCTCCTCTGGACTGCCTCTATCCTGTCTATGTTCTTGCGGAGATGGGGTCTCCAGAACTGGATGCAGCACTCCAGATGGGGTCTCACCAACTGTCTGTACTGAGGATAACAACTTCCTGTTTTCTGCTGGTGATGTCTCTCCTATACATCCCAGTATACCCCAGCCCTCCCTACTGCCTTCTCACATTGCTTGCTAACCTTAAGGTCATCTGATATGATTACCCCCAGGTCCCTTTCCATTTTTGTTGTTGTTACTACCTTCCCCCCACCATTGTGTAATATTCCCCTGGGTTTTTGTTTCCCAGGTGCATTATTTTACACTTCTTTGCATTGAATCCAAGCTGCCATACTTCTGACCATTCCTCCAACCTTGCCAAGTCCCTTCTCATCCTTTCCAGAGCTCCTCGTGTATCAACCCTGTTGCAGATCTTTGTGTCGTCTGCAAAGAGGCATACTTTTCCTTCCAGTCCCTCTGCAATGTCATTTATAAAGACATTAAAAAGGACTGGACCCAGTACTGAACTCTTCGGTACCCCACTAGTAACCCCTCTTTCTTCAGAGTGGACTCCATTTACAATTACCTTCTGTGTCCTGTTGTCCAGCCAATGTTTTACCCAGGCTACCACCTTGGGAACCACTGCAAGGCTGGTTAACTTGTATATTAATATTTTGTGTGGGACTGTGTCAAATACCTTGCTAAAGTCTAGGTAGACCATGTCCACAGCCCCTCCCTGGTCTACTACATTGGTCACCCAGTCAAATAAATCAATTAGATTCATCTGACATGACCTTCCCACTGTGAACCCATGCTGCCTTGGGTCCTGTGCCCCACTGGCCTCTAGGTACTCAACAAGTCTTTCCTTCAGAAGTGATTCCATCACTTTGTCTACCACAGAGGTCAAACTGATGGGTCTGTAGTTTCCTGCCTCTGTCTTGGTCCCACTTTTGTGAAGGGGAATCACATATGCCTTCCTCCAGTCCTCAGGTACCACACCATCCTCCCATGATTTGTTAAAAAGGGTAGTCAGTGGTTTCACTAGTTCTCCCCTTAATTCTTTTAGAATTCTGGGGTGAATTCCATCAGGCCCCATTGCTTTGTCCACCTTCAGTTTTAGGAGTTCTTTCAGAACCCTTTCTTCTGTGAAAGGACTGGGATCGACCCCCCTATTAAGAGTGCTTCTGTTAATTGGATTAGACACCTCCCCCTCCTCCTCTTTTGTGAATACTGAGCAGAAATATTCATTCAGTATGCTTGCTTTTTCACTGTCCCTCTCTGCCCACCCACCGTCCATTCTATTCAGCCTCACTATCCCTCCCTTTGTCTTTCTATGCTTCCTGATGTACCTATAAAAGGTTTTATCTCCCTTCTTAACCGAGTTGGCTATCTTTTCCTCAGTTTGGGCCTTTGCTATTCTGACTTCCCTCCCTGCTTCCTTCTGCCTAAACTGGTACAGCTCTCTGTCCCGCTCCTTCTGTGTTTCCTTATACTTCTTGAATGCTATCTTTTTCTCCCTGACTTTCCCCACCACCTCTTTTGAGAACCATAGTGGCTTTTTCTTTCGGTTTGATTTGTTAATTTGCTTCACACAAAGGTTTGTTGCCCCTGTGATGGCAGTTTTGATGATTCCCCATTGTTGCTCCAACCCTCCTTCTAGCCTGTTTGCTAGTGCTTTTCTAAGGCACTCTCCCATCTTGCTAAAGTCAGCCCTCCTGAAGTCCAGTACCCTCGCTTTTGTATGGCTTGACTCTGTAGCTGAGTTTATCGTGAACCACACTGTTTGATGGTCACTTGTTCCCAGATGGCAAACCACTTTTAGATCTGAGATCTTCTCACTGTCCCCATTTGAGAGTACGAGGTCTAAGATTGCTCCCTCATGAGTGGGTTCCGGAACTAGCTGTTTGAGGCGGAGTCACATGATGCAGAGCAGGGGTTAGCTGCAGCCTCCAGGAGCTCCCTCTACCCGATCCAGAAACCGCGTTTTTTCCAGGTCCTAGGAATTCCTTCTCCACATCAAAGGTGTCGGAGCGTCTCACTTGGTATCTGGAGTAGGAGAATGGAGACAGACTTTAAGGACTCCCTGCCCAGACACACGCCCCGGCGACTCCCGAGAAGGCCCCGAAAAAAGCCCGGGCCTCGGGTAATCAGCAGCACACATCACAAGCTCCTGGGGTCCCTGAAGCAGAGCCGCTTACCTTGACAAACTTCTTGAAGGAGTTTCAGCCATTTTGGGACGAAATGAAAGAGCTTGCTGTGGAAGTTAAAAGTGTGTCCCGCGCTCTTGAAGACCTGATGCACAGAACCACAGACACAGAAGCTCGCATCACCTCAGTGGAGCGGAGGCAAGATAAGCTGGCCCCAGATCTAACGGCGATGAAACAACGGATCGCTAAGTTGGAGAGCAAGGTCGAGGACCTTGAAGGTCGATCCCGCCGCAATAATGTTGTGATCATAGGCCTACCAGAGAAAGAGGAGGGCTTGGAGCCGATCAAATTTGCTCAGCGCTTTGTATTAAAAAATAAAGGGCCCCCGCCCTTCGCCGGGCAAGCATACATCATAGAAAGAGCGCACAGGGCGCTGAGAGCCATGACTTCGACTGGTGCGCCCACCTCACGCTCATCTTCAAATTTTAAATTACCTAGAATGACAGCACTTCCTGAGTAAGGCCAGAAGTTGAAGGAAATATCCTGGGAAGGTGCAAGACTAAGGGTGGTTCAAGACCTGCCATTATCTATTCGGCAGAGGAGAGCGTCGTTCCACACCCTTATCTCCAAGTTGATTGCGGCTAATATTCGATTCCGGATGAGGTACCCAGCCCGATTTCAAGTGTTGGCAAACGAAACCTGGCATACCTTTGAAAATGCGGAGGCTGCGCTATCGGCGCTAAAGCAGCTGTTTCCAGATTTATTCCGGGATCCATGAGGGTGTTCCTTGGTGGCCATTAGCTGTTTTGTTTGCTGGGATGACCCTTCCAAGTGCTGTGGATGTGGGACTTTTATTCTGGTGCTGATTCCTAGGAAGCCCTGGCTATATGTGAGCTGTACTGATCTGTTTTTTGGTATCCCGGTTGCCGCCTGTTTCTTGTTTATCTGTTTTCTCGTGGCTGGATACTACCTTGGACTTCCTCTTGGGAAGGGGGCACATGCCCGATGTTTGCGACGTATCTGAGCGTTTGCCTTGGATGTACAGGTAATGAAGTCTGAGGGCTCTTGACTTCTACCCCTCTTTATCCCACAAAGGGCTGTTCGCAGGCATAAACTCGGCTCCATTTAATGGCCACCCTGACGGACTCGCCTGTCACCGCCAGGTGGAGAAACTACCATCCCATAGAGCAAGCTGAGCCAGTTCAAATAGACTGAAGAGGCGCTTATTGCCTGCCGTGGTACTTTGACCATGATGGCCATCGCAAAGAGTCATCTGCCTTGGTGGATGGAAGCGTGTGTAGTGGATTGTTCTTCTGAGGGCTATTTCCTGTGTTTTTTTTTTTTTTCCCAAACGACCTGCTAGTCAGGAGATACCACGGAGTCGTTAGATGAGAGGAGACCTGGGGCTGAAGTCCAGGGTTGGATCCAGCTAGGAGCCGCATCGTAATAGCCATGAAGGAGCTCAAGAAGACAGATTATCTTCCTCCATTTTCTCAACAAATGGGGGGATCTACCTGCTCTTTGCTATATTAAACTGTGGACATTTGAATACTATATGCGGCAGCTTGCATGTTAGGCTGTCACCACAACAACATGAAGTAACTATGGTATCCCCCCTACACATATATGTAGGTGGTACTGGGGTCCCTTGACAACCAGTGAAGCTAAAGAAAAATTACAATACACCTCAGATGGGACATTTTTATTTAGAGTCAGCTCACATAGGGACTTTCCTTTTACAATTTCTGCCAAAGCAGCAGTGGGACCAACTAACCTCATGATTGAGTACAGAGATGGCAATTTCAGACTGGACTACCTTGTATTAGTGAAGCCCAGATTTAAACAGTTTAGCAGTGTGGTCCACCTTGTGGAGTATTAGTTTGTTTGCCTACGATGTTTATTATGAATCATTCTCTTTCTCTCGTTAGCTTTGATAACCTAAACTGGTGGTTTACTTGGGTTTTTCTTTTTGGGGGGTCAGTCAAACTAAACTCTGAAAAGGGAGGGAAGAGTCAAATCAAGTTAATATTGTTTTGTCAAGTGTGGAATGGACCTGATTATGGATATACTAATATGGGTGGGGGGCAGAGGTAGAGTTTCTCATTGTTCTGGTATCATGTTCGTTGGTAGTTCGAATTGGGTTAAGGGTGGAGGGTTGTTGGGGTTTCGGTCTTGTTATTGTTGTGGGGTTCTTGGGGATTTCAGGATGGGGGAGGGGGGACCTTTTACACAGTACTTTTTATTTTTCTAGGTTTATTAGTACAGGGTTGGTCTTTTGTTTATTCAGATTTAGGTTTTATTTTACAGTATGGCGAGACACATTAATGCGGTGACCTGGAATGTGCATGGACTTCGCCATAAATCTAAACAATATAAAATTCTAAAACATCTAGATTATGTAAAAGCAGATATTATGTTTTTACAGGAGACCCATTTGTCGAAAACTGAAAGCAGCCAGCTATGCAGACTTCAAGTTGGCCAGATCTTTTCTTCAGAAGGTAGTTCCCAAAGCAAGGGGGTGATGATCATGATACGTAAATCAATCCCATTTCTTCCGACTCAAGTAATTGAAGATAAGTGTGGGAGGTATGTTTTTGTAAGGGGTACTTTGCTAACCCTAGAAATTGTTCTGGGTTCAGTTTATGGCCCTAATATTGATACCCCAAGTTTCTTTGTTCAAATTATGGAGTTACTTTCCTCCTGGAGTAATCTGCCTATAGTGATGGTGGTGACCTTAACCTAGTTATGGACCCGTCAATGGATAGATCTTGCTCTGTTAGGAAGGATTAACCCCGGTCAGAGGGCTGTTAGAGAGATGATGGACGGATTAGGTCTGTGTGATGTGTGGAGTGTTTCATCCGACCGCACGGGACTTTGTTTACCTCACAAGTGCATAACACCCTATCCAGGATAGATTACGTCCTAATTTCAAATACTCCCTGGCTGGGGTGTTGAACACGAGCATTGTCCCCGGGCCATTATCGGATCACTCCATAGTAAAATGCCTTCTTGCTTTTTCATCTCTACCTAAGCCAGGGAGCAGATGGAAAGTTAATAACCAGATATTAAAGGACCCCAAATCGGTTGAATACCTTTCAGCACAAATAACAGAATTTATCTCCTTCAATCTTAATTCCACCAACAAGCCAGATATGGAGTGGGGGGCTTTTAAGGCTTTTATCCGGTGTATTTTGATTGGTCTGGCCTCCCGAAGAAAGAAAGAAAGGCTGAACCGTATATCTGATTTATTAACCAAAATCCGTGACAAAGAGCGGGGCCTTTCTGACTCCTCCTCAGAGGCCTATAGACAAGAGTTATCCTTGTTAAGGGACTCGTATCTCAGAATATTAAATGAACAAGCCGAGTGGGCATTCATAAGAGCTAAAGCTATTTTTACAGACCAAGGGGAGAAGGCCGGCCGATTATTAGCTAGAAGAATTAAGCAATTAGAGTCTTCTAGGTGGGTGCCAGCTATTCGTCCCTCAGAGGGGGGCCCAATCAAAACTCTCCCCGAAGATATTTTAAAGGAGTTTGTAAATTATTTTAAAGGGATCTATGGACCCATGAAAGACCCTCCGTCCGATGATAAGATCGATCACTTTTTAAGAGACTTAAATTTTCCCTCATTATGTGAAACGGATCGACTTCAACTTTTGGCCCCCATTACTGGGGAGGAAGTCGACCGGGTTATCAAGTCCCTCCCTTTGGATAGAACACCTGGCCCAGATGATCTCTCCGCCAATTTTTATAAAACTTTCTCGAAGGAAGTAACTCCTTCTTTGTTACGACTGTGTCAATGTATTTTGGATGGTGAGGCCTCTGATAGCTCTCTTTTTGAAGCTTTAATTGTGCTTACCTAAGCGGGTAAGGCCTGATCTTGTTGCTAATTATAGACCCATATCCTTCTCAATCAGGACATTAAAATTTCACTAAATTGTTGGCCGATAGAATAAGCAAGGTCCTTCCGGTCTAATTGGACCTGAGCAGGTGGGATTTATGAAGGTAGATCTTCTGCAGATCACTTATGGTCTTGGCTCAGTCTACCGGCCTCCAGGGATTCGATCAGCCTAAGGTCTTGGTCTCTTGGATGCCAGAAGGCCTCGATAGGGTATATGGTAATTTCCTTATAAAAGTTATGGACTATTTCGGTTTCCCCAACAATTTTCTGGATGGATCAAAGCTATTTACAAATTCCCATCAGCAAGAATTACATGCAATGGAGTTACCTCATCCTTATTTAGACTTTCTAGGTACCAGACAAGGCTGCCTCTCTCCCCTCCTTTTAATCTATACATTGAACCCTTATTATGCGGATTAAACAGGAACAGAGAATTCAGGTATCCAGATATGGGGCATACATTGAAAGTTCTGGCATATGCAGATGATCTCCTGTTGCAAATCTCACATCCATCCTCCTCCATTCCAACTTTGTTAGATATTATCGATAAGTTCGGTACTATTGCCAATTATAAGCTCAATATTAGCAAGTCAGTGGTCTTTCCCTTAAACTTTAGGACAGGTGCACATGAGATTGCCCCTTTTGGGTTGGCTTGGAATGCTAAGCTTATCAGATATTTAGGTCTCATGTTAACTAGAGATGTATCTTGCTTAAGGCAAAGTAACTTGGATCCAGTGTTGCGTGATATTGAAACGGACCTACGGAGATGGGCGATTATTCCCTTGTCCATCTGGGGTAGAATTAATCTGGTAAAAAATGAATGTTTTCCCTCGGCTGTTTTACCCCATCAGTATGCTAAATATTTGGCTTCCACTTAATTGGTTCAAAGGTGTGCATAGAATCATTTCCAGTTTCATTTGGAACTATAAGAGACCTAGACTGTCCTATTTTAAACTGTCTGCCCCTAAGCCGTCTGGTGGTCTGAGACTCCCCCATTTTGCGTTATATTACTGGGCTAGTCATGCATCGAAATACCTCCGTTGGCTTAAAAAAATAGATGATCTGCAGGTTGACACCTACATACCATTATGGTTAAACCTAGAAGTATACCGGATCATGGATTCCGGACTCAGGCCTGAGGCTTTGCTATACTGTCCTCTGAAAGCTCTCCCCCCTGCTTTGCGTAAGTCACCCATAGAAACCTCAGTTAGAATACATATACAACTATGTTCTTTTCTAAAATACTGTCATACTGGGGACCCGGTTCAACCATTAACGGGGAACCCTAATTTCTTGATAGATGGCAAACCTATCCAAGTTACCTGGCTACCTTTACTGGATAAAGTGATGGTTAAAGATCTACTCGAAGAGGGGGGCAAGTTGCTTACCTCGATGAACATCTTGAGCAAGTTTCAAATTCCTCAGCGCCTGATATTTAAAGTTTTTCAGCTTCGCCATCTCCTAGTGGGGAAGCTGAGTACCTTGTCCGGGGATTGTGGCTTGTGTGACTTTGAGGTAACTTTGACACCAATGGTCGGAAAGCTCATGCCATCTCACAAGTATATAATACGCTGATTGGCTGGCTGCACCTAATATTCATGCCCCCAAACAATATTGGCAGATTGTTCCCAGAACACATTTTTGACTGGGGCGCAATTTGGGGCGTGTCACAACTTTCTAGTACAGGATAGGCTTAGACTAATGCAATATAAACTATTACATAACTCCTATTTTTCCCTGTTAAATTGGTGAGAGGGCATGGCCTCCTCATCCTCTTGTTTTAGATGTCAGCAAGGGGTTGGAGATTTACTCATATCTTTGGCACTGCCTGAAAGTAACAGGGCTATGGAGACTATTAAAAAAATCTTGACCCCTTTTGGGTTTGGAAAATTTATTTACCCCTGAGGTTTGTATTTTAAGGGATATGACTCAGGTTGCTGTCCGGTGCAGGAAATATCATATGGGGTTGATTTCTGCTTCAGTTAAAAAAATAGTTTTGAGGCATTGGAAAGATAACATGGAGATTTCTTATGGCGAATGTTTGCAGGAAATTTTAGCCAATCTTAGAAACGGATAGAACCATTGCAAGTTTGCAGTATAAACTTCCTAAGTTTAATACGTACCTGGGTTCTTTATACACCTTCTTTCTGTTCCACTATAGCGGTAGTTAATTTTCTAGCCAGTTTTTTCTTTAGTGCTGTGTAAAAGGTGGGCAGTTGGGGGAAGGGGGTAGGGATGGGGGTAAGGTCTACATCCTGAGTATCTGTTTTTTTTAATGGCAGATATTTTCATTGTTATCTTGTTTCCCTTTTCGATGTATTCCTTACTACTGTTAAAATATTAATAAAAATTGAATGGAAAAAAAAAAAAAACTAGCTGTTTGAGGCATGCCACCTGTAGGGCATCGAGAATGGCCCTGCTCTTGGATGTGGCTGCAGCAAATGTGCTTCAGTTAACATCTGGCATATTCAAGTCTCCCATCAACAGTATCTCCCCTTTCTCTGCCATCCTAAGAATGCCCTCTATCATATCATTATCCTTTCCCTCCCCCTGACATGGGGGTCTGTATACAACCCCTGTACAGATTGTGGTGCCATTTCCAGTCTCTAAGGTGACCCACAGTGCCTCCTCTCCTCCCTGTTTACTCTTTTGTTCAGTTGCTTTTATCCCTTCCTTTACATAGAGAGCCCTCACCCCTCTTCTCCCCTCCCTGTCTCTCTCCTTAGGTTATGTACCCTGGTATGTTAACATCCCAGTCATAGTTCTCTATGTACCATGTTTCTGTGACTGCCATGATATCCAGGCATCCCTCTTCCATCAAGGCCACCAGTTCAGGAGCTTGTTGCCCAGACTATGGGCATTGGTACTCATTACCCTCCATTTCTTGATGGCCTTACTCCTTTTGCCCCATCCTGTCCTTACTGCCTTTGTCACTTTCTCCATTTACCTCTGCCCTTCTCCCTATCGACATCTCTATCTTGGTGTTTACCTCACTTACTACCCTGACTTTTTGGGGGGGGCTAGGATTTCTCTGCTCCTTTCCAGTGCCTCCCCCCTTGGCTAGTTTAAATGCTTGCCAATGAAGCATTTAAACCTATCACCTAGGATCCTGGTTCCACTCCTGGATAGATGCAGCCCATCATGCCAGTATAGGCCTGCATCACTCTAGGTGGACCCCCAGTCCCCAATGAAGCCAAATCCCTGAGCTCTGCACCAGTTTTTCAACCACTGATTGAATCCCATGGTGTGCAGCCCCCTAGCCTCACCTATGCCACAGACAGGCAGCACCTCCGAGAAGGTTACCGTGCATGCTACTTGTCTAAGGCCCCTACCCAACTCCACAAACTCTTCCTGCACTGCTCTGAGCCCTTTCTTAGCCAAATCATTTGTCCCTAAGTGGACAATGACATCCAGCTCCCTTCCCTGTGCAGCTGCTCCAGTGATCCTGAGGATTTGCTCCCTGTCCTTCCAAGCCATGGCGCCAGGCAGGCACCTTACCTCCCTCTCCCCTTCCTCCCCCAGTTCTACCTTCCTAACAATGGAGTGCTCCACCAGGAGTTGTTTCCTTCTCCTGTGGGGTCCCATGCCACCCTCTTGTGGGTCTCCCTTGAGGAGGTTCCCAGCATCCTCCTTGGTCTCCACTGCGGGTGCCTCCATAGAGGAACCACACTTTGCCAGAATGGCATAGGAATTGTGGAGAGGTACAACTGGAGGAATGCACCTCTGTTCCACCACCCTCACCCTCACTGAGCCCACTGTGGTCCAACCACTCCTCTTTCTTGGCAACCTCTGAGGCAACGGCAGTGGCCCTGGTGGTCCCTGGATTGAAGAAGAGGTCCCACAAATCCTGGCCAACTCAGCCTGGAGATGAACAACCTCCTCCCTCAGCCCAGAGAGGTGCCTGCAGATGGGACAACACTGCATCCTCCAGAACATCTCCCAGAAGACTGCTGCTCCACAGTCACTGCACTGCACCACACCCATCATGTCTTATTTCTGGCCCCTTCACTGTTGTTTGGAATCCTTGCTCTTTCCTCAGTTTTTTTTTTCTTCTCTCCCTACTTACTTACTGCCTCTTTGCCCTTTAAGCTCCTGATCATCCTGTTCTGAGACAAGAACATCCCATATTTCTCAGTAGATCCCTTACTTGCTTAGAGGAAGACCTCCAGCAGCTGGGGGGGGGGGGCAGAGAGCTACTCTTCGCCTTCTAGGATGGTGAGTCTTTGGTGGCTCTGTGATCACTTACTTCCTGCTCCCAAACAGGAAGTTCCTGTTGTCAGTCAAATCCTGTGCCTATAAAAGTAGAACTAGCTTTGGGTGGGAGGGAAGGAGAGGCAATATAGTCCCAGTAGAGAAGTCCAGTCACACAGCACTCCTTCCTCCTGGTGTTCTCTGCCAAGCCTCTGGCAGAATCTATCTAGGGCAGTGTTTAAATCTAGCTTCCTTCTAGCTAAGCCACTACCCCTTCTTAATAGATCTTTCTACATGTAATTAAATTGCACAGATAACAATCCCCTTCAGCCACTTGAGATTTACACCTAGATAACTGCTCAGATAACCTTTCACTTCAGCTAACTCAGACAAACACACTTTTTTTGTGTGTGTATTTTTTTACCATAAATTGAAGGTCCTAGTAGAAGAGTTCTACTTCTTTAGTCCCAGTAGAGAAGTCCAGTCACACAGCACTCCTTCCTCCTGGTGTTCTCTGCCAAACCTCTGGCAGAATCTATCTAGGGCAGTGTTTAAATCTAGCTTCCTTCTAGCTAAGCCACTTCCCCTACTTAATAGATCTTTCTATATGTAATTAAATTGCACAGATAACAATCCTCTTCAGCCACTTGAGATTTACACCTAGATAACTGCTCAGATAACGTTTCACTTCAGCTAACTCAGACAAGCACACTTGTTGTGTATGTGTATGTGTGTGTGTGTTTTTACCCTAAATTGAAGGTCCCAGTAGAATAATTCTACTTCTTTAGTCCCAGTAGAGAAGTCCAGTCACGCAGCACTCCTTCCTCCTGGTGTTCTCTGCCAAGCCTCTGCTTAATCTCTGCCTTCACAAAGGAATTTTTAAAAGTTGGCCAAACACTCAAATCACTTCTAATGGAACTTTAATAATCCAAAATGTACACTTACAACATGCTGGACTCTATAACATTACCGTTATGGCAAATTCTGATTTTTGCCTTCGTTTTCACTACATCACAATGAAGAGACTCTGTCCATTGAATATAATCCTTACAGACCCTATTTACCTTAAATGTAATTTCTAAAACTGTTTCTGAAAATTATAAAAATTGCCCTATACTTGAACCTTGCCCAAAAAGTGGCCTAACTGCTACTCTTTTCCAGGTGTATTAATTAATAATGTAAATTACATGCATGTGCCTGTAATTTTAAATATATCTAACTGGAACATGGTCGAATTCAGTCATTGCTCCCAAACAAACAGTTCTAAATTTCAGACAGTAATGCTACTTGAAATTATGGCAGCATTTCAAATACAAGCTCAAGACCATGTAGCAGGGCAATATTCTACAGAACACCATGGCGTGTTCACACCTAAATGTGGAAAAAAAAAGGTTAGGTCTTCCTGGTGTGACACAGATATTTTTTGGGACTAAATTATCTATTTGAAATCAGGCTGATTTGGCCAAAATTGGGAGGCATGCTAAATTACTTCACAGTAAATTAAACCAGGATGTAATACAGCCTATGCTACATGATATTGCCAGTCTTGCATGAGAGGAAAGGTTCACCACATATAACATGCACTTTATTGCTAGGATCTTCAATAAGACCAGACACAAGTTAACACAGTTAATACACTTTAATAATAGGGAAGCTAGACAACACCACATAGGTAGGGAAATCCTTTGCTCTGCTTATGAAAGCTTTGCATTCCCCACCATTACAAATCTCTTACAAGATTTAGAAACTGGTAATATCCCAAATCTCATAACTGACACACATATTGCCAAGTGGAATTGCCCCCACTGTGACAATACAGCATGTACTACAAAGTGCATGGATCACACAGTCACATTTACCATTGCCACTGCTACAAACCTTGGTTATGTTATAGTGCACCCAACCAGGGTCCCTGCTACAGCAGACATGACTGTGATAAAAAACCTACAATGTTTGTTACATTTACTGTTTCACTGCCTGTACTTGATAAGGACACTGCAGTATTTAATAAACTGTTACAGGTACAATCACTTGGGCACTTAAAAGAAGACATCTTTCTAAAATGGATAAAGCTGCCAGATCTCCTTGTTCAGCACCATCACCTAAATTCCTGGGTAGCCCCCCCCCATACAGACTGATGCACCAGGAAGGGCTACCACTACCTGTGCAGGTGTGATGTCTTTACCGTGGTCACACCTGTGTGTGAATATAAACCAGACTTCAGAGAAGAGTCATCCATTGACCAAGCAGATATAAACTTTGATACAACTAATGGAAACCAGCACACTGTTTCCTTGCCAGCCAGTACTGGTACCCACAACAATGCTAATACTAGGGGTACCATACATAAAGACAAGCCTGGAGGGAAGGGCAATCCCTGACTTCAGCAAAGAAAAAATTTCTTCAGACGTCTCTTCAATCAAAACTTCAATCAAGACTTCAATCAAGTACAGCAGCAACACTTTCATCAAGGCTGCTATAATTCCAATTTCTACTAAACTCACCAACTCCTCAATTTTGTGCCCCACCAGACTTACCAAATAGCTTGCATCTGATGTTCGAGTTACCTACAGTTCTGAAGATTTATACTGCGTAGTTACTAACCATAAGTCTTATGTTAATAGCAATATGGTTTGTAATGTGACAACACCCAATTTCTGCTTTACACCCCATAAATTGCACTGTCATAGGCCAGACAGTCATTGCCCCAGTGCCCCTCCATGACCAAGATTCTATAGCTACTAAACCCACTCATTTAAAAGATAAAATACAATACTTACCAGTTTATAATGTTCATATAGATCAATTGCACTTTGGTGTTAAAAGGTTAATAAAAAAAGAGACTCACATTGTTCAAATCAAATATAGTGGGACAGAGGATTCATTACAAACTGTGCTTCATGAAGGAGATACACACACTGCACTTACCAACACATGGTTGGAGTTCACATTTAAGGGATTTGTTATTGTTCAAGTTTTTCTTACTTTCATACTTATAACTACTTTTTTTGCCTCTGTAAAACTCTCAACTTTTATAGATCTCAACTCAAGTTTCTCTACGCTACCCCATCTAGCCACTCTCTTGTTCACTAATTCTTTCTTTTTTCTTTCTGTGTTACCTGCATTCTCGCGGGTAACAAGGAGGGGGATTGTAAGAATATGCTCACTCACAAGCACATGACATACACAACGTATGTTATGACTACAAGCTTACACACACACACACACACACACACATATAGAATTGGGGGAAACACATTACATATAGACCTAGGGACACACATGTAGCTAGGGAACATCTACATAAGTTTAGTATAGGTTTACATATACATAAGGGTTAGGTGTTTTTTTATTCTTGCATAGAACCTAGGTACAAGCTATGAAATTGCACTGCTTTTAAAGCACGTGTAACCCCCTTGTTACCCGGGGTTACTAGAATCCCAGTAAGACCTAGTGGTAGGCAGGGAAGGCAGCTTGTGAAACTCCAGTTAAATGGATTTCACACTGTCTCACTCTGTTCTCAGTCTCAGTTGAGACTGAGGGATGACATCACCATAGAACGGTCACAGCTGCATGAGCCACAATGGAATCTAAAGCACAGAGTTGGAATAGAATGTTGGGAGGTTTGAGTTTGGAGCTTGCTGTGAAAGGAGCACAGCAGCTCTGTCTAGGCTCGTGGAGCCTCAGCCCTGACATAGGGCTACTTTCTGGGAAAAAGGTGTGTGTTTCCACCAAAAGAGAGAGACACAGAAGCAGTTTTAAAGTGGTGGAAACTGCTGATTCGGGTCTCAGTGCCCCACCCCTCAGGGGATGGGGCAGGAAGGGTTTCCTGCATATTCCAGGGGCAACCCCCTGGTTTTCTGCTAGTGGAGAAGGTGCCTTATTTGTTCAAGAGTTTTTGGGAAACAAGAAGATTTGTGAATCGCCTGTGGGGCACCTGCAACCAGAGGGTGAGTTTCTGCTCTTTCTAAACGGCCCATGTTTTTCACCCTGAGACTTGTGTGATAGTGGGGATTGGACTATCGAAGTAGTGGGAGGCCTAGAGTAATAGGCTTAGTCAAAAGTAAAAGTATGTTCAAGTCCAGCACTTATGGGAAGTCAAGACATGTAGAGGAGATGTGACATCGTCTACCCAGTAATCTACATTGCCAAGCTTTCAGAAAAGAGTTGTTTAGTTTCCAGAAATGCGAATATGGTTGTGGGAGCTGGAGGTGGGAACCCCCATCTTTAGTGACCAGGTCCACCTCATGGATTTGCTCATGGTTTCTACTTTGCCTCATGCACTTGGCCAGTGATGAGGAAGTACCCAGGCGATGGATTGGAAGAAGAATTCCCTCTAGGAGTCGAAGGCTCTAAGGTGGTTTGGGGAGCCACAACAGGAAAACTGGTCCATTTCCCAAAATGGACCACGGATCAAGTGGCCGGTAGGGGAGCTGGGCCAGTGAGGAAAACCCAAGTAGTGTACAAGTTGGGCTGTGTACCCAAAGCTGCATGCAAGTCCGGGCTGGGTGCCTGGTGGGTTCAGAGCCTGAGGGCTGGAAATAGTGAAGAAGTGTTCTGTTGTCTCTAATCTGCATTACCAGGAATGTAGCCCAGCGGGGGTCCATCTATGCTTTGTTTGTTCAGCTTGGATGTAAATAAAAGCCACACTGTAGAATCCCATTCCTGGTTCTGGACATTACAGTTATTGCTTCCTGTGTTCGGATTTACTTGGGTGCCCCTGCGCAGAGTAGCCAAACCTAGGCCCCCTGTGCTGAGTAACCTCATCCTCCCCGAACCCAGTCCCCACCAGGTACTTCTGTCAGCTTCAACAGCATGCCACCTGTCATTTCGCAAAAAGGCAGGGGTGAGGGGTTACAAAAATGGAGGCACCGCTTTGGATTTAATTCTGGGAGGAAGGTATTTGGGCAAGGGGCTAGTGTTTTGGCTATCTGGCAGTGGGTAGCCCAAAAAAAGCTGAAGCAATTTAATTAGTGTGTCGCTGTGTGCTGTGGATATTATGCTGCTGTTTAAAATGCCAACTGTTTACCAAGGAGCAGCAAAGCTAAAACAGTGAGCCCTTGTCCTGCATCAATTGTTTACAGCGTTTTTGCCTGCTTTTAAAATGAACTGTGGTAAAGAAAAGTGTGGAAGACTAGGGGTAGCAACAGGAAAATTGTGCCCTGGACATTAGAAATGCTTTTTGAATGAACTGAGAGACTTGCAGTGTGAATGGCTATGTTAAATGGCTGAAATGGGCTCCCGCTGTGGAGTCAGTTGAGAAAAAAAAAAATGCATTCTGCAGTTTAAATTTGCCTGCTCGACGATCGCCATGAGGAGAAGAGCACTTGCAAGGAAGAAGAGGCTCATTTGCATGGCATCATGTGATTGATGAGGCTGCAATCAGTCCCGGCCCTCAGCCAGCTCTACAGTGACTGCCCCAGCATTTGAGAGGGAGTGTGAGTTGAGTGCGTGTACTGGCTAGTGGAGGAGCATCGCGGAGTTGTAAAAGCACTGAAAACGTTTAAAAATAGATTTGTTTTGTCTAAAATCAGGCTCAACCCGCTAATTGATCGTCTGAATTGCAAGTGTAGTGGTCGAGGAGACGATCGTCAGGACTGCACGCCTGTTTCTGTTCTGAGGCCTCCAAGAACTGGCTGCAGGCCGTTTTTCCCCATCGCAGCAAACTGTTACTGATAACAGTAAGTACCAACAGTGAAATTGCTCAAACAGTGATTTTCTGCCCTATGCCAACAAAATATGTGTGCAGCAGTGTAGTCACTTTGCAAGTAACAACTGTGTCAATTCCTGCCAGCAAGTGCAAGTCTGTTAAGCCATTGACTGTGTGCACAGTAATGAGTTCAGCAACAGTTTAAAGTTTAAAGCCAGAGAGAGACTGTGAGTTGTAGCCAAATGTGCAGCACTAGTTTTACAGGCAATCCTGTGCTTAAAAACATGAAGCTTTAAGGGACTGTGAGTCAAATAAATGTTTCTAGCAAGTGAAAAGTCCATGGAAAATCATGTAAATGTGTTTAGAACGAGAACAGTGCAAGTTTGTGCAGTTTGAGCAAAAAGTTATCAGTAGTGTGTGTAAATCGGGTGCGTAGTGGCTTGACCCAATTTCTGAATGTTGATGCACAGGAGTGCTGCCACCGCCATTACAGGGTAGGGTAGTAAAGTAAACACAGCAGCAGAGGAGCCATTTTAAAACTAAAGAGAGTGTTCAGTAAAGTGGGACTTTCAGTTATGGTGAGTTTTTGTTTGTTTTTCTGCAGTTATGGCCTCAGGACTAGCTCGCTATCCAGATCATGCCCGGGTTGCAGTAACAGCAGCAGTAAATAGACTGAGGGATATTGAAAAGTGGTGCTATGGAGGACAACTGCCTCCTCATGTGGCGATTCCTGGTTTTCCAGTGCATGTGTGTCAAATAAGCATGAGAGCTGGAAGGGACATCTTCATGATTCCTCACTGTGCTGGATGCCTAGAAAAATATGGCTTGTATAAAGCGCCTCAAATTCGTTTGGCTCCACATGGACAAAGGTTCAGGAATCTGCAGTTGGCAGCACACAGCACCAGGCAGAGCCTGTGGAAGAAGGCCCCTCAGGGGAGTGTGGCACAAAGCTAGAGGGTGCAGAGTTAGAGACAGAACCAGAAGTTGAAGTTTCGGATGCTGGATCCCAGAAGGAAAGTTCGGATAAAGCATCAGTAGACCCCTGGAGGGGGGGCCTAGCCCAAGTCTCTTAGGAGAAGATGAGATGCGGGAGGGCTTTGAGTGGGAGGTGTCGACCTCCGTGCCTAGTGATGAGTGGATAGTCTCAGGAGTGAGGACGACTGCTCACTCCTGGGCTCAGATCCTCAGTGAAGAGGAAGATGAGGGGGAACCTATGTGGCCTTGTGAAAAAGGAACGGGTACACAGCCTCAAGATCTTGCCTCGGAGGAATGCATGGAAGAGAGCAGTGATGCCACTGCCCTGGCTATGGAAGAAGGAGAAGTCAGGGATCAGTTTTTAATTTCGTTAAGGATGCGAAGCTGGCAGAACCAGGACTGGCCACCCCCAAGCCAGGCCAGCGGTCTCAGGTTGACCAAAGCTAGTAAAGAGGAGAGACTGGTTTGTAGAAAGGCAAATGAGATCTATGGTATGACCTTTCCTATCTTTCCTCGGAAAGTCTGGGAGGAGATTGAGAACAGCAGGAAATCCTGGATCTGGGCCGAAGCAATGAAAGGTGTGCATCCTGGGGCAAACAAGCATGTAAAAAACAGACTGTTTCATGAGAAGTATACCCAGTGGAAGAGAGGCAGGACACTGTTTATGGACAGAGTGCGAATAGTGGATGGAGAGGGATGTGAAATCTCCCACTGTGTGAATTATGTGCGCCCAGACAGGGTAATAATTCAAGCTCCTGACCTCCGGTACTATTGACCTCAGTGCAAGGACCTCCCAGCAAATGTGCCCGTGCCTACTAAACGGAAAGCCGAGCAGTGGTAGTCAATACTGCCACCCCAGACTGTGAAGTGCCTTTATTGACCCGCCAATATGAACATCCAGGACTCAGGTGCCCCACATTCATCGGTTCTACAGTGTACTGCCCTTTCCAGAATCCATCGACTGGCCCACCAGATGACTTCAGATCCAGAGAGGACACCAGCCCAGCTGTATCCTGAGCCATCACCTGGTAATCAGATGACATCAGACCAGCTGTTTTCCTTTTTGTTCCTGTTCTAAGGTTCCATCTCCAGAGATGACATCAGCCCAGCAGTTCCCAGATGTGCCCTCCTGTAGTTCCCAGAAGATGTCCGCCCAGCTGTATCGGAAGAAATGCTGCCAAGGAGAGTCTTCATCAGAGGTGCAGGTCGGTTCAGAATTTTTCATACTACAAGGGGCTGGTAAGTCCGAACTTTTCTATCTTTATGACACTAGAAGACTTCAAAATGTGTGAACTGTCCTCAAAGACTCTCCCCTTCGGGACTTTGGCCTGCTAGAACTGTGCTTCACCGGGCTCCGGCCCAGGAGAGACTCTTTTATGGACTAGCCTTCAGGTATTGTGGTCACTAGTTGGGACTTGTAGGGCACTCCATCCCCCCAAATGTGTATTGTAAATAATGTCATTGTTTTCAACTGTTTTCTAGTGTAGATACTGTTTTTCTACTTTTTTCTAAAAAAAATATATATATATTTTTGGGATTCTTCAGTGTTTTGATGGTAGAGGTTTAGGTAGACTGTGTATGCAGATTAGGAGTGTGTGTTGTCTTTCTTTTTCTTGCAGGTGTTCCTGGAAAAGATAGAAGAGAAGACAAGAAGAGGAGGAGGGGCTCATCGGAGTTCCCCATTAGTACTTTAGTGTGTAGTAATTTAAAGTACTGTTGGTTGTTATTGTTGTTGTTGCTGTATTAACCCTTTTCCTTCCACAGGTGTGGTTGTGGGGGTAGGGAGGAGGCAGTAAAGTGATATAATAATGTGGTATTATTCTTGGTGTGTGGCTGCAGGTTGCCCAAGGTCGGGGAGGTCCCCGGGTTGTTTTTGGTTTTGGGGTATTAAGTTAGAGGCAGATAGGTTTTCCCTAGAGAGCTAGGGGGGATAGTCAGGCTGTGGCCCTGACCTGCAGTAGGGGCTGCAGTGCTGAGCTATTAGGGCTATGCTCTGGACAGTTCTAGCAGAGCCACTAGGCGTCCATAGTAAGTGGGTAGTGTAGAGGCTGATATGTCAGCTAAAGGCCTGTAGGCCCTTAGTGTTGCCTGCCTGTGCTTGCACATGGTAGGAGGGGGCCTGATCACCCCCTCTGCAGGTAGCACATAGGGTGGGACGGCCTTAAGCTGGGTAAACAATGACTGTTGACAGTCATTTTCCTGGTCAAGGGTGAGTGTAACCCCCTTGTTACCCGGGGTTACTAGAATCCCAGTAAGACCTAGTGGTAGGCAGGGAAGGCAACTTGGGAAACTCCAGTTAAATGGATTTCACACTGTCTCACTCTGTTCTCAGTCTTAGCTGAGACTGAGGGGTGACATCACCATAGAACTGTCGCAGCTGCATGAGCCACAATGGAATCTGCAGCACGGAGTTGGAATAGAATGTTGGGAGGTTTGAACAGTAGTCTGTAGGTCAGTTGGAGTTTGGAGCTTGCTGTGAAAGGAGCACAGCAGCTCTGTGTAGGCTCGTGGAGCCTCAGCCCTGACATAGGGCTACTTTCTGGGAAAAAGATGTGTGTTTCTACCAAAAGAGAGACACAGAAGCAGTTTTAAAGTGGTGGAGACTGCTGATTCGGGTCTCAGTACCCCATCTCTCAGGGGATGGGGCAGGAAGGGTTTCCTGCATATTCCAGGGGCAACTCCCTGGTTTTCTGCTAGTGGAGAAGCTGCCTTATTTGTTCAAGAGTTTTTGGGAAACAAGAAGATTTGTGAATCACCTGTGGGGCACCTGCAACTGGAGGGTGAGTTTCTGCTCTTTCTAAAGGGCCCATATTTTTCACCCTGGGACTTGTGTGATAGTGGGGGACTATTGAAGTAGTGGGAGGCCTAGAGTAATAGGCTTAGCCAAAAGTAAAAGTATGTTCAAGTCCAGCACTTATGGGAAGTCAAGACATGTAGAGAAGATGTGACATACGTCTACCCAGTAATCTACATTGCCAAGCTTTCAGAAAAGAGTTGTTTAGTTTCCCAAGAAATGGCCGAATATGGATTGTGGGAGCTGGAGGTGGGAGACCCCCCATCTTTAGTGACCAGGTCCACCTCTACGGATTTGCTCTGTGGATTTCTACTTTGCCTCATGCACTTGGCCAGTGATGAGGGAAGTACCCAGACGTGGGATTGGAAGGAAAATTCCCTCTAGGAGTCGAAGGCTCTAAGGTGGTTTGATGAGCCACAACAGGAAAACTGGTCCATTTCCCAAAATGGACCACGGATCAAGTGGCCGGTGGGGGAGCTGGGCCAGTGAGGAAAACCCAAGTAGTGTACAAGTCGGGCTGTGTACCCAAAGCTGCATGCAAGTCCGGGCTGGGTGCCTGGTGGGTTCAGAGCCTGAGGGCTGGAAATAGTGAAGAAGTGTTCTGTTGTCTCTAATCTGCATTACCAGGAATGTAGCCCCGTGGGGGTCCGTCCATGCTTTGTTTGTTCAGCTTGGATGTGAATAAAAGCCACACTGTAGAATCCCATTCCTGGTTCTGGACATTGCAGTTATTGCTTCCTGTGTTCGGATTTACTTGGGTGCCCCTGTGCAGAGTAGCCAAACCTAGGCCCCTGTGCCGAGTAACCTCATCCTCCCCGAACCCAGTCCCCACCAGGTACTGCTGTCAGCTTCAACAGCATGCCACCTTTCGTTTTGCAAAAAGGCAGGGGTGAGGGGTAACACATGACCTTTACCTTACATATGATCCTGTAGGCTAGAGACCAAAACACTAAGAAGGATATGCTAGGCTAGACCTGCACTGCTGTTTTGCTGCAATAATGTCAGAAATATAATGATTTATTTACCCGACAGTGCCCTCTACAGCTAAGGTGTTATGTGCCGACACTTCAATAATTATATGAATAGACTGTTCAGAAAGCATGATGATACATTTACAAAATGTTTCATCCATAAAAACATATCATTGACATAAGCACATTCTTATGATTTGAATGCTACAATTTTAGCATTCAAAAGGGCAACTGAAATAATACTCTGCTGCCCCCCAAATTGACCAATAGAAGTAATAGTAAATGTGATCATCACACGCACATGAGCTGGCTATCTATAACCAGACTAAGATCTTATCAGGGTATAAAACCCCTTTTCCCATGCCCCTCTCTGAGGAAATCACAGGCAGACCCTGCATGACACTGCAGTGTTCGAGAGAACCAGACTGCTGGGTATGTATGTTACGTAATTAGTATGCAATGTATAATGACTGTCCTGTAAGCAAGCTGGTAGGGCAATAAAATAACCTTATGTTGCTTTTATGACCACTTCTGTTTCTTCTTCTTATCTTTTCTCTGTCCTAGAACCTGTAAAAGGGGTATTGTATGTTTTGTTATGGTGTATTGATCTCCTGACGTTCCCCAAAGGGCTACATTTCCCTGCAGGTAACTGAGGGTTTGTTAGATCATAATAACGAAGTCAGAGGGTGTCCAACAGAGCCCAGCAAAATACCCAACAACAATATTTCCTGTATTTGCTTCTTTGAGATGGCCGAGATTTACAGCATCCATTTTTTATGAATGCCAATAATGTTCTGGTTAGAAATCCTAAAATGGTTAACGCACTGTGCTAGGTACAGCAGCTATTTAAATATAGGCTTGCAGCCTGTTAGCTTGCGATATGCCATGCTCGATTATTCCAAGGTCACCAGGGAGATTTGCTTCATTAAAACTAAAGATTAAAATAGAGAGTCTAAAACAATACTTTAATAAATGGCGAGGATTAAAGGGTAATAACATGGTATTCAGATAAATATTTTAAGGTAAAATAAGGCTTAAACAATGAACCGTGGATATATAGTAATCTGTGGTACCCTGTGCTGTGGTATTTCAATGTGTGTATGATCTATATCCTAAAACTGAGGTAAACAGGAGCTGAAGGTTTGACCCTTTCATGATTTAAGTTATGGAGAGACTTTTCAGCCAGAATTGGTATAACTACTTGTTTTTTAATATGTATAAAATGAATACTATTATTTATTATTAGAGAGCATAATCTTTGTTATGTTACAGGAAACAGACATATACACATAGTAGTTTGGAGACTGATTGAATACTGTACAAACATAGGGTTCAATCTCCAGAGCTCCAAAATTTATGCACTGTGCCTGTGTCAAACAGAATTGACACAAGGGGCACCATGCATCAACACTTGCGGCATTCTTGTATGCAGGCTGCATCAAAACTGGGTGCCCTTGCACTGGACTGACCCTATGCCCAAAATGGGGGTGTGCCATGGCATAAGGGTCTTGTACTAGAACCCAGCTGCAGCATCCTCTATGTTGGGATTTTAGAAACCCTACAGCTGCAGTGGATTGCACCATTGCTTAGACCAGCCAAAACTGGTCTAAGGACCCTTGTACCACACCCAAAGCCCATTGAGAAGGCATACATCCTGGTCACTGTGACCCCACATGACATTCTGCCATACATGGACATGATAAGCTGTGGTGCCCTGTCTGCAGGCATCCTGACACAGGTGGTGCCACGCAGCTGTGGCACCTCTTCAACAGTCCCACATACCCTGCCAGTAGCCGGGGCACTGTCACTCGTAATTGCACCCCTGGACAAGTAGCATGGCTTGAACAGCTACAGCACAATGGCATGGGCTACCTGTACACTAAGCCAACACCGGCTGCTACAGAGGCATCTGCAGCAGCCTGATCCGGGCAGGTGCCTGGTGCATGCATGTGCTAGGGCTGTGAGGCTGCCCCATTGTCACCACTGCTAAAGGGTGAGTGTGTCCTCCCTAGTATAGCACCCGATTGGTGGCCAGCAGGCCAGTAATGGGTGCTCCTGTGGCACTAGGACTCAACCACAGGACACTGGTGGCACACTCCCGGGAGTATACCAACTGTCATTGCTCAGGTGGGGGCCCACACCCCAGCCATGACCTCCAGAATCTCTCCCACACTGCCCAATGCCACTGGTGTGGTCAAGAGCATCCCTGGTGTCCATCAAGAGGGGGTCAGTACATGTTTTGGGTACTTTCCTCTGGCTGACTTGCTTGCTGACTGATGAGTCCAGGGCTGCCACAAGCCTCCATCATTCCCCTCCTGTGTGCAATTTGTTTGGCACAGGGGAGGAGTCGCAGCTGCATCAGGGACTTCGGCACTTGAACCTCACCTGCACAAAAATCAGATGCAGGGTCCCTAGCGCACCGGGATCTGATGCAAGTTGTTGTTTGCCACAGCTTGCATCAATCTAAGGGCCAGTTCGAAAATCAAGTCAATAATGTTTAATGTAAGTGATCTTTTCATTTAAAGATGGGTATCATTACGAATACTGTGGGTGGTAAATGGGTGTTCATATTCTGGTGGGGAGCAACCCTTTTTCACACACACTGGTGGCTTAATATAACTCATCTCATATATACTGATTGCTTATTAATATCACACTGGTTATTTTTGCACATATTAGAGAGTTCATTATCTAGTTCAAAAAAAATTTCTGAAACTTCTATTCTTTTGCTGCAATGTGGGATTGATTGTATTAACTCTGCTGTATATTGACAGGACCACTACAATACCTTTAGGACGTGGCATTGGGGCTATGAAACATTGGTAGCAGTACATGACAGGTAGCTAGAAATTAATAAAATATCTTTTATATTTGGCTTAATTAGTTTTGGGGTTTGAGTTGCTTCCCCACTTTGCACATGATGCAAATGCAGAGAAACCAAGGCTGCCTATGTGCATATTTTTAGTGCATTTCCGTCACTGCGGGCCTTTTGGCAGCAACTAAAAACAGAATTCAGAGAGATTTTTTTACCCCACTTTTCACTTTAACCCTCCACTCACTGACATTTCTGGACCTTTCAAAGATTTTAGACAACGACACATTCGAAAAAATCCTCACAATATGCTTGGTGATGGTGAAGAAAGTTATCACTAAGAACTGATTTACAAACTATCCCCAGTTACATTATGGCAAAACTTAATGGTTCACATGTACAACAAGGAAAAACTCACTGCTAAGGTGAATCCAACATTATCTCGATTTGAAATATTATGGAGGTGGTGAGTAGCGTACCTCATGACAAACAGAAATGATTCTGTACCTTAAAGGCATATATAATGTGTGACTGATAGCACAGTCCTTTGTATAACATTATAAGATCAAGGAATGTGTCATGCATTGTCATGCATTATTAAGCAGTATGCTGTTTATGTTGTCTTCTGCAAAAAAACTGAATAGACTGCAGCTTAAAAAAAAAGTTTTCGCTAAAAACAGGGACCTCCACTGCTCACTTTGCTTTCACTGTGGGTCATACAGCATTCCTCCCAGACAGCATTTATAACTTGGCGATGTTCACTTTTCATTTGTTTGCAGAAGTCATAAAGAACTTGAGTTTCTACGAGAACAATAATGGAGAGTACTCCTGATTCCACACTCAGAAATTCTCCAGGGATAAATTTGTTGAAGACAAATGTAAAGTACAGAAAGAGGTTTTGAGTTGGTTCTTGAATGTTAATCATATTATCCAGCCCCATACCTACGAATCATATAGGAGTGAAGAGTTAACTTTCATTTTATAAACTCTCAGCATTCCATGAAATGATTTCCCAAATCTGTGTATTCCCAAGATATTTTGTCTGGCTTGACCTTTTATTTGCCCTAGATGAGACAATCATGAGATGATCATTATTGCTTATGGTCATTCCCAAACAGTTAAAGTTAGTAACCTCTTCTACAACGTCCTCACCTGTGTCATTTAAAACTAAAAGTCTTTTCTTGTCCAGTTACTAATATTTTTGATTTGGCCATGGTCAGTTTCAACATAATGTTGTCAAGTGGAGCTAATGCACCATTCAATGCTTTGTGCAGCCCTGCTGCTGACCTTGAAATTATTATAGCCTCATCTGCATAAAGTAGTATATTCATTTTGTGACTATTTATTTTCAGAGCCTCGGTTTCCTCAAATCCAGGTTCTTCACTAACATATCAGTATAGAGGTTGAACAGGGCTGGCACCAAAAGGCAGCCCTGTTTTGCTCTTTTTGTAATTCTGATTCTTTCTGTCAGGTCTCCTTTCGGACACTGATGATTTTTCCTGTTCACTGTTAAAGTGCCTTGATTCGGACTCCTGTATTATATATTTGTTCTCCCTCTGGCACGTGTAACTGTATGTTCACTTCAAGCCAGAAAGGCCTTATACTTATGTATGTATTCTCTGGCTATATATTTCTGCAATCTAGTCTATATTTGTTCCATGATTACATTGTTTATCATTGTTAGCCAACCTTGGCTGCTACTGCATCTGTATTATGTATTTCTTCTTGTGTTATTATTCCCTGACACACCTGAAAATAGTCATTTACTTGTCTGGTGTACATTACCTAATAAACAAAAACTAAATAAAACAAATCAATAAATATATGATCCTTACATCTGTGTTCCGATGAAAACTTTGCAGAACGGGCAGCAGTCTTTTATCTCTGTTCAGATCCATTAGAATTTTCCATTGACTGGATCTATTCATATTATCCAAGGCTGCTGACATATCGATAAAAAAACAGACATGACTAGATTTTTTTTCCCAAAAGTGTATTTTCTGATCAAGTAATCCAAAATGAGAATGTTATCAACAGTTGAGCATCCTACCTTGAAACCAAACTGTTTACATCTTATAATGGTATTTTTATCTATCTAGTAGATTATTTTTTTCTAAAATTAGCCTTGTATATATTTTGCATGGATGGCATAAAAGTGAAATTGGTCTATTATTTGATGGTAAACTTTGATTTTTTTTAAATAGTGGAACTACTTCAGTTGCAAGCCAGTCACTCAGGACTTTCATTACCTCTGTAATGATACACGGGGGCAGGTAATCTTAGTTTGTAACACTACTAGAAATTGTCAGCAAATACACATAGCATCAAGTTTACTGTAGCACTAATCTTATGGGTTTTAGCCTGCCAAGTTCTATTTTTATACTGATTAAAAAGTTGTGACGTCATGCTGAGCATGCATCATTAATATGCATATGCTCATTAATAAGCATATCCTCACATCTCCCCCTTCAGTACAATCTTTCAAACAACAATAATTAATAACAAAAATTGCATTTCACAGTTTTTTTAGTCCAGGCAGTTCAGAGCCACTTTAGGTCCTGTATCTTGCAAGCTTTATAATCAGGCGGCCGCTTACTTGTCTGACCCTGGTCAGGCTTTCCATTTGGCCATTCATGCTCCTTGGGGCAGCTGATGTCACTGCCAATGTTGTCAGTGGCAGATCCTTGCTTGGGTCCTGTTGTTGCTGCACTGCCATAGCTGCATCTCCTTCTCTGGGCATCTCTTTCTCTGCCACTGATTCAGCCTCTCTCCCTCCCGCCACTGACTCAGCATCTCTCTCTCTCTCTCTCTCTCTCTCTCTACGCTAGGTGAAATGTCTCATTCCCTTCATGATGAACTGGACTGTGGCTCTGGAGGTCACAAAATATGCCCCCAGTTTTGTCAGTACTGCTTGCCATTAGCTTGTATGACATATGATCGAGGGGTTTGTGCTGGCAAGGGGATAAATGCAGGGGTCCATTCATTCTCAGGAGTGCGCAGATGCACCAACTGTCTGAGAGTCATAGCAGGCAAGTGGTGCGCATGTTGATTATAATAATAATACTGCTGGTTTCTCTGGGATTTCTCTAAGGCACCACACATATCAGTCTCTATTAATTTGGGTTTTAAAAGTTTGTGCCTTGTTGGAATCAGAGTTCTGGTTTGATGGCCCATTAGCAGTTGTGCTGGCAACTCAAGCCTTCAATAGGTGTGTTTCTCAAATCAAGCAGTGCTAGGTAGGGATCTTTGTGGCCCTGCTGGGCTTTTTTCAGCAGGCTCTTCATGGTTTGTACAGACCGCTCTACCATTCTGTTACTCTGAGGATATCTAGGTAAAGAAGTAATATGTTTGAACTCATACTTTTTTGCAAAGGTCACAAACTTAGTGCTACCAAATTGAGCACCATTATCAGTGATTAGAATTTCAGGTGTTCCATGTCTTGCACATTGTGATTTAATGTGGTAAATCACAGTCTCGCTTGTTGTATTTTGCAGTCTAGAAATCTCAATAAGGATGATAATGGCATGTTATCTGGTGCTATCTTCATGTACCACTCCAAGGCCTTTGATCTGATGGATCACGCTTTGCTCTGCACCTAGCTCCACTACCTCGGCGTCTCCAGCCCAGCCCTAAACTAGCTCTCCAAATACCTCACTGACAGGGTTCAACTTGTCAAATTTAATAGGGCTAACTCAGGACCTGTCCCAGTCATGATTGGAGTTCCCCAGGAATCCATCTTAGGCCCCATCCTATTTTCTCTCTCTTCATTAATGACTTCCCCACGGTCCCTACACATAGCACCACAACCCTATATGCTGACAATATGATTCTCCTGTCTAGTTTAAATGATGTAAATTCCATAAATCTCAGTCTACAAGTGAACTTCAATAAGCTGCAAAACTGGCTCCCGCTAAATAAACTTGTGCTGAACATAAAGAAAACTCAATTCATGTTCTTCAGCTTCTGGACCAAGCTCAAGCAGTGCACTGTTCCACTAAATGTCTTGAGCCTTGATGGTGTCCCAGTTGGCACTACATGCTCCTTCAAGTACCTGGGAGTCAAACTCAACCCCTAGGCAGACCTAACCCTATACATCCAAAACGTGTGTAGGACAACAAACGTCAAGTTCGGACTTGCATACAGGGCTCTTGGGTCCCTTACAGTGGCTGCATGACTTGCCGTTGCCAAAGGAATATTTCTCCGCTCCCTCAGCTATGAGCTGACAACCTTTACCCTTGCCACAAAAATGAGCCTTGCAAAATGGGATGTGGCCTACAATAATTCTCTTGCTTTGCTCTCGTTGTCCCTTGGTTTACCCATCATTGTGACCTATATGAAAAACTACACTGGTTGTCATCAAGTAACTATCGCTCTTTTGTCCTTGGTTGTTTCACAGACAAAATTGTCTGTAATGCCTCCCCTCCTGCCCTGTCAAAACTCCTTCAGCCAGCGCTGTCATCATATCAGCTCAGATCAGCTGACTCACATTTCCTCCTCATCCCTAAGACTTGTACCTTGTTAAGTGACCGTACCTTTGTGGTCTGCGCCCCTAAATTCTGGAATACCTTAACTGCACTCATTTGAAGTACTTCTACCCATTCCTTGTTTATGTCCTCTCTTTGGACTTACCTGAAGACTGCTTCAGCCTGTACCTCTCTCTAGGCTGTCTGGTATCTGCTACCTGACCTGTCCATTCTCTGCCCTACAATAGACCCCTACTTTTACCCTTGCACTTACTGTTTCTTAACACGCGCTACCTAAATTATCATGTTCTATCCCTGAGCTGTATATTTTACTCACTACTGTACAATTGTCCTTGCATATTGCTTATGCTTATCTGTTCACTATGCACGTTATTTGTTCTCATTGTCCACTGCCAATTTTTAGCATTTACTTGTAATATCGCCTTACTGCTTACTTGTTATTCTGTTCCTCAATATGTACTGCCTGTATATCCCATCGTTGTAATATTTTGTTGTTGTACTGTTTTATCTTTGTAATCTCCTGGGTCACACCTGAAAATAGGCATTTCCTTACCTAGTGTACCTACTTGGTAAACAAAAGCTAATAAATAAATAAATACATTTTGAATAATAGTCTACCATCACAATATGATTTTCTCTGTTGACTTCAAATAAATCAGCTCCCACCTTTTGCCAAGACCTGTGAAAGATTTTATAGTGTATGGTGGAACGTCGTTCTCCACCGAAATCCATCGTTCTCGAAACCTTGTAGTCACACAGTAGTGATGATCGTAGAGCAGCAGAACGATTTGTCTCACTGCACTGCGCACATCACAAACCATGTCCTCGAGCACCATTTGACAGTTAGGGCTCATTCCCTTGACAGAACACATAGCGTTAGCAGCAATGTTGGCGGCGGTACTTTCAAAACTACTTTCCGAGCGGGATACATTCATCCTCGAGCAGAAGAATAAAAAAACGGCCAAAAAAATGAGAAATGACATGCGGAAGATACATAGCTTCCCCAGAGACAACGACGGGCACAGGGTAATACATGACATTCCCTCAACAGAGCTAGACCCACTGCTAGCCGATTTTACCTTTTCTCTGCTCTTCCCCACAGATTTGTGAATTGCTGTTCCGGGTGCTGCTGTATGTGATTGTTTCAAAAGTTAAAATGTTAATCGTTAAAAGTTTAAAATCTAAAGTGATAAAACAGTAAACATGTTAAGCATGAAAACGTAAAGAATGTAAAGTTAAGTTTTTCCTTAAAGTAACCAAGTAAACATTTTCTTAAGCAGCAATATGACGTAGTGATTGTTTTTTTTTCTCAGAGAACAACGTTCCACCATACACTATATAGAAAAGTGCATGGGGAACGGTTGACAACAGGGCATCTTCCACCTCGTTGGCACTATGATGACAGATGCCTCTCGAGCTGCGCTCTCGAGGTAATCCGTCGTCATAGTGCCAACTCGGTGGAAGAATATCCCCGTTGTCAACCATTCCCCATGCACTATCCTATATATAGTGTACAGCGGAGTGTTGTTCTGTTTAAATTCCAATCCCTTTCAAAATGCTGTTCTACCACAGTTCCAATGTCATGGAATGCTGTTCTGCCCTAGTGTGGTAGAACAGCATTCTAGAACCTCTAGAGACTGCATGAGTCAGTTTCATTTTGAAAGCAAAAGAACTCGGAAAACACATTTTTCACACAGTACTATACACTATAAAAATACAGGATGAGTGACTCTATGCACAACCAGTGTGTTTTGCCACCTCAGGATTCTGATTCCCGTGGACCTCTTGAGCTTTGCTCTCATGGTCAGAGGGACTCAGAATCCCTTTGTGGCAGAACACACTTGTTCTGCATAATTGCCCATCCAGTATTCTCTATGTGGGGTTTCATGGGTTCTTTTCGCTGACCTTTCTGTGGCTAGTGTAGATGCTACAATTGGCTACCAAATCGTTAATCTGGCTGTCCATATCAGGACAAAACAGTTTCATTTTTTAATTTTTACCAGAAAGTGAACTGGGCACAACCCTTTTTCAGTCACGTCAGACATATATTAACTATAAACATTGACATTTAGCATTCATACTGCACAATTTTGTTAGAAGTTGTTTAAAATACATTACATTGTATGCTGCTTTGACAGTACAAGCCAGTTCATTTAAAACAAGTTGGTCCAAACCAAGAGAATGATTTTTTTACACATAGACAGCTTTGTAGGGTGAACAGAGAAACATTTAGATACACTATTCCTGGTACTGAAAGGTTTAAATAGTGACTTAAATGATAAGAATAACATTTTTGGTCCTGAGTTTTTAAATATTATTAACATCACATCAGAACAGGGCATTTTAGCTCTTCTCCTGCACGTCTCTGTTCCCAAATAACTGCCATGTATTTTAGTGAGCATTTCTTTTCTGTGCGAAGCAGGCACTATCAGTCTCTCACCCTTTAAAAGTAATCCACTTTCAGTGCTGATTTCTTTTCAAAATAACCAGTACAGTATTGTTTGATATCTGGATCTACTTGTGATCTCTCAAAGGGACAGCCTTGTAATACAGTCACTTTTTATTTCTGCAGCTCCGGGTCTCTTTGTGTTTCCTATTGAAACTGTTTTAATTTCTCATCAGTGATGGGTATTTTAGCAATTGTGTGAACTTCATATTTATCAGTGCCATTTTCAGATAACGGAGCTTTCTGGCCTGCTCTGCTGAGGGCATCAGCTATGTGAAGTTCTCATCCTGCTTTATACCTTACTTGCAAATCATATTTTTGTAGCTTAAGCATAATTCTCTGAATTCGAGGTGGAGCAGTATGCAATGGTTTCTTAAATAAACTCTCTAATGGCTTATGATGTAGTAGTAGTAAAATGTTTTTAGTCATATTTTATATAAGAACAAAGGATAAAACTTGATTGAGCATAAACTCATTTACAATGAGGTCCTTAAATCAGCTTTGTTACAATTCTTAAGTTATAATAACATACAGCAATACAGATCACATAACATTACAGTTAATTTAAAACCAAACAACATCAAATTATATCAGCATGGTTACGAGCCCTAACTTATTTCAACATACAATATTATGTATACATTCAGTACATTCATATAATGTCATACATCCCATACAGTCACAAATTGGAATACTACTTACTCAATCACCCTACTAACATCAATTGGGTAGACAGCAATTGCGAGGTTCATTATATTTTTATCTAACATACTTTTATGTCCTTCCATCCATTTTTCTCTTTTGGAACTCTTAACAGTATCGGTAGACTATTCCATGCTTCTGCACCCATTTAATAAATAGACAATCTACCTGTTTCTAGGTTACGGTTTGGTAACTCAAGGTCAATGCCTGAGGCTGATCTCAAGTACTGTTGTTTTTTTCAGATAATAATTTTGGATATGATATAATCTGGACCCCCCAACCCACCCCAATTGTTTTATTTATAAATGCTAAGATATGACATTGTCTTCTATCTTCTAACCATTGCCATTCCAATTCTTTGTATAACTTGCAGCTATGGGTTAATCTATGTGCTCCAGTTACATAGCGTGCTAATCCATTATAATAAGCATCCAACCTCAATAATTCTTTCTTGGCTGCATCAGTATATAAAATATCACCATAATCAAATAATGGCAATATCATTGAGTTCACCACCTTTTTCTCCATTTCAATTGTCATACACATTTTAGTTCTCTATAAGGCACCTAACTTCTTGCCCACATTTTTTAACAGCTGATCAATATGTACATTCTTATTAGTTTAGAATCAACCCATAGGCCCAAATATCTGAATGAGTGGACTTGCTGAATGACTATTCCCTCATCTGAACATATATTCAACATTGGATTAATTATGTTTTTGTAATCTCTGTCAAATAACAGATTGTGCTTTTTTTGGGGGGAGGGGTTAATACCAACTTGCAGTTCTTAAAAAAGATCTGTAATTCATAGAATGCTATTTGTAATCTTTGTTGAATACTATCAATGTTTTCTTTAAATGTGTATAACACTGTATCATCTGCATACAGGAGAAAAGATGTTAGTGGGTCTGAAAATTGTAATTCACTTACATAAATGTTGAACAATAAAGGGCCCAATATTGAACCCTGTGGTACCCCCAAAATGATGGGTGCTAATTTAGACGAAAGGTTTCCAATTACCACTGTTTGTTGTTTACCCTTCAGATATGTTGTAAACCAATTAATGTTATTTTCCATCATGCCCATCAGGGTCAGTCTGGACAGGAGGACATTGTGGTCCAAGGTGTCAAACGCTTTTGATAGTTCCACAAAAATGGCCCCCACTGATACCCTCCTGTCCAGAGTGAGATGGATGTCACTCACAACCTTTACCAATGCAGAAAGAGTACTATGTCTCTGACAAAGACCAGACTAGAAAGGATTTATAATATTTTTTTGATTCTATGTAACCTTTTATTTGGACAGAGACCAGTTTTTCAAAGGTTTTTGACACCTGGGAGAGAAGGGAAAATAGTCTGTAATTTCCAGTCTCTGTCTTTGACCCAGTCTTATGGATGAAAATCACTTTTGAGGGTTTCCAGGTTTCTGGGTAGTCTCCTGCACTGACTGAAAGATTAAATATTTCCATCAAAGGATATGCCACCACTGGGGAAGCATACTTCAACAATCTTGTCGGTATTCCACCCCCCCACCTTGGTTATATCCAGTCTCAACAGCTCCTGCCTTACATCCTCCACTGAGATCTTTTTGAAGGAAAATTGTGGTACTATATCAACATGTTTTTGTTTATTCATTTTGGTACTTGCTACTAAAGTATTATTTTTAACTGTGTAATATTTTTGTTCGCCAGTGTCATTTACTACCGACCCATATGCTTCACTTCCCATTTCATAAAATAATCATTAATTCTGTCTACCACCTTTTGAGAAAGGGGCACTGTTTCCCCATCTATTGTAAAATTTCCTACTGTATTCTGACTTTTACCCTTCAGTAGCGTCGACATAATTTTCCAAAACTCTCTTAGCTTACTAGTGCAATTATTATCAAAGAATTCAGTGTAATATTTTTGTTTGGCCCGTTTAATTTTCTTTACATACTGTTTTTTCAGTTGTTTATATTTATTACTGTCTGGTGCTGAATTACTCTTTTTAGCCTTAGTCCAGGTAGAATCCCTTTTCAATTTACTTTTTTTTAAGTCCTACATATACCAGAGTGCATTGTTTCTTTTTCGTTTTTTGTTTTTCATTGAGGCATGTTTCTCATAAAGTTTTATCAATTCCATATGGAACTTTTTTATTTATCTCCCCACTTTCCCATTTGCAAGTTATACATCTCTACCATTTGAGGGCACTGTTACTACCTCTCTTTCCCAATGCCCTCTACTAGAAGCTAAACACTGCTGGTTCACTCCAGTTCCTGCACTCACTGCTGCCTCTCCAGCCTGCATCTAAGAGCTCTCCAAAGCTCTGAGAGGACGCCGGGGGACCATTTCAGCTCAGTGGGGCAGAAGTTAATTTGCTAGCCTCATCGCTACTGGGACTGATTTCTGGAGCTCATCAGAGCTCAGAGCAATGGCAAGACTGTGCCAGTTGGGTTCCCAACAGAGATTACCCAATTAGATTTTGTTCTCTTATTTGTGGCCCACCCACCCTGCGCCACAACTTTATTAAATAGTCCTAATCTCTACCCTGTGAGGCTATGATTGGTGGGCACAGAGCTAGCTGATCTGATGGTATTGTCCCTGCCTGATGGGACCCTTTCTGAATTGATATAAATAAGAGACTTAATTGGTAAGACGGTCACCTTTCTCAAATACAACAATGTGATGACCAGTGCATAGATCAATTTGAACAGGAAGTATTCTACCAGCCCAAAGCATAATAATATACTGTGTGTATTGCTTGCTAACCCTGCTGTGCCTAGAAAATGGTAACTAGAAGTGTACTCCTGCTACTTCTGTACATCCTAGCAATCCATGGGATGACCACCTCCTTGGTAAGGAGAATGGCTACAGTCCCCATTGGGGGAACAAAACCATCCGCATCTAAATTTGTAATGTCCCCCAGATATCTCTGCTAAACAATCATTAATAATCACGCATGGGCTCACACAAAAGGAGCCTGCTACTCTATGTTCTGTAGTGCCAAGGCCAGAGATGGTAAGAACCTAGCCCAGTCATTGCAAACTGGCCATAAACTAAGTCTAGTCTCCCTACTATTAATTATACTTTCTGGGGACATCCAGACAAATCCAGGTCCTCCTAAGGTAAACTGTTCCATTGGCTCCCCTCATGATCCAAATTGGCTAGCTCCCAAGGGACAAAGAATAGTCCACATGAATGCCTGTAACCTGAGACCCAAACTAGATGAGGTCCAGAGCTGGGCTGACCTGTGTAAACCTGACATATTTCTAGTGACAGAAACATGGCTTAAACCAACTGTCTTAACACATGAAGTTGACCTTCCAGGCTACACTACCTGTAGGAAAGACAGGGAAGGCAAGAAAGGGGGAGGGGTAATAATATACACTAGAGACTCTGTGTGTGTCAGTAGCCTCCCTCCCAACCATAGAACGCTCTGGTAGGGAAGTATTATTCATAAAAATAATACTCAGCAATGCCAAGTTCCTGCTCCTAGGAGGACTTTATAACCTCCCCAAAGTAGCCAAGCAGTCCTTAGAGGCCTTAACAAAAATGCTGGCTGACTACACACCTTCAGAAGTACTTCTCCTGGGAGACTTTAATCTCTGCTGGGAGACTGACTCTAAACAGGGGTACAAGTCTTGGCTATTTAATGCACGCCTGACCCAGCTCATCACTGTATCCACAAGGCAAAATACCAAATCAGGCAATTACTCGATCATAGACTGGGTGCTTGCTTCAAACCTCCATAATATACAGGCAGCGGGCATTCTCTCAGTTGCGCTGAGTGACCATTCACCTATATTTTGCATATGGAAAAACAGGCTCCCCAAAATCTCTCCCCAGGTCTTCACTGCTAGAGATTACTCTAAGTTCTCAGCACCTGCTTTCCAGTCCTATCTCTTCAGCCTTGACTGGAGCCCTATTCAGCTTCTCCCAACCATAGACGAAGCACTGGACTACTTCCAGAACTGCTTCTTGTCAGCAGCTAACAAGCATGCTCCACTCAGAAAGCTCAGAGTGAAGGGACAATGCTATAAATGGATAACCCTGATCTAAAAACCCTCATAAAGCAATGGGATAGGGCCTGGGAGAAATACAAGACATCTGGTACACCCACGGTCTGGGCTGCTTACAGGGAGCTGAGAAATCAAAGCAAAAAATGCTTTAAAAACTGCCAAAAGAGAATATGTCAAACACCTGCAGCAGGCCAGTCTCACTGACCCTGGGTGTTTTGGGCAGCATATCAGTGGTCTACTGAAAGGCAAGAGTAAACCCCAGTAAGGACCAGTTGTCTCCAACAGCCACACTATTAGCGACAGCCTGGAGGCAGCCAATGCCTTCAACATGTTTTTTACTGATCTGGAGGAATGCAAGGCTAAATTCCCACCCAAGGACTCTGACTGCTTGTGCCCCAGCAGGCTGGAACCCCTACATCATGAATTCCATCTAAAAAAGGTGAAGCGGAAGGATGTACTCTCTCTACTAAGGAAAATAAAGACCAGGGGAACTGCAGGACCAGATGGTCTGGTCTCCAGATTACTGAAAGAGGCTGCACCCGCTATTGCCTCTCCTGTTACCTGGCTAATAAACAGGTCCCTATTAGAAGGAGTTGTCCCAGCCAGATGAAAAGAGGCCCATGTTGTCCCTGTACATAAGGGTGGTTAGAAGGAACCAATTGGCAATTATAGGCCTATCTTGGTCCTCTGTATCTTGGCCAAGATAGAGGAATGACTTGTCTATAACAAGCTCTGGGACTGTCTGGATAAGCACCAGCTACTAGTACCAAACCAGCATGGTTTCAGACCAAATCATGATACTGACACTGCACTTATCAAATTTACAACTGACACCATCAGGGCCTTTGGCAATGGCTACACCACTGAAGCCATTTTCATTGACCTCACAAAGGCCTTTGTCTTAGTTAACCACAGCCTGCTGGCAAACAAGTTAAAGAACATAGGCCTAGACCACCATTCCTTGGAATGGTTTGAGAGTTACCTCTCCCATTGAACCCAGCAGATTAAGTGGAATGGATCATTATAAGGTAGTCTACTTATCAAGGAGAGGGTACCTCAAGGCTGTATCCTGGGGCCCCTCCTGTTTTCACTGTTTGCCAATGATCTCGGCAACAACTGTGGTGGTAGCTCTGTAATAAAGTATGCAGATGATGCTGTACTATACAGAACAGCTGCCATCACATTGTAATTGAAGCCCCTGCTGCAGGAGGACTTCGGTACATTGCAAAAGTGGCTGCTGAAGAATAGGCTGCTGCTGAATGATAAAAAGACAAATGACATGGTCTATAGGCCTAGGACACTAGGCTCAGACAGATCCCTTCTACTCCCCCTTGTCTCATCCTCAGGGATGCCCTTGGAAGTGGTAAGCTCTTTTAGGTACCTGGGCCTTGTCCTCAACCAAGGCTTCACATTTACATACCAGGTGGACCAGGTCGCCAAAACTATAGACCAGAAGCTTGGGCTGCTACACAGACTGAATTCACAACTTATCCCTGAGACTAGGGTTTCAATCACAAATAGCATTGTCCTGCCCAATCTAACCTATGCAGCTCCCATCATCCAGGCCCTATCCAGTAAGGAGCTGGGTAGGATGCAAGTTCTTTATAACAAAATCGCAAGATTTTCTACCAAATCACCCCCAAGGTGACACCACTGTGAGGTGCTTGACTCATTAAACTGGCTGTGCCTTACCCAAAGGCTCCAATTCCCTCTGTTGTGCACCACCTACAAAATAATAAATGGCCCCACACTGAATTGGCCTAAATGGGATACTGGTCCCTAAATGCCCAGGCAGGCTGCTCCGCACCTCATCTCAGAAGCTATTGGAGGTCCCTAGTATATGAACAACAGCAGGGAGTAAGTCCTTCACCCAAGCTGCTTCTATCCACTGGAACAATCTCTCAGACCAGCTGTAAAATGCAGGCCCACTAACCTCCTTTAAAAAAGGACTCTGAGAGCAGCATAGGGAACATAGGCAATGCAGATGTCAAGGACAATCTGTGACTCCCTAACCCCCAGTAGATTATCCTAATCTGGGTAAATTGCCCCCTATGTGGGGATACCCTTCGTTACAGGTGCCTACACTCTACATGGGAAGGTGACCACGTACAGACTATATGAATGTGCTACAATAAAAGATCTTTTTGTCCCATAAAAAGTCTAAGTCTATCCCCTGACATGAGTCTACTCATTATATTGTTGTATTTTGTCTGCAATGTACTGTGATTGTATTTCAAAGCTGTCAAGAATCTGCATTGTATTGCTGTATTTTCGTCTGCTATGTATTGTGATTGTACCTAAAACGGTCATGTATTTGAAATGTCCTGTGCCCAAAAATTTCTCTGCAAACTACTTCCGGGTCACCCCTGAAAAAGGGACCTCTTGGGGCCAGTGGGCCTACGCAGTGAACAAAATTAAATAAATAAATAGGTCTATGCATCTGCTTGTGTAGGTATCAGTTTTATTCTGTTCCAGGGTATATTCTCCAAGTCTAACATAAATTGTACATAATCAAATGATTTACAGCTTTGCCAACTAAAACAATTATCTGTAACCTGATTTATGGTTCTTTTTCTCATGCAATAAATCATTTGATGATCCAAAAAAGAATCTGGGAGTACACCACTGTGGTAGAGCTGTGCTCCACCCAGGAAATTGGTGTATCAGTTATGGACATTTTTCTATCTTCTCCCCTTCCTTCTGTGCAGTTTATTGCAACAGTACCTCTAGAAAACTATCCTGTTTTTTTTCTAACACTGCAGTAGGTTGGCCAACTATGGCAGTCTTTTTGTATCCTCCCTAAATTGTTCTTCCTTTGTTTGTTTCTTATTCACCATTCCATCCCTCACCAGAAGCCATATGCCTTTCTACAGAAATAACAGATATGGCTATGAGCAAATACAGTAGTTGACTGTATATAGGAATAAGGTTGGAACCTGAATAAATGTGTATACCTTCATAAAATGCCAAGCTTGCTTGCTGGCTGTTTAATAAAGTACTACATGTGCTTTATATGAAGAAAGATAAAGTGCTTAAGGTACTTTCAGACATAAAGTGCTGGCAGTGCATTAGTGAAGTGCAAGGTGCTTTATAAAATGAAACTTCATGTTGTTTGAAAACAGTGCCCTACAATCCTGCAAGGGAAGGGGTTTGATGTAGTTAGAGTGCTAGATAAAAAGAGACTGCTGTTTAAACTATTGAGTGCAGTCAGAAATAAAGTGCAGCATGCCTAAAATAAATGATTGACACCATGCATTCCTGCTTGAAGCTGAAACAGCCTAAAATCTCATGGTGATTTGTATATGCATCCCATGATGCTTTGTATTATGGGGTCTGTGTGATTTTGTTTTTCTTTGAAACTTGGCTTATTGCCAATGCCCTTTGGGGTAATCCTTGCTTCAGTGCTTTTGCACTGAGGTTCTTTGTCTTTAGCTTGTTTTTTTTTTTATTATTTATTTATTTGGGCTCCCCATCACCCAAACACTCAAGACCAACACAGGGGATATTTCAGTTCCACAGGAGAGACAGATCAGTAGATCAGTGAGTTAGTAGGTGCTGATCAAGTGCAGAGGAAGGACATTCATTGTCTGTGCTGCAAACTGATGTATTGAAGAAGAGATATACCATTGCTTAAGGTTATCCCCTGTGGTCACTAATGAAAGTGAATTACCTACAATTCTGTAAAGAATTTTGCTCTATTTATTTTGGAGTTTGTTATTTTATCCTGACTTTTAAAGAAAATAAAGCCACACTGTGGTGTGTTGCACCAATCTGCTGTTGTCTGCATTATTCTTCACCCACACCTGGCCACAACCACTTGACTCATAGTTCAATGGGTAGTTAGTAAAGATTATGTCTATTACAGCTGAAGATGTTAAGTCATTAGTATTCAGTCTTGCAGGCTCATTAATTAATTGACTTAAGCCTAAGTATACCTGTAACTCCACTAATGGGTGACTATTTTTTTACAGTGGTCCAGTTTGTGTTAAAATCCCCTAGGATCATTATTTTGTGTGTCTCCCTAAATTCCTTTAACTTGTCTTGTAAAATGTTAAAAACTTCTAGTTTGGCCTTTGGGGGCAGTAGATTCCTGCAATCAGTATTTGTTTTGTAAAAGGCAATTGCAAATTTATCATCAGTACTTGTAGACCTGCAATATTTTGATCCAAGCTAACCTCAGACAATAACAATCCTTCTTTACCATATGCCCATATATCTACCCCTTTTTTACTTCTATTTTTATGCCAGGATTGATAACCTGGGATACTAATTTGTATGTCCTCAATTTTGGGGTTCAGCCAGGTCTCAGTTATTATTACCAAATCTGGGTGGGTTTCAGAAATGTAGATTTTAACTAGATCCAATTTATTTAATAAACTCCTTACATTAAAGTGAACAATATTGAGACCTTGACTCAGGAGTACCTCAGTAGCAATTTCGTTATGAGGTAGAGTACTTGGATCTTTAGGTGCAGGTCCAGGATTTAATTGTACATCTTCACACATTATTAAGAATATTGTTAGTTGAAATGTACAATCCTTACATACATCCATACCGTTTTTCTTTTTCCATAGCCTTATATTAATTTTCCCTAATATCTTTACAAAAAGGTTCACCTGAATTAGATAGCATCTTGTAACAGGTTAAAGAGAGACAAATTTACCAAAGTCACTCTCACAACCCTTCGATAATAAACCAAACAAAGTGGCCTTCACCCAACCAACATTCTTTTTGTGGTACAATTCTGTAGCTTGCTTTATGTCATAATTACCTCATAAATTAGACTTTATGTTACCATCAGTCAAAATTATACTTCCCATAGCCCAGCTAAAAATAATGCAAAATCCTATCCAGATGCCCCTGCAAAACATTTTATTTATTCTGTGCGATTCAATGTTCGTATTCCAAAATATCAATTAATTACTATAGGAATTAATAGTGCTTCTAATTAAATACCTTTAAATAATGCTGTTCTTCCTTAAATCATTTTAAATTTAGCACAAAATTTGTATTAGATTACTATTTCCTATATATTTCTAATTACAATGCTTCTTTCATTTATCCCAACCTTCTAAAAATTCTCAACTTCCCCGTTTAGAAGACAACCATTAACAACTGCTCTACACCCCTTACTTTTCCAGTATTAAAATGTAAACACTATTTCAAGGGTATGTCTACAAGTTACAATGCTTAGTGCCTATTAACCAAAAACTTGACACCAATAGTATCAGCTATTAAACCTGTATCTTGTTCCCTTCAGCTAAAGATTTAAATATGTAGACACTAAGCATAAAATCAAGGCCCCTGGAATTCTGCAGTTCTGCGGTTGCGGAATTTGCCGCAGAATTTGCATCATGCCGCAGAATATATATAGTGCTGCAGAATTCATTGCTTTTGGTGAATTTTCATATAAATATACTGTTTTTCCATAGTGTCAGGCTTTCTTTCCCACCTCGTTTATCCTGAAGCCCCTCCTCTATGCTCAGCATATGATGTCTTCGAAGACATCACACCATATTTAGCCAATGACAAGACTGCATTCTGCCAGAGAAATGAATAAATCATGCCGCAGAAATCAGAAAATGCTGCTGCAGAAGTCAAGGAGCCCTGCTGCAGAAATCAGAAAATTCTGCCGCAGAACACCAGGGGCCCTGCATATAATACATTACCAACACTGCAGAAATTTTCATTAACGAATGGCACTCATGCCTTTCATGCTCCACTCGGCGAGTAGCTCTGGCTTTTGAAATGGTTAGCCCTGCCTGCTTGATGATACCACTGGCAGACAGCTCCCCAGAGTCCCCTCTAACCAGTGATAACAGTCTTTTTAGGCAAAATGAAGCACTTTAATGACTGAAAGTGCTGTTTAATATCACAGGGCAGCAGTCTCTATTGAGCTTCTTGCTCAATCAATTGATCAGTTTCCCTAGCACTTTCTGTCTCCCAGATATATTTATAGATAGATAGATAGATAGATAGATAGATAGATAGATAGATAGATAGATAGGGGATACATGATGGGCATGAGTGTGATATGGCAAATATTGTGACTCCTGCAGAGTGAGATATCCAGAGCTCACGATGCAGGAGTGACAATATTTGCCATAGCACACGATCTGCCCATCATGTATTCGATATATACAATAGGGCCAAGGGTTTTAGAAGTTTTGTTATGCTGTCTTGTGTTCTGTTCCTGTTTATGTGTTTGCTCATTCTGTGTGTGAGCTTTTCTGAATGGGCTGGCAAGGTTATAAACTCGGGAGACACATGAGTGTGTTTTGCAATGCTAAATGAGTTAGTTTTAGGTAGGAGTGAGAAACATACTTCTGTGAGGCTATATTGTTTAGAAGTCTGGCTGCAGTGAAGCTGAGAACATCACAGTAATTGTAATGAGCTGAGAGGCAGAGTGTCAGAACAGCTGATACTGTTTTCACTGGTAATTAAGTTAGCTGCAGGCAGATTGCAGAGTGTTCTGTGAAATTGTGCTCTTTAGGATTCTGGCTGTAGTCAAGCTGAAAGCAACACAGTAATTGTAATGGGTGAGAATCAGAGCTTGAGGAACAAGTGAGAGTGTGTTTCAGTGATAGTTCAGTTAGCTGCAGGCAGTAGTTTTGACTGTTCTGTGAAGCTGTGCTGTTTAGAATTCTGGCTGCAGTCAAGCTGACAGTGTCACAGTAATGAGCTGGAAGTTGGGGGGGATAGGTGTGTTTTGTAATACTCACTGAGTTAGCTGTAGGCAGCAGTGAGACCTCTGAAATACTGTAGTTCTGCATTTGTGTCTATGGTAACAGCACAGGTGTTTTGCATGCTGAGGGGAAAGCTGCCTAGAGTGATGGCCTTTTGTGACCTGTGTGTAAATGGTTGTTATCATCACAGTAGAGCAGAGGGTTAAAATTTCACAATGCAGTGGATGATACACTGTTTTATCTCACTCATTTACCACTCACCCCTATTGTGTGTGTGTATATATATATATATATATATATATATATATATATATACTGTATATAGATATAGATAGATAGATATATGTGTGTGTGTGTGTGTGTGTGTGTGTGTGTGTGTGTGTGTGTGTGTAACTTGGTGCATCCGTAGACAATAGCTAACATTTCTTTTTCGATTTGGGTATAATTTTCCTCTGCTTTAGTCAGTGATCTTGAGGCAAAAGCAACAGGTTGATTGGCTTGTAACAGTCATGCTCCTAGTCCTTCAGATGAGGCATCAACAGGACCACTGGTTTGTGAAAATCATAATAGGTTAGCACCGGGGGGTGCATGATGACTCTCTTAAGTTCATTATATACTTACTCATATCTGGCTTCCCAGTACATTCAGTTTCCTTTTCTATCAATTCTCTCAGAGGCTTGTTTATAGATGAAAGGGTAGGTATAAACTTGACTAGGTAATTGACCATCCCCATAAACCTCTGTAAATCAGTTACAGTTTGGGTGTGGGCATATCCACAACAGCCTTAATTTTCTCTGGGTCAGCTACTAAGTCTTCCTGACTTAATATATGCCCAATGTAAGGCACTTCTCTCAGTCCGATTTTTGGTTTTTTCAAATTCTGAGTGAGATAGTGCTCTCGTGCTCTCTGTAATATACTTTTCAGTCTCTCATTATGTTTGTGGAAATCTGAGCCCTATATCAGTATATTGTCTGTGAAAGTCTCGACACCATCTAAACTTTCAAAGATTTATGATATCTTTCTTTGAAAACCCTCTAGGGCTGAGCAGATCCCAAATGGCATACATTTAAACGTGTAGCATCCAAACGGCGAACTAAATGTAATTAATTCTATGCTTGTACATGAAGCTTAATTTGCCAAAGGGCATGACCAGCATCGAGTACAGAGAAGATTTTGGCACCAGTGAGCCTGGATGCAACTTCCTCTACTGTTTTCATAGGGTATTGCGCTCTCTTAGTTGCATGATTCAAATCTCTGGAGTCCATGCATATTCTCACTTTATTAGGTTTCTCTGTTAACCACCACTGAATTAACCCAACTTGTGGGCCTCTCTACTTTTCCAGCAACAGCCAGTTTCTCCATATTATCAAGTTCAGCTTTTACTTTTAGGGCAAATGGAATTTTCCTGGGTGGATGAATGGGCTAACAGCCGTGTCTATTTTAATGTGGTGTTCTCCCTATAAACACCCCAGCTCTTAAAATACATCAGTAAAAGTGAACAGTATCTCTTCAGCTGTATCTCTTTCAGCATTAACTGAAAACATTTTCTTTACAAGTCTCATCTCTAGACAAGTAGGCTATTCTAATACTGGAGTTACTTTGGCATCCACCACTTGAAATGTTGCAACGTGGTACTGATTTTTCAATCCAACACCCAGTGTAACCTCCCCACGCACATTCAGCTGATGGCCTGAATTTGAAATCAGTCTTGCTTTTGACTTCTGGATAATCTCTCTAGACACAGTTCAATATATGTTCAGCATCATGGCATTACATTGCACTCCAGTGTCCAGCTTAAAAGTCACAATTTTCTTACTGATATTGAAATTCACTTTCCAGTCAGTGTCCACAACATTGTCAGTTAGCATCTCAGTAGTAAAGGTATTCTCACTTTCAATACTAGTCTCTTCATTAACAACATGCACGTTCATGCCTTGCTCAGCATTGTACATTCTGGCAAAATGATTCTATCGCATAGTCGACACCTTTGTCCATATGCTGGGCATCTACTTAGACCATGCTCTTGACCACATTTCCCACATCTGTGCATTCTTGGCTCTCTTGCTGGCAAACCCCCTCTCACTTTGTGCACAGTATCTCATTCTCCCCCTCTTTTGAGAACTGTTATATTAACTGTTGTTTTTTCCCCAGGGGAACTCACTCATACTTTTAATTTGCCTCTCACTTAATTCAGCCACTCTGCAAATATCAATAGTTTTAGCAAGTGTCAAATCAACTTCTTGGAGCAGTCAGCATCACACAAGGTTATTTATAATGCCACAAATAATTCTGCCTCTAATCAATGAATCACTTAGGCTGCCAAACTCACAAGACTTAGCTGTCAGGCACAACTCTCCAACATAGGCATCAATAGATTCACCAGGATTTTGATTCTGAATGTTAAACAAATACCTCTCATATGTTAAGTTCTTGTGTGGGTTTCAGTACCTCTCAAATTGCTCCATGAGTTCGAACAAGTTTTCCTTGTTTTCCTTCTTCGTCCAGTTGAAACTGTTATACACCTCTAGGGCGGCAGGACCAGCAACATGCAAAAACGTCATAGCCTGGATCTTCTGGGACTTCTCAGCTACACCCGTGGCCACAAAGAAAATCTTGACTTGTTGCTTGAAAGTGATGCCAGTTGTCAGCCAGGTTGCCAGTGAGATCAAGTACAGATGATGGCAAGAGGTGCTCTATCTTCTGATACCATGTAATGGTATGTGGAGGCAGATAATCTTAGTTTGTAACACTTTACTAGAAACTGCTAGCAGATACATATGGCATCAGGTTTAGCACTAATCTGGTGGGTTTTAGCCCACCAAGCTCTATTTATATACAGATTCAAAAGTTGTGATGTCATGTTGAGTGTGTGTCATTATTATGCATATGCTCATTAATAAACATATCCTCACAACCTCTACTAGCTATGTGATTAAACAGTACCGTAAATATTTCAAACTACCAAGGGCTGTTGGTGTGAAAGACTTCAGCAGGGAGACCACTGATTCCAGGAGCCTTATTACTCTGTTAAGCAAGGGTATAGACTGCTTTTCTTTCTTTATTTATTTAGGTTTTTTTTATTTACGTATTTGTTAACCGGGTGGGTACACTGATCCTATGAACCATTTTCAGGGAGAACCACGGCCATTAAGATGGCACATCACAGGTAATAAATATGGCAGATATGAGCTGAAATACATTAGAATGATACAATACAGTTTACTGACTCATTTGATGGGCAAATGCAGGACAATAAATATGTCAGTTCAGTATAGAAACATAGAAACATAGAATCTGATGGCAGATAAGGACCGTTTGGCCCACCTAGTCTGCCCATTTCCCTACCTAATGGATAAGCTGCAGATCCTAGTTAACCAACAGCCTACTTCCTCCTACCCCCACTAGAAATGCCTTATGTCTGTCCCATGCATTCTTGAATTCCCCCATGTTTTTGACCCCATGACCTCCTCAGGAAGGCTGTTCCATGTATCTACAACCTCTCTGTGAAAAAATACTTCCTCACTTTACCTCTGAGCTGTCCCCCCTCTATCTTCAAATTGTGCCCCCTATGGGGAGAAGTAGGGAGGCAAGCAGGCAGAGGTGAGTAAGGTATGAAGATTCATGTGCAGCAATTCAAGGAGTCTGGGAAATAAAATTCTGGACCTGGAGGTCATCATGGAAGAGGTTAGCCTGGATTTGGTGGCCATAATGGAGTCATGGTGGCAGTGCACTGATAGCCATGACTGGGAAGTGGCCATACCAGGTTACTCTCTGTTTAGGAGAGGCAGGGAAGGGAGGAGTGGAAGAGGGGTTGTACTATATATGAGAGAGGAAATCAATGCTTCAGAAGTGCAGTGGCACCCAGAGGAAAAGGAAAGACTGGAGGTGCTGTGGTTCATCCTGGAGACAGTGACTGGGTTCCCTGTCCATACAGGGGTGGCATATGGAGCTCCAGCACAGGGAGAGGAATTGGATAAGACACTTGCGGAGGACATCATCAGGACAGCAAATAAGGGGGAGGCACTACTAGTTGGTGACTTCGATCTGTCAGATGTGGAGTGGAGCCCTCCAGCTGCAGTTTCAGCAAGGAGCAGGGTCATCCTTTACTCCCTACAAGGGGTCTTTCTCAGGCAGCTAGCCAACAAACCCTCTAAGGAGGGGCAGTGCTGGATCTGGCACTTACAAACAGGGAAAGAATTGTAGACATCAAAGTGGGCAGTCCCCTAAGTACCAGTGATCCCTGTACAGTGTGGTTTAACATTAAGAAGGGAGCAGAGGCTCGCACCATGCCGGCGACCCGAGTTTGGGAACAGACTCGGGACGCCGGGGACTGGCAGGGGAAAGAGAAGATTTAGCATCTGAGGGACTACTCTCCTCTCCTGGGGTGGGTAACGGGGCAGCATCACTCTGCAGCAGCCCCTGGTGGAGACCAGGGGCACTGCATGAGCAGCGCAACAGAGAAACCAACAGAAAAGCAGAAACAGCTCCAGGACTGGCCAGATTATGGCTGCCGGTCCGCCAACACCACCAAAGCCCCCGAAAGGAGCCATGTCTGGCTCAGCAGTGCCCTGGGGCTAAAAGTAGAGTGCGCTGACCAGTCTCCACCAGTGCCTTCCCCCTTGGAGAAGCGGGATCCACCTGGTGAAGGGTTATGCGGGTTACCCTGGGGAGGGCTGCTATATGAGGTCTAAAGTTCGAGAGGGGTAGTAGAGTGCATGTCAGGGACCATGGCGGTTCAAAGGAGTAGCGAGTCCTGGAGCACGCAGGGGGAGAAACAGATAATACCAAAAAAAAAAGATAAGAGCAGAGGCAAACCACATGAGGACTTGGTCCTGGACTTTAGGAGGGTGAATTTTCTGGAAGTGAAAGACTGCCTAAGAAACTGCATAGTTGGGGGGGGGAATGTTAGAGTGAAGTAGAAGAACAGTGGGGAAAAATAAAGGTGGGCATAATTAAAGCCACTGGCCTCCGCATAAAGGAAGTGAGTAAAAGCAAAAGGAAAACAAGACCATTATGGTACTCTAGAGAAGTAGTTACAGTGGTAGAGGGAAAAAAAGGTGGCATTCAGGCGTTATTAAGGAAACATAGATGGAGGAAGACAGGGGGCTGTACCAGGTAAAACTGAGGCAAAGCAGGCAAGGCAGTGAGGGCAGCAAAGGCACAGACAGAGGAAAGGATAGCCGAAGGGGTAGCATATGGAACTGGGTTCAGTGTAATAAGGAAACAGGACTTTTTCCTGTGCTTTCAGGCTGGGATATCAGCATGGGATTATGAGCTCCACAGCCAATCGGGTTCCTAGATTTTTCAGATCCATTTTACAATGATTCTTTTATCAGCAGACTAACGGTGGGAAAAAAAACATTATGTTGCAAGAGAAGGTTGTAGTGTTGCAACATAAGTCTTTGATTAAATAAAATATTTTTTAGCCACAGTATGTAATAGTGTGTAGGAGTCTGCTGACTATACAAACTTCCCCACAGCCTAACAGTTCCTCTCAGAAACTGCTGTACATGCATTTTGAATGTCCAGCACCGTCTGTAGGATCATGCCATAGTTTTACATCCCTTTAAAACTAGACCATAAAGACATATACAATAGTGCTAGCTCATTCTCAGAAATAATGGTGTCTTATGCACAGATAAGTGATTCAAAGCTTTTTTTAAATTCCTAGTCTGTTAACACTTCACATGGAATGTATGTGTCTGCCTCCCAATACAAGATAACAGCTAAACCACAAGTATAACAGAACAGCATTTAGTCATATAGCAGATTTTGTACACATATAGTACACAAATTATCTCAATGTCATTTAATTATTAATTTATTTATTTATTGAAGCTTTAAACCTAGGTGCTACTCTCCAAGACCCAGGCTTTCATTTCTAGTGAGGATCTGTAGGCACATAAGCAAAAACAAGTCCAAAATATACAAATAAAAAAATGCACTTAATGATTAATAAAATGAGTCAGTAATGAAAAGGTAAGCACATAATATATGGTTAAAATGTTACTTTCAACTGTAATAACAAGTGAATTGAAAGTCAATACCTAAAGGTACCAGTGTGGTCCAGATTTCTAAACTCCTGTGGTAGAATGTTCCACAGAGATGGTCATAGACACTAGGGCCAGCATATTCAGACATTTTGCATGGTGCAGACTGAGTTTGTGGCTCTAAAACTGGATTAGAAAGTGTCAAGTTAGCTGCTTGCAAGGCAAAGCAATATTGGAAGCAGCAGTTTGTGTGGCACACACCAGTTTGTGTGATTGAGCAAATGCAGACCTGGAACACATGCCAAGGAAAGGTAGAGCCATGAATAAAAGTCCTGCAAGTGTGCTGGAAGCCCTAACAATTATGCTAAACTGCTGTTTGTGCTCCCAAAGTTATGGAGGGCAAAAAAAAAGCATGCTTTAAAAAAGTGAAAATTGCTGCAGAGCCAAACAAGCACTATAAAGGTGGCATGTAACTGGAGTAGTATGCCACTGATCGTGAAGGCAGCCAACCAGGGACCTTGTGACAGTGCAACTATACACACCGAAGTAAGTAGGCCTAAATATGATAGTATACTTTTGTATCCCCATGTCTCATCTGTTTTGCATGGGGATCTGATTGCACTATTTTGCTATGCAGCCCACAACCTCCATCCATGTATGGAGGAATGCTGTTATGCATGGAATTCCATGCCCGGGATATGCTTGTTCTGCTGCAGTAGTGACATCATTATGTTGTTCTGCTGCAGTAGTGATGTCACTACTGCAGCAGAACAGCTTGGAATGCTGCCACATAGTTGCTTTCCTGTATCCAGTTAAGCTGGAAGTTGTTTTTTTTTTAAACTTGAACTTGCAGAAACATCTGCAGCACACTGTGTCAGTTAAAAAAAAGAAGAGAGAAAATGTTAAAATGTCTGTTCTCCATTGTCTTCACTAGCTGTTTTTGTGTGATTTTATATGCTGTGTTTCCACCATACACTATAAAGGTGGCATAAAGCTGTGCTCTAGAGGTCATCCGTTACCAAGGAAACCTCTCAATACAAGAATATCCGTGTTGTGTATGACTGCTCATACACAATCCTCTATGTGCAGCTCCATTTATTAGTTCTCTAGTAATGTTTCTGGTTTCGTTCACTTAGGAGCCACACTATTGAGGGAGCCAGAAGTATTGGGGACATAGCTGGACCAAGAATAGGATTTTTTTTTTCATTTTGCTCACAGTTCCCCATCCAGATGTCTCTTAGCATCATGACATGTGTAAGACAAATTACTAGGTGTGATTTTTCTTACATACTAATATAAGTGCAATAAAACACTCCAGAGATGTGTGATTATGGTCAGTAATCACATTTTTCTCTCAGGTGTTTGAAGGCAATTGGTGCAAGCACTTTATGTCTAACTCAGGGATCCCACTGGACCGAACGGGCAGGTAGTTGTTAGCCAGCAGCCTCTTCTCGTCCACTAAGGGCGGTGCTCTGCAATGTGAGATCAATAAGGAACAATACAGCCATTATGGATTATTTAATATCTAGTTCTTTACTTGATCTGGCATGCATTACAGCAACCTGGCTGAGCAATGATGCCAATCTTGTTTTGGAGGCAGCTGTCCGAGCAGGGTTCTGCATATTTTTCTGCCCTCAGAAGGATTGCGGTGGGGGGGGGCTATCTGTTTTAGATCGGAGATGAATGTCACTATTCTCCCAGTTGAGGTAACTTCGCAGTTTGAATGTGTGGCTGTATGTGGGGGTGCAGGTTGCAGGATCCATCTCATGTTCTGACCTCCGGGACATGGGGTGGAGTTCCTGCAAGAATCACGGACTTCATTGCCAAGAAGGTGTCAGTCACACAGATGGTTGATTCTGGGTGATTTCAATGCCTGGGTCAACAATGAACATTTGCAATTTGGTCAGGATTTCATCCAACTGACGGACTCACTAGGCCTGACACAGGTAGTTTCACCAACACAGGCATGCCTTGGACTTAATCTTCTCACTGGGACCCGAGATTAATAACCTCAAGATTGATCTAGTCAGCTGGTCAGATCACTGGATGGTGAGGGTTTCATTTGGGGCCCCCTCTTGTAGTCCACCCCCTATGGAGATGGTCAGCTGCTGCCCTTTAAAGGATTTGTTCCCTGGAAGGACTACAGTCCGTGGTTAATCTGACATGAGTGATAGCTGTGTGTGAGACTGGATCAGAGGAAGAGGCGCTGGCCTATAACAGGACCATTGCCTCAGCCTTCGATGCTGTTACATTAAGTCCGCATACAAGTCAGGACTGTCATCGAGGCATAGGTCAAGATGCAAAGGCAAACAAGGTGAAGTTATAAAATTCGCAGGTACCATTTTATTATTATCAATAACAAAATAAAAAATAAAATTGTACAGGAAAGCTCTGGATACAAGCACTTCAAACAAATAGAAGTCCTTCATCTCAGAATCACTTTAAAATCTCTAGCTCTCCCTGTCTCTGACCAAAACACTGCTCTCTTTTTATAAGATGTTTTTCCCTGACAATTAAACTCTGCATTCTGCTCTTGTAAATTATGCTGCCTGTGTTCTACAAAATGTATTAAAGCTTTGTCAATTTATTTCCTGTGACTACCCTAAAAAGTACATTAGTTTTTTTTAACAGGTACAACCAATTGAGACATCCTGTCCCAGGGGTGATTTTCTGCTAATAATTGTGCAAACAAGCTTGTGGAGGTAAAAATGCACCTCAGGGCTAACCCCCTGTGTTCCAGATAAACCCAAACAGCTGTCTGTAATCATTTCAACAACATAACTGTATACATTTGCAAACCAAGGGATCTCAGTTTCACATAAAGATTCATTCATATTTTTTAAACACAGAAAAGCAAGGTAAGAAAGAATAGAAACAGCAAGTGAAGAAAGGGAGAAAATAGGGAAATTGTGGGCCAATTGCAGTGGCCAATTCCTACAGTAGACGCCACAAGGAAAATGTGATTGTGCAATCAGACAGGTAAGAGATAAACAAGTAACAAAATAGGTGAAGGCAGAATAGATCCTTGCTTTTAACTCTCTCTCTCTCTCTCTCTCTGCATAACAAATGGGACAGGGTCTTACCCACCCTGTCACATATCCCCCTCTTTAAAACAGAACCTGTTCATTTTTTTTTTCTAATTTTTTAAAGCAGGTTTCCAAAACCTTCTTTTATTTCTCTTTCAACATTTCCTTATAACATTTACAGTTATTTTCATATGTGGTATCCCTTTTTCATGACACCTATTACAGCAAACATTTCAATTAAACACACATTTTTTTCAACCTTCTAAATTCTTTAATTCCTGAACCATATCTTGTCAGAAAATCAGCATTAACATTCCCTTTTTTGGATTTGTGCATCACTTTGAATTTAAATGGCTGTAGTACCAGGTACCACCTTGTGATTCTGGGATTTTCATTCTTCATTTGATCAAGCCAAAAGGATTGTGATCTATTATAATTACAAAGTCAGCTCCTGGCAAATTAAACTTAAGGGACTCCATTGTCCATTTCACAGCAAGACATTCTTTTTCAGTAGTGGAGTATTTTTTCTCTCTGTCCTGCAATTTTCTACTGATATACAGAATGGGATATTCCTTTCCATCTATATATACTGTATATTCTGATTTAGAACTGCACCTAAGCCAACTCTGATGCATCTGTCTGTAACAGAAATTGTTTCCCAAAGTCTGGACTTCTTAAAACAGGGGCTGAATGTAACACAGCCTTGATAGCATGAAAAACCTCATTACACTCTGGGGACCAGTTTACATTAGTCAGGTACAATTTTTTCATGAGTTCAGAGAGGGGAGTAGCTAACTGGGGAAGGCTGGGAACAAATTTCCTCTAGTAACCAGCCAGATCTAAAAATAACCTGTTTCTTTATGTCACATGTTTCCTTTCCTGCATGCCTAATGTGCACTTGGTAAGATTAATGGTCAAACCTGCATTTTTGATAGATTGGATATCTGGTCATAGATGTTCCAGGGGACTTTTCCAGTATGGACTGTATACCACAACAGCATCCATGTAGGCAGCACAATAACCATTGTGAGGGACTAGAATTACATCCATGTACCACTGGAATGTAGCAGGTGCACCATGTAAACCAAACAGCATGATGGTGAAACTGATAGAATCAAACTGGAGTGGAAAATACAGTTTTGTCTCTGTATTCTTTATCTAGGGGAATTTGCCTCTGGATTCTTTAGCTAGAAGATTCTTTAGTGAGGGGAATTTGTACTTGGCATTTCCCTGTCTGTCCACCAAATCATCTATGTTGGGCATAGGATAGCTGTTAAATATGGACACTTGATTAAGTTTTCTAAAATCAAGGCAGATTCTTACACTTCCTTTCTTTTTTATTTACAATCACCATTGGTGATGACTAAGCACTTCTCAATTCTTCAATGATACCCAACTCTTTCATTTTATGTATTTCTTAATCACGTTTGCTCTTAACCGCTCTTGTAATCTGTATATAGTATATGGTTAGGGCTTATTCTAGATGGAAAACAGTGGCTTCCCAATGTTGTTGTAGGACAGTTCAAAGGTCAAAAAAGTTGTACTATCGTTCTGATGTCAGACCGATAGTACAACAACTTTTCAGTCTTGAGCTGCTACATGATTGGCTGAAAACAGAGCTGATCAAAAAATTCGCTCTAAAATGGTGGAGGTGTCTAACGATCAGTCGGTAGTGCCGTTCAGTCAAATAGTTGGGGCACGGACTGCCATACTTGGCTCCGTGTTCCCAAACTATCAGTTTGCCAGTTTTTTCTTTTGTTTCTTTTGCCGAGAGCAGGACTGCAGGAAGCAGCAGTATCTTTGGTGTTGGAACTGGATGGCGACTGCAGCATGGACCGGGAGGGAGCGACTGAGCAAGCAAACGGGACAATATTCACAAGGTATGAACCTTGTCAAAAGTCAAACCTCCAACAGTTTGGGGAACCATATATTATATAAAATAGTATATGGTTGCTTAAACACAACAAGGCGTTGTTGCCATCTCGGGGGAAGTGATTCAGTCACCCGGACCTCCCGAGCTTTGCTCTCAACGTCTGTGTGACATCATCATATCCCCCTCGATGGCAACATAGCCTTGTTGTGTATGAGCAACCATACACTATTCTATATGTCTTTTGTCTGACAGGGGCAAGCATTCTCTATCACTGTCACATGCTCACCCCCTTTTGCTCAGCCTGGCACTGTGGTAAAAGTACTTCTAAATGTCTACCAAGTTACGAATTTCTGTGGTTTCTTCTGTGGGTAGGGAAACATTCAGCTTTACAGTATCAGAAATTACAATGTGTTCTAGTCTGTCATAAGCTATATCAATAGCTTCTTTATCAGTTTCTGGTAAGACTAACAAAGCAACATTTGGTGTTTTTTCATCCCATTTCTTCAGGAGGTTAGCATGGTATATCCTGTTGGGATTTTTCCTATCAGGTGTCTCAGTCTCACAGTTAACTGTACCAGTACATCTAGCCACTTAATAAGGTCCTTGCCACTTCATTAACAGTTTGTTTTCTGTAGTGGGTAACAGTAACAAGACCTTTTCATTTGGCTCAAAAACCTTTTCTTTTACCCCATGGTCATAATACACTTTCTGCAGTGTTTGGGCTTCTTTCAGATTACTGTGGGCAATTTCAACATATTTTGCCAGTTTTTTTCTCAGTGCACACATATGAGATGCAATAGATTCTTTCTGAGTGGGGTTATCATTCCATATTTCTTTTACTACACCTAGTAGCCCTCTAGGTTGTTTACCATACAACATTTCAAAGGGTGAAAAACTATCGATGCCTGTGGTACTTCTCTGTAAGCAAAGAACAAGTGAGATAAATATTGGTCCAAATCTTTACCTTTACCTTTCACAAACCTTTTTAACATGCATCTTAGGATTTGATTGAAACACTCAACAAGACCTCCTAGCTGAGGGTGCTAAGGGGAGGTTCTTATGGCAGTGATGCCTAGTAGTTAGTACAGCTCATTCAGTATTGTAGCACCAAAATTATTACTCTGATCAGTAATAATCTCTTTAGGTATGCCCACCATGCTGAACATGTTGGTGAGCTCTGCTGCCACTTTTGGGGCTGACAGTATACACTGGAACTGTCTCTGGGTATTGAGAAACATAGTCACATACAAAATTAATTGATTACCCTTTTTACTCTTGACTAAGGGGCCAACCACATCCATTGCAATTCTTTCAAGAGGCATATCTAGCAAGGGTAGGGACAACAGGGGCACCTTGTCTTTTTTAGTTACTGGGGTTACTTTCTGACATTCAGCAGAACTTCAATAAGTAGCAACATCCTCATGCGTCTCAGGTCACTAAAATCTGTACAACAGTCTAACAAGGGTATGGTCCCTCCCTGAGTGACCAACCATAGGACTATCATGTGCTATCTGTAACAACTCAGTTCTACACTTCTTTGGTATGACCACGTGTTCTATCTGTTCCTGCATCTGAAGGTTACCCCAGACTCTGTACAGTAGCCCATTGCAATTTCTAAACATTGGTTGACCATTTTTATTTCACCCCTAGCTGCTTAAAATAACCTCAGAGAGAAGCATCATTAGTTTGCTCAGAAACAAAATCACAATCAGTTATCAGTTTAGTTTCAGCATTTTCATATATCAGCCCCTTACGTCCATCACTCTTTTGTTGCTGTTGTTTTTATAGGCATCTTCTCTCTTTCCTGGACTTCTGGATCTTGAAGCTGGGCACAGACAAGTCTGAGTCGAAGTCACCAAAAGGAAAAGAGACCCCAGCATCTGCAATTTTCCTTATCTGTGCTCATGTTATCAAGCTGACACAGCCAGATGTACTCTTTCTGTAATTAACTTAGAAAATTCTGCAAGTCATTTCCAATAACCACAGGTACAGGTAACTTTAGTACAGCCCCCACTTTCATTTGGTGCAACGCCCCATTAATGTTCTGAGTCACATGGGTGGTGGGATAGTATTGAGTGTCCCCATGGATGCAGATGACCCCAGCACCTGGTCCTTTTGTGCAGTCTTTTCTATGAACTTCAGCATGCACTAGGGTCTGTCTGCTTCCCAAATCTATAAGTCCCTTCACAGTCTTATCCCCCACCATGACATCTGTTAAATACTTGCCCCCAATTTGCTAAGGCCAAATTTGTTCCAGTTTTACCCTCCAAAGCAGCTACTCATGGTCCCACAGTGCACACAGGGGCAAAGATCATTCATCTACAGAGCCCCACTCTGGATTAACTCTCTTCCCAGAGACATCTCTAATGAAACCAAACTTGGTCCATTCAAATTCAAGCTTCGACAACACCTCATAGCAAATAGTAGCTGTGACTATTTCCCCTAAGCCATTCCTCTACCTTTAGCTGTGACTATCTAGCACTTCACATTGCCATCTCACTCCTATCTCTTTTACACCACCACCCCCTTTCCTTCTTACAGTATTCCTCTCCATTTCCCTTTGTCCAAGCCCTCCTTCACCCCTCCTCCCTCTCCCTCTTCTGAGCTCCCTGCAGTGATCTTAACAGTCATGACAAGGCCATTTTTTGACTGATTCTTGTAGTTTGTAGTCCTGTACTATCTGTGAGTTAACTAGGTGTTCACTGTCAATTTTGTTCTTTGCACATTTATGTTTTCACCCCTGAAATGTTGTGTTATTATTTTTTTCTACTCTGTATATGCTCTATTATCTGTAGTTTTCCTTGCTGGTGTGGAAACTTTGTAAAAGAGTTTATTGCTCAAAGGTACTGTAATCTGAGACTTTATAAATAAATAAATAAAAATAAGTAAAATAGTTGTCCTCATCTGGACCACCTCCACTCTATATTCTTCCAGAGATGTGTTCTCCAGAATGATATACAGTACTCTCAGTGGGGTCTTACCAGTGATAGATACAGAGACAGCATCACCTTCCTCTTTCTACTGGTGATACCTCTCCCTATGCACCCCACTATCCCACCAGCCCTCCAGACTGCCTTGTCACACTGTCTGGCCACCATTAGGTGATCAGATATGATTACACCCAGGTCTTTTTCCTGTTTGGCAGTCATCAATACCACTCCAACCATTTTGTTCCCCACCCCTGGGTTTCTGAAATCTGTGCCCTAAGTGCATTATTTTGCACTTTTTCACATTAAAACACAGCTGCCATACCCATGACCATTCCTCTATTTTTCTCATGTCTCTACTCATCCATTCCACCCCCATGGAGTACTCACCCTATTGCGGATTTAGGTGTCCTCCACAAAGAGGCAGACCTTCCTTTCCAGCTCCTCTGCAACATTACTTATAAAGACTTTAAAAAGGACTGGTTTCAGCACTGAACCCTGAGGCACTCTGCTGGTCACCCTACCTTCCCTAGAGTGAACTCTGTTTATCACTACCCTCTGTCACCAATCCCTAAACCAGTTTCTTATTCAGTTTACCACCTTTGGACCTACTCCTAAGCAGGGGTGTAGCCAGGAATTTTAAGCTTGTACTCAAGAGCTGATGGAACCGTTGTTTCCCCACATAAACACAAACCAAAAGATGTGCTGCCCTGCCACACAAACATAAACATTGCCCCACCCCCTATATTAGTCAACAATATGTAGTAAGCCAATGATCCTAAAAGGATTCACAACATTTTGTTTTATCTAACATAGAGACGTTGTCTGAATTTTAGTTACAATGCTGAGGATAAATTTGATAAGCTTCTGTACCACATCAAGGTAGCCAGCCTTACAGAGGTCAAAAGAAACAAACCACATGGGGTACGACTCAGGACATATAGCCCCCAACCCACCTCCACTCATGGTGATCACTCACAAATTCAAGTCACTGGCATCCTTGCACCCCCAACCCCCCTCCGTTTTTTGTTAATCTGTCCTCTTCTCATCACTTGCTTTACCTTGTGCTCACTTGTGTGATGTGATATGTTCATCTCTCACATGCAGTCCTGTTTACGCCCTCTGAACCCCCAACCCCGTCCATTCCCTTTTAGGGTTGTCTGTCTAGTTGAGAGGTCTGCTTTTCATCTATTTCTACTCATCAGCTTTTATGTTGGTGTTCTTTGCATCTACCCTCCTAGACCACCCTTCCACCTTTCCTTTGTTGTTGTCTGCTTTTAGTGCTCTAAGTTAGTTTTTTCATTCAGTCCCCATCTAACCTTTTCCTTTGATGTACCTCTTGATGTTAGTTGTGCCCTCTGATTCATGTTGACCATTTGTTTCATCATTCTGAGCTTTCTATTTCCCTTCCCCACCCCTGTCTATTTGTGGTCTTCTTTTGGCTATTCACTTGCCTAAGTATTTTTAGTGACCTTATTCAGAAGCACTATCAACTTTTCACTCTTTCACCTTGTTACAATGGTAGTTTTACTGTTATTTATTAATATATGTTTCTATTCTAGGTTCTAGGGATTCTTTTGACTACTCTGTCACTCATTGCTGCTAGTATCTAATTATTAAATTGCAGCAGGTGCACTGGTAGGGCAGACCACAACTCAGTCTAGATAGTGACATCACTACCTGAGTAAGTTGACAGCTCTAATTGACAGCTGTCATTTCACACTGTGAACCAGTCAGCACTGTAACTGTGAGCTGAAAAGACTTGTCATTCAGCCAACTGTCTAGCAATCCCTCTGATGAAGAGGAATAGTGCCTTGAAGTGCTGGGGCTCACTTGAATTCAGAATAGAGTTTTTTCACAAATAAAGTTTACTTCTATTTATAGTATTCTTTGGTTTGTGCCGCACCCCTTTTTTCAAGTTCTGTCATACTTTCCTGTTTGCAGCTGCACTGTACTACTGAACACTCTGCATTTTCCTGTTAGCTGGTCCTGTAGTTTAGTGAGGTGGAGGGGATCAGTCTCAGTCCTGGTGCAACTCCGATGAAGAGACATTTGGTGTGCAGGAGAGGGGGCAGTTTCATTTATCCCACCCTCTCAACCTGATTGTGATCCTATCCATGGAGCACCATAGACTCCCCTCCTCTGTACACCTGTCAGGGGTCCCATCCCTGATTCCCTTGTTGCTATCCACAATACCTTCCCACAGAACTTAGTGACATCTGTGAAAATACACAACCTGCCCTGGATTCCCTTGCCAATGTTGCTGATGAACACATTGAAGAGGACCAGATCCAGGACAGATCCCTGTGGTACTCCACTCATGATCACTCTCTCTCTTCTGAATTGAACCCACTGATCACATCCCTCTGCTGCCTCTCCTTTAACCAGTTACCTACCCAGTTTATTATGACCTTAGCCACATCCAGATCCTCCACCTTCTTCAGCAAGTGTCAGTGAGGCACTGAGTCAAAAGCCTTGCCGAGGTTGAAGTAGAGCAAATCCATGGCATGGTCCCTATCCAATTCCCTCATCACCCAGTCAAAAAAAAAATCAGGTTAGTCTGACAAGACCTCCCTGCCATAGATCTGCACTGTTTAATATCCTGGAGATCACTGTACTCCAGTAGTCCATGAGGTCCTCTGAGAATGCAACAAGTTAAAACTTATTGGCTAGATGAAAAATGTAAGTGTGATACCCACATTGATAAGATGGTTTGTACACCTAGGATCTAAACTTGATATGTTACATAGGGCCACAAAATATCTACCTACAAAAGTGTGTAAATGCATAGTGAATACTATGGTCATTCAGATCTTAAATTATGGTGATCTGCTGTAATCGGGGCACTGGAGAGGGGAATGGAAAAGCTCAATGTGATCTACAATAGGATTGCCCACTTTATCCTCGATGTCCCTGGCAGGACTCAGCACTGTCATTTGTATTAAAAATCAAACTCATTGCATAATACGATTATGAGATACAGTGCCATGTAGGAATCCATAAACAAAATAGAATGTTATACTGTTCTCATCTACAGTATCGCAATCGCTAGATCATTTTTGTTGTTGCTATTTTTATAATGGACTCTGTGTGGAGCCCCATACTAAATTCTCACTCTCCTTTCCTAGATGTGAACCCTCTAAGCTAAAATGTGGGAGCCCCAGACTTTTTTTCTCAAAAATCTTGCAAAATCCTCATCAGAGTATTATTTAATTTTTTATCAGTTCAGTGCACTACACTATACTACACCTAGGGGCTTTCTGTCTAACAAAATCACAGACAAAATAAAATTGACTGACTACTCAATCTTTAAAAGAGACAGGCCAAAGAAAAGGGGTGGGGTTGCCTTTCTACATCTCTAAACACCTGAGGGTTACTGAGTCCCCCTCCCAGCCGACAATGGGCCCTTGTGATTTTGTCTCACTGCTCATCCTGTTTGGTCAGGACAAAATCCTTATAGTTAGCACTATTTACTTCCCCAGGCCATGCTATGCAGGGTCTGACTGCAATCTCTGACTTTGGTCTAAAAGCAGAAAATATCTTCTACTCAGGCTGTTTAACTTTTCTTTATGCACTACTGCCTACCCAAAAGTGTGGAAGATGGCCACAGTTATTCCCATACACAAGTCTAGTCTAAAACATTGCACTTGCAACTACCATCCAATCTCTCTTCTTGCTCCCATCAAAAGTTTCCCAAAAAAATAGTTTTCAACCAAACTTCTGAATTTATCCTGCAAATTGGTCTGTTGACCAGTGCCCAACATGGTTTCTGCCCCGAACATTACATGGAGATTACCTTTGTGAGGTTCACAGACTTTGCTGACTAAGTGTTAAGACTCAGGTAATTATGCAGTTTCACTGTTCATGGATCTCACCAAAGCATTCAACCTTCTTGAGCATGAAATTCTGATCTAGGCTTTAACCTCTCTCATTTTTCTATACAAACATATGAAGAAGCCAGCAGAAGAAGGCCATTTGGCCTATCAAGTCTGCTCATGTTGCAGGGTCCAAAGCTTGAGCTAATGTCCCTGCTCCCTCTCCCCACTCCTCTTATCCTCCCTACCCATGACCCTTAACCTCCCCTATACCTGTCCCAGCCTCTCTTAAAGCTGCCCACTGTCTTCAACAAGATTACCTCTTCTAGCAGTGCATTCCAAGTGTCCATCACCCTCTCTGCGAAGAAGTGCCTCCTGACCTCCCTCCTAAACCTCTCACCCTCCAGCTTAAGACTGTGTCCCCTTGTGTTATGGTTGCCACTCAGCTTAAAGAGACTCTCCTTATCAACCTTATTTATCCCTTTCAAGTACTTGAAGGTCCCAATCATGCCCCCTCTCTCTCTCTCCTGTCTTCCAGGGAGTACATGTTCAGTGCCCTCAACCTCTCCTTGTATGCCTTACCCTGCTGACCAGCTATCATCTTTGTAGCCCTCCTCTGGACCTTCTCCAGCAGGTTAATGTCCTTTTTGAGGTGTGGGCACCAGTACTGAACTCCGTAGTCTAGATGCAGCCTTACCAATGACCTGTACAAGTGCAGTATAACTTCCTCCCTCCTACTACTGATCCCCCTAGATATGCATCCCAGCATCTTGTTTGCCTTTGCTGCTGCTTTCTTGCACTGCATGGAGTACTTCAAGTCACTAGTGATCATCATTCCCAGGTCCTACTCCTCCTCCTCTGATACAGATACTCAGACTCCACCCAGGTAGTACTCTGTCCTAGGATTCTTGGCTTCAATATGCATAACTTTGCATTTCTTGGCATTGACACCAAGCTACCAGATCCTGGACCACCTCCCCAGCTTTTTCAGATCTTCCTGTATGTCCTGTATTCCTTCAGTTGTGTTCACTCTCCCACAGAGCTTGGTGTCATCCGTGAATAGGCACCTTATGCCCTTAATGCCATCTCTAATGTCACTGATGAAGACATTGAACAACACTGGTCCCAGCACCAAACCCTGCGAGACCCCAATGGTTACCCGTCTTGTGCCAGATAACTCTCCCCCCACAACCATCCTCTGGGTTCTGTCCTTCAGCCAGTTTTCAACCCATCTGGCCATCTCTTCTCCAACCCCAAGATCCACCAACTTTTTGTTCAACCTTTCGTGGGGCACAGAGTCAAAGGCCTTGCTGAAATCAAGATAGAGGATGTCTGCTGCTTGGTCCATGTCTACTGTCTTAGTGACATAATCAAAGAAGTCAATCAGATTTGTTTGAAACACTCTCCTCCCCCCCCATGAACCCATGCTGCCTCGCATCCTGGAGACCATGCTCCTCTAGATATTCCACCAACCTTTCCTTTAGTATGGTCTCCATGAGCTTGCCCACAATGGAGGTCAGACTGACTGGTCTGTAATTCCCAGGGTCATCCTTGGGACCGCTTTTGCGGAGCGGCACTACATGTGCTGTTCTCCAGTCCTGCGGTACTACGCCTGTCTCTAGTGAACTATTAAATAGATTTGCCAGTGGCCCTGCCAGCTCCTCAGCCAGTTCATTTAGTACCCTTGGATGTACCATCCAGGCCTGGTGATTTGTCCACCTTCAATGCCAGCAGCTCCTCCCTCACTCTATCCTCCTCTAGCACTACATTTGTTTCACCCCCCGGCTCCTCTTTTCCCTCCTGAAAGCAATGGTCAGTCCTTCTCCCTGGTGAAGACAGAACAGAAGTATTCATTTAGTGTCTCTGCTTTTCCCCCATTATCCTCCACCCACTCCACCCCTTTCTTAAGCCTAACAATCCCTTCCTTCTTGTCCCTTTTTTTTACTTATATAGCAAAAGAAAGCCTTCTCCCCCATCTTAATTCCTTCAGCTATCTGCAGCTCCTTCTGTGCCTTTGCTCACCTGACTTTCTTACTTGCCTCACTAGCCAACCTTAGGTAATTTTCCCTATCCAACTCTCTCTTGGTCTTCCTGAATTTTCAATAGGCCAACCTCTTTTCCCTTACTGCCTGGGCAGCCCCAGAACTGAACCAGCTGGGCACTTTGGCCCTTGTGTTCTTACCCCTAAGCCTAACACACTCATCTGTTGCAACCAATATTCCTTCCTTAATGATGGATGGACCACCTTTGGTCCACCCCCATATCTGCTCTGATGCCCACCAGATGGCTCCTTAGCACTTCGCCCATTTTCCTGAAGTTTGCCCTCCTGAAATCCAAGATTTTGGTCTTAGTCAGGATGCTTTCCCTGCCCATATCCAACTGGAACCACACTGCATAATGGTCACTTCCTCCCAGCGGCTCCCTGATCATTATTTCCTGTACATGCTCCCCATTTGTGAGCACCACATCAAGAATTGCCTCAGCTTTTGTTGGTTCAGTAGTGCCTTGAGTCAGGAACCCACTCTGCAGTCCTTCCAGGATCACCTGACTCCTAACACATGTCATGGATGGTATACGCCACTCCACCTTGGGCAGGCTGAAGTCCCCCACAATTACCACCTCTCCTTTCCCTGCAGCTTCCAATATTTGTGAGCTCTGTTCCCTGTCCCTCTCCTCATATTGACAGGGTGGTCTATAAACCACCCCAACCTCACCTTTCTCCCTCTATTGGACCTTAACTGAACCCATAATGCCTCCATCTCCCCTTTCTCTGACTCCTCCCTCATTCAAGTTATCCCCTCCCTGATATAAACTGCCACCCCTCCCCCCCTTCCGACTACCCTGTTTCTCCTGTATAGTTTATATCCAGGGATCACAAGGTCCCAGTCGTGGTGTGATGTTGCTCAAGTCTCGGTTACTGCAGCTATGTCCACCCTCCTGTCTGCTAATAGTGCCTGCAGGTCTTCCATCTTGTTTCCAAGACTTCGTGCATTCAGAGACACCAACCTCCACCTAGAATCTGACCTTCCTTCTCTTCCCTCTATTCTTCTATTCACATTTGTCCCCTCTGTGTGCACCCCGCCAGATACCCTTGTTATGTGTTCCTCACCCCTTCCACCCTTTGCTAACTGTGCTCTTGCCCCTTCCACCTCCTCCCTCCAGACCTCTTCCTTTTTCCCTGATGTCACAAACTGGTGCAAAAACTATTTGACCAACCAGGTCCACAGGACTGTTATTGATAACTTATTATCTGACTTCAGTCAACTCTGTAGTGGGGTCCTCCCAGATCTATTCTTAGTCCCCTGCTTTTCTAACTATCTTTAAATTCTCTGCCTAATGCCTGCCTATTAACCAGAACTATCCTATATGCTGATGATGTAGTCATCTTCAGTATGAGCAAGGACTTGGTAACCTTAATAAAACTATCCAGCGTGATTTTGACCTACTGCAAGCCTGGTTCTTAAATAACAGGATGGTGCTCAATAGCAAAACAACTAAAACCATGGTTTTCATGGGAGTTCATAACAAATGAGCTAGTTCATCTTTCTAAGTGCATGATTTTGGTAGTATTAAGGTGGAGCATGTCTCAGAGTTTAAATATCTGGGTCTGTACTTGGACAGCTCTCTATGTTTCAACGCCTATGTCAACTGTCTGATCAAAACAGTACATCAGAGACTTGGTTCTGTATCCCAGGCTAAAAGGTTCCTAGTTATGGATACAAAGAGATTTTTATCAATAGCCTCCTGTTCCCTATAATTGATTATGGTTCCCTTGTGTATGCTGCTGCTTCTGCCAGGGTCCTCTCCAAGATGTGCACTGCCTAAAGCAGTGCATGTAATTTCCTTACTGACCTGCCCCTTTGTGCCCACTGCTGTCAGCTGCATATCACTGCTTCCTGTCCATCCCTGGGGGATCACTTGGCCCATAGGTTGGCACTGTCCCTCCACAAAGTGGTGCTTGTGAAAGTACCCCCCATGTAAAAGTTAACTTTTTTCAGTGCTCGTCCAATCTACTGGAGACATGTACTCAGTCCAAATTTACACTGAATCATACCTTTAGGAACACTGACACAGCACAGATGGTTTTGTGCTACCAAGCAACTGGCCCTTTCACCTTTTCCACTATCTATCACAGAGGGAAGTCACATTCCAACCTCCTGCTCCAGACTCCACCTAGTTTTGGCTGACAAAGTGTACCGTGACTGTTTCTAATTGTTTTAATTGTGTCATATCCTAATGTTCTAAGACTACTTTTGTACTCTGTGTTTATTATGGAGTCTAAGTCTGTTCTGTACTCTGTATTATTATGTACAAGTGGTCACTTGTGAACAAGGGCTATGTACAGTGGCTCATCTCACTCCCCAATATAAAAATAAGCAAAAGATGAGGCCATTGTAATTCCATTTAGTATCAGTGAGTTCCTCATCCATGATAAAGCAACATAAGCCAAATATATCTCAATGATCATGTCAAAATGATGGGTACTGACATAACTTTATTTTAATTTAAATTTTTTTCCAGGAAAAGCAGGCTGAGCTGCTTGCAGTTGTTTCAAGTTATATCCTGACGATAGGCTATGTGGGAACAAAACAGTAACAAAAGCATGATAAATAAGACTGCCAAACATTTCTGTGTGCATATTTCCTCAATACTGACTAGAAAATGAAAGAATTATCAAGCAGTAATTGTACTGCTGTCACTTATATGGCTCGTCTTGGAGTACATGGTGGTCTGAAACTTCGATTTAAAAAGGATAGCTTTTTTCCTAAATGAGGATGCACTTAAAGAAGCAAATACTGTGTTTGATAGTTGAAAGAAATTCATCATATATCATATAATATTTTTGTAATAATGTATTTCTGGCAAAAACATAAATAGTTCCCTTTTCCTTTTAATGTTTTCCCTCCTGAACTAACATACGAGGTTTCAGTTATCACAAAAGTCCATTTTCTCTGGCCACTCCGACAATGAATAAATTAAATACTTTGCTGGGGTGCTGTACTCCCCCCCCCCCCCACAAAGGGTTTTAGCCACCTCAGTCTGGGGGCAACTTATCAGTCCTGTCCCTGTTACATTAAGCCAGCACCTATCTTCTCCAGTGCTCACTGTGGTCATCAGCATCCCCCCAAACATTACTTCTCATGGCAGTTACAGAGAGGGTGGGCCATCCTCCCCCACCTCTACTTAGTACAACAGATCATCAGAGTAGCTGGGTGATGGGACCATCTCGGTGCTAGTGGACAAGGCTTCATTGAGCCCCCAACTGCCATTTTCACTGTTATTCTCTCAACCCTGCCACAGGACATCAAGCACATGTGTGGAGGCACATATGCATAACTTAGCCATGGCCCCTTCCCTTCATGTTGTCTGCACTGCAGAGCCACCAGACCACCACATGTTGGCAGTCTAAGGCTGGACCACCATCCTTCCCCCTCTCAGGAGAAAACAGTTGTCCCTCAGATACTCGATCCTCTCCCCCTGGCCGACCCCTGGCAACCTGTGCACATTCCCCGGACAAGGGTTGCCAGCATGCAGTGAGGTGTGGCATCCGGCACCTCAACCTTCAGTGTCACCAGGCCAGCTCTGTGGTGCTGTGCTTTTTATCATCAGAAATATGTGCTAGCCCCCTTCTAATATAGCCACAGTATAAACTCAGAATGTAACATCAAAAAGTAATCTAGAGGGAAGGGATTTTAAAAAATTGCTAGTGGTGGCCATCTTTAACGAGACAATTATAAAAACTAGTAAAACATCAGTTTTAAAAATCTTGGTGAGCAATAACTATATACAGATAGATATATAGGTATTACAGATATAGATGTAGATATATATTCAATGCAAAAAGAAGGGAAATGAAAAACATTAGGGATCTGGATCTCCAGAGTATTGGCAAATTAGTAGTGAGGTCTTATTTGGGGTTGTCAACCCTAGTGCCCACCCCCTCCCCCCAGCCTCCTGTCTGAAGCACAAGATACAGCTCCAGCCTAGTGTCTCATAGTGATACAGTATGGCCAAACAAAATCTGTCAGAGCTTTCTTCATGCAGGTCACATTTGCCCTCATCTGATCGGAGGAGGGGGTGGGCATTAGGGTTGACAACCCCTAGTAAGACCACACTACTGATTCACCAGTACTCTGGAGACCCAAATCCCTACTGTTTTTCATTTCCCTTCTTTGTGTGCTTTGCGTTCTACAACCCTAATGTCTACATTAACATAGTTTTTTGCAATACATTTTTCTTTTTCTGATAGAGGAATTATATCCTCATTTGCACAGCTCTCTTTGGGACCTTTGCAAAATGAGATAAATACAATATCGGAGACAGTCCTGACCCAGTGCATGGGTCCAGCAGGCCCCGTCATGCATGTCGATACCTTGAGGGTGAGGTTCCCTGACCCACCACAGGGTGTGGCGTTTGCGCCAAAACATTGCTCTGTCCCTACCCAGGCCAGGGCTGATGCTGCATACTGCAGCACCTTCCACATCAGCCTTGTCCCATTAAATGGACTGACTGAGTTCACAATTGAACTCAGCTCACTGACATGGTAAGGTAGCATTTTTCCAGTGGTGCAACAGGCATTTCTCAAACAATGTTACTTAATAAATTCTTTGCTTTTTAATATTTTGACTCCAAACTTTCAGCATAATGTTCTTATGACCACAACTCATGAACCCGGTAGGTAAAAATGTTCAAATCCCTTCCGAAACGCCATTCCACACCACAGGTGTGAAAACACATTTCAGCCAGGATGTGAAAAATTACAGCTGTAGTGTTCATGAAGTAGTGTGAAAAAATGGCTATGTTGAAAATTTGGGGTCAAAATATTAAAAATTACCAAAGTTACGTGCGTGCATACAAAAAGTTCAACATACACTCTTAACTTGGGCACTTTTAGGAATGTTTTCACCAAATTTTCAACATAACCTTTTTGGGACCCCACCTCATGAACACTGTCTGTGAAATTTCAGTAATCAGGCCCAAAAGGTGAGTTTGAGCAGCGACTGCAAAATCACCTTCTGGGGCTGATAAACGAAATGACACTGACAGTGTTTATGGGGTTGCAAAAAGGCTATGTTGAAAATTTGATGAAAAAATTCCTTAAAATGGCAAAGTTATGAACATAAGTTCAAAACACCACTGAAATACATTATAAGGCACTTACCTGTATTTCTCAGTTTACAGTTCGGCATTGAAGAGCGCAGACATGTCTCGGTCCACAGAGGATGACAGCATTTGACCTCATCTGGTAAGTATAGGGTAAAGGGCGTGTGTGGGGTGGTGGGTGCTCAGTGGGAGAGTCAGGATGGGTGGAGGGCGACGGTGGCGACAATGAGGGACTGTTTTCTTTTTTTCCGGTAAAAAAAAGACATTGTGGGACTATTTTCTTCTTTACAGGAATGAATACAACAGTGGAGAAGGGGGGTGCCACTAGACACCAGGGAAATGAAAAGGAAAAATGGGGCCAGCAAACGGAGGATGGGGGGGTGCCACTAGACACCAGGGAAAAGGTAAATGAAATAGGGCTAGCAATCAGAGGGTGGTGACATCAGGGAAAGGGGAAATAAAATGGTGCCAGCAATCAGAGGGTGGGAGGTGCCACTAGACACCAGGGAAAAGGAAAATAAAATGAAGACAGCAATCAGATTGCGGGGGGGTTACTAGACATCAAGGAAAAGGGAAATAAAATGGGGACAGCAATCAGAGGGAGAGGGTGCCACAAGACACCAGGGAAATGGGGAAAACAAGGGGGACAGCAATCGGAGGGTAGGAATGCCACTAGACACCCAGGGAAAGGGGAGTAAATTCAAGGATAGCAACCGGAGGGTGGGGGCCCACTAGACACCAGGGAAAACATTAAAAAAAAAAGTGTGTTGTATCATATACTGTGGTATTCTGCTATACAAAACACCACCGTGTATGATATGACACTGACGAAATATGATAACAGGGCATAAGGGGAGGTGATGGGGTGGGGGAGGGACAACTAGCCACCGAGGAAAACTTTATTACATATTGGGCAGGTGATTGGGTGGGGGAGGGACCACTAGCCACCAGGGAAAAGGTTCTTACATCTCAGGGTTGCTTTTTCCATTTTGTGTGTCATCATATACTGTGATGTTATGCTGTGTGACTCACTACAGTATATGATACAACACACATAATGAAACACGACAACAGGACATCACTCTTTCACAAAAATTCAGCTATCCAGGGAATGCAGATGTTTTGAACTGCACGTGCTCAAAAACAGAACATTTTTCATAAATAGTTTAAAAACCACTTGACAGTTGGACCTAAAATCAACAAAAGCACATACCTTGGACTAACCTCTATCAAACCTGAAAATTTCAGGTTTCAAACCCTTCTTATTACGTTCGCTTGCATGCATGCGCTAGGAACGTTTTGGGAGAGTAGCACACTTTGGAGGTGTGCCTCTCCCTTGCAATCCAGTGCTCCATTGAGCAGGCGTGGCAGTCCTGCACCAATGGGTGCGGGAGCTGTGTATGACAGCGGTGGTCTTTGCTTCAAAAAACCACTGCTGTCATACGCGGCTGCACGTCCGCCACCTCCCGTCACGCACTCCCCACATCACGCCGCCCCAAAGCTTTGGTGCCACGCTGGGAGCCCACCCCAGCATAGCCAGCGTTGTTACCGATGGGAATGCCCAATCCCGTCAGCTCCATGGCCTCCCAAGCCATCCTTCTACCACGCTGGGAGCCCCCCAGCGTGGCAAGCGAAGCGAGTTTTGCCGGCGGGGTGCCCAATCCCCGTGGCTCCAAGGCCCTCCGATAGTTTGCTGGACGGGGTGCTCAATCCCGTCGGCTCCTCAGCCCCCCAGCCATCTTCTTCCATGCTGGGAGCCCACTCAGCGTGGCAAATGTCCCACGTCGTCTGTTTTTTTTGTACCTGTAAATCGAAATGGTCCCACGGCGCATCTCCCAGTCCCCCTCCCCACACCACCCACTGTGCACCAGCTCTCCCACCCCCCTCAACCCATACTTACCTCCGAGCTCGGCGCGACGATCTTGATGGACCGGAACATGTCTGCACTCTTCAAAGCCGACCCGCGAACTGAGAAATGCCGGTAAGCTATATAATGGGCTAGATAGGGGGTTTCAACTTTTGCATATATGAGCATTTTTGGAATTTTTGCAAATTTTCAACATGGGTTTTGGGACCCTTCTCATGATGATGTCACTGTCATGCGTTATTCGGGCCCGGAAGGGTGATTTCGCAGTCACTGTGGAAGTCACCATGACCTGAATAACACTCCTGCTAGTGACATCATTATAAAACTCAAACCCAGATAATTGGTCTCTGCAATCAAATACTGATTTACAAGCGTGGATTGCGCGGTTCTACGCATGCTCATAAGTTCGCAATTTTCAATATTTTTCGCTCTAGATTTTCAACATTGCCATTTTACCACACCTCCTTATGAGCGGTACAGCTGTCATTTTTCACATCCTGCCCAAAAACGTGTTTCCGCCCATGTAGCGCACAATGGTGCAGTTGGTGTGCGAAATCATGTATGGGACACATTAAGAAAATCACAGTGACACTGTTCATGAGCAGAAGTCTTAAAATGGCTATGTTCAAAATTTGGTGAAAAATTCCTAAACATGACTGTTTTACGAGTTTGCGCGCGCAGTTCCTACACACGCCAGACATTTGCGAATTTTCAATATTTGCACTCCAGATTTTCAATATTGCCATTTTACCACACCTCCTCATGAGCAGTACAGCTGTCATTTTCACATCCTGCCCAAAGCGATGTTTCTGCCCATATGGCGCTTCAATGGCAGTCGGTGTGCGAACTCAATGTATGGGACACATTAAGAAAATCACAGTGACACTGATCATGAGCAGAGGCCTTAAAATGGCTGTGTTGAAAATTTGGTCAAAAAATTCCTAAAAATGACTGTTTTACGAGTGTGCATTGCACAGTTCCTATGCATGCTCATAAGTTTACGAATTTTCAATATTTTCACTCCAGATTTTCAATATTGCCATTTTACCACACCTCCTCATGAGCAGTATAGCTGTCATTTTTCACATCCTGCCCAAAACATGTTTCCGCCCATGTAGTGCACAATGGCGCAGTCGGTGTGCGAACTCAATGTATGGGACACATTAAGAAAATCACAGTGACACTGTTCATGAGCAGAGGTCTTAAATGGCTATGTTGAAAATTTGGTGAAAAATTCTAAAGTGACTGTTTTACGAGGTGTTCACGCAAGAGTTCCCATGCACTGTATTATGTAATTTTCAATATTTTCACTCCACATTTTCAACATTGCCATTTTACCACACATCCTTATGAGCAGTATAGCTGTAATTTTTCATCTTGCCCAAAATATGTTTTCGCCATGTGGCGCACAATGGCACAGTGGTTAATGCTGAACTCAGTCATATGGGACACATTAAGAAAATCAGTGTCACTGTTCATGAGCAGAGATCTTAAATGGCTATGTTGAAAATTTGGTGAAAAAATTCCTAAAAATTACTGTTTTACTAGCGCCAGACAGTTCCCACGACGCCAGAGGTTTCATGGACTTTCACAATATTTCCACTCCAGATTTTCAACATTGGCATTTACACACCTCCTCATGAGCAGTACAGCTGTCATTTTTCACATCCTGCCTCAACACGTGTTTCCGCACCATGTAGCGCATAATGGCGCAGTCGGTGCGTGAAATCAATGTATGGGACACATTAAGAAAATCACAGTGACACTGATCATGAGCAGAGGTCTTAAAATGGCTGTGTTGAAAATTTGGTGAAAAATTCCTAAAATGACTGTTTTACGAAGTGTGTGTTGCGCAGTTCCTCACGCAGCTCGTAAGTTTAAGTTTCAATATTTCACTCAGATTTTCAACATTGCCATTTTACCACACTTCCTTATGAGCAGTACAGCTGTCATTTTTCACATCCTGCCCAAAACGTGTTTCCGCCTATGTAGCGCACAATGGGGGTAACAAAAAGGTCATGCTGAAAATTTATTGTGCAAATACCAGCAATTGCACAGGGCTCTAGGGTACAGCACCATACGTGACAAACACCATTGCAAATACCTGCAAGCAAACATTCGACATTGACAAATGCTTGTTTCTTTAGTTATCGGGTGGCAAAAAAAGTCTTAATATTTTCATAAATGGTGATTTTTACATTTTATTGCACCTCTGTAACTTTGCCCCCACTGAACCCATCTACATGAAATGTTCTGGATCATGGATCCTGGCAAAAAAGCTGTTCTTTCCAAATTTCATGTAAATCGGTTGAACGGAGGCAAAGTTATTAAGGTGCAAAAATTGGGGTTTAACATTAAATTGCTTACTCATCCCTAATATACAGACATGACTGTGCCTGTATAATTTTATATGCACACACACACACACACACACTGATGATGATGATGAATCTAATCATGTCAGAAATACAGTAGTTCTAAATATGATGACATTTTCTTTTCGAATATCAAATATCGCTGCTTTAATACCTAAAACTGTGAATGGTGCAAAGACCAGTCTATACAGAGATATATATACAGTACATAGGGGATATGTGATGGGCATTCATGAGATATGGTATTTATCTTCATGTGTGGCCAGTGATGTTGTGACCTTCACCAGTGGTGAAGTCACGAGTGAGCTCAGAAGAACTCACTGATCATGAATGAAGATAAATACCATATCTCATGAACGCACATCACATGTATAGTTTATACAATATACATTAGTTTTTTTCTGAATGACTTTTGAATGAAACATAAATTTTACCATCTTTGTAGTCTGTTTATTTTTAGAATTCTGAGTGAAGCTCTGATTAACATGTTCCCAAGTTTCAGTGATGCGTTGATTGAAAGATGCAGCTCATGCTGGCAGCAATGCACAGCTGTAGAAACTGCAGGGCATAGGTGTCAGAATTAAAAGCTTTTTCTGACGTACCCAGCTAGTTAGATACATTTTGTGATATACCCTACTGCGGAGATTAAAATTTTATCTAGCTAGTTGGTATTCTCTGGTACAGATAGCGTTTTTTATTTAGTATAAAAAATGCTAATGCATATTGCATCAAATTTTATATTATTCAAACCTAGGTCAGATGAGTCTCCAGGTTCACAGCTCAGTGCTGCAACCTTGCCTCAGTGGTTTTCAATGCCTGAATTGATGTTGAATCCTCACATTTCAGTTACAACCTCCTCCAGTTGATGTCATCACTGGGCCTGTCACAGGCTGTTACCTCTGCTACCCTCCAGCATGGCTGCACACTAGATCTGGAGTTCCAGATGGGCCTTGAGATTGACAACCTCAAGTCTGATTGGGTCTTTTGGTCTGATCATTGTACCATGGAGTTCACATTTGGGGCCCCTCTGAAAGTCCCTCCCCTGTGTAGATGGTTAGCTACTGCCGCTTAAGGGGCTTGCACCCAGAGGGACTGTTAGCATTGGCTGACCTATGTAGGGCTGATGCGGCATGTGCGATCGGCACCAGAGAGGTGGTGGCCACCTATAACAGGATGGTCTTTGAAGATCTGGATGCCTTCACACCAGTTTGTATATGACCCACATCCTCTCACTTGAGATCCCCCTGGTTTGATGGGAATCTCAAAGCAATGAAGATCAGGGGTCAGAGGTTGGAGGTTGGAGCATTGCTGGCAGAAGACCCAGCTGGAGGCTGACAGACTGGCCCTGTGTGCCCACTATGTTGAGTACCAGTGGGCAATTTCCTGTAAGAAGGCAGAATTCCTGTCCAGGGAAATTGCTGCCGGGAAAAACAGACCTTCTCAGCTTTTTCAGACTGTGGACAGACTTCTTCATCCTGTCTGTCTACAGTTGAAGAAAACTTTTTCATCCACTTTATATGAAGAGTTTGCTCTATTTTTGTCTGACAGGGTGTCAGCTATCCAGTAGGGGATTCTGTCAGTGAGGCAACCACCTCACAGTGGCCAGACTGAGAGGTTCAGAGGCATTCCATCTGTTCTGGGAGGAGTGAGGCCAGTGGGTGTGGTAGAAGTGACTAAGGTGATCTTAGAGCTAAAGCATACATCCCGTCAACTGGACCCAGCCCCAACGTGTTCTAATGGAAAGTGTCGAGGCAGTAGGCCCGGTGTTCGCCAGGATTGCCAGGTGCTCAATGGTGGAGGGTGTTTTCCCAGTGGCTCTGAAAGAAGAGCTGGTGAGGCCCCTCATCAAAAAATCCTTTCTTGACCCTAATGTCCTGGAGAATTACCATCCAATTTCCAACCTGCCTTTTTTGAGCAAGGTTGAAGAGAAATTACCAGCACAGCAGCTCGAGGGTCGCCTGGTGTCCTCTGACATCTATGAGCCATTTCAGTCAGGTTGTCGGGCCAGAAAAAGCACAGAAGCAGCTCTAGTGAAGGTGCATAATGATCTGCTCAGGGCTAGAAATAGAGGAGTCAGGTCAGTTCTTGTGCTCCTCGATCTCTCCTCAGCTTTTGACACCATGGACCACGTTGTGCTTCTTGATCGGCTCTGTGAGTTTTGTGGCGTCACCGGTACTGTCATCAAGTGGTTTGAGTCCTAATCTCAGACAGGGTGTAGTGGGTGGTGATGGGGAATTTCTCCTCCTCCCCAATGCCTCTGTCCTGTGGAGAACCACAGTGCTTTATCTTGTCGCCGATGCTGTTCGCAGGGTACATGCTGCCCCTGGGTGAAATCACTAGACAATGCAACATGGAGTTTCACTGCTATGCAGATGATACCCAGCTGTATTTATCTTTTGCCCCCTGAATATCTGGAGCTATCAACATGCTTAACAACTGTTTGGCTAAAATCAATGATTGGATGGTTTCCAGCTGACTGAGACTAAACCCGGCCAAGACGGAGGTACTGGTGATCGAGCTTGGTCACAGATGTGATGGATTGCTGCTGGGAACACACACAGGCCTTGTCCTCGGGGCTGCTCCATTGGTGGCATCCTTGAGGGTGTGAAATCTAGGCATGATCCTGGATAGCAGATTGACCTCTGAAGGTCAAATGTCATCTGTGGTTAAAAGTGGGATTTATCACTTACAGAACATTGCCAGGATTAAGCCCCTCATTCTGCCTGAGGATCTCCCAACTTTAGTGCATGCCTTTTGTTACCTCTAGGCTCGACTACTGCAACTCTCTGTACTTTGGGTCATGGGAGGGACCCTTTGCAGACTGCAGCTGGTACAGAATGCAGCAGCCAGGTTGCAGACAGGCCTTTCGAGGTCCTGTCATGTAACCCCGGTCTGCGTGCCCTGCACTGGCTGCCGGTCAGGTGCAGGGACCTTTTTAGGTTAGGTCTTCTCACCTTTACGGCCCCACATGGACTGGGTCCTGGTCACCTGTCAGAGCTCCTGTCACTGGTGACCTCTGCTCACTCCCTCCGCTCCTCTTCGAGAGGCCTCCTGGACATTCCCAGGGTTCGGTTCAGGACCTCAGGAGATCCTGTTTTTGTATCTCTGGGACGACCCTGTGGAACTCACTTCCACCTGCTGTCCAGGAGGCCCCCTTGATCAAGGTGTTCAAGCATATGCTGAAGGTCCACTTTTTCAGTCTGGTTTTTGTAGAGTGCTGAATTCTATCACTCTTGTCCAGTCTATTTATTGGTAAATCAAAGTTTTTAAAGTTGCTAAATTTATTATATTCCTTATTTTTGTCAATTTTTATTCTAATTTAATGTGTTTTCTATGTATTGAATACTGTTAAGGTGCTGAGAGCCCCTGGGTATGAGTGCCCTACAAATAAAATTGCCTTGCCTTTGTGGTGAGGATTTTGTCTTTTAACATTGTTACACTGATTTCTGGCAACACTTGGCCAATAACATGGTTAAACAATTGTGACTTTAGCTGAGCCAGTGGCATAGAGGGCTGAGGCACCTAGTGCCTTAGCTCTTACCACACCAGTGACCCAAGATCGTGAATGAGCTCAGATCACCAGGGATTGACTGCGGGGGAGAGGACTGAGCATCCGGAGAACAGCTCTTCTCCCCTGGGGTGGAGATTTTTCAGTCCTTGACTTCCCACATGTGGAAGCCTGGAGGTAGCACCAACAGCTTGAGCAGCAAAGTAGGGAAGGACCACGGCTGCGTAGTTTGTGCACGCTTCCACGTGCACACACTTGCATGATGCTGTGGCTGGGTAATATGGACAGAAAATCATTTGCATAGGCTAAATGAAGCCCTCCCCACCTAACTCCATTCCCACATCCTCGCCCAGTCTCTGGCCCAAATCTTGATGAAAATCTTGGAGGTGGGGGTGAGGACAGCCTTCCCCTTCCTGGCCCCGAGATGTGGGGCAATCCATGGGGGAACATTTGGAGAAAAAGCTCATTAACAAAAAAAAAGTGACTTTAGTCAGTAAACAGAAACATAGAAGCTGATGGCAGAAGGAGGCCAATCAAGTCTGCCCACAGTCAGTACTACCTTATCACCTGACCTAGTGCCACAGTGGGTGATGCACGCTTTCCCTCCCTCTCCCTCCCCCTTCCTGGTTTCCCCCTCCATGTGAGCTTACAACACCCATATCAGAACCCATCAATGGTCCCTGTCCCACAATATCTGTCAGTAATCTATTCCAAGGCTCCACCATCTTTTCCATGAAGAAAGATTTCCTCACATCCTTCTTGAATTTACCCCCAACTAATCTCCAATCATGCCCCCTCATAATTGCATCTCTATTTCTAATAAACAGGTCCTCACAGTTTATTCTGTTTATACCCGTTACGAACTCACGTCTCCCCTCACCCCCCGGCTTCCGGCCAGTACATATTCAGGGCCTTCAGATGTTCCTCACAGGATCTGCCTGCTGGCCCCGAATAATTTTTCTGACCCTTTGCCACACTAACTTCAGCCTATCGATGTCCTTTCACAGGTGAGAACTCCAAAGTTGGGCACAGTACTTCAGGTGAGGTCTCAATGATTTGTATATGGGCAATATCACCTCCCCCTTTCAACTGTCCAAATCCCTTCCTACAAAACTCAGCACCCTGGATGTCTTGCTAAAGGCTTTGTTGTACTAGCTAGTATGTACAAAACTTAAGAATGTGCAGCAGAAGAGTATACAGTCTATCTAATCTGCTCGATGTGGGCCATTTGTACATTGAATTACAGTGGGTCCTACACCCCACTTTAACTCTGACCCCCTTTTCAATCTGTTGACTGTGTTCTGGTTCACAGTGTGTGCCAGCAGTTCATTCCATGCTGACAACAGACATTCCATGAGGAAGTGTCTCCTGACCTCCTTCTTGAACCTCTCCCCCAATAATCTGTAGTTGTGCTGCCTTGTGCGTCTCTTCCCGCTCGAGGTAAAGATGCTTCAGTGATCCACCTTGTTACTGCCTTTGAGTTACCTAAAGGTTTCAATCATGCTCCCCCCATCTTTTCTCCTGTGAGTACATATTTTGGTTCCTCAGTCTGTTCTTATATGGGTTGCCCTTCTGATCCTGGATCATCTTCTCTGCCCTTCTTTGCACAGCCTGTAACTGGATTTGCCTCCTTTCTTAGACAGGGGCTCCAGTACTGCACACAGCTGTACACGTGCAGTTGCACCATCGATCAGTAGAGCACCAGGGCCACTTCCTTCCTTCCTTCTTGTAGTTTGTGTGCGTCACTGATGAGGACTCCCAGATCTCTCTCTCTCTCTCTCTCTCCCCTTTGATGAGGTGGCCAGCTTAAACCCTCCCACGCAGTACTTTTTGAATGAGTTCTTATACCCTAAGTGCACCACCTTGCACTTCTTAACATTGAATCTCAACTGCCAAACTTTCACCCACCTCTCAAGCCTTTCTAGATCCTTCTAAAGCTCCATCACCCTTCCTTACTGTCTACCCTAATGCAGAGCTTTGTGTCATCAGCAAAGAGACACATCTTACCCTGGATATCTTGCCCTATGTTAGTAATGAACATATTGAATAGAACAGGTCCCAGGATTGATCCCTGTGATACCCCACTCGTGCCACCCATCCCCAGATTTCAGCCCATTAACCACCACCCTCTGCTGTCTTTCCCCTAACCAGTTTCCCAACTACATCACTAATCCATTCTCCACTCCTAAGTCCTTCAACTTTTCAGCAGCCACCTGTGCAACACTGAATCAAAGGCTTTGCTTCAGTCACAGTAGAGCAAATACACCAAATGGCCTCTGTCTACCACTCAGTCAAAAAACACAAGTCAGGTTTGTCGGACGTGATCTTCCCCAGCACAGACCCATGCTGCTTACCTAACCATCCTATAGCCAGTTATTTTCTAAGTATTTAATTAGTAATGTCTTCACAATGGTCTCCATCATTTTCCAACGATGGAGGTTAAGGCACACCACTCTGTAATTGCCTCCGTCTTCCTTGACCCCCCCCCGTGATGTGTGAATACATTCATAATTCTCCATTACTCTGACCCTATCCCCAACTCCAGCAGGTTGTTAAACAGCTGTGACAAGGGCCCTGCCAGCTCAGAAAGTAAACTCCCCAAGTACCCTTGGGTGATGGCCAACCGAGCCCATGGCCTTCTCCACCCTAAGGGCCACTAACCCTTTCCAAATTGTTCAACTATGATCACCGCCTTCCTCATTTCCTGTGCCCCACCCCCGATGAGACTGCCTTGATCTTGCTCTGTAGTAGAGGTCCATTATCCTCTACTGTGAACACAGATTATTTGGGACATTAGAAACACAGAAAATGACAGCAAAAAAAAAAAAGCTAGTGTCCATCCAGTCTGCCAGAGTTCCCTATTTTGCCCTGGGACCTACTGTCCCCTCCAGGGTCCTAGCCTTCCCCAACCTCCCACCACTCTCCTCCCAGTTTCAGTCACCCCAAGCAAGCACCTATACCCTTCATTCTGTCCCATCCATGCTTGAAACCACCAATGGTTTTTGTACATACCACTTTGGCTGGTAGACTGTTCCATGGCTCCAGCACCCTTTCTGTAAAATAATACTTCCTTATGACCCTCCTTGGTCTTACTCGCATCATCTTCCACCACCCTGCCTCCCTCCAGCTAGCCTGACAATTCCTCCCCAGCATTCCTTTTCTCCCAACTGTATCTAAACAAAATTCCTTTTCCTCTCCATTCACACCCTTAGTGATATGCAGCTGTGTCTGCCTTTGCCTTTTTTTTTTACCACTGCATTTGCTTCTGTTAACTTTGTCCAATATTCCTCCCTTTCCTTCTCCCCTCTGATCACCTTATACTTTATGAAAGCCTTCCTTTTTGCCCTCACAGCCTCCCCCACTTCACAAGAGAACCAGACAGGTCTCTTATGCTTGTTCCTTTTTGCAACGTTCTTGGTGCAATAAAATATAGAAAATTATATGGGCAGCAGTGTGTAGCAAGGTTTTTGACACCCAAAGTGGTTTATACCGGTTAACTTATCACATACCAAGGATGTCTGAAATAAAATGAGTTTTGCTGCTGCCCACAGATTCTCCATTATACACAGATCCAGAAGAAAATGGTTTGATACCTTTTATTGAACCAACATAGACGTTACAACAAAAGAACAAAGTGCTCTAGCTTTCGGACCAACCAAGCCCGTCTTCAGAAGCTTTTGTTGTAACATCCATGTTGGTCCAATAAAAGGTATCAAACCATTTGCTTCTGGATCTTTTCTTACTAGGACCAATACGGCAATTAAACAATTTGTTTGCAATTATGCACACTCATTTATAATGCAGTATGAGAACTGTTCTGGTTTCAGGTGATAATCAACCATAAACCGTAATTACTGTATTACTCTTTAATGTATCAGTCTGATAAGCAATATACACTTACAGAATAATCTTTGGCCCAAGTATTTCCTCTGCAACCACTTATCCGGCTCGCTTCTCGAGACAAGACTTGGAGTGCCCATCACAGTCACCAATTCATACATAAAGAAGGGAAATCCAGGAAGAAAAAAATTACTTACCGCACCAATATTGTTTTCTCCAAGGAATCTCCCAGTAGAATTAGACATATGCAGTCAGCTCAGAATCTCTGACTACCCTGGAGCTGTAGTGTTGTAATGTGGAATGTATGCAAATAGTGGAACCAGAATGCTACAGAATGCAACATTCAAACTGCTGCCTCTGGTTGGGCTGTGTTCCATCTAACAGTCAGATTCATTTTTGTAGATGAAAAAATTCTAGAGTATCTGAATTAAGTAATTCTAACCCAAACAATAGTAATAATAATACCCACCCCCTGGTGAAGAGGATGGGCCTCCAACAGGATAAAAACAACACAAAGGGAGAGCTAGGCCCCCTAGTTATCTCTGTGTACATCAAAAACAAATTAAGCCAATGATTAATAGCAACATTAAGAATCCCTAGGAAGAAATTTCCTGTTGGTCCTAAGGACCACCTCGTCCTCATGGAAGGTAATGTAATTAGGATCAGTGCAGAGAGCTTGGAGCTTGCACACTCTTCTTGCTGAAGTAATTGCCACCAGAAAAACAGTTTTAAGGTGACATATTTCAGATCAGCCACAGCCACAGGCTCAAACTGAGGTTCCATGAGTCTGGCTATGCACAAATTCAGGTCCCAAGGAAGGACTGGTTCCCCTAACAGGAAGAAACAGATGTGCCAAGCCTTTGAACATTTTTCTAAAAATAGGGTGTGAAGCTATTGTTCTCCAAGCACCTGCAGACAAGTAAGCAGATACTGCTGCTAATGAACCCTGAGGGTTGCAGGCCTCAGGCCTGTAGGTGTACAAGGTAGTCAAGCAATGTAGGTAAGGTTGTCGTATGAGGATTGATGTGCTTAAACTTGCACCAGATGGAAAATCTTTTCCAAGCGTAAGTCTTTCTGGTTTGAGTTTTCCTGGAAACTTTCAGGACTGTAAGGGCCTCTTCTGACCATTTAAATCTAGCTCCTCAAGAACCAGGCCTTCAGGTGAAGAGTCTTGAGGTTTGGGGATACTACCTGACCCTCAATGGCTGTTAGGAGACTGTATCTCTGGGGAAGCTGGATGGGTTGCTTGGTGGACAGGGTTAGTAGAGGGTACTATGGCTGCCTGGCCCAGTCTGGAGCAATGCGAATTATTGTTACAGACTGACTCCTGAGTTTGAGAAGGATTCTCAACAGAAGTGGAAATGGTGGAAAAGCATACAAGAATTTTCCTGTCCAATCCAGGGTTAACGTGCCCAATTAGGGGGGCCTGCAGCAATGAAAACAAAGCTCAAGGTTTTCTTTTGAGGCAAATAGAACTATTTCTGGAGTGCCTAATCTCTGAAAATGTGTCCAATACTTGCTTGTCTAAGGCCCATGCATTATGATCTTGACCGATTCTGCCAAGTGAATCAGCCAGTGTACTGTCCTTCCCTGAAAGATGAATGACAGACAGATGCACCTCCAGTGAATATGCTAGGGACCAGATTTTCATGATCTCTGTGCACAGCCTTGAGGATCTTGTACCCCCTTGCTTGTTGCTGTATCACATGGTGGTCATGTTGTCTGTCCTGACCTGGACTGAGTGACCCCTCAATTGAGAAGCAAAGGCCTTTAGGGCAAGAAGAACCGCTCTCAACTCTAAGAGGTTAATATGCAACTTGTATTCCTGAGGAGACCAAGCCCCACTGATTTTGAGGTCACCTGTGTGTGCCCCCACCCTAGGATGGAGGCATCTGTTAGAACCACAGTGTGGTGCTGTTGCTGGAAAGGGATGCTCGGCCTGAGCCTTTCATTCCACCACTACAAAGCCAGTAGCCGAGTCCTTGTAACTGGCATATGCTTTGAAATGGAAACCCTTCTTTGGGACCTATGGGATCTCAAGTGGTATATTCAATCATCTATCATCTGAAACCTGGCACCTGAGACTACTGTGGTAGTTGATGTCATGTGTCCCAGCAATGCTAGGAACTGCCTTGCAGTCCTGGGTTGACCCAAGGTAATGGAGTTTGCCAGGTCAGTAAGTAGTTTACCCTCTCTTTAGGGAGGAATGCCTTGCCCTGGACTGCATCTAATTCTGCTCCAGTGAATTCCAGTGACTGACCTGATTCCATCTGAGACTTCTGAGTATTGATGAGGAAGTCCAGAGACTCCAGGGTACTTTGGGTGACCCTGATGGAGTCCTTTAAATGTTGGTACTGTATGATTCCCTTATGACTACCAATCATCCAGGTGAGGGAATAGTATGGTTCCTTGCCTCCCAAGATAGGCTGCCACCAAAGCTAAGCACTTTGTGAATAGACTTGGGGCAGAATTGAGCCTGAAGGGGAGTGCTGAGAACTGGTACAGCCCTGAGGGCAGAGTGAACCTTAGGTATTTTCTGTGGAAAGGTCTGGTTGGATTTTCAAGAGTAGCCATCTTTTAGGTCCAGAGATGCCAGTCAGTTTCATATCCTTACAGAAGGGATAACAATGGCAAGGGTTACCATTTTGAACTTGAGCTTTGCCAAATGTTTGTTCAGGGATCTGAAGTCTAGGATTGGCCACCATTCCTCGTTCTTCTTCTTGGTCAGGAAGTATCTGGAGTACATGCCCTTCTCCCTTTGGGAGAGAGGGACTGGCTCCATTTCTCTTGCTTGCAGAAGCTTTTTTACCTTCAATTTCAGCAGAATTGTCAATCCAGGAGTTGAAGGCCAGAAAAATTCTGCGGTTCTGAACTTTTTCAGGGGTTCTGTCTGGGCGGAGGTTTGGACACTGGGTTTGAATCACCTACATAGAAGGCCTCCTACCCTGCCCCTGTAGTAACCTCTAGCCCAGGTATGGAGACTGAGACATAAGCTCTGGGGTAATACCCCCTTCCTCTACCTCCCCTTCCCATGGATCAAAAAAAAGTGGAGGCTCTTTCTCTTGTAGATTTGCTTTCTATAGGTGGTTTTGTACTCTTCCACCTTTTTCATGAATGCCTCAGTCCTGTCACCAAAAAGGGAATTGTTTTCACAAAGAAAATCCAAAATCCATGTCCTTTAACTTTGTGTTTTGGGTAAGACTGTTTGCTCTGAGCCAGGCAAACTTCCTCAAAGACACTGATGGGGCCAACAACCTGTATGCAGCGTCGCTGGCATCTACAGCTATGTGAAAATGCTATTTGGGGGCATCCAACATCATCCTGGCAGTGTTAGCCAGATCATGTGTCACATCACCTGGCACGCCTGTCAGTTATTGCCAGTACAGAGTTCCAAAGGCCCTTCTAATATTGTGCATCGTATACCATATAAGCTGCCTGTCGGAAGAGAAGGGAGGAAGCCAAGTAACCCTTCTTTCCTATGGTGTCAATTTTCCTCAAATCTTTATCTGGGGCATGAGAGGAGAGAAGGACTTTAGCTTTATCACAGGCAGCAGCCTGTGCCATGCCCTCATGGTCTGGGTGAGAATACTAATACTCAGCAGCAGACCTATCAACTTGACTTTTTTTTACATTCTTGTCCACCCCAGGGACAGAGGATGGTGTTTGTAGAATTTTTGGGGTGGTTTTCTCAAGATAATTGTGGACAGAAAGAAACAATCTCTTAGACGGAACCAGAACCACTATTATCCAGAATTTCTGCCTCCTCCTCCTCCTCCTCATCTTCCATAAACTCTTAAGAGGGAAGGCACTAAATGTCAGCCATCTGTCCGACAAAAGAAAAATAGGATGAAAATCATCCTGTCCACGAGGAGGGGTACAAAAATCTTGCTCAGGGGATACCGCAATACTCCTCAAAATAAATTTCATGACCCTGGTCTGTGGGAACTGGTGGTGGGATTGGAACTGGTGAACCCAGGATAGAACCCGCAGTCTGGATGGCCTGATCACCTGCAGGGCTTTAGCAATGTCCTCAGCAGAGGACATTTTGATTTTGCCTGCTCAGAGTTCTTTTACTTCTTCAGCAGGAGGCACTGAATTTTTTTTTGTTGTTGTTGTTGTTAAAGCAGATACAGACTCTAAAGCCTGCACAGTGGGTCTTTTGTTTACTGTGCTCAGATCCCTTATCAGTAGTTCTAGGGTCAGAGGAATCTTTTGCTATAGTCTAATCTTTTCTCACAATTAGAAAAAAAAAAAAATTTGACTAGGATCCAGGCACTTCAAACACAAATCGGGCCGATTAGCCTTGGCAAAGATTTGTAAAGAGTTTTTTTAATTTTTTAAACCTGTAGGTCCTGTCCTCCTTTTTGGTCTTACTGACATGCCAAATGTCAAACTAAAAGAAAGGGAAAAAAAAAAATCACGGTCGGTTCCCCCAAGAAGAAAAGGAACCAAGCACAAAATAGGGCTATCGCTCTTCAAATAAATAAAAATAATGAGCTTTAAGTTAAATTCATAAAGTTACTTAGCAGTTAGGAACTGCTAAAACAGAAATAAAACCAAGATGACCTTGGTTCCTGGGAACTGCAAAAGAGCAGTCAGGAACCAAGAAAATCCCTCCCCAAAATATAAAATATCTAAAAACACTAACTAGAGGCAGAGAAATGACAAAATAGTAAAATTGCAACTTTTTTGAAAGAAACTTTCAGTAAAGTTGCTGAAGAAAGCTCTTCAGGGTATCTAGTTATCTGATGGAGAAAATGAATCCAATTGTTAGACGGAACACAGTTCACCTAGAGGCAGCAGTTTGAATGTAGCATTATGGCTCCACTATTTGCATACATGCCACATTACAGCACTACAGTTCCAGGGCAGTCAGAGATTCTGAGCCGACTGCATATGTCTAATCATACTGGGAGATTCCTGGGGTTCTGAAACACATTTTTTGGCAACAACTTTACTCAGTTTTGAGCCATGTTCTTTATTACTGGCAAGGGCCTACTAAAATGTCAGCTTTGTAATGGTTTCCTTCAGTATGATACCTATCAAAATAACCATTTTGTCCTCAAATCTGTATTTTACTCAGGATGGGGCATGATTCAATATAATCACAATTACTATTTGTTTTCAGAAACAGAAAGAAACATCGCTACTTTTGGTTGTGTTCAGGTTTTTTATTTATTTTAAAACTATATAATGCTGGACATAAAATTATTAGCATCGCAGCTATGTTCTGTATCATTTAGATACCTCAGAAACATCAGAAATTGTCTACAAGACATACTTTGTCAAGTGCTGTAAAATTAAACACATTACAGATAACAAATACTTAAGCAATGAGTCAGTAATATGACTATATCCATCAAACAAAATCACTGGTGTGTGACACTTCAGAATATTGTTAAAAAAAAAAGTAATGAGAAACAAAATCCAAAGAAAATTTAAATAGACAAATATCATCAATGAGATGTACAAATTGGAACATGTGGTGCCAGATGACACTACAAATATATCAATAGTTGCAATATTTTTCCCCACAAATTCATAAGAAAATATATACAAGTTTCAATTCTGCTAGTGACACAACATATAATATAGCAATAAGTTAAACAAAATGTTAGTATACATCACAGTTATACAGGACATATTATGCAAGTATGTCCAACATTTGCATTTCAAAACTAACAATTAAAGGAACACATTGCCAGATTGTCCCGATCTACTCCAACTCGTAACAATGTGGTAATACACAGCAACAGAGCTACACATAGTGTATAATTGTTTGATTAGTGTATCACATCATCATACAACACAGGACTCTGTCTAGCAGCACATCCCAAAATAGTCATGCACCTCATCCATGAAGAATATTTAAGCAAATGGGTCAGTCAGGTGTTGCTTTATAGACTCCATATTTATTAGCAAACTGATGCACCTGACTATACCTTTTCTTCTCGGATAGTAAGTGTGATACAGAAAATCACACAGTAAAACTTAAGTTTGTATTTTAATGGCAGTGTGCTGTAGAGTTATAAAGCTACTCTTGGTAACCTTTATGGTTATATACAATATCTACATGTGTTCTAAAATAAGCTGGAATGTAGTGGCAAACTCAAACGTATATATGCTGATCATTAAACAGGTCTCATATATTGTGTTGCAATGATTCTGGTTTATTACCATTTGACTATAAATTGCCACTTTATACAGATAATACTACCAACCATATTTAACAAAAATGTAGGATTTGCAGAACTGAGCTTGAAGGACTTTCCAAATGTAGCCTTTTTTATTCAAGTTCAACTTTGTCATACATAAAATGACAGTACATTAGTTTATATTTCAATTGTTGGGGAAAATCAGGGGCCGGATTTTCAAAAGAATCCTATTTTGGCACACTTGCTGAAATGCCTTACGTATCCACAAGGTTTTTCCATTGTGATTTGCGGCAGCTTGTGGCCATTTTTTGGTGCAGCTGTGCCAAAATGCTATGCCTGATAGTTCCAGGTATTCTATATCTCTTATAAGATGGGGGAGGTCTCGGGGGGGGGGTACTACCAGCCCCCACAGTGCGACCCCACCATAGCCAGGTAGGGCCCCCTTCTTATCCAAATGGCTAACTCATGTATGTTTTACACAGCGTGCCACTGGGATACAATCTTGAGCCTGACTTGGGCTAGTCCAAATTTCGGAAGCTGCACAGCTACCATGCTGAAAAATGAAATGCTGCCTATTTTTTTCTGCAGTGGTAGCTACAGTGTGGTGCCTAGTCCAAACCCCTCTGAAAATGTGGCCCCAGATCTGTATTTGCACAAAAGACCTGGAAGAATAGGGATATTTTGTCAGTTTTGGTTATTGATACAAATGCTATTGTTCATGCTAATATCTTGAAACCCAGAATTTCAACAAAAGAATTAATGCATGACAGCAATGGCTTATAAGGGTCAAAATGTGTTTTGCAGCCACTAGGGACTAGAAAAAAAATCCACTGGGCCCCACAAAGTTGTCCAACTGGTGTATCATAATAAATGTTGCCTTGCCCAGTTCAAGCAAACAGGACAAGGTTAGTTAATGGAAAATTTTACCCAATACAAAATCCACTAGTATTTGGCAGATGCCAATTTTGACCCCTAAGAATTAATTACAGGCATCAGATGCAACATGCCCATTTCCTTTCACTACCAGTTGAAAAGTCTTATGGCACTTAGCCGAATCCAAGTGCTTTTGCCAAAACAGAAGTCACCTGGTGAGGAGAACTCTCCTCTCTGCTCAGTTTTTATTCATATATGTCATTACACAGTAGTGAACAAAATTATTTTGTTTCATAGAAACAACAGTCATTTGCCATTCATTCAGTGACAAATGTTATATATACAGATACAACAGGACTGCCTAACTGACAGTGAGTGTAGACTTCGACTCCTACGAATGCGGAGTTAGTACGACGATGCTCTTGGGTGCATTGCCTTCCCTTTCAGAATGCGCCTAACCTGAGGGAGGAAACAAACAAGTATAAGTTACTTTCAAAAAGTCAGTTATAGGAATTGTCATATTATAGAGTCACTGGATAGCTCAATTCCTTTTTATTGGACCAACATATGTCTTCTACAAAGATGGTATAGCACACAAGATTTTGGGGCCACTCATGTCCCTTTATCACACGCCAACACCTGATGAGGAGACCTGTGTGGCCCAGAAAGCTTGTGTACTATACCATTTTTGTACAAAGACATGTTGATCCAATGAAAAGGTATCAAACTATCCAGCAACTCCAGTCTTCCAAGGACCAATATGGCTACAATCTTTTTACTCAGATACAGTACTTCATAAAGCTATCATAATAACTGTCCAACTGAACTGTGCATACTACAGTATCTCCATTTTTATTTATTCTTTTAATCTTCGGTAACCTGGTAAGGGCCACTAAGCACAAGTGCCTGTTCTCAGGGGCGACCCAGGAGCACTGGGGAATGAAGTGATTTGCTCAGTCACACAGTATGCAAGTGGAGGTGTGGGAATCGAACCCAGGTCTGCTGGATGTACCAAGCTCATTCACAGCTGGTTACTCTAACCTCTTGGCTATACTGCCAGCCCCATAACCAACAAAAAGAAAAGTATGCTATGAAACTAAAACGGAGATTCTAATGGCACAAAAAAACAACTATTACAGTAGAGTGATTTTCTCTGCAGATTGGAAACATTATAGCTCTTGGCTTTTTCCAATACATGGTTGAAAATGGGGGGAAAAAAAAAAAAAGTGTCTTTACCTGTTCCCCTAAAGACCCATCAGGTACAAGATGAACGGGTTGCTCATTTTCCAAATTTCTGGCACTTGGATCTGCTCCTTTTCTCATCAGGAGTCTGACAGCATCCAACTGAGCCACCCGATACTGCAAGCCAGAAGCAATGTGGAGTGCAGTGTTACCATTGTAAGCCTAACGGGACAACAAAAACACAAACACAATTAGTCTTACAAAATTAAATGCAGTAAAATGGTTAACGCTAGACAAATGTTCTTTTCATAATAAAGAATGCTAGCAGAATTCAGTTTTAGAAGTTACCTTTGAGTTAACAAAAGATAATGAGTTGGGTAGTTCAAGGAAGAGACGAAGAAGCTCCACATTTGCTTCTTCAGCTGCCAAGTGTAATGCTGTGCGACCACTTTTTTGATCCTACAAAAAACAAAACAAAAAAAGTAGTTTTATACAGAGGTAACAATTTTTTTTTTATTATTTATTTATTTCATGACTATGTATGCTCCTTCAGCCTGCTGCAATCTCCCAGTCCCCCAACCCCATCATCCACCTTATCTGGGACTTGCTCCCGTCTTCATTAAATTTTTTATGGAATACTTTCATGATAGGGCATTCAGGGTACCACAAGTCCCTCCAGTGACTGAATCTAGAGTGGAGGGTGAGTCTTTAGTTGACTATGTGGGGCCTACAGCAGACAGACTTCATCCTTCAGTGGCCATCGTTCCATCCATTTTCTTTCCTTCGTAAGACAGCAGCACATCGCCCACCCAGTGGTACACATCCGAGCATGTGCAGAAGCAGGCATGAATGTCCTCTAACCCACTGCAAAGTCCAGCTTGCCACTCCATCTGGGAACCATACCTCTCAACCTTGTGTTCCTCAAATGTGGAACATTGCCTCTCAAAATGTGGAACAAATGAGCAAAATGTGGAACACTTAATCAAATCTTTACCTAGGAGGCTCGGAACACTGTTAAAATGTTTGCATTTATGTTCAGAAAGTCTTTTATTAATTAAATAATATATATTTTGCATCATTTACTATAGATTTTTGCTTTAAAATGTTAATACTGAATGTGGAACAAGTCCTCACAATGTGGAACAGGGAGTTTTTGTGAAGTAAAATGAGGAACGTTCCTCGTAATGTGGTACAGTTGAGAGGTATGCTGGGAACCCACAGGTGGCAGAGGCACAGTGGGTCTGTCACCCTAGCCACCTGGAAGCTGTAAGCATCCTCTGGGATGCTTAAACCTCATGTCCCTGCCAGCTCTCTGGCAGCCCAAATCCATTCCCAAATCTGGATCACCAGCACTGTGAGAGGCATCCCTGCTGCTGCACTGGCAGACCAACAGGACTGATGCATTTTTCTTATGTAAATAAGTAAACATCCAAGAAGTATCCCATTCCTTTAGAAAAACTGAGAATTGCTTTCACTGGGTGTTATTTGACTTATTTGGTTACTGGGTAGATATTTGAGCAGCACTTGCCCATTTGAGAGTAACCCAGTGAAGATAAATATTTGAGAAACATTTCAATCCTTTTGGGATTCCCAAGTGGACTACGGTCCTCAGAAAACTCACCTTAGCTTCAACAGAAGCTCCCATCTGGATCAGAGTCTTGACAGTATCCACCAAACTTTTGTTCTTCAGCAGCAGCTCCTGCACTTCAGGAGAGCGAGGCTGCTGACTCCTCTGTAATTCATGCACCACTGCATTGTGGGCTACTGCTGCACAGTGTAGAGTTGTTAAGCCTTCAAAAAAACAAAGAGCACAACACGGTCAATAAAAAAAATACATATATTTTGACATACTCAGGGTGGATTACTAAGTTGCTTAGGGGCAAGAAGCAGAGGGTGGTGGTGGTGATGGAGGATGGGCACTACTCTGTGTGGAGAGGTATACTCTGTGATATCCCTCACTTACTGGGAGCACTGCTGTTTAACATTTTCATTCATCTGAAAGCTGGACTGTCCCAGCAAGCTGCTTAAGTTTGCTAATGACATTATTGTGGTCCTAGTGATGAACTTCCTTGTGGATGGGGACAAGCTTCTGCAGAATCTGAAAAACCTGGTGATTCACAGACTACTGGCACCTCTGACTGAATGTAGTCGAATGCAAGATGCTGCACTTGGAGGTAAAACAGCTTCAGTACCTATATACTCTGGGACTCTTCTTGCTGCAGTGGTAGTGGGGGGCCCTGGGGTCATAACACACAGTGGGCTGAAGCATTGCCAAGTAGTGCATGGCCGCTGTCATGAGGGCCAGCAAAATGCTGGGGTGCATACAAAAATGACAAGTAGAGCAGGGGGAAGGAATCCTGTCACTTTACAAGGCCCTGGTAAGGCCCCACCTGGGCTCAGTCATAGGTAAATGAAGGCAGTCATAAGGGTGTAAACACAGGCCCACCAAAATGATAAGCAATATGGAGGACAAAAGCTATAAAAGGCTAGAGGTCATTAACATATTAAACATATAGGGCTGGATTCACGAGCCGCCCAGAACCTAAGTCCCACTCCGCAATTACCTTTGCAGACTGGAACCGCCCGCTGCTGTGGCGGTAGCGATTCACAGCTGCAACAGTTGCGGAGGGCATTACGGCTGCTCCCAACAGCCATGGCACATTCCCGCAGCTGCAGGGGTCTCCCTGGAGACACCTCCTGCAAGTGGCCATAACCCGTGAAGCCGATCGTAATCCGGCTCCACCTTTGTGGATACCCGCCGCTGCGGGTAACCTGTGGCTCCACAAGTGGCAACCCACTTGCGCAGCGGTTTACCCGCAGCTGCAGGTCTTTCAGAAGCTTTGTGAATACTGCTCATACACCCTGGAGAAATGGCCGAGAGGGAACAGGATTAAAGTCTTCCATATACTAAGTGATATACTAGACTGAAAATACAGGTATTCTTGATCTGATGTTCCTCCAGGAGAATGCAGGAAAGTGCCCTGAAGCTCAGAGGTGGCAAATTTAGGGGTTACATTATTTCTCCCAGAGGCTGGTGAACCTGTGCAACAGTCTACCAATGAACACAGTGGATATGTTGATAGTACACGCCTTTAAAGGAGAATTCAACTGAATCTATAAGTCAATTGTCCCACGTGAAATGTTTTTTAAATTAGTTCAAATTCTCTTATTGCTATAGATATACAGGCTGTTATCCTTGGTAGTTCTGATTTACATGCTGCTGGTAAGAACCATTTCAGAACTGTATGATGTAGTTTATGTTCCAGTTCTGCTCATTTATTGTTGGAACAATGTATCCATGTTCTATGTTGTAGATGTCTGTGGTCGAAGCGGACATAAAATACATCACATAGTTCTAAAATGGTACTTGCCACCAGAGTGTAAATCAGAAACACCCACCGAGGTTACTAAAAGACCTGTATAGATGGATGGAACAATAACAGAGTGTGAGCCAGTACTTAAAACAGCTTAGGGTCATAGCCCGGTGGTGCTGAGGCCCTTACCTTGCACTATGCCGGCAACCCAGGTTCAGGAATGACCTGGGGTCACTGGGGAACTAGCACGGGGGGGAAGGAGGGCTGAAGCGGTACTGAGCTGCCATAGGCAGCTCTCTCCTCCCAGGGGTGGTTGTCCACTACCTCTGTAGTTCTGCTCCCACCAGGTGAAGGTCTGCTGGAAAGCATATGCAAGGGGGGTGGGGGTGGCAGTGAATGCCAGGGGTAGGGTGGAAGGGGCAGAGCCGGTACCCGGCATGCACCTCCATGCACATGCATGTACATGTCTGATGGGGTCCCAGGTCTGGGACACAAATAGGGAAAAACCCATAAAAATTACATATAGGAAGGGAAAAAGAAAAGAAAAAACAGCTTAAGTTGGGAAAAATTACTTACAGATTCAGCTCAGCACAGTTCTCCTTTAAGGCAAGTCTGCACAAATTATGTCACTTTCTGTATACATTAGAGATAAAGCAACAGACAGAAAGGGAAAAAAATACCGCATGCAACAAGGTTGTGAAGCCATCAGTGTGTTCTCTGGTGACAATGTCAACCATGGCAGAAAAGCTCAAAGTTGTGTATGATATCACAAGAGCCCTAAATTGCTCCTTTTATAACTATATAAAATATGCACCTCCAGCAGTTACTAGTGGTACACAGTGTTCTAAATACTAAAGTGTTGTATGTCATAACAATATTAAACAACCTTGTGTTTTACAACTGTAACCCCCCTGCAAATGGGGGTTCCCAAAAGACTTCCAGGAGCTTGCTTGAATGCTCCAAGCCTGAATGGTGTTTGGCATTTAAGCCATTTATCAGTGAGTGTTTTTAGAACCTCTGGTACTGTCTCTTTAAGAGCTGTCTGCTTGCAGACATGATTGGTTTGTATGGGGGGACTGTGTGCTTCTCTGAGTACCACTTGAGCTGCTGCCAATTCACTTCATTTTTGCAGTCACTAGGAGTGCAAAGGGAACCTATCTGAAAGATGTAACTGTTTGCCAGAAATTATTTAGAGTAATAATGAAATTACAGTTTGTCTAACCTGCTTTCTTTGCAGTCAGAACTGTGTCTGCTGGTTCCCCATTCTAGTTTTGAACTGCTGAACTGGACCAATCAGTGTGGGTAAGCAGCTCTAAAATGGTGCCTTGACGAATCAGAACTTGGACTCATAATCTGAGCCAGCCACAAGAGGATTGTATGGGCAGTGACTCTGGGAGATGTAGTTTAGACTTCAGTGCCTTTTGGACCAACAGCAGCAGTCTATTGTGAGTGACAGCCAATCCAGTCAAGAACTGGGAGGAACTCAAAGGAAGTGCCCGGTTTTGTCGGGTTGGAGTTTCAGTTGAGCTTTGGCAGTGAAGAAGGAAAGAGCCCTGTGCTTTTTCAGTGTGCAGTTTTAGTCAAAACGTGTAAGGCCCAGAGTTCGGTCTGCAGCTTGTGTAACAGCTTGTTAGGACTGAACCGTCCTGTGAAGAGAATCAAAGAATATCTGAAGAGTAGAAACCAGGCTCACCCTGTAGAAGACTGGAGGAATTGTTGAAAATTCTCGGTCTGTCAGGAACTGAATCTGCTGTGTGTTCTCCCGGTATTGTGCAGTAATTGCGATCGGGATAGATGCAGCCTGCCTGGTATAGTGCTTTCTTTATATAAATGTGTGAAGAGGTTTGTGTACCTCAAGTGAGCCCTGCTGACATTGAAGGACCCTATCTTATTTGGAGGTCGTGAGTACTAATTCAGGGTCGCTCCCTGTTGAATTGCCACATTAAATCCAAATGGAATTACTGTACTGTTGACTGTTTAATTTTCCTTTTCTCTGTGAAGGGCCCCTACCAGCTGCCACGGTTTGACTAGCTACTAGGGCTTGGGTACCTAGGGACAGTAACTGATAGGGATAGGCCTGTGCACAGAGCCACAGGTAGATTATTAGAGTGATAAGCTAATTAACCTGATTTCCCTGTCCTTGTTATATCCCCTAAATAAATCAGAGCTGCTTGTTTCAGCAAAGTTATACTGCCTGAGTATTTGTCTATGTTAAAGTACTGTACTGTGATTGTTGCACTGTATCTCATTTCACAGGAGGTCCCAGTGCCGGAACCAGTCCTGGGGGTAAGTGTATACCGTGAAGGTAATTCTGATATATTGTGTGGGCCACTAGTGGGAAGAAAGGGGGGTTGCAGTGTCCCAGAGGGCTGTGACCAAGTTAGTTTAACTATTGCAAACCCTGACCTCTGGGTGGAGGCACCCGCCATTGGATCCAGGCCCCTCAACCTGTTAGTGGCAAATCAGGCAGGGGTAGTAGCCCCTGGGATAGCGCCATCTAGGGGTTACACAACCATACGAAACATCTGGGTGCCAGTCTTTATTTCGGGGGAAGGGATAATTGCAAATGTGATATCAGTCTGCCATCAGTAAAGACTGACCATTCTTTTTAGCCTGCATCGTTCATTATACAGCAACAGAACACACTCAACCAATTTGAGTGCCCCCCCCCGGTAAGAATCTTATCATGCTGTAAAGTGTGTATCATGAGCTGACACGTCTAGGGAAAGATTCTGAAATTATTATTTATCAGCTTCAACAACATATTAATATCACCATGAAGACTCCTCTTAGGGCTGTAAAAGCAGGCTCGAGTAATTCTTTGGATACCGTTGGTTTGTAGTTCTTGTACTACAACTGCAAGAGTGGTCTCCATGGTGGTATTAACATAAAGGCAAGTCTCAGCTAAATCTTTAGTAGAGCGTTCACTCTACAACACTAACACACATTTGAGTCTTGTAACTCTTCCCACATACTGCAGGAAATAAAAACATTTAGCAACTCGTTTTGTATTATTCAGCAAGATTCTGCAATGCAAATTACAAAATTATGTTTCTTATGCTTACCATCGTAATTTGTGGCTTCCATATCCAGTTGCTGACCACTTGCTATTGCTCCTTTTTGTATTGCCTGCAGCAAGCATAAATATTGTTACTCATTACAGGTACACCTCACTCCAAAACACACCACTTTACAATTCCCAACTGGAATGGAACCTCCATTAGCAGAAAGGGTGTAGCACTGGTTCAAATTTTATAAAACCACCAAAACTAAATTTATACCACAAATAAGCTTACGATCCACAGCATATTTATGAAATATAGTACACAAAATGTATGTGGTATATCTGCACACCTTGGGTGCATTTTGTGACACAGGGAGAAGCACAGTGACTTCTGCCACTGAAAGTAGCAATTTCCTAGACCATAACTCATACTGTGGTATATTACTGTGATTGTAAAATGGTCCACAAGTGTTGGGATAAGGCTGAACTGGGTAATTAGTTCCAGCCTATGATGATATACTGAGATACCGTTACAGGTCAGGCACTGCTTCAGCCAATCAGCTTTCAGGACATCTCTTATCCCTCTTGTAATTCTAGTTACCCCACAAAAAAAAAAAATTCTATGGACTATAAGATCACTCATATAAGCAGTCCTTTGGGTGTCGCAGTTCCCACTTACTGCCTGTCTAGAAACCATGGACAAAAGGGATTTGAAAGATATATGCCAAGAATATATTCTACATTTAATCTTGTATTGAAAAGTGAACTGTGAATAAAATACATTAGACTATCTTTTCAATTCTGAATAATCTGGTGTTCTCCGCAGGTTAAAGGGAAATGCCTACCTGTATATTAGGCCCCACCTCAGTGTGAGGCAGGGCTCAAATCATCATTTCTGAAAGGTTTGTTGTTTTTTTTTTTTTTTAGTCGGTCTGTTTATCTAGATTCTACCTGGCTGATCCTGCTGTCCCTCCTGCTGGTATTTTGACTTGAAGTACCACTAGAGGTGCACCCCATAACCTCCCACAACTACCCAAGAAGGACGTATGAGCTGAGGAGCAGCCATGGGCGCACGCATAGATATCCTATATAGTGGGTGCTATTTATAGCTCCGGTTAGCAATTTACATGTCAGAGTGCTATAATCAAGTTCAGGTTATAGACTGGCAATTTGCCAGTCTATAGCTGGTCTCTCTATAGCACTGGGACAATTTAAATTGCAAAACAGTGCTATTAATGGCTCCAACTATACAGGATATCTACGCACACTCCTATGACTGCTCCCTGGCTCACGTAACATTTTTAGGACATCTGCGGGATGTTGCGAGTATGCCACTGGGGGCGCTTGGTAGTCAAAATGCCAGCAGAAGGGACAGCAGATCAACCAGATAAATCTAAATAAACAGATTAAGTTAAAAAAAAAAAAAAGATTGCAGTTTGCAAACATGATAATTATGCCTTGCCTCACACTGAGGTGGGGCTGATTACAGGTGGACATTTCCCTTTAAGAAGCTGGGAGGGCAACGTGGTCTAGTAGTTAGAGAGCACTTAAGAAAACAGAGATCATAGGTTAAAATCAGAGCACAGCTATGTGTGCCAGTCAGCAAGTCGCTTGACTTCTGACTTTCAGTCCTCCCAGCTGTAAAACTAAGAAGCAGGACACAACGTAACAGATGTTGCACTGCCTTAGGCCATTCTAAGTACACAAACTCTAAAACCAAAAACAAAAATATTTTACAGGATTCAATAATAAATTCAACAAAACTGCATTCCTTATTCTCCTTTATGTCATCTTAAAGGGAAAGAAAACCCTTAGTTAGCTCTTCTTTGCTGAATACTGTCAACTCTCACCTGAAGAACTTGTGCAAAACCTTTCTCAGCACATACGTGCAGTGGCGTCCTGCCCCAGCAGTCTGTTGTATTCACCTGGGCACCAAGGCTTACTAGGTCCTGAACAATCAGATGCTGGTTGGCTGCAACAGCTACCTGCAAGGCACTCTGTAAGAAAATACATTTAAACATTTTTAGAAAATAGTAGTCAGCAATCTAGCACTCTGATTTGCACAATGTTGTGTATGACAAATCTAGTGGAAAATGCCAACTTTACAGTCAAATATTCTGTAAATATTGTTTAAAAAAATTACTATTATTATTGCAATAAGGCACTCCAGGAGTTTTGTTTCTTTGTTAATCATCCTGTTGGGGCAATAGTACTACAGGAAGGTAATTAATGTATGGTTCCTTTTTGTTTTTTGGTTTTTTATTTTTATTATTATTTGTAGTTTTTGACCAGAAAAGGCAGTGAGCTTTGACAGCCCAAGTCCAGGTGCATCCCAGGCGGTGTGTTATACAGGCCCATTTTATTGATTTCGGGGGAGAGGAGGTGTTGTAAAGGACACTCAAGAAAATCCCCTATTCTTATGATGCCAAGAGATCTTTAACTTCCTCAAGAACAGCCACAAGAGATGTACAAAAGGGACCTCGGTTTACAGTCTCATCTTAAGGATGGCACCTTAACAGTTCAGCAATAACCCCTTGTAATACTTTCTGCACCTAAAAGAAAGCACACACCTAGGCAAACAAGAAGTTGTTTAATACTGAAATACCTGTTACAGTAATAGATGGTTTACAAATTACTGTTATTTGAAGCAAGTTTATTGGCTGCTCTAAACTTAAACGGTGGCAAATACTGTCCTCCAGTTAACCATGGTAATAATCAACACTGTGATCTGTACTTTGATCTTTATGAGCAAAACACAGATGCAGAGCAAAATGAAGAAGAACACATAATATAAAAATGTGGCTCCTGTTCTCATCCATAAGTAGAATGGTGCAAATATTGCACCAAAATCCAAGTGTGCTATGCACAGATATGATCCTGTATGACAAAGGAAGGTCACCCTGTAAGTGCAGAGTAGTGCAAAATCAACTGATCCTGATGCGAGTAGGTGCCATCAGTAACAGCACCTGCTAACATCCTAAAGGCTGTTTGCATATGCAGTTCTGTGTTGCACTGGGATGTGCACCCAATGCATATCAAGATGCTACAACCTGTAGCACTGCATCTGGGGGCAGCCCAACCCCATTCCAGTTTTATGCAGTTCCTCATGTCAGTTACCTTCAACCCTTCTCCCCATTCTAGAGTAGTAGTTCTGTGGAATTCTGGTGTCCAGAGGCATCTGCCCTTCAGATAAGATCAAAAGTCCAAGCTTTTCCAGGTGTCCAGTGGCTCACACACCTTCATATTCCAAATGCTCACTGGTTTCCTGTGGCACTCCCTGCCCCAACACCCAAAGCCATGCCTTCTCTTCAACTGATCCAGTCCCAGGAAACAGATGTAGGTCTTCTTCATCTCCCAGTTACAACTGTGATCCTCACTCTCCATTATCCCCCATCTCTTCACTCCTGTCCCAGTGGTCCCTTTACCTAGTTTGTCCTAGTCAAACAACCCCTCTACCTCACCTGGCTTGTATGGTTCTGATCAATCTGTCAGTTACCTCTGGAATAAGACCACTGCACTCTACCATCCAGGGTGTGAGGACCATAAGGCTAAGGGTGTGACCCTGTGGACCATTAGCATTGCAGCCCCCACCCCTTTTCCCAGTGTTCAAGAGTTTGCAACCCAGCTGAACAGAACTCAACAGAATCACAAACTCAGTGTGCTTATAAAGTGGTCTTTGCAACCATACTAGTGGTTAAGAATCAGGCCCCAGACTTCCAGGGTAACGACAGAATTTGTTAGGAGATAAGGACTGCTTGGCCCACCCAGTCTGCCTAGGTATCCCTGCCTATACGGTCTGCAGTGGCAGCACAGGCATTGACAAAATAGGCAGACTGCATGGGCCAAGCAGTCCTTATCGGCCAACAAATTCTATGTTTGTATGATTGAGGTGGTTACCCTGGAAGTCTGGGGCCAGATTCTCAGACTTTAGTGTGGTCACATAAAGACGGCTTTACAAATCACACTAGGTTTGTGACTCTGTCCCTTAAAAAGAAAATCTGAGAGTTCACGGTGATATCTTACCTGTCTATTGTGCTCTTTAACATCCAACATATTGAGGGCAACCATCTTCCTTGCCAGTACATATGAAAGAGCCCTTCGTCCCTGGGCAACACTAATGTGAAGCAATCTGGAAAAGAGCAAAAATATTCAATATAGGGAGTTTGTGCCCATTTCTGTAGAAGTTAAACTAGGCAAAATGTTGAATAGACTTTTGTACAATTTTAAGTTGACATTATCCAAGTATTACTGATCAACACTCATTGAATTCCTGTATGTAGTTTACAGTTTATTACGCTGTCGTTATGACAGACTTATGCTATACATATGGACATTTATACTAATTGTTAAAACTGTGCTGTGTTCAATCACAAGACATTCCATAAGCAGTTTAATTACATGTATGACTGTTCCTCAGGTTTTGTATCTCAAAATAAGCTGTGTTTTAAAATCAGCCGTGTTGTTTCAACTGATCAGCACTCAGAATGACCCTGTGTCTGAAGACCACTTATGAATATTATAAGAATAATAATAAATCCTATAGGCCAATTAGCAGCCTAGAAAGGACAGTATGACAGGCATGCTAGTTCCAAGCACATAGTCAAAAACAATGTCCTCTCTAGGATGAAAACAAGTTGATCTAGAAATAAAGAAAGAAAGCACAATATTTTTTTTGTTTAAATATATAAAACACTTTTGCCACTTTTGATATTTTGTATCTCTTTCCTCGACTGTGGACTCTTGGCTGTAGTAGACTTGCACTACTGCTTCATGAGAGTGAACTTTGAGCTACAAAAGATGCCGCTACAAAGTGTACCAATAATGTACCCCAATTTTAAACATATTTTACCAGGTAAGAAAACAGAGTCGATGGAGACTCGATTTCAGTTGCGACCTGGGGGTGGGGTGGGGTTACAAGAGTAAAACATTTGCCTTCAAGGGCCTCTAGTATCAGAAATATGGCGACAAAAACTACATAAATACTAAAGTACAATTTACTACACGGGACCTTGTAAGAAAAACAGAAGCAGTTCATAACGTAGAATACAACACAGTTCCATACAATGTACAAATTTGGCAGGCACATTTGAAGTCGGTACAGAGAGACTTATTTATGGAGGCTGTTACTAAACAAAGCTTAGGATAATCTATGGACCCAGTAGGCCTCGGCACCAGAGGGAAGGATGGTCCCAAGTAGCGTCAGACCTCTGACCATACTTAACAGAGGAGGGTTACTGGGGCATGAGGTCCGGGAGGCATGATGAGCTTTAATTAGCCTCTTGCATCAGGTAAAGGTAGAGGCTTCTGTAATTGTGGTAGGCAAGTTATTCCACATAGAGGGCAGCCTGTAGGTGCCTGAGGCTTACCCTAGGTTTCTCCTGTACCATGGTACTGTATCTGCAAATGATAGCCATCCTCCAACCTGAGAAGAGTATACACAATTTTGGCCACTGTGAAGAGATGCTGGAGGTAATAGGGGAGTTGCCCTCACAAAAGCGGTGGGCAGAGATTGTCTCTTCAGGGGAAGCCATCCGAGTTCATTATACAGTGGTGCATTTTTGGGAGACAAGCCAGGGCGAATCTGCATAAGGCACTGAATAGTGCTGCTAGTCTAGATAAGAAGGTGGCATTTGCATCTGCACAGACAAGGTCTCCATAGTCCATCGGGGGGGTATGGAGCACTTGACCGCTAGTTTCTTGATACAAGGCCAAAGACTAACTTTTTACCCTGTACAGGGCAACCAAAGTTTTGCGTAGCACTTGGTTGTGGATATGTGCCTAGAGTAATCAAGACACTAGTCTAGGTGCATGCCTAAATATCTGTAACAGGACACAGAGTCGGAGAGATGCCCTTGTGTGGTGCATAGGCTAAGTGGGTCAGGAGCTGTACTTAAACCAGATTCTAGACCCAAAGAATGGATATCACCCCCACCCCCACTGCTGAAGCAGTCTTCCTTTAAGCAGTTTTGGACAGCAAAGAAATCTTTTGCAGTGGTACTTCAATCAATGGTAGGGATATCTAGGTCAGATATACAGTACAGACAACTGTATTGTCTGTATGTGTGTATATATATATATATATATATATATATATATATATATATATATATATATATATATATATATATATATATATGTGTGTGCCAGGTGAGGAGAGAGCAAGGCAGAAGCTCATTTATGAAGACTGTGAACAACAAGGGTCCCAGAACCATGACTTGGGGAATATGGTTTTATCACATTTTTATTTTAAAGTACTATATTTCAATTAAGCAATAATACCCAACAGAGTGAATATCACTCTGGGATAACATCACACCTCAGGTGATTGTACACAAGGCCACAGGCCAAGTATATCCAACACCTGAAAAGTTATGTTATTCCTGCACAACACACCCTGGAGGACATTACTGTTATTATACAATGGCTCTCATTTGTTAATATTGTGGGGAGAAAAATTAGCTCATGTAGATGGCTAAAACATTTCAAATAGACAGAGAACAAGCATTACATCCTTTTATACTGTGGGGAACATCTCTTTTATAGTATTAGTTTAACAGTTCAGTTTTATTTTTTTTTTGAGAAAACACTTCCCATATGAAAGCACTGCATCATGGGTATGCAAATAATCAATTGTCTGGCATCACTGTAGTGTGTTATGCGCTACTAGGCAATTAGGTATTTGCATACCCATGATGCAGTGCACTTCCTCATAAAAAATAAAACTGTAAAACTAATACTATAAAACAGATGTTGCCACAGTATAAAGGAGATGTTCCGACACTTGTTCTCTGCCTGTGAAATGTTTTAGCCATGACTAATGTTAGTCCCCACAATATTAGCAAATAAGGTTTTTATATGAAACTAAGCTTGCTCTCCTATAGTGTCAAGCCATCAAACTCCATTGGTAAGATATCATGTATGTTGGACATCACACAGTGATATACTGAAATAACATCACTTTCTCAGGTGCACACTAACTAATCAGTAATCAGCTGAAGTATTTTTTAATGCAAGTTCTCTCTTTTATATATTTATTTATGCCAGCATGTCTCTTATTGCACCTTTCATCCATGAATCATCCACAGTTATTTCCAATATTTATAACTGTTGGTAAATTTGATGCATTCTAGGATGGCTTCTTTATGGAAGACACTATATAAAATAACACTACTGCATTGTTAGAAATGATACCCCTTGGGGTGCAAGAACCCATTGGTTTGCTGTTCCTTCACCCTAGGAAGGTACAAGGGAACATTCAATCTAAGAGGCTCTCTCCTGGCATACAACATAACAATATACTTACGTATCACCATCAGAGTCCTTGGCCAGAAGCCGATCTTGGGTAATGCCAGCCAGTTTGTTCTCCTCCTGTTCTATCTGCCACTGGAAGAAGGACTTTCCAGACTGCACAGTGTTTACCATCGAAAAAGGCTGCTGCTGTGGAGAATGGTCCACAGACGGAAAGAACACTGGATTTGGATTTGATTGTACCATTGTGTACATATTGCCCTGTACAGGGCTAAAGTTCTGGGGATAGCTAACCATCCCAGACTGCATCTGACTGCCGGGTTGAATATTCTGGAAACTCTGGTCATCATTTAAAAGCGATTGAAAGCTTTGGTTCTGAGCCCCAAATGGCAATGTCTGGTTTTCAAATCCAGATTGCTGGCAGCTGGAGGACTGGGTATCTCCAGGAAATAACAGGTATTCTCGCATGTGACCCTCAGCAAAATAGTGATGTAAATCTTGGGACACCAGTGTACTCTCCGTTGAAAATGAGTAGAGAGGGGTTTGATCAGTTGCATGTTGTGGACTACTTTCTTGAAGAAGCTGGCAGTTCTGTGGCTGTGTATAAGGGGATCCAGCACAGATCTCTTGATACTGCTCCACTTGAGAGTCTGGACTGTTTTTCATGTTATTGTTCCAGTTGACTTGCACTGTGTTGAGGGAAAGTGGACGGGATTCATTCTTTATATTAATAATGTTCTGAAGGATATCACAATTGGCCTCATTCCTCGATTCAGCCCTGTTTTTATCGTCCATGCTTTCAACAGAAGTTGGTGTTTGGGGTGGTGTCTGAAAATGTACACATTTTTTGTAAAAAGATGTATTCATAATAAATAAATAACAAAACAAGTTTATTTTACAGATGTGTGTACATGTAATTTTGAATTTCTCTGAAACCTTGGCTTAGTTGCCAATGCCTCCCAAGGTCACCCTTACTTCAGTGCTTTTGAACTGTGGTTTTAGTCTTTAAAAAAAAAATGACAGTGCTATGTCAGTGCATCAGCTGCAAATAAAAACAAGAGTTAGATTATGTGCACAGTGAAAACAGAAAACAAGAGTTAGAATCAGCATTTCAACTACGGATCTTCTTCCTCTATGAACCATGCCCCCACCCCACCCCAAGCAAATATGACATTCTGGAAGAATACCTATGGTCAAAACACTGATTCTAACTATTTTCTATTTTTGGAATGCACTTATTCTAACCCCTTTAGTTTTATTCATAATTAACTGTACTTGTAAGCAAAATGTAACAAAAAAATTAAATACTAATATTTACCAAGAAATGAAGTGACTGGTAAGGTGATGATCTTTTGCTGGGTGGTTCATCAGAATGACTAACGGGTGCATTCCTTTTGGAACCTCTAAGAATTGTCTTCAACTCTGTTTAAACACAGATAAAGTATAATAAGTACTTGACATGTGTGCTTTCTTTTATGAGTAAATGAGAGTTAATTTGTTATGAAATGGCCATACCTGAAAATTGTTCAGTGTCCTCTGGACTTCCTTTTACCTAAAGAAAGGGGGAAAAAAAACTCTGGTAATTCCTTTCATGTCATTTCTTGTCAGATGGGGACTTGACATAGTAAAGTGCTACCAGAAGCCTGACCAAAGTCTATATATAACATATACGAACTATACTGATGGTCTTGTCATCCCCATGAAAAATCAGATATTTCATTTTACCTGTCCCATCAAGCACAGAAAAAGAATGTATTAAAACTGTATTACTGCTGCCTTGCAAACATAATTTTGTCCACATTACATCACTGGCATTCAGAAAAAAAATGGCTAAATCAGTACCAAAAAAACAAAAACAAAAATAAAAAATTATATATAAAAAGACGGTAAAATGACAGGAAGCAATTTCAGTCTCACCGACCTTTGACAGACTGTGCAACAAACCTTTTATCTATCCAGTGCATCTAAAAAAACTTCCCCAGGTTTATACAAGGGTACCATTAGTGGGTTACAGAACACATACTTCAGGAGCAGGGTTTACCTTATATTCCTCTTGTACAGGGCTTCCTGACATTTGGTGGTTTCTGATGTGACTGAGAAGTTCTTTTACTGGATGTTTTACACGAACCCCTACAAAATGACCCTTGTTCTGCCTTCCACCGCCCATTTGGTTTTTACCTGTAAATAAAATGAATAACTTAAAAAAACTAAAAAACAAATGGATGACACCAAATACTATGCATTCATTTTTAAATCAGTTTCCAGCAGAAAATTCAACATGAAACACAAAATCTAAAACAAAAAACCACCAACTAGAAGCCTTACAATGCTATGTTAAGTAACTGCCAACTTAAGTGTAGTTTAACAAATATTTGTAACATGGCATGACTTGCCTAGGTCTGAGGGAGGAACCGGATAGGACGGGGGCGGTCACGGGACGGCAGCCGAAGCGGGTATTAACCCAGCATATATGCCGTGCCCGCTTCGGCAGTACTGTTGGCAGCCAGACCCCCTGTCTAGCAGCACTGAGATCGAGGTCTGGAGAGACAAGCGCCGCCACACCTGGAGTGATTCGCCAGTGGAAACCGGCACGGGGGAGCAGTACTCGCGGCGCACATCCGCGAGAGGCAGCCAACCAGAGCGAGGAGCAGGAGCGAGAGCAGACCTGGAGCAGGGCAGCACCGGAGCAGTGTGCGGGAGGGAAGAGGAAGGGAAGCCCCCCAGGATGCACAGCACGAGACTCGGCTGCTCAGACTCCTCACCGGAGACCTCCCGGGGCGCTCATCATGGGAACAGCCACTGCAAGTAGTACAGCAGTGCGACTGAGAAGTTGGCTGCACAGATGTGCACGACTCCAGAGAGAGCAGGTAAGGACCGCATCGGTACCTATCAAGGCGTGTGCACCGCACTGTGACAGCAGAGCACAGGGTGACCGGTCGCGCAGCCCCTCCTTGTGCTGCTGTTTGTCTCGCACACTGGGACCGCTCCAGATGCCTCCACCGACCAGCGTATGACCTGGCAGCCACTCCATGGGTGTGCTCTAATGCGATTGATGCGGGGGGCGGGTGGTAGCCCCTCGCCATGGGCCTCGGCACGCACCGCCCCATGCATCAATCCAGCATTAGAGCACACCTCCATCGTGGCTTAATGCTTACATATGCATACACATTATCAAGGTCACTGGTTTTAAGTTTTTACTGGAAAACCTGGTAAAATCCTGGAATGTGAACCATCTGCACACCGGTAAAACAATCACTGAATCTGACATTTTATACCAGATCAGTAAATCTACTGAACTTGTATTTTTGATTACTTCCTCTACGGTTTTCAATGTGCAATTAATGCTCTGTATAGTAAGCCTTCATGTATTCTGATTATTCATACACAACACTAAAATGACAGTAGAATCCCCATAAAAATCTAGGAATTAGACTTTACAATCACCAGTACAATTCCTGGAATTTCAAGTCCAGAAAATGGGATTTCATTATTTTAATCATAAATCAGTGGCCTTGTATATGAAACATGAGCATCCTAAACACAGAAAACTCCTACTTAGAAAGTGTCAGTACTTCTCTTTTTTCCTGAACTTTTAACATATGCACCTTTAACTCAGCTGAAAGTGAAAAACAGAAGTACTAAGAAAGGGAGTATCCCAGTCATAGCAGAAATAACAGCAAAGTGCATCTCTACAAGGTTATACAAGCACACTCAAGAGTACTTGTACTGTTACTTATAGTGATGCTATTTGCATAAGTTCAACCATCTTTTTTTTTTTTTTTTTTAAATATAGAAAAGTCTTTTGCATTCTTTTTTTTATCTGCAACATTTTTGGGGACACCATGTCCCCAGACTGTGTAAGCCCTCCCAATTTTCCTCCACCTTAACTGTGCACAAGTTTCTGCTAATAATAAAGCAATAATTAATTACTGGGCTGCATATTTTCCCCCATTGAAAAAGCTGTGCATTAAATGCCGTAATACATGTATGTGTATTATGGCATTTTATTACCACACGGCTCTTTGTGTCAGACTGTTGGCAGTATCACAGAAGAGTGAGTGGTCCGGATCTCAGCTGTGCGCTAAGGTTTCCAATCTTATATATATATATATATATATATATATATATATATATAAAAACTTTGTCCCTCATTGGCGGCACCCACAAGGAAGCCACATAAGCAATCTTGCACTTCCATCAGGCCGAACGAGACAGGAGCATTGAGAGCAGCAAGGCCCCCCCAAGTCATCCCTCCTACTGTCCGTCTCCAGTGCCCCCCGCCAGCTGTGCATCTTTTGCCTCCTCCTCTAACCTCACCCCGGCCGGGTGGTGAGTAGGCGGCAGCTCCACTGGCCAGGTGCTGACTGCGTGGATCAAAATAAAAGCGTCTCATTTCTGCACCACAGTCGGCAAAAATATGTAACACCTTAAATTATATAAAACTAAATATGGGGTGCAGTGTATACACTTGAATTTAACACACACTCTCGTTGATGGATGGCTACCATAAACTCTGAGGGTGTTTATGTGCCATCCAACAACTATGGTGTGTATTAAATTCTCACAACACACTGCACCCCACACTTTATCCTATATTTAAGACACAACAAGGTGTGTAATTATGGAACAATAATCAGGTCTTGGTGAGTTTTTAGACTGAAGGTGCATTCAAGTGCTTCTCCAGTAAGCAATAATACAGGAATCTATTGAAATATACAGATTCCTTGGATGCACTGGAAAGCTTCTGAAAAATAAAAAAAGAAAGAAAACAGATAGTGCAATGTTAGTGACTAGGTCGGGGAAGTCTAGGGGTGTAATTGTACTGGGATAACTACACACCTTTGGAATCCCACTGCAACTTGTTTCGATTTCTCAAGACATTTTAGAACCATGATTACATGTTTTGGGAGTGACTACCAGAAATAAAATTAATACAGGCATAAAGATTAGCTTTTTTATATCTCAAATTATGAGTTTGATAGTTTCAACCCTGCTGGAATACTCATTAAAATTAATCACCCTGACAGCCCTTACTGTTTTATAAACTAAACTACCTTCAAATGCAAACACAAACCAAGGCTTTCAGATTTCGATATTTAAGAAGTGACAGAACATAATTCGTATTTATATCTTCTGTTTCAAAAATATAGCTTAATTTTTTTTTTTGCAAACCAACACGTTACAGATAGTGGTAATTGAAAAACAAAGAAAGGAAGAACAGAAACCAATAACGAAAAACAGGTAGGCACGTAGAAACTCAGTACAGGCCAGTAAATGTAGAAAATAACAGAAACCCGCCCCCGATCCCGATCCAGGAAAAAGTGAATCTCATGCAACAGAAGGTAGTACAGGGATACAGTAGGCACTGAGCGCGCGCAGCTGGCAGGTAGCAGGCGAGAGGTCCCGTGCTGCTGCCGCTGCTGGCGACCGTAAGGCAAGCGAGCTCAGTCACTTCATGCAGTCTCACAGCTGCGGATTACCGTTGCCCTGTGTTGTCTGCGAAGATCCCGAGTCGCTCGCCCAACCTTCGCTGCTGCTGCTGCTTAGGGAGTTGGAGTCGGGAGAAGTCGGAGCGAACTGAGTCTGAGGAGGGGAGCACGGTTCACTGCCTTCGGGGGAACTCCCCCAAAAATAGCCGAAGTTCATGGGGCTGGTCTTCACCCCATACTCCTGATCAAAAGCGTCCCTGCTCTCCTCAATGATCCTGTCCACTATCATTGTGAGAGATTTACTGTTCTGCGTGAACGGATCAAGTGTTTGTACAGGCTGACCTTCCTTCCCCACGCACAGACGAAGATTTGTTTCCGTACGTACTGCTTGCTCTCCGCACTTTGCTGGGCTTGGTTAGTTCTGGGTGCAGTCGCTATTTGCAGAGCGTTTATTGCCTCCTCAGTTTACCACAGCAAGTTCCTTTTTCTGGTTGTACCAATCGAGAGCGCGCAGTCTCGGGTTACACTGAAACTATTGGTAGGATCTAGCTAGGGTGTTTCCTCTAGAGGCTGGATTTACTGGAAACAGTGATTATCTGGAAATGACAACCAGTTAATCCTGTTCTGTGGGATGGCCTTGCTCTGGCAATTTTTTTGTACTCGCTTAGAGTCGTCAGGATGACACACGCACAAAAAAAAAAAAACCCAGATCCGCGGAGACGAAGCACTCAACGCTAATGCTGTGTAGCTCCAGACAATACTGATTCTTACATTTAATGTACCAGAACATGCATACTCTGTCTCGCATCATGAAACTATGACCATGATCAAGTTGCCCTTATCAACCGAATTAACAGATATATTGCTTACCACAGTGCATGTATTTACAACGTGTGCAGTTTTCCAGACACGCTGCATTTTAAGTTGCAAATGGTCCCATTTTCTCTAGTGTGCCATCGTACAATGGAACATTTTAATCTGAGATTGTTTGTATTTTACGATGTATTTGCCCTACCTAACCCGTTGGGACGCAACATAACATGTTCCGCAGGGCTTTGCGCCCTTTCCTGTCGGCATGTCACAACTGGGTAATGAACAGAGAGCACCGGAAGGTTAAGTGACTTCCTAAAGGTCACACAGCAGTTCGCTCTAGTGGGGTTTAAAGTCGAACCTGGGGTTTCTCGGTTCTTAGGCTTCATACCTCTCGACTGCCCCTCATTAGGTGGAACAGTTCCTCATTTTATGTCACAAAAGCTCCCTGTTCCACACTGTGAGGACTTGTTCCACATTCAATGTCAACATTTTAAAGCAAAAATCCATAGTAAATGATGCAAGGAAATATGTTATTCAACTAATAACAGACTTTCTGAACACGAATGCAACATTTTAACATTGTTCTGAGCTTCTTCGGTAAAGATTTGATTAAGTGTTCCACATTTTGACAGACAATGTTACACATTTGGAGGACAAAAGGTTGCGAGGTATGTTGGGCTTCTTGTATTAAAATTCTGTCAACTGGGCTGCACTTTCCTGCGAATTAATGCTCTTTTGTAAGGCATCATTGCCGGATTTATTCTGTTTGAAAATGTAAGTTATTTTATTTAAAACTAGTAAATCGTTCTGTTCGATACACAATATATTCTAATGCTTCCATGATATGTTAACCTAAAAATACATATGTGTGTGTGTGTGTGTTAACACTCTGATGTACCCCACCAGGAATACAAAGGGGTAGATTTGTGACATAACAATCTGGTTATAGCCTCACTGCTTCATCTTTAAATTTAGTAGAAGTGCTTGTGTAAATAACATTGACGTACAGCATTGGAGAAGGGAAGCAACAATCTCATTTTACAACTACTGGCGCCCACTAATGGTTGATGTGTAAAACACACACAGAAAATTCCTGTGTGATGTAAAGGGGATGCCCTTACAAATCACAAACTGTTCTCTTGCACAGTGTTGAGCTAATCCATGCCCTGCCCCGTACCCGTTATGCAATTTCTATTTATAAGACATACTTCTGCAAATAATGCAACTCGAAAATACTACATTAAGTTTGCAGGGGGATCTGCTTGGTCACGTCACTTTTTCCTCAAAAATAAAAAAAATATATACAGGTACATGTAAACGATAATAGACTGGGAAGCAGTGTAACCTAGTGGTCAGAAGAGCACAGAGCTGTGAACCTAAAGACCAAGGTTTGACTCCATAACCACTACTAATCCACCATGTAACCCTGAGAAAGTCACTTACCCACGCCACAATTAACTTCCCCATAATCTCGATCTATATCACTGTCTTGTTTTAATCTCCAAAATATATTTATACTGTATGTGTAGTTACTGAGTCTTTTATTGTTATAAGAGTGCAGTCTCAAGTTCTTTTGGTGAGAGAACTGCGAAGCGCAGCTGAGCAGTTCTGGCACATAAAAGGTGCTTTTACACATAGGTTTATGTAACGGAATAACTGTTACGGAAACAGTATTCCGTTACATCCCTTGTGTGTAAATTGCATCTGTTTCGGTCCCTAGGTGAACGTTCATCCAAACCGCAATCTCAGCTTTTTGCGGTTTGCACCGTTGTGTACCGTTTTGTCATGCTGTGTAAAATAGCCATTCCGGTACAAAGGCAGAAAACAGCATTTGTAGAGCAGCAAACTCTGGGGGAGCTGAAACAAATGGAGACAGGGTTGCCGGAATACTCGCAGTGTGTAGAAAGGAACCTGAACACAACAGAGTACAACGGCGCCACACAGGTAACGCTGATTCCGTTTTAAAAACCTGTGTGTAAAAGCGCCTAAAGGGCTTGAGAAGAAACTCAATCATAGGAGACAAATGAACTGTACACATTAACATATTATAAATCATGTTAAACAACCTTGTTTAAAAAAATAATTTTTATTTAAAATCAGAATGCTTTATTTTGCAGAATATTAGAGAATCCCGTTTGTTGGAACTGGACTGTGTCAACTGAACTTAGAATTTCAGAATTTGAAAACCATGTGCCTGACACACCTTCTTATGTTTATAAGAATACCTGGAATGTTTAGAAATAAACAATACTGATTGGCTCTGGTTATGAGTACCTGGAATGTTTAAAAATAAACAATCCTGACTGGCTAGGAATGATGTCATGATTTATAATATGTCTAATAACAATGTTTTCTCCCCTGTCCTATTTCTTGAACTCTAAATGCTTTAGGATGCAGTTTGTATGAAGCATTTTATCAACACAAATTCCTTTCTTATGTTAAAGGGACACTGTCAACCTGTTTTGTGTCAGATTATTTCTTGTTAAAAACCCACATTTTATGATTGCTTACCTTCTCTAAAATTCATTAATGTTGCGGTCTGTTTTGTATGTCTGCTTGTTTAGTAGAACTGAAATGCATGGTAACGTATATTTACAAACAACTTTGGTTTGGTTTGGTTTCAGATCCATTCTAGCTCGAGCCCCGAGGGGGCTCCTCCACCAAGATTGTGGTTCTGGCACTGCTCTTGGCTGGCCACATCCTCCTCTCCAATCTGCCCACTTCCCAGCTGCTGCTCAGCACAAGCCATGAGGGAGCTCCTCTGCTGAGATTGTGGCTTTGGCACTGCTCTTGGCTGGCCGCAACCTCCTCGCCAATCTACCCACTCACCAGCTGCTGCTCAGCTCGAGCCCTGAGGGGGGGCCCCTCTGCTGAGACTGTAGCACTGGCACTGCTCTTGGCTGGCCGCATCCTCTTCGCCAATCTGCCTGCTCCCCAGCTGCTGCTCAGGTATGCTTTGCCAGCACTAGGACCATTCAGCTTGTAATTTGACTGGTCCTTCTACACCTGTTTCTAGTCCTCCTTTGGCTTTTACAGGCCCCTTCTGCTTCTCTGTTGGACTCAGCTCTGCCCTGTATTTCTAGCGTTTGGCATTCCTAGTGACTCTGTTTTCCGTATCTACAGTGCCAGGCACTCCTGTGTAACTGAAATTGCAGCACAAGGCACTCTGGTAACCCTCTGTGCTTTCTAATTTGAAAAAGCATTGCCTAAAAATGGTTTGTCTTCTGTACTGTGCACCATTATTGATGTTTTAATTTTAGATTAATTTCAAATGTTTGCTGATAGCCTTAGTAGACTGTGCTAGATAACTGCTTGAGTCTCTGCATCATGCTTTTGTTTTAACTTAAGTTTAATACAAATGTTAGATTTAATAGTATATTGTAGGAAACTGATTACTGCCACAAGCTTTTAATTTGTCTGCCTCTTAATTTCTTTGTTTCTGACCCCCCAACTAACTCTCTGCACTCTCATCCTCTAGTTTCCTTGGACACCACTGGCAACTAAAGCCCAATCTACCCCCACTGCTAATTGCTCCTCTCTCCCATCCTGCTACGCCCTTTTGGCACCCACTCTCCTCACTTTTATCTGTGCCCCCAAAACACACACACACACAATTTATCTGGCCTTTGTACTGGAATCTTTATGTGCGCTTACAGCCTTACCTTGCTTTCTTTCTAGCTCGAACCCTGAGGGGACTCCTCTGCTGAGATTGTGGCTCTGGCACTGCTCTTGGCTGGCCGCATCCTCTTCACCAATCTGCCCGCTCCCCAGCTGCTGCTCAGGTATGCTTTGCCAGTACTAGGACCACTTGGCTTGTAATTTGACTGGTCCTTCTATGGCTGTTTCTAGTCCTCCTTTGGCTGCTACCTGCCCCTTCTGCTTCACTGTTGGACTCAGCTCTGCCCTGTATTTCTAGCGCTTGGCTCTCCTACTGACTCTGTTTTCTGTATCTACAGTGCCAGGCACTCCTGTATAACTGAAATTGCAGCACAAGGCACGCCTGTAACCCTCTGTGCTTTTTTTGTGTGTCTATTTTCCCATTAGTAAGTTATACTGTACTGCCACTAGAGGGACATAATCTAAAGCGATCCCTGCCTATTGTTCGTATAGATACCTTCCTAAACTACAGCACCCCCTGAATTTTATTTATTTATTTATGACTTTGATAACCGGGTGAGTGCACTATCCCAGGGACCATTTCAGGCACAACCTGGGCCATAACACATGGCGCAGGGTGACAGTGGAGTACATCTGATGAGCCCCCTCCTCCACACTCCCTGCTTAGAAATTCTTCCTCTTCCTGTTCATAAATCAATTATTCACTAATTTCTATGCCTTTATCAACAATGCATCCCCTACTCTCTCCCCCTTGTTCTGCTCATATCCCTCTCTTTACCACATCCACTTGCTCTCTACTCAGCGATTCCTAATAACTCTCCCAACCCCATCCAAGGCAGTGACCAGGGGTTGTAAGAGCTGCGGTTATAGTAGGCCTACATTATTAGGGGGCCCACTGCCACAGAGGTCAGCATTAAGAAAAATGTTTCTCACAAACAAACTTACAAGTTTCACTTTGTAAATTGCTTAGCCATATGAAATTGGGTCTGTCAGCAGTGGTGTCAGAAGATTCCAACTCCAGTTTCACATGGTTGGGGGGTACAGAACAAAGAAGCAATAGGGCCCATTACTCAAAACATCTAATCTTGGTGCTGGTGTCCCCAGGAGGAGCAGGAACAAATTACATTGTTCAGGTTTTTAATCATGGTGCCTGCAAGGGGGACAGGGGGCAGCATGGACAAACTATGTATGTTCAGCAGGACTGATATAACATTTTTATAGTGTTAGTTTTTTTGTATGTGCTAATGGTTATTTTACATTTATTGGTGTGGAGGTGGGCCACACAAAATATTTTGCAGTGGGGCCTTTGCAGTTGTTGGCACAGCCCTAACCCCATCAGTCACTACCCAAATCCATGCTATCACTCTCTTCCTCGCCATTTGAAATATGGTCTCACTCTACCACTATTCCTCATGTGGCTTTGATAATGGTGTCCACTTTCACTGTGGTTTTCCACCTTCTTCTTCTTCACTCATCCACTCCCTTCTCCTCAAAACTCCCAACCTCCTTGCTAGCCCCTTCAAAATCCCCTAAGCTCCACTTTCTCATACTTGCCCTCCTCTTTGTTCTCCACTGGGGATATCCACCCCAACCCAGGCCCTATTGCCCTTTGCTCCTCTGGTGCTTCTTCCTCTTCTACCTCCCCCCACTCTCTTCTCTCAGCCCTCCCAAAGGGCTTAAAGATCCTACATCTTAACACCCGCAGCATGTTGCAAAAAATATACCAGATTCATACCATGGTGTGCACTCTAAAATCAGACATTCTAATCATCTCAGAAACTTGGCTAAAGAGCACTATCCCTGACCACTCGGTCTCCATTCCTGGCTACTCACCGCTAAGGCAAGACCATGCTGGTATAGGTGGTGGTGTGGCCATTTATGTCCTAGCCTCCATCCAATATTCCATCATCTATTCATCCTCCAGTCCTGAGACCCATGATGCCCTAGCTATCCACTTGACCCTTTCCTTCATTCTCTCAATCTTCGTAGCTGGCATATACTGCCACCCAAATGTCCATCCTTTGGTCGTGCTAGACCTCCTAACCACCATCACTTCCCTTGCTCAATCTGGGGAATTATTCATCCTAGGCAACTTCAATATAAATTGGTTGTCACCTAAAACTATCAAAACTGAAAATGAAATCAGAGCCCTAAACCTCTCCCAACTGATCTCTGAACCCACCCGCCCAAACCACAAGACACAACAACACTCCCTACTCGACTAGGCCCTTATCTCCCACCCCCACCGTGTCATCACCTCTGGCATCCTTCCCAATGTTCTCAGTGACCATAAACCAATATTCATAGTTAGGAAAATGCACAGAACTAAATCACCACACAAAACCATACAACTACGCTCTTTCAAGTCTCTTGACCTTGAACCTCTCTTGAATAACCTTGCCACTTCTGACTGGTCCCCCCAACCTCCTTCCCATCAGCTGATAAGGCCCTTGCCCAAGGGCCTACTTCAAAGAAGTCTTCCTTGTAAACTGGAACGCCTTTGCCCCACTCAAACAAACCAGAGTCAGAGGTAACCACTTACCTTGGATAACCCCTGAACTTCTGGCCTGCCTCAGAGCTGGAGATAGAGCCTGGAAACATCATAAAGCTACTCAGCATCCTAGTGACCTCATGAACTACCACATGCTCAGAAACACTTGCACCAGGGCAACTAGGTTAGCCAAGTCCGAATATTTCAAATCTGTCTTCATCACCAACATAAATTCCCCTTCAAAGTTCTGGAAGGTGGTCCACACCCTATTTACCCCTCATCTCACCCACTGTCCCCGGTACTTAAAGTAAATAGCTCATTAGTGTCCGACCCATCAGCTGTAGCTGTGGAATTTAACTCCTACTACACCTCCTGTGCCACTGAGCTTCTGAAATCCCTCCCCACCCTCTACAAGTGTGCCCCCTCCACCACCCTCCCACCTTCCCTTCTCTTTCGCTACTGTAACCCCAAACAATGACCTAAGTGCCCTCCTCACCATCATCCCCTCTAAAGGTGATCCCCCTGGTGGCCTTGACCCAAAACTCCTCTCCCTCTCTGCATCAGCCATTGCCTGCCCCCTCTCAATAATCTTAAATCTCTTATTCTCTACTGCCTCAGTCCCCTCTTCATGGAAACATGCTGTGGTCCTGCCTCTACCCAAAGGGGGTGACCCCATATCCCCTGGCAACTATCGCCCCATTTCTCTCCTCCCTACCTCTGCCAAGCTTCAAGAACACATTGTTCTCTCCCAACTCACCTCTTTTCTCTTGGACACCTCCTTTTTCACCCCTTTCCAGTCTGGTTTCAGGAAAAAACACTCAACCACCACCTCTCTCCTATGGCTCACACACTCCATCCTAACCGGGATGGACAATGGACAAATTACCTCTGCCATTTTTGTCGACCTGGCCAAGGCCTTCGACACTGTCTCTCACTTTCTTCTCCTAGACTTACTCATGGCAGCTGGCCCATCTCCCTCCACCACAAACTGGTTCAAGGCCTACCATATTGGCAGAACCCAGTTAGTTAAGATCTTGGACACCACTTCCCCTTCCCTTCCGATTAGCACTGGTGTTCCCCAGGGCTTGGTATTAGGACCCCTCCTATTCTCCATCTTTTTAAATGATCTTACCTCTGTTTGCTCCCCATCCTCCGTTATACATATGTATGCTGATGATACAGTCTTGTATGCAACTGGCTCCTATCCTGTGTAGGTTACAGCCAGCTTACAGCAAGAATTTGATAAGGTTCAGCTCTGGTTTGCTAACCATCAACATTTCTTCAATGCCAAGAAGACTGTTTCCATGACCTTTGTCACACGACAGAGACTCTCTAGGCTTCCTTCCCTACCCACTTTCTACACCCTTGATGGGACTTTGTATGAGGACACATCCTCCTTCAGGTTCTTAGGTGTTTGGTTGGACCAACACCTAAACTTCTCTGGATATATTGATGCCATCCAGAAAAACTGCACCCCAAGCTTGGTGCCCTGTTCAGGAACCATAGTTGCATCCCTCCTACAGTTAGGCGTGAATTTGTTCAGAAGATGATACTGCCCATTTTCGACTACTGTGATGTAGTCTGTGGTGCTGCCATGAAGTTCTCCCTTGCCAGACTGGATACCCTCTTCAATTCCTACTGCAGCTTTGCCCTGGATGCCCCCCCCTCGCACCCATCACTGCAATCTTTATTGTGCCCTATCCTTCCTATCTCTTACAAACAGGCAACTTTCCCACTGTGCTAAATTCACCTCCAAGCACTGGTTGAGTAAGCTCCCTTCCTACCTCACCTCTCCTCTATAACTTCCCCCCACCCTCCCATTCCCTTGGATTGACCGATTCCCATACCCTGGTTGTCCCCCGGAGATCCACCCAAGTCAGCCAATCCAGTTACTCTCACCACTTCCCAAAAATTTGGAATTCCCTCCCACCTCAAATCCGGCACTCATCCTCTGCCTACTCCATCAGCTCTGCCTTCAATAATTACCTTGCACCTAGCTGCTCCTGCCATGTCCCTCCCGAATTCCCTCCTCTAAGTCCTGGACAAACCCTACCTCTCTACCCTCACCTACCACCCCAAGAGACTGGTATCTCTTATCTACTCCCTTCCCCTATGGTCCTAAAGGGGTCTCTCTGGAACACTGCATTATCCCCTTCTCTCTAGTCCCACCAGTCCCATTGCTGGGTTCCTCGCACCCTGAGGGGGTCTCCAGGGACACGACTCTTCCCCCTTCCCCATCTCACCCCTCCCTCCCCTTTCCCCTTTCTTTCACGTAAGCACTTGTTTACTTATTAACCCGGCACTTATTACTGTCCACTCCTTCTACATGTTATGCACAACAGTGTTATAATACTGTTTGTAACACCTGCCTTACAACTGTGTGCTAATGTTGATCTTGTAACTTGAATGTTTAATGTCTCATTCCTATTGTAACCCTTCTCCCCCAGGTCGCACCGGGAGACGAGCAACTTGTTGCTCAGTGTGCCTTCCTGGTGAAACATTTTGATAAATAAATAAATAAAAATCCTTAATCTGTTCTTCTTGAATACTTCCTGAACATTAAGAAGCACCCCCAAACAGTGCAGTTACTCATGAGGTAGAAGCCACCTAAACTCCCACTGCATCATGAGTGGCCGGACTGTGTTGGGGGTGTTCCTAAGTCCAGGCAAGATGCAATGGGAGTTGATCAAGGAATGTAAAAAAACATGTTTTTGTGTGGTAACACCAGTATGGTGGGCAGTCTGTTTTTCACTTTTTAAAAAGACAAAATGAATCAGACTCAAACTAGTAGCTACATCAGCAATCTTTACAGAATGTTAGCAATCATAAAATGTGTTTTTTAAACAAAAGACACTTTGCGGCCTAAGGGAGGGTGACAGTGTCCCTTTAAAGAAGGCATATTGGCTGGTTTTGTGGCTCTGAGTGGTAGGGCATCCACTCGGCATGAAGCGCAAACAAGCTGTCACTGCACCACAAGATAGTTTACTGTGCAGGAGAGATTTAGTTTCATTTCAAGTTAAAGTGCTGATAAGCAACACACGGAACCAGTCGAGCTGTCAGCTCAGTAGTTCCCTTTTTCCTGCAACCACCACTTGTAAATTTCTACTGTTTGCAATGCCTATTTAGTAGGTATATATTGCACTTTGTACTCTATGAGCATGTTAACTTGAAATTAAACTAAATCTCTCGTGTATAGTAAAACATCTTGTGGTACAGTACTGGTCTATGTGCTCTCCAGTTACCAGTTTTTAAACTGGCACATACTCTGTACAGGAGTGACTTTGCTGCTTTTGGTTTCATCCACTTGGCATTATGACAACCCAGGTTTGCTCCTGAGTCTAGGATGACTTAAGTGAAGGCTGCCACCGGAGAGGAAGCAGAGCATTTGAAACATAGAAATGTCAGCAGAAAAAGACCATTGGTTCATCCAGTCTGCCCTGTTTTACCTTTTTTCCTACCTTGGGACCTTTTATTTCATTGGGGTCATTATCCAAACTCCCCCACACACTGCATCTCCCTGTATAACTGTTAAGCCTTTACTCAGTCCCAGCCATTTGTGAAACTATTAATGGTTCTTGCACCCACCACCTCTGCTGGTAGACTGTTCCATAGCTCAACGACCCTCCATAAAATAAAACTTTCTCACATGCCTCCTGAATCCCCCCCCCAACACCACCAGCTTCCACTCATATCCATGTATTCATGATTCACCATTTCTGCTGAATATTTCTTTGCACTCTACCTTGTACATTCTTTTCAGAAACTTGAGGGTCTTTGTCATATTGCCCCTCACCATTTTGGTCTCTAGCAAGTACATGTTCAGATCCTTAAGCCGATCCTCAAAAGATCTGTCCTGCTGACTCTGAATCATTTTGATTACCTTATGCTGCACCATCTCTAGCCTGTCTGAGTCTTTTTTAGTTGGGGACTCCAGAAGTGGGCACAGTATTCCAAATGTGGCCTCCCCAGTGACCTACAGAGATGTTGTATCACCGGTTTCCTTCTGCTGTCAAACCCCTTCCCAGTACACCTCAACATTCTGGTTGCCTAGCTGTAGGCCTCGTTACATTAGTTGGATTGTTTAGGGAGTCATTTGTGATAACTCCCAAGTCCTTTTACTCATAGGGTCCAACTTAACCCCTGCCATCCTGTGTTCTGTCCTGGGGTTCTTGTTCCTTCTGTGCCTCACTGTGTACTTTTTGGCATTAAATTTGAATTGCCAGATTTGGACCATCGCTCTAACTTTTGCAGATCCTTCTGCAAAATTCTAACCTCTTCCTCATTATCTACCCCACTTCAGAGCTTAGTGCCATCTATGAAGAGAGTCACATCTTGCTCTGTGTTCCTTCTCCTGTGTCACTGACGAACATATTGAAACGGATCAGACCCAGGACTGAATGAACCCTGTGGCACCCTACTCTTGACCTCCCTCTCCCCCCCAACTTGACCCCATTTACTGCCATCCTCTGCTTTTGCTGTCTCCCTCTCAGACAGCTTCCCACCCACCTAACTAGATCCTTTACTGCTCCTCTAACTTTTTCAGTAGCCTTCTGTGTGGTACAGGCTCAAACGCCTTGCTGAAGTCCAAGTAGAATAAATCCACTGCTTGTCCCTTATCAACTGCCCTAGTTGCCCTTTCAAAAAAAAACTATCTGGTTGATCTGAAAAGACATCCTTTACATGTACCAGTGTTGCTTACTATCCTGGATTCCATTTCTCTCCAAGTAGCTCACTGGGTCCTCTTTGACTAGTATCTGCATTAGTTTACCTGCTCTGGAGGTAAGACCAATGGGCCTGTAGTTTCCTGGTTGCTCCTTGTCACCTCCATTGTGGAGTGTAACTACATCTGCTATCTTCCATTCTTTTGGAGCTGCCCTTGGCTTTAGCAAGCTACTGAATAGCCCTGCCAGGGGTTCAGCCAGCTTCGATGCATGTCCGCTGAGCGCCCTTAGCTGCATCCCATCAGGCCCTGGAGTCTTATCTATTTGTAGGGCTACAAGCCCTTTCCTGACCCTTTCTTCAGTAATTACCAACTGTCCCATTTCTGACATCCCTGTTGTAGCAGCCTTTATGCCCCATTCAGGCAAGGGTCCATTATCCTCCATTGTGAATGCCGAGCAAAAATAGTCATTAAGAACAGCTGCCTTCTGCTTGTCCTCCTCTAGTACCTTGCCCCCACTGTCAGCCTGATAATTCATCCTCTCATCTTCCTTTTCTCCCTAATGTATTTAAAAAACTGTTCCCCCTTAAGTCCCTTTACAATATGTAGTTCCATGCCTGCTTCTGCATCCCTGACTGCCTTCTTGGCCTCCCTCATCTTTAGCTGGTATTCCATTCCTCTTCTCCCTGTTTCCTCATTTATCTTATGAAGACTGTTTTGTGGCCCTCACTGCATTGCTGACTTTTCTCAGTAACCAGATTGGTCTCTTGTGCCTGTTACTCTCTGTAACCATTTTATTTTACTCCCCACCTCTCCTCCACCCCCCTGATTTTGTCCTCTTCCCCCAGCTTATCGTTGACTAATTCTCTCATTTGGTCAAAATCTGCTGTTCTGAAATCCAGAACTACAGCCTTCAACAAAGATATACTGGTACCCAGGGCCAGTTTGAACCATATGGTGTTATAGTCACTGGAGCACAGTTGCTCCCCAATTCTCACTCCTCCTACCAAGCCCTAGCTGGTGAGTACCACAAGAAGAATGGTAGTTCTAATCCCAGGAATCCCTCACTGGTTGTTTACACTTAAAGTGTCTTATCTCCATGCAGAGAGATGGCAGTTTTTTTTGTTTTTTTTTTTTTGTTTTTAACAGTTAATTTCTTTCTCTTCCCAAGTGGCACACCTTCAAGCCTGATCCCCCAGCCCTGTCCTCTGCTCACTGCCTACCTTCTGCTATCCTCCATGGCTTTCCCCCCGTGATGGGGCTGCAGGGATCCCTCAACCCGCCGGAACGGCTCCAGTGCAGAGGTTACTACTATTCGCAGGAGCGGGGCCTGCGGGTATCAGCTGTCATTCTGCTGTGCCCAGGACTCGTTCCACTTTTTATCCCCCTAGGAGAGGAGGCATGCAATGAAGCCCTAAGGAGACAGCATACACACATCCGCATGTGCTGCTCCAAGCACCTGCCTCCTCTCCTCGCCTTTCAGAGCTTCAGTCTGCTATCCCCCAGCTGCCGCTAGAGGCCAGTCAACACCGACTGCTGGTGGCCCCCCTCCCTGGGGAAGGAGAGCAGTCCCTCAGACACTCAATCCTTCTTCTCCCCTGCCAACCCCCGGTGGCCCGTGCTCATTCCCAAACATGGGTCGCCGACGTAGCATGAGGTGAGGCATCCAGTGCCTCAGCCCTCAGCGCCACTGGGCCGGAAGCCCAGAGATGGCAGTTTTTGATTATTTATTTTGTGTTTTTTGGAAAAAGGACCACATTTGCTACACAACTGTTATTTCTGACAGAAATAACACTTTTTCTCTGTCAGAACTACTTTTTGGAAGTGAGTGAGTTTTTCTCTCAGGGTCTTTAGTGACTGGCATGTCTGATAGAACAAAGAAAAAGACAGGTCCAACAGGCTTTAAAAATTGTAAAATTTGTTCCCGCTCCTGGTAAAGACAGACTGCCACAAGCTTCATTTAAGATGCCTGGATACAGACCACAATTTTATTAATTGTGAGCTCTGTATTAAGATTTGCCCAAAAACACAAAAGAAAGGGGCAACAAAAAAAAACAGAAGAGTTTATGACTTCTCAGTCTGTCTCCATGTCACCAAAATAATAAAGGCTCTGAGGGAGTTCCAAATGATGGTGCAAAGTGCACATCAGATGGTTCATCTTCTCAAACACAGCAGCAACAGTCCCTGTTACAGGGAAAAGAGAAACAAAGATATAGCTGCCCAGGCATCAGACGTGCATAGTAAAGATGGCAAAGATACCAGGGTGTCCGAACGTGATGGCATAACTACAAATAAGAGAGCCTCAGAGTGAGCAGGCACTGGAAACAGCATCTGCCAAGAAAAAACAAAAAGAAAAGAATGTCCTTACCACTTCTCCTGAAAAAGGAAAGGAGCAGGTTTCAGACCAAAGACAGATGCCCTCATCAGAGGACATGACAAAAACATGGCAATTTTTCCAGGCCTTCCAGGTCATGGGAAATTTTATGAATATTCCCTACCCCCACCCCCACCACAACCAGGTTGAGGCTCCAACCTAACTGCCTGCAATGGAGGAGGAACAAATGTACTATGAAGAGAAGGAAGAGGAAGAAGATGAACCTATTGAACTGGATGGTTTACCTGAGCAGGAATTTGGCTCCCCTCCAAGGCTTACAGAGGACTACACATCCTTTTCTTCCTTTGTTAAGCAAATGGTGACTACCCACAACATCCCCCCCCCCAGGAGACTGAAGATGATAAAGAGGATCCAGAATTCATGGATGTAATGGGCCTAGCAGCTAAAAGGAGGCTGCTGGTCCGCATTCACAAATCATTACAAAAAGCCACTGTCAAAGTCTTGTCTGCACCTACTTCAGCAGAAGCCATAGATAAAAAGATTTAAAAGAGGTACCAAGTTGACAGACAGGGGGTTGCACTCCTGTATGCATGCCTTGATCAGCAAGGTGTAGTCCAGGCGGCTGCATGCAAGAAGGCTTAGATACCTTTCTCTGCACGGCCCCCTGAAGAGAATTCTAAAACACTGGATACCAAGGCCAAAAAAGTTTACAAATCAGCGTCCCTGCTCATCAGGCAGGCAGCTTACTCAGCTTAAATAGGCCAGTACCAGAAGGCTTTGTGGAACACGGTGTGGGCACTGGCAGAAAAAGCTAATGGTGAATTAGCACTGGACCTGACAGCCACAGCACATCCAACTCTGGATGCCACTAAATACCATTTCCATATAGCTGTGGACACTAATGATACTACAAAGAAATGCACATGGGAAACAAAAACCCGAGGGAAGAGTACACAATGGAGGGCAGGGGAGGTACTAACAACAACAAAAATGGAAAGGGACCTTGGGGGTAGTTATTTTATTTATTTTATTTATTTATTTAAGAGATTTACCAGGAAAGGCATACTGAGCGGAGTACCGCTCGATTCCAGATATCAGATGACCTAAAGGTAAGCAAGCAATGTGAGAAGGCAGTAAGGATGGCTGGGGGATACCGAGATGTATAGGGAGAGGCATCAGCAGTAGAAAACAGGAAGTTGTTATCCCTCTGTACAGACAGTTGGTGAGCTTACTACATATACCCTTGAGGAAAGGAGGGAGAGGGGAGACATGACAGAAACTTTCAAGTACCTCAAGGGAATTAACAAAGCCCAAGAGGCTAGCATCTTTCAGAAAGAGAGATGTGCAAGAAAAAGGGGACACAGTTTGAAGATAGAGGGGGAACAGCTCAGGGGCAATGTGAGGAAGTATTTTTTCAAGACAGGGTGGTGGACACATGGAATGGCCTTCCTGAGGAGGTCGTGGGGTCAAATACAGTGGGAGAATTCAAGAATGCATTGGACAGACATAAGGCAATTCTGGTGGGGGGGTAGGAAGAAGTAGGCTGTTGGTTAACTATGATCTGCAGCTTATCCAATAGGTAGGGAAATGGGCAGACTAGGTGGGCCAAGCGGTCCTTATCTGCCATCAAAGTCTATGTTTCTTAGCTCAGGCAGTTTATTTGAGAAGATTCTCCTGGCTAAGGACAACCATCCTTTCCCAGGACACTCAGACAAAAGACATGGATTTCCATTTTGAAGGAGACTCTCTTTTTGGTGACAAAACAGAGGCATACATGAAAAAGTTAATGAAAAAAAAAAACAGTTACAAGAGAAACAATGAGAAATAAAAGACCTCTACCTCATATAGGCCTTATGGAAGTGGAGGCAGGGGCAATGGCTACTTCTTAAGGGCCTATGCCCCATATGTCCCCTGTAAGTATCAGCCCCAAAGAGGCTGCTACAGGAGCAGAGGCAGGAGGGACTCTAAGTGTGCTGCCGCAGCACCAGCTGAAAAATCTCAGCCAAAACAAAACCCCTGACAGTTCTGCCCAGTTTGCCCAACCACTGCTAGTGTGGGAAGGTTGGCCACTAAACATTACCACAGACAAGTGAATCCTGGAAGAATTGGGCCAGGGGTTGTCTCTGCAGTTCAAAAAATGTCCAAAGATGGAGAAACACAAAGGTTTTCCAGCTCACTCCCCCACAGAAAGACTGCTGGAACTGAAAGCAAAAAATTGTTACAAGCAAAAGCAGTGGCAAAGGGCCCTGCCTCTCAGCAGGGCAATAGCCTGTTTTCAAGGTACTTCTTGACCCACAAGAAAAATGTGGAGTGTCGACCCATGTTAGGCTTCAGGGGCCCGCTATTCAAAAGTTTGTGCATGTGCTAGCGAGTCTTTGCCTGCTCAAACCAGGGTTTGCGTTGGAGCCCCATATTCAAAAGGGACTTATGCACGGGCAAAGAGGGTTAGTGCCCACGCAAAATATAATGTGTGTAAGCAAGGGGAGAGGCATAGCTATGAATATGCGCACAACCCCAAGGGTTTAGCCCGGTCCTTTTGTGCAGCACAAATACCACTGAACAAAGGCCCAACTTACTCCGTGGAACCTTAGTGACTGATGGAGGTAATGCAGCCACCTAGCGAGTTGGCCACTGAGGGAGCACACCCAGCCCCTGTGGTCCCTGGCACCGATCAGCCCATTCTTTCAAAAAAAGGATTTCTGGTGCTAGTGATCTCCCCAGCTGCCGGCCTGTTCTTAAGAAACGGATCCCTGGCGCTAGTGGTACCCTTCCCACATATCACCAGTAGTTCTGTACAAGAAATAGATCCCTGGTGCTAGTGGTAACCCCCCCATCCCATCCCTGTCATCATGTATATTATCCCCGGTGCTAGTGCCCCTCCCTTCTATTCCATAACCAGCATCACGTATATTATTCCTGGGGCTAGTGGTAACCTCTCTCCCTCCAATCCCATCCCCAGCATCACGTATATTATCCCAGGTGCTAGCAGTAACCCCCCCCAATCCCATCCCTGGCTTTCACGTATATTATCCCTGGTGCTAGTGGTAACCCCCCTCCCTCCAATCCCATCCCCAGTATCACATATATTATCCCTGATGCTAGTGGCAACCCCTCTCCTTCTGATCCATCACTGGCTTCACCAGTATTACCCCTGTTGCTAGGCGTGCCTCCTCCCCAATCCCAGCCCGGCGTATGCACAACCCTCCTGGCATCCAGTGGTCCCCCCCACGGCTGGGCACCTCCTCACTCACTGTATCCACAGCAAGTGGTGCCAAGTGGCATACGGCACTGGCACAGCCCTCAAGCACCTCCTCAGCTGACCAGTGTATGTATAGTCATGGGAGCATGTCTCTTAGTTATAGGACAGGGTAATGCACCCTGTCCTATAAATAAGATGCATGCTCCCTGACTGTACTTATGGAGGCTGGCATAGGAGGTGTGAGGAGGGCTGTGCTGGTCACCGTATGCACCTGTGGCACCACCGCTGTGGATACTGTGAGTGGGCGGGGGCCCGGTGCCATGGGGAGGACCACTGGATGCCAGGGAGGAGTTGTGTGTATGTCGGGGATGGGATCGGAGGGGGGAGGGCACTACCAGCCCCAGGGATAATATTGGTGAAGCCGGGGATGGGCTTAGAGGGAGGAGGTTACCACCAGCACCAGGAATAATATATGTGATGCGGGGGCTGGGATCGGAGGGAGGATGGGTTACCATTAGCACCAGGAAACGAATAATGTTAAAGAATGGTCCGGTGATCAGCAGGGGGGTACAACTAGCACAAGAGATCTGTTTCTTGTACAGAATGGCCAGTGATTTGTGGGGGGATACCACTAGCACCAGGGATCCATTTCTTATACAGAACAGGCTGGCAATTGGCGGGGTACCACTAGCACCAGAGATCTGTTTCTTTTAATGAACAGACTGGCAATCGGTGTGGGGGGTGCTAGCTCCAGGGATCCATTTTTTTTTTAAGAACAGGCCAGCGATCGGCGGGGGTTACCGCTAGCATGAAGGCTCTGTATACGTGGCTGGGGCAGAGCAATTGGGTGGGGTGGCACCGTGCTAACCTGCCTCACTACCCATGCAAATGAGCCCATAATGGGCATGCAAATAGCCCCTTAGCATCTTGCATACCCAATGGGCTCATTGGCATGTGTCCTTTTGAATACTGGAAATAGCATTCGGGCACTACCCATTCTGGCAGTGTACTTCAGGAGCCATGTCGGGGCAGTGCTGAGTGGCTTAGCACTGGGCCAACATGGCCCTATATTCAGTCAAATAGTGCTGGTGCACTATTCCACTGAATATAGCATCTTTGGGCACCAGGGCAAGCGCAAGGCGTGGCACAAATTTTTGTGCCACGCCTTTTGCATATTGGGTCCCAGATATCTAAACAAACACATAAAAAAAAGAGAGGTTCAAGAAGGTCACACTGGGCACAGTGATCCCATCTCTATAGTCAAGGCATTGACTAGGGTCACTAGATCACATTCCAGTCAGACCTACCCACAGAACGTACCTCAGGTTCAGAGTAAGAAAATGCCAGTACCATTTTACAATGCTTCCCTTCAGTATCAAGGGTCTTCACAAAGTGTTTGGCCATGGTGACAGCACACTTGAGAAGGCAAGGTGTTTTTTTTTCACTACCTGGATGACTGGCTAATCCCAGGGAAAGCAGAACAAGAGACAAGGTGTGTTATTCATAAAGTAAAAAGCATCTTGGAAAAGTTGGAGTCCCTAATCTGCAAAAGTCCCAAACAGAACCTGTTCAAGTTCTTTACTTCACAGGCACATAATTGGTTATCCTGCAGGGGAAAGCCTTCCTCCCTCAGGGGAAGGATTTATCCCTAATTACCACAGTAAAATCCTTCACAGTGGGCTAGCCAAGGCCAGCAAGGGGTTTCCTACAACTGCTGGGCCACATGGCAGTCTCCACAGTTGTGATCGCACGGGCCAGATTTCAGTAACGCTTAAGAGACCACTGATCTCAAATATGTGACTCCCTCTCAAAGCTAGTGCCAGTAACAAAAGCATTTTAGGGGGCATTAGATTGGTGTTAAGGAAGAGAGCTACCTTAGAGAGGGCATGCCCTTCCTCCAGCAATCTCCAAGAGTCCTCACAATAGGTGCTTCACTCCTAGGGTAGGAAGCCCACCTGTAGGATCTCACAGTAAGTGGCGTCTGGAGCTCACATGAGGCTCAGGAATATATCAGTCTCCTGGAACTCAGGGCAGTATTCCTGGCAAGGCAAACCTTCTCCTCCCAGCTACAAGTTCAGTCTGTTCAGCTCAGAACAGACAATACTACAACAATTTACAGTACTACATAGACAAGAAGGGAGGTACAAGATCCTCAGAACTGTGCACAGAGGCAATGAGGATCTGGGACCTAGCTTACTACCTAGATGCAAAGATCTCTGCAGTACACCTGCTAGGCAAAGACAATGTCCTGGCAGACTCCCTAAGCATGATCAGCCAGGGAAACCACATCTGGGTCTTAAACCAACAGGTTCTGGTCACGGTTTTCAAAAGATGAGGCACCCCAGAAAAAGAGCTGTTTGCCTCCTGGGAGAACAATTAGGTCCCAATGTTTTGCTGCAGGCCACCAGTCAAGGGTACAGTCCCAGAGGATGCCTTAGCTCTGAACTGGAGGGGGGGGTCTGTACATCTTCCCACCCTTTCCATTAATACAGAAAGTGCTCCTGAAGCTCAGGAGAGAGCCAGCAACAATGATTCTGATAGCCCGACTTGGCCAGGCAGGCTTGGTACTCACTGCTTCTGGCCTTTTCCAGTAAGAATCCAATCAGCCTGCCACTGAGGTGCAACCTATAGTACTGACCCTATATCAAGGCAGGATAACATTCCCAGACCCCAGGACTTTATGCCTGACAACATGCTTCTTGAGGAGCTAAACTATTCTGGATTAAATCTATCAGAGGAGGTTCTGAGAGAGCTCAATGTTTCCAAGAAACCAGCAACCAGGAAGTCATACTCCTCTAAGTGGAAGAGATTCTCATACTGGTGTGCCCCCAGAAAGATGATCCCAATGCAGGCATGGTTGTCCAAAGTCCTGGGCTACCTAGTGCACTTCCAGCTATTACACCTAGGGCCATCAACACTAAAGATACATTTAGCAGCAGTTTTGGGCTGTACATCAGCACACAAGGGCAAGTCACTAGCCTCTCAACCTATTTTTAAAAGTATGTTTTAAGGTCTCGGCCACCTGTACCACTTGTGAGGGACACAGTCCCTCCATGGGACCTGATTATCTGCCTTGCACAGCTGAGGGAAGCCCCTTTTGAGCCTCTGGCTACTGCTGATCTAAACCATTTCACATATAAAAACATTCTTCTGATTGTCATAACATCTGCTAGAAGTGTAAGTGAGCTGCAAGCTCTCTGCACAGAATCTTACCAAACTACATAATCTTCCATTTGGATAAGGTAGTCCACAGAACCAATAGGACGTTCTACCTAAGGTTAGTTGCACTTTCCGTACACTAGCCTGAGTTTTCCAGCCAGGTGAGCAGAAATTGCATAGCCTGGATCTGCAGTGAGTACTGGGCATCTACAGGACTGGACAAAGGGTGTCAGGTATCAGACCACTCAGCTTTTTGTTACTTATGGTGAGGCAGCTGAAGGTAAACCAGCAACCAAGAGGTCTATCGCTCACTGGATAGACTCTTGCATAAGTTTTGTTGTGAAAAAAGCTGGAAAAAAAAAACCATCTAGAGTCCTAAGGGCACACTCCACAAGAGGTACCTCTATGTCTGTGGCATCCTTAAGGGGGCATTACACTAATGGATATTTGCAAAGCAGCTACCTGAAAAACAGTGCACACGTTCACAAAGCAGTGTTGCCTGGATGTACAGTCCAGAAGGGATGTCAGCTTTGGAACTGCTGTCTTGTAGAACCTTTTTCTTAAGTAGGTTCTGGGCCCAGCCTCCCTAGGTACTGCTGTAGTCTGCTTTCTTGTTTTGTTCCGTTTCTATTTCTCCCCTGGCTGGTACAGGCTATTCTTTTTCCACTGACCCCCCCTTCCCCCCACAGCCCATCACCCGGCGTCTCAGGGACTTACCTCAATTCTAGTGCTTCCCCCATGGTTTGCCCCCCATTGTGGGGGGCGGTGGCTCCACCAACTAAATGGATCCAGTTCATTGGAGTGGGCCCTGTAGCCTGGATACAGAGCCTGTGAAGGGATACTATCATCCTGCCCTATGCCGGCCATTTTTTCCTCCATTTTTTCTTCCCTGGAGGAACGGACATGCAATGCTGATCATATGTACCCATACATGCTCCTGTGTAGGACGCCGCCAGCTGCTGATCCTTCCATCCCCATGCTGTGGTCCCTGACTGCCTGTACCTTCAGCCAATGCTAGAGACCAGATGAATGCCAGGACCCATATCCACCCCTCGCCAGAGGGGGAGAGCAGTCCATTGGATGCTTGATCCTTCCCTCCTCGTCCAACCCCCAGCGACCCGAGCCCACTCTCAACCCCGGATTGCCAGCGTAGTGGCAGGTGAGGCATAATGCCTTAGCCCTCCACACAACCAGGCCAACTAGAGTATGTTTTATGTACTGTATAAGCATCCAGTGAGGGATTTCTAGGGTTAGAAGAAAGAAATTACTCACCTTAGTAATGTTGATTCTTCTTAGGGATCCCTCACTATATTTATATTCCCTAACCCTACCTTCCCTTCCAGAACCTGCAAATAGGTTCACACAAGAACCAGTTATTTTCATTAAAGTGCTGAGCATTACTATTGTAGTAATGCTACAATTGTAAAATGTGATCATTCTGTATTTCTCATTGTTCTTCAATGTTTTTAACGTGTTAGCCTTCAGTTTGTTTGGTATTTTTTCAAAATGTTGTTTATAAAAATGTTTTTGAAAATTTTGCCTTATGGGTTCCCTGATCAGCTACACCAGCAGGCAGTCCTGCAATGTATGTTGCAGGGACTGACTCCTTCTGCTGTTAGCTACCGGAATGTCCCAATCTATGTCAGGTAGAATGAGATTCCCTCACCACCCCATCTCCCCCTTTTAGCCCCCTCTTTCTGTATTTCTGCAACTAACTCCCAAATCTCACTGATCCCTGTGACACAATGGTCTGTAGATCATCTCCTTTGCAGATTCTTACCTGATGTAGTTGTAAGTTACACCCACAGCCATTCTTTTTCCCCTTCCATCCCCTGATGGAGCCCTCCTCTACCACGTTTATGCCCCACACCCTTTTCCCTTTCCCCCATCTCACCTGTACATGGTGTATCCTGGTATTGCTAGGGTTACTCATTTTTCCTGGTAGCCCATGTTTCTGTAATGGCTACGAGTTCTAATTTCACATCTGCTATGTCACCTGGAGCACACTAGTTTTGTTCCATAGGTTATTAGCATTTAGGAAAACTGCCTTCCAGCATGTGCCCATACCACTCCTCTTCTTGTTAGCACCTCCCCCTTTGTCCTCATCTTCCCTCTTTAATTTTCTGCCCCTTGCTCATTCTGTGTTCTGCAAATCCATAACTTCTTTTCTTACTGTATTACGAACCCCCGTCAGGATGCCTCCTTCCCCCTGCTTCTAGCCCCTATTGCTGGGGAAGTCCTGGCTAAGTTTCCCCTTTTGTTCTTCTTCCTCTGTGGGTCACCCAGCCTTGGTCTTCCACCTTTAGTTTGAATGTCCTCCAACAAAGACATCAAACTTCTGTCCCAGTGGACTATCTCTCTCTCTTGTTTGGTAAAGGATGTCACCCTTAATGACCGTCCTGTCCCAGAAGCCCCCCCCCCAGTCTCTCATGAAATGGAACCCCTCCTGCTGTCACTATCCCTTCAGTCACCCAGTAAACTCCTCAGTCTCCTTCTTCCTCACTCTTCCCTTCTCCCTCCCTCCCCCACACAGGAAGGACCTCAGAAAAGACCAAGAAAGCTGAGTGTGCCTTCAGTCTGTCCCGCAGCCTTCAGAAGTTGCATTGCACCATCTCAGTAGGCTGGTTTGCCAGATAATTGGTCCCTAAGTATATCAACACTCCAAGCTTCCCTCCTCTTCCTCTACAATTCTCCCTATCCTGTCACTATCCAGGATGGCTGATGCACCTGAAAGGCATCTAACCATACCCAACCTCTTCCCTCCCTCCCACCACCTTCTCCACCCCTCTAATCATTGAGTCCCATACTGTTAGGATACTCATCTCTGCCTTGCTCCTGATCTTACCACTGGGTGCCACCATTTCATCCTATGCACCTTTTACAATTGGCTCTGAGCCCCCCACCAAAGTAGTCTAGTGTCCGCTCCTCTTCAAGTGGTGCAAAGTAATTTGCTGTTGGGATACGGTGAGCCTGGATGACTCCCTTGTGACTGCCTTTGCTACCCCTTTCTCTCCCCACTACTCTCCACACCCCAGGCATGTGGGCCTCTGGGGAGTGAGGATGCTGGGTGTGTCTTGGGGTACCAGCTCAGCTGGTGATGCAGCTGAGATATCTCCTCCCTTTTTGCTACCAGCTGTGCCTGGAGCTCCTCAAATGCCCTACATTTGGGGAAATGTCCTCTCCACCAGAGCACAGCCTGTGTGTGTACCTGTGCTCCATTGCAATCAGACTTGTCCCATCTCACAGGACCTACTAGACTCCTACATAAACTGAACTACTCTCTGGTACTAACCATACTGCCTTAAAGTTGCCTGAAACTCCTTTTGCAACTTCCTACAACACCCTAGATAGTATGTGTGTTCAATATCAGAGTTACCCTTAATACAGTTTCACAGTTACACCTTCAAAATGTACTGTGTTGGGCTACACGAGCTAGGGAATTCATAGGCTCCCTTTGCACAGTCTGCCTAATAACTATCAGATACCTGTACCAAATTCCACAGTCCCATGCGGTCTTCCTGCGGGGTGCTACACAATGGGATGCTCTCCAGTGAGAGACTTAAATATCTTGGCTTCTCTAAGCCTATTTCAGCTCCTCCACCAATCACATACCTGCTTCACTGGTTGTAATTATCCTGCCTCAACCAACAAGAGACTTAAGATATTCTCCCAGCTACGGTAGTCACCCTTCCTGATTAATAAGAATTACAGAACTTAAAAAAACGCCCCCAAATACTGATCCAAAAGAACTTACTTCTCCCTATTCACCCAGACCTTTTAAGTATAACATAAAAAAATCACCTTTGCTGTTTAGGCTAACTGGTCTGGTACCTTCTTTCCTCTCAGCTCTCCTTATACAGGATAAGGTGAGGGGCGAGATGCATACAGAGTGGAGATGTTTACTACCACTCATTGAGCAATTTCTCGTGGTGGCATGGAGGTTCATACCTCGGGCAGCATTGGTGACTACACACCACCTAACAGCACCCAAGAATACTGACGTGGGTGTGCCCTCAGAGGTATGGGCAGAGGAAAAATGGAAAACATGTGAGATAAAAGTGCTTTGGCCTCCCCCAAACCACCTGGCCCCTATGCACAGCACCCTGATCCCCTTGCCAACAACTCCAGGTCAACAGGCACTTTCTCTTCCTCTCCGACCTGCCAAGAGGGCATGAAAAGCCAGTAATACTTATATTCTAGAGCTCAGGGGCATGTCAGGGGACCCAAGAATGCCTGGAGATCATGAGCAGTAGTGGCAACTTAGTCAACTGGGCAAAAACAACTTGAGGGATCCAAAGGACTGGGGTGCCCAGGGGGTCTCGGAGGAATCAAGCTATCAGAAAATAAATCTATTTTAGATTATCAAAATTAAATTAAACTACATCTTAACAAAAAAGCTTTACATTTCAAGTCCATCCATCCATCCTTTATTACTGAGGGTTATTCACATGAAGTTTACCCCTTATGGTTCATCTGCAGCGAAGGGTTATTCTGAAGCTAATGTCATAATGCCCTGCTTGTGACTTCATAGTCATTTCCATGGTAACTAACTGCTATCACAAGCCAGGGATTATATCTTCAACTCCTAGATGGGAATCAGCTAAAATGTACTTTAGGGACAAAGATCAGATTTTCATGTAGATGTCATTAATAACATGAGAATGCATGACCCTGAATTCAGACATTTTTGTCATGTCATGTTGTTGAATTATGCTGTTTTTTAACCGTTGTTCCAGTGACTGCAGCCCCTCTTTAAAGCAGCAATATTTCTTAGTCAGCGAAAAATGTCATCAAATAGCTTTTCAGCAATAGTATATTTCTGACATCCTTAAAGTCATCATAAATCTATTTTTATTTCCTGTTGATGCTTTTAAAATAACTTTTATTACTAATTTTGTAAGTAATGACTCAGTTTCAGTTTGAGCTGAACTGACCCAAGTAATTAAAGATGGCCACTGCTGCAAATTTTAAAAATGCCTTTCTTCTGGCCAGGTTACTTTTTGGCTTTACATACTGGGTGGGTACTATGGATGTATGAGGAGGCTGCTAGTGTGCATTTCTTATGGTAAACAGCTCTATAATGTCAGTGGTTCAGTAGGTAGCCTGCTTGCCCCAAGGGTCAGAAAATTGGAAGAAACAGGGTTCTAGCCCCACACCAGGAACTTGGGGTAATACTCACAACTGACACCGTAGTGCAGTATGAGGGGGACGGGGCTTCACTGATAAGGTGCCATCCTTTGGATCAGAAGTAAAACTGAGGTCCCTTCTGCCAATTTCTGGTCATTGTCCAGGTGGAAGTAAAAGGTCCCATGGCACTTATCTAATAAGGGTAGGGGAGTTTTTATTGATAAAAAATAGGGCTGTATAAATAAAAACTAAACAAACAAATCAATAACAAACCATCATACACTCAGTATTATACCATAATCACAAAAAAGGGAAAATAAAAAAGGAACAGAAATAAGGATAAGGAAAAAGAAACTGGACAACAAAAAATAACCCTCTCTTGTGACACCTCCATAGTGACTAAAACTGTTAAAAAATGAATTTTTAAACTGAAAAAAAAAGTCCAGTCATCTTCCCTTAAACTCTATATAAGCTTCACCACAACGTAGCCCAGACAGACCATCTTAGGGTAGCTGGTTCATTCCACTGGGGTGTCATACAGACGAGGCACACTGATGAGTCCTGGTAGGATGAAACATGTGTCTGTGTCTTCTGTTGGCACCCTCTGCAAACTGTGTGTGAGAGGCCTTTTGGCACCATGCATTTCTGCTTAAAGTTGAACCAGCATAATATTCTGGGGTGATTAGCATATACAACCCATGGTGCTTTGCATTATGGGAGTAAGTGTGATTTTGTATTTCTTTTAAGAGATAATGCTTGGACAGCAGTTTGTATTCCAGATCATGGACAGCTTCCACTTCCTTGGTAACATTAAGAAGTAAGATGTCCAAAGGAACACATTTCTGTTGAAATAAAAAGGAGCATCTGGACTGCCAGATGCACCATTTCAAACAGGCCATTACCACATATAAAGTACTGTTGTCTCACTTGGACCAAATATTTGAAAAATGACAATAAATCAAATTGCTATATGTAATGGAGGAAAATTCTGTTGTCTTCCAGAACCTAAACGTTTTGAATGTAGGGACAAGAAAAGAATAAATGATGCACTGGACTGCAGCTCTTGTCCAGAAGAATGTCATAGACATAAATTATCCATAGCATGCTTAGGTTTATGGCTGCCCCTGACTTGCAGCTTCTCATGGGTGCACAACCACACAATATTCCTCAAGTTTGACTGGAATCTCAAGGTCTGTCAGGTGCTTCATGATCATCAAAGGTGGTATACCACCAGCATTATGATACTTTCCTTTTTTTTTTTTGCCATTGTTCCAACTGAGGTGAGGTGTGAAGGATGAAATCCAAGATGGCCACTACATGCTATGTGTGTAGAGGAGGAACCACAGAATCAGGAGCTGTTTAACGCCTTCTGAGCATTTGGAACAGGTATACCACGGTTGCCTAAACTGTTCTGTAAACAGCTCTTACCGGACTTTCTTGTGTGACTATCTTGGTCTGTGTGTACTGCCCTGTGCTTCTGTTTCCCCAGGTTTACAAGTGATAGAAGTCCTGTGGTGGAGTAACCGACACCCATAGCAGAGTGAAGCAGAGAGCCATGCAGGAGGCTTTATTGCCAGGGAATTGTACTCCGGAAGATAAATTTTTGCTGAGAGCACCTTTTGATGACTGCTGTATGAAAACAGATCAGATTATAATGGGACTGCGATGTTTCTCTATGGAAGAATAAAGGTTACAATGAAGGATTTCTGCTTTCACCTATACCATTGTTAAGTGCTATTAACGTGATTCTATCTTCCATTTTAAAACCCCTTTTTTAACACAAACTTTGAGAGTGACTGTTTATGACCAATGGGTGGACTGTTTTGTGCTTACTTCTAATGCCTGAACATACTTATTGATGTTGGTTAGCTTACCCTTTTGTCCTGTTTGCTCTGTCCTGCCTTGTCTTGACTTGTTTGGGTTTTTTGTTTTATTTCTTTTTGCTCTGGACTGACTCTTAGGAGTGTGAAGTTTACAAGGTACGACTTTTTTTTGGGCTTTATTTCCAGCGGTCTGTGTTGCCAAACTGTGTTCCCCCGAACCTGGTGTATTGGGGTGTGAGTGGGTGGAGATAACTGCAAAGTTGCTGAGTAGTTTTTCTCTGTCTATCCACCTCCAAAAAGAATCAATTTGCTGAAAAATAGGATAGAAACAGATGGGGGATAAAGCGCCTGAGGTCTAAGAGCACAGACAAAAAATAAAAATAAAAGGCTTTGGTACGGCGGAAAGGTCAAAATACTTTCTAATTGCCATTGGAGTAAATAATCCATGACGTATACTCAAAACTTTTGAAAAATAAGGGGTTTTGTTTTCTCTTCCATATTCACTCACGTGATGATTTGTCACATGTTCCAACTTTTACCAATTTAAGTGCATATGCCTGGAGTTCTAGAGATGGTAATTGCTGTTTTTCTCAGAAGACTGTAGCCGCTTGCCACTCTTGCAAAGAGCAAGAAAAATTACACCTGCTACTTGCTTTTATCTTTTGCTAAAGATGGCACTTTAATCACTCTGAGCTTTCAAAATAAGAAAAAGTTGGAGACAAATTGCTCTGACTTAGGAGCACCGGGAACCTCAAGGTATTTTTAGACCTAAATATTTTTTAGATCTAAATGTTAAAGTTCAGTTCTTTTAGATTATTGAATATTTGGAAAACTTAACAGAGGTTCCTTTTAAAAATATTTTTTAGATGTGCAAATTATGTTGGAGCAACAGGTTTATTATTGCAACGTGGGTGATTGTCCCCACTGAAACGACTCTACACCTGGATGTTGACAGCTGTTATATAACAAACTCCATATTGAATAAGGTAGCTTTTTTCCTTTCTTGGATCTTCTTCCATCATATAACTAGATTTCTACAGAGTGGAGTAGAGGTTTTCTGATATAATTACCTATACTGTATATTTTCAATGTTTGCAAGCATCTGCTCCCGAATTAAACTTAAAGTGGAACAGAATGAATAAAGGGAGATGTAACATCAGTTTAAGTTCAAACAACACAAGAATATTTTTATATTAAACTCCCAGACTTTTGAAATTTGAAGTTAAAGCAATAGCACCTCATGGGAAGACCTGTATAACAGTTCTTTTAAAGGACTAAGAACCAGTATAGTGAATAATCTATTCTCTTAAGCTCTTTTATTGGGCTACTGATGATAAGGAATTTGGCAAAGCACTAATACTGGCTCCTATCAGTTAGAACTTTTTAGTACTTTATCAAACTCTGGAATTGCTTACCTTCTATCGAAATTTTGAAAGAAACTATTTATTGTGTCTTTTCTAGATTGTAAAACGGCCTTTCTTGCTGTATGTCTTTATGCTAATATTGTTTGTACCTATATAAGGTTTGTTATAGTTAGCAGCTACCCTTTTTGATAACCTGGGCAATATGAGAACAAGAAGCAACAAAAGTGACACTAGGGAGGGTTATGAGGACATAGACAGGGATAGTGGCCCTCTGAAGTCACAGGGATGAAAGAAGCAGAAGAAAAATTCTTCAAAGTTTACTAAAGTAATTAAATATAACAAAAAAATAACAATAGCAAGACTACAAAAAACCAAAAAATTATAAAAAAAATCTAAAGATAATGTCTTCCTGAAAATTGATGCAGCCCAGCCACTGATAACTTCTTATTAAAAAAAAACTGATGCAAATTTAAAATGAGATAGGGTGACTTTAACCCCTATGCACAGTTTATAGAAAAAAAGTGAGAAATGAGGAGTCCATTGAGCAGATACAGATCTTTGATTCTGTGTCACTAGAAAAGACTCCAAACTTACAAACAGAAGTTCAAAGCAAAGTCCTCTCACAAAATTCTACTTTACAAAAATGAAAGAGTGAGGAAGGTTGCATTTAGGGAGTCAAAAAAACACTAATTCAGTTCAATTAGATGATAAGCAAGCTTCCTTTTGTGACTTTCCAGTTATTTACATTCACCCCAGGGTGCTGAAAGAGCTGGCAGCGGTCTTGGTGGGGCCACTGGCAGACCTGTTCAATACCTCCCTGGATACAGGCTGCATACCATAAGATCAGAGGATGTCTCACGTGGTGCCCCTCCACAATAGTGGCCCAAAGGATGAACCAGAAAATTACAGACCAGTAAGCCTCACATCCATTGTAGGAAAACTAATGGAGACAATCCTGAAAGAGAGGCTGGAGACCTTTTTGGAAGACCATGGACTCCAGGACGAGCAACAACATAGCTTCATCTCAGGAAGATCCTGCCAGATCAACCTAGTTGAGTTTTATGACTGGGTGATGAGGGAACTGAATAAGGGCCATGCAGTGGATGTCCTGTATTTGGATTTCAGCAAGGCCTTTGATTCAGTGCCTCATGGACGGCTAGGGGGAAAGATGGAAAATGTGGGGGTGGTGGTGGGGGGAGAACTCTTATCCCCAAGGGCTGGGATGATCAGGGTTCCACAGGGCTCAGTACTGGGCCCGGTGCTGTCTGGGATATTCATAGCAGATGTCTCACATGGTATCAGGAGTAAGATCAGTCTGTTCGCTGATGATACCAAGATGGGGGGGGTGGTGGTGGATGATGTAGGGTGGCAGGGGCTACAGGATGACCTGACTAAACTGGAGGAGTGGTCAGAAATGTGACAGTTGGGTTTCAATGCGAACAAGTGCAAGGTTCTGTACTTCAGAGCAAGGAACCCAGGAAGGAGCTACCAGTTGGGAGAGGTTCAGTTAGGTATCAGTGAGGAGGAGAAGGCTCTAGGGGTGGTTATAATGGGGAATATGATGAACTCAGCTCAGTGCAGGAAGGTGGCAACTAAAACCAACAGGATGCTGGGGTGTTTTGCAAGAGGAATTTCATCCAGAAGTAACGAGGTGATCCTGCCTCTGTGCAGATCACTAGTCAGGCCACACTTGGAGTACTGCGTGCAGTACTGGTGTCTGTTTCTGAAGTAGAATATCAGATTACTGGAGGGAGTACAGCACAGGGCAACAAAGATGATACAGGGATTGGAGGACAAACCCTATAAGGACTGACTGAGTGAGTATGTACACCCTGGAGGAGAGGATGGATTGGGGGGATATGATCGAGACTTTTAAATACTTGATGGGGATAAACCAGACAAGTATAGAAGGTGTATTTAAGTTGAGGAGGGGGAGGGACACAAGAGGGCATGGTCTCAGATTGGGGGGGGATATAGGAGAGAGATGAGGAGACATTTTTTCACTGAGAGGGTGGTGTCTAAATGGAACACTCTACCCGAGGTGGTATCCTGTAAGACAGTGAGCAGTTTTAAAGGAGATGGGACAGGGTGAGAGGAAGGGGAAACTGTGAGGGGAGGGAAGGGCAGCTGCAGTGTAAGGGTGCTAGCTGCACATTCGATCAGACTTGATATACCATGAGGCCTGTTTCTGCTGGCAGATTTGTATGTTCGTATGCTCATATTACTTTATCATATTATAACATGCAGGACATCTCTGAAATGCAAAATAAAAATAATACACACAGTAAAGCTCTTAGTGAAATAATGGGTGAACTACAAGAAACAATCAGTGGCTTAAAAGATCTGGCAACTCAAAGTACTCTGCACGCTAATAATCAACAGTGCCACTTCACCTATTCACCCTGTATTGAGGAAAATTTAGTAGAAATATTTAACAAATCCAATGTGGCTAGTGTCGCTATTATGGAACAACTAGTCATACTCAAAAATTAAATAACAGATCTAAGCAGTGAAGTTTCCATACATGCCACCAGACAGGAGGATCTTCTTGCATTTCAGAGGGAAAAAAAATCATACTATAAGTGCTTTAGACTCAATTATGCTAGGTAGCATACCACCATAATGACTTTTTTTCAGCAAACATGACCACAGTGACAAAATCTCACCAGGTCATTGTGGTGATCCACTGTACAGTGTTGCTGTGAGTCCCAGTGATTCTCCCCTACCCCGAAACACCTCCAACTCAGAGTTGGTCATTTTGAGTTGGAGGGGTGCAGGTAGGGGGTGGATGGGGCTTTGTCTCAACGGAAACAGTGCCGATGGTCAGCATTGTTCCCGTCTCTGTCAGGGATATCGACAACAATGTTGTTGATATCTTGATGTGGAGCCATTATGTTATGAGATCCTATAGAGCAAATCTTAAACCCTGAAGATGCCTTCATAAACTTAGAATCAGTCTGGATAGTAGTACTCCAATCAGTATATATGATTCAGTAATGCAAATAAATTGCATACAAGAAAAAAATAATAAGGATCCTGGCTCCCTACTTGGGGAGGTTAAAATACTAAATAGTACAGATACTAAAGCTCTGAAAAAGAGGAAGAAATACACAAAGAACCTTGCCATAAAAAAAAAGAAAAAGAAACAAAAATGGAAGTGTCATGGTACGTATGTGAAATTAGAGATAAGTCCAATATACTGTAACTAATAATGCAAACCAATTGGAATCAAATGAAAAAAAACTAATACAATGACAATAGCTACACAGACTGATTTACTTCATAAAGGGACTAATAATATTTGCTTTGATACAAATGTACGACAGCCCCTCTTCTTAAATGAAATACAAGCAGTTATAATGCTCAGAGGGATAAAAACTGAACCTCTGGAAAACAGAGAGACATTGAGAATTCTGGTCACTATGCTATGCAATGAAATATTGAATCTAGAAATAGTCGTAGAGGATATTTATGCTGTTGTAAGAACAAATGAGCTGAATACTGATGCTATCCTATTGGTTTTCTTTAAATATGTTAGAGTTGCACACTACGTCTGGCAGAATGCAGAAAACTTAGATGACTATTATCTTTTCATGGACTATCCAGTACTGACAAAAAAACCTATTACAAAATTAACAATGGGAAAGAAAATCTATTAGTGAATTGGCAAATGAAGTGACTAAGTATGTAAATATTCAGGACTTAATATTCCAAAATGATAATTTGACAGATCCCTTAGACGTAGTACTCTCTGTCTTTTGGATGGCATATACAAGATGGGAGAGTAAAGCTAAATTTAAAATGTTGTTTTCTCATCTATTTTGTTGCATCCTGGACTAAATTTTTATGAAGATGATGTGGTAAATATTGAAATGGTGTACAGATCTGGATCCGAAGGTGGTCAAATTAATGTGACTCTAGTTAACCAGAAACTGGTTGATAATATTTTAGCAGCCAATTATAAGTTGGATACTTTAGGAATTTTAATAATTGGTTTCAATCAAGCTATAGAAGGGGGTTGGCAAGAAGGGACACTCGTTAATGAGAAAATACACAATTTTGAAATATATAACGTCGAAGTTAGTAATAGAGTTCAACTTTTGTCTGAACAGGAGAACTGACAGAAAATAATGATGTGAACAATCAGCTATTGATGCACACAATTTGCTTGTTTTGAATAACTTACATTTAGGGGGAAATAGTATGGGAATGTTGCTACATGAGAATCCTAGTAAACTTAAATTATTAACATGGAATGTTGCTGGACATGTCTCAAAACTTTCTGATCTGGAGTATGTAAAATTTTTAAAACAGGCTGAGATAGTTAACCTACAAGAATCTTGGCACAATAAAGATCAAATAGAAATGATTCATATCAATGGTTATCAAACTATTCAAAGTACTGCTTATAAAACAGCAAAAATGGGAAGGAGCTCTGGGGGATTGATTACATATATAACAAGCATTTGTCAATGCCGGATGTTTGCTTGCTGCCATTAGCAGTAGAAGTGCAGGAGTTAGATAGATGCAGTATATGAATGGCATTGAAGTACTGAACTGACGCCAACTCCATCCTCACTCTGCAGAGATGGACAGGCACTGGGGTGTGTCTTTGGGTCATCACCCATGACGGTCATGACATTTCACCTTACCCTACCCTTAAGATACTGACAAGTGTCGAGGTGTGCCTTGGGGTGTCTCGCCTTTACATTCACCCCATTCCATGAGGAAATATGCTGAAATGGGTGCAGTATAGGAGAATGGGGTGAACTCTGGGGGCAAAGGGTCCAAGGCGCACCTCGATGCCTGTCAGTGGCTGCAGGGTTGGGGTGAAATGACATGAGCAATACTGTCGACAATCCCAAGTCACACCTCTGACGCCTGTCAGTCCCTACAAGGTAGGGTGTTGTGGTCGAAAACCCTAATGCCCTGGGAGTTTCTTGGTATTTTTACTCCAAGGTTTCCACATGGGTTTTTTGTGACCCCACAGAATGAACAGTGACACTATCAGTTCGTTACGCAAAAGGTGATTTTGCAGAGTGACTGTGCCATTTGCCACCATAGGTGCAAAAACACATTTCGAACAGAATGTGAAAAGTGACAGGTGTACTGTTCATGAAGAGGTGTAAAAACTGGCACTGTTGAAAATCTTGAGTGAAAATATATAAAAACTGGTGAAGTCACGAGCGTGCGTAGGAGCTGTGCAGTGTACACCCATAATGTAAGTAGTTTGGGGATTTTTTACAGCAGATTTTCAACGTAGTCATTTTTGCACCTCAGCTCATGAACAGGGTCACTGCGATTTTCGTAATCTATCCCAAACACTAAATTCCCACAGTGACTGCGCTATTCTGCACCGGAAGCGCAAAAACACTGTTTGGTCAGGGTATGAAAAATGACAGCTGTACTATTCATAAGGAGGTGTGGAAAAATGTCAATGTTGAAAATCTGGACTAAAAATATTACAAATTTGTGAACTTATGAGGGTGCATGGAAATTGTGCAGTGCACGCTCATGACAGAGTCATTTTTTGGACTTTTGCCACCAAATTTTCAACATAGCCATTTTACCACCTCTGCTCATGACCAGTGTCACTGTGATTTTCTTAATGTGTCCCGAACATTGATTTCGCACACCGATCGAGCTAATGTGCGCTACATGTGCGAAAACATATTTTGGGCATGATATGAAAAATGACAGCTATACTGTTCATAAGGAGGTGTGGTAAAATGCCAATGTTGAAAATCTGGACTGAAAATATTAAAATTCTCAGAGTTACGAGCATGCGTGAGGAACTCGCGCAACGCTACCAGAAATAAGTCATTTGGGAATTTTTCACTAATTTCAACATAGGGTTTTTGGGGCCTACCTCATGAACTGTGACACTGTTGTTTCATTATTTGGTCCCAAAAGGTGGTTCCACGCAGTGACTGCGAAATCACCTTTCGGGACTGAATAACAAAATGACAGTGACTGAATTCATGAGATGGGTCCCCAAGAACCCTATGTTGAAAATATGGTGAATAAATTCCCAAAAATGGCTGAGATATGCACCAAAGTTGAGAAAAACCTATTTATTGCATTATACAGCTTACCAGCATTTCTTCAGTTCGCGGTCGGCTTTGAAGAGTACAGACATGTTCCCGGTCCACCGAAGATCATTGCACAGCTTCTGGAGGTAAGTATGGGGTGGGGGGTGGGTAGGTGGGTGCGGGTTGAGGTGAGGCTAGACAGTCGAGGACCTTTTTTTTTTTTACAGGTGTTTCTTTTAGACTATGTGGGACTTTTGCCATGCTGGGGTGAGCTCCCAGCATGGCAGCTGGAAGTTTTTTGGGGAGCCAGTGGAGCCGACGGGAATGGGCGCCCTCATCAGCCATATGGACTTCTGCCATGCTGGGGTGGGCTTCCAGTGTGGCACGTGGAACTCTGGGTTGGGGGGGGCAACGTGCAGTGGAGCCGATGGGGGATTGGGCACCCCCAGTCAGCCGTCGCGGACTTTGCCATGTTGGGTGGGCTCCCAGTGTGGCACTGGAAGTCTGTTGGTGGGGCAGTGCAGGCGATGGGGATTGGGCACCCCCATCGGTCATGCAGTGTGCGGGGGGGAGCGCCTGAACATGCTGGGGTGGGCTCCCAGCGTCCTACTTGTGGGGGAAGTAGACCAAAATGGAGCTGTCTATGACAGCTATATAGATGCTGGGCAGGGTGTAATCACTTTTCATACTGCTGACGGCAGTATGTAAATTACCTGCCAACGGCAGTATGCAAATTGCCTACACATTACCACCGCTGATTGCAGCGATTTTTTGCTTTCAACTGTACACCACTGCATCTGAAGGGCTGTCATAGACAGCTCCGACATTCACTGGCATGGTGCAGCCACGTCTGCAAAAGGAAGCAGGGCATTGGAAGTGGGGGAGGCACACCTACGAAAACTTGTATTGTGGCACTATGTTTCTTGCACATGCGTGCAAGCAAACAAAAAAAACACTAACTATATGAATGTTATCTATTACAAAACTTATAAGAATTACATAATAACAGTGAATAAAATATGGGAGGATACAGTAATCCTGACTAATATTTATAATCCCCCCCAAAATCCCACAACTGTGATCAACATCTCTTTACCAAGGTAACTAGGGAAATTGAATCTTTTCAAGTAATAGATAAAAACGCAGAAGTATTTTTGATGGGTGATTTGAATATAAGATATGGTAAACTTAAGTCCCAGGCTCATATAGATCAACAAACGAAAATTGAAATCTTAAATATTAAGGAAAGATTCTCTATTGATAAAAAAAAAAAAAAAAACAGACAACGAACAAAAGTTAAACACACTTTTACATACCCTAGACTTGATTATATATAATGGGAGAACTCTTTCAGATCAGTTGTATAAATCATAAGGGTACATCACTTGTAGATTTTGTTATAATACCACCATATGACTACCATAAGTATCATGATTTAAACATAATAACAAGATCGGAAAGTGACTGATTTCCAATAATCACAACCAGAAAATGTAAAAATACAAAACATGAGATTTTTGACATATCGATAGAAATAACAATAGAAAAGATAGGTGGAACAAATTAAGTGAGGATATTACAGTAAACATAATGTCCTTATATCAGCTTCAGTTGATGGTAAAAGCAGACAACAAATTAGAGCCAATAAAAATCTATAACTCCATCATAAAGACATATCATCCAATTATGACAACATACAAAAAAACAGTTATCCACTCTGTCCACAAAGATATGACAACTGGTTCTACAAAACTTGCAGACAGAAAAAAAAAGGAATTAGCAAAATTAACATGAAAAAATAAGAAAAAAAATAAGTCTAAAGCAAATTTAATGATTTTAAACAAAACCAGAAGACTGTACAGTGAGTATGTTGAATTACAAAAAACAATAAATCAAAAAGATTGATGGGTAAAAATGAATACTGCTATTAATGAAAATGATTATAAGAATTTCTGGAGGATAATAACTCTGGGAACAAATCAATACAGAAAACAATCCGACTAATTTATTTCACCTAAACATTGGATAGCCTACTATATGGATATTTTCAATAAAACAATTACCAAAGACCTTACTATACAAATACCAACCAAGGTGGATGAACACTTTAAATGGATTGCTAAATCAGAGGTTATAACATCATTAGCCAGTTTAAAAAAAAAATAAAGCTCCTGGTCCAGATGAAATTGCCTTAGATTTCTATCTATTAAACCAAGAATGGTGGTCAGAAATACTTGCAGATTTTTTCAATAAAACCATAATGTGTGACTTTACCCCCACCACATGGAGTGGCAGCCACATAATTCCTACATACAAAAAAGGTGAATGATCTCAACCTGTAAATTACTGCCCAGTTAGTTTGATACTATGGCTAAAATATATGCAAAAATACTACTGAATAGGCTATTAGAGTGGACTGATAAACAAAAAATTATATCTCCCTTACAAGTAGGTTTTAAAAAAGGATATGGAACTACAACTCAAATATATCTGCTCAATCATTAGTGGAAAATACTGTAAGATTAAGAATCAGAAATTATTCATAGAATTTGCAGATTTTAAATTTTCTTTTGATTCTATTATTCGGGAACATTTATGGGTAAAAATATATAAAATGGGTATAGATCCAAATTTAATAATCTTAATAAAAGTTTTTTTATACAAACACATGGACAAAGAAATCAATATAGTAATACAGGCACACTCACAGATAAAATCCCAATAAACATTGGTGTACGACAAAGGTGCTTCCTAGCCCCTAAGCTATTCAACATCCAGAGTTGCTGGCTGGTCACATCGGTGGCCGTTCAGGGGAAAAGGAGCCTGCTTCTTTGCCGCAGTTGGTGGCGAGTGGGAGAATTTGGCTGCATCAGCGGTTGGGCAGCCGGAGGGAGCAGTGGATACAGGCCATAGTCGGCAGCTGAGAAACAGCGTGGGGAGCTGCTTCTATGGGGAGGTTTTTCCTCCTATCAGGTCCTTGGCTCAAGGACCTATCAGGACACTGCTATAATCGGGAGCCCTATCAGGAGAAAAGGTGCCATGTAGCCTGGCTTTAAAAAGCCGAGCCGGGTTGTAGACTGTAATTGCTGGCTGGTCGCATCGGCGGCCGTTCCGGGGAAGAGGAGCCTGCTTTTTTGCCGCAGTCAGCAGTGAGTGAGAGAATTCGACTGCCTCCGTGGTCAGGAAGCCGGATGAAGCAGCGATACAGGCCACAGTCAGCGGCTGAGAAGCAGCATGGGGAACTGCTTCTGTGGGGAGGTTTTTCTTCCCGCCCATCCTCCCCGACCCCAGCCTCTATTAATTGCCAGAGTAGGGAGGAGCAAGGAAGATTACAGGAGGAGTCAGCAGAAGGAGAAGGGAGTGGCCAGTTGTCTTGGAGAGCTGCTGGAGGAACAGGGGAGCAGCACATGGATCTCACAGCTGGGCAGAGGAACATTTCTTCATGAAAGAGCTGTAATTGCTGGATCGACTGGGACTCTGCAGGAGAAGATACTCAAAGACCTGGGCAAGCTGGATCTCATGATGTAATTATGGACTGACTGGGTCTCTACAGGGGAAGATAATCCAAGCACTGGACAAATTGGGACTTGTGTGGTAATTATGGAGAAGCGCTATTGAAAAGTGTTACCTATAAAGTCAAGTACTGCATAACTGCACTGAACTGCTGAGTATTAGGATAGTTAACCATAAAATTAAGTGCTGCTTATATATCTGCCTTGAATTAGGAACTGCAGAATGGTAGAATTGTACCTGTACACTTAAGTGCTGATTAAAGGGGACTAGGGTTCTGCTCAGAGTTGTGGGAAAAGCTGAAAGAGTGAGGTCCTTGAAAAAGGAAAGCTCAAATTGTTGCAAGACTAATTTTCAGTCGAGCTGGCTTTGACATGGAAAGGCAGCGCAGCTGGAGGGGCAGCCATGGGGGTGGCCTCTTTGGTAAGATGGTGGGGTGTAGTGGATGTGGAGTAGCCATAGTACTAAATTGGGCTTGGAGGTTTGGTGGTTGCCTGGTGTGTAAACAATTCACACAGTTGAAGGAGGAAATGGAGTGGCTAAGGTAGCCACTGTGCAAGGGGGAGAAAAGAGGAGGGGGTGGGGGAGTGTCAGTATAAGCTGGGGATGGAGAGGGAAGGGGTAGGGGGATGCACCAGGGGTCTGGAAAAAAGGACTGAGAATGCAGGGGCTTGGAGAAGGGAGGAAGGGAAGGAGGACAAGTGGATACAACAGGGCACAGGAAGAGGAAAATAGCAAATTTAGAGGTGAGAAGAGGAATCCGGAGAAAGGAGGCAAGGAGACAGCTAGGGAAAAGGAAGCGTGGAAGACAGTAGGACCAGGTAAAGGAAGGCAGATGTCTGCAATTAGGGGACAGACTTCAAATAAGGCCTCAAATGGCAGCAAAAAAGGTAGCATGGGAACAGAGCAAGGTAACAGATATGCACCCCTCGATCCACTAGTAGAGGAAGTAATGGAGGAGAGCGACTGCAAGGAGCCAGCAGTAGGGGAAGTAGGGAAAAGGAAATTGGGAGGCACAGAGAATGATCTCTTAAGTGCAGGAACACTGGATGGAAAGGGGAGGGGCCCTTTGCAGACACACCAGGATAAGGTATTAGAGGAGTCTGGCCCAGGGGAGGAAGCAGAGAGGAGTCTATGGTTAAGGAGAGGCTAGGGCAAGGAAATCGAATGAACTAGGGTTGGAGGAGAGAATTCCCTCTAGGGGGCCACAATGCACACAAAATTCAGAAATGGAAAGTCTGAAGAGGGGAGGATCACATCTCAGACAGAGAGGAGGAGGAGGTCAAAGTAAAGGAGGGACTGTGCAGGAGGTGAAGAGGAAGCCTGTTACAGGTCCCACATTGGACAAGGATTGGGGGGAGGGTGGTGGAGGAAATAGAGAAAAAGGGCAAGGAAGTGAGAGTTATAGGAACAGGAAAAGGTGGCAGAGTTCAGAGGACCATGCAAGGGGGGGGGGTGTCCCCTGGAGGGGGGAGTGAGTGGTAAAATTAGGGAGAAAACTGAGGATGAAGGTTCATCCAGGAAGACCGAGGAAGGCAGGCAAGAGGGACAGCCAGCACAGCAGAAGATTGACTAGGAGAAAGTACTAAAAGTGGGGGAATTCAATAATAAAGGGTATGGGAGGGGGAAGGAAGGTAAAAAAGTGTAGGGGTATATGGACTGAATGCTTACCGGGGATGATGGCAAATGAAGTTATTCATTACATTCCATCCTGGGGGAAAACCCATGACAAAAACACCCAGCTATTATTCCATTTAGGGACAAATGATCTAGCGGGAAGTAGTGTAATGGAGGTGCAAGCTAGGTTCGGGGCACTGGCCAGGTTCTGCAAGAGGGGTAGAGTTTAAGTCACTTACGTTGTCGGAGGTGCTGCCGGTTCCGAGAGCAAGTTCTGACAGGAAGCAAAGAATAGAGGAATTCAATGGTTGGCTAAAAAGCTGGTGTGTGGAGAGAGGGTTCGGATTTCTGGGAGACTAGGGCAATACATTGAGGGATGAAAGTCTCTTTGCTCAAGATAGGCTTCACTTAAATCAGGAGGATGTATTAGTGCTTCAATGCAGGATGGAGGAATTCCTGGAGGGTAAGCTAAATTTAAACTAGAGCGGGGGGGGGGGTTCAGGCCTGTACAAGTCTGTGATGGAGGTGCGGGGAAGCAGACAGCCCTCCCCCCAAAAAGTAAAAGTCATAACAAGAATAGGTACAGAAAAAAAAATATATATATACCGGAGGGAGACGGGACGAGTAAGACAGAGGGGGATCAAGGACACAGGGGACTAGGAAAGTGGAGAGGAATATGCACAAATGCACGGAGCCTGGGCAACAAGGTGCCAGATCTGACAGCAATCATGACTGAGACAGGCCTTGATCTAGTGGGGATAACGGAAACTTGGGGTCATGGGGACCAGGACTGGGACACAGAAATACCTGGGTACACATTGTTCAGGAAGGACAGGGAGAATAGAAGAGGAGGTAGGGTAGCACTATATGTGAGGGAGGACATGAAGACAGTGGAATTACAGCATAGGACAGGAGGAGTAGAGTTCATTTGGGTAGCATTGCCTATAGGGAAGGGGGAGGCGGTATGTGTTGGGGTGATTTACCAGCCGCCTTCATAAACTGATTTGGAAAATGAGGAGATGCTGGAGGAAATAATGAGAATGGCTAATAAAGATGAGGTGCTGTTGATGGGGGGTTTGAATCTACCTGTCATGAGTTGGGACACTTCCTCAGCTAAATCAGGGAGAAGCAGGGCTGTAGTGGATTGTCTACAGGCAGCCCTACTGAGGCAGCTGGATAGAGAATCCACCAGGGAAGGGCCTTGCTGGACTTAGTCCTGACAAATGGCGACAGGGTGGGTGAAGTTGAGGTGGGAGAACACATTGGTTCAAGTTACCAGTGTTGTCTGGTTCACTGTGCGTACAGCTGCATTGGATACTAGAACCAAGGCAAAAGTGCTCGACTTTAAAAGGGTAGACTTTACCAGCATGGGGGATTATGTGCGGGAGGCATTAAGGGGGGATAGCTGCGGGAAGGGGGTGGATGGTATGTGGGAGGGTATTAAAGAGGCCATAATTGGGGCAACAGATCTCTATGTCAAGAGGGTTCATAAGACCAGGAGGAAGAGGAAACCTCATTGGTTTAGCAGGGAGGTGGCAGGCAGGGTTAGGGAGAAGAGAAGGACATTCAAGAAATTGAAGACAACACGGGGGGGGGGGACTGGGAAATATACCAGAGGAGGCAAAAATAGGCAGGCAGAGAGGTGTGGAGAGTGGAGGCCAAAACAGAAGAGGAAATTGCCAGGTCAATCAAGACAGGAGACAAAGGTTTTTTTTAGATATGTCAGTGAGAGGAGGAAAACTGGTAGGGGATAAACAGACTTAGAAACAAGGAGGGGGTCTTGATGGAGGATTACGGGGATAAAGCGCAGTTATTAAATTGTTTTGCTCAGTATTTGGGGTAGAGGGGGAGAGAGATTTTGCAGACATTAGTACAGGAGTTAAAGCAAAGATAGGGGTTGATACGAGCCCGTTCAAGGAGGAGACAGTCTTGAGAGAGTTGTAGCAGCTACGAGTGGACAAGGCCATGGGGCCAGATGGGGTGCATCCTAGGGTGCTGAGGGAACTTAGGGATATTCTGGTGGCTCCCTTAGCAGCTCTTTTTAGCAGGTCTCTGGAGATGGAGGAGGTCCCAGAAGACTGCAGGATGGCAAACATTGTCCCTCTTCATATGGGGGGTGATAGAGAAAACGTGGGTAACTATAGGCCTGTGAGCCTAACATCCATACTCGGCAAAATTATGGAAAAGTTACTGAAGGGCAGGATTCAGCAGTATTTGGAGGACAATAAACTTATTGATGGGCATCAGCATGGATACACTAAGGGGAGGTCCTGTCAAATGAACTTAATAGAGTTCTTCAACTGGGTCACTAGGGAAGTGGACCAAGGGGGATCAGTGGATATTGTGTATCTTGACTTTAGGAAAGCATTTGATTCCGTTCCGCATGGGGGACTGAGCTATAAATTGGATGGACTGGGACTGGGGGTGTGGGTAGTTAGATGGGTGCAAAACTGGCTAACTGATAGGAGTCAGAAGGTAATAGTAAATGGTGTTGCCTGAGGGGAGGGAAGGGTCACATATGGGGTTCCCCGGGGGTCTGTGTTGGGTCCACTGCTGTTTAACATATTTGTGACGGATATAACTAAAGGTCCAAGGGGTAGGGTGTGTCTCTTCATGGATGACATGAAGTTCTGTAATGGGGTGGAAAACCAGGAGGGGGAGAGACTATGCACAGGGACATAGGGTTATTGGAGGCTTGGTCCAAAAGATGGAAATTGGCCCTTAATGTAAACAAGTGCAAAATCATGCACTTGGGGAAGAGAAACCAAAATAAGACTTACTACCTGGGGGGTCTGGCACTGGAAGAGACTGAGGAGGAGAGGGACCAGGGAATTATTGTTTCCAGGGACCTAAGAGTAGCTAAACAATGCAGGCAGGTGGTAGCCAAGGCTAGCAGGATGTTAGACTGCATCGGGAGGGGATTCACTAGCAGGAAGAGAGAGGTTATCATCTCCTTATATCAACAGCTGGTTAGACCGCAGCTGGAATATGGGGTGCAATTCAGGAGACCGTTCCTGAAAAAAGATGAGGAAAGGCTGGAGAGGGTGCAGAGAAGAGAGACTAAGATGGTGGCTGAGTTTAGTCACCTGACATATGACGATAGATTGAGTGAACTGGGAATGTACTCCCTGGAGCACAGAAGGGATAGGGGAGATATGATTGAGACTGTTAAGTATATGAAGGGGATAAACACAGAACCAGAAGAGGGACTGTTTAAACTAAAGGGGCACAAAAGGACCAGGGGGCATATGCTACAGATAGAGGGAGACAGGTTTAAGGGAAACACCAGGAAGAACTTTTTCACTGAAAGGGTGGTGGGCAAATGGAATGAATTCCCAGAGGAGGAGATAGGAGAGGTTGCTATAAGGGGCTTTAAGAGCACTTGGGACGGCCACATGGGTCTGGTACTGGGAGCGGGAAGGGTGAGGGGAAGAGGAGGCCACAGGGAGAAGTAGGTTGTGGGAGGAAGTCCTACTCTTCTGCTAGGCATTTTGGGCAGACTTTGTGGGCCAGGCGGTCCTTTTCTACCGTCATGCTTCTATGTTTATATTAATGAACTGATTGTTGAACTTGTAAATCCTGAATATCATTCATCAAAAATAGGCCAACAAGCTATAGCCTTGTTGGCCTATGCTGATGATTTAGCCATAATATCACTGTCGAGATTGGGCCTTCAAAGGAGTCTAAATAAATTAGACACAGTGCGTGAAAAGTTAAATCTCAAGCCAAACCCATGAAAAACAAAAGTTATGATTATAGGCACAAAAAAACATATAACAAACTTACCTTGGCAGGCAAGTTATTAGATGTTACATCCAAATTTACTTGTTTAGGAGGTACTTACTCAGCTAATATGTCATGGAATAGACATGTACAGATAATCGCTGAAAAAAATGACTCAGCCATGGCATGAAAGAGATTTAACATAAAATACGGAAGATACTCCATTACCCCTTTGCTAAGAGCCTTAAATGCAGAGGTGATTAGTCAGGGACTGTATGCATCAGAGACCTAGGGTGCTGTCGATTCCAATAAACTTGATATTGTACTAAACAAGTGTAACCCCTAGGTGGCACTATCCCAAGGGCTGCCACCCCTGCCTTCTTGGCTAGTAGCAGGTTAAGGGGCATGAGTTCTGAAACAGGTGCCTCCACCCAGAGGTCAGGGATGGTAGTGGTCAAACTAGCCTGGTCACAGCCCTCCGGGACACTGTAACCCCCCTCTTTCCCTGCTAGTGGCCAAATCAGTACATAATAATTACTTTCACAGTACCCCGATATGATTTGCCAGTACTCACACAGTTCACACTTACCACCAGGGCTGGCTTCTCTGGTTCAACCCTGGGGACGCCCTGTAAAACAAGGTTAGACAGAGCAAATGGCAACAGTACAATACTTTGAGCACAAACTGGAACCACAGTGTGGTTGAATGTAGAAAAAAGCAGATCTGATTTATTCAGGGGATTTGAACAAGGAAGGGGGGTAATCAGCTTAATTAGCTTAATTGCTCTATCAGTCACACAGCTGTGCATGCAGTCAGAGTCCCTAACACAGTTACACTCTCTGGGTACCCAGATAGAAGGAAGGTGGGCTAGCCAGAATCGTTGCCCGGGGCAGGCCGGCATTGCAGCTGATCGGGGCTCTGTGATGGAAGAAACAACTTGCACAACACACTATATGTAATCCGGAGCCAGATGACTCAGTTCGTGAAGGAAAAGAAACAACAAAGCAATCAGATGACAAACTTAAATTAAACTGTAGTTGCAGGGAGCTACCCTGGTGGTTACTCACGATACCCAGGACTGGACACAGAATAGACAAAAATTGAGACAGCAAGTGAACTCTCTAGAGTGCCAGGAGAAGCAGGGACCACACGATTCGCCGAGGCATCGTTCCTGTTCAAGCATGGATCAGGGGTCTGATCCTCAGGCAGGTCTCTCGTCGATGGTTCTTCTCTGTGCAGCAGGGTAGTATGGCAAGGCCCTCGTGACAAGGCCCAGCCACATGGAGCTAACCGTGGATTCAGTCCATTCGTGCTGGTTACAGCTTCCAGCAATCAACACACAGTTCACACAAAGCAGAACTAAATCGCAATCCTCTTTCAGTACACAGCACATTTATATTCACAGAATTCTTACTGTACCAGGCAAAACGCTCCCCAGTCACGACTGCACAGTCTCTGCTCAAACCGGGAGCTCAGAAGCAGCTGGAGTTCCTAACGGACGGATCGCATGCAGCAAAATCTTCGGTCTTCAGCAGGTTGAGCCTGGATACTCTTCAGTGGCTTAAATCGGGCTCACCACCTCGGATTTAGTCCAAAAGAAATTCTCTCTTCCCTCTCAGGGCAACAGGCAGACTTGCAGGCCTCAACTAAGGCCTTCTCACAGTTCTCCCGCTCGAAACTACACGGACGCTTGCTCAAATATCTCAAGCTGCTCCTCTCTCAGCTTCCAACTTAGATCTGCCTAAACAGCAGACAGCTCAAGGATTTCCTTCAGATTCAAAAGGTTCGGTTGGCTGATTCGACTGTCAGTCAAAGCAATAGCTCCCCCTTCAGTAGCAAAAAGGCACCAACAGTCCAAAACTACAATTCCCAAGCCTTTTACTCCACACAACTCCTATAAGAAGTCTCCATTTTAGAGTCCCCAAGTACTCATCGGTCCAATTCAGTAGTTCGAGACCAAAATGGTGGAGATAGGCATAAACCCCTTGCTGCAAAGAAAGCAGGTTAGAACAAACCACAATATCTTTATCACTTTAAATGATTCTCAGCAAACTGTTACATCTTTCAACAGAGCTCCCTCTACACAATTAGCGATGGCAGAAACGGAGAGATTACCTGGCAGTGCAGGCAGGACTCGAGCATGACAACACTCAGCACCCCCTTTCAGATTAACTATTACTGCAAACTAGGCAGCTCTTAAAGCGACAGTACATAGAGGCTACACAGGCACTCTCTGGCAATACATTTAAACTGCTAAACCACAGGACCCAGCCTGGCAGTGAGCATTTAGGCAAGCTCTAGGAAGACTTTTCGGGAACCCAAATTTGTAGGTGATTACACAAGGTTTATAAACAGTTAATTAGGGTACCTCAGGGAACTCCAATACACTTATTAAAACACAACTTGGTCAAATAGGCTTTCAATACTTAATACATATAAGGATTATTAACTACTGGTTGAAGCTGAATTCTTATCCTGAACAGTCTCTATTGAGGAAAGCCCTCATGGAAAAAAAGATAGGCTCAAACAAAGAAACAAACATGGTTAGCAAAGATTGATGAGTTATTAGTTTATTACAATCTCAGATATCTGAAAGACTGGTTAGATCTGAATATTGCAATAAATTCAGCATACTCTAAAATTGTCACAGAAACTGTATCTAATAAAGCTAAGGAGAAAGATTTGAGTATTAAAATTATAAAAGTATCTACCTGGTTAGTAAACGATACAAGAGAACATGCTCTAAAGTATTATTTAACACAAATACATAATCCTGAATATAGGAACACTGTCACCATGTTTAGATTAGAGACTTTTCCTAGTAACATTCTGACAGCAAGATATTCCAAAGGTACTGTAAATTCTATTAATTGTTATTGTGATCTTAAAGAGCCTGACAATTTACATCATATTATTTTCAAATGCCCATAGTACAAAAAATTACTGGGATAAATGGTAAGACAAAATCATTGGTTCATTGATATTGCCCACAAGGTTCATTTTTGGGGCCCCATATTTAAAAGTCCCAGGCTGCATCGCACAAGTGCCTGTGCCGCACAATTGAGATGCGCCGGCACAAAATAATGGTATATTCAGAAAAGGTGCCGTAAGATGCGATCTCCCATGTCCGGCTGAATATCCCACACATGTGCGATCGTGCAGTGGGAGATGCGCAGCATGGCAGGTGTCCTGAGACCTGTGTGGGGCATAGAGAAATACGCAATAGGCAGCCACATGCGTGGCATGCAAAATTGCAATATTCAGCCGGGATATGCAAATGGCCTCATTGCACATTCCGAGCCCATTCCCTACATGCGTAACTCATTACTGGAATGTATTCAGGCCATTTGCATATTCAAGGTATGCACTGTTCCAGCTTTTCAGAGCTGCCCCACCACTCCACAAAGGTGAACAGGAGGTACTGCAGCCTAGCAGGCAGGTGTGATGAAATGTTTATGTGTGGGTGGGTGGGCTGCAGTGGCCCGAGTACAGTGCTATTACTCATGACCATGTACAGGGTCAGACTGGGGTACAGGGGACCCACCTGGTCAAGCAACGGGAGGGCACAGAGTGAAACACTCTGAATGGTATACCACAGGAATGTGATACACTAGTTATTTTGCATCTTACAGTCACCTGCAGTGCCCTACACACCCTCACATGATAGGAACATGGTAATACATGCAAGGAATGTCAGTGTTCAGAAGGTGACCAGGTACCCAAGTGTGTGGGTCCCACTTGGACCACTCCAGGAAACCTAGTGGGCCAGTCTGACATTGGCCATGTACAAGTCAATGGTGGCCGCACACCCAACACTGGAGGAGTTGGGTGTCTGTGCAGCATGCCCATGTCACCCTCAGCCAAAGGTTGTGCCACCCCTGCCCCATGTTGCCCACTGTTGTGCTATGTCCACCAAAAAAACACCACACAGACCCACCGCAGTGCCCCTGTGGTGGTGTCACACTGCATGGCAGGCATCGGTGACACATCTGTGACTCCCTGAGGTGTAGGCCTGGCACAAGCGTGCTGTGTACACCTACAGTGTACCCACATGGGTGTGTGCCACAGGTCAGTCCCTGGCCCATGCCATGCTGCCACTAGTACCACCAGGCTACCTGGGCACCACTGCCCCACATGTTACCATGGGTGCATACCACCACTGGGTGGCACCCTGCAGGCCACATGGGTGCAGGCCATGGCCCCTGGTATGTGTGCTGCACTATGGCTGTCTGCTCTGCCAGTGTGCTAGGAGGGCAGCCAACAGCACAGGCACGTGGCTGCTGGGTGTCTACGTCCTGGGTGGGGTGTGGGGGGTGGCTCTCTGAGTGGTAGTGGTAGTTTCTCGGCACCTGTGGCTTTAGGTGCATCTGTCCTGGCATGACTGCTGTGTGTGGGTGCCTGGGGCATGTCCTGGTGCACATCCAAGGGCTGTCTCAGGATGGCCTGCCTGCAGTTCCACAACTTACTGTGGGTGGCTGGCCAATTTAGGCCATCCTTTTGTCTGCCTTTGTGAGGCACACTTCTGAGATGCGCGGCAGATGCTCGCACATTTTGCTGAATATATGGATGCATGGCCTATTCATGTACATGCCTTTTCTGCAACACATACATTATTTTTGCACGATCGGGCATTCGGAAATGCATGACGCATCTCTCCTTTTTGAATGTCGTGCTTCTGCACATTTTCTGGCATGAACCACGCAGCTCCATTTTGGGCCTTGCATCTCCTTTGAATATGTGGGCCTTGATCTTTTTATTTAAGTCAGATATGTATATTTTGGAAAATCTGGCAATTTATTTATTGAATGTAACCAGATACAGGAAGAAAAAATTGCCTCTTGGGAAATAACTTGAACACTAATATGAAATGTGTAAAACAAAAGTGCTGAGAGGTTATGATAATCAACATATATAAATACATGCTGTAGTGTATATATGCACTCTGAGGGTAATTGTGCAATATAAATTTTAATTGTGGAATAATAACTATACATTACTGTGACTAACATGCTTATCCAAATTTAATCTTTTCTTTCTACATATTGTAATGACAAAATTGTCAATTAATAAACTATTTACTACTAAACTAGCATTATTATAAATTGACTTAGTGAAAAAGGAAGACATTGTATAATCATCAACTTCACCCTATACAAAGAGGAGACTTCTGTGAAAGTTAACTTCCATTGGCGCACCTTGAAAAAAACAAGAGCCCAGGAAATCTGGGAGAGGAGTCAAGATTCTCCCAAAAGTTTTAGTACCACCTGTTTCCCTAAGTGTTAAAACTGAGGAACACCAAGCCCCCAAGAAGACCCAAAGTTTCAAGGCTTGTAATAACATGGGCTTCAAGAAATGGATAAAAAGAAATACAATAAAAGAAAATCAGAGGGTTAATCATACACCCCCCCCATCCTTACACTTCCTGTAAGTATAGGCCCTCTTAACCGGATTTAACCAGCTTCCCCATAACATTCTTTAGAAAACACTGCACATTTTAGCCTCATATTCTTCTGTAGGGAAGGTAAAACTACATATAGAAAGACAAGAGTAAGGAAAGTCTTGATCACGCATACTCATTTAGCCTTTGGCATAATCCTTTTATTCCATTTGGAGATTTTCCACTCCACCAGGTTCAGCTCCACCTCCCAGTTGGCTTTTGCCATATTTCTGTCCCCAGACTGAATAACCAGGATGGAAACAGGACCATCTCCAATATGAATACCACAATATTGTCTGAACAAGTTTTCTTCAAGGAGCCCAATGACAGTCCATTATGTCTGTGCAAGTTCATTCTTGACCCTGCTATACTTGAAAAATACTCTATAATGGCCAGAGCCATCTGCATGGATTCCAACTCCCGAACTAGTAAGCAAAAATCATCTGCATAAGCTACAACGACTGTAAATGTGAGATCTTCTGATACAGCTATAGAATGAACACCAGGGTGCGAAGAGAGTTTTCTGATAAGAGGGTCCAAACCAAAAATATACCACAAAGGACTTGGGGGAAAACCCAGTCTTATCCCTCTCTAACTCACCACTGTTGGTCCTTTCCAACCATGTAAGGTCAGTGTAATGAATGCAATGGAGTATAGCAATTTAATCCAAGAGAGAAACCTAATGGGAATACCATAATATTTCAACACATGAAACAGGTAGTCATGTGAAATACTATCAAATGCCTTCTCCTGGTTCAGGGTCAGAAGAAGACCACACATCCCCCTTGCATCCACGTCCCACCACATCCCTATCTTGTATAAACCATCCTGAAATGTATGCCTGGGAGGTGTCAATCAAGAGAGGGCCATCTGTGACTACCTGAAGGTCAGAACTTTTGTCGGAAGTTTTAAATTGCAATTTAGGAGGGTGAGCGATTTCCAACTGGAAATGTCAGCCTTGTTCCCTTTGTTATATAAATAAACCAAAAGACCCTGTGATAAGGAAACCCCCAGTTCCCCCTTAGAGAGTGTGTAATTAAACAGTAAGGCTAACTCATTTTAAAGAGTTTCCCCTGTCAGTCTATACAGTTACCGGGACAGGTCATCCCCACCTGGGGATGAGCCTGTGGTCAAGAAATATATGGCAGATGTAACCTCAGATGGACTGATATCTGCCTGTAACAGGTCAGCATCGTCTCTGGGGAGGTCTGGAACCTGGAGGTCACAGAGGAATTCTTCTGCTGAGGTAAATGTATGGACAGGAATACCAAATGTGGAAAGAACATGTCTCCCTAAAACTGCGTAAGTTCTTTTGTGTCAACCAATACATTTCCATCTTCATAATTCAGACGAGAAAAAGAGCGGTCATCTGTTCTTTTCTTACAATCCACAAAGAGATTTGTCTGAAACATTTTACCTTTAGTATTATACTTCTATTCTAGTAACAAGGATGACATTCTTTGGTACTGGAAAGAAACCATTTCTGCTTTTATGGCAGAAATTTGTGATAAAGAATCATGATTTGTTGTCACAGCAAGGGATAATAATCAGTGAAGTTGCTGATGCAGATTCAAATATCTAATATAATGATCCTGTGCCAACTTTTTCCCTTGTGAGATGAACAAAGATTTGATGTCCTTTTTAAGGTGGAGGAAGATTGTTCCCCTAAGACCTGGTCTGAGACCAGTTTCTCCTTTTCCTAGCTGAACTCACTTGGCAGTGATCCGGGATGTCTGGGTTGCAGTCCCGAGCCTCCTAATGTTTCTTTAACCTCCAATTTCACTGGAGTGGTGATCCATGGTGGCGTATTGCAATAAAGTTCTTCCACCACTCCAAGGTGGAGTAGTATAGTATGAGAGTGGACTTTTTAGCCTGAAGAAAATTGTTTAGCTTAATGCAAATACTTTTGTTAAGAAGGAGATGATTAGCCACCAGTGATCAGAACCAAATTATCTGCATGACTTACAGTAGTTCCAAAAGTTACTTGCACCATTCTGTGGTCAGAAGTTTCAAGTGGGATAGTTTGAGCATGAGAAAAATGTTACAAAGGAGAACAGAACACACAGTCAATACTGGGTATAATAACCCCTTAAAAAAAGTATGTCTCCCCCCCCCCCCCACACACACACACTCATACATACATAGGTTGACAAGCAGTGTCTTGTAAGTTGGCTTTAGAGATCATTTCTTTAAAAATATGCATATTGAGGAATATATTAAACATGCAATCACCCCTGGTGGTATAAAGTAAGGGCTGAATTAGCTTAAACAGTTCAACTTGATCCACTTTCAATCAGGGAGCATAGATATTAACTAATCTGAGATGGAGGCTCTGGATTTTAATATCTAAAGTCAGAGCCCTCCCAGGGACAATGTCCACAAGTCTAACTAGACTGATGCCCCAATTCAGAAACAGAATGCCCACACCAGTACATCTGCCCTCCCATAGTGACCAATATGAAGGACCATATGGCTGGTAATTTTGGGCAGTTTGGACTTTCTTACATGTGTGCAAATGAATGTCCTGAAGGAACCCCAACATTTATATGTTGCATTTAAAATTTTGAAGAATTGAAAAAGTGGCTTTTAGTTACTTATCACTTTTTATACTATTCAAAATCAGAGTTCCTTCTTTACAATTGTGAACTAGCTCCCCCATGAAAAGAAATTACATCAGTAGAATCAACAACCCCTGCAATATTTGGATTTCTTCCCACCCACTTTGCCCTTAGTTTTCCATTTTTGTTAAATACTGCAAATCTGAAGAAGCTCCTTCATTTTCCGAGGTGGAAACATGCTGGGATGAGGTCATAGATGGCTCATCAGAATTCTTCTTCATCCCACCCCAGTTCTTCTGCTTCTGTAAAATGTCAAACTTATTTCTGAGAGGCAAATCTTCTTTCCTTGTAAGCTTTGATTTAGGCTGAACTCCTTGTTCTGCAGTGTCTGGTCACCACCTGTAAGGTCACTGACCAGTGTCAAAAGAGGTGGCATAGTGCCTGTTTTGGGCTTCTCCGGCAACTCCACCAGTGGTACAATATCTGGAGAGGCTTCCTTCTGAAACTCAGGCTCATTCTCCACAATTACAGGGCAATGTTATTGTGTGACCACAGGCTGAGCCTCACTAAATTTGATTCAAAACTACATTCTCTCCTCCAGAGGTTGTTCTTCCATTGTTCATCTGGACTTCTGATCCATGAAGAAGTTCTCCATGGTCCTGCTGGTTGAGCCCTATCTCCTGTTCCTCTTTCTGGACCTCTGCAGCAGTCTGTATGACTTTATGTGGAACTGAAGAGGTGTCCTCAAGGTCAGTTGCAGGATCCTCCATGTCTGGCATTGGATAGTACAGTTGCGTAAAAACTTACCGTAATAGTAGAGCTTCGAGAGAATCTCTTGCAGCAGGTCATAACATACAGGAATGACCAGACACAGGCGTCATTTCCTTCAGAATATTTCTCAGCAGTCGACCTGGGACCTCCCTCAATGGCACCACATGATGTATTTCTGCACGTATAAAAGGGGGAGGTCCCAGAAGCTCCTTGGTTCTTTCCCATCTCAGTGACCAAAATGAGAATTCAATCTGTCAGGCCTCTGAAGGAAAATGAGGAGGAAAAACAAAGCAGCCCAAGATTCCAAAAAGGAAAACTGGAGCCAAGTAACCCTTCTGAAGCAGAGAGCAAGGGGGAAGGCAGAAGGGGCAGCATGACCTGCTGCAAGAGATTCTCTCAAAGATCTACTGTTACAGTAAGTTCTTATGCAACTGTACTATCTTCTTTGAGGACATCTCTTGCAGCAGATCATAACATACAGGAATGAGTCCCCAGCAGTTAGGATGCATAGGGGAGGAGGAAACGAAAACATCAATCTAGGACAATAGGCCTTGGTGGACAGCCCATCTTAAATTGGTACGCTTCTTAGAAGCAATGTCCTGACTGTAATTCTTTGTAAAGGTATGAGCAGTAGACCACATAGCAGCTTCACAAATTTCAATTGCTGAAACACCTCCAAAGCATGTCGCTGAGGCAGCCATACCCCTTGTAGAGTGGGGTTTGACTACTCCGGGGAGTGGCTTATCATACAAAAAGTAATGTAGCTGGCCAACTAAGTGGACAAGCACTGCTTGGAAACCTGAATGCCCTCTTTCCCGGGGTGAAAGACACAAAAAGTTGTTCAGTTCTGTGCGTGGATTTGGTGCGAGACAGATAATATCTTAATGTTCTGAGAACATCTAGAGTATGGAGCAGGGATTCACCTGGATTTGCCTGTTCTGCAAAATACATGGGTAAGTGTATGGCTTGATTCAAAGTAAATACACATACCACCTTCAGAAGAAATTTTGGGTTGGTACGTAACAAGACACTATCCTTATGGAATTGCAGTCTACCCGACATAATGGCAACTAGAAAAAGAGTTTTCCAGGATAAATAACACAGCTCACACGAGGCTGCATGCTCAAAAGGACTTAACATCAGTTTTTCAAGCACAAAATTCAAATCCCATAATGGGACCGGGTCCCAGATAGGGGGAGTAATATGAAGAATTCCCTTTAAGAAGGTCCTCATAACTGTAAGCTGGGACAATGGTTTGTTGTCCACAGGCAAATGAAAGGCAGAACTAGCCAAAAGGTGTACTTTCACAGATGAGTAATTTAGGCCACCTTCCAACAGGGCTAATAAATAATCCAAAATGTGCTGGGGGGCAACCTTAGGGGTTTAACTCATGAGCAGAAGTCCATATGGAAATTTGGTTTCCACTTCATGGAATATGAAGACCTTGTAGAAGGTTTACAGGCCACTCACAGAACCTCTGCGACTTGTGGGGAGACCTGTAATCTAGAGAGGACTATGTCTTCAGGAGCCAAGCATGGAGATGCAGGGAGTGAATATCAAGATGCAGTAAGGAGCCCCCTGCCTGAGACAGAAGAGCCAGGCAAATTGGTAGAGGTAGTGGGTCCTGGATCCACAACTGTAAAAGCAAGGGGAACCAGGCCTGCCTCAGCCAGAGAGGTGCAATGAGGATCATGGATGCCTCATCACTGACTAGTTTGAGTAGAACCCTCTGAACAAGAGGAAAGGGAAGGAAAGCATAAAGATATCTTGCTGTCCAGGAATGAGAGAACATGTCCTGCCATAAGCTTCCAAGACCTGGCGCGAGAGAGTAGTAGTGAGGCAGTTTTGCATTTTGAGGGGAGGCAAACAGATCCAACTCCAGGCGGCTCCAATGCAGAAACACATCATCCAGTACTGACTGGAGAAGTTCCCATTCATGTTTTTGTAAAGAAGGTCTGTTTAGAGCATCTGCCAAAGTATTGTGGACACCAGGGATGTAAACTGCAGGAGATGAATGCCTTTTTGGATTGCCCAGTACCACACTCTCATTGATTCCCTGAAAAGGGGATATGAATGAGTGCCTTCTATTTGTTCAGATAATGCAACACAGTGGAGCTGTTGGATTGAATCTGGAGACAGCCCAGAGGAAGGAGGGACTCGAAAGCCTGTAGGACAGACAGGACCGCCCTCATTCTCCAGAATATTGATGTGGAGGCATGCTTCTGTTGTTGACCAAGACCCCTGAGAGTGAACGTCTTGTAGATGAGCACCCCAGCCCTGTAAGAAGGCATCCATTGTCAGAATAAGACAAGGGACGGGGGTCTGAAAGGGGATTCTGCATAAGACTGTCCAGGGACATCCACCGCTGGAGTTCCTGAACAGCCAGAGAGGACAACATTACCAGTGTCTCAAAGTCATCCCTTTGGTCCCATTATACCGTTAGAGTCCACTGGAGGATCCTCATATGAAGATGAGCATGAGGGACAGTGGAGATGGCTGCAGCCATGTGACCAAGGAGGCGAAGATACTCCTGAGCCAAGAGGTGATGAGACATCCTGAGCTGGGATGCCAAAGAGATCATTTTGACTGCCCGATCTCTGGGAAGGAATGCTTTGCCTTCCAAGGTGTTCAGGATAGCGCCAATGTATTGGAGACATTGGGAATGAGCCATCTTGGATTTCGGGATGTTTATTGCGATCCCCACAGAGGAAAACATCTGAAGTGTGCAGGCCAAGGTGGTGGCAAGCAAAGGACTGGATGGAGCTTTCAGAAGCCAGTTGTCCAGGCAGAGAAAGACATATAGACCATCCCTGTGAAGGGCAATGGCCACCACAGCCAGGAACTTTGTAAAGACCAGAGGGGCTGATGACAACCCAAAAGGAAGGGCTCTGAACTGGTAGGGAAATCCCAGAAATTGGAATCAAAGAAATCTTCTGTGGGCTGGATGCATCAGAATATGTAGATAAGCATCCTTCATGTCCAGGGAACAGAGCCAGTCCCCTCGGTTTAGGAAGGGAAGAAGGTTTGGGAGGGACACCATTTTGAACTTCTTGTACTCTATATAGAGACTTAGGAGTCTTAGATCCAAAATGGGGTGCAAGTCTTCCATCCATTTGGGGACCAGAAAGAAATGGGAATAGAAGCCCAGACCCCTCTGAGGTGGGGGAACCAGTTTGATAGCCTGTTTGACTACAAATGCATGTATTTTGCCTTCTGAAACAGATGCCCGGTTGGGGGGGCTAATGAGAGGCCTTTGGGGGCATATGTCGAGGAACCTCCAGGAGATCCAATGAGTCACCTGAATGAATCAGTTGGAGGACCCACAAATCTGAGGTTATCGCTTGCCAGCCTGGAAGGTGCAAGGAAAACATGCAAAAAGGTGCAATGGCTTCTACTCCCACGGCCAGGGGGGCCCTGAGGCAGAGGGCTGACCCTGCTGGGGAGCAGCTGGGGTGTAGCAGGGCACCTTTGGGGTGGCAAGGGAGCCCATCAGGGAAACCTGTGCTTTTCTTTTATTTGCATTGGCCTGGCACCGAGCCACAGGGTGTTGTCTATTAGCACCTTGGTGGTATCCACCCCGGTAGGCAGGTTTAGCATAGGTACGATACATGGTGTGGACAGACTGCAGGGTACAACCTGAATTTTGTAAAGAGGTCAGTATCTCTTGTGTTTGAGGTCCAAAACATTTGTCACCTTGAAACAGTGCATTAAGGATAGGATGTTGAACATCTGGTGCAAAGCCAGAAACTCTGAGCCAAGCATGGCGTCGAAGGCAAATGCCTGCCGAAGACGCCCTCGCAGATTAATCCACTGCATCATAGGTGGCTCTTAACAGGTGATGGCTTGCTACAGAAGCCATGGACAACTTGGTGGAGAGATCCTCCTGAGGAGCTCCAGCAGGTTTTTTTAAAGCAGCCTTCAGGATCTCTTCTTGGTATTTCAAGAGATGACCCATATAATTTAAAATCTGTAATGTCATAGAGGATGAGGAATAGACCCTCTTCCCCATCACATCCAGTTTCTTGGACTCCTTCTCATGAGGCTGGGAATTCAAGTGTTTAGGTCTTGTAGTCCTGTCATGAGCTGTTTTAATGACTACTGAGTCAACCTGAGGAGGGGAAGCAAAATATGGGTGCTCCAAAGGGGCTTGATATGTCCTATTGGCCTTCCTAGGGTTTGAAGGTATAGAAAAGGGCTGCTGCCAAGCTGCCCAAATAGCATTCTCAAATGTGTCCATTAAAGGAGGAATGGCCAGAGACAGACCAGGAGTCCCAAGTAGTTGGCTAACTTTCTGCAGGAGGCATTTTGCACCATTTCCTGAAAGCCAAAAGTCTTTTGTAGGTGAACCATAATGTCAGAAAAACTGGGGTAATCCAGAGAAGAACAAGGCAACTCCGGGGTAAGTTTCCCCTGAATAAAGGAGGCCAAAGACTCGGAATAAGGGGAGTCCTGGTCCTCCATTTCTACATCTCAGTCAGCAAGGTCCCAGTCATGGAGAAAGGGGTCTTCCATGTCCACGTCCCTCTGGGTATATTCTGGGGAAACTGAAGAGGAACTAGCCATCCTAGAGACAGATGAATGTCTTGAGAGGTCAGAGACAGGGATCACCACCTTACCTCCGTGGGGTCGATGGGGCTGCTTCGTAAGGTCCAGTATGGATTGCACCAAAGCCTGGACATCAACCATAGCCATATGAGTAGAAGCAGTCATTAATGGGACAGAGTGAGTCAACTGAATCGGTACTATGGAAAAAATTGGCGACGGTGAAGGAATCAACCATGCTGCCATTGACATGGGGTGTACAAAAGACCCAAGGATCATTGACAGGAGAGCCGTAGCAGTATGCACCATCTGTGAAGCAAAAGTGGAATGCATCATCATTGATGGGATCGACACCATCGTCGACGGACAGTGGGTGGAAACCTGCGATGGAGGGGGCAGCGATGGAAGCTGCAAAGAAATCACTCCCAAGGAAACTGTCAACAGAGGAGCCATTGACAGGCGGGAGGAGGTAGAACCAGAGGTCCTCGACAGAGTCAAGGATGACTTGGCATGTGGCTTAGAAAGAGCCTCCAGAAAACCTTTGTTTTCAAAAGACCTTGCTCATGTGACTTGGAGGAGGAGGAGGAGACACCCTTTGTCGACAAGAGAAAGCGGGAGAAACATGCTTGGTCTTACTTATATGTTTCTTCGACAGTTCCTTCAGCGTCAAAGACAAGGGGCCGCCTTTAGATCTGTGAGACCCCAAGAAGGACAAGGAAGACTCCCTGGGCTTCAAGCATTGCTCCTGCTCCAGGAGGGCAGTTTTTGCTCCATCAAACATTCTCGAAGCTGCTGAAGCCTTCGGCGTTTGGTGGCCTTGTTGAACCGCTTATTGTGGACACAGATGCGGGTATCATGTTCAGGATACAGGCACTGAACATAGGTGTCATAGAGATCCTTGGCTATGATAAGCTGGCCACAGGAACACTTACGAAATAAATGATCTGAAGGCATCGGTCTGTAAACACGACGAACTGGGTAACGCCGCTAAAGTTCGGTAGAACTCTTTGTCATCTACTGGAAGCTATACTCCAAGAGGGGAACGTGTAGCATGCAGGTCACGGTTGGAAAAGAACTGAGGAGCTTCTTGGACCTCCCCCTTTTATACATGCAGAAATACATCACATGGTGCCATTGGGGGAGGCCGTGGGTCGACTGCTGAGAAATCTCCCAGAGGAAATTATGCCTGCGGCTGGACATTCCTGTATGTTATGGCCTGCTAGAAGAGATGTCCTCGAAAAAGATCTGGGCAAGGTGTCTTAGGGGGCTCCCTGTCATCTTTTTTAGGGCCAACTCTCTGAGCACAATTGATATAAAAGTCATGCTCTACTTGGTCCATAGGGTTCCCTTTATTATGGGCAGCCCTGGAGCAGGTCCTATATCAATGGCCCAATTCATCACAGAGATAATATTTCATAGTGTTTTGATATCTAGAGCTTATGTGGCCAAACTCCAAACATAGGCCATACCAGACTTTATTGCAGGCATTACTCAGGTGTGATGGTGTACCACACCTTCTGTGCATCATGCCTTTCCTGGTAAGAGTACCCCTCTTTCTCTACCTAGGAAGAAGCATTTGGAAGGTGATGTAGTCCAGAGTCAGAATGAAGAAGCCAAACTTTGATCTGCCATCCCCCATTCACATGTATTCTGAGTCGATACTAGAGTTCAGATTTCTTATAGCCTTGCTCAGCTAGTACAAAATACCTATGATGCTTACTCCCTGCCTTGTTCTTGAAAATAATTGACTATTTTTACAGAAGGTTTGGTAAGAGGGGCAGCAGGAAACGATGACCTGACTGGGGTGCTTTTCAAGACTGGATATTTCTCCCAATACCGGTCTAACTAGTAAGGACTTAAAGCTTATATCAAAGTATGTATCACCCACTGAGTGAATCGGAACAAATATTGCTAAGGCAACAAAAAATAAATTCAGACTTTAATAGGGTTCAAGCTATAAACACTCAGTATGGCATTTCCCCCATATCTCCCTTGTAGTGTGAACGGACAGCATTCCTGCACCTAGCAGGTTCAGCAGAAGTCTTTAAAACATCTCAGTACCATTTCTGTTCCTGCAGGGGGATGCAATCCTGATGAACCTCTAGAAGTACCAGGACATAGGGAATCTTGCCTTGAGGTTCCTGGCTGAGAAGAAACAGGGTCCAACCTAGACCTGTCAACATTCGATTGGCCCATATACAGACCCCGATTTCCTACATACGTTCAGGAAAGTGGGCTGCTGTTTGAGTTGTGGTCATTAGAGACTGGTCCTTACCAGAACCAGATGGTTCCATTCCTTGTTCTAATGGCAGTGAAACAGGGCCTGCTTACAGCTGGGACTGCTGTCCAACTGTTAAAGGGAAATTTCATTGATTCTTGAGGGGAACCTCATAGACTTAACATTTCCATCCAGGCCAGTCTTGAACTGAATAGGTTCCTGGGTAAAAGTAAAATATTCTGGGACTTCCAAGGAGAACTTCTGGCAGGCCTTAGTAGAGCTTCCACCTCCAAAGGAACTGTGACCTTGACTAGTCCTGATGTAACCTATGTTCTGATGCTCTTGTATGCACCCTGTCTGCCTGATGCTCTTGTATGTACAATTGTAATCCTCCCGGGTCGCACCTGAAAATAGGTACTTGGCTGTCTAACATGCTTACCTGGTTAACAAAAGCAAATAAAATAAATAGTCTCAGCCTATAAGTATGTGTGTGTGGGGGTTCCTATGATGACCTCTGATCACCCTTCCCTCCATCTAACCCCGTGATACCCATTCATCAGGAGGTAGTTCAGGAGCCATTTGTACAGAGTAATTTCTATTTACTAGTATAGACATAGGGATTGTAACAGGGCCATCCACATTTTTTCCCACCCTGCCATTTCCAACACTATATTTATGTCCAAGTCTGAAGACTGACAGCCCTTTGAAAATCTTTGCTGATGTTTTTTACATGGCATCCCCCTGGTATCCCTATCTTCAGTAGTCTAGCCCAGTACAAATAAGTGAGAAGCTGAGAGGGAAGGCTGGTTTGTGGGGGACACTGGTTCTGATTGTGGTGCTAGGACTGGCTTTCCAATATTAATAACAGGACTGGCAGCATCAAGTCAAGACTCTACAGATAGAGTGTGCAGACTCAACAAACGTCATCAACAACAGATGAAAAAACTGCAGTCATTTATCTGTGTGCATGTATTTGCAGGCTGAAGGCTGAGCAGATCGGGATCATCAGTCCTCCACTGTAGCTCCACACAGATACGGCACTGCTTGTTTGCTATTATGTGTTTAGTTACTATGTGTGTTAGTGTTAGTTTGCCTGGGGACTAATGACCTGGCTAGGGACGAGGTTAGGATAGTGCAGGAGAAGTTCAGGAAGTTAGGGAGGAGTCTTAAGCAGGTAGCACGCTCAGTGACCTATTCTGAGGTACTGCCTGTCTACAGCAGGGGGGATGATAGGATACTCCATACCAGGAGCTTCTACTTATGGTTGAAGGAGTGGTGCAGAAAGGAGGGATACGGCTACATTAGGGACTGGGGTCCCGTCTGGAGAGATAAGGGCCTATACAGGACAGATGGCCTGCATCCATCCAAGAGGGGAACCACAGTCCTCAGTGAGCGGTTTAAATGTTACATTAGTGGGCATTTAAACTAGCCAATGGGGGTTGGTGGAAGAAAACAGGGAAATGTAGACTGTCCTCCCTCCCCGCACACACACACACACACACAAGTTGAAGTAGGCAGTAGGGAGAACCCCAAGGGAAGGAATTCCCCAATGGTGCCTGTTAACAGGAAAAACAAAATGGTTGAAGTGGTTGGGGAATGAGGGCAGAGGGGGTAAGGAGAAAAGGCAAAAGGGAATGGGGGGTTGACAAGCAGGGTAGAAGCAGAATTTGGAAGGCCATGTGTACAGATACCCTAAGTCCAGAAAATAAAATCCCTGACCTAGTAGCCATTATGGAAAAGGCTAATCTGGACACTGTTGCCATTACTGTCATGGTACAATGAGAACCATGACTGGGAGTTAGCCACACTAGGATAAACTCTGTTCAGGAAGGACAGGGTGCATAAGAAAGGGGGGGAGTGGCTCTTTACGTGAGGGATAGCACAAAAGCAACATAGATACAGGGAACATGGGCGGGGGGAGGCACTGTGGGTCACCCTAGAGACGGGGGAATGGAACAGCTAATTGCACTGATGTGATCTACAGATATCCAGCACGGTGGAGGGGGAGATGGATAAGGTTCTGGTGGAAGCCATCCAAAAGATGACAAATAAGATGGAAGTGCTGGTGGTGGGGGACATAAATCTGCTGGATGTAGATTACAGCATCCCAGCTGCAGCTTCGACCAGGAACCAGGACATCCTGGACTGCCTGCTGGGGGCATTCTTCAGGCAACTAGTAGAGTAGCCCACTTGTGAGGGAGCAATATTGGACCTTGTACTCATCGATGGGGACTGTTGCAGACATCACGGTGGGTGACCACCTGGGTAACAGTAATCACCAAACAGTATGGTTCAATATAAAAACTGTGACAGAAGGGAACCACACAAAGGTGAGGGTCTTGGACTTCGGGAGGGCCAATTTTACAGTAATGGGGGATGCCTCAGGGATACCCTGGCAAGGGGGAACTTGGGTGGTGTGGAAGAACAGTGGGTGAAACTAAAAGTGGGAATAGTGAAGGCAACAAACCTCTGTGTCAGGCAAACAAGCAAAAGCATGAGGAAAAACAGACCGCTATAGTTCTCAAAAGAAGCGACAGGGAAGGTAAGGGCAAAAAGTTAGCATTCAGGAGGCATAAGACGACACGGAGGAAGGAGGATAGGGAGGTGAATCAGGAGAAGCAGAGGGAGGGAGGAAAAGCAGTCAGGAGTGCAAAGGCACAAATAGAGGAGAAAATATCCCAGGCAGTATGTAAGCGAGAGGGGAAAGACCAGGAGAGGGATTGTAAGGCTAAGGAGGGAAGGGGGGGGACGACTGTGTGGAAGGGGACAAGGAAAAAGCAGACATACCGAACAAATACTTTCGTTCAGTGTTCACAAATGAAAGGGGAGGAGAGGGGCCACAAATAAGTGTCAGGGGCATCAAAGGAAGGGGCGTGAACAACAGTCATTTACAGTGGAGAGAATCCTGAAGGAGCTTGCAAATCTGAAAGTGGATAAGGCAATGGGGCCAGATGGAATACATTCAAGGCTACTGAGGGAACTCAGAGAGGTGCTAGCTGAACCTCTAATAGCCCTAGTCAATCACTCATTGGAGACGGGAGTGGTCCTGGAGGACTGGTAGAGGGCAGATGTAGTCCCACTTCACAAAAGTGGTAACAGGAAGGAGGCTGGCAATTACAGGCCAGTCAGCCTGACTTCGGCAGTGGTGAAATTAATGGAATCGCTACTGAATGAAAGGATTGTGGAATATCTTGAATCCAGTGGCTTACAAGATCCGAGGCTGCATGGATTCACTAGCGAGAGGGCATGTTATTTTTTTTTTAAATTTAGCTTCTTTATTGAGTTATATAAAAATTCACCAATACATGAACAGAAACTGTACATCATACTATACTTGAAGCAAATATAACCAGGTGATAAGATAGTAGTCCCTGAAAGGGCAAGAGGAACTAACAAGCTTCCTGGTTAAAACAATCCATAACAGACTAAAATTAACTCCCCCATACCCCCCCCACCCCGGAGAGTGCCTTAACAAAAAAAAAAAAACAATGACAGAGAAGGGTATCAAAGAGTTGACCCCAAGTAACAGAGTCCATCCAAGAGAAACAGAATAGGCAGAGAGTGTCAGAGTCCCACATTGAAAGGGGATTACTTCAGATATAGTGCATATAATCTGCCCCATTTCTGATTAAAGGAGGCCAGACGATTTCGGGAGCTTGCTATTAACTTCACAGTATTAAAACAAAGGGACATTTCTTTGAGCCATTCCGAGTATGTAATGGAATCTTGATCCATCCAATGTCTAAGGACCAGCTTTTTGACTACTATAGAGATTAAATCCATATGGTACCTACGTTCTTTCACCTCAATGTTGGAATATATCCCCAGTATGCATATTTCTTTGGTGAATAGATCTGTTAATCCCAGAAGCGGATCTAGATTATTTTGTATTGTATTCCATAAAGGTGTCACCTTGTTACAATGCCAAAAGATGTGCAGCAAGTTCCCTTTGGCAACTCCGCACCTAGTACAGTTGGATGATTGGAGTTTACCGAACTTAGCCAGTTTGATTGGCGTGTAATAAAGATTGTTCAGGATATGGTACTGGGTCAATCTGTGATTGTCCTGGGAAAGATATATGTATGTGTCCTTCCAAATCAGACTCCAGGGTAGAGGAGAATCCGGGAAGAGAGGTGCCCAAATTTTTGAGCCCTCCAGAGTGTCGGGAAATAAGACGTCCAGAAGGTAGGCATAGATTCTGGCAGTACCATGGGGTTTTAACTGCAGCTTCTTGGATTTTCTCTAAAAGGGGCCTTATTTTAGAGGGTATAAATACGGACTCAAAAAGCTTAACTATTAGGTGTCTCAGTTGAAAAACCTTGAAAATGTACTTCTGGGGAATGTTAAGGGAAGTTAGAATATTTGCGGAGGAAAGGAGTAAACCTTGAGAATACAGGGACTCCACTAGAGAGTCCTGAATTTGGGGGAGCCAGTCAGAGGTCAGCCGGTTGCCCCCTAATTTGATGTTGGGATTTAGTATAAGGGGTTGTGCCAAGTCTTTGGTATATGGTATGTTGAAGAAATTCCAGCATTGGGATAAAATTTTAACAGAGATACCCATAACTGACTCTTGTATGGTTTTGGGTAACGCAGAGAAGGAGTAGTAGAAAATTTGGGGAGGTCGCAGGTTAAATTGATCCAGGAGTTTAAATTCCAATTGAAGCCAAGTTGGTTGAGATAAATTAAATTGGGGAGTTAGCCATTTCCCTATTTTATGCAATTGACTGGCCCAATAGTACAGTAGGAAATTAGGAGACGAAGGCCACCTTTATCCCTAGTTACATTAAGTTTGAGGAAGGCCCTTCTGGGCTGCTTACCTTTCCAAATGAAGGTGGATAGCGCAGAGTGTATCTGTTTGAAATACGATCTGGGGAGCCAAATATTTAATAAATTTAGGGGATAAAAAATCCGGGGTAGTACGTTCATTTTGACAATATTGATACGCTCCCACAGGGACAATGGTAGGCTTTGCCACCTACTGAGGTCTCTCTAGACCTTTGTCAGCAAGTCATCCAAGTTGAGCTTCCTGACCAACTCGGCCTCGCAGGCCAAATGTATGCCCAAGTATTTAAGTGAATCCGGAGACCACTTCATACCAAACCAGATGAAATTGGCCTGAAAGGTAAAGGAGTTTAATGGGAAAATAATTGATTTGGATAGGTTAAGTCTATAGTTGGACACCTGGCCAAATCGTTCAATAATTTGTAAGGCTTGTACTAAAGAGGATTCTGGATTAGTGAGGTGTAATAAAATATCATCTGCGAAGACCGATAGGGTCAGTGGGATTTGGGAAATAACGCATCCTGTAACCCGTGATGAGGCCTTAATGCTAACTATGAGGGGCTCTAAATACAGATTAAAAAGATAAGGGGACAAAGGGCATCCCTGCCGTGTACCAGAACTAAGGGGGAATCGGGAGGAGAAAACACCGTTGCAATAGACTTTGGCTGTAGGTGATTTATAAATCGTTTTAATCCACTGAATAAAGGTATCAGGAAAGCCCATTCTTCTCAGAGTAGCCCACAGGAAGTCCCAGTTCACCCTGTCAAAGGTTTTTTCAGCATTTAACATAACTAAGGCCATGGGGGATTGAGCTTCTTGAGCCATTTGGAAAATATGGGAGACGGTTCATGGATGATCTGCTGCTGATCGGCCCTGACCAAACCAACCTGTTCCGGACTCAGCAGGTATTGCCAGATCTTCTTAATTCTCAGAGAGAGAATCTCGGACAGGATTTTAATATCGTAATTTAATAATGAGATTGGTCTATAGCTAGATGGGTCTAGCAGGGGTTTATCTGGTTTTGGAATTAAAATTATTGTGGCTTCTGACAAGGACAGATCGAGGCAGTCTGAGGAGAACATATAGTCGTATAATTTCAAAAGTAGGGGGGCTAACTCTTTACAGAAGGTCTTATAGAAATTTGGGGGGAATCCGTCGGGACCTGGAGCTTTGTCCAAAGGCAGCTCTTTGATTGCATCTTCTACCTCAATTAAGGAGATGGGAGAGGATAATACGTCACAGTGGTGTGCCTGGAGGGAGGGAAGTTTGACCCCATCTAAAAACTTCTCTATCATGTGAGGAGGTATATGGGACATACCTTTGCCATAGATTTCTCTGTAAAAGGATTCAAAAATTAGGGCTATATCTCTGGGCAAAGTTTTGACAGAGCCGTCATGGGAAGTCAAAGCTGGGATTAGCCTTGAACTTTCCGTCTCCCTCAGTCTGAGGGCTAACAGTCTTCCAGGCTTCTCCCCCTGGTCCAGGTAACGGGACTTGGTTTTGAGCATAGCATACTCTGCTTTTTCTCTTAATAGGTCATTGTATTCACTCCTGAACTTGATCAAGGTTTCCAAGTCTTTTTGTGACTTAGATAAAAGGAGGTCATTTTCAGCTGTCCTGATTTGGTTGGACAGTAGAATAATTTTCGCCTCTCTTGCCTTTTTCCTTTGAGAGGCTAGCTTTATAAGTTCTCCTGTAATAAAACATTTAAGAGAACACCAGAGTATATCATCCCTGGGAACAGAGCCCTGGTTAGATTCTAAAAAGGATATGATTTTAGATTTAATATGGGATACTGTTCGATCCTCTTTTAGGAACTGCGTATTTAATTTCCAGGAAGTATCCCTCTGTCCCTGTAGTCCAAGGGAGATCGTGAGCCACGCCAGGGAGTGGTCTGAGATAACTAGTGGCTCTATGCCGACTTGATGTACATTACTCAGAAGGGAGGAGCTGGTTAGAATGTAGTCTATTCTTGACCACGTTTGGTGGACTTGGGAGTAAAAAGGAAAATTGCGGCCCTTAGGGTTAAGCAAGCGCCAAGGGTCACATAACCCTAGCAACTGCATAAAATCTTTGAGGGCTAGTTGAGAGGGGGATAAAGGTTTTAATGGCCCATAGGTTTTATCCATCTCCTGGGATGGAGCTATATTCCAGTCGCCCCCTAGGATGAAAAGGGAGGGTAGAAATCTACTCAGTTTATCCGCTAGGGACATGAGGAACTGGGGATCACCCCCCACTGGACCATATATTGCCCCCAGTACCACATTGCTATTGTTGAGCTGTCCTTTAATCATAACAAGTCTGCCCTCCTGGTCGATGATGGTATCCTCCACAATAAACATAATATGTTGTTTAATTAATATAGCCACCCCCCTGCTGGCATTTAGGCCACTAGATGTAAAGATCTGCGAAAATCCCAGCCTACGTAGCCCTTTAGCTTCTGAGGTAGACAAGTGTGTCTCCTGCAGGAAAAGAATATCCACGTTTAATAGAAAGCAATTATGGAGAATCTGATGTCTTTTGATAGGGTCTCTGACACCTCTGACATTCCAACTGGCAACTTTAATTGGACTCATAACCATATAGTGTGATAACGTGTAAAAAAACCGAGAAACAATAACCCCTCTAACAAACTCAGTAACATTTGGCACTCTCCGAGGCACCCCCTCGTCCCACAGAAAAATAACAGTTAACATCTAACCATTCCACTAAGTTTAGCACATTGGGTTGCAGATGATAAGCCTTGAACACAAAAAACAACAACCTGTGTTTAATGAACCCTGAAAGTGAAGAATTCTGCCATCCCCCCTCCCCCCAATTAATCCCAACCTTAAAATCCCTTATAGCCCCCCCAAACTATATACAAGCAGTCCCCTAGAGTCCAGCAAAGCATACCCTGCACAAACAGGTATGGTGAGCAAGGACCGTCCCCCAAGGCTTGCAGATCCAGGCTTTGCTGAAACAACTACCTGACTGTGGTTATATGGGATCGTGGGAAAGTCAAGAACAGTCGTCAGGGTCAAACAAGGGCAAATTGATCTCCCGAGTACTGCGGCCCTCCCTATGCATTGCAGGCTGCAGAGCAGATCACCCAGGGCTAGCTCAATCTTTATACCGCCCCCCCCGACCCAACCAAAAAACTCAGGACTTTTAAAATACCTGGCCAAAGGCCCTACCAGCATTCGGCCTGCGCAGAGAAGTCTCGATGTAACGGGGTTCCGTCTCCATTTATTACACCCCGGATGTCACTAAGGAGGTGTCAGGACACCTCAACTTAACTTTGAGCAGGCAATATGTGTATATCTTACTATGGGCTACGTTCCTTCCGCGCCATCGGAAGAGGGAGGGGGAAATAATATTTCAAGGACTGGTTGGTCCTCCAGAAATGCCAACCGGCAGGAAACGTTGTCAGGAAGTTAGTTCCTACCCACCCTTCCTCCCCAGAGCCAGACAGCAGGCCTGTGGTTATCCAGTTAGGCCCTTAGGCTGCATTCGGACTCCAATCAACCCCCAGCATTCCGGAAACTGAAAAGAAAGCAACAGGGTCACAACTTCAGGTAGGAAAACCATTCAGTCTCAACTTCTGACAGAAGCACTTATTAAGGCAGCACACTGGGGTTACAGTTTAGCCGCTTTTAAAAATGTTGGGCAGCTTCAAAGTCAAGTCAGCCACGGCTTGATCAGGCTTCTCATACGTGTGCCACACTCCGTCCAGGTCCACCTGCAGCTTCACCGGATAATTCATGCAAAAGCGTGTACCCGCAGCTATCAACTTGGTTACTGTTGGATAAAAGGCTTTCCTTTTCTGTCAGATTTCGTAAGGCAGGTCTTGAGTGATTCTTAATTTGTTACTATCCCAGTAGATGGTTTGCAGCTCTTTAATTTTGGTGAGGATGTGTTGCTTCTCCAGGAAGCTGAGCAGCTTGACTATTATAGGTCTTGGGGGAGCTCCAGGTGGAGGCTTTGGTTTTAATGAGTGATGCGCTCCTTCCACATGGTATTGTGGGTTAAAAGGTGATGGACCCACTATTTTGTTCAGCAACTTTTGGACGAAGGCCAGTATATCCGTACCCTCTTCCGATTCAGGTAGGCCCAGTATTAATATATTGTTCCTCCTGCTCCGGCCCTCGAGATCTTCAGTTTTCAGCTGTAGTTTGGTTATTTGGTGCTTAAGGTGTGTGATTTCAGGATCGGTCTTCGCTCTCCAAGTTTCCAAGGAGCAGGTTCTAGCTTCAGAGTCACCAACTCTGATGGTGAGCGAGGCAAGATCGTTCCGTATCGATTTTAACTCTGTTGAAATATCCTGCAAAGTTTCCCGGAATGGGATTAATTCCTGTAGGAAGCGGTCTTCCGTGAGAGGGCTGGAAGAGGAACTAGCGGAGCTACCCTTGACAGCTTGCCCTGCATTCTGTGTTTTCGATTTCTTGGGGGCCTTCTCCGGAGTAGACAGTGGTGTGTGCTTGGCTCCCGCAGGCCTCATCTCGGCCTCCATGATCTCTGTGAAGTCAAAGTGGTTCAGTAAAGAATCCGATTGCAAGTTTGGCACAAATGTGATGATGCCAGGCAGATTAAGCTGGTAGATACTTTGATTTGCTAAAACGGCCACAAAATACAGTAGAAAAAAGCGGATTTTAGCTGGTCGATAGGGGAGAGCTCACAACTGTGCTGCCACTAGGTGCACCGCATCACGTGACCTCGTCAATGCTGAATCAGAGAGGGCATGTTAAACAAATATAAGATTCCTTTGACTGGGTGACCAGGGAAGTAGATTAGAGTGGAGTGGTTGATGTGGTCTACCTAGATAGGCCTTAGACACTGTTCCACATAGGAGACTCGTAAACAAGATGGGCAGCCTAGGAGTGGCTCCAAAAGTGGCAAACTGGGTAAGAAATTGGTTGGGGGAAGATGACAGAGGGTGGTGGTTAACAGAGTTCACTCCAAGGAAGGGAAGGTAACCAGCAAGGTGCCACAAGTGTCAGGACTGGGACCAGTCCTATTTATCAGCAACACTGCAGATGGGCTAGAAGGGAAGGTATGCCATTTTGTAAATGACACTAAGATCTGCAATAGAGTAGACACTCCAAGGGGGGGGGGGGTTGAAAAAATGAACAGAGATCCAAGAAAGCTTGAGGAATGGTTGAGAGTGTGGCAACTGGGTTTCAATGTGAAGAAGTGCAAGATCATGCACTTGGGGCGCAGAAGCCCAAGGGTGGAGTACAAAATGGGGGAAGTGGTACTGGTGACCATTACACAGGAAAGAGACCTGGGGTAATCATATCAGATGACCTAAAGGTGGCCAAACAGTGTGACAGGGCAGTGGGAAGAACCAGTGGGATGCTAGGATGCATAGGGAGGGGTATCACCAGCAAAAAGAGTGAGGTGGTGATACCTCTGTATAAATCTCTGGTGAGACCTCACCTAGAGTACTGTGTCAAGTTCTGGATACCTCATGTCCAGAAAGACATAGACAGAGTAGAGGTAGTCCAGAGGAAGGCAACTAAAATGGTGCAGAATCCCTATGAGGAGAGACTGAGGGAACCTCATTATGTACCCTCTGGAGGAAAGAAGGGAAGGGGCGGATATGATAGAGACTTTCAAATACCTCACGGGTATATATAAGGTTCAAGAGGGAAGCCTTTTCAGAAAAAAAGATGCTCAAGAACAAGAGGTCATGCTATGAAGCTGGAGTGGGTAGACTCATGGGAGACGTAAGGAAGCATTTCTTCACAGAAAGAATGGTGGCTGTCTGGAACAGCCTCCTGAGGTGGTGGGGCAAAAAACTGTAACAGGATTCAAGAAGACATGAGATAGGCATAAGGGAACCTTAGTGGTAAGGAAAGGGGAAGGGTAAAGCCGGAGATCAGGTAGGGTCAGTATCCAGTGATTATAGTGACTTCAAATGAGTGACTCTCAAAAGAATGACTCATCTGCAGCACTACCCTGTAAGGGTAGCAACAGAATGCAAAGATGAGGGTAGGGATGAGCAAGGGAGGGTTACGAGGGTGACCAGAAAGGGAGGTATAGGGATTAGAGTTTGTGTGGGGTAGTGTGGCCTGCTGCTGCCGAGCTAGCCGTGTGATGTGGTGGTGAGGGTGGCTAGCTTCTTTATTTTCACCGGGACTGGGGACTTAGAGAATGACTGCCCGGATTGTGGTGAGCCCGGAATCTTAACCACGATTTTTTGGACCCCGTGTTGTGCTGTATGCTCCCTTTGGTAAAGTGTGAGGAGAAGAATTGCTTTGCCTGGAGCAGGAAGGGGTCCTGGAACCTGTCCAGTTTTCAAGTGGGCAACCCCCATTGTGCTCATGATGAAGAGTGATGGGTCAGTGAGGATTTGTGCGGACTACCACATCACAGTGAACTGAAGGGCTAAATTGGACTCTTACCAATTCCTAAAATCAAAGTTTTGCTTGCTTCACTACTGGGGGTCATTGTTTTCAAGCTGGACCTGAGTCATGCTTATCAGCAGTTACTGCTGGATGTGGAGCTATCGACAGTCAATACACATCGGGGGGCCGGGGTCCAGGTATACCCATCTACCTTTTGGGGTGGTGTCAGCCTCAGGAATCTTTCAACAAGCAATTGAGGGAGTGTTATAGGGTATACCAAGTGTTCTAGTGTATCTGGGTGATATACTCCTGATGAGACCAGACCAGGAGTCACATTTGGGCACTTTATGGGCTGTGCTTCAGAGACTGTGGCAGGCTGGACTAGGCTCTGCAGGGACAAATGTTCATTCTTCTTTAAGTCTGTACAGTTTTTGGGTCATGGAATTGATGCGCAGGGCTTGCACCCTGTAGGGAATAAGGTAAGGGCAATTGCAAAAGGCCCCTGCCAATGTCAGTGTCTGAAATGAAGGCATATTTGGGGCTTTTACATTATTACCACCGATTACTGTCCAAGTTGTCAACAGTGTTAACACCATTGCATTTTCTTTTGTGCGAGCAGGTTCCATGGAAATAGGGGAAGGTTCAGGAGGCGACATTCTTGGCTTCAAAAAAGTTGTTGCAGTCTTCTCAACTGCTGACACATTTTGACCTCAAGTTACCAATGGTCCTTGCCTGTGATGCATCCCAATATGGTGGGTGAGGCTGTCGTCTCATATGTATTACAAGATGGATCTGACAGGACCATTGGGTTTGCATTGCGCACAATGGCACCCATGGAAAAAAAACTATTCTCAGACAAGGAGGCATTGGCAATAATATTTGGAATAAAGAAATTTCACCAATATTTGTATGGATACCAATTCACAATCCTCATGGATCAAAATCCTCTGGTGAGCCTTTTTGGTGAATGCAAATCAGTGCCTCCACTGGCGTCAAACCATATGCAGTGGTGGGCATGGACTTTGTCTACCAGAATGAAATTAAATATCGGCCTTGCAGGCTGCCTTTGCCAGATTACCCAAAGCAGGTTCCAGAGCCAGGAGACATGATCCTGTTATTGGATTTGTTAGCAGGGACCCTAGTAATGGCAAATCATATTAGGAGGGAGACCTGTCAGGACCCAAAACTGGCATCCGCTTTGGTATGGGTACAGAATGGGTGGCCTGGGTGGGTGTCAGAGGAGGCATTAAAGCCATTTTTTCAGCAGCATTTTGAGTTGGAAATTCATGCCGTCTGTCTGATGTGGGGAAGCAGAGAGTGGTAGTACCCCATCAGTTAAGGGATAAGGTTTTGGGGCAATTACATGATACACATTCTGGCATTTGTAGAATGAAGGGAGTGGCATGGGGTGTGATTTGGTGGCCAGGTATGGACAAGGAGATAGAGGAACTGGCACCAGCCCCAGTACCGGTGCACCTATGGAGTGGCCAAATAAACCCTGGGTATGGGTGCATGCTGATTTTGCAGGGCCTTTTCTGAGGAAAAGGCTACTAGTCCTGGTGGATGCATACTCCAAGTGGCTGGTGGTGCAGGTAATGTCTTCAGTCACCACAGAGGACACTGTGGTCCAGCTTAGGCAAATAGTTTCCATTTATGGGTTGCCAAACATTTTTGTGTCAGATAATGGGCCCGCCTTTACATCAAGGGGGTTTCAATAATTTATGGAATCCAACACATTCGGGCTGCACTTTAAAACCGAGCCTCTAATGGTTTAGCCGAAAGGATGGTGCAAAGTGAAAGGGTTGCAGTGGCTGCATTTAGGATCTATTCAAATACTTATAGTGAGGCTTTTGTTGCGATACCAGGTTACACCACATGTAATGACAGGTGTGTTGCCAGCAGAGCTATTGTTTGGCTAGACACTTTGCTCCCATTTGGATTTGATCCACCCAGTTTTGGGGACCAAAGTGCGTCAGAGTCAGGCAGAAGTGCAGGGGCCAGAGTGTATGGGACAGACAGAGTTCCTTGCAAGTGGGAAATTCTGTTTGGGTCGCACATTTTGGAGACAAAAATCATTGGGTGCCAGGGGTATTGTGTGTGCAAACTGGGGAAAGTGGTAAAAAGACATATGGACCATAACCATTGGGTACTGGCAAAAATACCCTCCCCAGTTGGGGGACTGGAAGGGAATACAGAGCAGGAGAGCATGGAGGACTGGGAAGTAGCACCAGGGGTACCAAGTACAACAGTGGCAGTAGACTCTATGGCAGAAATGAGGAGGGGTGAGACACTCAGGGATGTTTCATAGATGGCCTCTGAGCAGGATTGAGCTACAGGAGTTGTAGGAGAAGGAGAGGTGTCACCTTCAGGTGATCCAGTGGTACCTGTGCTCTGTAAGTCAAAAAGGATCATAAGGGTGCCAGACAGGTTAAATCTGTAGTCAGATTTTAGAAAAGGAGGGATGTTATAAAGTGATCTGTATATTGTAATTGTTCCCTAGTTAGTGTTCACTATGTAATAATAGTGATATTTAGGGATGGTCCCTTTAAGGGGAAACATGATACTATCTTTTCCTGTTTTCTGTGCTCAAGCCACAGGAATTCTGCCTGGCGTGCAGAAGCTGAGTTGTGCAAGAAGCAATGGAGGTGTGTTGGTGTTTACTACACTGCCATTTTCCAGTATGCATGGGGATCCCCGCCACCCTGTCAGGGCAGACAGTCTTCATGGAACCCAGAGCCATATTTTTACTTTTATCCAGATACACATTAGTACCAGAGACTTCTGAGAAACTCTTCATGACCTGTGTTGCATTCTGAACAGATTCCAAAACCCTAACCAAGAGGCAAATGTCATCTGCATGCTTGGAACTCTCTTAAAGGAGAAGTCCACCCAGAATGTGCAAAAACATATGTTATGTAGAGTGTTTTGATATGTATGTTAAATCCTAGTGTGTCCTTCCCTCTGTCTGCTATTAGGAGTTTTTCCTAAATTAGCCTGCTAGCTGTATGGTAGTTTTACGACCCCTGGGGATCCCCATCACAAATAGGTTTATTGACTTTCTTTCTCCTACAATGCACCTTGGCTCATGTGACAGTGATGTAGCTATGCCCTTAGATTTAGCAGGGTCTGTCACAGCTCAGCCACAAAGATAATACTTCTTTCAGAGAAATCACACTGCTAGATTTTCGGTGAGTGTAATCATTATTTTTTGACATTAGTACCTTGTCCTGCTATGTTACAACCTATAAGGTGATGTTCAATTTGTACTAATTAGTACTGGTGCAAAAACTGAAAGTGACTGAGAGGAATAGAGTAAACAGTGACATGATTCAAACACACACACACACAGCAGAACAAGGTACTGATATCAAAAAATAATAATGATTACACTCACCCAAAATCTAGTAGTATGTCTTCTCTGGAAGAAGTATTTTCCCTCTGTGGCTGAGCTGTGACAGACCCTGTAACAAGACACTGGCTTCCTGCAGGGGCAATTAGACATCATACCATAGGGCACTCTGTGAAGACTACAGGCCATAAAAGAAACCAGAATGGCAACCTCCAAGGGCAATAAAACAGTTAGGGAAAGTTAGAAAAAACATCTCTCACAGCCAGAGGAAAAGAAAACACTGGGAACTGGTTAGAACACAGAAAAAAAGACTACTACATATCTTTTTCTGATTTTAATATGGAGTTTTCCTTTAAGCTCCTCACTGCACACTACGCCAGGTTCTTTTTCAACCATGTGGATCAGCAGAGGAATGGGACCACCTTCTGCTGAAAAAGGAATGAACATCTAGTATGTCAGATGCTCAATTTTAAACAAACAGTTATCACACAAAGGTACTGTAGTCCCAACCAGCCCCAGTGCTGTATCGGGGTAGAGGGGGCAAATATTACAAACCCCATTGTAACTTACTTGCTTCCTGCTGCTGCTGCATTTCACTTTGTTGAAGAAGTCTGATTTACTGATTGTAAGAAAATATACATTCAAAACTACAGATTACATTTGTATTTTCTGTAAAAAATGTAATCAAAAAGATACTATCAGACAATATAAAGGATTAAAAAAAAATAATAAAAAATTGCATATCAGATATGTACACCACCCCAGCACTCCCATTGTAAAATCCTGGCTGTGACACTGACCAGCCTACACATCAGAAAAAGTACAGTACACCAGGTGCTGATGAGGTACAGTAGCTAATTCAAGGTTTTTCCATTGTCTACTAAGGATCTTCCAGAAATCCTAGATGTGGGCACATGAAAAACAAATGCTGCATTGTTTCTACCAATAGTTCACAGGTGTCCTGAAGTCAGAATCTTTCTTATACACATTTATGTTAATGGCTGCCTGACTTGTAATGTTTCATGAGTACAGACCCATAAAAACCTTCATCTTCCTCAGAATCCTAGGGTTCAGTATATGTTTCGAAAGCTCGCCCACCCAGACATATATAGGCTATAAAAAAGAATGTTAAGACATGTATATACAGACTTTTTCTGAAGTAAAAGTATAAAGGCTATAAAAAAGGATGCCAAGACATATGTATACATACTTTTTCTGAAGTAAAAGTCAGTTTCTAGAGCCTAACCTTAAACAAACAAGGATTAAGGACATGTGGGTATAGGTTTACTGCTGTTGCCCAGAGGTGCGTCTCCAACAGTTTGCCAAGCCTTAGAAGTGAGAAAAACAACACACGCACCACCCATAATGTATTTGCCTCTAACTGAATAGCTTTCAAAAGCTTCACAATAAATAAACAATGAACAAAAAAGGGATTCAACATCCCTACCACCCCGATAGGTATTAACCTTTTTAATGGGGTTCAGACAGCTCCCAAAAGGTGCCTGAAAAAAATACCATATATTTTGATTTCTATGTCTTGAGGCAGGGGAAAGCAAAACTAATATAGTATACAGGAACAAAGGTACTCAAAATTGATTTAATTAGGAAAACACTTATTGCCTTTGTCATAGGCCTATTCCAAAGGTTAACCAGTTGTTCACCTGAAGATAATGTCACTTTCCATTTCCTTTTGCTCATATCCCTATCCCCAAATTGTACTCCTAGAATTGTCAATGGCTCAGCTAGCAGGGAGACCCTGCCACCTTGTTGGGGCAGTCACCCTTCATGGAACCCAGAGCCATACTTTTACTTTTATCCAGATACACATTAGCACCAGAGACCTGTGAGGAATTCTCTATGACCTGTGTTGCATTCAGAATAGACTCCAGATCTCTAACCATGAAACAAATGTCATCTGCATATGCTAAAACAGGGAGAATATGGTGACTATCAGGAGTAACCATTACCTGTATGACCTGGGAAAAGAACAGTTATGTAAGAACTTACCGTAACAGTAGATCTTTGAGGAGATCTCAGTCATCAGGTACCACCATAGGAACCTTCATCATCGATGAAGGGGAATTCACACAGAAGATTTTCAGCAGTACAACTGGGGCCACCCATGCCGTCGACGTCCTCTGATGTCACCAACCCTATATAGGCTTAGGCATAGGCGGCTCTACTCCTTTCTTCCTCAGTTCTTTCCCTCTGGAGATGAGGGGAGCAAGGCTCACACCCAGGAGAACTGAGGAGAGCCACAGGGACCTGGCTCTAGATAAAGGTGATGGAATACAGCAGAAAGCCAGGCCCAGAACAGGAGTCCCAACAGGGGGATGGTGGGAGGAAAGCATATCTGATGACTGAGATCCCCTCGAAGATCTACTATTATGGTAAGTTCTTATGTAACTGTTCTATCTTCTTTGGGGTTATCTCAGTCATCATATACCACCGCAGGAACGAGTACCAAACAGTGACAAGTAGAAATAGGTAGTCTGGGAGGCTGGATCTCCATAAACTAAAGACCGGAGACCTGGAATAACCTACCCAGCCAAGGACCTTCTTAAGCTTAAGACAGAAGGCCTTGTGAAACTGACCTGCCAAGGGACTCCATAAACTTAAGACAGGAGAACTTGCAGTACACCCCTGCCAAATCCTGCACGGGCTCTTGAGGCAATGTCCAGACTGTAGTGCTTGGTGAAAGTATGGACTACACACCATGTGGCAGCAGCGTAAATATCAGCGGCTGAGACCCCTTTGAAACAAGCCACAGAAGTAGCCATATCTCTGGTGGAATGAGCTTTGACAGAACCAGGTAAATCTTTGATGTACTTATTGTAGCAGAACACAATGCAATTTGCCAACCATTTGGATAACATTGCTTAGAAACAGAAGCACCCCCTCTACTTGGGGTGAAAGAAGCAAACAACTGCTTAGACTTTCTGGACTCCTTAGTCCTAAGCAGATAACACTTCAAAGTTCTGTGCACATCTATTGTATGGAGCAGTGCTTCCTCTGGATTGGCACACTCAGGAAAATAAACAGGAAGGTGGATAGACTGATTAAGTGTGAACTCAGAACCCACCTTGGGAAGAAACTTAGGATTTGTGCGCAAAGATACCCTGTCTTTATGAAAAATCAAATAAGGCTCTTCGAACCAAAGGGCCTGAAGCCCTGAAATTCTGCAAGCCAAAGTTATGGTAACTAAAAAGAGTGCTTTCCAAGAGAGCGCAAATCGCAAGTCATGATTGGTTCAAAAGGAGACAGGGTCAACTTCTCCAAAATGAAATTCAAGTCCCAAGCAGGGACAGGGGAATGGATTGGGAGTTTCAGGTGTAGGATGCCCCTAAGAAAGACGCAGGACACATCCAGCTGAGCAATCATGTGGTCACCCACGGGCTCATGAAAAGCAGAAATAAGCCAAAAGGTGGACTTTGAGGGAGGAATACTATTGGCCTGAGTCAAAGAAATCAGGTAGTCTACGACATGCTTCATATGACATGTGAAAGGGTACAGAGAATGCTTGGCAACCCAAATGGCAAACCACTTCCACTTCATGGCATAAGTGACACAGATGAAAACTTTGTGGGTGGCCACCAGGACATCCATCACCCTGTTAGAGACCCTGAACCTGGCAATGGCTCTGTCCTCAGGAGCCATGCATGCAGATGGAGGGACCTGAGGTTGGGATGGATCAGGGTCCCCCGATCCTGGATCAGCAGATTTCTGCAAAGGGGCAGAGGGCCCAGAGGTTCCTCTGCCAGCTGTTGAAGCAGAGAGAACCATATCTGGCGAGGCCAGAATGGAGCTACCAAAATAATACTGACCCCATCCATTTGCAGTTTGATCAGCACCCTCTGTGTTAGAAAAAACGGAGGGAATGCATACAGGAATGTCCAGCTCCAAAAGAGGGACAACGTGTCTTGCCAGAAAACTCCAAGCCCTGGATCTAGCAAGCAAAAATTGAGCAGTTTTGTGTTGAGTAGGGATGCAAAAAGGTTCAACTCTGGATGACCCTGTCTGTCGATCAATCTACTGCTATGGATGAGAGAAGCTCCCATTCGTGCATGCTGGACTGAATCCTACAAAGACTGTCCACCAGGATGTTTAAGGTGCTTGGCACGTGGACTGTGGAGAGTATGAGACTGTGCTCCAGGGCTCAGTACCACACCTGCATGGCCTCTCTGCACAGGGGGTACAAGTGAGTGCTGCCCTGCTTCTTGATGTAGTAAATGACTCTCAGACTGTCCGAATGTGCCAGCAGCTGGCCTGGAGGCAAGGTGTTCCTGAAAGGCCTGCACAGCACAGAGCACCGCTGTCATCTCCAGGACACAGATACACAGGGCGACTTCCCATTGAGACATGAGCCCTGGGTTTGAAATGGCCCAGGTGAGCTCCCTAGCCTAGACCCAAAGCATCGGTGATTTGAACCTGCTGTGGGGATGAAATCTGAAAAGGAATCCCCTGAAGAAGATTCAAGGGGTCCATCCACCACTGCAACACTTTGCGGACTGGGGAGGAGACCAGAACTAGCTGGTCCAGTTCGTCCATGACCTGGTCCCACTGTACTCTGAGGGTCATACGAACATACAAATGTGCCAGCAGAAACAGACCTCCCAGTCTATCTAAGTCTGCTCCAGTGTGCAGCCAACACCCCTAGTTTGCAGCTGCCCCACCCCTTTGTCATCCCACTGCCACCCCCACCTTCACTCTCCCCGTTCCCTGTCCTATGCCCTTTTGAAACTGTTCACAGATTTACATGTAACCTCCCTACAAATGGGGGTTCCCGAAAAGTCTTCCTTGAGCTTGCCTAAATGCTCACTGCCAGGCTGGTGTTCTGCATTTTAGTAGATTAAATGTATTGCCAGAGAGCGCCTGTATAGTCTCTGTGTACTGTCTCTTTAAGATCTGCCTGGATTGCAGTCTTAATTAATCTAAAAGGGAGCTCTGTTAGAAGATGTGCTTGTTTGCTGATCATTTGTTAGATTAGTAATAAATATTGCAGTTTGTTCTAACCTGCCTTCTTTGCAGCAAGGACTGTTCTGTTTATCTCCACCAACTTGGCCCGGGACTGTCAGAATGGGCCAATCAATACTGTTGGGACTCTAAAATGGAGCCTGCCTACAGGGGCTTGGTGGGGTCAAAACTTGTAGGAATTGTAGTTTTTGCATTTTGGCGCCTAAAATAACCTGGAGGGGGAGCCTTTGTTGTGACTGACAGATCAGCCAACCAAACCTTTTGGATCTTGGGGAAATTCTCAAGCTGCTTGCAGCTAGTTTCAGTTCTGAGTTGGGAAGTGAATAGATAACAGCTTGAATGATTTAAGCAGCATCCCCAGCATAGATTCACACGGGAGAACTGTGGAAAGGCCTGAGTTTTGGCCTGCATGCCTGCCTGCTGTCCCTGAGAGAGAACTTGTGCCTTTTTCAGACTGAATCCGAACTTGGAGAGCGAAGTAAGCCACTGAATTGTGACCAGGCTCCTACCTGAAGAAGACCGAACATTTTCTGAATGCGATCGGCCTGTCTGGATTTCCAGCCACCTCTGAACACCCGGATTGTGCAGAGACTCTGTAATTACGACCAGAGAGCCTTTTGCCTGGTACAATGGAATTTCCTTACATGCAAATGTGTTGTGTGCTTATAGTAAGTCATGATTTGGTTCCTCACTGTGGTTTTAATTGTGTTCTGCTTGCTGGAAGCTGCATTAGAATTTCCTTACATGTAAATGTGCTATGTGCTGCTAGTGGGTCGCGATTTGGTTCCCCACTGTGGTTTGAACTGTATTCTGCTTGCTGGAAGCTGCATCCAGCCCCACGGACTGAATCCAAAATCATCTCCACTGGGCCTGGGCCTTGCCACACCGGCCCAGCCTGACTACCCACTGCACAGAGAAAGCTATCGACGAGAGACCTGCCTGGGGATCAGCCCCCTGCTCAACACTTGAACAGGAATGACGCCTCGGTGATTCGTGTGGGCCCCGCTTCTCCAGGCACTCCAGCTCAACAACCTGCATTCTCGATTTCATCCTGCTTGTGTCCAGTATTGGCTATCGTGAGTAAACATCAGGGTAGCTCCCTGCAACAATAGCTAAATCTAAAGTGTTGTCATCTGATTGTCTGGTTGCTTTTTTCTTTCACGAACTGAGCCCTCCGGCTCCGGATTACAAATAGTGTGTGTTGTGCATGTTGCTTTCTTCCATCACAGGGCCCCAACCAGCTGCAATGTTCCTGGCTAGCCCATCGTCTCCCTACCTGGGTACCCAGAGGTGTGACTGTGTGGGGACTTAAAGCACATGCATAACTGTTTGATTACTGTAGCCTTTAAGCCAATCAACCTGATTACGCCCCTTCCTTGTTCAGGTCCCCTGAATAAATCAGATCTGACTTTTTCTGCATTTAACCTAACTGTGGTTCCAGTTTGTGCCAAGAGTACAGTACTGTTGCTATCTGCTGTGCATAAACTTGTTTTACAGGGGGTCCCCAGGGTCGAGCCAGAGGAACCAACCCCAGTAGTAAGTGCAAACAGTGTGGGTACTTGTATGGTGTACAAGGGGTACTGTGACAGTGATTATCGTATAGTGCGCAGGCCACTAGAAGGGAAAGAGGGGGGTTACAGTGTCCCGGAGGGCTGTGCCCAGGTTAGTTTAACCACTACCAACCCTGACCTCCTGGTGGAGGCACCCGATGCAGAACCTAGGCCCCTTAACCTGCTACTAGCCAAGCAGGCAGGGGTAGTAGCCCATTGGATAGAGCCACCTAGGGTTTACATCTAGTATAATTTTTCTGTGTCTTCCTGTAGGTCACATTATTTCCCTATTAAGATGAAGTGCTCCGTTTTCCTGTATAACGGATGCAAGTCTATGGGAATGATTTCCCTGTAGATGGCTCATTTTCCTTGTAAAAAACAGGAATCCCTATAGATCTGGTATCCCTGGGATACTGGAAGGAATTAAGAAGGGTGGCAAAACTTTCTTCTGCTACATAAGTAAGAAGTGCAGAACAGAGATGGGGATAGTCAGACTCGAGAAGGGGATGGGTAGGAGGAGGACAAAGGTAAGGTAGACATACTTAACTAGGTTTTCTGTTCAGTATTCACAATGGAGGATAAGGAAAGGGGCCTCTGCCTGATTACAATATGCCATCAAGGATGGAGGGGGGTCAATATGGATCCAGTGATAGAGGCAAGGGGTATTAAAAAGATTATATGCACTAAAGGTGGATAGCTCAATGAGCCCAGACAAACTGCATCCATGCATGCTGAAAGAAATGGGACAGGTCCTAGCTGCAGTATTGGCAGAACTTTAACAGCTCCCTGAAGATGGGAAAAGTACCTAGGGATTAGAGAACAGCAGATGTAATCCCCCCCAAGCTACCAACCTGTAAGCCTGACGTTCTATAGTAGGGGTGTTATTGGAAACCTTAATAAAGGAGGAACTAGGGGGTTTCCTGGAAGAAACAGACTTAAAGATATTGGACTGCAGGGGTTGCGGGCGGTAGGTCCACTTTGACAAACCTGATTGTCTTCTTTGATTGGGTAACAAGGGCAGTGAAGAAGGGTCAGGCTGTGGACATACTGTACCTTGACCTCAGCAAAGCCTTTGACTCTATCCAACACAGATGGTTGGTCAAAAAGATCATGCAATGGGTAAGGAACTGGGTAAGTGGGAGATCCCAGAGGATTGTCCTAAGTGGGGAACACTCAGAGGTCATGGGATCACCAATGGAGTGACACAGGAATCAGTCTTGGGACCAGTCCTCTTCATCATCTTTATCTGTGATATTGGAATAGGGATCCAGAGGAAGATTAGCCTCTTTACAAATGATACGAAGATTTGCAGAAAAGTGGGCAGTGAGAGAGAGAGATGGGTAACAACCACAACAGAGCTCCTGGAAAGACTTGAGAAGTGGTCAAGGGTATGGCACCTGGAATTATATGGTTAGAAGTGCAAGGTAATGCACACAGTGCCTAAAAATCCAGAAACAGAATACAGCATGGGTGGTAACAGTGGAAATTACAACAAAGAAGTGGGACCTGGTGGAAGTACTGTAATATTAGACAATTTGAAAACATCTGCTCAGTACACTAGGGTGATGCGAAGAGCAAATAGTTTGCTAGGATGATGGTATGTCGGGATGTATAGGACGAGGGATCCATAGCCACAGGAGTGAGGTGATCCTGCCAATCTACAGGTCCCTGGTTCCTCTTCACCTGTAGCACTATGTGCAGTTCTGGAGCTAGCACTCAAAGAAAGACAGGAACAGGGTGGAGACAGTGTTAACCAAAAGGATTCAGGGATACTAAGTTAAGACTTATATGGAGAGGTTGAACACATGCAAAGTGGTAGCATGAAAAGGGGGGGGGGTGAGATCAAGATGTACAAACACCTCCACAGAATAAAGTTGACAGTAGGTGTGTTTTCATGCTATATGGGACACAAGCAACAGAGGAAACTCAATCTTGTGGGTGGGAGATTTAAGAGGGATGGCAGAAAGTATTTCTACATGGAAAGGGTGGTGGGGTGAAGCAGACTGCCAGATGAGATGGTCTGTGCATCAGTGGAGGTGTGCAAATATGGTTGGGGCAAACACCTGGGACTGGTAAAGACACAAGTAAAAGTGAGTCAGGGCAGGAGGTTTGAAGGGACACCCAGCGCTCACAATCAACAATCAAAGTAGGGCTGGGCAGGAGTGATGGGCACCTGGGCCTTTTCTGCCAAGTCAAATAACACTGAATGGATACCATTTGAACCATGATGTTATTTACTTCTGGCTCTTTCTCTTCTTTAAAATACTTGTGCAGAGTATCTATCCCTACTGGCATATGGTGGCTGACACTTGCAGACACCGCTTCTGCCAGTGTCATCTCCCCTGATACTCACCTCAGCTCACAGAGGAACTAGCAGTGGTGAACTACTGCGATACTGGAAGTGCACCACCACCACTTCTGGTTCATATTGTCCCTTCAACCTTCTTAAAAATAATTGTGAGCTAACAAATAAGTATCGAACCCTGTCCAGGTGCTGTCAAAATACAGAAGAACACAGCCACAGGGTTTTAAAAGAGAGCAGTCCAGATTAAATAGGCTTGAACTCCACTTTGCCCAAGCTGGCCTAGTGGTCTTAGTACCTCTGGACCTCTTGGACTACCTTCTGCCTGAACCAATCTAGTGAGCTGAACAGATTAGAGGTAGCTAAGAGGAGAGACATACCACCAAGCATTATGTGTGCCCGCAATTTTTTAAACTGACTCGCAGTACGACGAGTTTAGAAATGTTGTGGAAATCACTTTAAAAATCTGATGGGCATTCACAGACACCAACCCACTGACAAAAATGTCAGCATTCCAGATGTATAGCATTGGGATTTAGTGACACAAACCCAGCATTTCAGTTACTATAAATGACACAATTTAGTGAAACTAACCTGACATTTTGTTTTTCCATAGAGGTGTTTGTGCTCCTTCAGCAGGCTGCTGCTGCTGTCTGTCACCCTACCAGTTTCCAGGGTTCATTCAGGGTCTTGTTACACTATGCGAGCCCCAGCGGACCCCCAAGAGCCAGCCCAGAGGCATCATCCTATGGCAGCCCTTGACTTTTTCCTGTTTTTTCCCCCTGATTACCGCGGCGCCCAAGACAGAGAGAAGCATGCGTGTGGAGGTGCGCATGTGCCCTCTTGCTCCAGTGATGGCCCCATCCTACCACCCCGTTGGCCTAGCACCCCTTGCATCCTTCGACTGTACTGCCCCCTGGCCTCCACCATGACACAGTCAAGCACCGAGGGAGCTCAGACTTCCCTCCCCGGAGAGATCTGCTCGACAACAGCTCATCCTGCTCCACACCCTCCCCTCCCGTGCCAACCTCCAATGACCCACGCTCAGTCCTGAACATTGGTTGACGGCATGGCGAGAGAGCACCACCGAGCCGGCAAACTTGATGTTTCATGTACTACAAACAACACAAATTCTAAGAAAATTTTTTATATTAGAGGGCAGAATGGAGGGTATGGAAACATTAAAATCATTAAATCATACAACGCAAACTCAAAAAGGAGCGATTTGTGAAATACCAGTTGATCATTATGCAGCCCCTCCTTGGTGTACATGGATCATGCAACCTAGTAAGCTACCACTGTACTGCCTCTTAGCTGAGGCTGGCACCATTTAATAACCCTGTCTTGGTGTCAGCAGGGGCCAGACATGGCCCAAAAAGACCCTCTGTGTCTAGGAATAAGGTGGCTAGTATGCTTGCTAGAGGATTCAGCCACACTTCTGCAGCCTTTCTCAGGCTATAGGAAGAACTCGACTGAAACCTCTGCCCTGACAGAAATTACTGCACTGCAAGGTGCTTACGCAGTTGTCACTTTTAATTAAGATTATTCACTGTATTATGTTTTCTATACACATATACACAGACACACAGACACACAGACACACTGGAACCCTGGTCCCCAAACAATCTTCTTGCTGGCACTGTACAACAGGTTTGAGCCTGACTCTGGAGCCTACCCTTTGTATATGTCAGGGGTTTTCAACCTTTTTGTGTGCAGAGACCCCCAGACCAAAAGTCAGTAGTAGCAGGGACCTCCTACTTGCAACAGCGGACAGAGGGTGCGTGGGCGTGTGGGGGGTGGAGGTTAAGTGACTTAATATAAAAAAGGTACTTACCAGTATAAAAAATGAATTTTTATTTATTTTTCATGTTTAATACAATCATACAAGTCATTGCAGGGAAGAGGTATTTATGTTTTACAATTGGCTGAAATTTGACTGACTCAGCCCTAGTCCACTGTAGCAGTTAACATATTTGGTGCTCGTTCCATAGACGCCCGAAACTACCATTGCAAATTAACCAAAACAAAAGCAAGGATACCGTCACAAGTCCTCATATCAATGAAGCCATACCACCATCTGAATGTCAAAGATTTTGCGAATGAATGTGAAGCCTTCAGTCCCGCATGCACACTGAGTGTTTAAAATCAGTGCACAGAAGAGGTCGTTATTACCTACCACGAGACCGCAAAGAGAAGTCTGAATCAGTCAGTCCTGTAATAACGCACCGCAGGGAAGAGATATTTATGTTTTATAGTCGGCCAAAGTTTGACTGACTCACTTAGCCCTAGTCCACTGTACTGGTTAACATATTTGGTGCTCACTTCACAGACCCCCTGACACATTGCTTGGGGACCCTCTGGTATAGGGCAGATTCTCCTCCCATAATGCCTGGGCCTTGCAAACCCTCTTATTCCTTGTTAACAACAGTGGGTGAGATAATACCTTGGGTCAAAGCCTACTCTACTCTATAGAGAATCTTTTTTTTTTTGTCAATCATTTTTATCTGCCTCACCAGCTGGGACTCTCCATCAGATCTGCTCCCCCCTCACCCCAGCATCCCGTGGCCTTACGATCCAGCCCCACTTCCCCATGGCTATCACCCAGTGGTGGGGGTGGCCCAAGGACTATGAAACATATCCTCAGTGGGGGGGGGGGTGCACCATGTTGCCAGGTGCAGTGCCTGCTGAGGGACAGATCATTACCGTCCTCCAGACAGAGCCTTTTCCTTCTCCTGGTTTTCTCTCCTAGGAGGAGCGGATGTGCAATCCCATCCAAAGTGGTCCTGCACATGCTCCCACACACCCAAGGCATCAATGACCACCTCACCTCCTCTCCCCCATGTTGTGGTCCCAAGCTGAATTGCTCCCAACCACCACTAGAGGCCAAGCTTCCTTCAAGCACCACACCCCTCCCCGGAGAAGGCGAGCTATCCAGCAGATGCTTGATTCCTCCCCCCCACCCAGCTGACCCTCCAATGTCCTGAGTTTGATCCCAAACCTAGGGTGTTGGCACAAGGGAGTTTTAATCAGTGTACAAATGCTTTGATTCTTCGGCAAAATTAGCTTTTTAAGAGAGTTGAGCTGAGCTCTACAGTTGAGTGGGGGGACTGGCTACTCTGTACAGCTCTCCCACCTTGCTATCCACTTAAGTTTAAGACACATTTTTTTGCAGAAACACCTTGTGGCACCATAGGGTCTATGTCAGTGGGTATGCAGGCGGTAGCACCACTAAAGGAACTCTCTCTCTCTCTCTGACCTTTACAGCCAGTGGCATCCAGGGGCTCTGGCCTAGCATGCTGTAGCTCTAGTTAGGCCAGTAACCCACTTGAACCTGGTGGCCATCTCTGCAGTGGACACCTCACTTCATCTGTACACCTCTCACTGGACAGTGTGCTGAGGACAACATAGCACTGCATACTCAAACCCACCCTAAAGCAGTGCTGCTTGGCAATCACCCAAACCCCTCTGCCAGAGGCAACTTCTTTGAAGTTCGGCCTAGCTCAGGATCTCTTGTAGATAATGTAAGCTTATCTGCTACCTTACTTTACAGCTCTTTCTTACCAGGTTTCTCTCCGTCATCAGCTCAGCTGTCAGTATCTCTCAGGCACAGGACCACAATCGCCCCAAATAGGTTAATACCCTATCATCAGTGGGACCCTACTCTGCACCAAAAAGTTGCGAGGAACTTCCCTTGAGAGGAATCTCCTCAGGGTAACAAGACCCTCCGAATGTCTCCCTTAAGCACTCCCCAGGATTATCACCAATCTACACTAATTACCTTTGGACTCCAACCATCAAGACAGGGGTGTACAAATCTTATTGCCCCCTGTTCAGGGCAAGTAAATTTCCTTGAAGGGCAAGTACAAAAAGAGAGCTAATTTCACTGTAATGAATAGGGACAAGTGAAAATTCAGCTACAGATATGGCTGAGTAAGTCCTAAAAATTTTGATTTGAACACCCCTGCATCAAGGCATCAAGGCAACTGAAATTCAGAACAGGCTTGAGAAAATGGAGGAAGTTTGGGTCACCCTTGAGCCAGGCAATGGAACAGCCATTCACACAGGGGTCATTTACAGACCCCCAGCACAGGCAGAAGAAATTGACAAACTGCTGCTGGAAAACATGCATGACATGGCAGCAAAGGGGGAAGTACTGCAGATGGGAAACTTTAACATGCCGGAAATAGACTGGTCCATCCCAGCATGGAACTCAGCCAGGGCATGGGACTGTGTTGACTCCCTTGAAGGGGCTGGCCTTAGGCAACTGGTGCAGGAACCTACCAGAGATGGGCAATCCTAGATATGGTACTGGCCAACGGGGACATGTTAACAGGACTTGAGGTGGAAGGTCAGCTATGGTCCAGCAACCACCATATGGTGTGGTTCAAGGTGGACACAGGGATTAAGTCAACCCATACGAAAGCAAGAGTCTTAGACTTCAGAAGGGCAGACTTTACCAGGATAAAACTTCAACTTAGAGAAACCCTGGAAAAAGGGGGGATGGGGGGACATTGAGGAGAAATGGGCACACATCAAGGAGGCCATAGCGGAGGTCACAAAACAATGTGTTAGGTCAACAGACAAGGGAAAAAGGAGAAGAAAACTATTTTGGTTCTCAAGAAGGGTGGCTGAAAAGGTAAGGGCAAAGAGGCTAGGCTACAGGAAGTATAAGACAACACAAAGAGACAAGGACAGGGAAATGTACCAGAAGTGTCTGAGAGAGGCAGGAAAAGCAGCGAGAAGCGCTAAAGTGCAAACCAAGGAAAGAATAGCTCAGTCAGTTACAAAGGGAGACAAGACATTCTTAAGGTACATTAGCGAGAGAAGGAAGGCAAAGAGGGGAGTAGCTAAGCTTCAAGCAGCCAAGGGGCAGATAGTGGCGGGAGACCCGAATGAATATTTCTGTTCAGTCTTCACTGTGGAGGCACATGGGCAGAGCCCACAACTAGAATTTAAAGGAACAGAGGAAAAGCAGGTAAACACCAGACCGTTCACAGATGAGAGGGTCCAAGAAGAGCTTTTAAAGCTGAAGGTGGACAAAGATATGGGTCCAGATGACATACATCCCAGGGTCTTAAAGGAACTGAGAATTGAACTGGCAGCCCTGTTTAGTGAGTCCCTAGACAATGGAGTGGTTCCAGAGGACTGGAGAAGGGAAAATGTTGTCCCTTTTCACAAGAGCAGATGTGAAGAAGATGTAGGGAACTACAGACCAGTTAGTCTAACCTCTGTGGTAGGAACAATTAGTTATTTATTTATTTAATTTTTGTTTACCAGGAAAGGAGGACTAGACAGTTGTGCCTATTTGCAGCCTCGTCCCGGGGGAGGGGTACAGATGAATGCTAACTGACACTGAACCAGATTAAGCTGTTGGTGGTATTTTTAGTGAATAGGGGAAATTTGGCCAGGACATCGGGGAAATTCCCCTACTCTGGAGGGGCGTTGTCTTGTAATGGCGTCTATGGAGGAGGTCAGTATGCAAATGGCTCTGGAGGAGGACGGTCGCTCAGCTGCTGTCGGGCTGAGACCTGCTACGTCTGGACTTTTTGGGATTTTGCCTCCTGCAATTACTACTACCACTTTGGATATTGTGCTACCTGTTTCGAGTGCAGTCGACGAGAGTTTGGACGATGTTGTGGTTTCCGACATCATTTCCCAACGGGAAGCGCTAAGAGCTCAGCTGGACCAGACAGAACTTGCCCTTACCTCTGCCAAAGCGGACTTTCTTGAGAAAAAGCGTAAACGCTTACTTGCAATATCCCCAGAGGTGCCTCGTCGCACTTTCAAGCTTGGCCCTGCTGATGACATCGAGATCCTGGCGCAGACACCTGAGATGGACCCTGGATCGATTGTTCCAATAGCAGATTCGTCATTTACGCCACATACTGACCCTTGGTCTCCTGAATCTACACTTTCCAGAGCGGGTTGGAAACAGCTTCCTGATGGATCCTGGGTCGTTGACCCCAACGCGACGGAGCATGTTTTAGCCCATTCTGTTTCTCTGGCTGCTAATTCTGTCCTTTTGCCCAGTACTTGTTCTCCTGACTTACAGTTGGCTCTTGAACCTTTGGGTCCAGGTAAAGATACTGCTGTTCCTGCTCCTACTGCATTAAATCCTGGTGGGTCTTCTGCTGAAATCCCGAGTGTGTCCACTGTTCCTCTACCTATCCCTCCCCCTACAGCTGCTTCTCCAGATTTATTTGCAAAGCCACTTGAACTGGCAAAACGGTGTAATGCTGTTAGAATACGTTATTTGGGTGGACTACCTGAAGTTCCTGATCGGTTTTATGTGGGACGGGTCCTAGTAAAACAGTCCCTGGGCTTCTCACCTGCAGATGTTTATGCTTTGATTCATGCTCCTGGGGAGCATTCTTTTGACTTGAGCTTTCGGACTCCGTCTGCGTTGGAAACTTTTTGGTTGTGCTATGCTTCACTTAAGACTAACCCCTTATGGTCCCCTTTTCATGTGGTACCATTGACAAAACAGCCCTTTAGGGTTATTACCATTTTATTTCGTAATGAGGGGGTGAACTTAGTAGATATTCTTTTTTGGTTGAAACGTAGATGTGAAGTTCAGGGTGACCCTGAACCTCTTTTTGATGGTGAAGGCTTCTGGAATGGGGGTTGGCGTTTTAAAATAAAACTCCATAGTGTCCAAGATGATTTTGTACATCTTCCAAATTGTTTTTTTTATTGGCAGAGATAAAGGTTTTTTGTTTTATCCGGGACAACTCAGACGTTGCTATAAATGTGGCTCTCCCAGGCACATTAGTACGTCATGTGAAAAGGTATTTTGTTTTCAATGTGGGGAATGTGGCCACTCTGGCTATCAATGTGTGAATCCAGTGAAATGTTCCTTTTGTGATGACTTGGGGGCATGTCTTCCCTGACTGCCCGAAGGCTGCACATAACACTTCGGATCCAGGTTTTGCTATGCAGGATTTACTTATTTTTCAAGTGGCTAGGAATCTTTTGCATGGGAATGGGCCTGTTACTTCCCAAAAGCCTAAATCATACTCAGCTGCTTTGGCTTCCACTTCTTCTGTCCCCCTTCTCGCCCTTCCAACAGTGTTCCTGCTCCCACAGTTCTTCCTGACATGTCCACTGTTCCTGAGACTCCACTCCCTCCGGTTTTGTCACCTCCTTTGCTGAGACCTCCTACTGACTCTCAGGAGGGGGAAGACAGTGTTTCCTTTTCTCCTGTTCTTTCTGGAGTAGAACACAGTTCAGTACTTGACTGGGCTCAATCTCCAGCCCCTGTGATGGTGTCTAATAAATTTGGGGTTTTAGGCTCGCTGGACACTGCAGATCATGACTCCAATGCTACTTCACTACATCCCTCCCAAGCTGACATGGCCTCTGACCCTGAATCTGTCTCTGACCCTCGGGTGGGTATTAAATGTAAACAAAAAAAATCTTCCCAGGTTGGGTTACGTAAGAGTAATAGAAAGTTGAACTCCCACTCTTAATCCCCCTTTCTCGATCCCTGCATGATGTTACTTTGGCTAGTTTGAATGCTAACAGCCTTAGGTCTCTGTTTAAAAAGAGAGTTACTTTTTCTTTTTTTTCAGATTTACATCATGGTGTCATTTTTTTCCAAGATACCAGATTGTATACTGTTCAGGATTTCTCTGTGGCTACTGATTTATGGGGCTGGGGTCCTTGTTATTGGTCAGGGGGCACAGACCTCTGCTCTGGTGTTAGAATATGTTTCACTTCAAATACTATCAAAGTGACAGATGTGATTCATATTTCTCCTGGGAGGGTTTTGTTACTTGATGTCTCTATTCATTCCATTCCCTTTCGATTGATTAATGTCTATGCCCCTCAGACCAAATGGGATCGTGTTCAACTGTTGCACCTTCTTCGACCCCATTTGCTTTCTAGTCGGAATATTTTGTTGGGTGGTGATTTTAATATCTCCCGGACGATTAAATCTAATACTTCCAAACTTTATTGTGATACTCATTGTTTGAATGATTTGATAAAGGTTTCCGGTCTTCATGATGTTTTTGAAGCAGTTTCTTCCTTTACCTATTTACAGGGCCTTCAGAAATCATGTATTGATTATTGGTTTGTAACTCCTTCTCTTCGTGTTTTTTCCCCTAAAGTTTCTTTAGTTGCTTCTTCTGATCATTGCCTTCTTAGTTTTTCTCTTTCTGATTATGCACAAACTTCTAAAGGCCTGGGATACTGGAAGTTAAATTTGTCGCTTCTGGATATTCCTGCAGTACGGGAAGGGTTTTTGTCTCTTTTACGAGCCCGTGGTTCGTTTTTTTTTCTTTATGATTCCCTACAGGATTGGTGGGAAGACTCCAAGTTGTTATTTAAAGAATATTTTCTTGAGATTGGACATATTTTGGGGGCTTCCCGTAAATCCTATCACAATTCCCTTCAGCAGTTATTGACTAATTTTCATTCAGGTTTCCCTGTTGATTCTCATGCTTTACAGACAGTTAAGGCTGAATTGGTAAAGATTCAAAATTTGAAACAACAACAACAACTCGAGAGGGATATGAGATTTAGTACTCAAGGATCCTCTTGCAGTACGAATCCCTTTGATGCTAATATGTCCTATAGGACTAAGAAGGATGTCACTGTTTTACTGGATTCAGAGGGTGTTAGGGTTTCAGATAAGCAAAATATTCTTAATATTGTGGATTCCCATGTCCAGTCGTTGTTTGCTCTGGATTCTACTGTTACTTCACAGTCTATTGCTGACTGGTTAAAGTATAGTTCTTTGCCCCAAATTCCTGAGATTTTTTTGTTGTCTTTGTTGGCTCCTATTTCTTTATCTGAATTTTATGCTGTTACTCAGGTTCTTCCAACACATTAAAGCTCCTGGCAAGGATGGGCTCCCTAATGAATTATATAGCTTAGTGGTACTATTTTGGAATCCCATTTGGTTTGGTGTTTAATGCCTGTCTTTCTCTTGGTATTTTTCCGCTAGTATGAATGAGGGGCTTTTGATTTTTCTTCACAAGTCTGGAACAAGGGTGATCTGCATAATTGGCTTTCAATTACGCTTTTGAATTCGGACTGCAAGATTTTACCAAAATTTTGGGCTTCTAGGATCTCTTGTTTCTTGTCTGACATTATTTCCCTGCACAGTTTTGTTCTGTACCTGGCCGTACTATCACGGACGCCCTGATTTTGATTAAGTGAAATCCTTGAACGTGGTAAAAGGGATGAACTTGCTGGTATTTGCATTATGTTGGACCAAGCGAAGGCTTTTGATAGTGTTCCATCTCTATCTTTGGACATGCATGAAGGCTCTAGGTTTCCCTTCTGTTTCTTTTGGTTGGTTACAGAATTATTATATAGATGCTGTTATGGTTCCATTATGTTAATGGCTGGTTGGAGCGCAGCCCGTCCGTATTAGTAAGAAGTGCCAGGGGTGCCGCACCTCTTAGCCTATGTTGTACATTATTTCTTTGGAACCTTTACTTTCTGCCATTTCCCATATGGATATTATCGAGGTCCCTCTTTGGGTTCGATGATGCTGAAATCCCTGTTATTGCATATGCGGATGATTTATGTTTTTTGGCTGACATCCCTTCCTGTATGGCTGTAGGCGGTTGACTGCTGCCTTCCAGGAAGGAACTGAACTTCCTTCAATTTATCTAAGAGTAGATGTTGTTATTATGGCACTTATATTTCTTTACATTAGGTTATTATAAATTCCTGTTACTAACACTGTCTGTAAAATTTTAGGCATTTATTTTTTGTGACTCTGATACAGCCACATATAATTGGGAGCAGCTTCTTCAGTCTGCAAATTGGAAGGTTACTCTTTGGACCAAATGGAATATGTCCAAAATAAGCATTATATGATTAATACCTTTCTTATTGGCCTTTTTGCATTTGAGTGCTGTATATGCCGTGCCTGTTTCAAAGAGTAGCTCTTTATAGTCTTTTTTTTTCATATGATTTGGGGGAGTCATCTGAACCCCATCAGGAGGAATATTTTATATTGTTCCCTTGATTCTGGTGGTTTAAATATGGTTAACCCCGTTCTGTTCTTTTTTAGTATTTTTTTTTTATATAAAAATATTTCTCCCCTTGTTCTAAACAGTTCTAAGGTGTGGACAGTGTGGCTTTCCGATCATGTCTCTCCTTGGCTAGATGGTTGGTCAAGGGATGGTCTCATCCATAAACAAATACTTATTGTTCGGTTACCGAGTTATCTTCATTCCTGTTTCGGTAATATTAAGAAATGGAAGATTCCCTTTGTTTCGTTTACCCAGCTTTCTAGAAAACAGATGTATTCTTTTTTGTTAAGTCAGTATTTTTCGGACAGTTGCATCTTTCCAGAAATTGACCGTACTGATTTACCCCAAGTTTCGGCCTTGCTTACTTCTCCTAGCCTTCCTAATTATATGTGGGATGTTACCTGGCTTACAGTTCATGGTAAGCTGAATGTTAAAAATAATTTGAAACATAAGAGCATTGAGGACAGGTATTGTCCAAGATTTCTTACTTGTACGACTACATTAGAGACGATGTTGCATTTGTTTTTTGAATGTCCTTTTATTTTACAATTTTGGTCCCTGCTTTATGCTCAGTGGGCCCATTTCCATTTTCCAACTATTGATTCTACCTGTTTATTTTTTGGTATTTTATCATCTGAGTGGGACTTTTTTACCGCTGATACGGTTAGATTAATTTTTGGGGGTATCAAGTATCATGTTTGGCAGGTCCGCTGTACATGGTCCCTACGTGCTCTTTTCATTTCCCCCGATCAACTGTTTTGGAGGATTCATAATTGGCTTTTTGAAATTTGGCATTCAGATTTTCGTTCCTTATCATCCTCTCAGTTTCATAAGAAATGGAAGGCGATACAATGGTTGGACACTGGATAAAGTATATAGGGTTTGTTTTCTGCTTTTTTTTTTTTTTCTTTTTCTCTTTCAATGGCTTTTCTGTATTTTATATGGGTTTATTTGTTTTTGTAGTTATTTCTTGCTTCTGCTTTGGATGATGTTGTTTTATGTTTCTGTATGATTTACTTTTGGTCTTGAATAAAACATTCCCCATCTCTGACGTGGGGGAAGTGTTGGCTGTCTGCCAAGATGGCCACTTCATGCTGCACCTCGCAGTGCACGGATGTGTGGGAGGCAGGGGAGTGGGTCTTCTCCCCTACCTCGGCTTGTCTAGAGACCAAAGATTTGCAGGAGATATTTATTTATTTAGTTTTTGTTGACCGGGTAAGTGCACTAGACAAATCCTGCCTATTTTCAAGCACGACCCGGGGGAGGGGGATACAGATGAATGCCACCTGACCTTGAACCAGATTAAGCTGTTGGTGGTATTTTTTTTTTTTTAGTAGAATGAGGGAAATTTGGCCAGGACACCGGGGAAATTCCCCTACTCTTTTCGATAAGTGCCATGGGATCTTTAACATCCACCTGAACTACCACCAATCCAGGCAGATGGGACCTCAATTTAATGTCTCATCCGAAAGACGGCACCTCAGAAGTGCAGCACCCCTCTCATGCTGCACTACAGTGTCAGTACTGGGATATTAACCCAAGTGCCAGATGTGGGAACTGAACCCACATCCCTCTGATCTCCTTTTCTCCTATGGATATGGACTTATCAGAACAAACAACTGGTTTTATGGATGATGACTTGAAGGTACCTGTAGTGAATTTGTCTGGTACGGTCATGTTAGAACATGCTACCCGAGTGAGTCAGGCAGAAGAGAACACCATACGAATAGCGCCTTCTAGTACAGAGCAATTGCCTTTTAAGCCTGATTCAGAGAACTCTGTATCTGTCAGCACTACCAGGAGCATTCCTTTGGCAGCAGGAATGCACAGCGGAATTGTGCAGCTGCGGCAAGTAGCTGCCACGCCCGGTTTGTCAGGATTCCCTGCTAAATCACCAGAGATTTCAACACCAGTGAGTGAAACAAGATTGTCTTTACAGGAGAAAGCACCACAAAAGACATTAGGAGTACAACTACCTCGAAGAGGATCTATGTGGAGCCCTGGGGATGCATTACAAGCTGCAGGGTGGATACCTGTAGACGATGGTTCTTGGAGACCTGATCCAGCGGATCCTGTTGTGGCTCGATATGAGAAAGTAGAAATTACACTTACAGGTAAAATTTTACAGTCCCCCCCAAAAAGCTGTATTTCACAATGGGAAACAAAGCCACAATAAGAATTCTGTACAGGCTCAGATTGACTCTTGTAATATCCATACTGTTAAAAATCTACCATCAAAATGTTTAGAAACTACTGCATTAAGTTCTCCTGCTGCAGATATTAGTACAGATACAGTGAAGGATTCACAACAACCAAGTACTTCTAATTTTGAACAAATTAGAAAAGAGGAGTCTTTACCAGCAGGGCTTGGGGTGCACAACCTGCAAGATCCTAATAAACAGAAGCTTTTTAAACCTTTGCTTCGAATGGCAGATTTATTCAAAATTAAAGGAGAGCCTGCACCTTGTAGAAATGCTATTAGGCTGTTGTATACAAGAGGCCTAGAGACCCCGCCTGATAGAGTATATGTAGGCCGTACTTTACTAAAGAATTCAATGAAATCTTATGCTTCTGAGATATTTGCCCTTATACATACGAATGAGTATAACTATGATATTAGCTTTAAGACTGTGGAAGCTTTAGACAAATTCTGGGTCAAATACAATGAAATGAAGAACTCTCCTGTTTGGACCCCTTTCTTGGCTATACCTATTACAAAACCTGCAGTTCGAACCTTTATGATTATTTTCAAGAATGAAGGAGTAAACATATCAGATATCTTATACTGGCTTGAAAAACAATGTGAAGTCTTGGAACAACCTGTCCCTGTTATTGACTCAGAGCAAATTTGGACTGGAGGGTGGAGAGTTAAATGTAAACTGTTTATGCTGAACACTGACATTGCACATCTTCCTGGCTGTTTTTTTCTGGGGAAGGACAGAGGGTCACTCTTTTATCCTGGTCAGCAAAAATCTTGTCATCGTTGTGGTTCTCGGTTACACCTCAGTAATGCCTGTGATACCCACAAGTGTACCCATTGCCTAGAACTTGGTCATCTTGCTGTGTCATGTATATACGTTTCGTTGAAATTTGTGTGAGGAAAAAGATCACTCCTATGTGAGGTGTCCTTGGGCCTCTTACATTGGGGAGGATATATCCACACATGATGCCTTGATTACACAAGCACAAAAAACAGGTTGTGCTGTGGCCTCAGCACATAGGATGCAGGAACTCCAGAAACAGAAGGAGATTGCTAAGGACAAAGATATTGTGGTTTTATCAAACCCAGATATTGCTGATAAACAGGGAAAAGGAGAAATACCACTGCCTTGTGATGACAATCAGCAACAAAGTACTGAATCTACAGCTCAGGATCATTCCTCTTTGTCTCAGAATGACAGAACAGAGGTTTCTACAGAATGGGAAATGGAGAAAGTGGTTGACACTGATTTGGTGACATTACAAACAGAAACAAATCCTTCTGTTATGCCAGGGTCAATGCCCCCCCCCCCCCTTTCTGGTTAATGGTGAAACCCCATTCAAAACTGTAATATATAAAAAAAAGGCTTTGAGCCAGGACTGATAGTACAGTCAGATCTCGGGGAAAGGGGCGAAAAACCTCCCAAGGCACACCTACATGGACTTCAATAAACCAATATAAAGCTCTGGCTACTGACGACTCGGAGGATGTACATTCAGATTCTTCCTCTGTCTCTTCTTTTACAAAAGATCATCCATCAGGGGTAGATGATAACAGCTCCACAAATACTGTACGGAAAAAATGGTCAACAAGGTCCTAATCTTAACTGCTCTGGTTGTTCTGAGTAAACACCCTTTGCTTTTTTCATGGCAACCCTTCGTATTTTTTTCTCTAAATGTTAATAGAGATATTTGGGGAGGTGATTTTAATTGCAGTATAGCCAGAGAAGATAGGAGGCTCTTAACTAACAAAATCTTTTGTGATAGTAATGTTTTGACAGGGATTCTTTCTACCTCTAACTTAACAGGATTCATATCCTGGGCAGACTGGGTGGGCCAAGTGGTCCTTATCTCCCGTCAAAGTCTATGTTTCTATATAGAGTTATACAGAAGAAAATACGAAACGAAGACTAACTGTTTTGACAGCTCTTTTACATCAGAAGGCTGATATTATATGTTTAAAGGACACCAGACTTAAAACATTATATGAGATTGCACAAGCCACTAAATTATGGACTCAGGGAGTGTCTTTTTGGTCACAAGGATTAGATACATGTGATGGACTGGGGATTTTGTTTAATAATTCTGCCTTAAAAGCCACTAAGCTGTTAGAAATAGATTTTGGTCGGGCTTTACTCCTAGATATCTCATATGGACATACCAGAATAAGGGTAATAAACACATATGCACCTCAGGGTAAAACAAATCGGATTGATTTATTCAAAAAAATTCAACCTTCCCTACATACAGCCAGGTTACTTATTTGGGGAGGTGATTTTAATTGCAGTATAGCCAGAGAAGATAGGGGGCTGTTAACTAACAAAATCTTTTGTGATAGTAATGTTTTGACAGGGATTCTTTCTACCTCTAACTTACAGGATTCATATAGAGTTATACAGAAGAAAGGGGGATTTACTTACATTAGAGAGACTCACTCGATTAGGATTGACTTTATATTTACTTCTAATTTTTTAGAGGTAATTCAAGGGAAGGTATGGGATATGGCCTTTTCAGATCATAGGGCAGTTGAAGTAACGATTGCTTGGGGTAATAGTCCAACTTGTGGGAAATCCCCTTGGAGATTAAATGCAACACTATTGGAGGTAGACTGTATAAATAAAAAATGGGAGCAATTATGAGTAGCAAGACAATCAGGTCTCTGTTTAGATGACACTTATGCAGCTTGGTGGGAAGATACCAAAATGAACTTTAGAACCTTTTTTTCAGAAAATGGCTGGGAAGAATAATACACAGCTGTACTTAGATTATTTAAATCTTAGGAAGCAGCTTCACTCTTTAATTTCTAAAACAGAAACATTGAAATTAGACTATACAAAACAAATTTCAGTTATAAAATAAAAATGTATCAAATTCAGTATAACAGAGCCAAAACTTTACAACAAGAGTTGAGATTTGGCACAGAAGGAAGCAAACAAACTTTTGACCCTTATCAGGATAATAAAAAGAGAGTAGGAAACAACAAAATGGTACAATTAAAAGATAATTTGGGGAATATACATAATTCTAAGTTAGGTATCTTGGATACGATTCATAAATATATTTATGATACTATGGGAACACCCCCTGCAGTGATAAATATAGAAGAATATTTATCACAGATTCCATTTCCAAAACTAACGGATCAGAATAAACAGGCTTTGCTAGTCCCAGTTTCACAACTGGAGGTACGGTCAGTAATCTCTTCTTTGGCTAAAGGTACTTCCCCAGGAGTTGATGGCCTAACTTCAGAATTTTACAAACATTTTTTAAATTCATGATTACCAGAACTGACTCAATTTTTTAATGAATTATTACAATCAGAGCAGATTTCAGATAATTTATCACTTGCTGAGTTAATTTTTCTTTATAAAAAAAGGGGATAAGGATTTATTACAAAACTGGAGACCTATTTGTATTCTGAATACAGATTTTAAAATCTTAGGGAAAATCCTGGCCAAACAACTAGGTCAGGTTTATGGCACCTTAATTTCTATGACCCAAACTTGTTCCATAGAAAAACATAGTATCACAGATAATTTGATTAGTTTAAAAGAACTTTTTCCAAAAACTCAAGCAGCTACTGTGGAAGGATTTTTGTTAAGTTTAGATCAACAAAAAGCTTTTGATTCGGTAGCTCATATCTATTTGTTTAAAATTTTAGATTTTTTTGGTTTACCAATACAGTTTATAAAATGGATTGAAGGGCTGTATAAGTCAACCCATGTTATTCCACGAGTAAATGGGTGGACAGGGAAAAAAGTACAAATTCATCGAGGAGTAAGACAGGGGTGTCCTCTGAGTCCCTTGCTTTATGTGTTCTGTATTGCTCCATTATTACGTACAATACAGATGAGTAACATGATAGAGGGTATTAGGTTAACCGTAGATACAGCCCCTATATCGGTAATGGCATATGCGGATGATATTATTTTAGTTCTTAAAAAATCTACTAAAGAAAAATAAATCATACATCTGTTAGATAAATATTCAGAGGCCTCAGGATCTCATATTAATACTGACAAAAGTATAGGTTTACAATTGGGAGGACTTGAACTGTCCCAAAATCTATATGTAGCGATAACTTTAACACAGGACCCTATTACTATTTTAGGGATATTATTTGGGTCAGGAGATCTCTCCCTTTTAAATTGGGAAAAAAAATGGACATGGCAGAACATTTGTCCAAATCCTGGGCTAATTGGCAAATTTCGAAACGAAAAATAATATTATTGATTAAAACATTATTAATTCCTATGTTTCTGTATATTAGTATTATATTTCCGACTCCCATATAATTAGAGACTAGATTATATAGTATATTTTTTTAGAGCCTTTTGGGGGAGTCGTTTGAACCCAATTAAAAGAGAGGTTACGTATAGGCCAATTAAAGAGGGTGGGATAGGGATGGTTAATCCCATTGCATTTTATTATAGTTTATTTTTATATGCCAATATAACAAGCTGGCAGAGTCAGAAGACTAAGGTTTGGCAGGAGAGTATATGCGAATGGGTGAAAATTTGTATGACTGCATGGCAGCAGGGGAAGGGTAGATTACTTTCTAGAATGCATATTATACCGAGTTATATGAAGCCACTTTTTCAGAAACTAAATGGAAGGTGCCATGTAATCAGGGCATGGTCATGGTGGCCTCTAAACATAGAATATATGAGGTACTCATAAAGGCAATTTGCCAAGCAGCCATGGTTTTACCGAATTGTCCAGTGGCAGAACAAAATACTGCAATTTCACAGTTAACGAACAAAATAATACCTGACTTTGCGTGGGATCTACTTTGGTTGACCATTCATGGAAAATTGAATGTTAAAAACAACAAACATAAATCCAGAGAGGAAAGATTTTGTCCAAGAACCATGTGCCAAGGTATTTTAGAAACACAGGAGCATCTTTTCCTGGAATGTTCCTATGTAAAAATGTTATGGGATGAAGTAATTCGTATTTGAAAAATACCAGGGCTTCTATCATTATCTTATGTGGAACTTAATTTTTCAATATATTTGTCATGTTGGGCCTCTTATTCATCAGATACTTTACAAGTTACCTTTGCTATTCTTAAGTATTTTATCTGGCAATCCAGATGTAAATGGATATTACAGCAAATTCATGTACCAGCAGATATATTTTGGAAAAATGTTCAGATTTCTCTAAGACAAGTTTATGAAACAGATGGAAAAAAGTTTTCAAAAAAAAAAAGATGAATGTACTATGGTTTGCCTGCACTAATTTATTGTAAAAAAAAAAAAAAAAAAAAAGGAAGGAGAAGAAAAAAGGTGAGTGTGGACGTGGCTCTCACACAGTAAGGAAATTTTGTTTTATAAAGGATGACGGAAGCTGAGTTTTTGATGTCAAAAATGTTCTGGTGCTCTTTGATTGTTACAGTACTGAATGGATAGTTCTTGAATTTTTATTTCCCTATTTCCCCCCAAAATTCCCCTACTGTTCTGTAGAGGGCACTGAAGTGCTGCTGGAGCCATGGCCAGTCTGAAGGATGCAGCAGAGGAGAAAGAGTGTGCTAAGGAGGAGAGCGATTTTGAGGAAGAATTTGTAAAAGATGTGACTGCTCCTGATTCTGAAGAGGCACTAGAGTTTTTTGCATTGGTGCCGGCATTGGAGATATCATAGGAGGAGGTGGAGGATATACTTAATGGGAGTCGTATAAAATCAGAGGAGGTTTTGGTTACAACAAAACAGGATAAAGATTGGCGTCTGCTCACCTGGAACAGGCTATGGAAGATAAACAGCTGTCCATTTTGAAAATTGTGGAAGAGAATGACAAGAACCAGCTCAAAAAGCGTAGAAGAGAGCCTGGGAGGAGAGTTGACCCGGAACCTAGAGCGGCCTTCGAATCAAAAGCGGGGCTGAGTCGGAAGGTGGAAATGCTCAAGGGGAAGGAAAAAAATGACGGAACGTCTCTGTCGGTTAAGGAGGCAGTGGTACATTCTGTTGGCCTGCCTATGACCTGGTATGAAAAGAAATGGTCTCCGGGGACGTCCCTGCAGGGGGCGGGTTGGCTCCAGGAGCAGGATGGGAGCTGGAAGCCTGAAATGGAGTGGGAGGACTTCTTCCAGAGTGATAAGGGGTACTGATGTTTAAAAAGGAAAGTAAGCTGAAAGGAGTGGGAGTTGGGCCTGTGAAAGAAGAAGAAGGGTGCTTAACCTCTGGTGACATTCTCAAAATGGGCCCTGTGTGCTATAAAGAAAGGGAAGGAGAACAGCACACTGTGAGGAAGTGTCCTCTTGTGGAGGAGGGCTTGACTATGCAAGATAAATCTGTACCCGGGGGGATAAGGGGGGGTCAGGAGGGTTCAGGTACTATGAAAGAAAGAGTAAATGCTGTAGCTGGTGTTAACCCCTCACCCGTCAGCTAAAACCTATGCTGATACTGTAAAGAGTAATGGCTCCCTTCTGAAACAGAAAATGCTGGGTGAACCTCCTTTGAGAGAAAGAATGTCAGGGTGGTCCTCCTAGGGAGGATTCAGTGACCCCCCCCTCGAAGGTTTGCGGTATGTCTGAGATATAGAGAGGTCGGGAAAACTACCCAGATAAGTATCATGGGTAGAAATCTAATTAAAAATTCTATGAGGTTTATAGCTACAGAGGTGTATGCTATAATTCATATAGCGGGGGAAGATATTTTTGATGTCAGTTTTCGGACAATGAAAGGCCTGGATCACTTTTGGGCAAAATATGAAGCCCCAAAAAATACCCCACTGTGGGCTCCCTTCTTGGCAATCCCACCTTACCAAACCTATAATGAAAACAGTGACAGTAATGTTTTGGTCAGAGTCTGTGCATGTGGGAAATATTATGCAATGGTTACAGCAGAGATGCACTGTTCTGGGTTCTCCTGAGGCAATAATTGATTAGGAATTTTTCTGGACAGGAGGATGGAGGTTTAAAGTAAAACTGGACCTTTCAGATTCTGGCATTTTTTTGGAGTAGAGACAGAGGGGTAGTATTCCACCTGGGCAGCCCAAGGCTTGTTACAGGTGTGGGTCTCGTACACACCTCTCAAACACATGTGATGTGATTAGATGTGGTTTGTGTGGGAAGTGTGGGCACAGCAATTCAGAATGTGCTAATCACGTACGCTGTAACCTCTGTGAAGAATATGGGCATATGTTTAACGCCTGCCCATGGGCAGCCAGAAATAACAGAAGAAGTATGGACCAGGAAGAACTGATTAACAAGGCTCAAAGAGCTGGAGCAAGATGTGAACCTGCAGCCTCCACTTCACAGGAGCAGGGAAAGTTGGTGGCAACTGTGGATGGTAAAAAAGGTCTAGGTTCGAAGGGGGTAGAGGAGAGTACATGCCCCCTAGAGGAAGAACCTTTAATGGAAGAGATTTCTGGAAAGGATGGAATAAAGGAAGTGATGGAAAGTGAGAATGGGGGACACTTAAGAGGGCAAGAACCAAGGGAGAACAACATGCCCCCATCAGGGAGTTCCCAGGATTTGGGTAGAAAATGGAGCCTGAGAAGTTGTAAGGGATCTATTCCTGAACTCAAGATGGACAACCCTTTTGACATTTTAGGGGGACTGGGGAGAAAGGAAGGCCCCTCAGGAGAAGAAGGGTCGGATGTGTCGTGAGGGATATAGATTGAATCCTGCCCCAAGGAGCCTAAGGAACAGGAAGTTCAGGTGAAGAAGAAAAAAAAGAAAAAGTGGAAGTGATGAGTTCTGTGGGCTGTTTTTGTTCTTGGTGATGGGTAGTTAAAAAAATGGTTTTGTTTTTTATAGCGTCGTGTAATGTGAGCAGTGTTTTAAATGGGGTTAAGAGACAGGTCGTGTGGACTGATTTAAGGAACCTAGCATGTGAAGTGATATTTTTATAGGAGACATGGCTTAACTCGGTTCTTTCTGTGGCCAAGGCAAGAAGGGAATGGATTTGGGGCCTCCTTATTGGTCTTTCGGGCTGGATAAAGCAGATGGGGTGGGGATACTGTTATCAGGAAATGGGCTTAAACTAACAAAAATAGTAGATCTACAAACTGGAAGGGTTTTGATAATTGATGGGATCTGGCATGCACAGCCTAGCAGGTTTATTTGTATATATGCCCCGCAATCCAAAGCGGAGAGGGTGAGTTTGTTTGAACTTGTTCAGCCTTTCTTATGCTCTTCAAGAAATATTTACTATGGAGGGGATTTTAATTGTATTCTACAGACAACGGATAGGAAGAAATGTGAAAAAAAAGTGTACTGTGATTCAAATGCCTTAAAAAGGAGTATTCAAATAACTGAATTAAGAAATATTTTTGATAATGAACCAGCCCCTAGTCATTTTACTTTTAGGAAAGGAGTGTTGTTTTCGAGTAGCGATTACTTGTTTTTATCCAGGAGGATTGAGGCACTGAAAGTATCTGTTTTACAGATCATATGATTATTAAATGCAGGTTAAATACAGAAACAGGGAGGGAGCAACCTGTAACTAGGTGGAAGATGAACATCAGTACTCTGCTCATAGGGGAAGTTAAATTGTCACTTGGTGAAGTATTCGAGGCTAGGGCTTCAGTAATAGGACTATATGAGGATCTAGTATATTGGTGGTGGGACATGAAAAAAGAGATTAGTAACTGGTTGAAGGGTTATGGTAAAAGGGTGGCCAATAGGAATTTTATGAAATATATTACACTCCAAGGTAAGCTATATAGAAATTTAGAAACTGAATATACAGGGTGGGGGAATGTTGGAGACCAAATTGAGAAAGTCAAGGTTGAGATGAAGGAGGTACAGCATGATAGAGAGGAGTCCCTAATAAAAGAAGTCTGTTTTGGGACCCAGAAAACCCTGCCAGGTGATCCCTGTGAAGCTTTTAAAGAAAGGAAAAGCAGGTCCCATATAATGCCTCTGAAAAATGAGAATGGTAAGGTTATTTCTGATATGGATGGGTGGAGGGAGGTAATTGAGGATTATCTAGAAGGAGAAGGGAGAAGGACTGAGTTGAATAGAGAGAAAATCGGGGATTATTTGGGTAATTTAAATATCCCTAAGGTGGGGTCCAGTACTATCAGTTTGTTGAAGGGGGATATTTTGGAGTCCGAAGTGGTGGAAGTTATCAAAAATCTTAAACTGGGGTGGTGCCTGGAGAGGATGGTATACCAAATGAGTTTTATAAAGCTTTTGTGGGAATAGTGTCCATGTGTCTGGTTAGGGTGTTTAATTCCATAAGAATGAAAAACATACCGGCAGAGTTTACTCTTAGGATTGTGATTTTTTTTTATATAAATCTGGGGACAAAGAGGTTCTATAAAACTGGAGACCTATCAGTATTTTGAATGTGGACTTTAAGATTCTTACCCAGGTATTACAGAGAAGATTAATGGTAGGGGCAGGTGAGGTTATTCATGAAGCTCAGACATGTGGAATTCCGGGGAGAAATATTCAAGAGAACATTAATTAGTGATGTTACTGAGTATGGGAGGAAGATGCAGTGTGAGGGTGTGTGATTGCAGTGGACCAAAATAAGGCATTTGAACGAGTAAGTCATGACTTTCTTTTTTTAGTGCTGGAGAAAAATGGCATCCCAGATGAATTTGTGCAGGGGATTAATTGTTATATAAGGCTGCGGATATTTGTATCGAGGTGGGGGGGAAGGGTAGGAAAATTAGGATTCAGAGAGGAGTAAGACAAGGGTGTCCCCTGAGTCCTTTGTTATATACTTTTGCGATAGACCCTGTGACAGGGTGTCCCCTGTCACGAGTAGGGGCACTGATAGGCCCCGTCCACACTATGCCTCTGTAACGTTACAGAGGGCTCAAACCGTTACCGAAACGGTTTGCATTTACATCTGTAGCGTTACAGAAGGCGCCAGAATCATGTTGAAACCACTCATGAGGTGGTTTGAACAATGGTTACGAAAACGGGCTGTGCCCCCGCGCACCAGCCATAGGTGGACGCGTGAGTCGCAGTAGCTCCAGTATCTCAGTGTAGCACGAACTGCATTGTGGGATAGGGTGCAGCTGTAACGTTACAGGGCACCCACCAATGTGGACAGGCTGTAACGGTTCCAAACCGTTATCGAAACTGTTTGCCGGCAGTGTGGACACACTGTAACGGTTCCGGTCTATAACGGTTTGGAACCGTTACAGACTATAAGTGGTGTAGTGTGGACAGGGCCATATTCTTACTACCCCCCCATTTCTGACTTAGGACTATGTTAAGAAAAGTGCATAGGCAGAATGTAGAATACATCTGTGCCTTTAATTGCTGTATTGGCTGTACTTAAATTCATTAAGGAAAGTACCTTGTATAAAAGGGAGGCAGCTAGTTCAGTAGTGGGAGTTAAAGGGTTACATGAACTATCCCACTGAAAGCTTGCTTCTATAGTTAATCTGACAGGGAAGCCTCCTTATTAACAGAAACTTGTATTAGCCCCGGCATGTAAACAGCCTGGGATTGAAAGCATTAACAGAGAAGTGCAGAAGTAAAATAAGGCCCTGTCCACACTACACCACTTACAGTTTGTAACGGTTCCAAACCGTTTACAGACTGGAACCATTACAGTGTGTCCACACTGCCGGCAAGCAGTCTCTATAATGGTTTGGAACCGTTATAGCCCGTCCACATTGTGGGTGCCGTGTAGCCATTACGGCTGCACCCTATCCCACAATGCAGTTCGTGCTGCACTGGGGGAATGCTAGAGCTACACACTCACGCATCCACACTATGGCTGGTAACGTTACTGGGGCACAACCGTTTCCATAACCGTTGTTCAAACCACCTCATAAGTGGTTTCAACAACGGTTACGAAAACGCCTTCTGTAACGTTACAGGTGTAAAGCAAACTGTTGCTGTAACGGTTTGAGCCCTCTGTAACGTTACAGAGGCATAGTGTGGACAGGGCCTAAAAGTCAAGCTGTAGGCTTGAAAGTGCAGCTGGCTTTCCAGTTTTTGCTTCTGTGTTGCTGTATGGCATTTTAAAGCAGCAGAGAGTTACAATCCAGGTGTGTTTTATGTCTTACTGGGATACAACAAATATAATTAGTTAAGAAACTTACAGATAAAAACAACCTGACCTGTTTGTAGGAGACCTCCTGTGGACTGATTTCTATAGGAGGACAGTGGCCCCTAGAGGGCTTTATTTATACAAAACTGTTAGCTCAGTCATTATGTAAAAGAGGCAGAGCTAGGGGAAATTAAGCTTTCCACCTCTATAAACACATATAGCCAGGCAAAAATGATTATGAAGTTGATGTTGTAAGGTCTTTCATTAATCAAGGCTTAGAAATATCCCCTTTCATTTTGTATAGGCCAGGATATGAGCCTCATAGAGATGTGTTTTTAGTTAAAAGACATAATGAGGGTGTTTCCCAAGGAAGTGATGTCACTAGGACACAGGATTAAAGATTGCCACTAGGGGCTTAAAAATAGATAGGTTGTCAGTGGAGAGCTGACTGTCAGAGGTGGTGGACTTCAGGAGTACACACGTTTGTGTGAAACAGGCAAGGAGATAGCCTGGTGGCACTGCTGGGCAGAGCAGAGGCCCTTCCTGAGCATACTGCATTTGTTTGTTTTTTCTGTTTGTTTGATTTTGATATTTTGAAAGTGAATGACTAACAGTATTTTCCTGATTTCATCTTTTTCTAAGAAAAATAAAATAATAAGTGCCTTGCCGGCGGTTTTTATGCACTGAGTTTGTAAGTCTGCCTGGTTTGTTATCCTGTGGTCCCTATGGCCGTTTTCCATTTCATACAGCATAAACATTTCTTTTCATTGCATACTTTTCATTTTGATTCCCATTATCATAACTAAGGGTATTCCTTTGTCCCCCAAGCCCTTGTTGTCCCATCCCGGGTGGGTCTCAACAGACACCTCCAGGCAAATGAAGAACCTCCCAAGCTGAAAGCAAACAGCCAGTTCCTCTCAAAGCCCTGTGGCATCATTCCTTAAAACATTTATGCAATTCATACAGAGGTACACCAAGGTTAGACATCTGCTACCACCTTGCACCTTCTGCCCTGCGTGGGAGTCTCCCCCTCTTCCAGGGGTGCCATTTCTTGTGGCTTTCTACCCTTTGGGTTACTCCACCCACTCTCATTCCCGGTACCTCTAACTGATGGAACCCAGAACCAGCCTTCAGATAGGCAGCCACCTGCTGGTACATTCCTGGCCAATAGTAATGTGGTATTATTTTTGCCACGACTTCCCCATGGCTCAGTGGCCTAGAGTGACTGGAGCAAGCTTTCTCCACCACCTCCTCTCTATAGGCCATGGGCACCACTACTCTGGCATCTACACGTGTAGTACGGGGATTGGGCTTCATATGATATAGGGTACCTTTTTTATGCTCAAACCACCACAATGGTTCCACCCCTGTACCACCAGTACACATGCCACCCTCCTGGACTGAAATATAAGTCGCTAACTGGGCAACGTCAGGAAAATAGTAGAATCTATTTTGTTTTTTTTTTATTTATTTAAGGTCTAGGAATTACAACCCTTTGAGTCAGAGACTCATTTGCAAAGGCTCCACGTCTTAAAATGGTCCTAGCAGTATTATGGGCATAAAAGGGAGGCAGGTGGGGGATGAGATAAAAATAACGGCCTATGCTGATGATATATCAGTCTTTTTAGAGTCAGAGGAAGAAGTTAGGACACTAATGAGAATCTTGGGTAAATTTTCAGAGGTAGCGAGGGCTAAAATAAATATGGATAAAAGTAAAGGAATGTGGTTTAAGAGGTAGGGGAGGGGGGATACCAATCACTAATGAGAAAATGAAACTGATAGGTATGTTTTTTGGGGAGGGGAATATGGGGAAGGAAACTTGGAACATGGCATTGGAAATTGTGGAAGGAAAGGTGGCTAGATGGAAATCATGGAAACTGTCTAAATTAAAAAGAGTGTATGTGGTAAAACAATTCCTGATCCCGGTTTTTCTATATGTGGCAGGAGTGTTTCCACTGCCTGTTGAATTTGAGGCGAGAATATTAAAAATCTTCTTTCAACTGATATGGGGGAACAGGTTGAACCCTATTAAAAGAGAAATATTATATAAAGATAGGAAACAAGGAGGTTTGCGGATGATTAACCCAGTCATCTTTTTTCATATGATCTTCTGGTATTCAAACTTGTATAAAATATTTGTAAAACAAAATTTGTGTTGCAAGTGGGGGGTAAATGTTCTGGGAAACTGGGTAAGGGATTGGTCAGGGGGATTCAGCTTAGGGAGGTACCAGGGTGTTTTAAAATAGCTTTAAGGCAGATGGTTAAGTGGAAAGTTATCAGAGCTCAAATAGAGAGTACTTCCAGGAAAGGTATGTACGGTAGGATCATTGAAGAAACGTGTTAAGGGGTCACTGAGTTCAAAGGGGGTAGCCCTGGAGAAACAAAATTGGTAATCAGAATGTTAAACAACTCTAGGATACCACACAAAATCTGGGATATCCAGTGGCTTATGGCATATGGTCGTGTGGGGGTGAGGGCAAACCATAAGCATAAAGCTGTTGAGGAAAGGACATGCCTGCACCCGGGCTGTGGATGCTCCGAAGAGACTCAGGAGCATTTCTTGTTAGAATGCAAATATGCTAATGCGCTCTAGTCCTATTCAGCAGTTGAGTGGAAGTTGCCATGGCTAAAATCTTTGTCTTATAAAATTTTGTTCTTGGGATTGTGTCTAAATTTAGAGGCCAATATCATCTCCCAACGTTGCAATTACTGTTTGCCTGTTTACAGTATTACATGTGGCAGAGTTGTTGCCAACTATTGTTACGACAGCAGGAAATTTCTTTCAAAGGGGTTGGGAATCTGTGTGAGGCAAGGTTGAGAGAGATTTATAAAAATGATTGTCAATTACATTCAAGACAAAAAGTGAATATGTGGTGAAAAGGGTTATCTTTTTTTGTTAAATATGCATGAATAAGGGGTAGGGTTAGGAGATAAGAGTTTGAGGTTTGTATGGGTATCCCCTGTTTATTTTGGATAATAATTGTTTTTGTATAATGTTTCTTAATGTTAGACATACTGTTTTATAAATGTTGGAACTATAAGTCAACTTAAGTTGTGGGGGGGGTTCTTCTTTCAGCATGTACGATTTAGGTCATTTTCCATTGTATGATGCAATACTTCTTTTAGTTTCACTTTTCTTTTCCCTTTTTTGCTTTTTGTATGGGTTAATACATGTTCGTTTATATTGTTTCTGTTTTATGAATAAAAAAATTCCTCTACTCCTTTGTGGCCTGCAGGGGTGCTGTCACTACCTGTAGGCAGCAGGATGGAGGAGCCCAATTTGATGGTGGACATGTATTCTGAGGAAGAGGACATGGAGAAGAGTTTTCACCTGGCTGGTGAAAATGCTGCAGAAGGTGTGGAGGAGGATGGAGGTGCTGCAGCTCCTGCAGTACAAAACACTATTATAGTTACTGGGTTGCATTTTTTGGTTTCCATTGAAAAAGCTGTGTATTAAATACCATAATACCTGAGTAGGTATTACAGCATTGAGTACCTATAAATCATCTACAATGTTACATCCAGTAATCCAGACTACTCTAGGCTCCATACACAAGCAATTGCACTTCCTCTGTGGAAAAAAACACAACACAGTAATTATATAAAACAAAATATGGGGTGCAGTGTGTTTAACTAAAATTTAACGCGCACCCTCATTGTTGGATGGCTGCCATAAACCCCTTGGGCTTCGCCCTCGGGGTTTATGTGCCATCCAGCAACTCGAGTGTGTGCTAAATTCTCGTAACACACTGAACCCCATACTTTATCCTATATGTTTTCGGTAGTTCTATGGATATTCTGGATAATATTGTCAATACAGACTTATCTCAGGACATGGATACTGCTACTGATAAGTACGCTTCTGCTGTTCAGCACCTTTTCATACTGCATTCTACTGCATCACAGGTTGCCCTCTCCCCTGCCACGGGTGCACCAGGACTATGTGTTGTGGACACTCCAGCGAGTGCTGTTTCGCATAGTGACCCGTTGCTGACTGAACGGCAAATTCATGATGCTGATGATGTAGATTTTGTTGAAAACCAAGACCAACCTGGAGCAATGGTAAATCGGCCTGAGAGCAGCCGACGCAATTCCTGGTCCCTGGAGCAAGCACTGAAGGCTGCGGGTTGGATTTTAGCTCCTGATGGTAAGCGATGGCTCCCAGGAGATCCTCCTATGGTGACCTCAATTCAGGCTCTCCCTCGCATGGTGGATGGCGCGGACATTTCCTCTGCTATTCCAACTACTCCTCTTTCTGCATCAGTGGTTTTACCTGAGGTAAATCCCCCACTGGTGAGTTCTCCGACATCTCAGTTGAAGGAATCTAGGAATGGTCTTGCTGTTGCACCAGGTAATGATGCTTTACCAGTCCTTATTGACTCTACTGTACCTCCACTTCCATCACATGATGTAAGTGAGGCAGTTATACAGTCTTCTACTTCTCATACTCCAACTACTACCTGTGCTCCTTCGGTCCCAGTGACATCTGCAGCATCCACATCATGGGTGGACTCAGATCCTTCACAACGCAGGCTGGACCCTATGATTCCACCTATACTTGACCCCCCCCAGCTGATCAGAATGGGTCTGGGCTTTATACCAATCCTAGGCACCGGATGGCTGATCTTTTCTCTAATCTGGGTAAACTCGGGCAAGAAGAAATGCAGTTCGGCTGAAGTATGTTGGTGGGCTGGAGTTTCAGCTGGACAGAATGCATGTGGCTAGAAAGTTTCTTAAGGAGTCAATTAATTTTTTGGCCTCTAATATCTTCACACTCATTCATATTTCCAGGGATATGATTTTGTCTGTTTCCTTTAACACTCCTGAACATTTAGACAGATTATGGTTGAAACATAACTTAAGGCATTCTACTCTCTGGGTCCTTTTTATTGCCATTCCATTGACTAGACCCTCAGTTAAGACCATCACAATTTTGTTTTGTAATGAAACTGTGCACGTTCAAGACATTTTACACTGGGTTAAGCAACGAGCTGACGTTCTGGAATGCCCTGCCCCAATCCTTGATAGTGAACATATTTGAACAGGAGGGTGGAAATTGCACCTGAAGCTGGGCCTCAGCATTTACCTAGCTGTTTCTACTTGGGTTTGTACCGTGGCTTTTGTTTCTATCTCAGTCAACCTAAGACTTTATTTTATTTTTATTTATTGAAAAGTTTCACCAGGTAAGGTACACTGAACAAGTTGCTCGTCTCCCAGTACGACCTGGGGGAAAGGGTGATGGGAGTTACATAGTATCAATGAGTATACACACGATTATACAATATCATAAAAAGCATAGGTTGTAAGTGAACAATATAATGGTAAAAAGGCAAATAGTTGCAGGTAGAGTAAATTTTAAATCCTGAGGCTAACAAATAGAGGTGAGATAGCATGACAGGTAGACTTGCCATCAGTGTGGTTCTTTTTCACACCTTAGTAATGCCTGTGATGCCCTGGTTTGTAATTTTTGTTTGCAAATCGGTCATACAAGCAATTGTAGTCAGAGCCCCCCAAAATGTAATCTGTGTGAGGAAATGGGTCATCTTTTCCTCCAATGCCTGTGGGCTGTGCACAAGGGAACATTTTAAGACCAAAATGATATTGTCCACTCTGCTCAAGAAAAGCTCACTTCAGGCCCTCACTCACTAGCTCCTTCTCTGCATGAGGTCCCAATTTTTGCACTCTACCTCTTTTGAGATAGCTGCTCCCCTACTTGTCCAAACTGTTCCTCCAGAAGGTCTCCCTGTGGCCCCAGTTGTAGTACTACCCCTGCTGAACCCGACTCTATTTCACAACCCTTGCAAGACCTGGATATGCCACCCCCACCCCCGCCCTCACAGGAAGAGTTCTTGCCTATCAAAGGAATATGGAGATCCTCACGGAATCTTGCCAAGGCTAAATTGCCTAAATTGGATGACACACCTTGTTCAAATCAGTTTTCTGCTCTACAAAACCATTTAGCTAGGAAGAAGGGGATTCTGAGTCCTCCCTTGCTGCTTCACAGCTGGACATCACTGATGTGGACAGTGAGCCTGCTAAGCAGGCAAAAGTTGAGAAGAAACAGGCAAGAAAGAAAAGTTTGAAATAACGTGGCCTCATGATCTCTCCTCTTTTCACCTTATGCACCATTTGTCAGGGGACTCCTTGAGTGTTGTTTCTTTGAATGTAAACAGTATCAGGAGCTATTAATGTAGGAGCATTACGCTCCAGGCCCTGTATGAAGCTAGGGCTGACATTTGTTTACATCAAGACACTTCGTCTGTGATTTGAGTCCGATATTTACCAGTCCCAGAAAGCTTGGCCCTGGGGTATCTCTCAGTGGTCCTTGGGGACAGAACTTTGTACTGGAGTAGGAATTCTGTTTTCTGGGCTGGTTACCTTCATAAAGTGCATGATGTAGACCCAGGGAGGGCATTATTTTTGGACATCTCTTTTCAATGGTGAGACCTTAGAATAGGTGTTATATATACACCCCAAACTAAGGCCCTCAGATGTGATTTATTTCAGCTGATACACCCATTTTTGCATACCCATAGGAAACTTATTCTGGGGGGAGATTTTAATTGCCCTTTGGACCTTGGGGATAAGACAGGTAGGACAATGAAACCTTATTGTGACATGACTGCTTTAAACTCAATCCTACATACAGTTTCTTTCATGGACTCCTATAGATCCTTACACCAGCTGGGAGATCATACATATCATAGGGGTGACCTTTCCTCCCAGATTGATTATATCTTTCTTTCCAAACACTGGACAGTCCTTACAGCTGACACACACCCAACAACTACTTCAGATCATTCAGAATTACATGTCCATTTAGGACAATTGCATACAAATAATATTGGACCAGGGTACTGGCATCTTAATACCACTATGCTTACAGATGAGACTTTTCAGGCTGAGACACTAGAGCTCCTGAAAGTGTAAGCTACCCTAGTTTCCTGGTATGTCTGTAGGGGAATGGTAGGTGGAGACCAAACATGCGGTTAAACTCCTCTTTCAAAGGTGGAGTAAAAGGAAAGGTCGGCAGGAGTACTTTCATTTTTTTATCCCTTCGGAAACGGTCATTCCTACTCATCTCTTTGCATAACACTGAGGGTGCAGACAGATCACAACAAACTGCTGATGCTAAATTGGAAATGGGATCTGCTCTTTATAGTAGAGCGAGATCTTTGAAAATGGAGCAACTGGTGGGTACTCAGGGTACCAAAACTTCCCTCGATATTTTTTGGCACTGCTCTACCAGGGTCCAGAAAAAGTCATGGGATGCGGTATGTGACCAAGACGGGGTAGTGTACATGGATTTTCAGGCTATACTGGAAGTTATTTCTGGACATTTGCTCTCTCATTTTGGTACTACAGCCCAGCTGGAGGGAAATTTTACAAATGTTCTGCTTAACTTGAATCTTCCTATCTTGCCACAGGGTGCAGATGCTCTGACTCGCCCAGTGACCAAATTGGAAGTTAGAGGAGCTATCCTGAACTTAAAAGGTAATACTGCACCCGGTCCAGATGGCCTGGGTCCTGCCTTTTATAAAACTTTTGTGGATCTGTTAACCCCATTATTAATGGAAACCTTCAACCATATGTTGCTTAATGAAGATTTGCAGGAATCATTGGCACATGCCTTTTTGATTCTTCTATATAAAAAGGGGGATAGATTGGCTCTCTCAAACTGGAGGCCGATCTCCCTACTGAATGTGGATTTTAAATTACTCACTATGGTTTTATGTCATAGATTGGAGCAAGTAGCCCAAGTTCTGATTTCCCTGCTCCAGTCTTGTGCTATTTCAGGCAGGAGTCTCCATTATAATTTATTTTGTTTAAGGGAAATCTTCACTAGGGGTCACAGGGGTTCATTATAGGGTTATGGCTTAGCTTTGGATCAGGAGAAGACATTTGATGCAGTTTCACATGACATTCTTTTTCAGATTTTAAGAGTGTATGGGATTCCACACACCTTTGTGCAGTGGATACGTCTTCTCTACTCATAGGCTCATTTTTCTCCTCTTATTAATAGTATGGTGGGACAGAAAATCTGTCTTAAGAAAGGAGTCAGGCAGGGTTGCCCCCTTAGCCCCCTGCTCTACACATTTTACATTGATATATTAGTACGTAAATTGCAGATAGATACAGCTCTTCAGGGTCTGTTGGTTTCCCCTGTTACCCCACCCTTGAAAGTTTTGGTATACGCTGATGATCTCTGCATATTTTTGGGAGAGGACAGTGACGGACCCATAGCCTTTTCCCTTCTTCAGCTTTATTCTAAGATAACAGGGGCTAAGATAAATATACAGAAGAGTGTGGTCTTACGGATAGGAAATGTTCCCCTGGGCTTAGGTGACATTATAGGAGGCATCCAGATTGTGGCAGGTGCCACCATTTTGGGGGTTCATTTTAGCCCTAGTGACATGGCTACACTTAACTGGACTCACACTTTGACTTTCTGTGAAAGCAGAGTGTTGATGTGGAATAAGATCCAAACTACTAAACTAAGGGTGTAGTTGGCAAAGACTTTTCTCATTTCCTAATTTTTGTTTATTGGTATGGTGCTTCCCCTTCAGTTTCTTTAGAAACCAAACTTTACAGTATTTTTTTTAGAACTATTTGGGGTAATAGGCTCAATCCAGTTAAACGCAACATCACATATCGACCTATCTCACAAGGGGGTTTGGGGATGGTTAATCCTTTGTTGTATTTTCACACATTATTTTGTTTTTTTTAACCTGAAACAGACTGATAAACTCTGGTTTCATTGGGAAGATGATTGGTGCTGGGCACTGTTACCTCCTTGGTTAAACACACACTGGACTTTCAGGTTGTCACCTACCTGTTATCCTTATTATGTCATCGTTTCCATGAAGAAAATTAGACTATGGAAAGTTTTAAAACAGGATTTACTATCCCTTTGCCATACCATGGTCTATGAGCAACTTCTATTGCAGCATTTTACGGAAAACTTTATATTTTATAAGGGCACTCGCAGACCTTATCTCTTACAATCAAATGGTTTTTGGATAATAGAATCCCTAAATATTTGTGGGACACTAGTTGGCTCAATGGTCTTGGCAAATTGGGTGTTAAAAATGACCATAAACATAAAAAACTGGAAGACAGATACTGCACTAGAGACCTCTGTAACACTATTCTGGAGACACAAGAGCATCTCTTCTTTGATTGTCCTTATGGTACCTCATTTTGGATTCTCCTGGCACAGACTATACAGGATCATAACTTCTGCAACATGACAATTGATGTTCTAGTTCTGGGTTTGTAGACTGGCAATTGGAGGTGGTATTCCTACAGTACGTTGCACCTTTTCTGTGGTCTTCTAAAATATCATATCTGGCAATCCAGATGTCATTGGACACTACAGCAACATTATATCTTTCAACAGAAATTAGTGTGAATTGTGTTGGGTCAAGCACAGCTACTGTATGATACTGAGAAACTCCATATACTGCATCTGCTCCTGCTGTTGCATGGTTATGGGTTCACTGTTTGACTTGGGTGAATTTAAAAAAAAAAAAATGGGTGGTGGATGGGAACCAAAATAAAAGAAAAAAAAAATCATGCACCTGAAATGGAAGACGCTGCACCTCATGGCTTTCTGGGTGCTGAACAAAGAAGAAAACTACTTTGAGACATTTGATATAAGATTTTCCCCACGAGTTTCTATATATGCAATTATGTTGTCCCTAGTATTGAGTGATTCCCACAAAAACAAAACTTCACCTACTCTTTTCAAGAAGTGCCATGGGATCTTTAGCATCCACCTGAACAGGTAGATTGGACCTCAGTTTAACGTCTCATCCAAAAGATGGCACCCCAGGAGTGCAGCACCCCCTCATGCTGCACCACAGTGTCAGTATTGGGATTTAACCCAAGTGCCTGGTATCGGGATAGAACTCACAACCTTCTGATCTTCCAGTCTTAGAGGCAAGTGTGCAACCTGCTGAGCCACTGACACTGCTGTGTGGAGACACTCCTCAAGGAGAGCATAGTGGAGCACCTAGAAGTCATGGGGATGTTGGATCCCGGGCAACATGGATTCACTGCAGGGTGGTCCTGTCAAACTAATCTAATAGATTTCTTTGACTGGGTGACAAAGGCAGTATACCAAGGGGGGTTGCTGTAGACATTGTTTATCTAGATTTCAGTAAAGCCTTTGACATCGTCCCACATAGGAGACTGGTCAACAAGCTAGGAAGCCTGGGGACGGGACACAAGGTGGTAAACTGGATTGAAAATGGGTAAAGGACTGACAACAGAGGGTAGTGGTAAACCGAACCCAATCAGAGGAAAGGGAGGTGACCAGTGGGATACCTCAAGGGTCAGTTCTGGGTCGGTCCTCTTCAGTGTCTTCATCAGTGACATTGTAGATGGGCTGGAGGGAAAGGTTTGCCTGTTTGCAGATGACAGCACAATCTGCAACAGGGTAGTTACCCCAGAAGGGGTGGAAAGGATGAGAAAGGACCTGAAACAGTTAGAGAGATGGTTAGATGTGTGGCAACTAAGGTTTAATGCAAAGAAATGCAAAATCACGTACGTGGGGAGCAGGAACCCTGAAGCAAGCTGTAGTTTGGGGTGAGAGCTGTTGGCAGTTACTAAGGAAGATAAAGATTTGGGAATCATAATCACATATGACCTGGAGGCTACAAGACTGGTGGCCAAGGTGGTGGAGAAGGCCACTGTGATGTTGGGGTGCATTGGAAGGGGAATCACAAGCCGAAGGAGGGAGGTGATAGTTCCACTGTACAGGACCCTGATGAGGCCTCACCTTGAGTACTATGTCCAGTTCTGGAGGCCATACATTGGCAAGTACATTGGCAAAATAGAGATGGTGCAGAGGAGGGTGACCAAAATGGTGAAGGGTCTGCATCACAAGCCTTATGAGAAAAGAGTCAGAGACCTCAATTTTTACATGCTGGAGCAAAGAAGGGAGAGAGTTGACATGACAGAAATGTTCAAATACCTCAAGGGCATAAACAAGGTGGACGGGGACAAGAGATTCCAGTTTATAAGGAGTGCCAGAACAAGAGGGCATGATACGAGACTGATTGGTGGCTGTATAATCAATCAGTCAACATCTTTGTTTAACCAGGCGAACACCATTGAGCAAAAGTTCATTTTCAAGATGGACCTGGGGATACTTATCACATAAAGGGTTTACATACATAAGCACAGCATACAAGTGGGTTATATATACAATGATTACAGCATTACCATGACACAGGGTTACAAGGAGTCCGTGGCAATGTGCAAAAAAGAACATAACAGTGTCAAATATGAAGACAACAGGACATACTTAAATTATACAAAATATACAAGAGCCTATCAGGATCTATAAGTGTTAGATAAGGAGAGCAAATAGAGGAAGCTTTCAGTGGGGGAGGGAATTAACAGAGTGAGAGTATATCAGGACAAGAGTACCTAAAAGAAGGCCAGTGTTAAGAATATGGCTAAATTCAGGGGGAACGCACGCTAAAATTAAGCTAAGGTAAGATTCATGGGAAACAGTTACAGGAATCCTTAAAGGAACGGTCATAAAATGACCTGAAAGCTGATAGTTTGATGGGGTGAGCCAGTTTTAAAGTCTTTTGCAGGTTATTTCCAGAGTACGGGTAGAGCGTAGCTTAGGGAAGACCTACCAAAGTGTGACAAGACCGTATGTACAGTAAGAGAGATATACGTATATATAGGTATAAGGAGTAATATCAGGAAGTTCTTTTTTACAGAGAGGATGGTGGCTGCATGGAATAGCCTGCCCCAGGAAGTGGTGGCCGGCCGTATGGCGGCAGGCTTCAAACATGTGTGGGACAGGTATAAAGGACTATTAGAGATGGGAAGAAAAAGCTAACGCCAGTGACCAGATAGTGTCACTGGCCGCTTCATCAGGTAGCATAAACGGGCAGACTGGATAGGCCTGATGGCCATTATCTGCCGAAAGTATCTATGAATCAACCTTTCAAGACTCTAAGGCTGTCATGGTGCCTAGACAGTGAGGTCTGTTGATCTCAGTTACAGGATCCATCATCAGCTACTGCAGTGATGGAAGGGGCCCTTGCCCCCTCAGACAGCCTGGCAAGCAACCTGATGCAATGGTGCCCTGAAGGCCCACCTGATACCCTCTTCTCACACTTCCATTCTCAATGCAACTGTAGCACTCTTGGCTTCTCCCACTAGACTCCCTGTCAGAGACACTACCAAACAGTATGCTCTGGGACTGGCATTCTAGTAATTACCCCCCCAAAGGAGGCTGGGCTAGGCATTATGCTCTGCTGACCTGCTTGGGGATCTGTAGCACACCTCCGCTCATTTGCCCTTTTGCCACAGCTTGACCCAGATGGACTACATATAGTGTGGCTGTTTGCCTTGCTGATGGTTTCCTGGTCCTCCACAGTGACGCCCTTACACAGTGTGCCATGCTTATCCATTCAGAATAGTCTGTAGCCCTCTATTCTGGTGTAATAGTCATTTTCTTCCCCCCAACCAGGTTTCTGTGAGTGCCAATAAGTCTTGACCTTCAAAGTGCACAAGACCCTTGAACTCACCCATTTTGCTGAGTGTGCACCTCATTTTGACCTGCATGCAGGTGAGGATAGTTGCCACCTCCCTAGGGTTCTCCTCTCCTGGTGCCCTCCAGCTATTACATGCTTCCTTAAGTGTTCATCTGCCACCGGCCCTTGGTGATCCCCAGCACCCTGCCCCCATCCTGTAGTTTAAATCTCCCAGCTGTGCTGTCTGGCCTGTCATGGCTATGTTTTTGGAGGAGTGACCAGAGCAACGTTCTGTACTTGCATATGTTTGGCCAGGGAGGAGATAAAGGCCTATTATTTTCAATAGTTACACAAGTCAAAAAATGAGGTTATATAGGGGAAATTAGGGTCTGAGGAATATTTGTCCCTCAGAATGTATTGCTAATGCTACTAGTGCCCTACCAGAAGTCATAATCCATGGTTTATGGCATTTTAATCTGCTTCTGTGGAGTGGGTAATAATAATAATGTTCACTAGCAAGGAAAATGATACAGCCTTTGAGCAGAGGCTCATTTTCAGTGGTGTCCTAGGATGATTCTGATATCACAAGTAGAATATGATCAATGTACTTAGGAAATAGGCAACATGAGTAATAACGTCTGAGAGACAAAGACCTTGTTTTCATGTAGGCACCCCTAGAAACAAAGAAAAGAAAACTACAGAAAAGACAGTATATGAAATATAAGCCATGTTGTTTCAAAATATTGGGCTCTTGAGACACAGTACATGCCTAAAAAGGTAGCAGTGGGTCACCCAGCTGTGAGTAACGCACCTGGGCCTAGTCCACCATGCAGAGCTGGCATATGCTATCCCCAGTTGTAGCTCCACATTGAGGGAGAAGCCAGCTATGGAGACAGACTTGAACTGGCCACCAGGCTGCTAACTGAAAACCCTTACCCAGTACTGGATTTTATCCCCATGCAGCAGATAATGGGAAACAGCAGCGTACCATAGGACTGCAGTATCCACATCAACATGGATGCAATTTTTGATTTTTTAAACAAAAACAACCTGGGTATCGGTCATCTTCACCCCCTACCTTCCATGGCAAGGAGGGCTGGGATACACAGCAGCAGGGCCTAAGTGGGGCCAGAGGAATCCTGTCAGAGGATGTGTGCAGTGGTTACAGTAGCCATCTGTCTGGCATAACCTATGCCCCCCCTTGGCACTTGATCATCAGAGCACAAATTACTTCATGCATGCCATGCTGTGTTGGACCATCTCCTGACATGGCCTATAGAGCAGTTATGTATGCACAAGCTTTGCCAGAGATCTGGAGGGTAACATGGTGAGGAAAAGGAGTTTGTGCAGCCATGGGGGTCCAATGAGCCTTGGGATGCATGGAATTTGGCCCAAAATGCCACATACTGTAAAATAAATGTTTGAGGCCCAATTCTGTGTCCCATTGTCCAGCATAATGTGGTCTCAAGGACCACTCTGTGTCAGAGCAACCTTTGTGATCCTGTTAAGCCATGTGAAACAGGGGTCGCACACCTTTCTCTTTCACCTGCAAAGACCATTCTGAACAATCAAGAAAGTAGGTAAGGCTGGTGTGAAATGATCTGCACGGCCATTCACAAAGTATAGTGGCCCTCTTAGTCCCACTCACGTTCCACTGCACAGCCATTACAGAGACAGAGTGGTGCAAGTGGGCTCAGCTGTCAGTCACTCATACTCTGAGTCAGCTACTGCTGGGGGTTGGTGATCACCAGAAAATGCTGATATGGTGAGATAGGGAGGGTGGAAACATTGCACCACCAGTGTACATTAGATACTGATGGTGTTGGAAGGAGACAGCTAGACTGCCAGATAGATAACATATGATGCAGAGTAAGGCATTTTTTTATTATTATTATTTATTTATGCACCCCATGCCGACCAGCACATTTCTACTGGTCCACCCAGCCCCGCCACCCCGACGTTCAACGGGACTCACCTTGATGGCACAGAGGCTGGGTGTGGAGCCTGCGGGGCACTGGCATCATCCTGCCAGTTGGCACCATTTTCCACCTGTTTTCTCCCATCACCGGTCGTGGTTGCGCATGCGCGTGTGGAGGCACATGCACGCCACTGACCCACGACACCCTCCCAATGTATGCCGCATCCCGACCTGCAATGTCACCAGACCTCCACCCAGTGGCAGCCGTGTGGCAGGAGCAACGGGGAACCTTCCCGGGAGAGGAGAGCTGCCTCCTGACTGCACAATCCAGCTTCCCTCCCCCCCGACACCCGATGACCCCAGCTCGTTCAAAAACCCAGGTCACAGGCATAGCGCGTGGTGTGGCATCCAGTGCCTAAACCCTCAGTGCCACCGGGCTGGCTAAAGGCATTTTATTTATAAAGTGCCCATCTTTAGGGTTCTGGGTTCTGTAGACAATAAAAAAGCAACAGGGAAGTAATCCTAAAGCTATTGTTTCATAAAATTGCACTTCCCAAGATTTGCTACATACCACATATTATTCTGAGTAGGACTGTTCAAATCAAAAGGATTTCAGATCCCTCCTGAATGCCTCTGTTAAGGTATTTATTTGCAGTTACTCTAGAAGGAAGTTCCACATGGTTGGATCAGTGACTATGAATGTCCTGTCCCCTGACTGCTCCAGTCTGGACCAGAAAACAGTAAGAAGGTTCACCCCAGTGAAGTGGGTGTACCGTCAGCACACTGATTTTTCTGCAGGGATGACCATCATAGCGACAAATAAGTGGAGGTGGCAGGAAAGGGCCTATGGTAATGGGAAGTCTTTTAGGTAACCAAGACCAAATATGAGGGGACAGGGAAGGTGAACTATTGAACTATGGATGAGGGATGAGAAAGCAAGGGCACTACTCTTTAGAACATCCAAGGGCCTGGCACCAGAAACACAGTGACAATTATGACATCTAGTGTCACATTTGTAGCTGTATACAAGGATTATGCCTGTTAACATCTGTAATGGGGATTTGTTGTATGTGAATGTAACCCCCCTGCAATTGGGGGTTCCCAAAAGACTTCCAGGAGCTTGCTTGAATGCTCCAAGCCTGAATGGTGTTTGGCATTTAAGCCATTTATCAGTGAGTGTTTTTAGAGCCTCTGGTACTGTCTCTTTAAGAGCTGTCTGCTTGCAGACATAATTAGTTTGTATGGGGGGACTGTGTGCTTCTCTGAGTACCACTCGAGCTGCTGCCAATTCACTTCATTTTGCAGTCACTAGAGTGCAAAGGAACCTATCTGAAAGATGTAACTGTTTGCCAGAAATTATTTAGAGTAATAATGAAATTACAGTTTGTCTAACCTGCTTTCTTTGCAGTCAGAACTGTGTCTGCTAGTTCCCCATTCTAGTTTTGAACTGCTGAACTGGACCAATCGTGTGGGGTAAGCTAGCTCTAAAATGGTGCCTTGGACGAATCAGAACTTGGACTCATAATCTGAGCCAGCCACAAGAGGATTGTATGGGCAGTGACTCTGGGAGATGTAGTTTAGACTTCAGTGCCTTTTTGGACCAACAGCAGCAGTCTATTGTGGTGACAGCCAATCCAGTCAAGAACTGGGAGGAACTCAAAGGAAGTGTCGGTTTGTCGGTTGGAGCTTCAGTTGAGCTTTGGCAGTGAAGAAGGAAGGAGCCCTGTGCTTTTTCAGTGTGCAGTTTTAGTCAAAAACGTGTAAGGCCCAGAGTTCGGTCTGCAGCTTGTGTAACAGCTTGTTAGGACTGAATCGTCCTGTGAAAAGAATCAAAGGATCTCTGAAGAGTAGAAACCAGGCTCACCCTGTAGAAGACTGGAGGAATTGCTGAAAATTGCACTTGGTCTGTCAGGAACTGAATCTGCTGTGTGTTCTCCGGGTATTGTGCAGTAATTGCGATCGGATACAGATGCAGCCTGCCCGGTATAGTGCTTTCTTTATATGGATGTGTGAAGAGGTTTGTGTACCTCAAGTGATTCTGCTGACATTGAAGGACCCTATCTTATTTGAAGGTCGTGGAGTACTAATTCAGGGTCGCCTCCTGTTGAATTGCCACATTAAATCCAAATGGAATTACTGTACTGCTGACTGTTTAATTCTCCTTTCTCTTGTGAAAGGGCCCCTACCAGCTGCCACGGTTTGGACTAGCCACTAGGGCTTGGGTACCCAGGGACAGTAACTGATAGGGATAGGCCTGCACAGAGCCATAGGTAGATTATTAGAGTGATAAGCTAATTAACCTGATTTCCCTGTCCTTGTTATATCCCCTAAATAAATCAGAGCTGCTTGTTTCAGCAAAGTTATACTGCCTGAGGTATTTGTCTATGTTAAAGTACTGTACTGTGATTGTTGCACTGTATCTCATTTCACAGGAGGTCCCAGTGCCGAGACCAGACCTGGGGTAAGTGTATACTGTGAAGGTAATTCTGATATATTGTGTGGGCCACTAGTGGGAAGAAAGGGGTTGCAGTGTCCCAGAGGGCTGTGACCAAGTTAGTTTAACTATTGCAACCCTGACCTCTGGGTGGAGGCACCGCCATTGGATCCAGCCCCTCAACCTGTTAGTGGCAAATCAGGCAGGGGTAGTAGCCCCTGGGAAAGCGCCATCTAGGGGTTACATCTTGGAGGCTCACCGCTGGGATTGTGTGTCCTCTAGTGGCCATATTTACGAACCACTGTTAAGAAAAAAATGGGTACCCGACAGAAGTGGCTGTGCACCCGGCTGGTGGAGTGGTGTACTGGGGAGGAGATCGACCCCAAAATGCTATGCTTATCCTGGACATCCCCTGGTATCAATACGGACACTGTGCAGGAGTACTTTCCAAGGTGGAAGGTTTACAAAACCCTGTGGTGGTGGGTCGGCATGCTAATCTGCTCACCCACACTTTCCTGGCCCTAGTAGAGTTTAAGGATCCCATAGATAGCTCCAAAGTGCCACAGACCATTACCCCAGAGGAAGCCCTCACTGCTTGAGAGTGATAACTAAGGACAGTAAGACCCGGTGGGAATCAGCCCCCACCACTATCTGAACTTTGAGGAGAAATTTGCTGAATGGTTGCTGGGAGAGGGAAAACTGTGGAGGACTTGAAGAAACTATTCTTGCCACCTGGGGTGTTCCTCCCCAACACCCTCTCCTGCTCCAGTGCCCGTAATGGTGGCTGAACCAATGCAGACTCTATTTCTGCACCTGCCATTAGTCACAACTCTTACAGAAGGTTGAGGATCTTCTCTGGCACCCTCCCACCCCCAAGGGAGGATGACTGGGAGATCTGGATAGAACTATGTTGCCCCAAGTGCTAGAATGGCAATGCTCGGAAGGCAGAAGCGAAGAGGGTTAGTGAGAGCCTCGAGGTCCTGCCCTGGCTACCATCCGTGCTAAACGGGCCAGTAACCCTGAAGCGACTGCACAGGCCTATCTTGAGGCCTTGGAGAATGTGTAGGGAGCCCAGATTCTGATGAGGACCTATGGTGGAGAGTAAGAAATGCACAACAGTACCAGGGAGTTGTTGTCTGTGTATGTCTCGGCTGGAAAAATTGTTGCAAGAATGCCTCAGAAAGGGTAGTTTGCCAGCGATTGAACTGGACGAACCAGACTGGACAGAATCCTTAAGTCTGCCCCTTCTCAGAACTGCTGTTGCTTCAGTTACAGCCTGGCAAATCGACTGGAATCCCCACCCTCCTATGATGAGTTAATGAGAGAAATTCGAGGAGTTGAGAAAAGCGACCTCGGGAGGTACCTGCACCAACAGCTGTGGCTACGACCAGTGACTGAGGGTGACCCATCAAGTGAAGTTCAGGGCAGAGGTTGACAGTCAATGAGTGCTCTGACAAGGAAAAGATATGCCACAATGGGGCGAACTGCTGAGAGATCCGAATTCAAAACAGTCCTTTATGAAGGCCAAGCCTGCAAGCAGGGCCTGACCTATATCCGACTGCATCTGCTATGGGGTGGGGTACCACCATGTATCTCCTGCTGATAACAGCTCCAAACTCAATTCCTTGACCATGGAAGTGGAGAAACTGACGAGATGTCTCCAAATGCTTATCACGCCGCAGACAGAGATGGCACCCAGGTTTCCAGTTAGTAATACCCCGCCCTGGCTCCCAGTGTGGCGCCTCGGCCAGCTCAAACTCCAGAAAGTATGTTTTGCTATAATTGTGGGAAAGATGGGCACATGAAAGGGAATGCCAGTCCCAAAAGACACTGACAAAGTTGCATATAGGCTACAAGGAGAGCTTGGAGAAGAAATCAGTGGTTAAGAGGTGCACGACATGATCCCAGTGAGGGCACCAAAAATGCTAATTCACGTCCTTTTGTGGCAAGGTCAGTTGCCCAGGCCCCCACTACCGCCTCTCCAGACTGGTCCAGAATAGTGGGTCCCTCCATGGAGACCACTGTAAAGGTGAATGGAGTGTCTACAAGAGCTGTATTAGACAGTGGCTCCCAAGTGACAATTATGTTCCAGGATTGGTATCAGAAGCATTTGTCAGACGTACCCTTACAACCATTAGAAGGACTGCATGTATGGGGTTAGTGAGAAGGCCTACCCCTATTCGGGTATATCGAATTTGGCTGTCTTTCCCCACCTCCGTGGCTGGAGTGGCCGAACAAGTAGAGACCCTAGCCTTAGTGTGTCCCCCACTGGACTGTATGATGGTGTCCCTTTGTTGATTGGAACAAATGCTCATATGTTCGGAAGGCTGGCACAGTTGTGTTATGAAAACAGGGTCAAAGACTAGTAGAGCTTTAAGAGTTCCGGCTTTAATTAAGAAGGCCTATGAGGCACAGAGAGATGCTGAAAAACAGAACCAGAGGAACCGGTCGGAATTGTATGGAAGAAGGATCCTGAGTCTCTGATCCTGGCACCAAATGCCCAGTGTACCTTACAGGAGAGGTCCGTATCAGAAAGGATGTTAAGAATAAAATATTAATGTTGGATGCACCAGGCGATGGAAAATTGCCAGAGGGACTGCTGGTCAAGCCTAGTATTTTGCCCGCTAGAGCCCATGCTATGCCAGAAGGATAATGGTCCAAGTTCATAATGTGTCTGAAAGAGACATTCGAGTAAACAGAGGTTGCATCCTGGCTAATGTGCATTGTGCAGACACTGCAGTGCTACCCAGCAGCAAGAGTTCAAGGAAGAATGACAGAGTAACGCCTGACTTGTTTGATTTCGGCGACTCCCCGCTGCCAGCTGAATGGAAAGTGAGGATCAGTGAGAAGCTTGCCCAGAGAGACCAGGTGTTTTCTTTAAAGGAATGGGATGTAGGATGCGTGCAAGGAGCTGAGCACAATATCCGCTGCATGAGAAGACCATTTCGTGAGAGGTCTCGACGCCTGGCACCTGCTGACATAGATGATGTGAGACGGCATCTGCAAGAGATGTTAGCTGCTGGTGTAATACAAGAATCCAGAAGCCCTTATGCTTCCCCATTGTGGTAGTGAGGAAAAAGAATGGAACAGTAAGGATGTGTGTGGATTATCGCACCTAAACCGCGGACTATCCTGATCAGTACACAATGCCCCGCATTCAGGATGCTTTGGACTGCCTAAACGGGAGCAAGTGGTTCTCTGTGCTGGATCTCCGCAGTGGGTACTACCAGATCCCGATGGCCCCAGAGGACAGTGAGAAGACGGCCTTTATCTGTCCGCTTGGCTTCTATGAATTCATGAGGATGCCTCAAGGGATTTCAGGTGCCCCAGCCACTTTTCAACGATTGATGGAGCGTGCAGTGGGGGACATGAACTTACTAGAGTGCCTGGTATACCTAGATGATGTTATTGTGTTTGGCAGCTCACTGGAGGAACATGAGAGCAGATTATTTAAGGTATTGGACCGACTGGAGGACTTTGGCCTTAAACTGTCCATTGATAAGTGTCAATTCTTTCAAACATCAGTAAAGTATGTGGGACACATAGTATCCACCGAGGAATAGAGACCACCCAAGTAAAGTTGAGGCCTTGACCACCTGGCCACAGCCCAAAAATCTAAAAGAACTGCAAAGATTCCTGGGATTCTGTGGTTATTATCGGCGCTCATCAAGGACTATTCAAGAGTGATCCGCCTTTACTTAACCTTACTCAAGGGTATCCCCAACCCACAAAAATACCAAAAGTCAGCGTCCTCAAGACTGAAAGAGTGTATTTTCATCCGAGTGAAGTATTTGGGGCCCTGGACTCCTGATTGTGAGACTGCTTTTCATGAGATCATATATCAACTTACCCATGCTCCAGTGCTGGCCTATGCCGATCCAAGAAAACCTTACGTCCTGCACACTGATGCTAGCTTGCAAGGGTTGGGGCTGTGTTGTACCAAGAGCACGAGAATGGCCTGAGACCAGTGGCCTTTGCCAGTAGAAGCCTGACCCCATCCGAAAAGAACTATCCTGCACATAAGTTAGAGTCCTAGCTTTGAAGTGGGCTATTGTTGACCAATTCCATGAGTACTTGTATGGGGCTAAAATACTAGTAAAACTGACAATAATCCTTGACCTATGTGCAGACCTCAGCTAAGTTGGATGCCACTGGCCATAGGTGGCTTTCTGCATTATCTACATATGACTATGCTCTCGAATACCGAGCAGGTCTGAACCACATAGATGCTGATGCTCTCTCCCGGAGGCCTGTTCCCCAGAATGATTGGGTCCGATTGGCAGAACCTGACATTCGGGCACTCTGCCGAAGTTTGACAGGGAGGAACAATGTCCACGGACGCAGTGGACTGCATGGTGGATTGCTTGGGGAGCCTCTGAGAATTGCATACCTGCTGCTTATTGCCACTTTTCTGCAATAGACATTGGTGCACTGCCTCAGCTGGACAATGACAGTATTCGCGGGCTCAATCCCGCCGATCCCATGATCAAAGCAGCTTTAGAAGCCCTCTATGCAGGAAAAGATGTGTCCAAATTACGCTCCACTGATTTGAGAACTGCACTGTTATACAAAGAAGGTCCTAAGTTGAAACTGATCAATAAACTGTTATACAGAGAAACAGTAGACAGAGGGGACAAGTAAACAAACAACAACTAGTGCTGCCCACTGCCTTCGAGACTCAGTACTGAGGTCCTTGCACAACCACATGGGGCACCTTGGTATAGACAGAACACTTGACTTGGTGAGATCCAGATTCTATTGGCCTAAGATGGGGGCTGATGTGGAGCAACACATTCGAACTTGTAGTCGCTGCTTACAGAGGAAAGCTTTGCCCCAGAGGGCTGCCCCCCTTGTTAACATCACCACCAGTGCACCCATGGAGCTGGTCTGTATTAATTTTCTGAGTTTGGAGTCAGATCAAAGAAATATCAGTAATGTGCTGGTGGTCACTGACCATTTCACGAGATATGCCCAAGCTTTCCCCACCAAAGACCAGAAAGCATCCACTGTGGCCAAAGTACTTGTAGAAAACTTTTGTTCACTATGGGCTCCACAAAGAATCCATTCTGATCAAGGGAGAGACTTTGAGAGTCGCCTGATCAAAGAGATGCTTTCTCTGTGGGGAGCAAAAGTCCAGAACCACTCTTACCACCCCCAGGGGACCCACAGCCTGAACGTTTCAACCGCACTTTGCTAGATATGCTAGGCACCCTGCACCCAAAGGACAAGCCTAGATGGAGCCAACAAATTAGCACCCTGGTACATGCTTATAACTGCACCAAAAGTGATGCCACTGGATTCTCCCCTACCGCCTGATGTTTGGAAGAAGCTCGACTACCAGTAGATGTGTGTTTTGGGGTCTCTCTGATGGGGTTCAAGCTGACAACTATTTACAGTATGTGCAAAAGTTAAAGGCCCAGCTAACTCCATGGTACTCAACTGGCTCAAACCATGGCTGCCAAAAGAAATCTGGCCAACAAAAAAGGTATGATAAAAGGTGAAAGCACAGGAACTCCAGGAGGGAGATCGGGTATTGCTAAGAAATCTGGGACTGCATGGCAAGCACAAGATTGCTGACAGATGGCACCATCTCCCTCACATTGTAGTGGGCAAACTAGATGATCTGCCAGTGTACAAAGTAAGGCCTGAGAATAATTCAAAAGATGTAAAACAATGCATAGAAATCATTTACTGCCCATTGGACAAATCTTAATTGAGTCTGAGCCCCTAGAAGATGCCCCCTCTGGACCAGTGACTAGAGCTGCTGCTAAGAAAAGATCAAGAAAGTCTGCACCTACAGAAGCAAAGTTAAAGTGTTCCCCTCCACAAGTCCCAGTTGAGCATGACTGTCAGTCCATATTGGAAGAAAGTGAGAGTGACTTTGAATACTATCCTTCTTACGAACTGAGTCAATTGTTTGGGGCAATCCTAGTCAATACTGGAGACAAAGCTGGGCCTTCTGGACTGTCTAAGCCCAGCTTCATCCCTGGAGCCAATGCTCCCAGAAAGTGAAGTGCAAAGCATCAGATCAGATGAAATGGAATCATTGTGCATGGTTGAACTGTTTGAGCTTTCAGGAGGAAAATGATAGATTGGGGCAGACTGGTGATACACCGAACAAGAAGAGTATTTTGAGTGCCCTGACAGTCCACTGCCAGTGTCCGAAAGCTTCCATGCGAGCCAAATGTTGTGGACTCAGAAACTGTAACTCCTGGAGCTGAAAGTGCCCCAAGTTCTAGCCTCTACCCCATGGAGACTCCCCTGACAAGTGAGGACAATGCTGAAAATGAGGCTCAGAGTGCAGAGACTATAACAGTTCCCCCTAGAAAGACTGGTCGAGCTGTAAAGCCTGTGGTGCACCTCAGTTATGATTCACTTGGGAGGCCTGTGGACTTGCCTCTCAATGTTGTCCATAAAGGAGTGTATGTGTCCCGAGCTCATTGCCCAAACTGAGCGTCAGTGCTAACTCAAGTTACTTGTGTTGCCCTCTAGTATGGTGCCCTTGCCCGTCCAGCCCCAAAGGTAACTGATAGGAAGGGCCCCTCTCTTCAGGTTTCATGTACAAGAGGTAATAACTTGAGTTATGGTACAATGTGTGTAATACTGTGTAAAGGTGACGTACTGCAATGTTCAGAAATGTGTTGTTGGTAAAATGATATACTGACTGAGCGATTACATGTGTGAGCCTAATGCAAATGTATATGGTTGCAGTTAAAACTTATAGGGTACTTGCTTGACGGACGTCAAGCTTTCCCAAGGCTAGGAAGGGTGTAACCCTGCAAATGGGGGTTCCCAAAAGACTTCAGGAGCTTGCTTGAATGCTCCAAGCCTGAATGGTGTTTGGCATTTAAGCCATTTATCAGTGAGTGTTTTTAGAGCCTCTGGTACTGTCTCTTTAAGAGCTGTCTGCTTGCAGACATAATTAATTTGTATGGGGGACTGTGTGCTTCTCTGAGTACCACTCGAGCTGCTGCCAATTCACTTCATTTTGCAGTCACTAGGGTGCAAGGGAACCTATCTGAAAGATGTAACTGTTTGCCAGAAATTATTTAGAGTAATAATGAAATTACAGTTTGTCTAACCTGCTTTCTTTGCAGTCAGAACTGTGTCTGCTAGTTCCCCATTCTAGTTTTGAACTGCTGAACTGGACCAATCAGTGTGGGGTAAGCTAGCTCTAAAATGGTGCCTTGGACGAATCAGAACTTGGACTCATAATCTGAGCCAGCCACAAGAGGATTGTATGGGCAGTGACTCTGGGAGATGTAGTTTAGACTTCAGTGCCTTTTTGGACCAACAGCAGCAGTCTATTGTGAGTGACAGCCAATCCAGTCAAGAACTGGGAGGAACTCAAAGGAAGTGCCTGGTTTTGTCGGTTGGAGCTTCAGTTGAGCTTTGGCAGTGAAGAAGGAAGGAGCCCTGTGCTTTTTCAGTGTGCAGTTTTAGTCAAAAAACGTGTGTAAGGCCCAGAGTTCCGGTCTGCAGCTTGTGTAACAGCTTGTTAGGACTGAATCCGTCCTGTGAAAAGAATCAAAGGATCTCTGAAGAGTAGAAACCAGGCTCACCCTGTAGAAGACTGGAGGAATTGCTGAAAATTGCACTTGGTCTGTCAGAACTGAATCTGCTGTGTGTTCTCCCGGTATTGTGCAGTAATTCGATCGGGATACAGATGCAGCCTGCCTGGTATAGTGCTTTCTTTTATATGGATGTGTGAAGAGGTTTGTGTACCTCAAGTGAGCCCTGCTGACATTGAAGGACCCTATCTTATTTGGAGGTCGTGGAGTACTAATTCGGGTCGCCCCTGTTGAATTGCCACATTAAATCCAAATGGAATTACTGTACTGTTGACTGTTTAATTCTCCTTTCTCTCAGTGTGAAAGGGCCCCTACCAGCTGCCACGGTTTGGACTAGCCACTAGGGCTTGGGTACCCAGGGACAGTAACTGATAGGGATAGGCCTGTGCACAGAGCCATAGGTAGATTATTAGAGTGATAAGCTAATTAACCTGATTTCCCTGTCCTTGTTATATCCCCTAAATAAATCAGAGCTGCTTGTTTCAGCAAGTTATACTGCCTGAGGTATTTGTCTATGTTAAAGTACTGTACTGTGATTGTTGCACTGTATCTCATTTCACAGGAGGTCCCAGTGCCGGAATCAGACCTGGGGTAAGTGTATACTGTGAAGATAATTCTGATATATTGTGTGGGCCACTAGTGGGAAGAAAGGGGGGTTGCAGTGTCCCAGAGGGCTGTGACCAAGTTAGTTTAACTATTGCAAACCCTGACCTCTGGGTGGAGGCACCCGCCATTGGATCCAGGCCCCTCAACCTGTTAGTGGCAAATCAGGCAGGGGTAGTAGCCCCTGGGATAGCGCCATCTAGGGGTTACATGAAGGAGGCACCTCCCCCACAGTGTGCAATAAGTGTTGTGTACAGTTTCAGATGGTAGCACAATTTTGTGCCCCCCAACTGCAACTAAGAATGGGGCCCCTGGCTTTCATCCAATGTAATATGTAATAGGGTATTGTCCTGAGTTTAAAACACTGTCAATCAGTGGAGGTTTTTTTTTTTTTGTATAGTGCCTCCAGTAAGTAATTTATCTCAAAGCACATTAGAAAAACATGAATTAGATACGTACTGGTAGCATGGGGGGGGGGGCTATATGCAGCCATTAAGCACAACATTGGTGTGTGGGACAATTCTTGTTCTGAAGCCCAGTTTTGTGCCAGTGCATGGCACATTTTTCTATGTACTGTGAATGTCTAGGAGCTGGCTGCCTCATCATACTGAACAAGCTGTATGCTACTTTTTTGTAACTTAAATTAAGGCCTTTGGGGCTCTTCAGCTCTTACACACCAAGCCAAGTACATGATCTAAAACCTTTTATTAGGCCAACAAAAAATGTTCAATATACAACCTTTCACATTTACACAGAGTCCTTTTTCAGATGAAGGTGTTCGCCATCACTATATCCTCATATGGAACCCTCATTTTATACCTCAGCGTCCTACTTATACGCCCCCTTCCCTCATATCACCGTCATAACTGTCCCACATTCTCTCCCTCTCTCTCTCTCTCTCTCTCTCTCTCTCTCTCTCTTCTCTCTCTGGCCTATGCTAAATCTACTGCTGATCAGGACACCTTTTTGAACAGGTCCCCAATATTTGGTCTGACCTCCTCTACAAAAGTTCAAGAAATAGGGTGCACACCACAGGTTAAGTTGTAGTTTTTTCTTTATTATATTTATCATGGAACACCATCGTAAATCCTCAGGCAATGTTTTGTGACCACTTACCACTTTGCCTGGCTTACACATGGTGTTCCTTGCAGTTCACCTTGTTTATTCCCTTCAGGTACTTGAAGGCCTCTATTTATTCCCCCCCTCAACCTGGTCTCCAGCGAGTACATGTTCAGTGCCTTGAGATGATCTTCATAAGATCTGCCCTGTTGGCCCCGAATCATCACCCTGTGCTGCACCGTCTCTGGCCTGTCCCTGTCATTCCTTATGGATTCCAGAACTGAGCACAGTATTCTATTACAGTTAAGTTCACAAACCCTGGATCATACAGCATTACAGAGACTAGGGTTGCAGTTTGCTCATTCCCAGGTACAGACAGAGTAGGACACAAACCCAGAAGTAGCAGTTCCTTGCTAATGTGTGTTAATTCCACCGATATGTATTACAGGAAAAGAGACCAAGTCTGTTCCTTATTCATCCCTCGGTCTGTTTGGCAAGTATCAATTTTATGAATCCAGTAAGCTTTACGTCTCAAGAGGCTCAAGTCCCAAGCCTCACCTTCTCTCAGTTGCGGCATAAGTTCAAGTCCGCAGAAATGCAGGCATGCCACTGAGTGTCCTACTGCACTGAAATGTCTTGCAACAGGAACATTTTTGCCCTTTCTATGGATGCCACGTTTGTGTTCACTAATCCGTGTCCTCAGTTCTCTTTTGATCTTTCCAATATCAAGTTTATCACAAGAACAGTGAAATAAGTAAATGATATGGTCAGATGAGCAGTTGATAAATTGCCTAATCTGTATTATTTTATTGGTGCACGAGTTCTCATAACTGCTTTCTCTACTGGTATTACCACATTGAAAAAAAATGTCCACAAGGGAACATTCCATTTCTTTGTTGTCCGAAAAGTAGTTGTCCAGATACAGGTCTTAGAAAAGCTTGTGCAGTATGCACCACTCTGACTGTGATAGTATTGTTGCATTTCAAGACAAAAGGACTGATAAACTTAAGAGTTCAATTGTGCTTACACAACTAGATGAGATGATGCTTGTGTGACTTGATTTGGTTTGTGGCTTTCCACCTCTCTATCCATGGGATATACCACCTTGTAGGTGTACGACACAAGGAACCCTAGAGGAGGGGTCCCCCTCTACAGATGCCGCGGGAATGATTGCGTCGGCTAAAGGTAGCTTAGGAAGAAGCCCACAGGTAAGCGAGATGACACATTGGAGGAGGAGGGGTGGATGGTGGGCAATGAAAAATGAATCCTGTAGAGGCCCAGGATGAGTGACCTTTTAAGCCTGATGGGGGAGTGATGTAGTTGCTCCGTCTATTGAACCTCGGGCTTAAAGCCCTCCCATTCAGTTGTGTTTACGCAACTAGATGAGATGATGCTTGTGTGACTTGATCTGGTTTGTGGCTTTCCGCCTCTCTATCCATGGGATATACCACCTTGTAGAGGTACGATGCAAGGAACCCTAGAGGAGGGTTCCCCCTCTACAGGTGCCGTGGGAATGATTGTGTCGGCTAAAGGTAGGTTAGGAAGAAGCTCAAAAAGAATACCCAATTGGGTGTCGAGCATCGAAGAGACGAGGATGATGAATGAATGAATTCTGAGAAGATAAGGGCGGACTTCCTAAGGAGAGAGGGGAAAGCCGGGGCCACCATCTGCCTCCATCCAACAGCAGAACCTAACTAATTAACCTAAGAAAGCACTAACTCTAACTAATATTATGACCACTGGCACGGAGGAGAGAAAAAAAAACCTTTGAGGAGTAAAACTCAGGGGGGATCCAAGGCCTTGGTCACCTTCTCTCCAGGCTGACGACGTTTGATTTGAGGACGTATGTCATTAAAGAGACAAATTCATTAACGAGATGGATACGAGTAGGGAAGATGATGACGGGATGAGGAAAAAAATCCAAATAGAAAGCACAGATCGAAGGAACATGAGACAGCAGGGACCCAAGAGGGGTATGCTCTAACAGTTGATGGGATGAGGCAGCGATGAAGACTGATGATGATGATGATCACTGCAGGAGGGCAGCAAGTCAATGAGATTGCATAAGACCCAATGAGAGGAATGCTTGAGTGAGCGATGCGAGTAAATAGACGCTGAGGCCAATAAGGCATGGTTGATTAGGCATTGTGAATGATTAGACCCTGAGGTCAGAATCGATGAGCATAGGAGTCGCAATAGGTACACCCAAAAGAGATATCGATTGCAGGCCTCAACTGGAATGAATCCTTGATGGCCGGTGTGGAATATGAGGAAGAGGAGACAGAAATGAACTTGTACAAAGGTAGTATGCTTGATAGAATGATGTGAGTAAATAGGCTCCTCGAAAGGAGGTAGACTCCAAGGACAAGAAGGCATGTCTGGAACCAGAGGGTATGCAAACCAGAGGGTACGCTCAGGTTGAGCAATTGAGAGGAACAAAATTGGATGATGTATGATGAGGAGTGAAGCCATGAGTGGAGGGAATTCATGATGGCTGGGATGAGAAAAGGTGCTAGGATGAGGAAGGTAAAATAGGAAACGGACGAGGTACAATGATGCATTGAAGCCATGGAGGTTGGTACGAGAAAGCAAGGTATTAAAGGATGAAGGACAGTAGGGAGGTCAATGGGGTAGCGTATGACCCCGCCATTATGGGATGAGAACTGCAGTAGGACTAGGCGAATGAGGATGCACTTGATAGATCGATGTGAGTAAGCAGATTCTGAAGCCAATAAGGCATGGCAGTTCGAGGAGGAGCTTGTTATATGATGGGAATGAGTAGATCCTAAGGTCGGATGCGATGTAAAATAGAGAACCATGAGGTAAGGGAACCAGAGGGGAGTCAGGAATGATAGGAATATCGAATGCAGACCTTGATTGGATCGAATCCGTGATGGCCGGTAGGTGGTAGGATAGGGAAAAAACCCAAAGGGAATGCATAGGTCATGGCCAGGCGAGGTCTTGAATGACAGAGGGGAGGAGGCAGACCCTGAGGGCCCAAACCGAGCAGAAAAGGCACCACGGTGCTCAGGAGAAACATGAGAGCACAGAGGGCATGCCTGAGTTATTGATAGGAGTGAAATAGACGATGGACAATGACGGAAAGAATCCATGGAGGCCTGAAAAGGTGTCAGGAGAAGGAAGGAAACTGGATGATGTGCGATTATGAATGAAGCCTATAATGCTGGTACGGGTGCGGTAAACATGGAACGGATGATGGATGAGGAAGAAGAGTAGCTGAGAAGGCCGGAATGGGACAAAAGAAGGAATGGAAAGGACAATGGATGATAAAAGATGCAGCCCAAAGGCCGGCACGGGGAAGGTGAGATATGAACCGGACGAGATATGGTGACGAAGCGAAGCCTTGAGCGGAATGAAACCTTGACAGCTGGGATGAGTAATGTAAAACAGGAAACAGTCGATGTACGAGGATGGGGGAAAACAGGGACGACTGGAACAAGTAAGGCGAGATATGAATTGGATGATGTATGATGCCGGAGGGAATCCTTGAAGGCTGGCATGGTAAAAAACGAGGTATAACAGGATGAAGGACAACAATGGATGGAATTCCTGGAGCAGAGGAGCCAAGAGGTAAACTGATGGAGCAATGCAAATAGATGAGCAGGACGAGGTGAGAGAGTAGGGACAGAATCAATTCTACAAAATGAACAGCTATCGAGGGATGCGGGCGATGACAGGAACTAGACGCTCGAAAGTGAGAGAGGAAGTATAATGATGGAAAGAGGCCTTAAAGGCTTGGACGGTTGAAGGTGAGACATGAAGTGAATGCTTGAAAGGTGGAAGCAAAAACATGACATGAACCTAGAACGAAGATGGATAGCAGCCCACCGGTCTCAAGCGAAGGGGCAATGGACAAGAAGGCATTGCTTCGAGTGGAGAACGAGTCAATGTCGAGGTAGCAGGGACTGAACAGGTGAGGTGAGGTGGGAAACGGACTATGAGCAATGAAGAAGGGAAGCCATTGAGGCAGGCACAGTGAAAGCGAGGTAGGAAAGGACAAAGGACAATGATGGAGGAAAATCCAGGAGCAGAGGAAACGATGGGAGGTACACTGATAGATCGATGCAAAATGATGAGCAGGTCAGTGCAAGGTATCATGGATCAGTAGAGGAGTGAGGAAGGTCAAGAAGGAATGGAGGTTGGATGGAGAATTTTATTTATTTTATTTATTTAAAATTTTGATAACCGGGTGAGTCCGCTGAGACCAGAGGTCCCTTTTTCAGGGGTGACCCAGAATTAGTTACATAAAAATATACATTCACACACTGGACAGCATACAGTGGTTGTAATAGGTATATACATTGGAATGACAGTAATTACAAATGACAGCATAAATTACACCTGTGGTATGATACAATCTGGAATAAGTAGAAGTAGGAATCAGGTAAACGATGGCAGGGCAGGGAACCCCCAATACAAGGAAGGAGACCCTGAGGGCAATGAGGCATGTGCAGAACCATAGGGTATGGCAGAGGAGGCGATGAGAGGTATACCGGGCATGAGAAGACTGATGGTGACAATAACTGCTGGAGCAGTGGGCGATGAGGTAGCACGATTCAATGAGAGGTAGGCTCGATGAAGTGGTGGGAATAGATAAACTATGAGGTAAGGATGAGGGAATGATGACCGGAGTCATGAACCTGATACATGCGGCAAGAGGGCCGCGGGATGATGATGTGGCATACTATTCACGATAGGGATGCCGAAAGAGATACTGAGTGCAGGCTAGATGGAAGCAGCCATAGACAGTGCTCGAATAAGCCATGTAAACAGATGAACCAGGAGATAAGGATAAGGGAAAGACGACTAGAGTCAGGAACTTGATACATATGGCAGGAGGGCCACAGTTCGATGAGATAGGGTTCAAGATCAGATATACAACAATACAGCATGTTGGTCAAAAGATGAGGCCAGGAAAATTCCGAAAAAGGCACAGAGCAGCAAGCCAGGGAAGCAGCCAAATAATCCATGATGGTCAACACATTCCTCCAGCCAAAGCAGGTTCACCATGACAACTGCACCCGAAGCCATTACTGGAGTGAATCCCTGATGGCTAGTACAAAATAAAGCATGCCTGTAACCAGAGAGTTCGCTCAGGTCGAGCGATACAGGGGTGTAGTAAAGTCCGCAGTGGAGGCATGGCATAGGATTTAATGATAGGAATGCTTGAGTAGGCAAAACAAGGCTTGAGAGGGCGATGAACATGAGAAGACCCAGAGAGATACTGGAAGAGTGGAATTTTTTTTTATTTTGTAGTGAACCCAAATAAAAAAAAAGAAACAACTACTGCAGCACTGAGTGGAACACAGCTAACCCAGGTGCTGACAGGGTGCTAGACAGAAAAAGTAGAAAATTAGTGATCACATCATGCAAAGCATGAGAATACCTGCATAGCAGTCATGAAAATACTCCCCAAGTTGGACAGATTGAGTTCAGGTACCACAGCGCTGAATCCCAAAGTGTAGAAAGCAGTTAATTTCCACGGGTAGATAGGCTGCAAAACTAAGTGCCAAAGAACCTGCATTACAGGTGCTATAGAGGCTGTATCACTGCTGCCTGAGTGGCTACATCAGGGCAGCTCAAGAAAGTAAATTACTGTCACCTGGGAGACCAAATTGCCACTGCAGAGAGGGCTGCAGGAGGCATGACGGCACCAGGAAACAGTCACCACCTTAGACAAGCAATAGCAATATCAAGAAATGCAGTGTTGCATATCCGAAGTAGTTGAAGTCAATTACACCTAGTTACAATTTAATAGTTATGGTAGGCAGTATAGCAAGCAGTAGAGCCTAGATGCCAGATTAACAAATTGCGAATGAACCTGGCACATGCAGCAGATCAGGGTTAGATTCCCACAACTTCCCCTTCGATTGTGTCTGAGAGTGTGCAGTACTGGTGCCAGAGAGACTGTAAAGCCAGAAGAAAAAGATTACAGTACCAGAACCAGGGAGGCTCTGCACAGCTGCCAGACAGGCTGAAGAACTGCCGTTGGAGAGGCTACATATCCAGAGCTACAGCGGCTACATCACTGTCGCCAGCAGAGCCGTGCAGGGGATGCACATTCAGAGCACTGGCGGCATGACAGGGCAATGAAATGGAAAACCAAGAAAAGAGGAGAACAGGGAGGGTGGGCTGCGATGCGCAAGCAGATGGCAGAAGGACAGAAAGGGACATGCAGCCATGGCGAGGTAAGCGCAGGGAAGCGGAGAGCACCAAGGAGACAAGAGAGTGAGGGAAGGGATTAAAATGCTGTCTGTTTAGAGGGAGAGGAGTGCCCAATAGTGCTACTGGCAAAGGGAGCAGCGTGCGAGGTGGGAGGGAACAGAAAACATGAAGAAACCAGAACGGAGATAGGAAGATGTGGGACGGGCCGCGGAAGCGGCGAGATGATAAGGGGAAGCATTGAGAGATGATGGTAGATACAGTTTAAGCTAGGTTGGAGAGTGAAATCGAACTCCATCCATGCAGTAGATGATAAAGAAGTGAACTACAGAGACCAAAGAAAGCAGAGACAAACAACGGGCAGCCGGAGGCAACAATGAAAAATGAATCCTGGAGAAGCCCAGAATGAGTGACCTTTTAAGCCTGATGGGGGAGTGACGTAGTCGCTCCGCCCACTGAACCTCGGGCTTAAAGCCCTCCCATTATGTACGCTGCCCACTTGTAATATGTACCAATGCTTGTTCAAAATTAGTTTTATTTTTTTTTTTCCGCTTTGATCTGTGTAACAAGTGGAAAAGAATATCCTGTCCCCACCAGTGGCTTTATTCCCACTTCCCAGAATTTCTTCCCTACTTGTGTTCTGTAAGGTTTTGGTGCTCCCCCCAACTAGATGTTAGGGGTAGCCTCTCTGGGAAACTTACTTCCATGTCCTCCCTGACTCTCAGGAATTCATCTGAATCAGAACAATTCCTTTGTGTTCTAATAATCTGTGATTTGAGGGCGTGCTCATTTTTAGTCTTAATCATAGAAACTACTGTTGTGGACAGTTGTGTTCCTTTCTGTCTCTTTTCAGAAAAGGGTCATCTATAGTCTGTTGTGTGACTTGTGTATGAGGAAGTCCAAGAATGGGATAGGGGCATGGTCCAGAGCACAATCCACAAACCCTGCAGCGCTTATAAAATGGGTATAGAGTACTTTATTAGGATTGTAAGTGGGTTTTTACCACTCCATCCCACATTAACCCAGCATCAACAACCCCCCAGGCTTCCGTGTATGCCGGGCTCTACGAAGGACACAGTCAATACAAATGGTGCCTCCCCCAGAGATAATTTTGCAGTAGGCTAGCTGGACCCGGGACACAGCCCTCTGGGAAGTTGTACCAGCCCACCTATGCTGTAATGTAGCCCTCCCATGTAACAGTTCAGACAGAAACCAGAGCATTTTAATAAATATTATGTATTTATTTATTTGAATTTTGTTAACCAGGTAGATCCCACTGAGATAATGGAATCCCTTTTTCAGGGGCAACCTGGATTACTTACATCCCATAGCAGCGTTACAGTGACAATACATAGCATAGGCAATTTGATACAAAGATTACACAGTGTGCTTGAACAAGAACAGGAACCAAAAATTACACAATAGGCAGGACAGAGGACAGGGCCAGTTAAGAATAACTGCCACTGTAACAAACTCTGGTCAGTGCTGATACGGCTGCTCAAAGCCACAAGAGTGCAACGTGAGCTAGTACAAGAATACTCGGAGCTCTAGCTGTGCTCTTGCCACACCGGAGTCTGCTGTTTGCAAGATGGCGGCCATCACTTCTGCAGTTGTGGAAGAAAAGTTAGAGCCCAATGAAGTGGGTGTTTTTATGTGGCTAGCGGAGGGGAAGGGTGACATAAACAGTACTAGTAGATATTCCCCAGAGTACTGTGGAAGCACAACGGACAGCGGTCTGGTCACATGCTTCCATGGTGCTCTTCTAAACCTACAATGGTATAACGTCTGCAGAGCTCCGACCACACAGCCGTAAAACTTAGTTACAGACATTTAAGGACTTCAACTATGGAGATAGAGGAGTTTCTTCTTTTTAGGTGAGCTTTGCCATTAAGAAGAGGGAGATTCACCATCAGATCAAACCAGTTAAGTGCAAGGGAGCTTCAGGGTTGAAGTTAGCATTGACAAAGTGCCGGGGCCCAAAGGAGAGTTTTGAGCCTCCTTTTGAATTGCATGGTGGTTGAGCTTGCACAAACTTCCAGAAGTATGGAATTCCAAAGTGGTTGTGCAGCTGCAGAGAAGGGTCTGCTGCCAGCAGTAGACCAGACACTACGGGCATCAAGCAGCAGGCTAGCGAGTGAATGCAGCAACTTGGAAGGCCATCCGTACTGAAGTAGGGTGGAGAGGCTAGGAGGAGCAGTAGGTTGTAACAGTTTATAGCTCAGGCAGTACAGAGGGAAACACAGCCTTGCCTCCCAGGAGGGCCACCCTAGTGAGGTAAGGACACTGCAGTGATGTTCTCTCGGATGGGCATCAGTGGCAAAGCGTGTTGTTCTGTAGTAGGGTGTCCTTAATTTAGTCAGGAAATAGCCACAAGCAGACTGTATGAGTGGGGCTGCGTAAAAGATAGTAGGTAGTAATGTGCTGTTAGTTATAGCTAAGCGCACAAGAGCAGAGAGGTAGGGAGAGTCTGTATAGTAAGCCACGCTTTTTGGTTTAGAGTTTTGGAGAGGGTGTCAACATGGGGTTTGAAGGACATTTCTTGATCTACTACCAAACATAGTTATTTAAATGACTGCACTACTTCCAAGTCAGTGCCTAAGTTGGTAGAAAGTTTGAGGAGCTTGTCCCTACAGGGTCCTAGCTTTTTGCTTCCAAAAAGCATGATCTTGTTTTTTTTTTGCATTGAGTACTAATTTACTGTCTGAGAACCAGCTTCCTACGAGTTTAAAGTATTTTCCTAACTGGTGGTTGATCCCTTTTATATCAGTGCTGGACCTGTAAAGAATGGCATATAGTTTTATGGAGGCACGGTTGAGGGGTAAGTCATTTATAAAGAGGGAGAACAGTAGAGGTCCTAGAATGGAGCCTTGAGGTACTCCCACAGTGATCTGTTTGAGGGCAGAGATTGTGCCTTGCCATTTTACACACTATTTCCTCATTGATAAATAGTTTGTAAACCACTGGCAAGAGAGGTTATCTAGGCCGAGGTTTCACAGTTTTTCTAGAAGAAGGTCATGACTGACTACGTTAAATGCCTTAGTCAGGTCTGCAAAGACTGCCGCTGTCTCCATTCCTGCATTCACGGCACTGAGGACGTCCGTGGAGACCCATAACAGAGCAGTGTCAGTGCAATGGTTTTGCCTAAAGCCAGAGTTCAGCATGTGTTAGTAAGTTGTGATTTAGGTAATCCTGGAATTGGTCAAAGTCACTGGTCTGAAGTTTTCCAAGTATACTAAGTAGAGAGATTGGCCGGTAATTATCAGGTACATCATTACGCCCTCCTTTGTGGATTGGGGCAACAACTGCTACCTTCCATTTTGCCAGGACAGTCCCTAGGATGAATGACTTCTTGATGAGGTGTGCAAAAACACAGATTTATCAACAGTGGCACTTATTTGGGAAGATTAGCAAGTAGCACGATGGCTCCAGCAATCACCATACTTTACACTGCCATTTACTCAAACCCCACATGGGTTAGCTGTACAGATCCACACAAAACAATCTATCCACAAAAATACCTATGGTGCCAGATATTTTTACTTAGACTTGGGAGCTCCTTGCAACAGTCGCTGGGTACCCAGTGTTGAAATGCTGCAGGCCTGTTGATGGTGCCCCAGGTTGGCTGGCATTGGTGGACTAAGACAGTCATTACAAATTTGATTGTAGCTACTCAAACACCACAGACCATTCAACTGCTTAAATGGCCATTCCACCACAAATGTAAGGTATCTGTAATCCAAACTTGAAACCCCAAGCTGCAATCCAAATAGCAAATACGGTTTTAAACATTTACACCCTCCGTTCTGTACTCACGGTTGCCTTCAAGACTCTTGGAGACTGCTCCCACTGTTGAGCTTGTTCAGAACCAAGCTTAGTCAGCTAGGTCAACAGGGCCCAAACTTTTGCAAACAGCAGCTTTTCTCTCTTTGGTGTCTGAGATAGAGATCCTCCACTGAGGGCAATGAACTGAATCTTCAGTTGTCATCTCCGGCATGCCTATGCTGCTCAAACACCATTCATCCAGGCCTGGGGCATAATCATCTTTATTTATATTGCACCTTTCAGGTATGAAGGTGCATCATAAAATATAAAATAAATAAAACAGCAGCAATAAATACATATTAAAATTCAGAAATAATTACCTAACTAGTCACAGTATGCCTTGCTCCACAGGTAAGTCTTCACTGCCTGTTTAAACCCCACCAAGGTCGAGTACTCCCGAATCAGATGGGGTAGAGAATTCCAAAGGGCTGGGGCCATGTACACGAATGCACGGGACCCTGAAGATTTTAAAACTACCCTTGGAATCTCGAGAAACCCTTCATCTGCATAGCGGAGCAATCACTTGAGGCGATAAGGAGACAGAAGCTCTTTCAGGTAGTCAGGGCCTAGTCCGCGTAGGGCTTTATAAGTCAGTAATCCGACTTTAAATGTGATCTGCCACTGAACTGGCAGCCAGTGCAGCTCACGCAGCACGGGTGTAATATGGGAAATCCAAGGAGTCCCCGTCAACAACCAGGCTGCAGCGTTCTGCACCAGCTGCAAGTGGTGGATATCAACCCCTGGAAGCCCAAAGTAAATGGAGTTGCAATCATCAAGGCATGAGGTCACAAAGGCATGGATCAATGTAGGAGGTCACCGGATGGAACAAGGTGCTTGATCCTAGTGATATTCCTCAAATGGTAAAAGAAGACTTAACGACGGCCGACACTTGAGAACGTAGTGTCAGCCCATCGTCAAGTATCACCCCTAGGTCCTGCACCTGTTCAGAGGTCGGGAGCTGGGAACCCCCAGGAAGAGCCCTGAGAGGTGGCCCACCCCCAGCCCCCCTATCCAGCATCCTGGATCCACAAGAATCACCTCAGCTTTCCCTGGGTTCAACCTCAGCCAGCTGGAATTCATCCAATCCTGGATTTCAGCGAGGCAGTTATTGAAGACCGAGCGTGCTCCATCCTGGTCAGGTGCAAAAGACAGGTAGAGCTGGGTATCATCAGCATAGCAGTGAAACCTCAGCCCATACCATCTTACAATGTCTCCAAGAGGCACAATATACACTGCGAATAACATGGGGGACAGCACAGAGCCCTGAGGAACCCCACATGACAGAAAGAGTGGGTCAGAGGAATAAATCCCCGACACCACCCTCTGAATTCTGCCAGTGAGGAAAGATCTAAACCATCTGAGAACTGAACCTGTCAGGCCACAGATGAACCTCAGGCGGTCGAGCAGTACCCTATGATCCACGGTGTCAAAAGCTGATGAGAGATCAAGCAACACCAAGATGGACTGTTTTTTTCAATCTCTCGCCATCAGGAGATCATTGAGCACCCGAACCAGCGCAGTCTCAGTACTATGCCTCTTTCAAAAACCGGATTGGAGAGGTTCATAGATGCTATGGATGGTCAAATGGTTCTCCAACTATACGGCCACTACTTTCTCAATTACCTTCCCTTAAAAGGGAAGGTTAGAGATAGGTCTGTAGTTTGCCAGACAGCCTGGGTCCAGAGAAGCTTTCTTCAAGAGGGGTGTCACCACTGCCTCCTTCAGGGAGCTAGGAAACTCACCCGACTCAAGGGAGCACCAGACTATCTGTGTCAAGACCGGGCTGATAGTATCATAACAACCCATAATCAGGGAAGTTGGGCCTGGATCTAAACTACAGCTTGTGGGATGCATACCTTGGACAATCCGCATAACAGCCACGATCTCCAGCCGGTCAAAGGTACTCCAAGTGAAATGAGCGACAGTGGCCAAGCACTAATCATCAGCAACTCTCATAGTGTGTTGATCGAATCTCCGCCTTGATGTCTGCCACCTTATCAGCAAAAAACCGAGCAAGCTCCTCACACTCCAATTGTGAAAAAGCTCTCCGAACCTGCAGACAGGCTGGGTTGCACAGCCTGTCTACGGTTCGGAAGAGCTGAGCTGGTCAGTTCTGAGCAGCAGCAATCTCCCCGGACAGGAACTCTGCTTTCTTACAGGAGACTGCTGACTGGTAGAGTTGATAATGCTCTAACAGTCTAAGATGGTCGACCTCCAGGGCGGATTTCCGCCAACAACGCTCTAACCTTCATCCTAATCGCCGCAGCTCCCTCAAGGTCCCATCAAACCATGGGGACAGAGGGTGAAGGGAGAGAGGACGAACGCGGATGGGAGCAACAGAATCCAGAGCAGTAGTAATGGCCCTATTATAGGCCAGAACCAAAGCCTCTGGATCCCTGCTTGCCATAGGAAATTCCAATAGATCAAGCATCACCGCTAGGCCATCAGGGCACAAATCCCATAAAGGGCGGTACCTGACCATCTCCACAGGGGTAGACCTACGAAGGGGGGTGCGAAAATTGAATCTCACAGTGTAGTGGTCGGACCAACCGACAGGTTCCACCCCCACATCAGAGGCCTCGATTCCCAGGAGGAAACCCAGATCAAGGGAGTGGCCATGTTTGTGAGTAGCAGAGGTAACAATATGTGTGAGGCCCAGTGATATCATCAACTGGAGGAAGTGTTGACCAAATTGCAAGAGTTCATCATTGACCCAGGCATTGAAGTCGCCCAGGACCATCCCAACCTGGGTGACTTGGCTGGAGTGGGTAATGATCCAGCTACTTCCTGAAGGAATAGATTTTCATCCCCTGGTGGACGGTAGATGAGTGCCACCCTATAACCTACACCTGCTACTACGGTACACTCAAAAGATCTAGCATCCTCAACTGGTACACTAGTGAGACTTAATTCAGTCTTGAAATAGACTGCAACCCCTCCATCCCTGCAGGCCAATCTCGGGTGGTGAATCACCAAAAACCCAGCCGGAATCGCAGCCTCAAATATGGGGCCCGCACTTTCATCTAGCCAGGTTTTGGTGATGCATGCCAGATCAGTTGTCCCCACAAGATCCGCAATAATTGCAGTCTTGTTCTTCACAGATCTGGCATTGCATAACACCGATCGAGCTGGACAAGACTCCTGGGCTGCCCTAACCACCTGCCTGCCAATACTAGTGGTGCCCTTGGGTATGGAGACTAAGCATGGAAGACCACGTTCAAGACTGCATTTCGCCCCAGAGCGTCTCCTGGACTTAACAACCCCGATGCAAGTGCCCCGCTCACCCAACTTCCGCTGTTTACATCCCCCCCACCCTTAAAGGCAATGCCCAATGCTCTACAATGCTGATAAGTAGAGAATAGTAGAGATGGGGGTAAAAAGGGTGGCGAGCATGAAGAGCGAAGGCTGAGTAGCACACGACCTAGGGGGGTAGATCTATAACACATATCACAGGCCCAAGACATAGAGCAAGGAAAAAATCCCAACAAAATAAAATTTTAAGGAATATACACAACTTCAAAAACACCCTAAAGAAAAAACTAAAAATAATATCACAAATCTAAATATACCCCCTTTTTCCGAAACTCCCCGCTCGTTCTCACCAAGAGGGGAGAATAGGATAAAACAAATTAAACTAAACACCCCACCAAACCTAGTAACACTCTATTATAACAAATAAAAACAGATTATGCTTCATAAATAATAAACCAAAAAGGATGTTAAATCACCATCAGAAGTCACTTTCAGGAAGTCCAAATTATTGAACAGAACTGCACTGATATAATTACGTACACCTCCTCTCACAGGATGCACCAATTAACATAAAATAAAATAAGAATTGCATTTCCAATGTCCAAATAAATAAACAGTATAGTTTGTAAGACACCCAGGTACTGTCACTACCTAGATGCCCAAAATAACCGGGCACTCTCACTGCTCGAAACACAAAAAATATTTTTGACAATTGAATTCTCCAAGAGATATTCTTCAAATGGCGAAAAGCATCCACAAAGTCTCTTTAAAAATCCAATGCTCTAACAGTCCAGATCCCAAAACGACCAAGTCCCTTAATGCCCTCCTGTGACGCCCAGCCACAGAAAATATCAGCCCCACCACCTCAGCGCCTCACTTAGTGCCAGCTCACCAGCAGGCCAATAAGGAGCCTTGGAGAAATCTTGGGCCCACCAGTCGGCTCCCCAGCTCAATCAGGCCCAAGCCTCCCGGGTAGAAGCAGGCTCCCACGGCTGGCCACCCACATTTACAGGGTCCATAATCCAGTATAAAGGACTCTATATGTATACACTAAGCACCACCAGCAAGAACAAATCAAGCCAGTAAATTTTATAAATGGGAAAAAGCATATAGTTTTTATGCATATAGCGTAGGGCCTAGGAATATTGCACTTTTGCTGCTGTCCGTCCTTTGTCTGCTTGCTTCATGATCCCAAACAGATCTGACATTTTTTGCCATCCTCTGCTTTTATACAGGGCTCCAACCCATAGTTTCCACTGGTGACACCTCCTGCTCATTGATCATATAACTGTGCCATAGTTTCTCAGTTGGCACCAGTTTCTATGTCCCACTTGGTCTAGCCTTCGCAACAGTTCTCAGGTCCAGGGGAGTCATAGGCTTGTTGCCACAGAAATCAAAGCTCACAAAACAGTAATCCCCATTTGCAGTATGGTTCCACAGCCCCAGAACCGATAAGGTAAACCTAGTTGCTCAGCAATATTTCCCCTGTTACACATCAGGAGCCCAATATTCAAAAGCTTGCACAGGCGCAAATGGGTGTTTGCTCACACAAACTGGGTTTTGTGCCTGACATGTGGGTGTGGTCTATTTTCAGACACCTCCATAGTACTGGCAAACCCAATTAGCATCCCAGCACTAAGGTACGGGCCATCCTAGCATTCGGGTGCAGCGGTATATTCAGAGGTTTGCACCAGTGGTAATCCTCACCTGAAAGGGCACAAATTACCACCATTGCAAGCCCCTCTTACCAGAGCACAAGGCCCTGTGGTGGTCAAAGGTACTGCAGCCGCCAGCCCCAGCCTGTCCATCCAAGCATGTCCCTGGTGCCTAGTGGTCCCCCCTCCCTGTGATCCTCGGCCTGGCCCTGCAAGAAGTAATCCCTGGTGGCTAGTGGTCCCCCTTCTCTCTGATCACCATCCCATAAGTGCCTGCATCAATCCCTGGTGTCTAGTGGCCCCCCCGACCACTGGCCCCATAAGCCCTGGACAGTTCCCTGGCAGCTAGTGCCACTCCATCTCGTCAATCAATAGCCCCATTATGACAGACAAAGTTCCATGCCCATAGATCGACTCCTTGCTCTCCAATCCCAGGCCCTGTCCAATGATGCTGATAGCCGGTGGCACCCCCCTCCCAGTGTCCGATACCCAACCCTGGTACAGATAAGAAAGTCCCAAAATTGTATGCACTGCTGTCCAAAGCCAACTCAGTTGTAATGTAGTGAAAGAACGTAAAAGATGCCCTGACAGCCTGTAGTACCCCCACCCCTTATGACCATTCCTGTAGCACTACAATAGTTTCTGGTGTCTTGTGGCCTCCCCCAATGCACAGTGGGCATCATTAGCCCCACCTACTCAGCCCCCCTGGATGGAAAGTGCTGATGCTGCAGATATGGCAACCGGTACAGTACTCCTCACATCTCCTCAGTCGGATGCTGTATGACGAGGATGGGCTTGCGTATCCTATATACAGCATAGTGTGCAAGTCTGCTGTACTGTATACTGACAGTATACAGTAGAGTGGATGCACGCTGTATGTTATACATAGGACACACAAGCCCAGCCTAGTCATACAGCAGCCAGCCATGGAGGTGTGAGGACGGCTGTATCAGTTGTCGTATCTGTCCGCAGCACTGACACTTTCCATCGGGGAGGTTGATCAGACCAGGGTGATGGTGCCTGCTGTGCACTGGGGGGCTGCCAGACACCAGGGACTATTATAGTGCTACAGGAATGGTCATCAGAGGGTGCAGGGTACTACAGGACATCAGGGCATTTTTTCACTTACATTACAACCAAGGTGGCTTTGGACGGCAGTACATGCAATGTTGGGACTTTTGTATGGGTCGGGGATCGGACATGGGAGGTAGAGGCCATGGGACACTGGCTGTCAACATGATTAGATGGGGCCAGGGGCTGGAGCAGGGAGGGGATCTCCAGGCATGGGACTTTGCCTGTCATAATGGGGCTGGCAATCGGCGGGGGGGGGGAACGACACTAGCCACCAGGGAACTGTTCAGGGCTTATGAGGCTGGTGTTCAGAGAGTGGGAGGGGCCACTGGACACCAGAGACACATTGTTGGATTACAGAGCTGGCAGTCAGAAGGAGAGGGACCACTAGGCACCAGGGATTGATGCAGGCACATACGGGATGGTGATCAGTGAGGAGGGGACCACTAGCCACCAGGGATGAGTGTTTCACCACACAGCATGATGTCTGGAGGGAGGGGGACCACTAGACACCAGGGATTACATATTGACATGCTGGGTTGGGGTTTGGAGGGGAGGACACTACACACCAGGGAGTACTTATTGACGTGCCGGGCTGGGGATCAGAGGGAGGGGGGGACCACTAACCACCAGGGGCATCCTTCACTCAATGGGATGCTGCTACCCACGCAAATTACCAATAACGGAAATTTAGATGGCCTCTTAGTGCCTTGCATGCTCAATGGCCTAATTTGCATGGGTCCCTTTGAATATCGTGCCCAGTGCTCCAGTGCTATCATATCTGGTGCTGCTATTCACTGCACAGCAGGGATCCATGTCTGGACAGCGCTACTTGACTTGGCGCCGCGCCGGCATGCCTCTCTATTCAGTTGCATAGGGCCAGAGTGCTATGCAACTGAATACTGCATCCTCAAACTCCTGGGCAAGGACAAAGTGCAGCACAACACTTTGTGCTCCACTTTCTCCATTTTTGAATTTTGGGCCCCAGGAGACCTGGAGGTGCAAATTCAATAAAGTCTGAAGCAGAAAAGAAGCAAGGGCTACAGGATTTTTTTATTTCTTCATTTTTAGAAAAAAAAGCCTAACAGACAAAACATAGCTCCTGAGGTACCAAAAAGAGCTATCTGTGGGTTGTGTAAACAGTAACATACAGCTAGGTGTACATTAAGCTGATTAGTGAATGCCCCAAGTGCCAATGCACAAGGCAACACTAAGTATCTTAAACACATAGCAAATATGTTAGTCAAGCAATGTTACGTAACAGGGTTTGGTGTATCATAGTAGGCTATCATGTAGTGATATGTGCAGTGTGAGGAATGAGGCACAGCTTAGTGCATTCCAGCACCCAAGAAGTGGCAATAGCCAATATTGTAATGGGCTCCATATTGGTACTAATAACAACATTTTAAAATAAAACAGTATTTTAAACGTTTTAGTGATTATTAGTGATTATTTTTTATGTGTAGGTATACTTTTGAAAAACATAGTTCTTATCAGGGTTTTATTTAACTCTAAAAATTGATTAGCGTTTGCACATAAAAGTGCTAAATCTTTGTGAAAATGCATAGCTCTTGCCTCACTGTGTTTAACAAACACAGCACTTCTAGAAAATCTGTATGAATACTTTCTGTACAATTAGTATCATCCCAAGAAAAAAACTGCTAATCAATTATTTAAAACCCTGCTTATCTTAACTTAGTGACAGTAGATGCCATTATTGTAATGTATATATTCAACACAAACAAGTAGGTGAAAGCTATTTGATGATGCTACTAACCAGAGTGACAGCTTATGGCTGGTCTGCGTAGCATGACCAGTTTCTATTGTGATCAAAGTCAGGAAGTGATTTTGAGCTTTGAAATAGCAATTCACTGGGAGACACTGCATTTTGTTTTACATCTGAAGTGATTTACTGTTGGTCTTTTTTTTCATCATATATTTATTCAAGTTTCAGTAAAAATACAAACAACACAGTTAAACTGAAGACAAGACAAGGACACACAACAACATTACATAACTTGTTTAAATAAAGATCCAGATCCCTAAACATGAAAGTCTGATAGTCAGAATAAAACAGTCATTTATACAATTGGTTAAGTTATTTAAAATAAAATTAATATACTTTTGTTCAGTTCAGTTGAGCACCTTTTACAATCAAAGATAGAAATAATATTCTCCATCATTTTTCCTTTTCCCCTCCTTCATACCCATCCTTCCCCAAGTGTCAGCGTCTCTGCCGGTGATAGGACTGCTAAATATGGTTGCCAAGCATTATAAAAGTACTCCCCTCTGTCCTGCAGTACATATGTAAGCCTTTCCAAAGTGAGCGCTTGCAACATCAGCATCTTTCATTGTTGTGGAGTGGGCCTGGCTGTCGACACCCATGTATTAAGAATGCAGCGTCACGCCATAACTAGCAAAACCCTGAGCCATCTTGGGAGAGGAATCCATTCCGCATCACCTACTGTACATCCTATACCCTGAACAGCATTGTTCTAGGCAGCTGTGGGACTATTAGCCTTTGATGTACCTGCAACTGTTTTCTCAGCTGATTTCACAAATGTGTGGCTCGTGCACTTTCCAAACCAGCTGAATGCTGTTGTTCCACGGAAGGGTACATTCACGTTCCATAACATATGTGGTAGCCCCTAAAGGACAACCTAAATTGTCAGGGTGATTCCTTAGGAAAAGGCATGGGGTGGGTAGGACTGACTACCAGGAGGGTGGGGAGGGCAAGTAGGTAGGCTCAGGTTGAGGAGGGGGGATGGTAGGAAGGTAGGCTTAGGCAGGGGGAAGGGGGTCATGATGTCATCCCTGTGACAAATATGACAAGGCAGGTAAGCAGGTAGGGATTGGTTGGGGGTGGTGGCCTAGGAGGTATTTAGGTGCCAGCATAGGAAGGGCGCCCCCTCTTTTGCTGGGACCTGAATTTTAGCAGAGCTCAGCACTTTTACTGGTAAAGATTGGATTGGAGGTAAGATGTAGTGGGTAACAGTAGGCCTGGCCACATGGCTGAGAGTTGGAGCATGGGGCCTGGCATGGCATACAGGGCTGGAAGTCAGTCGGGGGGGGGGACTTAAATAATTTCTGTTGTATGCCTCTGATTGATAGCAATCAGCATCAATTTAAGGAAAATTGCAGGTATTGTGGGGATAGCAGAACAGAAGAGGCAACCAGCAGGCTGGTGAAATGGGGACCACATGGTGGGAGTAGGAACACGGTGCAGAGGGATCTTATTTCTGAGGACATGGTGCCATTTGTTCTTCTAAATCCAAGCATTCCTAATGATTCTGAGCAGTGCAGTTTTGAATTACCAAGAGGTGGTGTTAGAGTTAACTGGTTCATAAAGTGGAGAAAAGAAGATAATCTGTTTAAACTGGTGCCAAAACAAAGGTGAAGAAGAAAGTACAGAGTAGGTTTATTTTGTACTCACAAGCAGGGTATTGCAAGGCTTTTGTTCTGCATGTTAGACACTCGCATACCTGCGGGGCAACTGGAGCGGGATGGCCCCTGGAGTCCTGATCCTCCTCCGGTGATGTCGCCATGGTGTGTCGGGCGGCTGCTTTTCGGTAAAGGCTCCGGGATGGCAGGGCCCATTTCAGTGGACTGAGCGGATCACGAGAGGGAGTCAGGCAGTGGTTTCCTCACTGGCCGCGGCGTTCATTTGAGCATGCTGGAGCGGAAGGGGCCGCTTTGTTTACGGTGGGGGGGGGTCACTTGCCGGGGAAGTATTTGGGCGATGCAGCGGGAGTGTGGGCAACAGCCTCCCCCTGGGAAACAGAGTGGACAGAAGCGGTCGTCTGGCAGTGAAGCCCAGAGGTTACAGGGAGATAGACCCACGGACGAGTGCTGAGAAAGGCTGGTCTTTTGGTTGCGGCCGTGGCCCATAGGGCCGGGCGCTGAAAGGAGAGGGCCACAAGAGCCTCAGAGGCATATGGGGTGATTTGGTGGCAGTCCACACTGGGGGCGAGGAACTCAGCAGCAAGGTAGGCCAGAGAGAGGCCTGACACCGCAAGGGGGCTTGGGAAGTGGCTGTCCGCGCATGCACGATGCGGCAAAGGGAGCATGCGCATGCAAAACCTGTTTTGGAGGCCATTTTTGTAGTTCCCAATTGGAACAGGAGACTCTGTGGGGGGCAGGGACATTAAGCAATCATTAGAGTACTGCAAACCTTTCAGGGGAGGATGACCAGGTGATTTAGAAGACTAGCACTAAAAGAGATAATATTGCAGCAAGTGAGATGTATATCAGAGTGCAAAGGAAGATATTTATATGCAACAAGCTGTTGGAAGCTGGAAGTTCAGTGTTGGTTTGGGCAGTTTGTGCAGCACTTTTGGCGAGCAATTGGGCAAAATGAACATCTGTGCAGCCAGGAGAGGGGGTTTTGTGAGGCATGGCCAGCCAGGGGAAGCATATTCTACTTATATCCCCGCATGCTGCGGTTAGCCAACAGGCCCTCACATGTCTTAATTTTGTTTCCAAACCGGCTGGGTGCCACTGGTTTGGTGCATTTCGGGGGGTTTGGCAATCACGAGGGAATGGATGAAGGACATCTGCATCCTAGTGCAATACAAGAGGTTGTTGGAAGGAGCGTCATGCATACGTTGACAGGATGCAATGCACAGGTAGAATTGGGAAGAGAAGTTATAAGACATAACACATACATATTAATATTAATATTAATATTAATAGGTATGGAACAAGTTGAAGTTGGATATAGTGGAAAATGCTAATATAACCGGAAGCAGAGGGGGAGCGGGAGTCGGGCTGAAGGATGAGGAGGTTGGGGAGGACCTTGTAAGACAAGGTGTTTTCGAGGAGTAAGAGAGAGGTTAATCCTATTTTTGTTATATATCCCCCAAGTATTTCATTAACAGTATGGCAAGCAACGGTGAGATCACAAGCGTTTAGATGATGGAGCAAGCGGCAGAAATGATGTTGAAGGTTAACAAGATGCTCCAGATGGTTCAGAGGAAGGAGGCGGAAGAGCAGGCCACAAGGGCTAAATCCAAGAAGGCGCAGGGAAAAAGTCTGATGGAGAAGGTGAATGAGTTGAGAGAGGTAGCGAAACAGAAGGAGGCGACCTAAGTGGCAGGAAAATGGAAGACACCAGCGGAAAAAAAGGCACCACGGGAGATGCCGGAACAGGAACAGGCAGAGGAACCCGATGCCGAGGAGGGCACGAGTGGTAAGGACAAGGGAGGTCAGAACCCGGAGTGGGATCTGACTGAGTATTTAGCAGGTATGTTGGGAGATATGGGGGAGAAGGGTATAGAGAAAATGGAAAAAGCATTGGAGGAACTGAAGGCAGCCGAGGAAAAAGGGAACACAAAAGCCATAGTGTGCAATGACGGGATACCGGGGATGACACTGGGGGGATCATGTAACTTTAACTATTAAAGAAAAGATATGGAAAAGCGAATATGTGGATATATTTGCTTTAATAGACAAAGAGTCTGCAAAGAGGTATGCACAAAAGGAAACAGTGGGAAAATCCGAGATAACAATCGAGGAGAATATGAGGGTGGAGGTAAGTTACAAGGGGGAAAATACAGAGGCATGGCAGGTGGGGTTTTCTATATTCAGCACCATTCTGCTAGAAAAGAAGCCAGAGTTAGCCATCCTACTGCTCACGTATGCTGCCACAATAAAGGACGCCTATAAGGTAAAGTTGAGTTGAGCGTGGGCTGGTTGAAATATGATGAAGCTTTGAGGCAGAGGATGGCAGCCAGAGGAGATCTGAGGTGGGATTCCACTCATTCTGATCATGGGTGAGGAGTCTGTCAGGGTACGGGGGGGGTAGGAGAAGGAAGTAGACAATGGGGAAGTGGGCAGCAGGTGAAAATATGCTGGGGATTCAACAAAGCATCGTGTTCTTGGACCAATTTCAAGTTCAGACACGTCTGCTCGAAGTGCGCTGGGCAGCATCCAGTGACACACTGCAGAGCAATGGGGGAAAGAACAAATGAGCAGGGGGTAACAGACAGCCCTTTCGGGGAGCAAGGGGGGTTACCAAAACAGGAGAGGATTCCAGGGGAGAGGGGGGTATGGGTCAGGTGGCATGGGGAGCCAATGAAGAAGGGTTGGGCAACAGGGAGGGGTGTTTGGGTTAGCCAGGACTCCTGTCGGGGTGGGGGTGGTTAAAGAATGAATAAAAGGATACCTAGGCATGAGGGCGGGGAAGAGGCTAGTGTAAGGGTTCGAGAGGGGCTTTAGTTTGGATTATAAAGGGGTTGACAAGAAGCATGAGAACCAAGAACTTGGCCTCACTAAAAGGGAAAGAGGATATAGCAAAAAAGAAAATAAGGAAAGAAGCTGAAGCTGGGAGGATAGAGGGTCCATTTCAGACCCCACCATTACCCAGTCTGCGGGTTTCACCATTGGTGCTGGTGCCCAAGAAGCAACAAGTGGAGTTTAGGCTTATCCATCACCTGTCATATCCGGAGAGGGCATCAGTGAACGATCACATCCCTGTGGAATGTAGCACAGTTTCTTATGCAAAATTGGAGCAGGCAGTGGAACTAATTAGAGCAAAGGAATGGGGCATGGCTAGCAAAGACCGACATTGAGTCAGCTTTTCTGTTACTACCAGTCAGGAAGGAAGATTGGGACCTGCTGGGATTTTGCTTCCAGGGGTTCTTTTATTTTGACAAGGCAATGCCCATGGGCTGTTCCACAGCCTGTGTGACGTTCGAGGCATTTAGCACTTGGATGCAGTGGGCGTTTGGGGCAAGGTACGGGCACAAGGCGGTGGTACATTATTTCAATGATTTCCTGTTGGTGGGGGAGAGCCGAAAGGAGATGAAGTCAGTGCTTCTAGATTTCGAGGACATGTGCAGGAAGGTAGGGTACCACTTACAGAGGGGAAGATGGAAGGTCCAGCTAGGAAGCTGGAATTCCTGGGGATCGCGGTAGATGCAGAGGAGCAAGTTTTCAGGTTACCACAACAGAAGGTGGACAGACTCAAGGAACTACTTCAGGAGGCCAAGAAGAGGAGGAGAGTCCCCTTGGGTCAGGTACAGCAACTGTTGGGGCATTTGCGTGCAGGGCAGTGGTGCCTGGGGGGGGGGTTTCATCAGGAGATAAGCCAGGGCAACTGGGGAGGCTAAACTGCCACACCATTGGGTGGACATTTTGCAGGGGATGAAGCAGGATCTGGAGGTATGGCAGCAATTATTAATAGGCTACAATAGGGTCACGTCCTGACAGAAGGAGTGGCTAGGGAATAACGATTTGGACCTATACACGAATGCATCTGGTTCTATTGGCATGGGGGCATATTTTTGGGAGAGGTGGATTTCAGAAGCATGGCCTGAGTCTTGGAGAGAGAGGGGGCTATTGAAGAAAATAACATTGCTGTAGATTTTTGCCATATGGGTGGTGGTGCTGACATGGGGGGAGCACCTAAGGAACAGGAAGATTATGTTTTGGTGTGACAATGGAGCAGTGGTAGAGGTTATCAATCAGCAGGGAGGAAACTCGGTGTCAGCAAACAGGGTTTTGAGACAACTGGTGCTGTAGGGACTAAGACTAAATATGTTATTTAAAGCTAAACATATTGAGGGAATAAACAAACATTTATCAATGCCAAGTGTTGCTTGCTGTCATTAGCAGTGGAAGTGCAGGAGTTAGACAGATGCAGTATAAGAATGGCAGTGAAGTATTGAACTGATACCAACTCCACCCCCACCCTGCAGAGATGGACAGGCATTGGGTTGTGCCTTTGGGTCATCGCCCATAATGGTCATGACATTTCACCTCACCCTACCCTACCCTGCAGACATTTACAAGTATCGAGGTGTGCTTTGAAGTGTTCGGGCTTTACACTCACCTCATTCCATAAGGAAATACACTGAAATGAGTGCAGTATAAGAGAATGAGGTGAACTCTGGGGTCAAAGGGTCCAAGGCACACCTCGATGCCTGTCACTAGCTGCAGGGTGGTGGTGGAATGGCATGAGCATTACTGTCGACAATCCCAAGTCACACTCCTGACGTCTGTCAGTCCCTACAGGGTAGGGTGTTATGGTTGAAAACCCTAACACCCTAGGCGTTTCTTGGTATTTTTACTCCAAGTTTTCAACATGGGCTTTTTGTGATACCACCACATGAACAGTGACACTATCGTTAGTTGAAAGGTGATTTTGCATAGCGACTACGCCATTTGTGTGAAAACACATTTCGAACAGGATGTGAAAAATTACAGCTGTACTGTTCATGAGGAGGTGTAAAAAAATGGCAATGCTGAAAATCTGGAGTGAAAATATAAAAAAACTGGTGAAGTCACAAGTGTGCATAGAAACTGCGCAACACACACCCTTAATGTAATTAGTTTGGGGAATTTTTACACCAGATTTTCAACATAGGCATTTTGTGACCTTCGCTCATGAACAATGTCACCGTGATTTTCTTAATCAATCCCGAACACTGATGTACCACAGCGACCGTGCTATTCTGCGCCAGAAGTGCGAAAACACATTTTAGCCAGGGTGTGAAAAATAACAGCTGTACTGTCCATAAGGAGGTGTGGAAAAATTTCAATGTTGAAAATATGGACAGAAAAGATTATGAATTGTGAATTTCTGAAGGTGTGTGGAAATTGCACAATGCACGCTCATAACACAGTCATTTTATGGACTTTTGTCACCAAATTTTCAACATAACCAGTTTAAGACTTCTTCTCATGAATAGTGTCACTGTGATTTTCTTAATCTGTCCTGAACACTGATTTCGCACACCGACCATGCCACTGTTCGCTACATATGCGAAAACACATTTTGGGTGAGATGTGAAAATAACAGTTATACTGTTCATGAAATGTCGGTAAATGGCAATGCTGAAAATATGGGTGAAAACAATACAAAATGCTCACGATTCCGGCGTGCGTGGGAACTGCTGCTTGTCACAGCTCATAAAACAGTCATTTGGGAATTTTTACCAAATTTTCAACATAGGGTTTTTGGGGGCCTACCTCATGAACAGTGTCACCACAATATTCTTAATCTGTCCTGAACATTGATTTCGCACACCGACCACACCATTGTGCGCTACATGTGCGAAGACACATTTCAGCCAAGATGTGAAAAATGACAGCTGTTCATAAGAAGGTGTGGTAAAATGGCAATGTTGAAAATCTGGAGTGAAAATATTAAAAATGCTTGAAGTTATGAGCGTACGTAGGAACTGCGCAACGCACGCTCGTAAAACAGTCATTTTTGGAAATTTGTTCAAATTTTCAACATAGGGTTTTTGAGGGCCTACTTTATGAACTGTGATGCTGTTGTTTCGTTAATCAGTCCCAAAAGGTGGTTCCATGCAGTGACCGAGAAATCACCTTTCAGAACCGAATAACAAAATGACAGTGACTGAGTTCATGAGGTGGGGTCCCAAGAACCCCAGGTTGAAAATTTGGTGAACAAATTCCAAAAAATGGCTGAGATATGCACCAAATTTGAAAAAAAAAAACATTTATGCCATTATACAGCTTACCGGCATTTCTTCAGTTTGCGGTCGGCTTTGAATAGTGCAGACGTGTTCCTGGTCCACCAAAGATTGTCGCGCTGGGTTCTGGAGGTAAGTATGGGGTGAAGTGGGGTGTGGGGAGGTGGGGTACACAGAGGGTGGGTGCAGGTTGGGGAAGGGGGCAAGAGAATTAACGAGGGACCTTTTTTTCTTCTAGGTCTTTTTATTTTTTTAATTTTTTAAAGATGACAGGGGACTTTTGCTATGCTGGGGTGGGCTTCCAGCATGGAACCAGGCAGTTTGTTTGGGGGATCAGTGGAGCCAATGGGGGATTGGGCGCCCCCGTTGGCCATGGAGACTTTTGCCACGCTGGGATGAGCTCCCAGCACGGCAGATGGAAGTTTGTTTGGGGGAGCAGTGGAGCTGACGGGGGATTGGGCACCCCCCATCGGCCATACAGTGTACTGGGGAGGACGCATGGGCCATGGGGGGGTGCATTATGCCGACGGGGATTGGGCACCCAATCGGCTTTTTTTTCTTTATGTATTGGAATGTTTCATCAGAAAGGCACACTGAATGGCAGGTGGCAGCTTACTGTCAGCTTCCTGGGGACCATGAGAGGCCGACGGAGAAGCCGTCACCATGGGGACACTGTGCAATCAGCTGTTTTGGTAGCTTGTAGTGCACCAAAACAGCTGATTGTATGGTGACGTACAGAATTTCCTTGACGCATGTTGACATGCCCCCTAACTGCTGATGCAATGTGTTTCTTGCACATGTGTGCAAGCAACACAAAAATTACATAGCTGACAGCCTTTCCCATTTACAACTGGAGAGGTTATTTATTTATTTATTGAATTTTGTTGACCTGGTAAGCCTACTGGGCCTAGGAGTCCCTTTTCAGGGGTGACGGGGGAGGGGGGGATACAGATGGTAGGCAACTGAAATTGAACCAGATTAAGCTGTTGGTGGTATTTTTAGTGAATGGGAGAAATTTGGCCAGGACACAGGGGGAATTCCCCTATTCTTTTTCGATAAGTGCCATGGGATCTTTAGCATCCTCCTGAACTATGACCAGTCCAGACAAATGGGACCTTGGTTTAACATCTCATCGGAAAGATGGCACCTCAGAAGTGCAGCACCCTCCTCATGCTGCACTACAGTGTCAGTATTGGGATGTTAACCCGAGTGCCAGATGTGGGAACTGAACTCACAGCCCTCTGATCTCAGTCCGTGGTGACACAAGCAGCTGCACAAAGAATGCAGGTACCAGAGGGAGCATGGGAAATTGTCTGGAGGGAGCCTGACTGCTATATAGGAGCTCCTGGTCTGCCAACACATTGCGGGCATATGAAGAGGTTTGGGGGGGGGGGGGCATTTCAGGAGTTCCGGGAGAAGGAGAGGTTCAAGGTAAGTGAGCCAGTTACACAGGACCAGATAACAAAATACATGGTGCAAAAGTGGGAAGCAGGAATGGCCAGCAGGACAATGGGGGTACAATTAGCAGGGATAGGATGGGCTTCCAGCATGAAAGGCTGAGCGGAACTGAATAAGTTTAAAGTGGTCCGGTGCATGTTCATGGTGTGGCAGCGGTTAAAAAGAGGAAACACAGATGCTAGAAAACCCACAGCAGGAAAAAAACTCAAAGAACTGGTAAGGGCCCTGGGGGAAATATGTACATCAGACTTCGAAGCCTGCCTATTTAGGGCCATTTTCACAGTAATGGCAAAAGGCGCATTCAGAGTCAGTGAAATAGCAGCGAGGAACAAAAAGGATCAGTCAGGAGGTTTATGGGGAGTTGAAATAGTATGGGAAAAGGAGAGGGTGACAATTTGGCTGAGGCACTCTAAGACTGACCAGATGGGGCAGGAGCGGAGATTGTACTAGGAAGACAAGAGAAGGAAGACACATGCCCAGTTGCCTCTCTGTGGAAATACAAGGGGAGGTGACAAAAGGGCAACTGCCAGTTCTTCACACATGGGGATGGCAAGCCGGTTACATGCTTTCAAGTAACGGGGGGTTCTAAAGAAGGGCATGGCACATATCCCAAGGTGTTATTCCTCTCATTCATTTAGGATTGGAGCCACTTCAATGCTGGTAGCAGAAGGGAGGTCTGAAGAAGAAATTAAGAAAGCTGGAAGGTGGAGGTCAAACTGCTATAAGAGATATGTGAGGAAAATGGTATAACATGTTGTTTCTGTCTTCACAGGCCAGGGAAGGAGCAAGCGGGTCTGGGTCATTGGGCATTCTTACATTTACTGGGCAGAGAAGTGGGACGCTATACATCAGGGAGGAAAAGACCTAGGGCAAGACCCCGACAAAATAAGAGTTATTGGAGAGGGGTCCGAGGCATGAGATGGGCACAGATCAGGCCAACCTTGGTGGAGTTGAAGCTGAAATGGCCACAGCCGGACCTGGTGATCATACATTTGGGGGGGGGGGCAATGATTTGGGAGATCGACCTTGGGATTTTTAATGCAAAAAAATGTTGAGGGATTTAGAGGCACTACAGCAGGGGTGGCCACAGGCAAGGATAGTTTGGTCCGAAATAACACCTAGGGTGGTGTGGCAGCAGGCCAGGAACAAAAAAGGGGAGGAATGGGCCAGGAAGAGAATTAACAGGCAGGTGGCAGCATGGTTAAAGGGGGTCAGCGGCATGTACATAGCGCACAAAGATATTGCAGTTACTGTCCCAGGGGTTTATAGGCCAGATGGAGTACACCTCTCAATGGTGGGTATGTCATCATACATGTTACAGTTGAGAGATACTGTTGAAATTTGGGAAAATGAAGGGAGGAAAGGGGGGCCATCATTCCATTGCCTAAGCTGGAGATGGGCTAGTGGAAATTTTTGGAAAATAAAATGAAGGGTGGGTAGTGAAAAGGGAGGGTCAGGAAAGATCCATGGGTTGGGCACAGATGCCCGGACATGGAGGCAGAAGAAAAAGGGTACAATAAGGTATTAACAAAATGGGGGGGGGGCGGTTACTGTGAGGCAACTGGACCCAAGGAGGGTGCAGCAATGAGAAAAGGAGAAGGGGTGTTGGGCTTTTCAAGTGTCCAGACCTCAAGAAGATGACGGACAACAGCCAGTCAAGGAAAGGGGAAGAAGGGGTATCGGGCTTTACAAGCATCTGGACCCCGTGAAGACAACCAGAGAGCCAGAGACAACTATTTATTTATTTAGATTCTGATAACCGGGTAAGCTCACTGAGACCAGAGGTCCCTTTATCAGGAGTGACCCAGATTAGTTACAGACAATGATTACATACATTGACAGGAGTACACAGTAGATTAAGCATACATTGGATAGGGTATAGAGTACATTACAGAACATGTCAGTTACATACACATAATAACATAGCAAATTAAATCAGACATATGACATCTTAACCAACAATGCTTTAGGGGAAAGGTGGTACCAGCAATAAGAGAATATATTGCAACCCCGTGGGCTGATTGCCATGGGACAAGCAATTTCAGCCACCAAGACTAAGTTCTGGGCTAGTGGTTACAGCCACAGAGACTAAGCTCTAACAGGTATACTTTCAGGTCCAACTTAAAACCCTGAATAGTACGACAATTAGCCAAGTCCACAGGGAGAAGGTTCCATAAATGTGGGGCAGCATACCGAAAGGAGCGCTTGCCATAGTTAGTTCGGACACGAGGGATGTCTAGGGGACAGCCAGTGGAGGATCTTAGGTCCCGGCCCCAGACTTTGGGATTCAGCAGCCCACACAGGTGGGGAGGAGGGTCAACAGTGGTAAATTTGAAGGTCAGGTTCAAAGAGGAGTAGGTCAGTTTTTGTCACATAGAAGGCCAGTGGAGATCAGCGAGGACCTCACAGTGGTGCCTGCTTGGCAGAGAGTTGGTGGCGGAATGAGCAACCCTGTGGTAGAGCGTAGTAAGTTTTCTTTGTTCACCCTCCCTTAGGGACTGCAGCAGGGGAGCCCCATAGAGGAGGGAGGGAGGAGAGTAGGGTGCAGTTAGATATGGCACAACAAGCCTCGAGGGAAAGAGAGTCACCCAGCCTATAGAGAAGTCCTAACTTCTGGTGGGTGGAGTTAACAACAGAGTCAATGTGAGGCTGGAAGTTCATCGCCTGATCAAGCAGGAGTCCGAGGTACTTGATCTTGTCTGTGACCTCTGTTCTCTTCCCTTGGGCAGTATGAAGCTGAAGGATGCCATGTCGGTCTGAACCAAGGCATCTGGACCCGAATAGGACTGCCTTTGTTGTTTCTTCATTCATTACAAGTGAGTTAGAGGAGAACCAGACTTCCAGTACAGCTAGACTGGCTTGGAGACTGGCACTGATTATGCTAGGAAGCGGATCACTGCAGTAGACAACAGTGCCATCTGCATAGAGGATGAGGTTGTTCCTCCTGCCAACCCCCTCTATATCATTGACAAAAAAAATAAATAACAGGGGACCAAGGATCAAGCCCTAGGGTACCCCATAAATTACCAGTTTAGCACTAGACTGGGTTCCTCTCCATAGGACTTTTTGGGTTCAGTTAAGCAGATAGCTCTCAAACCATGTAGCAGAGAGTCCGTACAGTCTAAGTAGATGAAGTTTGGTGAGTAGAAATTCATGGCTGACCAAGTCAAATGCCTTGGATAAATCAATGAATAAAGCCCCAGTTGGGGAACCTTGGTCCATTGCGTCAAGGATGTCCGATGTGAGACGGATAAGGGCCGTATCAGTGCCATGGCCTTTCCTAAAGTTGCGTTCAATGTCAGCTAGGAGTAGGTGTCTTTCAAGGTAGTCCTGTATTTGACTGTAGGCCAATCTCTCCTGCACCTTCGCTAGCAGACAGAGAATAGAGATTGGCCTATAGTTCCCCACATTGTCCCGGGGCCTTTTTTGTGAATAGGGACAGTGGTTGCCACCTTCCATTTATCTGGGACCTTTTCTTCTAGGAGGGACCTGTTGATGAGCAAGGCAACTGGGTGGGAGATAGCCAGAGCAGCAGCCCACAGGAGTCTAGGTTCAAGCAGGTCATGTCCCGGAGAGGAGTCCAGGTTCATACGTTGCAGAAGGGGAAGTACTTCGGTGGGTTTGACCAGCTTCAAGTGAAATTGGGGTCTGGAGTGTTCCCAGGAGGTGCCTCTGTTGCTGGAGGCACCAGAGGGCAGGGGGGGTTTGCTTCCTCCAGGATTGGAGAAAGCAGCACTAAACGCCTCTGCAATTAAGGTGGGATCATTGGTTTGGGTGTCACCGACCAAGAGCGCACCCTTGTGGGCACTGGGGGCACCCTTTAACAGCAGGTTAATTTGGCCCCAGAATCTCTTGGGATCCTCTAGGTGCCTAGACTGAATGTCTCGTAGGTATTTAGATTTAGCCAACTTGGAGGCTTTCTTGCACTGATCCTCAGTTCTCTATACCTCTCCCAGTTGGTTTTCCAGCCTGTGGATTTGAATTGACCCCAGGCCCGATCCTGAAGCAACATGCTGCGTTTGAGGATAGGGTTAAGCCATTTGTGGCATTTACCCTGTACCTTCAGTTTCTTGTGGGGGGGCGTGTATATTGGCCACCGACGTAAAAGTGTTGGTAAAGAAGTCAGGCATCTCATCTAGGGTTGGGAGGGAGATAAGGGGATACTAGTTTATCGCACATAGCTCAGAGCAGAGAGCCTCTGAAGAGAAACTGCTGTAGTTTCTGGCTTCGATTACTTTGGCAGGCAGTTTGGGAGGCCTGTTGGACTAGATACAGAAAATTGAGAATGGTCACTCAAAGAATCTGCCAGGACCCCCGCAACCTGTATGCAGTCCAGGCTGGATACTAGGGCCGAGTCAAGTAACGAGTGGTTACCAGTCCTAGCATTGTGCTTTGTGGGCTGGTGGATAACTTGGGTCAGAGTGGTATCGTGTATAGGGTTCTTGCATGCAGAGGCCTCTAGTGAGAGCCAATTTTGGTTAAAGTCCCCCAGGAGAATCAATTCCCCCAAGGAGTGTCCTGCCAAGGCATGTTAGCGATTTGAGGGATGTCATAGCCATTTGGGGCGGGAGGTAGGTACACCCTATATACAGGGGTTTGGTGTTTCCAAGAAGCACCTTCATGAAAATAATCTCATCCACAGAGTCGCAGAGGGCAGAATGGTCAATCTGCATTGTATTAAGACCATTCCGGATGTAAATGAGAACCCTCCCCCACCTTTCTTCCCAACACGGCCCTTACTGAAAGCATTAAAGCCAGCTAGGTCCGTTTCATGAGGAAGGATGCAGGGTTTGAGCCAGGTCTCAGTCACTGCAAGTATATCGGGTTTGTAGAGCATTGTCCAGGCTTCTAGGGCATGGATGTTGTGCCTTAGGCTACCTATATTCATGTATACCACTTTGAGTCCCCTGGCATTGGTCCAGAGAGGGCTAGTGGGGTTGCTGAGTATGGTATTTGAGGGGTGGGGGCCAGGGTTTAATTTCACATCCCCCCAAGGCAAGTTTTAACCAGACCAGGTAACTGATAATTCTGGTGGGAGTAGGGAGAAGCCTCTTTATGTCACTAAGAGAGAGAGATGGTAAAATAGATTATAACAGTTACCATGTCTGGTTAAGCCATGCATGGATAGTATTAGAGCATTGTTCCCTTCCACCAGGGTATACAGAGGAGTGGCAACCGGGATTAGCATCCTAATTGATGGGACTATAGCCCCAGGAGTAGAACAGGTCAGTCCCCAGTATTAGCACCACATAGGTAGCAGCAGACATAAAGTCCACACACCGCATGATAGAGTTTGGGCAGTAGGTGGGGGGAGAGAGAAAAAGAAACCTTCCCCTCACTGTGGTAAAGGAGTACCCTAGACTAGGAATAGTTGGAGGGCAGGTTCAGAAAGCAAGATTAGATCCAGCAGCTCCAGGTTAAGGGATACACCAGGTCAAATGTAAGCGGAGCAGGGGAAAAACAGTAACAGTGAGGATGGCAGGTGCAATTCAATCCCAAGCCTGAAAAAAACCGGAGTTAAATATGATAGTACTTCAGACTATGAATCAAATAGCTATGCAGATGCAGCTGAGTTAGAGTAAAACTTATGCAGTTGCTTAACAGACACCAGCAGTAAGAACACCAAGGGGTTACAGTATCACTTAATACAGCTATCAGATACCAGCAAAGCAACACTTTAGGAAACGCTTTAAGTAATTATCCCAAACAGCAGGCGGCTGCAGGATAGGTCCTTATGAGCTGGTAGGCAGGTTTTAGGAGCATTTAAGGGGAGGAGGGAACGGGGTGGGTCGGTGGGAAAAAATTCTCTGATGAAAGTCCAGGGCAAATGCTGCGGCTGGTGGGGCTCAGAATGGCTTTTCAGTCCTCGACTGAGCATCACTGGCTTCAGGGCCAATGAGATGCGGGTGCCTTTTTTGAAAATTGGCACTTCCCGCAGGCAGTTAGTGGCTCGAGTTCAGTGTTAGTCACAAGAGATGAGCCGCTAACAATCCGTTCGGTGACAAATGCATGCAACAGGAGAGGTCCACCTGGCCAGCTGCCAGAGCCTCAATCCCATGGTGAAATCCTCTGGTTCGGTGTCCAAGGATGGGGGAAGGAAACCCACAGTGACAGGGATTCCCCTCAAACCCCCAATTCTCTGATGAAAGTCCAGGGCAAATGCTGTGGCTGGTGGGGCTTGGAACGGCTTTTGAGTCCTCGCATCACTGGCTGCAGGGCCAATGAGATGCGGGCACCTTTTTTGAAAATCAGCACTTCCCACAGGCAGTTAGTGGCTTGAGTTCAGTGGTAGTCCCAAGAGATGAGCCCCTAACAATCCATTTGGCGAAAAATGCTAGCACGGGAGAGGTCTGCCTGGCCAGCTGCCAGCGTCTCGATCCCATGGTCAAATCCTCCAGTTCGGTGTCCAAGGATGGGGGGATGGAAGCCTGCGGTGGCAGGGGGATTCCCCTCAAACCCCCAATTCTCTAACGAAAGTCCAGGGCAAATGACTATAAAAAGTCAATTGAACTAAGTGATTGTACAAAGTATTAACTGTTGGACTTGATGTTTGGTAATGTGTGGAATGATGAAACAATGTTTGTAAATATGTCATTTTAAAAGTGGCAAAGTAAAGATAATGATGTTGGATGTATAAAATTAATTAATTGCCAGTTGAGCACCCAATTTATAACTTGAATGTGCATTATTTTTCAGGAATCTCCCTCTGACAAATGCGGTTGCCCCCAAAGAACAACCTAAATTGTCAGAGAGTTCATCAGGAAAAAAGACACAGGGCATAGGACTGGCTAACGGGGTGGGGGAGGGCAAGTAGGTAGGCTCAGGTTGGAGGCAGGGGGTTGGGGAGATGGTCGGGCTTAGGCAGGGGGAAGGAGGGTCATGATGTTATCCCTGTGACAAATATGACGAGGCAGGTAAACAGGTAGGAATTGGTCGGGGGGAGTGGCCTAGGGGGTATTTAGGTGCCAGCAGAGGAAGGGCTCCCCCTCTTTTGCTGGGACGTGAATTTTAGCACCCACCCACGCGCCCGGCATTTAGGTTACCAGGGAGTGAAGACGTAAAGGTCAGGCCAGAGAAAGAGGAGACCGGGTCACCGCAGGACAATGATGGGAGAAGGGGAGGTAAGCCCCATTTGACAAGAGTTGGCAGAATGGGCCAACATGAGGAGAAGGTCAGTGAGAAGCCATGCCAGGGAGAGGCAGAAATTACAGGGAAAGGGTTGCTGCAAGAGGGCAACAGGTCGGGAAATAAAGAAAAAGTTCTGAAAGGCTATGAGGAGGAAATTTTGGAAAAATAAAATGAGTGTGGGGTGAAAAGGGGTCAGAGAAGAGCCATGGGCGGGCACAGATGCCCAGACATGGAGGCAGGCGAAAAGAAGGTACAATAAGAGGTTATAAGAAAGAAGAGAAGGTGTTGGGCTTTTAAGTGTCCGGACCCCGAGAAGGCGATGGACAACTGACAGTCAAGGAAAGGGGAAGAAGGGGTATCAGGCTTTACAAGCGTCTGGACCCCGTGAAGAAAACCGGACAGCCAGAGACGATTATAAAAAAACAATTGAACTAAGTGATTGCACAAAGTATTAACTGCTGGACTTGATGTTTGGTAACGTGTGGAATGATGAAACAATGTTTGTAAATATGTAATTTTGTGGCAAAGTAAAGATAATGATGTTGGATGTATAAAATAAATTAACTGCCAGTCGAGCACCCACTTAATAAGTTGTATGTGTGTTATTTTCCAGGGAATCTCCTTCTGACAATTGAACTGCAGTACAACAGTGTCTCAGCTGAGATGGAAACTGAGTAAGAACAAGTCCTCACCATACACTGTAACACTTTAGAACATGCACAACCATTTCAAACAAGAACAACAAGGATTTTAAACTGGCCAGTTTCTATTACCAACAAGCAGTAATAATGTACTATATAAGGAATAATATAGAGGTGACCATACACAACAATCCTGTGTTTCTATTGGGGGGGGGTAAAGATAACAGCACATGGACCTCGAGAGCAAAGCTTGAGAGCTCCTTGCTGTTATCTCAACCATGAGATGGACACACATGGCGCGTTGTTTACGATCAGCTATATTTTAATTTTTATAGTATGTGGTTCTGCAGAAGGAACTAGCAAGCACTGCCATGTGCCAGTATAGAAACAGCAAGAGAGAGAGAGAGAGAGTGCGTGTGTGTGTGAGTCAAGGAGCAGTTCTGCTGAATAAGCACTTTCTATATATCAAAATTACGTAAAATCCAGTACAGAGAAAGTGAATGAGCACCAGTAGGAGAGAGTGAGTGCGGCAAAGAACAGCTCTGCCTAGTAAGCACTAGGACACTGAGGGAAATCCCCTCACACACCCTGAGGGTGGACATCATAAACTGATAGTGCAGTCATGAAGGCAGACTGTAGCCTACACAAGTTGTGCCAAGTGAAAATGAAAGCGGGTGCCAGGTGGGAGTCAGTATGAGCAGGTTCCCAGGTGTACTGATGCTAGAATGTACACAACTTTTAGAATGTGCAGAACAACTTTTTGAATATGCACAACAACTTTTGAGTAGCCACTGATTTCCATACACAGTAGGCCCTAATACTATAAATTAGTAAATATTGGGTGTGGATACAAAGGGTGTTATATGGCATTTAGATGGATCTTTGAACTGTTCAAGGAACAGTCTTTGGAAAGTAGGAAGATTTGGTGGTTACCAGATGGGATGCTGGTAGGCTGTACCATTCTGACAGGCTTGAGATGGAGATGGGACATTTACTGTGGCCCTTTCACAATTTGGGTACTATCCATTTATCTGCCTCTATTGATCATTGAGAACTGGTGTATGGATAGAGGTGAATAGGATTGTGAGGTGCTGTAAGTGGGAGCAGGTAAGTGGGTACACTTCTAGAAGAACAGTTACCAGTGGTAATTCATGTAGGCAGTGGGGCTCAGTTAGCCATCTTTTCTGCACAATAGGCGGGGGGGGGGTTCTAGGGTCACTCTCAAGAGCAAATGTGCAGGGCCTGTTGTACAGTACTGCCAGCCTTCCCAGTGTGGCTTTATGAGTTGCCTGGTACACCACATCCATAGTCTAGCAGAGGGCACAGGAATTGTCTCATCATTACCTGCAGTTTCATTAGAGCTGATGCAGTTCCTGGCACCATAGAGGGTTCCTGATCTGGACTAACAGAAGCAGTGATGTGATCCACATAACTCTGGTAGGTGAGTATGAGGAGAGTTGGTTGTTTTGTTAAACGACATACATAAGCCTGCCCAGTGGCCTAGCCATAGTGCGTCATGCTACCAACCACTCGACTCAGGTTGAGGACCAGGTGCAGCAACAACTTGAAAGAATGTTGCCACTGACAGCTTGACCCAGCCACAAGAAGGATAGTGCTGAAGTGGTCTCTCATGGTGGGCTAAGAAAGCTTGTTCCTTCCTGAGAGGATGTGCTGCATGCGTACAAGAACCTCAGCGGGGCTTGCAAGGCACCATTGGGTGTTGGAGGGGCATAGGTGAAAAATCACACATACATGTAGCTGGGCAGTAACTCTAAGTAATAAGCCATGATAGGGTGTGCATTATTAGAGATTTAATGCATGGACAGGTGACGTTTCTCATACAAATACATTTCTAGATTTTTTTCTAGCCATTTTATAATCAGAAATAGGGAACAGTTAATAAACCTATAAAAGATCTAAACAGAATTAATGCAGGAGCAGTTACATGTGAGATGAAATTCAGCCTCAACAAATGTGCAGTAATGCACCTGGAGTCAAAAAGCAGAGAGGATGAATATTTCCTGCAAGGTGCTAGGCTAAAAACAACTACCGATAATGAAGAAAGAGATCTGGAAAATGTCGCAACCAGGAATCTTCTTTCTGGCAGACAATATGAAAAAGCAGTGGCAAGAGTGAGTAGAGTGCTGAATTGTATTTTATTTGTTTAGTTTTTGTTGGCCAGGTACGTTCACTTGACAAAAAATATGCCTATATTCAGGAACGACCTATTATGGTATGAAACAGAAATGCCATAGGTTCCTTATATAGATCGTTTGCGAGGCCCAGCCCCTACCTGTAAGATGGTGCTCAGTTCTAGACCCCATACACAGGGAAGGAGATAGCAGTGGTTGAGAGACCCCTAAGGAGAGCAACAACATTAATTATGGGGACTGAAATATAAATCATATATTCTGAGAAACTTGAGAACTTAGATCTAATGAGTCTGGAGGAGACCAAAAGGATGAGATGTGACATGCTGCTTCCATACAATGTTACCAAGGACTGAGACCTATGAGATATACGAATTTTGCATTCAGGTATTAGACCCATCACACTAAGAACAGCAACCAACAGTTACAGGTACTTTTGCACACAGACAAAAGGAGAATTATGGACCAGATTACTGGAGTCAGTAATACAAGCTGTAACACAAAATTAAGCTTTCAGATAAATTTAGATAGACTTATCATTGAGAAGCTGTGAGAACAGTTCTGCTAATGGGCTTCACGGCCTTCTTCTGTCCCTAGTATTTTATAGTATAAAATGTAGTAATACATATAGTTCTCAGCCTGATAGGACTAGAGGGAAAAAACTCTTCCTGTCACCGAATGGGTGGTGGGCCATGACTCTTGGCCCTTTGCCATGCAGCCCACAGCAAATATGACATGTGATGAGTGTTCTGTGAGAGAATGCTTCACGCTGTAGAACCTGCCATGGGGAAAAGCAACTTAGGAGGCAGAGGAGGGTAAGAACTACTGGGGCAGTGAGGTCCCAGCCTAAGTGTCCACTGGGGTGGGGGGGCTCATGAAGACAGAATTATAAAAAAGGCTTACAAAAAAAAGGAAAAAGAAATAGGCTTATAAATGTTTTTTCTTCTAAAGCCTAATCTAAATCCCTCTTCAGTGATTTGTTTTCCAGCGACTGTTTCTGCTGATCAGCAGTGGTGGAAATGGACAGAATCCAGGGTAACTCAGTTCCGGGAGTGAAATTAAATGTCAGACTCAGTCCCAGGAGCAAAATGGGCAAGGACTGTTCCTGTGTAAAAATGTACACCCCCCCCAAAAGTCACATGGAATTGACAAAATTAAGTGTAAAAATACAACACATAATGAGAAAAAGTGTCCCCAGACCCCTGTCAGGTATGTTTGATGCTGCATTAAAAGTGGTGGGTTCCCCCAGTGAACTGTTTCCATTTCCAGCACTGCTGATCAGCTGTTTAGGGACCATCTAATGAAATACCGTAAATGTTACTATCTCTTACTAAAATCTTATCGATGGTGCATTTTTTTATTAACTCAGTGGTAATGATTTCAAATAAATGTGCACATAAGTCTGTGTTTATGGCAATTCATATCTTAATTGTTGTTTTTACTGCTGTCTGGCTCAACTTGGTAAACAGATGAGTTTGGGTGACATTATTATACAGCATGAAAAACGTTTAGCTCCTTTGACCATAAGTTGAGGCGTTCAGAACCACCTGGTTCAACTTTAAAACCAACAGCACAGTTCACCCTTGCTCTCAGGTTTTCCTATACACTAGCCTACCTAACCCGAGAAGAACTCACAGTAGATACAGTTAAGCTGCGTATCACTCAAGTTAGGTCAGTAGTTACAAGACAAGTTAAATCAAATTAATTTAATAAACTCCCTTGTAACCAGAATTAATGTATGCCACATTTAAAAAATAAAAAGCAGCTGCCCAACTCCAGTAAACCAACTGCTGTATCAGTGGTACCATCTCCATGGGCACTGGGGTGTCCAAACATCCACAAAGTTGACTTAAACACCCTCAATGTTTTGAGGGCAGCCTGAAAAAAAAAAGGAATTACTAGGGAACCTGAGCATAGGAAAACTCCTACCTACTGGCAGCAAGCACCCGCAAAGGGTCTAAAGTTGTCACCCCTGTGCTGTATGCCCAAACACAGGCAGAATTTATTTATTTTTACTTGAATCTAGGATTACAAATACCTTTGAGCCAAGACTCTTTTACAAAGGTTCCACGTCAATTGCAGTACAATAACAAAACAAAACAAAAAATACAAGGCAATCAAGTAACAAAGGCAGAATAACAGATTAATAATCAGTTACATGAATATGAATGCATACATTTGGGTTAAATTAAAGCTAGAGGCATTAACGGGGTAAATAGACATGGCATGGACACAAAAGGTAAGAGAGAATTAAGTACTCAGTCTTAGTTAAGGTTGGTATAGTTAGGGTGCCCTCTCTTTTGGAACCCTCTACCTATTGTCTTTAGTTGGCATTGGCAACCAAAACTCACCACAGATTTATAGTGTTGGAATCACTGGGATGCTTGCCAGGGCTGGGTCCCCCAACTGAGAAGTGAGCCCCACTAGTCTATGCATCACTGCCATTGAGTTATAATGGGAAGGCCCTTACCCCCCACCCCAGCTCAAAAGGTTAATTCCAAACACTAGTTTGTCATCCCTAATGTACAGTGGGACTGTGTCCAGCACTGTCTGTGTGTGTGTGAACATCACGGTTGCTCCCGCCGGGACAGTAGCACAGGCCACACAGTACCTCGAGAAGGAGCGACCTCCCGCAGTGTCCTAATTTAATTTGAAAAAATCCTATATAACCTCCGTTAAATGTAGCCATCGTTTGCTTCAGTACCTTCATTTTCAAGTGCCACCGCTACATATCACGTTCAGAAACTGGAACCTCAGTCCTTTGTATCTTCCATCCACAATCCAGATTACAAAAACATATGTCCTAACCGTCTTAACCCCAGGACTGGCTTCTCTGCAACTTGTCTTTCGTGTGTTCTTTATAATGTAGTGGGCGAATGAGAATTTACCTTACGCACACGAGAGAGACGACTGCTCACTTCCTCATTTCTTCACACTTGCATTTCGGGTTCCTTCAAAAGTACCGAAGTAATCTGTCATTGGTAGGTATTATTTGTGATTTTTTTTTGTGAGCTGAATGTCACGCGTCATCAGTGCCATCAATTGCTATGCAGTTGAAGTGAGAGCCAGTCAATGGCACGGGGTCAGACTTTTCCTCATTGCGGAAATTCCCAGGCTTGGAGATTCCGAGGTATTCTTTCTACAAGACCTGGGCTGCAGTTCAATCGAAATTCTAGGGTGCTGTATGGTAAAACCTATATCGCGCGCGCTGTGTGTGTAGTACAGCAGTTGTAGAACATTTTAATTTTTATACAGGTGCAAGTTGGTACAATAACACCACTGGGGCCAAGAAACCCTATTTACAAGGTGGTCCTGTTTCAGCTTACATTTACAATTTCACAAATAATTTAGGCAAGTAACACAGTTACAGACACAACATATTAAAACAATATTCCAGTGACATATACTTTATATAGAGATGAACATAATGGGAGATTTGATACCTTTTAGCCTACCAAAAAAAGATGCGATGCTTAAGCTTTCAAACTGGCAGAGTTTCTTCAAATGTCTTCTCACACATTTTGTTCATCTTTTTGACAAGGACCAATACAGCAACTAACATTTTTGTTAGATACTATATATAGTAGAAAGGAAGCATTACAGTAGGAAGGAAGCTGTAGAACCATAAGCAACTTGAAATCACAAGACTGCAACTCATGAGGGGTTCTACCAAAAGAGAGATTCAGTCTAGTGGTTTGTGATGTCACCAAAACCACCCACATGGAATTGCCAGTCTGGTTCACAATTCACAGCTGGCTCAAAATAGTAGAAGGGAGGTGAAACCTTATACTGTATTACAAATAGAAAAATACATAGGAGTGTGTGCATTACTAGGGATGGAATCACTTCTGAAGGAAAGAATTGTTGAGTACCTAGAGGCCATCGGGGCACAGGACCCAAGGCAGCATGGATTCACAGCGGGAAAGTCATGTCAGACAAATCTAATTGATTTCTTTGACTGGGTGACCAAAGTAGTAAACCAGAGAGGGGCTGACATGGCCTACCTAGACTTTAGCAAGGTATTTGACACAGTCCCACACAAAATATTAATATACAAGTTAACCAGCCTTGCAGTGGTTCCCAAGGTGGTAGCCTGGGTAAAAAATTGGCTGGACAACAGGACGCAGAGGGTAATAGTAAACAGAGTCCACTCGGAAGAAAGGGAGGTTACTAGAGGGATAACGCAGGACTCAGTACTTGGACCGGTCCTCTTTAATGTCTTTATAAGTGACATTGCAGAGGAACTGGAAGGAAAAGTATGTCTCTTTGCAGATGACAAAAAGATCTGCAACAGGGTTGATACACAAGGTGGGGGGAAGGAAGAGAAGGGACTTGGCAAGGTTGGAGGAATGGTCAAATGTATGGCAGCTTAGATTCGACGCAAATAAGTGCAAAGTAATGCACCTGGGAAACAAAAACCCAAGGGAAGAGTACACAATGGGGGGTGAGATACTAACAACAACAAAAATGGAAAGGGACCTAATGGTAGTTATATCAGATGACCTAAAGGTGGGCAAGCAATGTGAGAAGGCAATAAGGTGGGCTGGGGGGACACTGGGATGCATAGGGAGAGGCATCACCAATATAAAACAGGAAGTTGTTATCCCTCTGTACAGACGGTTGGTGAGACCCCATCTGGAGTACTGCATGCAGTTCTGGAGACCCCATCTCCATAAGGACATAGACAGGATGGAGACTGTGCAGAGGACGGCAACCAAAATGGTGCAGGGTCTGAACCAGAAGACATATGAAGAGAGAATAAAGGAGCTTGTTATGTATACCCTCAAGGAGAGGAGGGTGAGGGGAGTCATAATAGAAACTTTCAAGTACCTCAAGGGACTCAACAAAGTCCAAGAGGGTAGCATCTTTCAGGAAAAGATATGTGCAAGAAACAGGGGCACAATTTGAAGATAGAGAAACGGTTCAGAGGTAATGTGAGGAAGTATTTTTCACAGAGAGGTTGTGGATGCATGAAACAGCCTTCCTGAGGAGATTGTGGAGTCAAAAACAGTAGGGGAATTCAAGAATGCATGGGACAGATATAAGGCAATTCTAGAGGGGGTAGGAGGAAGCAGCTGTTGGTTAACTAGAATCTGCAGCTTATCCAATAGGTAGGGAAATGGGCAGACTAGGTGGGCCAAGCGGTCTTTATCTGCCATCAAATTCTATGTTTCTATATAATCCCATCGAGAGGTTCTGGGGACATGGGAACCTCAAGAGCAATAATTCGGAGGTTCCCATGTCCCCAGAAACTCAATATGGGAGTACTCCCTTGTAATGTACATACTAGTATGTGTTATTTTTGTAATATATGGATCCAAATTCCAATAAAAAATATTCCACTTTTCTGATTTATTTTTCCTGACAGCCTGTGCAAACAACGCTGAAACACTGCAGTGAAGACTCACTGGCTTCTTCTCTCCCGCTCCCCATTCGTTAGCTAAGCCTTGCTTGCGTTAGAAAGTCCTACCTGTTTTTTTTTTTACAGGCGTCAAAATGGGGATCGACCAGATAATGTTTTCTTGTGTGGTAAAAAAAAATCCAAGCAAAAGTGAAGATCCCAAGTTCTGAGTGTATGAGTACTCTGCTAAGCGAGAAAGCACCATGTTTTAGAAAGTGTCTGCCTGCCCACAGACAAAGGCAGCCAACCACAAAACACAGTTTGGAAATCTCACGTCATTAATCTAGCGACTGCAGTTGGCTGCTTAACAACCAGCTCTCAGCTCTGAGCCCTGCACTTGTACTGTTCTGTTTAGCTGATAATACTATCGTTCAGAGCTGCAGCAATAGTATTATCAACATAAAACTATCATAGTATCGCTGCTACACGCGTGATATCAAAACAGGACTAGTGCATTACAGGAACACTTTTGTATGAAACAGGATAGCGTTGTTACATTATAGCCATATATTACTAAACTATAATATATGAGAAGGTGTGGGTTATGCTTGGATAACTTCACACCAGAAGTGGTTGGGCATAACACCATAGGACAAATATATCCAACAACTTAGAAATGAGATTATTCCAACATACACTACATTGCATTATTGCTATTATACAATGGCTCTTATTTATTAATATTGTGGGGACCAAAATGAGCACATGTAGATGGCTATTAGGCAAAGAACTAGTGCTTGAACACCCCTTTTATGTGTAGGGACATCTATTTTATAGTATCAGTTGTACACTTTTACTTTTTTTTTTTTTGACTAAACACACCCCATGTGAAAGCACTGCATCATGAGTATGCAAATAATTGTTTGGCATCACTGTATTGTGTTATGCTATAACAGGCAATTAGGTGATTTGCATACCCATGATGTAGTGCATTCATATGTGGTGTGTTTTGTCATAAAAAAAGAAAACAACTGTAAAACAGATACTATGAAAGAGATGTCCCCTTACTATAAAGAAGATGTTCTGACACTTGGTCTCTGCCTAACTATAACATGTTTTAACCATGTCAACAATTGTGTGCCCTCCACAATGTAAATAAATAAGGTGTTTATATGAAACTAAGCTTCTAGTTTGTTGTTCTGGCAAGTTGGTTAATTATTCAGCCAGCTGTGCAATTATCTGTATGTTTATAATTGATGCTGTGTAGTTGTGCTTAGATAACCTCACTGTATCAAATGCACACTGACCAACCTAAATCCAGAAAATTTTTGTGCCATCGTATAATTTCTCATCTTGCGCTTAAATAGCTTTCCCACCCTATTGGAAGTCTATTCACAGTGCAGGAAGCTTTCCTGCAACACCTAAAAACCTTATCTGTAAGAACACTTGTCGGGAGCATTTCACAAACTGCGGTGGAACCAATGGAGACGTGAATGATGAATGCCGTGTGAATGAGATATAAATGACTGCATTTACAGAAATAGTGCATACTTACTAGGACTGTCTTTTGAACTACAGCTAAAATGTCAACTCCCTTTTAACAAACTTCCTGAACCTGTGTGGTGCCCTGTTTGCCTTAAGTGACTGCCAAAAATCTTTGGTATCCCTGAAGTGACTGCTTTAAATCTGTGGTGCTCCTCAGTAACTTAAAAAGACTGCCTGTCCTTTTCTGCTGCCATCTGGACTATGTAATGATCCAGTAACTACCTACTTGCCCAGAGAATAAACTGACAGTTCTGGGCATATTACACTGCAATTGACTATTGTGGGGAGAAATCTCTGTGGCACTCCAACCCTTATTCACTGGGTCTCATAGCCATCTGATAGGCTCAATGCATATGTGACTTCTGATGAACTCCAGTCCCTGGTAGACCCCTCCTCTGTCCTAGCTGGTCAGTTATTCATGTGCATCTGATCAGGCAACATGCACAGTACATGCTCCTGAGCATTTACTAAAATCAAGGTAAGATTTCAAAACTATAACCCCTCCACAGGCAGGCTATTTACTAATACTCTTTTTATCCGCATGACTGGGCAGACTCTATTCTGTCCCAGTACCGCGTTGGTGCGATGAACAGGAAAAGAAACATATAACTGAACAACAGGGTCCTCCTAAGCTGACAGAGTTTTGATAGTCATAACTCAGACAAAAGACAGAAACAGAGGGCTGATCACAGAACTGGACCCCTCAGGCAGCGGTCCAGTAAAAACTACATGCCATGCAGCAACAACACCAGATCGCTGCCCTGCTAGCGGGACAATCTAGTTACACTGGTGCCACGGGCAGCACCATGCAACCCCTGCTAGCAGCTGCATGGAAGTCTGCTCGACACAGAAGAGGATGGATAAAACAACAGTCCTACCTGAGATGGGGCATAAATGGCAGTCCACACCAGTACCCAAACAAGGCTGTAGAACATCTTGTAACCCCCTTCTGTGTCTTTCCCGAGGGTTCGCGGGGAAACATTTGAGGCTTGCACATGCATGCTGGAGAACTGAGACACTGCGCATGTGTGGCTCTCGTAGCAACAACAGACCAATAGAGTGCCCATCAACAGGGTGCAGAGGAATAAAGATGAAGCGAGGAGGATCCCTACACAGAGAATAAATAATAAACTATCAGCAAAGACAAGGACACTAATTGTCTCTGCCTTGCAGCAGCAAGGGGCTACAATGAGGGCCCTAACCCCAGCGGCCATTTTAGTAGTCCTAAGCAGAGGCCATTTTGGTAGTCATAACTCAGACCAGCATAACAATTGAGACATATAGACAGGATAGGGTCGACTTTGGCAGCATGCTAAACAAATTCACACTTATTATGTCTCCATAGGGAACACCGGTGAAAACAAGGATACCAAGACAGGCAAAATCCCACTCCTCACAGTAAACATTAGCAACTTATGCCCAGACTGCCTACATGAGGAGATGTCCAAGCACTCCGACCGCAGCTTATGATGTTTTCTCGAAATTGGGTTGGGGCCTTAAACAAATATGCTCCTCTGGTGAAAGTCCGTACCAGGGAAAAAACTGCTGATGGTTCACGGAGGACTTGAAGGGTGCCCTGCAGAGCAGGGATATGCTCTGGAAAACTGCCAGAAAATCCAATCCTTCTAATGACTGAAATCTATTCAGAAGGACAAGGAATCATTGTACCAAGTTGAATAGAAGGAAAAGCACATTTTACTGTACACAGCTAGAGCTAGTTTCCAGTTGTTCCTCTAAATTTTGGAACACAATCAAAGTGATTGAAAGGCCGTTCCTCTTGAAATTGCCTTCCTGCAACATTTTAGTTGGTGATACTGTAATCTCCGATAGGCCATCCATCCTCGACTCATTTAAAAATCATTTGCTACTGCTGGTCTGCTTTGACTCTACCTGCCTGCTCTCTCCATCAACAACTTAGGATACTCAAGATAAACCTATCTGCAGCCCATCATTCTCACTCCAGCCCATAACCCTGAAAGAAGTTGAAGATCTCCTTCATTTAGATTCCAAAAAAAGTGCTGGAGCCAACCTTATGGACTCCTACTTCTCAAAGGTTGGTTACCATGTTCTAGCAGTCCCAGTTACACATCTTTTTAATCTATCCCTGTCACAGGGTGAACTTCCGCCCATTTGGAACACTGCTCTTGTCTCATTGTTTAAATCAGGTGATCCCAGGGATCTTAATAATTACAGGCAAATTTCATTACCAATCCTAAGTTGCTAGAGAAAATAGTGGTGTCCAGCTACGAAACTATCTGGAATTGGAAAACCTGCTAAATCCCTACAGTCAGGCTTCAGAGCACAGCATAGCACAATATCTGCTCTTGCTAAAGTGACTAATGACTGGCAAACAGAGTTGGATAATAAGGACTTCATCTGTGCAGTGTTCTTGGATCTAAGCAAGGCATTTGACACCATGGACCACAGCCTGCTTCTTTCATCCCTTCGGAATATGGGCTTAGATGCCCTAACCTTAAGATGGTTCACAAACTATCTTTCTGGCTGATTTCAGCAAGTAAAGGCTGATGGAGAAATCTCTCCTTTAAAACTCTTGCTGAGGGGTGTACCACAAGGTTCCATTCTGGGACCCTTGCTTTTCACTATCTATATCAACAACATCGTCGCTACCATCAATGAAGCTAAAATACATTTATTTGCAGATGACACCATGATTTACGTCAGACCCCTTCCCCTGATGCTGCACAGAAAACCCTTCAAAGTGAATTCAACCTGCTGCAGCTACAGCTACTAAACCAGAAGTTACTTCTAAATGCTAAAAAAATGAAAGCATTGCTCCTCTCACCTCTTTCTCATGCATCTAACCCTGCTACTGATGGATCACTTCCACTTATCATCACCATTCTTGGGGAGCAGTTGGATTACGTAACAAAATTCAAATAATTGGGAGTCTGGTTAGACAATAAACTCTCATTCACTGATCATATTGAAGAGCTGTTAAAGAAACTTAGGCAGAGACTTGGTCTTTTCTTTAGGATAAACAACCTACTTACTAGAGATGCCAAGCTGAAGTTGGTTGAAACCACCTTTCTTTATTTACTTGACTATGCAGATTTCTTATATGGCCAGAGTACTGTCGGTGCTCTAGCAAAACTAGACACACTCTATCACCGTGCCTTAAGATTTGTTACAGGTTTACCGTATTCTACCCATCACTGCTCCCTATACATGGCAGTAGGATGGACATCCCTTAGTTGCAGACAAAAAAGGAATGCTGTGTTCTGGACTTATATATCTGGACTTGGTTTGCTGGCCAAGGCACCTAGCTTCACCTGAGCTCTTTCCTTCTAAGACTGCTTGAAAGGCAGAGTAAGAAACTTACCAGAGCAAGGAGAAGGATTAAGACTTAGTTTGGCTAAGCAGATTTACTGTGTGGTGGTGTTTTTATTTTCTACTCACAGGGATTGCTACTGTTTGTTGCTAACATTTCATTGCTTTATTTTTCTCTGATTCAAATTGTTGTTGCTGGTATACCTTCTTCTGCATTATTACAAGGTGTGCCTACAGGTGTGTGCTAACAGATTACTGCTGTAATCTTCTGATTCAAATTGTCTTTTGCAAGGTATATCTTCTGTTACTGCTTTATTTTTCTGGAGCAAAGTATTTCTTACAGGGTATATCTTCTCTGAAATTATTACAGGTGGTGCTTTACAGGTTTTACAGTTTTTTTCTAACATTAGGATAAGCTTTCAGGGTTACTGCATTTGTTGTTGACTGATTGTTTCTGCTCTTACCTCCTTGATCTTTCGTCCGTGGTTCTTCTTTTTAGGCAGGGGAAGGGCCAGCCACCTACCCCATCCCCAACCACCCATGCTACACTCCTTTTATAGGGTACCACAGTTGTGACATTTCCTGTGGCAGAGCAGGAAGGGGCGGATCAGTGGGGCCTCCACAAGGTGATCTCATTTACAGGGCACTAGTAATTTAACTTGTTATAACAAGTTAAACAAAGCACAATTAAACCATTACTTGCATTTTTTCATTTTTTCCCTTCTAATTACTCTGACTAGGTTACAAACCCAGCAACTTATTTGGAATGGATTTCATTAACTGCAGGTACTGTGGAACAATTTTCAGAAGGACAGTCTTACAGGATTTAGGACACTGTCCTACATGCTGGGCCTTTGGAGATCTTAGGGCTCAGCTCCGGGCAGCATGGGCAGAGGATTGCACGCCTCAAATTTCATATTGAAGAGGAAATACATTATAAGAACCACCACCATTTCCCCAGCATCCAACAGAAAAACCTCAACCGAGAGGGTAGTTGGTCCAGGAGGTTGGCAGGTGGTTGGGAGGAGCAAATCAGGTGCCCCATCACTCTGCTCTCCATCACATTGCCTCCAAAACCATATAAACACTACAAACAGGTATCTGCCTCTATCTCTGAAATCAAATAAAGAGGCAGAAGACACTGCAGAGCAGGACACTGCAGCACAGGAGCTAGCACAACAAAACTCACCCAAATCAGGAACCAAAACTAAACAAGCACAAAGGAAATCCAAAACCTTCTGATCATAGGAGACTCCATGATTCGGGAGTTGATACCATCTCCAGCCAGGGGTGATGAATGTCTCCCAGGTACATCAGCATGGAGAGACACTGACCGCATTGCTAAAATTGTTCACAAAACAGGAGAAAACATTGATGTCCTAGTACACATAGGGACTAATGATCTGCCAGCCGGGTCAGTTGTGGAGACCAAGGAACACCTGACTAGGCTGGGTGACAAACTATCATCTATTTCGTCCAGCATCTCCTTCTCTGAGATCCTGCCAGTCTGGGAGAGGGGAGCAGATGGACGGAAGGTCAGAGAAGGGGAGATAGGGGAGCTAAACACGTGGCTCAAGGACTGGTGCCAGGAAAAGGGACACAGATTTGTAGGGAACTGGCAACAGTTCTGGGGGCAAGTTCTTTAAATTTGATGGACTGCATCTGACTAAAGAGGAGTCAGTGCATTGGGGCAGAAGTTTGATGTCTTTGCAGAATATTTAAACTAGCAAATGGGGAGAGGTGCAGCACCCATACGTCGAATGGGAAGAACACCCTCCCCTTAACTAGTGGTCAAATAGGAATTCAGCGTGTTTGCCGTTCATTTGCATCACCAGATAAGAAAAAGGTTTGTCTCCCCATCGATGCACAGGGTAATGCCAAACTTCACCCAACAACTAACACACCAAAATCTGGCCAATGGAAAATCATGTACACAAATGCTCACAGCCTGGGAAATAAGATCCCAGACCTGCAGGCAATAATGTCAGAGGCTAAACTGGACATAGTAGCAATTAGTGAGACGTGGTTTACCAGTAACCACACTTAGGGAGACTTCAGTACCTGGCTATGTATTGTTCAGAAGAGACCGAGGTGCAAAAGGGGAGAGTGGCCCTGTATGTTAATGAAAATATCAAAGCTACAGAAATTCAGAATACACATAAGGAGCCAGAAGAACTGTGGGTCACCCTGGAAACAGGAAATGGGACAGCCATAAGAACTGGGGTTGTCTACAGGCCCCAGACCAGAGGGAGGACATAGACACATTACTGTTAGAAGATAGTACAAAACATGACAGCTAAAGGGGAGGTTCTGATAATGGGAGACTTCAACATGCCAGATACAGATTGGTCAATACCAGCAGGAACATCTGCCAGAACTAGACTCATAGTGGATTCCCTGTAGGGGGAGGGCCTCAAACAACTGGTACAGCAACTCACAAGAGACAGGGCTATCCTAGATCTAGTACTGACTAACAAAGAAGGGATCACAGATCTCCAGGTAGAAGGTCACCTGGGGGCCAGTGACCATCACATGGTATGGTTCAATTTGGCTACTACATCTAAATCATCCCATTCCAAGGCAAAAATATGGGACTTCAGAGGAGCTGACTTTAATAAGATGGCCAACAGAGTTAAGCTAGCCCTGGCAAAAAGAAACACAGGTGAGGGGGTACAGGCAAAGTGGGCAAGCATTAAGGATGCAATACTTGAAGCAACATCCCATTGTGTTAGACAGAAAGGAAGTGCAAAGAAGAAGGAAACCACTTTGGTTCTCAAATACAGTAGCAGAAAGGTCAGAGCCAAAGGCTGGCCTTCAGGAAATATAAGGGAACATAGCGGGATGAAGATAGGAGGCATACCAAACTGCCCTAAGGGAAGCAGGTAAGGCAGTAAGGCAGGCAAAGTCCCAAACTGAGGAAACATTAGCACGAACAGTAAAAGAAGGTGACAAGACTTTCTATAGATACATTAGTGAAAGGAGAAAGTCCAGAGGGGTATTGCTAAGCTTAATGGAGAAAATGGAGCATGTGAGGAGGAGGACCCTGTAAAGGCATCTATCCTAAATAGATACTTTTCTCAGTATTTACTGAAGAGAAGGTAGGGCAGGGCCCACAGCTCAGCATCATGGACACAGGGGAGGGAGGTGAGCACTACTCCCTTCACAAAGAAAGGGTCCTACAAGAGCTTGCTAAGCTCAGAGTGGATAAGGCAATGGGACCTGATGGCATACATCCCAGGGTACTAAGGAGCTAAAGGAGGAACTAGCAGAGCCATTAGCAGAATTGTTTAGTGAGTCTCTGAGCACAGGAGAGGTCCCAGAAGACTGGAGAAGGGCTCATGTGATCCTGCTCCACAAGAGTGGTAGCAGGGAGGGCTGAGGAACTACAGACTGGTCAGTCTTACCTCAGTAGTGGGCAAGATTATGGAGACACTCCTTAAGGAAAGGATAGTGCAACACCTGGAATCCATAGGGGCACAGGATCCAAGACAGCATGGGTTTACAAAGGAAGGTCCTGTCAAACTAATCTCATAGATTTCTTTGACTGGGTAACCAGAGTGAGTGGACCAAGGGGGAGCAGTTGATGTCACCTACCTTGACTTCAGCAAAGCTTTTGACGCTGTTCCACATAGAAGATTGATAAATAAGCTGGGTAGGCTCGGGGTGGGTCAGAAGTTGGTCAACTGGGTGGCAGACTGGTTGACTGGCAGAAAACAGAGAGTGGTGGTAAATGGTATACAGTCAGAAAAGATGCAAGTCACAAGTGGGGTACCTCAGGGATCAGTCCTGGGGCCAGTCCTATTCAACATCTTCATTAGTGACCTTGCAGATGGACTAGAGGGTAAGGCTTGTCTGTTTGCAGATGACACCAAGATCTGCAACAGAGTAGATGAGCCAGATGGGGTGGGCAGAATGAGAAGAGATCTGGATAAACTAGCAGAATGGTCAGAAGAGTGGCAACTGGTTTAATGCAAAGAAGTGCAAAATCATGCACATAGGGAAGAAAACCCTGAAGCCACTTATAGGCTGGGAGGGAGTTGCTAGCAGTCACAAAGGAAGAAAGAGATTTGGGCATCATCATCACTGATGACCTAAAATCATCAAGCAGACCTCTAAAGCAGTAGGTAAGGCTAGGGGTGTTAGGGTGTATTAGTAGGAGTATCACAAATCGTAAGAGGAAGTATCCCTCTGTACAAGACATTAGTTAGGCCCCATCTGGAGTACTGCGTGCAGTATTGGAGGTCACACTTTCACAAGGACATTAACCAAATTGAGGCAGTCCAGAGAAGGGCACCAAAATGGTGCAGGGACTGCATCAGAAGACATATGAGGACAGATTAACGGAGCTCAATATGTATACCCTTGAGCAAAGGAGGAGAGAGGTGATATGATCGAGGCATTCAAACACCTTAAGGGCATAAACAAGGTGAAAGAGTCTAACATGTTTAAATATAAGAAAAATAGCAGGACAAGAGGACACAGCATGAGATTAGAGGGAGGCCCGATTAAGGGGAATGTGAGAAATTTTTTCACAGAAAGGGTGGTGGATGCATGGAATGGCTTACCACAAGAAGTGGTGGCTATGAATACAGTGCAGGGCTTCAAACAGGCATGGGATAGGCATAAGGGAGCAATACAAATGACTATGAATAGATAGGTCACTGACAGAGCAAAGGCCGATGGCACATTTATAAGGTAGAAAAAGAAATGGGCAGACTGGATGGGCCTTGCGGTCCTTATCTGCCGTCAACTTCTATGTTTCTATGTTTCTATAAAGTTATTATAGGAAAACTGCCTCAGTAGATTTCCGTCTGCCTCCCGATATGTATTCTCAGCTGGTATGCCCTTAGAAGTGCTTCCTACATTGCTCTGTATGTTTATAAGGCAAAATCGCATTTCGGCAGAGCAGACATAAGCTATGTACTACCTCAGATATGGAATAAGTTGCAAAAGACTTTGAAACTAACCCATCATATCTCCTTATCTACCTTCAACTCTCTTTACCTAAGTCACAACAAGGAGCCATGCACCTGTTTTACTTGATGCCTGATAATCCTATAACCCTAGCCCAGATGAGTCCTGCCTCCACAGTTATACTGTGTTTGATATTTATAATTTGGGGCTCCCCTATTTCTCTACCCGCTGCTCTTGCTCTCACCTCTTCTATTTTCTCTGGCTTGTATAACCCTGAACTTAGTTTATTGCCATCCTCCTAACCCCCCATGACTCTTTCCTCTTCCTTGAATCCTATTGTTGGCTGAACCTAGATTCCCTGCTACTGCGGCGGTCCACATATCAACATTGTATGTTTTTTTTTTTCTTCTTCATTCAATTCCCCTATGTTCTTGTTCCTGACCATACCCTTAATCTGTCTTTATTACCTCCTCAGTAATACCATCTAGAGTAGCTTTGTAACCCTCTCCCCTACCCTGGAACTCTACTTATAGTGTATATTGGGCACTTTTTTAATCTGCTGTACCCATCGACTGTTATATCTATACATGTTTACTCTCATATATACTTTGTATGATGTGTTACCAGTTTAGATCCCTGATCCTTATCCCAACTGTTTTCATTACTGTACATGCTTCTTGTTGTTAATTATTGTATAAATTTTTTTAATTGTATTTATTCCTGCCTTGTACATTGTTCATTGTATGTTTCTGATCTGTTTATCCTGTATACCCAGATCTACCTCGAAAATGAGTTATGATCAACAGTGATCGCCTGGTTAAATAAAGATTTTGATTGATTGACTGACTGCTCAGAGCAAGACCAAAGCATGCCAGGGGTAGCCCCAACCAGTACCCTATCCAGGGATAATTTGCAGCCAGACACAGCAGCCGTGCTCATGCAAAACCAGCAGGCATCAAATATATTGACCCAGCATCAGCAATTCATGATGGCCATGTTGCATAAGCTGGAAGAGATATCCCAGCCCTGAGCACCATCAGGATTGGCACCCATAATCACAAGGCCAGTTTCTTCATCCCCTTGCTTAGAGCACCAGGAAGCTTTGGACAACGAATTCGAGGCCCCATCGCAGGGCAAACCAGATCCACAGGAACCTATGGAGCAAGATCCTCAGACTCTGACCGCTAAATACTGCACTCCAGATCAGGTACCCAACCCAGGTTAAAGTCAAGGCTATAAAGGAGATGGTTGGGTTCGCAGATCCTCTGACACAACCACCATCAAAGCTGATAGCATCACTGAACCCAGCCCCAAAATCCTCTAACAATTTCTCCATCTGCACCTTGGTGCAGAAGGTCATGCAAAAGGAATGGGAGTCAGCAGAACCAACCAGAATACCAGAGAAGAGGTCATGGGACAAAATGTACCCTTTCCAGATGGAGGACATGATGTCATGGTGCACAGCACCTCAGGTGGACCCACAAGTCACCTCCTTGAACAAGAAAACAGTGCTACCCGCTGAGGGGGCATCAACACTGAAGGAACCCATCAATAAGAGAGTGGAGGAATTCCTCAAGAATAACTACGAATTGGCTGGTCTGGGACTCAGAGCAGCCACCACGACAATATACGCCACCAGAGCACAGATCACCTAGCTACAAAACATTCAGAGGGTACTGGCACCGGCCAGACCAGAGAGAATCCTGCTCGATCAGTCTATTCTAGCAGCAAAATACCTAGCAGATCTAGCAGTGGACTCACTGAGGATCAATGCCAGATCCACGGCTGTAACCAACAGGGCCAGAAGACTGATTTATGAACATACATGTGAACATACGAAATTTGCCAGCAGATAAATGTCTAGAGGTCCATCAAGTCTGTTCAAATGTGCAGCTAGCACCCCTTATTCTGCAGCTGCCCCTCCCTTCCATCCTTCCCCTTCATTGACCCTCCCCCTTGTCCTGTCCCATCCCCTTTTGATGCAGTCCACTGTTCTACTGGATACCACTTCTGCAGGTAACGCATTCCACCCAGCCACCACCCTCTCTGTAAAAAAGTGTCTCCTCATCTCCCTCCTGAACCTTCCTTCCTCCAGTCTCATATCATGGCCCCTGGTGTCCCTCCCCTCCCTTACTTTGAACAGCCCCTCTGTACCTGTCTTGTTTATTCCTTTCATGTACTTTAAGGTTTCAATCATGTCCTCCCTGTCCTCGTCTCCTCCAGGGAGTACATGTTCAACTCCCTCAGCCTCCTCTCATATGATAAGTCCCACAGCCCCTTGATCATCTTTGTCACCCTGCGCTGCACCCCCTCCAGTAACTTAATGTCCCTCTTCAGATACGGGTGCCAGTACTGCATGCAGTATTCCAAGTGCGGTCTAACTAATGACCTATACAGTGGCAGAATCACCTCCTCCCTCCTCGAGGATATACCCCTTGCAATACAACCCAGCATTTTGTTGGCCTTTGCAGCTGCCTTCCTACATTGTGCCGAGTTGTTCATTGACCCTGTAATGAGCACCCCCAGATCCTTCTCCCCCTCCTCCGTTTGGGCTAGCTGCACTCTCCCCAGCTGGTAACTCCTCCTTGGGTTCTTCATCCCAAATTGCAGCATCTTGCACTTTTTGGCATTAAACCCCAATTGCCAGGTGTCTGACCAGGTTTCAAGCTTTACCAGATCATTCTGCAACCCCTGCCATCCCCCTAGGTCACTCACCACTGCTCCTACCTTGGTATCATCAGCAAACAGACTGATCTTGCTCTTGTTGTCTAATGATATGTCTGCAATGAATATCCCAAACAACACTGGTCCCAACACCGAGCCCTGTGGGACACCGCTCGTCACTACCCTTGGGTGTGAGAGCTCCCCACCCACCACTAACCTCTGTTGCCTTCCCTGAAGCCAGTTCCCTACCCATCTCACCAGCTTTGCACCTGCCCCTGTGCCTATTAACTTACTTCCCAGCCTTCCATGCGGCACCGAGTCGAATGCCTTGTCACGATTTGGATGAAGATTTGGGATGCAGACCCAGAATCCAAAGCCATGCTACTAAAAGTACCCATCAAGGGCACATCACTGTTTGGAGAAGGAATGGAGAGGTTCCTGAAAGGAAAAAAGTAGATTGAAAAGGACCAGCGATCAACCAATACCTACCTACCAGATAAGTCAAGACATAGGAGGAACTGCAATTTTATAACAAGCGTCAAAATCAGGGCTCCTCTAGTTATCAAGACCAAGCCTACCAAGGCAACAGAAACTATCAATACAAACCCCATAACAAGTATCAGCAAAACAAGAACAGACCTAATAATTCCTTCAAACCCAAACAAACAAAACAGTGATTACGGAGCAGGGGAGGCTGGGGCGACATTTATTTATTTATTTAATTTAGTTTTTATAACGGGTAAGGTCGCTAACAAAGTTGACTATTTTAGGCACGACCTGGGAGAATACATACATAAAATGAGATGAGATTATACAATACATAGTATATAGTACAGGTAAATAGTATATAGTACCGATAGGTTAGAATACAGATCAAGTCAGACAGTACTCGAGATAATACATATAGCTATGCAGAGATGACAAAAGTGACATTAGTACATGCAAATAACTGAAACTGAGCTAAGTGGCAGCTATAAAGACATTTTATAGCAAAGCTTCTTTAAGTGCAGCAGTGTCTTGGGCAGAAATAAATTGGTTAGCTGTGAGGCATTAAGTGGGATCAAAGCATGTGCAGGGGTCCCAGGATAGGTGGCGATATAGTTCTTTTTGAAGATTGGGTGGGAGTTAGCCTGCCTCAGGGCAGGAGGGAGGGAGGGAGGAGGGAGTTCCAGGTGGCTGGGGCGGTGCAGTGAAATGCTCCAGAGCTTTTGAAGTAAGACACCTGGGAATGGTGAGTAGAAATTTGTTTGCTGGCGTAGTCCGTTGGTAGGTGTCTGTGGTACAAGTACAGCTGCAAGGGAGGAGGGGTTTGGTTATGGATTACAGAGTCTGTGAGTCCCTAGGAGTATAGTCGGTAGGCAGTTGGAGAGCCAGCCTAGGTCGCTATACAGTGTGCAATGGTGCTTGAGGCGATGGGAAGAGGAGGCATATCGACATATGTTGTTACACGCGACATCCCATTTATGGAGAGCAGTCTTATGGGCATTAGCAAAAGTGGAGACACCATATGTCACCGCTGGAAGCAGAATACCCTTGGCAATTGCCAATTTGGCAGATGGTGTTAGCAGGTGACAAGTCTTACAGGCGATTCCAAGTTTGGCATTTGTTGCTTTACAGGTTGACTGGATGTGCAGACTGAAATCAAGGGATTTATCAAGGAGGACTCCCAGGTATTTGAAGGATGTGATACAGTCGATGAGAGACCCTCAGAGTCATGGACTAGGAGGGGTTCCTTACAGGCCCAGTTTGGGGACAGTGCCAAATAGCATGGCTAGGTCTTTTTGGTGTTGAGGATGAGTTTATTAGCATTTAGCAATGTTTGCACATTCCTGAAATCCGAGGAGAGGTTTTTGTTAATGATGTTAACTTTGTCAGCGCTGGAGTAGAGGACGAGATCATCAGCGTATAAGATAGCTGAGCAGGAGAGTATGGCATAATCTATGTTGTTGATGTATAGGGAGAAAAGAAAGGGTCCCAGGATGGAGCCCTGGGGTACTCCAATGTCAGTGCTGGTCACATCCGAGAGAGCAGAGTTGAATTTAACAAGTTGTAATCTGTTTGATAGGTAGTTGTTAAACCAGTCAACTACTGAAGATGAGAAGTTAAGTCTGTGCAGGGTTGAGAGAAGCAGGGATGATCAACAAGATCGAAAGCTTTGGTAAGATCGATAAATACTGCTCCAGTAGGTAAGCCTTGTCCATGTTGCAGATTACATCGATGGGGAATTTGAGAAAGAGCGGTTGTGGTACTGTGCCTTTTTCTGAAACCATGCTGAGTGTCTGAGAAAGTTGTTCTTTGTGAGATAGTCAATGGTTTGGGTTGCAACAAGCTTCTCCAGTAGCTTGCTTAGCACAGAGAGGATAGCTATGGGCCTGTAGTTGTTGATATCCTTTGGGTCTCCTTTTTTAAGGATAGGCATAACTCGGGCAGTCTTCCAGAGCTCTGGGACAACACCAAGAGAGAGAGACAGAGTGAAAATCTTGCACAGTGGCGAGGCAATCAATGGTGCTGCTAGCTTCAGGAGTCGTAGCTCGAGTGAATCTGAGCTAGGGCTAGTGTTGTCGGATATGTTTTGCAATAGCCTTTGGACTTCAGATCTAGAAATAGCTTTAAAGTGGAAAGGGGGGGTAGTAGTTAGTTGGCAGTGGTCAGCACCAGATGCAGATCTCTGGGGTGTGCAGTAGGGCTAATATGCTGTGGGAGGTGAAGCGAAGGACAAGGTGTACTGAGACAGGTCCGTGAATAATCTGTTAAAGGCATTTGCTATAGTGTTTGAGTCATTGCAATGTACACCATTTAGGATCATATCCCCTGGGGTCAATGACTGGGTAGCCCCAAGAAAGGTCTTGATGTGTGTCCAGAATTTTCTAGGGTCACCAGCAGAGTTTGTGAGCAGTTCCTTGCAGTAGTTGCTCTTTACTGTTCTGATTTGTTTTTTACAGGTGCTCCTAGAGGCCCTGTAGGCATTGTAATCCTCCGGTAGTCTGGACACTTTATACTTCTTCCAGAGTTTGTCCCGTGTGCGCAGGTTAGCCAGCAGGTCCTTGTGTAGCCATCTTGTTTGTTTACCTCTGACCCTTCTGGTGACCTTCGGGGTATGTTTATCCTGAAGTGCTGTGAAATTATCAATGAAGATATCAAGGGCTATTTGAACATCATGGGAGTGATAGATGTCGGACCAGTTGATACAGGATACATCATAGAGGAAAGCTTCCACATCCAGTTTGGCAAAGTTGGTAATTGTGATGTAGCATGGAGGAGCAGTCTCCAGGCTCCATACACAGAAAGTGGGGGAGTGGTCTGTGATAGCATCTGCCAAGATGCCTGCAGTTTGCACATGGTCAAGGCAATTCACGAGTACCCAGTCTATGAGGGTGGAGGTAGTTAGAGTAGGGGTGGTTCTAGTGGGTTCAGTTAAGATCTGGTGCAGGTTATAGCTCTGCGTTACTGTCAGCAGTGTGCTGTGAGTTGGTCCCAGCCAGTTTAGGTTAAAGTCACCTAAGATTATGACCTCATTTTGCTTGGCATTTGTGACGGTTGATTAAGTGAATCCTGAAGACCTGTGATACCTCCAGTGGGTGGGTTGTAGGTGCAGATAATGTGGAGTTTTTTTGGTTGTGTGTAGGGACTCACAGACTGAGGGTAAGCCAGTGGGTGGGCAGACCATAACATCAAGATGTTTTTTAGAGAGGATAGCGACCCCCCCACACACACATTTTGGGGAAGGCCTGTCTCTCCGTATCAAGGAATAATTTTGCAAGGAACATAAGGAGTTTGGAATGTGAGGCTTGAGCCATGTTTCAGTTAGGCACAGTAGGTCAGGACTTACACTTTCGTCCATGCCTCGAGATCAGCAAAGTGCCTGGTAATGCTCCTAATATTCATATGGGCAATGAGAAACCCTTATCCTGAGACAGCCGATAGGTCAGTGGGAGAGTGGTGGACAGAGGGGCCAGGGTTAAGTTCTATGTCCCATGACAATAGGATGATGAGGAGCAGGTGAAACTACAGTTTAATAGTGTGGAATGGGAGATTAACCAGTTGTGTCATTTTGTATTTTCTGAGCATACGAAACGAGTTGTAGGTACAACCCTTCAGAAGGATAAGGGTGGTGTAGCCACACACATGTTGTGTTTCGGTAGTTTGGTTGGAGAAAGTAAAGTCATTGTGTTGTGAGGTATTCTCTCCATAGTGGTTGTTGATTGGAACAGAAGTAGATACCCCATGTAAGCATAATAGCAGTATTAGAAGCAGGATTCATCCTCCCAATCTATGAGTTGCCAGTTTTGGCAGGAGACTGCAAATGTTTACTGTAGCAGAGGGTAAGTATTCCTGGATGACTCATGGTGAGCTACTGTGGACCAGAAAACTGATTGTTACTGTAGATCAAAGACCCAGAAAGTGTTAAATTCTAAAGGTGATGAACATTAGCCTAGGGCATATGCAGGATGTAAAATCCTTTGTTAGAATCTTCCTTTGTTCTCCAAAGAGTTGTGAATAGACCTCAAAGACAAGCACACATCCTTTAAGAAAATCAGATGGAAATGTGGATTCAATGCAGCACTTCACAACCCAGAAACCTGTGTAAAAGATTTACTGACTTCACTTTTACTTTTTGATGTCTTCCAAAAGTTGATTTATGATGAGAATGCCTATACCTGGTGGTGATGTTTTGTAGTTTCCTAGTCCAGGAAATGTTCATAGATGTTATGTCCAAGAATGGTCCAGTTCCTTCAAGAAGAAACACATGGAAAAACCACAAAAACTAAACTACTGACAGAGACAAACACAAACAGCCAGCATACTTTAGTTATGCATCAGTGCTTTTGACATACCCACCCATCGTGTCCCAACTGAAACAATTTGCTCACCAGTGGGCAGAGACGACATTGGACAGATGGATCAGAGATGTGGTCACAGTGGGCTATGTAACAGAATTCACACAAATACTGCGGAAGGACAGGGTAGTCATCTCCCCAATCTCAAGAAAGAGAGCGTCACCGGAACAGGTCAGGGAGGCAATACCAAAGCTCATACAAACCAGGGCAATTGTAGAGGTCCCACAACAAGAACAAGACCAAGGAATTTATTCCATATTCTTTATGGTTCCCAAGAAGATGGCAGACCTTTGACCAGTGCTAGACTTAAAATACTTAAATTGATTCATCCAATACAAAAGATTCAAGATGGAAACAGGTCAATGATCAAGGCACTAAGACCAGGAGATTACCTGACAACCATAGACTTGAAGGATGCCTACCTACACATACCCATCCACCCATCCCACCACAAATTCCTCAGGTTCCATATACTGGGCCATCACCTACAATACACGTCACTCCCCTTGACCTGGCATCAGCCACAAAGGTCTTCACCAATACAGCAGTAGTGTTGGTGGCCAGCCTCAGAGAAAGGAATCCAAGTGATCCTTACCTAGATGACTGGCTAATATGCACCAGGTCAAGGATCTAGGCCCACAGAGACACAGACAGGATGATCCACTGCCTAGAAAGCCATGGATGGGTAATCAACAGGGCAAAAAGCACCCTGTCACCCAGTCAACAAATAGAGCACCTCGAGCCTCCATAGACACAGCAGAAGACAAAGTTCAGACCCCAGCCAAACAAATTTGAGCACTGCTCAACATCACGGAACACTGGTAACCCAGAAAACACCTTCACTGCTGCAGGTCTCCAAACTGCTGGGCATAATGGCATCATGTATAGATCTGATCCTGTGGACAAGGTGGAACATGAGGCCTCTTCTTCTGGACTACATCAGATAAGGCCACAGGGAGCAGCACAATCTTGTAGCCCCATTCATCATGTTAGCATGAGTACGGACATCCCTGAAATGATGGCTCCAAACAGTCAACCTCACAAAGGGGGTGCCCCTGGACCCACAGACAGAGGTCATCGTAGAGACAGACACAAGCTTACAGGGATGGGGGGCATCTCTGGACAACCAGTCGGCACAGGGAAGATGGAACCAGGCTGAGGCAAGGCTACCAATCAACATGCTAGAGATGCGTGCAGTTTTCAATGCGCTGCAGGCATTCCAAGCATCACTGACACACAAGAACATACTCATACGCACTGACAACACAGCCATAGTAGCATACCTGGCAAAGCAGGGGGGCACCATGAGTATAGCAATGCAGAGGGAAGCAACCAGAATGCTAAACTGGGCCCAAGCCAATGTTACCGCCCTATCAGCAATACACCTAGTAGGGAAGCTGAACCAGACTGCGGACTGGCTGAATCACCAACTCATCCACCCAGGGGAGTGGCAACTCAACCACCAGGTGTTCCACGACATCAACTCACATGGGGGACCCATAGAAATAGACTTAATGGCAACAAAAAGCAATTCACAGGTGAAGAAGTTTTACTCCAGGTTCAAGGAACCCCAATCCTCCGGAGTAGATGCACTGTCCAAAGAATGGAACTTCACAATGGCCTACGCCTGCCCACCAATAATGCTATCCCACAACTGCTCCACAAGATCAGGCAATCATGGACAAGGGTGATTGTAATAACCCCATACTGGCCAAGGAGGTCATGGTTTACAGTGGCAGTGGCCATGGCATTGGAGAAGCACTGGACACTACCCCACAGGCGGGATATAGTTCATCAGGGACCAGTCATGCACCCAGACCCCAAAACCTATGTCTTGCAGCTTGGCTCCTGAAAGGGAGAGACTGCTAAAAGCAGGCTATTGCAGGCGGTGGTAGAGACCCTAGCTAGATCCAGATCATCATCCACCACTAGTATCTACAATAGACAATGGGGATCTTCATTGACTGGTGCGACAAGAAACAGATCCACCCAGCACAAGTGAAAATTCCATATATATTGTTATTTCTCCAAGAAGGACTAGAACAAGGTCTCATCCTCCTCTATGAGAGTCCATGCAGTGTATCAAGCTGCTAGGGGCCAGATAGGGTGACACAGCACTTGGAGCCCACCAGATTTGGTGAGATTCATCAGGGCAATAGGCTTAATCAGACCAAAGAAGAGACAGGACACCCCCCCATGGGACCTAGTATTAGTCCTGCAAGCCTTCACGTCCCACCCCTTCGGATCCTTAGAGGTGGTGAATATGAAATGGCTCACACTAAAGACAGTCCTACTTATGGCTATATGCTCAGCCAGAAGGACATGTGAAACACAGGCCCTGTCATGCACAGAACCATTTATAATATTCCACCACAACAGGTAACAATGAGAACTGTCCCATCATTCATGCCGAAGGTCAATTCAAAATTCCATACCTCACAAACAATTGAACTACCAAATGAACTACCAGAGGTAGATATCTCTAGACAAGCAGAGCTGCTTACACTTGGTATGAAGTAAGCATTGGTGACCTACATGAACAGGACAAGAGAGTTCGAAAGACCAGTTTTTCATACTGTGGCAGGGAAAAGAAAGGACACAGGGCCTCTAAATCCACAATTGCAGCTTGGATGAAAGAGGCTGTTGCAGAGACAAACAAGTCCAAAGACAAGACACTACCAACGAACATAAGGCCACACTTCACCAGAGGTTGTTACTTCATGGGCAGAAAGCAACCTAGCAACCACCAAAGAGATATGCGCGGCAGCAATGTGGGCCTCAACACACGTTCATAAGACACTACAGACTGAACTTATTATACCACAAGGGCAAACTTCAGCACAGCCATATTAAGAACAGCACTAGGTCACTCAACCAGTCACGAACAGTCTCCCCCACCCTAACTGGGACAGGGCACTGCTTTTTAATAACCCAGTGAATAAGGGTTGGAGTGCCTCAGAGATTTCTCCCCGTAATGGTAGTTTACTCACCTGGTAAAGGTGATTGTGGGAGAACATCTCTGAGGCACTCCACATTCCTCCCGAATAGGACACAGTTCGTAGACTGTGCAGATGTGATAAACAACAGTGCTAGCAGAACAGTATAACGTGACCACCCAGCATGCTGTATGGGCCAGTTGATCTAGAGTGTCAATAATAAGCATTAAAAGAATGACATATGTACCCAGAAACTGTTGCAGTATGAAATTTATACATAGATCCAGGTATGCAATCAAGAGGTGAGGGATATTATATTAACCTAACATTTACCTAGGTACACAGATCCAACTATGGAAGAAATCTAACTGACCAGCTATGACAGAGGAGGGATCTACCAAGAGCTGGACTTTGTCAGAAGTCACATGTGCATCGAGCCTATCAGATGGCTATGAGACCCAGTGAGTAAGGGTTGGAGTGCCTCAGAGATGTTCTCCCTCAATCACCTTTACCAGGTGAGTAAACTACCATTATCTTCCTAAATGACTGCCTGGACTCTCTGTGTACCCAGCACTGAACCACGTAATTGCTTGTCAATTCAGTCTCAGCTGTAAAGATATTTGGTACTTTCTGCAACCACCTTCAAACTGCCTAGGTGTCACACCCACTAAAAACTCTCTTCACTTCTTAGGACATCTACCTTCTGTCTAGATTACTATTTGGGTCAGTTAACCCAACTAGTATTAGGGTGGTAGTCGGGACTGGCCCAATTCACCACTTTGCCAAGCTATGTCCCTACCTTGATAAGAAGTAAAGGAAGTATAGGAGCCACACCAGGTGGCTAGACAGGGCTTCTGCCATGCAGTGGGGTGGGTTTTGTCCTTTTACAGGACCAGCATCCAATGCCATAATCAGAAGCTCAGTATACCAAATCATCACCTGAAGATCTGTATCGTGAGCCGTTGTTTGAAGACCAGCAACTGGACCAGCATCCAAAGACCAGCTTATCCTCTTTGTCAAAAGTTGTAATCCAGTTTCTCCATATCTCTGCTGTCCAGGGGAGCTTTGGCTGACTAATATCCTTCAAAGTTGCAACCCATTTTCTCCTTGTCCTGGTGGCACAGGGGGGCTTTGGCCAACGAATCTTCTTCAGAGTTGCAGCCCAGTCTCTCTCTCTTTGTCCCAGTGGCCTGGGGGAATCTTTGGCCGATGAATCTTCTTCAAAATTGCAAGCCTGTTGCTGCATGTCTCAGTGGCCCAAGAGGGTTTTCTGACACCAGTGAATCTGTGTTCAGGTTGCAAAGTTCTTCACAAGTCCTGGTGACCTAATTGAGGTTCCTCACCAAAGTTTCAGTCCCACTATTGCAACTTGTGCCTCTTGTGGTCCACTTGCCCTGTTCAGGTCCCAAATCTCTGCCCAGTTTTTCTCAGTGGCCTGATCTAGACTCTAAAGTAACTCGATCATTTGTCTTGAATTGATGCATTTAAAGTAATAAGTATTTACATGCATAAAGTATTTATTTATTTGCTTTTGTTAACTAGGTAAGCACACTAGCCAGCAAAGTGCCTATTTTCAGGAGTGACCCGGGAGAGTTACAAGGTATCCATACAACACAAGATATAGGGTAGGGGTAACATGCAGAAGCCATGGGTTACATACAGGAGTCACATGCTCCAACAGTAGGTAATACAGTAGTGGTTACATACAGGAGCAACATGCGCCGCCATAGGGAGATACAGAGATAACATCAAATAACAGTTAGGAATTCGCAGCAAGAACAACAGAAGCAGGAGCCGAACATCAAAGTGGTTTGGTAAACATGAGTGACATAACATCAAATAGCAGTTAGAAGTATACAGCAAGAACAACATAAGCAGGAGAAAAACATCAAAATGGTTAGGAGTACATGGGTGTGTAATAGCCTGGCCTAGACACCTGTAAAGAGAAGGAGGACTTGGTACTAGACCAGGTGAGGAGAATGATTAAGAGGGATAAATGCTGTTCCACCTGGAGGCGGTAAGTGCCTAAGGAGGGTAGTCAGCAGTGGAGATTACGTTGGGAGAAACTGCACGCTGGGGGGGGGGGGGTGAGGTGTGTGCTTAATACAGGCTGGTGGATGCGGTTTTTAGGAAGTTCCATAAGGAAGATTTGAAGCAAGGGTGGGAGGGGGAGGCATGAACACAAGCTGGGAGGGAGTTCCACAATTTTGGTACATAGACAGTGAAAGCCCAATCGCCTGTGAGGGTGCAGCTCTTGGGGACCTGACGGGCCTTAGCTGCACATGACCTGAGATTGTAGACAGGGGAGGCATGTTTCAGTGGAAGGGCGAGCGAGGTGGGAGTGGCCACTCTAACTATATTGTCAATGAAGTTGCCAAGGGTGTAGGTCTGGAACTTCTCAGGGGGTAGCCACTCTAGTCGAGATTAGCGCTCACAGCGGTGGGGGGTCGAGAGTGTGAAGCGGCATACGTTGTTGCATGTGGTGTCCCACTTGGCGAGGCTAGAGGTCGGGACAGGGGCAAAGGCAGCAAGCCCGTAGAAGAGAGTAAGGAGGAGAATCCCCTTAGCTATGGCAAGCCGAGCTTCGGGGGTGAGGCAGTCCTTAACTCTATGGGCTAGGCCGAACTTGCCTTTCGTCGCTTCACAAATGGTCCAAATGTGCATGGAGAGATCCAATTGAGGATCAAGAGTGATGCCTAGGTATTTTACAGAGTCAGTGTTCAGAAGGAGGGAGTCACTTGACCCATGGATTTTTAGGGGGATCAAGCAGGAAGAGGTTTTGGCCATGGAGCCGAAGAGCATGGCCTGCGTTTTCTTCAGGTTCACTGTAAGTTTGTGTCCATCAAGCCAGTTCCTGATATGAGAGAAATCAGAGTTGAGCTGGGAGTTGATGGAGGTGATGTTCTGTGAGCTGGCTAGGATGACTAGGTCATCGGCGTAAAGAGTTAGGTGCCCATTGGTAGTGACAGAGGGCAAATCATTAATGAACAGGGAGAACAGGATTGGTGCAAGGATGGATCCTTGGGGCACCCCGCTGTTCATTGGGGAGAGGGCTGAAAGGGTTCGATTATAGCAGGTGTACTGCTGCCTGCCCCCTAGGTAATTGGTGAACCAGTCAAGGGCATGGAGGGAGAATCCGTGAGACTGCAGGGCAGAGAGGAGGATGAGGGTTGGTCCACCCAGTCAAAAGCCTTAGATAGATCAACGAAGATGGCCCCTGTCAATTTGCCTTGGTCCGTTGCGGACCGGATCTGGGAGGTGACCACAGACAGGGCGGTCGATGTGCTGTGCCCTTTTCAGAAACCGTGCTTGGTAGGGGATAGAACATCATGTCCCTAGAGGTAGTGAGAGAGTTGCGAAGCAACCGCCTTTTCGAGGCGCTTGCTAGCAGCGCATAGTATAGCAATGGGGCAATAATTATTGACGTCTTTTGAGTCACCATGTTTAAGGACAGGGATGACCTTAGCAACCTTCCACAGGTCAGGGAGGATCCCTGAGATAAGTGAGGCATTGAAGATGTGGGTGATCGGTCGGGCGAGGACAGTAGGCCCCAGGCTAAGAAGCTTCAGTTCTAGATTGTCATGGCCAGCTCCCATGTGGTGGGAGAGGCTGACAAGGAGTTTCTGGGTCTCACCAATAGTGACTCATTTGAGGTAGAAGGGGGGACAGGTGGGGGGACACTCCCAGCGGTTTTGGGGCAGAGGGCAAGGAAGGAGTGGGAGCCGGCAGGTCTGTGAACAAGCAGTTAAAAGAGGTGTTGATGGTTAGGGGGTTATTGCAGTTTGTACCCCCTATGAGCATATCAGTGAGCTGTTCCTTGGCCGACCCTCCAACAAGGTTTTTCACGTTTTTGTCTAGAAGCACCGGGGGTTATTTGCCGAGGCAAGCAGGGCAGCTCTGCAGAACTCACTTTTTGAGGCACGTATAGCTCGCTTGCAGGAGTTTCTTAGTTGGCGGTACTCCAGGAGGTCATCGTTATTATGAGAGAGCCTGTGTTTTACCCAGCTTTTGTCATGCTGTTTCATGAGGGAGAGAAGGTCACTATGGAGCCACTTCATGGCTGTGCCTCAAACTCTCCTCCTAGAGAAGGGAGTGTGCCTGTTTTGCAGTGGGACAAATACTGCAATGAAATGGTCTAGGGCTGCAACACGGGCATTTGTAGAAGTGATCCTAGACCAGTCAACCCTCTGTAGGTCATCAAAGTAGTGGTTAGGTGAGAATTTAGAGTATTCCCTCATCAGGAGCACTCGACTGGGGACTTTGGGAGAGGTAGAGCCCCATATGCAGTAGGTTGGGGAGTGGTCGCAGATGGAATCAGGGAGTATCCCTGATTGGATGATGTTGTCAAGTCAGTTGCTCATCACCCAGTCAATGAGCGTCCCGGTGTCTCCATGGCAGGAGGGCCTAGTGGGTTCAGTGATGACCTGACTGAGAGCAAGGCCAGAGAGCAGCGGCTCGAGCTGCTTATGGTTGGGCCCCAGCCAATTGAGGTTAAGGTGCTCAAGGATGAGGAGCTCATTTGGGCCGACCCTGTCCCTAAGTTGCTCGAGCAGGGAGGAGAGTCCTAGTATGCCACCCTTCAGAGGGTTATAAGTGCAGACGAGATGTACCTTTTTTGCATTACCAAGGAGAAGGAGGGTGTGGAAGAACTCGCAGGATTGGGGGGTCAGGGGTGAGTGTGCAACTATGGACACGTTTAGGTGCTCCTTATAAAAGAGTACGACGTCCCCGCCACGCTTACTACCTGCCCTATCACACCGTGCAAGGCTGTAGCCCGGGAGGGAGCAAGCAGAGTCAGGGGTGCTGGACTTGAGCTAGGTTTCAGTGATGCCCTAGATGTCAGGCTTATAGAGGGCTACCCAAGCTATTAGTTCCGCAAGATTCTGGAGGATGCTGCAGATGTTAAGGTGTGCTATTTTTAGACCTTTGGCCGCACACCAGGCAGAGGGGAGAGTGACAGGGGCCAGGGTGGTGAGGTGACCCGGGCAGCCAGCGGAGGGATCAGTCCGAGTGTGAGGGGCCATGTCCCTAGGTCAAGCGCAGGCCAGGGGGCGTTATCAGCTGGGGAAAGGAGTCAACAGCAGGAGAGGACCAGGCAGTGGGTGGTCGCTGCTGACGGACGTGGGGGCTATTTAGGGGGTGGCAGGCAGAGGTAAACCGGGGGCTTTCCTAGAGGCGTGATTGGCTTCACACCCAAGGGAGCGGGGTTAGGACCTTCCAGCAGGATGGAAGGCGCAGCAAGAGCTGGAGGCAGGCAGAAGTAAGCAGGTAGGACTGGGGGAGGGGGGGTCTAAGCGGTATAACAGTGAACAGGAATCAACAGTGAATGGTATAGCAGGAATTTACTGCAGAGTAGAATGGAGGAAATGGGAATGCCCCTAGTGGCAGGAGAATATAGCCTGCCAATGGCAAAATGGGCTGACAGGTTTATTCGTGCACGTGACCTCCGCTATAAATTCGAGTGACGACCATGGGTGGTGGCGGGGGCGGTGGGGCAGCCGGCACCGCCAGCGGGGCCAGTACTTCCCACAGCAGCAGCCACTCAGGCAGCAGCAGCAACTCACTCGCAGGGGCCAAGGCATGCAGTGAGGCAGAAACCGGCTGGGCCAGGTGTGCTGGTGATGTGGGAGCAGAAGGTACCACCGGAGGATTGGTTTTTTTTGCAGCAGTAAGAGCAAATGCAAAATTAGGTCCCAGTAAAATTAACGTTCGGAGGGCTGGAGTCACGCTCTGCAGGCCGAGAAATTACCTGGCGTGTTCCGGGTTAGGATGCAGCATCGGGGGACAGAGCTTCGGGGGGTGGGGGTAGGGGAGGGCCCTCGCAGGCAGCCCTCGCGAACACGACCTCATCCTTCTGTAGGCAGGAAATCCTAAGGGAGAAAGGAAAGTATAGGCTAGGACAGGTAGACCAGGTAGAAACGGTACCATAAATAATTGCAGCTGCAGCAGGGTATAGTGAAGTAAATGCTTAGCAGTACATCTCCATTTGATTGATATTTATTTATCTGCATAATTATTTTATTCCTTTCGTATACTTGTTACTGTTGATGAAAACCTGCCTCTGTGACCCATGCCAGCTTTCCTACTAAATACATTCCTTGCTTCATTCTCTGAATATGACACCTGTCTCTTCTTGCTGGGTGACTCCATTCATCCCATTTAAGAAACTTTAGTGCCGCTTCACCACAAGACCTGCTTGAGGTAGGACTCATGCCCGTGAGGAAGATCCCATTGCCGCATCGCACTCTGACTCACCAGGGCACAACAAAATTAAGTAGTCGACATGGGATTGTGTTAATGTTCTACTTAATCACCCCATGGGGGCATAATGTGGCATGAGGCGCAGCCAGGTGCCACATGCTCCCAGGGTGTGATAAAATGAACATTAACATAATAACCACCTGTGTGTACCCCATGGCTATAATAACAAGCATTTGTCAATGCCAAATGTTTGCTTGCTGGCATTGGCATTGGTAGTGTAGAAGTTACAGAGCTGCATAATAGGAATGGCAGCGAAGTATGGAACTGAAGCCAACCCCACCACCACCCTGCAGAGAGTGACAGGCATTGGGGTGTGCCTTTGGGTCGTCAGGCATAACGACCACGCCATTTCACCACACCCTACCCTGCAGACACTGACAAGTGTCACGGTGTGCCTTGGGGTCTTTGGCCCTTATGCGCACCCCATTCCATCAGGAAATACGGTGAGATGGGTGCAGTATAGGAGAATGGGGTGAAGTTTGGGCCCGAAGAGTCCGAGGCACACCTTGATGCCTCTCACTGGCTGCAGGGTGTGGATGGGGGTGGAATGGTATGAGCATGACAGGCAAGAATCCCAAGTCACACCCCTGATGCCTGTCATTCTCTACAGGGTGGGGCGTTATGGTCGGAAACCCTAATGCCTCAGGCATTTGTTGGTATTTTCACTCCAAATTTTCAACATGGTTTTTGTGACCCCCCACCTCATGAACAGTGGCAGTATCAGTTTGTTAGCCGAAAACTGCTTTTGCACAGCAACTATGGCATTTGGCACCACAGGTGCAAAAACACATTCCGAACAGGATGTGAAAAATGACAGCGGTACTGTTCATGGGGAGGTGTAAAAAATGGCAATGCTGAAAATCTGCTGTGAAAATCTTTAAAAAACTGGTGAAGTCACGAGCGTGCATAGAAACTGTGCAACGCACACCCGTAATGTAACTAATTTGGGGATTTTTTTTTACAGCAGATTGTTAACAGGCAGTTTGGGACCTCCGATCATTAACAGTGTCAGTGTGATTTTCTTTATCTATCCCGAACAATGATTTCCCACAGCAACCACGCATTTCTGTGCTGAAAGTGTGAAAACACATTTCGGTCATGTTGTGGAAAATAACAGCTGTACTGTTCATAAGGAGGTGTAGAAAAATGCCACTGGTGAAAATCTGGACTGAAAATATTACAAATTCATGAACTTACGAGGGTGCGTGGAAACTGCGCAATGCTCACTCGTAACACAGTCTTTTATGGAGTTTGTCACAAATTTTCAGCATAGCCATTTTAAGACCTCTGCTCGTGACCAGTGTCACTGTGATTTTCTTAATCTGTCCCAAACATTGTTTTTGCACACCGACTGTACCATTGTGCGCTACATGTGAGGAAACACATTTTGGGCGAGATGTGAAAAATGGTAGCTGTACTGCTCATAAGGAAGTGTGGTAAAATGGCACTGTTGAAAATCTGGTGTGCAAATATTACAAATTCACAAACTTGCCAGCGTGCGTAGGAACTGCTCAACGTGTGCTCCTAAAACAGTAATTTTTGGGAATTTTTTCACCAAATTTTCAACATAGCCATTTTAACACCTCTGCTCATGACCAGTGTCACTGTGATTTTCTTAACATGTCCCATACATTGATTTTGCACACCGACTGCGCCATTGTGCGCTACATGGGCAGAAACACGTTCTGGGTGAGATGTGAAAAATGACAACTGTACTGCTCATAAGGAGGTGTGGTAAAATGGCAATGTTGAAAATCTAGAGTGAAAATATTGAAAATTTGTGAACTTACGAGCGTGCGAAGGAACTCTGCAACGCACACTCGTAAAACAGTCATTTTTAGGACTTTTTCCACCAAATTTTCAACATAGCCATTTTAAGACCTCTGCTCATGAACAGTGCCACTGTGATTTTCTTAATTGTCCCATATATTGATTTCTGACACCGACTGCGCCATTTATAGCGCCACATGGGCTGAAACACATTTTGGGTGAGATGTGAAAAATGACAGCTGTACTGCTCATAAGAAGGTGTGGTAAAATGGCAATGTTGAAAATCTGGAGTGAAAGTATTGAAAATTCGCGAACTTACGAGCGTGCATAGGAACTGCACAACACACGCTCATAAAACAGTCATTTTTAGGAATTTTTCCACCAAATTTTCAAAATAGGCTTTTTGAGAGCCCACCTTATGAACACTGGCAGTGTCGTTTCATTAATCATTCTGGAAAGGTGATTTTGCACAGTGGCTGCGAAATCACCCTTCGGGCCCGAGTAACGCCATGACAATGACAGCATTCATGAGAAGGGGTCCCAAAAACCCCATGTTAAAAATTTGGTGCAAAAATTCCAAAAAATGCCTGAGATATGCAATAAAGTTGAAAAAACCCTATCTATCCCATTATACAGCTTACCGGCATTTCCTCAGTTCGCGGTCGGCTTTGAAGAGTGCAGATGTGTTCCCGGTCCACTGAAGATCATCGTGCGACTCCGGAGGTAAGTATGGGGTGAGGAGGGTGTGGGGAGAAGGTGCACAATGGTGGGTGCGGTTGTGGGAAGGGGCAGGAAAACGCCGAGGGACAGTTTTGCATTTACAGGTTTTTATGTTTTTATTTCCTAAGACGACGAGGGCTTGCCACGCTGGGTGGGCTCCCAGCATGGCAGCTGGAAGGATGTTGGTGGGGCAGGAGCCGAAGGGGATTGAGCACCCTCATTGGCCATAACATCATTTTGCCACGCTGGTGGGCTCCCAGCGTCGACCTGGATGTTTTGGGAGGCCTGCAGCCGACAGTGGGATTGGGCACCCCTGGGCCGCCATACAAATACTTTGCCATGCTGGGGTGGCCCCAGCATGGCACCTGGATGCTTTTTGGGGTGTGTGAGCCGACAGGGGACTGGGCAGTGTGGTGGGGAGGAGAGACATGAGCACGCACTGTGTGTACATGCGCGCTGTGTGTGTGTGTGTGTGTGTGAGGGGAGCTCTGCTCACCAGCGAGCTCCTTTCAACTGTATGCACTGCATTTTTCAGCTGTCATAGACAGCTGGAGCAGTGATTGGCGCAACGCGACTGCGCCTGCAAACACACTGACTGAAATGAAAGAGGCTGACACATCTCTGGAAAACTCGGATGATGGCACTATGTTTCTTGCACAAGCATGCAAGCAAACATAAAAATGAAAAAAATAAAACTTTGTTATGTCAGATCTGTGGGAGAGAAGGCTGAAGAACTACCTGTGCATTATCTTTTCCCACTCTGGTGACCCAAGTTTAGGAATGAGCTCAGGTTGCTGGGAGCCAGCGGGGAGGTGAGAAAGGATCAAGTGTCCGTCTGATAGCTCTTTTCTCTCTGGCTGGGGTGGTAGCCTTTACAGCTCTTGGTTGCCACCAGGTGGAGGTCTGGTGGTAGCGCTGACACATGGGAAGGCAAGACATAAATCTTGGAGTGTGGAAGGGGTTACGGTTTCAGAATGCATCTCTGCCTCCATGCATCGCCTGTGTTCGCTGTTGCCCTGGGAGAAAAACACTAGGTGGAGAAAGAAGCAGACTAGGGGATTCATGACAATAAACTGCTAATGATGTGTATATGTTATCTCAACACTGTATATATTTATTTAGACTATATATTGCTTTCCGGCTAACCTTAAATTCATTAAAGAGTGGTTTGGGCTTATTTATAGCTATAGATTTTAAATGTGAGATATGTGTTATATGGATATGGTTTTTATTTGGTCACTGTCATTTTAAACTGCAGCCTTTTATGTGAAGAGGCACTAACAGGTGTATCCTCTGGATGACGCACTAGGAAGTATGACACTGGTTGAGGTTCATCAACCCATGCTGTGGTAGTTTGCGTTCATGTCTGCACTTTAAATAAAGCCTTTTTTCGCGGATAAAGTGGGGCTGTATTTGTTGCAATTATTCATGACATCCCCTGGGGCACACTGACCTGCCCAACCAATCCAGATGGCGGGCTTACTGGAATGTATACTTTGGGGGGGAGGACAGCCCTGCCTTCCCTGGGTCTACAGCAGGGAGAATCTGCAGGGGAACCATCCCCCTGCTTGGAGGGAGGAACAGGATGGTCAGGGATGCCCCAGGGAATGGAGCTAAAGAGCTGCCCTGGTCTGGCTTGGGTGGAGAACACATGTGGGAAAAAAAAGTTTGTTCAAAGTGTCCCTTTTTTGAAACTGTTTTCATTCAGATGGATATTAGTAATAAAATAGTCCATCCACCATCTGTGAAATACTGTAAATGCTATTGCATGTCATCAGTGAACAGTGTAGGCTGGTTAATTAACTTACCAGCGTGCTCCTTCCTGACTCTGTCGCAATGTAATCATGAAAAACAGAACATACCCATGAAAGGTCAGTGCCCAGGACAAATATGTGCACAGCAGGAGGACTGTGGAGACAAACCGGACCCTGTAAGTGGGCATGGGGACCTCCTAACTGTATCTGGCAGTCCTGGCTCCCAGATCCCACTGCTTACTACAGAGCAAGATATTAAACACAACTTTAAACAGCTGGCAATATGAAAATACACATTTATTAATAACGTTAATTGGGGAAGAAAAGGTAAGGTTAGTGATGTCAGGGGATAAGCAACCCACGGACAGAGCAACTTTTATACTGTAATCACTCCACCGTGTAAACCCAGAGCAGTGAAAAATAACATAAACTGAGGTCAGCCATCAGCCCAGTGGCAGGGCTGCTGCTACTCATAACACAGGTGACCCAGGTGCAGGAATGAGTATAGGACAAGCATCCTGGAGGGTGCTCTCCTCCACCTCCAAGGAGAGACAGAAGCAGGCTTTGCTGCAATGCTGCTACCTGGGTGACCTCAGGTGGAAGTGCATTTGGAGCAGCTGTGGGTAAGAGGACGCTTACTGGTACCATGCACAGCCATGGAACTGCATGTGGATGCGCAGCTGGTGCCTTTGTTGCCAGCACCCTGAGACATGCTAAGGTGGAGAAACATTAAAGGAGAAACCCCTGGGCAGCATGCAGGATGATGCCCTGTGCTTTCAGCCCTGCCTTCCCCACTGGCTGCTCCACCTCTTGCACTTGAAGGTGGGGACACAACTGAATGACGACACACACACACACACACACACACACACACCGAAACCACAACAGGGCAGAAACTTCTGTATGGCACTGGAGGTGGAGGTAAGTGTCAGAGAAGGGATGCGGCAGGGCTGGAAGTCAGAACTGCCTGGGGCAGCTGCAGAGACAGGGGCATAAACAGTATAGGGAAAAAAAAGAACACAAATTGAATGTCTCATCCCTTAAAATGAGTGTTCAAATCTTCAGTAGGGGAGTCCAGCACACCAGACCCTTACCTCAGCAATCCTGATCCTGATAGTATGCCATGTGAGAAACCTTATGAAAGGGTTGTGATAGTCTGGGATAATTTATAGAAATGACATCCACCCAGCACCCTGGTGTCCAGCATGGGTGAGGCCTGACCGGCCTCAGCTTCACCTCCCACCCAACTTTGGTTCACCACTATCAGCATACTTTGCCTGATACTCCACTCTCAGCTTTCCATTCACTCACCATTGTTTGGCTGCTCTATCACTTACCTGGCATCTAGATTTCACTTCCTGGGATGGAGCACTCAGGGCAACTCTAAGAGTGAGGGGCACTTTGTTGCTCCCTCACCAAGGCTCACATCTCTACTGTGCAGCACTTCATACAGCCCCTTCCTCAGGTCATTTCATTGCTTGCTGTTGTCTGCTTACTCCTTACCTTCTCACTGACTGGTCACTCTCCTGCTTGCCCATACCTGGTCACTCCACCACTCACCACTGTCTGTCTGCTCCCTCTTGTGGGCACTCACCCAAACTTCCCCAAAATCATACAGATGTAGAGTGCCCTGTCTGTAGTCTGGGTGGCCTCTAGCTATCTCAGTCATTGTATAATTTAAGATTAGGATCCCAAGCATGTACTGCCTAGTACTAGACCCTACTTCTGTTTGACAATGGGGGGGGGGTGCAGGGTTCAGCTCAACTAGGAGGGAGAGGGAAGGTCACCAGCAAGACCCAGTTTAACTGCTGCAATGGCAACTGCACCCCTGCGAGACCTTTGAAGATGTGACAACCAGCTTCTCTTCTGGGAAGAAGGCACCCACCCCAGGGCAATATACACTTGTTAGGCCCACACTTACATGCCTGGCATTCTGAACACACCCTCAAGGTAGATGCACTTTAGCTGGGCTGCTGATCTCCCCAAAATCCTTCTCACTGAATCCTCTTTCAATCAGACTCCCCTCCTTCCCCTTGCAGCTTACCTCTGCTGCTACCACGGCATCTGGATTTCACTTCCTGGAATGGAGCAGTCAGTGCAACTGTAAGAGTGAAGAGCACTTTGTTGCTCCCTCACCAAGGTTCACTGCTTCACTGTGCAGCACTTCACAGCCCCCCCGCCACCACCACCATGCACCCACATTAATTTAAAGTGGTCAATCTCCACAACTGTCGCTGTGCAGCAGTGGTACTTCCAAGTGGCCACTGCCCATCCTGCTGCTGTAGATGAAGAGAAAAGAGTAAGAGAGTGTCACATGAGAAGACCTTTCATGCACATCCTCACCATGCTCTAACTAAGGACAAAATTGATCCCTATAGGTAGGAGGTCAGCCTGTCCAGGGGAGGCCCCCAGCAAGCTCATGAAAGAACATATGTGACCTTTGTCAGTAGGCATCAATAATCAAGGATAAGACCCCTGGTTACACTCCACCCCACTAAAATGTACTGTATGCCACTCCCAGTATACCAAAAATGGCCTTGCTGCAGCAGTCTTTCATTAATACATTACTTCTTAAATTCAGTAAAAATGTACAGAACATCAAAACACATCTCTAGACATTTTCAGTGCATCAGTGTACAGTTTATTATCATAGCACTCAAAAACAGGATGTTGATTATTACCTTAGCACTCAAAAATAGGATGTTGATGACTTTCAGTAGTGTATAACATAAGGCTAATAAAATATTTGGGAACACTGCACTCTAGTCTCCCTTTCTATTCTGTGAGCTGGGTCATAAGGCCAATCCTTACTGTCCTCAACATTGGGGAAAATACTTACTATGGCAGGGACCATGGATCCAGCTTTGTCTTGGCTAACTGAAGATGACCTATCTGGACTTGATGGAAACCTTCCTTGTACCAGCCTTTGAATACATCAGTATCTACCTCTTGCTTCACTACAGGCACTCTTATCTCAAACCTGTTGGGGCACCACTGCACCTCCCCCTGCTAAAAATGGGCTAACTTTGGATTCTTACCATAGATACATAGATGTTGTCAGCAGATAAGGGCCCTGTGACCCATCCAGTCTGCCCTATCCCTCTTTCTAATGTTTAAGGTACCTTAGATGCTACGACAAGTTCCCCACCTTTCACCATAGCTTGATAATGCCCATATGCCTATCCCATGCATTCTTGAATCCCTGAACTGTGGCTGCCCCACCACTCCATGAGGGAGACTGTTCCATCTCTCCACCACCCTTTCAGTGAAGTAGAATTTTCTCAAGTTCCCCTAAGTTTTCCTCCTTTTAGTCTCATGATGTGCCCCTTGTTCTGCTATTTCCTTTTATGTGAAAGATGTTCCCCTCTGGTACCCTGTTGATCCCCTTCAGATACTTGGATTCTATCATGTCCCCCAGGGAGTACGTATTGAGAGCTCTGAGTCTCTCCTCATACGACTTATGCTGCATCCCAGACACCATTTTTGTCACCCTCCTCTGTACAGTCTTCATCCTGTTTATATCTTTTTTGAGATGGGGCCTCCAGAACTGAACACAGTACTCCAGATGAGGCCTTAGTAGGGAGCTGTACAATGGTACCACCACTTCCCTCCTTCTATTTGTTATACCCCTCCCTATGCACCCTAGTATTCTGTTAGCCTTTCTGACTGCTTTGTCACACTGTTTAGCCACTTTGAGGTTGTCTTCTATGACTACCCCAGATGACTTTCCTCTTTGGTGGTCTCCAGTGTTAACCCATCTAGTTCATACTCGACCCTAGGAGTCCCTCTCTCCATGCACTGTCCTCACCTTACCTCTCTTCTCTGGCTCCACTGTTGTGATGGGTAGGCTTGAGTCATGCTGCTGTCCCTCCAGATAGGAATGGGGCTCTCTTCTAACTTGGATCTGTTTGCATCCCAAGGACATTTGGATTTTCATGAGGACACCGTGTGCATTGCTTGCACTGTCTCTTTGGGGCAGACCACATCCCTTGACAGCATCAGTGATCTGTTCCCAGGCAGTTCCCAGGTGTCTGTTGTGCTCCATCCACTTAGAATGTGTGGTACACTGTGCCATCTCTACTCTGGAAGACATGGTGACAATCCCATAGCATTTACCACAGGACGTCTAGAATTAGCTGTAATCTTGGCCACATGAAGGTTTTCACCCCCTTTTCTGTTTTCACTGAGGCTTTCAACTGGACGTGTTGCAGCAGCTGAACTATGGCCACTCGACCCTCTCAATGGTGCCTATTCAGTAAAGTGGGTGGAGTTACGCATGGAATGCATGTAACCCAGTGGCAGCATCAGTAGCTCAGCAGGTAGCACACTCACCTCTGAGGCCAGGAGATCAGAAGGCTGTGGGTTCTGTTCCCACACCAGGCACTTGGGTTAGTATCCCAATACTGACACTGTAGTGCAGCATGAAGGGGGCGCTGCACTCCTGACGTGCCGTCTTTCAGATGAGACGTTAAACCAAGGTCCCATCTACCTGTTCTGGTGGTTGTTCAGGTGGATGTTAAAGATCCCATGGCACTTCTCGAAAAGAGTAGGGAATTTTGTGGAAAAGGAAGTATAATTCAAAACAACTGGGACTCTAGCCGGCCCGCCGGTGCAGCGGTGGGATTTCCGCTGCGACCGACGACCGGGTTCGGGAACAGATCCGGTCATTTGAGGTCGGCCGGGGAGTAGGATTGAGCGTCCGCTGGGCAGCTCTCCTTCTCCGGGAGGGTAGGCGGTAGCGCCAGAGCGCTGGGACTTCCCTGGCGGGCCGGGAGTTCTCACGCAGCCGACGCTGACGTGGGAGGCGGGGCAGACGCTGGCGTCATTGCACGTCCCCACCTCCTCTAGGGGAGAAAATCGGAAAAAGAAGGTGGGCGGGACCACCATTGGATGAAGCCCTCCCTGGAGATCCTCGCATCGCCACCGCTGCTGCGGGACCCCAACCAGTCACAGTTCCTGGGTCACGAAGGTGGCCTGTGGCCCCACCCTCCGGGGGGGTAAGCCGGGGGTGACCGAGGGTCCCCTGCAGCTATAGGCGGTGGTAGAGGTCTCCGGGGGCCGTGACCAGGGCGGAGGAAGTAGACAGTGGTCCAGCCAGGATAAAGAGGTAAAATAAAAAAAAAAAAAAAACTAGGATTGTATATACAGGGAAGTACTAAATAGCAGAAACAGTACTAGCATAACCAAAGTAACCAAAAACAGCCAGAAAACAACATAGCAAATCCAACAAAAGCACCTATCCTGAGTGAGAAGTCAGGAAATTATGAAATCATAATGAAGCAGACTGTAAGATACCATCACGTGCCTGCCATAGACAATTCAACTGGTGAATCGGAAACCGTTTCAAATCCACCTCATATACCTGTTGAATCACTCCAGTAATTAATAACAACAATGCATCACATGGGATATAGTGCTGTTGTAGTACCCATTTACACCAAGATTGCCAGAGATAGTATTTCAAAACAGCAAATAAAACTTGCAACGTCGATACTGAAAAGGATTGCTAACTTGAAGTTCCCGGAACATAAATTAGCTCCTGATAAGTAAGAAAACCAAACTATGGTATCTTCCAACGATAAGTTAGGAAATGCCAAAACTGTTGTGCATAACTACATTCCAAAAATAAGTGTTCTTAAGTTTCTAGAATTTGGGTACAAGAATGACGTAAACAATACCGTTCCTGAATTGCTTTATGCCTATTATTGTTTTTAACATTCAGCTTACCATGCAGAGTCAGCCATACCAATTCCCAAACAAATACTGGTAATTTAGTATTTAATAATTGCAAAAACTGGCCCTGACTATCATGCTCAGTACAATATGGTAATATAAGAGGTTCCAAGCATTGAGCTTGAACAATAGCATCATAAACTTCCTTCCGTTTAGTCAGTGTCATAATACTGAATCAACTTTCCAAAGAATAAGTGGCTGAAACATTTCCTTAATAACTGGAGGGACAACTTCTAACTGAGAAAACAATCTAGTATTTCTGTGTTCCCAAGCTCTCAAACTGGGCCTAATCCATTCAGTCAATAAATTAATCCAGCTCTTACAATGAGATCGATTGAGTTCCAAAACATTGTAATAAAGAAAAATACTAAAATAAAATGCTATAGGATGGAGCATATCCAACCCCCCGTGTTTTATACTCCAATAAGTAATATTTCTCTTGACAGGGTTTAACCTGCTACCCCATAAGGCCCTAAAAAACAAACTATACAGTTTAGTATACAAAACCTTTGGCGGGGGATAAATATAACTAACATAGAGAAAAAGAGGTACAATCAAAGTCTTCAACAACAATATCCTTTTGCATTTGGACAAAAGCCTGTGAACCCAATGGGCCATCAACCCTTCCGCTATCAACAATTTTTTTTCCCAGTTTACAACTACTGGATTGACAGCACCAAAGTGCAGCCCTAAATTAGCAACAGGATCCATGGATACTGAAATACCTGCACACTTAACTATCCTAGCAGCATCAGACTTAAACTGATAGCCAAAGCATTTGTCCATATTAATACTTGATCCAGAGACATTGGAAAAATCAGCAAGCTGTTGTGAAATAACATCTTCACTAGTACATTCTTGCACCAAAAGAACTAAATCATCAGCATAAGCGAGTATTTTCAAGGGGGGAAGGGAATGTACCAAAGGTATTCCTATTATCCGAGAATCACTAAGGATATGCCGTAAAAGGGGATCTATACCAAAAACATACAACAAGGGACTCAATGGGCAGCCCTGTTTCACACCCCATTGTAAGCCTATCCTATCCCCTTTCCAACCATTGACCTTTGGCACTACTGTAACATTATAATAAAGTTTCCGGAGCCAAGGAATAAACTCAACAGGTATCCCATAACGGCCCAAGACTAAAAATAAATAGTCCTGTGAGATAGAATCAAAGGCCTTACGTTGATCTAGGCTAAGTACTAAACCAGAGATACTCTGCTTCTGACCTCTATAAAACAATTCCCTAAGTAAAATAAGATTATCATGTATCCCATGGTGGGGAACACTACAACCCTGTACAGTGCTAATAAGAGTACGAGCACAATGAGACAATCTAGTAGACAAAATTTTACTCAAAAACTTAATGTCAGAATTCAGCAAACAGATAGGCCTCCAGTTGAGTAGCGACCTTTTATCATCCTTTTTATACAAGAGAATCAACTCTGCTTCTGCCAACCATTCTGGTATGGCAGGAGAGTGTAAGAGAATATTAAATAAATCACATAATACCGGGGCCAAAAGATCACAAAAAATTTGGTAAAACTTCTCTGGAAGCCCATCTGGTCCAGGAGAACTGTTAGTTTTGGCAGATTTAATAACAGCCCGAACCTCATCTATAGTAATAGAAGCCACAGGCTGCTGTACCTGTTCTGGCAAAACAGCCTGTGGTTCTAACTGTGCTACGTAAGAGTCCATAAAACACATCTGAGGTGGAAATCCAAAAGTATCCCTAATATATGTAGACACAAGATGCAGAATAGAAACCTTATCATGACATACCCTACCATCAGCGTCTATCAACTCCTCCATACATTTCTTATGACAGTTAACCTTATTATCTTTAAAAGGACTGAACGTCTGTTTTTTACCTGCCGTACCAAACCGCAATTCATGCTTAAGGGTTTTAATCTTGTCATATTGAAACTGATACATAGCAGCTTTAGCCTGCCGAATTTGGAAGCTAAAATCCTGACTAGTATAATCAGCAAGGGAAATTAATCTATGGTAGTGTTTCCTACACTGTAAATAACGAAAGTAATTAGTTCTATGGTGCAACCCCGCAGTTTTCTGAAAAAAAGCTTTCAGTTCTAACTTGGTGTCCCTCCACCAATCAACCAAAGAATCATACATACAGCGCACTGAAAGCCGAGCAGTCCATAAAGACTTGCAAGCCACTATGCCTGGTCCAATAAAGAAACATTCAATTTCCAAGTGGGCTTATCATAAGAGAGGCTCTCATCCCACTGGCATTCAAGATATACAGCAGAATGGTCAGAAAAAGTCAGGTCAATAATACCTGAATGAGTAACATGTACTAAGTTAGAAACCCAAATATAATCTATCCTAGTACGTAATAAGCCTTTACGAAAAGTAAACCCACCAGTAGCATGAAACAACCTGTAAGAATCCACCAAGTGAGCAGTAGTAACAATATCATGTAAAGCATTAGAGTCACAGAATAATTTATCTGTCTGTAGACCCCTGTCACCCCTTTGTATACCACAGTTGAAATCCCCACCTCAAATGACCATTTGTGCTGTACAAAGGAATGGTTGAACCTTCCTAAAAAGGTCCATTCTAGATGCCTTACTCTGTGGTGCATATATATTAATAACACATAATCTCCCATGTTTTATAAGAGATGTCCAAGATCATAGCTCTACCAGTGTCTAAATCAATCAGTCGAGAAACTTTTAAATCAGGATTGGCAAACAAAACACCCAAACCATCACATTTGTCAGGCCCTAAGGACCAAAACGTGGCTCCCAACGTCCAAGAAGAAGAACATTGCGCTATCTCTTTAAATGTCTTAATTCTAGTATCTTGCAGAAGGATCAAATCAGACCGAAAAGGCTGTAATTCAGATAAGATTAAATCCCTTCGCAACCAACTCTTCATGCTATTAACATTTAAAGATAAGATACAAAAGACACCCATAAGGCAAAGGAAAAGACAAAAAAAAAAAGAAAAAGTCACAAGTCGTATCATCGTTGCGAACAAGTTTTCCATTTAGGTTTCCCAGGACCCCCATCTTCCATTCCTGAAAAAGCACCTATGGAAGAGGCAACAGAAGAGGAATCCGAGGCTGAATCCTCATCTTCTTCCTCAGTACCCCCTGACTTCCATTGTCATCGCAACACATCAATTTATTAGACTGCGAAAGTTTTTTCTTGGCCACAACTTTCCGTTCCTTCCCTTTAGGACCCGGAATCCCACTCTTTTCTCTCTGTCTTTTCTTATAAGAGACAGTCTGAAAAGTCTGATCAATGTCCAACACGGGGGCATAGCAGAGGTATCCGAAACAGGAACTTCGGTATCAAGGGGAGGAACCACAGGGTCAGGTTCCACATCCACAAGCATATCCTCTGGCTGGGAGCCAGGTTCTACAAGAGCTACAGAGTGGTGCTCCAGAGGGCCCACCTGTTCAGGGACAGCTTCCATCATCGGGAACCCTTGAGTCCATGGTACCGTACTATCGGACTTAATGGCCAAAACAAGAACAGTGTGTTGTTCAGCCTGTAAACCGGACTCCGGTTGAGGAACTGAATCAGGGGCAAGGGGCTCAGGGGCTTTTAAAAGGTCCTGCATCCTCTTCTAAGAGGCCTTGGTGCAGCTCTTTTTCTGGGCCTATGTAATAAGAGCTTCATGAGTATGGACATACACAGAATTATGGGAGGCCCACAGACACTTAACATAAGAATGGCCTTTCTCATCACAGAGATTGCAACAAAATAAATTAAGACAGGTGGCAGCCAAATGACCAGTTTCTAGGCAATGAGTACACTTTAAGGAATCACAGGCATTACTGAGGTGTAATCTGGACCCAAACCTATGACAGGATTTAGATTGCCCCAGGTAAAACAGAGAACCCCTGTCCCTACCCAAAAAAAAACCAGCTTGGTAAATGGGCAATACCAGAATTAGCCATAAACAATTTACACTTGATTTTCCAATCACCAGTCCAGAATTGTTCAGAATCCATAATAGGAACCAGGTGTTCCAACACTTCACAGTGTTTTTTCAACCAAAACAAAATATCAGCTAACTCCACTCCTTCATTCCAAAACAAAACTGTAATAGTGCATACAGCTGGTTTAGTGAGCAGAATAGCCAAAAAAGGAGTCCAAAGAGGAGTATCTTTAAGTGAATTATATTTAACCCAGAATCGATCTAGAGCTTCCACAGTTTTGAAGCTAATGTCATAATTATTGCCATCAGTATGAATCAAAGCAAAAACCTCAAGACGCATAAAATTTTAAAGAGTCTTTCAACAGATGCCTCCCAATATACACCCTATCAGGAGGGTCTAACAGTCCCCCTTTATAAAGCAGCCAAACTGCATTGCATCGAGGAGCAGGTTCCTTAAGAGTAGACTTAAACAAATCAGCCATCCGTAATACAGGCTTAGAAATCCTGGCTCCAACAGGAGTGTGCAAAGGAACAGCTCCCACACCCTCAGCCTGCATCCCTCCCACCTGGGAAGCAGCCGACCGATCTAGGCCAGGGGCAATACTGTGAGCAGGGGCAGTCTCAGAAGCAGGATCCCTTGCTGAAGCAACTGGAGGCAAAGGAGGTTCTGTTACAACCCCATGTGCTTTAGCTGACAAATTCTGCTGTATAATTACCGGTCCGTCAGTTACCAAAGCAGAATCCTGAAGAACCTTGCCTGTGTCCGTAATCACCAGGGTAACATATTCCTGCACGGTCGCATCTGTGGGGTCAGGAGACCAACCGCTGTCAGTGGGAATCCAACCCATGGCCCATAATGCAGGTGCAGTGTCAATTTCTCGTGGAAGAGAAGCCTTACAATCCCCAGAAGAGAGGCAAACTTTACGGAGCATCCCCAGTTGCTTCCCTGACTTCCCTGGTAGAGACATACCTGTCCCGGGAGCTCCAGTGAGCAGCACGTCCAAGCACTGTTGCACAGCTCCAGAAGATGTCGGCAATGGCAAAACAGGTGCAGCGGTCACACATCCGGGAACTTCCACCGTAGCAACACCGTTACTATCATCCAACGAAGGCGCAATATTCAAATCCAAAGAACAGGCAGAGTCCAAATCCTCCGACTCCTCCACAAGAGGCAGAGCAGTCTTACACGTTGGGATACCAGAAACAGCAGAGTCATGTAGCAGGCAGGATGGACCTTCCAAAGCTGACAAAACAGACGAATAAGAAATCGATGAAGCAGCGTGGGTCTCTAGCAAAGCCGAGGTCGGGGAGGAGACCCGCTCTCCTACCTCCCTGACATCTTCCTCCGACTACATCCCAGGGCGAAATGGCTATCAGCACAGACAGCACCTCCCCCTACCAGCAAGTAGAGGAATTTCCCCAGTGCCCTGGCCAAATCCCCCCCCCCCCATTCACTAAAAATACCACCAACAAGCTTAATCTGTTTCAAGGTCAGTTGGCATTCACCTGTATCCTCCTCCCCTGGGTCGTGCCTGAAAATAGGCAGGATTTGTCTAGTGCACTTACCTGGTCAACAAAAACTAAATAAAAATAAAACCCCTCCCCCAAGCAGCTCCACACCCTTGGGAGTTCCGTGTGTTGGCCGTATTCTTGTACACCAGCCAGCGTCTGACTCCTGTCCATGGCCCCCCCCCCAGTGCATAGGTTTGTGGGGGCAGTCCGGTGCTGAGCTGCGGACCTGGGTAGGCAGCCAGTCAGCTGCCCATCCCTGGTCCCTTGCTGGATGCTCTGTGCTCATGGGGCACCATGTTGGCAGCAGGTGTGAACATGCTTACAGCACGGGGGGGTTCCCCAGAAGACTTTCCCCAGCCCTTCCAATGTGCCCCAATGTCAGGGGTGGCCTCAGTGTGGGGTCCATTGACCCCCACCATCTCCGTCATGACCAGTGGTGGCATCCTGGGGTACATGACACTTACAGCTGCCTTCAGAAGAAGGCATAGCTATTGCCCCCCCAAACACTGCACCTGCACTATTGTGAATAATGCGGTGTGCGGACATGACCCCCATGTCATCCCCAGACTGCCCCCATCTGAGCCGCACATTAGGCTGGGCTAGCCACATGGGGGCGAAGTGGGGTCGCAGTACCTATGGGTGCAGTGTGTAGCCAGGCGCCTATGCACTAATGCAAGTTTGGGTGGGCTATGCATTGGGGTTATGTGGCACTGCTGTGGAACTCTGCAGAAGTCTTTAGAGCCCACTTGATAGCCTCATTTGCATCTCTGAATTGATAGGTCTTGCCCCCGTACATAACTCAGAGTCATTGTGGTGCTAATGGAAAGTGAATGACTCCATAAATCTGAATTGTTGTCTCACACCATCAAACTGCTTGCAGTTAGTCTGGGTGGCATAAGCGCACTCTGGAAATAAACAGATGTCCTAACCTCATCTTGAATAGAGTTCTTGGTCCATGCTGCGCTAAAGATGAGGTCTCTTGACTCTGTTCCTGAGGTAACAAGGCTAATGGTCTGTGGAAGGGCTCTGTTGCTCTGTGGTTAGCAAGCTATAGTCTGTATGCTTTCTGAATGTCTGTGCGTGGTATAGTCCCATTTAGTTGAAGCACCTCAAGCAGCCAAGTTAACAGAAAATCCAGTATATTCTCCTCCTCTTTCCCCTCCGGGAGATCAACAATGTGCACATTTGTGGATCTGACACCATTCTCTTGTATATCGAGATAATTTCTCAGATGCATATCTTCCTGTATGAGTTTGCTGACCACTCCTAAAGTTTTCATTAAGCAATCCTCTGCATTTTAAGCAGACAAAACTGCCTTTTCAATTTTAGCATTCTGGCTGCCCATCCTTTCCAGGATGTGTTCCTTTTTGTAGTCCATATCTCTGACTGCCGTGAGTACTGTGTCCAAAGAGAACATGTCTCCCACCTTCACCAGGTTACGGGCTTCAGTGCTGCCCGAGGATCCCAGTGGGGCTTGCTGTGGCTGAATGCCCAGTTTTTTTTGAGTCACTCCCATTGCACCTTTCAGACAGCCCATTATCCCCAAAACTGAACCAGTGCTGCTACTCTCCAAGAGGTTCCAATAACAGGTATGAGAACTCAAAAAAAGTTTAAAATGTACAATTAATCGGTTTAAAAGTTTGAGCCTGGAGGAGCTTAAGTGATGCGTGTCTCATCTGCATCATGTCTCTCTAGTGCCCCTGAAAAACAGGTTTTCAATCACAATAATGCTGCTCCCAAAGCTGGGTCATCTGCATGGAAGGGCAGGCCACTGTTGCTGGGTCACTGGGATGGCAACATTTTACTTTGAAGGATATAATGAGAAACTTCTCCCCCACGGCTTTTACCCGAGTCCTTCAGTTGTGTGCTAGTAGCTCCTCTCTTCTGTGCCATTTGATACAATCAAGTGTCCATTCCAGGAACAACTTACTCAGTAGCTTGCTTTCCAGAGACAGTACACACCTTTTCTAAGTCTTCTGTAGTAGCTAATGAATGCCCACACTGATTTTTAAATCCGAAATCATGAAGTAAAGATTTATTAAAAGAATAAGACATTACTCTGTACAAGAGATTTTATACTTATACAGTATGTAAATGAAGGGAAGATGCTTCACGAGTTATAGCTGTATTGATACACAGATTCACACATAAGTGAGGGGGAAGCTTAGAACTGTCTACCGGGTTACTGAATCAAGACTGAACTGACATTCTGACTGTCACTGCATCTTCTGATATTCATCCAGAAACCTCCCCCTTGCATAGTAAAAGGTGCTCACAATTTAGAAGTATGGCTTTGCATACAGAGGTTAGATATATATCATAGAGGGGGAACATGCACAAACCTCAGTCAGGTATGCCAGCTTAAACTACCTGCTCTGAGCTCCCTAGCTGAAAATTTGTTTCAATATCTGTCAATCAGGCAGATAACTTAACAGGTTTAGGCATATTTGACGGGGGGCATACCCTCTGACAAACCCAGGTGGCATTTTTAACAAATTCAGTATCATCTCATAAAATTTTATCATTTTTCATGGGTGGAAGCACCCAGCCTAATAGACCTCTAATGCTGATACACTCGAAATTAAAGGACTGCTCCAACAAGTGCTAAAAGGAATTACAACATTGAAATCTTTGATAGCAATGCTGGAACAAAAGGTACAAGAGCTACAGCAAAGGTCCCGGGACACCAAGACTCCCCTTTCCTATATAGACAACAAAGACTCTAGGCATGAGGCACGTATTCAGGAGTTGGAGAGGATGGCATCTCTCCTATGGGCCAGAGCTGAAAACGCAGAGAATAGAAGCAGCAGAAACAATCTCAGGATATTGGACTTCCTGGAGGGCTCTGAAAAGAAGGATCCAATTGGATTTCTACAAAAAGAACTGCCTCAGCTGCTCCGACACAACTGGCATACCCCACACAAAATAGAGAGGGTGCACCAGTCTCTGGGACCCCCACCAAAGCATAATGGAAAACCCAGATCCTTTATTTTTAAGCTGCTGAGATATCCTGACAGGGTCCGTATATAGGAACTTGCCAGAGACCAGGGCCTATTAATGTGGCAGGGATACATAATCCATATGCTCCCTGACTACTCTGTGGAGCTCACACAGAAGAAAAAGGAATATTTACCTATCAAAAGGGCTTTACAAGCGCAAGATATCCCCTACGAGATGGCATACCCTACAAAGCTTTCTGTCACTTGCGGTTCAGTCTGGCACACCTTTGTTACACCTGGAGAGGCCTCAGACTTTGTTCAACAGCAGTGGCCCAATGCTCTCCACCATCCCACAACTGGCACATGTCAGCCCACAGAGCTAACCAGGGACTTTCACTTCAATGGACTTACAGTGGCATAGATACATTGCTGCAAGACCCAGACATCCAGTCCATGGATTGGCAAATCGTTAAAGCTAAGAGGCAGGCCGGCACCATGGCACCGGGCGAAGGGGTTCGCTTAGCACGCTGGCAACCCAGGTTCACAGGGAGACCAGCAGAGAGGAAATCTAGCGTGTCCACTGGACACTTCCCTCCCAGGGGGGTGGGCAGGGCCTCATCACCTGGCAGAGGGTTGGGTGACATGCATGGAGCATGCAGCCTCGACACGCATCCACATGTCCCACCCCGGGTTGCTCGCCCAAGTAAGTCCAATCAGGGTTGAGTGCAGGAGGGCCAGAAGATGGAAAATCACTCCTCGACTAATCAGATGATGGTCACCATCGCCCAGACTGATCCCAGCAGCACTGGGGTCAATACAGATGTGCCTACTGGCACCTTCTTCCTCAGAAGGGTGGTATCCATCCAACAAGGGATACATTGGGTTCCGGAGGGGGTTGCAATATGGAGCGGTGGATGGCAGCAGGGGTAGAGTGGCGGCGGGGTGCACCTAGGTGGCCTGAAGGAGAGGGTGGTCGGGGGGGGGATGAATGGGCAATGCAAAAAAAAAAAAGTTAAGAGAGCAGATAGATGGGGAAGGAACTGCCAATGCCAGGGACAACACTTTTCAGGGGCACCCTGTTGAAATGCCAGCAAAGATTCCAGGAACTCGGTCAACAGTACAGACTTAAACGGGGAGCCTGCACCCAAACATCCAGGCCCCCAACAATCTTCGCCCACTGACATCCCTCCCAAAGTCCCCTCATAAGGATCCTAATGCTAGCAATGCCACTGATCATGAGGAGGACCACAGATCTTGGGCTGACAGGGTTACTGATACTGAATCAATCCAGCCAATGCTAACCCAAGCCCAGAGCCCTTAATCTTCACAAAACAGCTGAACTCACTATACCTAACCAGACTTATCTCCTGTCATTACTGTATGGCACAAACTATGATTACTAACTGGTTGATATACAGTAGCAGTAGTTAATTTTTTTCCCTGTATATCTCCTATTGCATGCTTTACCACTGGGCGCCCCTGATTCTTACCCCCCTCCCCCCACCTTGGAGATCAAACGCTGAATGGTAGGTCAGTTTAAAAGAAACTGGTGGTTCCCATCTGACTTTATGGGTTTAGCATTGTTACTGGCCACTTATTCTATGGGTCATCCTGCTGTCCACTTTTGGAATGATGGTCAAAGTACCATGCAGCAGAACTGAAGGGACACCATACAATTTAGCTGTATCCCCCTGTTTTTTTGGTTGCTTGAAAACAGTGGGTGTTCACAACACAACTTAAGACAGGGAGGCAGTGTTAGTAAAGGTTCAGAGGATCTGTGGCTTGACTTAGAGTCCCTCACTTTCTCCATTCAGGCAGTTGATGAGCTGGACCCTGCATAGTGACTGTCTGGATGTACTAGTTCTAGCTGGTGAAATATACAGCACTTTACCACCTGAACTGGCCTACAGATCTTCTGAGCCAGACTTCAGAACACAACTCCCCATTTGTTCAGTTAAAACACTTATCATTAGAATGGGTTTGTTTAGGCAGCATGTTTGTTTTTACTGTTTCCCTGTTGCTATGGCAGCAGCTCCTCACAGAGGAATCCTTTTTATGTTTGCTTGCATGCATGTGCAAGAAACATAGTGCGGTGATCCAAAATGCAGTGCCTTACAGTTGAAAGAGAGCACCGCTTCAGTGACCAGTACTCCCCCTCCCAACACACACGCACGCACGCATATTGCGTGCTCATGCTCTCCTCCACCCCCCCAACACACACACTGTATAGCCAACAGGGGTGCCCAATCCCCATCGGCTTCACACTCCCCCAAAACGGCTAGGTAGGTGCCACGCGGGAGCCCACCCCAGCTGGCGAAGACTGTTGCAGCCGACGGGGTGCCCAATCTCCCGCCGGCTCCAGCCTCCCCAAACATCTCTTTCCAGCTGCCACGCCTGGGAGCTCACCCCAGCGTGGCAAACGCCCCACGCCGCCTTAATAATAATAAAAAACTGTAAATAAAAAAGGTCCCTCGCAGTCTCCCTGCCCCACCGCAGCCACCCACTGCACACTCTGCCTCCCACACCCTCCTCACCCCATACTTACCTCCAGAGTCTGGCATGATGATCTTCGGTGGACCGGGAACACGTCTGCACTCTTCAAAGCCGACCGCGATCTGAAGAAATGCCAGTAAGCTGTGTAATGTAATAAATAGGGTTTTTTTCAACTTTGCTGCATATCTCAGGCATTTTTGGGAATTTTGGCACCAAATTTTCAACATGGGGTTTTTGGGACCCTCTCCTCATGAATTCTGTCACTGTCATGGCGTTAATCGGGCCCGCAGGGTGATTTCACGGTCACTGTACAAAATCACCTTTCAGGACCAAGTGATGAAACGACAGTGCCAGTGTTTATAAGGTGGGCTCTCAAAAAGCCTATGTTGCAAATTTGGTGAAAAAATTCCTAAAAATGACTGTTTTAAGAGTGTGCATTGCGCAGTTCCTACGCACGCTCGTAAGTTCACGAATTTTTAATATTTGCACTCCAGATTTTCAACATTGCCAATTTACCACACCTCCTTATGAGCAGTACAGCTGTCATTTTCACATCTCGATGAAAATGTGTTTACACGCATGTAGCGCACAATGGCGCAGTCGGTGTGCAAAATCAATGTATGGGACACATTAAGAAAATCACAGTGACACTGTTTATGAGCAGAGGTCTTAAAATGGCTATGTTGAAAATTTGGTGAAAAAATTCCCCAAAATGACTGTTTTAGGAGTGCACATTGCGCAGTTCCTACGCACGCTTGCAAGTTTGCAAATTTTTAATATTTCCATGCCAGGTTTTCAACATTTGCCATGTTACCACACTTCCTTATGAGCAGTACAGCTGCCATTTTTCACATCTCACCCAAAATGTGTTTCCACACATGTAGCACACAATGGTGCAGTTGGTGTGCGAAAGCAATGTTTGGGACAGATTAAGAAAATCACAGTGACACCAGTCGTGAGCATAGGTCTTAAAATGGCGATGATGAAAATTTGGTGACAAAAGCCCATAAAATGACTGTGTTATGAGTGAGCATTGTGCAGTTTCCATGCACCCTTGTAAGTTCATAAATTTGTAATATTTTCAGTCCAGATTTTAACCAGTGGCATTTTTCCACATTTCCTTATGATCAGTACAGCTGTCATTTTTCACAACATGGCCGAAATGTGTTTTCACACTTTCAGCACAGAAATGCATGGTCACTGTGGGAAGTCATTGTTTGGGACAGATAAAGAAAATCACAGTGACACTGTTCATGACCGGAGGTTCCAAAATGTCTGTGTTGACAATCTGCTGTAAAAATCCCCAACTAATTACATTACGGGTGTGCGTTGCACAGTTTCTCACATACTTCGTGACTTCACCAGTTTTTAAATATTTCACTGCAGATTTTCAACATTGCCATCTTTTACACCTCCCATGAACAGTACAGCTGTCATTTTTACATCCTGTTCGAATGTGTTTTTGCACCTGTGTTGACAAATGTCATGTCCTTTGTGCAAATGCAGCTTTCGGCTAACAAACTGATATTGCCACTGTTCATGAGGTGGGGGTCACAAAGAAACCATGTTGAAAATTTGGAGTGAAAATACCAATGAATGCCTGAGGTGTTAGTGTTTCCGACCATAACACCCCACCCTGTACAGAATGACAGGCATCAGGGCTGTGACTTGGGATTGTCGCCTGCAATGCTCATACCATTCCACCCCCACCCACACGCTGCAGCCAGTGAGAGGCATTGAGGTGTGCCTTGGACTCCTTGGCCCCAAAGTTCACCCCATTCTCCTATACTGCACCCATCTCATCGTATTTTCTGATAGAATGGGGTGCGCATAAGAGCCAAAGACCCCAAAGCACACAGTGACACTTGTCGGTGTCTGCAGGGTAGGGTGTGGTGAAATTGCGTGGCCGTTATGCCGGATGACCCAAAGGCACACCCCAATGCCTGTCAGTCTCTGCAGGGTGGTGGTGGGGTTGGCTTCAGTTCAATACTTCACTGCCATTTCTATTATGCAGCTCTGTAACTCCTACACTACCAATGCCAATGCCAGCAAGCAAACATTCGGCATTGACAAATGCTTGCTTTCTTTAGCACAGGCAGTGCGGCAATTATACTAGAACATCCATCTACATCCACTCATTCCCACTCAAACTAAGTTACAATTGGCCTGTAGTTTTTAACCCACTTCACTCACCTTCTGAGCGTAAACTGGCTCTGCTTATGATTTCATAGTTATTCTGCCAGTGTTCATAATTACACTTCTGGTTGGAAGGTTCTTCTGCTCACTTCCTTTCACTCCTACAGCCACCAGAATTGTAGCTCATCCCCTCCTGTCATCTCCCTACCGTATGCCATAACCTCCCTTTAACTGCCTCTGCTTTAGCGGTATGGATGACCTGTATTACTCTCTCCTAAGGGTTTATCCGGTCACATACCGTATCCTCCATTCCCTCCTTTCTTGTTACTACACCTTGTCCTTGAATATGTAGCCCTCGCTCCCCCTCACTTGCTATATCTTGCATCCCCTTCTTAACCTTGAGACCTTTGTTCTTGCTGCCCTTTTATGGAACCACTCCAACTGCCGTCACGGAACCTCCTCACAGATTTCAGCTGATCCGTCCCTTTGCGGCAAACAGCCCATTTCATCTCTCACTTTGTTCTCAGCAATCAAGCCAAATCTCTCGCCATATTCAGTGACCCTAGTAAGCCAAAGGTTTTAGTTTCTTTTTTTAAAGGGAAAAAAAATGTACCAGCAACAACTGGTGGCACAGATGCCACAATCCTTAACTTCTTTAGTTATTTCTAGCTAGCCAACTTCAATGTCTTAGCTTACACTCCCTCCCCCTCTTCAGCTAGGGACACCAATTTCCCCCTTCCCACTATGGAATTGTCACCAACCCCATTACTGCTTCCCCCTTCCTCGACCTTACATCCCTACTGACTGATACAGCTATGCTGCCACAACTTTGATACAGGCTGAGTAGCTTCAGGGTTCTTGTTGTATATTTCCCCCTCATGGGTGAAGCGCTGGACAACTAGAGCAGTCCTTCCAAAGGTCTCAACCTCCGAGTAGATCTAGCTGTGGTTGCCCCACATAACAAGTTTTTAGTTCTTTATGTTTTCAATATTTTCAGATATATTATTATTTATGTATTTTCCTTGTTAGTCTGTGTTCTGTTTGGCAACAGTCGGTTTATTTGTGATTTTGAGCAAGTTTAGATATATATTACTGTTTGTCCTGTATTTTACTATGCAAGGATTCCATTCCATGGAAAGAACACTGACCCTTCTGGCAGACCAGGCACCACACATAGTAATCACCTGCCTTTCCCAAGCTTTCTACCTCTAACCTTCATACTAACTTTCAACAAATACTCTCTGACATAGGCTTATTTCTTGCACATTCCTCCAGTGACTATTACCCTGGGCTATCCTATAAACAGTTTTGAATATGGGTCCAATTAAATGGGTATCTTGGAACATTAAAGGCCTAATTCCCACATAAAAATGTAACACCCCCCCCCCCCGATAATCCCACTCACCTGCACTGCCCCGGTGGGGCCGGGGGCTCAGCAGTACCTCACTGAGGGGCCGGGCCTGAGTCCTTACCAGTAGTTTCTGTGGTGCCTTAGTGCCTCCACCTGGGGCCTCTGCATTGCCTCCTGTGGGTAGAACAGGTTAGAAAATTTCCCCAGGATAAATAATGGTCTTCCCTCTAATGACTGCCCGTGATGACCCTCCAGACCCACAGTCACTCCCACAATGGCTTTAAACACACAGCAGGTGAAACAGATGAACAATAAATATTCAGTTTATTATTACAAGCAAATACAAAGGAGGTGGGGGCTACTCCTCCAAAACCTCCTGGTTACCAAACAGTCACTTATCCCCACTTCCCCCCTTTCCCTTGGGTGCATCCAGACCAGTCACAGTTAGTGGGTACCTCACAGTCCCTTAGTCTGCAGGCCTTCTGTTTACCGTTGGGGCCCTTACACACTTGCACAAGTTCCAAGAAAACAAAGATAAACTGGTGTAGAGGACGGTTCCCTCCTGGCAAAGAAAACAATGGTCTCCCCTGAGCTGCAGCTCAGGGTACTCACAGTGCCCGGAGAGGGCGATGACCCCTGCAGTCCACAGCACATCATCTCCCACGAAATGGGTGGCATAGTTCTTCACCTGCCTGGCCTTTCCAGCTTCGCCCGCAGGCCTTTGTATATGGCTTTCAACAGGCAGGCCTGTTCGTCCTTCTGTCCATGATTCTTCTGATCTTTACAATGGGGGGGTCACAGCAGTTCAACTCCCCCTGGTACCTTTTTAGTTTCCCTGGCTTCTCCCCTGGCAGGAAGATCTGTCCCTGATGCAGCAGCCTCTCAGACACCCCAGGCTGGGTACCTTCAGGCCAAACAGTCTGCCCCAGTACTTTTGAGCAATCAACCTGAGGGGATCTCCTGCACAGCCCCAGTCGCTGTCTGGCTCTTTCCTGTTCCTTATGATTGAAAGAGGGGGAGAGAGGGGGTGGAGGTGGATGCAGCCCCAGTGCCTTTGCCAGGCAAAACCACCAAAATAGCCCTCTGGTTTCCTTTGTGGAATCTCTATTCCCTTTCCTAATGCTCCTCCACCCTGCTCTCTATCGCTCTCTCTCTCCACACTCCCCTGTTTCTCTCCCCAGCCCTGCCTTTCTCCTCCCTTTCTACTTCCTGCCATGGGGGAGGGGCACCCAGAGCCTTCCATGTCTGCAGACAGTCTTTCTCCTGTCTAGCTTTTTGGAGGTGGTGGGGAGGGGTAGAGCTGCCTTTTCTCTTTGTAGGAACCCAAACAAGTAGCATGCACTTTTCTAGCTAGACACCTGGTTCCTAACTAGCACCAACAATAATCACAGTCACAGCTAGGCTTGCATCAGGTCCAGCCACATCAATGGACCAGACACGACTACCCCCAGGACAGCAGAAGCCCCCTGCCCGCCTTACGTAAGGGCTGGGCTGGGGGGGGCTTACACACTCCCCTGGCAGGAAACTTGGCATCCTGACAAGCCCCTCTGGGAAACCCACGACCAACAATAGGCACCTTACTGACTCTACCCATGGTCCCTAACTAGTACCAGCAACCATCGGATCCCCAAATGAGCTCAGATAGGTCAGATTGTGGTAGCATACTATATGCGGTAGGAAGGGGTGGGCACCTACATGCCTCCACTACCCCCTAGAGCAACACACTGGAGGATGGAGAACTGGCACCACAGGCTGGAGGAGAACATCAAGGGGCAAATTTGAGGGCTCACCTAGGGATTCGAATGTGAGCTTTATGGTGGGCCAGGGGGGCCAGCCAGATTTGTGGGGCAAGGCATCAGCTGGCACCTGGGCAGGGGATGTGGTCAGTCCAGTAAGGCCATGGTCCATCATCCCTCCTCTGGGCAATCCCTGTACTTCTACACTGTCGGGGATTTGATCTGAAACCTGGGCAGAGTCCGTAATGGCAGGCAACTCTGTATCTCGTGGAGACAGACATGCCAGCAGGCCCCCTTCCCTCCCCAAAACCCACTCCAGGTGTGGTCCAGATGCCAGGGCTGGGGGCTGGGCCTCAGGGACAAAGGGAGGGGCCTCGGGGTCCAGGTAGGTCAGGGTTCCAAGTGGCTGGAGCTGCTGGAGGGGGCCGGGGTCCCATAGGACCCTTCCCAGCAGGGGAGGGAGCCGTTGGGCCCCATTCCCCCCTGTGGACAAAGGAGTCCCTCCTCCCTCATTTGCCTCACTGAGGAGTCCCGGGCCCACAGAGGGCTGTCGGGTGTCCGAAACAGGGCCCACGGTGGAGTGTCCCTGGGTTGGGGAAAACACCCCTCCCTGCCACTTACGCATCCCTCAGGTAACGGGGCACCTTGCCATTGATGGGTTGGACTCTGAGGCCAGGGTAGGCACAATCTCCCCTATGGGGAGCAGGTGACTTCGATGTACTGTTTTCTTGAGCCCCCGGCCATGCTCCTGCTTAATACGGTATACCGGCAGGTCAGTCAATGTCTCCACTACTAGATAACCATCTGGGTCCCACCGGTCCTGGATCTTGTGCTTAGCCTGGAACCTCAGGTTTTGCAGCAAGACCCTGTCCCCCACCTCCAAGTCCTGGCTGCGCACTCTGGCATCATACCTCCTCTTATTCCCCTGACAGCTCCGAGCCACTGCCTCGGAGGTGAGTTTGTAAGCTGCATGGAGCTGTTCCCGTAGGTCACTGGTGTACTCCAGGTATGATTTATGGGAGGTTCCATCAGCAGATACCCCGAAACAGAGGTCCACCGGCAGCCGGGCCTTGCGACCAAACATGAGGTAGAAGGGTGAGCGCTGGGTGGCATCGTTCTTCATGCAGTTGTAGGCATGCACCAGTTGTCCCACCCGCTGACTCCAATTAGCCTTGTCGGCGGGGTCCAAGGTGCCCAACATGTTTAGCAGCTTTCTGTTGAACCGCTCAGGCTGGGGGTCCCCTTGGGGGTGGTAAGGGGTGGTGTGGGACTTCTGTATGCCATAACATGCCAGAAACTCCCTCACCAAATGGCTCTTGAAATCCCAGCCCTGGTCAGAATGGACCTGTTTAGGGAGACCGTAGTGTTGGACATACTGCTGCAGGACCGTAACCACGGTACTCGCCTTTTGGTCCCTGGTGGGGAAAGCCTGAGCATACCGGGTGTAGTGGTCCATGATGACCAGTATGTTGGCCGCGTTCTTCCAGTCCAGCTCCAAGGATAGGAAGTCCATGCACACCAACTCCAGGGGCCCACTAGTTTGGATGTTGACCAAAGGCGTGGCTCGTAGGGGCAAGGTCTTCCATTGGATGCACCGCAAGCAGCTCTTGCAGTAGCCCTCCACGTCCACCTTCATCCATGGCCAATAGAACCTGACTCAGCAGGCGTCCAAGGTGCAGTCATAGCCTAGGTGCCCCATATCATCATGTAGTGACTTCAGGACCACTTCCCGGTAGATCCTGGGCAACATCAGCTGCTGTTTCAAATGGCCCGAGGAATCTCGATCCTGCACTGTCTGCATAACCAACCCATCCCACAGCACCAACTTGTCCCACTCCTTAACCAGCCCCCGAGCCTCGGGGTTGGTGCTCCGCACCTGCTGGGGTGATCCCTCTTGGAAAGGGCCTGAAGCAGATCTCGGATACCAGGGTCCATCCTTTGCTCCCACTGCAAATTGGCCTTACTAGGCTGTGGCAAGGCTGAAAGGTCCAGGCCAGTGAAATTCAAATAAGCCGGAGGGATTGCTTCGGGGGAGCTCCCAACACCTCTATGCTCTGGGTGGGACAGTCAGTGGTGTTGCCAGGGGGCCCAGCCTGGGAGCAGAGCACTTGCACCAGAGCTGGCTCGATCCAGACCGGGGGCTCTGGGGTGTCAGGGTGTGGATGGCAAGACAGGGCGTCCGCGTCCACATTGGCCCACCCACTCCAATATTCCAGGCTGAATTTATACGTGGAGAGGGTCGACAGCCACTGATACCCCGCAGCGTCACACTTAGCTGTGGTGGTGACATGGGTCAGAGGGTTGTTGTCCGTGCGCACAGTGAACGGTACCCCATACAGGTACTCATGGAACTTTTCCGTGACTGCCCACTTTATCGCCAAGAACTCCAGTTTATGCACCGGGTAGTTCTTCTCAGAGGAGGTCAGGCCCCGGCTAGTGAATGCCACAGGGCGGGACCCCTCAGGATACTCCTGGTACAGGACCGCCCCCAGCCCAGTAAGGCTGGCGTCAGTATGCAGGACATAGGGCTTATGAGGGTCCACAAAAGCAAGGACTGGAGCCTCCCCCAATTGCTGGATGATCTCCCGGAAGGCCTCCTCACACTCTGGCGTTCAACGGGACCCAAAAGGTTCCCCAATGTGCAGGTAGTCCTGGCAGGGGGCCTGACCCTTCCTACAGTTCGTTGGCAGATAACCCTGGATCAGATCATTCAGGGGATGCACTACCAGGGAGTAATGCTTCATGAATCACCGATAATTCGCACAGAACTCCAAGAAATACTGCAAGGCATGCAAGTGGGTGGGCTGTGGCCACGATTTGAGGGCTTCTACTTTAGCCGGGTCGGTCTGTACCCCCTTTTCCGAGACTATATGCCCAACATACTTAACCTGTGGCTGGCAGAACTGGCATTTGTCAATGGAGACCTTCAGGCCAAACTCCTCCAGTTGGTCCAGGACCTTCATCAACCAGGCCTCGTGTTCTTCCAGGGTCCGCCCGAAAATGATAAGTCATCCAGATAGACTATGACCTTCAGCAGGTTCATGTCTCCCACAGCCCTTTCTATCAAATTTTGGAAGGTGGCCATGGCCCCCAATATGCTTTGGGGCATACGTTCGAACTGGTAGAATCCCAGTGGGCATATGAAAGCGGTCTTTTCCCTGTCCTCCTCGGCCATGGGTATCTGGTAGTACCCACCCTAAATGTCCAGCACGGAAAACCACTTGTTCCCAGACAGGCTGTCCAGTGTGTCCTCCACTCTGGGCACTGTGTACTGGTCTGGGATAGTTTGTTTGTTTAGTGAGCGGTAGTCAATGCACATTCTCACCGCTCCGCTCTTTTTTCTAGCCACCACAATGGGGGAAGCATATGGGCTGCAGGACTGAGTGATGACTCTGGCACCCAGCAACTCCATTAAGTGTTTCCTCACATCCTCCACATCCCTGGGGGCTAACCTCCATGACCGCTCTCTGAACGGGCGGTTGTTCCTCAGCTGGATATGGTGCTCCTCCTCGGTGACACATCTCATGTCCCACTTATGCAAAGAGAAGACACGCCAGCGCTTTGCCAACTTCTGGCTCAGGCTCCTTTTATAGGCATCAGAGATTGATGAGCTTCCAAAACCAAACAAGGACAGGTCTATCTCTTCCCTGGGATCTTCGCCAGGGGTGACAGACATGGCCCCGTCACACTGAGAGATGGACGCCAACACACAACCCCGCTGGATGGTTACCGTTTTTCTTGACTCATTCCGGACCCTAACTGTAACATGCTGGGCCTGGGGAATGGCCGGGGCGGGCAGCACCCCCCTCTGGACTAAGAGCACAGGTGGCAGACTGCCCGGGGGAGGGACATCGAGCATGAGCACCTCCCTCTAGGGGAAATTGGTTGAACTTGGCGATTCCTACCACCCAGCACTCAGCCCCTGGGGGAGAGTCAGTCTCCCCCCCTTCCAATCGCTGAACCACCCTGACCCCACCTCCGTCAACCCCTGTAGGATCGCCAGTCTCATCAAGCCCCAACTGCTTTATGGCGGCAGTAACCAACGGGCTTGCAAGCTCTCCTATGCCACCCCGGTCATGACACATCTGGGCCAAACACTCAAACATGTTGGCATTGGTCCCAATAAGCACCGGGGTGTCCGACGTGCCTTTTGGCTCCAGACAGACCAATGCTAGGGCCTCTATGCAGGGCGGGGCTTCTCCACCCTTGGTCAGGAAGGAGATACTAACCACACAATACCCATCGTAAGGGTAATTTGTGTTGCCGATACCCCACAGGGACAATCCGGACAAAGGCCGGAGGGGGAGTTGGGTGAAATGCTGGTTGTAAAAGGGCCGGTTGATGATGGTGACCTGGGATCCACTGTCCAGCAGTGCTAAGCAGGCGACCCCTTCCACCGGAACCTCAGTGTCAGCCCGAGGGTTGATTAGGCCCCTCGGTATGTCCAGGTTGGTAGGTATATGGGGGTTGGTCCAGAGGGTGGAGCAAGGCCATTTTGGGGGTGAAGGTTTCTCCCTTACCGGCCCCCATTGGGAGTTTTCCTGACTCCGACGCCTTTCAGCTACCAGCTGGGGGTTCACCTCCCTGCAGCACCCCCGCCTGGTATGGCCATCCTGCCCACACCTGAAGCAAATCTACCCGTCCTGGGGACCAAGGGGCCCTTGAGGGCCAGACCGTGAAGCCGTATAGCCCGGGGGTGACCGCTGGGTGTCAGGCGCCTCCCGGGCCAGGAAAGAGAGAGACTCCATGGCCAGCTGCATTGCCCGTACCAGGTTCTTCATGCCTTGAACCTCCTGCAAGACCGCCCCCAGGTCCAGCGACCCAACCGACTCAGGCTGGGCCGACTCCTTGGGCTGTAGTGTGGTGCTGGTGGTGGCGAGCCCCCCCGCAGGGCCCCCACTTCCTGCTGCACCTCCTCCTCCTCTTTGACCTCGTCCAGTAGCTGCTTGGAGGGGTTGTTCTTTCAAGCCTGCAGCCCGAGGGTAACCACGGTCGGGGGGAATGCACTGCTTCCCTCAATATCTGCTCCAACTGCATTTGCACCACCGTGGCTGGAGGGTCATGCCCCGCTTCCACCAGTTTTCGCATCACAGTCTCGACTCAGGTGATGTACTTTGACAGTTTCTCGCCCACTTTCTGAGTGGTGCCCCACAGCTGGCCCAGCACTGCCTCTCTCTTTTCGACCACCCCAAAGGTGCTCCACAGGATGTCCAAATAGTCCTGGGGTATGCAGTGGGGCTGGCTGGCCTGGAGTGACCGGATCACATCTAGTGCCATACCCCTGTGGGTCTCCAAGACCCGCTTGCACTTTTCCTCCTCCGGGCACCCCCAGACCTGGATCATCTGGGCCGCCTGGCTGCTCCAGGAGTGGAAATCATCTTCCCCCGCAGGCATGGGGAGGGCACCTGAGAAAGTGTGCAACCTCTTATACTGCTCGTGAGCCACTCCCAGGTAGGGGATCAAGCCGCCTGGCAGCCCTATCAGAGGCAAACCCCTGTCGGGGAGCAGAGACCAAACATCATGCAGGGTCTTCCCCTCCTCCTTGAGCCACTCCCCCAGATGAGTTACGAAACCCTCCTGTCCCTTGGGTGGGAGGGCCCGAGGGGCAGGCCGCTGACCAAGCCTTTCTTTAATAGGGTCCAGGTTTCTTTGGACCCCAGGGGTGACCTCGGGGGCACCTCCATGGACCCCAAATCCTTCTCAGCCTCCAGGGTGATGTCCCTCCACCCTCAGACTCGGTCAGTCGCCACCCTCTGAACCTTCAACCCCCCACAGTCTGGCAAGGCCTCCTCTAAAAAGTCTAATATGTCCTCCTTCCATCGCCCCATGACCACATTATGGATGAGTAGCATCTTATGGGTGTCTAGCCCCTCAAAGTCGCACCAGTCCTCTACGTCCTGGAATGCCATCTCCCTGGTCCCAGTGCAAACTATACCCAACTACAGAAGTCAAGGAATACTAAATTGGTACAACTGAAGTGGGGTAGGGAAGTCAACCACAGTTGCGTTTGGGCAGTCACAGGGTTGTCAAGTCAGTGAATGAATCTCAGCAGTGCCTCCACTTGTAACACCCCCCTGATAATCCCACTCACCTGCACTGCCCCGGCGGGACCAGGGACTCAGCAATACCTCCCGAGGGGCTGGGCCTGAGTCCTTACCAGTAGTTTCTGTGGTGCCTTAGTGCCTCCACCTGGGGCCCCCGCATCGCCTCCTGTGGGTAGAACAGGTTAGAAAGTTTCCCCAGGATAAATAATGGTCTTCCCTTTAACGACTGCCCATGATTACCCCACCCCAGACCCACAGTCACTCCCACAATGGCTTTACACACACAGCAGGTGAAACAGATGAACAATAAATATTCAGTTCAGGGTTTTAAATAATTGATTAGCAGTTTTTTTCTTGGGACTATACTAACTGTACAGAAAGTATTTATATAGATTTTCTAGAAGTGCTGTATTTGTTAAACACAGTGAGGCAAGAGCTATGCAATTTCACAAAGATTTAGCACTTTTATGAGCAAAACGCTAATCAATTTTTAGAGTTAAATCCCTGTAGTTTATTACTACAAGCTAATACAAAGGAGGTGGGGGCTACTCCTCCAAAACCTCCTGGTTACCAAACATTCACTTATCCCCACGTTCCCCCTTTCCCCTGGGTGCACCCAGACCAGTCACAGGGGGTACCTCACGGTCCCTTAGTCTGCAGGCCTGCTGTTTACTGTTGGGGCACTTATACACTTGCACAAGTTCCAAGAAAACAAAGATAAACTGGTGTAGAGGACGGTTCCCTCCTGACCCTCCTGGCAAAGAAAACAATGGTCTCCCCTGAGCTGCAGCTCGGGGTACTCACAGTGCCCGGAGAGGGCAATCACCCCTGCAGTCCACAGCACGTCACCTCCCATGAAATGGGTGGCGTAGTTCTTCACCTGTCTGGCCTTTCCAGCTTCACCCGCAGGCCTTTGTATATGGCTTTCACCAGGCAGGCCTGTTCGTCCTCTCCACGATTCCTCTGATCTTTGCAAAGGGGGGGTCACAGCAGTTCAACTCCCCCCATACCTTTTTATTTTCCCTAGCTTCTCTCCTGGCAGGGAGATCTGTCCCTGATGCAGCAGCCTCCCAGACACCCCAGGCTGGAGGTTGCAGTACCTGCAGGCCAAACAGTCTGCCCCAGTACTTTTGAGCAACCAACCTGAGGGGACCTCCTGCACAGCCCCCGTCTCTGTCTGGCTCCTTCCTGTTCCTTATGATTGAAAGGGGGGAAGAGGGGGTTGAGAGGGATGCAGCCCCAGTGCCTTTGCAAGGCAAAACCATCAAAATAGCTCTCTGGTTTCCTTTGGGGGACCTCTATTCCCTTTCCTCCTGCTCCTCCACCCTGCTCGCTCTCTCTCTCTCTTTCCATGCTCCCCTGTCTCTCTTCCCAGCCCTGCCTGTCTCCTCCCTTTCTATTTCCTGCCACAGGGGAGGGGTGCCCAGAGCCTCCCATGCCTGCAGACCGTCTTTCTCCCGTCTTGCTTTTTGGAGGTGGGGGGAAGGGTAGAGCAACCTTTTCTCTTTGTAGGAACCAAACAAGTAGCATGCACTTTTCTAGCTAGACACCTGGTTCCTAACTAGCACCAACAATAATCACAGTCATAGCTAGGCTTGCATTAGGTCCAGCCACATCAATGGACCAGGCACGACTACCCCCAGGACAGCGGAAGCCCCCTACCCACCTTACATAAGCGCCAGGCTGGGGGGGCTTACATAAAGAAGAAAAGTTTTGGACCACATACATAGGGAAGGGGCCAAATAGCCTTTATTTAAGAGACTCACCTTACTCCAGCTGAGACAGATCAACTTAAAAGGGGCTGGTTAGCTCAAGTATATGGTAGCTTTTATAACACCAAGAGCAGAGGAATTCCGATCTTAGTAGATAAATCTGCAGCCTTCTCTGCCATAGAAATAATCAGTGATCTAGAAGGGAGCTATGTTATTGTCCAGGGTAGACTAGAAGGCCAGACGCTTACTTTGTGTAACATATATGCCCTTAACACCACTGACCACACCTTTTTTAACAGCCTAGCCTAACTGGTTCTCTCCCACTCTAATGGCTCTTTCATTTTGGGAGAAGATGCTAATGACATTATGGATGACTTCCTTGACAGAAGTAGCACCCCGACCAATTACACTAGCTTCTCAAGTGCTCCAAGACTTAGCTCAAGACCTGGGACTAGTTGATATATGGCACCTGGTCAACCCCAGGGTGAGGAACCACATGTTTTTCTCTAATCTGCAATGCACTTACTTGCAAATCGATCTCTCACTGGTCCCACACTCTTGGGTACCCAATGTAATGCATGCCTCTGTAGGCACTATTATTATCTTGGACCATGCCCCATGTTTCCTTTTCCCTGCACCTGAACCACCTAGACATCACAAGCAGTGAATTGTGGCATTTTAATACAGCCCTACTAGAAGACCCAGCTTTTTGCACATTTACACAGGAAGAGATACCCACCTGTTTAGAGCACAACCAACTCTCAGATACCTCCGCTGCTACACAGCGGGATGCTCGTAAAGCTTATATTAGAAGGTGTTGCTTCATCTATGCCACCCACCTTAAGAAAATGAAAGCAAAAGACATGGATGAGCAAACAGCTAGACTGAAGGATCTAGAGAAGTTCAGAGAAGACCCCGACCCCCCCCACCACCACCCCATCTACTAGCTGAAATAATTGGAACTACTGTAGGTACAAAATTAACCTTTATTCTCATTTGAAAGCTGAATATTCCTTTTTTAGACTCCATCAGAACTTTTGGGAATCTGGTGAAAAGCCTGGGAGGCTGCTTGCCTACCAGCTGAAAAGGGACAGGAATGGTCCAAGATCCCAGAGATAATGGATACATCCAGGAAACCCCACAAGAAGCAGTCAGATATCAACTTAACCTTCCAACACTACAACAAAACACTATACCAACAGGAAGTTAATCCCTTCCAAGATAAATTGGACAAATTCACTGCCATCTTGGGACTCCCCAAACTCAACCCAGACCTCAGCCACACTTAGACCAACCCTTTACCCTTAAAGAACTGGAGGAAGCTCTTAATTCCATGCCAGCCAGGAAAACCCCAGGTAATGACAGCTTATCAGCTGAATTCCTCCACCACTTTAAAATTTGATGTTGGTTTCCCCTTTTGGATGCCCTCAACAAAGCTATTTGACTGGATTAACTCCCAGCCTCCATGCGCATGGCTTGATTATACATCTGCCCAAACCTGGTAAAGATCCTTTGCAAAAAAACAACAAACAAAAAAAGAGTTAGTATGTTTGTCTGAGTTGGGTGAAGGGAATTGTTATCTGTGCAGTTAGCTGAAGAAGAAAACTGTGAATTGGAGGAGTTGCTTAGGTAACAGGAAGCCAGGTGTTTGGATTTAAAAACTGCCCTAGTTAGCTTTTGGCAGAGAACAGCAAGAGGAAGGAGGTGCTGTTAGAATTTTACTATTCTACTGGGACTAAAGAACTAGAACTCTACTACTGGAACCTTCAGTTTAGGGTGACAACAAACAAAAAACAAACAAACAAAAAAGAGCTAGTGTGTTTGTTTGGGCTGGGTGAAGGAAATTGTTTTCTGTGTAGTTAGCTAGGTGAAGAAGGAATTGTGAATTAGTGGGAGTGGCTTATGCAACAGGAAGCCAGGTGTTCGGATTTAAAAACTGCCCTAGTTAGCTTTTGGCAGAAAACAGCAAGAAGAAAGAAGTGCTATTAAAACTTGAATACTCTACAGAGACTAAAGAACTAGAACTCTACTACTGGGACCTTCAGTTTAGAGTAAAAGCAAAAAAAAAAAGAGTTAGCTTGTTTGTCCGAGTTAGGTGAAAGGAATTGTTATCTGTGCAGTTAACTAGCTGAAGAAGGAAACTGTGAATTAGGGGGAGTGGCTTAGGCAACAGGAAGCCAGGTGTTTGGATATAAAAACTGCACTAGTTAGCTTTTGTCAGAGAACAACAAGAGGAAGGAGGTGCTGTTAGAACTTTACTACTCTACTGTGAAGGGTGAAGCGAATTGTTATCTGTGCAGTTAGCTAGGTGAAGAAGGAAACTGTGAATTGGGGGCGTGGCTTAGGCAACAAGAAGCCAGGTGTTTGGATTTAAAAACTGCCCTAGTTAACTTTTGGTAGAGAACAGCAAGAGGAAGGAGGTGCTGTTAGAACTTTACTACTCTACTGGGACAATATTGCCCTCCTCCCTCCTCCACCCCCCACCCTTAGCTAGTTCTACTTTTATAGGCACAGGATTTGGCTGACAACAGGAACTTCCTGTTTGGAAGCAAGATGGGAGTGATCACAGAGGCACAAAGACTCACCATCCTAGAAGGAAAAGAGTAGCTCTTCACCTCCCACCAGCTGCTGGAGGTCTGACTCTGAGCAAGTAAGAAGGAAACTACTGAGGAATATAGGAACTTCCTGTCCCAGAACAGGAAGGTCAGGAGCTTTAAGGGCACGGAGTCAGTAGAAAGTTGGAATTTTTTTTAATATACAGTAAAAATTAACAAATATAAAATAAACAGAGAGAGGAAAGAGTAAGCATATAAAACAACTGTTAAGGGGCCATAAATAAGATATGACGGGAGTGGTACAGTGCAGTGGCTGTGGAGCAGCAGTCTTCTGGGAGATGTTCTGGAGGATATGGTGTTGTCCCATCTGCAGGCACCTCTCTGGGCTGAGGGAGGAGATTGTTCATCTCCAGGCAGAGTTGGCCAGGATTCAGGGGACCTCCTCTCCCACCTGGGGATCACCAGGGCCTCAGAGGTTGCCAAGAAAGAGGAGCAGTTGGACCACAGTGGCCTCAGGGAGGGTGAGAGTGGTGGAACAGAGGTGCATCCCTCCAGTTGTACCTCTCCACAATGTGTACGCTGTTCTGGCAGAGTTTGGTTCCTCTGTGGAGGCACCCACTGTAGAGATAAAGGAGGATGCTGGGAACCTCCACAATGGAGACCCACAGGAGGGTGGCATGGGACTCCACAGGGGAAGGAAACAACTCCTTGTGGGGGATTCCATTGTTAGGAGGGTAGAACTGGGGGAAGGAGGAGAGAGGGAGGTAAGGTGCTTGCCTGGTGCCGTGGCTTGGAGGGACAGGGAGGAAATCTTCAGAATCAGAGGAGCAGCTGCACAGGGTAGGGAGCTGGATGTCACTGTCCACCTAGGGACAAATGACCTGGCTGGGAAAGGGATCGTAGCAGTGCAGGAGGAGTTTGTGGAGCTGGGGAAGGGTCTTAGACAAGCAGCACGCACAGTAACCTTCTTGGAGGTGCTGTCTGTCTATGGCATGGGTGAGGCTAAGGTGCTCCACACCATGGTATTCAATCAATGGTTGGAAAATGGGTGCAGAGCTCAGGGTTTTGGCTTCATTGAGGACTGGGGGTCCACCTGGAGGGATGCAGGCCTATACTGGTACAAAGGTCTGCATCTGTCCAGGAGGGGAACCAGGATAGGTTTAAATGCTTCATTGGCAAGTATTTAAACTAGCCAAGGGAGGAGGCACTGAAAAGGAACATGGAAATCCTAGCGCCCCCCCCAAAAAAAATTCAAGGTAGTTAGTGAGGTAAACACCAAGATAGAGCAGTTGATAGGGAGAAGGATGGGGTAAATGGAGAAAAAGGCAAAGGCAGTAAGGACAGGGATGGGGGAAAAAAGGGGTAAGGCCATCAAAAAATGGACGGTAATGAGTACCAATGCCCATAGTCTAGGTAACAAGCTCCCTGAACTGGTGGCTTTGATGGAAGAGGGATGCCTGGATATCATGGTAGTCACAGAAACATGATACACTGAGAACCAATACTGGGATGTCAACATATCAGGGTACACAATCTATAGGAGGGACAGGGTATACAGAAGAAGAGGAGGAGGAGGAGTAGCTCTCTATGTAAGGGAAGGGATCAGAACAATGGAACAAAAGGGTAAAACAGGGAGGAGAGGAGGCACTGTGGGTCACCCTGGAGACTGGAAATGGCACAGCAATCCACACAGGGGTTGTATACAGACCCCCATCTCAGGTGGAGGAAATGGACAAGGAAATGATAGAAGGCATCCTTAGGATGGCAGAGACGGGGGAGACATTGTTGATGGGGGACCTGAATATGTCAGATGTTAACTGGAGCATCTTTGCTGCAGCCACACCCAAGAGCAGGGTCATTCTTGATGACGCACAAGGGGTATGCCTCAGACAGCTTGTGTTGGAACCCACTCAGGAGGGAGTAATCTTAGACCTGGTACTCTCAAACAGAGTTGGCGAGAGGATCCCAGATCTAGCAGTGGGTAGCCATCTGGGAACAAGTGACCACCAAACAGTGTGGTTCACAATAAACTTAGCCACAGAGTCAAGCCATACAAAAGTGAGGGTACTGGACTTTAAGAGGGCTGACTTTGTCAAAAAGGGAGAGTGCCTCAGAAAAGCACTAACAAACAAGCAAGAAGTAGGGGTGTAGCAACAATGGGGAAACATCAAAACTGCCATCACAGAGGCAACAAGCCTTTTGTGCGAAGCAAATAAATCAAAATGAAAGAAAAAAGCTCTATGGTTCTCAAAAGAGGTGGTGGGGAAGGTTAGGGAGAAACAGATAGTATTCAGGACGTATAAGGAAACACAGAAGGAGCAGGACAGAGAACTGTACCAGTTAAAGAAGAAGGAAGCGGGGATGGCAGTCAGAATAGCAAAGGCTCAAACCGAGGAAAAGATAGCCAACTTGGTTAAGAAGGGGGATAAAACCTTTTGTAGGTACATTAGGGAGCAAAGAAAGACAAAGGGAGGGATAGTGAGGCTTAATAAAGTGAATGGTGGGTGGGCAGAGAGAGACAGTGAAAAAGCAGGAATGCTGAATGAATACTTTTGCTCAGTATTCACAAAAGAAGGGGAGGGGGCCGCACCTAATCCAATCAACAGAAGCACTTTGGGAAGGAGGGTAGATACCAGTCCTTTCATAAAAGAAAGGGTTCTGAAAGAACTCCTAAAACTGAAGGTGGACAAAGCAATGGGGCCTGATGGGATTCACCCCAGAATTCTAAAATAAAATTGGGGAGAACTAGTGACACTACTGACTACCCTTTTTAACAGATGATGGGAGGATGGTGTGTACCTGAGGACTGGAGGAGGGCAGATGTGATTCCCCTTCACAAAAGTGGGAGTAAGACAGAGGCAGGAAACTATATACCTGTTAGTTTGACCTCAGTGGTAAGGAAAATTATGGAATCACTTCTGAAGGAAAGAATTGTTGAGTACCTAGAGGCTAGTGGGGCACAGGACTCAAGGTAGCATGGATTCACAGTGGGAAGGTCATGTCAGATGAATCTAATCAATTTCTTTGACTGGGTGACCAAAGTAGTAGACCAGGGAGGGGCTGTGGACATGGCCTACCTAGACTTTAGCAAGGCATTTGACACAGTCCCACACAAAAGATTAATAAACAAATTAACCAGCCTGGCAGAGGGTCTCAAGGTGGTAGCCTGGGTAAAACACTGGCTGGACAACAGGACACAAAGAGTAACAGTAAACAGAGTCCACTCCGAAGAAAGAGGAGTTAATAGTGGGGTACCAAATGGTTCAGTACTGGGTCCGGTTCTTTTTAATGTCTTTATAAGTGACATTGCAGAGGAACTGGAAGGAAAAGTATGCTTCTTTGCAGATGACACAAAGATCTGCAACAGGGTTGATACACAAGGAGAGGGTGGAAAGGATGAGAAGGGAATTGGCAAGGTTGGAGAAATGGTCAGAACTAAGGCAGCTTAGATTCAATGCAAAGTAATGCACCTGGGAAACAAAAACCCATGGGAAGAGTACACAGTGTGGGGGGGTAGTAATGACAACAAATATGGAAAGGAACCTAGGGATAGTCATATCAGATAACCTAAAGGTTAGAAAGCAATGTAAGAAGACAGTAGGGATGGCTAGGGGGATACTGGGATGTATAGGGAGAGGCATCACCAGTAAAAAACAGGAAGTTGTTATCCCGCTGTACAGACAGTTGGTGAGACCACATCCGGAGTACTGTATGCAGTTCTGGAGACCCCATCTCCACAAGAACATAGACAGAATGGAGGCAGACCAGAGGAGGACAACTAAAATGATGCAAGGTCTGCAGCAGAAGCCATACAAAGGGAGACTAAAGAAGCTTAATATGTATACTCTTGAGGAAAAGAGGGAGAGGGGGATCATGATAGAAACTTTTAAGTACCTCAAAGGAATCAACAAAGTCCAAGAGGGTGGCATCTTTCAGAAAAAGAGATGTGCAAGAACAAGGGGACACAATTTGAAGATAGAGGGGGGATGGCTCAGGGGCAATGTGAGGAAGTATTTTTTCACAGAGAGGATGGTGGATGCATAGAATGGCCTTCCTGAGGAGGTTGTGGGGTCAAAAACAGTGGAGCAATTCAAGAGTGCATGGGACAGACATAAGGCAATTCTTGTGGAATTCTCTACCCTGTCAGTTCCGGGAGTGTACAACCATGGAGGGCTTTAAGAAGGCCCTAAAGACCCACTTATGGCTCCAAGCTTTTATAAATTGCTTTTAGCTCCGTACTTATTTTTTCTATTGTGATTTTACTGTGTTATTTATTCTTGCTGTACAGCACCTTGATAGCTGAAAGGCACTATATAAATAAAGATATTATTAGTGTTATTATTAAGAAGTAGGCTGTTGGTTAACTAGGATCTGTAGCTTATTCAATAGGTAAGGAAATGAGCAGATTAGGTGGGCCAAGAGGTCCTTATCTGCTGTCAAAGTCTATTTTTCTATGTTTCTAATGTGGAAGCTACCAGACAATATCTCTTATCACTGCTGATTGTAAGGTATTTGCTAAAATGATGGCTACCCATATCAGGGGCGTTCTCCCCACTCTAATTGGTGGAGACCAGGTGGGCTTCATACACAGCAAGCGGGGCACAGATAACACTCATCGACTGGTTAATCTGTCACCCCTCAGCTGCTCTCCTCTCAGTCAATGCTGAAAAGGCATTCAACAGAGTCAAATGACTTTACCTTTTCCATGTCTTGTGGGTCTACAGCTTTGGGAAGACCTTTATAGGATACATATGCACTCTGTACAATGGGGCCACTGCCTCCATCTTCATTAATTCTATGGCTTCCCCTCTCATCCTTTTGAAGACAGGCATGAGGCAGGGTTGCCCACTCTCTCCAATACTCCGTCCTTGCATTAGAATCCATTTTGCAAGCTATCCATCAGCACCCAAATATCTACAGCAGAGCCCATAAAGTTGTGGCCTACAATGATGACATACTCCTGTCACTACTAATCCAGAAATCTTGGTTCCTGCAGTACTGTCACTTCTGAAACACTCTGGCACCCTCTCTGGGTACAAAGTCAATGTGGTCAAATCATTAATTTTGCCACAAAGGTCCACACCACATCTCTTGGCAGGTTTCTCCGGGGACTACAACTTGCCCAAGGCTTATTAAAATATCTGGGCCTAAACTTCTCATGTAATCTGAGTTCCTTAAGTAAATTAAATTAGTCCCCTCTGATCGCTACTCTATCTCAGGACTTCGCTAGATGGAGCTGCCTCTCACTATCATTTTGGGACAAAGTTTACGCATATAAAATGATGACAGCAGCCAGAATACAATACCTATTAGACAATCTGACCCTGAAAATTATACCTGAACTTTTTTGGCAAGTTCATAAGCAGATGTTGCATTTTATCTGGGGATCAGATCCCAAGTGTATAGGTCATAAAAAACGTATGCTCCCATTGGAGAAAGGCAGACTCGACTTCTCAGATTTCAAACTCAGACACACTGCACATCTTGTACTACAGTTGACACAAACTTCAGTCTTATTAGCTCCATCAGACCGGACAAAATGGACTACCTATGAATCACACCACATAGGAGGTGACCTACACACAATGTTACTATATGGCGGACTCCCACAGAATCTGTGATCCTGCTCCACCATTGCACATACTGTGTAGGTGTGGCACAAAATGGTTAATAAATCCAATTGAACCCCCAAGGCCTCCCCTTCCTTTCCTTTTTGGAAAAATCCATTCCTCACTATAGGTGGATCCTCGGTGCACTGGACATCCTGATTCACTAAAAGCATTCTCTCACTTTCTCATTTAATATGCAGCACCTCTGGATTTCTGAAATCCTTTAGTCAATTGCAAGCCGAGTTTGGCTTGGAAGGCATAGGCACTGAAAGTACCTCTAGGTTCACTCCACCCTGGTTTCACTTCTAGTCCCCGAGCTCCAAATGACTTTAAATGCAGGCATTGAGGAACTGGTATCTCTCATAGAGGGCACCCCACCTAAAGCAAGCCATATATATAAACAACTAAACCTCCTCAACAATGTGGCTCTAGAGACCTTATGGGACAAATGGAACCCCGAGTTAAGACACATGGGACTCCTGTTGGCCACACCTCAAATATGCATTATAGGATACCCATAGTCATTTTACCCAGTTTAAAACTCTCATCAATGGCACAGAACCCTGGCAGAACTACACAAATGCGGACTTATGTCAACGGACAAATGCTGGAGATGTCTCTCTGAGAAAGGTAATATATTACATTTTATCTGGTGCTGCCCTCTGCTACATCCTTACTGGGCAGTTGTTCAGAATGCAATTAGAACAGTAGCAGACACTGATTTTACTCTTACCCAGACTATGGCAACACCGGGATTCATACCCACAGTCATTGATTACCCCCTTTAAAACAGTCTTTATGAAGCGCTGGACTCTGTGTGCCTTAGTTATGTACAAGAGAATTATACTCAGGCACTGAAGAGAACCCCCCACATACACACACACATTGTCAGAATGGTTAACAGAACTAGGCAAAATCTTCTGCTTTGAGAGGGTCCACTATTCTACTACCAGCAAGCTAGATCTCTATGATAAGATCTGGCAACCCTTTTTATCCTCTCCCTTCGGCACTATTCCCCAAGGCTGTTTTATGCCATGAAGGCTCCAGAAGACTCAGATCGAGCAGCAGGCTAAGTAACCTGACCCCCCCCCCCCGCTTTTCTTCCCACTACTGCAGATGTATACCCACTTTCCTTCCCTCCCACATTGGTATTGGTCAGTGTTCCTCCCCTCTTCACCATACATATATATGTCTTTCTTCTAGACAGAAATGTTGTTACACTTTCAATAGCAGTATATTTTATGGCTGTGAGTGGATCCTGCTTTCCCTTGAAAAAAGGTGTTTCCACAGAACACATCTTTTAGGAGTTTTCAGTGTATCCTTCCATAACTGCAAATCACCATGACAGTTAAATAATCCCTTCTTTCTGTTTCCAGTGTTGTAGACAGAACTCACAGCTGTTTATCAGATGGCCATTAGGAAACTGACACAGTTTCTTAAATTCTAGTTGCTCATTAAACTGGAGATTTCTTTACCCCCTTCGAAATGCAACAGCTTGCACATTTCAATACTTAGCATTTAAGCATTTTCTTGCTACAGTCCATTCCACTTACTTGGGGTGTGGTTAAAGGGGACAAACACTTTATTGGGATGATTCCCAGGGCACCAGTGTTCCCCAATGATAAATATAGGTCTAATTTACTCTTAATTGGGATGCCCTTCCATTTAATTGGGATAATTGAGAGCCGGTTTCATCCATTAGTACCCTATCATTCCATTGTTTAATTGCCGCCCTATTTGATAGCGGTTATTAGCAGGTAATCATCGCTATGGTTTTGTCTGACTGCATGATGGTTGCAAAGCATACAGACCTTCCCCTCTCCTAGAAGCTGAAAGTTAGAGCCTAATGCTTCCATGTCCTTGGTGGCTAAAAATGTTGGAATCTCTAAAAGCCAAGTAGGATGAATAAGCCTTAACAGAGAAAAGATCTTGGCTGAGTTTCAGGTGAATGCCAACCCCAGCCAAAAACGGAAATGGGAGGGAAAGGACACTGAAGTAGAGAATGCCTTGCATTTGTGGTTTACTCATGTGGTTACCAAAGGTGCTTGTTTATCAAGTCCCATTCTTAAGAACAAAGCCAATGAACTTGCAGCCCACTTACAGCACATAGCTTTTGAAGCCACAGATGGGTGGCTCTCCCAGTGGAAATGCCGGCACAACACTGTGAGTAAAAAAGAGCACAGAGAGCGTTCTGATGCTGATTCTTAGACTGCATGGGAATGGCTCCAGCTCTCCCCTCTCTTATGCCTGAGTACTCCCTGGTAAACATATTCGATGTTGACGAAACAGGCTTGTTCTATCGGGGGTACCCAGACAGAGGGTTAATTCACAAGGACATTGATTTAGTTGGTGGCAAGAAGTGGAAAGACAGAATGTCTCTTTTGTGCTGCACTAACCTTACCAGGACAGAGAAGCTGCTGCTTCTCGTCATCAGTAAACGTAAGCTACCGAGATGCCTACCTAAAGATTTAACACAGCTGCCAGTGACATATGTCAGCTCATGTAATGTCTGTATAACTGGGGCCCTGTTTCATGAGTGGTTGTCAAACTGGCATGTGAACCCCAGGAGACGACGTCAGAAAGTGTTGCTCTTTATTGACAACTGAAGTGCTCACCCCCCTGAGTTGGTAGGCAAATTTGAAAACATTAAAATGGTGTTTCTCCTTCCGAACACCACCAGTCTTATTCAATGCCTTGATATGGGGGTTATGAAGAACTTCAAGGGGCATTACAGAGCATTACTTTCATCATGCATTGTGGGCATAATTGACAGTGGGTACAATGCTTTAGCATCTGAAATTGCAAGCACTGTAAATCTACTGGATGCAATTTTCATGATGCATAAAGCATAGACTGCTGACAAGGAGCTCACGATTGCAAACTGTTTTAAAAAGGCTGGATTTGTGCTTGACCCACCTACTGCTGGAGAGCCTGTCATCAATGATGTCCTGGCAGATGTTGAGAAGCCAGCAAACATGACAGAGGGGGAGTTTGAGGCTTTCACCAACTGGCGACCAATCGGTCAAAACAGAGTCAGAACTGTCAGTAGGCGATATCTGTGCCTCTGTTAAAAGAAAAGACTGTGACACTGAACAAGATGCAGAGCCTGATGAGGATGAAAAAAATCTGATCCCCGTAACTCACACAGAGACATGCTTGCATGTCACAGCTCTGCACGACTGATGGCTGCACCGTGAACGGATCATCGAGTGGGAGCAGTTGTTCAATTTGGAGGACCTTATTTTTAAAACTATGGCAGCAGAAGCAAGACAGAAACACATCACAGACTTCTTCCAGCCGCTTTGAGAAGAAAACGATGGAGGAGCTAAGTTTTAATAATTTTATAATAAAGTTTGAATGATTTATGGGGCCACAACAAACAAAACCAACTAAACTCGAAAAAGAGCTGTAATCACAATTCACTAATATACAGTACCAGTACAATCCAGTGCTGTACTGTCCTTCTTTTAATTCTTTTTTCCTTTCAGCGTCCTGTTACCGGAGAATGAGGATAAGGTAAGGCTGTTCGACTTGAAAATTAGCATATTCTCTTTATTGGGACAGCCGATTATATGGGACGAATGGCTTGCCACGAGGGCATCCCGTTTAAGTGGAATTGAATGTACTTGCTTAAGTTGAGACAGGTATTCGCTTTCAAAAAAGATTTATACATCATATATGTTACCCATTCTCAGCAAAGAATGTCCAAGATTTACGCTGTTTTAACTTCTTAAGACACTATCTGATAAGCACTGTCTCAGACATAGTTTATTATATACAGCAAGCAAACACACACACACACACACACACACACACACACACACAGTATCCTTATGGCCACAACATTCAAAATAAATACTGCAATCTAATATGTCATAAAACAAAGTAACAGTTTATGTCAGCTTTGGTTATGTGGAACACAATGAAGTTCAGTTTTCAGTAGATTTTCTTTAAATACTGTGGGCCAGATATTCAAAACATAGCACAGCACACAAACCAATAGCACGGCAATAGCGCAGGACTAGCGCTGAGCTGTGATATTCAAAGGACCGGTTAGCGCACGCTAACCGCAATAGCACGGGGCAAAACGATAATGTATGCAAGGGGCAAAGTGAGGGGGGGTGGCCTCCATACATGCGCTATTGGATATTCAAAGCCATAGCGCCGCGCTAGGACAAATAGCATGACATGTAGCGCGGCGCTAGCTACTGCCTATAAAAGGCTGGTCTTAACCCAGGGCAAACCACTGAGGGGGAGTGACCACACCAGGAAGTGGAAATAGCTGCAGTGCCAATAGCAGTGATGCTGCCACTGATGGCAGCAGTAGTGGAGGAGGAGGAGAAGGAACAGGCCCAACATGGGCCACAACGCAGGCCAAGGAGACGGTATGCTGCAAACAGGTGGTACCAGCCCAAGGTATCCTTCGAGACCCTACCAGATGAGCACATCACTGGCTGGTACAGGGTGAACAGGGGTATGTTGAGGAAGCTATGTGAACTCCTGCATGAGCAGCTGCACCCCAACACCAGACGCAGCCATGCCATGACAGTAGAGGAGAAGGTGACAGCAGCGATGTGCTTCCTAGCTACAGGGATGTTCCAAACACCAACGGGGGACACCATCGGGGTATCGCAGTCTGCCACCTCACACCTCCTGACCCAGTTCCTTGAAGCTTTCCTGCCACACGCTGGGGAGTTCATAGTATTCCTCAGCATGGCAGCAGAGCGCAGAGAAACCATTCAGCAATTCCATCGAGTTGCGCACCTACCAGCGGTACTTGGTGCCATTGACTGCACCCATCTCCCCATCCATGCACCACCCGGCGATGGCAGTGAGGTGTATGTCAACAGGAAGGGGTACCACTCCATCAACTGACAGGTGGTGTGAGATGCGACTGGGCGCATCAGCAATGTCTATGCACAGTACCCTAGCAGTGCCCACGACGCCTTCATCTGGCACCAGTCCCGGCTGTGCCAGGCATTCGAGGAGGGCAGGATACCCAGTGGGCACCTAGTCAGTGAGTAGCAGCAAACAAGGCACACACACACACACACACACGCGCACACACACACACACACACACACACACACACCACAGCAGGGGTGGGGACAGGCAGGGGAAGTCAAGGAAGGGGCTTGGGAGAGCAACACAGGTGGTGCAAGACAGCAATGGGCAGACAGCAGAACATCACTAACAGGTGCACATCTCTCAACAGGGGACAGCGCCTATTCCCTGCGACCCTGGTTGCTGACACCTGTACCTCGGCTGGCCACAGTGGCCGAAGAGATGTACAATGAGGCACATGCTACCACCAGAAACATCAGAGAGAGAGTGTTTGGCATACTGAAGATGCGCTTCCAATGCCTAGACATGTCAGGCGGTGCTCTACAGTATAGGCCTCAGAAGGTATGCCGGATATTTCTAGCTTGTTGTATGCTGCACAACATGGCAATGAACTGTGGGATACCGGCACCTGAACCTGAAGGACAGGTCAACAGTGACCCACAACCAGCGGTAGGGGGGTAGTGGAGTAACTCAAGAGGAGGGATCCTTGCATGGCCCACAGGGCCCTGGAGCACAGGGCCACCATCATCAGGACACTGTCACAGGCCAGAGGGTGAGTACAAATAGCACGGCAACAAGACACAGCACAATGGTAAACAGTTTAATATGTACAGCCAACCACAACAGTGCTGACAACAAACAAAGCATGTGCACAACACAGTGGCACTGAATGCACGTGTGAGGGAAGTGTGATGGGTGGGTTGTGCAGGACACACATGTAATGAGGACACACAGCCATGGTACAATGATGTGGGCAATGCCTGATGTGTGGCAGCAGTGTGGGAAGGGACACCATGGCCGTGCATGTGAGACTGTGCAAGTGAAGGGGTGTGTGTGTGCATGTGACAGCATGAGTGCAAGTGTGTGCAAGTGTGTGCAGGTGTGTGGGAGTACTAGTGTGCACATGTGCATGATGGCCCTGCCTATCTCTGGCGACTACCACCATGCACACGGCGCACACCACGCATGCGGAACACAGAGCTAGGGGTGTTCTGAGCTGAGGATACAGTAGGGGAGGACCACGGTGAGACTGGGAGGGCAGACCGCCTGTGCCCCCGCCGACCAGTGGAGCTGGACAGGGCAGCCAGATGCTCACTGTGGTGCTGGGTGCCTGCTGATGCACATGATGCAGTGGTGCTCATGCCAGTGTCAGTCCTGCAGCCGCGAGTGGCCCACCTGTGGGCCCCTGTGCCATGGGCACACAGACCCCTTTGCACAGCCTGCTGCCCGCCATGCACCCTGTGCAGCACTGTGGTGAGGTTAACCACCGAGGCCATGAGCCCAGCAAAGCCGCGGTCCAGTGTGGCAACCATGTGGCCCAACCTGTCCTCAGCCCGCTGTTCCGCCCATGCAAAACCCAGGGATAGTGACTCCCACATCTGTGAGAGCTCATGCCTGAGCTCCCACCACAGGCCATGCAGGTCCAGCTGGGCCTCCTGCTGGGATGTGAGTGTGGCCTGGAGCAGAGGGTGGGCCTCCGGGGCATCCGGGTCCACGGCTGCGGTATCCTCAACGGCAGCTGGCGTTGGTGCCTGCTGCTCACCAGGATGGGGACACTGTCGCACCAGTGGAATGTCCTGCTGCTGCAGGCCACTGGTGGTGAGCTGTGACCCCTGCAGGACCTGCATCCCTATCCATGAAGTGCACCGCATGTCCAGCGGAGCACACACGGGCCCCCACAAGGCCAACCACCGGCTGCATGGGTACACCCATGCTGGCATGGCAATTCACCTCCCTGGTACCCATGTTGTGGACTGCACCCTGCTCCACCCCTGTGCTCCCCTCCATGGGTGGGGTGTAACCCCCCCTCTGACACATCCGACTCCATGTCACTGGTCACTATCATCAGGATCACTTGCCCACCACTGAGATCCTCCACCTGGGCATCCTCCAGGGCTGCACTGAAGTCCAGGTCCCCACCACCATTGAAGCCCCCCCCCGCAGGTGTACCCCATGTCCAGATGAGTGCCACACATGGTACGTGGCCAAGGGTCCATGACCGGCACCTAGTCCAGAGGTCGATGGCAGGTTCTCCTCCACCTCTGCCTCCAGTCCCATGGCAGCCATCCCAGCCTGGTCCTGGTGTGCTGCAGGCCCTGTACACAATGCTGTGGAAGAAGAAGGGACAGGGTCACTGACCAGTACGTGCACAGTGTGCCTCACCACCACCAGTACATGCACACCCTAGGAGACATGCCACCCACCACAGACATGCACACCTCACACAGCAGCTCCACAGTCATAGACCATGGCCACATGCACACACCCACACCACAGTGCACATGCCCGGACTGTCAGCTGTGGTGACAGCCTTGCCGGGCACTGTTCACATGCAAACCCACCCCATGTGTATGGTGTGCACAGCAGAGCACCCCCACAGTGCTCCCCAGGCATGACACCATCACCAACACCCAGTACCTGTGCAGTGACACCATGCAGGGTGCATATACGCAGATACAGACCTGTCCTAGGTGGAGTGAGAGGTGTCTCTCACCCTCCGCCTGGCACATCGGCAACGGCCACTGAGAGAAGTGTGGATGCCACCACAGCCACGAGTGGGTCCTCCTGCCACTGTTGTGTGGATTGTGGGCCACCTCCAGTCTGCAGTCTATCACGGAGCCGCTGTGCCTCCTCCTCCTCCTCCTTTGCCCAGCAGGTCACTCCAGCACTTGTGCACTGCATCTGCCGTCCTGCCACAGCCACCGATGGCATTCACCTCTGCTGTCACCTCATCCCATGCCTGGTGCACCACCGCGTCTGTCACCTTGTGCTGCTGCAGCACCTGCTCCCTCTCCTTCACACCATGCACTATCGTCCTCGGCTCATCCTGTGAAAAGCGATGTGCCCAAATGCGTTCAGGTCAAGCTGCCTATGGGTGAGATGTAGAGGGATATGTGTCACCAGCTGTGGCAGGCCTGTGGTGCGTGGCACATGCGGAAGAGTATGTGCCTGCCACCCCCAATGGCTGCACTGCCCACCCGGTAGTGGCATGGTGATGGCACAGGAAAGTATGTGCATGTACAGTGCACACAGCCACAGTGTACTGTGGCCACCCCTGTGTGCACCATGCCACTGCATGGCTAACGGCGTACACTGCATACAGACTGCACACACTGGACCCACATGGGCACCACCAGCACTCATACCAGTCATGTGTTCCCCAGGATGAGGGACGTCCCAATGCTCGCCACTTGGCATTGTACCATGCCCCCATCGGCTCCCTAGGGGATATGTGCACCTCACACAGAGTGTGGACACTACAGAGGGTATGCATACAATAGCAGGCTACCAGGCACAGACCACATGGTGCCGTCAATGTCACAATGGGATCCACACATTTCTGATCCTGTGACCCCTGGGATGTAGCTGTGTACCACCATCAGAGGGTCTGTGACCTTCCACATCCCACATCCAGGCTGACAAATGAGGGTCCATGGACCCAATGTCGGTGAGCCACTGTTGCGAGGCATACCTACAGGCCACGGTGGGGGCCCCCCTGCCCAGTGACTGGCACCCACAGTGTGCAGGTGGTGCCCATACGGCTCTGGCTGACGCAGGTGCATGGTTCCGGCATACAGACCAGTCAGCTAGACAGCTGGCCCAATGGCATTGTGCACCATTACACAGCACTGTGATGGCCTATGGGTCTGCAATTGGCAGCCCTGTTCCCGGCCTGTACAGTTCCGGACTGCTGGTGCGCAGTGTGTACGTCCCGGCCCTGTGATGCACCAGTGCCCTTCCACCAGGCCTCTGGCTGCTATACAGACTTGCCTCTCGCTGCTCTGCCTCCTGTGACATGGCTCCATCTGTTGTGTCTGTTTGTCTGCAGCTTCTGCTGTGTGCTGCAATCCCACAACACAACACCGGTGGAGCACTGCTTGCCCTTCTATAGCCCAGCCAGGCAATCCAGCCTGTTACGCATGCAAATTATTGGATAATGATATGCTAATCACAGTGTTTGCACCATGCTTATACAAGTGCCCTCATTTGCATGTGCCAGTTGAATATGGGCCTGAATAGTGCCAGGCAACCCGCTTAGCGCCATGCAAACATTAGCACTGGGTTATGTGGTGTCCAGTGCCACACTGTCCCGGTAGCGCAGCACTATGTGGCATAGCACGACCACCACACATGCATGTGTGTCCCCTGTGCCACATTAGCACCCTGGTTTAGCGTAGCGCCGAGCTAGCTCACACAGCGTGGCACTCTGTGCATGCGTGGAATTATGGCTCCAGGGTCATGACGGAGTCACACATGTGCAGCATGCCCACTTCCATGTAGTGCCACACTACATCATGTAATAGCACTGCATTACTGCACTGATTGCTGGAGGGACCAGGGTGTGGAACAGGCTGTGCAGTACAACATGTGGCAGGGTACCAGTGCTGCTTGGGCAATGCCGTGGAGAAGGAGGCAATGTGCTGTGGTGCACAAAGACAGGTGCTGGGGGGAGATGGAGACTGCCAACCTGGTGCAGCTAGTGCAGCAGAGGCACAGATGGCTCTTTGGGGAGGTCAGGGAGGGTGACCTCCCACGCCAGCAGGTGTGGGCCTTCATTTCCCGGAAGCTCAGTGACCACACGGCATTACTCGTGATGCCAATAAGTGTCGGCATCAACACACAGACATGCACCACTGCTGCAGCAGCTGGAGCCTCTGCCAAGGCATGAAGGCACTGTGCCGGTACCAGGTAGGTGGCGCTGCATGCTGTTCACCACTGTCATGTGCCTCTTGGACTACAAGTGTGTGCATGTGACCATGTGTGTGTGTGTGCACAGGTGTGATACTGTGCATGGTGTTGGGACACATGTGGCACAGGTCGGGCCACACATGTTGGCCACCTAAAGGGGCATTCCAGTACAGGGTATGGGGTGGCACACATGGTGGTAGCACGGTGCATGCTGTATCCATGGGGGTACGCTGGTGTGGGTGGTGGATTGGGACATTGCTGTTGGTGGGACCTGATACAGCACCATCCTGCAGCCTACCACACCATGGCGCAGGGGTTCTATTCCTGGGCCACTGACAGCCCACACAGCCATGTGCACCTACGTCTAGCACTGTTGCACCACTGTGCCACTGCACCTACATGTTCCATGTGCCTGGCGCATGCTCTGTGGGCCTTACCACCCTCATTTGGGTATCCCCTGTGTTCAGCCACTGTCCCTGGGCTTCACGGTGCATGCAGTGTTGTGGGGGTTGGATGTGCATCTTGCTGTGCTGCTCGTGGTTCATGCTGTGTGTTGCACTAACGCTACATTTTCCTCTGTCCACTGTAGAGTGGATCGTGCAGCCCAGGATGTCAGGAGAGGGCCGAGGGGTGTCCCAGGACAGCCAGAGGAGCAGCCCAAGGGTGCTGGTCATGCTGCAATGGGTGCAGAAGGCCTGAGGCCAGAGGCCTGTTGTATGAGTACATGTCTTGTTACTTTGAGGTGTCTCTCTGTGATGTGTGCTTCCTTCTGTGGTCTGCCATTGACTGTGTTGGTGGCATGGCAGCCACGGGCATTGGGCCAGTGATATTGTGGCACTGTGCTGGTTTGCGCATCAGTGTTGCACAATGCTGCCAGAGTCTAGCTGTCAGGCCACTGTGTCCTGTGGTGGGGGGGACACTGTAGGCCAGTGTTAGCATGCATAGCTGACAGGGTGCCAGATGGTGGTAGTGATTGTGGTGGCGGAGGATCGGTAGGGCACACACGCTATCATTTGCCATGCTCAAAGCTGCAGTGCGGTGTGCTCCAGCCCTCCCGCCCCCCACAATTCCTACTCCTGTGCTTGGCTGGCAGTGTCTTGCTGTCCACAGGCTTCACTAACCATAGTCGGCTGTTCACTGACCATGTGCATGTTGTGGCTGCAGGGCATCACGCACTGTGCCTTTTGTGGGCCATGTTTGGTGGCATGTGTTGCCCCACCCCTGCCACCGTCTGCACCCTGTGTGCCTGCTTATGCTGTGTGTCTGTCCGGCCCTGGCATGGGTCTGTCATTGGCTGGCCACCGTGACTGCATTGTGCTGCTCTGGTGCCCCTTTGGGTTGTTGTTGTGCTATGCTTTCTGGTACATTGCTATCTGACTATGGGCAGCCTGTCCCAACATGTGGTCTCCCATGTGCATGTTGCTGTATTGCCCACACCTACTGCCATCCTGGGGACCACCTGTGTGTCTGCCTTGTCTCACTGTGTGCAGTGCTGGGGTGGGTGGTGTCATCTGTGCCATGGTGTTGTCGGGACCTGACGTATTCATATCTATTGGGTATTGGGATGGTGCCTGTGTCTCCCAGGCCAGCCCTGTGAGCACCTGTCAGTTGTGCTTACCATTCTGTTCCTCAGCACCACATGGGCATGGCTGTTGGGACATGCTGTCCATCCCTGTATGGCCACCTGTGGCTGCAGTATGCCTCCTGGCTGGTTCCCCATCCTCACTGGCTACCTCTTCCTCTTGTAGGTCCTTGCTGATCATCTCTGTGGGCAACCAGACTGGAGGAAGCGGAGGACTTGGATGACCTCCTGTGATGCCATGTCTGGCAGCAGAGGACGATCATTGAGTAGCAGGCTGTCCTAATCTCAGAGACCAGGAGGGTGGCTGCTATCCTGGAGGCATGTCTGCCGGAACCATCCTGCATCCAGCCATAGACCTCACCCCTTTTCTGTTGGCTATCCACCCCTTTCTGGACTGGTGTTCGTATCTGGCCTCTGTTCATTTCTTCCTGTGTCCTCTTCCCCTTTCCCCCCATATCCATTGCCATCCTGTACGTATTGTATATTTGTACATATATTTTGCATGCCACAGTATAGGTAGTTTTTGTTTTCATACTTGTTGTCGTTCACGTAGTGGTCTTCATAGTGATAGTGTTCTGTGTTGTGGTTTGGGGGGTTATTAGCATTTCTGTTTGTAGCATTTGTACAGTTGACTTTCTTTGTTTTGGGGGTGGTTCATCCAGTGGTAGTTGTAGTGTTTGTAGCTCACATTTAGGTTTTGGTTTTTGATTTTGTATTGTTTTGCTTTCACATTGTTGTGTGTACTGTTTGCATCACTGTACTGTTCCTGTTGCTTTGCCATTCATTTGTTTCCTAATACATTCCCATTTCTACAGTTTACTGTGCCATTCTTGGGCGCTGGGGTTTCACTTGGTATGTACTGTTCCTTGGTTCTCCCACATGGGTCCTGGTTGTTGCTTGCCATTCACGTGTATGTGTGTCATGTACTGGGTTCTGCACTGCGGTCACCACCTGGGATCTTATTCCGGGCTGTATTTCATTGCATGTGTCCCAGAGTCTGGCTGTCTCACCCCTACACTGTGTTCCATTGCGTGTTTGCACTGCCTGCCTGGGTGCTATATTCAGTGCTGTCTTATTTGCTATTGTCAGTATTGTCTTATTCCCAGGCTGTTTTTGCCCTGCACTCCTGGCACTGTTTGCCTGGCTTCCTTTGCTTGCTATATTCAGCTGGTTTTGCTCAGGGATATTCCTTTTGAATATAGCTTGCTTTTTGCTGCAGGCTAAATTTGCCTGCCAGGCAGTGTTACTTTAGCTCCAGAGCACCGTTTTGAATATCTGACCCTGTATTTCTTATCCTAGACTTTGTATCCTGGATAGCAATGGGGAGATGCTACATCTCATTCACATAGGGATCTTCATTTTACATGTTTTGCATTGTATTTACTCAGATGGTCCCAGAGTGGACACAACATCTTGCTTTCACTGGGGTCATGATATTACCATTTTTATAATGTATTTATTCAGTGTAGCCTAGTCCAGATGTAAAATATTCTTTTCAGCATGTTCCGATTTTACGTAATGCATCATAATATTGTGTAGATGTAGAGCCCCACTGAAAATAAGATGCCACATCTTCTGTGTACTATCCAGTCTAAATACAGTATATAGCAAGCAGTGAGCATATTCTAGGAAAACATATTGTAAAAAGGTGTAAAAGACTGCACTGAAACTGCCTCTCAGCAGACTTGCATTGTGCAGATTCATTAAAAATACTCTGTAAAGCATGACCACACTAGTGACATTTTACAGGATTTGCCAGTTGAAAATCGATGCTTTTTTAATCTCTGAAGACACTATCTGATAAGCATTGTCGCAGACATAGTTTATTCTATACAGCAAACACACACTGTACACACTATCCTTATGGCCACAACATTAAAAGTAAATACTGCAATTTAATATGTTATAAAACAATAAAGAAACTGTTTGTATCAGTCTTGGTTATGTGGAACACAGGGAAGTTCAGTTTACAGTAGATTTCCTGTAAATCTTTCTTATCCTATGTTTTGTATCCTGGATAGCACAGGGGAAACGTTACATATTACTGTCATAGGGATCTTCATTTTACTCATTTTTGCACTGTATTTACTAGGATGTCCCAGATTAGATCCAATATCTTGTTTTCACTGAGGTCATGACTGTATCATTTTTATACTGTATTTATTCAGGGTCAACATACCAGGATACACAATCTACAGGAGGGAAAGGGAGGGTAAAAAAGGAGGAGGAGTAGCTCTCTATGTAAAGAAGGGATCAAAGCAACAGAACTAAAGAGTAAACAGGGAGCAGATGAGACACTCTGGGTCATCCTGGAGACATGAAATGGCACCACAATCCTCAAGGGGGTTGTATACAGATCCCCATCTCAGGAGGAGGGAATGGACAAGAAAATGATAGAAGGCTTCCATAGAATGGCAGAAAAAGGGGAGATATTGTTGATGGGGGACCTGAATATGCCAGATGTTAACTGGAGCACCTTTGCAGCAGGCACATCCAAGAGCAGGGTCATTCTTGATGCCCTACAAGGGGCATGCCTCAGACAGCTAGTATTGGAACCCACTCAGGAGGGAGCAATCTTAGACCTGGTACTCTCAAATGGAGATGGAGAAGAATCTCAGATTTAGAAGTGGGTAGCCATCTGGGAACAAGCGACCACCAAACAGTGTGGTTCACGATAAACACAGCCATACAATCAAGCCATACAAAAGCAAGAGTACTGGACTTTAGGAGGGCTGACTTTGGGAAAATGAGAGAGTGCATCAGAAAAGCATTAGCAAACAGGCAAGAAGGAGGGGTGGAGGAACATTGGAGAGTAATCAAAACAACCATCACAGAGGCAACAAGCCTTTGTGTAAAGCAAATCAACAAAACACAACGAAGGAAAACAACGCTATGGTTCTCAAAAGAGGTGGCAGGAAAGGTTAAGGAGAAAAGGATAGCATTCAGGAAATATAAGAAAACACAGAACGAGAAGGACAGAGAACTTTATCAGTTAAAGCAGAAAGAGGCTGGGAAGGCAGTCAGAATAGCAAAGGCCCAAACCGAGGAAAGGATAGCCAACTCTGTTAAGAAGGGGCATAAGACCTTTTATAGGTACATTGGGAGTGAAGAAAGACCAAAGGAGGGATACTGAGGCTTAATAAAGGGGAGGGAATGTGGGTAGAGGGTGACAATGAAAAAGCAGGGATACTGAACGAATATTTCTGCTCAGTATTCACAAAGGAAGAGGAGGGGGAGGTACCTAAACCAAACAAGAGAAACACTCTGAAGACGAGGGTCGATACCAGTCCATTTACAGAAGAAAGGGTTCTGAAAGAACTAATAAAATTGAAGGTGGACAAAGCAATGGGGCCTGATGGGATTCACCCAAGAATTCTAAAAGAACTAAGGGTATAACTAATGACACCGCTGACTACTCTCTTTAACAAATCATGGGAGGATGGGGTGGTACCTGAGGACTGGAGGAGGGCGGATGTGATTCCTCTTCACAAAAGTGGGAGCAGGAAAGAGGCAGGAAACTACAGACCAGTTAGTTTGACCTCAGTGGTAGGTAAAATGATGGAATCACTTCTGAAGGAAAGAGCTGTTGAGTACCTAGAGGCCAGTGGGGCACAGGACCCAAGGCAGCATGGATTCATGATGGGAAGGTCGTGTCAGACGAATCTAATAGATTTCTTTGACTGGGTGACCAAAGTAGTAGACCAGGGAAGGGCTGTGGACATGGCTTACCTAGATTTTAGCAAGGCATTTGATACAGTCCCACACAAAAGATTAATACACAAGTTAGCTAGCCTTGGAGTGGGTCCCAAGGTGGTAGCCTGGATAAAAAATTGGCTGGACAACAGGACGCATAGGGTAGTAGTAAATGGAGTCCACAGTGAAGAAAGGAGGGTTACTAGCGGGGTACTGCAGGGTTCAGTACTGGGACCGGTCCTTTTTAATGTCTTTATAAGTGACAATGCAGAGGAACTGGAAGGAAAAGTATGTCTCTTTGCAGATAACACAAAGATCTGCAACAGGGTTGATACACCAGATGGAGTGGAAAGGATGAGAAGGGACTTGGCAAGGTTGGAGGAATGGTCAAATGTATGGCAGCTCAGATTCAATGCAAAGAAGTGCAAGGTAATGCAGGGATTTATTTAACTTTAAAAATTGATTAGTGTTTTGCTCATAAAATTGCTAAATCTTTGTGAAAATGCATAGCTCTTGCCTCACTGTGTTTAATAAGCACAGCACTGCTAGAAAATCTATACAAATACTTTCTGTACAGTTAGTAAAGTCCCAAGGAAAAAACTGCTAATCAATTATTTAAAACCCTGTAATGCACCTGGGAAACAAAAACCCAGGGCAAGAGTACACAATGGGGGGGTGAGATACTGACAACAGTAAAAATGGAAAGGGACCTGGGGGTAATTATATCAGATGACCTAAAGTTGGGCAAGCAATGTGAGAAGGCAGTAAGGAAGGCTGGGGGATACTGGGATGCATAGGGAGAGGCATCAATAGTAGAAAACAGGAAGTTGTTATCCCTCTGTACAGACAGTTGGTGAGACCCCATCTGGAGTACTGTGTGCAGTTCTGGAGACCCCATCTCCGCAAAGACATAGACAGAGTGGAGGCTGTCCAGAGGAGGGCAACCAAAATGGTGCAGGGTCTGCACCAGAAGACTTACGAAGAAAGACTAAAGGAGCTTAATATGTATACCCTTGAGGAAAGGAGGGAGAGAGGGGACATGATAGAAACTTTCAAGTCCCTCAAGGGAATCAACAAAGTCCAAGAGGGTGGCATCTTTCAGAAAAAGAGATGTGCAAGAACAAGGGGGCACAATTTGAAGATAGAGGGGGGGACGGCTCAGAGGTAATGTGAGGAAGTATTTTTTCACAGAGAGGGTTGTGAATGCATGGAACAGCCTCCCTGAGGAGGTCGTGGAGTCAAGAACAGTGGGGGAATTCAAGAATGCATGGGACAGACATAAGACAGTCCTAGTGGGGGGTAGGAGGAAGTAAGCTGTTGGTTAATTAGGATCTGCAGCCTATCTGTTAAGTGGGAAAATGGGCAGACTAGGTGGGCCAAGCGGTCCTTATCTGCCGTCATATTCTATGTTTCTATGTAGCCTAATCCAGAGGTGAAATATTGTTTTCAGCATGTTCTGATTTTATGCAATGCATCACAATGTGTGTAGAGCCCCACTGAAAATAAGATGCCATGTCTTCTGTGAACTATCTAGGCTAAACACAATATAACTTAAGAACCCCAGAGAAAATGCACTGAGGCACAGGTTATCCCAGAGGATATTGGCCATACAGCCACATGTTAAAGAAAACACAAACTTCACATGCCCCAATTATGCAAAGTATCATGGGAAGCATATGCAAATGCCCATGAATTAATTTGGACTGGCTCAACTTTAAGCAGAATTGTATGGTGCCAGTAGGCCTCACAAAACAATCAGTAAAGGCTGAGAACAGCAGACACAGAGACGTGTAGCCCTGGCTAACTCTCCTTGGGCTGAGGTACAGATATGGCACACTTTTGAGTCCGAATGAGGATGAAACATGTGTCTGTGTTTGCTGTTCTCAGCCTTTGCTGATTGTATTGTGAGGCCTACTGGCAGCATACAGTGCTGCTAAAAGTTGAGCCAGTCCAAATTAATTCATGTGCATTTGCATATGCTTCCCATGATGCTTTGCATTATTGGGGTATGTGCAATTTATGTTTTGTTTAAATGCAATATATACCAATCAGCAGACATATTCTGTAACACATTGTAAGACTGTGTAAAAGGAAGACCGCATTGAAACTGCCCCTCAGTAGATCTGCATTGTGCAAGTTCATGAGAAATAATGGGTAAAAGCATGACCACACTGTAAGTGATATTTTACAGGATATGCCATTTGAAATTCCATATAATATACTGTATCTTGTAAAAATTCAATATTTAAAATGGTTTAAATGCTTTACCCAAATGAAATACATATTTTAAATATCAGCTTGGTTAATCTTTCCTCATAGGTCTTATCCCATATGCCCTGCACCATTGTAGTTGCCCTCCACTGCACCGCCTCCACCTTGTCTGTTTTTTACTCAGATAGGACCATCAGAACTGGATGCAGTATTCCAGGTGTGATCTCATGAGTGTCTTGTACAGAAATCAGTCACATCCACATCTTCTCTTTCTGTAGCTGGTTCAGCTATGCTACATCCTTCAGTAGGTGGTAGGCTGACTCACGTGTAGTGAGAGCACCACATATTCTTTTTTCAGCACTCTTGCCACTCTTAAAAGCTTTCCACAGCCATATCAGCTCTGGCCAGAGCTTGTATTATATACAGTTATTTCATAATGATAATAATAATAAAATGTATTTAAGTGCCTTTCAAAATTTCAAAGCGCTGTACATCAAAAGCAAGCATAAAACATATACAATACATTCAATAAAACAAATATAAACATATCTTCCAAAACTGCAATATAAATTAGAACAAAGAAGGAAACGCCTACTGCCATAAAGAAGTCTTTAGAGCCTGCTTAAAGCTCCCCACCGTCCTACACTCCCGGAGTTGACGGGGCAGAGAATTCCAGAGGGTAGGTGTAGCAAATCAAAACACACGGGCACCGGATGACTTCAAATTTACCCTCGGAATCTCCAGCAACCCCTCGTCAGCAGAGCGGAGCTGTCTCAGGGGGGTATAGGGCACCAGGAGCTCATTCAAGTAGTCAGGACCCAGACCGTGTAGGACTTTGTAGGTCAAAAGACCCACTTTGAAGGTGATCCACCACTGTATTGGAAGCCAGTGCAGAGTGCACAGCACAGGGGTAATATGAGAACTTCTAGATGCCCCAGTCAACAAACGTGCAGCCACATATTGCACCAGCTGCAAGCGGCGGATATCAACCCTAGGAAGTCCTAGGTAAAGGGAGTTACAGTAATCAAGGCGAGATGTCACAAAGGCATGGACCAAAACCGGCAGGTCACTGGGTGGAACAAGGTGCCTAATCCTGGCAATGTTCCTAAGATGAAAGAATGTCAGCTTCACAACTGCAGACACCTGCTAATAGCAGGGTCAAACCAGTGTCAAGCTCCACTCCCAGGTTACGCACCCGTTCAGAGGTGAGGATCTGGTCCGCCCCCAGGGTTAATCCAGAGGGGAGACCCCATCCTTGAACCCTCTACCCTGCGACCCGGGTGCACAACCATAACCTCAGTCTTTCCTGGGTTCAACTTTAAACCGCTGGAGTTCATCCAGTCTTGGATATCTGTGAGGCAGTTGTTCAGTACTGAGATAGCACTAACCTGGTCAGGTGCAATAGACAGGTAGAGCTGGGTATCATCAGCATAGCAGTGAAACCTCAGCTCGTACCGTCTTACAATGTCTCCGAGGGGTAGCATATATACTGCGAATAACATGGGGGAAGCACCGAACCCTGAGGCACCCCACAAGGCAGAGGGAAGGCCCTGGATGAATGCAAACCCGAGACCACTCTCTGCGTTCTTCCTTCGAGGAATGATGAAAACCATCTGAGGACTGTACTCGATAGCCCACAAATGGACCTCAGGCATTCGAGCAAAACACCATGATCCACAGTATCAAAAGCTGATGATAGATCAAGGAGAACCAAGATAGAACGGTGTCTCCGATCTCTTGCCACCAGGAGATCATTGAGCACCCGAACCAGAGCAGTCTCAGTACTATGCCACTTACAAAAACCAGACTGGAGAGGTTCGTATAAACGATGGATGGTCAAATGGTTATCCAGTTGGGCCGCCACAACTTTCTCAATAACCTTCCCCACAAAAGGGAGGTTAGAGATTGGCCTGTAGTTTGCTAGGTCATCCGGTCTAAAGAAGCTTTCTTCAGAAGGGGAGTCACCACCCCTTCCTTCAGAGAGCTAGGAAAAACTCCCATATCTAAAGAACACCGGATAATCCGAGCTAAGACCGGGCCGATGATCTCACTACAACCCATAATCAGGGAAGTAGGGCAATGGTTTATCTCTGCATCAACATCTTGTATCTTTACATAGTGTTTCAGACTTTGTATTCAATATACATGGACCATGTTTAGGGTTGTACCTCCAAGGGGCTCCCCCCTTCCCGGCCAGGCTTATTAACTATTTTCCAGTAGTCCAGCCTAGTCTATTATGCTATTGTATCGCACTTACGTTCTTACAAAACAATAAAATGTTAATTATAAAAATATACAGGTTAAAGAAACATAGACTCTGTTGGCAGAAAAGGACTGACAGGCCCATTTTCTCTGACCCCTTTCCCTGCCTGTTCTGACATCACTTACCCTTTTTGGACACTGATGCCCCTATGTCACCCCATTCCTCTACCCAATTTGCCCTTGTGCCTATCTTGTGCATGCTTGAAGCTTCCCACAGTCTTTGCCCCCACTACTTCCTCTGGCAAGCTGTTCCAGTTGTCCACCACCCTTTCTGTGAAGAAGTATTTTGTCACGTCTTTCCTAACCCCCCCATGACAGGGTGCCCCCCTGTCATGAAGGGTGCCCTGAAGCCCTGGTTTAAAAACAGGGCAAAAATGAAAGCTAGGCCGATGGGCTGTTATTTCAGCTGTTGGACTACATGTAAATACCTGTGATTCTAACCAGATACTCCTATGCCCTCTTGGGAGTACACAAACATTCTTTTGAAGGAAGTAGTGGGCATATAACATTATTGTAAGGTTGTAGTACATGTTTTGAGATCCAAGGATGTACAAGAGGGAAATGTCCTGACCTGTTTGCAAGAGAACTCCTGTAGACTGGGTCCTATAGGGGGATAGTGGCCCCCAGTGGTCTTTATTTATACTGAAATGGTTTCCATTATAGGCTGGCCAGTAGAAGGAGCTAATATTAATGAGAGTCATTGTGTTTATAAATATAGATAAAAATGGCCAGGGCTGTGAGATTTGTGTGATGTTTGAGGAAAGTAATATCTTTTGAACCAAGGCTTAGAAATATCCCCTTTCTTTTGAATAGGCTGGGATATGAGCCTCACAGGGATGTTCTTTTTGTTGAGTGACTTAATGTGGGTGTACCCCAAGGAAGTGAAGTCACCAGAAACATTGTATATAAACCTACCACTAGTAGTAGAATTTAGATATGGGAATCAGTTCTAAACTGATTGTGAAAGGTGGAGGACCTTGGGAGCGTACCTAATTGTGTGAAAAAGACTAAAAGAAAGAGTGCCATGGTTGGGCAGAATACTGGTTATTTGAAGTGTATGAACTAATACTTTTATTTCTGTGAAAAATCATTTAAAGAAAAAAATAAAATGACAATTGCCAGAGCGGTACTTTTTATGCACTAAAGTTAGTGGTCTGCCTCAGTTATCGTATCCTGTTATCCCAACCCATTCACATTTGGTGTGAGAGTGGGATACCAGCTAAACATCCGAGTGATCCCGGGGGAGTTCAGTCTGGGGTGTCAGACCTGGCACCACAGCATGCGGGTGGCAATGTGCATGGCGCCAGATCATAGAATGGAGCAGATGAGGACCATGGATAGAGACGGTGGCCTAGGCGAGGCACCAAGGAACCAGACGGCTAACATGATGAGACTACTGCAGTGGATGAATGAGCGTTGGCTAGATGCAGAGCGATGCTGGAGGGATGCAGAAGACCGATGTCGGATACTGTCGAAGGAACTAGAGCGAGTCAAGGAAACCTTGCCAGAGAAGGATGTGTGTATTGGAAGAAGAGGAACCCAGCTGGAATAAACTGCCAATGCTACAGGACTTTCCAGGATTGTACTGGATTAAGGATGGTGGGGCGGTGACATTAGAGAAGTCCCTAGGTAAGGATGGAACTGGCTGTGGGTTACCTGGGGCGAAGACAGCTACCAAGATGGAAGAAGCCAGATTGGCTGAAGGGACTCATGTACCTATGAATGTTTTTAAACATAACCAAAAATCTAAAGTCAATAACCCAAGTGTAGAATGAGGGAAGCTGTAAGAGGGAGATCCAAATATAGCCCACTTGGCGTCTTACATTAAAGATCAGGAAGGGGGCAGGGTACCAGTCATCATAAGGTAAAACCATTATGGTGAGTCAAATGAAGGCAGGGTACCCTCTATTACATTAAACCTAACCCCCGTACTAAGAAGTTGTGTGCTAGGATAATGGTGCCTATCGCACATAGGGAGGTGGTGATGGAGAATGCTTGCTCCAGCTGCTCCAAGCCTTTACGACACGAGGAAGTGCTAGCCAAATTAACCTCAGCTTTCTACTGGCGGCCGGGTATGTACCGAGAAATAGCTGGCTATGTAGAAAACAGGGACGTGGGCCTGAGTGTATCTGCCAGACATATGGGAGGTGATACCCAAAGATGGGAGGGCCAGATGAGATAGCAACCACGGGGAAGGGGAAAGCACCAATGCAGGTTAGGAGGTACAAGGTGGTAAGCGTGTGTTAGGTACAGCTATTTTGTCGTAAAGACCCCAGAGAGCTAAAAGGTACATGGTGGATGGAATAATAGACAAACTAATACAGGCGAGAGGTTTCTGGATAGAACCTATGAAAGGGAATGTTTTAATGGTTTGGGAACTGATAAGAAACTAGGAAGCAGCCTAAAACTGCTGCAGGGATACTACTTTTTAGGAAACATACTGAAAGAAGGTAGCAGTAGAATAGGGTAACCTCTAAGAGTCAATAAGTAAGGTAATGTTCACTCTAGGGGTGTAAGGTGCCTGACCACATGTGTACTATGACTGGATGTTAGTATCCAGAAGATAATTAGGTTTCGGAATAAATGTATCAGTCCTGTTCTTGTATTGCATGTATACAGTAAAGATATTGGATGTAGCCCCAGGGTAAAGACATGTTATAAAAGTGTGAAATGACAGCTTATCTCAAGTAAACCGGAATTTAAGGGACCCTGGGGTGGAGCTTATGGATGAAGGCAGGCCATAACTCCTTCCCCTTACAGAATGTGGGAAGGTAGATAAACATGCTAAATGGACCATTTATTTATTCTCTTCTGTTGCAACAGTCTTTCTTTCCTATTTTTTTCTTTTGTGATATCTTCCAACGTTCGAATGGTTGGCCATGTTCAGGCGACTTCTTCTCCTTCTTTTGATCTGTTCTTACTATTGATCTGTTTCTATTTTTATTTTTGTCTGGTTCAAATAAAGTATGACTCAAAGTAAGATTTAATATATGACCTCTATCTGAGGGTAGAAAAGTGGGTACAGCTCTGAAACGGGTGCCTGCTAGTACTTATGTGAAATGGCAGAATATGAATTTGATGTGATGACCGGTACCATATGGAACATAGGTCTGTTAACGTAGAAGTTTACCAGGTATAACAGGAAGATAATAGCCCCAGAGTAAATGATGTTTAAGTATTGTTATATGTTGGGATTTTTAACATTACGCAATCTGATTTAAGGGACCCTGGGGCAGAGCTCTACGGTGAGGGTGGGTCAGAGCTCCACCACACCCTCTTGGGTTGGTAAGCTTGTATCAGACAACCAGTGGATGGTTGCAGTCTTAGGTGGGGAAGTATGTGACAGGGTGCCCTCTGTCATGAAGGGTGCCCTGATGTTTCTGTAGACCCCCCCAAGACTTTAATAAAGGTTTGAAAAAGAATAAAGATAATGCAGGACAGGAACAGCAACCCATTTTATTTTCTGTCCCCCCCCCCCCGCGCTGTTCCTCGTTGGTCTTTGTGCAAAAGGAAGGACATTGGAATAGGTGATTTTGTAAAAGTAAATTATGCTCCAATTATGTGTAAAGAGCATGACGCACTATAAGCAAGCATTTACGAACATATGAACATACAAAATTTGCCAGCAGATAAAGGTCTAGAGGTCTATCAAGCCTGCTCGAATGTGCAGTTAACACCCCTTATTTTGCAGCTGTCCCTCCCTCTCACCCTTCCCCTCCATTGACCCTCCCCCTTACCCTGTCCCAACCCCTTTTGAAGCAGCCCACTGTTCTACTGGATACCACTTCTGCCGGTGACGCATTCCACCAAGCTACCACCCTCTCTGTAAAAAAAGTGTCTCCTGATCTCCCTCCTGAACCTTCCTCCCTCCAGCCTCATATCATGGCCCTGGGTGTCCCTCCCCTCCCTTACTTTGAACAGCCTCTCTGTACCTGTCTTGTTTATTCCTTTCATGTACTTAAAGGTTTCAGTCATGTCCCCCCCGTCCCTCCTCTCCTCTAGCGAGTACATGCTCAGCTCCCTGAGCCTCCTCTCATATGGCAAGTCCCCCAGCCCCTTGATCATCTTTGTCATCCTGCACTGCACCCCCTGCAGTAACTTAATGTCTCTCTTCAGATGCGGGTGCCAGTACTGCATGCAGTACTCCAGATGTGATCTAACTAATGACCTATGCAGTGGCAGAATCACCTTCCCCTCCTCGAGGAGATACCCCTTGCAATGCAACCCAGCATTTTGTTGGCCTTTGCAGCTGCCTTCCTACATTGTGCAGAGTTGTTCGTTGACCCTGTAATAAGCACCCCCCAGATCCTTCTCCTCCTCTGTCTTGGCTAGCTGCACTCCCCCCAGCTGGTAACTCCTCCTGGAGTTCTTCATCCCAAAATGCAGCACCTTGCACTTTTTGGCATTAAACCCCAGTTGCCAGGTGTCTGACCAGGTTTCCAGGTTTTCCAGATCATCCTGCAACCCCTGCCACCCCCCAGGTCATCTACCACCAATCCCATCTTGGTGTTGTGAGCAAACAGACTGATCATGCTCTTGATGTCCAATGATATGTCTGCAATGAATATCCCAAACAACACTGGTCCCAACACCGAGCCCTGTGGAACACCACTCATCACTACCCTTGGGGATGAGAGAGCCCTGCCCACCACCACCCTCTGTTGCCTTCCCCTGAAGCCAGTTCCCTACCCATATCACCAGCTTTGCACCTGCCCCTGTGCCTTCTAACTTACTTCCCAGCCTCCCATGTGGCACCAAGTCGAATGCCTTACTGAAGTCCAGATACAGGACATCCACTGCATGGCCCCTGTCCAATTGCCTAGTTACCCAGTCATAGAACTCCACCAGGTTGGTTTGGCAAGATCTGCGATGTATGAAGCCATGCTGTATGCTGTCTTGTAGTCTTTTGGCCTCCAGGAGGACCACCAGCCTCTCCTTCAGGATAGTTTCCATCAGCTTACCCATGATGGATGTGAAGCTCACTGGTCTGTAGTTACCCGGTTCATCCTTGGGGCCACTCTTGTGGAGGGGCACCACATGAGCCATCCTCCAATCCTGAGGTACACACCCTGAGTGTAGTGAGGCATTAAATAGGTCTGCCAAAGGTCCTGCAAGGACATCTGCCAGCTCCTTCATCAGGTGGATGCCATCTGGGCCTGGCACCTTGCCCACCCTCAGTGTCCTCAAACCCTCCAGAACTCTGCCCTCCATGATTTCCCCATCTGTCACCCCCTCCCACCCTGTCTCTGCTGTGCCTCCCCCCTTGGGTATCATTCCCCTATTCTCCTTAGTAAATACCGAGTAGAAGTAATCATTTAGTGCTTCAGTCTTATCACCCCTGCTTCCACCAAACCCCACTCCTTTCTAATCCTTACTATGTGGTCCTTACAGTTTCTTTTCTCCCCAATGTACCTAAAGAAGTCCTTCTCAACCTTCTTAATGCCTTGTGCCAGCCTGAGCTTCGTAGACACCTTGGCTCCCCTTACTGCCCATGTCACCTCCTTAGATTCCTTCACGTACTCCTCCCTGTCCTCCCCCCTCCCTGTTTTCTTGTACCTTCTAAAGGCACCTCTTTTCCTCCTTACCTTTTCCATGACCTCCTTGCTCACCCAACTCAGTTTCTTAGCCCTAGCCTTCTTGCTCTGGGCCTTGCTGCAGATTCTGGTTGCCTCCGCTATCCCCAGCTTTATGAGCTCCCACCTCTGGTTAGTATCCATGCTAGGTTGAATTTTGGCCAGGTACCCTTTTACCACTTCCCCCATCCTCCCAAAATTGGCCCTCCTGAAGTCCAGCACCCTTTTGCCAGAGTCCACTCCTTCCTTGCACATATCCAATGTGAACCATACTGAGTGGTGGTCACTCCCTGACAGTGGTTCTTCCATGCTAAGTTTCCTCACAAACTCCCCATCTGCCAGCACATGGTCAAGGGTATTCCCTAACCTAGTTTGTTCACTGACCATTTGCATCAGGAAGCTGTCCTGGAAGGCATCCAGCAGTACCTGCTCCTTTCTATTGCTGGTTGTTGGGGTACTCCAGTCCACTCCTGGCATGTTAAAGTCCCCCACAATCACCACACTACCCCTCATGCAGGTCCTTCTGATCTGTACTGCTAGTTCCCTGTCTTACTCCTCTGTCTGAGAGGGTGGCCTATACACCACTCCTATTCTGAGAGTCCTATTCTTGGAATCCTGGAATTGCATCCAAAGTGACTCTGTGCTACCCTCCTCCCCTTCCTCCCTTACACACTTCAGTCCTTCACTCACATATAGTGCCACCCCCCTCCTTTCCCAATCAACTTATCCTTATGAAATAAAATGTACCCTGGTACAGACAGGTCCCAGTCATTGTATTGGGTGGCCCCTGTTTCTGTGATGGCTGCAATGTCCACCTCTCCCTCTGCCATGAGTGCCTGTAGGTCTGCAGTTTTCCTTCCAAGGCTCCTAGCATTAAGGGTGACCACCTTCCACCCCTTCTCCCCTCCCATCCTGCCATCCCTTACTAGCATCACCAATAGTACTTGCACTTTGTCTTTTGTCACTGTTATGGGGGGGCATGCTTATGTGGCTTCCCAAACTGTGGTCTCTGCATGTCTCTTGTCCACTTGCCACTCCCCGCTCCTAGTTTAAATTCCCAACTTCCTCTATGTACTCTGCCATCCTCTGTTTCAACACTTTCTTTTCCTCCTCGCTCAAGTGTAGTCTGTCTTTGGCATAGAGACTACTGTCCTCCCAGGTCCCTTCCCTCCCCACCCCACCAGCCCATACCCTTTAGCATGACATCAGTGTAACCCCCTTGTTACCCGGGGTTACTAGAATCCCAGTAAGACCTAGTGGTAGGCAGGGAAGGCAGCTTGTGAAGCTCCAGTTAAATGGGTTTCACACTGTCTCACTCTGTTCTCAGTCTTGGCTGAGACTGAGGGATGACATCACCATAGAACTGTCGCAGCTGCATGAGCCACAATGGAATGTGCAGCAGGGAGTTGGAATAGAATGTTGGGAGGTTTGAACAGTAGTCTGTAGATCAGTTGGAGCTGGGAGCTTGCTGAAGTAGCAGCACAGCAGCTCTGTGTAGGCTCGTGGAGCCTCAGCCCTGACATAGGGCTACATTCTGAAAAAAGGGCGTCTGTCTCCACCAAAAGAGAGATACAGAAGATAGTTTTTGAAGTGGTGGAGACCGCTGATTCGGGTCTCAGTGCCCCTCCTCTGGGGATGGGGGCAGAAAAGGGTTTCCTGCATATTCCAGGGCAAACCCCTGGTTCTGCTACTAGTGGAGAAGCTGCCTATTTGTTCCAGAGTTTTGGGAAACAAGAAGATTTGTGAATCGCCTGTGGGGCACCTGCAACCGGAGGGTGAGTTTCTGCTCTTCCTAAAGGGCCTATGTTTTCACCCTGGGACTTGTGTGATAGTGGGGATTGGACTACTGAAATAGTGGGAGGCCTAGAGTAATAGGCTTAGCCAAAAAGTAAAAGGATGTTCAAGTCCAGCACTTATGGGAAGTCAAGACATGTAGAGGAGATGTGACATACGTCTACCCAGTAATCTACATTGCCAAACTTTCAGTAAAAGAGTTGTTTAGTTTCCAGAGAAATGGCCGGGCATGGATTGTGGGAGCTGGAGGTGGGAGACTCCCCCCCCATCTTTAGTGACCAGGTCCACCTCTTCGGATTTGCTCTGTGGATTTCTACTTTGCCTCATGCACTTGGCCAGTGATGAGGGAAGTACCCAGATGTGGGATTGGAAGGAAAATTCCTCTAGGAGTCGAAGGCTCTAAGGTGATTTGGGAGCCACAACAGGAAAACTGGTTCATTTCCAAATGGACCATTGATCAAGTGTTATGGGGGCCGGGCCAGTGAGGAAAACCAAAGTAGCGTACAAGTCGGGCTGGTGTATCCCAAAGCTGCATGCAAGTCCGGGCTGTGTGCCTGCTGGGTTCAGAGCCTGAGGGCTGGAAATAGTGATAAAGTGTTCTGTTGTCTCTAATCTGCATTACCAGGAATGTAGCCCTGTGGGGGTCAGTCTATGCTTTGTTTGTTCAGCTTGGATGTGAATAAAAGCCACACTGTAGAATCCCATTCCTGGTTCTGGACATTACAGTTATTGCTTCCTGTGTTCGGATTTATTTGGGTGCCCCTGTGCAGAGTAGCCAAACCTAGGTCCCCTGTGCCGAGTAACCTCATCCTCCCCAAACCCAGTCCCCACCAGGTACTGCTGTCAGCTTCAACAGCATGCCACCTGTCGTTTTTGCTAAAAGGCAGGGGTGAGGGGTTACACCAGGTTCTTAGGCATCCAATAAATTCCTCTATTCTCAGTTTTCTTCATGTGCTTGCCTTGGGAACTGGGAGTATCTCTGAAAATGTTACTGATCTTCCTGCCCCTTCACATAATTGTTCAAGTTCCTCTAACCTCCTCTGGACTATATCTACCATCTTGTCAGCCAGGTCATTTGTCCCCAGATGTATAATCAAATGAGGCTTGTCCCTACCCCGTCTAGCATATTTAAGAACAGATTGTACCACCCTTTCTGCTGTCATTCCTGGCATGGCCTCCACCCAAATGCGACTATGCCTCTCCCCTCTGCTGTACCCCACCTGACTCCTATTAGCATTAAGTCCCCCAGCACTAAGGTTCCACCTATCTTACTTCCTGTTTGCTTCCATTCCTCTCCATCTCTCAGTCCTGGCTCCTCTTCTTCCTCCTCCTGCACAGTAGTTCCCCCTTCTGCCCCTGTTGTAATTCCCCCAACAGAACTCCCCCCCCCACACCACTTTGGTCTGGGCATTTCCCAGTTACTCCTCCAATTTCATCACCTCCATCCTCCTCCTTTCCCTCAAGTACTGCAGAACAATTTTCTGAAGACCCTTCACCACTGACCACTTTCTCTCTCCTCATAGTAACCTGTTCCCTCCTTTTCACTCCATGACTGTTGCCACTTCTCCTCCCCTCACGAGTCCCTATCTCCTCCTTCCATTTGTCATTTGTTCCCTGACCTAGTTTCCCCTGGACCCCGTTCTTCTTGGCATGGGTCCCTCTGTCTCTGCTTCCCTTTTTCTGACCCTCTTCAATTATTTTTTTTTTCCAATTATTTAACTAGGTGAGACTCACCACTGTTGGCTCAAATTGCCCTCCCTCATCTCCCATCCTCCCTCCCTCCCTCCAGTATTGGGCTATAACCTCCTCTAGTCTGCCTTGCCTGTCTTAGTTCCTCCTGTAGACCCTTGATCTCCTTTCTAAATATCCCTATGTGGTTGCACACTAAACATCCCCCCACCCTCCAGGCAATTTTTAGAAAGATTGGTGCACTGCAGTTGTTGCCGTCTACCACCCTACCTATTGTTCTTGTTGTCCACCAGCGCCCCCCCACCCTTCCAGATGAAGGATACTAAACACTCCTCTAAGTCTCCCCCATCTATCAGTGCAAAACATTCTTCTCCTTTTCTGAATTTCCCTTACCCCTTTGTCGTACACTTCTAGAGTGACTGAGCAACTGCTTTTTACATTCCTATCCCTCCTGTCCACACCCAAAAAGAGACTTTAAGCAACTATTGCACAGCATTTTCCAAACTCCTGCCCCTCCTTTCCACAATGCAAATACCAATGCAAACAGGTAAGAATGAAAGCTCCTTGTTTTGTAGTTACTTCCCTTCCACTGAGATAGCGTTCATCTCGTCACTCACTGCTGTTCTTTTTCTGGATGTCTGCTTCTGCTATGACAGGTGCATGTCCTTTGCCCTTCTGGGGAAGTAATGTCATTACCCCTGGTATAAAGGAATTAACAGACCCGGGGGGGACTAGCCCATGCCTTCCAGAAACAATCAGGTAGCTGAGGCCCCCGGTTGAACCATAAGCACTCTTCCCCAACTATGCACTAAACTTTGCAGCTAGTGAAGCCCTACTGCCCCAAAGGCAACAGACTCAAAAGGAGTTTATAGGTTTACCAGCAACTAAATCCTTACCTCCTGCCCCATGAAACTTCTCGGCAACAGAAGTTCAAACTACCTCTGCCAGACCAAGTCTGCTTCTGCACTACTGCTGTGTGAGAGCAGCCCCTGGTATTTAAGCCACAATGAGCTGTAAATTGATCCTAGCTGAGGCTAGAAGGAAGAACTTTCAGAAAGCTACAATGCCTGTTGAAAAAATAAATGAATCTCCAGCTCCCACTATAGATCCCACACACAAAAAACACACTGGGCGGGATATTCAGACTGCACCAGGCAGGGGCACAAGCTTGAGTGCTTGCGCATCTGGGCTGAGCCAAGGCAAAGGACCAAGTAGATATTCAATGGTGCGTGCCTTGGCTCCAGCACCGTGGCGGGCCCTACTCCATTCGTCGATCGCTGGAATGTAAAATAAGCCCTGGTGGTCCAGTGGGCCAATCCCTTCGCCCGATCGCAGGCATATGTCGAATAACTCCCTGGTGGTCCAGTGGACCGCTATCCATTGCCCGGTCAGGGGCATCTGTTCACATGATCCCTGGTGGTCTCGTGTACCAATCCCCTTTGCCCGATCATGGGTCTGTGTAGACATAAGCCCTGGTGGTCCAGTGGACAGATCCCCAGCACCCGATCACAGGCATAGATTAGAAATCCCTGGTGGTCCAGTGGAAACCCCCCCCAGCACCCGATCGTGGGCGGAATGCTCTAAGAATACCCTGGTGGTCCAGTGGTCCCCCTCCCCACCAGCCCACTCGCCCTCACCACCCTACCCCCCAGTAGGTGGCGGGTGGCAGCACCCTGCCCGCGCCAACCCAGCTGCCCACCGACTGACAGCGTGGTAAGGCTATACGCCTATTGGTCCACTGCGTGGGCTAATGGGCATGCAGACTATATTACATAGTCCCGAATTGTGAATGAGTGTTCATTCACAATTCAGAACTCTGTAGTACAGTATGGTCTGCACACCCATTGGCCCATGCAGTGGACCAATAGGCATACAGCCTTACTGTATGCTGTCAGTCAGCAGGTGGCTGGGCAGCTTGCAAGCAGGGTGCTGCCGCCCACCATTGAATGGGGGGTTGCGCAGGGTGGTAGGGGACGCAGTAGGCTGGTGGGGAGGGGGGTACCACTGGACAACCAGGGTGTCCTTAGAGCATTCCACCTGCGATCAGGCACTGGGGGGGTTTCCACTGGATCACTAGTGATTTCTAACCTATGCCCGCGATCAGGCACTGGGGATCGGTCCACTGGACCACCAGGGCTTATGTTTACACATGCCTGTGATCAGGCAAAGGGGATTGGTCCACTGGACCACAGGGATCATTTGAACAGATGCCTGTGACTGGGCAATGGATAGTGGTCCACTGGACCACCAGGGAGTTATTCGACAAATGCCCACGAATGGGCGGGGGGGTATGATGCCCCCTGGGCAGGGGGCTCGTGGACTGTGTCCTGGGTGGTTGGGTGGCCACCCACGGCAGATGGCTGCCGTGTTGCACCTTGCAATACTGCAGCTCGCCTGTGGGTGGCCAGGACTTGCTCCTGGTTTCACCGGGCACAACTTTGTGCCCCCCTGCGGGGCACAAGGCGGGTATGTGCCAGCATATGCACCGCACATCCCAGGCTGAACATCGGGATGTGCCGCATATGCATGGGCACCTCCCCGCACTTGTGCCGCATACATTACTGGTGTGCCCTGGTGCATTGGGGTTGCGCAGTGCAACCTGCCGCATTGAATATCATGCTGGGGCACATTGGTGGGTTGTGCATGGTGCAACCCTGTTGCGCTACGCGCAACTCCTTTGAATATCTCACCCCCTGTATTAAACAAGTCAGCACTACTGCCATAAAGACAACAGATTCAAAAGGAGTTTAAAGGTTTACCAACAACTAGGGCAGGTGTAAAAATAAAATAAAAAATAACACATGTTGCTCTTGTATAATAGTCAAGGCCCCTTGAATTCTGCGGTTCTGCGGTTGCGGAATTTGCCGCAGAATTTGCATCATGCCGCAGAATATATATAGTGCCACAGAATTCATTGCTTTTGGTGAATTTTCATATAAATATACTGTTTTTCCATAGTGTCATGCTTTCTTTCCCACCTTGTTTATCCTGAAGCCCCCCCATGCTCAGCATATGATGTCATTGATGACATCACATCATATTTAGCCAATGACAGGACTGCATTCTGCCAGAGAAATGAATAAATCATGCCGCAGAAATCAGAAAATGCTGCCGCAGAAGTTAAGGCGCCCTGATAATAGTAAACCTGGTGCCCCACATGTTTGGAGAGAGAGAGAGAGAGAAATAGTTTTAAATCAGGAGTGCATGCGCTCCTCAGACTCTCTCTTGCTATAAACTGCAACCATCTAAGCAGGCGGTTACAAATGGGTTTGGGTAGATTTCAGCCGCTCACTGGGAAAAGAAAGGCATTTTACCTGCCAAAGAGAGAGGAAAATCTGAAACAAAAGAAAAGAAGTGTTTAGCTCTAAAGGTGCGCATTGCGCTCAATGCGGCACCGACTCCTCTAATCGGAGCAAACTTAGCTCTGTGGTTGTTTCGGAGCATAGTTAAACTCTGAGGCTACAGGGTATGCTGCATGTTGTGGTATAATTAAAAACAAAAGAAAGGTACAGAGAGTTGTGTTTGGGGCAACGGCATGCTCTGTAACCCAATGTAATGCAGTGAGTGGTAATGAAGTTGGAGCAGGGCAGCATTTCCTGTTGCTGTTTAGCAACCCTGCTTATTACTTTTCCCCCCTCTCATCAAAAGATAAAGCTAAAAGTTAAAAAGTTATGTGCTCTGAGTGAGTGCTTGTAGGCTAAGCACTGAGCTAGCGTTTTGGCAAAACACACGGCCACCATGAGAGACAATGGAGTGCTATGGTGCTTGCAGCAGAAGCAGTTAGATAATGACTCTGTAACCATGCTGCTCTGCTGCACTATGTTCTAATTAAAGAGACAGGGAAATGTTTAAAATAGAGGGTGATACAAAAGAAAAGAGGGAAGCTGCCTCACAAGCAGAACTGTGCCCTGAAGCCCTGGAGTAAAAACAGGGCCAAAATGAAAGTTAGGCTGACGGGCTGCAATTTCAGCTGTTGGACTGCATGTAAATGCTTGTGTTTCTAACCAGATACTCCTATGCCCTCTTGGGAGTACACAAACATTCTTTTTAAGGAAGTAGTGAGCATATAACATTTATTGTAAGGTTGTAGTACATGTTTTGAGTACAAGGAAGTGCAAGAGAAAAATGTCCTGACCTGTTTGTAAGAGAGCTCCTGTAGACTGGGTCCTATAGAGATACAGCAGTCCTTAGTGGTCTTTATGTATACTGAAATGGTTTCCATTTTTGACTGGCCAGTGGGAGGAGCTAATATTAATGAGAGTCATTGTGTTTATAAATATAGATAAAACAGGTCAGGGCTAAGATTGTTGTGTGACGTTTGAGGAAAGTAATATCTGTTGAACCAAGGCTTAGAAATATCCCTTTTCTTTTGTATAGGCTGGGATATGAGCCTCACAGGGATGTTCTTTTTGTTAAGTGATATAATGTGGGTGTACCCCAAGGAAGTGAAGTCACCAGAAAATAGAGAATACTGGATGGGTAACCATGCAGAACCAGTGTGTTCTGCCACAGAGGGGTTTGATTCCCAGTGACCTTGAGAGCGAAGTTCAAGAGATCCTTATGAATCACACCCCTAGGTGGCAGAACACACTGGTTCTGCATGGGGTTACCCATCCAGTATTTTTTATAGTGTATGGTGCCGCTTAAATTACTATAACAGTAGGTTTTCGGCTTTCAAAATTTGTTTTGTTAGTGTAAGAGGAAATGTTGTCTCCAGCTTCATACTGGCAAGTTGTGCTATTGCTAGGGACTGCGCGTCCCTACATTAACAGCACACACTCCCATTGGCTGCCATTCTTGTGTGGGTGGGATTTGCTAAAAAAATAACATGGCTACCGGACGTCTCACTTAGTGAGAAAAAACGAACTCCATATGCCGAAATATGTAAGTAAACTTGTTTTAAACATAAAATCTGGTTGATCCAACTTACTAATTAACTGATCCATTGTCCGACAAACCGCCACGGCCATTTTCGGTGTGTTTAGAGAAAAAATTGGCACGTGGCAGTTTTCCATTTATGCCTCGAAAACAGAGCTCAAGCTTCGCAGTCTACATGAATGGAATGCTGTTCTGCACGTACGGTCAGTACAGCATTCCATTAATTCTTCTGTGTGTGGATGAATAGCATTTTGGTATGGTGGAATTTCCAGCGAGAACAACGTTCCACCATACACTATCATTGTACATAAACCTACCACTGGGAGTAGAATTTAAATAGGGGAGCCAGTCCTGAACTGCTTGTGAGAGGTGAAGGACCTTGGGAGCGCACCTAATTGTGTGAAAAAGACTAAAAGAAAGAGTGCCATTGTTGGGCAGAATATTGGTTATTTGAAGTGTGTGAATTAATACTTTTATTTCTGTGAAAAATCATTTAATGAAGAAAATAAAATGAAAGTGCCAGTGTGGTGCTTTTTATGCATTAAAGTCAGTGGTCTGCCTAAGTTATTGTATTCTGTTATCCCAACCCCACTATACCCCCCTTTTAGCTTCATCACATGCACTAGAGTTCTTGTGCCTTCTTTTCTCTAAAAGAGATACCCAACCTGTATCTTGTTCACCCCTGTGAGGTACATGTAGATCTCAGTTATGTCTCCTCTCATTCTCCCCTCCTCAAGGGAGTACATCTTGAGTTCCTGCAGCCTTTTCTCATATGGCTTTTTATACAACCCTCACACCATTTTTGTTACCCTCTTCTGTACCACCTCCACCCTGTCAATGTACTTGCAGATGTAGCCCCCTCACCAGTTTGGGGCATACCGTAAGTGTCTTCCAGGGCTCCAGCAATGCCCACTGCCAGGCAGATGTCCACTGGAAAAAATAAATCCATGGTTATTTGGTGACCCTATTGATCTGTGTGAGAGTGCCATGATGTGTCTCCGCACCTGTCTCTTTAAGTGACACTGCCAGTGTTTGTTTGTTTGTTTTTATTTTGTTAACTGGGTAAAGACATGAGACACACCCACTTTCATGTCTGACCCAAGCACAATGCAGATTACAACAATAATACAAACAATAAAATAAACACAGTTACAATCAAATAACATACATTTTAAAAATATTTACATACATTAGAAACAAGCAACAATGATTTCAATTTACTTTTAAAGCAAGCAATAGAACATTCATTCATTAAATCCTCAGGCAAATTATTCCAAAGTGAGGGGGCCAAGATAGAAAAGGCTCTGGCACCTGGCTTGGTCAAACAGGGTTTATTAACAAGTAAAATCCCTTTAAATTATCTTAAATTCAATGTGGTGATTTGATACTAAGTAGATTGTGTAAGGGGAATTTATTACAGCTAAAAATAGATTTAAAATTAAACAATAACAAAATACTGAAAATGAACATTAGAGGTTTGCTGTGAATGGCCTGGGTTTAGTTCAGTGTTTAAGCAAGAAGTCAGCACGCCTCATTTGTTCCACTTCACTGTCGCTGTTAAAGCAGAAGGAGCCCTAACAAAATATTTACTTCTAATTTGTTGTTATATTTACATTAGAGTGCTCATTTTAACCTGCCTTCTTACAGCTTATGCATCCAAATGGGAGCCACCATGTTTGGTCTGGGACTTCCAGGAATTGTTCCAACTGGGACACAGGGGACCTCAAGGGGTCCTCAGTTCAGGTACCTTGTGGGAGAAACTGTGAACTCTAAGGTTTGGTGCCTAAAGGAATCAATAGGAGCACAAGATTGTGACAGCTCCCTCTGATGAATTGGAATGCAAGAAAAACGGATTAATCCAAGAACTAATTTCAAACTGTGAGCAGTTCGCCCCAAGACTCCACAGAGCGAGGAGCCCTGTTCAAGCTTGCAGAGTTCTTGCCCAGGAAAGACCTAGTTTCCTCCAGCATGTGTCTGTGGTCCTGAGTTCGGAAATAGCCAGAGACTGCTTTCTACAAGTTGAAAGGTTTGCTGAGCAGAGTGGCTATAAATGCGAACTGGCCTGAGCCAAACTGAGAAGTGGATGAGTGGATGCTGTTTCCATTTAATGTGCCGAATGCTCTAGGTGGGCTGAGGCCTACTAACAAGGGATGCCTGTTTGCCACCGTGAGCCAGTTGCCTTGCTTCACCAGCCAAAACAACTGAACTTTGCCAGAAGTGTTTTGTTTGACCTTGGGCTCATGCCAAACCCAGCCCAAGCTGTCTATTCCTGCACTCATTACAGTTTTCTCAGTAAGAGATCAGCTTGGCGATCCAGCCCCTGTGCAGCAAGGTTTTACAAGTTGTGGCCACCTGGAGGGAAAGGCTGTGAAGCGGAGGTGAGTCATGTCGGCCCAGCTTCCCCATGCTCTTCAGTGCTCTGTAACAGGTCTTCATTTTGCCATGCTCTCTTCTACCTACTGGTGCTGTGAGTAAACCCAGGGTAGCTCCTTGCAACAAGCTCTTGAATTATTCTGTGGTACCATCTGATTTCACTCAGTGTTTTTACAGGGTTTCAGTGGACTAGGCCAACCGGCCGCAGATACAATTAGTCAGTGTCTTTCTTTGTGCATGTTTAATCATCTTTTCTTCTGATCAAGAGCCCTGACAACAGCTGCAACCCCGGGCACCATTCTGGCTAACCAGCATCACACTCTGGGTACACAGCAGTTGCTGAACTGTACATTACTTAAGAGACTAAAGAAATTGCATGCACAACATCCTGGCTAATACCAGCTTAGCAATGATTTATCTAGATTTTCACCCCTCCCATGTTTACATCCCCTCAATAAATCAAATTTGTTGTTTCACTGTTAAGCAGACTCAGGAGCAAATTATTGTCTGGTTAAACTTCACTGTGACTTGGGCAAAAACATTTGAAAGTGTGTGCTTGCATGTGATATTGCTTTACGGGAGGCCCCAGGGCATTTGACAGAAGACCAGACCCTGGTGGTAAGTGCAAGGGGTGTGAGGATATTGTTAATGTTCATTGCTAATTGTGTGTTCCCTGCTGAAAAGGGTTGTATCCATTGTGAAGGTACTTGGTCACTCAGTGCAGTGGACTGGTGGGTGGTTATAGCTTCCCAGAGGGCTCTGCCAGGTTGGATAGACCCCCCCCACACACACACACATGCCTTGCTCTGGGTGGAGGCACCAAATCATTGTGTTTACTGAAGGCAGAGGAGCTCTGGTAATTGTTAATTTGAAACCCAGGCCCCTGAACCTTGTTTTAGAAGGACAGGCAGGGGTAGTAGCCCTTGAAATAGCACTGCCTAGGGGTTACACAGAGGTGTGGCCTCCAGAATTGGACACAATACTCCAGGTGGAGCCTTACTAGTGAGCAATGCAGTGGCAGCATCACCTCCTTCCTCCTGCTAGAAATCCCCCTCCCAATGCACCCCAACACCCCATTAGCCCTTCCCACTGCCTTGTCACACTGACCAGCTACCTTGAGGCCAGCAAATATGATGATCCCAAGGTCTCTTTCTTGCTTGGTGACTGTTTGTACCTCTCCCCCAGTCTTATTCACAGCTTCTGGATTTCCTTGCCTCAGGTGCATAACTTCACATTTTCTGGCATTGAAACTCAGCTGATACACCCTAGACCACTCCTCTAGTTTCCCCAGATGATTTTACATTCTCTCCACCCCTTCCTGAGTATCTGTCTACCCTGTTGCAGATTTTTGTATCATCCACAAAGAGACACACCTTCCCCTCCATCACCTCAGCAATGTCACTTATGAAGGCAATGAAGATGACCGGTCCCAGCACTGATCCCTGTAACACCCCACTAGCCACTCTCCCATCCCCTGAGTTTCTGACATTTACCACCACCCTCTGCCTCCTGTCTTTTAACCAGCTAGATACCCAGCTTACCACTTTCTTCCCCACTTCCAGGCTTCTCAGTTTCTTAACTAGCCTCTTGTGCAATACAGAATTAAAAGCCTTACTGAAGTCCAGATTGATCACATCCATTGCTCTTTCTTGATCCATAGATACATAGATACATAGATACATAGACAGTGTCGGCAGATAAGGGCCTATGGCCCACCTAGTCTGCCCATTTGAGCTTGTAAGTTCAGTTTGTTTTCCTAGAAGTCTATTTCCCCTTACCCCTGACCTCTAGAATTCCTTTATGTCTATCCCATGCATTCTTAAATCCCGTGATTGTTTCAGCCCCCACCACTTCTTCTGGCAGAGTGTTCCACTTGTCCACCACCCGTTCTGTGAAGAAATTCTTTCTCATGTTTCCTCTGGAATCGTCCCTCCTCCAACTTCATCCCATGCCCCTAGTCCTGAAACATCTTTTTCACTTAAAATAGTGTTTTCCTGCACCCTGTTCCTCCCTGTAAGATACTTGTATGTCTCTATCATATCCCTCTCCTCCTCTCTCCTCCAGGGAGTACATGTTCAGTTCCTTCAACCTGTCTTCATAGGACTTGTGATGCAATCCATGCACCATCTTTGTTGCCCTCCTCTGAACCTTCTCTACCCTGTCTATGTCCTTACGTAGGTATGGTCTCCAGAACTGTACACTGTACTCCAGGTGGGGCCTCACTAGTGTCTTGTATAGCGGAATTATGACCTCCCTTTCCTGCTGGTGATGCCCCTGCCTATACATCCCAGCATCCTATTTGCTTTACCTGATGCCTTGTCACACTGTTTCCCTACCTTGAGGTCATCAGAGATGACAACCCCAAGATCCCTTTCCTGCTTGGTGCATGCTATATCCTCACCCCCAACTGATATATTGTGCCAGGGTTTTTGTGCCTATATGCATTATCTTGCACTTCTTTGCATTGAATTTCAACTGCCAAACCCTTGACCATTCTTCAAGTTTCTGCAGGTCCTTCTCATTCTGTCTACACCTCTGGTGTGTCTACTCTGTTACAGAGCTTTGTGTCATCAGCGAACAGTGAAATTCTGCCTTCTAGATCCTGTGCAATGTCACTGATGAAGATGTTGAATAGACCGGTCCCAGCACTGATCCCTGTGGTACCCCACTGGTCACTCTTCCCTCTGTGGAGTGACAGCCATTTACCACCACCCTCTGTGTCCTGCCACCCAGCCAGTTACCTACCCACCACACTACTGTCCTGCCCACACCCATATTCCCCAGTTTGTGTAATAGTCTTCTATGTGGCACAGTGTCAAAGGCCTTGCTGAAGTCCAGATAGGCCATGTCCACTGCCTCCCGATCCACCTCCCTAGTCACCCAGTCAAAAAATTCAATGAGGTTGGTCTGACATGACCTCCCCCTGGTAAAACCATACTGCCTTTGGTCCTGTAGTCCATTGACAACCAGATGTTCCACCAATCTCTCCTTCAGTAGTGCTTCCATGATCTTTCCCACTACCGAGGTGAGGCTGACTGGTCTGTAATTCCCTGCTTCCTCTTTGTTCCCACTTTTGTATAAGGGGACTACATCTGCTGTCCTCCAGTCTTTGGGTACCTCCCCTGTTTCCAGTGATTGGCTGAACAGGATGGCCAGAGGTTCAGCCACCACTCTCTTAGTTCTTTAAGGACCCTGGGTGCACCCCATCTGGCCCCATTGCTTTATCAGCTCTTATTACTTCCAGTTCCTTCAGGACCCTTTCTCGTAAAGGGACTTGTGTCCATTTCTGCACCATTCTCACCCTTGTACTCCCTTCAGACCCATTACCCCTCTTCCTTAGTAAAGACTGAGCAGAAATACCTGTTCAATATGTCAGCTTTACTGTTGTCATCCTCCACGTGGCTCCCATCCTCCCTTCAGTCTCACTATCCCTCCCTTGTCTTTCTTTTTTCACTATGTACCTGTAAAATGTTTTGTCCCCTTTACCCCTGATTTTGCAATGTGTTCTTCTGTCTGAGCTTTGGCTTCCTTTACTGACTTCCCTGCCTCCCTTTGTTTCTCCTGGTACTTCTCCCTATCCCCTTCTGCCTGTGTCTTTTTGTATTGCCTGAATGCAATCTTTTGGCTTTCACTTTCTTTGCTACCTCTTTGAAAACCATAATGGTCTCCTCTTCTTTCCTCTTGCTAACCTGCTTAATGCATAATTCTGTTGTTCTTATAATCCCCATTTTAAATACTGCCCACTGTTCCTCAACCCCTGATTCCTGTCCCATTCCCTAATGCCTCTTTCAAGTATCTCCCATTTTCCCAAAGTCTCCCCTAAATCCAGGATACGTGTTTTTGTGTGGTTTGGTTCTGCTCTTTCTGTGATTTCAAACCACAATGACTGGTGGTCACTGTTACCCAGGTGCTCCCCACTGTTACCCCATCACACTGTCCCTGTTTGTGAGCACAAGGTCCAGTATTGCCTTCTGCCGAGTTGGTTCCATGACCAGTTGCTTGAGGAAGGCACCTGAAGGGAGTCCAGGATAAATCTGTTCCTAGTTGATGCTGCTGCTGGGATGCTCCAGTCCACGCCTGGTATATTGAAGTCTCCAACCAGTACTACTCACTCTTGTCTGCCATCCTTTGGATGGCTAGCATCAGCTCCCTATCTGTTTCTTCCTCCTGGGCTGGTGGTCTATAGACCACACCGTGCGGATGGCTGGCCCCATTTTCCTTTCCAGCTTAACCCACAGTATCTCTCCCCATTTTGTTCCTCCTGGATCTGTGTGGCCTTATGTCATTTTTCACATACAGTGCCACTCCTCCTCCCTTCCTGCCTGCTCTGTCTCTTCTGAATATGTTGTAGCCAGGTATGGCCATCTCCCAGTCATGGTTATCATTACACCAGGTTTCAGTGATGGCCACAATGTCCAGGTCTGACTGTACCATGACAGCCTCCAGATCTTCCATCTTGTTGCTAAGGCTCCTGGCATTTGCACACATGGCTTTCCATGATTTGACCTCCTAGACTGCTTCACTGTTCTACTCCAGCCCCTTCCTTGGTTGTCATTTATCCCTGGTTCTCCTTGCTGTCTGCCCTTCTGCTGAATTTTGCCCTTTTCTGCTTATCCACCTTTGGACACTAATCTCCATCTTTTGCACACTGCTTTGCAGAGATAGCCACTCCTCTGGTTCACTGGTTCCACTGCTAGCTGTGGGGGTGAGCAAGTAGGTACTGTCCTTGCTAGCCTGCCACCCCTTTGCTAGTTTAAATGCTTGTCAATGTAGCATTTAAACTTACTGAGTGCTTGATTCTCTCCAGGATGGATGCAGGCCGTCAGGCTTGAACAAACCTCCATCCCTCCAGGTGGGTCCCCAGTCACCAATGAATCCAAACCCTTCCTCACAGCACCAGTTCTTCAACCATGAGTTAAAGTTCCTGGTGCATGCACTCTATGTTTCCCTTGCCTCTCACAGGTAGTACTTGAGAAAGTGACAGAAGTAGCTATTGTTTGAGACCCTCCCCAGTTTCCTAAACTCTTCCTGAACTTCCTTGGCTCCCCATTTGCCAAGTCATTAGTACCTAGGTGGATAATGACATCCAGCTCACCCTCCCGTCTTGCCTTCCCAGTGATCCCCAGTATCTTCCTTCCATCCCTCCATGCTGTGGCACCTGGTAGGCACCTCACCTCCCTGTCCTCCCCCTTCTGTGTTCCTAGCTGGATCCCTCTTACGATGGAGTCCCCCACCAGGATTTGCTTCCTCCTCCTCTGGGGTCCACTGCTTTCCCCACTGAGGTCACCTCCTTGGCTAACCTCCACATCCTTTCCTTCCACTTCTCTGGGTACCTCTATTTGGTTGTCCTCATTTGCCAGTGTGGCATATGAGTTCTTGAAGGAATAGGATCTGGGATGTGCCTCTGCCTGACTGCTCTAACCCTCCCTAAGCCCACTGTCATCCAAGTACTCTCGTTCTCGGCATCCTTTGAGGCAGCTGCATTGGACTGGTGGTCCCTGGATAGGTGATGGTACTCCTGACCCAGTTTACTTCCACTCTGAGTCTGGCTACCTCATCCCTGAGTCCAGAGAGATGCATGCAGATAGGGCAGCACCTCAGTGTCCAGAAGGTCTGCCTGAATATGGCTGCCCCACAGCCACTGCATTGCACCACTCCCCACATTATACTGCAATTCCACTACTTCTCTGCTACTGAAGCTCTCTTAGTTCTCTTTTTATTTATTTACAGTACTAAAAATCCTGTAACTGATTCTCAGATATATATATTTTTTTTTAAGGAAAAATAAACTAATAAATAATCCACCTCCCTAGTAACCCTGTCAAAGAAATCTATGAGATTTGTTTGATGTTACCCCCCTTGTGAAACTCTGCTGCCAGTGGTCCTGCAGACCATTAGCCTCAAGGTACTCCATGACTCTTTTCTTCAAAAGGGTATCCATTAATCCCCCCAATGTGAGACTGACTGGCCTGTAGTTGCTAGCCTCTTCCCTGCTTTTGTGCTGAAGACAACACTGACCCTCCTCCAGTCCTCTGTAACTGTCACAGTCTCTAGTGAGGTGCTGAACAGCATTGTCAGAGGGGCAGCTAGCACTGGGCTCAGTTCTTTTAGGACCCTTGGGTGAATCCCATCTGGCCCAATCGTCTTATCCTCCTTTAGGGCTTCCAATCTCTTCTGCACTCTTTCTGTCTGTGCTTTAGTGGCCTTCCTTCCTGCTTCCCTTTGTTTTATCAGATATACCTCCTGTCTACTTCCAACTGGGTCTCTTTCTATTTCTTAAATGCTGTTTTTTTTTTTTCTCCATCATTGCCATTAACACCTTCTTAGAGAACCATTGCTGCCTCTTCCTCCTCATACCCTTGGTCATGTCCTTCAAGCAGCATGCTGTTGCCTTGGCTATTCCCTCCTTAATCCTTCTCCACTGAGTCTCCACTCTCCCCTCAGACCCCCCCACACACACACACTCACACACACTTTAAAGTATTTACTGAGGCAGTTTCTCATTTCTGTACAATCTGTCCTTCTGAAGTCCAGGACACTTGTCTTAGTGTGATTTTTCTTCAGCCCAATCTGTATGCCAAACCACATAGTATGGTGATCACTTGTACCCATAGGACTACCCACTTTCATGTCTGCAGTGATGTCTCTGTTTGTAAATACCAGATCCAGCACTGCCCCGTAACTAGTGGGTTCCATAACCAGCTGGCTGAGAAATGACCCTTGTAGGGAGTCAAGGATGACCCTGCTTCTTCTTGTAGCTGGGACCAGAACACCCCAGTCTACATCTGTCAGATTACAGTCCTCCAAAATCAATACTTTCCCCTTGTTTGCAATTTTGTTAATGGATTCCCCCAAAGCTCTGTCTAAGTCTTCCCTGTGTGCCAGTGGTTTGTGCAGCACTCCCATGCAAATGAAGGCCTGTGACCCTGTCTCTAGGCTTACCTATAGTACCTCCAGCCTTTCCTTATCCCCCTAGTGCCCCCTATCTTAGTGGCCTTTATAACTTCTCTCACATATGTGGTGTAGCTTAGGATAGCCACTTCCTAGCTGTGGTTGTTGGTGCACCGTGACTTGGCTATATGACCATGAGATCCAGGTCTGTCTTCACAATGACTGCCTCAAGGTCCAGAATTGTGTTTCCTTGGCTCCTTGTGTTGGCACACATGCCTCTCCATATAAATTCTCACTGAACAACTCTTACAGATACTGACGAACTCTTGGGTATTTTAAAAATGCTGTGCCAGCATGCTAACCTGTTCCCTATAATAAACTGTTTCTGATTATTCAGGAATGGAAGATGCAAGAAGTAGCTAATAGCTCCCTTCTGCATCCCTGGTTAAATAGCATTTTATTTATTCTCAGATACATTCCTAACCAGCCAGCATATAATGACAGTTTCCACCTTGTTGTCATAGCCTGAGTGTACATACATTCCTAACCAATCAACACATGATGAGAGCTTCCATCTTGTTGGCATAGCCTGAGTGTACATACAAGCTGTTATAATACATAGTGCTAGAATGCATGACAGGCAGCCTTCCTGAATTGTATCAAGTAATGGGTGGGCAACACAAGGATCAGTTCAGGTATACACTGTTCTTAATCTGTTCACAAGTGACAAAGTGGAAGGTGTAAGGCGCCTTATGCTCACCCCATTCCATAAGGAAATACACTGAGATGGGTGCAGTATAGGAGAATGGGGTGAACTTTGGGGCTGAAGAGTCCAAGGCACACCTCAGTGCCTATCAATGTCTACAGGCTGGGGGGGGGTGGAATGGCATGAGCATTACAGCTAAAAATCCCAAGTCACACCCCTGACGCCTGTCAGTCTCTACAGGACGGGGCATTACAGTTGGAAACCCTAATGCCCCAGGTGTTCGTTGGTATTTTCACTGCAAATTTTCAATATGGGATTTTTGTGATCCCACTTTATGAACAGTGGCACTATCAGTTTGTTAGCCGAAAGGTGATTTTGCACAGCGACTGCACCATTTGGCACTACAGGTGCGAAAACACATTTCGGGCAGGATGTGAAAAATGATAGCTGTACTGTTCATGAGAAGGTGTTAAAAAATGGTAATGTTGAAAATCTGGAGTGAAAATATGAAAAATTGGCGAAGTCACAAGCATGCGTAGAAACTGCGCAACATACACCCGTAATGCAATTATTTTGAGATTTTTTTAACCAAATTTTCAACATAGGCATTTTTGGACTTCACCTCATGAACAGTGGCACTGTGATTTTGTTAATCTGTCCCAAATGTTGATTTCCCATAGTGACCGTGCCATTCTGCACCAGATGTTCAAAAACAAGTTCCGGTCAGGATGTAAAAAATGATAGCTGTACCATTCATAAGGACATGTGAGGAAATAGCAATGTTGAAAATCTGGAGTGAAAATATTAAAAAATCTCAAAGTTACGAATGTGTGTGAAAACTGCGCAATGTACACTCGTAATACAGTCATTTTGTGGTTTTCTTTCACTGAATTTTCAACATACCTGTAGGCATTTTGAGACCTCCGCTCATGAACAGTGTCACTGTGATTTTCTTAATCTGTCCCAAATGTTGATTTCCCACAGTGACCACACTATTGTTTGCCAGAAGCACGAAAACACATTTGGGGCAGGATGTGAAAAATGACAGCTATACTGTTCATAAGGAGTTGTGAAAAAATGGCAATGTTGAAAATCTGAAGTGAAACTATTAAAAATTCTCGAAGATACAAGCGTGCATGGAAACTGCACAACGCACATTTGTAACACAGTCATTTTTTGGAATTTTTTCTCCAAATTTGCAACATAGGCTTTTTAGGAGCCCACCTCATGAACAGTGGCACTGTTGTTTTGTTAATCAGTCCCTAAAGGTGATTCTTCACAGTGACCACAAAATCACCTTTTGGGACTGAATAATGAAACGACAGTGACTGATTTCATGAGGTGGGGTCCAAAGAACCCCATGTTGAAAATTTGGAGCCAAAAGTCAAACAAATGGACGAGATAGCCATTTAAGTTGAACCCCATTGATACCATTAACAGCTTACCGTGATTTTCTTCAGTTTGCAGTCGGTTTTTGAAGAGTTCAGATATTTCCCGCTCCACAGAAGATCATTGCGCTGGGCCTCCGGAGGTAAGTATGGGGTGACAGGGGTGCGGAGAGGTGGGCTGTGCAGAGGGTGGGTGCAGGTTGGGGAAGGAGTGGTATTGTGATGACAAGGGACCATTTTCTTGTTTACAGGGCCAAATTTTAAAAAACCAAAACGGGAAGGTTTTTGTTATTTACAGGCTTCACAAATACATTTGGGCACACTGGGGTAGGCTCCCAGTTTGCCACCTGTTTTTTTTTGGGGCTAAAGCTGACACGGATTGGGCACCCCAGTGGCAAAGAAAGCATGTCTCTGTTGGGGGAAGGGGCATGATGCAGATGGGGATTGGGCACTCCCGTCGGCAAACAAATTAAACTGGGGGGACATTGTGCCAATGGGGATTGGGAACCCCCCATCAGCAAACAAATTGAACTGGGGAGAGGACATGCCAACAGGGGGATTGGGCACCCCCAAAGTCGGCTTTCTAGAGATTGTGAGAGGCAGATGGTGGGAACCGCTGCCATGTTTATTGAAATGTTTCACCAGGCAAGACACGTTGAGGAGGCATGTCATCTGTGCCGCTGCATGACAAGCTTGTCTCTGACTGCAGCGGCACATTTCTTTCAAGTTGGTGGCACTTTGCATAATACTTGAGTCACCACTATCATGCTCGCTAATTGGGGAATGAGGGACGCACCTTCTAAAGAATGCCCTGCCTTCGCCAAAACTGACTCAGCTCTGCATTTCTCCTACCACTACCACAAAATGTTTCTTGTACACGTACAAGACAATATAAAAATGATTTTCAAAGTGACCTAAACAAATTGGAGGACAAGGCAAATGACTGACAAATTACCTTTGTTGTTGAAAAATGTGAATATTTTAAGAGTCTGGATGACAGTGGGCTTGGGAAAGGTGAGTGTAGTGGGGAAGAGATACATCCTTCCTACGGTTCCACTCCATAACTCCTATGCTGCTCTGCCAGGGTGGGACTGTCCCAGAGAGGAACCCACAGTGGTAACTATCACAAATGCACTCAGCAGGTCAGGCCCTCTGCTGCCACAGTGCCAACCTCTGAGCGCAGTATTGTGAACAGGTAACAGACAGGGTAACCCTCCTGTCTGCTTGTAGGTCCAAATCAACTTTAGTCTTAAGTTCTGGAGGGATTCAAACTGTGAACCTTATGCTAGTGTACCCAAATGTACAGGCTCAGATAATCTGCTCTTCGGGGGGTGCCAGATATCTTTCACCTAAGGGCACCTACCCAGGTATCCAAAATTATCCCTTTAAAACTCTATAAAAGACCTTAGGTGTATTCTTACCTTTTCCCAGTTTGGTAACACCATCAAGCTTCTAAACAGTTTTGTCAGTCTTAACCCGCCATACATCACATGCAAAAGAAAGAACCTGGAAGACCCAGGAAGTATCTTTCAAATGAAAGGTTTACTTAAAAATGGATAAAAATATGTAAAATGTAAACACAGAGCACTATATCAAAGAGCATACAATCACATAAAGAAAAACAAGGAAAACTAGAGACAAACTCATACCAACATACTGTTAGACTTTTTCTATCTAACATATTACCTCTTTACAGTGCTTAAGTTAGAGCTTGTTTCTTAAGAGCCCAAAAAGAAATATCACTCAGTTGAAACACTGAATACAGTTTAATCTCTGTGTTTCCACCCCTTCTATGATGTCATCTAGCTCCTGCTTTTAGGATATACAAATTATACAAACAATGATCTTCCTGTCAGCAGATATTTTAAATACTGTGACTTCAGCAAAAACTAATTTCCCACTATGAAGCTTAATTAACATCCCCTCTTTGATCTCAAGCAATCCCTCTTCCCAGGGCACATCAAATGATTTTTATTACTTTTTACACCATGGTAAAAAAATGTTTTTTACCTCTAAAACATCATAAAAGTTTACGATCCCTATGTCCTGGCAGCTGGGTCAGTTCTAATTACAAAAGACTCTTAACTAAGTCTCTCTAGTCTTTTAATTACATACTGGTTTCAGGTCACTTGACTGTAACTGAAACCTGGGAGGGGCACTCATGGAAGCACTGACAATCACACACTATATTTTTGTATTACAAATATCATAGAACAATCATAACCAGCTGGACAAGCATTACAATCCTCCCCACCTTGATTGAATTTGGGGTCTCTATCCCCTGCATTGGATGAGCTTTCCAAATCAGTTCACTCTTCATATACATGCGACAGGCCATCAGCGTTCTGATTGGTCGCTCCAGCCCTATGTAAGATCATCATGTCATACCCTTGCAAGGCAAGACTTCATCTTAATAGTCTACTATTAGTTTTTCCCATTTGGGTCAGCCAAACCAGGGGGCTGTGGTCCGTTTGTACTGCAAAATGCTGAACGTATAAGTATGGCTCTAACTTCTTTAGGGCCCACACTATGACAAGATTTTCTTTTTTCCACAGTAGAATAAGCCTGCTCCCTGGGTAGTAACTTTTTACTCAGGTACACTACAGGGTGATCTTTCCTTTGGTTGGATGTCTGACTCAGTACTGCCCCAATACTCACATCTGAGGCGTCAGTCTGAACTATAAAGGGTCTGCTTTAGTCAGGACTTGTAAATACAGGAGCACTGCACAGTGCCTCCTTCAGTCCGGTAAAGGCTTTTTCACAGGCTGGTTCCAAGGTAATTTTCTCAGGCATCCTTTTCTTTACCAGGTCAGATAGGAGAGCAGCCAGGGAACTGCAATTGGGCACAAATTTCCTATAGTACCCAGCTGTCCCAAGAAAACTCCTGACCTGCTTCTGTGTTTTTGGTCTGAGCCATGCCTTGATCACCTCTATTTTTACCAGGTTAGGGTGGAGCTGTCCCTGGCCTACAACATGCCCAAGGTATGCCACTTCAGCCATGGCCACCTGGCACTTCTCAGCTTTGACAGTTAGCCCATCCCTCTGTATCCTGCCCAAATACTTCCACAAGGTGGGACAGGTGTTGATCCCAGCTAGCACTCAAAATGACAGTGTCATCCAGGTACGCCACGGCATACTCCTCAGCACCATTTAACACCTGGTTCACCAACCTGTGGAAAGTGGCCGGGGCATTCTTCATTTCTGAAAGACATTACTTTAAATTCAAATAAGCCTGTCAGAGTGATGAAGGACAACCTCTCTCTAGTTCTGTCAGTTAACTCTGCCTGCCAATACCCCTTTATCAGGTCAATAGTCATAAGGTAGTTCACCCCTCCCAACTTGTCCAGGAGTTCATCAGTCCAGGGCATCGGGTGGGTGTCTGACTTCATGACTGCATTCAGTCCATGATAGTCCACACAGAAATGAGTAGAGCCATCTGGCTTGGGCACAAGGATTATGGGTGAGGCCCAGGGGCTGTGGGATCTCTGGATTACCTCTAAATCCAGTATTTCCTCCACCTCCCTCCTAATGTCCTTTTGGACAGCCTCTGACACCCGATATGCTGTCTGCCATATGGGCGTCTGTGTCCCTGTCTCCACATCGTGTGTCACTAAAGGGGGTTAGTCCAGGCTTGGTGTTAAACAGGGGGGCCAAGTCTGCTAAAACCTCCCTTACTTCCTGGATCTTGTCCGGGGTCAGTTGGGGAGACAATTTAACTGCCTCCACAGAGGACTCCCACTTGCTTTCTTCTAGCAAGTCCAGAAGGGGATCTCCTTCATCCATCCCCTCCCCAGGACTACATACTGCAAACACCATGTCAGCCCTATTAGCATATGGCTTCATCATGTTGACATGATAAATCCTTTCTTTCTGTCTTCTGTCAGGTAATTCTATGATATAGTTCACATCATTTACCTTTCTAACTACTTTGTTCGGTTCTGCCCACTGAGCCTGCAGCTTGTCTTTCCAAACCAGAATAAGGACCATGACTTCCTGACCCACTGTGTACGACTGAGCTCTGGCTCTGTGGTCATACCACACTTTTTGTTTCTGTTGGGCGGCTGCCAGGTTGCTCTGGGCTGCCCCCATAAGCTCCTTCAGCCTTTCCCTAACCCTAAGGATGTAATCACTATGGGAGTTCCCTGTGTGGCATGCTTGCCTTCCCAGTCCTCCTAGATCAAGTCTAGGGGCCCATGTACCCAGCGTCCATATAAAAGCTTGAATGGGGAAAATTCTGTTGACTCTTGGGGCACCTCCCTGTAGGCAAACAACAGGTGGGGAAGGTATTTCTCCAAGTCCCTCCCATGCTGTTCAGCAAACGCTTGGAGCATTGACTTCAGGGTACCGTTAAGTCTTTCCACAAGCCCATTGACTTGCAGGTGATAATGTGTTGTGCTTCTCTGCACCACCCCACACTTTTCCCACAAACATTTCATCAGGTCTGACATGAAGGAACCCCCTCGATTGGTGATAACCTCCTGCAGAAACCTAACATGAGAGAAAATCCCAAGTAAGGCATCTGCCACTTTGTCTGTCCTCAGTGAGGATAGGGTGACTGCCTCTGGATACCAAGCGGCATAATCCACCACAGTCAAGATGAACCTCTTCCCGGAGGATCTGGGGGTATTTTAAGGCCCTACAATATCCATTCCCCCCCGGAATGGCTCCTCCACTATGGGCAATGGAATTAGTGTGGCTTGGGTTTTCTTACCTGCCTTCCCTATTTCTTGGCACCAGTGACAAGACCTGCAATACTTCTTCACCTGCTGGGTGAAGTTGGGCCAACAGAAATTCTGGGCCAATCACTACATAGTGCACGCCATTCCCAGATGACCAGACAAGGGAATATCATGTGCAATCTTGAGCAACTGCTCATGGTACCCCTGGGGAATGACAAGCTGCCTGACTAGCACCCCTTCCTCTGTCTTCACAGCCTGAGTATACATCAGTCCATTTTCCCAATAAACCTTATGTTTACTGTCACCTCCCTGTGCTCCGTCAGAGTCTGCCCAAGCCCTCAGCTTCTCTAGACTAGGGTCACTTTTCTGAGCAGCTGCAAACTCCTTACACATTCCCAAGGCACTGGACAGGTCCCCTTCAGTTTCTAAACTCGGGTCCCTAGCACTAGCATCAGGGCACTCAGGATCACTGTCCTCCCTAACCCTCTGACAATGGGTCACCCCTCCCTCTTTGGAGTAACCCTCCATAGCTGTGTGGTTAACTGCTACTGGAAAAATTTCTACCCACTTTTCATTAGTCTCCATATCAGGAGACACAGGCTGGGGAGTCAGCCTCCAAGGGATTTCCACACTGGCTTCTGTGGGGTCCAGGGAACTACAATTTCCCCTTCCCACTTGGCTATGGGTAACTGCACACACCATCCCCTGTTTGAGATTGTTGCCAAGGATGGCATCAACTGCTAACATTTTGGCTATAGCCACCTGTTACACAGTTCCCCCTGTTTCACCCCAGTCTAGGAGAACACTAACGAGGGGCAATGTTTTCTCCTCACTAGTAAAGTCTTGTACAGTTACAAACTCATTGAGTATAAGCTGACCAGGCTCTACCAGATCCCCTTTTACCAATGTCAGGGATGTCCCTGTGTCCCTTAACCCATGTGTCTGTACACCATTCATTGTGACTGGGTGCATGTGTTCCCTCATATTCACAGGCATGCTTACAAGAACATATGAACAACCCACTTCTTTCCTAGCCCCATGCTGCATATTGCTTGTCCTTTTGGGACACTGTCTGGCAATATGCCCAGTTTCTTTACAGACCCAACATTTGTTTCTTTTCTCAGAGAAATATTTTCTCTGAAACCTGGGGCTAATCGGTTTTGGTGGAGGCAGTGAGGGTTTCAGCTGCCTGGCAGGCACACTTTTCCCTTTCTGCACTGCCATGCCCACCCCATTCACTCTCAGAGCAGGTCTGCTCTTGGCATAGTGGTCCGAGAGTTCAGCAGCCTCTTGCACTGTTTTGGGATGTTGGTCCTCCAGCCAGGTTTTCAGCTCTGCTGGGCATGCCCAAAAAAAATGTTCTAACAAAATAGCATTTTCAATTTTATCTACAGAGTTTGCTTCAATTCCTTCCCACCAACATTTTAAAAACTGACATTGTTTCATGGCTAGCTCCTCGTAGCTCATATCAGGGCTTCTCCTGAGCTTACAGAATTTATATCTGTATGCTTCTGCAGCTAAATCAAACTTTTTTAAAAGTGCAGCTTTAAGTTTGCTGTAATCATTACTGTCCTCATTGTCCATTTGACCCAATGCATCCCGACCTTTCCTGGTAAGTAGTGGGGATAGCTGGAAACTCCAGGACCCTCTAGGAATTTTAGCCTGAATACAAACTTTTTCAAAATAACTTAAAAAGGCATCCATATCCTCACCCTCTTTAAATTCAGCTATCAATTTGGAATTCAATTTGTAACCCAGTCCTGTAGTTCCAGTTAAACCCAAGCCACTTACCTGCTCTGGTGCTGGTGGTTGGAGACGTAACTTCTCCAGTTCATGTCGCCTGTGGTGCTCATGCTCCTCACAGTCCATCTCTCATTGTTCACGGTCTACCTCTCGCTATTCATGCTCCCTCTTCTCCTCTGCAGCTCATCTCTCTTGCTCTGCTTCTCTCCATTCTCACTCTCTGTTCTCCTCTGTGACTCGCTTCTCTTGCTCATTGTCTCTCTGGAACTCCAGCTCCATTTTGCGCAACTCATTCTGTAGCCTGAGTGCTTCTGGCTCCAGAATGCTGGTGACCTTCCCCTGCTGCTGTGGCCCTTTACTGGCACTGGCCCTGCTGTCATCCTCACCAGATCTAGACACCGGACTGGCCACTAGCCCCTCCATGCTCAAGGTTTGGTTCCTTACAATCACAGTCAGTGACTCAATGCGCTGGGCATCTGCTGCCATCACGGCATCCATGAGGTTCTGCTTGGTGGCTCTCCCCTCATACAGGACTCCTCTGTCCAGGCACAACTGCCTCAAGTAGTCTACAGTGTGCCTGCTGTAGTTGGAAGCCATCTTCTTCCCTAAATATGGCTACTCTAACTTGCACTTTAGAAAAAAAAATAAAACAGGTAGGAACGTCACTGTAAGCCAAATGATATAGTTCTGTTTCCTTTTTAAAAAAAAAAATCACTGCCTTATTTTGCAAGTGAACTGTACAGTATTAAGCTGACACACTGAACAGTTAAAGCTTGTATCACCAATTTTATCTGCACCGCTGCCAACCAATCTGTTACAAATGCACTCAGCAGGTCAGGCCCTCTGCTGCCACATTGCCAACCTCCGAGTGCAGTATTGTGAACAGGTAACAGACAGGGTAACCCTCCTGTCTGCTTGTGGGTCCAAATCACCTTTAGTCTCAAGTTCTGGGGGGATTGCAACTGTGAACCTTATGCTAGCATACCCAAATGTACAGACTCAGATAATCTGCTCTTCGGGGGGATGCCAGATATCTTTCGCCTAAGGGCACCTAACCAGGTATCCAAAATGATCCCTTTAAAACTCTATAAAAGACCTTAGGTATATTCTTACCTTTTCCCAGTTTGGTAACACCATCAAGCTTCTAAACAGTTTTGTCAGTCTTAACCCTTCATACATCACATACAAAAGAAAGAACTTGGAAGACCCAGGCAGTATCTTTCAAATGAAAGGTTCATTTAAAATGGATAAAAATAAGTAAAATGTAAACACAGAACACTATATCAAAGAGCATACAATCACATAAAGAAAAACAAGGAACACTAGAGACAAACTCTTACCAACATTCAGTTAGACTTTTTCTATCTAATGTATTACCTCTTTACAGTGCTTAAGTTAGATCTTGTTTCTTAAGAGCCCAAAAAGAAATGTCACTCAGTTGAAACACAGAATACAGTTTAAACTCTGTGTTTCCACCCCTTCTATGATGTCATCTAGCTCCTCCTTTTAGAATATAAAAATTATACAAACAATGATCTTCCTGTCAGGAGATATTTTAAATACTGTGACTTCAGCAAAAACTAATTTCCCAATATAACTCCTTAATTAACATCCCCTCTTTGATCTCGAGCAATTCCTCTTCCCAGGGCACATCAAAGGATTTTTATGACTTTTCACACCATGGTATAAAAATAGTTTTTCCTCTAAAACGTCATAAAAGTTTACGATCCCTATATCCTGGCAGCTGCGTCAGTTCTAATTACAGGAGACCCTTAATTAAGTCTCTCTAGTCTTTTAATTACCTCCTGGTTTCAGGTCACTGGACTGTAACTGAAACCGGGGGGGGGGGGCACTCATGGAAGCACTGACAATCACACACTATATTTTTATATTACAAATATCATAGAACAATCATAACCAGCTGGCCAAGCATCACAGTAATCGAGAGGATGTGGGGGTCCTCCATGGTGGAGACCCCAGGGGAGAGGCGGAGGACCCAGGAGGAGGAGGAAGCAACTCCTGTTTCGGGGCTCTATCATCAGGAGGGTAGACTTGAGCCAAGACAGGGAGTGAGGGAGGTCAAATGCCTACCTGGTGCCACAACTTGGAGGGATGGACAGTGCACCCTAAGGATCACTGGAGCAGCATGATGGGAGAGTGAGCTAGACATCATTGTCCACCTTTGGACAAATGACCTGGCAAGTGGTGAGGCTAGGGTAGTGCAGGAGCAGGTCAGGTAGTTGGGGAAGGGTCTTAGGTGGTATGCTCTGTAACATTTTCTGAGGTGTTGCTCATTGAGAGCAAGATGTTCAACATATGGTTAAAGGATGGGTTCCACCTGGAGGGATGCAGGTCTGTACAGGGGTGATGGCCTGCATCTGTCCCAGGGTGGAAACAGGATCCTCAGTGAGAGGTTTAAATGTTTCATCACCAAGCATTTAAACTAGTCAAAGGGGGGGGTGGCAGAAATAAGCTGGGTGAAGCAAACAGCCCCCCCCACACACAAAATGAGAGGGTCCTAAGCCTGAGAAATCACCAAAAGATAATTAAAACCAAAACAGATAAAAATGCAAAGAAATGGTAGAATTGGAGTAAAGACAAGAGGGGTATGGAGAAAAGACATAGGGATAGGAGGTGAGTTATTAAAGGGAGGAGACAGTGAAAATTGAAAGGCCAGGTGCGCAAATGCCCACAGCCTGGGAACAAAATCCCAGACCCAGTGGCCCTGATGGCTGAGGTGGACCAGGACATTGTCACTGTTACCGAGACATGGTTCACAGGGAACCTTGACTGGGATATGACAATACCAGGTTACACTCTATTCAGGAGGGACAGGGTGAGTAAAAAGGGAGGAGGAGTGGCTATCTAAGTCAGGGAAGGAATTAAGGCAACTGAGGTACAGGGAATGCAGGGAGAGGTGACAGCACCGTGGATCACCCTAGAAATGGGAAATGGCATTGCCATTCACACTGGCATGATCTACAGACCTCCCGCACAAGGAGAACAGCTGGACAGGGTACTGCAGAAGCCATCCACAGAATGACAGCTAAAGGGAAGATGCTACTGGTAGGAGACTTCAATCTGCCAGATGTGGAATGGAGCAACCAGGCTGCAGCCTCAGCCAGGAAAAGACATCCTGGAAGCCCTGCAGGGGCATGCCTAAGACAGCTAGTGATGGAGGCCACCCAAGAGGAAGCAGCTTTGGACCTGGTACTCACCAACAGGAACAGAATTGCAGACATAAAAGTGAGGAGCCATCTGGGATCAAGTGATCACAGTACAATGTGGTTCAATGTGAGAAGAGCAGAAGAGTCAAACCATATGAAAGCAGGGGTCCTGGATTTCAGTCAGGCCAAGTTTGCAAAGATGGGGGAATGTCTTAGGAAATCACTGGCAGAGAAGAAGAAGAAGGTGTGGGGTGGAGGAATAATGGGATAATCTTAAGGGAGCCATAGCGGAGGCAACAAACCATTGCATTAGGCAAGTAAGCAAAACAAAGAAAAAGAAAAAAAACACTACGATTCTCAAAGGAAGTGGCTGAGAAGGTAAAAGCGAAAAGAGTGGCATTTAGAAGGTACAAGGCAACACAGAGGGAAGAAGACAGGGAACTGTATTCCCTGATACCCTGAACATTGGAACAGATTACCTGAGGAGGTGGTAGGTGTTGAAAAGGTGAAAGGATTCAAGAAAGCATGGGATAGATATATGGGTTTGGTTAGAGGACAGAGGATAGGCTCCTTGTACTCCAGTGACAAGTAGGGAAGAGGGAGATGGGTAGACTGGATGGGCCAGGATGGTCCTTTTCTGCTGACACATTGCTATGATTGCTATGTATCTGGAAAAGCAGATGGAGACGGGGAAAGCAGTTAGGAGCACAAAGGTGCAAATAAAAGAAAAAATAGCCCAGGCAATAATAAAAGGGAACAAGAACATTTACAGGTATGCTAGTGAAAGAATAATGACTAAGAGTGGAATTCTGAGACTAAAAAGGGAAGGAGGGAAGTGTGCAGAGGGGGACCAAGAAAAAGCAGAAGTCCTGAACAAGTATTTTTGTTCAATATTCTCTGAAGAAGGGGAAGGGGAAGGACCAAAGTGAGGCGACAAAGTGCCACTGGGAGGGAGATGGACACAAGTCCATTTAAGTAGGAGACACTCTTAAAAGAACTCATTAATCTGAAAGTGGACAAGGCACTAAGGCCAGACTGGATATATCTCACAGTATTAAGAGAACTCAGGGAGGTGCTGGCAGCACCACTGACAGCCCTGTTCAACAGTTTGCTGGAAACAGGTGTTGCACCAAAGGACTGGAGGAGGGTGAATGTAGTCCCTCTCCACAAAAGTGGGAGCAGGGAGGAGGCTGGCAATTACAGGCCAGTCAGCCTGACCTCGGTGGTGGGGAAACTAATGGAATCAGTAGTAAAACAAAGGTTTGTAATATATCTCAAATTCAGTGAAGCACAGGATCCAAGGCAGCACAGATTCACAGTGGGGAAGATTTTGTCAAACAAATCTGATATATTTCTTTGACTGGATGACTAGGGAGGTGGATCAGGAAGGGGTGGTGGTGGATGTGGTCTACCTGGATTTAGCAAGGCCTTCGACACCATCCCACATAGAAGGCTAGTAAACAAGCTGGGCAGCCTGAGAGTAGGTCCTAGGGTGGTAAACTGGGTCATAAATTGGCTGAGCGATAGGACACAGCGTGTGGTAGTGAACAGAGTTCAATCTAAAGGCAGGGGGGTGACCAGCGGGGCCCTGCAAGGATCAGTGCTTGGACCAATCCTCTTTAATGTCTTCATAATTGACATTGCAGTGCTGGGGTGCATAGGGGTCGGTATCTCTAGCAGTAGGCTGATAGTTAACTAGGATTTGCAGCTTATCCAGTAGGTAGGGAAATGGGCAGACTGGGTGGGCCAAGCAGTCCTTACCTGCTGTCAAAGTCTATGTTTCTGTGTAGAGGATCTGGAAGGGAAGGTGTGTCTCTTTGCAGATGACATGAAGATCTGCAGCAGGGTTGACACTCCAGGAGGGGTAGAGAAAATGGGAAGGGACCTAAGTAATCTTGAGGAGTGGTCAAGGGTGTGGCAGCTAAGATTCAATGCAAAGAAGTGCAAGATCATGCACTTGGGGCACAGAAATGCAGGAGAGGAGTACATGATGAGGTGATACGGATGGCCACCAAACGGGAAAGGGACTAGGGAGTAATCAAATCTGATGATCTAAAAATTACCAAATAATGTGAGAAGGCAGTGAGGAGAGCCATTGGAATGCTGTGGTGCATAGGGAGAGGTATCTCCAGCAGAAGGAAGGAGGTGGTGATGCCACTGTATAGAACACTGGTGAGACCTCATCTTGAGTACTGTGTCCAGTTCTGGAGGACACATTTCCAGAAGGACATACACAGAGTAGAAGAGGTTCAAAGAAGTGTGACAAAAATGGTGCAGGGACTGCACCAAAAGTCATATGAGGGGAGACTGGAGGATCTCAATATTTATTCTCTGGAGGGGAAGGGAGGAGAGGAGAGAGAAGGGGAATATTCTAGAGACTTTCAAATACCTCAAGGGTGTAAGTAAGGTACAAGAGGGTAGCATCTTTAAAAAAAAATGTTCAAAAACAAGGGGCCATTATATGAAGACAGAGGAGGGTGGACTTAGGGATAATGTGAGAAAGCATGTTTTCACAGAAAGGGTGGTGGATCCATGGAACAGCCTCCTGGCAGAGGTTGTAGAGGCAAAAATGATAGGAGAATTAAAAAATGCATTGGACAGACATAAAGGAACTCTAGTGATAGGAGAGAAGGTAAGACGCGGATCATTTAGGATCTGCGGTATATGAAACAGGTAGAAAAAATGAGCAGACTAGGTGGGCTAAGCAGTACTTATCTGCTGTCAGCTTCTATGTTTCTGTATCTCTGTGTTGCTGAGAGTCATTCTCCTTCTTAGAAAACCCCTTTCTGGTCTTAGGCCAGAGGTACTAAGACCCCAAACTCTGTGAGCTGGCCCATGCCATGCACGTGGCATTAACATGTGGTGCCACTCATGGTGATAGTATAAATAGCAGTGATGGCATCAACTGCTTAAGTTATTTTTTCAAATAATCATAGTCTAACTTGTTTGGTACCAGAAACTCTCGTTGTTTCCCATTTATTTGGTTGTAGTTTTCATCATTCAGTTCTTATAGTTAGCAGTAATTAGTAAATTTCAATCTCTTCTTAGTATTGATTTCCTCTTAGCCCCAAAATTCAAGCTGGGAGTGTTTCAGACCTAATCCAACATTTGGCATCACTTTGATTATCAGGCAATGGAGGGGGAATGACATAGCAGGGGTCTAAAATGGGGCCTTTCTAAGACATTCTTTGAGAAATAAATAAGACTCATTCAAGGTCTCACTGAGGCCCTCTGAGCACATAGACCCTTTTACATATGTATTGATAGCCACACCATGATGTGACATCAGTGGAGACAATGGTACTGACGTCAGTGCTAATAATCCCACCTGCTGAGCAGAGATGCAGTGAAATTAAATTCTGCCTGCAAAGTGGACACAAAGCAGCCACTTCACATTGCCATTCCAAAACATGAAGTGCTCATTTAAACCCATTACTTAGCCACTTTGCATTGTAATTATGACTTTGCGTTGCTCACTCTGCCTTACTTCGCTTTAAGGCGGAGTGAGAATTCACAGGCAGCCCACACGCATCACATGGCTTACACAGTGTAGGTCACATGCTTCAGGCAGGCAGGAAGTGAATCACACTTGAAAGAGAGTTTCACTTTCACCTTGTAGTAGGAGAAAGTGGTTGTGTTGGTTAAAGTCAGAGAGGAAAATCTATATAAGGTTGTGTAACACTTGGATAAACCTTTGAATTTTTTTTGCTAATTAGGTGATTATTTTTGCCTGCTTGTTGTCTGGATTTGTGTTTGTACAGTACTTCAGTTTAGTAATTGTTAATTATTTTTCTGTGTCTGTGTGAGAGAGAGAGAGAGAGAGAGAGAGAGAGAGAGAGAGAGAGCAGAATGGAGGGGGAGATGGTGGTTTTTGGAGATGTAGAGAAGGAGATCACGTCACTGTACGCACACATGGTGGCAGGCTACGTTTGGACCAGAGCACCATCTTGAGTGTTCCTCTTCTGAAGCAAGAGACAGGGCATTTGGTGCCATGGAAGCACCACCTCCTGTGGCAACTACTAGTACCATCCTCAGTGCCAGCACCTTCTATGGCCCCTGTGCCAGTGGCTCAGCAGCAGCAGGAAGTCAGGGAGGAGGAGGACCCACAGCAGCAGGTTTCTGCACCCCAACCCCAATTGTGCAGTAGTAGTCCCTGGCCCCAACAACACCTAGGTATCACCCACTTGTGCCGGTCCTCCCCGCACTTCATTAGTGTTGGAGTTCTTTACTGCACTGCCTGGGGACAGTAGTGTAGTAAAATGTAATTTATGTGGTGTTAAGGTGCACTGTGGCCCCAAAGGAAGTCACCTTGGCACAGGGAGTCAGTGCACCCACCTCTACAACCACTACCATGTAGAGTGGCTGGCCAAGGTTGCAGAACAGGGCAGTAATGCACCTGCTGGCCTTGCTGGGGAGGAGGGGGCAGCACGGCGTCCACCTGCACGTGGTGGTGTGAAGTGGGGAAGGGCCATGGATGAACCAGCTGCTCCACCACCACAACATGCAGCACTTCCAGGTGATGGTGGCAACCCTCTCCAACTGCCTGCCACACAGGCCGATTTGGGCTTGCTGTGGAGTGAGTCAGAGGCTGCTACCCACCGGCTAGACAACGTTGAGCAGCAGTTGGATCGAATTGAGGCGCACCAACTACAGATTATGGGGATGCTTCAACTACTGCTGTCCCATCACAATGCTGATTATTAGATTTAGTCTGTCCTTGCACCCACCACCCTCTGTGTGAAAAAATAGTTCCCGATGTTGCCCCGATCTGTCCCCCCTCTATCATCATATTTTGGTCCCTTCTTCATGCACATCTCTTTTTCTAGATGAGGCTACTCTCTTGTTGATTCCTTTTCGGTGCTTGATCGTGTCTATCATGCCTCCCCTTTCCTTGTGTTTATATGTAATGTCCTTTAGTGTCTCTTCATCTAGCTTCATTCTCGTGCATGCCCTTCAATATTTTAGTTCCCCTCCTTTGTACAGCCATTTTTTTACTTCATTTTAATTTATTTATTTATTTATTTAAGAGATTTACCAGATAAGCATACTGAGTGGGAATCCACTCGTTTCCAGATGCGACCTGAGAGTTACATACATACATTCAATACAAATGGTGCATAGGCAATGGTGCATATTACAAGTATATACTCAGTACATAAAGGGTGAAGAACATCAGGTCCAGAAAGGTTACAGGCTGGACTAGGATTTGTTAGTTGTTTATAGTTAGTGCAGAGTGCATGAGTAACTGTAACATAGTTGGGGTCTATGATCGTAGTGCATAGCAGACAGTGACACATAGGGAAAATACAGTAACAGTCAGTTGTTGGACAATTGTACAGTTTATCGCACATTACGATGCCTCATGATATTAGATCTGGACTGCAGGTTGCAGTTACATATGTCAGAGAAGTGAACCTAAAGGAGAGTTTTCAAGGTCCTTGGGGTAGAGGACTGTCTGATTTCTGCTGGGAGGTCATTCCAGAGTTTAGGCAGTCTGTATTTGAAAGCTGATTGGCCCTTTGAGGTGTGCATGAAAGAGATTTGTAGAAGTTTTGAGTTAGTGCCTCTCAAGGAGTAGGCCAGGGGGGTTGAGTTGATAGGACAGAGCTGAGATAAGTGGGGAGGGAGTTTGACCAGTGCTTAGCTGCGAGATTTGCGTAATGAAGCTGGCGCCTGCAGTGCAGCGAGGGGAGAGCTAGGGCGCTATACAGGTCGCAGTGGTGGGTGGTGGGGGGGGCATTCTAGGATGAGCCGACAGAAGGAATGAAAAAGGGGGTCCAAGTTGGCCAGGGTGGATGGTGGGGCTTCGCAGTAGACCACATCTCCGTATTCGAAGATTGGGAGAATCATTTTGTGCACTAGTTCCCCCCTGACCGAGGTGGGTAGGCAACCTTTGTTCCGGTATAGTGCACCTAGTTTTAGGTGTAGTTTTTTCTGAAGGGAGTCAACGTGGATGGAGAAATCTAAGTGGCGATCAAGCCATACACCCAGGTACCGAAAGATGGTGCAGGAATCCAAGGTGGTTCCATCCAGTGTGTGTGGAAAGTGGGGGAGCAGCTAGTCGGGAGAGTCTGGGCTGTGTGCCAAAAGTTATGGATACAGTTTTCTTAGCATTTAGGACAAGTTGGTTTGAACTAAGTCAGGATTGAACGGCATTGAAATCCTGCTGTAGGGCAGAGTTTAGTGCCTCACTGGAGGGGCCGGAGGCGTATAGAACAGTATTGTCAGTGTACATTTGTATAGCTGGGTTTCAGCATGTCAGTGGGAGGTCATTTAGAAATATGGAAAAGAGAAGGGGGCCCAGGACAGAACCCTGGGGTACCCCCATGGTGACTGGGAGCGAGGGGGATACGTGTAAGCCAGTTTTTACTGCTTGTTTCCTGTCAGATAGGTAGGCTTGGAACCAGCTAGTGGCTAGATCGGATAGGCCTGCATCATGCAGTTTTGTGATGAGTTTGGGGTGGGAGATGGTATCAAATGCCTTTGCCAGGTCAATGAATATGGCCGAGGTGAGGAACCCTTTGTCCATGCCTGAGGCAATATCGTTAGTGAGTCTTAGTAGCGCAGTGATGGTGGAGTGTGATTTGCGAAAACCTGACTGGTAGGGGGTGAAGAAGGAGGTGGTGTCAAGGAATTATGTGAGCTGAGAGAGGGCTAGGTGTTCCTGAAGTTTGGCCAGAGTTGGGAGGAGGGAGATAGGGCGGTAGTTACCGGGCTCGGATGGGTTTCCACCCTTTGGCAGCGGGATGACTACTGCCTCCTTCCAAGCTGTTGGAATTTGTGCTGTGGAGAAGGAACGGTTTAGGAGGTCAGCTAGGGGTGCCACAATGGCCGGGGCAGACAGATATAGGAGTTTGGAGTCCAGACCTAATGGGCATTTACCTTTATTTGGGTCTAGGGAATGTAGGGCTGCTAGGACTTCTGTTGTGGAGACTGGGCGGAAGGAGAACTTTGAGCCACGGGGAGTCGCGAGGGGGCAAGGGGGTTTAGATGCGTTGAAGTAATTTGTAGGTTTGATAGGAGAGAATTTGCACAGTTGGTAAAAAAGTTGTTGAAAGTTGTGGCAACCTCACTTGGCTCGGATACATTTCTGCCCTGAATAGTTAGGGAAGGATAGGGCTGCTGGATAGGGGGAGTGAGCAAGGTTTTAATAGATTTCCAAAATTTGGATGGATGGCTAAGATTAGTGGAGAGGGCTGCTCGGAAGTAGTTCTTTTTTGCCTGCCTTGTGGCTTTAGTACAGTTGTTTTGGAGGGTACGGTAATGCTGTAGGGATTCAAAGGTACCTGTTTGCCTTTGTTTTTTCCAGGCCTGGTCTCTTGCGCGACATCTGGAAATAATGTCGGCAGAGACCCAAGGGAGATGGGTTTCCCTTACCCTTTTGCTTCTCTAGGGGGCATGATAGTCCCACACAGAAAGAAATTGATTTCTGAGCATGTCGAAAGCATGGTCAATTGTAGGTGCCAGTTGGATGAATGACCAGTCGTTAGAGGTGACGTGATTTAGTAGGGAGTTGAGGCAGAGAGAAATGTATGCTCTAGTACGGAGAGTTCTTGGTGGACGGTGATTTGTAGTTCTGCGCACCTTCCTGATCATGTGGATCATATGGTGGTCACTCAGTGAATCGGGAAGGAGCCCAGCTTTAATAATCCTGTGTGGGTGAGTTGTAAGAGCCCAGTCCAGGAGGGAGTGGTTTTGGGATTTTGGGTTGAGGCAGGTGGGTTGTCCAATCTGTTGGGAGAGGTTAAGGGCTTTAATCTTGCTGCATAGTTTTGAGCAGCCTTTATCTAGCCAGTTGTAATTAAAGTCCCCGAGGATGTAGAGCTCACTGGCAGCAGCCATGACTTTAGGAGAGGCCAGGTGGTCTATGATGGTAGATGCTGGGGTGGCAGGGGCACAGTATATCCCTGCCACAAACACCGGTGAGGTATGTGGCAGGACAAGTTTTATCATTGTGGTTTCCATGTGAGGGGTGTGACTTGGGAGCTGGAGAGAGGTATACTGGAAAGCGTTTGATATATACATGGCAATGCCACCACCTTTCTTGTTACCTAGTCTGTCCTGTCATATTACTGTGTAGCCGGGCATGGCTACTTCAGAGTCACCATGATGGGGTTTTAGCCATGTTTCGGATATTACACAAATATCCGGTTTGAGGGTATGGGCAGTGACTTGCAGCTCCAGGACTTTGTTCAATAAGCTGCGGATGTTGAGGGGAATTAGGCTAAGTCCCTTTGGCAGTTTGTGGGGGTCGGGGTGTGTCGGAGGACCAGGGTTGGTTTCAACATCACTCGCCAGTAGGAGCAACGGGGTGAGGTATTGAAGGGCGGATTGCCATTTACTTCTAGTTTTAATGTGATGGCTTCCAAAGCATCCAGTATACCATGTCCCACAGCCCTCCCTACTTCCTTCTGGCATTCCTCTTGCATACCTTTAGGTCATCTGACACAGGCCACTATCCATTTTTGTTGTTGTTAGTTCCCCCCTCATTGTGCAGCATTATGAGTATAATAATGTTAAAGAGCAGCTTCCTAGTAGCTGCCTGCCCCAGCCCATTTGATGCCTTACCTTATCAGTAGCGAACTACTGAAGTTTGGTGCTCGATCAACTAATAGAGTATTTAAGCAATATACCATGACAGAGAGTGGGTATATTGGTGGATTTACCATGCCTGGTGTGGGTTGATCATGAGGCGCAGCCGAGTGACTTAACCACACCAGAAGTGGTAAATCCACCCATATACCCACTCTCTGTCATGGTATATTGCTATTATACAATGTTCAACTCTTTTTTTTGTTTTTATAGTGATATAGTGGGTATACTGGAGGATTTATCATGGTCATGTGATGTGTTTTGACCAGTGAGGTTAAAGGATTTTCATGCCCCATTGTATAACAGTCAATCGATCACTTTGATATAATAAAATCCCAGTAGTAAAGGGTATAAATATCTTTGTAAATACCAGCCCCATAGAATTGAATGGGGTGCACTCATGCAGCCTTCATTTTATGATATCACAAAACAGGGCTGCATGGGCCGACGTGGGGGGCATTTTTCGGACCGGGAAGTCGGTCTTTTTTGAACAAACTGCAGGTTTACAACATTACGAGGGATTTAACTTTTAGCACACATGGACTATTTATGCTAAACTTCAGCAGCTCGCTACTGATAAGGTAAGGCATCAAATGGGCTGGGGGAGAGTAGCAATGCCGACAGTAGGAACCTGCTCTTTAAGTGCGTGTTCCGTCTTTGTTTTGCATAACCTTGTTTACCTCCCAAAAATGCTGAAATAAAGTGCAAAAGTGGTGTCCTTGCCCTTACTATATTCCTACTTAAAGGGAAATGTCCACGTACAGTTGAGCCCCACCTCCATGTGAAGTGGGACCTGTTTAACAGATGCAGTAGAAAAAATCAAAAGTAAACTTACTCAGTGATTATGTATTTTAAATTGTATCTGGTTGATCCTGCACCTTTCATGCCTCAGCATTTTAGGATGAAGAGCTCTCCCTGGCATGCCCACAAGCACCCACGACTGTCCCCGTGATGACGTTTCAGGCGGGGAGCAGCTGGGGTCATCTATAGATTTAATACAGGGCTCCTTTGTAAAATAGCTCTGGTTTGGAGCCTGTGCATTCCTGTGCATTTCCGATACCAAGTACTGGCTGACAGGTACCCTGCCAGTTGGTACAAGGCACACACATGACCCTTGCACTTTGGTGGTTAGGTCTTCATTAGATGGCCCCCTAATGAAGGCCGAACTGCTGACATGCAGGGGTCATTTGTGTGTGGCTTGTTTTGCCATCAATAAATTCACACTAGCAGTGAACATTTTTTCTTGGCATTATTCATCTGGAGTGCTGGCTTTCTGGTTTGGTCTTGCACTTTTGCAGCTAACTGCTCTCCACCCGCATCCGGCCCCAGTATTAGCGCAGTGTGCTTCTGGACCTGTTATATTCTTACTTAACGATGTCTGTTTACCATGAAATATTTTTGGCGCTTTTGCAATGTTTCATTTCTGTCAATGGTTTGTTTGTTGAAAAGCAGGAGTGAGCAGTGCAATAATCTACTAAACTGCATGTGTGCACTGTCAGGTGCACACTACCCGTCGAGCCCCCTGAAAACATATTATATGAGTTGGTCGACTGTTGATGATGGTACAAATAAAATATACTTTATATATTCTTTATTCTTTATACCATCAACCGTGGAACAAGCTATTTTATACATGTTTTTTGGGGGGGGCTGGGAACTGTGCACTCTGGTGGACCAAAGTTCCACCATAGTAGCTAAGTAAGGCTCCTGGAAGTCCTTTCCTTTCTTCTTTGTTTTCCTTAACTTAAATCTACCGCACAGTAGTAACTTTATCTCTTCCCTAACCCCTTTTCAGGTTATGGTGGAATGGTCACCCATCGTAGCCCTGTCCTGTCCTCCTTACTTATTCTGCCTTCTTTCTGTATCCCTTTCACATTCAGTACTTCCCTGGGAAGGAGCTTGCTGGAGATAAAGCATGTTAAGAAACATGCCTAGATGCAACCAGCATACATAGAGTGCACTCCTAGAATAAAAGATACCTGTATAGGTTGCTAGGTTTGAAGCTGTTTTGAATAAAGAAATAATGGTAACAGTATGGCATGTATGAATATAATGCCTGTATGAGTTCATGTAGTATATAGCTTTAATGACCAAAAGGGAAAAGTACTGAGAAAAACAAATCCTAGGCTGTTTATGTACTTCCAGTCCCAAATAGATTATAGACCTAATAAGGTTTTTATTGCTGTGTATTTTGTTAAGAAACTATTGAGTTCAGGTGTATAAGTAGAGCAGCCTTGGTAATGGTAAAGTGAAGAGCTACCTAAGTGAAGTAGCCAGTCTAGAGATAGTGTTATTATACCTGTATTGACAGGGTGAACACTCTGGAAACTACTCCAGTAGCAGATTTATGTTTATTGTCTTTATTTTTTATTTCTGTTTGCGTATTTTTTGAGTTTAATAAATATCACACCCTTAGTGTGTTTTAAACCTTAAACGCTGAGTCTGTGTATCAATCCCACACCCATTTACAAGTTGGTGTCAGAAGTGGGATTGGTTACTGGTTGTCTAGGCAGCTGGAGGGAAACCAATTAACTGATACCAGCCCTGGTATCAGCACAGATAAGATGGCTGATGGCAAACCAGAAGAGAAGCTGGTTATCCATGGATTGCAGACCAGAGCTCAAACTCTGATAATGGGAGAGGAGTTATCGACTGGCCTGGAGTTTGGAGGAACCACAAGGAAGAAGGCGATGGCAGGAGCAGGAGTTCAGGAAGACAAGGAGGTAGAAGAAGAAGGCCCCTATAAGAAACCCCCAGAAGACGTCACTGGATTGCTGAAATGGCTAGCCACCAAACAGGTGGAGATGGGGTGTGACAGTGAGAGAAGGACAACCGGGAGAGAGAGCTGGAGAGGAGAAGACAAGACCAGAGATGGACCAACACCCTGAAGGCCCTGCAACTAATCGGAGCTGGACAAGGAGGCCAGGGGGCCGGGACAGGTAACCCTAAAGACATAAAATTTAGCAAAATGAGCCCCACAGATGACATTGAGACCTATATGACCACATTTGAAAGGGTTGCTAGAGCCTGTGGGTGGCCACAGTCCCAATGGGTGGTACGGTTAGCCCCATATTTAACAGGGTAGGCTCAACAGGTGTACAGTAATATGGACACAACAAAGGCTGAGAATTATGACCTAGTTAAAAAGGAGATGCTCAAAAAGTTTGATATAAATGCTGAGACATATTGGCAGAGATTCAGATCCCTGAAGCACTACCCTAACGATGTCCCTAGGGAAAATTGGCAGAGATTCAGATCCCTGAAGCACTACCCTAACGATGCCCCTAGGGAAACATTTACCCACCTTATAGAACTGTGTTTAAAATGGATACAGCTGGAGGGTAAAACAGTGATGGCTGTTATAGATACATAAGCGTTTGAACAGTATTTACAAATGTTACCACATGATGTGTAAATATGGGTCAGAGATCATAACTCTGAATCACCACAGCAGGCTATAACGTTGGCAGAAGACTTCCTGTCAGCCCGTTGACCTGTGCAAAAGTGGTACAGAACTGTAGACCTCACCACAGCCCCTACCACAGAGTGTGAAAAACAAACCCTACTAATAGACCCACCAGACAAAGTTACACAAAACCTGAAGTAAAGGGAGGTCTGGGGGCAAGGTATTATAACCCCAAAATCATATGCCAGAATTGTCAAGGGGTTGGACACATTGCCAGATTCTGCACCAAGAAGCCAAATGAACCTACACACTTAGCCCTATTGAATGCTGGGTACTTTCTGACTGATGTAACTATTCAGCAGCAAACAGTCATGGGACTTGTTGATTCAGGGAGCAAACAGACTTTGATCCACCCTGAACTGGTACAGGGGATTGAGCCAAAGGGTCCAGGAATTAATATTGTCTGCATACATGGGGACACTCATAAATACCCAACCATTGATGTTACATTAGACATAAAAGGTCAAAGTACACAGGTGACTGCTTCACTAGTACCTAATTTCCCAGTGCTAATAGTCATTGGACTTGATTATCCCCATTTTACATCTCTGTTGCCAAACCTGGATTCTGTATCAGCTGTTACTACCAGAGCTCAAGCATGCCTGACCCAAACACTAGGAGAAACCTTCCCATTTGAAGGAGAGGTAGTTGCATCACTTGGCAAAGACAAGAAGTCATTGAACAATAAAAAGAGGGCCCAGAAACAGTGGAGACAGACAATGAACGGACTTCCAAAACAAAAATTGCAGTCTGTTTTTTCTGTACATTGTATGTCTGATGAACAAAAAGCAGATGAGACACTGATACCTTTTTATTCGCAGGTTAACCAGAGTGATGATAAACCCAAATATGTTTTGAAATGTGATATTTTCTACAGAAAATGTACACATCCTGAAACAGTGGAAACAATTGAGCAAATGCTGGTACCTAAAAACATAGAAACATAGAATTTGATGGCAGATAAGGACCGCTTGGCCCACCTAGTCTGCCCATTTCCCTACCTAACGGATAAGCTGCCGATCCTAGTTAACCAACAGCCTACTTCCTTCTACTCCCCAGTAGAATTGCTTTATGTCTGTCCCATGCATTCTTGAATTCCCCCACTGTTTTTGACTCGATGACCTCCTCAGGAAGGCCGTTCCATGCATCTACAACCCTCTCTATGAAGAAATACTTCCTCACATTACCTCTGAGCTGTCCACCCTCTATCGTAAAATTGTGCCCCCTTGTTCTTGCACATCACTTTTTCTGAAAGATGCAACCCTCTTGGACTTTGTTGATTCCCTTGAGGTATTTTAAAGTTTCTATCATGTCCCCTCTCTGCCTCCTTTCCTCGAGGCTATACGTTTTAAGCTCCTTCCATCTTTTTTCATATGTCTTCTGGTGCAAACCCTGCACCATTTTGGTTGCCCTCCTCTGGACAACCTCCACCCTGTCTATGTCTTTGCGGAGATGGGAATCTCCAGAACTGCACACAGTACTCCAGATGTGGTCTTAGCAACTGTCTGTACAGAGGGCCAACAACTTCCTGTTTTCTACTTGTGATGCCTCTCCCTATGCATCCCAGTATCCCCCCAGCCCTCCTTGCTGCCTTCTCACATCGCTGGGCCACCTTTCGGTCGTCTGATATGACTACCCCCAGGTCCCTTTCCATTTATGTTTTGTCAGTATCTCACCCCATTGTGTACTCTTCCCTTTATTTTTGTTTCCCAGGTGACATTTTGCTATCTTTGCCTTTGAATCTAGCGCTGCTATACATTTGACCATTCCTCCAACCTTGCCAAGTCCCTTTTCATCCTTTCCACCCCACCTTGCATATCAACCCTGTTGCAGATCTTTGCGTCATCTGCAAAGAGACATGCTTTCCGTTCCAGTACCTCTGCAATGTCACTTATAAAGACATTAAAAAGGACCGGCACCAGTACTGAACCCTGTGGTATCCCACTAGTAAACCCCCTTTCTTCACTGTGGACTCCATTTACTATTACCCGCTGTGTTCTGTTGTCCAGCCAGTGTTTTACGCAGGCTACCACCCTGGGACCCACTACCAGGCTGGCTAATTTGTTTATTAATCTCTTGTAAGGGACTGCGTCAAATGCCTTGCTAAAGTGTAGGTAGAACATGTCCATAGTCCCTCCCTGGTCTACTACTTTGGTCACCCAGTCAAAGAAATCAATTAGATTTGTCTGACATGACCTTCCTGCTGTAAATCCATGCTGCCTTGGGTGCTGTGTCCCACTGACCTCTAGATATTCAACAATTCTTTCCTTCTGAAGTGATTCCATCATTTTCCCTACCACTGAGGTCAAACTGACAGGTCTGTAGTTTCCTGCTTCTGTCTTGCTCCCACTTTTGTGAAGGGGAATCACATCCACCCTCCTCCATTCCTGAGGTACCACACCATCCTCCCACGATTTATTAAAAAGGGTAGTCAGTGGTGTTACTAGTTCTTCCCTTAGTTCTTTTAGAATTCTGGGGTGAATCCCATCAGGCCCCATTGCTTTATCCACCTTCAGTTTTAGGAGTTCTTTCAGAACCCTTTCTTCTGTGAAATGACTAATATCAACCCCCCTAGCCAGAGTGCTTCTATTGACTGGATAAGGCATCTTCCCCCTGCTCTTCCATTGTGAATACTGAGCATAAGTATTCGTTCAGTATCCCTGCTTTTTCACTGTCACTATCTGCCCAACAACCTTCCTCTTTATTTAGCCACAATATCCCTGCCTTAGTCTTTCTTTGCTCCCTAATGTACCTATAAAAGGTTTTATCCCCCTTCTTAACCGAGCTGGCTATCTTTTCCTCAGTTTGGGCCTTTGCTATTCTGACTGCCTTCTCCACTTCCTTCTGCTTTAACTGGTACAGTTCTCTGTTCTGCTCCTTCTGCGTTTCCTTATACTTCCTGAATGCTATCTTTTTCTCCTTTACCTTCCCCGCCACTTCTTTTGAGAACCATAGTGGTCTTTTCTTTTGTTTTGATTTATTTGCTTCACTCAAAGGCTTGTTGCCTCTGTGATGGTGGTTTTGATGTTTCCCCATTGTTGCGCCACCCCACCTTCTTGCCTGTTTGCTAGTGCTTTTCTGAGGCATTCTCTCATTTTGACAAAATCAGCCCTCCTGAAGTACGGTACCTTCACTTTTGTATGGCTTGACTCTACAGCTAAGTTTATCGTGAACCACACTGTTTGGTGGTTGCTTGTTCCCAGATGGCTACCCACTTCAAGATCAGAGATCCTCTCTCCATCCCCATTTGGAAGTACCAGGTCAAAGATTGCTCCCTCCCAAGTGGGTTCCAAAACTAGCTGCCTGAGGCATGCCCCCTGTAGGGCATCGAGAATTACCCTGCTCTTGGATGTGGCTGCAGCAAAGGTACTCCAGTTAACATCTGACATACTCAGGTCCCCCATCAGCAATATCTCCTCTTTCTCTGTCATCCCAAGGATGCCTTCTATCATTTCCTTGTCCATTTCCTCCCCTGAGACAGCAGTCTGTATGTATACAACCCCTGTATGGATTGTGGTGCCATTTCCAGTCTCCAGGGTGACCCACAGTGCCTCCTCTCCTCCCTGTTTACCCTTTAGTTCTGTTGCTTTGATCCCTTCCCTTACATAGAGAGCTACTCCTCCTCCTCCTCCTCCTCCTCCTCGTCTTCCCTCCCAGTCCCTCCTGTAGATTGTGTACCCTGGTATGTTGACATCCCAGTCATGGTTCTCTGTGTACCCAGTCATGGTTCTCTGTGTACCATGTTTCTGTGACTGCCACGATATCCAGGCATCCTTCTTCCATCAAGGCCACCATTTTGGGGAGCTTTTTACCTAGACTGTGGATATTGGTACTCATTACTCTCCATTTTTTTTATGGCTTTATTTCTTTTTGCCCCATCCCTGTCCTTACTGCCTTTGTCCTTTTCTCCATTTACCCCAGCCCCTCTCCCTATCGACTGCTCTATCTTGGTGTTTACCTCACTAACTAGCCTGATTGTTTTTTTTGGGGGGGGCTAGGATTTCCTTTCTCCTTTTCAGTGCCTGCCCCCCTTGGCTATTTTAAATGCTTGCCAATGAAGTATTTAAACCTATCACCTAGGATCCTGGTTCCCCTCCTGGATAGATGCAGACCATTGCAACTGTATAGGCCTGCATCCCTCCAGGTGGAGCCCCAGTCCCCAATGAAGCAAAATCCCTGAGCTCTGCACCAGTTTTTTAACCAGTCATTGAACCCTATGGTGCAGAGTACCCTAGCCTCATCCATGCCATAGACAGGTAGCACTTCTGAGAAAGTTACCCTGTATGCTACTTGTCTAAGGCCCCTCCCCAACTCCACAAACTCCTGTTGCACTGCTTTGATCCCATTCTCAGCCAGGTCATTTGTCCCTAGGTGGATAATGACATCCAGCTCACTCCCCTTTGCAGCTGCTCCCACGATCCTGAGGATTCATTTCCTGTCCCTCCAAGCCATGGCACCGGGCAGGCATCTTACCTCCCTTTCCCCTTCCTCCCCCAGTTCTACCCCCTAACAATTGAGTCCCCCACCAGGAGTTGTTTCCTTCCCCTGTGGGGTCCTGTGCCACCCTCCTTTGGGTCTCAATTATGGAGGTTCCCAGCATCCTCCTTGGTCTCCACTGTGGGTGCCTCCATAGAGGAACCATGCTCCACCAGAGAGGTGTATTAATTGCGGAGAGGCACAACTGGAGGGATGTGCCTCTGTTCCACCACCCTCACTCTCCCTGAGCCCACCATGGTCCAACCACTCCTCTTTCTTAGCAACCTCTGAAGTAGTGGTGGTGGCCTGTGAAATATAGGGAGGCCCTGATGTTCTTAGGACATGACCTACCATGGACAGGCCATGCGGGTAGGGATCGTAACCTAAAAAGGATTTTGCAGAGATTCTACTGGCTGTGAATACATGACCAAGTAGCAAAGTACTGTCAAGCATGCAGGAAATGTCAAAAAGTGTCCATAGTCAGTAAAAAAGGAGACAGTACCCTTGGTCCCTCTGCCCTTGGTGACCTACCCTTTCGAAAGAATAGTGATGGATGTGGTGGGACCCTTAATAAAAAGCTCAAGGGGGAACCAATTCATGCTGGTCATTTGTGACTACACTTCAAAATATCCAGAAGCAATCCCAATGCATAGTGTTACCACCCCAAAAATAGGAGAAGAATTGGTAAAGGTGTTTAGTTGCTTAGGGATCCCCATGAAGATATTGACAGATGGGGGAATAACTTCAATGCTGCTTTACTGAAGGAGTTGTATAAGCTCCTAGGGATTGTTGCTGTCCAGACTTCCCTGTACCATCCTCAGACAGACAAGTTAGTAGAGAGGTTTAACCAGACACTGAAAAGGATGTTGAGAAAGTTTGTGCATGAAGAGGGGAGGGACTGGGATAGATATTTACCCTTGCTGTTTTTTGCATACAGAGAAGTTCTCCAAGCTTCGACTGGTTACTCCCCTTTTGTTATGCTGTATGGGAAAAACCCACATGGACCATTTGATGTGGTCAAATAATTTTGAGAGGCAGGTACTGACTTGAGACATGTTAATATTGCTGAATATATGGGACAGTTGAGAAAAAGACTAGTTGCATACACCATACAGGTCCATCAAAACCGCCAACAAGCCCAACAAACACAAAAAGCCCACTACGACCAAATGGTAGGCACAAAACAATATCAAGTAGGGGAAACAGTACTGTTGTTGCTACCATCATCAGATACTAAGTTACTGATGAAATGGCAGGGGCCATATGCCATCTTACACCAAGCCATTCCTGTACATTATGAAACAGAAACCCCTGATAAATGTCCTGGGAAAAAGGTTTACCATTTGAACCTACTCAAGAAATAGTATGAGAAACCAGTAGAAAATCTAGGAATGGTGGTACTGCCTGAAAGGAAGGAGTCTGAGTTTGATCTCGACTATGATAGACTGGAGAAATGTAAAGGCAGAGAAGAAGTCCATTTCAATCCCGCTTTAAGTCCAGAACAGAAAACAGAACTAAATGCATTATTGGCAAGGTTTGATGACACCTTTACTAGCATCCCAGGAAAAGCAGTAGGGGTTGAACACCCCCTTCATACTAACTTCCCTCCCATATGACAGAAACACTATCGGATACCAGAAAGAGTGAGAGAGGAAGTGAAAGAGGAGATAGAGAAACCTAGACATTTGGATTTTATTAAGCCATCTAAAAGTGTGCGAGGATCCCCCATAGTAACAGTTCTAAAGAAAGAAGGAGAGATCCGGTTATGCTTAGATTTCAGAAAGCTTAATCACTTTTCCCAATTCGATGCTTACCTATGCCACACATTGACGATACAGTAGATCGAATAGGACAAGCCAAGTACATCTCGACTTTAGATTTAACTAAAGGATATTGGTAAATTCCACAGGAGAAAGATGCTCAAGAGAAAACCACTTTCAGCACACCAGTTAGTTTATTTGAATTTAACACAATGCCCTTTGGCTTGCACAGTGCCCCAGCAATTTTCCAGAGATTCATGGATCAGATGTTAACTCCCCATACCAGTTATTGTTCCGCATATTTGGACGATGTGGTGGTGTTTAGTAAAGACTGGAGGAAACACCTGGAACATCTATTTGATGTATTGCACTCTATCAAGGAAGCTGGGCTGACAGTCAATCCCCAGAAATGTGCAATAGCCATGATTAAAACCCGATATTTGGGCTTTGTCCTAGGGAATGGACAGGTAAAACCTGAGATTGAGAAAACAAAGGCGGTAGCCAAATGTCCAGTACCAACTATTAAGAAATATGTACGATCATTTTTGGGTTTGGCAGGATAATATCGTTGCTTTATCCCCAATTTTGTCTCTATTGCCACCCCTCTCTCTGACCTAACAAAAAAGAGATGTGGGAACCGGGTAAAATGGACCCCTGCATGTGAAGAGGCATTTTTGGCTATAGAAGCTGCACTATGTTCCTCGCCAGTGTTGTGCAGTCCTAATTTTGAACACCCATTTGAGGTACATGCAGATGCCTCAGAGACAGGCATAGGGGCTGTCCTGAGCCAGAATGTGGATGGGGAAGAGCACCCTGTACTCTATATTTCACGTAAACTCCATGATGGAGAACAGTTGTACTCTACCATTGAAAAAGAGACTTCAGCTGTAAAGTGCGCCATAGAAGCCTTACAGTTCTACCTCTGGGGTGCTCAATTTCTTTTAGTGATCGACCATAATCCTTTGTGTTGGCTACACCAAATGAAGGACAAAACTATGAGAATTATAAAGTGGTATCTGGCCTTACAGCCATACAGTTTTACTGTAAAGCATCGAGTTTGTACCATGCATCAGAATGCAGATTTTTTATCACGTCATGGTGCAATAAAAGTATGAACTCTAACAGTGGAATTGTAAATGGATACTGTATGATTATTGTAAATAAGCCACAGGGTAAAAGATGTATGTACTATATGTATAAAGCTAGAATTTAGAATATACGCATATATGCTGCTTTAGAATTCTAAAGGGACCCTGGGGTGGAGCTTCTAAGTGAGGGTGGGTGGAAGCTCCAACCACACCCCATTTTCCAATTTAGGAAAACAATGGGTGTTTGTGGGTTGGAAAACCAGCAGCTGTAGAGTATTTAAACGGCTGGTTTCCTCTTAAGATGGGAGAGGTGTGGTGGACCAGTGTTTCACCATAGCAGCTAAGTAAGGCTCTGGGAAGTTCTTTCCTTTCTTCTTTGCTTTCCTTAACTTAAATCTACCACACAGTAGTAACTTTATCTCTTCCCTAACCCCTTTTCAGGTTATGGTGGAATGGCCACCCATTGTAGCCCTGTCCTGTCCTTCTTACTTATACTGCTTTCTTTCTGTAGCCCTTTCATGTTCGGTACTTCCCTTGGAAGGAGCCTATTGGAGATAAAGCATGTTAAGAAACATGCCTAGATGCAATCAGCATACATAGAGTGTACTCCTAGAATAAAAGATATATGTATAGGTTGCTAGGTTTGAAGTCATTTTGAATAAAGAAATAATGGTAACAGTGTGGCATGTATGAATATAATGCCTATATGAGTTCATGTAGTATATAGCTTTAATGAACAAAAGGGAAAAGTACAGATAATAACAAATCCTAGGCTGTTTATGTACTTCCAGTCCCAAATACTGTAGATTATAGACCTAATGCGGTTTTCATTGCTGTGTATTTTGTTAAGAAAATATTGAGTTCAGGTGTATAAGTAGAGCAGCCTGGATAATGGTAAAGTGAAGAGCTACCTAAGTGAAGTAGCCAGTCTAGAGATAGTGTTATTATACCTGTATTGACAGGGTGAACACTCTGGAAACTACTCCAGTAGCAGATTTATTTTATTGTCTTGATTTTTTATTTCTGTTTGCCTATTTTTTGAGTTTAATAAATATCACACCCCTGGTATGTTTTAAACCTTAAACACAGAGTCTGTGTATCAGTCCCACACCCGTTTACATGCACCTGACAGTGCAGTGCACACATTCTGTTCAGTGGATTATTGCACTGCTCACTCCTGCTTTTCCACGCATGCACACAGTGAGACAGAAGTAAAACATTACTGAGACCACTAAAATAATTTATTTTTGGAAACAGAGATTATCAAGTCAGAATATAACAAGGAAGGGCAGGACACCACTTTTGTAGCTTATTTTCGTAGAATGTTTTTGATCAGTGTTTGTACAAATCTTGGGATGCTGTCTTATGTCCTGAAAATTCCCAACTCCAGATGAATAGAAATGAGAGCATAAAATGGAATGAAAAGTCTCCATTAGTTCATGCTGGACTTGGTCATATAAGCAGTGCAATCAGTCCCCATAATTCTGCACCCCCAAAATGCTGCTATCTTCTAATGTCCTGAAAATTCCCAACTCCAGATGAATAGAAATGAGAGCATAAAATGAAATGAAGTCGCCATTAATTCATGCCACACACAGTCATGCGCAGTGCACCCAGTCCCCATAATTGTGCACCCCCAAAATGATGCCCTCTTATGTCCAGAAAATTCCATTAATTCATGCCGCACTCAGTCACACATACACACACTCCAATAAGAACGATGTCACCTGCTGCTGCTGCTGTTGGAATGTCATGTAATGCTTCTTGACCTGACTAGGCTGATACAGAGTGTCTTGCCAAATGATGTGATAGAAGGATGACCTGACCATTGCGTTAACCATGATAATGTGATGATGCTGTTGGCTGCCCAAAGTCTGCTGCACTGACCCAAACAGGAGGATGCCCTCTCTGTGTACACTCATGCTACCCTTAGTAAGTTAATCTACCTGGCACCATCAGTTTTCCACAGAACCTGACCTTAAATGTTTATATCCATATATATATATATATATATATATATATATATATATTTTATACTGGCATGGTAGCACCAGTATAGTTAGGGTTGAGTAAGCACTTTAATGTTAAACCTCAAATTTGGCACCTTAATAACTTTGTCACTGTACAATGGATTTGCTGAAATTTTGCATGCATAGTGTGGTACCATAGATCTCTGGATCTGACAAGTTGCGTTACAGTCAGCTGTACAGTTGTGGAGCTGCAGAATGCCAAAAAAACATAGAAAAAGGACTTTTTGCACATTTCTTTGCAGGCGCCCACAGCCCCCATGATTTGTCCGTTCGGTCCAAAATCTTCAGGGAAGATGCAATCAGAGTCACTGATGTGCCTTTCGAAGACTTGGTGTAAAAATATTAAACCATTCAAAAGTTATTCAAAAAACAAATTTCCCATTATAGTCAATGGGGAAAAATAAATGTGTCTCACGAAAGTTTCTCAAATGCAGTTTTACTTTCGCAAAAGGCCCTTTTACTTTTGTACTGCCGCCATCTTGTTTTCAGTTAGTGAGAAAGAAAAATGCCTGGTATTTAAATTTGGGACTCTCTAGGTAAACCCTGACTGTTGGGTTTACCTAGTCAGATCTTGAGGATGCCAGCCTTATCTTTCTGGCCAGGTAAACCCCCCCCCAGAAATGCTGTTTTAAAACTCGGAGAAAAAGTACTTTTGCAAATTGCAATAAAAACGTCTGTGAAACTTTCACAAATGTGAAAGTTTTATGCTGTTTTTTGCAGAAATTTCTTGATTTGTTAAAGAACTTTGCCACAAAAACTGCAAATCTTTGCCATCCTCCTGCAACAAAACGGTTGGATCTTTTGGGCTGAAATTTGCAAGGTGACAAGCCCTGGCCCCATAGATGTGCCTTTTGGTGGTTTGGTGCATAAATATTCAAGGGGTACAAAGTTACAGCATTCCAAATTTGAGAAATGTCCCACAGGATAACATTGCAGCATCCGCGATGCCTTTCAGCACCTGTATCTCAAAAACGAAGCGAGACATGGAGTTTTTGCTACCCGCAGCTTAGTTCACTTTTTAAGTGAACTATCCTGCAGAAACAAGTTTGGAAATCATAGATTACACCAGCAGTGAAATTTTGTTCATGCTTGCTTTGATTATGTAGATAATGGCAAATTAGTGTCACAAGGGTTCCAAGGGTGCCTTTTCAGCATATTTCGATGCCCATATCTTGTAAATGATCATGTCATGTGGAGGTCTTGCTATCAAGATTACAATGACACTTTACATTTTTTTGTAGCTGCTACAGTTGCTGAGATATTGGCTCATTAGTGGCAAAAGGGTTCCTTGCCCTATAGGGCTGCTGTATGGCTCCGTACGTATGTATGAGTGGGAGCACAGTGCCCAGAGGGCCCATGCTCCTACATATGCATACCGTTATGTAAAAAATGGACAATGCCAAGGGAGAGCAAGGCCCATGCTCCCACTAGCACATACCACTTACCAGTTACATTAAACTTTCTCAAAAAGAAGGGAAATTAATTGCAAAATACTCCATTAATGCATCAGTTATGGTTCATAGCACAGCGATAAAAGTTTGGAAATGTGCTGTTAGGGTTCAATCCCCTAGCTCTGCATTCCCCCCCCACACACACACACAGGACACATGCAAGCATCACATCTGTGAGCACAATAATCACAACACTGTACTGATTTCACATAACACTATGTGAAAAACCAAATACAGTATGATCGACTCTATACTGCCAGCATACTATGACGACACATTATTGCTGGCATGCCTTCTTCATACAATGAGACGTAGAGTCAGATATTCAAAACTTTGCCCCGGGGCTAAATTAACACTGCCTGGCATGCAAAAATTTCTCTGACCAAATAGCCTGCCATATTCAAAAGGAATAGCCCGGTAATAGCATGGTAAGGAAGACAGGCAAACTGGGCTGGGAGTGCAGGGCAAAAATAACCCTGGAATAAGACAGCACTGAATGTGGCAAATAAGACAGCATTGAACATAGCACCCAGGCAGGCAGTGCAAACATCCAGTGAGACACAGCAGAGGTGAGACAGCCTGGCCCTGGGACTTATGCAAAGAAACACAGCCCAGAACAAGATCCCAAGAGCTGACTGCAGTGCAGAACCCAGGATATGACACACACAGGCAGGTGAATGGCAAGCAACAACCAAGACCCATGTGTGAGAACCAAGGAACAGTACACACCATGTGAAAACCCCAGCACCCAAAAACAACACAGGACACAGTAAACTGTAAAAAGTGGAATGTATTACGAAACTAACGAATGTCAAAGCAACAGGAACAGTACAGTGAGGCTAACAGTACACAGAACAATATGAAAGTAAATGAATACAAAATCAACAGCCAATACCTTAATGTGAACTACAAACGCAACAACTACCACTAGATAAACTACCACTAAAACAAATAAAGCCAACTGTACAAACACTACAAACAGAAATGCTAAGAACCCCCCCAACCACTGAACTACAGCACACAACACTACCACTATGAAGACTACTATGTGAACAACTACAATTATGACAACAAAGACTACCTATACAGTGACATGCAAAACATATGCACATATTTACAATGTGTACATGATGGCAATGGATATGGAGGGAAAGGGGAAGTGGACACAAACAGGGAGAAATGAACAGAGGCCAGATACAAACATCAGTCTGGAAAGAGGGGAGATAGCCAACAGAATAGGGGTGAAGCCTATGGCTGGATGCTGGATGGGACCGGCAGACGTGCCTCAAGGACTGCAGCCACCCACTGGGTTTTGGCAATCAGGACTGCCTGCTGCTCAATCAGGGTCCGCTGCTGGTGTACAACTCAGGGGAACAGGTCGTCTCCCCTCTCAGACTCCTCCAGGCATGTGTCCCACAGCGAGCTACGACATGGACCTACAGAAGGAAGGGGGAACCAGGTCAGGATGGGACACTGACAAGGTGGTACAATTCACACCCCAGGTGGCAACCCAGGGTTGGACAGCATGTCCCAACAACCATGCCCATGTGGTGATATGACACAGGATGTACTGTACAGCTGGACACACACCAGTATGCTGTGGCACGATGGCACAGGCAGCCCCCACCAACTCTTTGTACACGGACAGGTGTGTAATGCTACTGGCAACACTGTGACACAGTGCATACCACACAAACCAATGAAGCACACGGTGACACAGTGCAACCAGACAGCCAGTCCATGGGAATACACAGACAGGAGGCCATGGCACGACTAACGCATGGGATGACACACATAGGGACAAGCAGCCCAAAGGAACATATCAGTGAGACACACACCAAGGCACACCTTCCAAAGGAGTGGCCACAGCCACACCGCAGTATGAGGGCATGCAGCCCATACAGTAGCAGTGCATGGCATGTGGCAGTGCCAACACCCACAGCATCTGCACACACATGGCAGAAATGCATGGCAAGTCCCATGTAGCTAAGGGCCACCAGCAGCGGGACAGGAGTAGGCCGAACACACGCCCAGTACAGTGCTGCACATGCTGGCAAGGTGTGGCAGGCCCTCCCGGAGGGCGCTACTCCATCTGCATGAGTGGACCCACTGCACACCATGCCACAATCGCCCAGCCCCTGCACCCCCCATGCATGACCGGTGTACAGACGCCAGGCACTGCATGGACAGGGGAACACTGGCCAGTAGAGGAACATGGCTCACCCACCCCAGCAGTACGCAACAGGCACACATGATGGGAAGATCTACACATGCCTGTACAGCACTAGGGTCCCAGACCACCCTCCACAGCAGACACAGTGTATGGCCACCGCACAACCAGACCCAGGGTCCACCGTGCCATACCAGTGGCTATTATGTACCACCCACACACCGGCAGGGTGTTGCTGTATAGATGCCACCCTGCAACCCCCTGTAAAGTACATTGTCAAAAACACTGGCATGCACCTACAACATGCCTTGCAGTACTGCAGTAACCCGAGATCAGGTAATGATATACTCACATGCCATGTGAATGGCAGAACAGTCAATCAGAGGTATATATGGCAACAGTAACACATGATGGGCAGAGCAGTACATGCCAGTACATCACATAGACCCCAGACAGCCCACCCCAAAGGCACAGTATAAGGCCGCTGACAATCCAGACCCATGGTGCGCCCTGCCACTCCAGTGGCCAACACAGTACCACATGTCACATGACATGGTACCAGGCACACAGCTGTGTGCTCGGCAGGAACAGCACTGTCAGTCCATGGAAAGACCCACCCATGTCATATGCTGTGCAGTGTGTAGACAAACAGTGTACTCACGCAATAGGGCCCGATCATTGGCGCTGCTCTCCTCCGTCTGCTGTGACATTGGCAGCACCCTCCACCTGTCTCTGGTGGTTCCCTGGGCATCCTGCTGGTCTGTGCTCCCTGGCAGGTCTGGTCACTGTGCTCTGCAGTGGGAAGAGGGTACAGCACCGTTACTACAATGTGAGACCCCACAATATGCCTCAGCAGTGTCCATGGTACACAGGGTATCCCACAACAACCCTCCTGCCACCAGTGGCATGGCACAGTGCACGCACATGTGCCCCCCCTGCAGGCACCCTGTGTCTCCTAAGCTATGCCCTGCCCCAGACAGGTAGTGCCACAGTGCCCATTGCATGGTCACAGTGCATACTGGGTAGCTCAGCATGGCAAATGTGCCATGTACCGTGGCCACATGCAGGCAGCCAGTGGCATGGTACACACACACACAGCAGTGGAGGTGTGCCGTGCGCCAAGGCACCTACCCTACCACAGGCTGCCACTGTGTACAGCATGAACAGCTGCACTCAGCCTCCTGCCAGCATATATGATCACAGCAGATGAAGCTGGGGGTCAGGTGTGGTGGGGTTACACAACAACTGTGGGTGGTATGGTCCATGTAAGCACCAAAGTGCAACACAGAGCATCCAACACTCCAGAACCTCTAGTTGCCTGGTATCCCTCACACCCTCACATCCATACATCTATGGAGCCCAGCACAAACAGCACATGTCCAACAAATGTACCGAATGACACCAGCAAAGCCCAAGAGCCCCTTTGGCAGGTATGTGTACAGGGAGTCAGGCACAGGCACAGGTACATCTCCCAATACACTGACACACCTGAGTGACTGCAGCCATACACACACACACACACACACAGGACACCTGGGCTCAGTGCTACCATCACCTCCTGGCACAGGCACTGTCCCATCATGAACCATCTGTCTGTACCTCTCCAGCAGCTGCTGCTGCCTGTGCCACAGGTCTGCATACCTGTGCCGGTACTTTTCCCTATCGCGTGGGATGCTTGTCCTGGCAGACAGGCGGTTGGCAATTGAGGCCCACACCTGGCGATGTGGCAGGTCCCCCTCCCAGACCTCCCCCAACAGGTGTCAGTGCCGCTGCTGGACAAGCTGGACCAGGTTGATGGTGTCCACCTCACTCCAACACCTGTCCCTCTGAACCACTGCCTTCTGCCTATGGCATCCAGACATGGCCACACACAGGTGTATAGTGGTAGTAGTCACTGGGACACACCCTGCACCTGTACCACTATCTGTGACTTGCACAGCACTGCCATGTGCACTAGTGCTGCGCAACCTGGAATTCTGCGCATTTCACATGTGCAACCCTGCCATGACCCCAGCACTGCCATAGTACACATGCAGAGTGGTGTCATACAAATGGCCGTAGCGCAGCGCTATGCCATGCAGAGCAGGCATGGTTGCACGTACAGCAGCCTACATGCACATGCGCAGGTGATGTACAACGACTTGCAGCGCCGCACTATCGTCGCAGTGCCATGCAATGACACAGCCAGACAGCCCAGCGCTAGCCCTTTGCCTGGCACTAACACAGGACATATTCAAAGGGGCTATGTAAATTAGGGTACCTGTGTATGCAAGGGGCAAACAGGGTGATTACCATATTATTACTGCCTCATTTGCATGCCACACAGGCCTGATTGCCCTGCAGCCCTATTTAAGGGCAATCAGTGCTCCACCTGTGTTGCTGACAGGGACTGCATTGTTGTACAGGCTTGAGGTCAGCCACACAGAAAGCAGGATGTCACAGGAGAGACGGCAGGAGCAGGCAGGTATGTACAGCATGCAGGCCAGGCCGCAGTAATGCACAGCTGTTCAGGTTGGGATACACACATTACACACATCATGGATGCAAGCAGGCATACTCAATGTACACCATGGTGTACAGCTGTATTGAGGTGGGGCAGCAAATAGGCCCTGAACTGCTGCACTACTCTATCGCAACAAAACAGAACCAGCGGACAACCTCTGTATGTGTATCCACATATGTCAACACCAGAAGGGTTTGTCACTGATACTGCCATTGCAGCCCATGGACTGTGCAGCCATACAGGGAGTGGACCTGTATATTGGGGTCTGAAGGAACGATGCATGGCATCTGCATATACACATGCATGGGGAGGCAGCAAACAGTGTCATGTTGTACAAATGTCGTATGTACAGTGCCACACAGGGCACCACACACAGTCATGGTGTACATTTGTATCTTGTCTGGCTACATCCCTGCCACAGATGTGTACATTTGTGCAGGGGGCTTGCAACAGTATGGATGCTGGACTGTTGCCAGACACATGGCACAGGGCTGGGCCAGTGCCGCTGCCAGCCCATGGGGGGGGCCATACAGCTGTGCCATCCCATCCTAGGGGTGTGCACCATGGTGGCTGCTTGCACAGCATGTAGGCCACACTGCTTGGTATGCACGGGTCCACTTTGGCAGTGGCTGTGTCCCAGGGGGGCTGCTGGGAAAGGCCTGTATACCCATGGCTGCCTGCCTAGGCCCCTGGGCCTGACAGACAGTGCATGGGACTGTGTGCTTGGTGTGTGCATGCCGGTACACCCCACGGCCACAGACTGCACCATCCATGCTGCCATGTGCAGCTGGCACATGGGGGACACATGCCCCAGATCAGCGGTTTAGGCAGCGCCAACAGTGGCTGCACAGGCACTGCTGGCAAGGCAATGTGGAGATGTACAGGCATCCCCAGCACTGTGTGGTGTGGTGTGGTTTGCATGCACTGTTCCTGCTGCACACAGGGGTGGGAAATGCATGGTGGCTGTGTGGTGTGCCATCCCCATTGAGTACTGCTACAGCTGTGCACACATCATACGCCACTGTGTGTAACTTGTGCCATGTCCTCTGTCCCACATAGGTGATGCTGCAGGGCAGGAGTGGCTCTGGGCACACAAATTCTCAGGGGATGAGCTAAGGGCCCTGGTACATGCTGTGAAGGAGAGGGAGATGGTCCTGCAGAGAAATAAGTCCACAGATGCCACCGTGAGGCGCATGTGTGATGAGGTCACCATAGCAGTGAATGCCGTGGGTGGCCTTTGCCATTGCACTGACACAGTCAGAAAGAGGTGGAATGACCTGCTGTGCTGAGCCAAGGAGGAGGAGGCCCAATGACTGCAGGAATGGATGCAGACGGGTGGTGGACCAAAGCCCATGGAGCAGCGAGAATGGGACCCACTGAAGGCTCTGGTAGCCTTTACCCTGTGGCCAGTGGCTGTTGGTGGGGTCGAGGGTGGTGGGTATGAGATACCACTCACACCACATAGGGCAGGTATGTCTGCAGCATGTGACCACTACTGCCTGACCAACACCAACAGGACTGTGGCGCACCTTTCCACTGTCATGGTGCATGCAGGATGCATGCATGGATGTGTCACATTGTGGTGGTAGTGTGGGTGCTGCACTGTGGTGTGCATGTGCTGGCAGTGCATGGGTAGTTAGTGCTTGTGAGCTGTGGGCAGGGGTGTGTGCATGGGGGCATCACTTACAGTTGCATGGGCTACACTGTGGGGTGTGCACAGGATTGCTGTGGGGCAAATACAGTTGAGGGTGCATGTGGTGGTGTGTAGGCAGTGTGTGAACTGTACTGGACACTGACACTGTATCTGTTCCTTCACAGCACTGGGTGCCCAGCACTCCGTGGCCTAGGAGTTGTCTGGCACAGCAGTACAGGAGGCGGAGAGGACGCTGAATAGGTGCGGCCTTCTACATCAGGCATGGGTGTCATGCGGGATCCTGCAGAGGCACTGGACGTGGGGATGGTATGTGGCCATGGAGCACAGGTGGATGTTGGCTTTGCTGGATCATCAGAGGATGATGCAGCATACCTGGAGGCCATTGGCAGTTATGAGGATGCACAGGTGGAGGACCTGAGCAGTGAGCAGGTGGTCATTCTCCCCATTACAAGTGACCATTGTGTAACCCCCCAGGTGGTGATATCCCAAGGACTACTACCCCTGTCTGTCTGACTACTGACAGGTTGAGGGGCCTAGGTTCTATAGCGGGTGCCTCCACCCAGAGGTCAGGGTCTGCAGTGGTTAGACTAGCTTGGTCACAGCCCTCTGGGACACTGAGACCCCCTTTTATCCCTTCTAGTGGTACACACAATGCACAGAAGTTGCAATCCCCATACCCCACAGGTACACACTGTTCAATCATAGAATACCACTTACCCTCCAGACTGATTCTGAGGCTCATCTCCGAGGACCTCCTGCAAAATAAGGTTAATCAGCATACACCAACCACTACAATGTTGGATGAGTAGGTATGGACACTTCAAAGAATTTAAAGTTTAACAACATCAAATCTGGTTCATTTAGGGGGACAATAACACAGGAGGGGAAGATCAGGTTAATTAGCAGCAAAAGATCACAGTACTGTGCACGCTACAGGGTCTAGAAAGTCATTCTCTGGGTACCCAGGTTGGGGGGAGCTAGCAGGTCTGTTGCCCGGGGTTGGCCATCAGGTGCAGATGGAAAAGGGCCCTGTGGAAGAAAATATGCACAACACCCAATTGTAATCCGGAGCCGGATGGCTCAGTCCATGAAGAAATGAAACAACAAGAATTAGATGACACCCTTGCAATTTGATAAACCGATGACAGGGAGCTACCCTGATTTGTACTCACAAACTCGATCTGAAAACTGGCACAGAGGGGGTTCTGGATTGCCAGACTCCCTCATACAGCAGGGAGATGAAATTCTACAAGCCAGGCACATAGCTTCGATCAGCAACGGATTCAGTCCACATACATTCACTTGGCTTTCAGTTTATACTGCACGGGGGCAAGAGGACCTATTTAGCTGTCCTTCACAAGCACTCCACACATTTATATGTAAAGCAAATTACTATACCAGGCAGCTGTGTTCAGGTTCCGATCACACTTACTGCTAACCCGGGAGTTCACACTGCAGCTTCACTTTCCTGACAGACCAAGCGCAATTAAGCAGTTTCTCCAGTCTTCTACAGGGTGAGCCTGGTTCCCACTCATTCAGCCTCTCTTCCTCTTGGTAGGCGCAGATTTAGTCTAAATCAAAGCGGCAACACACCACCCGAGTTTAGGCCTCCCACGCCGCGAGAAAACTGTGTAGCACAGAAGCTCGGAGCTCCTTCTCTTGTCACGGTCACAATGGATCTGCCTCTCCAGACACAAGGCAGGGCATTCCATTCCGGCACCACCCAGTCCAATTGATGGACTCAGTTATCAATCACTCAGAACTCCCCTGTTGGTGCAAATAGGCGCCAAGGTCCAGAACTTCACTTCCCAGAATTACTAGCTATATCTCTTATGGCAAGCCGGCTCCCAAGAGAGTCCTGACTCTGGTTGGTCCACACAAACTCCATTTTAGAGGCCTCCCCTTGCACTGATTGGATCTATTCAGTAGTTCAGATCCAAAATGGAGGGGCAAAACACACAGAGTCCCAGCTGCAAGAAAGACAGGTTAGACAAACTACATTTGCACTAATACTCTAAAAGATTTCGGGCAAACAGTTATATCTTTGAAAAGTGCTCACTCTGCCCACTTAGCGATGGCAGAAATGGAGCGATTTGTCAGCAGCTCAAGCAGGACTCGAGCAGGGAAACACACAGTCCCCCCATACAAACTAATTATGTCCGCAAGCAGACAGCTCTTAAAGAGACAGTACCAGAGGCTCTAAAAGCACTCACAGATGAACGGCTTAAATGCTGAACACCATTCAGGCTGGGAGCTCTCAGCCAGCTCCTGGAAGACCTTTGGAAACCCCCATTTGCAGCGGGGTTACAATGGCTCAGAGAATGCAGAGGACGGCAACACCCTGCCAGTGGGAGGACCTGTCTGTAGTGACACTGGGGTGGGAACAGCTGGGGGAAGACACATGACTGCAGTGGGGGTGGGGTGCACATGGCACTATACAGCTTGTGGATGTCGGCCATGGGGTTAGCCAGTGTGCCCCGCTGGACATGTCCCACCAACCACAGGGTGCAGTGCTGGCTTTGCAGCATGACCCGACCCCCACAGGCCCACAGCAGCAGCAGCAGCCTGCCTATCAGCAGCTGACACCATCAGCCCAGGTACAGCCTCCCCACCGTGCCCAACGCCATCCACAACCTCCACCCCCAGGGCAGATCGGCACTGCTTACCCAGCACATGATGGCCAGAGTTCATGGCCCATGCTCCAGGCAGCCCTGGCATCACAGCATGTGGCCCAGCAGGACCTGCATGACCTCCGCAGAAAGTGTGCCTTTGGCTATCTCAGCTGCGGGTGGTGGTGGGCTCCACTCTTGCCCATGCCAAGCAGCGGGTGGAGGAGTGGATGACTCACATCCTTGCCACCATCGACGGCTTTGGGGGCCTACCACCACTATGCAGGATTATGTGATTGTGCTGAGGGAGACACTCACAGCGGGCCTGCAGGGTGCACCCAGACCATAGCACAACTGCGCTTTGTGTGTGCACTAGCATGCTGCTGGTGCATGAAGAATGGGTGACAGCTCTTCCACAGCTGCATCACGGTCCTCCACAGGCCTCCTGCAGCATCATAGGTGCCCACCCTCCTCACCTGTGCATGCATCTTGGCTGTTGGTAGGCTTATTCAAACTCTAATTTCCAATAAACTATCTGTGGATGACATACTGTGTGTTGTACCTGATGCTGGCTGTCTCTGGTTGGTTGTGTTACCTTGGTCCTTCCCCTGATTACATATGTGTGTGTATGTGTGGGGGGGGGAATGCGGAGTTAGGGGATTGAACTTTTGTCACTGTACTATGAACCCTAACTGATGCACTAACAGAGTTTTTTGTAATGAAAAAAATATATAAATATATATATATACATATACACATGTAATCATTGCATTTTTTTGTATCACAGGTCATATAGTCGAACTTGGAGTGCGCATTTCTGGCCTGATGAGGAATTTTGTTGTTGAAATACTGTCAAGCCAGTGAAGGTAAGTATTTTTTTTTGGGGGGGGGTTATCATTTGGAAGCAAGTTTCATTAATGGTTTCTTTTTTGTGACTTCTTCACAGGTTTTCTGTGCATCCTCCAGTCCAGTCCTGATGGTCAGGATTCACACCAGTTGTTGCTGCCTGGGTGTGATGCTGAACTTCTTATTTGGAGAAAGCACCGATGGCAACACATAGCACCAAAATGTTTCCTGCAAAAACAGATGAGCAAGAAATTATTAGTACTTGTTTTAAGTAACACATTATGTTCAAAGTATAGCTGTTACTGTCTGTTATATGTCCAGCATAACAGACAGCAAGCTCTCAGTAAGTCACACCAAGACCAAATCACAATCACAGATTTAGTACGTGTAACCCATACAGTGGCCCAATGTCTTAACTTAAGTTGCATTTTAAAAGACGTCTTGTCACAACCTGGATAAAACTTTGTTCAACACCACCATGGCCTGCTGCAGCAATACAGTGTCTGATGTGCATGAAAAATATACTATGTGACATACATGTCACAAACGTTTATGATTTACACTGTCTTGAAAAAATGAACTACAAAAAAGAACTGATGAAATAAAATTGATATACTTACCAGAAATGAATATCCTATAGGTCGTTGTAGACAGTACTTCAGTACTACAGTCCTGAGTCCTCCAGTCCAGGAGAGGGCTTGAAACTGTTAACCTGTAAAAAAAGAAAATAAGTTGATTGTATGTGTTTCTCAACTGCATCTCAGAAATGCAACAGGAAGCATAACACAGCTCTAGGAAGTTCCATAGTATGAAAAATTAGTACACATGCTCGCTGTAAAGTACTAATAGTAAGAAGCCTTGCGGCTGTGGCTGCTGGGTGAGGTCTCTGTCTGCCATGGCATGGGCAGGGCACAGGATGGAAAACAATCGCATTCCTTCTGAATGAGATAATATCTGACGTATTTGGCTGACTGCGGTTTACTGGTGGTGGTCATGGGCACGTGATGACATTCCCTCTCACTGTCTGGTGGCTTTGGCTGACAGCAGTTTACTGGTGGTGGTCATGGGAACAGCTGCAACACATTCCCTCTTACTGTCAGACACACACGGGTGGGTGGCTGGATATGGTGTGTATTGTGTTACAGTATTTCACTCTCAGGAGGCAGACATCTTGAATCAGCAGGTTTTAAGTGGCTAACACCTAGTACTGTACTACAAATGGACAGTTGTATTTAAGAGGCTGATTGTGTTTGCTAATGACAGTAGCACACATTCTGTTAAGTCTAATCCGAAATAATACCAAGGCGGGGAAGGTAAAATAGAAAGATTGGGAATTTACTTGTGCCAAACTGCCAATATGAAATTATGGAATGAGACTCATTCCGAGTGGGACACTGATTTTATGCTATGAAAAACAAAACATGTACCACTGAAAAAATGTGGCAGTCTTTCAACCACTTCATTTAAAACTCACCAACATCAACCTCATCATCATCATCATACAGGAAGTTGCCCTCGCAGTCATCAGTGTCTGAATTGTGCCCACTGGGAATTCTTTCTCCATGATTTCATCATCTACCTTAATGGTAGGCCATTTCATGCTGCCACCAGGATGGTCTGCTTCTCCCACATCACCACAACCATGACCATGGTGGGGTATGAATACAGAGGTTGCAGTTTGAGCTGGTATGTGCCCCGATTCATTTTTATGAATGTCAGCAAGCTGACATTTGAAGGAGAGAGGTTTGTACGATGGTCCCAAACTATTGCCCCAGCAGAACTGAATACCCTCTCGACACTTACACTGGAGGTTGGGCAGGTCAGGTGCTTCAGTGCCACTGAGGTCAGCTCTGGCCATTAACTGACCTTTCCACTCCAGTATAAAAAAGGATCATCAATTACTGACAGATGCCACTTTTCAGCCAAATATGATTCAACCATTCGTTGTGCTGCACGAAGTCCGGTGGCTGGCTCATCATTCTGTTCTCCGGATTCATTGATATCACAAATCCCAACTTGGCACAAAGTACCTCAGAGTGAGTTAATGGCAACCGGTTTTGATGACAGACCACCTGGAACTGCAGCCACCTTACAGGATGTGCTTGATACTACTCCAAACTGACCTTCAGCATGGTTATGCTGTTGAGGTTTGCTGACCTTGGCACATGACTTCTGTGCCCCATGAACCAAGCGCACCAGTTGCCCACTGACATTTTTAATCTGTTCAGGCTCTCCCTCCAGTAGTAATGCAATTCCATGTTTGTATAGTGCGTCCAGCATTGCTGCTATTGTGAAGTCGTCACTTTGCCGAATGCTCAAGATGTGCCGATTGCAGTCGAATAGTGTCAGCATGTGTTTCAGCAACACACTGCAAGCACAGTCTCTGGAACCATCAAGGCTATGCTGTAGATTCAGCAATGTCTACCTCAACACCAGCAGCAATGGAATTGATTGGCTGATGGAGGCAGACTCGCCACTCACTGCCTGTGTGGCATGTTCAAAAGACATCAAAATTGTTATAAGAGTCCATGAGGCTCCACTGCTCAGTCATGAGAGACATGGAGGCCCTGGAAGTGTCATGGCTACTGTGCATGATGAGATATTCAGAGATTGCTTTGTATTGTTCATACAACCTATCTGCCATGTATAAAGTGAGTTCCACCGGGTGACAACTTCCAGCTTGAGGTGGTGATGCGGGAGGCTATTTTGGATCTGCAGCTGCTGAAGTTGGTCACGGGCCTTTGCAGAGCATGAAAAGTGCGAACAGATATGGCATGCAATTGTCAACATTTCCTTTATATCAGGGTGCTGCAGAAACTCCTGGACCACCAGATTTAAACAGCGGGCCATGCATGGAACCCAAACAAAGCCACCATTCATGATGCATTTAACGACATTTGAGCCATTGCCACTTGCTATAAATCAAGCTCTCAGGGAAAGGGGGTTCATCCACTCATCAGTTTCGGTCAGTAGCAAGTCCAGCATGTTTTCACCAGTGTGGGAACAGGCCACATTGTGAATTGCAAGCATTGCATGCTGTCAAATTCCCAGAAGGTTGCTACCAGGACAGTCTGCCTTACTACACTGATTATTCACAGTACCACCAGCACAAACAACCCCTAGCACCTGCGCCCAATGTGCAGTAATACACAAATATGAACTCCCCACCATTTTGCCACTTGTCCACATCCATACTTAAATGGATGAATGGAGAGGAGGAATGTTGAAGGGCATGTCTTACAGAGTCGGCCACAGTCCGGTATAACTCAGGGACAGCACGGGTGGAAAAATATGTCCTGGCTGGGACTTTCCATTTCAGACAGGTGCATGCCACAAACTGCCAGAATCCTGAATTCTCCACATAGGAGAAGGTCAAAAGTTTAATTGCCAGCATTTCAGCTACAGCAGCATTAAGTTCACGTGACACTGCATGATTGTGTGGGTAATTCAGGTTATGGGCAAAAACACTCTGCAACACGGGCTGACTTGTTACACATTTTGCACGGGGTGTGGCAAATGACTCTGTTCTGTGAATGGCAGGGGGTGGGGTGCAGACGTGATGAAGAGGGGTGCACAGGAGACAAGTCCACAAATTAAGTTATTTTCCCCCATTTTAAGCACAGGGGTTGATGTACCACTTGCACTAGACATACTGCATAGACCACCACCACCACTGCTGCTACTCTGACCACCACTTGACAAGATTTCTAAATCATAATCCTCCCCCTCATCATGCTGTAGTAATCCTCTGGTGTTATTTCATCGCTACTTCAGACATTCCTGCTTGGTCTTACACTCATGGAAGGGGATAACACGCTCAATAAGGTTGATAACGAGGGTGAATGCATCATTTGCATCTTGGACAAAAAAATCCCAAACAAGGGATTGTGATCCCTTACTTTTAACATGTCCCGATGCTGCATATTAGACTCCATTTTTTTAACCCCTGAAATGGGGGGAGTGCTACATGATTTTTCAGGCTGGACACACTTGGACTCCAACTGACCACCATGACTACCTATGATTGTTACTGGGTCATCACGATCATCATCAACAGGAACCGCTAAATCACAACTTTTTTGAGGGGGGGGGGATTTAATGCCAACAGATCCAGACACAGCCACCTTGACTTTCTTTTTCTCTGGTTCCCAACAGGGGTCACTGACATCATCATCATCATATTCATCATCCACATCCAGAATTTCAGCTTGGATGCTGTCCTGTGCAGAACATGTTCCAATCACAGCATCATCATCATCAACAATCATTGGATGGCAAAGGTATGACCTCAACAGTGCAGGAAGAAATATGACATTGTGAGTTATCGTCATCAGAATCAGAATCATGTTCAACTACCATGGGGATGTTGGGGAGTATGACATCATCTACACTGTCAGTCACAGCTTTAGACTCAACTATATTTTCTAAAATGGTTAATTGGTCAGAAGTGGAACTTGGGGCAACAATAGTCATGCCAACAGCAATTGCACTAACACCACCACCAGCTGGGACAACATCATCTCCTCCAACTATTGGTGAAGCAACAGATTGCAATGTAAAAACATTGATGGAGAAATTCCTTTACTGACATCAGCTATGCACTTCTGTGTACTACCACCCCCAGTCTTGCCTCTGACAGCAGTGCCATGGCCAGAAACAGCTTTGCTTACATATCTCTTTGCAGGCATTTCTGAAGATCACCAAGAAAATTTTAAACAAGTTTAGATTTCTGAACTTTCAGTCTGGGCCAAAGGATGGGAAACCAAAAAACATCAACTGTGACTTGCAGATGGAGATTGGGCACTAAGCAGATGCAAATGCAGAGATTAAGATTGTGCTGCACACTCAAGAGATGCAGATGCTAAGGCACAACAACACCTCAACCAGTGCTCACAAGTCACAAATCCAAATCTGGAAAAGAATAAGTTTTGCTGGTTGGGAGCATGCACTGCAGTAACAGTCCACTACCAAAATACCACAAAGCAGTACAAAATAACACAGGTAGATAGCAGGTTCACAGCACTGCAATTACTGTGTGGCACAACAAAATGTGTCTGATTTGATGGCACGCATCGCACACACACTCACACACACACACACACTACAGGTAATGTGCAACAAGTTTAAAACTTCAGTAATATAACCAAATCTTATAAACAAACTGAAATGATGCACTGCGCTACAACAATCAGCAAAACAATGTCAAATATTACTGAAAATATTATCGTGTGTACATTAACGTAGTTATACAAGAAAAATATAACCAAAACAGAAAGACTGCCTTTCTCCCAGTTTATCTACCTCCACAACAGATACGCCCCTTCCCCAAGCACACTTCAAGTGTCTGTCACTACACAGACTGAATGTTCTAAATTAACATTCAAAATCCACACACAAACAATTGACACTCGATGATATGAGGATAGGAGGGTTTCCTACAATCGATGTACTAAATTTTGAGCAAACAAAATGTCTCAAAATGCTTTTTGAGTGGTTTTAGAGGGTTTGAATCTCAGAGCTCTGAGAACAAACTGTCTCCAACTACAACTACACACACACTACACAAAATTGAGGCTGTGCAGAACAGTCTAAAGCCCATGTGACCTGCTATCCCATGAACCACTGCACAATTTGCCTTGGAGCTCACCAACAAGGTGAAGTGATGTGAAGTACATTGATTTCAATGTACTTTGCATTAAAATCAGTGTAGAAGTGGTTGGGGAAAGAAGGAATAATGTGAAGTCATTGTTTCCAATAGACTTTGCAATCCTTATTATGACGTGAAGTACTCTGCTTTGCATTGTGGATTACTTCAGGGATTCTACCTCAATTCGAGAATTGCTTTGCATAGTGGATCTTTGGCCACTTCACCCACCACTACTTTTGAGATGGTACCAAAGTCAGAGGGTTTAGATATCCAGCAACATATGGTACCAAGCATGATAACTTTGGTGTCAAGTATGGTGTCATCACTAGTGCCATGCATGGTGCTCTCAGTGGTGCCATAACTACATCAGTTGAAGCAGTTTCATGCAGTTTTATATCATGCAACTTTGTGTTTTATTGAAGCAAAAAGTTGTTTTCGCACAATCTTACATTATTTTCATGCAATTTAACACAGGAATTTAGTGCAAACCTGCTCTTTTCTTATGCAAAGTTGTGCTATTTTCATGTAATTTTGTATGAGTTTCTTCTGTTGCCACCCCTGTCCATCATTGCCAATGGAATGAAGAGAGAGCAGGAGTAGATGCCATTGGAGTCATAGCCAGACACCAGACACGTGATTGACAATACATTCTTTTTCTTAAATGGACACATTTGTTCCTGGAACATAACAATAAGTGCCTTCTGCCAACATCAAGTACTGCAGTATCTCTGGGCTAAAATAGAACAGTGAATATCTGACATATAGTAGCAGGATGGTTATTTAGTTTGCAGTAAAACAAAGTTAAATAACAGTAACTTAATCAACATATATGTATGCAAAACAATCAAATTTGTTTATAAGTTTTTTATACTTTTGAAATTGTTTTTTTATACCCAGCATGGGTATCACATCATAATAGCAACCTAAAATCGGCGACTAGAAATATAGCAACTCATTTTGGGTGCTATTATTGTGGGCTACCCTGCAAAATAGCGAGGGTATGGGACAGTGACTATAAAGAAGGCGAATGGAAGGGGGGAATAAGCAAGGGGAAGGGGAGGGACAGGGAACGGGAATGGGTTTTCAGGGACTGGAGTACCTGCTCCCTGCCAGGCTAGCCATGTGGTGTGGTGGTGTGGGAGGCTAGCTCTGGCAGAGCAGGTACTGGCTTCGGGACCAGGAGTGGGTTACATTTGCCACAACTGCAAGCTGTGGCAATTAATTTTGCCTGACATCTGGATTTTTCCTCCCCGACATGCACCCCCTGGAGTTGAGAATCATAATCCAGAGGATAGCGGGGGGCAATGCCACTCTACATGGAGGGAGTCACAGCCTTCAAACACTTTTTTGATATTCAGATGTTGGGTCACCTTAAAGTGTATATTTCCGATTTGCTTTTTGGTGCTATACACTCTTCATAATAGCGATCGCTGTTTTGCATTTGCTATTATGACATGGAACCCCCAGCATGTTATATCTTGAAGAAATGGTCGTGTACAACTATGAAACACTGATCACATATGTCCTTCAACCTGTTCAGAGGTTTAATGGCTAGAATTCTTATAACCTACTCCAACGTGTGGGTGCATTTATCCAATGAGTGGCAGTGTTACATTTGTAGTTGTAGAGTAGATCCCTCCTGGTGTTCTAATTTATTTTCAAGGTACTATAGGGCCACTCTGCTCCCTGTGTGTGCTGCATTTTCAATAGAGCCCCACTTGACTTCCTCTCTTCATAAAAAGTCTTACAGTGCATTTTTTTTACAATCTTAGTTATAAATTGGGTTTCTAACCTAATACTTAATAGGCTTTTGACCTCCCCATTCAAATGGGAAGCCACATTTGAACCAAAGCTCTCCACCAGGGAAAGTATTTTTCCTGGTGGCTTTCTCCTCAGCCTTATTGGTGCCAGAGTTTTAAGCATTAGTTATGGTCTCCCCTTTATAGTGTTTCTCATGGATAAGGTAGTTCATGGTAAAAACCCAGACATTTCTGTCGAAGTTGGTGTGGGAGTTCAGTACTGATCAGTCCTTGTTTCTGTCACATAATCCCTAATTAGAAATCATGTAGATGTTGTAATACATATAATTTATGTAAAAACCTATTCTCAGTTTTTTTATCAATAAATCATAGGAGCATAACGCCCAGCTCAGTTGTGTTGTGTCTTTTTTTTTCCTAATTACAAAGGGAGACCTGGCTCCAAGCAATGTTGCCCAACTTGGTTGTTTACTGTATTCAACAGTATAGCTAATTCACAGCAAAACATCAAACAGACTGTTATGGTTCTCTAAAGAAGTGGCCATGGTGATGAAGGAAAAAAAGGGTGGCATTCAGGAGGTATAAGGAAACACAGAGGGAGGAGGGCAGCAAACTATACCAAGTAGAACAGAGGGAACAAGAAAGGCAGTGAGGGGAGCAAAGGTGCAGACAGAGACAAGAAAGGTTAGCAAAAGTAGTCAATAAAGGGGATTCAATGTTTGGTGAATAGTGTAAGTGCTAGTGCATACATTAAGCTTCAGCCTTTCTTTATTCTCGCCCTCAGTAGAGGAACCAGGCAGTGTTACAGAAATAGAAAGCCTAGCACGGAGGGTGAGAAGAGTGCCAGAGGAGGAGGAGGGGAGGATGGAGGGTGTTTGGAACATACTAAGCATGGGATGTTGGGAGAGGCTGGCTTATATTTGGATGGTGGGAGGAGTTATTCCTCTGCACTGAATTTCAGGCAAAGCCCTCCCATTCAATGTTTGGTGAATAGTGTGAGTGCTTGTGCATACTTTAAACTTTGGCCTTTCTTTACCCCCACCCCCAGTAGAGGAGCTGGGTGGTGTTACAGAAACAGAAGGCCCCAAAAAAGAGGGAGATTATATGTTCCAACTCATGGAGAGTATAAACAGTAGTACACAGGAGAGGGGAAAAAACCCTGTGGAGAAAACCTCTGAGGAACCGTAGCTACTGAACTGCTCTTCCTCTAGGCCTACTAAGAGGAGATAATTCTAAAAGCTTGTCTGGTTTCCCCTTCTGGATTAGGGATGTATATTGTGAAGCATGAAGAGGTCCATCTTCCTAGTTTCTTGATGCTGTGAACAGGAATATTGTTTGCGGATGCAGAAGAAGCTGCTCTGATCCAAAAAGAATGACATGTGAAAGCAAAAGGGTTAAGTCTGAGTCATTGTAATAGAATTCTCACATGCTCCATAAACCATTTGGTAGTCATTGCTGTATGATTGTCAGCAGATATGAGAGGTTGAGAGGAACTGGAGCAAATGTAATAGTGCATGAGTTGATCTAAAATGGCTACTGGGTACCAGTTGTTCTGAGTTGGATAATATGTGACCTGAACTCCTTTGTGCAGTCTATTAGATTTTGAAGTTGAAAGTAACAGAATATAATAATCTGCCTCTTTTATTAGTTTGGCGATAGTGAGGAATTTAGCAGGGAAGGCCAAAGATGTAGTAAACTCTCTGGGGCACAGGAAGCCATAGAAAGTTAAACAAATGGCCGATGAGAGCATGGCATTTTTGGTAGGGTCAAAAGAACTGGTACACAGCAAAGTCAACAATTTTCAAAATATAGATCTGTCTATAGGAAGTTGTTAAGGAGCTTTTGCTAGGGTTGCTCTGTGGATTCCCAGTAAGAGGAGTTTAACTGAGGCATTGGATAAAATGGAAGACATGGATGGATTAAACTAATGTAGGAAGAATTGTATTCTGGATACGTATTGCTTTATGGTCCCACATAATAATTTCAAAGCTTCATGGCAGAAGGTTATGAATGCCAGTACACAATCAATGCAGAAGGAACGTGTATGAATTGATTGGAAGGCACACAATGAGGAAAATGTATTCAAAGCAGTGATATAAGTTGCTTGAGTAGTACATGCAAAGGCTGACCACATGATGGCGTCCACTTGTTGATGGTAGTATGCTAGGTTATGATGAGATTGGCAAATCAAGGAGGAGAAGCAATGGTTGAATCTGCTGAGGGACAGATGTGATGGAGTTCCTGGAACTGAAATTGGGCAAGATAATCAGCAGCTTCATCCACGTAGCCAGGAATATGAAAGCATTTCATGGTAAAATTATGATATAGTGATAACCAAGTCAGCTTCCACACAAACAACATGAAGAAATGGGACGAAGACTTGACCTTATTAATAATGTCAATGGTCAGATGCTTGACAGAGAAGATTGAGATTGACTGCAAAGACAAAAGATGGGCCTATATGAATGCAGCAGCTATGATAGGGTAGATTTCAAGTGGAGGCGATGTCTTTGCAAAGTCTTGAAGAGTGCATATGTTGGGTGGCCAAGGAGCAGCGAACCAGGAATGTTCAAAGATAGCAGCAAAGCCATGATTTGGAGACACATTGGTGTATATTCTGAGATGAAAATTGGGAGATGGGTCTTTATAAAATACAGGACATCCATTCCAGAAGGCTAGAAAATGGGACCATATTGCTAGATCAGATTTGGCTGGAGTAGTAATGGTGATGTGATGGTGCAGTTCAGAGACAAAAGAGGTTAATGTCAGGAGGTAGGAAATAAATGAACGACCTTGCAAAATAATTTGTATTGCGAAACTGAGATATCCCAGCAGTGAGAAAAGTTCACGTTTGGTACAGGAGAAATGAATGGAACAAATTCTACAAGAGCTTGAATCCTATGCAGTTTATGAGGAGGTAATCTGGCTTTCATGCATTTTATGTCCAGTTTGATACATAGAAACTAAATAGATGTAGATGATCTAATGTTTTCTCCTTGGATAGAGGCACTGCTAATTCCTGGAAAAGATGTTCAAGTGCAGAAATGCCAGCAGCAGGAGGTGAATCGGGAGGATCGATAAGCAGGAAATCATCTAGAAGATGAATGGATGATGGCTGGATTATGACAGACATTGAGCAATAGCCAACAAAGCATCTCAGAAAATATGTTGAATAATTTCAGGCTTCTTTTACAACTAAAGGTCAGGCAAACAGAGAAGTAGTAGCGATCTTCCCATTTAATGCCATACAGATATCACAGAGATGAATGAATGGGCAGTAGTATGAATGTATCTGAAATGTCTGCTTTTGAGAGACAGGAGCAGGGGCCATATTGTTTAATGACTTTAATAACATCATCAGTGTGAGCATAGGAAAGAGAATACTCATCAGATGGAATCAATGAACTGATGCTAGGAATAGACATCAATCAAGTTGCCAATAAGTCAAGAATTAGTTGTTTCTTGCCAGAAAATGTTCTGGTGGCAACACTGATAGGACTGATCCAATAGGTGGGAAATGGTGGATGCAGAAAAGGATCAAAGAGAAATCTATTTTGTAGTTCTTTTTGTAACAGTTGCTGATTGACTTCAGGTTTCTTTAAGGTGGACAGTAAATTATGACATATAACGGTGGCGGGGGGGGAAGTACTGTAATGCCCCTATGAAACCTCCAGAAAAGACAAAAAGAAGATATTTCGTGAATAAGCAAGAATGATGAAAGGCTAGTACTTCAGCTAAAGCTCATAAATTGATAGGAGTAGAGGGATGCAGTAATTGTTATTATTTAGACCAAGACTCTTTCAGACAAATGAATCAAGCGTTAACATCACCACAAAAACTACAGATATGGAGAAATGGGTAGCCAGAGCCAGAGCAGCATTCATCATTAAAGTTATTGCAAATTGGCTTGCCTCCTACATAATTAATTTTCCTCATCTATCCAAGTTAGGGCAGAAGAAGGTGCTGGGTCAATCTTGAAGAAGTAAAGGAAGGTGGAGTTGATCCAGCTGATGAATCCTTCTAGCTGAAACAAAAGATCAGGAGACATTTGATACTGTCAAAGGGCAGAAGGAAGTGAAATGGGCAAAAGAGCTGCTCAGCGGGCAGATATGTGCTTGCTGCCCAGCAAAGTGATGACAAAACAGCTTGCTGTCCAGGATAGCCCAATTCAGGTTTGTATTAAAATGAGCCAATGCAGCTTTTGCAGAGAAAGGCCAATGATAATCATAGATATGCGTCCCTCCATATCAAATGCCTAGATGGACCAAAATATAAATATGAGTCCTGTTCTTTCTGTCTAAAAGGAAATGTGAAGCAAATTACATCTCTATATAAGTTGAAAGCAAGAACAAATTCAGGTATAGTCAATTTCTTCATGAGTCTGGGATCTTTTAACTTTTATATGATGGAAACATTTCTGCAAGATACTTTTATATTTTCTATTGTATCAAGGGACAAGATTAGAAGGGATATTAAGTTTATGTTCTTTCCATCTATGACATCCTTGTGGAGGTGACCTGGGATAATGTGAGTATGTGATATAAATGGTGGAGGAGTGGCTGAGGAGAAAGTAATACCTGAATCTTGTCAGACTGGCAGACCTCAAGTTGATGGAGTGCTTATGGATAGTATAGCACTTGGAGTGGTATTGTCTTGGATATGGCTGGAGGCCGAAAGGATAGCAGGTGTTGCCAAATTTGAAGCTGGAGCAGGTTGCGAGAGAAGGTGAACTTCGAGGGAAGAGATGCGGGATTGTAACTCTGATACTGAGGTAGCAAGCTGAGACATGAATTCTTGAATTTCAGATAAAGCAGAAGCTGGTTGTAGGATGGGCTGTCTAGGAGCAGGATCCTGGCAGGCTGAGATTTAGGTGGTATGAATACATTGAATAGTTCCTGTTTCCGGGCAGATGCTGAATAAGAAATAACAAGTTTTACAATTCAGAAATCAAGCATGGGACAGTCCTGTCTTTTATGGAGTATTTTGATTTTCAAGATCTATTGCAAGATGCTTGCTTGTCTAAAGAAGCTCAAAGGAATCCTGAAGTACCTTCTTCAATATCTGGAGATGAAGCACCAGTAGGAGTGGCAGTCATGGTGCCAATACACTGCTTTAGATAGCTAGTAATAAACTGCTTCATGAATGAAGACACAGACTCCTGCTTCTGGTGGACAAAGTCAAACCCTACCTACACTCGTAGACCTCCTGGAGTGGAAGGGGGGAGACAGACCATCAGGCAGCAGCAGAGTTAGGGAGACGGAGCTGTGCCACTGGTGAGGGCTGTTTAAAGAAGGAGAGGCAGCAAACTGTTGCGGAAAGGTTTTTGCAGAAACAGACTAGGAATAAATAGGATTGGGGTGAACTGGAGGCAGAATAGGAATAAATAGGATTGGGGTGAACTAGAGGCAGAATAGGAATAAATAGGACTGGGCTGAAAGGTAGGAGCTGTAGCAGGGGAACTGATGTGGAGAACAGAAAACTACAGAAAAGTGACTGTAATGGAGTTGAAAAGAGCCAAATGACAAGGAAGAAAAGCAGAGCTGCAGCTTTAAGCTGGGCGCTGATGTAACACGTGTCACAGACCCAGAAGAATGGAAGCTCAGCAAGCAGAGAACTACTCTGAGAATGGAGTAAGAATTAGAGGAAACTCCTCAAAAAAGAAACAAAAGCCAGCAACCAGGGTGGAGACTCATAGGAGGGGAACCAAGTGAGGGATCGCAAGCCCAGGGGTGGCAAGTTGAGAAGAAGCAGGGGAGAGGGAGCACAGGCAAGCAAGACAGCACACAAGGCAGAGAGACCAGAAGACAACAGAGACGGGAGGGAGACAGCGGAACCACAGAGGAGAGCTACAGAACAGCAAAACACAAGGCAGAGAAAGCACAAAGAGAATAGAACAATGGAGGAAACAAGCAGAAAAAGTAATGCAGCCACACAGACAATGCAGCAGCTCAGCGTTTGGGGCACATTAAGCATGAGTTGTTGGGAGAGGCTGGTTTATATTTGGATAGCGGGAGGAGTTATTCCCCCACACTGAATCTCCGGGAAAGCCCTCCCATAAGACTTTCTTCAGATACATAAGTGAGAAGAAGAAAGCAAAGGGGGGATAGTGAGTACCAGAAGGGTGGGAGGCAGAGACTGTGGTAGATAGGGATAAAAAAAGCTCATGACTCACTGCTGGAACAACCTCCTTACACCACCTTATTCTTCTTTTTCTACCCCCAAAGTCTGTTGCACAACAGCACCTCTTTTCTGTTTCTTTTATTGTAGGTTGCAGGATTGGCCACCTACTGCTATCCTGTTTTTCCTCTGTAATCTTTTCTAAAAACTCTTTTAGGAGCCATAATTCCAGTGGTCTGTCCATGACACTTCCCCTTATTCATGCTATATTGTTTTCCCTATAAGGTGATTTAGTATGCACATGTGTTCAAATTAAGTTTATTATCGAAAATGAAAAGCTGTTTGCCTTCCGTTTCCTTTGGACTAGTGCACACCTATCCCGTGCCTTTAGAATTGAAAACCGCTCGGTTTTACCTCTTTGGGGTAGTGCATGAGTGTTTGTGTGTCCAAAAGATAAAAATAGCTTGAATTCCAGTAATATGAGTCCAAATATGTTTTTGTTTCTAATCAGGGAAAGCTGCTTGCTTTCCGCTCCCTTTTTCTCCAGTGCAGACTTGTCTTGTGCATTTAAAATGAAAACTGCTTGTTTTTGTCTCTCTAAAGACTAGGGCATAATCAGGCCCCCAATTTTTCTGTGGCACATCGGAGCAAAGTTCTGTGGCAGGGTTCTCATTTGCAGCAGAACTTCTGTGGCGCTTGACACCAATTTCTGCCGCAATTCTGGGTCATATTTTACCCTTAATTTTACCCCCTTTTTTTTTAGCCATATCTGACACAATGCACACTCGTAACAAAGTCATTTTATGGGCTTTTGTCACCAAATTTTCAATATAGCCAGTTTAAGACCTCTGCTCATGAACACTGTCACTGTGATTTTCTTAATCTGTCCCAAACATTGATTTCGCACACTGACCATGCCATTGGGCGTTACATGTGCGAAACACATTTCGGTGAGATGTGAAAATGACAGTTGTACTGTTCATAAGGAGATGTGGTAAAATGGCAATGCTGAAAATCTGGAGTGAAAATATTAAAAATGTTCAAAGTTACGAGCGTGTGTAAGAACTGTACAACGCACGCTTGTAAAACAGTCATTTTGGGGAATTTCTTCACCAAATTTTCAACATAGCCAGTTTAAGACCTCTGCTCATGAACACTGTCACAGTGATTTTCTTAATCTGTCCTGAACATTGATTTTGCACACCGACCATGCCATTGTGCTCTACATGTGCGTAAACACATTTTGGGTGACATGTGAAAAATGACAGTTGTACTGTTCATAAGGAGGTGTGGTAAAATGGCAATGCTGAAAATCTGGAGTGAAAATATTAAAAATGCTCAAAGTTACTAGGGTGCGTAGGAACTGCGTAAACGCATGCTCATAAAACAGTCATTTTGGGAAATATTTTCACCAAATTTTCAACATAGGGCTTTTAGTTTACCATGAACTGTGACACTCTAATTTCATTAATCAGTCCCAAAAGGTGGTTCCACGCAGTGACCGCAAAATTACCTTTCGGGACCGAATAACAAAATGACAGTGTCACAGTTCATGAGGTGGTGCCCCAAAAACCCATGTTGAAAATTTGGTGAAAAAATTCCCAAAAATGGCTGAGATGTGCACTAAAGTTGAAAAAAATCAATTTATGCCATTATACAGCTTACCGGCATTTCTTCAGTTCGCGGTCGGCTTTGAAGAGTGTAGATGTGTTCCCCGTCCACTGAAGATCAGCTGCGCTTGGGCTCTGGAGTTAAGTATGGGCTGACATGGGTTGAGGTGGGGTGAGGCGGGGTGTGGGAGGTGGGGTTTGCAGAGAGGGGCACAGGTTGGGGAGGGGCACAAGAATCAACGAGGGAAGGTTGTTTTTACAGGTCTTTTTAGTCTTCTAAGATTAACATCTTTGCCATGCTGGGGTGGGCTCCCAGCATGGCACCAAGCAGCTTCGGGGGGACAGTGAAGCCGACAGGGGATTGGGCACCCCCATCTGTAAATTACACTTTTGCCACACTGGGGTGGGCTCCCAGCATGGCATATGGACATTTTGGGGGGGTCCAGTGAAGCTGAGGGGGGAATGGGCACCCCATCATCAAATTTCACTTTTGCCACACTGGGGTGGGCTCCCAGCATGGTGCCAGGCAGCTTAGGGGGCAGTGAAGCCGATGGGGGATTGGGCACCCCATCATCACTCACTTTGCCATGCTGGGGTGGGCTCCCAGCATGGCACCAGGCAGCTTGGGGGCCAGTGAAGCTGACGGGGATTGGGCACCCTGCTGGCAATTAGTACTTTTGCCATGCTAGGGTGGGCTCCCAGCATGGCATGACGGACACTTTGGGGGTCTAGTGAAGCCAACAGGGATTGGGCACCCCATCGGCAAATACACTTTTGCCATGCTGGGGTGGACTCCAGCATGGCATAAGGACATTTTGGGGCAGGAAGCCGATGGGGTTGGCACCTGTTAGAAAATTACACTTTTGCCACGCTCGGTGGGTTCCCAGTGTGGCATACAGACTTTTGTCGAGGGAAGTACGGGCGGGGATCGGCACCCCATCAGCAAAGGACGTTGTTCCATGGGCGGACACGAATTCTGCAGGCCGCCATGAATTCCATGAGTGGTGGCAAATTCCATGGTTAATTCCATGGTTTGCCGCAGCCGAGGAATCACAGAAAACTTGGGGCCCTGGGCATAATTACCCAGTGTCTGATAAACGAGAGCTGCAAGGTTTTACATTCCATTTGTTTTATTTTCCTGGTGCTGGTACAGTTCACACGGAAAGAAGAGAAGAGCAGCCGTTTGTTTTAAGTTAAACCCTTAGTTAGGAAATGCAGTTCCTGACTCACCGGTATACGAGTCTGCTGTAGCCGGGGGGGAGGGGGAGAACTGCCCAAGTATATCATGACAACTGCAGACATTCAACACATTAAATTACACATGTTGTGTTTTGTTTGTAGAGAAATGTTTTTCTTTTATCTGTAACAGAAAGTTAGTTGGAGGAGATAAACCAACCCCTCCCTTGAATATCTCAGAAACAGGTGTACTGTGCTGCTGTATTGTACATTCTTGGACAATTAAAAAATACAAAGATAAAAGATAAAGAAAGTGTACAGTGAGGTGTTGTACCTGTGGTTCTGTAGCACAAGATGGTTTCTATAGCTAGCTGTTCCAATCAGCAGTGACTTCTTAGCAGGTTGTAAGATGCAGTCTCCTATAGGGAGACAGCAGCACCCTCTCTGTTTTATTTATATGAATCCTAGGTGTCAGTCATTGGAAAAGAGGTAGAGTCTGGATTCATTATAGCCTCTTTTTTTTTCAATTAGATAAGGAATGAGGAAATGTTTATTTTGATATATGTTATTGAATGGCATATTTACTACTTGGTATACTTTTTCACTAGTATAGTGTATTATGTATATAGATAGGTATGCAAGTGTAATATAATGTAAAGATTATTAGGGGTGGGATCTAATCTTTATGGTAGGAGTTTGGGTGCTATTTAACCCAGGATCTAACACCCTTTCAGCAGATGTAGTTTGGGAGACGACTTGTGTACATCTCCTGAGTGGGTTCTCCGTAGGGAGTCCTTGCACAGACCTTTATTAGGGATCTAGTGAATTGTAGTCCCTGAGCTGTGTTTTTTGTTTCTTTGTTTTGTTTACTGTACTTACACTTGTTTATTTGTACTTGTTTATTTATTTATTTTTTAATAAATTTAACCACACCTATTTAGGTATGGTGTTCCTTATTTGACTGTGTTGTACCTGATTAATACTACCCCAACCCACGACATTGGTACCAGGAGTGGGACAGTGTGGAAGTCTGAGAGATACTGGGAGACTCCATATATTGGTTACTGTACTTAGTATCTTGATCAGTGCTGGCACAGTCGGTACATGGCCCATCTGGCGGACCCCACCATGATGGTAAAGGGTATTTCCACCAGATCCCAAGTGATTAAGACTGGGGAACCTCTACTTCCTGGTTTAAGTCTGGTTACCAGGCCTAAGGTTCCAAGAGAGACTCTGCCAGTGGTGATTGTCTTGGAAGCTGCAAAACCTGAGGATACCAGCTTGGGCGAGGACCCAGAGGAGATACCACCTGAAGATGTTTCAGGATTGTTGAAATGGCTCACTGTTCAACAGCTGGAGATGGAGCTGGAACATCAGAGGATGATGGATTTACAGGAACAGGAACAGGAATGATAAGAACGAGAACAGGAGAGATGTAGGGAAGATCAGAGGTGGGCGGACACAGTGAAGGTATTGCAAATTATTGGGGTTGGTCAGGAAGTTCCTAAGTACATAAAAATAACGAAAATGACTCCAACTGATGATATTGACTCATACTTAACTACATTTGAAAGAGTAGCACAAGCCTGTGGGTGGCCCCAACAACAATGGGTAGTTCATTTGGCCCCTTATTTATCTGGTAGCACCCAGCTGGCATACACTATTATGGATGCTCAAACCTCCAATGACTATGCGACTGTTAAAAAAGAAATCTTAAGGCGTTTACAGTATTAATTCAGAAACATACCGGCAATGATTTGAGACAGTAAAACACTTGCCCCATGTGCCCCCAAGAAAAACATTTATCAGACTAAATGACTTGTGCACTAAGTGGTTGCAGCCCAAAAACAAGAGTGTCAAAGAAATTATTGAACTGTTGGTATTAAAGCAAGTTATCACAATCATGACACATGATGTACAACTATGGATTAGAGAGCACAACCCTGAAAATCCAGAAATTGCTCTGGCTCTGGCTGAAGATTTTCTCTCAGCTTATCAGCCCCTGCAGAAAGGGTACCGCAGGACAGATATTGCAGGTCCAAATCCTTCACCTACACCAACTACCAGCACGACCATCACACCAGCAGTAAGAACCCCCTGTTTTTCTTCTTCTGGGACTGGGACTGTTAGACCAAGAGGGGATGGCAGGAATTATGTGGCAAAACGACCTGACCTATCATAGAGTGCCACTATTGTCATGGCTTTGGGCACATAGCCAGATATTGCCCCAATAAGAAGAAAGGCCCAGCTTATTTGGCTTCAATGAACTTGGGTCTCTTTGTAATTAAAGCACGTTTAGCTGGAAGGGACATTGAAGGGTTGGTGGACTCAGGAAGTCGACAAAGTCTTATACAGTACATGCGGACTTAATACCCCCTGTGCCACAAAAGACTCTGTCAGCTAGGGTTATCTGTATTCATGGGGATGTACACCAATATCCTATCACAGAACTGGAACTTAATATTAATGGTTCCCTGAGGATATTAAAGGTGGGAATGGTGCCAACCTTGCCAGTTTCTTTAATAATAGCTCAGGATCACCCTTACTTTAACTCTCTTGTCCTGGCTTGTGATACATCCTTGGTAGCAGTAACCACCAGAGCACAACAGAAACAGGTGGATCAGATGTAACTATTATTCCCTTTTTCAGATGAGGTGTTTGAAACTGCTGGAAAGCCAAGAAAGACCCGGGCTGAGAAGAAGAAGATCCAGAGGGACTGGAAGAAGAAAGACAAGAATGGTATTAATAAAGACTCTGTACCTTCTGTATCCATACCCAACATTGTAAATGAGCAACACTCTGATATAACACTAACACCCTTCTTTTCACAGCTAGGGATGGATGTTATGTCTGGGGTCCCTATGATTAGAAAGAAAACAGGATACTGTATAGGGTGTGTACCCGCCCTAACACCAATGACTAGGTGGAACAGCTGATAGTTCCTACTAAGTATAGGCAAAACTTTTTGTTTCTAGGGCATGACCTACCTAGTGCTGGCCACTCAGGTAGAGATAGAACCATTGCTAGATTATTGCAGAGGTTTTATTGGCCGGGGTTACAGAAGGATGTAGCCATCTATTGTAAAAGCTGCCCTGAGTGCCAGCAAATAGGGCAGGTCAAAATCAAAGAGAAAGTACCACTGATGCCCCTCCCCTTGTTTATACAGCCCTTTGAGTGCATAGCCATGGAAACCATGGGACCCCTGGAGAAAAGCAAGAAGGGCAACCACTTTATTCTGATTATATGTGGCTACGCAACTAAATACCTGGAAGCATTTCCCCTCAGAACCATCACTGCTCCCAAACTAGCAGAAAGACTTCTGGAGTATTTTAATCACCTGGGTATTCCAAAGGAGATCCTAACAGATTGAGGGTCTGATGTCAGTGCTGAGTTATTAAGAGAGCTTTATAAAGTACTGGGGGGGTCACAGCTATATGCACTACACCCTATCATCCACAAATGGATGGTCTGGTGGAATGTTTTAATCAGACCCTTAGGCGTATGATCAGGAAGTTTGTGGATGATGAGGGCAAAGATTAGGACCATTACCTACCACTCTTACTCTTCACGTACCGGAAGGTGCCACAAGCCTCAAATGGATTCTCTCCGTTTGCTCTTTTATATGGGCGAAACCTACGTAGTCCTCTGGACATGGTGAAGGAAGCCTGGGAAGGTAACAATGTGGTAAAACATGTCAACATATTGGAATATATGACACAGCTACACAAATGGCTGATGTCATATATTAAGCAAGTTCATCAGAATTGTGCTGCAGCACAACAAAAACAAAAGCTATTATATGATTTAAATACAAAGAAAAGGTTCTTTGTACTGGGGAAAAGGTGTTACTACTGCTCCCTTCATCAGAGAATAAATTAAGGATGAAGTGGCAGGGTCCATATGTCATCAATGAATGCACTGGACCAGTAACGTATCAAAATGAGGCCCCTGGTAGTAAAGCTAACCCCAAAACATATCATGCCAGTGTATTGAAATAATGGCATGATAGACCTGAAGAGCAGCCTTGTTTATATGTCCTGCCTGAAACCCCAGCTACAGATATAGAAATTGCATATAGAAGCCTGGAACAACCTGATGGCATCAATGCCATACGTATCAGTCCTGACCTTTCTGAATGGGAACAGAAGGATTTACAAAAACTAGTACACCAGTATGCTTCAACATTCACGAGTATCCCGGGAAAGGCTATTGGTGTTCAACATATTATAAAAACTAACTCTGTTCCCATTCATCAAAAGGCCTATAGGTTACCAGAATGTGTCAGGTCTGATGTGGACTTAGAATTGTGGAAATTGAAACAAGTGGGTATTATTGAGCCTTCTGTCAGTCCTTGGTCCTCCCCTGTAGTGATAGTTCCAGAAAGGAAGGTAGTATACGCCTTTGCTAGATTTCTGTCGGCTGAATCAAGTGTCCCAATCCGATAGTCATCCCATCCCAAGAACTGATGATAATCTGAATCGAACTGGGCAGGCCTGTTACAACTCGACACTTGATTTAACCAAGGGCTATTGGCAGATACCATTAGAAAAAACATCAAGGGAGAAAACAGCCTTCAGCACCCCGAATGGCTTGTATCAGTTTGTCTATATGCATGTTGGACTGCATGGAGCACCCACTACGTTTCAGAGGTATATGGACCACCTATTACATCCCCATGAAGAGTACTCTTCAGCGTACCTTGATGACATTGTGATATTTAGTCTTGATTGGATGACATATCTAGTCCATCTTGAAAACGTCATCAGAACCATATGGAGTGCTGGTTTAACTATTAACCCCTCTAAATGTACTCTGGCTACCCAAGAGACTAGATACCTGGGTTTTATATTAGGTAATGGGGTGATTAAACTGGAAATAGAAAAGGTGGAGGCAGTGGCAAACTGCTTTATACCAGAGACAAAAAAACATGTCTATTCTTTTTTAGAGTTAGCTGGGTATTATAGACATTTCAGTCCCAATTTTGCAACTGTAGCTACCCACTAACTGATCTGACATGTAAACAGGTTCCTAATAAAGTACCTTGGTCCCCTGCCTGTGAGGAAGCCTTTCATGCTATCAAGGCTGCATTATGTGCCTCTTCTGTTTTGAGGTCCCCTGACTTCAGCCAACCATTGGAGGCTCACACATGTGCCTCCGAAACAGATCTTGGGACTGTCTTATGTCAGACCATCAAAGGGGAAGAGCATCCAATTGTCTATATTAGCTGCAAGCTATTTCCTAGGAAAACTAAAAATGAGACAATTGAAAAGGAATGTCTGGCCATCAAGTGGGCTATTGAAGCCCTAAAATTCTATTTATGGGGAAGACACTTTATGTTGCTTACAGATCACAACCCCCTTTGCTGGCTGCATCAAATGAAAGACAAAATAGCTCTGATCCTTCAATGGTATCTAGCGTTGCAACCACATAAATTTGACATAAAACATAGACCAGGGAGTAAACATAAGAATGCTGACTATTTGTCTAGATATGCAGCAAACCGCTTATCTAAACCATGGCTTATGAAGTTATAAAGATGTACCCCAGGGCAAATTGTGTGTACTGTATTTTGAAATTTAGTGTAGTATACTGTTAGTACTACAGAATTATTAATTTTATTTTAGGGTGCCGTGGGGTGGTGCTTCTGAGAGGGTGGGTGGAAGCTCCCTCCCGTCCATTTGAGGATGTGGATGACAAACTAATGGTGCTCTTTTGGTTTGTACTCAGGCAGGGGGGTATGTGGTAGATAGAGATAACAAAAGCTCATGACTCACTGCTGGAATAACCTCCTCACACCACCGTATTCTTCTTTTTCTTACCCCCCCCCAAAAAAAGTCTGTTGCGCAACAGCACTTCTTTTCTGTCTGTTTCTTTTTATTTTAGGTTGCAGTGGATTGGCCACCTACTGTACTGCTATCCTATTTTTCCTCTGTAATCTTTTCTAAAAACTCTTTTAGGAGCCATAATTCCAGTGATCTGTCCATGACACTTCCCCTTATTCATGCTATATTGTTTTCCGTATAAGCTGACTTGGTATGCACATCTGTTCAAATTAAGTTTAGTATCAAAAATGAAAAGCTGTTTGCCTTATGCTTTCCTTTGGACTAGTGCACACCTATCCCATACCTTTAGAATTGAAAACTGCTCGTTTTTATCTCTTTGGGGTAGTGCATGAGTGTATATGTTTCCAAAAGAAAAAAACAGCTTGAATCCCAGTAATATGAGTCCAAATATGTTTTTGTTTCTAAAAAGGGAAAGCCGCTTGCTTTCTGCTGCCTTTTTCTCCAGTGCAGACTTGTCTTGTGCATTTAAAATGAAAACTGCCTATTTTTGTCCGTTTAAAGACTAGGGCATATTGCCCAGTGTCTGATAAATGAGAGTGGAAAGGTTTTACGTTCAGTTTGTCTTATTTTCCTAGTGCTGGTACAGCTCACACGGAAAGAAGAGGAGAGCAGCCATCTGTTTTAAGTTAAACCCTTAGTTAGGAATTGCAGTTCCCAACTCACCGGTATACGAGTCTGCTGTAGCCGGGGACTGCCCAAGCATAGCATGACAACTGCAGAAGACCTTCAACACATTAAATTACACATGTTGTGTTTTGTTTGTAGAGAAATGTTTTTCTTTTATCTGTAACAGAAAGTTACTTAGAGGAGACAAACAAACCCCTCCCTTGAAATATATCTCAGAAATAGGTGTTCTGTGCTGCTGTATTGTACATTCTTGGACAATTAAAACATGCAAAGATAAAAGATAAAGAAAGTGTACAGTGAGGTGTTGTTCCTGTGGTTCTGTAGCATAAGATGGTTTCTATAGCTAGCTGTTCCAATCAGCAGTGACTTCTTAGCAGGTTGTAGGAAACAGTATCCTATAGGGAGACAGCAGCACCCTCTCTGTTTTATTTATATGAATCCTAGGTGTCACTCATTGGAAAAGAGGTGGAGTCTGGATTCATTATAGCCCCTTTTTCAGTTAGATAAGGAATGAGGAAATGTTTATTTTGATATATGTTATTGAATGGCATATTTACTATTTGGTACGCCTTTTCACTAGTATAGTGAATTATGTGTATAGATAGGTATCCAAGTGTAATAAAATTTTGTAAAGATAACTAAGGGTGGGATCTAATCCTTATGGCAAGAGTTTGGGTGCTATTTAACCCGGGGTCTAACACCCTTTCAGCAGATGTAGTTTGGGAGACGACTTGTGTACATCTCCTGAGTGGGTTCTCCATAGGGAGACCTTGCACAGACCTTTATTAGGGATCTAGTGAATTGTAGTCCCTGAGCTGTGTTTTTGTTTCTTTGTTTTGTTTATTGTACAAACACTTGTTTATTTGTACTTGTTTATTATTTTTTATTGTTTACTAGCTCTAACCACACCTATTTAGGTGTGGTGTACCATATTTGGCAGTGTTATGCCTGATCTTTACTACCCCAACCCACGACAGAGACTTCTCAGAAGAGGACCTAGAAAAGGCTGCCATCCACCCTGAACATGTACTTCTGCTCAGTCTTCACAGTGGAGGCAGGGGCAGTCCACCAGACAGTAACAGGAACAGAAAGGGAGATGTGAGCATAAGTTCATTTTCAGAGGAAAAAGCCAGCAGGGATTTGTAGCTCTGAAGGTAAACACAGCTGTAGGACCAGACAGGACACACCCAAGGGTACTGAAAAAGCTCAGGGAGGTGCTAGCTGCACTACTGACAGCCTTGTTTAACAGATAACCGGTAACAGGCATGATTCCTGAGGACTGGAGAAGAGCTGACATGGTCCTTCTACATTGGAGTGGCAGCAAAGAGAAGGCTAGCAACTATAGGACAGTCATTCTTACTTCACTGGTGGGGAAATTAATGGAAGCCCTACTGAAAGAAAGACTGGTAGAGCATCTTGTCTTCAATGGGCTACTTGAACACAGGCAGCATGGATTCTTTGGGGGCAGTGACAGGGCAGTGGAAGTGGTCTATCTGGACTATAGCATGGTCTATGACTTTATGTCGCACAGGAATCTGACAGAGAAGCAGATTTTAGGGGGGCAGACTTTGGGAAAATGGGGAGATACTTGAAAGAGGCATTAAGGGGAATGGGACAGGAATCAGGGGTTGAGGAACAGTGGGCAGTATTTAAAATGGGGATTACAAGAACAACAGAATTATGCATTAAGCAGGTTAGCAAGAGGAAAAGGAAGAGGAGACCATTATGGTTTTCCAAAGAGGTAGCAAAGAAAGTGAAAGCCAAAAAGATTGCATTCAAGCAATACAAAAAGACACAGGCAGAAGGGGATAGGGAGAAGTACCAGGAGAAGCAAAGGGAGGCAGGGAGGTCAGTAAGGGAAGCCAAAGCTCAGACAGAAGAGCACATTGCAAAATCAGTGGGTAGAGGGACAAAACCTTTACAGGTACATAAGGAAAAAGAAAGACAAAGGGAGGGATAGTGAGACTGAAGGGGAGGATGGGGCCACGTGGAGGATGACAACAGTAAAGCTGACATATTGAACAGGGTATTTCTGCTCAGTCTTTACTGAGGAAGAGGAGGTACATGGGTCCGAAGGAGTACAAGGTGAGAATGGTGCAGAAATGGACACAAGTCCCTTTACACGAGAAAGGTTCCTGAAGGAACTGGAAGCAATAAGAGTTGATAAAGCAATGGGGCAGATGGGGTGCACCCCGGGTCCTTAAGAACTAAGAGAGTGGTGGCTGAACCTCTGGCTATCCTGTTTAGCGATCACTGGAAACAGGGAGGTACCCAAAGACTGGAGGACAGCAGATGTAGTCCCCTTATACAAAAAGGGAACAAAGAGGAAGCAGAAACTACAGACCAGTCAGCCTCACCTTGTAGTAGTGAAGATCATGGAAGCACTACTGAAGGAGAGATTGGTAGAACATCTGGTTGTCAATGGACTCACAGGACCCAAGCAGCATGGTTTCACCAGGGTGAGGTCATGTCAGACCAACCTCATTGAATTTTTTGACTGGGTGACTAGGGAGGTGGATCAGGGGAGGGCCATGGACATGGCCTATCTGGACTTCAGCATTGCCTTTGACACTGTGCCACATAGAAGACTATTACACAAACTGGGGAATATGGGTGTGGGCAGGACAGTAGTGTGGTGGGTAGGTAACTGGCTGGGTGGCAGGACACAGAGGGTGGTGGTAAATGGCTGTCACTCCACAGAGGGAAGAGTGACCAGTGGGGTACCACAGGGATCAGTGCTGGGACCGGTCCTATTCAACATCTTCATCAGTGACATTGCGCAGGACCTAGAAGGCAGAATTTCACTGTTCGCTGATGACACAAAGCTCTGTAATAGAGTAGACACACCAGAGGGTGTAGACAGAATGAGAAGCGACCTGCAGAAACTTGAAGAATGGTCAGGGTTTGGCAGTTGAAATTCAGTGCAAAGAAGTCAAGATAATGCATATGGGGCACAAAAACCCTGGCACAATATATCAGTTGGGGGTGAGGATATAGCATGCACCAAGCAGGAAAGGGATCTAGGGGTTATCATCTCTGATGACCTCAAGGTAGGAAACAGTGTGACAAGGCAGCAGGTAAAGCAAATAGGATGCTGGGATGTATAGGCAGGGCATCATCAGCAGGAAAAGGAGGTCATAATTCCGCTATACAAGACACTAGTGAGGCCCCACCTGGAGTACAGTGTACAGTTCTGGAGACCATACCTACGTAAGGACATAGACAGGGTAGAGAAGGTTCAGAGGAGGGCAACAAAGATGGTGCATGGATTGTATCACAGTGCTATGAAGACAGGTTGAAGGAACTGAACATGTACTCCTGGAGGAGAGGAGGGAGAGAGGGATATGATAGAGACATACAAGTATCTTACAGGGAGGAACAGGGTGCAGGAAAACACTACTTTTAAGCGAAAAAGATGTTCCAGGACTAGAGGGCATGGGATGAAGTTGGAGGGAGGACGATTCAGAGGAAACATGAGAAAGAATTTCTTCACAGAACGGGTGGTGGACAAGTGGAACACCCTGCCAGAGGAAGTGGTGGGGGCTGAAACAATCACGGGATTTAAGAATGCTTGGGCTAGACATAAAGGAATTCTGGAGGTCAGGAGTAACCGGACAACAGACTTCTAGGAAAACAAACTGAACTTACAAGCTCAAATGGGCAGACTGGGTGGGCCATAGGCCCTTATCTGCCGACACTGTCTATGTATCTATGTAAGCAGAGCAGCCTTATGGTGGGATCCAAAGTGGCAAATTGGGTTAGAAGTTGGTTAACAAATGACAGAGTGATCAGCGGGGTGCCACAGGACTCATTAGTGGGATCGGTCCTCTTCGGTGTCTTCATAAGTGAAATTGCAAAAGAACTGGAAGGGAAAGTAGCCTTTTTGCAGATGATGCCAACATCTGCAATAGGGTGGATGTAAGGAGGAGTGGAGAGAATGCACAAGGATATTGGGAAACTCGAATACTGACCAAGAGCATGGCAATTGGGATGGTATGCTAAAATGTGCAAACTCATGCACCTGGAGTACTGTGTACAGTTTTAGAGGCCGCACCTCAAAAAGGACATAGGGTGGAGGTAGGTTAGAGGAGGACAACTACAACGGTGCAGGTGGTTGCATGAGAAGTCATACAAGGAGATACTGAGGGATCTCAACATGCACACCCTGGAAGAGAAGCGAGCAAGAGGTGACATAATAGAGACATACAAGTACCTCACAGGGGGTGAACAGGGCGCAGGAGCGGAGTCTCTTTCAAATGAATAAGAGCACCAGGACCAGGAGCATGCGATGTAGCTGGGGGGAGAGTTTGAGAGATGTGAGGAACTACTTCTTCACTGAAATGGTGGTAGATGCCTGGAACAGACTGCCAGCGGAAGTGGTGGAGGTGAAAACAGTGGGGGGCTTCAAGCATGCATGTGATAAACACAGGGGTATATTAGAAAATAGACAGAGAGGGTCACAAGATACCAGGAAGGGTCTACCTAGATGGATTAGGAAGGAACCATCTGGGCACACTGGGTGGGCCAAGTGGTCCTTTTCTGCTGCAAATTGTTTTTATGTTTCTAGTAATAGTCTGTTCCATGCAAGCAGTAGTTATATCTGCAACATCACTAGCACGGCTCTTACTGTAGACGTGTGTAGAGCCACTCCAGAGTTGTATCTCCTTCATTACTTCTTGGATAGTAATCCAGATCACATACATTCTCTGGGTTGGCAGTACTACAGTGTTCATTCTTCTTGTGAGTCCTGTTGTCTAACCCACCACTTTTATCTGGGAATATTTACTGCTTGATTCAAACAGACTCTAGTCCTGATTCAAACAGACTCCAGTCCTGCAGCTGACCCTGCGTAAGTGAAACCAACTGTGAGGAGTCTGATCCATTGTGCAGAGTCAGATACCCAAATAGAATAAAGTCCTCCAGCCAGCCCAGAGGTGAAGAGGGCTGAGGCACTTCACGCCTTACCTTTTCCCATGCCAGTGACCTGGATTCTCAGGAGTGAGCTCGGGTCACCAGGGGTCAGTTGGGGGGCATAGGATTGAGTGTCTGGAGGACAGCTCTCCTCTCTCAGGGTGAGGTGACTTGCCTTCTTGGACCATGGCTTCCCCAGGAGGGGGTCTGGGGAAGCACTGGCAGTGTTAGAGATGCAAACCGAGGGGCTGCTGTGCTGCAGATGTGCGTGCCTCTGCATCCATGCTTATGTACGTTACAGCAGGGCTAAGGGGGAACAGTGGAAAATGGTGCGGCCTATCTGAAGCCCTGCATGCCTTCCTCCGCCCTGCGCTGTCAGCCCGTTACCTGTCCAAATCTGCATATATGTCACTGGGTCAGGGGAGGATGGCCCTCTCCTCCCTTTCCCAGCCCCGCCACGAAGGAGGGGGACAACCCATTGGGGATTTCCAGGTGGGTTGGTCTGGTACAGTAAGTGCCGGACAAAAGGAGGTGGGAACAAGGTTGAAAGCCTGCCAAGCTCCTACCAAGAAGAGAAAAACTTCTATGGCAAAAAAATGAAGTCATCCACACCAAATTGTTTTCAAATATTACATTTGCCCTTTTTAAAATGGTAAATATCCAAAAAAATGCTGCCTGCCACCATTATTGCACTACTTTTGTGGCTTCCTGAAAGTAAACGATCAAAATCTATTTAATAACTTGGTGTCTTGTTTTTGTTTTTTGTTTTTTGTTTTTTGTTAGATCCCTCTCAAGAGACCTGCTCACATTCAATATTTCTGGAGCAGACAGAAAATGTGCACTAAATAAAAAGCTGTAAAGGAAATCAGATAAAGGTCCTGAATGGAATGCTTAAATTCTAAGGGGACTTATTAAGCAGTGGGGGGAAAACTGCTTATGAAGCAGGAGGGACAGACATGATGGACCTAGAGTCCCTTCCAACCATAAAGCAGCAGTATTTGTTAGTCACTATATAGTTTGTTTGTTTTTTTAGCAAATAATGTTTTTTCTTCTGGCATAGGCATCAATATATACCTATTTTTCTTTTCATTTTCTTCCATTTCTGAACTAAAATATGGGAGGCTGAGGTTTATAGAAGTTCCCGTACCTGTGCCATGCCTGCTATGAAAAGATTATCTCTCAAGGTGTGGTGCTGTGCTGATTACCATCAGATGTGGTAACAGCATCCTTCCTAATACATCCACAGTATGGCTCTAGTATGTCCATTCAACAGAGGAGATCAAAGAAATGTCTTCATACTTACCGTAATTTCCTTTTGTTAGCGCCAACATTGTCAACGGGTAGTAAATACTGCTGAGTACTGTGCACCCCTACTAGGGGAAATGGCACAGTCCAAAAGGTTGAGTCAGCCTTCGAATGTTGGACACATGAGGATTCCAGACAGCAGCAACTCTCCAGTCACTGTTGTCCACGTAGTGCCTCTGAAGGTGCAAAGGAATGTGAAAATAACAGTACCTCGGTTGTCCTGACATACAAGATACAAATTAATGGTCTACACAGACGTGACTCAAGCCAGACTAAATTACAGTTAAATGTGTCTTACCTTGCCATCTGGTTGAATAAGGGTGATTGAATTTGTGGCTCCCAACAGTCTACAAAAATAACTTATCATCTGACTGAAGAAAGGAGTTGAAGGCATGGCTCTTAACAGGCTACTAAAAACAAACTTAAAAAGAGCATAGTTATTGCCAAGGGTAGAAAACTGCATACATTGTAGACACTCACCTGCAACAAGGAGGCCTCCTTGGTTAACACAAAATTTGAATCTGTTAAATGTGTGTAATAGCAACTAACATTTCAAACTGAAAAAACATAATTCCTTTTTTTTTTTTGCTTAGGAGCAGCAGGTAAAAATTTGAGGGATGTCCAGACTGGCGTACAATGAGAAAAAATTACAGATACATCCCCACACTAAGGTATCAGGCAATATTCTCCCAAGGGAGCAGGGCTCTCGGGTGGGTCCCATTGACAATGTTGGAGCTAACAGAAAAGGAAATGATGGAAAGTATGAAGAAATTTTTCTGTGGTGCTCCACATTGTCAATGGGTAGTAATTACAGCTGGGTTCCAAGAAGCAATACCCAGATCAGATGACAGGAAGAGGAGAATATTGCCCATACATCAACCACTGACAAGAAAGAATTTATTTTCAAAATGCTGCCTGCAAAATTCTGCCACCAAAAGCCATATCCACCGAGCTTTGAACATCTAATCTGTAGTGCTTGGTGAAAGTGTGACCTGAGGACCATGTAGCTGCCTTACACAGCTCCAAAATAGATGCATCCCCTCTCTCTGCCCAGGAGGTGGCCATAGCTCTGGTGGAGTGAGCCTTAATGAGAGTCAGAAGTCTCTTCATTGCCATGACATAAGCCTTGGCAATACAGGCCCTTTCCCACTGAGCTAGGGTAGCCTTGGAGGCTCTTTGACCCTGTTTGGTTGCTCCAAAAAGTACAAACAACCTGTCAGACTTTCAAAACTCAGTAGTCTGTCTGTAATATCTCCTAATGGCCTGTCACAAATCCAAATTGTGCAACTCCTTCTTGGGTGGGAGGGTTGCAGACAGAAGGATGGGAGACAGATCTCCTGATTCACATGAAATTCAGTGGGAACCTTGGGGATGAAGGATGGAACTGTCCTGAGTACCACATTGTCCTTATGCATGACAAGGTATGGCTCCATGTGAGACAAGGCTGGAGCTCACCAATCCTCCTGGCTGATGTAAGCACAATTATGAACACATAGCCATAAAAAGCACACCTTGTAGGAGAGAACATCCAAAGACACCAACGAAAGTGATTCGAAAGGCTCCATACAGAGCGCATTCAGAACCAGATTCATATCCTATGGAGGAACAAGGGAGCAGAACAGAGGTCAAGACCAGCTGACAGCCTGTAGAAAGTGAATGACCTCCTGGTTAGTCCCTAGCGGCAAACCCAAGGAGGCTCCAAGCACTGACAACTGACCCCTCAGGTTGCTCAAGACCAAACCTTTTTCTACTCCTTCCTGAAGAAAATCCAAAATCCGCAGAACTGTGGCTTTTAAAGGCTTGATTTTCCTTGCTCTGGCCAAAGTCAAAAAAGTGAACCATACAGGTGCATAAGCTGCTGATGTAGAGATCTTCCAAGCAGCCATCCGTGTGTCCTCCACCTTTTTAGAGAAGCCCTGCTTCAGGAGTCTCCTACTTTCAGGAGCCATGCCACAAGCTGCATCACTCCCAGATTTGGATGCAGAAATGGGGCCTGAGACAGAAGATCCTCCTGAACTGGAAGGTGGAATGAAGCTCGTTGGGATTGGTTGACTAAGTTTGAGAACCGCGATCTTCTGGGCCACTCTGGAGCTATTAGAAGAAAACTTCTTGAGTTCCTTGTTTTGTTTATGACCTGTGGTAGGAGAGGCAGAGGAGGGAAGGCATATGCTGTCTTGAAATTCTCTGCTTGTGATAGCACATCTACTGCTTCCAGCTATGGACACTGATAACAGTTGAAGAACCGCTAAACATGTGCGTTCCGCCTGAAGACATACCGATCAATCTGAATATGATCAAACCTCTGACACAGAAGGTCAAACACATCCGGATGCAACATTCACTCCCCTGGATAGACATTCTCATAGCTTAGCCAGTCAACTTGAGTGTTTAACTCCCCCGCCAAATGGACTGGTGACAGAGAGAGAAGATTCTCCTCTACCCACAGCAGAAGATCATCTGCTGTTGGAATCGTCAGTTGCAATTTACTGCAGTTGCAATTAGCTGCAATTGCAGTAAATTGCAATCATAATGGAAGCAGTTGCAATCGCCAAACCTACCTCGCAGCAGTCTGGATTTTCTTCCATCCGTTAACAGTTTTGTCCCTCCTGTACTTCTGCTCCCTCCCAAGTCCAAAAAAACTGATATGAGGCTTAAATCCATCTGATCCACGGATGGCCCACACTACTCTCAAGTCTCATCTCGCCATTTTGTGTCCCAATTTGAATGCACACACAGCATGTGATGTAGTGGGTTCCGATGTAACCACCCTCTTACGAATCCCAGTGCTCCATTGTGGTCCGTTGCTGTTTAGCACCCCCACCCACATGCAGACCTGAACTTTTGTGTCCCCAGACAGGTCCGAACATGGACCATAAAAGCAGTCCCTCCGGTGCTCTTGGTACTGCAGCCAAGGGAGAGTTCCAGAGCGCCGGAGAGAAATTGACAAAGAGCGCCCGATCCAGAGAGCAGAGCAGAGCAGCAGTGAGAAGAGCGCCACATCAGTCCCGATTCCTGAATCCTGATTCACTGCTGACAGCCACTGAGAAAAGTCTAGCAGCAATCCTACTTGCCACTGCTAGCCAGTTGCTGCTAAATAAAATACAAAAGAGCTAAGCAGCAGAGTGGCAGCAGCATTCATTTTCAGGAACCATCTGGAGCAGAGGAGGGGAGCAGCAGACTTGTCCCAGTCTCCCAGAAAGGACCCAGGCCAATGTTCGAGTTTGGTTCCATCCTCCACGAGTACAGCAGCCAGAGCACAGAGAGTGCCTTTGCTTTTGTTTTGATTGGTATGTAAAATACTAATTTAAGCAGCATAATCATTACTGCTCATTATAGCGTTTTATTGCAGATTCAGGATTTTTGTTGTGTGACTCCTTGCACTCTGGGTTGGATACCTGCCTCAACCTCCTGCATGGACAAGGTAAAAAAAAATGAGGGACAGTTTTTCAGATTCAGAAATAAGTGTATCCACTCAGGAAAACTGGTAAAATAAGAGGCTTTAGTATAAAATGTTTACTTCTCTTTAAAATGCTTACAATCCCCACTTAAGTCACATAAATACAAGTGTTACAACATCAGAAAGAGACTAAGAGAAGACTTGGTTGTGCAAGTCACACAGGACCTACTGTGAAATTAAGTAATCTGACTTTTTAACCATTTTAACCATTTCTCAGTCTAAATGAATGTGAGCTTACACTCACTAGATTCTGTGTAATTTGAACTGTCTCCTTCTGATTATGTAGCTTTAGGTCAGGATTTTACTATTGTTGACAAGCTATGCAGTGTATGTTTTTTTTTTGTATTACAACACTGGGGGCCAGATATTCAAAACTTTGCACTGGGCAAAAACCATTTGCACAGGTTTAGCGCGGGATTAGCGTGGGTCTGCTATATTCAAAAGGCCAAATAGCGCGGGCAAACTGCATTAGCACCGCGCAAGATTATAATGTATGCAAGGGGCAAACTGACATGAATACAGGTGCAATGCTATATTCAGCGACTAGCGCCGCTAAGTGGTTTTAGTGACCTTGCGCACTTATGCACGATGCAAATTATCGCCCAGGAAAGCTTTGTCTTAACCCTGGGCAATCAGCTTTGAGCGACACTTTGGCTTTGCTGTGTTTGCGCTGGTTTAGCACGGGTTTTATGCGCGACTCTAACAATAAATATGACAATAGATAAAGCCAAACAGAGGAAGACATCAGCTAACCGATGGCATCACAATGATGCCATCATCTGCCACCAGTCCCAGCCATGCCAGGCAGTAAGTGGTGACCCTGCCGCTAGTGGACAGCATGGCAGTGTGGCCATACAGCACACACCTGCGGACCACACATCTGTGGACACAAACAGATGCCAGCACACACATGCAGCACTGTGGACATGGAAGATGTTGAGGGGAGCGTGTATGGGTGGCGAGGCTGTGCCACAGACCAGGTGTGGCCACAAGGCTGGGACACATCATGCAGTGCACATGGGCCAGTATTGGGAATACCCCAACACTAGTGTGCCTTTCGATAATATATGCCCCCCCCCGGCCACATACCACACAGCTGTACAACTGCCACAGCACACAAAACCAGAAATGTACATGTCACTGTGAGCATCCCATGCCACAGGTACAGCATCTGTGGGTCACACAACAGTGTAACAGTAATGTCCACTGTCAGCAAACACCTGCAGGTTGGGCCTGTCACTGTGTACAGTGCAGTCATCATCACTGCCCTACACACCATAGGCAGTGCTGTGTCCCTCACACTACTGGCCCCTGTACTGCAGTGTCTGCTGTGCACTGTAGCATGCCCTACAGTGTGACAGTTGCATGCAGCACCACCACCACCTGTGCTCTATGCTGTCTTGTCCCCTGGGGTACAATATGCTATGCTATGCTGTACTGTTTACATGTAGCCTGCAGCTATCATCGTGCACTGCCAGACTGACCTACAGGTGGAGTGCGGTTGGACCTGGTCAGCCCTGTATTTCCAGACTGACCTACAGGTGGCTCTGTGGGACCCTGCAGTAATGCTGGGCAAACTGCATGCAAATCAGGGTATAATGAGATACTAATCTGGTTGTTTGCCCGAGACTACCTAAGTAGGCTCATTTGCATAGCATTTTTGAATATGGCACATTTTAGCTCCGGGCAAACGTGTTTGCCCTGGGCTAACTGCTTAGCTCTGCGCTAATGCGCGGCGCTAACGGTACGGGGAATAATATACAGTTTGATCGCTGTTCTTTCACATCTGCTGCTTCCTGCAGCTGTACTGAGTCCATGCATTTGCTGGCACACACATTGGCCATGTAGGTCATCTGTACCTGCCCTCACGATGCTGTGCACTGTGTTGTTGTTGTGGGTTGCACTTCCTGGTTGCTTTATTCAGTGCGGTCTTATTCCTGGGCTATATTTGCCCTGCACTCCCAGACCAGTTTGGCCGGCTTCCTTAGCCTGCAATATTCAGCAGGATTAGCACCGGGCTATTTCCATTTCAATATAGCTTGCTCTGTGCTCCGGGCTAAGTTTGCCCGCTGGGCAGTGCTAATTTAGCCCCTGGGCAAAGTTTTGAATATCTGGCCCATGTTGTTTTAAAAAAAAAGTTAATTATATTACTTAGATTGCCAATATGCTTAGCTTGTTAAAATACAGATGAAAATGAGTTGCCTCGTCCTTTGCCTCCCTCCATTGTGGCCCACTTGTGGTTGTGCCCCTTTCTTTGGGGGGGGGCTAAAAATGTTACATTCTGTTAAAATTCCATCGGACTGTCTGGACACATCTGTGTATATCAGTGTGGGGGGAGGGCCTGTCCAGTTGCAAACAGGGTCATGGCCACCCTTTTGTCTGTCGAGTCATTCTGTGATATGCATTTTGCAGCATTTGAGTGAGAAAGGTGGGTGTGTGTGTCTGCTCTGACCATCCTGGTCAGCTACAGACAGCCCTTGTTCTGTCATCCTGTCTGTGTAATAGTAACAATGCTAATTGCTAACTAGTATGCTTGGTAAAGTAATGGTGTGTGTGTGTGTGTGTGTGTGTTGCAAATCCAGTTTCTTTTCTACTGCATTGCCTATGTTCTGCTCAGGCTTCATGTGCACGTTCCTTTTAGATATAGACTCTGCAAGGCAGTAAAAAATAAAATGAATTTGGAACAGTTACAGCACTGACTCAGTGACTCTGTCTCTTACTACTGCACTCCCAGACGAAAAAATGCACTTGAAGGTCGAGGCTGTATGTAGTATGCAAACCAAATAAAGCACAGAAAATCAATCCAAGAATAGCTTTGTCACAAACAGACAATTTTTACTAACATTAGTAAATAATACTGTCTGGGTGATAAAATTCTTCTTGGAGTTATGTGCTTTATTTGCATACTACATACAGCCGTGACCATCAACTGAAGTGTATATTTTTGTCTGGTACAGTACAGCAGGGAGAGTGACAGTGTGTACATGTCTCACATTTCATAGTTTGCTTTACCACTGTGTTTAATATTTGTTTCTCGGGATTCCCCAGGGGTTGGTGTGGGAGGCCGTACTGTTTAACATACATAGAAACATGAACTTTGACGGCAGATAAGGACCGTTCTAGGCCTTTTGGTTCATGTGATTATATCAGTAACTTAATAAGCAATTCCGAGGGAAGGAGGGAGGAGGGAGGGTAGGAAAAAAAATGAGCAGATTAGATAGAGTTCTTGGGCCCCATCTGCAAGCACATTCTATGTGTTGAAACATAGACTTTGACAACGGTTAAGGACCGCTTGGCCCACCTAGTCTGCCCATTTCCCTACCTACTGGGTAAGCTACAGATTCTAGTTAACCAACAGCCTATTTCCTCCTACCCCCCACAAGAAAGCGAAAAATATATTCCAGAACTAGAGGGCATGTGATGAAGTTGGAGGAAGGACAATTCAGAGAAAACGTGAGGAAGAATTTCTTCACAGAACGGGTGGTGGACAAGTGGAACACCCTGCCAGAGGAAATGGTGGGGGCTGAAACAATCATGGGATTTAAGAATGCATGGGATAGACATAAAGGAATTCTGGAGGTTAGGTTTAAGGGGCAACAGACTTCTAGGAAAACATAAAGTGAACTTACAAGCTCAAATGGGCAGACTGGGTGGGCTGTAGGCCCTTATCTGCCAACACTGTCTATGTATCTATGTATCTAAGAATTTCCTTATGTCTGTCCCATGCATTCTTGAATTCTCCCACAGTTTTAGACCCCACAACCTCCTCAGGAAGGCGGTTCCATGTGTCCACAACCCTCTCGCGAATAAATACTTCCTCACAGTGCCCCTGGGCCATCCCCCCTCTATCTTCAAACTGTGTCCCCTTGTTCTTGCACATCTCTTTTTCTGAAAGATGCTACCCTCTTGGACTTTGCTGATTCCACTGAAGTAGTTAAAAGTTTCTATCTTGTCCCCCCCCCCACTCCTTTTCTCAAGGGTATACATATTAAGCTCCTTTAGTTTCTCCTTGTATGGCTTCTCTTGCAGACCCTGCACCATTTTAGTTGCCTTCCTCTGGACTGCCTCCATCCTGTCTATGTCCTTGCGGAGATGGGGTCTCCAGAACTGGACGCAGTACTCCAGATGAGGTCTTGCCAACTGTCTATGCAGAGGGATAACAACTTCCTGTTTTCTGCTAGTGATGTCTCTCCCTATACATCCCAGTATCCCCCCAGCCCTCCCTACTGCCTTCTCACATTGCTTGTTAACCTTAAGGTCATCTGATATGATTACCCCCCGGGTCCCTTTCCATTTTTGTTGTTGCTACTACCTCCCCCCCATTGTGTACTCCTCCCCTGGGTTTTTGTTTCTCAGGGGGATTACCTCCAGAAAGGCGGAAGTGATCCTTCCACTGTACAACTGCTTGATTAGGCCACACCTTGAGTATTGTGTGCAATTTTGGAGACCACATTTAAAGAGGGACATTACACTCCTAGAGAGGGTCCAAAGGAGGGCAACCAAAATGATCTGGGGCCTGGGGGAGAGGACATAGAAACATAGAAGTTGACGGCAGATAAGGACCGCAAGGCCCATCCAGTCTGCCCATTTCTTTTTCTACCTTATAAATGTGCCATCGGCCTTTGCTCTGTCAGTGGCCTATCTATTCATAGTCATTTGTATTGCTCCCTTATGCCTATCCCATACCTGTTTGAAGCCCTGCACTATATTCATAGCCACCACTTCTTGTGGTAAGCCATTCCATGCATGCACCACCCTTTCTGTGAAAAAGAATTTCCTCACATTCCCCTTAATCGCCCCTCTAATCTCATGCTGTGTCTCTTGTCCTGCTATTTTTCTTATATTTAAACATGTTAGACTCTTTCACCTTGTTAATGCCCTTAAGGTGTTTAGATGCCTCGATCATATCACTTCTCTCCCTCCTTTGCTCAAGGGTATACATATTGAGCTCTGTTAATCTGTCCTTATGTCTTCTGATGCAGTCCCTGCACCATTTTGGTTAGCCTTCTCTGGACTGCCTCAATTTGGTTAATGTCCTTGTGAAGGTGTGGCCTCCAATACTGCAGTACTCCAGATGAGGCCTAACCAGTGTCTTGTAAAGAGGATTATTACACTCCCTCTTACGACTTGTGATACCCCACTATCATACCCTAACACCCCTCCCCCAGCCTTACTCTACTGCTTTGGGGTCTGCTTGGATGATTTCAGGTCATCAGTGATGATGATGCCCAGGTCTCTTTCTTCCTTTGTGACTGCTAGCAACTCCCTCCCAGCCTATAGGTGGCTTCAGGGTTTCTCTTCCCTATGCATGATTTTGCACTTCTTTACATTAAATCCAGTTGCCACTCTTCTGACCATTTTGCTAGTTTATCCAGATCTCTTCTCATTCTGCCCACCCCATCTGGATCATCTACTCTATTGCAGATCTTGGTGTCATCTGCAAACAGACAAGCCTTACCCTCCAGTCCATCTGCAAGGTCACTAATGAAGATGTTGAAGAGGACTGGGCCAGAACTGATCCCTGAGGTACCCCACTTGTGACTTGCATCTCTTCTGACTGTATAACATTTACCACCACTCTCTTTTCTGCCGTCAACCAGTTTGCCACCAGTTGACCAACTTCTGACCACCCGAGCCTACCCAGCTTATTTATCAATCTTCTATGTGGAACAGTATCAAAAGCTTTGCTGAAGTCAAGGTAGCGACATCAACTGCTCCCCTTGGTCCACCACTCTGGTTACCCAGTCAAAGAAATCTAGAGATTAGTTTGACAGGACCTTCCTTTGTAAACCCATGCTGTCTTGGATCCTGTGCCCCTATGGATTCCAGGTGTTGCACTATCCTTTCCTTAAGGGTGCCTCCATAATCTTGCCCACTACTAAGGTAGACCGACTGGTCTGTAGTTCCCCGTCTCCTCCCTGCTACCACTCTTGTGGAGCGGGATCACATGAGCCCTTCTCCAGTCTTCTGGGACCTCTCCTGTGCTCAGAGACTCACTAAACAGTTCTGCTAATGGCTCTGCTAGTTCCATCTTTAGCTCCTTAAGTACCCTGGGATGTATGCCATCAGGTCCCATTGCCTTATCCACCCTGAGCTTAACAAGCTCTTGTAGGACCCTTTCTTTTGTGAAGGGAGTAGTGCTCACCTCCCTCCCCCCTGTGTCCATGATGCTGAGCTGTGGGCCCTGCCCTACCTTCTCTTCAGTAAATACTGAGCAAAAGTATCTATTTAGGATAGATGCCTTTACAGGGTCCTCCTCCTCACATGCTCCCTTTTCTCCATTAAGCTTAGCAATACCCCCTCTGGACTTTCTCCTTTCACTAATGTATCTATAGAAAGTCTTGTCACCTTCTTTACTGTTTGTGCTAGTGTTTCCTCAGTTTGGGACTTTGCCTGCCTTACTGCCTTTCCTGCTTCCCTTAGGGCAGTTTGGTATGCCTCCTATCTTCATCCCGCTGTGTTCCCTTATATTTCCTGAAGGCCAGCCTTTGGCTCTGACCTTTTCTGCTACTGTATTTGAGAACCAAAGTGGTTTCCTTCTTCTTTTGCACTTCCTTTTCTGTCTAACACAATGGGATGTTGCTTCAAGTATTGCATCCTTAATGCTTGCCCACTTTCATACCCCTCACCTGTGTTTCTTTTTGCCAGGGCTAGCTTAACTCTGTTGGCCATCTTATCAAAGTCAGCTCCTCTGAAGTCCCATATTTTTGCCTTGGAATGGGATGATTTAGATGTAGTAGCCAAATTGAACCATACCATGTGATGGTCACTGGCCTCAAGTGACCTTCTACCTGGAGATCTGTGATCCCTTCCTTGTTAGTCAGTACTAGATCTAGGATAGCCCTGTCTCTTGTGGGTTTGCTGTACCAGTTGTTTGAGGCCCTCCCCTGCAGGAATCCACTATGTGTCTAGTTCTGGCAGATGTTCCTGCTGGTATGACCAATCTGTATCCGGCATGTTGAGTCTCCCATTATCAGAACCTCCTTTAGCTGTCATGTTTTGTACATCTTCTAACAGTAATGTGTCTATGTCCTCCCCTGGTCTGGGGCCTCTAGACAACCCCAGTTATTATGGCTCTCCATTTCCTGTTTCAGGGTGACCCACAGTTCTTCTGGCTCCTTATGTGTATTCTGAATTTCTGTAGCTTTGATATTTTCATTGACATACAGGCCTCCCCCGCCCCTTTTGCACCGTCTCTTCTGAACAATACATAGCCAGGTACTGAAGTCTCCCAAGTGTGGTTGCTGGTGAGCCACATCTCACTAATTGCTACTATGTCAGTTTAGCCTATGACATTAGTGTCTGCAGGTCTGGGATCTTATTTCCCAGACTGTGAGCATTTGTGTACATGCAAAACAAAATGGTTATATTAAATGCACGCTGAAAATAGAAAATAGAGTTAAAAATCTACGTTTCGACCTTAGGTCTTCTTCAGGAAATATCTAAAAGAGAAAAAAAAACAAGTTAGTGTAGAGGAGAGGTAAAATGAGAGAGATATATATGTCGAGAAAGAAGAAGGGGGAGGCTAAGGGAGAAGAAGTGATAAATGGTAAGATTAAGAGAGAATCTGTGAAAACAAAAGGTGGTGATGGGAAAGATAAAACATAATGGGAGAGAAGAGCTGGGAGGTTCCCAGGTAGAGACTGATTAACAGGGCCTTGTAAGAAGGCTGAAAGGTGACAAATGTGTGAGAAGGAGACAGACATGGAGACATATGGTGAAAATGAAAAATAAATGAGTACAAAAACAAATTAACTTTAGGGAAAAAAAAAAGGGATGGCTGAAAGATGTTAGTGGAAAATAAGTCTATCATTTAAACCAGAGGGCTGCTGGGAGCCAAGGCGGGTGATCAGCTTGGCTTCCATGTTTTTTCTATGGTCAGGATTCCGGAAGCCCTGCTGAAGGACACAAACAGAAAGGTCATTGACATTGTGGTCCCTGGAGATAAAGTAGGATACAATGGGTTTAGCAGTCACCATTCCTGACTGCTCTGTAATGTTCCACAAGCGGTCAGCAAGGCGCCTACCAGTTTCTCCGATGTAAATAGCTGAACACCTCCTGCAAAGAATACAGTACACCACATTAGTGGAGGTGCATGAGAACTCCTTGGTGATGTGAAAACACCTGTAGGCCCCGAATCTCAGTTACACTGGAAATAAATTTGCAGGTGTAACGCGAGCCCTGTTGCAAGGTTTGGTACCTGGGGAGGAACTGTTAGGAGTGGGTAGGCTGCTTTTACCAGGAGATTGCGAGGTTAAGTGGCATGTATAGGAGGCAACAGGTGGTTCTGTAATGAAGCACCAATGTTAGGTCAGTTTGCAAAATGGGAAAGTTACTAGTGATGATCCTGTGAAGAGAAGGTGTGCTCTGATGGAAAGGAAGAACTAGTGGAATTCGCCGTTGTTCTTGTGTGACAGTATCCCTCCCATGGGGTCAAGGTTACGGGGCATGTTACTGACCCAGGAGAGTGCTCTGTCCACTGTGCTTTTAGGGTATCCCTGTTGATAAAAAACTATGCATTATTTGGGTCTGCTCAGCAAAATCATCCTCTTCACTGCATAACCTTGTAAGTCTAAGAAACTGTGAATAAGGCAGGCCATTCTTGACATGTTTAGGATGGAAGGAGCTATGGAGGAGGAAACTGTGAGAGTCAGTGGGTTTGTAATAGACTGATGTCTTCAGACCAGTGTTCTGGACTGAGAGCTGAATATCCAGGAAAGGCAGTGTAGAGGAGGATACTTCAACAGTGTAGTGAAGGGAAGGATGAGCCGTGGAGAACTAATTAAGGAAGACTTGGAGGGTCTCCCTGGAGCAGGAGGCGGCCCCCGCACAGTCATCAATGTAGCGTTTGAAGAGTTCAGGCACAGTCCCTGTGAATGAGAGAAAAAAACGTTCCTCCACCCAACCCACAAACAGATTAGCAAAGCTGGGACCCATCTTGGAACCCATGGCAACTCCACTGACCTGCTGAAAAAAACTGTTATTAAAAGAAAAAGCATTGAGTGTTAGAACCAGTTCTGCCAGACGAGTTAGTGTGTGTGTGGGTGGCTGCTGGACTTCCCACTTGTTCAAGAAATGCTGCAAAGCTGTCAGACCATCATCATGGGGGATCACTGTGTAAAGAGATTTGATGTCCATGGTGAAGATGAGCTGATGAGAGTCACTGAATCTGAACCTGTCAAATAACTGGAGAGCATGGTTAGTGTCTTTAACATAGGAGGGCAGGGACTCAACAAGGGGTCTCATGAGGCCATCCAAAAAGGCGGAGATGTGGGATGTGGGGCAGGAGCAGGCAGACACTATGGGACTACCCGGGTTACCTGTTTTGTGGATTTTGGGAAGAAGATAAAACCTGAATGTCTGGGGATGCTGGATTATGAGTCTCTTAGCAGAAGCAGGGAGCTCATTGTTTTCAATAGCAGAGGTGATGGTGGTGGTGACCTCCGTCTGATAGTCAGCAGTGGGGTCCTGTGGAAGAAGAATAAAACCTGGTGTCAGAGAGTTGCTGTGTGGCTTCCGTGATGTATAGCTCCTTTGCCAGACCACAACAGCACCTCCCTTATCAGCTGGTTTAATAACAATGTCATTCCTACATTGTAGAGATCTGAGGGCTGCAAGCTCACCAGGTGTCAGGTTGGAATGGGTGTGCTGCAATGAAGATTAAAGTTAGTGGTGTTTTCCATGCATTGGTTAACAAAATAATCAACAGCAGCAAAACGTCCTGGAGGTGGTGTCCATGCACTTCGCTGGAGATTGATGTCATTGATAGTTCTGGTGATACTGTCATCATCTGTGGGAAGAGGAGTCATATTAGAAAAATGAGCTGCAAGGCGTACTCTATGATAAAAGCACTGCAGATCAACTTGAACCTGGGGTGCATCAAGATATCTGGGTGTGGGCACAAAAGAGAGACCTTTGCTAAGGAGTGAGTGCTCATCTTGTGTCAGAGGAAGGTCTGGAGGAATACAAAATACCAAATTGTTAGGGTTGTGTCTGACTCGAGGGTCATGCTGGTTGTTGATCTGCTGGTGAGAGACTGGAGTTTTGCAGCTTTGGTACCCTTGAGAAACTGAAAGAGAGTGGAGTTAAGGTTTTGGATGCAGTGTTAATAAAGGAAGGTTATGTGGAGCCGTTCGCTGCAGGAAACTTTTGCCTTTGAATGGTTTTGTCCACAGAGATCAGCTGTGTTTTGATGGAGAGAATGGTGCACGATAAGTTTCCTAGAGAAAGTTTCAAAAGCTTGTTAGTAGAGGAAATGTGTCTCAGATCCAAATGAACAAGGATGAAATTTCAAACAGAAACCTTTAGGAATAATACCCAGGTGGCGTATTTGGAAAGAAACTGTAAGTGACTGCAGAGTTTAGTCTTAGAGCAAATGGCAGAAAATAATTCAAGAGAAGGCTTAGAAATATGAGAAGGGAATGCAGACATAGAAGAAATGAAGGAGCATCGCAGAGAATTCAGGAGAGATTTCAGATTAGGCATAGTGGGTCGCAGCAAATGTAGCATACAAATTGTAAAAAAACAAAGACAAGGCACTGCGTCAGCATGTGGTCTAAAAGCAAAACAAAATGGTTATATTAAATGCACGCTGAAAATAGAAAATAGAGTTAAAAATCTACGTTTCAACCTTAGGTCTTCTTCAGGAAATATCTAAAAGAGAAAAAAAAAACAAGTTTGTGTACATGATTTTCCATTGGCCAGATTTTGATGTGTTAGTTGTTGGGTGAGGTTTGGCATTACCCCTGTGCATCGTATGAGGAGACAAACCTTTTTTCTTACCTGGTGATGCAAATGAACTGCAAACATGCTGAATCCCTGTTTGACCACTAGCTGAGGGGGGAGGGGTGTTCTTACCATTCGACGTATGGGGTGCTGCACCCCTCTCCTCATTTGCTAGTTTAAATATTCTGCAAAGACGTCAGATTTCTGCCCCAATGCACTGACTCCCTCCTTAGTCAGATGCAGTCCATCAAATTTAAAGAACTTTCGCTCCCAGAACTGTTGCCAGTTCCCTACAAATCTGTGTCCTTTTTCCTGGCACCAGCCCTTGAGCCACGTGTTTAGCTCCCCTATCTCCCCTTCTCTGACCTTCCGTCCATCTGCTCCCTCTCCCAGACTGGCAGGATCTCAGAGAAGGAGATGCCGGATGAAATAGATGATAGTTTGTCACCCAGCCTGGCCAGGTGTTCCCTTGGTCTCCACAACTGACGGCTGGCGAGATCATTAGTCCCTATGTGTACTAGGACATCAATGTTTTCTCCTGCTTTGTGAACAATTTTAGCAATGCGGTCAGTGTCTCTCCATGCTGATGTACTTGGGAGACATCTGACCATTACCCCTGGCTGGAGATGGGTATCAACTCCCCTATGACCTATGAGGAGAGGCTTAAGGAGCTCGACATGTACACCCAGGAGGAGAGGAGGTACGGGGGGGGACATGATAGAGGTCCACCTTGCAAATCAGCCTTGCTCAATGGTGCCCGCCTGGATAAATAAAGATATTGATTGATTGATTGATTGATTGATTGATTGGTTTAAGTACATGAAAGGGATCAATAAGGGAGGCCCAGTCAGGGTGCTGCAAAGGAAGGAGTGTGGGGCAACGAGAGGTCATGGGTGTAAGCTGGAAGGGGACAGGCTCAGAGTGGAGAGGAGGATATGTTATTTCACTGAAAGGGTGGTAGAGCCATGGAATGTACTGCCCAAGGAGCTGGTAGAGGTGGAGACTGTGGATGGGTTTAAGAGGGGATGGGACAGGTACAGTGGGGGGTAAATCTGAGCTGGCCCAATACAGGTGGAACATCTGGGACTGGGGAAAATATAATCCAAGGGGAGGACACCAAAAGCGGCCCTCAGTGCAGGTGCTGAAAATCGAGCAGACTCGAGAGACCGTTAGGTCTATTCTGCTGGCATTTTAGTATGTTAGTATTATTTTGCATTTCTTTGCATTGAATCTAAGCTGCCATACTTCTGACCATTCCTCCAACCTTGCCAAGTCCCTTCTCATCCTTTCCACCCCACCTTGTGTATCAACCCTGTTGCAGTTCTTTGTGTCATCTGCAGAGAAGCATACTTTTATTTCCAGTTGCTCTGCAATGTCACTTATAAAAACATTAAAAAGGACCGGACCCAATACTGAACCCTGTGGTATCCCACTAGTAACCCCCCTTTCCTCAGAGTGGACTCCGTTTATTATTACCTTCTGTGTCCTGTTGTCCAGCCAATGTTTTACCCAGGCTACCGCCCTGGGATTCACTCCCAGGTTGGCTAATTTGTTTATTAATCTTTTGTGTGGGACTGTGTCAAATGCCTTGCTAAAGTCTAGGTAGGCCATGTCCATAGCCCCTCACTGGTCTACTTCTTTGGTCACCCAGTAAAATAAATTGATTAGATTCATCTGACGTGACCTTCCCACTGTGAATCCATGCTGCCTTGGGTCCTCTGCCCCACTGGCCTCTAAGTACTCAGCAATTCTTTCCTTCAGAAGTGATTTCATCATTTTCCCTACCACAGAGGCCAAACTGACAGGTCTGTAGTTTCCTGCCTCTGTCTTGCTCCCACTTTTGTGAAGGGGAATCACATCTGCCCTCCTCCAGTCCTCAGGTACCACACCATCCTCCCATGATTTGTTAAAAAGGGTAGTCAGGGGTGTCACTAGTTCTCCCCTGAATTATTTTAGAATTCTGGGGTGAATCCCATTAGGCCCCAGTGCTTTGTCCACCTTCAGTTTTAGGAGTTCTTTCATGCTCCTTTCTTCTGTGAAAGGACTGGGATCGACCCCCCTATCCAGAATGCTTCTTTAATGGATTAGTTACCCCCCCTCCTCTTTTGAGAATACTGAGCAGAAGTATTCGTTCAGTATCCCTGCCTTTTCACTATCCCTCTCTGCTCACCCACCGTCCATTCCATTCCGCCTCACTATCCCTCCCTTTGTCTTTCTACGCTCACTAATGTACCTATAAAAGGTTTTATCCCCCTTCTTAACTGAGTTGGCTATCTTTTCCTCAGTTTGGGCCTTTGCTATTCTGACTGCCTTCTCTGCTTCCTTCTATCTTAACTGGTACAGTTCTGTGTCCTGCTCCTTCTGTGTTTCCTTAAACTTCCTAAATGCTATCATTTTCTCCCTAACCTTCCCTGCCACCTCTTTTGAGAACCATAATTGATTTTTCTTTCATTTTGATTTGTTTATTTGCTTCACACAAAGGCTTGTTGGCTTGTTGCCTCTGTGATGGTAGTTTTGATGTTTCCCCATTGTTGCTCCATCCCTCCTTCTTGCCTGTTTGCTAGTGCTTCTCTAAGGCACTCTTCCCATTTTGACAAAGTCAGGTCTTCTGACGTGTAGTACCCTCACTTTTCTATGGCTTTACTCTGCAGCTGAGTTTATCATGAACCACACTGTTTGGTGGTCACTTGTCCCCAGATGGCTACCCACTTCTAGATCAGAGATTCTCTCACTGTCCCCATTTGAGAGTACAAGGTCTAAGATTGCTCCCTCCCGAGTGGGTTCCAATACTAGCTGTCTGAGGCATGCCCCCTGTAGGGCATTGAGAATGGACCTGCTCTTGGATGTGGCTACAGCAAAGGTGCTCCAGTTAACATCTGGCATATTCAGGTCCCCCATCAACAATATCTCCCCTTTCTTTGCCATCCTAAGGATGCCATCTATCATATCCTTGTCCATTTCCTCCCCCTGAGATAAGGGTCTGTATTCATGCTCTGTGCGGATTGTAGTGCCATTTCTAGTCTCTAAAGTGACCCACAGTTCCTCCTCTCCTCCCTGTTTTCTCTTTTGTTCTGTTGCCTTTATTCCTTCCCTTACATAGAGAACTTCTCCACCCCCCTCTTCTACCCTCCCTGTCTTTCCTGTAGGTTGTGTACCCTGGTATGTTAACATCCCAGTCATAGTTCTCTGTGGCAGATATGGACCGCTTGACCCATCCAACAGCCTACGTCTTCCTACCTCCCCACAAGAATTGTCTTATGTCTGTCCCATGCATTCTTGAATTCCCCACTTTTTTTGACCCCACAACCTTCTCAGGAAGGGCGTTCCATGCATCCACCACCCTCTCTATGGAAAAAATACTTCCACACATTGCTCGTGAGCTGTCCCCCATCTTCAAATTGTGCCCTCTTATTCTTGCACATCTGTTTCTGAAAGAACCTCCCCTCTTAGACTTTGTTGATCCCCTGAGGTACTTCTATCATGTCCCCCTCTCCCTCCTTCTCCCTCCATAAAAATAAAGTTATTATTATTTCCTCAAGGGTATATATATTAAGCTCCTTTAGTCTCTCTTTGTATGGCTTCTCTTGCATGCAGATCCTGCACCATATTAGTCAGCTAGGTCAGCAACATAGCAGAGGGGCTTCAGGAGGAGGTCTGCCTTTTTACAGACCACACCAAACCCTATAACAGGGTTCACACCCTTGTGGAAGTGGAGGCCATGCTAAATTATCTTTGAATACGGGAGGAATTGTCAGAAACATGGCAGCTGAAGTTCAATGCCAGGAAATGCAGTGATGCACATGGGAAGAACTCCTCACACCACATTCACACTAGGGGAAGAAAAAATGGCAGAAATCAGCAGAGGGACCTAGGAGTTATTACCACAAATGATCTCAGAGTGGGGATCCAAGGCTGTGGACAAAACAAACAGGATGCTGGCATGCATTAGTAGAGGGATAACCAGCAGAAGGAGAGAGGTATTGATGCCTCTCTATTGTTCCATGGGCAGGCCACATCTGGATTATGGGGCTCAGTTCTGGAGGCCTCACCTACAAAAAGACTTTGATGGCATGGAGATGGAGAGGATGCCAGTGCAGAGAAGGGCCACTAAAATTGTGCAGGGGGCTGGGGGGGATGACATATGAGGAGAGACTGGAGGAGCTGAATTTGTACCCCCTGGGGACTAGGAGATAGAGAGGGGAGGAGAGGGAGAGAGGGAGGTAGAGAGAGGAGGAAAGGGAGAGAGAGGCCATGATAGACATTCAAATATGTAACAGGCATCAATAGAGCAGGGAGAACTTGTCAGGGAAGGTTGCTACAAGAACTAGGGGGCATGACTTGAAATTGGGGGGGAGATTTAGGGGAAATGTCAGGAAGTATTACTCCACAGAGAGTAATCAAGCACTGGAACTGGCTGCCAGAGGAGATGATGAGGGTTTCAAGAGGGCCTGGGACATTCACAAGGGGCTGTCAAAGGGGGGGGAAGGGCAGAATCATGGAGGATGGGGAATTGTATCAAATTGCATTTGATAAGAATTATGTGCTTGCATTTCATGACGTTTTGGCACACATGTTCCACATAGTAGCTTAAATCTTAAAGTACCATTCTGAACTGCAGCAAATGCAGCAATTGTAATAGTTCTCTAGGTTAATGTTTCTATGCAGATGTGACTGTTAAAATAGGAACGTTTTTGTTACTCCCAAGACACTGCCACACCTGATGTTTATGGCCTAAACCTCAGATACAGTTGCCTTGTGCTCAATGAGAGGTTTTGAACAGTGTAATCCAAAGACTTTTCCTGTTCATAGTAGGATAAGCAACCAGTTTTGGAGGGGATAATTTAATTAATGCAACCACTCAGTTTTAATGTAGTGGCATTGCCACTGTGTGTAGTTAAACAATTTGCAAATATATCCATATATTACATCTAAAACAAGATTCTGTACTGCAGTTATCTGGCTTAAAGAAATATAGTGTGTGTGTGTACACAGTGTTTTCTTAAACCTGATAACGCCACAGTACAGCATCTCTTTTGACTTGGAGTGGGAGAAGGAACTGTCACTCAGGAGTCAGGCCCACCCCTGTGAATTTTGTGGTAGGGGAGCACTGGTGAAAAGCAGTGCCACTACAAGCCATCCCCTGTGGACACTGTTTAAAATACAAATATATATTGTCAGTTTGTCTATTGCATGCTGTGGTTGACAAGGTCTAGTGTTTCAGACAGACTTGGCAAGAGGACTTTTAAAATACACTTAGTGAATGAAGCCAAATCATGACATTTCAGACCTGGCAGGGGGGACTTTTGCAAAATTGCGGCTCATGAGCCAAATCATTAAGTTTAAGACCTGGCAGAACAACTGAGTCAGCCAACTCATGACTCATCAGCAGCTCTTTATGTGTGCTGATAGAATGTGTTGTGAAGGTCAGATGGAAAACATGCATATAGATGTAGATGCATTAGCAGCTACTTATGTGCACCTGGTAGAATCTGTAAGACAAATGTAAAAAAAAAATGGGGACAATTTAAGTTTGATTTGGACTCATTAACACCTGCTTAGTATACTTGGGAGATACTGCATCACAAAGGTGGATGTTGTTATCCAGCTGTCTAAAAGTGATGCTGTTCTGCCTTTATCTTCACCCCAACCTTAGCTCTCCCCAGGGTTCCCTGTACCCAGGTGCATTATTGAGAAGCCAGTATTTTCTTGCCCATTGTAATGTGTCTAATGCGTATTGTTAGCAATGTAATTGTGACTTTAGAGTTTAGGACTCATGATAAAATGAAAAGTGACACATCTGAAAAAAGTCACCAATATCAAACATGACAGTTTTATTTAATATATTTATTAGAGTTGAAGTGGAGACAGTCTGGACAGCAGGTGAACTAGAGTGACTTGCCTCCTTCTGGACCTCAACGGAGTCATCAACGCTGGAGTAAGTAAATGTCTTATTGTCAGTCTCTGTCTCAGGGGAGCTGTTGTCTTCTAACACATCCACACATCCACACTAGAAAGTAAGACCACAATGACGTTATGCATTTTATTTCTATGCACATGCACATTATTGTGAAGTAGTATTTTGGCAGCAGCTTCAGTGCAAAGTTAGCTTAATGAGGATGTGCATTGAACAGCTCTAATGCACAGCTAGGGGGTTCAACCTGTCACCTCATTCCTCACCATGCTCCCTAGCCTTGCGTTAGAACTGTCTAATGCACAGCCTGTTATTTCTTATTGCGCTTTTGATGAATCAGTCTTCCTGTTTGATTTCAGAATGCTTAAAGGGACACTGTCAACCTGTGTTTCATCATATTATTTCTTGCTAAAAAACCTACATTTTATGATTACTTGCCTTCTTTAAAATTAATTGATGCTGCTGTTTATTTTGTCTGTCTTATTGTTTAGTAGAACTGAAATGCATGCTATATATGTTAAACAGCCTTGTTTTGTTTATAATTCTGGATCTGTTCTTACTGAATATTTTCTGAATATTGCAAACACACCCAAACTGTGCAGTCAGTCATGAGACAGTAGCCTCCTAAACTCCCACTGCACCATATAGTGCCTGTATTTTTTCCATTGCTCACAAAACAACCCTGCAAAAGTGGGACGTCACATACAACAACATACTGTATGCCATTATGCCTCCTCATCGCCTCGGCTCAGGCATCACTGCCACCTATACAGTGACCTCAATTGGCTATCCCCCTCAGCTAGTAGGCAATACACATTGGGAACACTTATTGATTCCATTGTCAGAAAAAATACTCCCTCGTCACTTGTGGCTTTGCTTGCTCCTGCTACCTCCAGTCATGGACTACGATCTGCAGATAAATCTCTGCTGAAGATGGCTAGATGCCATACATCTAAAGGTGCAAGTGCCTCCTGTGTGTGGCCCCTCAACTCTGGAACTCCCTTCCTCTTGGCCCCAGACAATCGGAGTCCCATCTCAGTTTCAAAAGGGAATTTTGTCATTATCTATTACTTGCCAACATGTGCACTTGCTTCGACCCTATTTGATATTGCTTTCCTCTTCCCATCTTTCTAATTACCTCTCCTTATTTCTGTTCTATCTTTCTTCATTACTTGTCCCACTACTGCTACTACTACCACTATTTAAATCACTTCCTCTACTTTTCATTCCATTTCTCTCCCTCCCCCCTTCTTCCATATCTCTTCTCTACCCACAAGCCCCTTAGCAAGACTGTTATCTTGCTAAACCTCTAGGTGGGTCATGTTCTTAGTCCCTCTCTGATACTTCACCTAGGCCTCCAAATGTTCAATCTTCTACTTGATTCATCTATTATGACATTCCTTCTTACCTCTAGCTCTCGCATGCTATTCCAGGTCTCTCTCTTTCCCTAACACTGCTTATTTGAATTACATATGTATCTTACTCTGCTGCTCCACATTGTTTAGGTTAGTCATGTTTATGTAATTTCACTTTGTCATGATTTGCTTACTCCTGCTTATGTAACTTACGTTTGTTCATCACCGACTGTACTTGTTATGCCATGTACTCTTGGACTGTTGAATGATTATATGTGCTAGGTTAGTCATGTTTATGTAATGTCTCTTGTCATGATTTGCTTACTCTGGTTTATGTAACTTAGGTTTGTTCATCATTAACTGTACTTGTTATGCCATTTACTATTGGTCTGTTGTATGATGATGTGTTGTGTACTCCCCCAGGTCGTGCCTGAAAATTGTCATTTTATGGCTAGTGCACTTACCCGGTCAACAAAAACTAAATAAAATAAATAAATATGGGGTGCTAGACTGTGCTGTGGGTGTTCCCAAGTCTAGAAAAGACTCAGTTGGAACTAATTAAGGAATGTAAACAAGCCTGTTTGTGTGGTAACACCAGTATGGTGGGCAGTCTGTTTTTCATTTTTTAAAGAAAAAGTCAGATTCAAAACTACCAGCTACATCAGCAGTCTTTACAGAATGTTGGTAGTCAAAAACGTTTTTTATTTGTTTGTTTTTTTAACTAGGGACACTTTGAGACCTCAGGGGGTTGACAGTGTCCCTTTAACACAAGAAGACAAGCTCAAACACTGCTGGTGAATCAATCCTCCTGTTTAATAATGCCTAAAGAGCTACAGACACCTCAGCAAAAACCTTGGAAAAACACAATAATTGGGTACAGTTCAGCTTGCATTCATTGTGTTTTTATATGTAACTGTCGCAATCGCAGGCGGAGCAGTATGACCTCTGGTAGGGAGAAGGCAATGGAAATGGATGAGCTCTTCAGGAGCAAATATCTTGTTTTCATGCAAATGACCTTAGTAATTAATAACGGAGAGGGGGGGTCAGAAAATTAATGAGAAATACATGCTGAACTTCAAAATATTGTGTTTAGTTAAATCTCTCCTGAAGGAGAGGATCCCTCTTGAAGAGCAGGTGCACACTATAATTGCTCCAGCCCCTCTCACACACATACAGGGTACCTGCCTGCTCCAGTGTTGAGAGGTATTAAAAATACCTTGCATTTCAGTCCTCCAGTAAAAAAGTTACAGGACACCTAATGTGTACCCCAGGAAAAATGGAGCCACTTCCTGAACCTGCTGAGGCTGACACACCCACAGGCAGGCAGGCAGGCACCCACAGCCCCCTTTTGTGATGTCAGAAAATGAGGGGTGGGTGTGTGTGTGTGTGTATGTGTGTATGTGTGCGCACACATGCACTGGTTAGGCCCCATCTAGAGTACCGTGTGCAGTACTGGAGGTCACACCTTCACAAGGACACTAACCAAATTGAGGCAGTCCAGAGATAGGCAACCAAAATGGTGCAGGAACTGCATCAGAAAACATATGAGGACAGATTAATGGAGCTCAATCTGTATACCCCGGTGCAAAGGAGGGAGAGAGGTGATATGATTGAAACATTCAAACACCTTAAGGGCATTAACAAGGTGAAAGAGTCTAACATGTTTCAATATACGAAAAATGGCAGGACAAGAGGACACAGCATGAGATTAGAGGGAGGTCGATTAAGGGGTAACGTGAGGAAGTTCTTTTCACAGAAAGGGTGGTGGATGCATGGAATGGCCTACCTCAGGAAGTGGTGGATATGAATACAGTGCAGGACTTCAAACAGGCATGGGATAGGCATAAGGGAGCAATACAGATGAGTATGAATAGATAGGTCATTGACAGAGCAAAGGCCAATGTCACATTCATAAAGTAGAAAAATAAATAGACAGACTGGATGGGCCTTGTGGTCCTACTCTGCTGTCAACTTCTATGTTTCTATGTTTCTAATGAGTTATGAGCTGGCTGACTCAGTTGTCCTCAGCTTGGTGAGGCCACACCTTGAGTACTGCGTGCAGTTTTGGAGGCCACACTTAAAGAGGGACATTAAACTCCTGGAGAGGGTCCAGAGGAGGGCAACCAAATGATTTGGGCTGACCAATTGAGCAGTCTCGAAAGACCATTAGGCCTATTCTGCTGGCATTTTAGTATGTTAGTATCTTAAATTTAATGAAGTGCATGGTATTTTTAATACCCTTCAACAATGGAGTAAGTCGACTATCATATATGTTTGTTAGGGGCTGGGAAAATTACAGTGTGCACTTGCTCTTTAACATAAGATGAACTCTGTAAATGTTGTTGAATCACTCTTCCTGTTTGAGGTAAGAATGCTCAGTGTGACATGGACAGCCAGTTCTGAGTGCTGTATGATCATTTTTTATAATAAATAAAAATGGGTTATGGACTGTCTCCCATGAGAAATGCTAAAAGAGCATGTGAGATCACACACACACACACACACACACACACACACACACACTCAGGTTTTAGATACAAGGTTACCTGGAAGGCCTGAAGCTAATTACAAAGTAGAACAGACCTTGATCAAGGATCTCCTGTTTTATCTAAAGTTAATTGCAGGCTGGAAGAGGCTTGAGTTGAGCATATCCATTTTATGATGTTTCAAGTGGAGGAAACCAGGTTTAGTAAACTGGTGCAAAATCATAAATGCTTTTAAGTCTGTGTGAGAAATGGATGCAGCTAAAGCTCAAAGAGAGTCATTTGCAGAACATGAGTTATGTCGAGGTTGCAGAATTTAATACTTTGAAAAGACATCCTGTTTTTGTATAGATATATTTTTTTAGATATTTTGACAGAGGAGGAGCTAGGTGACCTCACAAATGGGTTGGCAAATATAGTTTCCTTTAAGGAATATTCTGTTTTCCTTCAGAGATACTTCTATCTAGACTCTGACAAAGAAACATCTTTGGAGCACTTTCAGCAGATATTTAGAGACTAAGTACTGTAGTAGGAATTGCACTGTTTAAAAACCTTGTTCTTTTATAAGATTTGTATGTCTTGCGATATAATAGTTCTGTATTTTGTGTTTTACATATAATTATCTATTTTTAGTAAAAACTCTAATTTTAGAGCATACTTGGTCTTTCTTTAATTTCTTTCCTGTGTAAGTAGAGTATATATGCTTACAGCAGACACTGTGCATAAGCTTGAATAGTGATACCAAACTGGAAAAAAGTAAGAATAACCTGAGGTCTTTATTTAAGTTTTAAGGGTTCATTTTTGTATACCTGGTTAGGTGCCTGTAGGCAAAGATATCTGGCCCCCCAAAGACAGAAATATCTGAGCCTGTGCATCGGGTACGCTACCAAGAGGTTCACAGTTTGAATTCCTCCAGAACTTGAGACCAAAGGTTGGTTCGAACCCACAAAAACAGACAAGAAGGTTACCTTGTTCTGTTAAACTGTTCACAAGACTGCACTTGGAGGTTGGCACTTTGGGAGTAGAGGGCCTGACCTGCTGAGTGGGTTTGTGACACTCAACAGTAGACAAACTCGATAAACACTGGACCAGTCTTCCTGTTTGAAGAATGCTGAAGCTAAGAACACTGTCTCAAACATTGTTGAAGAATCAGTCTTCCTGTTTGCTTTAAGAATGCTTAACATAAGAATCAATCAGGGGCCTGCCCGGTAGCGCTGAGAGTTGAGGCAGTGTACACCACAGCTCATGCTACACTGATGACCCTGATTCAGATATGGACTTGGGTTGGCAGGGGTTGGCAGGGGAGGGAGTGGATGAAGCATCTGGAAGACAGATCTCCTGTCCCAGAGGAGGGCTAAGGGCTGTTTGTTTCCCTAGTGTCCCCCAATGGAGATTGGGGACACTACAGGGCAGCAGACACAACATAATGGGGTGAGCACACCAGATGTCAGCAGAGTTGCCATGTGCCATGATGTCATTGCATGTTGCTCTTGGAAGGATGGGGAGCACTCTCAGGGCACAAGCTGATAACCCCTTTGCAGACCGTAGAGATGAAGAGGGCTCCAATGGCATGGCCCACATCCCAAGGCCGGCTCTGCACAGCAGGATTCTCCCCAGGCATCGACCTGACAGCCAGATAGTAGATTGTGTGTTTCAGATTACAGTATTTATGAGACCATGTTTTTAATGTTACTCATTACTTAAGTGATATAAATGACAGTGATAATGATACCATGCAGCATTATCATCTTATTACTCGCACAGTCTTCCATAGATGGACACAGTCCCAGATTCGGGTAGATAAGCAGTTGCACCGCTTGACTTATACTATTTCCATACCTTAGTGGCCTGACTAAATGTGCATAACAGTTGTCAGTAACAGTTGTCGGTCACATTTTAATGCAATTACAGCAGTTGTTTCTAGCTATTCAATTTGTTAATGTAGTACAGCAACATATAGTAACCATACCTTTCCCTTAAAATAACTTTTTATATCGTAGGATGAGGTAGATTGCCTGAGAACTAATTGAGTGGAAGCAAGCAAGGCTCATCTTCTTGAATTGGACAGACACTTTGTAGTGAAGAAGTGGAAAAGACAGGCCAGGAGTCTACAACATTAAGAAACAGACTTTTTCAGAACTAATCTGTATCTGTTTTCTTGTCTGTGTTGGACATCGCGTCCTGGTCTTGGGTATTCAAGTCTTGATTTGACTTTGTGTTCTGTATTAATTTCTTACCAGTGTATACAGAAAAGCCAGTACTTACTAGTAGAAGGGTAGTACTGGGATTGTCAATATGGCTGATGCATTTCCCCATCATAAAACTAACAAGTATGTAAGTGCATCACTACTGTCACGAAGTGAAAAATCAGAAACATGCAACCTGTTTGTTGCCCCCAAATTGCAGTCTCATGGCAACAGTAAATCCATTGTTTGGAAATACTTTGGCTCACTGTGTGTTAAAATGTAAGTCCTAGGTACCTCTTCAGGTGACCCAGGTTCAGTTTCTCCTGTTTTGCTTGATGACGGTAGATATTTCTGTTCCCTTTGCTTCGATGCATAGCAGACACTGTATATAAAATTACAGGCTTCTGCACACATTAGCAGAGTTAAAAGTTATGCCCTGCAAACAGCTACTACATCCTTAATGGAACACTTAATCCACATTCATAACATAGATGTACATGAGGGTAACAAAGTACAGAAACTTAAGCAAAGTATGATTAATATGAGCCTTGGTGGTGCCAGTGGTAGTGTTCGGCCAGCTGCATCCTATTTTTAACTTGTTCATGATGTTTTGGTCTGGTTTTCTTTGCATAGGATGCCTTTCAATTCAGTCAATAAAAGTGGCTTCCAACTATTCTTCTCCAAAAATTTCCTGAGCATAAAAATACCCAATGAGAGAAGTTTACGTGCTAAAGCTCTACATGATGTACACAGCTTATTAAAAAACAAAGTGAAGGACTACCTCACTACAGTGCATTCCATCTGTGTTGTTTGATGGATGGACCGACAAACACAAATGTCATCCCTACCTTGGTATACACCTAGCATACATTAACGCGGGTTGGGACTTTCGCATCATTACACTGTCATGTAAAGTATTGCCTAACCACACCGGGGGAAGCCATGGCACAGCATGTCCACAGACAGCTCAAGTATTTCACCATCGACAGAACAGTGAAACTTTTCTTGACACATGATGGGGCAGAGAACATGAAGAAGGCCAGCTGCATGTTACCGGTGAAACAGTGTAATCACTATGTTCCCCATGCATTGCACCTGTTGCTGATTACTGACTCCATGAATTGCGTCAGAGATATACAAGATCTGATGGAGAAATGCAAATAAATAGTGACCACATTACATTTTAAAGGGTACCTCATTGAAGAGGAAGTTGTCAACAGTGATGACCAGCAAGTGATGGACAGCCTCCTGGAGAAGATTGAAAAATGCACAAAACATTCTGGTGCTGGATTCTGATTACCCGATTGGAGATGGTGGAAGTGGAACAGATGAGGAAGATATGCATTCAGATTTTGGTCTCTTTCTCAGTGATGATGATGATGATGCAACACCAGACACCATTCTCAATCCCATCAGAGGCACACAGGAAAGAAACAGTCAAGGAGCAACATTTTCCAGAATTGTGCAACACAAAAGGCATTCTCACATAACTTTAAAACAACAGGTCGTGATGCAATGGAATTCGGTGCTTGTTATGTTTGAAAGCATCATAGATGTCCACTGGGAGGCTGAGCAAGCTATGAAACACTCAGGACACAGCGATCTGTACCTCACAACTGAAGAGTTTGATATTGTTGAAGAACTAAAACATTTTTTCTCCCGTATAAGGAGCTCACTGAACCGGTCAGTAGCAGTCAACCGCACCTGTCACTAATACCACTCATAAAAAATGAGATTGTGGAAAAATCACAGATCAGTGAAAAAGATCATCCAACGGTGCAGCAGGTGAAATGGTGTATGCTGAAAAATGTAGAACAGTGATTTCCATAAAGTGATAGAGTCAAAGTGGCATGCTTACTGGATTCATCCACAAATGAAGCTTTGCAGCTGTCTAGGAAGGAACAAGTAGTGGTACTGAAACAAGCAGTTCAAGAACTGACAGAGTTTGGAGCTATGTCAACAGCTTTTTCAACAAGTTCAAGAGCCAGCAGCACACCATCTATGACATCAGTTGCAGGAATCTCCATCAGTGATGAAGAGGCAGAGGACAATCCAGATTTTCATGAGAATAATATATGTATTCCTATCAGTAAGAAAAGGAAAATGCTTCAGAAGCTGAAACAAAGCTTGCAGCTCGGCGAAGACAGTTCAGCTCTTGAAAATGAAATCAACCGATATTTGACAGGGAAGCCTACAACTGAGGAGGAAGATTTCCCACTTAAATTTTGGAAGAATAATGAACATAGATACCCTACTCTGGCTCAGCTTGCAAAAATTTACCTTGGCATTACAGCATCCAGTGTGCCAGTGGAATGCATATTCTTGGTCACCAGGTTATTGCTAAATAGTAAACGATCGAGCATTGCCCCATACCATCTGAAATATATGTAATTTATTCACGATAACCATCCACTCTTTTTCCCTTTCCAAATAAAAAACTAAGCCCATCGGACACTTGTTTTGGGGGGGACCTATCTGCTCCAGTAAGACTCTACAAAAGTTATTCTAGCTGCTGCCAATAGTATCTCATCAACTACTTGTCGTGCACTTGATCAGTCACCACCTGCACCCACCATGCCCTGGTAAAACACTATACCTGTTACCACTCTGGTTAGACTACAACCCAAGAGGTTTCTGCAGATATGCCGCCCTTCTTGGAAGTTGGCACCAATGTCAAATGGCTTCTTAGAAGCTAGCTACCTAGATCATACAGCTTATAAATAAGAGCAACGGTTTACTAATGTGGTGGGGGGATGCGCAGTTTGCACACTGTACGTTGATTTTTTTTTTTTATTGCTGACAGTTCACCTTTAATAAATAATCTTTAAAGAATGTGAAATTATTTCTTGCAGGTTTATATATGTATGTGATATTGCTAATGTGGTGAGACTTCACTGTATCCTTAACGGGACACTGTCGTTGGAACCTCTCACTATTATTATTATGTAATATATGGAGATAGCCTAATAATACCATCGCATCCCATACAAAAATTTTCTTGTAATGCCACAGTACTGAAAGTGACAATACCATCGTTCCAAACTGATAATATTATCGTTCAGAAGTGATAATACCATCGTTCCACTCTTGAACAATAGTATTATCAGAAGTAATCAGCACCACGAGCGCAATCACCTGGCCACTTCAAGCGTGAGCTCTCTTTCAAACCGCAAATAGTTTTCTGACAGAAACAGTGCTCCTCGGTCGCGGAGCATCACTGCAAACAGCAAAAATGCAGCCTGATACTAATAACGTCATGGAAGACAGAATACCGTTTGTCAAAAAAAAAAGTTAAATTTACTGTTTAATGTTCTGTTGGCCACAATCATTGGCTCATCAATTACTTCAAATTCTGCACTACTTTACTGGTTCTTCTGAGAGCTGTTCCTGATTCACTACTTACAACCCATCAGCCTGCACCAAAGCTAAGTAAAACTATTCCTGCTCCATATATTACAAAATAACAGATCGCTAAGTATGTATTTCTCGGTAGTAATACCATCTCGAGGTTTTGGGGACTTTGGGTACCTCTCGAGCTTCGCTCTCGAGGTACCAAGTCCCCAAAACCTCTCGATGTTATTACTGCCTTGTAATACATACTTAGCTATCAATTATTCTATTTGTATGTATACATTTTGCTGCTGAGGTGATTACTGTATGTATTGCAGGTCCTCTAAGCCTGCCTCTTATGTCAGTGATAGCCCTGTGTTATGTAACATGTGCCAAATAAGTGTAATCATTTATTAAAAGATATGAGGTTAAAGTATGATAAACTATTAATAAATAAAATTCAATGATGGTGAAAGTTGAAAAAATTGGTCGGATTTTTCTTTAGTTAGTTGAGGTCACAAATTTCAAACTAGTTGGACATGTCAGTCGTAATGTGTGGTAAGTCAATCATACAGTAGCAGCCACAGACACTGACAGTTATTTCCTGAAATTTCTATGATATTTCCAGATATATCTAATGCTTTCTCAATTTCTACAGTAGCAGCAGCATAGAGAAACTCTTTAGAAATTTCGCAAAATATCTGGAAATAGCTGGCAATGTCTGTGGCTACTATTGTAATTGGTTTTTCAACTAACTCCTTGGTCTAGATCAGTGGCTTCTTTTAGCATTTACCTGCTCTTTGTACCTCCTTGATTATATATGTATGCCACCATAATTGCATTGTCTGACCTTACTTTTATGGCCCCGGACTGCACCTGACTTTAAAAATGAAGATGAGCAAGGTGCACCACCTTCATCTCCAGAACATTTATGTGTGGCTGCCATTCCTGTGCTGATCAAGTCCCCTGAATAGTAAGGTGGTCCAGGACTGCCCCAACCCAAGAGGCTAGCATCTGTTGTCAGGACTGACTCTTGGGGAACTTCCAGGGGAAGCCCTTTCTCAATATTCTGGAAGCTCAACCACCAACTTAGAGACTTATGTAGCTGTGGTGAGAGGAGAATCTTGGCCTGATAATACTCCTAGGCCAGACCCCAGGCTGACAGTAACTCCATCTGTAGGGTTTGCATATGAAGGCAAGCCCACAGAACCAAATCTATGGTCACTGTAATGAGACCCAGAATTCACAGTAGGTGGAGTGTTGGGGCTGCAAACTGGCTCATCAGCTACCGCACCTCTTTCATAAGAGTTGCTTTCCTGTCTGGGGAGAGAAATACCTTCCTCTCGCCCATCTTGAACACTGCTCCCAGGTGTCCCAGGGTCTGTGATAGCTCGAGAGAACTCATCTGGAGATTCACTACTCAGCCGTGTGAGATGGTCTAAAGTGGTGCTCTGAGGTACTCTACTCTAAAGGTGGTGAAAAGAGATGAGTGAGGCACCAAGGTCCGAATTATTGTGGATAAGATAACCGTTACCCAGACAAGGAGAGGCAGGAGTTGACCTAGAGATTCAGTGCCCACCAGGCATTTATTTTGTACCAGAGGGTAGGGAGACACAGTCACAAGGGGAAGGAGAAGTCACCAAAACAATAGGGCAATAAACAAGACAGATACTTTATCTATGACTGCTAAAATTATTACAACAAGAATAGACCAGAGGCCTACTGCCACTCTTATTCTATAATTACTCTACAATTCAATAAGCTTAGGTGAAAATCAGATGACATACACAATTCAGAACAGTATTTGGGTCAACTATCACTACACACTTCTACCAAAGTCCAGATGTTACATGAGTCCAGAGGTCTGGCGTCTTCGTGTACACTGTTGGTCTGCGATGGTAGTTATGAAGGAGAAGCAAACGGAACAATAAATGCTAATGCAATCCCCAGCAGGGACCTTGTCAAGGCCACTGGGTGGTGAGAGGTTTGTTAAACAGACCATATGATTCTTCGGCAAAACCCACTCTCTCCGAGGCTGCCGGAATAAAGAACCAGAGCAACTGGTTCCTGAAATTACCCACTGATGGGCTGTTGGATTCCTACTGTAAACAAAGGGTTCCTCGCCAAACTCACTTTCAGGGTCGCCATGATCTAAGAGAAATCAGGACCTGCGTTGCGACGAATCCAATGGAGGACTACCACGACCTGAAGGATGCTGCAGCACACCAAGGGCCAGCTAAACTCTGAATGATCTCCGACAGGACCAGGAACCAGAAGAATCTGAAGAGATGATGGTTGATTCTGCAATCTTGGCATCAGAAACTAGAACAAGACAAAGAAATGGCGGATGCGTCCCATACCAGGCTTTAACGGACTCGACTTTCGGTGAACGACCAGGGGCACAGACCAGGTTCTCCAGGATGAGCATACTCTTCTGAGGAGGGTGACCAACTTCGGGACATCTGGAACAGGAACCATACAAAACGACACTGGCACGGCTGTCATGATGCGCTTCGGCGGACGTACCTTCGAGCTGAGAAAACAAGAAATGACGTGTACAACTTGTACGACTGGTGACGGACTCGACTTCGGCTGATGACACAGGTGGAAGAAATGAGCTGATGGACGATCCCACTTGAGTGAAGAATGCTGAGAAGACGTCCTCTTCTGGGTAGAGACTGATTCTGAATGTGGAGTATTATGGACCACACTATGGGACTGCAGTGTGGTGGAAGATTGAGACTGTCCCCATACAGTAGTGACAATATAGCTGAAGATGCACCTTCCTGCACTGCCAAGGGGACTGCGGAATAATCCGATGATTTGCCAAGGAAAGGCAAACTATAAATTTCTGGGTAATTGCTACAGGTGGGGCAATTGTTCAAGTGCTTGGAGCAATAATTCAAATGCTTTGAACAATAGTTTGGGTACTTAGAGCAATAGTTCAGATAACCAGGGGCAATAGTTCGGATAGTTAGAGCAATGGTTCTGATGCTTAGAGCAATAGTTCGGATAACCGGGGGTAATAGTTCAAATAACCAGGGACACTAGCTTAGATAACCAGGGGTAATAGTTCGGATAACCAGGGGTAAATAACCACAATCCAATACAACACAGTCTTGGTGCTTCTTAGCAAGTTCACAGTCTTTCAAGTACTTCAGCAATAACAATTGTGTAAACAGTACAATGGTTACAGTAGCTTCACAGTATTTGCGAACTGAGCACCCTCGGATGGACCCCTTTTCCTAAATGTAGGGTCCTCTTGAATAGGATCTGGCTACCCCTGAATGTTTTGCTAAGGATGCCCTAACCCCTATACTGAGCGTACCACTTGCCCTAGGTTGATTGCCCGGAACAATAAAGGCCTGAACGCCTTGTTCACTATGGAGCCTATGTGCTCTACTAACTGCTAGGCTGGATTGCCCTAATCCACTAGGCCGGGGCTACTCTTAGTACCACTAGGCTGGCTTGCCCTACTACACTAGGCCGGGGCTGCCCTTAGTACCACTAGCCTGGCTTGCCCCTAATCCACTAGGCCGGGGCTGCCCTTAGTACCACTAGGCTGGGTTGCCCTAATACACTAGGCCGGGGCTGCCTTTAGTACCACTAGACTGGGTTTCTCTAATACACTAGGCCGGGGCTGCCCTCACTACCACTAGGCTGGGTTGCCCTATTACACTAGGCCGGGGCTGCCCTTGAACCCTGCTTTATCTCAGGCCTAATGCCCTACATTTACCTCGGGCCTGATGCCCTACAATTAACTCGGGCCTGATGTCCTAAATACAGTGGGCCTAGTGTCCTTCTTTACTGTGGGCCTGTTGCCTTGGAAATACAGGGCCTAGTGCCCTCTTTACTGTGGGCCTGGAAGCCCTGCTTTACAATGGGCCTGAATCGCCCTTTTAAATAATCGGGCCTGGCGCCCTTCCTTTTTACCTGTGGGCCTGATAGCCATACTTTACTTTGGGCCTGGTAGCCCTTATTTCATTGGGCCTGGTGCCCTTCTTTATATTGAGCCTAGTAGCCCTCCTTATACTGTGGGCCTAGAGCGCCCCTTTTAAATGCATGGCCCCTTTAAATCTATACAGCTCTCTGAGAGCTGCTGTCACTCCGTGGCAAAACAAAAACACATGCAAAAATAAGATCTGATTTCTTTAGCTAATTTATTTACATTGCCACTGCGGTGTAGTATTTATGATGCTGCACAGTGGCAGTCGGCAGAATAGCAAATTTTTTAAAACCTAAGTTGTAATGGTAATAATTACTAAAGATTTTACTCTATAACTAAATAAAAAATGGGTAGTAATCAATCACTGATTACCACACTTTTAATCATAATGTAGGTGGCAGCAGCCTAGCCTAGTACTAGCAGCAGGCATCTATCTGCAAGCAACTTAACATATCAGATGATATACTGTATACACTACTGTCTATTACTATGCATAGTCATGAAGTCACTTGATGGCATGGCACTGTCTGCAACTATACAAGAACAAGAATTCATGAAATAAACACATGGTGTCTGAAAAAGATTACTGTGTACTTACATTTCCTTTCCTAACATTAAGTAATGTATTTATGTGAATGTAGCATGGATTACAGTAAGGTATTCAAAAGGCCAATGAGTTGACTCAAAAACTAGAGAATTTGAAGCATTTTAACTGCCAAAATTTGGCGACTGGAATTATTTTGGCTTCAAAAAAATTGACAGCTGGAGTATTTTGACTCTAGTAAAACTGAAATAACTTCCAAATTTTAACCCATGGAAGTATTTGACTTCCACTCAAAAAAAAATATCTGAAGCCCTGCCTGCAGCCCTAAAAAGGGGACATCAAGGAACTAAATAATTATTGACCAATTGCCACACTGTCAGTGCTGAACAAGATACTTGAAAAAGTGGTGGCCACTCAGGTTACGGAATACATGCAACGGAATAACGTACTCTCCCAGGCCCAACATGGATTCAGGAAGAAACACAGCACAACCACGGTTCTCCTCAGTTTTACAAATGATGTAAACATGGCCATGGACAAGGGATTGTACACAGGAGCAGTCTTTGTTGACTTAGCAAAGGCATTTGACCTGGTGGACCACCCCTTGCTACTATCAGTTCTAGCCTCTCTTAGTTTCTCGCAGAACTCTACTTCCTGGTTCAACAACTACCTAATGGGTCAAAGACAGTTTGTACAAATCGATAAAAGCAAATCTGAACTCTTACCCACTAGAGCTGAGGTACCTCAAGGATCCATTCAAGGCCCACTGCTCTTCTTGCTGTTTGTAAGCAGGATGCAAAAGATGTCTGGGTCCTCCTCCACAATACTGTATGCAGTTGACATGGTGCTATACACCAGTGCCAAGGATGTGTCCACTTTAAATGCTATACTACAAACAGATTTTGTTGATCTGCATACTTGGATAACACACAACAAGCTGCTACTGAATGCCAAGAAAACCATTGCCATACTATTCAGATCAGTACCCAGGATCAAAGCAAATGCATCCACTCTGTCAATTCCCAGCCCAGATGGATCTCTGCTGGAAACAATTCACTCCTTCAGGTACCTGGGAATAACACTTGACCCCTTGCTGGATTTCAAGCTGCACATAACCACCACATGCAAAGCTGTAAACACAAAGATGGGGGTTAACTTATAAAATTTGGTCTTCTCTAAACACAGCACCTAAACTGGCCATTGCCCAGGGGGTACTAAGGCCAAGCCTAATGTATGGCTTAATGACATACTATGATGTCAACAAAGGGGCACTGCAAAAATGGGACACCCACTACAACAACATCATCTGCCACTTTGCCCTGTCGGTACCCAGACGGACACACACCACTGCATACTATACTCAAGTCTAGGCCGGCTCTCTCCGACCTCCTATTGTATATTCAACACTGGATGTACGATAGGCAATATCATTAGGTCTAGAACACCGGAGTCCATGGCCTGCCTGTTAAATCAAGCTACTCAGGCCTACCTGCTGAAGTCAACTGAAAAGTCTCTTCTTAGCATACCTAAATGTGCAACAAAAATTGGGGAACAAGCCTTCGCAGTGTTTGCCCCTAAACTATGGAACACCCTGTCTTCAGCCACTAGGCACATCAATTCAAATCAAGTATTTAAAAATGAGCTCCATGCCACCTTCTTGGGCTCCGACAGGTGCACATGTACCCTTATCCCTTAGCTTGTTTCTCCTACATTTTAAAGCACTTTCACACTCATGTTTGTCTACTGTGTGATTGTATAATGTCTCTGGTTTGTCTCCAGAGGTCCTGCAATGCCATAAATGACTGATAAGTTTCTCAAGTTCTGCAATGTATTGTTTCACCTATATTTGCTGTTTCCCATATTTGTAACTGTTCTCCCACTGCATAGCTGAAATAACTGTTATAGTTACCCAAGTTTCTACCCTTACACAATAATATGTAATATATTGTCTCCTGAATGTGCCACTTCCTCTGTATGTAACTCTCCTGGGTTGTGCCTGAAAATAGGCAAAGTTTTGTCTAGTGCACTTACTCGGTATACAAAAAGTAAATAAATAAAAATGGTAACCTTCCTGTCAAAGTTGGGCCACCAGGTCTATGAGCACCTTCGAGAAAACCCTGGGGGCTGTTGCCAGTCTAAAACGAAGCTCACCGTACTGAAAGTGTTGATCCAGAAGGAAGAACCTGAGAAACATTTGATGGGACTGTCATATGGGGATATGAAGGTATGCATCTTTAAGGTCTATGGACACTAGGAAATCCTCCTTGCTGGATAGCCCGGATGATCGATTGCAGTGATTCCATCTTGAAGGTCATGTGATAAACAAACTTGTTCAGATGCTTCAGATCCAGGATGGGCCTGAAATCCCCTGACTTTTTGGGAACTATGAAACAGATTGAGTAGACTCCCTGGCCTTTCTCGCTGGGGGGCACTGGCACAATTGCTCTGATTTGAGTGAGGTAGGTCAGGGTCTCTGACACTGCTTGTCTCTATATAGGGTCCTTCGGGACCAGGGAAGGTAAAAAACACCCCCTTAAAGGAATCTCTGAAAATTTTATTGCATACCCTAAGGCCCAAATTTCCAAAACCCAGGCATCTGACATTATCTGGGCCCATCTTGTGTAGAAATCATGCAATCTTCCACCAAGGGAAGGGAAGCTAAGATGGGCCCATGTATCATCATTGTGAGGAGCCCATTTTTCTTCCTGGGCCTGTGTTGCACCTTCTTGCAAGGGCTCCTCTGCTATGAGTGCTCTTGTAGCCTGAATAGGCTCCTTTACTTCTTTATTTACCAAAGTTCCATGAAGGATGAATCCCCCCTTTGAAGTTGTCTCTGTCTGCCACTTTTCTGGCCCTTATAGGCTGAAGCTGTCATCTGCTGTTGTTTTGAGACTGAAAGGTGGCCCTTTCTGTCCTTGATATCCTTCAAAATGTCATCCAGTCCCAAGTCGAGCAACAGCCCTCCTTCAAAGGGAAGATTAAACAACTTAGATTTCGAAGCTTGATTAGCCACACAGTGCCTAAGCTATACACCTCGCATACTCTCATAGCTGAGAAACTTTGTGATAAGCAGAGCAAGCTGACAAGTGCAAATTCTCCACTGTGGTATCTCTTAGAAAGGTGGAGGCCATGGCAACCAATTACAAAATGCTTGCTTCATCCAAATCTGGGGGAAACAAGCAGCACAGGGTTGTAACCCACAAGTTCAAGGCCCTGGCAACAATGAAGAAGGCATAGGAGGTGTGGAGATTTGTGCCATTGGAAGTGAAGGCTGTTCTGCAAGCGGCATCAGTATGCTTATCATGTAAATCTGTTAAGGCCAAGGACCCTTCAAGAGGAATAGTGGTGTGCTTGACCACGTTAGGAACTACCTTATCTGCCAGTGGGGTGGGGGGGGCTCCAACCTGCCAGCTTTCTTCTCTAAAAAAGGGCAATACAGAGTCTTAGATTTTGGCAGATATTTTCTTTAATCCATACCTGCCCATTCCTGTTCAAACCACCCTTCTACTTAAAATGGGTCTCCATCAAGGAGTCCCAGAAGCTCCTCATAGGACTCTCCCCTCATAATGGGGCAGGGCATGACAGCCTTGAGCCGAATCTGCTCTGCCTGGGGGCATCACACCTAGCCAGGCCTGTCTCTCACATATTTAACACTTCTCTTATCTCGGGTACCATCTCCGTTGTATGGAAAGTGGTCAAGGTTGTCCCTGTCCTCAAACAAGGTGACCCAAAGGTTCTCAACAACTACCACCCTATTGTCATCCTGTCTGCTCTCAGTAAGCTTCTCGAAAAGGCAGTTGCTGCCCAGCTCTCCCATCACCTTCAGACCTATGAACTTCTCTCCCTGGCACAACGCAGCTTTAGAAAAGGGCACAGTACATCCACTGCCCTTGCCGTAGTTACCTCTGAGATTAGGTCCGCTACTGATAAAGGCAAACTGACCAGTGCCATCAGGATTGCCTCTGGAGACGACGAGACGTGGATGCGAGGGTTGCCTGTGAGGGCCCTCCCCTACCCCCACCCCCTGATGCTGGATCCTGCCCCTACCATGCGCCAGGTAAACTACTTGGCTTAGTGCTTCCCCAGCACAGCAACTCGACCATTTCCCACATTTGCCTGCAATTACAATCCCCTGGTGGTACCTTTCTGTCCACCAGCATGCCTGCTCAGGCTGACTCCTGCTCCGCTGCACGAGTTGTTTCTGCTGTCGCTGCCGCTGCTACTGCTGTACGAAGGACTGGCCCCGCCAGCATCGCCGGCTGCCCCACCACCCCCCGCCACCACCCATAGTCGTGACTCACTCTTATAGTGGAGGTCACATGCGTGTTTTAGCCTATCAGCCCAGTTTGCCATTAGCAGACTATACTCTCCTGCCACTAGGGGCATTTTTCCTTTTTTTTATTCCTTCTTTCCCATACTTGCCACTGCAGCAAATCTCCAGAACTCTCTGCTAGTTCCTGTCACCTCCAACTTTCGCCAAACCCTCCCTCCCTCCCAGTCCCACCCTCTGCCTGCCACCGCGGCCACCCTCTGCCTGGTCCTCTCCAGCTATTGAATCATCTCCCCTGCTGCTTACACCCCCTGGCCTGCGGTCAACCCCAGGACATGGCCCCTCACTCTCAGACTGTTCCAGCCGCTAGCCACTCTGATCGCTCCACCACCCTGGCCCATGCCACTCTCCCCCCTGCCTGGTGTGCGGCCAAAGGGCTAAAGATAGCACACCTTAACGTCTGCAGCATCCTCCAGAATATTTCAGAACTAACAGCTTGGGTAGCCCTCTATAAGCCAGACATCCTGGGCATCTCCAAATCCTGGCTCAAGTCAACCACCCCTGACTCTGTCTGCTCCATCCAGGGCTACAGCCTTGCACAGTGTGATAGGGCAGGTAGCAAACATGGGGGGGGTGTACGTCTCTACTATAAGGAGCACCTTAACGTGTCCATAGTTACTCTCCCATCCCTTACCCCCTCCACCCTGCGAGTTCCTCCACACCTCCTCCTCCTCCCTGGCAATACCAAAAGGTGCACATCGCCTGCACTCATAACCTCCTCAAGGGTGGCATACCGGCTCTCTCCATGCTCGAAAGCAGCTTAGGGAGAGTGTTGGCCCCAATGAGCTCCTCATCCTAGGGGACCTTAACCTTAACTGGCTGGGGCCCAACCATAAGCAGTTTGAGCCGCTGCTCTCTGGCCTCGCACTCAGCCAGGTCATCACCGAACCCACTCGGCCCTCTCGCCACGGAGCTCCCAGGACGCTCATTGACTGGGTGATGAGCAACCGACTTGAAAACATCATCCACTGAGGGATACTTCCTGACTCCATCTCTGACCACTCCCCCACCTACTGCGTCTGGGGTTCTACCTCCCCCAAAGTCCCCAGTCGTGTGCTCCTGATGAGGAACTACTCCAAGTTCTCTACCAGCCTCTACCTCAATGACCTTCGGACGGCTGACTGGTCCAGGATCACCTCCACTACTGACTCTGCTGCTGCCCTAGATCATTTCATTGCAGTATTTGTCCCACTGCAAGACAGGCATGCCCCCCTCTCAAAGAGGAGAGTTCGAGGCACAGCCACAAAGTGGCTACACAGTGACCTTCTCTCACTCATGAAACTGTGAGATAAAAGCTGGGTGAAACACAGGATCTCACATAATAACACTGACCTCCTGGTCCACTGCCAGCTAAGAAACTCCTGCAAGCGTGCTATACGTGCCGTATAAAGTGAGTTCTGCAGAGCTGCCCTGCTTACCTCGGCAAATAACCCCTGGTGCTTCTGGACTAACGTGAAAAACCTAGTTGGAGGGTCGGCCAAGGAACAGACCACCGATATGCTTATAGGGAGTACAAACTACAATAACCCCCTAACCATCACCACCTCTCTTAACCGACTGTTCTCTGACCTGCCGGCCTCCTCTCCTTCCCCATCCCCTGCCCCTCAACCGCCGAGGGTGCCTCCTCCCACCTGCCCCCCTTCTACCTCAAACAAGTCACCATTGGTGAGACCCAGAAACTCCTTGCCTGCCTCTCCCATCACATGGGAACTGGCCACGACAGCCTAGAGCTGAAGCTTCTTAGCTTGGGGGCTCCTCTCCTAGCTTGTCTGCTAACCCACATTTTCAACACCTCATTTATCTCAGGGGTCCTCCCTGACATGTGGAAGGTTGCCAAGGTCGTCCCTGTACTCAAACATGGCAACCCGAAGGACATAAATAACTATCGGCCCATTGCTATTCTATGCACTGCCAGTAAGCTCCTCGAAAAGGCAGTCGCATCACAATTCACTCACTACGTCCAGGGACATGATGTGCTGTCCCCTGCCCAGCACGGTTTCTGCAAAGGGCACAGCACATCGACTGCCCTCGCAGTGGTCACCTCCCAGATCCGGTCCGCAACTGACCAAGGCAAGTTGACTGGGGCCATCTTCGTTGATCTATCGAAGGCCTTTGATCGGGTGGACCACCCCCTCCTCCTCTCTGCCCTGCAGTCTCATGGATTTTCCCTCCATGCCCTTGATTGGTTCGCCAATTACCTTGAGGGCAGACAGCAGTATACCTGCTTTAATCGAACCCTCTCACCCCTCTCCCCAGTGAACAGTGGGGTGCCCCAAGGATCCGTCCTCGGACCAATCCTGTTCTCCCTGTTCATAAACGAGCTACCCTCTGTCACTTCCTATGGGCACCTAACACTCTACGCCGATGACCTTGTTATCCTAGCCGACTCTCAGCACATCTCCTCCGTCAACTCTCAGCTTAACTCTGATTTCGCCCATATCAGGAACTGACTTGTTGGGCACAAACTCACAGTGAACCTTAAGAAAACACAGACCTTGCTCTTTGGCTCCGTGGCCAAAATCTCCTCCTGTACAATCCCCCTTAAAATCCAAGGATCTAGTAACTCCCTCCTTCCAAATGCTGACTCTGTAAAATACCTAGGCGTCACTCTCGATCCACAATTGGACCTCACCACACACATTCGGTCCATGTGTAAAGCGACTAATGCCAAGCTTGGCCTAGCCTATAGGGCTAAAGACTGCCTCACCCCCGCAGCTCGGCTTGCCATAGCTAAGGGGATTCTCCTCCCTACACTGTCTTATGGGCTCGTTGCCTTTGCCCCTGTCCCGTCCTCTAGCCTCACCAAGTGGGACACCGCAGACAATAACGCATGTCGCTTCTCACTCTCGGCCCCCCACCTCACTCACTGCTGCAAGCTATACTCTCGTCTAGAGTGGCTACCCTCTGAGAAGTTCCGGACCTACACCCTTGGCAACTTCATTGACAACATAGTTAGAACGGCCACTCCTGCCTCACTTGTCCTTCTGCTAAAACACGCCTCCACTGTCTACAACCTTAGGTCATGCACAGCTAAGGCCCACAGGGTCCCCAAGACCCGCACCCTCACAGGCGATCGGGCCTTCACCGTTCATGCACCAAAACTATGGAACTCCCTCCCTGCTCATATCCGTGCCCCCCCCACCCCTGCTTCAAATCCTCCTTATGGAACTACCTAAAAACTGCATCCACCTGCCTGTGTTAAGCTCCCACCTGCCCCCCTCAGTGTGCAGTCTCTCCCGTTGTATATCTCTGCTGCTGACTACCCTCCCCAGGCATTTACCACTCCAGGTGGCGTGGCATTTATTGTTTGACTCCTGGCTTGTTGTTCTTGTAAATTCCTAAACTATTACTTGTTGTTAGCTCTGTATCACCCTACGGCAGAGGTCTTTGCTCCTGTATGTAAACTCTATTGTATTACCAACTGTTGGAGCATGTGGCTCCTGTATGTAATTGTTGTCGTATGGATACCCTGTAACTCTCCCGGGTCACTCCTGAAAATAGGCACATTGCTGTCTAGTGTGCTTACCTGGTTAACAAAAGCAAATAAATAAATAAATAAATCTTCATGGATCTCTCGAAAGCCTTCGATCGGGTTGACCACTAGCTCCTCTGTGCCACCCTATGCTCTCTTGGTTTCTCCCCCCGCCCATGCCTGGTTCTCTAACTACCTCTCAGGCAGGCAACAATACACTAACTTCAATAGAGCACTCTCTGACCCCTCCCCAGTGTACTGTGGGGTCCCCCAGGGATCTGTCCTTGGACCCCTTCTGTTTTCCCTATTTATAAATGAGCTGCCCTCTGTCACAGCCCATGGGCGTTCCACCCTATATGCAGACGACCTGGGTATCCTGGCCATCTCTCAGGACATCACTACCATTAGCATAGGCCTAGAGATTCAGTTCCAACCTTATTCAAACCTGGCTCAAGTGGGCCACAAACTGACCGTTAACCTCAATAAAACTCAGGTCATGCTCTTTGGCTCTAGAGCCAAGACCTCATCCTGCCTAGCTCCCCTAAACATCCTTGGAGCTGATGGCCCCCCCTGAGGGCTGTTAGCTCTGTCAGGTACCTGGGCGTAGCACTTGACCCGCAACTTGACCTCACCCTGCATATACAGAACATATGTAAGGCATCAAACAGAAAACTGGGACTGGCTTATAGAGTAAAAAGCTGTCTCACCCCGGCTGCACGATTTGCACTAGCTAGTGAGGTCCTTCTTCCCACACTCTGTTATGGGCTTGCTACTTTTGCCCCATTCCAAAAACCAATCTTACAATATGGGACACTGCATATAACAACATATGCCAATTTGCTTTCTCTGCCCCCGCCTCACACATCACTGTGAGCTTTACTACTGGCTGGAATGGCTCCCTTCGGAAAAGCACCGCACATTTGTCATTGGCAACTTTATCGACAACATTGCCTGAACCGCCACCCCTTCTGCTCTTGCCCAATGCCTTCTACATGGAACCTCCTCCTACCACTTAAGATCCAGTGACTCACAGGCTCTACTGGTCCCAAAAACCAGTACCCTTGCGGGTGATCGGGCTTTTGCCACTTATGTGCCCAGAGTGTGGAACTCTTTTCCTGCCATCACCTCCTCCACCACCTCACATCCTCGCTTTAAAGCCTCCCTATGGAGCTTCCTTAAATTGGCCTCTGACTATCTCTGTGCAAACTAGACCCAGGGCTGAGGCTCTTTATTCTCAGCCCAACCTGCTGGGGGGCGAGAATCCTGTTTTATCGAATTGCAGTTCCTCTGCTGATGATCTTGATTCAGTTAGCTGTGTTAACTGTATCCCCAAGCACTGGGTACACTCTCTGCCCTGACTGCTCATTGAGGGTTTACTTAGTAAATTCCCATCCCATTTTTCCCCCGTCTGTCTCCTCCCCACTCCTCTTAATCTCCCTATCCCTTCTGCACCCCTAGGATTTATGGCTGAACCGCTGATTGAACGATACTGCCCATGCCTGTATAAATGTTATTTATCTATCAATGAATCTGTCAATGCTTGATGTTATTATATGTTACCTTGACTCTGCCTAATTGCTGATGGTATTGTTCCCTGTAATGTTTATATCTGTTACCTTTGTAACCTCCCGGGTCTCTCCTGAAAATAGGCACTTGGCTGTCTAGTGTGCTTACCTGGTAAACAAAAGCAAATAAATAAATAAATAATTTGGTCACAGTAAATAAAGCTCGGAAAACACTTCAGAGCAGAGAAAGTGGAGAACAGAATAGGACTGACGTCCATTGCCTCCATGGCTTATGCCTCCTTGAGCTGTAAAGACTTACAAGTCTCACTTATCAAATAGGATAAAGACTTGATATCAAACTGGGGAGGGATAGAAATCCTCTTTCTCAGCTCTGTTCACTCCCCTTTCTCCTCCTCCTCCTCCTCCTCAGAGGGTTCATCCTCCTCAATATCAAGTAGCTTCCTAGGGTCAGGATTTTCCTCAAGACCTCTGATATCTTCATCCTGACCCTCTGTATGGTCAGTGTCGGGGCCTGCCTGCCTGCAAATCTGTATCCACAGCCCTGTCATGCTGCGGTGCACCTGAATGTGCTTGTGTGGCCCCCCCCCCCGAACTGAGGGACCCAGTTTGGGGTTGGGTGTGTCTGCTGTGATGTCCTGCAAAACACTGGGGCCAAAAAGCTCACTTAGGAGCAATAGAAAGGATTTATGCAATTCTACTTTGCCACTGCCAACTGATATACCAGGTGCCCCATCCCTCCAGCTTGGAGGGCTGGCGGGGGGGGGGCATAAGTGATGTATTAGTCTGAAAAAACACAATGGGAGCAAAAAGTAGCCATTAGGAAGGTTGCATTTCCCTCATGCAGGTCTTACATCTCTTTAAATGTAACGGTCTCCTATAAGCCATAATACTAGAGAAAACAGCCCTGTCAATGTCTGGCTACCAGAAAAAGTATTGTGACTAACCTGACTACTGTGGGTCTTACAAATTCCTTATGGAGAGGCAAAAGAAAAGAAGGGTACAACAAACCTACTCCACCACTGTGTGGAGAGGAGAGAAAATAGAGGCCTGCCTTAAAAACTGCCCAGGAGTCAAAAGATAAAAACAAGCACTGGAGATAAGAACAGAGAGCCGCTGTGTTTCTCACTAAAGAAGCACAACCTCGCAAGTGTGTACTTCAATAGGAGTGCTCATGGCGTCAGCACACTGACATGACTTCATTGCAGTCATAGGAGGTGTGTGTGCACCAGAAGCATATGAATGGCACGTTAGTGTAGGGAACCTCCAACTGCTAGAAAAGGGCACGCGCTCAATGGAAAAGAGTGTCAACAGTTAATGGCAGAAAGAGCGTGGCTCTGAAGGAGCAAAAGTGAAAAGAAAGGTGGAGGGGAGCACAGCAAGCCAAAAAACTGCAACGGAAAAAGGGTAGCTCCTCTCCAAACAAAAACACACTCTTCCCAGTAAGAAAACACAACGAGGCAAGAGAAGAGCAAAAAAATCTTCTCACAGTAGGCAAGACCACCCAAAACAAGGTCTGGATACAACAAAAAGGAACCCCTGGAAAATAAGGCAGACAAAAGGAGAGAGAATGAAAACAAAATAATAAACCTAACACTGAAGGGCTGGGAGCATAACTGTTGCTGAGAGACACAGAAGGGGTCACCCCTTACAGTAACCTACATTTAAGAACCGCAAAAACATAGTCAGGCACTTAAAAAGAAAACTTGCCTTTTCCTTTCATTTTTTTTTTAAGAGGAGACCAAATAGAGCAAAGAACAATACCTAAAAGTGGTAGACGTGGCCCCCAATCCAAGCACTGGAAAATGGGAGAGCAGGTTAGCCAATTTGAAAGCCGCAGCTAAACAGGCACAATTTAATTTTAGGAGTGCTCCCTGTTACCAGGCAGCCTCAACCTGCTATGCAGAATCACAGCCCCAAAGCCTAAATGCTGAAGTTTCCTCAGAGAACCTTGAAAGATGTCCCTCTACAATGGCACAGTTTAGATCAGGGAGTTGCTGCTGTCCAGAATCCTCATGTGCCCAACATTCTAAGGCTGACTCAGCAGCAGTCCTCATGAGCCCAACATACTAAGGCTGACTCAGCCTTTTGGACTGTACCATTTCCCCTAGCAGGTTTCCCCTAGTAGGGGGTGCACATTACCCAGCAGTAATTGCTACCCATTGACAGTGTGGAGTGCTACAGAATTCTAAAATATGTGAGCTGTGGCTATCTTTAATTACATGAGTCATTCATTACAAAATGAGCTATAAAAGTTGTTTTTAATATATCTGTGGAAACACTAAGATTGAATCTAAGGTTGTCATTAAATGTCACTAAACGTGTTAGTGGAGCTGAAAGGTCATGATGCCCACAAATAGCGCCTCATATTTCCATGTAATGATGAGTCTACCACCGTGTTCAATGTACTTGGCCAACCTATTTTTAAACAAGTCCTTGATATTACTGAATACAATTTCATTTGGTAATCCATTCCACAAACTGACCACTCTTTGTGTAAAGAAATATTTCCTCTTGATAGACCTGAACCTAATCACCATAAGCTGTAAATGGTGCCCTCTTCTAATTGAGTTGGTATTTTTAAATTCCAAGTTCAGATCATTTTTGAGTGGATTGCCATGCAAAAGATATACAAGAGAGCTCTTCTTTTTCTCCTAACCTCTAGGGAGTGCACATTTAATTTAACAAGTCTCTTGTTATACTGTAGGTCTTTTAAATGCTGGACTTTTTCAATTCTTGCTACTTCTGTTTTTTTTTTGTATGGACACCACAGCTGCTCACCAAAATCTAAATGTGGTCTAATGTATGAAGTGTACAGGGGCATCAAAACCTTTGCTGTCTGGCTCCTGATATTTCTTCTACTAGATCCCATGACTTGGTTTGCTTTTGCTATAGCTGTAGTACACTGCTCTCTAAAAGTTACACTTGTGTCTATGACTACACCAGGATCTGTTTCTTTACCTGCTGATCTCAGGATGGTGTTACCAAGAAGGTAGTTATGTTCTGGTGTGTTTTTTCCTGTGTGCAAAACACAGCTTTTGTCCAGGTTAAATGTTGTGTCTCAGGTGTATGCCCATTCAGTTATTTTATCTAGGTCTGATTGTATTGTCCAAATTTGTTCAATGTTGATACTTGGTCCAACTATCTTGACATCATCTGTATATTTTACAGTATTTTTCTGCATGCCATCACTTAGATCAGTGATAAATAACTAGAAGATTATCAGGCCCAGGTCCGACCACTGAAGCATGCCACTTGTCACTAATCCCTCACTTGATATATAACTATCTATTGCAACTATCTGCCTTGTGTTAGAGAGCCAGTTAGTAGTCCACCTTATAATGTTATTATCTATTTCGTGTTTTAACAGTTTTTCACTGATTGCCCAGAGAGGGACAGTAACAAAGGCCTTGCTGAAATCACTCAGGATTACATCAACTGATTCCGCATTGTCAAGTAATGTACTGACTTGTTCTTAAAAACACACTAAATCTGTAACACAAGATCTTCCTTTGGTGAATCCATGCTAACTATAGTCTTGTTTATTATTCATAGAGATGTGATTCTGTATTCTGTCCTTTATTATAGACTGTAAGATTTTTCTGGGCATGGACATAAGGCTTATTGGGTGATAATTTTCAACTTATTGTCTATTACCTTTTTACAGCTGTAGTGGGTGGATCCTGCAGATGTTTTGCATGTACAAAAGGAGTGACGCCTTATTTTCTGTCCATGGAACTGACTGAAGGTGTAAATAGTCTCCTCTACCTTACCCTCCTTCAAGAAATTTTTTCTGCCCTCAAATAAATACGCTTTCTTGTTAGTCAATGGCTGCAGAACACTATTTTCTTTCTTAAATGGGAGGTACAAGAACTGGAACCTGAGTAGTGGGAGGCAGCATTAGTTTTTTGGGGGGTAAGATTCACCCCCACCTCCACCCGAGGAACTCCTAAAGATCCACCCCCAGCTTTTTTTTTTTGGTTCATGTGGGAGGGGCATGAGGTGGATCTATCATGTTGGAACAACTGACTGTCAGAGCTGCCTTTGGAAGTAATTAAGGAGTGCCTGAAACTGCAACTAGGCATATCCACCCCCCCACACACACACACACAGAGACATCATGATTTTTATTTTATTTTAACTCCAAGCATGTCAATATTTGGCTCTCGGGCCCAGATATTCAAACTGCGCCCAAAATGTGCGCAACAGCAGGAGCAAGCACAAGTCAACTGCGCATATGCACAACAGACGCGATATTCAAACATGGAGCAAAACAAATTGCGCAAGCAGCCAACATCTGAATATCGCACAAACTGTGCCATAGCGCAACCAGGAAGGGGAAGCTGAGCAGAAAGGTTGTGCCATAGCGCAACAAGGCTAGACCAGCTAAGCAGTACAGAGGTGCCATAGCGCAAGCAGAGCCACCCCCAACCCCAGCAGAGCAATGGAACTGCACAACCAGGGAGGCAGGCTGGGGCCCACCCAGCCATGCCACACATGGGCACAGGAACACACTGCAGAACCAACAAGACACCTGCACACCCCAAGCACAGCATCACTGGGGGTGGGACGGATGATCTACTGGCCCATGGGGACAAGCCAACAAAGCACAGCAGGGCCATGACACCCCAGCACAACCACTGGCAGGCTGAGACTGCCACACACAGGGGGTTGACAACCACAGTGCACATCAGCCCCCCGTATGCACAGCACACCCTGCACCATGACCCCAAGACACCACCCATGTGCAGTGACTGGCACTGCAGGAAACACCATGCATCCCCCCCGGCACACATCAACCTCGTGTAGCAGAGAACCATACAAGCCAGACCCACCCTGTGCACCCAGCAGTGGGCGGCAGCAGATGGCAAGACCAACAGAAAGTCACTGCCACACTGGAGACACCTCCCCATGCACACACACACACACACACACACACACACACACATATACCCAGGACCATACCACCCCGGATGGCATGCACACCACTGCAAATGAGCAACCATAGCCAACTACAAATCAGAGACCACCATAGTATTCATATCAAGATATATATATATATATTAGAAAAATGTAAAAGTACAAAATGAACAACAACAAAACTATTTACAAGAGGGGTAGGGGTACAAGGTAGGGTGGGCAAGAGATAAGGATGAACAACTTGGAGAGGAAGGCAGGGTGGGAGGGATGGGTGAAGTGGGAAGGGGAAGCCGGCCTAAGGCCTTGCAGGCTGGTCCTCCACTGCCTGGTGCCATCTTGCTTGGCTGTGTCTCCTCCGTAGCCCATGGCGCTGTATATCCTGGAGGATGTTCCGGTTCTCCAGGGACACCCAGGTCAGCTGGTGCAGTGCCCGCTCAATTCTGCAGAGCACAATGAGGCCTAGGAAAAGGGAACACAGTCAATGGCTGTGACTGACCACAACCCTGAACACCACCCAACCTGCAAGCCATATAGCCCAATGTCCCGCACCTGTGATGGTATGCACCCCCCACAGTGACCATGCATGACAAGCCCAACCAGGCGGCACCAGCTATGTGCACCACTGCACACATACACTGCCCATGTCCATCACAGCACAAACAAGGCTGTCAAGTGATGTGGCAATGTGGTGCGATGCCAGTTCCACAGCCATGTGCCCAGTGCATGCATGGACCACCAGTGACGCACACACAGACGTGCAGTGACACTGGACAGTGATAAATGTCGCCTGTGTCATGCATGGTTGTGTTGTGCATGGCTGGTGGTCATGCCCACCCCCTCCAGCATGCAATAGCATCCATGATGTAATGATACTCACACTCCACAAGCAGCTGTGGCCCACCCCTCGCAGCACCACCGACCGCCACCGGGGCCCTGCCACGGCCCTCCTCATCCCGTGCCTGCATCCTCTCTGCCCGGCCTGTGGGAGACAAATGTTGAGAAAAACATCAGTGTGACTCCAAAGCAGACTGCCCCCTGCCCCAGTGAGTGTGCCTGCCCACACAGCCAGACCCATGCATCTCACACCTGACACACTGACACAGCCAACTATGGCAGAGCCATCACCCATGCACAGCCACCAAAACACACTCACACCCTACAGAGAATACAGGTGCATAGATGGTACACCCACCTGGCCTAGGCACTACGCCCCTCCTGGCACATGACCGTAGTCTGTGTAGCAACTCCGGCTCCCTCCTGCGGAGGTCACTGTACCTGTGCCGGCACTGCTCGGCAGACTGGCACCACCCTGTGACCCCCACCAGGTCATTGGCCACTTGCAGCCAGACCTGGGTTCGAGCCATGGTGAGGGGCTCCTCCCCATACAATGCCCCATAGTGGGGCTCTACCAGGGCCACCAGGTTGGCCACCTCCACCGGGCTTCATTGGAGTGCCCTCCTGCATGCCATTGTTCTAACTTTACAGCAGGCAATATGGTGCCCCGCAGCGAGGCAACCCCACATGGAAATCTTGCGCAATAGACCACCATAGGTCCCAATCGCGCTGTTCATACAGCGCCATCAGTTCACATAGCACTGTCACCAGACAGCGCAATAGGGCTGTATACATGGCAGCCGAACTGCGCTAGGGGGCCAAGGTCGGACACCAGGTCAGGGGTCTATGACGCAAGGCCACGCACAGCACCATATGACGTCTACGCATCCTGTGCGACCGACCACCTGCGTGCCAATGCCACAGTGGACTATTGCGCAGTAGTGCCACAGCGCCATATGGTGCCCATTGCTGTAGCACCACTGGCACAATGGTGGCCATGGCCTGAATTGCCGATCGTGCACAGCACGTCATCAGTGCGGCAGACGCCTGCGTAAGCTACATGGGCATGCGCAATGCAGTGTACCACACAGTCACAGATCTGTGCCATTGGCTCAGCTGGTTCAACCGTATTGTGAAAAGCGCAATAGCGCGATATTCAGCCGACACATGCAAATCATCTGATCAGCCATTCAAAGGCGCAGTGGCACAATTTGTATCTCATTACAGTTGCTCCACTCCTAATTTGCATGCATTGCGCTATAAAAGTGCAACATTGGGCTGCGCTGGCCAGATTCGGTTACTGCAGGTGAGAGGTGGGTTGCATGCTGTGGGATGTTCTGGTCAATGGGCATGGGATAGCGCTGTAGACTGCACAGTGACAGGTGTCCACTTCCACCCATACAGATCGCCATGACCGAGCAGTGCCAAGGTGAGGGTGAGGGTGAGGATGGTGGGTGAAGGAGGAGGAGGAGGCCCAACTTCACCACGGCAGAGACAGAGGCCCTCTTCCAGGCCTACCTGGAGGAGGAGTCACTACTGAGTGGATGGCGGGGCACCCCTCAGGGCTGTGCGGCTGCATGGGAGGGGGTAGCTCAGGCAGTGAACCTGCACAGAAGCCACCAGCGCTCCATGCAGGAATGCAAAAAGAAGATTGGGACAGACCGGCAGGAGGGTGAAGGAGAAGGTGGCAGCCCTCAGGGCAGCACGTGCTGGCACTGGCGGGGGCCAGCCAGCGGTGGTGGAGCTGACCCCGGCTGAGGACCGACTGGCTGCATCAATGCAGCGCAGTGCTATTGAGGGCATACCAGGAGGTGGATTCCAGACAGGTGGAAGCCCATCACTGCACGGTGTGACATGGTGGTGGTGTTGGGGGGGAATGTTGTTCACATGCACTCACATGTCCTCTCTTTCTGTTACAGATCCAGTTCATCTTCAGGGGATGGTGGTGGTGGGTCCAGGCAGTGAGGGTGACCTGCTGGACATGGAGGAGGGTCCATCCACCTCTGTCGCCAGCCAGCATGCACTGCACCAGCATGCACGCTGGGCTGGCAACTCTGGTGTCGGTGAGTCTGGTGTGGGGGGTGCACAGCCTGTGTCTCAGCAGTCTGACATGCAAGCATGCCAGCACGCTGTGACTGTGGCTGTAGCATGTACCTGCACCATTGATGAAGCAAGGACTGCAATGGGCAGTGACATGTGTGTGTCCCATGAAGGACACACAGCAGGCCAGCACATGCCCCTGGGCCTAGCTGGTTCCAACATGTGTGCCAGCATGTCGGCACAGTCCCAGGCTGTGCCTGTCACCACTGGTGGGGCAGTACCGGTGGCTGTGCAGGTGTCTGGCACTGTTGCGGCCACAGCAGTGGAACGAGTGGTCCCTGGGGCACAGTGGTTGGAGGGCAGCAGCATCAGTCACCCACCAGGTCTGGGGTACAGTGTCCAGCAGTGGCACATGCCCGCCGCCCTTTGATATGCCCATTCCTGGTCCTGGTGAACAGCGCCCACCCTCAAGGGGTGTTGAGCATCAGGACCTTCCACACCCTGGGGGACAGGATGCTGTTGTGGCAGAGTACCCAATTGAAGAGCACACCCGCCTGCTGCGGGAATCAGTACAGCAGCAAAGGCGGGTTGCAACGTCTGTGGAGGCACTGTGTGCAGCTGTAGAGTGGCACAGCAGGGAATGTGCTCTGGACAGTGCAGAGATGGTCCACATGCGGATGAATGTGACCGCCGCCATTGACAGGCAGACCCAGGCATTGGTCGCTGTCGTGGCTGCATTGGGCACACATGCAGGTGCTCCTGTACCGCACACCCCACACAGTACGCTCTCCACTTCCCATTCCCGGCGTCATGCGACGCCAAGCCTTTCGATGCCGGGTTCTGCTGTGGGCATCCCAAGCACCCCTGGTGCAGGTATGTTTGGCATCCTACAGACCCCACTGCGGACAAGGTCGCGATCGCGCAGTGGGACCCTGGTGGTCCATCGGTGCCACCCCATGTGGCCCCTGCTCAGCCTGCCAGTGCTGTTGGGTCACGGCGGGGCCGCCCATGCATCCGCGGTGGCTGTGGAATGGTGCAACATGACTGACCTGTCTCCCAGTGCGGGCCCTGTCTGGTGCTGCCCTGAGTGCACTGTGCGGCATGGTGGGCAGTGCACTGGTGGGTGCCCTGCCCATCACGCCAACATATGGACCACCTGCACACCATCCCAACCGCTGTCCACAGGTGCGTGTGCATGATGATGCCTGCATTGTACTGTACACCAAGGTGCAAGGGTGCCCAGCATCTGACACACGTGCTTGACAAGTACAGGTGGTGGGTGTGGTCTGTGGATCTGTGTGTTTGCTATGTAGAAACATAGAAACATAGACTTTGACAGCCGATAAGGACCGCTAGGCCCATCTAGTCTGCCCATTTCCCTACCTACAGGATAGGCCGCAGATCCTAGTTAACCAACAGCCTATATCTTCCTGCCCCCACAAGAATTGCCTTATGTCTGTCCCATGCATGCTTGAATTCTCCTACAGTTTTAGACCCCACAACTTCCTCAGGAAGGCTGTTCCATGCATCCACTACCCTCTCTGTGAAATAATACTTCCTCACATTGCCCCTGAACCGCCCTCCTTCTATCTTTAAATTGTGTCCCCTTGTTCTTGCAAGTCTCTTTTTCTGAAAGATGCTACCCTCTTGGACAAGATGTCTGTTCCTGCTGTGCTGTGCACCTGCCCATGTACGCTTTGTGCCTGGTGTGTTTGTGTGTGTGTGTCTCCATTTGACTGTTCGCCCCTCCCTGATGGTGTGTTGGTGTGCCTGGTCCCTTCAACCCCCCCTTGCCATCAGGCACCCCGGGTGTGTTACTCTGTGTGCCTGTGGGTTGCGCCAGGACAGTGTTGTCTGCACATGGCCCATTGACTTACCTGTGTTGTGCAAAATGCTCCTCCATGATGGTGTCCCGGTGCAGCTGGGCCTGCGGATCAGTCGGGGTCCCGCCGTCAAGGGCTGCTCATCACCATCAACACAGCGCCACTGGCATCCCCATCGCTGTCCCCTCTTCAACCTGCACGGCTATCCCACAGTCATTGGCCATGTTGTGCAGGATACAACAGGCCAGGAATATCCCACAAGCCTTTGAGGGCTGTACTGTAGGGCACCGCGGAGGTGTCTAGGCATGGGCGTGCCTTGAGCATCCCAAAAACCCGCTCGATGTTCGTATTTAGCGGCATGTGCCTCATTATAGCGTTGCTGTGATGGGGTGATGGGGCGCCGGTACAGTGTGAGCAGCCAGGGACGGAGTGGGTATCCGCTGTCACCTGTGTGGAGATAGTGGAGATCAGTCTCATGTTCAGGTCCATATTGCCCATATCCCTGTGTGCCACTACCATGGCACCTGTGGCATTCCCACCCTTGCCCCGAGTTTGCATTTCCTACATGCGTACTCACCCACTAGATGGCCTGTGGGGATGTCCCCACTCTCGAATCATTGGCACAGTGCGGACTGATGCCACATGAAGGCATCATGTGCTCCGCCAGAGGTGTGTGGCACAGACATTGATTATACGCCCAGTGGCATCACACACCACCTGGCAGTTGACACTGGGGAAGCCCTTTCTATTCCTATATGTGGCCCCATCGGGGCCAGGTGGCGTGCGAATGGCCACATGGGTGCAGTCTATGGCCCCTAGCATGCCAGGCCTCGTGCTACCCTGTCAGGCAGCCTGCATGTTTGCTGTATGCTCTGCCGCGGTGCTGGGGAAATGGATGTGCTCCGCAGCATGTGGCAGCAGTGCACTGAGGAATTGGGTGAGGATGCATGATGTGGCCGACTGTGTGATGCCTGTGGTGTCCCCTGTTGGCCTCTGGAAGGTGCCTGTGGCGAGCAAGCACATGCAGGCTGTCACCTTGGTCTCCACTGACAGAGCATGATTCCGTCGTGAGGGTGCCTGCATCACATCACTGCACAGCTCACAGAGCCGCCTCAGTATTGCCCTGTTCAGGCGGTACTGGCCCACAACCTCTACATCTGTGTACAGCTCAAAGCTGATGCGGGCACGGTACTGCCTGTTGGGGGCGTACCGCCAACAGGCCCATCCATGACCCATCCCCTGCACCTTGCATTCTCACCCCCTCATTACAGCTTCCATGTGAAGCTGCCACTGTCCATCTCCCTGGCTTGGACCCCCTGGCTGATGTTGCTCTGTTACCCCACTGTCCTGACTGCTACTTCTACTGCACGGGCACCCCCGCTAGCCTCTGCGGCCTATGGCCCACACTGCTTCCCTTGCCTGCCCTGGCCTGTCACTGACTGTCTTTCTGTCTCTCTCTTCCCCACTTGGCATCCCTGTGGTGTTCTTGCGCCTGTTCCTTGAGCCTTTTTATTTTGGCTCATTTCCACTTGTGCGCAACTTCTGGCTGTTCTGCTGTTGCGCATTGCTCAAGTCTTTGGATATCGCATTGTGCTCTTTATGCATGGATCCACCCCCTTTAGTTGCGCATGCCATAATTTGCATTGCGCTGTTGCTCAGCATGTTTTCGGTGGCACAACTGCCTCCTGCTGAATATCGCAGAATGGCACACTTTTGGACTTGCGCAGGCGCAACCCTATTGCACATGGCACAACCCTTTTGAATATCTGGGCCTTACAGTATGGGCAAGTTGGGCATAAAAATAACATAAAAAAAAAAGAATCAAGCAAGTGCCTTTTCCTTTGTCAGATAAATGCAGACAGAAGGTCACAAATACTGTATGACAAATTCATTATATGGATGTTTTCCATGTAAAACAGAAATTTTGTTAATGTCATGTCTGTAGCATTGTTGGTAGCCAGTAAACTATTATTTAGATAGGTACTGCAAACAACAGGTTTTAATTCAGAAATCCAGTCTTGATAAATTTGTTTTTTTAGCAGTTCTCTAAGATTTATGTCTCTCTGATGTAAGAGTGCATAGCACAGAAACAAAAGGGTTTCTGTAATTGATTGCTGTTTGCATGAGAAGTGGGCGTGACAGTGGCATGCAAGAGTGAAGTCTAAATTTTTCTTGGCCATTCTGGGATCTAAAGTTTAACAGTAATATGTGACGAGAATTAAGTCTTGTGTTTTTTGCATCTAAATAGGTTTAGTGCTTTGACATTAAAACATATAAACATATACTGTAAATATATATATATATATATATATATATATACACACACACACACATAGTGTCATGGGCACCTGAAAAGAAAGGAGATACTACTAAGATAAATGCTATTCTGATGATTTATTTATTTATGTGTAAGATTTTAAGTGTAGTTCTGCCTTAGTCATAAACACATATGCTATAAATAAGGATGGATGTATTAGTCAAAGCTTGTAGTAGCAAAATAAAACAAGAAAAATGATATATTGTGTTTTTTTTCTTTCAATTGTTTAACCAGGAGTGGCACACTAAGCTGAAAGCTTGTTTAAAGGGGCAACCTGGGAGCACATGGAAGTTAAGTGACTTGCTCAGGTCACCCAGTATGCAAGTGGGGCTGGGGGATTCAAACCCAGATCTCCAGATTTGCAGCTCAGAGCCTTAAACCACTGTGCTATACTGCCTCCCTCGTTATGGCAGTCATCTGTTTTATGCTTCATGATGTTGGTGTAGTAAGCATACTAACATACTAAAATGCCAGCAGACTAGGCCTAGCGGTCTTTCATGTCTGCTCGTTTGGTCAGCCCCCACCCTAGGAGCTGACCTTGCTGCACCCCCCCCAACCTCTCAGGGTTCACTCTTCCCAGTCCAGGGTATTCCCACTTCACTGGACTTTGCTTCCACAATCCTTCCCCTGTACCTTGAACCCCTCCATAGTCTCTGCCTCCACCAGCCCCCCGGACAGCACATTCCATGGTTCTACCACCCTCTCAGTGAAGTAGCACCTCCTCCTTTCTCCTCCGAGTCTCCCCCCTTCAACTTCCACCCATGCCCTCTAGTTGTCCCCCTCCTTCCTTCAGAGCACCATGACTGCACCTCCCCATTTACCCTCTTCATGTACTTGAAGACCTCTATCATGTCCCCCCCATCCATTCTCTCTTCCAATGTGTACATATTTAGCTCTTTGAGCCTCTCCCCATAGGTCCTTTTCCCCAAGCCCCAGATCATTTTAGTTGCCCTCCTCTGGACTCTCTCCAGGAGTTCAATGTCCCTCTTTAAGTGTGGCCTCCAAAACTGCATGCAGTACTTGAAGTGCAGCCTCACCAAGCAGTTATACAGAGGGAGTATCACTTCTCTCCTTCTGGAGTGATCCCCCTAGCGATGCATCCCAGCATCCTGTTGGCCTTGGCTGCTGCCCTTCTACAAGTCTCTGAGTTGTTCATCTTGACATCCACCACCAACCCCAGGTCCCTCTCAGCCATACAGCCATAGCAGCAGTACATTGCATAGCAGATGTAAAATGTCAATAAGCAGGTCATGCAACAGATGTGCTGAGCAATTACTGAAGCAAGAAATGAACAGCTGTCATTTTTACATCCTGCTCAAAATGTGTTTTTGCACTTGTGGTGCCAAATGGCACAGTCGCTGTGCAAAATCACCTTTCGGCTAATGAACTGATAGTGCCACTGTTCATGTGGTGGAGCCACAAAAAGCCCATGCTGAAAACTTGGATGAAAATACCAAGAAACACCCAGGGCATTAGGGTTTTTGACCATAACACACTGTCCTGTAGGGACTGACAGGCATCAAGGGTGTGACTTGGGATTGTCAACAGTAATGCTCATGCCATTCCACCTCGTCCCCACCCTGCAGCCAGTGACAGGTATTGAGGTGTGCCTTTGACTCTTCAGCCCCAAAGTTCACTCCATTCTCTTATACTGTACCCATTTCAGCATATTTCTTTATGGAATGGGGTGAGTGTAAATTCTGAAAACCCCAAGGCACACCTCAACTTTTGTCTGTGTCTGCAGGGTAGGGTGAGGCCAAATGGCATGAGCGTTATGGGCAGTGACACAAAGGCACACCCCAATGCCTGTCCATGTCTGCGGGATGGGGTTGGCATCACTTCAGTACTTCACTGCCATTCCTATTCTGCCTGTCTGTCTATGTGTGTCTCTCTCTATATATACATATTTCTATGTAATTATCTATCTTTCTATCTATTGCATGTATCACTATTTTTACCTATTTCTAAAACAAACCTGCATATCACATTTGCCTGCACTCTGAGCACATACTTAAGAAACTGCATATTTGTACTCCACTTCTGCATAGACCTCATACTTTCCTAATATTCCCATTACCACAAGCATAACTTCCTTGCCCTTATCAAAAGCGACCCCCTCTGAAAGTTACTATCACATTTTCTCTAACAGTCCATCATCATTACACCTGACCTCCTGACATCAACACATTGCTTAAATATAACTTACATCACCTCATGGACAAAAACCCTGTTTCTCTAAAAAAAGTAGAATAAATAAATGTGTAAATAATCCCAAGGCTGAACATATGCCAGCCATTACTTTTTCATGTACTGTCACATTCTGTACCATCATGGGGCTTTGCATACGTTTCCCTTGATGCTTCACATTATTGGGGTATGTGCAATTGTGTTTTCTTTAAAATTTTACTGTCTGGAGTATATCATCCGGGATAACACATACATCAGTGACATTTGCTCTGGGGTTCTTTTGTCAGCTTCCTATTCCTTCCATTAAAATGTACACCTCCATATATTTTCCTAATAATGTGTATGCCTTCCTTAAAACAGAAACTAAAAAAATCTTACTACTTACAAATCATTGTGTTGTTTCTCCATACCTCCTTAACAATTCCACACAACTTCACCAACTTCATTATGCAGCTGTGGTGGATCTGACCAGCATTTGTTTATAGATAGGTGTAATTCTGGCTATCCTCCAGTTCTGTGGAATTTCTCCTGTATTTAGGGATTTCTTATATATGATTTTCAGAGGGTGGCAAATGGTGTCTTTCATCAGCTTTAATATTGGGGGTGGGGGGGGTCATCCAACCCAAGGGCTCCAAATGGTTTTTAACCCTCTGTTTTCTTTTTAATTTCATCGATGGTGATTATGTTTTTTCCTTCCTGAGCAGTTTTGGGGAAGTAAACACATTTTGGTTCTGTATATATTTTACAAAAGTGTTTGTTAAAGATGTTTGCAATTTCTTTAGGCTCAGTAATTGTTTTATTATTGTAAAATTCTTTGCTGGTTTGTTTAGTAGCAGTGTTGGCTAATCTAACTCCAAGTTTCCTTTTTGCTGAGTTTATAGCATTCTTGCAAGTTTTTTGTTTATTTTTAAACTTTTCCCAGTTTGCTAGTGTTTTTTCCCCTTTTATATATTACATATCGATTGTTTTTATTTTTTATGTTCTCTGAGGTTCTTGATCAACCATTTTAGTTTTATGCATTTGTTATTGTATTTTTAATTTTCCGTACATGTTTATTTACAATAGATTTGATTTTGTTTTTGAAATAGTTCCAGTTTTCTGCTACTGTTTTTCCCTCAAAGACTGTGGTCCAGTTTGTATGTTCTATGTCCCTATTCATAAGTTCCTTGTTCGTATTTTTCTATATGTAAATTTCATTATACCCTTTCAGTTTAGGCAGTTTATTCTGTATATTAAAAAGTATGCTTGCATGGTCACGGCACCCCATCATATGGGTGACTCAAACTGAGCAACTCAATTTGAGCGCCCGTGATGTGAGCTACCCTGAAAGGGAAGTGAGGCATGGTGACAGTGATTATGCAAAACAAGAAGAGTAAGTGTACAGGAGAGTGAACAGAAGGGGAAGGTCAAAGGAACAGGTATGTGGGAGGTAGTTTGTCAGGACACTGCCATGCTGGCCATGTGGTCTGGTGGTGAGTGTGGTTGACTGCAGTGTGGAAGTTCCAGGGTTTGGGGTTGGGTGGGGATAGTATTCTTTTTGGGTGTTTGCGGTACTTAGATTTTTTTGTTTACTTTTTGGGCTGTGCCCTGATCTCCTGTTTTTGTCATCAACAGAGTTCCCCCTCCTGAATAGCCTCCCCAGCTGTCTTCAGTACCCCAATGTCAGGCCTCCCCCCTTTGGAGTTGATTAGAATTAGAAAGGAGGGTGCAGGGGGGCAAAGCCCCCCACATTGGGGGTGTGGGGGACATAGCCCTTCACATAAAAAGTGTAATATATTGTTATAGCTTGACTGTGTTGTGGACCCTCACTTATTGTGGGTCCGCTGTTGTGCACAGTAGCCACTTCTGTTTTTGGCACTATGGACTTGCTGATAAGTAAGTCACGGAATAATGTTCACCTTTATGACATGGAACCCAATATCACTGTTTCCAAGGGGGCAGGTGACCTCACATTTTTGTACATTAATGGTGCCAGTAACTATGACTATAAGAGATTGACACCCCCTTGCTGGGTCATTCACATGTTGCTGCAAGTTATTTTGTCTGCATGTCACTACAAAATCAATATTCTGTTTATTATGTGCTGTCTCATTTTTCAGTTTAAGTCACTGTAATTCAGGTCTCCAGTGAATGCTGTTCACCTGTTATCACGTGCCTTTATTAGTTTGTTCTATAATTTCATTATTTTTGTCTTCATCTGTACTAGGTGGTCTATAAACACACTCTGAGATTAATTTCTCTGAGGAATTTGGGTTTTATTTTATTCTTTTTTTGGTAACCAGGTAAGGCCCACTAGGCATAAGTGTCTGTTTTCAGGGGCAGCCCGGGAGCACTGGGGTGGTTAAGTGACTTGTTCAGCATCACACAGTATGCAAGTGGAGACTGTGGGAATCAAACCCAGGTTTGCTGGATGTATCAGGCTAATTCACAGCTCGTTACTCTAACCCCTAGGCTATACTGCCAGCCCCAGTTTAGACACAGCCAAATGGTCTCAGTGTCTGAGTTTTGTTTCTAATTGTTTCTAAGATGTCAATAAATGGGACTGAATGTGAAATAAATATTGCAACTCCCTCACCTCTGTTGTGTTTTCTGTCTAGTCTCTTAACTGAATAACCAGGTATGTTTTTATCCCAGGTGTCTCCTTCCTTCCGCATGTTAGAAACTTAGAAATTGTGATCAGAGCAATATCTATTTTTTCTGTTGCAGTTAGCATTGCCTGCAATTCCCCCATTTGATTTTGCAGACTTCTTGCATTACTTAGGAAACACTTTAATTAATGGTATCGGATTTACTCTGACCTTTTTTCCTTTGACTAATTCCTGGTGAGTGCTGGTTGGCTGCGTGCATAACCAATCCTCCCTTATTGTTCAGTTTAAAGAGACAGTCTCAAGATTGGCTTTTATTAATCTGCCCAGTATGTAAGCACTTTGTTTGTTCAAGTGTAGACTGTCTTTATTGTAAAGGTGTTTTCTTTTGTAGAAATGGGGCCATGTGTCAATAAACCGGGAACCTGTTTTAGTGCACCTATTTTTTAATCTAGAATTTATTCTGTTTATGGTGTAATTCAGAAATATATTTTTGCAAAAATGATACTATATGAATAAGTATTTTTCACCTAACAAATACTGCTTCTTTAAATCATTATGTAACTATGTAATAAAAGAGCAGGAACATGTACCTTCAACTTTGGAAGGCTTGCTTTCTAGCTCCATCAGTACGGTCAGTCTGCAACATCAAAAAGCAAACCAATTCGGAGTAGACTCCAATGGTATGGCACTTCTGAAATGATCAAACTACTGACTGGCACGACTGCTGATGAGCAGTCAGTATTCACACAGACCACAGTACACACATACACTTTATGAAGGATAGCTTTCAGCAGCCTGTGATATGGGATGAACCTCTCCTCTACAGGCATCAACAGAAATCATAAGAAATCATAATGGCCAGCACTTAAAACATTTGCCATGGCACTTCCATTCTGCCCTTCAGCAAGTGTGTCATTTGAGCAGGATTCAGTACTGCCGGGGCCATAATAACAGACTAAAGGACCAGCGTGTTTAATCGGAATGTTGAAAGATGGACAGTTACTAAAATGAATCATCACTTCATGCCAGCATGTTGTGCAATTTCAGAAGGTTCACTGTCTCTGTTCTTTCCTGGTGCTCCCCATATTAAATATCTTTTATATTCTGTTTACACCCATTATTTATATTATTTCAGGATCCTCACTGTATCACTGTAATTCACACTTGCCAATCTGTACTTCTTTTCTGAGCAGTCACCTTTGTGGACCCTTCTTCCCTGCTTATGCATGTAACTATTGCTGCTGTTCATTATGTATCCCAATCCCTTTTTTCAAAGTCACAGCTGGAAACTATGTGTATTACATGTTTCGGATTGCCTCCATGGATTAAAGAAATTCCAATTAATAGATAAAGTACAGGAATTCAAATTTTCTATTTTGTGCACTTCAGCAAAAAAAACAAACAACAAAAAAACAATGTATCCCAAGAAAGTGGTTACAAATTACTAAAGGGCTGGGCCATAGAAGTTTCCACTACTAGCGGTTCTTCATGTGCTACATGCTATAGCCACAATCATACATCACGGCCCAGATATTCAAACTGCACCATAAAAGTGTGCAACAGCAGGAGCAAGCGCAAGTCCACTGCACCCATGCGCAATAAGCGTGATATTCAAACACTGCGCAGGTCAAGATGCGCCTGCGGCACATGACTGAATATCGCACCAACTGTGCCATAGCGCAACCGGGGATGTACAGTGGCGCAGTTCAGATGCGCAATAGCACAACCAGGGATGCTCAGTGGAGAAGGGCAGCAGCGCAACAGCACAACCAGGAATGCTCAGTGAAGCAGGGCAGCAGTGCAACATCACAACCAGGGATGCGCAGGGACAGGATGCAGGGGCCCACCACCCATGCTACAGATGGGCAGAGGAGCACACAGCAGAACAGACATTGCCCCCCACACCCCATGCACTGCACAACCGGGGGAGAGATGGAATAACAATTGGCCCATGGATACCAGCAATGAACCCACAGCCGGGGCATGGTTCCCCAGCACACCCCCTGGCAAGCTGTGACCAGCACACAAGGAGGTCTGACCACCCCATGCCACACCATCCCACTAATGCAGAGCACACCCTGCACCATGATCCCCAGACATCCTGCCCAGGAGCAGTGCCCACCAGTGCTGGACACCCCATGCATGCCACCACCCCCACTGTGACAATGCTACCCTGTGCACCACAGAACCATGCAAGGCAGCCCCACCATGAGCACCCATCAGTGGGTGGCAGCAGACAGTGATGCAACAACTGCATACACAGTGCTACCATGCACGTCCCCCCCGAGGTACAGCTGAGAGACCGACCATGCATCGACACACACAGTACCCCACACATGACAGGGCATGTCCCGGACCCCACTACCAGTGGTACAACACCCTGCACACCCTCCCAAGGACACACTCTGACCCAGCACTGGCCACAACAGCCAGCGCAGACACCCACAGTGGTACATGGAAGCACGTGCCACACAGGATGCAACACAGTGTATGGACAAACACCCACCCATACGCAAGGGCACACCAACACTGGGACACAGTAGCGGGGCAACCAAGCCACAGCGTGTGGCCACGGAAACCGTGTACACACGGCCAGCACCCCTCCATGGCACAGGAGTGCCAGCCACCCTGCGCAGGCACCATGGAGCTGTACACTACCAGCATGCACCCGGAGCACAAGTGACAGACAGTGGAACACATCCCCTGCAACACACACAAGCGATAGCATGGAGGTGGGACAACAACAGCGGAGGCCACAGTGCCACCTGAGGCAGACATGCACCACACCAGTGACAGGAGGCAACCCAGCATTGTGCTGGGTACAGTGGCTGTCCAGCATGGACAGCCACCACTGACATGCCAGCAGACCATGCAGGTCACAGACATGCAAGGGTGTCAGCTGCACAGGCCATGGACGGTCTGACAGGTGCACCATGGACACAGTGCATGCACCATGGACCACTGCACACAGTCATCCAGTGCACAGGGAACAACACACAAACCACAGACAGTGACTGATAGCTACTCCCACACTATAGTCACTTCCCCTATGGACACGCACACACACCCATGACTGCACCACCCCGACGCCATGCACACCACTGCAGCTGAGCACCTTTAGCCCACTGCAAATCAGAGACCACCACAGTAGGCATAACAAAACAAATGTATTTCAAAAGATATAAAACAACTATTTACAAATATGTACAAAAGGTTGGGGGTGAGGGCCACAAACCAGGTGGTGGTGGGTAAGGGGCAGGGGTTAACAAATGGTAGAGGGAAGGAGAGGTGTGAAGGGGGGTTCATAGGGTAGGAGAAATCATGAGGTGAAAGATGTTCAGTGGGAGCCCCGCTCCCCTCTCTAAAGGCGACTCCCGCCATGCCTTCTTCGGACTTGTAGATGGTCGATTCTTTGTAAAATCTCCAGGGAGGCCCTGGCCACTTGCAGTATCTCCTGCAGCACCTGCTCTATGTTAGCAACCGCTGTCCACCTAGGACAAGGGATCAGAGTCAATAGGTGTGAATGCACAGCCCCCTGCAGCCCACTCACTGTGCATGGCATACAGCCATGGGACATGCCTTTGTGATGGTGTGCGACCACCCACAGTGATTGTGTCCACAAGACCTGCCCACCCAGGCACACAGAGCCATGCAGACCACTGCACACACCCACCGCCCAAGTCCCGCACAGCACCCCCATTGCTGTACAGTGACATGGCTATGCAGTGTGAAGGCAGTGGCACAGCCATGTACCCAGTGCATGCATGGACCACCATTGATGCACTCCCAGACATACAGTGCTGACTGTACCATGTTGCGTGCATGGCAGTGGTGTCAATGGATGGTGGCCATGCCCTGCCACCCGCCCTGTTACACAGCATGCACAAAAAATCCTGGATGTAAGGCACTCACCATCATCAGGCTGGTCCTGGCGCTGGTCTGGTATGGTTTCTCTTGCAGCCTGACGTGCCTCATGCAGCAACTTCGCCTCCCTGGCACGCCGGCGCTCCTCAGGGCCTAGGGTGCAAACATGGAGAAAGGAACATCAGTACAATCCGGAAGCAAAGTCCCCCCATCCCCGGGCGTGTGCAATCCCACACAGCCATACCCTTCTGCCTCCCAACCCTATACCACCACCACGGCCCACACTGGATGCCCCCCCTTGTGCTGGACACATGCCACCGAGATACCCGTATTGACATAAACAGTGTGTATGGATGGGACACCTACCTGGCTGTGGAACCATGCCTCTCCTGGTGCATGCCTGCAGGCAGGCAAGCCTGTCCAGGTCACCACGCTGCAGGTCCCCATAACAGTGCCTGCACTGCTCTGCCGTGTGCTGTATGCCCGTCGCCTCCTCCAGGGCCACCGCCACCTCCTCCCACATGGCACTTCTGACCCAGTCTAGGGATGCCTCTCCAAAGAGAGCAGCAGCATGGGGCTCCACCAGGGACACTACGTTATCCAGTTCGACCTGGCTCCAGATTGATGCCTGTCTCTGTGCCATCCTCCAAGCATTCAGTATCAAAATGGCACTCTGTAGCACACGTCCACCACGTGCAGATGCTGCGCAGTACTGTGCTGTCATTCCCCATCGCACTGTCACCGAACAGCACGATAGAGGTGCACCCATGTGGATGCATGGCGCCTAGGGCCAAAGGTCAGCGCAGGGTCAGGGGTCTCTCACGCACGGACCACCACAGCGCGATTGGTATTCACCATGTGTAACATGGTAGGGTGCCTGCGTGGCACTTCCTGTAGTGGCCTACCATGCTGTGGCTTTACAGTGCCTATGGCACCCCAGTGCCAGAGCGCCATACATGTGAACAGCACAGTAGCGCCACTGGCACAATGGTGGCCGTGCCCTACACTGCCTCCCACGCACAGCACGTAGCAGCATGGCAGACATCGGCGTCAGCACCCTGCGCATGCGCCGTTCGGTGTCCACTGCACACATCACAGAAATGCACCCTTGCCTGAGCACGTTCAACACAATTGTGCAAGGTGCAACAGCATGATATTCAGCTGGCATATGCAAATCAGCTCATCAGCTATTCAATGGTGCAGCTACTGCATAAGCAACCACTTAAAATTGCGCCTCGCCTCATTTGCATGCGTTGTGCTATATAAATGTGACATTGGGCTGCAGAGGCCATAGTCTGGTATTGCAGTCTATTGTGGTGAGTTGCATGCTGTTTGGTAGTGTGGACTGTGGTGTGTGGGAGATGCATGGGACTGGACAGTCAGAGGTAACACCTGTCATTCCCACAGGATCAATGATGAGCGATCGTGAGGTGGAGGAGGAGGAACAGAGACGTGGGAGGAAGAGGAGGCCAAACTTCACCAAGGCAGAAACAGATGCCCTGTTTGAGGCCTACCTTGACCAGGAGCTGCTGCTCAGTGGACAGCGGGGAACACCACAGGCCCGTGCTGCTGCATGGGGAGAGGTGGCGCGTGCCATCAACCAGCATGGCAGCCACCAGCAGTCCATGCAGGAGTCCAAGAAGAAGGAGGGCACGGACAGGAGGAGGATTAAGGATAAGGTGGCTGCCATCAGGGCAGCACGGGCTCTGACCGGTGGGGGACAGCTGGCTGTGCAACGCCTGACCCCACAAGAAGAGCGGGTTGCTGGCAGCATGCGGCGTTGTGCCATCGAGGGTGTTCCAGGTGGTGGATTCCAGACGGGTGGTAGCCCGTCACTGCATGGTAGGTCCTGATCTGTCACTGGGGGGAATGACACAGGGTAGGGCAGATACATTAATGCTACTTTGTTCCCTTACAGCTCCTGAGCATCTACATGGGTCAGCAGTGGTGGACTCGTCCACTGAGGGCAATACCCTGGACACAGAGGAGGGCCCATCCACCTCCACAAGTGTCCGAGGGTCAGGATGACAGTGGGCCCGCCTGGCTGTCTGGACTGAGGTTGGTGGAGCTGGTGTGGAGGAGGCCCTGCCCGTGTCTCAGCGTGACAGTGTCCATGGATGCCAGCATGCTGAGACTCAGACTGGTGCCGTATCTGTCACTGATGATGATGGAGCTCACATCATGGACAGTGATACGTGTGGGTGGTGGGATGGCCACACAGCAGGTTACAGCATGGGCATAGCCATGGGTGTTGCCACCATGGAGGCCTGCGTGACATCACAGTCCCAGCCTGTGCCTGTCTGCACCAGTGGGGCAGCACTGGTGTGTGTCCAGGACAGTGGGGCTGTTGCAGCCACTGCAGTGGCACCGTTGAGCCCTGGAGAGTGGCAGCCAGAGGGGCAGTGTCAGCAGTCGGCCAATGGCCATGGGGGGACAGTGTTGGGGGCAGCGTCAGTGCACCACCTGTGGACATGCCCAGGCATGGCCCTGGTGCGCAGCGCCCAACCTCAAGGGGTGCTGCCCATCACAGCCGCGAACACCGTGAGGGACAGCATGCTGATCAGGCGGATGACCTCTTAGATGAGCATACCCGCATACTCCATGATTCAGTTGATCAGCAGTTGCGGCTTGTGATGGCCAAGGATTGACTCAGTGCAGTCCTGCACCAGGCAGAGAAGCAGTGCAGCAGAGACACCGGTCTGCTCCTGCCAGGGATGGACTGGCTGCAGGAGGATGTGACCCCCACCATTGACAGGCAGATACAGGCAATCACAGCTGTCATGGCCACAATGGGCACACAGTTATTTGCCCATGTGTCGCAGACACCCCGCAGTGCAATGTCCACCCCCCATTCCCAGCGTCATGTGACACCCTCCTTGTCGACACCAGGTTCAACTGTGGGCATCCCAAGCACACCTGGCGCAGGCATGTTCAGTGAGCTGCAGACCCCTGCTCAAGAATGGTCGCATTCATGCAGTGGAACGCCTGGGGGACCGTTGGCGCCACCCCATGAGGCCATTGGTCAGCCTGTCACTGCTGGCGGGTCTTAGTGGGGCCGCCCATACATCCGTGGCAGTCGTGGAACTGTGCCACGTGACTGACCTGTCTCCCACCATGGCTACTGTCTGATGGTGCCCTGTGTGCAGTGTGTTGTTCAACGTGCAATGCACGGGTGGGGTACCCGGCCCGGCACACATGCACACGTTCCATCCGCACACCCTCCCGGCTGCTGGCCGCTGTGGTGTGTGCATGATGATGCCTGTGTTGCGCTGTCCACCACTGTGCAATGGTGCTCAGCGTCTGACACATGCACAATGACAGGCACTGGGCGTGGTGGTCTGTGGACGTGTGTGTGGCTATGGGTGGCGGTTGGGGTCAGCGTGCCTCCTACCCTTTGTGCATGTCTTGTGGGGTGTGAGTGTGTGTGTGAGACCGCATGCCATGTTAGACCTTGCCCATCCCTGATGGCGTGTGCAGTTCCATGCTCAGCCAATTCCCTTTATGACATGCACCCCTTGGGTTTGTCCATGCATGTTTGTGGGTTGTGCCCTTGCCATTGGTGGTTGCACATGGCCCCATGACTTACCTGGGTTGGTTGAAGTGCTCCTCTGTGGTGGTGTCCCAGTGCAGCTGCACCATCCGGATCAGTCGGGGGTTCCTTTGACCAAGAGGGGGCTGCCCATCACCATCTGCACCAGCATCCTCATCGTCCCCATCGCTGTCCCTTTCTTCGACCTGTACAGCTACCCAACAGTCATTGGCCATGTTGTGCAGGATGCAACAGGCCAGGAATAGCCCACAGGCCTTTGAGGGGATGTACTGTAGGGCACCGCCAGATGTGTCCAGGCAATGGAAATGTGCCTTCAGCATCCTGAACACCCGCTTGATGACATTGTGTGTGGTGTCATGTACCTCGTTGTAGCGTTGCTGCGATGGGGTCACAAGCTGCCAGTATGGTGTGAGCAGCCAGGTATAGAGTGGGTATCCACTGTCACCTGTGTGTAGAGGGTGGACATTAGTTTGGTGATCAGCGTCGCCCTACCATGGGCCATCTAGGCCAGTACCCATGTCACCTCTGACTATGCCCCTCCCAAGATCCATGTCTTTCTGCATGATTTGCATACTCACCCACTAGGTGGCCAGTGAGGATGTCCCCACTCTTGAACCTGTGGCACAGTGCAGACTGGTGCCAGATGAAGGCATCATGTGCTCCCCCAGGGTGCGTGGCACAGACATTGCTTATGCACCCCCTGGCATCGCACACCACCTGGCAGTTAATGCTTGCATATCCCTTCTGATTTATGTATGCTGCACCTTCGGGGCCAGGTAGCATGTGGATGGCTACATGAGTGCAGTCAATGGCCCCGAGCACGTCAGGCATATGTGCTACCCTGTGGAACTCTTGTATGTGTGCTGTGCACTCCGCCGGTGTGCTGGGGAAATGGATGTACTCTGCAGCATGTGGCAGCAGTGCGCTGAGGAATTGGGTGAGTAGGCATGATGCGGCTGACTGGGTTATGCCTGTTGTGTCCCCTGTTGGTCTCTGGAAGGTACCCGTGGTGAGCAGGCACATGACAGCTGTCACTTTTGTCTCCACTGACAGCATGGCTCCATTGTGTGGGTGCCTGCATCACATCACTGCACAGGTCACAGAGCCGCCTTAGGATCACCCGGTTCAGGCGGTACTGGCCCACAATCTCAGTGTCACTGTACAGCTCGAAGCTGGTGCGGGCTTGGTACTGCCTGTTGTGGGCATACCACTGACGGGCCCTTCCACAGCCGTGCCCCCTGCTGCCTGCCTTCTCACACCCCTCATTACTGCCTCCATCTGAATGGTGGCACTGGCCATGTCCCTGGCTTGTGTTACCCCCCGGCAACTGTATTCCCGTTCCCCCCGCTGTCCCTTCTGCTACTCCCCCTGCACCGGGAACACCTCCCAGAATTGGAAATCCTGCCCACTGTCAGTGCCGTCAGTCCAATGTGACACTTCCCCTTACCTTCTGCACAGTGGCACAGGCTCCCCACTCCTTCACTGTTCCTGGTGGTTTCCAGGTGCTCTGTCCTGCTCCTGCCCTGTCTTGCTCACAGCTACTGTCTGCCTGGTTGTAGTTAGCTCACTCCCACATGTGGCTTTCCTGTAGTGTTCTTGCACCTCTCTCTTATTCCTTTTTATTTTGGATACTTTCCACTATCGCGCAACTTCCATTTGCTCCCCATTGCGCATGGCGCATGCTGTTGAATATCACACTGTGCCATTCATTCGTGGTTCCTCCCCCTTCAGTTGTGCATGCATTCATTACCCTTGCGCTCTTGCGCATTGCGATTTGGGGGGCGCAGCTGCCTCCCGCTGAATATCACACAATGGTGCATTTTCAGACTTGCGCTGGTGCATCCCTGTTGCACATGGCGCAACCCTTTTGAATATCTGGCCCACAACTATAATGACATGTACATATTTGGGTTCACTACTGCCTATGGGGTGTAGGGGGTGCAAACTTAGAAACTTAAAAATTTAAAGCAGCAGTGCAAAAGAAAATGTTTTTCCCCAAAAGCTACTTTCAGCTACAACTAATATAAACAATAGCATAACTTCTTAAATCTATTTTCTAGGTACCTCCTATACTGTACACTGTGAGCTTGTGCATTATTTTCTTGATCCCACCCTTGCCAGGTCTATAATGATATTTTTAAACTGAATGTGGCGAACATCTTTTTTTCTTGAGGTAAAAAACCAAATCAAAACATTTATAAAATACTCAAATTTTGGTGGAACTAGAAAATGTAACCACCAAATAAAACTGGAAGATGCCTGAAATCTTTTTCAATAGAAAAACAATGTACAGTTACATTTTTTGGCCCAGTTTTGTTTTACTGTTGGTCAGAAAGAACTCTTTTTCCATCGTACCCCCCCACCCCAGTTAAGCATGGATGTATAAATATGCTTCAGTGTTTGGGTGAAAAGAGTGCTGAGTTAGTAGTGCCGATGTAACTGTAGTTTACTTTTGGCTTTTCTCTATTTCTGCCCTTGGTAGGTAAGCTGGGCAGTGAGTAGGGAACAGAAAGCCCAGCACCAAGGGTGAGCAGAGTGGCAGAGAAGGAGGAGGCAGGGGTGGATGATGGGTGTGTCACAATGCGCTAAGCAGAGAACTGCCAAGGGAGACTGATCTTAGGAGGGGATGTGGGAGGAGCTACTCCCCCACATTGAACCTCGGGATATAGCCCTCCCATTCAATGTATGGGGTCAGTAGTGCTTGTGTAACTGTAGTTTACTTTTGGCTTTTCTCTATTCCCGCCCTTGGTAGGTAAGCTGGGTAGTGAGTAGGGAATAAAAAGCCCAAAAGAATTGCCAATGAATGTTCAAAGAGTATGATTACCTCTTCCAACTCACAGAGAGTATGATCAGTAGAACAAAGGAGAGGAAAAGCCCCCAGGTGGAGGAAACCTCTGAGGACCCATAGCTACTGACCCGCCCATCCTCCAGGCAAACTAAAAGGAGATGAACCTAGTTTCTAGCAACCATAAGCTAATTTTCCAAGGAAGCTGAACTGCTTGAAGAGATGATGGTCCATCTTCGAATCCATGGAAGATGCATTCTGGAAGAGCAATTCTGAGGTTGAAGAGGTAGGTCTATTCTGAAGGAGCATCTGAATCCTGAGAGTGGAGTAGGTCCAGTTGAAAATGGGCAAATGTAGTCCAGGTTTCCAAGGTGATGATGGATAACATTCAATGGGATTATAGAGACTAATGAGCAGGAAAAGCATGATTTGATAAATTTGCTACCAGACTTTGAATGGTGGGAAATATGATGGGTTATGAAGTCATAAGGTAAATAATCTAACTTTGTAGGAGATTTGACATTCAAGTTAGAGTTTTGAGGTGAGGAGTTAAGTGGTGAGTGATAAGTTGCGATGCAGATATCCATGCAGCAGATAAAGAAGTTGGACAGAATCTTTATGTGCCTGGTAGGTGTAGTGACATGGAAAATTTTAGACCAATGAAGGAAGATTGGTATATGCAGTAGAGATGGTAACTGAATGTATATGCAATAACTGGAAGTTCAGTACGAGGAATTCGAGAGTTGATCTGGGTATTGATGACATAATGATACTTGTATAGGCTCTTGCTGGTCTGCCAGTAGAAAAGTAGATATGGGTATTTCTGTGGTGTAATTGCTCATGACGTGCTGAGGTGGCCATGACTGTTTTGCTGTACACATGATGCAATGTCCAAATACTGTGGGAAGCCTGGAAATGGGTATATGAAAGAGTATATAGACTGATGTGGCAATGGGAAGTCGAGAGTGGTGTAGAATGTCAGGAGTGCCTAGCATTTTAGATGACTATAGATCTGTTGAGAGGCAAGACTGGGATAATGAGACAGCCAGGCCGGTTACAAATGTGCAGAATGAGAATCAATGGAAGCCTGCTCTTGGTGAAAGTCTTTGCTGGAGACAGTATGGGAGGTGAATCATGAGGGATGAGTTAGAAGGACTGCTGGATGGGTAGCTGACCTGATTGATGGTAATATGATGAAGGAATGTAGATGACTGTATGAAGTATGGTGATATCCATGGGCTAGAAAACAGTGGTTTGGATAGAATACCTTTTAGTAAGGCAGCTAGGTAGAGTTCTGGGAAGGTAGCTGTGAAGGTTGTAGGACATCCAATAGCTATTGAGGAAGTAGGAGTCGAGTAACTGGTTCAACAAAGTCAGTGGTAGTAGGACAAGCTACGGAAAGGTAAACAGATGATGTCAGTACTGTTATGAGGTATCTTGTGTTTCCCGTTATCCGCAATAGCATTGATGATTACAGAGTCATTGTATGATGGAAGGAATTAGGTCTCTTTTCCATGTAAAAAGATATCCTATGAGACATGGTAGATAGGGAAGCCAAGCCATCATGCTAGAATTGACAGGATACGTAGGGAGTATCTAGTAGGGTTGGATGAGGGATGAGATCTTTCTATAGTCCAGTCAAATGGGATTCCAGAACTCATCCTGGGGAGACAATTGGGAAGTATAGATAACTCTATGGTGACATAAGAGTCTATGAGTCATGTTGTCCAAGGGATGCTTGCTAGAAATAGTTTTCCTCAGGTGAAATGAACAAGTGCTCAGTTGAGTAGTGGATGGGAACTGTTAGAATGGCCAGGGGAGGAGTATGAGATAGATGAATGGGAGGCATAGTTAATCGATAGGAACACTGGCCAAAGATGGGCATTAACTGCCCCAAAAGAGCCACAGCAAATAGGAAAGAGCCCTGAGCCACCAGGGCAGTAGGGAGAAGGCAGCTGTCCAAGGATGAAGGGGAAAATCCAGAGCGGACATCTGCAGACTGGAGGAAGGAGTCCAAGGAGAAGACAGCATAGGCCAAGCATACTGACTTCAACGGGTGCAGACATGAACAGCACCACAGCAAACTGAATCAGAATGGAGGAAAACTGCTGCAGGCGAGGAGGTGGATCCATGGAAGATAAATAAGTGAATCCAGGTACCAAGAGCTATAGTGCTGAGAAATGAGAGTCCCATGTCTGAAGATGATGACAAACAACAAGTGCAGGTGACAGAAGGTGATGCAGTGATGAAGTATGAGGATCCCACTTCCAAAGGAGAAAGAGAACTTGCATGGTTGCCGGGGAAGGGTGACCAGCAGCAAGGTAGTCCAGAAGACAGGTGAACCAACTGGAGGCAGAGACAGAACAAGCTGGCAGTGTCCAAATCCAGAGTGTAAGGAGGTTAAGGCAGGGATGAGTATGATGAGTCCATAGAAGTGCAGGATGTAGACTGGTGAGGAAGGATGTGGAAGGCAAATAGAGTACAGGGTTCCTGTTCCCAAAGGGAAGCTACAACTAGGTATCAGGTGGAAAATGCATAAGAGTGAAACAGTCGATTGCAGAAATAGGCTCCCATCCCTGGTATTCAAGGTGAGAAGACCATCAGTCGATGTCACCAGGTAAAGGTAGGATGTCAAATTCAAATGGATACAGTGGTCCCGTTCCTGAAGGGAAGTGGCAACCAGATGTTTGAGTACAGAATCTACAAGGTTAAAACAGTAGAATGCAGACACAGGATTCCAACCCTGGTGGGCGATGTGAGATGACCTCCATTCAATGCTGCCAGGTAAAGGTAGGATGTTGAAGTCAATGGGTATGGTAGTCCCGTTCCCAAAGGGAAGAGGCAACTGGATAGTCAAGCACAGAATGCACAAGGTTAAAATGGTGGAATGCTGACACAGGATTCCATCCCTGGTAGTCAGTGTGAGATGACCTCCATTCGATGCTGCCAGGCAAACATATAATGGTGAAGGCAAATGGGCTAAAGTGATCCCATTCCTGAAGGGAAGCAGCAACCAGTTATCAGGTAGAGCATACATGAAGGTGTAACAGTAAATTGCAGACATGGCTCCCATCCCTGGTAGTCGGGGCATGCTAACCTTCACTCGATGCTGCCAAGCAGAGTTAGGGATGGAGGATGTCAGGTTAGTAAGTAACAGGTGGTGATGATTGCAATGGAATCCCATCCCCACTAGGCAGGGCAAGCCTACCTTCACTCAGTGCCTCACGAGGTATGTGTTATGGGCAGAGTCCAGAAAAACTGCTGGTATGGGCTGAGCAAGGGAAGGGTAGCTGGCTGCATAGTCATAGGAGGTAAACAGTGAGGCAGTAGAAAGGGAAGGCAGCAAATAAGAGTGGGAGAATGTGAGGAGGAGTCAAAAGAAATGTCAGCAAGGGGGAGGTAGAGTAGACAAGGAAGGAGCATGCTGGTAGCCATGGAATGCAATGAATGACTGAGGCCAAGAAGGCTGTAAGGGTAAAGATCCATGCAAGGGTAGCAGGTGTCATGGAGACAGGAGGGCAGGGTGGATCATATGGCCAGCACGAAGCAGGTTCCCACTAATCCAAGTTATGATGCCCTGCTGTAACACTGCAGTCCCCTACCATGGGAAAAATAGGGGAGCTGCAAGCAGAGCATCTTCAAGAACAAACAGGAATTAGCAAGGTATAGATGCTGGGGGAAAAATGGCAGAGGGTGTAGACTCCAGACTAGGGGTATATGTAGCATAAGCTAGGATAGGAGGAGGGGCATGAATGGGGATGGGATGCCATTATGAGGAGCGAAAGGCCCAAAAGGAAAACCAGGGGTGCACGGGAAAGGAACAGGGGATGGAGGGGCAGAGCAGAGGGAAGGAGGGCCTAGGAAGAAACTGCAGGGGCAGATGAGGAGCCTGAGGAGAAAGGAAGGGCAGGGCTGGGAAAGAAGGAGGTCAACATCAGATACCGGAATTTGGCAGAAAGTCAGATCACTGAACTGACTTAGTGAAATGCTGCAGCAAAGTAGGGAGGAGAAACATGGACATCTATGCAAGAGGAAGGCAATGGGAATTGATGTGTCTGAAATCCAGCAGGGCAGAGCCACAAGAAGGTATTGGGCATCTGTAGTGCACAGTAGTAATAAGGCTGTCATGGTAGATAACGTCGGACCAGGCATGAGATAGTCCATAGAATGCAGAAACCAAAGAATACTGAAATAATGGAAACGGCAATGAAAAAAGCACTAGCAATAATGCAAAGCAGTAAGGCAGCATGGTAACAAGGCAGAAGAGCGGGCTGTGTGCCAAAATCAATAATATGGGTCCTATTTATACACCCCATTACAGGTACTGCATGCTTTATGTGCCTCCACTGGCTTGTGAGGCACAGTTCTGATCTAAATAGGGAAAAATTCGCTTTTGGGTACTTCTGAACAAGCCTCTAAACCGTGACAGAAATTGTTCAGACACATATTTGTATTTTAGGAAATGGACTCACATGGCATGAAAGGTGATTGTATTTAGGGCGTGTAGCATCAAATAAGATAATATCTAATGAACAGTTTTTGCTCCAAGTCTGGCATTCTGCTGCAACAGGGCCATCGGTAGTCTGGGAGGTTACAGCAAAATTGATTCAGCATTCCCCACAGGCAATGAAACAGGGGAGGAGGACTAGAATCCATCGTTTCTGTTTAACTAATGTTTGGGAAAGAAAAAAGTCGGGTCAGGCACAATACAGAATCCAACACAGTCGTTATGCAGGTGGAGTGAAGTAGTTGTATTTGAGTTGAGCTGGTAAGACAGTGTAAACAGCTGACATCTCAGGTAGCAAGTACTATATTGTTAGTTGTGTATGATATACAATTTATCATAGTTTTACTGCAAGTTGAGGTATTGCAGAAATACTTTTTACAGTTCAGCTCACTCGCTGTGGGAAAGAAGTGCTCCGGGCCTGACTGGGAACAATGTCAGAATCTCCAAAAATGTCAGTGTTGGCTCAATGCATAGGTGGAAAAATAAAGCAGACGTGGTACTTACGCAGACCTCCATGGGTAAGGACAGGGAGGTCTCCAGTCCGAGCCAACCACCAACAAGGCGAAATGTGGAGAGAGAGAGAGAGACAGAGGTGGCCCGCAGAAGAAGCCCCGGGCAAGGAGCAAAGATGAGTTCAGAGAAGCAGTCTGAAGCAGGCAGCCAAGCAGGCACAGGGAGGGATGATGCTGCACTCGTAGGGGCAGGAGTGGCGGCCCCAAACAGAAGGAGTAGCACTAGAGGTATGGGGAAGTGGGAGGGAGAATGGAGGCAAATGGGAGGTAGCGGATGCCAGACATTAGGAGGAAGAGAATGGGGGATGGACAACCAAGAGGAAATAAGAGAAACAGAACATGGGGGAACAAACAAAGTGCAGGGAGTAGAAAGGGAAGGGATGGAGGCTCAGCCCACGAGCCACACAGGGAGCTCAACATGTGTATGTGTTACAACACGTTAAGCAGAGAACTACCAAGGGAGGCTGGCCTTTGAAAAGGATGAGGGAGGGGCTATTCCCCCACATTTAACCTCAGGCTATAGCCCTCCCATTTGCAAACATGTGCTAATTAATAGAGTTACCATTTGATGAACCATGCTCCATCTGATTATTGTGCCAGCATTTTAGGTCCACACCCAAAGCTTGGAATGTTGTGACTAACCTGCAAGTGGAAGACTGAGTGTTACCTAAGACACTCTTCTCATCCATGTGAAGCAGGCAGCTGCACTCACTGCTACAGTGCCCTTGGTATTCCAGAGAGCAGGAAACTGGGGGCTGGCTAAAGGCTGCTTTTAGATGCCCAAGTGTGGGTGGGTGGAGCATTGGACTCTACCAAGAGATGAGGGTTAGTATGATAGGACAACATTACAGGGAAACAGGTATCGCTCACACACTGGATGCTGCAGTGTCTGCCACATCCGCACCGTGGACAGTCTGCTTTCTCCCTCAAGTGGCATTATACCGCCTCCTCTGCGAGATATTTGCCTCAGTTGCAAAACAAAGACCAGACAGGCCCACTGCGAGGGGGCTGGGGATCAAGGCTGTAGGGACTTTGAATGAGGGACAGCAGACTGCCCTGTATTATAGAACTGTTACCCAGGATGTGAGTGAACCTGTGATAGGCTAAAGGAGTGCCCAAACATCCCAAAATAGGAAGCAGAAACTAAAAGAGTAAATTCCTCCCCAGCCAGGAAGGCATAATGGGCCTCGACAAGCAAGATTCATAAAACTAAGAAACTGACACTCATTGTAAGACTGCACTGCAGGAATCTGATTTTGATAAATAAAGGGCAATGTGGGTGGTATTTCTCATTCCAAAAGCAATTATTTATTTATTTTAGATTTTTTTTTTTTCTGAGTGTGAATTTAGTGTTCATGAAAGGTGCTGGATTTACAGCACTGGAATGTGAAGTCCTCTGCTTATTCACATGACAGGTACAGCATGGGCAATCACACTGCAAGCTTCCCCACACTGTCTTACCAATGTGCTTCAACCCTCTCATGAAGGGACCACCATGCAGGTGAGAGGGTAGTTCAGACTCCATGCCCATTCAGTCCTTGGCCCGCTCATGTGAGACTGCCAACAAGGTTGCTGCCAATTAGTGCCAGCTGTGTTGATGGTTTTGGTGATGTGGACACCTGCCCAGTGGGAACTGAACTGAGACCATCACAACTCATAGGCCACTGAACATCCCTCAGGTGATAGTGGCTTTCAGCAAATACCAACCCATCCTGGGTTTGAAACAGTGACCTAGAAGTTAAAGACTGCTTAACCCACTACCAATCCACTAAGCAGGGGCATCACCAGAGGTGGGCATTAGAGTCTAGAGCCCCTAAACTTTACTCATTAGCCCCAAATAAAATAGTCCAGGTTTCTAAAACTGACCCCTGGCCTAGTTCTTTGCTTTTTTCATTGGACAGGAGTGGTAAGGGCTCAAGCGCCTAATCTTTTCAGACCCTAGATATGCCCCTGCCTGTGGATCATCCAGATCAATGTTGTTCTTTAAGGAAATAACTTGTATCACTTTAAATATATTCTCACCTTCAGCCACCTCTTATCTGGAGCCTGCATGTGTGTATGCAAGCCCCGCCCCCAGTCAGCAGACATGGCACTGCTGCTAGATGTGGGGCTCCATCGTTTAAAACTGGGAGCAATCCATGGGGAGGCAGCAGGCAGAGCAGCAGGGGTTAAGTGTGATAGCAGAATAATGAGTCTGCTGCAGTCAGCAGGAGCAACTGGAGCCTGGGGCCAGTTAGGCTGTTTAGTCTGTTTTATTTATTTATTTGATAGCCGGGTAGGTGCACTGATCCAGAGGACCGTTTTCAGTCACGACCCAGGCCACAGAAGTGTGGCAACCAGAAAATACAAATATACCAGAGAAGGTACAAAAAACAATTACATAAGATACAAGTGTAAAAGGTAGTAATGACAGAGCAAAAATCATGTTGTAACATGGTACAAGCAGGAACAAATCTGTTTGAGATACAGGATAAAGTTCACTGTTCCGTGAAATAACAAGAGTTGATTCACAAAAATAGGCAAAGGTCAAAGAAACAAAGCAATATGATAACTAAAATTGAAACAACAATCAGCATTGGTTCTAGAAAAAAGAGGGAAGTTAAAAAAGGGGGATAGTAGAGGGTGGAAACAAGCAAGGGGCAGGAGGAAAAGGGTATCATAGTGGGGGAAGGAGCATGGGGGAGGTGCAGTCGAGATATAGGTATAGACTAAGTGCTGTTGTTTGAGCATAGTTTACTACTCCCAATTGTTTAACCAGGAGTGGCACACTAAGCTGAAAGTTTGTTTACAGGTGCAACCTGGGAGCACAGGGAAGTTAAGTGACTTGCCCAGGGTCACACAGTAAGCAAGTGGGGGCTGTGGGATTCAAATCCAGGTCTCCAGATCTGCAGCTCAGAGCCTTAAACCACTGCACTACTGTTGTTTGAGCATAGTTTACTACTGATGTGGCAGGCCTCAGGCAGGAGGTCAAGGGATCAGAATGCAGTTGGAGGGTGAGGGGGTGGGTTGAGAGGAAGGGGCCCAGAAATCATACGATGATAGGCGAGGACAAAATGGCATATCCCAGGGTATGGGGGCGGGAATGAGAGGACTAGGTCCACATGGTCGCTCTGAGGGGGAGAGATATGAAGATACCAGTGTACGGACTTCACTCCAAAGGGAGGGGGCGGCCCAGAGACAGCCAAGGAAGAGGGAGGGAGATGGGAGTGGGCGAGCCTGGGGCAGGCATCACACTTACAAATCACTTCACCCTGCTGTACCCAGATGAGGAGATGGAAGGGGTAGGTGGGCACGGGGTGCAGGATGAAGGGGAGGGATTAGTCAGGTGTCAGAGGGGGGCAGGGGATAGGAGGGGGTGCCTGAACCATAGGATGGGAGGGCTTGGGGAATGGGAGACCAGGGCACCAGACAGGCAGGGAAGGGGGCAGGAGCCCAGGTCTGAGGGAGGTAAGGCAAAGGGGGATGCACAGAACGGAGAAGGGGTGGACGAGGACAGGACCCAGGACAGGGCAGAGTTGAGGAGGGGAACAGCAGACAGGGCAGAGTTGAGGAAGGGAAAAGCATACAGGGAGAGGGGGTGAGGAAGGGAGCACTCTGGGAAGGCCTGCTCTGAGACTGGAAATTCCAGAAGAGAGGGGTGTAGAGAGCACTAGGTCACTAGGGCCCATTACTGCAGAACCTGTGGGGGGAAGGGAGGCGAGAAGGGAAGCAGTAATAGAAGGCCAAGGTGGAAGAGCCAATGGCAACAGTCCAACCGTGGAAGAGTTAAGGGGGCGACTAGTGATATTCAAGCTGTGAAGAGAGCGAGGAGCAAGCTGGGAGATGGAGTTGGAGGAGTCAACATGGAAGGGCACAACCAAGTTAGTGATGCTCAGGCTGTGGAAGGGGCGAGGAGCAAGCAGGGGGCCATAGCCACGAGAAGGAGTCTGGAGGGGCACATACATACTTGTGATCCCCAAATTGCAGGGAGTGATAGGAGAAAACTGAGGGAGGTAGGCAGAAGAGGGAGCCTGGAAGGGCACGCACAAAATAGAGACACCCAGGCTGTGGGGGTGCAAGGAGCAAGCCGGTGGATGTAGACAGAAGAAGGAGTATGGAGGGGCACAAATGGACTAGTAACTTGGGGGGCGAGGTAAAGGTGCTGCTGCTGCTGCTGGGTGATTCCATGATTAGGGGTGTCCAGTGGGAGGGGACTGGGGGGGGGAAGTAGCCCAGTCAAGGTTAAATATATCCCAGGACTATCAGTACATAAGGCCAAATTCCAGCTATACTCAATGGTAAAGGTACGTGGAGGATCCGCAGACTTTCTAGTTCACCTGGGAACAAACAGCTTAGTAGGGAACAGTGAACTGGAGATACAGGCAAGATTCAGGGAATTGACCAGGGTTTGCCACTCTAAAGGATGCTCAATCTCTTTTTCTGAGATACTGCCAGTACCAAGGGTGAGCAGGGAACATAAGGAAAAACTTAGAGGGGTGAACCAGTGGCTCAGGGAGTAGTGCAAGTCAGAAGGGTATGGATTGATGGGGGACTGGGGTGATACATGGGAAGACAAGGGGCTATTTGCCAGGGATAGGCTGCATCTCAACCTGGAGGGGAAGGAGGTCCTTAAACTGAAACTTTTTGGATTCATAGGTGACAGGTGGGGTTTAAACTTGTAAAGAGGGGGAGGGATAGAAAGACTGAAAGCCCCAGCGGGGAAGCTTGTGTGTTCAGGACTAGACCATGCAAAGTGGACTGTGGGTAGCATTAAAAGACCAGGGGGAACTAAGTGGGGAGGAGAGACGTGGGATGCCACTGGGCTGAGAAGACTGGAAAGGGGGGAGGGAGGAGGGTGGAGGATGGTCCTGATCAATAAAATGCCAGAGCTCCAGGCAATGCTAGTTGAGGGTGCAGCAGATGTGGCGGCAATTACTGAGACATGGGCCACCCAAAGGCATGATTGGGACCTACATTTAGAGGGCTACATGATGTTTAGAAAGGATAGAGGAGTGGGAAGGGGTGTATGTGGCATTTATAGTCAAAAATTACATTGTAGTTAGTGGAATCAAGGAGGCAGAGGGAGATGTGCGGGCACTTTGGGTAACCCCACAAAAGAGGGGTGTAAAAGATTAAAAATAGAGGTGGTGTACAGACCCCCCTCAATGGAAGCAGAACTGAAGGATGATCTAGCTGAGAACATCGGGGGTCACTGTGGCCTCGGAAAGGGCAGGGTGGTGATCATGGGTGACCTGAACATGCTGGGGGAAGACTGGGACACTAAGACATCCTCGGTGGCCAGGGAACAGAGGTTGATGGATGTCTTCCGGGATGCCTTTCTAGTTCAGCATGTGAGGGAGCCTACTAGGCAGGATCGGATTCTGGACATTGTCCTAGCAGATAATGAGCAGATAAGGGACCTGGAGGAGAACAGCCCATTGGCAGGCAGTGATCATGCCACGGTCTGGTTTCTTATGTTCCTAGGGGGAGAGGAAATTCGCACTAACACAGAAGTAATAGATTTCAGGGGGAGCAGACTTTAAGGGTATGGAAGGATTCTTAAGGGGTGCTTGGATGAGATAAGGCCAGACATGGATGCTGGTAACTTGTGGGAGACCATTAAGAAGTGGGTGCAGGAGGCTTCAAGGGCCTATGCAAAGGTAAGGCACAAGCAATGTAAGGCCAGTAAGCCGTGTTGGTGGACTCAGGAAGTGCAGGAGGTGGTGAGGGGAAAAAAGGCTGCCTACGCGCACCTAAAGCACTCAAGGGGGGCTAGGGAGAGGGCAGAGTATGAGTTCCTGGCTAAGAAGGTTACCAGGGTGGTAAGGGTGGCCAAGGCGAAGAAGGAGCTTAACCTGGCCAGGGATATCTGTAGGGGGGGAAAGGGTTCTATAGGAACATAGGGGGAAAAAAGAAAAGTGAGGGCACAGATCAGCAGGATTAGAACTGGGGGGGATGGGCACAGGAAGCTGGGGAACAAGCAGCGGTGCTAAATGAGTACTTTGCTTCTGTCTTTACCACAGGAGGCGGGGGATCCTTCCTACCCGAGGGAAGGGGAGAGGAGCCCACTGAACCAGGAGGTCAGTTCAAAACTGAAGGACTGAATGAGGCTAGGGCAGGGAATGGGTCGTATCTAGAAGGAGAGGAGTGGATGCATGACGAGGTGGGATGGGAGGGCAAAATCACAGCAGATAGGGTGAGAGAGGCCCTCCGGTCGCTAAAGATTGAGAAGGTGCCGGGAACAGGTGGGCTGCATCCAAGGGTACTGAAGGAACTGGCTGATGTGCTGGCAGCTCCACTGGCCTCACTCTTCAACATCTCCCTGATGACAGGGTGGATGCCTTAAGATTGAAAGGTGGCTCATGTGTTGCTTATCTACAAGGGGGATCCAGAGAGGAGATGGGGAATTATAGGCCTGTTAGCCTAACGTCTGTGGCAGGCAAGGTTATGGAAGGCATTGTCAAGAAGAGGCTGGGGGGGCAGCAGGAAAAGTTGGGGCACCTGGATGACAGGCAGTATGGTTTTGTACCAGGGAGGTCATGCCAGACTAACCTGGTGGAGTATTATGACTGGGTGATGTGTGCCCTGGACTGACATAGGCTGGTGGACATCCTCTATCTGGATTTCAGTAAGGCATTACGACTCGGTACCCCACAATGGCCTACTAACAAAGCTGGGGGGATGGGGGTGGGGGGCAGTTGCTCAGGTGGGTGGAGAACTGGCTTTCAGGGTGAATACAGTGAGTGGTGGTTGGAGGGATAGTCTCCTCCCCCAGGAGGGTTGTTAGTAGTGTCCCCCAGGGTTCAGTCCTGGGACCACTCCTGTTCAATTCCTATGTCTCGGACATAGGGTGGGGTGTTAGGAGTAGGTTGAGTCTGTTTGTGGATGACTCAACATTGGGAGTACTGGCAGATGGGCAGGAGGGGAGAGAGGCCCTGCAGAGGGATTTGGATACCCTGTGGGGGTGGGCAAGGAAGTGGGGGTTGAAGTTCAATGCAGGGAAATGTAAGGTACTGCATCTGGGGGTCAGGAACCTGGGACATGCATACACCCTGGGAGGGACCACACTGCAAGTCACATCGGGCAAGAAGGACCTAGGGATAGTGGTGGACAGCAAAATAAATAACACTGAGAATTATCGAGAAGCTGCAGCAAAAGCAAACAGGATACTGGGCTGCATAACCAGGAGGATTACCTCCAGGAGGAGGGAGGTGATCCTCCCTCTGTATAATACCCTGGTTAGGCTGCATCTTGAGTACTCTGTGCAGTTCTGGAGACCCCATCTTAAGAGGGACATAGAGCTGCTGGAGAGGGTCCAGAGGAGGGTGACCAAGATGATTCAGGGCATGGAGAGTAGGACCTATGAGAAGAGACTGGAAGAACTCAATCTGTATGCATTGGAGGAGAGGAGGGACAGAGGGGACATGATAGAGGCTTTCAAATATGTAAAGGGAATAAATAAGGGTGGAGCCAGGGAAGTGTTCAGGCTCAAGAAGGGGGGAATTACCAGGGGTCACGAGTGGAAGCTGGAAGGAGGGAGCGCAGGAGACACTTCTTCACTGGGAGGGTGGTGGAACCATGGAATGCACTGCCCAGGAGTCTGGTGGAAGAGACCACAGTGGAGGGGTTCAAGAAGGACTGTGATAGGTACATGGGAAACTGAGGCCAAGGAAGACCACTTATTGGGCTGGGGGCGAGCTCCCAGTAGGGGGTCTTGCTTCCGAGCAGACACAATAGACCATGGGGCCTATTCTGCAAGCTTTTATTATGATACTATGATATGCTTTGTTTCATTTTGAGTTGGACACTTTCAACAATAAATCTGTATTTATGGTTGACTTGAGGGTTGTTCTTAAGCAGTAATATATTGTGTCAGAATAATATTCTTATCTAGTGGTAACAGATCGTCCAGTTACAAATGTTAAAATCTGACTGCCAATTCTTATTTAAAGGGAGTGGAAAATGTGTGCTTACTAGAAGCAGTTAGTATGTTCCTAGTAACAGAAATGAAGAGGCTCGCCTCCAACTGAGCCATATTTAACTGTACATCGATAAACACTGATGTGAAAAACTGTGTTTTCAATTATCCCCTACAACCTTTCTAGTGCTCACAAATTCCAATGAAATGGCGGGCCCAGGAGGACAATACCTCAGTCTGTGTGGGGGCAACTCCAGCTGTTCGCCGAGCAATGTGCCCAGACCAAGTGGAGACCATCAGGACACCAGAGAAGCAGACCATCAAAAAACTCTACCCTGGTACTAGGGAGAGGGTTGGGTGGGTAAGGATCTGAAGGATCAGGAAGATTTGGGAACTCCCACAAAATTATTGGTGATGAATGCTGGGGAATTTAGTGTCCCAGGGACCTCAGGTGTGCCAAATATCTAATATTTTTTTCTGAAGAGCTAAATAATTAATCATATTGTTATATTTAAGGAGAAGAAATGTACACTTTTTTCCTTTTCTTTTTGTCTCGTCCTTGCACCTGACTGTTTTTTACTATGTATGTAGTAGTGTCACTCTTTTTTTTTCTGTTTGTTGTGTACTGTGTCAAATTAACTTTGAAAATCTTAAATGCAGACATATATCCACAGGGCCCTGCTCTGCTGGGTGGAAGCCATTGGGAAGGCCATCCCTGACTCCTCCCCCATAATAGGTAAGGCTGACTGTGCCATCCAGGCGACATGCTACATGGTGGACGCATCATCAGACATCATGAAATTTCCTGCCAGGGCCAAGGCCCTAGCCAACCAGGCCAGGTGGGCATTATGGCTTAATCTATGGCAGATGGATGGCGAGTCCAAGAACACACTGCTCAAGCTCCCGTTTAAAGAGGGACATCTATTCGGTGACACACTCAGTCCCTTCTTTAGGGACAGATCAGGTACCATACAGATGGTGGAAAGGAAAGATTTCTACCTGCCATCAGAGCAGTCATTTTGCCCTTCAGGGGCCCACATGGGCAAATTAAATCACCCAGCAGCCAAACACCATGTGAGGGGGCCTCAAGGTCCCAATTCAAGTCCCATCAACCCCAGTTCAGAAGCAGAGGCAGCTGCAGTAGGTGAACCGGCCCCAGCTTCAACAAGTCAAGGAGAGGCCCCACTAATATGCATGATGGACCCATTGCTTGGCAGACAGCTGGAGTTACCCCCTCCACTGGGGTGTTGTCCACCCAGGCCCTACCTAATTTCGTTGGAATTTCTTAGCACTATAAAGGTTGCAGGTATAACCACCTTTACCAGGTGAGTAAATACCATTATAATGTATGGGGAGCCATTATCATATATGGCATGCTGCTCTCTAACAATCCATGTAATCTCACTGATCTGACATCAGTGCTATAAACCTTGCTTGCCTTCATCACAATGGTGAGATTACAGGATGAATCCAGTCAGGTGCACTGAATTCTAGCACCTGAATGCTGGTTGCACTACTGCAATTGGTTTAAACTGTTCAGCCGAAGCCCACAAGCAACAAGTAAGAGCCTTTCCCATTCTGTCCTGAAAGTATTACTGTTGCTACCCCATACACTATAAAAGACTATGGCTGGAGTTATGAAGTTTACCACGTTGAAAACCCCTCTCGCGGTTGCCAAGCCAACAGTAAACCTCTTGAACTTCACTCTTGAGGTTTACAAGGTCGGCCTTGCAACCACTCGAGGGGTTCACAATGTGGTAAACTTCATAACCCCAGCCATTATCCTCTATGAAATTTATGGAAAAGCCTCAATAATACTACACTAAATTATATAAAAATTTCCCAGTAATACATCACTACTCTCAATAATACTATCCTGAAAAGTGATAATACTATCATTTCTGCTGACAATGCTACAGTTAAAAGGTCATTTCCAACTGTAGTATTATCAATGGATCCCTATATTAACAAAAAATAACAGAAAGATGAGTGTACGAGGCAGTAATACCATCTCGAGGTTTGGGGACTTTAGGACCTCTCAAGCTTTGCACTCGAGGTTCCATGTCCCCAAAACTTCTCAACAGTATTATTGCCTTGTAATACACACTTATCTATTATACTATTTGTTTTCTTTTTATGGACAGCATTCCACACAGTTCTTCCCATGGAACCAGTAATTTGGAGTTTTTACTGTGTCACAGTTTGTGTACAGAATGCCAAGCATGAGCTATTGTCCTATCAGAACCGTGCTCAGAGTTCTGTGTACAAACTGTGACATGGTTAAAACTCCACATCACTGGTTCTATGGAGAGAACTGTAACAGAATGCTGCCCATAAAATGAAACAATGCAAAATAAAGTTTTTTGGATCTATGTAATAATCGCGAATGCAAAACGGCAATGGGAAAAGAGCATGGGACAAAGGGGCGACTGCCACAGAACAGCAATCGCCGAAACAGTGAGTTTCTGTGGGGGGCTTTGACCCCCAAGCCCCCCTTTCTATATATAAACATTTCTGGGGGGGGACACATTGGAGAGGGGAGAAAGCTGTAGGTTGTCTTTTCAGCAATCAATGTTTTTGCGGGCCACCCTTTTCTCCTCACTGTTGTGCAGTTGTGATTCTGACACTCGCGATCCTGCACTCGCAAGTATGATGGGATATCCAGTTTTTCATATCAATTTTTATTCAGGTACATTTACAAATGGATCATTTAGGCTTATGGATAATATTTCTGTAAATGGGGACATTGAAAACAGCTGCCAGTTAGAAATAATTTCCTGTCCTCTTTAAGCAGAGTAAGAACAAAAAAACAAGGTATTGCCTCAACATGTTGGCTGTAGGCAAAATGGAAAGTAATATTAATTGCTCGCTGAAAACAGGAACTTGAGTTAGAATTGATGTTTCGACCATAGGTGTTAGTAACTTTTTTTTTTTTTTCTCTTTATAGATAATTCCTGACGAAGACCTATGGTCGAAATGTTGATTCTAACCCTAGTTTCTATTTTCAGCAAGCATTTAATGTTATGTTTTTGTTTTGCAAACAGTATATACTTGACCTCTGATACTGGCTAGAAATCTTTCTTTCTGCATCTCCAAAAATAAGGCTACAGTTTACACATGTAAATCATGCGTCATGTATTTACAAATTGGTTTTCATTTTCTGTTGCTTCACGAATTAATTTATTGCTATATGGGGTCACAGAAACCAGTCCTGGCCCCCTGAATTTTTTTTTACTCTGGTCTGCACACCATAAGTTCTTGGTTTGATAATAAGGGCTTACAAATTGTCCATATAAATGTGTGTAGTTTGTTTGGGGCTGGCAGTGTTGCATAGAGGTTAAAGTGAAGAGCTGTGAATAAGTTTGTTTGTTACATCCAGCAGACCTGGGTTTCATTCCCCAAAACCTCCACTTGCATTCTGTGTGATTCTGAGCAAGTCACTTAACCTCCACAGTGCTCCCTGGTCACTCCTGGAAACAGGCATTTGTGCCTAGTGGGCTTTACCTTGTTACCAAAGAATAAACAAGCATTTGTCAATGCCAAACGTTTGCTTGCAGGTATTTGCAGTGGTGTTTGGCACGTATTGTGCTTTACCCTAATGCCCTGTGCGATTGCTGGTATTTGCACAATAAATTTTCAGCATGACCTTTTTGTTACCCCCATTGTGCGCTACATAGGTGGAAACACATTTTGGGCAGGATGTGAAAAATGACAGCTGTACTGCTCATAAGGAAGTGTGGTAAAATGGCAATGTTGAAAATCTGGAGTGGAAATATTGAAAATTCATGAAACCTCTGACGTGCGTGGAACTGTAACAACATCACCGTAAAACAGTCATTGTTAGGAATTTTTCACTAAATTTTCAACACTGGCATTTAAAACCTCTACAATAAACAGTGTCACTGTTATTTTCTTACTGTGTCCCATACATTGATTTCACACACCGACTAGCGCCATTGTGCACACATGGGTGGAAACACGCTTTGGGCAGGATGTGAAAAATGACAGCTGTACTGCTCATAAGGAGGTGTGGTAAAATGGCAATGTTGAAAATCTGGGTGAAAATATTGAGAATCCGCAAACTTACGAGCGTGCGTAGGAACTGCACAACGCACACTCGTAAAACAGTCATTTTTAGGAATTTGTTCACCAAATTTTCAACATAGCCATTTTAAGATCTCTGCTCATGAACAGTGACACTGTGATTTTCTTAATGTGTCCCATACACTGAGTTCGCACACCGACTGTGCCATTGTGCGCTACATGGGCGGAAACATGTTTTGTGCAAGATGTGAAAAATGACAGCTGTACTACTCATAAGAAGGTGTGGTAAAATGGCAATGTTGAAACTCTGGAGTGGAAATATTGAAAATTCACAAACCTAGGAGCGTGCGTAGGAACTGCGCAATGTACGCTCATAAAACAGTCATTTTTGGGAATTTTTGCACCAAATTTTCAACATGGGTTTTTGGGACCCCTTCTCATGAGATGTTGTCACTGTCATGGCGTTATTCAGGCCGAATGGTGATTTTGTGCAGTGACCGCGCAGTGACTGCGTAAATCACCTCTTCGGCCCAAATAATGCATGACAGTGACATCATTCATGCTAAGGGGTCCCAAAACCCTATGTTGAAAATTTGGTGCAAAATTCCCAAAATGCCTGAGATATGTAATAAGTTGAAAACCCCTATCTAGCCCACTATACAGCTTACCGGCATTTCCTCAGTTCACGGTTGGTTTTGAAGAGTGCAGACGTGTTCCCGGTCCACCGAAGATCGTCGCGCTGAGCTCCGGAGGTAAGTATGGGGTGAGGGGGGTTGTGGGGAGGCTGGGTGCGCAGTGAGTGGGTGCGGGTTGTGGGAGGGGGGACTGGGAGAAGCACCGTGGGACTGTTTTTGCTTTTCAGGTGGAAAAAAAAAACAAGACTACGTGGGACATTTTCCACACTGGGGTGGGCTCCCAGCATGGCAGAAGGATGGCTGGGGGGGGCCGAGGAGCCGACGGGATTGGGCACCCCATCGGCAGACGACGCTGGATATTTGCCACGCTGGGGTGGGCCTCAGCGTGGCAGGAAAGATTTTTGGGGGCGGCATGATCGCAGCTTCAGGCGACAGCGGTTTTCGGCCGAAGACCACCACTGCTGCATATTAAAGCTTCCTGCAACTCATTGGTGCAGGATCACCACGCCTGCTCAACGGAGCAGTGGATTGAAAGGGAGAGGCACATCTCCAAAGTGTGCTACTCTCCCAAAACGTTCCTTGCGCATGCGAGCAAGTGAACGTAAAAAAGAGAGAGAGTTAAACTTGCATTGTTTGATATAAACCTGACATTGCAGGTGTTAAGAGATTCTGTTGGAACAATAAAATCCTTTATTCTTCCTGTTTTGTTTGAGGATATAACTTTATTTGCAAGGACCGCACTGTTGCAAAAAAGGTGATGGGGTTTTAATTTTTTATGCTAACAACATTAAACTAACATAACATGCTAGACGCCAGGAGAGTAGACCTATTGGTCTATCAAGTCTGCTCGTGCTTCAGCACCCTGATTGGGTACCATAGCCTTCTATCTGTCTCCTTCCACTGTAACTCCATCCTCCAGTACTGCCCAACCCCTGGGCAAACCAGCCTCTGCTTCACCCCTTGCCTATACCTGTCCCACCCTCTCTTGAATCCCTCCACCGTAGCTGCCTGTACCAGCTCCCTGGGCAGTGCATTCCATGGTTCCACCACTCTCTCGGTGAAGTACCTCCTCTTCCTTTCCCCCCTAAGCCTACCACCCTCAATCTTCCAACTGTGTCTTCTGGTGATTCCACCCTCCTTCAGTTGAAAGATCCTATCTCAGCTAACCCTATTTAGTCCCCTGAGGTGCTTGAAGACCTCAGTCATGTCCCCCCAGTCCTTCGTCTCCTCCAGCGAGAACAGGTTGAGCTCCCCTAGTCGTTCCTCCTATGTCATATCCCCCAGGCCCCGGATCATTCTGATTGCTATCCTCTGAACCCTCTCCAGGAGTTGGATGTCCCTCCTTAGGTGTGGAACTGCACAGTGTACTCTAGATGTGGTCTAACCAGACTGTGGTACAGTGGCAAAATCACCTCCCTGTTCCTTGAGGTAATCCCCCTAGCGATGCATCCCAGCGTCCTATTTGCCCTGACTGCAGCCTTCCTGCACTGCTCTGAATTATTCTTGTTAAGATCCACCAAGACTCTTAGGTCTTTTTCCCCTGCCATGGCCTGCAACTTATTCCCCCCCTTCAGGGTGTACACATAGTTGGGGTTTTGACCCTCATTGTCCTGATTCCCTTGACAAGGGATCTGAGGACTCTACTTCCTTGTTTGCCTTTATGCAACAAGTGGCTCAGACCTCAGACCTCCCTTCTCAAGAGACAACAGATGAGGAGGAAGAGGCTGATTTTGTGGAAATGATGGATGTGGCTCCAACTAAAAAAGTTGCTTTTACCCATCCACAAAACCCTTAAAAAACATGTTTTCAAGGTTCTGCAAACACCTACTTCAATTCCTCCAGTTAATTAAAAAAAAAAAAAAAACTGAATAGGATGTACTGGTTAGCCAAGTCTGGTGCAGAATTTTTGTTTACGCACCCCAGTCATGAGGGTGTTGTGCAGGCTGCAGCCTGTGACAAGGCTAGTGTACCCCTGGCATCCCATCCTCCTGATAAGGATTCCAGGAAAATGGATTCAGTGGCCAGGAAGTCCTAGCTGGGCTCCTCCCTAGCCATTAGACGGGCCACCTACATGGCTTATGTGGCCAGATTTCAAAAAAGCCTATGGAGTACAGTATCCGAAATTGCAAAATCCTGTCCTGAACCTATCTCAGCTGATTTGACAGAGGCTGTTTAAAAGGGGTGTTGAGGCATCCAAGTTCCAGTTTAGGATGGCTGTGGATGCCAACGACACTGCAGCCAGGCTTATGGCTACCTCTGTATCTCTCAGGAGATTTGCATGGCTGAGAACCACTAACTTATCTCCAGATACTCGGTCAGACTCTTTGGATTTCCCCTGTGACCCTTCATCCCTCAGTAGTCAACAGACTGAGGCCCATGTGAAAAAGATGGATGAATACAAGGTAGCTTACAGGAGTGCAGCAGCCAAAGAAAAGGCAGCTACTCCCCAGAAACAACAGCCCAGGGCTGGAAAAGCACAACCTTATTATAGGCCTTTCTTTCAGACCCAGGCCCTTCTGGCCTACCAACCCCAGAGGAGCTATTTCAGGGGCAGAGGCAGAAGGGTACTGGCAGGATGGGTCCAAGCCCTCAATCGACCCTACAGGTGAAGCAGAACCCCTGAAGTATCTGTCAGGGTTGCCTCCCCTTTCCCTGTAGAGGGCAGGCTCGCCCACTACCTCCAGGACTAGCAGTCTATAACTACAGACAAGTGGGTTCTGGAGGTGGTGGGTCAGGGCCTCACCCCAGGGGTGTGCAAATCCAATTTTTAAACACTTGCCCAAGGGCAAGTCTAGTGGTAAAAATTACTTGCCTGCGAAATCTTGTTATTACTGTAAAATCAATGTTACAACCACTGACTAATCACCCTAAATAAAAGAATTTTCTTCTTACCTTGTGTGTAGAATCTTCTACACAGCACCTTTTCATACAAGTTATAACTTACATGAAGAGAAGGGCCAGGGGAGGAGAAGGGGAAATTGTTTAACCAGGAAAGGCAAGCCACAACAAGCTGAAGAAGTTTGTTTACAGGGTGTGACCTGGGAGCAGAAGTAATGCAATAAATTAGTCGCTCATGTCACTGTCTTATAATGCCACCTGACCTGGTCCCAGATGGGCACGGCCAGCCACCTCTGACCAGCACCCTGCACCCCCTTTAAAATCACACAGCACTGAATGAAGAGCAGCAGCTGCAGTACTTGCAAACACCAACTAGTTGGCAACACTACAACCACCCACCAACCCGTCACTACTGGTAGACAACCAGACCCAGCTTCTCGCCTTCTAAGTCTCCTCCTCCACCCAGTAAGAACTAAGCAAGCATTGTGGGGACCGATGGGATATGGCATGGCAGGTAGCCAGTGCAGCTGGCTGCCAGCCAGTGCCCAGCAGCAACTCATCAAGTCATCATTCAGTGATGAATGTCCCCCTCCCGCAAATCCTTAGCCACAAGTGTCCGACCCTTTCCAAACAAATTCTATAACTGAACCAACCAAGCAGCCTATCATCAACAGTTTTGCAATCTCACACCTTAAAACATGACAGCAAGTAAGGAACAGGACAAGACAGACAATACAGCTCCTCTTATTTTCCATCACATCAACCATCCAGCTGCCCTCGGCCCAACCCCGACGTCGAGTGAAGTATCCAGACCTCATTGTGCATTGTGTAAACACCTGCACACTTAACATACTGACCCAGGCACTGCCCTCTCTGGACCACCGTGCCCCCTTCCCCATCTAGTGGCACCACATACACACATTAGCCAGCCTGCTGCTAAGAAAGTGCAAACTCCTTTTCAGTGCCTAGACTAGACATATGATAGCTGCTGTCTGAGCAGTTCTGCATTACACAGTACAAATGGTCAGGGGTCTTTTCTTAGCAAATACAACACAAGATCCACACCACCAAACTAAACAACAATCTACCAGTGTGGCTATCACTAGCCAAACTCTCAGAGAGAGGATCCAGGCCTGACGAGGCGGGGACAGGTGCTGATGGGGATTACAGCCTCCATGAACCATGGCCTGTTCAGACTCTTGGATTACACTAGGGCACGTGCACCGCGCCAGGCCCGGACCAACTGCTCAACATATATATATATATATATCATCAAAATGAGTCTCGGTGCAACTGGGGTGGAAAGGATGAGAAAGGACTTCGCAAGGTTGGAGGAATGGTCAGATGTATGGCAGCTTAGATTCATTGCTAGGAAGTGCAGAGTAATGCACCTGGGACACACAAACCCAGGGGAAGAGTACAGTATGGGTGGTGAGATACTAACAGCAACAAAAATGGAAAGGGACCTGGGGGTAGTCATATCAGATGACCTAAAGGTGGGCAAGCAATGTGAGAGGGCAATTAGAAGGGCTGGGGGGATACTGGGATGTATAGGAAGAGGCATCATCAGTAGAAAACAGGAAGTTGTTATTCCCTGTGTACAGACAGCTAGTAAGACTCCATCTGGAGTACTGCGTGCAGTTCTGGAAACCCAATCTCCGCAAGGACATAGACAGGATGGAGACAGTCCAGAGGAGAGCAACTAAAATGGTACAGGGTCTACACCAGAAGATATATGAAGAGAGACTTAAGGAGCTTAATATGTATACCCTCAAGGAAAGGAGGGATGGGGGACATGATAAAAACTTTCAAGTACCTCTAGGCAATCAACAAAGTCCAAGAGTGTAGCATCTTTCAGAAAGAGATGTGCAAGAACAAGGGGGATGGCTCAGAGGTAATGTGAGGAAGTATTTTTTCATGGAGAGGGTAGTGGATGCATGGAGCGGCCTTCCTGAGGAGGTTGTGGAGTCAAAAACGGTGGGGGAATTCAAGAATGCATGGGACAGAAGTAAGGCAATTTCTAGGAGTTGGGGAAAGGAGGAAGTAGGCTGTTGGTTAACTAGGTTCTGCAGCTTATCCATTAGGTAGGGAAATGGGCAGACTGTGTGGCCAAGCGGTCCTTATCTGCCGGCAAATTCTATGTTTCTATGTTTTCCCACCCTAGATGTAGCACCCTGCACTTGGAGGAGTTACATTTCAATTTCCAGGTGCAGGACCACCTATCCAGAGTATCCAGGTCCTCTTGCAGGGCCAATCTCCCCTTCTCCCCCTCCACCACCACCCCCAGCTTAGAGTCGTCTGCGAAGAGACTCACTGGACTATAGTTGTTTGTTAGTTATTGCCAAATTAGCCTGAGAATGGGCCCTTATAACCTTTTTAATTTGGAGAAGCCAAACAATTTATTTTTGTTATGTTTACAGCCCTCACCATATTGGGTTTCCAGGACTGGATTGGTTGATCTTCTCATACCTAACTCAGATAACGAATTGTTAGGAGGGACATCAGTTTAAGCTGGTGCACATGTCAGTGTCATGGCGTCACATTCCAGAATAATTTTAACTATGATTCAGCGCTCATTTCTGGAGAGGAGTATCTTGAATAAGTTCAGCTGACTATCTAGTATTTAAAATTGTATTGGGTCAGTATAGCTTAAACTTTCTGAAACTTTGCCATGGACACGCTGACCGGCGCTTCAGTGCCATGTTGAGCTGAACTCACTTGTGAATGCACAGCAGCATTGTTCGGCCAGCAATAACAGCAGGTCATCAGGGTTATTGAACTTCATCTAGGCATCCTTTCAGCTTAGATGCCTTAAATGCTCATGCAGACTGCTGCAGGCACCTTTTGAATAGGAACCAAAAGGTCAGACAACCAAATGCCCTGACAGTACTGTCATAAGCTACAGTTTCTTATGATTAACATGTTACTCTTCATGTAATGTATCTGCGATATACATATTTTTGTGTGGGGGGGTTGTGTGGTTGTGCTGGAATTCATAGAGACCATCAATGCAATGTTATTGATTTCTTGTGGATTATATGGCCTAAAGCACAATGCATACTTATGACTAATAGCTGAATTTGCATAGCATGCATTGTATTTTTATGTGGCTGGGAGATTGGGGGTGTGGTACTTGTGAAGGTTGAGTCTTTTATTTCGTTTGTTTTCTTATGGATATGGGTGAAAAGTGGTCTGCCACTCCAGCCCTAAACTGATAAAAACTGTATTAGCTATGGGCCACCCGATGGCTTACTCTGTATCGCTATGCACTCCCACAGTGGTGACCCTAGTTCTGGAGCAAACTCTATTGGTGCTGCATGGCCCAGGCTGGTGAAGTGCTCCCAGCTGGGAGAGATGAATGTCCAGGTTCTGCCACAACGGCTACCAGTATGGTGAGCCATGGAAGTTGCTGCTTCATATTGGCTTGCTGCAGAAAACAGGCTGAAGAGACATGGCGTGATGCTCAGAGCACTGATTATGGGATGCTGGGAGAGACATGACAGATCTGATATATTCTGGCCACTATTAATGACAGTGCTGGTAAAACGCCTGCTGCACACTGCTTTCACTTACCTGGGTGATGGTATCTGGCTAGCTGCAAGGAAAGTTAGTCACAAAGGTGGGTCAGATATTTATGTGAACTAATAAAAAACAATTACAGTGCTAATGAGACATACCACAGAAGTGGGAGATCACTCTCAAAGATAAAGCTAATTTATTTTAACATCAGGCAATGACTATCAGTTTCTAAGCTAATGGCTGCACAGCCTATTCAGTGAATTAGCATCTGCACAATCTGAATTGCATTTTTTCCTTTCCCTGACAGAAAATCTCCTAACATTTAATGCAAATGATCAGCACTTTGAACCCCACCCCCAAAATAGCAAGATGCTTCAAAGTTCCCGAGGTTGCAGTCCCTTCTACCTCATCCCCAAATGGGTGCTGTTCATGATGGTGACTCCAATGTCTGATGCGCTGCCCTGGCCAGGAATGAGGAGGTGTTGCCCTCTGGGTCCTCTGGTTGGCTCCCCTGTGCCTCTAGTCCTCTTCTGGTCCTCTGGTGTTCCAGCTCCACTGTACCTCTGGTTCTGTTCTGGTCCTCCAGTGAAAAGGTGAATTTCCTCCCTATAACTCTGACCTATTTAAAATGACAAACTCTTCTTTGGTGATGTCATAAACAATTATTTTGACTAAAAATAGGCTTCCCCTCACTCTTTCTTAAATTGGACTATCAGGGTTCAAGTATTACTGTAAAAGTTAATCTGACTGAACATTTTCTGGCTAATATCTGGTTTAGGAACTTAACTGTGGAAACTAAGAAGAGCTCTGGGGCTGTGAATTTGCCTGCCACAGTGACACTGAGGAGTCTTAAGAGATCTGGGTGGTGATAAGCAAACGTAGTACTATCAGCCCCAAACCTCCTTCACCATGCCTGAACACTGTGGGGGATTTCAAGGCCAAACTAGAACTTTTGCTGACTTCAGAAGGGAAGACCTTTAAGGATGTGCAGACCTTGTTGCCTCCCTGGGCAACCTCTGAAGAATCTGGGCTAGCAGTCTGGAGAAGACAATTATAAATCTAGGATTGATTATGCCATCTCAGTGCTACATTAATGGCAATGCACTGCAGTGGCAAAATGCATGAGATTGGTAGAGCGCTTGAAGGGGCCAGCACTGAATGACATTTGGTCCTTGGATGCCATAGACCTAGAGGCCCAAGCAGATGAATACTTTGCTGCCCTAGACAGAGTGTTTGGAAGTACGGAATCCTGTGCTGTCTTGTACTGGCAGTTCAAGACTACTAAACAATGCTGTGAGTAGCTCCTCTACACTTATCTATGCCGACTTGAGAGGGCCTTTCAGAAAGAGTATAGCAAAGGTGGAATGGAGTCCAAGTATCTGAACAAGGTGCTACTGGAGCAAATGCTGAAGACTGCCTGATTTTCAGAGTTACTGCTGTTAAAGTTACAGTAAAAGAGAGACTGGTTGATCCACCCTCCAATCACAAGCCCTGTTACAGGAGGTTAGAGAGGCTGAGAATCAAGATGAACAGTGTGAACCCCCACCTGCATCCACCGCCAGTGCCCAAGTGTCAGACTGTGGGGGCTCCCTTGATGTCACGCAGCTCCAGAGATTGATTCAAGAAATGAAAAGTATGATAGTCCAACGTGGCATGAGCAGCACAACTCCCGGGGAGTGCGAGCCCTTAGTTTTCAGCACACCTGTGTCAAACAGTGTTGTGTCAACTGCCTCAAGCGCTGGAGTGTGTGCTTCAAATGCAGTCTCATTGAAGGGAGAAAGTCCATAGTCCATTGATTGAGCTAAAAAAATGATGGAAGAATCCATGAACTGCCAAGTCCTGCAATTGCCTAGGATCCCTGCTTTGGGGCACCCGTGGAACTTTCCAACTGGAACCCCTCAGCAGTCAATATGAAAAAGTAACATTTATCGCTACAGCTGTGGGGAGGATGGGCATATCCAGTGTCAGTGTCAGTTAGAAAGCAATTTTCAGAGGGTCACAGACAGGCTAATCCTAGAGAAATTGGCTACAATCACTGCCAGACCTTTAAACTTCAGTAGGTTCCAGCAGAAGAGCGTTCTATTGTCCTAGGAACAAGTAACTCACCAACAACCATTACTAAAGCTATTCTTTATGTCAAAACCCATGCTTGAAAAACTACAGCCCAAGTGTCAAGGACCTGGAATGAGATTGTGGGTCCTAATGCAGATGTGGAAGTTAAAGTGAATGGGCCCTTCAACAGGTTCTTGTCACCCACTTTGCTCTCTATTGGCCATTGGAAGGTGGCTGGCACCCCTGAGATCCCTTCTGGCATTCAGAGGAACTCATAGAACCCCAGGGGGCACTACACCAGTAGTTAGGGATAAACTGATTAATTTAGCAAATGGGGAGGCTAACTCATTGGCAGCAGTCTTAAGGAGTTGTGGCTCAATTCCATCTAAGCTGCAGATACAGACAGATATATGCATAAGGAGTCTACAAGCCTCACCAGAGCTGACCCATTTAAAACAAATTCTGGTCAGAGTTAACATGGCTGCTATACTGTGGGGGAGCTTAACTGGATTCACGAATAAATGGAGCACAACTAATTGCAAAGCTTTTTCAGGTCCTGAACAACAGCATTATGAAAGGAATCACAGGCCAGTAGAAATCGGCGTTCTGAGCTGAGTGGCTTACTTTTCTGTTCATCTGCTACAAAAGCGCAGACAGAAAAAGAATGAAGTTGGTGGTCTGAGCAGAGCAGAGTGGTTTACATAAATGCTGCCATTCACTTTTCTGTTCCACCCCTACAAATATGCAAACAGTGCTTTACTATGCTGGCAATCAGTAGTCTAAGAGTTAAGAATTCAAACAATTAGAATTTGCATTTCACATGTTTGTGTGTCTTCATCAGTAGTATGTATATTTTTTCTCAGTCGTAATAAAGAGGATTTTGTTGTACTGAATTTCAGGTGAATCAGTGATGGTTTGGTAATAGAACACATTGTGCACATTTGCCATACATGAGGAGAGAGCTGGTTGCTCCGGACCTGATAGTAGCTTTTGAAATTTTTATCCAGGCAGCACCACTGTTACTGATTTGTGGAGCAAAAAAAAAGTTAAACTGGATGCAGTGACTACCCGAATAATACAGTATTTGACTAGTCAGAAAATAAAACAGCTCCACCAAAGCCCATTTAAACAAGGATGAAGGAGAGCTATACCAAGCATCCCAAAGCCACGAAGACTGTTTGCTGCTCATACATCGTAGTCTTCCCTCACCCCTTTACCGTCAGTGTGCTGCCAACTCCAGCTGAGAAGGAGCACTCAAGCCCATTGCCACACATGGGCTCCCTTAGTCAGCCAGACCCACTGCAGGACTTGTTCTCCACAGCAGCACACACTGTGCAGCAGACACACTGGTCAAGTGTCTCTCCCATGATGCAGCTTTCGAGCAGTGGCTTGCACAAGAACTTGTCACATCTATCGGTTTAGCCAACCACACAGTGTTTAGATAGCTGATGAGCTTCAGGTAAAAGGGCTGCAGACAGACAGAAGGTAATGACCACTAGCAACTGGCAAAACATGATTCTCCTTGAAACAGCACCATCTGAAAAATGTCTGCAGAAGCGTCAAGGATCTCGGTAGCAGACTTGCAGTCAAGTCCCAGATCAAGTTTCTATACTTTTAGGTGGAAAAAATATGAAGGGTTATTCTGAAACAGGAACTTTTCCTAGCAATGTCAAAGCTATGATATTAAAACAAATCTAAATTTCTACTCATGTAAGAGGAATATTTAAAGATTAATGTACTTTTGAATACCAGGCAAACAAAGAAAACAGGTCTGGAGCCTCATGCCACACTCCTCTTAGAAAAACACAAGCTACCCGAACTGTGCAGAGATTTATTTGGAATTACATGCTTGTTTTTATGGGCAGAACAGGGATGAAGGAGAGCTGTGCCAAGCATCCCAAAGTCACAATGATCGATTTGCTGCTATGACACAATTTTTTTGGGGGCAGTACCAAAACCAGAAACCCAGTGCCATGTATTCCATGAAGCTGAACCAAGGCTGGATGAACTCCTTTGAATCTTGGTAAAAACTTGAATAGATTCCACACAGAAATGTATTAAGAAGGTAAGAGATCTACGACAGCTGCCTAAAAACATCAATGCTGGAACTACAGTACTCTATAAACGAGGAAAAGAGCTGGAACTGAGCCACACATGCCTGAAACATATACACATTAAATATATTATGTCTCTGACATGCTATGTTTGTACACATGACTTTCACTCCAGATGTCATGATCTAGGCACAGACGTATGAATTTTTAACTGATGAAATACATAGAGGATAATGTATAGTCTTTGGTTAATAACCACACTGTAAACACTTTGAGATGTTGCCATGACATCATTGTAAACCTCAAGAGAGTAGCTCGAGAGGTTTTCGGATGTCATGGCAACCTCGAGAAGTGTTTTTAGCATGGTTGTTAACCAAAGACCATAAATTATATTTTATATTGTATGGGCTACCAAGATTGTGTAATCATGGATTGAATTACTTTTCTGAGTAATTCTTATCTTGATCAGTCGTAAATCATGCAGGGAGATTCCTCAACAATGTTTATTGTGTGTTCTTTGCATCACTACTCATTGGTACAGCCTGGCACAAATCAATTAATTTAATACCATGGAGGATAATGTATGGGGATTCATCAGTAACCACACTGTAATCGCTTCAAGAGGTTACCGTGGATAGGCTGTCCATGCCCAACAATGTCCCACGCATGGTCATCCTTGAGCTGCAGGCAGCTGCCAGTGTACACATATATACCATCAGCATCATGCAGGGGAAAGCAGCAACAGGCCCTGTGGTGTAAAGCTGCACATACAGGTGTGAGATGACATGCATTGGTTGCACAGACCAGTGGTGCTGTTGGCTGTCGGATCACAGTGCTCTGGTTGATGTGCAGCAAATTCATGCAACTTTTATAGTGCATGTCAATATAGCCCTAACTTAACAGCATGGGGATTTAATAGCGCTTGACATTTAAGTGACAGTGTAAAATAGCATGTCGATCACTGCCACCTAGCATCACTACAACAGTCAGAATACCACTTATATGTCCCATCAGAGCCAGTGTCAGCTATCAGCAGCAAGCCAGAGGCACGGCAGCAGCTATCAGTACTGGACCAGGAGTAATAACAATGCCAGTAACAATGACCAAAAGGACATCCAATCAGTGCAGCAATGGCTGTTGGCTGGTCACACACAAGTCCACAATCCACTCCACCGATCAAGAAAAACACTGCAGGAGACCCAATCCAACCACCAAATGTCCTGGCAGTAGCACACCCGCACAGAGAACCACAGCCTCATCGGACAGGTAAACTAAACAGTCTGAACAGTCTAAAACAGTAAAGTACTAGCCTTTTGTGTCCAGAAAATAAACTTATATATAACGCATAACAGACAATAAAAAATGGAGCAGGTGACTTAAAATAACAAAACAAAACGACATAAAATAACTTGATCCTAGGCTGTTATCCCTGTAGAAACAAAGGACAAAACGTTAGAAATGTTCACAGAAATAACAAGTTTTTAACATTTCTTTGTGTTCTTGCATTTCATATGAAGTTGGTACCTGTTAAAAATCTTGATGCAGTACAATAATACATGTTCAGCATACAACGTGCATGCAGGTTACAGCCTGATCTAGAGTAACAGCAATCAGCATCAGGAAGAAAGATAACATTACCGGCAGCTTGGATTCCTGAGAGAAGAATTAGAGGGTAGGAAATAATGTGCACGACAGAGACAGAGGTCCTCATCACCTTTCTGAGATAGCCAAACACAGGTTACCATTCTGGGATAATAGCAAACATTGAGTAAACATTTAACAAAACACTATTGTGGATTGCGCCGAACTGATGAAACGCTATTTAGGCAAGCGCGAATAAGGTAGCACTGAATTGACCTGAGCTATTAGGGAGGTGCTATATTGACATTAAACCCCTCCTGACATGCTAGAACAAACCCACACCTATTCATATCACCTGATGCCTTGCCGTGATGCAAATCCCCCTTAGAAGGATAAGTGTGTCTCCAATCACATATTACTCCTGTCTCGCATAGAGTATAGATTGGTGAGTACCACATCTCATTAGCACAATATGCTGTCAGCCCTTGCTCAGAGTATTTCTCATAGTTTCAAGCCCCTAACTCCCCTTCTTTGAAAGGGAGACGGACTAAGTTAGTAAGTGAAAGGATTTATATAAACTATGGCTTATACCAGATACAGTATAGCGTGTTTGCACCCTGTAACCATGTGCAAACTGTGATTGTATATTCTTCCCTATATCCTCCCCCTAACCTCCCCCTTCCTCCCTTCACTTTTCCATCCCCCATTTATAATGACACTGTTTAATCGAACTATATACGAAGATGTACTGTGCTGTATTATTCTTGAAAAATAAAAAATTTACAATAAATGTGTATGGCATGCAGAACAACTTCCTGTGCCTGTGTTTCTTGTCTTCTGTGACATTTTCTGGCCTACTGTTGAAAATGCAGCCTTCAGCTAACTGATTGTAGTTCCAGTGAGCTATGCAGGTGGTGCTGTGTCCCCCAAAATAGCCCAGGCAATTCACACGTGGTAGGTAATGCATGCAAGTCAGGCCATTTTGACATGCCAATGAGTTGCCTTCCACCTACCTAAGTAGGTTAATTTGCACATCAGTTTTAAATATTGCTTTTTTGCGCTGGGTAAACATGTTTGTGCTGGAGCACGGTGCTATTTATTGCGCAGGTGTTACTTGCAATACTGCTGCTCTAGCAGTGCATGTGCAATGACATCAGCACTGTGCAGGTCATGCGCAGGTCGCACATGCACATTGAGGGACATTCCACGGTAGCGCTGGGCTAATTTCCTTTGTTCAGCACTGTATATACCTAGCATAGCGCAAAGTCACACACATTTACACTTGAGATGTGGAGACACATTTACAGTCAACTTTGGTGCTAAGGAGGCAATTTTGACAGTGCAAACCATACAATAGCCAGCAGGAGATGGCTTAGAGCTGTTGTGCAGAGAGACCAGTGGTGGGGGAGGTAGAGCTGGCAAACATAGTGGAGATGGTGATGGCCAGGGAGCGCCAGTTCTTTAGAGAGGTGCATGAGGGATATAGGCCCAGGTGTGAGGTGTGGACATCAGTGGGGTGCCACCTCACTGCACATATAGGCATCCCTGTACAGGATTGATATGTCAACCTCCAGAGGAGAGAGAGGCAGAGGCTGGAATGCTTCAGAGGCGTGGTGCATGATGGCACTGTGCCTGTGCCAGGTAAGTGGATCTGTGTATCACATACCATCAATATGCATGGTAAAGGGTGTAGGCAGGCATACTCACAGTACACCTGTGGGTACATATTTGTAGGATAGGGCAATGCCCATATGTCATTTATGATACATTGTCATTCTTATGCAGAGTTGTGTGAGTAGACTATATTGAGTACAATAGTGTTCGTGTTTTGGACAACAGTGTTTGTGTACGATGTAGAACATGTGTAGTGGAAAGATGTATCATGTGACAGAGATCAGAGTGTTTTGTTATTTGGTAGGGCAGCAATTGTTGAACATGTGTACATATATGCTACATAGGGTCTGCAGTTGGGTGGAGTGTGTACTACACTGAAGTGTCTAGCTACATTTCTATACATTAAACAGGTTTGTTGTGGGCAGATTTATTGTCCAAACACTGTCCAGACATGTAGGTTTCAGAAACTCTGCTGCCTGTGATACTGGCATGTTGGCCTTGGACTCTCCCTGCAACTGGACATGGTGGATACAGTGTGACAGGGACAAGCCTGTTGATGACCACTGCCACATTAATGTTAACATCTTCCTGAGGAGGCCAAACGTCTGTCTGTGTGTGACGGATAGCTGATGGTTATGTTCCATGGGCTCACTGCAGGATTTCCATGTGCTCCACAGGCCATGGGCCGTTGGGCTCCCTGCTGTTTCCAGTGAACAGGCAACAGACATGTTAGTTACATTTATGGGCACTGTAGTGGCAATTTCTGTATGGGGTGTGCCAGCCACAGCTGTGTTGTCGTATTCCCTGTCTACCATAGTTGTACGGTGGCATTTAACATATTACCTCATCGATGTGACCCCCCCCCCACATGTAACATAATGACAGTATAGCATGGTCCATTGGGGGAGGGCATAGGTAGGACACATGTGTGTGCCAGAGATTCTGTGCATTAGGCCTACAATCCTTTGTTTTTCAGCTGCAGTAAATATGTGCTGGGTGCATACAGTTGTGTAAACATCTGTCCCTATGTTGTCTGTACATTGCTTCTCCAGATGACATTACATGGTCTAGCATGTGTGATGTACATGAACCAATACAGTACTATGTACCAGCATTGCACATGTTTGTTTATTTGTTTATTTCAGGGATCAGAAATACCTTTGAGTCATAGACTCCTTTACAAAGGTTCCACGTCACATATAATAGATACAGATATACAATACAGTTAGGGCAGATACACAGTATAGTAAATGTTACAGACTCCTTTACAAGGTTCCACGTCACATGTAATAGAACAGATACACAATGCAGTTAGTGCATACAACAATACAGTAAATGTTACAGAGTAAAGAAATTTATTTTTTAAACAGGACTAGTTGGCTAACCTTCTGAGCTAGTGCAGTATGAGCTTGTTAGAAGATAATGGGAACTTAACAACCCTGAGAAGGTGGCGTTAAGAACTGTAAGAAGAGGCCAGCCAGAGGCCATTGTCAAAGTAGTAGAGGTACGGGGGCACTGGTTCACGTACAGTCACAGATACCTATGGACCGAAATGGGCCATAAGGTGCATTTTGAATTGACCAATTCTTTGATCAAGACACAAGGAGAAGGGTAGAGAATTCATCCACAAGGGTGCCCTGTAGCAAAAGGATATTTGGAATTGTGTTGTGCGACAGGAAGGGATGGAGAGACGATGGGTGTCTGAGCTACGGGTGTGCTTAGCTTTTGGGTCCATGGTAATTAAAGGGGTGAGTGCTGCAGGGGAGAGGCCAAGGGAGATTTTTTTTGCTAAAACACAAGTGTGGAATTTGATTCTATTGTCCAGATTAAGCCAATTGGTGTCCTGAGATAGCACACAGGTATGGGCAAGCCTGTCACACCCTAATATAAGACGGCAGGCCCTGTTTAAGACAAGTCTAAGACTATCAAGGACTGAGGAGCTTGCCCCACCAAAGGTCAGAAGGCCATAGTCAAGCAGGGAGAGTACTGAGGAGGAGATAGCAAGCTTCAGGGCCTCGGAGGTTAGGCAATGTTTAAAGCGGTACAAAAGCTCTAATCTAACATTTAGGGCCTTAGATAATTGATGAATATGCTAGTGATAGGTAAGGCCAGTGTCCAAAGTGATGCCCAGGTATTTGAAGGAATGCACAAATTCCAGGGGGGTCTGAGACGCAGATAGTATTTGTGGAAAACGCCCTATCCTGGAATTCTGCTGGTGCGAGAAAAGCATACCTTTGGTTTTTTTATAGTTAATAATAAGGCGTTGTGAGGCGAACCAGCTTTTGACAGCATTGAAGAGGACTGGAGGGAATGGTGGAGTTGAGAGGGATCTGGGCTGGAGGAGAAAATGACAGCGTCATCAGCATATAGTAATAAATTGGAGGTGCAGGTTGCAAGGAGGGAGTTAAGGAAGAGGCTGAATAGGAGGGGACCCAAAATGGACCCTTGAGGGACCCCTGAGAGGACAGGAGATTTGGAGGATAGGGTATTGCCAATTTTAACTTGAAGAGTTTGGTTGGTAAGATAGTCTGCAAACCACCCCACTGCTTCCTGTGAGAGACCTAGGTTAAGTAAGGAGGTTTGGAGTAGTGAATGGTGGAGGGCATTGAAGGCCTTAGTGAGGTCGATGAAGATTGCACCAGTGATGTGGCCTTTATCCAATGCAGTAAGGATGTATGATGTTAGTTGAAGCAAGGCAGTAGCCGTGCTGTGACCTTTGTGGAAACCATGTTGCTGTTTGCAGAGAAGGTCATATTTGTTGAGGTGGTCGGTGAGCTGATCCAAAACTATTCGCTCTAAGGCCTTGGAGAGGGGGGGAAGTATGGAGATTGGGTGGTAATTGTTTGAAGCGGTGCGGTCACCACCTTTAAATATGGGTGTGATGGAGGCAGATTTCCAAATGGCAGGGAATTTACCTAGTGAGAGGAAGAGGTTTAGAATGTGGGTGAGAGGAGCTAGGACTTCCTTAAGGGAGAGCCTAAGAATTCTGAGATCAAGGGAGTCAGCGTTTGAGGAGGCGTGACTAAGGGCAGCAGTAAGGTATGGTTCAAGTGACTTGGGCGAGATGCAGCGAAGATAGAAGAGGGGGCACTGGGGTGTGGGGAGGGTGTGCTAGGGGCTGGTGGGTCATAGAATTTAGGGGGGAGAACATGGCTGAGGTTGGAGAAAGTATCACTGAAAACTGCAGCGATGGTAATGGGGTCGGAGGTAAGGGACCCATTTGACATGACCTGGGAGGGGACCAGATTGGGGACCTTACCGCATATTTCATTGATGTTGTTCCAGAACTTACGTCCGGAGCCCCAGGACAAAGTTAAGGCAGTTTTATAGTACTCAGCTGTGTTCCATATTACTAGTTACTAGGATTTATTAAGATAGATAGGACATAAGGAGGCTATTAGCCCATCGAGAATGTCCTCCATATTTATGGGTAATTAGACCAAACGTTGTTTAGAGTAAAACAGCCTATCTAATGTATTTTGAAAAGAGTTGAAACATTCAATATTTACAATGTGCAGTGGAAGTCTGCTCCATGCTTGAGTTGTTCTAACAATATAACAAGCATTTGTCAATGCCGAATGTTGCTTGCTTGTATGTGTTGTGTAGGTATCAGTGGAGTGCAAATATTGAACATTTGCAAACTTACGAGTATGCGTAGGAACTGCGCAATGCACGCTCGTAAAACAGTAATTTTTAGGAAGTTTGTCACCAAATTTTCAACATAGCCATTTTAAGACCTCTGCTCATGAACAGTGTCACTGTAATTTTCTTAATGTGTCCCACAGTGATTTCGCACACTGACTGCGCCATTGCGCTCTACATGGGCGGAAACATGTTTGGGGCAAGATGTGAAAAATGACAGCTGTACTGCTCATAAGGAGGTGTGGTAAAATGACAATGTTAAAAATCTGGAGTGAAAATATTGAAAATTCGCGAACTTACGAGCGTGCGTAGGAACTGCACAATGCATGCTCGTAAAACAGTCATTTTTAGGAATTTTTCCACCAAATTTTCAACATAGGCTTTTTGAGAGCCCACCTTATGAACACTGGCAGTGTTGTTTTGTTAATTGGTGCCAAAAGGTGATTTCACGCAGTGACTGCGAAATCACTCTTCGGGCCCGATTAACACTATGACAGTGAGAGCATTCATGAGAAGGGGTCCCAAAAACCCCATGTTGAAAAGTTGGTGCATAAATTCAAAAAAATGCCTGAGAAATGCAGCAAAGTTGAAAAAATCCCTATTTATTACATTATACAGCTTACCGGCATTTCTTCAGTTCGTGGTCGGCTTTGAAGAGTGCAGACGTGTTCCTGGTCCACTGAAGATCGTCACGCCAGAGTCCGGAGGTAACGATGGGTGAGGGGGGTGTGGAGAGGCAGTGTGAGCAGTGGATGGGTGCGGGTGAAGGCAGAGACAGCGAGGGACCATTTTTGTGTTTCAGGGTTTTGTTTTTTTAAAAAGGACGATGACGCGGGACGTTTGCCACGCTGGGGTGGGCTCCCAGCATGGAACAAGGATGGCTGTTTGGGGGGGGTGTGGAGCTGATGGGGGATTGGGCACCCCCCGTCGGCTATACAATGTGTAACCATGCTGGGGTGGGGACCCAGGTGGCATGTGGAACTCCTGTTTAGGGTGAGCGTACAGCCGACGGGGATTGGGCACCCCCATCAGCTATACAGTGTGTGTGTGGGGGGGCGAGCATGCTGTATGCGTGCGTGCGTGTGTGTGTGTGTAGGGGGAGCGCGCATGAGCAGGCGATATCTTACCTCTGGTCAATGAAGCGTAGCTCCCCCTTTCAACTGTACTCCACTGCATTTTTGACTGCTGTCATAGACAGCTCCAGCAGCCATTGGAGAACTGTGGACGCGCCTGCAAACACACTGACTGAATTGGAAGAGGGTTGCCACACCTCTGAAAACTCGGATGATGGCACTATGTTTCTTGCACATGTGTGCAAGCAACATAAAAACTGTCCCTTTTAGCTGTGATAGCTCTAGGTACCTGTAGATTTTTATTGTGAGATCTTAAGTTACCTCTACTGATACTATATTTTAATTCACATTCTGTCATTAGGGTTTCAGACTGTAGTAATTTGAATAGTAATAAGAGGTCAACCCCTTTGTCTTCTTGCTTCCAAGGATTAGAGACCTGTTTGTATTAATCTATCATCGTAGTTTTTATTTTGTAATCTAGGTATGATTTTTGTAGCTGACCTTTGCACGCTCTCAACAATTTTAATATCCTCGACTAATGATGGTGACCACACCTGAGATGTGTACTCTAATATTGGGCAAATATAGCTTTTGTATATTAGTATCCCCCTCCCCCGTGTCATGCCTGAAAATAGGCAGGATTTGTCTAGTGCACTTACCCGGTCAACAAAAACTAAATAAATAAAAGTATAATGAATTGTTTAGAGTTACACATAAATGTTCATTTAATATGAGTAACCATACTTTTAGCAGATTTAGCAACAGTTATACAATGTTCAGAAGGTGACAGAGTATCAGCCATTATTCTCCTTATGTGAACTCTTTAATTTAGTTTGATTGAGAATGTAGGTGTATTTTTTTTCCCCCAAATGTAATAGAGTGTATTTATTGGCATTTAGGGTCATCCCATTCATGGAGGTCCATTTTTCAATTTAACCCAAGTCACTAATCAAGGATAGATGTTTATTGAATGTGTCAACCTCACCCCCAAGTTTTGTGTCATCTGCAGATGTTGTAAGGATGCTGTTTATGTCCAGTCCCATATCACTGATATAAATGTTAGAGAGAGTGGGTCCCAATACTGAGCCCTGTGGGACACCACTTGTTACACGTCCAACACTGGATGTGACATTATTAATACGGACACATTGTGATCTATTTTCAAGCCAGTTGTTCATCCATCTTCCTAAATGTATTAGTTTAAGAATCAAGTTATAATGAGGCACCTTGTTGAAGGCTTTAGAGAAATCAAGTAAAATGACATCTGTGGGTATACCAGTGTCCAAACATTTGCTTATTTGATTATAAAAGGTTATGAGATTGGTAGAATAAGATCTTCCCCAATGAAACCATGCTGATTTTTATCTACTAGGCCTGCATTTTCTAGAAATAGTGCTAACCTTTCTTTAATTAAATGTTCCATAATTTTACCACAATGGGGGGTTAGACTAACAGGCCTGTAGTTTGAAACATCTCCTCTATGACCTTTCTTATGAATAGGGACAACCACTGTGCATCTCCAGTTTTCAGGTATTATACCTTCTCTTAAAGATCGATTATAGAAGATTGACAGTGGATAGGCCAATAGTGAATACATATGTTTTAGAAATATTGCACTTATGTTGTCAGGACCAGGGTTAGAGGTACTGCTTAATATTGTTAGTGCTTTATATACCTCCTGCGGTGTAAAAGGTGCTTCAAGAACAAGATCTGCATTTTGAAGGTCAGGTACTTCGAAATTGGGGGAAAAAACAAACTGAACAAAAGTAATTATTAAATTTATCTGTGACCAGTTTATCATTGCCAGTTATAGTATTATTTTCTAATATTGGGTCCACAGCTGCATGGGAATTTCTACAGTTAGAATTTATATAAGAGAAAAGTAATTTATTGTCTTTAGAATGCGCTATATTAAGTTCGATGCCAAATTTAATCTGTCTAATTTGTTTTTTTAATTCCCTTTGTGCTTGCAAATATTTCTGTTTAATAATGTCTGTTCTGTTTTTCTTATACTTAGCATAAATCCTTTGTTTATGATTAATTAGTTTTTGAACTTTGAATGTAAGCCTGATTGGAACTTTACCATTATTATTGTATTTTTTTCTTGCTGGAACAAAATCATTTTCAGTTAGTAGTAATATGTCTTTAAATGTTTTCCAAGTCATATCCACTGATTTATTTTCAAGCATATTGTTCCAGTCCAGTTCTTGGAGACGTAGTCTTATACTAGTAAAATCAGCCTTGTAGTGTTTTTTTATCACAGCATTACATATATTTCTGTGCTGGCCAGCTGCTAGGCAGCATGGTATCATAAGGTGATCACTATTACCCACTGGACTCTGGGTGCAGACACTATAGATTTCATTTTCCAAGTTGGTTAGAATTACGTCCAAAGTTCTATTTTCCCTAGTCGGTTTGGTTACAAGCTGATCAAAGCCATTTATAACACAGGTTTCAGCAAAAAGTTTTTCAAACTCGTTTCTACCAGTGTAGTCCCTCCAGTTAAGCCCTGGTAGATTAAAATCACCCAGGACTATAACATCTTCACTGTCTGAAAAGGATGCTAGTCCTTCAAGAAGGGCTAAATTAAATTGTTTAGATGCTGATGGAGGGCGATAATAGTTTTCAAGCAATACTAATTAATGCCCTGGAAAAGTCAATTTAACCCACATAGATTCAAGAGATACATCCAAACTAGTATGAGGCTGTACCTGGTGGGATGTAATGGAATTATGTATATAAAGATACACTCCACCACCTGATCTATCTATCCTATCTTGGTGATAGATTCAATCCGACATCGTATCCCACCATGTTTCTGTAACAGCTACTATATGTATATTATTTTAAATTATAATCACATGTATCTTATGTTTATTTAGGCTTCTGGCATTTGTAGTCATTATCTTATAAACTGCTGTTTTGTTACTACTGAGAGCTGAAGCATTTGGGGAAAAGATGATGTTATTGTGACACCCCCTTCAAGTTTAAACACTTAGTAAAGAGGATCAGAGGTAATGTGAGGAAGTATTTTTTCACAGAGAGGGTTGTGGATGCATGGAACAGCCTCCCTGAGGAGGTCGTGGAGTCAAGAACAGTGGGTGAATTCAAGAATGCATGGGACAGACATAAGGCAGTCCTAGTGGGGGGGGTTAGGAGGAAGTAAGCTGTTGGTTAACTAGGATCTGCAGCTTATTTGTTAGGTAGGAAAATGAACAGACTAGGTGGGCCAAGCGGTCCTTATCTATCGTCAAATTCTATGTTTCTATGTAATATAGTTTTCAATTCTCCTGCCCAGAAGGTTGCTACCACATTTATTAAGATGAGGGCCATCCGAAGAAAATAAATGAGGTCTTTCCAAGAAGTCCTCCCAGTGAGTAATACAGCCAAAGTCATTGTTAGGCACCAAAATCACAGCCAGTTGTTAATATATTTTATTTTAAAAGACATAGATACTGTTGCTCTAGGTGTGGGTAAGATTTATGAGAGGCAGATCTCACAATTTTTTGATATTAAAGCTTCACTTAAAATGGCAAAATCCCTCTTAATAGCTTCAATTCTTGACCTATTTATATTGTTTGTTCCTAAATGTGTAATTACAAGCAGGTTTTCTCCGCAATTATTAAGAATGGTGTTAAGCATCATTGTTATGTCAGATATAACAGCACCCCTAAAGCTGCTGCAAGTTCAATTAGTCTTATTTGGGTTACATATGGTCCTATCGATATGTTTAATAATGGAGTCACCCAGAACATACATTTGATGAATAGTAGATACAGTAGACGGTTCAATGACTGTATTGAGGTCCATGTTGTCATTTTGACAACCCATATTTGCAGCGTCATCATGAATTGGTATAGTATCCCTAGAATTTGGATTAGAATGATCATCCAGGGCTTTATTTTGACCATTGGACAGACATCCATCCGATCGCTCTATGTCCATATCATTGTTCATTCCTTTTAATTCCCCGTTTATTAACTTCATTGCTATCTTGTAACTGAGTAATTTCAGATTGACTACTAATCTCTTTAGATAGAATATCACCTTCATTGTAGGGGTTAGGGAATAAGGAGGAAAAACGGTTTGTAATAGGCATGTTAAATGCCATAGCCCTTCTGACTTTCTTTTTGGTGTTACCAGTAACTAAAGTCCAATCATCTATTTCAGTGTTGCATGAATTGGTCTCCCTCTCCCTCCTCTTATGAGCACCTTTTTCCACTGCAGATTTGAGTATATTCTGTGCAGCTTGGGAACCCAACCCAAAGGAATGGCAGTCAGATGAGGTAGAGGGGTTTACAACATCACCTAATTCAGATAAGGGAGCAGGCTGTATAACATTACTGCTAGCTCGATTCTGCTGGACAGTAATATACTGTAGGTAATTGGGAGTGTCAGAGGAAGAAGAGGGCACAGGGTTATGAATATTTTTAATTAACTTTTGGATCTCACTTTGATTAGCCATTATTGCCTCATATTTTGTCCTAAAATTCTTCACTTCCTGTTCCAACAACTCAGTGTGTAAACACTTGTTACATTTGGGCCCCATTTCAACCAGTTCCCCTTCCAGAAGCATAAGCATCCTACATGAAGCACATTTATGAGCCTTTTCTCCAGTTGACATTCTGGACAAACCATACATATGAAGTTTACTGGGTGGAGATGGACACATTATGGTGTTTGACGTGTGGCGTACAGTGTCACTGGCACAACCCCAGGAGGGAGGGGTTATTGATGTCCATTAGGGTAATGATGCTGCTTTATTCCCTTCACTTTGCAGACCACAATGCCAGGGGACATCAGTGACAGGGTAGGCAAGGGCACAGCCAGGGGACCATGGCTCAGGGCTAACAGGCCAGGGACGATGGTGATGGGCAGCAGGCTGCCTCACATGAGTATGCTCCTCTGTGGATTACATATGCTGCATTCCTAGAAGGTGAGATGTGTATGGTACCCTTTCACAACACAGTGTTGCCACCATATGTGCATTTGCTCTGTGTCAGGTCACCGGTCCCAGGGGCACGGACCATGTTTTCTGTCCCTGAGCCATGGTCACATGCTTGAGGCTGCATTACCCAGATGCTGTCTCCTGACATGTGCTGTGCACACCCCTGTGCTGTGCATATTGTCCCTTCATGACACATGTTGCCTATGCCTGTGGTGTTTGTTCCATGGCTGTCCCATGTGTTGTTCATTATCCCATCATGCCCTGCACATTGCTGCACAGTTCTCATAGGGCAGGTAATTATTTGGTCCCTCATGGCACTGACACATATGTATACCCCTGAGCTGTGCTTCCTATTGACCCTGCATCCCCAGTGGCCAGTGGCTTCACCCTAATCAACAGGGCACAGGTCCATGCTGGATGCCATGACACAGTGTGCATTACCAACTAATACCTCTTCAGGGTCTATAATGTGCCCCTGTTAGGGGAGGATGCACACACTGTGTGATAGTGAGAAACGAACATATCACCAAATATACATGTGTGTGGGGGTGGGGGAGGTTGGGTTGTCTTGTGTGTGTGAGTGTGGTGGTGTGTGTGGGGTGTAAATTTGTGTGTGCTTAGGAGGGCTGAAGGATGGCATGTTTTTTGTGGGGAGGAGGTTGTGTATGTGGGGAGGAGGGGATGGGGTTGTGCTTATATATTTAGGTAGGCTTATATTCAGTAACATGTCATAATTACGCTACAGGTTGTTCATTCATTCATAAAATGTTATTCAAAAAATTGTGACTAGGATAGTTGTAACAATACTCCATTGAGCAAAGCTCATTTCAAAGAAGATCCTCCAATTTGTACACTCATGTATCAACAGATCACTTATACAATAACAGTTAATAAATACATACAATGACCAAACATTTTCTTAAAAAGGCCAAGTGTTTGGACGCTTGACTCACATACATAGTGAATATACACGTCTTTTCTAGTTATCTTTTCCGCGGGGGTGGGGAATTCTATTGGGGTTTTATTCAGATTCTTAAGACTGTTTCTGTTCTTATAGTTATTTGATTATGTACTGACTCATTATTGAACTTTGAACATTTTAAGATGCATGAAATCATTTTCTAGGTGGTCCTTGGGAGATTTTTTTTATTTGGCAGTAATACTGACAATTGATATTATCTTGTAAAAAATATTGTTGTGGCACTGTAGGTCTTAATGTTTATGGAGAGTGTTAACTGGTTGAGAGTATAGTTTAGAAAATTTATCCAGATAGGTTTAATACTGTATGAATGTTTTAAACAGTTGTTCATGCAAGGTACATTTTTGTGTTTGCTTACGTGCACATGCGCAGGAAACACCTTGCTTCCAGTAATGACAGTTAATGAGCATGCCACTATGCACAAAGAGATTGACCACCGCAATCAGGGAGCACCCAGTCATGATCAGCTGTGTTTGCAGGGTGGTCCCTGACTGCAGCAGCCAATTACAACTGCATTGTCTACATTGTCAGGTATGTGTACAGCTGGGTAGCCTCCGTACATCTGCCCCAGTCCACCCTCAATGGATTCCAGACAGTGATGTCACTTTGCTCAGTGAGCTATGCGGGGAATGTCTGGGCAGCAGGGCAGTGAAAGAATGAGTCCTCATCCTCAGTCCTTCCTTCCAATGCATGCACTTGTTATCTTTCAGAATATCTTTTTTTCCAGAATCCCCCTTTCTTTCCCCATTTCTAACAGAGTGATCATTCACCGTTCACTCGCTGTCTTCCAACCTTGGCCAGTCTCTTCTGCTCGCACCCCCTCTCCCAGACATTACACGCACTTGAAGGAATGACACAGCAGCAAGGGGAAGCACGATTAAGTTTTTTTTTTTCTTTCTTCTAAAATCACTTACAAGCACTCATTCCTATGCTGCCCTCATTTCTGTCTTTGCCTTACTGTCAGGATTGTAGTGAGAGCAATGTGGAAGAGTTGTTAAGGTTGGTATACCTTGAAACCACCAGACTCAGGATTGCAGCTATCAAGGTTGTTCATAAGCTACTGCACTAAGGTCAATTTCCTTTTTCTTTAATTACAAAGATGATTACCAAGAACTGTTTTCTTTGCCATGTGGGGGTGCATGATGGGAAAGCCACTAATAAGTGTACTACTGAGACATAAGCATGAATCTGTGGTGGCGGTTGCAGTTCAAAAAATAAAACAAACTGCCTGTGTGTGCTGAGGGCGAAGCATATCAGAAAAATAACAGTTTGTTTTACCCTAAGTGGCTGATGCTGATGGTTTTTTTTTGGGGTGGGGACTTGCTCGCTAAAGGAGCAACAAAAAAAAAAGTGTTTTTTATTTTCTTGCTTCTAAAATCACTCATTCCTGTACTGCCCTCGCTTCTGCCTTTGCCTTCATCTGAACGACAGTTTCAATCACACTGTGTCCATTTACGATATTTTGTTAGATAATTTACTTGTGACAAAGAGGTCAGGACTGTACTTTTGCCATTTTAAGTAGTTACTACAGATTAAACACATACACACACACAGGCCATTGTTTGATATTCTGGCTTTATTTACCTAATAAAAATAGTAAAATAATTTCCTATCTCCTTTAAGTGGCGGGCGGCAGCGCGATTCAAGGAGAAATGGGAGCCGAGTACCAGCTGGAGAAGTTGTGCGGTGTGACCATGTTGTCTTAGGAGTTGGTTAGGCCATGAGTGGGCAGGAAGGTATTCGTGACTCCACGGACTCGTGTTGGTAATCACACTGAGTACGAGCGTGGTATGGATAGGCAGATGCTGAGAAAGAAAGAGATGTCGCAGAGTCAGAGACCTACCGGATGGCAGCACAAGTCAGGTCAGTTATTGTACAAACTGTTTCCTATTCCTTGTAGCTCATCAAAAACTTTTCTGAACAAGTGAACAGGCAGCATTATGTCAGACTAACCATCTGCAAATCATATACCCCAGAGCTTCCGGTAGTGAATGATCAAGTCAGTGTGTCAACTCTCAACACTTTGTTGTAAGCTGCCAGTGTTGACTGTACGGTACTTTTTGGGCTAGTTTTTATTTATTTATTTAAATAACTAAATAAATTCTCCTGTCATGAATTGTTTGGCACGGGGCACTTTATAATGCATTTTGACTTCTAGTTCGGAAGTTTCATGTAAGTGTCGTGATTTTTTTTTTATAATGTATGTTAGAACGCTGTTAACCTTAGGAAATCATCATTTCCTAAGGTTGTTAACCTATCGATGATATGTAGATATGTTGTTAATCTATCGATCCTACGTCACATCGATAGGTTAACAACAGCGAGTGGTCTGCGCATGTGTGCGCCTTTTTTTCGACGGGGAACCGACTAAAGGGAAACCAACAGGGAAGGACTGAAGGGCCGCAGCGGTGACTTTTTAAAAAATGTAAGCCATTTTATTTTTGATAGTGGGACCATACACTATAAAAAATAATGTATGGTCCCTCTATCGGCAACAAGTCAATTTTAACCGTCTCGAGGTTGCCATGGCAACGTAAACCTCTCGAGCTTCGCTCTCGAGGTTTACATGGTCGCCCTGGCAACCTCTCGACTGTTAACTGACCGGTTAACGATAGAGGACCATACATTATCCTCTATATGGCGTCTATTTCAAGTTGATCTGAGTCCTGTATTGTCTTGCTGAATAGTGCCAGCATCTTTGGAAAGCTATTCTGATTCTGAAAATATGATACAGTATAGACAGAGAGATGCAGTAGCTGCATCGCTGAATGAATTAAATTGGCAGTGTCTCTCCATAGCACAACTTCACAACACCTTCTGGTTAGAAACAGACTGCTTGCTTAATCTGTAGTCTAAACGGAGATCTGGTGCTGAAAATAGAAACTGATTTTTTTTTTACAATGCATTATAGCTGTATTGTTGGAGTATGTCACACTGTGAAGGATTCACTGAGACAAAAACGTTTCATTGTCAGGAAGGTCCTGGAGGCCAGCACAGAACAAGGTAGCCATGCACTGAGACATTACAACACTGGGTGGGAAGCATCAAAATAATTAACAATTTCATTTGTGCTTCAATGGATAGTATGGGGCTCCCACTGTAAATGCTAGAGCTTTAAAATGTTAGCACTTGTTGTTAACCTGTGCACAGAAAGATGATGAAAATTGTAATGATTTTTTTACTATCTACAGTGTCAGCTGTACCATTTTGAATGAAGTTGCATAGGCTACATATCATTCAGTATAAGAGAATATCACAGATCACAATTAGACTGTAAAGTGGAACATACCTAGTAGGAAGATTTTGGCACTTTTCGTCTCAGTTGTTTTAAATGCAACAGAAAATGAGAAATGTCAGGTTACAAATAGCTTCACAGCTGAAGCATTATTGTGTTAAAGATCATTTTAAGGCTAAGATATAAAGAGATTAACCAATATAATATTTATAAACCCCTTTCTGAGTTGTCCAGCCAATTAAATATTCTACATGGTGTATTACAGATGTTCTGGGCAAAAATATTCAATGATAACATTGCCCCCAGTGCAAATCAGCTGTAGTTCCCCTATTGTTTGGTGATACCATTTTCATACACTGTTTGTATTACATGGAAATTTTCATATAAAATGTTCACACCAAGGCACTCCCATATCACTGTCACTCTTTAAAAGGTACAGGTCAGATCGCTGTCACTTCAATATCTCACTGAAACTCTGACTATGCATCTCGCTAACTCCTGCAGTATCAATAACAATGTAAGCAAGCAAACATTCGGCATTGACAAATGTTTGTCTTTATTTCCTCTTATTTCCTTACATAAATTTCTGATGTACAGTTTTTGTATCATACAGTACTATCAAATTTTAACTTAGACATTTGTGGTATGAAATTTGAAGGTCTTGTTTTTAATTTTGAATGTATTCTCATAACACACTCATTCATTAATAATTTTAGTTAGAGGTTTTGTCTACCTGAGTGTTCAGCTTATCTACTTTTGATGTCATTTGACCTTGGAAAGATTCTCAGCAGTAGCAAGCTAGTGGAATGCTGTTCATTCCATTTAAATCTGTGATTTTTTAAAATAGGTACTTTAAACCGATGAGAATTTGTTTCTGTTTCTTTTATGTATGATCTGGGTGTTAACAGAATGTGATTCTCTGAACAACTGGCATAAGTCTCCAAGGAATGACTTGGTTGGTCTGAAAGCTTAGACATTGTTTTCTTGTTGTAACATCTACATTGTTCCAATAAAAGACATCAGACCATTTGCTTCTGTATCTAGACCAGGCTGCCACTCATAATTCAGAAGTGTAACATGAAGATCTGAGACCAACACGAAATGCAAGAGTGAGACAGGGAGAGAGAGAGAGAGAGAGAGAGAGATTTTTTAATTGACACTGAAGCACTATTTTTTGGACCTGTTGTCCTCACAAAATCTAAGGGTTACAACAACTTCTGTCTATTTCTTTATAGCCATAAAAATACTCTAGCTCTCTCTCTCTCAGACTTTTGTTTAAGTCTCCCTCTTATGGGCCTGTTGAGTGAACTCTAATAAATACTGACTCTTGGTAGTAGTAAGGTTGATAGTGAAAAGTTCAAGACATTTTTTTTACTTCTGCTGAATCTCTTCATTTCTGCATTTCAGAAATACAGTATTTGCCAGTGAAATATTTTGAATCAGTTTTCCCGCCATTGTTGGAGACAGGTGTTTTACAATCATCTCCTATCTGTTTCCACCCTCAAGTAGCTCCCCCACAACGAAGAGAGTCACAGAGTTGTATGCCTCCATTCTGACAGACTGACAGACCCAATCTATAAAGTCAAGGGTGAGTTTCCCCAGTATAGCCTGCTTTCAGTCAGCCAAATTAGGAAAGGGTGAACAATACGTAGAAACATAGAGGTTGGTGGCAGATAAGGGCCTTCAGGCCCACCTTGTCTGCCTTGTTACCTTAGCTATAGTGACTCAGCAGGCCCTAATCAGCCTGCTTTCCCCTCCCCTTGCTTTTTCAAGATCCCTTTGTTTCTGTCCTATGCATTCTTGGAACCTGTAACAGCTTCTGCCTACACCACTTCTACTTGTAGGCTATTCCATTTGTCCACTGCCCTCTCTGTGAAAAAGTACTTCCCCACATTACCTCTGAACCTCCCCCCTCCTCTTCAGCTTCATATTGTGCTCCCTCATCCTTGAGCATCTTTTTGTTTGGAAGATGATGCTCTCCTGTACTCTGTTCTTCCCCGTGAGATGTTTGAATGTTTCAATCATGTCCCCCCCCTTCCCCTCTTTGCTCCTACTTCTGCCATACATGTTGCCAGCCGTACAAGTACTCCTTAAATTCCTGGCAGCTGGGGACCCCATCTCTCTCCCCAGTCACAGTAGCAGCTCCCCCTTCCATCTCTGCAGTGCCATTTCTCTGGTTTATAAGAAGGAGGGACCAGCTGATCCAGCGGCTAGTCTAAACATGGACTAGTACTGCTGCGTGTTACCTAAAAATGCCTAAATGCAGACACTGGTAGAATAGTATATATCAACTTGATATGTAGTTTCCCATTCAGTGTGATCACAGGAAAATGGATGCTTATAGATTTCACAGCCACAGTGTTATTCATAATGCATAAACCTGGACAATGTAGGAAGATCAACTACTACTGTCCAACACCAGAATAATGTGAAGTTTATTACCAAATATTCTCCATTGATATTTAATGTCAAATATTATAGGAAAACAGGGGTATTTTAGAGGTGAATCCATGCCTCAGAGGACATAAAAAAACTAAAAGTTCTCAATAACCAGGGAAGGAATTTGAAAGATGTTTTGGTACCCAGTCCACAGAGCTTCTTAGCAGAAGCCCCACAAGAATCAGCATCATGTGGAAGATGCAAGGTGTGATCAAATGTCCCTAGAGTTGAAAACAGTTTACTAACCTGTAGACTAAACAAAGAATAAGACTGGGTAATTTAATTACCTGTAACAGCAAGGTTGTCATATGCTGTGTTGTGCAATTGCAGAGTTTTTTTTATATTGGAAAAACTATCCACTAATATCCAGTGTGGGTTGAGGAGCATCTTAGAGCCACTAGGGATATGCAACGGCAGTCCCACTGTATGGTTTCAGGGGTCAGTTCTGAGAATCATACATTTCAATTTGTGGATTTATAGAAAGTCATTCCAGATGAGGGGGAGAGGATTTTTTTTTTAAGTTTCTTTATACACCTTGCACTCCCTGGACATCCTTCAGGAGTGCACACTCGGAATTCCCCCTAACTCTCTGCCTGAACCCTTTGCATCCCCCTGAATCCTCCCCCTCCCCAAATGACTGCAGGCAGGCTTGACCCCTGGTATCACCTCCAGGGCTGGTTCCACTCTCCCTCTGGCGGTTGGCTCCTAAGTGTGAGGTGCCTTACCTGCTATCGATGGATCGGCCCATGGAGACAGATCTGGGCACATCTGGGCCAGCGCTGGGATGTGGATGATTCCCCTGGGGCCATGGTCATCTCACTGGTGGTGAAGGAGGGTTTTTCCTTTATTTTTCGTTTCCCCACGAGTGCAATGTGCAATGGCGTTGGCACGAAGGCTGCCCCCGTAGATGCCTGACACACTCGTCCCCTGTCCAAACCATACTACTGGCTGAAATGCTCCCAGCTCCCGCTAGATGCTGCCATGGAGCACGGTACACCCTGGATCCCACCCCAGAAGAAGAGAGCAGTCCGCCGGACACTACATCTTCTTCTTCTCCACCGACCCCCGACGGCCCTGGCTCGGTCCCAAACCCAGGTCGCCAGCGTGGCTCGAGGTGTGGCGTCCAGTGCCTCAAACCTCAGTGCCACTGGGCCAGCTGGGGGGAAGGGATTTTGACAAAACAGTTTTAAAAAGAGAGATGTAGCTTTGTAGTTTTTACTGAGGGCTGGGGGAGGCTACATTATGTGGTGATTAGTAATAAACTGATACTGATAATCCTAAATGATAGATAAACAAAATAAAAAAACTAATGTAATAAATTAATCTATCATTGTTTACATTTCTTAGAGCCAAATCAAACAACACCCACCAAACCAACAACTCACCCTACAAAACCTGAGAGACCTTCCTCATCCCAACCTAGTAAGCTCTGTATATTACATCTAATTGAATTTAAAATATACATTTTGAAAAATGTTACAGTTTTACATTCCAACAATTGAACTGCAGCTACAAGAAACATGTAAACTTAATAACAAAGACTGCATGCATTAAAATCAGCTATGAATAAGCATTCACTTTTAAACAACTTATGAACTGTTCGGAACATTTTTGAGTTAATAAATGGAACATGTATCAAAGGCCCTGCACTCAACTTTGTAAAACAAGGACTTCCTGCACCATAAACTATGCGGCCACAGGAAAACGGATTTTTAAACATTTCATAGCCACAGGGTTATTCATAAAAAATGGGGACACCTCTAATCTGATATTTGAACCCGGGGGATGTCAAGCTCCAAGGGTATAAGTCCAGAACACCTCTTGTTTTACTGTGAGGTTCTCAGTATTACCACCCCACAGTCCCAAAGGCACCAATTCAATGCCCACACTTGGTCCTTTGTTTTCCTGTGGTCACACTGAATGGGAAACTACACAGGAAATTGGTAGATGCTATTCCATCAGTCTCTGTATACTTAAAAATATTTTTTATATAAACAGTATATGGAGAAGGTGTATTCTAGCATGGAGAGTGGTTCCCTCACTAGACCACACCCAGCAGTTACTGCACCTGCAGACTACCTCCAAACAACTGTCACTCACACAAGATGTACCACAGGGATCTGACTCCATGCTGCACTTCACTGCACTTACCAATATGGTTGTGGCAAGTCTTCAGACATGCCTGCCAGGAGGCATCTGATAACAAACTGTGTCAAGAGTGCCATGGGGGCACTATAAATGTACATATATACCTATACCAACTCCTATGACATGTACAAAACTATTTTTTTTTTATTTAAACATTTGGTAACTGGAAAAGGCATGCTGAGACAAGGCTGAATTCCAGGTGTGACCCGGGGAAAGGAGCAGTGGAAATACAAACAATAAGTGCAGAGAATTAATTAACAGAACAATAGCAGCTAATTACAATCAATATAATACAGCAGTGAGAGCAAAAACATGACGTGATGAATCTCTAGAAGTGAACTATACAATAGTAAGAGTTCTACATAATGAATCTTTAATAAGTGCTAGGGAGGGTTGTAGGAAAGTAAAGTCAGTAGATGTAGTGGGTTTAGCTCAGTTGTGGCAGTGACGTAAAGGTGGAGGAAGGAGATGTAGCTGTTTCTTGCAGCTAGAGTGAGAGAGTGAATTTCTGATAGCAGGGTTAAGTTTGTTCCACAAATAAGGAAGCCAGTAGGAGAAAGCAGCTTTGCCTACTGCAGGAGAGGGTCGGGGCAGGGGGAAGGATCTTTCATTTCTGTGCCTGAGTTCATAGCAGGATAGGGAGTCTGAGGATAGACAGTCCTCAAGATAGGAGGGGAGCAAGTTAAACCAGTACTTAGATATAAGGTTGATGGTGTGTGTATAGCACATGTGAGATAAGGGGCTTAGTCTGAGGAGGGAGTAAAGATTGCAGTGGTTGGTGCTTAGTGGGGAGTTCGTAGTGAAGCAACAAAATTAGTTTAGAAGGGTATCCAGCCTGGTAAAGGTGGTTACAGGGTGGAGCTGTAAACCACATCCACATAATCTAGTATGGGGAACATCATTTTAGAGACAATTTCATGTCTGGCAGGTAACGGGAGAGAGTCCCTGTTTCAGTATAGCATGCTGAATTTGGGCACAGCTTGGAGGTGATAGATTCAATGTGAGCTGAAAATGATAGGTGGGGTCCAGCCAAACACCCAGGTACAGCACTTATATCTGGTGACTTGGTCAAGTGGGGAGCCATTGAGAGAGGTGATGGGGGGGGGGAGGTAGTACAGCTAAGTTTCTGTGTAGAGCTGAAAACCATGGAAACAGTTTTGGCGGAGTTTAATTTCAGTTGGTTTGGGCTGAACCAGAGCTGAATGTTGTTGAAGTCGCTTTGTAGGGTAGCTTGGACTTCAAGCAGGTTGGGACCGGAGATAAAGAGGATGGTGTCATCTGCATACGTGCGTATTGATGAACTGAAACAGGAGGTGGGAGGGTCGTTAATGAAGAGGGAGAAGAAGATGGGACCGAGAACAGAGACTTGAGGGATGCTAGCCAGGATGGGGGGATGTGGTATCAGCGATTCTAACAGATTTAAATCTGGTGGATAGATAAGATTGAAACCACTTTACAATGATGGAGACAAGTCCAGTTGCCTCAAGCTTCTGCAGGAGAAGAGGGTGGGATACAGAGTTAAATGCCTTTGCTAAATCGACAAATGCAGCTGCTGTAAGGAAGTCTTGGTCGGAGACAGTTTGGATATAGTTGGTGACGTGCAGAAGGGAGGAAATTGTGGAGTGGTGTTTGCTGAAGCCAGACTGATGGGGTAAGAGGATGTTGTTTGTTGCAAGGTAGTCAGTTAGTCAGGTGTGGGCCAAGAATTCCTGGCAGGCATGTTTGAAGACTTGCCACAACCACATTGGTAAGTGCAGTGAAGTGCAGCATGGAGTCAGATCCCTGTGATACATCTTGCATGAGTGACAGTTGTTTGGTGGTAGTCTGCAGGTGCGGTAACTGCTGGGTGTGGTCTAGTGAGGGAACCACTCTCCATGCTAGAATACACCTTCTCCATATACTGTTTATATAAAAAATATTTTTAAGTATACGGAGACTGACAGAATAGCTTCTACCAATTTCCTGTGTAGTTTCCCATTCAGTGTGACCAAAGGAAAACAAAGGACCAAGTGTGGGCATTGAGTTGGTGCCTTTGGGACTGTGGGGTGGTATAAATGAGAACCTCACAGTAAAACAAGAGGTGTTCTAGACTTATACCCTTGGAGCTTGACGTCCCCTGGGTGTAAATACCAGATAAGAGGTGTCCCCATTTTGTATGACTAACCCTGTGGCTATGAAATGTTTAAGCATCCGTTTTCCTGTGGCCACATGGTTTTTGGTGCAGGACGTCCTGGTTTTGCAAAGTTGAGTGCAAGGCCTTTGATACATGTTCCAACTCAAAAATGTTCTGAACAGTTCATAAGTTGTTTAAAAGTGAATGCTTATTCACAGCTGATTTTAATGCATGCAGTCTTTGTTATTAAGTTGGCATGTTTCTTATAGCTGCAGTTCAATTACTGGAATGTAAAACTGTAACATTTTTCAAAATGTATATTTTAAATTCAATTAGATGTGATATACTTACTAGGTTGGGCTCAGGGCAGTAGTACAAAAATCCTAGTAGCACAACTATGCACAGCAGTGCTATACAGGATGAAGTATGGTATATTTCTGAATTGCATGTTGAAACATTGTTACAGTGTCGCTTAAACCCAGAAAGGAAAACTATACAAAGTACCTGTCTAGAGTCCAGCAGAGAAATAAGGAGTGGCAAATGATGGCATAGTTTTACAAGTTACAGAGCAGTACTCACTTAAATGGGACTGAGGAGTTGATGTTATGGAAACAGGTAGTCAAGCAGCATGGCCAGCCTCCAGCAGCTTCCCATGGCTGACTCACAGACAGAATCTTTTGCTGCCCTTTGCACTATGGCCATTCACATGAAAGGACCACAGCGCAGAAGGATCACTGGGAACACAGTTAATTTATAGAGAAAGAAAGTTACAAGGAGTTTTAGGGATTGTCCAGTCATGTCTGGAGGAGGCGTGGCTAGTGGGACCTCTGAGTCTCAATGGTAGCTCAGGGCAGGGGTGATTGGTTAAGTGGAGGGTGAGATGAAGGGCATCTTTCCCCCTCAAGACACCAGGAGAGCAGCAGATCTGTTGTCAAGTGGCTAGCAATGTCCAGAGTTACAGGAAGTTTTTGTTTCCCCCAGAGTTTTGGCAGGCTTTCTGAAGCTCCACCTGTCACAAGCCCAACCTCAGGGGCATGGTAGGACCTCCTGTCTGCAGGGAGGATCCCCATTTTTTACAGACCTTGTGAGCAGTTGTAGGGTTCAAGAAAAATTACCAGCCTTTCTTTTCCCAGTGGGAGGGTGGAAACTTAGTTTCGAATCCCCCTGATTCTGTACTATGTTCGGATTTGAATCCCACCACTGCCACTGGCAGCCTCTTGCCTAAGTACTGTAGTTTTGTAGGCTAGCTGAGCAGTCACTATCTTTGTTATCAAGGCATACCATTCTTACAAAATCCTTTCTGTTTAAAATGTTAGATCACACAATCAGACTCCAGGCAGAGTTGATAAGAATTATAATGAGTGCACTTAAAATAAAAAACAGCACAGTAAATTCTGCAATTTGGAAGATCTTTGAAAATGCAGACAATACCAAACATTACACTGGATGGTTTGCGGAAAACACTATATACTGTTGTTCTAAACTATACCTTATTCTGAGGTTTCAAAGTCCAGAAAAGTGTCCTTTTTGAGAATAACCTTCTCTCTGTGTATGTAAACAAAAGTTATTTGGAAACACAAGATTTGTTGAATTAAAATCAGTCTCTGAGTCCTTTTTCAAAGCTCAGGGTTTTTCTTGAAGAGTGAAGTCCTTGTTCCCAAATTTGAACTTAAAATCTGAATTTCTGTTTTGCATGTGGAAAAAAATCAGGTTTCCACAAAAACACAGGTCTTGTTCTGAAAGTAGTCCAAGACACTCACATACACCTTAACCAGAGTATATAACAGCTTAAGCTGTAGGTGTAGTCATATCAGATGACCTAAAGATAAGCAAGCAATGTGAGAAGGCAGTAAGGAGGGCTGGGGAGATACTGGGATGTATAGGGATTAGGGAGAGGCATCACCAGTTGAAAACAGGAAGTTGTAATCCCTCTGTGCAGACAGCCGATGAGACCCCATCTGGAGTACTGTGTACAGTTCTGGAGACCCCATCTCTGCAAGGACATAGACAGGATGGAGGCAGTCCAGGGGAGGGCAACTAAAATTGTGCAGGGTATGCACCAGAAGCCATACGAAGAGAGACTAAAGGAGCTTAATATATATACCCTTGAGGAAAGGGGGGGGGCACGATAAAAACTTTCAAGTGCCTCAAGGGAATCAGCAAAGTCCAAGAGTGTAGCATCTTTCAGAAAAAGAGATGTGCAAGAATAAGGGGGCACAATCTGAAGATAGAGGGGGATGGCTCAGGGGCAACGTGAGGAAGTGTTTTTTCATGGAGAGGGTGGTGGATACATGGAACAGCCTTCCTGAGGAGGTCATGGGGTCAAAAATAGTGGGGGAATTCAAGAATGCATGGGACAGACATAAGGCAATTCTGGTGGGGGTTAGGAAGAAGTAGGCTGTTGGTTAACTAGGATCTGCAGCTTATATAATAGGTAGGGAAATGGGCAGACTGAGTGGGCCAAGCAGTTCTTATCTGCTGTCAGAGTCTATGTTTCTATGTTGCTAAGTTCTCTCAGCTCTGAAATGCCAAAGGAAAATGGAAGTCCTTCTCAGGGTTTTAACTTTAAGCTAATGTACCTTCTCCTCTAAAAACCTTCAGGAGAATGTACTGATTTCAAGATGGGTCTACTAGATAAAGTCTGTTCATTTTCAAGCCCCACCCATCACTATTTATTTATTTTTGATAACTGGGTCAGTGCACTAGACACAAAAGTGACTATTTTAGGTGCAACCCACGAGGTCACAACATAGATACAGGTACAAAGCATACAGGGTCAGAAATGTACAACATATCACATATAGGAAGTGAACAAGTTTAAAATATTAGTAGTACCAGAGCACACAAAGTGTTATACAAGTATAAGGTAAGTGCCTGCAAATACAGTTATAGTAATATCACATTTAAAGTGAGGAAATATAGAGTTTGGGGTGCAAGAGTTTATCCTTATCCTGCAGGTGTCACTGTGGTTCCATGTCTAATCCCTGTAACATCTCGTTTCTGCATTTGGCTTGAGCCTCTGACCATAGGCCATTCTTCTGACCTCTTACCCTTATTAGAAACTAAATGCCCAGTTTTATCTAAGAGTTATGACTTTTTATGATCATAAACCTGTCCATTCCTTATCTAGATAAGTAGCAGACCCACACTAGCTTTTTGCAATTCTTTTCTATTTTGTTTAGCTCTTTCTGGCCTTTTAAAGAGACAGTGTCATAACTCTAAAGTACATTACAGCACATACAATAGGAACATAAATAAAGATATAGGCTTATCTTGTCACACCACCCCTAAATACTGAGATGCTTCAGAGATTGGCTGGTCATGTCTGGGGGAGGCACAGCTACTTACACCTCTGTGTCCCAATGGTAGCCCAGGGCAGAGGCGACTGGCTGGGGGAGGATGAGATAGAGGGCTTCTTCCCCCTCACAACCCAAGGACAACAGCTGGCCTGTTGGTGAGTGGCCAAAAACTAGACCCCAGAGTCATTTGAATTACAAATTATAACTGACTTATACAATATCCTGACTGACTAATTCAAGTAGTTTGAAATTTATGACTTCAACTGAATAAAGAATTTTCGACTTTTTTTTTTTTACTTCCACCACTATGGAATCTCAAACCCCTCCTCCTCCATCCCCCTGATTAACTCCTGTGTGCCTACCTCTTACAGACCCAGCCCTGATTTCCCCTGTACTTAAGCCTGTGTGTTTTTCTCTTTCCCCAGGGTCATGAGGGCAATGGTTGAGCGAAGCCCTCCCCAGCTCCCCTTGGTTCTCCCTGCCCAAAGCTCCAAGGTTGACCGTAGGAAGGTACGCGCTCCAGGACTGTACTCGGTTTTTCAAACCTTGGCGCCTTTTCTCTTCAGCTCCCTGGTGCTGTTTTACTCGCTGCTGCAGCCACTTTAAAAGTCAGATCTCCTGCCTGTAAATTTATTTGTGCCTACAAGACTTTTAAGCCTGCCTGCTTTTGTTTAATTAATTGTAGCTGAATCTGTAACACAGCAGCTGCTTGCAGGCTTGAAATTTCGATGTTTATAGAATCCTACGTTTAAAATTGAGCAGCGTCTAAGTGATACTGCAAGTGTTCCTATTTTATTGCCATTTCCACCTGATTTGTTCTCTCTCCCAGTTTCTTTCTACATAACTTTTCACTCGCTGTTAATCTCAAACCCCTCCTCCTCCGTCCCCCTGATTAACTCCTGTGTGCCTACCTCTTACAGACCCAGCCCTGATTTCCCCTGTACTTAAGCCTGTGTGTTTTTCTCTTTCCCCAGGGTCGTGAGGGCAATGGTTGAGCGAAGCCCTCCCCAGCTCCCCTTGGTTCTCCCTGCCCAAAGCTCCAAGGCTGGCCATAGGAAGGTACGCACTCCAGGACTGTACTCGGTTTTTCAAACCTTGGTGCCTTTTCTCTTCAGCTCCCTGGCGCTGTTTTACTTGCTGCTGCAGCCACTTTAAAAGTCAAATCTCCTGTCTGTAAATTTATTTGTGCCTACAAGACTTTTAAGTCTGCCTGCTTTTGTTTAATTAATTGTAGCTGAATCTGTAACACAGCAGCTGCTTGCAGGCTTGAATTTTGGCCCACCCCCCCCCCACCACCATTTATTAAATACGCCAGTAATCCCGCCCACTTTTACTGCAACCTATAAATTACTTGAAGGGCAGTTCTACTCTTCCCCCTTGTTGCTTCTGTCCTAATTCTAACCAGCGAGGCAGTCTTTCTATATCCTCCCCTCACTCTTGCCTACTCCCCATGTTTGTCCCTGTCCTGCACATAAATTGTCTGCCAAATAACTCAGGCTGAGTGCATCCCATTTTTATCTTTTTCCTTCACCTATCTAATTCCCCCTGCTCCTATCTGCTTCTCACATATAGCACTCTGTTGAAATTCCTGCCTCTTGTGCATAATTGTGTTATCGTCTGCCTACCCCGGTCTCTAAGGGTATCACTCAATCTGCCTTTTATTATAGGTGTCGCCCTGCCCTTTAGTCACCATTTCTGTCACTGGAATTCTACTCTTTATAAGGGACTGTCCCCCCGATTACCCGAGGTCTCTTTCATTGCATACATAATGTTCTCCCTTGCATGCCCAAGGACACTTCTAGTGGTATCAGGATTACTACCCACCATTATCACCCTCTCCTATCTCTCACTTAACATACCAGCTGGATACCCTGGGTCCCACTGCCATGAAGAATTCTCCTTTGTCTTCTCCAACCTTCTACCAACTAGAACCTTGCTCCCATCTCCTAACCTGTCCCTCTACGTAACGCATCCTTCCAACTTAGGGCATTTCCTACTCTACCACCCCCCTAGCTTGCACAAATGCTTCAAGCACAATTATAGATTCTACAAAGAAGTTTGGGTGATGCTTCTGTGCTTATGCTTATCTGGAGACATAGAATCTAACCCTGGCCCCCCTTGGAATGCCAGATCCACTGACGACTCCTCATGGTTCTCCCCTAAGGGCTTGAAAATTGCCCACATGAATATCAGAAGTTTACCAGCAAACTTTCCTGAACTGGAAGCCTGGATAGCCCTGTACTGACCGGACATACTTGGACTAACTGAAACATGGCTCAGGCTAATCATGCCTGATTCCATGTACAAAATAACTGGCTACAGCTTGTCCAGATCCGATCACCCCACCAAACAAAAGGGTGGAGGAGTTGCCCTTTATTACAAAGAGCATCTCAATATCTCCATACACCAGTCTTGGATAACAAATCACTGTGAAGCTCTGCATACGGTTCTACAATTAGGTTGTGATAAAAGGCTAAATCTGATCTGTGCCTACAATCCTCCAAAGGGGGCTCTCCCTGGCTAAATGGGCTCCTGGATTATCTGGCCATTCTAAAGGGTAGATCTGAAGTCATACTAATGGGAGATTTCAACCTAGACCTATCAGGGAGTCACGCCAGTACATACACTGAAGCTCTCGCCTGACTTAACCTAGCTCAACTGATTTCTAGCCCTATATGAATCTCAGCCAGTACTGAGCACCAATCTCTCCTGGACTGGATGGCTACAAATAGAGCAAATAAAATAATTGCTGCAGGCACCTTTTCGGATTCTATTAGTGATCACCTGCCTACTTTCTGTGTTTGGAATGGCCACTGCCTTAAACCCCCTCAAAGAATCATACAATTTCAGGATTTTGCCAAACTAAACCAAACTGCACTTCTCGAGGATATTAATAACATAGACTGGTCTCCCATCTATCACACTGATGATGTAAACGCAGCCCTTGAATACCTGATGTCTCAGCTTCTAGCCCTTCAGGCTCTGCACATCCCTCTGAAAAAAAGGCATCTCGGGGGCTCCCCTAATAAATGGCTAAAAAAAGACCTCCTTCGAGCCATGAGAAAAATAGACAAGGCCTGGACCTTGGCGAAGAAGTCCAAACAATCAGAAGACTGGGTTAACTATAGACAACTGAGAAATGCCTGCAAAAAAGATATTCGGATGGCCAAAAAGAACTACTGCCTTAAGCTTCTCCAGTCCTCAGCGGGTTATACCAGGGGTTTTTGGAACCACATCAAAAATTTCATTGGGCAAAGGCCCAAGACAGCTATTACCAACATGACACTGAATGACGCAAACTGTAATAAGCTACCTACTATTGCTAATGCTCTTAATGCTCAATTCTCAGATCTCTCCGAATACACTGAGAAATTCAACCAACCTCTTACACCTCTTCCTGTGGTGCAAAATCTGCACGAAATCTCCTTTTGTCTCACATTAGTCTCCTCCACTGAGGTGCTGTATCTTCTTAAATCAGTATCCTTTTATGGATCTGCAGGTCCAGATGGGTTACTACCAAGCTTTTTGAAACAGGCAGCCCCTGCCCTTGCTGTCCCTATTGCAAGAATTTTCAGTCTTTCCATACTAACCCAAACAGTGCCAATGCTATGGAAAACCGCCCGCGTTGTCCCTGTTTACAAAAAAGGGGATGCCAAAAATATGGCAAATTACAGACCGATTGCCATTCTCTCTACCCTAAATAAACTTCTCGAGAAGGCCATCACTACTCAGGTCTCAAATTACCTGCACCTTCACAATCTTATATCCCCTACCCGACACGGATTCTGAACAGGACACAATACCACAGCTGCACTACTTCAGTTGACAAATATAGTCCTTACGGCGATGGATAAGAGCCTGCTCACGCAGTCCATATTTATCAATCTCCCAAAGGCATTTGACCTTGTGAATCACTCTCTGCTACTTTCCAAACTGTTCCACCTTGGCTTTGACCAGTTGACCATCTCCTGGTTTGATAGCTACCTCTCAGGGAGGTTGCAATTTGTTCAAATTGAAACTGCCATCTCAAAATCTTTCCTCCACCTCTGTTGGAGTCCCCCAAGGTTTTATTCTTGGCCCACTACTTTTCTCTCTTTTCATTAACAACTTGCCCTCCCTTCCCTGCTCCTCCTCGTTGATCCTTTATGCTAATGACATGGTGCTTCTCTCCAGTGGTAAAGATCCCTTATCAGTAAGGGCAGATCTTCAAGCTGACTTCAACTGCTTGCAGGAGTGGTTACTACAAAACAGGCTCCTACGCTAAGAAAATCGTAACTATGCTTTTTGGCTCCTCCTCAAGAATTAGATCTGTTACTCCAGATTTTTTGATACATTCTCTAGATGACTCCCCTCTTGAATTTGTTGCATCTTTCAGGTATCTAGGAGTCACTCTCGACCCATCTCTTGACTTTAACCTCCACACTGCGGCTACATGTAAGGTGGTTTACTCCAAACTCGGTCTTGCCTTTAAAATTAGGTCCTCCCTCAATGATGCTGCCCAGCTTGCTATTGCACAAGGTTTTCTCCTCCCTTCTCTGACATATTGCTCTCAGATTTACCTTAAAGCTAGCAAAGGAGCACTCCCGAAATGGAGCACCTGCTATAACAGTATATGCAGATTCGCTCTCTCCACTCACAGACTTACCCATCACTGTCATCTCTACTCGAAACTGAATTGGCTCTCCCCAGCTTCGCTCAGACACTATTCTGCTGGCTGTGTAATTGATAATATTATCAGAACGGGGTCCCCTTAATTCCTTGCTGAACTGTTAACACAGCCCTCCCAAGCATACCTCCTCAGGGCATCTGCTCAAACCCAACTTGAAATTCCCAGATATCTCACAAAAAAATGAGAACTTTCCTTTGCCATATCTGCCCCCCATTCCTGGAACTCCATGCCCTCCTACATCAAACTCTCCAAATCCCACAAGGACTTTAAACTGGGTCTTCGGGCACACCTAATAGAATTGGTTTTAAGACATGGTTAAAACAGTGGCTATCTTTGGAAACATGATGTATTTTTATGTATTGTATTTTATTGATTGTTTTGTTTGTATTATGTTTGTTTGTTAATTTTTGTGTGTTTTTTAATTTTAAACGTGTCTCCAATGAAAACGGGCAGTTTGCTCATTTGGATTTACAAGTATAAAAAATAAAATGAAAAAAAAAATCCAACCGTTGCTCTCGTGCTGTAACTTGAGACTTACTCCTAGCATCTTTTCCTCCCCATGGCACTTATTGTTTTCCTGCTGGTTTCTAAAATCTGCATGTCCCCACATCCATCAGGAATCCTACTGTTATAAAGCTACTTCTTTTAAGTTTGTTTGCTGTTTGTCATTTCAGTTAGTCAATGATGTATCATCGGGTGAAATTAATTAATGTAATGTTATTTGTTTTCTCTTTGCTGTCACTGATAAGGACTGTATTTGGCAGTATACTGTCAAATGTTTTGTTCTCACTTCATGCTGCATCATGAAATACTCTTTAATGTTGACTCTGGTCTCTCCTGCCTGTACTCCTCTGGGTCGTGCCTGAATATAGGCAACATTCTTGTCTAGTGTACTTATCCGGTAAACAAAAACCAAATAAATAAAATATTCGTATAGGTGGTGAAAGCATGGCATATTGTATAGATGATAAAGTAAATAAAATCACAACTGTGATCACACAAGTTGGCCGCATGAAATGCTGTACATGCAGTACCGGTAAGTGTAGTATCAGCATAGCATGCCATTTTGCCATGATGTTAAATGCGCCTGCCTGCCCACAGGGCTTCCTGCCTGCCCCACTATTGCTGCCAGCCAAGCCAACTAACTAAACAATCAACTCTTCAAAAAATCTTTTCACAATAAGCCTACTGAACTAACATGCTTGTAAATGCCTGTTAAGTTTGTTTTCTTTGCTATATTGCACTCTTCTTCAAGTCTTAAACCTTCTAACAGTGTAAATAAAAAATATTATAACCATCAATTTTCATTTAATCACTCTTATCATTTTTTTTTGGGTTTGACCCTCCTGTCTTACAGTGTCTCCAGTCCTGCACTATCAGATTGCCCCCAGGCCCTGACTGAGCTGGGCACCACCTGGTTGTGCTGGCGTGGCCTGCGAGCTGCTGCTTTGAAATCAGTTGTCATCTTGATCCCCCCCCCCAATCCCTGGCAGACTCAATAGCATTCCAGCATTCACCTGAGAGGGTCTATCACACTTCCCATCCCTCTCTGAGTTTCTCTTACTTGGCTTGTCAGCACCTAGCCCTCTCCTGCGACTCTCTCCCTCCCACTTTGGCAGGCACTGCTGCCGTGCCACCTAGGCCCTGGTCAGCTACACATGCACATCCACTTCTAGCCAGGTTGGCTGGCTGCACTTCTGGACCTCCTGCCCACCCCTCCCTGCTGCTGCTGCTGTGACTTGCTGAATGGATAGGTGATTGCAGAGATGACCAGCATGAGTAAAACACCGATGATGACAGCACTCTGCTTTTCTCTCTCCTGACTCCCATCAGTCTGCACTCCATATCCACTGCACACCTACCAACCATGACAATCGTGATCACCACTGCAGTGTTCTACTGTGTGCAGTGCTATTAGCTGCCCTCACCTGTCACGTCTCACATGTTTGCACTGCACACAGTCCTGGCACACTCTACTGCAGCAGCGTGGGCTTCTCCTCTGACTGCTTACTGGTTGAATGCCAGGGCTAAGCCTGAGAGAGAAGGATGTGGACAGTGACAGAAGACCACCACACTATGGGGTGGGCAACATTTACAAATGACAGGCAAACTGCTTGTAAATGACTATCACTGGAGGGGGTTTAGCAGGGAACTGGAAGCAAGCCAGCTGCTAAAACAGTACCAGCACATCAAGCATGGTGGGGGGCAGAAGCCAACTTTGCAACCAGAGTTGAAAACATTCTTAGTACAACAAATTATGGCAGCAATTTAAGAGTTTCAATCAATTCTGAGTTGTATGAACTGAAGCCAATGATCCTGCTGGCGACTTTGTGCTTTACCAAAAATGGACAGAATTCCAGCAAGTCTTTGTTTCCACCAGAGTTTCAGCAGGCTTTCTGAAGCCCCACCCCTAAGTTCCGAGGAGCTTCAGGGCTTGGTCGGTCATGTCTAGAGAAGATGAGTCTACATGGATCTCTGAGTTCTGATGGTAGCCCAGGGCAGAGTCAATCAGCTGGGTGGATGGTGAGATGGATGGCTTCTTGCTCCCTTATGATCCCAGCAGCAGCAGCAGGTTTGCTGGTGAGTTCCAATTGTATGTTTCTTTTTAATTACTTTTCAGGAAATACAGGTTAGTTTGAGGCAACTTGTGTACTGGTGTTGGGATATTTTGTTAAGGATGCCCAGGTAGCATCACCTGCATGTTTGCTATGAAGGTTTTGAGATTAATATCTTAATGAATCAGGTGTACAATATACTCAATTCAAACCTGAACACATACTGTCTCCATAATTTATATAAAAAAATATTTAAAAGATATACTGAATTTATCATTTGTTATTGTATTAAATTACTTTAATTCATTTTCAGATAGCTATAACACATGTTAGTGGTTGTGAAGCATTTATTGAATTTTTCAAGATCAATGTGGTAATTGTCTGGAAACAAGTTGGTGATAACTATTTTTACGATGTTATAAAATGTTTGATTAACACTATTTTGAAGCCAATTATGCTGAACTATAGGAATTGGCCAGCAATCCCAAACATCTGTGTTTTTATTAAGAATTAGACCATCATTTTATGTTTTCTAACACTGACCCCCTAAGTACATCTATTAGTAAACTGTAAAAATCAGCAGTTCTAGGAGATGACCTCACAATTGCCAAGAAGTAAATTGTGTTGTCATTAGGTGAGAGCAGTCTAATACTGTACTTATTTATTTACTGTATGTCTCAGAATTACAATACCTTTGAGTCACAGACTCATTTACAAAGGCTCCATTTCAGAGCGTGTTCATACAGAAAATACAATATACAAAAGTTTCAAGCAAGGAATACAAAATGGGAGCAAGGATATACATAACACAAAGTGAATACAATGGCAGTAAAATACAGACTTTGGCAGGAATCACAGCAACACACTAACTGCTACAGAAGGAGAAAGTTTGAGGCAAGCACATTGAATGACAGTGGGATATTGTGAAAGCAATCTGAAAAGGACTTTGTTAAATATAGAGGATTAAGAAGTAAAAACGGACAAAATGCAGGAGATAAGAAGGGAAGTACTATAACAGTCAGTGCACAAGGTAGAGTAGGGGAAGTACTTGGCTAAGCAGAAACCATATGAGTTGACTTAGTCACCAGTAACAAGTAGAGGGGAGAAATGGGGGGGGGGTGGAAGGCTGGGCACCTGCCCAGGCTAGAGACAGTCACAGCTGTTGGTATCAAGTAGGTGTTGACGGAGTTTGGGTTTAAAAGGACCTAGCTTGGGTTCTGCCAGGACATCAGAAGGGGAGGTCATTTAGCCAAACAGATGCTCTATACATGAATGCCTGCTGCTCTTGGGTAGTCCTACAGAAAGGGACTTGGCATGAGGCTTTGGTGGAACTCCTCGTACCATGGGGGGTAACAGTCTGAGTAAGGAGTTTCTGTGCTGAGAGAGGAGTGAGACCAAGGCATATCCTTTTAGCCAGTAGGCAGGACTGGTAGATAAGCCTACCTTTGAAGTTTAGCCAGCTAGTTTGGTCTTAGAGGTCACAGGTGTGGGTAAACCTGGTCGCACCTGTGACCAGATGGCAGGCTTTGTTTAGGGTAACCTTAATTCTGTTAAGCATAGTGTCAATTGCAGAGCCATAGATGACAATCCCATAATCAATTATTGAAAGGACCGAGCTGGTTACTGCAAGGTGAAGGACATCAGTGGTCATACAGTTCCTGTGCTTGTAGAGTAGCCCAATTCTTGCATTCACAGCCCTACAGACTAGGTTAACATGTTCATGTTTTTTTATTATTTTTTTTTATTTTAGTTTTTGGTAACCAGGTAAGGCCCACTTGGTACATGTGCCTGTTCTCAGGGGCGACCTGGGAGCACTGGGCAGTTAAGTGACTTGCTTAGAGTCACACAGTATGCAAGTGGAGGTTGTGAGAATCAGACTCAGGTATGGTCTGCTGGATGTATCAAGCTCATTCACGCCTTGTTCTTCTAACCTCTAAGCTATATTCATGATAGGATAGAGAGTAGTCAAGGGTTATCCCAAGATATTTGAAGCTAGTAGCTTGCTCCAATGGTAGGTGGTGGCTGTTGAGGATGCTCAGGCACGCCCCCTTATGTTTGTCTTGGGGGCTGGTGAATGACATCACCTTAGCTTTTTTGTAATTAATTATAAGTTTGTGGAGCGCAAACCCGGACTCTATTTCAATGAAGCTCTTATGAAGGGTGTTCTCCAGGGGGAAGGGGTCAGGGTGATTGGAAAAGATGACAGCATCATCTGCATAGAGGAGCAGATTGCTGGAGCAGGCTTGTACAAGAGTGTTGAGGAAAAGGTTGAAGAGAAGGGGACCAAGAATAGAACCTTGGGGGATGTCGGACTGAATGGGTGGGCTGGAGGAAGGAGTGTCGAGGATTTTGACATGCTGAGTCCTCCCACTTAGGTAATAGGTGAACCAAGAGGTGTCCTCCTGAGAGAGACTGGTGGCAGGGAGGTCAGCAACTAGGAGGGCATGATTAACCATGTCAAAATCTTTCATGAGGTCTATGTAAATAGACCCTACAATGTGACCACGGTCGAGAGCTTTAAAGATAAAATCAATAAATTCATGAAGGGCTGAGATGGTGCTGTGCCCCTTCCTGAAGCCATGTTACTGGTGGCATTGCAGATTGTACTTTGTGAGTTATTCAGTCAGTTGATCAGATATGATCCTTTCCAAGGCTTTGGACAAAGGGGGAAGGATGGATATTGGGCAGTAGTTGCTGTGGGAGGGCCTATCACCACTCTTGTGGACTGAAATCACTACCGCAGCTTTCCACTTTTGGGGGAATTGTCCTAGACAGAGGGATAGATTTATTAGTTTGGTGAGGCGGGATATGATGGCATCAAGTGCAAGGTGTAATAGCTTGAGTATCACTACTGAATTTGGATTTCCCAAGAACTCACTTAATGTCCTTTTTGGCTTCTGGCGGGGAGACAATCTGGAAACGGAAAGGGGGGTAGAAGTGGGACCAAGATTAAAATGTAAGCCAGACAAATTAGGAGGATTAGAGAAGAAGTCAGGGGGAACACCACTAAGGTCTGTAAAGGTGGTGTTAAAGGTGTCAGCTATGAGCTGGGGGTCTTGGGTTATGACACCATTAGTATTTAATATGAACAGGGGGTGGGTGAAGTGTTAAGTTTACTGGTGAGATTTTTTAAATTATCCCAGAATTTCCTCCCATTCCCCCAGGTGGAGAAAAGGCTATCTTTGAAGTGGGCCACTTTAGCAAGGCAAGTCTCACGGGTGCAGGCATTCCATGGTGGTCTTGTACCTCTGTCAGTCTATAGGGATGCAGGTGGCCCACTCTTTTTGCCAGAGGTGGTCCCATGTGGCCATAAGCTTAGGGAGCGCAGAGGTGTTCCAGGTATTACTGGAGCCTTTGATTACCCATTTTCTAAAACGTGCAAAGATATCACAGGCCATATTAAAAGTAGAGATGAAATATGCCAAGGCATGGCCAATGCTGTGGGCTGAGTTTAGAGAGGACCAATCACAGTGTAGGAGGTAGTCCTGGAACAGCTTTAGCTGTCCTCTTTTGATGATACAACTATATGATGGTTTTATGGGAAGCTTGGGGAGCAGTTTGACCAACGACAGAGAACCGGAGAGAGTGGTCGCTGAGCAAGTCAGGTAGGACATCAGTGTTTGAGAATCTCTTCAGGTGGTTAGTAAATATAAGGTTTAACAGGGTACTAATGCCGGTCCTGTAGTTGACCCTTGTGGGAGAGGTCACAATCTGAGATAGGTCTAAGGCAGCGGCACCATCCCTGAATGGGCTGGCTTCAGAGGCCAACCAATTAATGTTAAAATCACCCAGTAAGACTACCTTGGAGTGATTGGACAAGTTGGAGATGCATTCCAGGACAGAACTGAAGCCATTTGTGATGTCTCGGGGGGGGGGGATATAAACAGATAGTACTGTAAATGATTTACCCTTCTTGCCTATCACAATTTTGACTGCCAGTGTCTGAGCACTATTCCCGGAGGAGCGTTCTGGAAGGACATGCCCCTGTAGTGAGTCAATTAAATAGATGACACATCCCCCCCCCCTTTTCTTCAGTCTATCTTCCCTAAAGAGTGTGTACTCATTTAGGGTGACAGCAGAGTCTAGTATTTTGGGAGACAACCAGGTTTCCACTACAGCAAGGACATCCGGTCTGTGCTGCACAACCCAGACCTGGAGGAGGTGAATGTTTACGCAGTAGGCTGCAGATGTTAACAGAGGTGAACTTGAGGCCATTCGAATTGCTGATGGTGGGAAGGGGTTGTGACCCAGGCCCTGGGTTTGGGTGCACATTACCAGACAGCAGTATTAGGAGAAGGCATTGATGAGTTATAATGAATCTTAGCAGCTTGAGATTGGGTCCAGTTCTTCTAATGGAGGTCCTGTTCTTAGAAATTGGTAATGGGAGGGATGGGGGTGTGTGAGGGCAGAAGTAGTGTGGGAGTGCTAATTAGAAGAACAGAGCAGCAGATTGGCCCAATAAGATTAGGAGAGAGGTATGGTACTGTACTTGCAGTACCAACGTCCCACCAGGCTGGAGCTATGCACAGTAGGATAGGGGTTGGTATGGACTTTGCACTTACAGGGAGAGCAGGGTAGGCAAACATTAAGATAGTACGGGGCAAGATAAGGCATGTAAGGTGTCCCGTGATAGCAGGAGCTTAATGTTAGGGCAGATAGGGTCAGGAGGGGTGAAAGTGAAGCAGTGGACTGCATTGTGAGATAAAAGAGTGCATGGGTTAGGAGGCTCCTACTGCTACTGGTGCCCTAATAGATAGAAAGTTTCAGCAGAGGGGCTGAGAATGCGCTAATAGATAGAAACAGTTTCAGCAGAGGGGCTGAGAATGTGCTAATAGAAACAGTTTCAGCAGAGGGGCTGAGAATGTGCTAATAGATAGAAAGTTTCAGCAGAGGGGCTGAGAATGCGCTAATAGATAGAAACAGTTTCAGCAGAGGGGCTGAGAATGTGCTAATAGATAGAAAGTTTCAGCAGAGGGGCTGAGAATGCGCTAATAGATAGAAACAGTTTCAGCAGAGGGGCTGAGAATGTGCTAATAGAAAGTTTCAGCAGAGGGGCTGAGAATGTGCTAATAGATAGAAACAGTTTCAGCAGAGGGACTGAGAATGTGCTAATAGACAGAAACAGTTTCAGCAGAGGGCCTGAGAATGTGCTAATAGACAGAAACAGTTTCAGCAGAGGGGCTGAAAATAATCGATAGGCAAAAGGGGGAACAAAAAAGGAAGATCTTGTGATGCCTCTGGTGGCCAACTCTTACAACAAGCAACTGGAAAATCGCTCTGAACAAATAATAAGCACTGAACAAGTCTTTCAGGGCCAGCACTGATAGCAGCCAGAGAGCAGGGAAAGCTCATGGAGAAAAAAGTCACCAAGATTTAAAAATCCGGGTCCCAGTATTTTCTGGACATGCCATGGATGAACCGGTACCTTTTGGGGAGTGCAGGGATGGGCTGCTCGGTGGGCAGATGGCACTCTGTGGGAGCCACTGGGGCATGAGTTCCAGGGAAGCTAGAGACCAACAGTAAGGGGCTGGTGACAGCCTGCAGGGACACAGAAGGAGACAAGAATTTAAGCACGAAGTACACAAAGCTAGGCTGTGCAAGATGAATCGGGGGAGGGAATTACAGATGGGGGATGGACTGGGTGGGAGTATCAGTGAAGAGAAAAGACTGGTGGGGTTAAAGAATTTAAAAGCAAACAGAGTCAAAAGAATGTAAATGCAGACAGAGTGAGAATAAAAGACTGGGGAGGGTATAAAGAATTTAAATCTAAATAGATTCAGTAGATGGTAGAAACTGGAATTACCTGTAGTGTAAAGCTAGTTTAAATGCAGTCTAAGGAATTAACATACAAATAGATTCAGCAGTTGTTGTAAAGCAGGATTAAATGAGGTCTAAAACTGAATTAAAAGCAGTCCTTAAAATAAGTTTAAAAGTGCAGACATTTGACTGTTTAAATCCTAGCCTAGAAAAGACTGAAATAACATGCAGCATATATAATTTAACTGTCAAATCTGCTCAGAAGAGCAGGCAACAATAATAAAGCTCTGAACAAATAATAAGCACTGAACAAGTCTTTCGGGGCCAGCACTGATAGCAGGGAGCAGTAAAAGCTCACAGAGAAAAGGGTGCCAAGATTTAAAATCCTGGGCCCAGTATTTTCTAGACACATCATGGATGAACCCGTACATTCTGAGGAGTGCAGGGATGGGCTGCTCGGTGGGCAGATGGCACTCTGCGGGAGCCACCAGGGTGTGAGTTCCAAGGAAACTGGAGCCCGGTAAGGGGCTGGTGAGAGCCTTCTGGGGAGTGCAGGGATGGGCTGCTCAGCAGGTGGATGGTGCTCTGTGGGAGCTGATGGGAGATGAGTTCCAGGGAAATTGGAACCCAGTAAGGGGCTGGTGAGAGCCTTCTGGGGAGTGCAGGAATGGGCTGCTTGATAGGTGGATGGCGCTCTGTGGGAGCCGCCGGGGTGTGTGGAGGGGTTGTGGGATAACAGATGGACCAAACACTGAACTTCAGGTCCAACACACAATTTCTGTGTGATGTTTATTCAAAATACAGGAAATAAGCTTCAGCAATGTCATATTTTTTCTTCAGTACATCAGTTTGCAGCAACAAACTATGTATGTTCTTTCTCTGCACTTAACCAGCACCTACTGACACTGATCTCTGATCTAAACATTTTTTTGTGAAAACCATTCATCCCTATGTGGGCCTTCTTTGCTTGGGTAGTGGAGGCTCAAAAGGGAAAAAAACAAAACAAGCTATAGACAAAGAACCTCAATGCAGAATCACTGACAAAAGGGTTGTCCCAAAGGGCATTGGCAACAAATCAAGTTTTAAAGAAATACAACATCACACATACTTCCATAATGCAAAGCATCATGGGATATATGTGTAACCCCCCTGCAAATGGGGGTTCCCAAAAGACTTCCAGGAGCTTGCTTGAATGCTCCAAGCCTGAATGGTGTTTGGCGTTTAAGCCATTTATCAGTGAGTGTTTTTAGAACCTCTGGCACTGTCTCTTTAAGAGCTGTCTGCTTGCAGACATAATTAGTTTGTATGGGGGGACTGTGTGCTTCTCTGTTTGAGTACCACTCGAACTGCTGCAATTTACTTCATTTTGCAGTCACTAGGAGTGCAAAGGGAACCTATCTGAAAGATGTAACTGTTTGCCAGAAATTATTTAGAGTAATAATGAAATTACAGTTTGTCTAACCTGCTTTCTTTGCAGTCAGAACTGTGTCTGCTAGTTTCCCCATTCTAGTTTTGAACTGCTGAACTGGACCAATCAGTGTGGGGTAAGCTAGCTCTAAATGGTGCCTTGACGAATCAGAACTTGACTCATAATCTGAGCCAGCCACAAGAGGATTGTATGGGCAGTGACTCTGGGAGATGTAGTTTAGACTTCAGTGCCTTTTGGACCAACAGCAGCAGTCTATTGTGAGTGACAGCCAATCCAGTCAAGAACTGGGAGGAACTCAAAGGAAGTGCCCAGTTTTGTCGGTTGGAGCTTCAGTTGAGCTTTGGCAGTGAAGAAGGAAGGAGCCCTGTACTTTTTCAGTGTGCAGTTTTAGTCCAAAATAGCGTGTGTAAGGCCCAGAGTTCCGGTCTGCAGCTTGTTAGGACTGAATCCAGTCTGTGAAAAGAATCAAAGGATCTCTGAAGAGTAGAAACCAGGCTCACCCTGTAGAAGACTGGAGGAATTGTTGAAAATTGCACTCGGTCTGTCAGGAACTGAATCTGCTGTGTGTTCTCTCGGTATTGTGCAGTAATTGCGATCGGGATACAGATGCAGCCTGCCTGGTATAGTGCTTTCTTTTATATGGATGTGTGAAGAGGTTTGTGTACCTCAAGTGAGCCCTGCTGACATTGAAGGACCCTATCTTATTTGGAGGTCGTGAGTACTAATTCAGGTCGCTCCTGTTGAATTGCCACATTAAATCCAAATGGAATTACTGTACTGCTGACTGTTTAATTCTCCTTTCTCTGTGTGAAAGGGCCCCTACCAGCTGCCACGGTTTGACTAGCCACTAGGGCTTGGGTACCCAGGGACAGTAACTGATAGGGATAGGCCTGTGCACAGAGCCATAGGTAGATTATTAGAGGATAAGCTAATTAACCTGATTTCCCCTGTCCTTGTTATATCCCCTAAATAAATCAGAGCTGCTTGTTTCAGCAAAGTTATACTGCCTGAGGTATTTGTCTATGTTAAAGTACTGTACTGTGATTGTTGCACTGTATCTCATTTCACAGGAGGTCCCAGTGCCGGAACCAGACCTGGGGGTAAGTGTATACTGTGAAGGTAATCTTGATATATTGTGTGGGCCACTAGTGGAAGAAAGGGGGTTGCAGTGTCCCAGAGGGCTGTGACCAAGTTAGTTTAACTATTGCAAACCCTGACCTCTGGGTGGAGGCACCCGCCATTGGATCCAGGCCCCTCAACCTGTTAGTGGCAAATCAGGCAGGGGTAGTAGCCCCTGGGATAGCGCCATCTAGGGGTTACATATGCAAATCACCATGCCATTTCAGACTTGTTTAGTTTACAGCAATTTACATGCATTTTAAATAGTACAACTAACTTAATTTCTTTAATAGTCACCTAGTCCTTTTTACCATTATCAAAAACACCTAGTGCCATGGGATTTTCAACATTTACAAGTTTCATAAACATAAGGTATATACATCATGGTATTTTATAACACAGTGCTAGTACATACTAAATCCAACAACGATAAACACAACCTGTATTACATACGCTTGGAGGTCACCACAATAACCTCCCTGTATGAGGACCTGAGAGGGAAAAGGAAAATTAAAGAGGACAGTATAGCATAGTCAAGAAAGGGAAGGGGGTTGCCCATAGGTGGACAACTTTATGGACTAGAAATTGTAAAGGATAGATTAGGCTAAGAAATAGAAGAACTGTTGCAACAGATTTAAGAAAAGGTCAGTTCTCAAGAGTGGCAGGAGTTCCCTCTCACAGGACATGAGTTCCAGGGAAGCTGGAGCTTGGTAGGGTCTGGTGAGAACCTTCTGGGGAGTGTAGGGATGGGTTGCTTAGTGGGTGGATGGCGCTATGTGAGAGCTGCCGGGGCATGGGTTCAAGGGAAGCTGGAGCCCGGTAAGGGTCTGGTGCCTTCTGGGGAGTGCAGGGATGGGCTGCTCGGTGGGCAGAAGGTGCTCGGTGTGAGCTACCTGGGCATGAATTCCAGGGAAGCTGGAGTCCAGTAAGAGGCTGGTGAGAGCCTCAGGGTTGGACTGGCCCACCTGGATACCTGGAAATTTCCAGGTGGGCCTCCCTCAGTTGGGTAAGTGGTTACCTTCTGAACTCTGAAAACTTCTGCATTTATCTTCTTTTTTCTAATTAAATGGGGTGTCTGTGACACTGTTGATAAATGTAAGATGCAAAGACAGAGCTAGTGTATCGGATTGAAGTGGAATATTGATATGAGTATGTCAATCTGGGCCCTCATCTATTGATTTTCCAGGTGGGTCCTTGTATCTTCTTTCCAGGTGGGCCCTCTGTACCCCAGTCCGACCCTGGAGAGCCTTCTGGGAAGTGCAGGGATAGGCTTCTCAGTGGGTGGACAGTGCCCTGCAAAGGCCGCCAGCACATGAGTTCCAGGGAAGCAGGAGTCCTGCAATGGGCTGGTAAGAGCCTTCTGGGGATTGCAGGGATTTGCTGCTCAGTAGGCATATGGCGCTGTGCGAGAGTCACCGGGGCTTGAGTTCCAGGGAAGCTGGAGCCCAGTAGGGGGCTGGTGAGAGTCATCTGGGGAGTGCAGGGATGGGCTGCTTGGTGGGTGGATAGTGCTCTGCAGGAGCCACCGGGGCATGAGTTCCAGGGAAGCTGAAGCCTGATAAGAGGCTGGTCAGAGCCTTCTGGGGAGTGCAGGGATGGGCTGCTTAGTGTGCAGATGGTGCTCTGTGGGAGCCACCGGGGCATGAGTTCTAGGGAAGCTGGAGCCCAGTAGGGGGCTGGTGAGAGTCATCTGGGGAGTGCAGGGATGGGCTGCTTGGTGGGTGGATAGCGCTCTGCAGGAGCCACCGGGGCATGAGTTCCAAGGAAGCTGAAGCCTGATAAGAGGCTGGTCAGAGCCTTCTGGGCAGTGCAGTGATGGGCTGCTTGGTGGGCAGATTGCACTCTGCAGGAGCCACCGGGGCATGAGTTCCAGGGAAGCTGGAGCCCAGTAAGCGGCTGGTGAGAGCTTTCTAGGGAGTGCAGGGATGGGCTGCTCAGTGTGCAGATGGTGCTCTGTGGGAGCTGCAGGGGCTTGAGTTCTAGGGAAGCTGGAGACCAGTATGGGGCTGGTAAGAACATTCTGGGGAGTGCAGGGATGGGCTGCTTGGCAGGCAGATGGTGCTCTGCAAGAGCCACCAGGGCATGAGTTCCAGGAAAGCTAAAGCCTGATAAGGGACTGGTGAGAGCCTTCTAGGGAGTGCAGGGATGGGCTGCTCAGTGTGCAGATGGTGCTCTGTGGGAACCACTGGGGCATGAGTTCCAGGGAAGCTGGAGCCCAATAAGGGACTGGTGAGAGCCTTCTGGGGAGTTTAGGGATGGGCTGCTTGGCGGTCGGATGGTGCTCTGTGGGGGCCACTGGGGTGTGAGTTCCACAGAAACTGGAGCCCAGTAGGGGGCTGGTGAGGGCCTTCTGGGGAGTACAGGGATTGGCTACTCAGCAGGCAGATGGCGCTCTGTGGGAGTCACCAGGACATGAGTTCCAGTGAAGCTGGAGTCTGGTAAGTGGCTGGTGAGAGCCTTTCCTTAATGGCTGAGGACTCTGGGCAGGCAAACAGCATTCTGCAGGGGCTGGACCAAACTGCAAAGATGGTTCAGATCAGGAATGCAAGCCCAGTCAGGGGCTGATGGAGCCTTTCCTTAAGGGCTGAGGACTCCGGGCAGGTGAGCGGCGTTCTGTAGGGGCTGGAACAAACCGCAAAGGTAGTTCAGAGTAGGAATGTGAGCCCAGTCAGGGGTTGGTGGAGCCTTCGTGGGAGTGCAGGGATGGGCTGATCGGCAGGCAGATGGCGCTCTGTGGGAGCCACCGGTGTGTGAGTTCCAGGGATGCTGGAGCCCAGTAAGGGGCTGTGAGAGCCTTCTGGGGAGTGCAGGGATGGGCTACTTGTTGGATGGATGGTTTTGTGTGGGAGCCGATGAGGTGAGAGTTTCAGGGAAGCTAGAGCCCAGTAAGGAGCTGGTGAGAGCAAAGCAGAGAAATTTCATCTTAAGTGCCTAAAACAGTTCTACCTCCTCAGCCAGAAAGTTTTTATCCTGTACGAGTGTATTATAATCAGTAAATGATTTACTCTAATTCCTTAATTTCTAAAACTTCCCTCTGTCCATTCCTTCTTGTAGATTGCTTGCTGATTATTGATAATATTTGGATTACCCCACAATGGTTGGAGATGAGCTCTACCTAAGTTCAAACTGAGAAGTGTGTTGACTACTGAGAGATTATCCTTATATTGTCAGAGAGGATTTTGTTTCGTAAATATGAAATTAAAGATGGTTCAGTTAAGTCCCTACACAATATATATTATATGCCTGTACACCCACAGAAAATGGGTCTAAAGAATAATTCATGTTGTGTCAGATGTGAAGAAACCAATGTTCATTTGATTCACATTTTTTGGAACTGTAAAAAAACGTTACCATTGTGGGAGAAGATTATAAATATGTTAGCTAACATTAAATGGATTAGAGAACACATAAATATAGAGACTTGTATCATTGGTCGTTTTGATCCTAGCATTACTTGGTCAAAAGAACAAAAACACACACAAACTTATCCTACTTGGAATAGCAGTTTAAAATATTATATTAAAAATTAGGACCGAGGATGTGGGTCCCAGTTTCAATGAATGAAGAGTTGAATGCTTGGAAATCCTTAGATTAGAAAAGTTAGTTCACTGTCTGGTAGAGCAAGTCGGCTTGTTTCTAGCCAAGTGAATTACTATTTATAACCTATTTAAAACTGGTTCATGAATTAGGTAAAAAGTGGTGTCGTACAATTTTTTCTTTATGCACACTATTCTGTTCTTTGTTTAAATTGATAATGCTAGGATAAAGTCCCTATGGGATTCTGATTTTTTGATGTATTTATTCGAATTTGCACCGGTACTGTGTGTGTGTGTGTGTGTGTGTGTGTGTGTGTGTGTGTGTGTGTGTGTGTTTATTTATTTAACACCACAACATAGTAAATTATCATGTCTCTTCCGATTCCTTTACCTAGGTACAGTAGGTCTCTCTGGCCTTCTTCTGTTTCTCTGTATTTCCTGATCTTTCTTTTTTCTTTATTTGTATATTCTTTTCCTTTGTTTTCCATGAAGCATAGAGGTTATACCATATGAACTGTGATATAGTTAAAATGCAGAGTATACTGGAAATTTGGCTTACAGAAGAGTATCTTGCTTGACTATGGTGTGTTCATTTTTAGTATGTTTACTGTTAAGACATAAACAGGTGTTAAACAGTCCAGTTTCTCTTTTGTTGATATTTTTTAAAGGGAAAAAGTACTGTGTTCATTTTTTTCATAGATTGTATTCAAATAGTAAGTATTAGATAATGTTTTAGCTATTGCCAAATGTAGACTATATTGTTGTGACAATGTTGACTGTTTATATTTTGGAATATCTTTAATACAAATTTTTATTTAAAAAAATGAAGTGGCAATCAGTAAAGCAAGTGACTGGCACTTGTGCTCTTGTACATGATAATATTTTAACAAGTAGACTGTGGGTGTGCCTCAAATCATTGTCAATATTACTTTATATTACAGAAAAAACAGCCATGCTGCCCACAGACATCAAGCCCTGTCTTTCATTTCAGAGCCATCGACCACAGTGTCACTGGCAAACTCCTAAAGACGTTACCCACCAGGGGCAGCACAGGTAGCCATAGTCTGTATCCCACCTTTCTGAAATTCTTCTCCCCTGCCCTTGTAAAGCCACTGAACCACATATTTAACCTTGCCCTCTCGTCATCTACTATGCCTGATTCATGGAAGTATGCACACTTAGTGCCTATTTTCAAATCCGGCCATCCCACTGCCCCGGAAAACTACCGTCCCATCTCCTTCCTCCCACATCTAAGCAAATTATTAGAAAAAATCATTCGCCACCAACTATCCAAGCATCTAGATAACTACATCCTCCTGAGCCCCCTCCAACATGGCTTCCGCAAACACCACAGCACCTCTTCAGCCTTGGCCCTTTTCTCCAACCATGTACTTAAAAAGTATGGACATGGTATGGCCACAGGTGCAGTGTTTGTGAACCTTTCAAAGGCCTTTGACCTTGCTGACATCCACGTTCTCCAATCCACCCTGCTAAACCTAGACTGCTCCCCAGATGCCACCACTTGGTTTATCAGCTACCTCGCTAACAGATCCCAGCCTGTTCTGATAGGCAAATATATCTCTGCTGCATTATCCATCCATACTGGTGTCCCCCAGGACTCCATACTGGGGCCTCTATTATTCTCACTGTTCGTAAATGATCTTCCTGCAGGAAAGCATAAACTGTAATGTGCTCCACTATACTGATGACCTCGTCATCTACCATAGCGCCAAGTCCCTCAAATCTATATCTTCTACACTCACTACAAACTATGGATCAGCTCAACATTGGTTCTTCTCCAAAAACTTCTTGTAAATGAGAAAAAAATGAAGGCCATGCTCTTTGGCTGAAAGCCATACCTTGCAAAGGCCACCAAATCAAAAACGTCGTTACACATAGTCACCCCTGCAGGCCCTCCTCGACACTATATCCTTCAAATACCTAGGAGTGACTCTTGATCCCTCCCTTACCTACAATGACCACATTTCTAACACTATGTAGAGAATCCACCAGAAGCTGGGGGCAGCCTACTGTGTTAACCACCTCCTGACCCCAGAAGCTCATCTTGCAATTGCCCAGGGAAATCTACTGCCCCTACTTGACTATTGCTCCCCAGTGTTCTGCTCCATGTCCTCCTCACTTCTTTCTCATCTAAATATCACATACAACTCTATCTGTCACTTTACCCTTCAGGTCCCTTCCTCCACTCATCACTGCTCTCCGTATTAGTCCTTAGGCTGCCTCTCTCTTCAGGGCCATTTTGATTATGCTATAGGCTGTCTAGTTGACACTTCTGTCAGGATCTCACATAAGTCCCCGTACTCCTCACTTCTCACCGACAGAGTGGTAACTCAGTGTCTCAGGGTCTCTTCCATTTTCCCCAGGTAGTTCCCTGTGTATCTACTGTCATGGGGAGCAAGGTTTTCTCTGTTTCTGACCCCTACCTCTGGAACAGAATACCACCTGCAATCCGTATGTTACCCTATCAGCAGTCCTTCAAATTGAAGCTAGGAGATTGGCTCATGTCTCAGGTCACCTGTGCCTGCTCCCTTGGAAACACCCTCACCAGAAATCCACCTTAGGAGCCTAGTGTACCATTTGCCTTACTTCCTAAGTACTGGCTACTACATGTACAACTGACATGCTTTTGACTCCATTGTGAAAATGTTGATTGCTATAGTGTAATCCCTTATGCACTTTATTTGTAAACCTTAGACTGGCTGAATAATGTCTTGATTTGCTGTAAGTGTATGTCCTAGTTCTCTGCAAGCAGAGAAGCATCATTTTATTTGTCATGAACTTGTTTTTTATGTCCTTAACCCCTATTTTTTAAGATATGATGTTTATGTATCTGTTTCTGATACCACTGTACTCACTGTATCATATGTACCTACTGTATTATAACTTGTACCTATTGTCTGTGCCACTGAGAAGCAGGGAGAAGCAGGCAGAAAGGTACGGGCAAACCGCATAAATTTTGCCACCCCCTCCCCCCTCGAGTTGATTCTTTTAATACACTTTCTCCCGCCATTTCTTAATCCACGCCCACATCTATTTCCCTTCCTCCCTTAACCCATACCTAACCTCCACAATGCTACTTTGCTTCCTTTTGCTCCTGAGCCTCTCATCTCCCCCAATCCTTTATGATACTTATGATATACCCCTTGTCATGATGAATAAATTAGTGAATACGATCTGCCCACTCCTGCCATCCACAATGGACAACCACGTATTCCTTATTCACCTCGAACCACTTTTACACTGCAACCCCTGGGGTGTCCCACATAAAGCCTCTCTAACAATTCAACACTCCCCTAGCACCTTACATGTATCCTGGCTTTATATTAACCCACTATGCCTGTCCATCAGATTATTATGCTATGATAAAATTCGCACCTATATATCAGGACCATTTCCCATCACACAGCAGGCACCCAGGATTAAGAGGAAACGCTCTGACCACTCACTATCCCTGTCCCTTGGTGCCCTCCTCAAATTAATCTTCTTCCTTCTGATCTGCATTGGTACTATTGAAATAAATCCTGGCCCCATTGAAAGTTTCTTTTCCCCTGCTGATCTATCCTCCATAAATGGCCTAAGCTTCCTACATTTCAATGCCTGCAGCCTCTTAAAAAAATTCTCCTTAATACAGGCTTGGGTGGCATATACTCTGCCTGACTTTCTGGTCATCTCTGAATCTTGGCTCAGACCTTCAACAAAAGACAGTGTTGTAAACCTTCCCAACTATCAGCTCTTCAGAGCAGATCGCCCTTCCAGGGGTGGCAGGGTGGCCATATACATTAAGGACACCATCTCTGCTACCTGCCTCATCAACACATCCGAACCAAAGGAATTTGAATGTTTGTCAATCAAAATATCCCTTACTAACTTGTCTTCATTTAAATTGATTGGCTGCTATAGGCCCCCCTCTGCAGGCCTCAAACTACTATCTCACCTAGGGTCAATACTCAATCTAGGCCCTGAAGATACCATCATCCTTGGTGATTTGAATTTAAACTGGCTATCTAATGCATCTGCACTATTGGTAACCTTTTGTGACACCTATGGATTTACACAACTAATTAAAGACCCAACCAGGGTTAACCTAAAAAACTCTAGCAACAGCTCACTCCTGGATATTATGTTGGTAAACAAGCCTCACTTATATTCGCATGCAGGAGTACTACCGAATGATGTAAGTGATCATTGTCCTATAGCTGGCATAAGATCTACACTCAAACCACCCAACCCTGCAGAATTTGTCCTCAAAAGGTCAAAAAAGAAGTTCAACATCCCAGGATACCTCCATGACTTGAGTAATACAATATATTGGCAAGATTTCTACCTTACAACCTCAGTTGAAACAGCTCTCAGACCTTAGGGACATTATCACTAATGCTCTCAATATTCATGCACCAATCACCAGTATCAGAACTAAGCAAGATCCTGCCCTTGGTTCACCACTGATCTTAAAGCAGCCTTGTTAACTAGAGACAAACTGTGGAAAAAGGCAAGAAAAACAAAGGATACCAGAGACTGGCTAAATTTCAGAAAAGCAAGAAATTCATGTACAAAACAAATAAGAACTGCCAAAGCTGCCTATTATAGAGCTGAACTGGATGCCTCCTATAATAACCCAACCAGACTCTGGGGAACTGTAAAAGGAATTCTGGGCCAAACTCTACTCCTGCCTTAACCTCAAACTGCTACTAAATGATACAGAAATTACGGGCAAACAAGAAATCCTAAATACCTTCAATGACCACTTCACCACAGCTGGCCTAGCATTTGACTCATCACCTGCAAATCTCCTGAGATCTTCCTTGAACCTTCAATCCACTGTGGGACAAAAGGCTACATCAACTTTTTCCTTCAATCCAATATCCTTGAAAGAAGTGGAAGACCTCCTCTCTAATTTAGATACTTCTAAGAGTGCAGGTACAGACTCCCTGGATCCCTACTTCCTTAAAATTGCATCACACGTCTTATCTGCCCCCTCACTCATCTCTTCAATCTTTCCCTCACCACTGGATCCATTCCTTCACTTGGAAAACAGCTCAAGTAGTTCCATTACTTAAATCTGGTGATCCCATGGACCTCAATAATTACAGGCCCATTTCCATCCTATCAGTACTATCCAAGATGCTCGAAAAGTTAGTAAACTCACAATTAAGGGACTACCTGGACAACAATAACCTCCTAAATTCAGCACAATCAGGATTTAGATCAAGGCATAGCACCATTTCGGCCCTAGCCAAAGTAACCAACGATTGGCAGATTGCCATGGATAAGAAGAACAGTACCTGTGCTGTGTTCCTGGATTTGAGTAAAGCATTTGACACAGTGGATCATGAATCATTAATCACCTCCCTTGGCTCACTAGGGCTGGATTCTCCCTCACTCAACTGGTTCAAGTGCTACCTATCAGATAGGTCACAACTGGTAAAAAATGGAAATTACCTATCCACCTTAAAACCACTGCTAAGAGGTGTACCGCAAGGCTCTATTCTTGGCCCCATCCTCTTTGCCATTTATATTAATAATATTGATGCCAACCTCACTCAATCCAACATTCATCTGTTTGCTGATGATACTGTATTATATGTCAGCAATCCTTCATTACCTAAAGCCTGTGAACTGTTACAATCTGAATTCTCCATCCTGCAACACAATCTACTGGATAAAAGCTTCTTCTAAATGCCAAAAAACAAAAGCTATGTTCTTTGCCACAAAGAGTTGCTCTGCCACTACCCCATCACCCACCACCTACAACTATCCACCTTACTTGGAGAAAAGCTGGAATTTGTTGATAACTTCAAATACCTTGGAGTCTGGATTGATAACAAGCTTGACTATTCTGTCCATATTGAAGAGCTATTAAAAAACTGAGACAAAGGCTTGGTCTATTTTTAGAATAAAGCACTACCTCAACAGAGACTCCAAAAAAAGATTAATCCAGGCATCATTCCTATCCCTCATTGACTATGCTGACTTTCTCTATGGCCATTGTTCACTCCCCTCTTAAATAAGCTGGACACCCTATATCACAGGTCCATCAGATTTATTACTGACCTTCCCTCCAGCACCCATCACTGCTCTCTTTATAAGGCAGTTAACTGGACATCATTACAACACAGAAGAAATAGGAATGCTGCAATCTGGATATTCAAAGCTTTATCAGGCAAACTACCTACCTATATCACAGACTGTTTTACTAATTACTTCTAGGCCATACAACTTAAGGTTCAGCAAACTTATCATTCTAAAGGTCCCCAATGCCTGCACCAGGTTTGGGAGGGCCGCTATCAGCTACTCACTAGCAGTTGCATGGAACTCACTCCAAAAACCATGAAGCTAAATAGCCTCTTACCTTTAACATCCTTCAAAGATTATTCTCTACCTATTCCCAGAACTCTGCAATTGCTTTCACAGGCCTAATCCCTAATCCTACCTACCCCACCCCTTTTCCGTGTTCCACTATGCTAGTTCTACTTCTTTCCAGTCATCTGATATACTCTCATAAAAGCCAACTAGGACCTATAATTTATATATTATGCCTGCTATACCCATTGCCTCCTTTTCTTACAGGTTAAATGGTTTTAATGTGCCTTGTATATATGTAAATTGTTATATATTATCACTTTATGTCACTGTACTACTGTTTATGTTATTCTTGTCTATGTAATAATACTTGCACTTCTTGACCACTCAGGTCCATCTTGTAAATGAGCTACGCTCAATGATGTTCACCTGATTAAATAAAGATTTTGATTGATTGATTGATTGATTGATTGTACGGCCCAGGTTGCAACTGAAAATGGTCCTTTGGATCAGTTTGCTCACCCGGTTATCAAAAACATAAATAAATAACATTAATTTATTTGCAGCTACTGATAACTGTTGTGAAAGTAACCACTATCAACGTTCACATAAGATTGCCCTTAACACTTGGTAGTTGGCGTTGATTAATCTCACTGTTGGTGCAGACATCCTCATGTACCTGACCGCTGAGATCAACTACAGAAATCTGAAACTGGTATTGATTTTCTGTCCACTTTATATGTGCCCAAAAATGCAGTACCTTCAAACATGGTGTCAAAAGCACGTAATACTGGTAACATGATTTTCTGTTACCTATCCATTTTTTATTATACTATGCTTTGTAATTTCTTTGCCTTATAGATGGACCTTTATACGTGCGGGGGTGGTGTACAGACTACCAACACAGGGAGGAGTTGGAAAGGGTTTTGGAGGAGACCAATGATAAAATGGCATACAATGTGGAGGTATTAATTAGTGGGGGCTTTAATCTGCTTGATGTAGACTGGAATAGTCTAGCCACAGCTACAAGAAGAAACAGGGCTATCCTTGACTCCCTACAGGGGTCATTCCCCAGGCAGCAAGTTACAGAACCCACTAGGGATGGGGCAGTGCTGGACCTGGTACATATGAACAGGAAAAGCATTGCAGCAGTCACAGTAGGTAGCCCCCTGGGCACTAGCAATCATTGTACAGTGTGGTTTGGCATACAGATTGGGCAGGAGAGGAACTACACTAGGATGAGGATTCTTCATCTCTGGAGCGCATATTTTAAGGAAATGGGATACTGCCCTAGAAAATACCTTGAAGAGGGCTGGCTGGGGGAGGGGGAGTGGGGGCACAGTGAAAAAGGATAAAGGAGGGAATAACTAAAGCAACAGCAAGTTGTTTGAAGGAAATAAGCAAGGGTAAGAGGAGGAAGAGGCCACTATGGGTCTCAAAAAAAGAGGTGGCTAAGGCAGTAAGGGAGAAAAAAAACATGTGTTGGAAAGTACAAGAAGAGCCAGATATAGGGGGACCGAACAGTATATCTAGATAAACAAAGGGAGGCAGGAAGAAGGGTGAGGGCACCAAAGGCACAAACAGAGGCAAGGATGGCCAAGGAAGTAAACAAAGGGGATACAACTTTCTTCAGGTGCGTGGGTGAAAAGAAGAAAACAATGAGAAGGATAGTGAGGATGAGGAAAACAGTGGCTAACTGTGTTGAGGAAGACCAGGAAAAGGCTAAAATTTTAAATGAGTACTTCTAGGTCTTCACAGTGGAGGTTGGAGCAGATGGACCAACATGTATCTGCAGGCACCAGAGGGAAGGAGGAGTGGACACAAGTCCATTTTCAGAGGACAGAGTCCAAAGGGGATTAGAAGCCCGAAAGAAAATCAGGCAAAGGGGCCAGACAGGATCCACCCAAGGGTACTACAAGAACTGAGCATGGTGCTAGCTGCCCCTCTAGCAATATTATTCAGCACGTCATTAGAGTCAGGAGTAGTGCCAGAGAACTGGAGGACAGTTGATACGGCCCCTCTGCAAAAGAGTGGCAGCAAAGTGAGGCTAGCAATTACCAGTCAGTCTCACATCAGTGGTGGGGGAAATTTATAGAAACAATGCTGAAGGAGAGAATGATGGGTATCTGGAGGCAAATGGGCTGCAAGATCACTGGAAGCACAATTTCATGGGTAGGGACTGAGGTCATGTCAAACAAATCTCAAAGATTTCTTTGACTTGGTGACTAGGGAGGGGGGATCAGGGGAAGGCAGTGGATGTGGCCTATCTGAACTTCAAGTAGCAGTGCATGAATGAAATGAGAATCTTGACCTATACATTTTTATGCTATTTTAGATTGCCCCTTTTCTCCTGACTTGTATGACACCCTTCTTTCTCCAATTTGAGTCTGCTTGAGTACTTTCTTTCACATTTGAAATAATAAAAGGAGTGTTCCTTTTAATATGGCTCGGACCAAGTTTTCATTAGTATTTGGAGCTGTTTTTGAGCACCTATTGCTCCATAAGGTCAGGGAGCACTGCCTACTGCATAATAGTTTAGTCACAGGAGAAGTAATTTTAAACAACTGATGTACAAAAAACAGCTGAGAATACTGATGAAAACCTGGTCCAAGCCATATTAAAAGGAACATTCCTTTTATTATTTCATACAAACATACGAAGACGCCAGTGGAAGAAGGCCATTTGGTCTATCAAGTCTGCTGGTATTGCAGGGCCACAGCTTGAGCTAATGTCCCTGCCCTCCCTCCCAACTCCTCCCATCCTCCCTACCCATGATCCTTACTTTCCTCCTATGCCTAGCCCAGCCTCTCTTAAAGCTGCCCACTGTCTTCAATGAGATGACCTCTTCCAGCAGTGCATTCCAAGTGTCCACCACCATCTCTGTGAAGAAGTGCTTCCTGACCTCCCTTCCTAAACCTCCCACCCTCCAGCTTAAGACTGTGCCCCCTTGTGTTATGGTTGCCACCCACCTTAAAGAGAGTCTCCTTATAACTTATTTGTCCCTTTCAAGTACTTGAAGGTCCCAATCATGTCCCCCCCCTCCCCTCTCTCTCCCCCCCCTGTCTTCCAGGGAGTACATGTTCAGTGCCCTCAACCGCTCCTTGTATGCCTTACCCTGCTGACCGGTTATCATCTTTGTAGCCCTCCTCTGGACATTCTCCAGCAGGTTAATGTCCTTTTTGAGGTGTGGGCACCAGTATTGAACTTCATACTCTAGATGCAGCTGCCTTACTGGTGACCTGTACAAGGGCAGTATAACCTCTTCTTTCCTGCTACTGATCCCCTTAGATATGCATCCCAGCATCTTGTTTGCCTTTGCTGCTGCTTTCTTGCACTGCGTGGAGTGCTTCAGGTCACTAGTGATCATCACTCCCAGATCTGTCTCCTCCTCTGATACAGATACTCGGACTCCACCCAGGTAATACTCTGTCCTGGGATTCTTGGCTCCAATATGCATAACTTTGCATTTCTTGGCATTGAAGCCAAGCTGCCAGATCCTGGACTACCTCCCCAGCTTTTCCAGGTCTTACTGTAGTTTCTGTATCCCATCAGCTGTGTGCACTCTCCCACAGAGTTTGGTGTCATCCACGAATAGGCACATTTTGCCCTCAATGCCATTCTCAATGTCATTGATGAAGACATTGAACAACACTGGCCTCAGCACTGAGACCTGCAGGACCCCACTGGTTACCTTTCTGGTGCCAGATAACTCTTCCCCCACAACCACCCTCTGGGTTCTGTCCCCCAGCCAGTTTTCCACCCATCTGGCCATCTTTTTCCCAACCCCAGGATCCACCAACTTCCTGCTCAACCTTTGTGGGGCACAGAGTCAAAGGCCTTGCTAAAATCAAGATAGAGGATGTCTACCACTTGGCCCCTGTCTACTGTCTTAGTGACACAGTCAAAGAAGTCAATCAGATTTGTTTGACATGATCTCCCCCCCATGAACCCATGCTGCCTCTCATCCTGGAGACCATGCTCCTCTAGATATTCCACCAATCTTTCCTTTAGTGTGGTCTCCATGAGCTTGCCCACAATGTAGGTCAGACTGACTGGTCTGTAATTCCCTTGGTCATCCTTGGGACCACTTTTGTGGAGGGGCACTACATGTGCTGTTCTCCAATCCTGCAGTACCACGCCTGACTCTATTGAACTATTAAATAGGTCTGCCGGTGGCCCTGCCAACTCCTCAGCCAGTTCCTTTAGTACCCTTGGATGAACTCTGTCCAGGCCTGGTGATTTGTTCACCTCCAATGCAAGCAGCCCCTCCCTCACTCTGTCCTCCTCTATCACTACATCTGTGTTCCCCTTCCCCACTCCTCTTTTCCCCTCCTGAAGGTACTGATCCGTCCTTCTCCCTGGTGAAGATGAAGCAGAAGTATTCATTTAGTATCTCTGCTTTTCCCTCATTATCCTCCACCCACTCCACCCCTTTCTTATGTCTAACAGTCCCTTCCTTCTTGTCTCTTTTCTCACTTATATAGTGAAAGAAAGCCTTCTCCCCTTCTTAATTCCTTCAGCTATCTGCAGCTCCTTCTGCTCCTTTGCTCGCTGAACTTCCTTACTTGCCTCACTAGCCAGCCTTAGGTAATTTTCCCTATCCACCTCTCTCTTGGTCTTCCTGAATTTTCTATAGGCCAACCTCTTTTCCCTTACTGCCTTGGCAACCTCAGAACAGAACCAACTGGGCGCTTTGGTTCGTGTTCATCCCCCTGAGCCTAACACACTCATCCCACATATTTCACATTTCATTGCACTCATTTCAGATGTGAAAAAAGTACTAAAGCAGTCTTATATTGTGGAAAGAAGGGTATCATACAAGTCAGGTCAAACTTTTCACCACATTCATACACTGCTGCTCTCAGTAAGGCCTTTGACATTGTGCTATACAGGAGGCTGATTAAGAAATGTAGAAACCTGCAGGTTAGGGAGAAGGTGGTAGGCTGGGTATCAAACTAGTTAAAGGATAGGAGGCAGAGGTTGGTGGTAAATGGCAGTCACATGGGGTATGAGAGAGTGACCTGTGGAGCCACTGCCACAGGGATCAGTACTGGGTCTTATCCTTGTCTATGTCTTCATAAGTGACATTTCTGAGGAACTGGAGAGGAAGGTTTGTCTCTTTGAGGATGACACAAAAATCTGCAACAGGGTGGACAACCAGAAAGGGGAGGAGAGAATGCAAAGGAATCTGGGGAACCTAAGGAGTGGTCCAGAGTGTGGCAGCTAGTTTTCAATGGCAAGAAGTGCAAAGTCATGCACCTGGGCCCGGGAAACCTGAGTATTGTGTATAGGACGGGGGTACTTACTGCGACCAAGCAAGAGAGGGCCCTTGGGGTTATCATATCTGATGATCTCAAAGGAGTAGGGCCATGTGACAAGGCAGTAAGTATAGCTAGCCAAATGCTGGGGTGTATAGGGAGGGGAATTTCTGGCAGGAGAAGAGATGTAGTGATGCCACTACCTTACTTGCTAGTGAGACCCCACCTAGAGTACGGTGTTCAGTTCTGGAGGCCACACCTCCACAATGACATTGATAGGGCGAAAGCTGCCCAGAGGGGGGGTTACCAAAATGGTGCAGAGGTTGCATGAGAAACCCTATGAGGAGATCCTGTGGGCACTCAACATGTACTCCATGGAGAGGAGGAGAGCAAGAGGGGACATGATTGAGACCTATACCTATAAGTACCTCACAGGGGTGAACAAGGTGCAAGAGTGGAGTCACTTTCAAAGGAGGTGGGGTAACAGAACACTGGACATGGAATGAAGCTTGGGGTTGGAGTTTAAGATGGATATAAGCAAAGACTTCTTCACAGAAAGGGTGGTGAACACCTGGAGCAGCCTGACAGAAGAGGTGGTGGGAGAGAAGAAACTGGGGAGCTTCAAGCATGTGTGGTATAGGCATATGGGCATAATAGATGGAGGGAAGGGAGTAAGGAAGGACGGACACCTGTGACTAGATAGGATCCAGGGTGTAAAAATAGGCAGGGAAAATAGGGCAGACTAGATGAACCTACCGGTCCCTTTCTGCCGACAAATTCTTTGTTTCTGTGTTTATACAACACCTTAACACCTGGCATGTATATCAGCCTCTCTCTTAACCCAGCCCCGTCACCTGCTGACACTGGGACCTTCCTTCCAACCCTACAGTGCCCCTTAGTTCGCCCTTCATGGTGAAGCCTCCCATGTTCCACAGTCCCAGTGGTAGTTTAGTTCAGATGTGGGTCATGAGCCCAATGAGCAGTGCAGGGCCTGTGAGACAAGGCATCATTCTGCAGGCCAGTGATTTTTGAAGTTTTTCTGTTCCCCTCTCATGGGCACCTCATGGGCAGGGACCGAAGCGGATGTCTGCACATCAGCTAGTCAATGTCCTAGTCAGGAGATGCCCACCCACCCCATCATGGCTCCACTTGCAGAAATCTAGCTGCAGATTGGGATAAGTATAGAAGAATCACTTACAGAGTGAAAAAGGTTAAGTCAACAAAAAGGCTTATTGTACTTAACAGCTTCTCAACTCTTTGGGTACTCCAAAAAATGTTGTGGAATAATTTCAAAAGCATATTCAGCCTGGAAACCTGTCAGGATCCCATAGTTGTGTTTGTAACTGATGTTGTACAATATTACAGATATTGCAAATGCATTTAACTCTTAATTTAGTAATTTGTCATCTTACGAAACACCCTATAGCGTTAAATGTTCTTTAACTGCCAATCTCTTTGGCAGAGTTGACACCAAACAAGTGCACAAAGTACTGTTAACCTGACCCCTCAATAAGAAAATAATGTCTTGATGGCCTTGAACCTACAGTAAATGCTGATGATTTGCAGCACAAGTTATTTCCGGTCCACTTACACAGCTATATAATTCGTCTTCGACTTCTGGTGTAGTCCCTGCCACTGGGATGATTACTACTGTTGTTACTGGGTTTTAAGGAGAACACTCACTTCAGATAACAAGTCACCTCCCTATTTCTATTTTATCTACACTTTAGAAATTCTAGGAACAGTTAGCCTATAGCCAATTTTTTTTAATACATTGATAAACTTAGTCTGTTAACCCCAGACTAACATTGATTTTGTGCAGGTCATTGGACAATGAGAGCCTTGGCAAGGTTCATGAATGGTGTATACTATATATAGCCATGGATGAAGGTGTGACTACTGGGGCCATTTTTGTGGACCTGACCAAGGCCTTCAGCTTGATTAAGCAAAGAATGCTACTTGACAGGCTTTCCAGATTTAGTGTTTCTGGTAGAATAGTCAACTGGTTTCATAGTTATGTTAATGACAGATTGTAATATGTTAAAACAGGTAGCTCTCTGTCAGATATTGCTGATCTCAGGAGGTTCCATGGGGCTCAGTAGTAGTGCCTTGCTTTACTCCCTATTTACCAACAGTCTATCATTTGTTACCTCTTCTTGTAGAAGCATATTTGTTATAAGACTAATTCATTATTCATGAGGCTTCATCAGTCTCTGATTGGCTACTGGATTGGTCATTAATGGTCAGCAAAAGTCTGATCCATCTGCCAAACACAGATGTGAGGCTGCCTCACACTGATGCCAGTATTCAAATGTACTGCTGGGACCACGTATGTAGTAGAAGGTTGTCAGCTGCTGTGTCAGCTGACAATGCTAGAGCACAGCATGTGAAACCACAAGATACTGCAACTGGTGGCTCTAAAACTGAATGTTAAAAAAAGTATTAGGTGCCACCTCCCCCCACAAGCTGTGCCTCGGGCCACCCAACCCTTCACCTGGTCGTTAATCCCCAAGAAACGACCACCGGTTTGGTCATTATTGCTTAAATAATTTATAAACATTATATTAGTTTGTCATCATTAAATCTGCATGTGTCCATCAGCTTTGATTGTATTCAGGACTGGCTAAATGCTAGTGATTTGGTTTGAATTCTACAAAGCCCAAACAATGCTTTTTTGTACAAAATGTAGCTCTAGGGAACAAAGTTGGGAACTGTTGATTAACAATGCTGATAGGGTATGCATTGAGCAAGTTGAAATATTTTTAAATATTGTGGGGTAACAAAAAATCCTTCCTTGTATTTTTCATCCCATATTAATGAAGCCACCAAAGCTGTTAACTGCAGACTGGGACTTGTGTATAGAACATGCCACAGCTTAAGATACTTAAACTCTTCAAAAAGAGCCTGGCTGGTTATTGCTTGTGGAATTATTGGGGAATTATTTCACCAAAACTCTCATGCTGTTCATTGGTTTTTCATAATGCTGCAGCTTCTGATGTCCACAAATGGATTTTGAATATAAGGGGTATCTGACAGGTGGCTAGCAGATATTGTTTTTATCTTCATGAGTGGTCAGTGACCTCTAGACCTTCATGAATAGTTAAACTATGACAGAGGGTTCAAGCGGTCACTAACCATGGACGAAGATAAAAACAATATCTAAGAGCCACCCATCATACAATTCATACAATCTACTTTAGCACTTTTGTAGAAACCACGGCTGCCACGTGGTTCAGCAGAGCATGAGGCACAATGTTCAGTATGGATATATACTAGAGTTACATACTAGTAAGATAAATTAGATTATAAAATGGGCACATTTCTCACAATCTGATTGGCTAATAATGTGTTTTAGCCATGTCCTTATCACAGCATAACTTCACAACCAGCACTACTTATGCCAGGCAGTCTCCTATCAGCACTGGTACAAGTGTAGCACCCGAATCAACAATTCCACACAGATGACCATGATCTCTGAAACCACTGTAATAGTAGAACTGGTGACTGGCATCAGCCCCCCCCCCCCCACCACCACCACCACCACCACCATCACCCACACAAAATCTCACTTTCCGCAATTCCTTAGAACATTTGTTTATTAAGTGAAGTCTGACCTCTGTTGCTTTCTGTGGTTATGGCTGAGGTTAAAGATGACCGCACTAAACACAGGGAAGTGAGTGGCACAGCTTTCAAATATGGCTGCAGAGTACAGGCCCAGTCATCCCATACTGATAGAGAGAGAGCATGGCACAGCCTTGAAATAAAAAAAAAAATCAAACCCACTCTTCAGCCACTACTGCTATTCAACCTCAAAATTCCGCTGTGAGAGACCAGCGTGAAATTACAACCACTGATCTAGTAAGCGCTGTTTGAAAAGCACTAAGTACGGGCACAGCAGTGGGACACATTCACTCTCATGGAAACCCAACAATCAGCCTGAGGTAAACGGCCACTGTGAGCATTGGTAGCTGCAAAACACATCACAAAAAATGACCATGGGAAGGGGGTGAAATGGTACCAAAAGCAACACTGATGGACAGGCAACCTGAGAAATAATACAGGGAGCCCCCTACTGCTGATAAACACTTGTGAAAGTACTTTAATGGGGCACTATTTTTTACTATTACAGGTATTAAAACCTCCTTTTTGATATTTTTTAAGTTTTGATTTTCTCCTTCTTTTTTTCTATAAATAATTACTTGGAGGCCCATTTTATAATTGCAATATGACACTCCAAAGTGTGGGTGATGGCCAGATAGGAGCACTTCCCAGGTGCTAAAGGCACTCTGCACAAGCGTCTCCAGCCTCATAATGCACCTGGGGAGTGCTCTTATCAGGCCATAACCCACACCTTGTCATGTCTTATTGCTTGCTGATGTACCCTACTAGCAAAAAAATATAAAATCAAGCTAGCTAGGGTTCTGCTCCTTTGAAAGCATTTTATCTCTGTGAAAAAAATGCTAATATATATACACTGTATAAAACAATATTTGCAAGTTTGCTTCTTTGTCCGCAGAACACATCACTGTCAGTTGTATGCCAATTTGAACTGACTTTCCCCGACTGATAGGTATTCTTGAGATTTAGATTATTTCATGTTTAAATTGTTGAAAATTAAATTCCTAAAGTGTTTGATCTTTTGAACTGACCAAGTTTATCAGAACACTTAAATACAATAATAAGTCACACTTGTCAGTAAATATTGTTTCCAGGAGAATGATGTACAAATATTTGTTGGTCAAACCCATCTCATTTTGGAGTAATCTTCCATATGATGTTAAATCTGCTTCTGAGTTTGGTACTTTTAAATGTAAGCTCAAACATCATTTTACTTCTACCTCTATTTGTAACTTTTTTTGATTGTTTTTCATATAAATATTTTATGTTTTTACTTATAAAATGACAAGAAAGAATCTAGAAACCTCACTGACTGAGAGACATCACCTGGCCATTCATTAGATCTCTATAAATTCACAGTCATGTGCCAAATCTCACTTTTCTCCCAGAAAAACCTTCTTACTTGCACAGATCACAACACCACTAAAGTAAAACTACAAAAAGCCACCAGCTGCCATGTTGAAATTCCTATACATTAATACCATGATTTTTATATATCTTATTTCAGTCACTATTCACAATAATCTGAACAAACAAATAAACTGCACGTTAACTCCCAGCACACCATAGAGCATTTTAACAAAGCTACAAAACTAACTTCATTGGTAACTACTCTAGCTGTATTCCAAGGCCCCTGGAAGACAGCACAGTGTTTAGATAGGGAACTGCACCATAACAACTCCTCATTTCAAGCAGCAGTATGACAGCCATAAAAAAGATTTACATAGCCACTACTCTATAAGTTTTAAACTCAACACTATTGTTGCCAATTGGGTGTGGACAGAGAGCAAATGCAACGTTTACCTGTGGGAATCATTTTAAAAAAACCTGTCTAAGGCATCCTTTCAGTACTTATCTGAGCACTGCACTCACTGTATTCCTTGTCGCCATGCCACTTTTCACTAACCTGAGCTCCACACCACAGAAATGCCTCACCAGAATGACCTCAATGTTTCAATATTTCACCACAGCAATCACACTCACACCCAGTCTGCTGCTCCAAATACTGAAAACTAAACTACTGTTTCTCTACAGTATGGGGAAGAGGTTAGAGATCACATTTTCACCAGTCTGTTGCTCCAAGGTGATGGGGCCAGCAGTGAGCATTTTAAGGAACTGTTTACCATTTGTATATAGTACAGGGGGGCCATATTCCACAATAAATAAAAAAAATACAAGAGCTTAGCACATAAACAAGGGCTAAAACACTGGAATGAGGAAAAAACAAGGGCAAAACAGCTCACTATGTAAAACTGATCACACAAAGTGAAGTTACAGCACCACCTACTGGCTTTAGCACACCAAACTACTCAGTTCAACAGCACAAGGACTTTTTTATTCAAAAATTAAATGTTTTGCTTTTTACATTACTTGCAAATGCAATGTTTCTTTTTTACTTACTTAAAATATCAATGAGACATTTTATAAGTGATAAGCCATTCCAGGGTGTGCATGAAAGGATTTTAATGCACTTCCCAGAGCACAAGGACACTTGGCCGAATGCCTCATTATACCTCTGGGGTGTGCATTAAATAATACATGGGGTGGCGTGTTTAATACAATGCTACACACACCTGAGGTGGTGGATGCTACATAAACCCCGAGAGTGAAGATTGAGGGGTTTATTTAAGCATCCAACACCAAGAATATGTGCAAAATTTGAATTAAACACACCATACCATGTCTTATCTTATATAATTGCTGGGGAACATTTTTTTGCCCCAGCAATTATATAAAACAAAAACTCATCCTTCTGCAGCTGCAATCCGTTCAAGCTGAAATGTGGTCTGTGGTTAGGTTAAAGCAACTAGTAAAACTAAACGTTTCCTTTTTTTTGCTTTTTTTTTAAAGCTCAATCACAACAGCAAGGGCAGTTATTTTTTTTAAATTAACTTCCTGCCAAGTGTGAGTGGTGGAGACGTGTCCGGTGCCGAGGATGGGAAGAGCGATGGCCGGTGCATGCATGGACCGAGGGACTCCCAGCACATGTTCACCATTAGAACCAGCTGGTTATAATGGGGAATTATAATCTGGTTTACCTAAGAGAAAAAATGCTCACTGGTAAGTATAACCCTTTATAAAATGGGCTAAAAAATCTAAGCCACTGATTGGCTGTTTCAGCTTCCCAGCCGTGTCTTTAATCCATGATATTTTAGCCAACCGGCACTAATGTGTACCATTCTGCCCCTTGACAACTACGAATCACTGAGCTGTGCCAAGCAGAAACAAAAACATAGCCTGGTACAGCTCAGCAAGTGGCAGCGGGAAATCAGTAATCTGCGCTGACAGCTGCACATACCCTGTCTCTCAATCCAGACCAACGGCACTCGCGGCAGCACACTAATCATGTTGGTCACGTACAACATCCCTCTTCCCACACATACTTATAATTTCTTAGTTTATTTTACTCACACAACCTTTTCTTCTTGTATTTCCACCTCCGATACTGCATCATCCTCACTCAGAGCTCTGTACTATTCGGTTGACCCACCCCTTCTGCAACCCAACGTTATGCTGTCCTTTAGATCAGTAGCCTGAACAAAACACATGTGCAGCAAAATACTTCCTTCTCTAAACCAAAAGTTTTCCCCTCTGTCTGGCGCAGTTTGAAAAATCAACAAGAACCGCTAGTCTACGGCATCTGCCAAAGGACTCACTCGCTGCCAGCTACAAGCAAAGAACACACTCGCTCCTCACACTCCTGACAAGTCACCGACTTCACTACCTGTGTTAAAAAAAACTGTAACAATCAAATAAATTAGCCAGTTTTTATTTCTGCCAATGTTTCCTATTCACACTGGTTATCGGGAGTGGGGGACAGAGATGCAGCAACATATGCAGGCACGGTTGCACTTCTGACTAAAACGCATACTGGCTGTTATGGAAAGGACAGCTCACTCCATTTAAGTATAGTAAAACCCAATTTGAAAGAACAATGTACACTAATAAAAATAAAGAAAAATTAGCTGAGAAATCCAAAAGAAACACATTTTTAGTGACTTAATAGGGGGACTATTTTTTTCTATTTGAACTATTAAACCTTCTTTTTATATTTTTAACTTCTTTATGTTTTTTTTTCTTTTTACTCATTAAATAATTACTACATGTGCCCATTTTATAAGTGCAATAACACACTCCGAGGTGTGGTTTAACGACTAATAAGAGCACGCCCAGTGGCATAAGCACGAGGCGCTTGGGCGTGCTCTTATCAGGTGATAAACCACACCTCGTTGTGTGTTATTGCTTGCTTAATGCACACCCTGTTGTGGCTTATTACTTACTTATACAACATAGGTGTACTGATAAGTAATAAAATAAAAGGTATTATCATGACCCAACCTAAAAAGATAATATTGCAAAGTTGGGTATATCATAGTGCATACTGAACCAATTAGTGAACAGCTTTCACAGTGTAGATTACATCCCAAAAGCCACCTGTAGCACTGAAGCCAGCAGTTGAAAACAAAGAGAAACAGTAACATTTTTATACAAACAGCATATATAAAAGCTATAACCAGTAAACTGATGTTGTACAAATTGAATATACAGTGATGTGACACAAAACATGTAGTTTACAATCACTAGTGAAGGAGCAAGACTTTCCCAACTTACTTGTGTCTCTCTGATTGATGAGTTATGGTTCTACACCCTCACATATGAAGATAAATTGCATATTTTGAGTCAGCCTGTTGCTTAGTCCCTATAAATGTTTTGCTTATGTGTCTGTTTTTGTATTTTATGTACCCAGGTCATGCCTCAAAATATGCCATTTGTCTAGGGCACTTACCTGGTTAACAAAATTTGAAATAAACAAATGTACAGTGTAACCCAACCCATGTCCTCTACCTGTTAAAACAGTTAATTTTGTTTTACGTTAAACTTTTTATTGAACTTTATAAACATAAGACAGTACACCAACAAAACAGTAAACACATTTAACCAAAATATTAAAAATACACCAGAAAAAAAAGACTGTGTGGATTCACACAGTAAGAACAACTCAGAATATATAGGGTATTGACAAGAAGCACAAACATAACATAGTCACCTGTCTAACATATCCTGCTATACTTATCTACATTGTGCAAACCTTTGTGAAAGGAAATATGCCTAACTAGTTGGCAATGCTTCAGCAAAGTACTCTGAAGTGATGGACAGGGTTCTAGAGAAAGAATTAAACCATTCATTTACTAAATGCCTTGAAGCCTGGAACATTCTAAGCTTATTTCCTGTCAGTATAACTGCATTGCTGAGTCACTGCACATGTCCTATGCTCTTGCTCAGCAGCCAGTGGCTGTTTGACTACAGCCTGCCCCATCCATAGTACCCAGCACCTTTAGTTGTTCCTGAGCTGAGCACATAACTCAGCTCAAATGAGTGCAGAAGCTTGTTTGAGAGGAGAGAGAGATAGCAGATATGAACCAACAGCTTCTCCCTGGGAGGATGGGTGGGGTAGGGAGGTGTCCTAAGGCCACAGACAGCAAGGAAGAACACTGCATGAGAGAGAGAGAGAGAGAGAGAGAGAGAGAGAGAGATCCAGAGATAGTACTAGTGCTCAGACCTGGAACAGGGAGCTTTGAGGAGATAAGGACAGAGATGAACAAATGTGAGACTGAGTCTCAGGAAGTTCTATGGCCCTGAGAGCAGGAAGGAGATGGAGTAGCGCAGCATCCCCTCAAGGGATTCACCCAGGGTTCCGAAGGACCCACTCCAGGTTCCGAGGTGGTAAAGAACAGCAGCCTCAGGTCATACAAGTGGAGCCATGGGGGAGTCATGAAGTGCTCTGCTGTCCTGTCGATGCCTTTTCTCCAGGATTAGAGGCCACACATGTGTGCCAGGCGTGGTCCATCAGGTATGTGTCTGTGCTTTGTATGGAGTCTGGGGAGAGTTATATAATAAATTCAGGGTTCTCTTTGAATGGGAATACAACCAGATCCCATAGCACTAGAGGGTGGGTTGCTATAACTGTAGCAAAATGCCTGGGTCTAGGTACCAGCAGTATGAGATCTGAGACTGTCTGTAAATAATGTGATAAAGCGTATGTGTTCTGCGTTCAGGGCTGTCAAAGTGTAGGTGCTCTTAGTAACCAACTGACCCCAAAGGGCAGTCCTATTTATGATGCTTTGTAAATGCATGTGTCCCTTAGGGGCCCAATGTTTATTTGGTGGCCAATAAATGTATTAGTGCTTGACTCTACTGCCTAGAGTGGAACATGGGCTATTTATTTGTATGCATATTAGTAGCAGCTTCAAGGGCTTCAAGCCTGCCCCAAGTGCTCAGACACATCAAATAATTCTGACTGGCTCCCCACCTTGTAAGGTGGGGACCATAGATACCAGAGTCAGGTGACCAGTTACAAAACAGTTCCTAAACAGGGACTGGGTTTTCAAATTGTTCCCCCAGTTAATTGTAGCAGTTTGTGAGTTATTTAAAGAAAATCCATTGAGAAATAGCTGAGTTATGGCCAACAGAATAAGAAGTAGAGGGGTATTTAGCTGGAATTAGTCCAGGGATGGATGATGAACAGAAGTGGGCAATCATTAAGAAGGGTCTGAATGAGGGCCACGAACACGTGTGCCAAGTCTCAGAGTAAGCAGTCTGAGTCAAAAAAACCTAGCTGGCTCAGCAAGGAAGTGGAGGGGAAGGTGAGGGAAAAGAGATTGGCCTTCCCAGGTTAAAAAAATCTGGGCGTGAGGAAGACAGAAAGGTGCACACAAAGGCATCTAAGGAAGTGAGTAGAGCAGTCAGGACAGCCAAGGCAACAAAGGAGCTGAAATTGGCTCAGGGGATCAGAGAGGGGGAGAAGGAGTTCTTCAGATACATAAGAGAGGAGTTGTAGGGACGAGATTGTTAGAATCAAGAGGGAGGAGGGATGGGCAGAAAAAGGGGAAGACCAGGCAGAGGCACTCAATGAGTACTTTTGCTTGGTATTCATGAAGGAAAAGGATGGCCCAATACCAGAAGAGAAAGGGGAGATGGGTGGAGGTGGGGGCAGAGATAACATATGGGATCATCCAAGAGGATAGAGTTCTGAAAGGTCTTAAAGCCTTGTGGGGTGACAAGGCACCAGGACCGGACAGTGTTACATCCAAGGGTCCCGAAGGAACTGGCAGAGGTATTGGCGGGCCTTCTGGTAGACCTGTTTAACACCTTCTTGGAGATGAGGAATATGCCCAGAGACTAGAGGATTGCTCATCTGCTGCCCCTGCACAAGAGAGGGCACAAGGACAAACTGCGGGCAATTACAGACCAGTGAGCTTGACTTCTATAGCGGGGAATTTGATGGAGACTATTCTGAAGGAGAGATTGATAACCTTTCTTGATAGTAATGGACTGCAGGATGAGAGACAGCATGGGTTTGTCTCAGGAAGATCTTGCCAGACTAACCTAATAGACTTCATCACTGGGTCACTAGGGCAGTTGACGAAGGCCATGCTGTGGATGTCCTGTATCTGGACTTCAGCAAGGCTTTAGACTTGGTGCCACACAGGAGGCTACTGAGCAAGCTGAGAGACCTGGGGGTGGGGGAGAAACTGGTGGAGTGGGTTGAGAGCTGGCTTCAAGGCAAAGAGCAGATGGTAGTTGTAAGGGGGGAGACATCCATGCCAATGTCAGTAACTAGTGGGGTACCACAGGGTTCAGTACTGGGCCCTGTTTTGTTCAATGTCTTCAATGGAAACATTGCAGAGGGAGTCAAGAGTAAGATCAGCCTATTTACTGATGATACAAACATTTGTGTAAAAGTGGACAGTAAGGAAGGAAGGCGGGCACTCAGGGGGGTCTAGTTAAATGTGAACACTGGTCAGAGGAGTGGCAGTTGGGGTTTAATGCTAAGAAGTGCAAGGTCATGCACCTCAGAGCCAGAAATCCCAGGACCAGCTACTGGCTGGAGAAAGTGCAGGTAGCAGCTTCAGAGGAGGAGAGGGACCTGGGGGTAGTAGTCACAGGGGACTTGAAGGTATTGACACAGTGTAGGAGGATGGCAGCAAGGGCAAATTGGATGCTGGGGCACATTGACAGGGGGATCACCTCCAGAAAAGAGGAGGTTATCCTGCCCTTGTATAGATCACTGGTGAGGCCACACTTGGAGTACTGTGTAAAGTACTGGTGCCCATACCTCAAGAAGGATGTGAGATTGGGGGGGTGCTGCGAAGGGCGACAAAAATTATCATGGGGCTAGGGGAGATGCCTTATGAGGAAAGATTGAGGGAGCTCAACATGTACTCGCTGGAGGAGAGAACGGAAAGATGGGACATGATAGAGACCTTTAAATACTTGAAAGGCATAAACAAAGTCAGAGGGGGAGGATTGTTCCACTTAAAGCGAAGAAAGATCACTAGGGGGCACAATCTGAAGTTGGAAGGGGGAAGTTCAGAAGGGAGATGAGGAGGCACTACTTCACAGAGAGAGTGGTGGCAGGATGGACTGCACTGCTGGAGGAGGTAATCGAACTGAAGACAGTGGAAAGTTTTAAGCGGGGATGGGATAAAGTCAGGGCCAGTACAGACAAGAACATAATGGGAGATTGGCCTAGGAGAGGGGACGGAGAGTGGGGATTGGATGGGGGGGGCAGCTGCAGTGGTATTAAACTGTGAGCTGCACACTTGGGCAGACTTGATAGACCTGTGAACCTTTTCTGCTGGCTAATTCGTATGTTCATATGTTCGTAAGTTGCTTTTACAGTTTATTTTTCAGCCTGAAGATTGAAACTATTGAGAACAGCATATGAAGAGCTTCTTGGGAGCATGTGCCAACTCCATATCATTAGCATAGCACTGAATAATTGGCTGAGGAATTTGACTGATGCTGCCTCTACACATGAGAAGCAAAGTGTTGAAAAGGGCTTACATGCTGTCCATGTGCAGAGTGTGGCCAACAACAGGGAGGAGGAAGAGCAGCACCAGCACAGAGGATTACATGATGACCACCAACATCGATGGGAGTCACCACCATGATTCAGGGTCTAGCCATCGTTAAGGGAACAGTGTCCCACTAGTCAGGTACCTCCCATGCCCCAACCAAGGAGGAACTGACATATGGATAATCACTGCAAGAGTGCAGCTGTCTGTGCTCCAGCCCTGAGTTCTCTGCTTGCCCACTAACCCAAGGATAGAGGGAGTGAGAGAACACTGACCCTGGAGTGTTCCATGCCTAGGGCTGTGAAGGAAACTGAGGTGCATATATTTGGTGGTGAGTGACTGAGAAAAAAGTAAAGTTAAAGCCAGCTAGCCTAATAACCAGAGCGTTGAAATGTGAGAAAAAACAGTGAATTGAAAGGAACTGAGTAAAGAATTGGAAAAAATAAGAACAGCAAGGCAGTTGGGACTGAGAAAGGAAAAGAAACATCAAAACTCAAAGTTTAAAGGGACAGTAACATCATAAAAAGGGAAACAAGTTTAAACCCACCAGCCTTCCCCGCTTAGGCTAGCTAACCTATTATAGAGGGTGGTATCATTGGTAGGGTCACTGTAATGTGAAAAAGGGCCCCTAGTGTACCCACATGTGCCTAGTCTGTCTGCCTTCTAAAAGCATTGTATACCCTGCCTGTGGGCAAACCCTGAACCCATGCACAGCTAATGGTCCTGCCACCACAGGACCTGTTGCACCTCTGAGAGGCCCCAACCAGATTAGAAGCAGTTGAAGTGGAACTGGGCCAACAGTGAGGAGGAGGAGGAAGAGGTACCAAGAGTGCAGAGAGACATACACTGTACACATTTGTGTACAGTTTTGTTGAGTGACTGTCCCAAACCATATGCCTTTCTGCTAACATTATCAATCTAATCTGTAGTATTTGAGTTAGTGCATGCAACTAAGTAGTGTCTCTGTTTGATTAAGCTTCTATTGTTTAAGAGACAGATCTGCGTAGAACCTCTTTAGAGACTAGAAGAGTCATCTGACAACAACCTGACTTGTTTGTAAAGGGAACAGCCTTTGGAGAAGATGTGTACATTTTTGTAATGGTGTGGGGGGGGGCAGCAGTTGAAGACGGTGTGTACAAAACAGAAATTTCATGCTACAACCCTGAGAGGCACTTGTCCTGGCATATCAACCAGCCCGGCCCTCTGCCCTTACTGTTTCTAGGTGCAGGAGTGGATGGCACAGAAAACATCACAGCTAGATTGGATGAGGGCCTTGGGTGTGCTTCTGCCATGTGAACACTGGAGCTGGCAGCCAATTTGTGCCAGATGTGGGACTAGGGACCAGGGGACCACTGCCTTGCACTTGTGTTCCCAATGTAAGGGACCCCTATATCTGAAGGACGTTGAGTGCTAACTACCACCTGCATTCTGTGAGTTATTCACCACTCCTATAACAGAGCCCTTTGCTGTGCAAGGTACCAGGGACCACCACTGGCCTATACCTTGCCTGTCCTGCGCTGGCCACAGCGAGTGCTATCGAACCCCACTCCCTACTGTGACTTTAGAGATGGGCCCAGCAGAGACTGAGACAGGACAACTGAGACAAAGATACAGGCCCAGTTGGATAGGTGGTGGGGCTCCAAGGACCCAGTGAGACCTGCTGAAGGATGCTGGGAGGAGTGACAGAATCCTCACCTAGCTCTGTTGGGCAGAAGTCTGGCCCTGTTGTCCGTTTCAAAGGACCAATATATGTGAAGAAGGGGGTCATATTTCTTGGAGGATGTGTCTGATTTTTGGGCCCCAGTGTGGATCTACTTCATGTCAGTGTGGACCAACATGCCCCTGGTGTGATTGATCCCACCCGATAGGTCTGCAACCATGTACACTGCACCCACCCCACCCCCGTGACTGCTCCTGAATCCCCTGTCAGACCTGTCCCACAGAAGACTGCTGGGACAAGCCATCTAAACTGTATAGCCCTGCAAGATCACCAGTGATGGAGGATGTGGTGGTGGAAGAGTCAGAAAAGACCCCCAAGGAGGAGCCTGACATTGAGGACAAATAGGAGCTCCTAGTGTCTGCTGAGACAGAAACAGCACGCAGTGTCCCCATTGATGACCAAGGGGGGAAGGAATTAGTCATTTCTGTGCCCGTCCTCAGGAGGAGTACGAGTACATACATAAGAAAATGGTTGAGTGATGGAATAGGCCCTGCTTGTCCCCAGGTAAAGGAGATATGAGGAAGCTGGGAGTTAAAAAAGCTATGCAGGGCTGTTCGAGTGATGAAGAGGAAAGTGGAGATGGAGTAAGTATACTGTTTCCCATACATGCCCGGCTGGTTCTGGCAAGAAGTGGAGGATGCCAGGGACTGGGTACCATAGAGAGAGACCTGGCATCATCTGGCAAAGGGGACAAAACCAAGTATGTAGAGTACAAAAAGAAATAGACCATTGGGCAGTCGGCTTGTTAAAAGACTGGGAGATAGGGTAGAGCATCAGGATGCTTGAAGACATCTGCAGTGAGATGGAGGGGCTCCAATATGGTAATAGATCACCATGACTTGCTCCAATGGTACCACTGTGAGGAAACTGCCTCCCAACCATTAGACCTGAATGGGAGTTGGGAGAGAACCAGCTGGTTGTTTCCGTTGAGGAAGCAGCTATAAACCCAGTTTGTTTGTGTTCTAGCTGCCCTTCTCAGAGGGAGGGGGGTAGTCGTTGGCCTGTATATCTCCAGCTGAAGGGATCCAAGCCTGACTGCACCTGCACTCATCCCCATGCTGGGGGACGAAGGTGTCCTGGCTTCAGATGTCTTGGAGAAGAAAGAAAGAAGATGACATTCAGTGCTATATAACTTTCTATTTCAACACATACATACATACATATATACATACATACATACATACATACCTACATACATGCAGCAGAGGACGCTATAGACCGCCCAAAGCATGGACAGGGGATCTCCTTCAGGAGACCCTACACTTGTGGAAGCAAGCCACCCAGACCTTTAGAAACTGTGAAAGACTTCCTCGTTTACCCCATATTTATTCTTCCAACTTTATATTTCTCTTGTTCATATAAAATTAAATTTTAGAGTTATGCAATGTATGTGTTGTGGTTTATTAATTATTGTTATAAAACAGGAAACAAGCCAAAAGGAAAAAACTGCTGCAAGTAATGGGTGTGGTGCTGCAACTGGCGGTAAGGCTGAAAAACAACAAAGGAGTGGTATGCATAAAACAATGTGTGTTTTCTTTCAAGTGAAAGCTACTGATGGACTATGATTTAAAAGGGAATGACTTATAAATTTGTATTGTGTTGTCAGTGATTAGGTATGTGTGTGGGTTGCTTCTTTTCGGTGACCAAGGAAGAGGCGTTAACATCAGTAATAGGGCAGCTGGCACTGATGAGAGCAGCAGGGTATAAGACCCAGCACTCTAGCACTTGAAATGAATTTGGAGTCATGAAAGAGACAGTTGTTCAGCAGACATGTTGTCAAATGTATCAGTGAAAGACAAGTGCTATGAGAACACAGTGAAAGTGAGGCACTTTCTGGTAGTGGAAGCAATCTGCTGAAGATTCCAGGTGGAGTAGCCAAGATCCATGACAACAGTAGCACCAAATCCTTTCTTCACCTAGTCTCTCCATAAGGTGTGACTTATTGTATCAAGAGTTTGGCATTGCACATTTTATTTTATATAGTAATGGCATCATATCCTGTGAGACTCAGAGAGCTGTATTATCAGAAATAACATTTCATGAAACAAAATAAAAGTTATATACATTAATAAATGACATTAAAATAGTACTAAACAAGCGTTTCCACCTGTGCTGGTCACAAGTAGAGAGTGATGAGGCCACACCTCCCTGCTGAGGTATAAGAGAGGCCTGCATGTTTCCCCTTCCCTTCCCTTTGTTGAGCATTTGAGACCTTGCAAGGCACCGCAAGAGTTTATGGGGGTAGTATATAACCCAGATGTCACCCCCCATCTGTCCAAGCTTGGTGACAAACGGTTTATTTCCTGAATGTCCTGAAGCCTGGCTCACTCCAAGCTTCCTTCATGTCAGCAGAAATGGGTGTCTGAGTTACTGCACATGCCCTGTGTGTCTGCTCAGTGCCTGGTGCCTGTTTGGCTGTAGCAAACCCCTCCCATCCCTAATAAGAAGTGGGTAGGGCCTTGTACCTTCAGTTATTCCTTAGCTGACATCACCACTCAGCTCAGATGACTGCAGAAGCTGGTCTGAGAGGAGAGAAACAACAGACAGAGATCAGTATATTCTCCCCACCCCCTCGAGGGTGGGGGATGATTAGGCCAGAGGCAGCAGGAAAGAACATCACTTGAGACAGAGAGAGAGAGAGAGAGAGAGAGAGAGAGAAATCCCTAGATGGTACCAGTGTTGAGACCTTGAACTGGGAGCTTTGATGAGGTGAGGACAGATGAAAGCAAATGAGAGTCTGAGTCATAAGAGGCTCTACGGTCTTGAGAGCAAGATACTGATGGAGTTGTAGGGGTATTCCTTTTTTTTCATCCTAGTGCTTATCCTCCTGTTCATCCCTGGTGGCCCCCTTCTACCAGTTACCCAAAACTCTATCACACACCATCTCTGAGACTTAGACCCTTGTTGGGTGACTGGGCACCCAGTAGGTGGTGCAAACCCTGTGGGGTTGCTGGTCTCATCCTGCCACTGGAGGAGCTTGTTCCTCCTGTTTCTCCTTGGGTCTAGATTGGCACGCATGCCATAGCGTGCACGTACAACATGAACATGCTGTATGCCTAATGCCTGAACCCTGGGCCAGATTAAGGCAACCTGGGGCCCTAGGCCCAAGAAAAATCTGGGGCCTCCTCTCGCTGTGACCATGCCCCTTTTCCACAAAGGGACCCTGTCATAGACTGTAAGGCACCTTGAGAATCCATTTAAATACAAATGGTATCCTGTGTTAGGATACCGTTTGTATTTAAAGAGCTACAGGCAACAGAACATAAATCAAAACTCCTACCCTTCTGTTCTCCTCTCTCAAAATCATATTTATTTATTTTTTATTTATTTAGTTTTTGTTGACCGGGTAAGTGTACTAGACAAATCCTGCCAATTTTCAGGCACGACCCGGGGAAGGGGGTTGCAGATGAATGCCAACTTACCCTGAACCAGATTAAGCTGTTGGTGGTATTTTTAGTGAATGAGGGGAATTTGGCCAGGACACAGGGGGAAATTCCCCGACTCTTTTCGATAAATACTAAGGTTCATACTAAGGCAAATTACAAGAGCAAGAAGGCAGAAGCCCATGAAGCTCCTATTCTAATCCAATATATAATAGGAAAGGTCATACCCTTTACATATAAGGCCATCCAGTCTTTTTTTTTAAATGCTTTTAGTTTCACTAATGACGACATTAAGCAGTAGTTTATTCCATGGACCAACAGCTCTAATAGTGAAAAAATATTTACGACTTGACCTCGTAAAAGGTTTTCTAACTAATTGTAAAGGATGTCCCCTGATATTGTGACAACAGTTTTTAAATTCTAGACCAAGTTCACACAATAGATAAGGGTCTTGAATAATGTCATATAGTAACATAAGATCACCACGAAGCTGACGTATGGATAATGGCATGAGTTTAAGATTATCTAGCCTACTCTCATAAGAAACATCATATAGCCCAGAAACTTTTTTAGCAAATTTTCTCTGAACTGTTTCCATTAAAAGGCCTTCAGATTTTTTATATGGATTCCAAAGCTGGGAAGCATATTCCAAATGTAGTCTGACTTATGCTCGATATAAAGGCAACAGTACTTCATGCTTCCTTGATCTAATATTACACAGACTAGACCATACCACTTTATTGGATTTGTTAATGATGTTATGTACGTGTTTATTATAAGATAAGTTATCTGAGATATTAACTCCCAAATCCCTTTCATCTGATGTTGTATCAAGTAGTATGCCATCCAAATAACAAGGGATTTCTAAATTACTTAAACCCAAATACATTACTTTGCATTTGGAGATGTTCAAAGTCATGCCCCAGTTCTTAACCCATGTAGTAATGTGATCAAGGTCTTTCTGAATAGTATCGGCCTGGTAGTCAGAGGCACAGGGGCCACCTATTTTTGCATCATCTGCATATTTAATGGTGAACGATGAGCAACCTGAAGTAAGATCAGCAATAAATGCCTGAAACAGGCAGGCATGGGCCCAAAACAGAATCCTGTGGTACCCCGCTTGTCACTGTACCCCTAGCTGATATGCTCCCATTAATGGACACCTGCTGAGAGTGGTTTTGAAGCCAATTAATTATCCAATTTACTATAAACCTGTTTATTTTTAACTTATGAAGTTTGGTAATTAGTGCCCAATGTGGCATGATGTCAAAAGCCTTACTAAAATCAATATAAATGATATCGCATGGTACATTTTTATCAAGTAATGAGCTGATTTGTACATAGAAGCATATTAAATTCATCAAACAGCTTCTACCTTTTTTGAAACCATGTTGTTCAACATCGTGACAGTCAAGAAAAGGGGATATTAAGTCTTTAATTAAACCTTCTAATAATTTACAAATAGGAGAAGTTAAACTTATTCGCCTGTAATTTTCCCAGTTGTTTTTTAGGCCCTTTTTGTGAATAGGGATGACATAAGCCTCTCTCCAATCCTGTGGAACAAAATTCATGGCCCAAAAATAATTGAACATCAATTTTAAAGGAACTGTAATAACATCAACTAATAAAAATAATAAATGTCCGGCTATATTATCTGGACCAGGACTATATTTACCTTTTAGTGTCAATATTTTGTCCTTAATAGTGTCCAAAGAAAACTTGACTGGTGAGACATTGGTGGTATCTAATAAAACATTGTCATCAATTGGTATAGAAGTACCAGAAAAACTTTTACAAAAATTTTCATTAAACAGATCGGCCATTTTTTTAGGATCATATATCAAAATGTCATTATCAATTATTGGACCTACTTGACATGTAGGTTTCCTTAAGGAATTAATATAAGAATAAAAATGGTTGCTATTAGATTTATTGGCACTAGATGCTAATTTTTGCTCCCAATTTGATTTAGCCCACCTAATCATAATCTTACATTTTCTTTGTATCTGTTTATAAGAAGTCCAATTTGAGGGAGATTTAGTTTTTTGGTATCTAATGTATTTCTGGCGTTTTTGTCTAATGCATTTTTTAATGGACTGGTTCAACCATTTGGGGGTTTTATTTTTAGTCTCGTTTTTAATTTTGGATGGAATATATAGTTCCTTAAGTTGACAAATGATGTTCTTAAAATTTTCCCAATAAAGTTCTGGAGTAGAACCTGTCAATAGGGTGTCCCAATTCATATTTCCAATAATGTGTTTCATTGTTCCTAAATCAGCTTTATCATACAAATAAATTTTAGTACAATTGGAGTTATATCTATATAAGTTTGTACGATATTAAATGTAATAGTGTTATGGTCACTATTCCCAATTGGCTCACTGACTAAGATGTTTTCAACTATAAGGTCATCATCACAAAGAACCAAATCTAAAATATTATTTCCTCTAGTAGGGAGAAGTACATTCTGCCGAAGTCCCAACTGGGTACATGTATATAGTAACTTGTTCCCTTGACTGGTATTTGCACATAAATTCTGCCAATCAATTGTTCCTATGTTAAAGTCTCCAGAGACTACAATTTTACCTATTACTTTTGCCTGTTCGAATTCAGATAGAATTCCATCTAATATATCGACTGATGAGTTAGGAGGATGGTAACAAGAACCCAGTATGAGGACATCTGATGTAGAGAGATGTAAATTGACCCAAATTGTCTCTGTTTGTTTATTATGTTTTTTGATATTCTTTGTTATATGAATAGAATTAAGTTGTTTTTTTATAAATAACGCCACTCCGCCACCTTTCCTGTTTTGTCTGTTAAGGGTATAGGAAGTGAAACCAGGTATGGTGGTTTCCCATGATGTTTTATCATCCCCCCATGTTTCACTAATTGAAATGATGTCAACATCCTCTTTATAAATTCTACATTTTAATTCATCCAATTTTTGAGTTAAACATCTAGCATTAAAGCATAAGAAATGTAATTTATGACATTTCATGGAGCTGCTGACTGAAGATTTTAGAGATGGTGGCCTGTCCACCATCTCGCCCCCTAGTTTTAGTTTAAAAGACGGTTAATGGATGTCAAAAATTGTTTTCCCAGAACAGCATTACCCCATCTGCTTAAATGTAAACCATCAAAGCAGTACAATTCAGGATAGTGATCAAATTCCTCCCAATGCATTACACAAGTCAAGTTTTGGTGTAAACACCATTTTCTTAACCATTCGTTCACAACTTTTATTTTATAATTATGGAATGATGAAAAACATGGGATAGGCATAATTTCAGATATGCAAATCTTGCAACCCATATCCACCAGTTTATTAGTTAAAGCGACATAATCTTCTTTAATTGATTGGACAGAGTCTCTATAGATATTGTTAGCACCAACATGTAACAGTGCAATGGGGTTGTTACCACGGTCCTTCATAATGTCAGGCAACATGAGTGTGAGATCAGAGATTTTACAACCACTAAAACTAGAACTAGTTCTATTAGCTTTGTCAGGGTTACATATTGTCCTATCCAGATGTTTTGTCAATGAATCACCCAATACATAAATTTGTTGTTGCAAGGGAATGTTAGAATCACAGTGTATATCAGTCAAAGGAGGAGTTGTAAGATCAGTAGATAAGTGGGATGTCATTAGTTTGCAGGCAATTAACTGATGATAAATGCCATGGGATCTTTAACATCCACCTGAACTACCACCAATCCAGGCAGATGGGACCTCGATTTAACATCTCATCCAAAAGACGGCACCTCAGAAGTGCAGCACCCCTCTCATGCTGCACTACAGTGTCAGTACTGGGATATTAACCCAAGTGCCAGATGTGGGAACTGAACCCACAGCCCTCTGATCTCCCGGCTTCAGAGGTGAGTGTGCTACCTACTGAGCCACTGACACTATCAGTGTCAGTGCAATATTAGTGGCAGTGCACACCATTCTCTCCTTTCTTTTTCCCCCAAGTGTCACATACTGTTCGATTTCAGTCTGATAATTTACAGTGCACCCTTGATTATCAGCCCATTTTCGTACAAGCAAAATTGGGTGGATAATCAAGGGTGCAGGATAATAAGGAGCAATGGAATAGCTAACATTTTGTGCAAACATTTGGTGGATAATTGAGGAATCATTGTATGTGTAAGACTACTCTTAGCATACGTGATTGCCACCTTTCTTATACTACTCAACTTACTGCAGGTACAATCTTACTTCCTGATACAGACTCACCCATAAACACATATAGGGAAGGCATTGCAGTGCTATAGATAGACTTCATTTTATTTATTTATTGAATTCTCGGATTAACACCTTTCAGCCTTACAGCTCATTTACAAAGATTCCACATTATAGAAGTGCAGAAAGACTATAATAACTAGCAAAAACCAAGACAATGCAAACAGGAATACAGAGTTAACAATTGATTAATACAGTCAATTATAGCAGAATTGTGTCAACGGTACATTGTTGCAGGGATACAAAAAGTTACAACATACAATAAGTTCTTATGTAGTGCAGAAATAGCCCCAAGGGGTGGGGACTTACCCAGCCCAGGAGAGGAAGGGAATAGCATAGTGGGAAGTTGGGTTCCAATAGGTTGCAAGGTGTTAGGAATAGCAAGAGGTTAGGAAGAGATGTCACCCAGAGGATTTCATCGGTGTAGGGGTAGGAGGTTAGGAAAAAGGAGCCACTCAGCGGGTCTCAATAGGTGTGGATTTGGGGTATGGATGGTCCTAGAGTATAAGGGAAAGAGGTTAGGAAATAGGTGTAGGGGTAAGAGATAAGGAGAAGCACCCAGAGGATTTTGTAGATATAGATAGTTGTAGGAATGGTCATGGGGGAAGGGAGGTGAGATTAAGAGAAGTGCAAGTTATTTTTTCTGAGACTGGATTCTAGTGTGCATGGGGGAAGGGAGGTAAGGGCTTTGTTGGAGTAGTAAAGGGCAAAAACCTAATACCATTAGGTGTATGAGTCACAATCACACGTGCTTATAATGGTTAGAACTTACAATGGTTAGGGTTTGCGGTGGCCTTCTGATACTATTTGTTTACTTTGCAGGCAATTGTACACAATGAGGGGGTTAGTGCTGTATGTATATAGTTTCATAACATGTACAGTGCCTGCAAATTAAACAAATATGATCTAAAGGCCAATGCTGCCCCCCCCTTCCCGGATGGCATTGTAAGCCTTTCTATAGCTTTGCAGCCTCTTTGTTACTTTGTGTCATTAAAATGTAGTTTTGTAGGTGGTGTTCAAGATCAGGCTTAGACATACTGTTTGCAAATTACAATACAATATTGTTAAAGGACTTAGAAAATTCAGGCCCCTTAACTTTGATGATCATTTTTATTACACTCATTACCCCAACGCAAACTCAACTAGGACCCCCCCCTTCTAATTTCCCAGACAGGAGATTTGTATTTAACAATGATAATCCACTTCCAGTCAAGGAGTGTAAAAATTAGTACATTAGGCAATATATCCTAGTGGCTACAGCCCCAAGCAAAGAACCTGGAAAACATGCAAACTCAGAACACTTGGATTTATGAACCCCAGTCTCTACCTGCATACTATGTCACCCAAGGCCAGGGCAAGTCACAGAACATCCATGTGCTAATGAGAGGCACCTGGAACTTGGAACAGGCTCTTCAATAGGCAGGCTCTGCTGGCTGTCTGATTCTTCTGAAATGAATGCTAGGGGCCCCCTCAAATGCACAAGATGAGGCAAGCAGTGGACAAACTCACAGGGAGCTCCCATTAAAGATTTGCACCAGTCACTGTCCCTATCAGGAACACCAGTTTGAGGGGCAGGGATCTTTCTAGCAACTTCTCCCCAGTTAGGATACCTGGGTGATGGGAGACAAAGCAAAGGAAATGGGCCTGTTTACACCTTAAAGGTCAGTCTAGCTGGAGCCTTCTGAAGCTATCAGCTGTAATTAACACCTGATCAGGGAGGTGGGATTCACATCATAGCTCAGCTCCTGCCTTGCTCAAACTCAGCAACCAAGTCCATTACAAAAAATGCAGCTCAGGCAGAAGGAAAAGGGTATGTAGTAAATATATTTTGGGGATTGCTGAGGCCCCCTTGCAGGTTGGGACTCTAGGCAAGTGCATATATTTCCTATGCTTTAATCTGGCCTTGTCTGCTTCTGGCTGTCGAATGAGGTGACCACTGCTCTACCACCTAGCCTCCACTAGGTGGCAGCCAAGCAGCAGTGTGTGCTGTCCCCCTTCCCAAAGGAGGGGAATGTCTGTGGATGCTCCATCCTCCTTCCCCAGGTAGCCACCCCCCAGTCCATTCCTGAACCTGGGTTAGCGGTGTAGCAGTCAGTTAGGCAACTAGTGCCTCAGCCCACAATGCCATTGGGCTGGCTGTGGAGGTATCCCCTTGGGAGATTCACATAGGGTTCATGAGGGCCCACCCTAGGTTCTGAGGTGGTGGAGGAGTGCAGCCTTAGGCCATACAAGTGAAGACAGGAAGTAAACAAGGAGAAAAGCTCTGTCACCTTTTTGATGCCTTTGCTCCAGGATTAGGCCACACATGTGTAAGGAGCATGGCCCTTTAGGTATGTGGCTGTACCCTAAGATGTCTCAAGAAAGTGTGCTCCACTCTGCACTGGAGCTGAACGTAGGTTGTGTGGAATCTGGGGAATGCTATCTGATAAAGTCACACTTCCCTATGAGAGGGTAAACCATCAGACTCCCAAGTACCAGACAGAGGGACACTGCAAATCTGTAGCAAAATACCTGTCTCTGGGTACAAACAGTATGAGATCTGAAAGTGCCTGTAAATAATGTGATCAAGAGGACAGTAGTAGTAGTCATAGAAAAAAGTTTATTTTTATATATGTAACCATCATCATTAGAACAGGAAAACATATCCTGTTTTCAAGGTGGGCCTGGCTTACCACAAAAGGCTGTGTTACAAAGTTATAGTAAGTGCTCTGGGTTTTCAATATGTAGGGGTCCTAGTAACCAAGAGACTCCAAGGGGGAGTCTTTGTAAATATGTGTGTCCCCTAGAGAATCAATGTCTATATGGTGGCCAATAAATATATTAGTGCTTGATTTTTCTGCTCAAAATGAAAAATGACTTATTTAGTTCTGTGCACATTAGAAGCATCTGCGGAGGACCCCATGCATGCGTCCAGTGCCAGGACATACCAAGAATCCTGACTGACTCACCACTCTGGGAGGTGGGGCTCATGCAAGCAAGGTCTGGGGACTGGTTACAATAGCACAGTTGGTAATAGGAATGACATGATTGTGGCTAGGGTTGTGGATGCGGAAGTGAATAAACAGCTGTGATAGCAATATGGGGAAGCTCAAAACTGTTAAGGACAACATAGGTTTAAAGCCACAATACGGAAGGCAACTTTTATTAGAAATTACAATAAAAATGCTTAACTTTAGCAAGGCATCTTCAATCACCTGAAGGAAACCATGGGTAAAGAACTCAGAAAAGCAAAACGAACTGGGGATGTCAAAGGCAAATGGAATAATTCTAAGCAAATAATACGCAGCAATGTGGAATCATGCCCGTCTAGGGTAACAAAGGAAAAGGGTAAAAACAAAGGCCACCATGATGAACAAGAGAAATAAGCAGAGGGTTATGGGATAAATAAAGGGAACATCGTCAAATGAACATTGGACAGCAATGTAGAGCAGATTGGGCTCAAGAATAAAAAAAATGATACAGTATGATTATAAACTGGTTATATGGAAAACTAAGTAGGGATGTTTATTTATTTATTTTTTGTTGACCGGGTAAGTGCACTGGACAAATTCGGCCTATTTTCAAGCACGACCTGGGGGAGGGGGATACAGATGAATGCCAACTGACCTTGAACCAGATTAAGCTGTTGGTGGTATTTTTAATGAATGAGGGAAATTTGGCCAGGACACCGGGGAAATTCCCCTACTTCCTGCTTCCTGTGAGCAGGGGGGACCCATTTTCCTGTGGGACCAAGATGGCGGAGGAGAAGGACAGCGGAGGAGGATATGCTATGGCTGGTGAGTTAGCAAGGCTCAGCGGGGAACATGGTATGGCTGGAATGCATTCTCAGGGTGGCCAGCATATCGTACCTCAGCCCCCGCTGCTTGCTGTGTTAGCAACGGGTGGAGGATCCACCGAAAATGGAGTTTTGCTACACTCCTCTACGATGGTGACACTAGGTGTTACAGGAAGTCCCGGAGCAGGCCCCATACCTGTGGAGGGCAATGAAGATATAGACGCAGTGGTCCATGTGAAACAGGACCTCTTATTATAGGCTGAGGCTGATTACAGAGCAGCTAAACTGCATGCCGAAGGTAAAAAAAAGAAACGCTCGATTCAAGGTTCACCATCGCCTTCTACGGCATCTATAGCAAAAGCTTTTGCAGCGGGCCCTCTAATAGAGGATACTACATCAGGCAAAGACACAGGATTAGAAAATCACTCACAGCATGATTCGGCATGGTCTCCGGAACGGGCACTGGAACGAGCTGGTTGGATCCAAACAGAAACAGGTCAGTGGGTTGTGGATCCCAATATTCCACTTCCGGGTTCGAGGAGTGTCACGGGGGTACTGGGGGGAACTTTGGATGGCCTTCTACACAATATGCACAGGCCTGATACAGTCCTGTTTACTAAACCATATGTGCTAGCCTTAGACCCTGTTTCAGGGCACACTTTATCTGCTAATACAGATGCAGAGATGGTTATGATGGACTTGCCCATTTCACAAGTGGATTCCATTTCCTTCTCCCCATACAGTCTCCAGCACAGCAGGGGCCTGTGGAAAACATTACTGTGGCTAGTGATTCTCCCCAGTCGGAAGAAGTGCTGGGATCTATTCCTATAGTACCTCCTAACAATGAGTCAATAACCCCAGCCCTGACAGCTCCCATTTTCGCTAGTTTATTTCAAAAACCTGTTTCTTTAGCTAAACGCAGGAATGCAGTTCGACTGCGGTTTTTAGGACCAGCGGATACGATGCCAGGACCGCTTTTATGTGGGGAAAGTTCTATTGAAGCAGATGCTGGGGTTTTCTCCCTTGGAAGTGTATTCTTTGATTCATACTCCGGGAGAATCTACATATGACATAAGTTTTCATTCCCCTGGCATCCTGAATTGTTTCTGGATGAAGTATGCCCTGTTTAAAATGAACCCAGCTTGGACCCACTTTCAAGCTATACCTTTAACAAAACAAACTTTTAAAGTGATCACTGTCTTATTCAGGAATGAAGGGGTGAATATTATGGACATTTCATACTGGCTGGAGAAATGTTGTCAAATACAACGGAATCCGGAACCAATTTTAGATTCTGAAGGTTTTTGGAATGGAGGGTGGAGGTATAATGTGACTTTACCACAAATGGAGGATGGACTTCAACATCTACCAAGTTGTTTTTACCTGGGTCGTGACAAGGGTTTTATTTTTTATCCTGGACAGCCACGTCATTGTTAAAAATGCGGTTCCAGTAGACATTTGAGTCGAACCTGTGATACAATGAAATGTGCTCAATATGGGGAAGTGGGGCATATTATGACTGACTGTCATCATCCTCCCAAGTGTAGTCTTTGTGAGGAGCAGCATTCCTTTATGGATTGTCCTTGGGCAGCCCATAATACTGCAGACAAGGATTATACCACTCAGGATTTTTATTTGAATATTGCATTAAAATCGGCTTTGAAACAATATGGGCCCCCCCCACCTAAGAGGGCACCTCCTGAAAGGCCTATTAATCCCCCTTCGGAGGCCTTATCCACTTCTGTTTTGGTTCTCACATGCCTCCATCTGAGGCAGAACCTTTAGTACTAGAGGTATCTGGTGATGTAGGTTCTATGCCTCCCCCCTTCCACCAGAAGGTGCCTTCACTGTAGTTAATAATCGAAGAAGGAGTTTACAGAAGAAAACTGCAGCATCTGTTTCAGAAGTCTTCCATCTTCCAGTGCAAAACACCTTTTCCACCTTGCAGATTGAAGAACCTGATGTAGGTACAGAATCAGATTTGGTTTCGGTTCACTCCTCTTAAGCGGATGGAGGATCAGACACTGAGCGTTCTACAGAAGATTTGACTATCTCTCCAAAAAATAAATCTAGGATGGGTTCCTGTAAATGGGTCAGGAAGAAATCCTAATGTTTTTCAATTTTTTTTCAGGATTCATTAGTTCTCCTTTAGTTAAACACTTAATATTTTTTTTGTTTTGTTTTTATACGCAATGGATATGTTATTTAGTATTACTGTGGCCTCTTTAAACACTAACAGTATTCAGTCAGATAGAAAACAACTTTTGGTATATGCTTTATTTGATTCCTCTTTTTATGATGTGGTATTCTTTCAAGACACTCGATTACATAGCAGACAAGAGATGGATAGAGCCTCTGTGGGATGGAAATGGGGAGTGACTTATTGGTCTATTGGAGAGGATCTTTGTTGTGGGGTTGGAATTTGTTTAAATTCCCCTTTGGCACAATCCATACAGATAGTGGACATAGCCCCGGGCAGTGCTTTGTTATTGGATGTCACGTTAAATAAATTGCACTGTCGGTTTATTAATGTATATGCCTCACAAACAAAAACAGCTAGAATTGAGCTTTTTAACACTATACAGCCTTATTTGTCTACATCTCGTTATGTTTTCTTGGGAGGAGATTTCAATTGTGGGTTGCATTTAAAGGATAGGGGTCCTCAAACCCAAAAATTATATTGTGATACCAATTGCCTGGCTGCTTTGATTTCACAAACTGGTTTGGTTGATGCTTGTGGTTTTTTTGGCCGGCCAGATAAGACCTATTTCAGAAGTAACCATGCTACTAGGATCAATTTCTGGTTTCTATCTCCTGCCTTGGAAATTAAAAAACCAGGACCCATCCTGTTGCTCCATCTGACCACGCCATTGTAGAAATGATAGTCTCTAATTATGATGGTATGCAACAAGGGCTTGGGTATTGGAAGTTGAACTTGGAACTGTTGTCTCATCCAACTGTTAAGGATGGTTTTATTTCCTTATTAGAAGCACGTAAATCAGTTAGAATTGTATATGATACTTCACAGGAATAGTGGGAGGATACAAAGCTAGATATTAAAAGATACTTTCAACACATAGGAAGATTAAATGGGAAATTTAAGAGGGACCAATATTGTATTTACAAAACACAGTTTCAGAATTTAGTGTTTCAAGCTTCCCAAGGAGATAAAATGATTCTTGTAGAATTAGCAGAAACCAGGCGAAAAATGAATGATCTACAATATAATAGACTTAGATCTTTAGAACAGGAACAGAAATTTGGAACCCAGGGTTCACAGGATTTTATGAATCCATTTCAATTCTGTGCTCAACAACAATATCAAAAGCGGATGTCTTTAATTCAGGATGCTAAGGGGTGTCTTTGTTCCAAAAGGTATGAAATTATGACAGCCATAGAGGAGCATGTGCAGTCTTTATTTAGTCATCAGGAATCCTCCCAGGATGGTCATAAGGTTTGGTTGGAAAATGTATTTTACTACAAGTTTTGTCATACGATCAACGGGTACTGGTGTCACCACTTACTCAATCTGAAATAATGACCACTTTTGCAATGGTTAAAAGAATTCTGCACCTGGAACAGATGGAATTCCATATGAATTGTACAGTGTGATTCTGCAGTTTTGTTACCTGAAATCCTAGAGTTATTTCAGGATATGATGTTTCAGGAATTTGCCTGATTCAATGGGTAATGGGTTGAGGTTTTATGTATAAATCTGGGGACAGGACTGACCTTTCAAACTGGCGCCCCATAATATTATTAAATACTGATTTTAAATTGTATACCAAATTGTTGAATAACAGGTTGTTGCTTTGTGCATCTACTCTGATACATTCTTCTCAGACTTGTACTATTCCTGACCAGAGTATAATGGATGGGTTAATTTTATTAAGAAAAATTTTGTCCCGGGGGAGACTGGAGAATTAACTGGTTTCATTCTTAGTTTAGATCAGGAAAAGGCCTTCGACAGGGTAAACCATGAATATCTTTGGGACTGTTTGGCTAGTTATGGGCAAGGCCACTGTTTTTCATTTTTTACCGGAAAACCCAGTAAAATTCCGGAATTAGGGCTGCCTGAACACTGGTAAAAACAAAGATTTCATGGAATCTGCCATTTTATACTAGATCAGTAATTCTACAGAACTTGTATTTTTCTTATAATTGCTACTTTGCTTTATTTAATGCTCTGTATATTAAGCCTTCCTTTATTCTGATTATTTATACACACACTAAAAGAATAACAGCAGAATCCCGGTAAAATCCGGAAATTAGAATAACAATCACCAGTGCAATTCCGGAATCTGAAGTATTGAAAATGGAATTTCAGTGTTTTAATCACCGTAAATCAGTGGCCTTGGTTATGGGATTCCGGGTACTTTTATTTTTTGGATAAAATCTTGTTATTCTAATGCTAAAGCTTTAGCATACTGTAATGGATGGATGGGGAGGGCATGCATGGTTACCCGAGGAGTTAGACAGGGACGTCCCCTGAGTCCCCTTCTCTATCTTTTTACACTGGACCCTTTAATTCATCATGTTAATGATAATATTGCTATTCAGGGGGTTTCTTTTTCTAGCACCTCAGAAGAAATTAAAAGTATTGCATATGCAGATGACATCTGCTTTCTTGTGAGGGATTTACCTTCGACCTGTTTAGTGGGCCAAATACTTTGGGAATTTTCCGAATTCACGGGAGTCAGAGTTAACTATAGGAAAAGTAAATGCCTTCCCTTTGGATTAGAACATTTTTTAGAATCTACGGTAATTGGGATCCCTGTTGTGACAGGGACCTGTACAATTCTTGGACTTCTTTTTGGTACCGGGGATTTGGCCTTCTTAAATTGGTCCTCCAAATTTGACATTGCTTATGGGAAAATTTTACTGTGGAATAAGTGGAGATTGTCTGAATTAAAAAGGGTATACTGTATATGATTAAGACCTTCTTACTCCCAATTTTTTTTGTATTTAGCTGAAGGTTTTAGTCTACCCCCTAAGCTGGAGACCCAGATGTATGGTTGTTTTTTTTCAGGTATTTGGGGTAGTAGACTGAATCCAATTAAACAGTGTTTACTGTTTAGAGAGAAAAAAATAGGGGGGTATTAAAATGATTAATCCCATTGTTTTCTTTTTTACAATTTTTGCTAATGTAAACTTGAGACCATTATTATTGAAATCTGAGGGTATTTGGATCCCATGGGTTTTGGATTCCTTGGTAGGGATACTCCCCTTCTGGCTTCCTCATTCATGCATTCCAAAACAGCATTCTTTGTATAATATTCCAGAAACTTTAGGGGTATGTTTTGGGAAAATAAAACTTTGGTGTTTAGTACCAGAACATTTTTCACAACAGGACCGGAAAACACTATATGCACATCTTCTATCTACTTTTTTTCACGGTACAGCCTGTTTTGACTTTAAACCTATTTCAGATAAAATACTGATTGGGAAAATGTTGACATCTACCCGTATACCGGTTTATATGTGGGATGTTATGTGGCTTTCCCTACATGGGAAACTCAATGTCAAAGGAAACCTAAAACATAAAAGTGTAGAACATCGTTATTGCCCTAGGGAGACTTGTGTTGAGGTGGTGGAATCCATGAACCATTTGTTCTTTCTGTGTCCTTTTGTAAAACGGTTTTGGAATTTTTTATGGGGTAAATGGCCTATATCACCCTTTTGTGATTTAACCCCTGAGATTTTATACTTGGGTATTCTTCCATTCAAATGGACTAAACATGATAGGGTTACACTTTGGTTATTTTTGGTGTGTTTTAAATTCTATATATGGCATGTCCGGTGTAGGCTGACACTGCAACGATTAGAATATACAGAGGAACAATTATTTCATATGATTACTACTACAATTCTTAGTCATAAAAATACTGAAAGGAAGTCAATGCCATATGAAATCTTCCAGTCTTGGTGGTACAGTATAGATTGGCTATGAGTTGGTAGGGTATATTTTGAGATACATTTCAGTCATTGCATAATTCCACTTTTACTTATGACTAGTAATATATGGTACTGAGTGTTTTTCTTTGTAATTTCTCTGTTATTTTCTTCTGGTCTTAATTAATGAGAAGTGGCAGTTTCTGGTAGAAATGAATTATTTTCTGGTGAAGAGTATTCTTGATTTTGAGTATGGTTTAATTAAATATATATATGTATATGTATATGTATATGTATATGTATATGTATATGTATATGTATATGTATATGTATATGTATATAGGAACATGAAGAATCCGTATATTATGGAAGTGTATGTTGAGGATACTAGTTAATTCTATATGAGGTGCTTTGAGTTGTGAAAACATACTGCCATATAGTGGCATGCATGTGCGGGGGGGGGTTATTTCAGCTTACTATGTATGGGATAATGTTGTGTTTATGTTGTTCATCTTGTTTTTACAATTTTTTTCCTCCCTTTAGGTTTACAAGGGACAAAAAGTATGCAGTATACTTATTTTTCTTTGTTTTTTTATTTTGTATGTTGTCATACAATTTTTGGTATTTTGGTTCTCTCATAGAATCCCTGGCTCCTTTAAGTAAGGGGGAGGACTTTCAGCATTTACTACTTGGGTTTTAGGACTCTAATGACAGAGTTTTTCTTTTTTTCCCATTGCATGTATGATGAAATACATATTTCTGTTTATTATTTGTATTATAATTTAGTATGTAGCAACACTGTTGTATGTATAATGTTCTCATATTTTTGTTTTATGGGAGTTTTGTTCAGCTTTGGTTATTTCTTCTTCCTTTTTTTTGGACTTTAACATTTTTTTTATTTGTTTTTGTTCATTTGTATGCTGCATTACCTTTTATATTAATTGTTTAATTTTGTATTATGATTTGGTGTGCTGTAACACCTTGTGTATTTAGTTTGCTTTTCAGTCTTAACAAAAAATTCCCCTACTCTTTTCGATAAGTGCCATGGGATCTTTAGCATCCACCTAAACTACCACCAATCCAGGCAGATGGGACCTCGGTTTAACATCTCATCTGAAAGACGGCACCTCAGAAGTGCAGCACCCCTCTCATACTGCACTACAGTGTCAGTACTGGGATATTAACCCAAGTGTCAGATGTGGGAACTGAACCCACAGCCCTCTGATCTCCCGGCCTCAGAGGCGAGTGTGCTACCTACTGAGTCACTGACACTGCTTTTATATGAAAGATAAGAAAGATGTATAGCCAGAAGTGCTAAAGAAAACAATAAAATGTCCTTTTCAAATGTGGGAGGTGAGGGTGGAAGAGACAGAAGTGAGCCACTGAATGTGGGCAAGAATATTAGTTTTCATGCAGAAGGGCAAATAATAGAAACACTGAATGATTGGTTCCTGGACAAGTCTCCAAACCAAGCATGTATACTCCAAAACCTCAAACCCACTACAAGCACCATGGGCATGCTAGTCCTTGTTTAGGGCAGGCTGACAAGGCTTCACTAGAACAGAATTCTCCTTCCAGAGATGAGCTTTAACATCAGAGCCAGTTTAGGCTGAGAACAGCAAACCACAAACAGCTGTTACCTCATGTTGGGAATCTGCAGTGCAGTGCAGTCATTGTCTCAGCCAAGTCCCAGACTAGTTCCAAAGAACTTCTGGCATTTAGTACATTTGGATGTAGCGTAGATAAGAAGTAGTTTGCAAGAAGAGCAGTGTATAGGATCCATGATAAAGAAGTGTTAGAAGAGAAGAAATTCCAAATTTCCTTGTTTCTGTGCACCTTTCCAAGTTACATGCATACATTATTTCTTAAAACTATTTTTTATTGATATTCCATCAGGTGGTAAGTGACACATGTTCAGTTATTGTACATTGAACAACTGCATTACAGTTATAGATCATGCCACAGTTTACAGAAGCATTTGTGTTACAAATTGTGAATACAGTCACATTCAAGTTGTGTTATTTATTTTTAATTTATTAATTGCCATGTAAATGTTGATATTAAGGTGGTATGGGTACAATCCCACCTTATTCTATTGCCTGATAGCTGTCTGAGCTTCAGGGACCTTGGGTTTGGGGATGCCTAACTTTCCTATTTACTGTGCTTCCATCCACAGGTTGTAACTAAGTAGGTTAATTGGTAGAAGGGTACAACCTTCTGAGAAGCTGCAACTACCCACATGATCCACATCTCTTTCAGAAAAGCCCTCCCTACAGTACAGTACTAGCAGGTGGTCAGGCAATAAAGATATCAGTTAAGCTGGACCACAGGCTTATCACAGCTCCAAATCCCCTGCAAATGAGGTCATTAAACCTGCATACTCTGTCTAACCAGCCCCAATTAGCTGCCTAACACAGACAGGGTGATTAAGCAGTACAACCTGCTGCGTAATCAGACCCTATGCAGGATAGTGGCAAAACAGTGTATCAGTAGCTGCCAGGCGCAACTCCATGCACCTCCAGACTTTGCAGCAAACAACCCTTACAGAGCCTCATACTGGGTGCTCCCACCTGGTATGAGGATGTTACTATTAAACAAAGTAGGAGCTCCCCCACTGCAGTCCCAAGGTACCCAGTGTTGAAACATTGCAGGCCCATAGATACTGCTGTGGGTTGGCTTGCTTTGGTGCACTAAACTGTAAACACAGTTGTAATTATTTAACCCCACATGATAGAGATGCAGGAACTCTCATGCAACGTTACAAGAAGTGGGGAACTGAGTGTCTGCTCAACTGGCCTTCAGAACATGGCATACTGTGCTGATACCTTCATTCACCACCTGTTGCTGACAAACTAATTATGGCCTGATCAAGTAACAATCTCTCTCTCTCTCTCTCTCCCCCGGCCTCAAACAAGATAATCTGGTCAGTTCACTTTTTAAAAAGACTTAAAATCTAATTCTGTGTTTCATTACAGGCATCATTTACTCACACAGATTAGTTTGTAGTTTTGCATGGGGCAGAGAAAAGAAGAAACAAACCACATTACCCATGTTCTCCAAACTGTGCAGTTGTAGTATAGCTGCTAGTGGGACACAGTCAATGCAGACAGTATGCAGATAAACCTCTGACTGTAACAACTTCAAGGAACCTGGACTGCATACTGCTGATGTCATGGAACTTTAGAGGGCATAGGAAAACAGGTAAAGTAAGATACACATGCTATCATGTCAGATCCCTAACAAACCCTGCCCTAACTCCTAACAGAGGCCACAAAATCAAAACTTTTCTCATACAGTGTGACAATTTGGCATGCTAAACCTACAGATGGGGAAATTAGCATACAGAGCCAGTACTGCTGGAGAACAAAGCATATCATGGGCAGTTTCACAGAATCAGTTTTATACAGCATGGTATATATTTAAATAATTTAAAAGTTGGGAAGAGTTTATTTTATTTATTGAAATGTTTCACCAAGAAGGCACTCTGAGCAACAAGTTGCTTGTCTCCCGGTGCAACCTGGGGGTAGGGGAACATGAGGATAGGTATACAGAGATTTGGTACACAATATAGATATACAATACAATCCAAAGGATAGCAGACAAAGGTGAGGTAGTGCTGGTTGGAGACCTCAATATTCCAGATGTGGACTGGAGCATCCCAGCAACAGCATTAACTAGGAGCAGATTTATCCTGGACAACCTTCAATGTGCCTTCCTCAAGCAACTTGTCATGGAACCAACTCGGCAGAAGGCAATACTGGACCTTGTGCTCACAAACAGGGACAGTGTGATGGGGGTAACAGTGGGGGAGCACCTGAGGAGCAGTGACCACCAGTCATTGTGATTTGAAATCACAGAAGGAGCAGAACCAAACCACACAAAAACACATATCCTGGATTTTAGGGGAGCAGAATTTGGGAAAATGGGGAGATGCTTGAAAGAGGCATTAAGGAGAATGGGGCAAGAATCGGGGGTTGAGGAACAGTGGACAGTATTTAAAACAGGGATTACAAGAGCAACAGAATTATGCATTAAGCAGGTTAGCAAGGGAAAAAGGAAGAGGAGGCCTTTATGGTTTTCCAAGGAGGTAGCGGAGAAAGTGAAAGCCAAAAAGATTACATTCAGGCAATACAAAAAGACACAGGCAGAAGGGGATAGGGGGAAGTACCAGGAGAAGCAAAGGGAGGCAGAGAGGTCAGAAAGGGAAGCCAAAGCTCAGACAGAAGAGCACATTGCAAAATCAGTGGGTAAAGGGAACAAACCTTTTACAGGTACATAAGTGAAAAAAGAAAGGCAAAGGGAGGGATAATAATAATATTTTTTATTTATATGACACCTTTCTATTTCCAAGGCGCCTTACCATTTAAAACAATTAAAAACAACCATTATAAAATCCAATAATACTCTACACAGACAAAAGTCATAATCAGATAGACAGTTCAGTTCTCTAAAAAGGCTTTTTGCCATAGAAAGGTTTTCAAGCCATTCTTAAATTCCTCCACAGAAGTGCACTCCCATAACCGATGGGGTAGAGAATTCCAAAGGGTGGGAGCAGCATAAGAAAAAGCCCTAGCATCAGATGATTTCAGATTCACCCTTGGAATCTCTAGCAACCCCTCATCAGCTGAACGGAGTGATCAATCAGGGCAGTAGGGTTCCAGAAGTTCTTTCAGATAGACCGGACCCTGACCATGTAGGGCTTTGAAAGTCAGCAAACCAACTTTAAAGGTTATCCACCACCGAATTGGCAGCCAGTGCAGTTCGTGCAGCACCAGAGTAATATGACAGGATCTACTCAAGCCCATCAAAAGCCAGGCTGCTGCATTCTGCACTAGCTGCAGGTGATGGATTTCAAACCCTGAAAGCCCTAGATAAAGGGAGCTGCAGTAGTCCAGGCGCGAGGACACGAAGACGTGGACCAAAGTTGGAAGGTCATCAGACGGAACCAGATGCCTAACCCTGGTGATGTTCCTAAGGTGGTAAAAGGAGGTCTTGATGACAGCTGACACCTGCGATTGCAGTGTCAGTCTATCATCAAGAACCACCCCCAGGTTACGGACCCGTTCGGAGGTCGGGAGAGAGACGCCGCCAAGAAAAATTCCAGAAGGCGCATAAACACCCAACCCCCCTATCTGTTGACCTGGGCCCACAACCAGTACCTCTGTCTTTTCTGAGTTCATCTTCAGCCAGCTAGAATCCATCCACTCCTGGATTTCTTTGACAGCTGTTAAAGACCGAGAAAGCTCCATCCTGGTCGGAAGCAAAAGAAAGGTATAGCTGATAGTGAGACTAAAGGGGAGGATGGGGGCTGCATGGAGGATGACAACAGTAAAGCTGACATATTGAACAGGTATTTCTGCTCAGTCTTTACTGAGGAAGAAGAGGGTAATGGGTCTGAAGGGAGTACAAGGGGCGGGAATGGTGCAGAAATGGACACAAGTCCCTTTACATGAGAAAGGGTCCTGAAGGAACTGGAAGTAATAAGAGTTGATAAAGCAATGGTGCCAGATGGGGTGCACCCCAGGATCCTTAAAGAACTAAGAGAGGTGGTGGCTGAACCTCTGGCAATCCTGTTTAGCTGATCACTGGAAACCGGGGAGGTATTCAAAGACTGGAGGATAGCAGATGTAGTCCCCTCATACAAAAGTGGGAACAAAGAGGAAGCGGGGAACTACAGACCAGTCAGCATCACCTCGGTAGTGGGGAAGATCATGGAAGCAATACTGAAGGAGAGATTGGTGGAACATCTGGTTGTCAATGGACTACAGGACCCAAGGTAGCATGGTTTCACCAGGGGGAGGTCATGTCAGACCAACCTCATTGAATTTTTTGACTGGGTGACTAGGGAGGTGGATCAGGGGAGGGCAGTGGACATGGCCTATCTGGACTTCAGCAAGGCCTCTGACACTGTGCCACATAGAAGACTATTTCACAAACTGGGGAATATGGGTATGGGCAGGACAGTAGTGTGGTGGATAGGTAACTGGCTGGGCAGCAGGACACAGAGGGTGGTGGTAAATGGCTGTCACTCCACAGAGGGAAGAGTGACCAGTGGGGTACCACAGGGATCAGTGATGCGACCGGTCTTATTCAACATCTTCATCAGTGACATTGCGCAGGACCTAGAAGGCAGCATTTCCCTGTTTGCTGATGATGCAAAGCTCTGTAACAGGGTAGACACAACAGAGGGTGTAGACAGAATGAGAAGGGACCTGCGGAAACTTAAAGAATGGTCAGGGGTTTGGCAGTTGAAATTTAATGCAAAGAAGTGCAAGATAATGCATATGGGGCACAAAAACCCTGGCATGATATATTTGTTGGGGGGCTGAGGATATAACATGCACCACGCAGGAAAGGGATCTTGGGGTTATCATCTCTGATGACCTCAAGGTAGGGAAACAGTGTGACAAGGTAGCAGGTAAAGCAAATAGGATGCTGGGATTCATAGGCAGGGCATCACCAGCAGGAAAAGGGAAGTCATAATTCCTCTATACAAGACACTAGTGAGGCCCCACCTGGAGTACAGTGTACAATTCTGGAGACCTTATTTATGTAAGGACATAGACAGGGTAGAGAAGGTTCAGAGGAGGGAAACAAAGATGGTACATGGATTGCATCACAAGTCCTATGAGCACAGGTTGAAGGAATTTAATATGCACTCCCTGGAGGAGAGATGGGAGAGAGGGGATATGATAGAGACATACAAGTATCTTACAGGGAGGAACAGGGTGCAGGAATACACTATTTTTAAGCAAAAAAGATGTTCCAGGACTAGAGGGCATGTGATGAAATTGGAGGGAGGACGATTCAGAGGAAACGTGAGGAAGAATTTCTTCACAGAACGGGTGGTGGACAAGTGGAACACCCTGCCAGAGGAAGTGGGTGGGGGCTGAAACAATCATGGGATTTAAGAATGCATGGGATAGATGTAAAGGAATTCTGAAGGTCAGGGTTAAGGGGCAACAGACTTCTAGGAAAACATACAGTGAACTTACGAGCTCAAATGGGCAGACTGGGTGGGCCATAGGCCCTTATCTGCCGACATTGTCTATGTATCTATGTATCTAATTTGATTACATTCATTAAAGTGAGCAGACTATATAGAAGTGCCAAAAAGGAGGAATGTTAACCGGTATGAACTAGATGGATACAATACTAACAGTCTTGAACTAGATATATACGATAGCACAAATATCTTTGGCAAACTCTTGGTGGGACATAGCTTTGTAGTTAGAAAATGGCTGGATAGAATACAAGGAGGTTGAACTAGGGCAAGATTGCGAGGAGAGACACAGATAGAACAAAATTTGCAAGGTGTAACAAAAGTTCAAGTTTGACTATAAGTGCATTAGAGATTAGGGATTAGCAAATAACTATGGCTAGGAAGGAGCGGAAGGTGGGTGGGTGGGAGGCATATAGTCAGAGAATAGGGGGGTGGAAAGGGGGGATTTGGAGGAGGGGAAGGCAAGGGGTGGAGGAGAAGGGTCTGCAAGGGCCTGACCCCTCCAGAATGCTGGGGACCCTGCCTGCACCAGGCAGAGGTCAAGCACGAACAGGAGGGAAGCAGGTTGTAGGCAGTGGGAGTTAGAACACATCAGGAAGAAAGAGAGGGGGAAGAGAAGGGTCTGCCAGGGCCTGGCCCCTCCCATATGCTATGGACACTGCCTGCACAAGGCAGAGATAAAGCACAACAGGAGGGAAGTATGCAGCGATGGGGAGTAGGCTTTAGAAGGACCAAGAGAAAGGGAGGTGGGAGAGAAGAGGGGCCAAGACCCAGCCCTTTCAGGAAAGAATGAGGTGGGAGTAGGAGGTGAGGAAGGTGTTTGCCTAAGTTCTGGACCCCTCCAGGATGCAGAGAACCCTGAGTTTATTTCAAAGACAGCTACCGTTGCCATTAATGTTTAAAACTGATAGTGTTGTTAGTATAACTATTTATTGGAAGTTTAAATAATGTAAACAATTTTCAAAAGATTTTTTATTAGGGACCTTGTTTATAATCTCTCTTGGCATTGATATTTTTTAAAGAACTTTACCATTTATAAAAGATTAATGCTTGCACATTTAAATTGCTGTGGCAGGATTCACAAAAACTTGCAAAGCACAGCGCAAATGTTTGTGCTGCACTCTGTGGTTGCGCAGGTGTGAAATCTTGTTATTCATAGTTGGATAGCACTCTGACTCTGCTGTGGTAGCCCACTTACTTTCAGGTAGTTCATTAACCTTTCCTTAAGCAATGTCTCCATTATTTTACCCAGCACTGAGATCAGACTTATTGGCAGTAGTTTCCTGCTACTTCACTGCTACTATTCTTGTGCAATGGCACAACCATGGCCCTTTTCCAGTCCTGTGGCACTATCCCCTGTTCCAGTGAATTGTCAAACAGTTCAGCAAGTGGGGCAGCAAGTTCACCCCTAAGTTCTTTTAGAACTCCTGGGTGTATTCCATCAGGGCCTATTGCCTTGTCCACCCTTGTTTTAGACAACTCCTCAAGGACCCTATCTTTCTTATAGGGGGATATGTCAGCTCCCCTGGCATGTAGAAGTGTCCTGGCTGGTGCTGGACCATTACCAATGTCTTCCTGTGTGAAGACCGAGCAGAAGAATTCATTGAGAACTTCTGCCTTGTCTTTGTCATTTTCCACTAGATGTCCTTCCTTGGTTGCCAGCCATGTTATTCCTCCTTCTTTTTTCTCGAATGTAGGCTTCTCTATCCTTTCAGACTTGGTCTCCTTGTACTTCCATAAAGCTTTTCTCTTTTCCCTAATTATAGTAGCTACCTCTTTGGAGAACCAGATGGGGTTCCTTGTCCTTTAGGACTTGCTGATTTGTTTAGTGCATAGCACTGTGACTGACGCTATAGCATCTTTGAGCTTTGTCCATTTGTCCTCCACATTCCACGTGGTATCTGTTGCCAGCAGGGGCTGGATCCTTTCCCTTATTTTTGGGAAATCTGCTTTCCTGAAATCGAGCACCCTGATTCTGGAGTGGCAGGGGTCCTCAGTCTTGCTAATGGAGAACCAGATTGACCAGTGATCACTGGTACCCAGATTGATCCCCCACTTGTACATCTGATACCCTGGCATTGTTAGTGAGTACCAGGTCCAGGATAGCTGATTCTCTGGTGGGAGAAACCAACATTTGATTCAGTCCTGCCCCCCCTCAAAACCATGAGGAAGTCTCTACTCCTCTCTGAGGAGGCTGTGAAGATGGACCATTCTACATTTGGTAGATTGAAGTCTCCAACTAGCAATCGCAAACCTTTGTCGGCCATCCTCATTATGACTTCCAGGAGATCCTTGTCCTTTTCGATCTCCTGGTTTGGGATCTATAGATACCTCCAACCCTGATAGGGTTTCTGTTTCCAGCTCTCAGAGTGATCCATGGGGCCTTTGTCTCACCTTGTGTTCCCTGGGTCTCAGCAGCATTTATCCCTTCCCTGATATAAATAGTGACCCACCCTATTCTTACCTATGCTGTCTCTCCAGAAGAAAGTGTAACCTGGAATGGTGACATCCCAGGTATGGTTCTCTGTGAACCAAGTCTCTGTGGCAGCAACCCAGTCGAGGTTGATCTTGGCCATCATTGCTATGAGATCTGTGATTTGTTTGGAAGGCTACAGGCATTGACACACATTGCCTTCCAGTCTTGGTTTGTCCTGCTTGCTGATTGATTTCTCCACTTGTGGTTTGTGTCCCTAATGTTTTAAATGTCCCTATCATATCTGGAATGCCCATGTGGATTTGAGACGCACTTGGTGCTTGTGATGCTCTGTTTTGGTTCTGATTGATTTTCCTTAGATGGGGGAGAGGCATTCATAAGCTCATATGATGCAACTGTTGCTGATGCCCCTTCCCCTCCCACTAGTTTAAATGGTCGACAAAGACATAGATTTTTGGCTAAGAGCACATGTTCCCTCTTTTGTAAAGTGTAGGCCATCAAATCTAAAGAACTGCCTCGCCCAGACGTTCTGCCAGTTTCCTACATATCCATAACCTTTTTCCTGACACCGGTTTTTGAGCCAGGTAATAAGTTTAATGATGTCCCTTTCTCTGATCTTTTGCCTGTTAGCCCCCCTTACCTCACACAGGCAGAATTTCTGAGAAAGAGACTTTGGACAAAAGGGAAGTGAGTTATTCTTCTAGAGTTGTTAGATGTTGCTTAGTTTCCACAGAGACAAAGTTGCAGATGTCCAAGTGGAAGGGCAGCTGGGGTCCAGTGGCCACCACATTGTGTGGTATAGCAAGGAGATGAGGACCCAACTGAGTCACACTAAGGTGAAGGTATTAGATTTCAAAAGGGTAGACTTTGCTGAAATGGCTAGATGAGTCAGAGTAACCCAGGGAAAGGGGATGGTAGTAGGGGGGTTGAGGAGCAGTGGGGGCAACTGAAGGATGCCATAGTGGAAGCGAGGAACCAGTGCATCAAGTTGGTGTCCATAGGGAAGAGAAGGAGGAAGCCACTATGGTTCTCTAAAAATGTGGCAGACAAAGTACAGGCTAAGAGGGTGAGCTTCTGAAAGTATAAGGGAACCCAAAGGGAGAAAGACAGGGAGATGTACCTTGAATGTCCACAGGAAGCAGAAAAGGCTGTTAGGAATGCAAAGGTGCAGACGGAGGACAAATTAGCACAGTCAGTAAAGAAAGAAGAAAAGTTGTTCTTTAGGTACTTCAGCGAACTGTGAAAAAACAGGGGAAGGATTATAAGGCTCAAAGTGGAGGAGGGAGAGTGTAAGGAGGAAGACAAAGGCAAGGAGAGATACTGAATAAATACTTCTGTAAGTTATTCACAGAGAAGGGGGAGGGTCAGGGACCACAGCTGGACAGCAGGTGCAAAGGGAGGAAGAGGTGGACACCAGTCCTTTCACAGAGGAGGGAGTTCTGGAAGAGCTCTCAAAACTGAAGTTGGATATGGCTATGGGACCAGATGGCATACATCCAAGGATATTAAAGGAGCTGCAAGGGGAACTAGCTGCGCCTCTGGTAGCCATGTTTACCAACTCACTCAACACTGGAGTGGTTCCAGATGACTAGAGGAGAGCACATCTAGTTCCTCTGCACAAAAGCAGCAGTAGGGAGGAGACGGAGAACTACAGGCCAGTCAGCCCCACCTCCATGGTGGGAAAGATCATGGAGGCACTGCTGAAAGAAAGGACTTTGGCACACCTGGAATCCAATGGGGCCCAGGCTCTGAGACAACATGGAGTCACAACAGGAAGGTCATGTCAAATTAACCATATAGATTTTTTTGGTTGGGTGACCAAGGAGGTAAATCAGGGAGGGGTGGTAGACGTCGGCTACCTCGATTTCAGCAAGGCCTTCGACACCTTCCCACATAGAAGGCTGTTTACCAAGATGGGTAGTCTGGGCATGGGGCACGATATGATAAACTGAGTTAGAAACTGGCTGATGGACAGGAGGCAGAGGGTGGTGGTAAATGGGATCCAATCTGGGGAAAGGGGCTGATGGGGCTGACCAGCGGGGTACCTCAGGGATCAGTCCTTGGGCCAGTCCTATTCAATGTCTTCAAAAGTGACATTGCAGAAGGGCTGGAAGGAAAGGTCTGCTAGTATGCAAATGATACCAAGATCTGCAACAGAATGGATACTCCAGAAGAGGTGGAGAAAATGAGGAAGAACCTGGAGAAGCCTGAAAAATGGTCTGAGGCATGGCAATGGAATTTCAATGCCAAGAAGTACAAAATAATGTGCCTGGGGAGAGGGAACCCTGGACACAGCTGCAGGATGGGAGGGGAAGGGAAGGGCTGACAGTCACCAAGCAAGAAATGGACTTGAGAGTTATCATTTCTGATGATCTAAAGGTATCAAAACAGAGTACAAAGGCTGCAGGGAGGGCCAATGTCATGCTGGTGTGCATAAGCAGAGGCATCACTAGCAGAAGGCGGGAGGTGGTGATGCTATTGTATAGAACACTGCTGAGGCCTCACCTAGAGTACTGTGTGCATTTCTGGAGGCCATATCTGCACAAGGACATTCACAGGGTGGAGGCAGTCCAGAGGAGGGTGATCAAAATGGTACTGGACTTGCACCACAAACCATATGAGGAAAGATTAAAGGATCTCAATATGTACTCACTGGAGGAAAGGAGTGAATGGGATGACATGCTAGAAACCTTCAAGTACCTCAAGGGCCTAAACAAGCTGCAGGGGGCAGACATCTTCCAATGGTGAAGGAATACATGAATGAAGGGGCATGATAGGAAATTGGAGGGGAGCAGACTAAGAGGTAATGTGAGGAAGTTTTTCTTCATAGAGAGGGTGGTGGATGCATGGAATAGTCTGCCACAGGAGGTGGTGAGGGCAACCACAATGTTTTTTTTTTTTAAATGCCTGGGACAGGCACAAGAGAACCTTGAGGAGGGAGGGAGTGATGAAAAGCCGCTGACCAGATAGGGTCAGAGGCCGCATTCAAGTATAGTGCTTACGAGCAGACTGGATGGACCTAGCGGTCCTCATCTGCAACATTTTCTATGTTACATAGAAACATAGAATTTGATGGCAGATAAAGACCGCTTGGCCCACCTAGTCTGCCCAGTTTCCTACCTGATGGATAAGCTGCAGATTTTGGTTAATCAACAGCTTACTTCCTCCTACCCCTCACTAGAATTGCTTTATGTCTGTCCCATGCATTCTTGAATTGTCCCACTGTTCCTGACTCTATGTTTCTATTGATTGACAATGTTGTGGGTTAGGGGGCTGCCTTGCACCACCTTTGCCAACCAATAGGGTTGCATGGAGTTAAGAGGAGGTTTACCTCAGCAGTATTTTCTCCAGCCAAGGGAACCCCGCAAAAGACCCTTGAATGGAGAAAATGCTTAGTAAATGGGACTGTGCCGATATATAGGTCCCCTTCCCCTCATTTGCATTGTGCCTCCCTCAGATCTTTGCCCTGGCACAAACCTGGTTTTCAGGTGAAAACTGGGCTTTCGTGAATACCACTTTGTCACAAAACCCAGTTTGCACCACGCAAACTGGGTTTGTACCACAGCAACGTTTTGTGAATTGGTCCCCAGGACTTTAAAGTGCTTTAAATTATTTATGTTGCTTTACTGATTGTCTCATTATGCTGTCCTAGTAATTAATAAAGTGTGGACTATTAATCCAGCACCTAGTACATCGTTTTGTGTCCCTTGTAATTAAACAGTTCGGTTCAGAACACAGTAAATTATATGGATTAAATGTTTACTACCAGGTGTATGTTCATACTAAGGTTCATACTAAGGTCGGATTTGGAACAAGAAGGCCTATGAGCCCATTAATGCTCTATTCTCTATTCAACATATCTTATGTTTCTTCCTGCCAGTATATGTTTATCTAAGTCTGACTTAGAAGCATTCTTAGTGCTTGCCAAAATTAGTTCATAAGGAAGCATATTCCACAGATTCAAGATTCTATTTGTGAAGAAATATTTCCTTGTATTAGTACAGCTTTTTCCCCCTTAATTTGTAGTGGGTGACTTCTTGTCTCAATTCCAGTATACTTAAATTCTATCTGTGAGTCACACATTAGTTCAGGATCTTGTATAATATCATACATAAACAATAAATCTCCACGTGTTTAACGTGTTTCAAAGGACATGAGATTTAATTATCCTAACCTTTCCTCAAATACTTTATTCTCATTATCTTTGACCATCTTTGTAAACCTACACTGCACCCTCTCATATCTTTTCCTCTCTCCCAACTTATATGGATTCCATATTTGTGAGGCATATTCCAGGAGTGGACACACATATGATCTATATAAAGGCATCAGCACATTACTTGACCAAAATACAATATTTCTTTTTATAGACCATATAATTTTATTTGCACAATTCGTAGCATCCCCTGTTCTGTGGAACCCAAATCCTTCATAATATTAATAACCAGATCCTTTTCATAGTCTGTACTTTCAAGAAGGTTTCCATCTATCATGTAACTATAGCCTTTATTCCTCCTGCCCAGATGCATTACTTTAAATTTTTTCAAATTTAATGTCACATCCCATTTCTTGGTCCATTTCATTACTATTTCCAAATCACATTGTATTCTTTCACAATCTTCCATTGTGGTGCACGGGCCATGGATTATGGTGTCATCCACATATTTAATATAAGCTATACTGGAAACAAAAATGTGAAAAAGAACTGGACCCAAAACAGATCCCTGGGGTACACCACTTAATATGTCTCCACTCATAGAGACATGACCATGCACTACTACACTATGCCTCCTATTAGTCAACCATTTAATAATCCAATGAAGTATATATTATTATTTATTTATATTATGAAGTTGCAGCTTTTCAATTATAGCTCAGTGTGGGGTAAGGTCAAAGGCTTTAGCGATATCTAAATAGATAACATCACGGGATATTCCTATCTAGGTGTTGGCTGACCTTTTCATAGAATGTCAACAAATTAGTGGAACAGCTTCTCCCTCTTATAAATCCATGCTGTAAGGGGTCAATATCACATGATGACATGCGTATTGTGTCCTTTATTAAACGTTCTAATACTTTCCCTATTACACCAGTAAGACTGACTGAACAATAAGTCTGCAATTGCTCTTTTTTCCTTTTTCGTATATTGGTATTATGTGTGTCAATTTCCACTCCACAGGCACTGTAGCTGTCCTAACCGATTGTTCGAATAACATTTTTAGGAATATCAAGTGAGACAATATAATCTGCAGTAATCTGGATGATATTTTGTCTGGACCTGCTGATTATTTTTTTATTTACTTATCTTTTCATTTATTTCTTTTGTTGTTATTTCTATCTCAGGGTCAAGATTAACCTCACCCATTTTAATTGTTTTCATACCTTCTTTATTTACACTGCAAAAGTACTGATTAAAGGCTTCTGTCATTTGTTTATTATCAATAATAACAGCGGAGTTCTGATTGATTGAACCTACTCACTAACTGATTTATTTAGTGAATTCATGTATGCATAAAATTCCTTATAATTTGTTATATTTGCATCAATGGTCAAGTTTTTTTCCTGCTACTCTTTTGGCCTTCTTAATTTTAGTTTTATACTGTTTTTGTACTGCTTTATAAGTCTCTACAATAAAGTTGTCACCAGTTCTCATGTACCGCTTATGCAGTTTATTTATTTTTTCTAATCAGAGCTTTTATTCCTTTATTTATCCATGTTGGGCTTTTTTTTGTTCTTAACTTTTTCAGTAATCGGGATATTCTCCTTCGCTGTGTTATGAATAACATTTTTAATAATGCCCCACACTTTTTCTGTTGTTTTATTGTGTAATAGTTTATTTCATTGGATATTCCCATAGCATTAGTAATACCAATATAACTGGTTTTGTTAAAGAGGTATAGAGTGGTCCTACTTTTTCTAGGATGGTATGGATAGTTAGCCATAAATCTGACCATGTTATGATTGCTATTTGCTATTGGTGGGCCTACACTACAACCAATAATGGAGATGGGGTGGACACCATAACTAAATCCAAAATCTCCTGCCCTCTAGCTGGTTCCTTGGTGCATTGGATTAAGTGTAACTCATTACAGGTGTCTAACAATAATGTACCCAACCTAGTATTTGATTGACTTTCTATCCAGTCCATATCAGGGATATTAAAATCCTTATTGTAACAATATCTCCTATTTCAGCTGCAGATTGTATTTCATCCAATATTTATTTTGTGGTTTCCAGTGTACTATCTGGTGGTCTGTATACACATCCTAATATTACAGCCTTATTGCTACCCGCATGTATTTGAACCCCCATAATGTTTCAGTAGCAGCATTAGTTTTAATGTTATCAGTGATGTTAGTTGATGTTCTATCTTGTTTTATATATAATGCCACCCCCTCCTTTTTTAGATTGTTTATTTATTTCATAAAACATATAACCATCAATATTTTCCCCCCAGGTTCACTGATCATCCTTTCTCCGGGTCTCAGTGACAGCTGTTATATCAGCAGATGTTGGCCCAGATATTCAAAAGGGTTGCGCATGGTGCAACGGTGTTGCGCCATGCACAACCCACTGATGCACCCCGGTGCGATATTTAAAAGGGAAAAGTGCATTGCACAAATCCCGATGTGCCGCGGTGCATCAGTAATGTATGCAGGCACAGGTGGGAGGGCGTGCCCATGCATAAACTGCACAGCTCGATATTCAGCCTGGGCCATGCAGAGTTCTGCAGGCGCAACCCCTACCTGCACCTGCACAAAGTTACGCCTATAAAAAAAGGAACAAGTCAAGGGCCACCCACAGGTGAGCTGCCACATTGCAGGGCGCAACACAGCAGCTGCCACCTGTGGGTGGCCATCACCTGTTCCTGCCGCACCTGGTGGCACCCCCCATGCTCCAATCGCGGGCATCAGTATCCCCCAAGTCCAATATCCCTGGTGGTCCAGTGGACCGTGATTAGTCTGATTCGGGCATAACTGTATCCCCGGTAGCTTGATAGCGGGCATAACAGTATTCCCCCGATTAGCCCGATGGCGGGCATAACTATAATGCCCCAGTAGCCTGATCGCGGGCATCGTATCCCCACGAGTAGCCCCATCATGGGCATAACAGTATTCCCCCCTGATTAGCCCGATCATGGGCATAACTGTAACACCCCCATTAGCCCTATCACGGGCATCAGTATCCCCAAGTACAATATCCTGGTGGTCCAGTGGACCCACGAATGTCATGGGCAGCATTCTTCACCCCCAAGTCCAAATCCCTGGTAATCTAGTGGATGCCCCACCCATGCCCACGGAACCCACCATCCACTCCCCGTCAGCCAGCAGGCGGCAGCACCAACCACCTGCCACCTGCCAACTGACAGCTCAGTATGGCTGCACGCCCATTAGTTCAGAACATGAGCCAATGGGCGTGCGGCCCTCCCGTACTAGTCAGTCCAGATATGTGAATGAATTCATTCACATATCTGGACTGATTAGCTCTGATGTATGGCTGCATGCCCATTGGCTCATGCTCTGAACCAATGGGTGAGCAGCCATACCAAGCTGTCAGTCGGGGGGTGGCAGGCGGTTGCGTGCTGCCGCCACCGCTGACAGGGAGAGTGGGGTGGTGGGGCTCCAGGGTGGGTGGGGGTCCACTAGATCACCAGGCATTTTGGACTTGGTGGGGTGAGAAATGCCGCCAGCGATCGGCTCCATGCGTACACTGGACCACCAGGGATATTGGACTTTGGGGGATACTGAAGCCCGCGATCTGGCTAATGGGGATGTTACAGTTATGCCCATGATCGGACTACTGGGGGTGTTACAGGTATGCCCAAAATCAGGCTAATGGGGATACTGTTATGCCAGCGATCGGCTACTGGGGTGTTACAGTTATGCCCGTGATCAGGCTAATCGGGGAATACAGTTATGCCCGTGATCGGCTACCGGGGATACAGTTATGCCCGCGATTGGGCTACTCAGGGGGAATACAGTTATGCCCGCGATCGGGCTACTTGGGGGGGATACAGTTATGCCCATGATTGGGCTAATCGCAGTCCACTGGACCAGCAGGGATAGGAGACATTCATTGTCCCTTATGGGACATCCTGCAATCGGGCTGCAGGGGGCATCGGTCCCCGACGGCTGCTGCCTGGCAGGGCACCAGGCGCAAGTCGTCGAGGATCGGTGCACCTGCATGCTAATGGCATGCAAATGGGGCCATAATCAGATGCAAATGGCCCCCGTGCACCTTGCATAAATTATGGCCCCATTTGCATGTCACCCTTTGAATATCGCAGGTGCTGTGCATGGCGCAATGGAACTTGTGCCACCGCATCTCAATGCTCTATTCTGGCCACTTGCGCTGGTGCAGTTCCACTGTGCCATGCACAGTGGGGGTGGCCAGGGGGCGATATTCAAAGCAGTTGCGCCATAGTGCAACTCCGTTGAATATCACCCTGACCACACCCCTGCGCAACTATTTTGAGCGGCGCACAGGTTTGCGCCACAAACTGGCGCAGTTTGAATATCTGGGCCATTGTATCTAACCCGGCTATCAAAGCGTCCATTTTATTAATTAAACTGCGTGCATTAAACATCAGTATTTTTAAATTATCTATGTGTTTAACGTGTTTCTTTGTATTCTTACTGTGTGGGTTAGGACAGTCACCCCCAATATATTAATTTAAAGTGTTAGGTTGCATTGCATCCTTAATATTTGATGCCGACAGCTTTGCCCCATGTTTGTTCAGATGAAGTCCATCCCTTCCAATATAAGTGTTTTTTGTTACCAAAAGTAGGCCAATTGTCTATAAATTCAATCCCATTATCCTTACAAAGATATGACAATCTGGCATTGACACTTTGTATGGTTAGATTTTTTTCATGGTGTGCTCTGGAGATATGTAGTATGTTGGATATAATTACCCTGTGTCCATTATTTTTTAACGTGATCCCCAAGTCTGTTAATTTGCGGCACATGTTTTTTTTGTGCTCCCTTCCTATATTGTTTGTCCCAACATGTAAAGTAATAGCAAAGCTACATGGGATATAAATTTCTGCTAAGCATTCTTTAATAACCTTTATTCATGCACCAGGGTAACATAATACCATAGTGTGTTCCTTGTCACTTCCACAAATATAAGTATCAGTAAATTTTATAATGGAATCCCCCAATATAATTTTATTTGAATTCTCACCAGAAAGGTCTTCCCCCATGTTCTATGGATTAGGGGTTTTGGTAAATATTTCAGAAGTTCTTGCATAATCCCTATTCCAATTTTGACACATTTACTGCATTGAGGGTATGGCTGTTAATGGGTTGGATATTAGTCTGGGTATTACTACTACACGGCTGCTCCTCATATAGTAGAGGCAAAAATCTATTACATGTACTGATATTTAAAGATTCTTCTACCATGTTCCCATGCTTTGTTTTAATTGTCTCCTGACAGCAACCTGTGGTCCGTTCATTAAGGTGTCATTAGTAATTCCTTCTCTAATTTTCTTGGTTTGAGGTGTATTGTCAGTTAGATCACCTTGAGGTGTATTGTCAGTTAGTTCACCTTGATATATTGCCACTTAGATCACCTTGAGGTGTATTGCCCGTTAGATCACCTTGGTTACTATGTTTATCCCATGCCCTTTTTTTGCTATTCAAATTTTCACTTTCGTGATTAATAGTATCAAAAAATACTTGTATTCTTGCAATCTCCTGAAGATTTTAAAAATCATTTTTTTTATTAATTTTTGATTCTCTTCTTTAAATATTTTGAGGAGTTCACATTTGGGGCATACAAAATCTAGCATATTTCTTTCATCATATTTGTTACTCATGTACATTCCACAAAGTGTGCATAACAACAGGGAGCCATCATTTTTATGGATCTTTGATGGGTGAACGACAACAAATGGAGCGAAGTCCTGCACAGTAACACCCACAATGTGTACAGCAGGATGGTGCCACAATACCACAGTGCATGCACAGACAGTGACAGTTGCAATGGCAAGTAGGTGACTGGCACAGGGGAGGAGAGCCAGCCAGCCACAGACACAGTGCACAGGTCCTCCCCCCAAACCTGACCACGCAGGAGCACAGCGCACCCAGGCAGGCAGGATACCAGTCACCCTGATGGGAACCCCATCCACCACTGTGCAGCAGCCCTCCCCCTGCACCACATGCCCACCATGGCACCTAGACCAACAGTGTCTGCCCCCCACCTTGGTGCACACAGCTGAACAGTGCTCCAACACAGCACCAGCATCACCCACCCACAGCCTGGGGCCATGGCACGCACACTGCAACAGACCCATGGTGAGCGGTACAGGATGCACACCTGTACAGGGTACAGCAGCACAATGCGGACTGCCCCCCCCCCCCATGGCCACAAGCAATGCGGACCACAGAGTCAGTGGAGAAACACACTGGATGCACAAGGCCATGTAACCAATGGCAGCAGCTTTATTCACTACACACACTGTGGACCACACCCAATACTGTGCCCAGGACCCACCCTACCCTAGCCACATAAACAGTGCATATCCATGCCACAGTCCACAGCAGGACAGGTACTCAGTCCTGCAAGCATACATTCAGGGTGATGCCCAGGAGGTAGTCCCTCAGTGGTCTGGTCTCGTGCTATTCCACAGTTTGTTGGATTTGGTCACTGGTGCCCCTGGTCTTCTGGTGGATGGTGCTCACCTCATTTCCACACAGCAGCTGTTGGTGCTTCAACTCAGTCAGGTGCTGTTGTCCACGGAGTACTTCTATGAATCACCAGATGGTTGGGTAAGCAGCACCCATTAGGGCGTTGAAGCCCCTGTGCCACTCCTCCAATGCATTTGTGGTCCTGGGTTGGCCCTTGTGGACCACAGTGTACACATTCCAGATGTTTAGGTAGTACATGGGGCAGTGCCACACACCACTATGGACCAACTGACTAGGTCATGTATCCTTGAAGTAATCCAGATAGGGGCCCAAAGACTCTTTATAGGGCTTAAAGAATGGCCACAACCGCAGCTCCTCTTATGCGCTGGTGATGTCCTCGGGTGACACGTGGGTGAGTGCAGTGAGCATCATGATATGCAGTGCAAATTCATCCTTGGTGACATAGAACTGTGCAAGGTCATTGTGCTGCTACAGCTTCCTCCAAATGCACTGTACAAAATGGAAGAAGCAGCCTTGGAGACATGCCCATAGAAGACAGTATGTAGTGCCCTGAAGGCAGTGGGTTCATAATCGATCATGGTCGACAGTTGGCTGATGTCTGGGCACAGCTCCTGGATCTTCTGCAGCATGGCCATGAAGCAGTTCATGGTCCTGCTGCCCATTAGGGCGTACATGGCTGGCAACACAGTATCTAACTCCATGCCATGGAGGCTGTACATTTGATGGAACAGCCATGGGCTGCTCTGGAATGTGCCATCTGCATACCACGCACCACAGTGGGTCAGGAAGTCTAGGTTATGTTGGGTGCTGAACAGGAGGAAGTGGCTGGTGGTATCCCTGGTGTCATGCAGCAGGAACTGTTCATTCATGTCTGTTGTTGTGTACTCTGCCATGATTGTGAGGGCCAATAGAGAGCTTGGTTCTACTGGTGACCTCTGCACTCTTCGATGTGCCCTCTGAATGGTGCGCTTCAGGTGTGTCACTGTGGGTAGGTGCCCACTGACTGCATTGGGTAGTCCATTGCAGCATGCCACAATGACCTGTTGGCTACTGTCTGTGGTCATCATGGCCTGCCGCTTCACCTCCACATGAACCTGCCACACTGCCACCTCTGCACCACCTGGCACATGGTTGTGCCAGCCCGTGAGTGAGACATCATCATCCACACCAGCCACAGCTCAAGCATGACCACAACACTTCCCAGAATGGTACTGGACAAACTTCCAGTATGTTGCAGCCCCACTTGTCCATTCCCATTGGTATAGGTAGCCCCTGTAGGATAGGAGGTCATTGTCTCGGGCGCTCTTGACATTTTGGAGTGGCGTGGCATGGCTCTGTCCTGCCTCTGTTTATCCATAAGTGGTGGCCCCCACCCCCTGTCATGCATTTATGATGTGGCCCTCTGTGCACCCGCCCACCCAGAACACTCGCCCTTCGCTGTGCTATCCCTGTCAGCATACCCAGGTTCACAGGGGTTGGTTATTTTGCCTGTGGGCCTCCATGTCACTGCACCATCCAGTGCTGTTGGGGTGTGCAGCCCTCCTGCCTGTTACTCCCTTCCCGATGTTCGGGTCAGTGTCGTGAGGCACTGTGTGGCATCTGCCTGTTCGCCAGGGCCATTGTCATCTTCCAGGATGTCAATGTAGTGGCCCTGTCAGTGGATGCACCTTGTTGCTCTCGCAGTGGTCATGGTGCTACTGTCACCCTGCGGGATTCGTGATCGGGGTGTTGTCGTCCGAGGTGCATGCCCATTTTTATAGGTATTTAATATATCCTCCATTGTACAGCCTGAGTTACTGTCACTCATAATTAAGTGTTGTGCAGAACCCTTCAGCCTTTTTGTAATATATATATATATATTTTATTTTATTATTATTATTATTTGTAGTCTGCAGGCAATATGCCCCTCAGCAGAAGGGGGAATACTCCCTGATATCCCAGTTATACTTAATATGCACAAAACAAAAAACAGCTACTGCCAACTGGATGAATTAGAACACTGTTCAATACTCCCCTTCACGCTATGCAGTAAGGTGTTTAAATACACACATAGTCTTTGGTGAATTGTTGAGATCTCCATCACAGACAATGGAATTGTAATTGTGTGTTCCTCACATAAGCAGTTTGGATATATGTTGAATACAATATCCCTACCTTATCACATATGTGTAAACTGTCTGGCCCTCATCCCTCTGTTCAGGGCCGGCCTTAATCATTTAGGGCCCCTGTGCACCCCCCTGTCAGGCCCCATCACTCAATTTCCTGTGGGGCCCCCCAACACATCCAACATTTGCAGCTAACTAACCCTCCTGTCCTGTATTAATAAAGCAGTAGCAAATCTACTAGTTTAACCAGCATCTTTTAATTAGTGCCATTGGCTGCATTGGATTATTTGACTTCACCATTGGAAATGAATCTGACTGAGCCTGGAGCAAGAACTTAAGTAAGTAGGGTACTACTGCTGTATTAATTTCTATAAGGACAGGGACATCATCACTGGATGCAAACACCTCAGATAACCCTTACACACCACACCACCCTTCCCACCCAACAGTACCACAGCATCCCACCTGTCCACCCTCCACGCACTATCAGGCGTCGGGTTGTGCCTTGGGGTCATTAGCCATGATGCTTACCCCATTCCATGTGGACATAAGCTGAGCTGGACCCTAACACTCACCCCATTCTCTTATACTCTGGCCATCTGCGCTTATGTATTTATGGAATGGGTGAGTGTTAAAGTGTGGTAAGGTTGGGTGGGGGAGGGTGGGGTGGTGTGAGGGTTGTGAACCCTAACACCACATTTCCATACTTTGAAAGGCATTATATCAACCTTAACTAGTGCATTAAATAGAGAATAATGGATAGGCAAGTGTGTATTATGGATTTTTTTTGCACACCCAAGGTGTGATGACTCATAAACCTCAAGAGCCAAGCTCTGGAGCTTTAAGTGGTCATCACACACACCGAGGGTGTGCAACAAAAATCCATCAATACACACTTGCATATTCTTTATTTAATATAATTGCTTGTGACCTGAGTCACCTGAGTTTTAGTTGCCTGCACTTTTCCCAGTGATTGTAGCATGACCGAACGGTGTTCAGTGTTCTAAAATAATATTGTACACATTTCCCAGAAACAGCACTGTTTAGTATAAACAAAATCATGTAAGGTTTGTTTTAGTATCTTAGTGTTCCTGGTTTGTTGAGAGCAAGTGACTTGGCAGCTTCAGAAGACTCAGCGCAAGGGTTAGTGAGCGTTGATACGCTTGCATCGAGTCTTCTGAAGCCGCCGAGTCACTCGCTGTCCTCGCTCTACACTCGGTGGCTTGTTTCTCAAAAAAACAGGAAAACTAAGGTACTAAAGCAAAGCTTACGTGTTTTTTGTACTAGATATGGCTGTTTTTGGAAAAAACGTACACTACTATTTAGAACACCAAACACCGCTCAGTCTCATTACCGTCACCGGAGAAACTGAAAGTTGTTTGGAATGCCATAATAACTGGTTTTTGGGTTATTACAGCTTTTGGGAGCATAATAACCCCAAATCTGGTTGCTACGACATTTCAAGAGACCGGTAATCCAGTTGATAAATCAGGTCACTAGTAATTATAGTATTTTTTTGCATTTAATTTCTTCACTTTTTATGAAGTGAACTATATCTCTCTACAGGTGAAAAAAAGGGCTGGAAATTAGGATAGGATTGTCTATATATGCCAAATGTCTTATCATCTTTCCCTTGTTTTGACACCTTTAGGTGACCAGAAAAGAGAACTCCTAGGTCCTTTTCTTCTTTGGCAATCATCAGCAGCTTTCACACCCATCCTGTATCGCTCCCCAGGGGTTTCCTCTTCCCAGGTGCATAACTTTGTACTTTTTTGCATAGAACCTCAGTTGCCATGTGATTTTTTTAATCAAAATTTCAACATGGGCTGTTTGGGATCTCCCTTCATGGACAGTGGCACTGTGATTTTGTTAATCCATCCCAAAATTTGAACTCTCACAGCGATGCCATTCTGTAGCACAGGTGCAAAAACACATTTCAGGGATGATGCTAAAAATGAGAGCTGTACAGTTCATGAGGAGGTGTACAACACTGTCCATAAGTTACACTGGATGCACAGGGTTGTTTGGACCCTGCGCTCCCATTCCATGATCCAGATAGTACAACAGTGTCCATATGTCATGGTGGTGAGTGCAGGGTCTCTCCATCGACATAGTACAACAGTATCCATATGCCATGGTGGGAGCAGTGTCCAAGGATTGCATGGTCCTTCAGACTCTGAGCTTCCATCCCTCCATCGAGATAGTACAACACTATCCATATGTTACAGTGGAAGCCAGAATACTTCAGACCCTGTGCTCCCCATCCCTCCATCCAGATAGTACAACAGTGTGAAAAATGAGAAATCATCGCAAAGTTACAAGTGTGTGTAGAAATTGCACAATGCATGCTCGTAACCTGCTCATTTTTTTTTATTTGTGTACCAAATTTTTAAGCATTGGCATTACAGGACATCCCTTTAGGAACACTTCAACTGCGATTTTGGAACTCCATCCCAAAAGTTGATTTCGCATAGTGACCACGCCATTGTGCGCCACAGGTGTGAAATCACATTTTGGACAGTATGTACAAAATGACAGCTGTTCTGTTTATAAGGTAGTGTGGAAAAATGGCAATGTTGAAAATCTGGAGTGAAAATATGAAAAATTGGCAAAGTTGCAAGTGTGTGTAGAAAGTGTGCAACGCATGCCCGAAAGCAGCAATTTTTTGGAATTTCTTTGCCAGATTTTCATCATGGCATGGGCTTTATGGGTCCTCCCCTCATGAACATTGGCACTGTCATTTTGTTAATCCATCCCAAAAGTTGATTTTGTGCAGCTACTATGCCATTCTGCACCACAGGTGCGAAAACACATTTAGGGAAGGATATGAAAAATTACAGCTGTACTGTTCATAAGGAGGTGTAAAAAAATGGAAATGCTGAAATATGGAGTGAAAATATTAAGAATTGGCGATGTTATGAGTGTGCATAGAAACTGAGGAACACATGCTCATAATGCAGTCATTTTTAGGAATTTTCTCACCAAAATTGCAACATGTTTTTTTTGGGACCCCACCTCATGAACAGTGGCACTATTGTTTTGTGAATCAATCCCAAAAGGTGATTCTGTGCAGCAAACATGAAATCACCTTTTTAGACCAAGAAATGAAATGGCTGTGCCAGTGTTCATGAGGCGGGGTCCCAAGAATCCCATGTTGAAAATCAGTGCAAGTTCCTAAAATTGGCTGAGATAGTAACATAAGTTGACACCCCCCATTGACTCCCATTATATAGATTACCTTTAATTCTTCAGTTTGCGGCTGGGCTTTGAAGAATACAGATATGTGTCATGATCTGAAGAAGATAACAGCACTGACCTCTGGAGGTAGGTATGGGGTAAGGGGGAAGTAAGGACAGGTGGGTGCACAGAGGGAGGGTGGGGATGGGGGAAGGAGGATGGGAGATGATGAGGCACCATTTTCTTTATTACAGTTTTTTTAAAAAAAGACATTGGGACAGTTAACTTTATTTACAGGAAAATAAACAGTAAATGTGGGCACACTGGGGTGAGCTCCAGGTGTGCTACATGAGTTGGAGGGGATACATAATGCTGACGGGAGGATCTGGCACCCCTGTCTGCAATGGAAGTGGGCTTGGGGGAGACATCCGACACCAGGAGTGGGCATTCCGGTGTTGGAAAGATTTAAAAAAAAATTCACGACTCTGTTCAAAAATGGTTTGACAGTTACCTGGTAGGCAGAAAACAGCTAGTGAAAGCTGAGGGTGATACCCCCCCCCAAAAAAAATCTTACAAAGAGGCATTCCACAAGGATCCATCCTTGGGCCTCTACTGTTTGCCATCGATGTTAATAATATAAATGCCAATATCAGCATTGCAAGTGTCTATCTCTTTGCAGATGACACCGTGCTATATGTTGCTAGACCCTCACTGGAGCTTGCTTGTACTGCATTACAACAGGACTTTGACACTCTACGGTGCAGCCTCCTGCATCTGAAATTATTACTAAATGCAAAAAAAACTAAAACGATGCTCATCTTCCCCCATGCCACTCCGGTTACCTTCCCTCCCACAGCCTATAAACCTCAGATTCTGACCTTGTTATGGGAATCACTAGAAGTGGTAGAGATATTCAAGTACCTGGAATTCTGGTTAGACAACAAGTTTTCCTTTGCTGTGCACTTAAATGAACTGACCAAGAAGTTGAAGCAAAGGTTAGGACTTTTCTATCGCATCAAGCACCTGCTCTCATCAGAGGCCAAAATAAGACTGGTGCAAACCACTTTCCTTCCCCTGTTAGACTATGCAGACTTTATCTACAGCCATTGCCCCCTAGCCTCCCTCTCTAAGCTAGACATGCTGTACCACAGGGCTATCAGATTAATTACTTGCTCACCATATAATACATACCATTGTGACCTATACTCGCAAATTGGTTGGTAGTCCCTAAAAGTTAGGAGAGCAAAAAACGCGATACTCTGGATATTCAGAGCCCTGACTAACAGGTTAGCAAAATACATCTCAGACTTTTTTTCTATCCCTGGGGGGGTCTATTCCCTTAGAAAATACATGGTCATCCAGCTCGCTATCCCTAGAGTCAGAACCTGCTTTGGCACATCATCCATCAGCCATTATCTCCCTGTCCTCTGAAACGCCACCAAAAAGACCTTACAAATCTCCTATTTGTCCAGCTTATACTCTTTCAAGAGTTGCCTGAGCAAGCCCCTTCAGGAGTCTTGCCGCTGTTATCACTAATCACTGGGTCTTCCTAACCCAGGCCCACTGCTCAACCGGAGCCCTTACTTATGATCAGACCAGCACTTCTGCTATTCTATGTCTCCTCCTTTACTGTGTTCTTATGGTCACCTTTTTTCCTCCTCTCTCTCTCCTCACCTGTGCCCTCTCCTCCTAATGCTATTGCCCCAGTAAACTAGATCTCCTTTTTGCCATGACCTTTGTACCTGCTGTTTGCCTTGGTGACATGCTGTTATTTTTTTGTGTACTGTCCCTTATACCTATAGACTGAAATTCTTTGTCTTTGTGATTTATGCTCTCATTGTTACCTCATCTGATATATTGTGCTCATTGTACTCCTTGTATCTACCATGCCAATTATCTGTAATTTCTTGTGCACTGTTGTATATGATGTATGTTCTGCATTACCGTTTTGTGTGCCCCCAGGACCACCTTGTAAATGAGCTTGCTCAAAGGTGCTTTACCCTGGTTAAATAAAGATTGATTGATTGATTGATTGATTTAGCTGTGTTATGATGTGGGTTTTTTTGTTTGTTTTTAAAACATTCGGTACTTCAACATTCTCGCTAAGCAGTAAACAAGATGGCAGACGCAACCCAGCTCAATCAATGAAACGACTGTGAACTGTGAGCAAAATATCACACTTCTTTGTGAAAAAAGCTAGTATTTTTTGCAAAGAAGTTGGTATTTTTCGCACGGTACTACTATTGTGCAAAAAGAAAATTGTATTTTTCATGCCTGACATAAATTTTCCCATAGGAAAATGTCATAACTTTTGACTGATTAATGTTTTTTCACCAAACCTTCAAATGGCACATCTGTGACCCAAAGGCTTTCTACCCAGACAATTTCAGACCAAAACCTAAAGCCATTTCTGAGATACAGCTGTAGAAAGAAATGTTAAAAAAACATGATTTCTCTGTTTTTTCAACACTTTATATCTCAGAAACCACTTAACGGATTCCCACGAAATTTGGCAAGTCAAGAGACCTACTCCTGGAGATTATTTATTTATTTATTAAATTTTGGTGACCGGGTAAGCCCACTGGGCCCCGGAAGTCCCTTTTTCAGGGGCAACCCGGGATTACATAGCAATAGATGAACAGCATTGTGAAACAGTAAGCAAGAGTTACATGTATTACAGGCGACTTACAGCCATGGTACATGAGGAGTAAATAGGGTGAGCCGCAATGCTGGTAAGTAGTATTAGACCTAAAGGAAACACACTATGACCAAACTACATGCAAATCTATTGAATAGCTCCAATGTTATTAAGCTTCAAAGTTTGGACTTTAACATAGAAGTGCAGTTTCACCCTAGCTATACTGGCGTGAGTGTGCCAGTATTTTATCTCTCTCTATATATAAATATATGTATATATATATATATATATATTTAAGTGAAAGACAGTCTCATCCACAGCTGTCACAGCGGAACACAGCACAGTCTGCCATGTCCAAGATGCCTACTAAACTCTATTCCATATGTACAGCTACATGTTCAGTAGAGTTTGAAAGTCATCTTGGACATGACAGACTGTGACGTGTTCTACAGTGACCACAGACACAAGAAAAACAGTGCAATGCAACTGCTAATAGAAAGAGTGGAGTGCTTCACAGGATGTGGAGGCGACTGTGATACAACTCTACACTGTTGTTTGGTTGGAAAAGTCTCCCTTTTTGATTGCAGGAGGTCTGCAAGGCTCCACCCACCATAACCCTAAAAACTAGGGTGGCAAAGATAGGGAGTCTGATGAATCTTTTATTCCCTCATCAGAACAACAACCCTCCAGAGTGGAAGAATCTGACCCAGTTGCAGGTGTACCAAAAATAAAAGAGAAAGTGTATGTCTGACTAAAAGTAGGAAGAGGGGATGGAAAAAATATAATGATGTTTCTTAGTTATTTCTTTTATTCTTTTCCCATGTGCAGTTCCAGTTCATCTGGCTTTTCTATTGCCTCTCTGAATGTTAATACATACCTCGCAATCTGCTAGGACAAAAATCAGGGACACTACCCCCAAAAATCAGGGACACCATATTTTACTCAGTGTGGCATAGCACCATCACATGACATGTACGTCACATGATGTAGTGCTATAGATATGTAAAGTACCTGTAGTTTATCATTTTTAAATATCTAATTCAGTTGCATACTACCAAATGGCATAATAAAAAAACAGGCAAATGTTCTGCTTGTTTCTGCTGTAATTTCTCTTCATTTACATACTTGAAACGAAAGTGGAACATAAGCACTGCTAAAGAAATATTTTTTTTTTTTAGAATCTAGTGTTAAGTTAATTTCCAGGCTTTTAAGGATCCTCCAGACTTAAATAAACAGAAACATACTGCATTGGCATGCAGTGTGTGTGTGTGTGTCTCTCTCTCAATACTTTCATTAGAGAAACAGATGTGCCTGCACATGGAATGCTGGTGAAGAAGTGACTCCTATAACCTCCTTTTTTTCTGCTTGGACAAGTTTAACCCTTGCTGTGTTGTTGATTAATATAGCAGTCTAGAGTTCCTGTACTTTCGAATTCTGTTGTTAGCCTAAGTATTAAACAGGTCTGCTAGGCTTGCGCTGGTATTGTAAAAATCCATAAAACAAGCAGTCAATTCAGGACTTTGGGACGAGGAGTCTAAATTCGGGAAATCCTTGCCAAAACAGGACAGTTGAGAGGTATGTGTTAATAATATGTGCAGCAAGAGAAAGCGGATCACCACAATGTCACTACTAAAGAGTTTGGGGATTGATATCTTTTTTTTTTTTTTTTGCAAGATACTAGAATAAGCTATCTCATACGGGCCAACAGGGTCAAGCAGACTTGGCTGAATGGGCAACATATTAGTCCTTGGGAGAAGTAAATGTGTGTGTGGGGGGCTGGGGGTGGAGGCATACTTTTTTCTAACTATGATGTTAAAGTAGTGAAACTTATACATTTAATACCAGGAAGGATTTTAATTTTAGATATAATTTACAAACATTTAATTTAAGGTAAATTAATATTTATTGTCCCCAAATAAAAACTGACAGAGTGGATGAATTTAAAACGATAAGGCCCTTTCTTTATACTACTAAGGGTGTGATTTTGGGTGATGAGTTTAACTTCCCTTTTTTCCATGAAGGCACTAAGAGCAGTGATAGAAAGTTTATTGTGTTTACAATAACCAAATAAAGACTTTAAAGCAAAAAGAAAGTTTATGGTGATTCCAGTTACAGTGCTTAATACAAATGATGAGATCTGCTATGCTAACTGATGCTGGTACACCTTCGTCCTCCCCAGCAATACATATTCTTTTATATGATCTATTCATCTAGAATTGATTTTCTATTTTTGTCACCATTGTTGAAATTTCATTCATTTCGCACCATCCCAATTGAAACCTCAGACCACATTGCTACTGCAGTTTAAATTGGTCCAGATTTCATTCCACAGGCAAACCCACACATGTGGCATTTTAATAATTTATTGCTCACTAATACTTTCTCAAAAAAAGCAGCACAAACAGGTTATTTATAATACCTTGACATTTCAATTGCAGAAGTTGCTGACTTTGGCCATAGTCATGAAGCAAAATGTCTGTTTCTTTTTTCCAGGCATATTTCCTATAAAAAGACTTAAATGCGTAAATTATGAAATAACAGACTCTCATCCCTGCTTAAGTAGCAAACATTTGGTACACAGGGTTGAAAGTCTCCAGTAAACCCTTGTGATGATTGTCCAGAGAGGGTGAACAGAAGGGTTGTCTCTGAGTTAAAAGATTGCAGAGGGGTAGTGCAAAAAGATCCAGTGGTCTTTGCCAAAATAGTGGATGGATATGTCCTCAGCATATTTAGGATAGCTGTACCAGTATCTCAGGACTGGAGTCCTTTTTTGGCAAAGCTGCATTTGCCAACAATACCCAACAGTATTAAAACAAATATGGTTAAACCCATCTGTGCCTGGGAAGTGACTGAGGCAACAGGGTATTTATCTAATAATATGGCTCTATGTAGTGATGGCCTCATGAATGAGTTATTTCATTTTTTATGGCTCCTCTGTGGAGCCGATGGGTTGCTCTGGGCCTCCTTGGAGGGACTTATACTCCGACCTGAATGTGTTGGGTTATAATTGACCCCGCCGGCTCCCAGACATTTTCTGCTTTTTCTCTCCAGGCACCCGAATCATGCAATGGGTGAGGCAGCTGCCCCCACCTACGCAGAAGCAGCCATATGCCCCAGATGGGTGCTCTCCCTTTGTTTGGGTGACGTGCCTGTGCAAACATTCAGCAATTTTGGGGTGTCAGTCTACAGTGTGCCACACTGTTCCTCCCTCCTCCCCAAGGAAGGAGAACTGTCTGTGGATGCTCAATCCTTCCTGCCCCTGCTGACCCGCGAGTCCATTCCCGAACCCAGGTCACTGGCATGGCGTGAGGTGTGGCGTCCAGTGCCTCAACCCTCAGCACCACCGGGCTGGCTTTATTTACATTTTTTTAAAGCAAAATTAGCTCCGGTGTTGGCAGACATGTACAATGCTGTCTTAGGAAGTCAATTATCATGATCCACTTCATGCAAGGCAACAAGGTGCGTTTCCTCAAAAAAAAGGAGACAGGGATATTGCAAAATTGGTGATCATTATGCTTGTTAAATACCGATTTAAAACTTTTATTCAGAATACTGGGCAAGAGGTTGTCAGAAATAGCCTCAGTGGTTATGCTATACTACCTTCCTAAACATGTGCCATCAAGAATAGAAAGATTAAGGACAACCTGATCTTACTATGGAAACTGATAGATCAAGGAAGACAGGGTGAAGTCAAGGGCCTTATAATGACCCTAGATCAGGAGAAGGCCTTTGATAGGGTCAGCTATGAAATCTTGTTCACTATCTTAATAAAATATGGTATACCACCAGAATTTTTTATTTGGCTATGGTATCAATATCAGACTGGAATGATGTTTGCTGCAACCAATGAGGTAAAAGAGGTAGAGTGCACCAAAAAGGCCTGAGTCCATCATATTATATATACTACCCCCTCCTGGCAGTTTAGATGTAATGTTGTATAGTTTATTTTTTTGTATGGCATGAGAGAGCCATTTAAACCTGATTAAAGGAAATCATATCTACAGGGACATTAAAGAGAGAGAACTGAGTAGGACCTGGGGTAACGGAAACATGTTTTGGAATACCCTAAAAACGCTGACTGGCAAAAACTCCAAAGCTAATCCTAACCTGATCATCACTGAATCTGCCACCGTACAGGAGCCTAAGGATCTAGTGAATGCATTCAACCTGGCGTTCACAGATCTTGGCTCTGTGTTACCGCAGGAGTACTTCACAAACCCACCTCCTAGCAAGTACAATTATGGTGACTCGTATCCAGGTGGTAACCCAGGAAAACCATTGTTTTACTTCCAACAAATCAGTAACTCAAAAGCAATAAAATACATCAAAAGGGTCCTTGGCAAAACTAGGGTTGCTAGTGACATGCTTGTCATGAAACTTACTGCTCTAACACTCGACGAAATAGCCCATGTGCAAACCACATTTTTTAATATATCTTTGAGGACTGGGGCCTTATCTGATAGATGGAAGATTGCATAGGTCACTGCAGTGCTCAAAGGTGGGAACAGGACCTGCCTGGGAAACTATAGGCCGATTTTGATACTCCCTCCTGTTTCAAAGTTCCTCAAAAGAATTATAGCAGATCAGGTGGTTGAATATCTCAACAAGTATAGTCTACTGTATGAGCAACAACATGGTTTCAGAAGAAACCATAGTACCATCACTGCTCTGGTCGAATACACCACTCACTTGTATGACACCCTAGACTGTGGCAAGACTGTATGGTCTATTTTTATAAATCTTACAAAAGCCTTTGACACTGTGAACCACTAAATACAGCTTGGAAACCTTGTGTCATTAGGCTTGTCATATCATGACACAGTCAACTGGTTCAGGAGTTATCTGTACCACAGGATACAATGTGTGAAGATAGCTCGAGTAACATCTGATCCCAGGGAGGTGACCCTGGGGGTGCCACAGAGGGCTATACTCGGCCCCCTGATGGAGTCTTACATGGCGAAGCATCAGGGCACTTAACTAATAGTGTTTTCCACAGCTGTGTCTCCAGTTTGAATTGGCAGTTGCAGCTGCAATAAAGCATTTATTTTGCTGGATCACAAACTTTGTGTTGAGAACTTCACTGGAGTTTTGAAAAGCTCCTGGCTCTGAAGTACATATGGTATTTTCAAGTTTATATGGTCTATACTCGGCCCATTGCTATTTAGCCTATTTATCAACTCGCTGCCTGTTACTTACTCAGCAAACATGGTTCTGTACGTGGATGACGTTGTCATTTCTGCCCCAGGAGCCAGTGCAACTGAAATTAGCAATACGCTCCAGGATTCTTTCAGGAAACCTGAGTCATGGTTTGCTCAAAACAAATTACTTCTAAACTATAAAAAAACAAAATAAATGCATTTCACTGTGCCCCATAACAGAAAGAAGGCTGGCCATCTGCAGGTCACCAGCAGCTTAGGAGACACCTTTGAACAAGTCCACTCATTCAAATATCTGGGCATTCACCTTGATGATTCCCTCTCCTTTGCCAGCCACATTGACTGTGTCATCAAAACTGCAAGCGTCAAACTGGGGATCCTCTACAGACATTGGAATTCACTGACCCAAGAGGCACTGAGTCTGGTAACTAGGAGCTCGATACTGACCACTATTGATTACAGGCTAGTCATTTATAGTGTGACAATGGACTTGGTGCTAAAAAGGATAAAGACTATCATTAACAATGCCTGCAGACTCATCCTGGGGGCTGATCACTATATGCATACTTGTCATCTGTATCGGGAAATTGGTTGGCTCCCTCTGCAGCAAAAGGTCAAGTACCAGGCCTGTCTGCTCACGAAAAAATCCTTGCTTGGTCTAACACCAGCTTCAATGGCCAACACCTTTCAATGGGCTAAGTCCGCTAAGCTGACCAGGAGCTCAACAAAGTAGGTAGTCCAGATACCATTTAGGTGTACTACTTTTGCCCAACGTGCCCTTTCAGTCAGGGGACCCCGATGGTTCATTGACCTCCCAGTCTCTTTGACTGAGAATGGGAAAATATTACAATTTGAAAAAGATCCTTGTCTCCTGTTGGCACAAGATAAACTTTGTGATTGCCCTTCTTAGCTGAAGCACCCCAGTGTAGGGCGCAGGTTCATACTTCTGTACCACATGTATCCACCCCTCTCTCCCCACCCCGGTCTTTTCTCCACCCAACAACTGAGCTTCCTCTTATTTTCTCCCCCTGGCCCTTCCCGTACCATTTGACAAGGCCTGCATCAGCTGCAATCTGGATATAGACCCACTATAAACCCTAGCCTGTACCCCCTCCCTGTTCTGCATCTCTATTAAATTTTTCTGCCATAGTTTACTCCCTCTTCCACCTCCCCTCCCTCTCCTTTTTTCCACACCGTCCAACATGTCTCCTTCATCACCATACTCAATGAACCCACCCTAACCCACCTATTTCCCCCCTTTTTTCCCACTCTGTCCTGACAACCGCCTGTAGCAGGCAGCCTGCATATGTCCGCATATTGCACTTAAGTTGAAAGTCATTGCCATATGATGAGCAGGATGTTACTTTTCCATCTTGCACTTCTGTAACTATTTTTGTCTCTGTTTAATGGGTGTAAATGCTGTTTTTGTTTTTATCATATGATGTTATTATGCATGTTTCACTGTTTTGTACTGTGCACTACATGCGAACTGGAGCCTTTGTAAAAGAGCCCTATGTGCTCAAAGGTATTAATCCAAATTATGAAATAAATAAATAAAAATATCTACAGGGACAGTAAAGAGGGAAGTTTAAATACGATTAACCAAGTAGTATTCTTCCTCTGAGTTTTTGTGAGCTATAATATTCGGCCTTTGCTAGGCGGTAGCCTTTTTATGGATCTATATCTGTTTAAGGAATGAAGTGGCTCACTGTTACAAAAGTAGGAATTCAGCTGTCTTATGAGACTGAAAGGCTCAAATGTGCCAACTGCAATGTATATTTACACAGTATTTTAGAAAGTAAAAGCATGGAAAGTGACAATGGATAAAGTACAGCATCACTTAACACAGGAAACAAAAACTGTATGAACATGTAGTTAGGACCTGCTTTTATGCAGAACCAGTATTTGATCCACTGTGGGGGGTCTCTGCAAACATAATAACAAAACTATTACTTGACCAATGAATTTCCCCAAAAATGTGGGATGTGGTGTGGCTCTGCACCCACAGAAAACCGAATGTAAACAGTGACACAAAAAAAGGTATAAAAAAAAGAGGACGTCTCAGGCCATTTTGTAATCAGGACATGGAGACTGTGGAACACCAGGTTTTTTTACATGTTCATACATTTAGAATTTTTGGACAGTGCTTGCAGCAACATGGAAAATTCCAGAATTTTCTTCTGTGATATAGTGTACATCAATATATGGTAAATACCCAGGGAATGAGATAAGTGGGTTCCCAGGACTCTCTCAATATTTTTTTCTTGTATGAAATGGACCCTATGACAAACCCATTGTAAATATATTTTGCTGAGTAAAACTGCACTTCTCATGACAATTACTGATAGAATCAGGAATTAATTATTATTGGTTAGAGCACGTGAATAGGGCAGTTTGCCTCACTTTGTTTATAAGAGACTTTGGATCAGTGTTGATTGGTTAGATACAGGTTAAATGGTATGAAATTTTAGTTTTACACCGGTGAACTGGCCTGCAACCGCTCATTATGCATATTAGAATTTTTCTGTATGTACTTATATAATTAGATTGTACTCATTGTTTTCTTACAAAGTATAGGATAGTGTTTCAGAATGTATAGTCAGTATTGATTTCTGTACTTTGTATTTTTTGTTTGTTGATTTTTCTCAAATAAAAAAAAAAACACCCCTACTTTTCGTTAATAACTGCCATGGGATCTTTTACATTCACCTGGACAGTGACCAGAGATGGGCAGAAGGGACCTTTGTTTAATATTTCATCTGAAGGGTGTCATTTCAGCTGTGTAGCTCTCCTTTGTATTACACTTCAGAGTTAGTTATGGGTATTTCCCCAATTATAGATTGAGGGAGTGCTCCTAACTAAATGGAGCACTCTGTTCCTCCGTGCATGAGACACTCTTATTCTGGGAAGAGTGTCTTACGTGCAGTTGCCATGGAAATTGGCATGTTCCAGTAATTTTTTTTTATTAGTATATTATTGAACAAGCTTGATCACTGCTATATTAGTACCACTGCCAAGATCACTCCTGTAGTTGTAAGAGTGGTCTCACTTATATTCTTAGGGTATCAAAACTGCTTACCTACTTTTCACAGTTGTTATGCCTAGGAATATGCAGAAGAGTGGTCTCAGTGGCAGCAGTAACATAGAGGCATGGAAACACAGAAGTTGATGGCAGATAAGGACCGTAACGACAATCCAGTCTGCCCATTTCTTTTTCAACCTTATGAATGTGCCATCAGCCTTTGTTCTGTCAATGGCCTTTCTAGTCATACTCATCTGTATTGCTCCCTTATGCCTATCCCAAACCTGTTTGAAGCCCTGCACTGTATTCATATCCACCACTTCCTGAGGTAGGTTGTTCCATGCATCCACCACCCTTTCTGTGAAAAAGAACTTCCTCACATTACCCCTTAATCATCCTCCCTCTGATCTCATGCTGTGTCCTCTTGTCCTGCTACTTTTCTTATACTGAAACATGTTAGACTCTTTCACCTTGTTAATGCCCTTAAGGTGTTTGAATGTTTCGATCATATTGCCTATAATACAGTAACTGGTGTGGGGCTGGAACCCACAGCCATCTGATCTTCCACCCCAAGAGGTGAGAGTACTTAATACTGACACTGCTTACTGAGCAACTGATACTGACACTGCCAGGGCTGTAGTAATGGGGGGAAGCGGGGAAGCTGTCTGGGGCCCCATGCTCAGAAGGGGCCCACCTGAGGAGCTGGCATTACCCCTGACATTAGCTGGTTTGGGAAATGTGGGCCCATTTCAAGTGACTTGTCCGGGGCCCCAAAATTCATAGCTGCAGCCCTGGACACTGCTATACCAATACTTGTGCCTTTCAATTGGTATAGTATTTAGCCTCAAAAAGATAGAAACAGTACAGTCTTGCACAAGCTATACATGTTTTCATTAGGAGATATGACATATTCAGGATGTTGGTTAAGAGATTTACTGATTGCATTAAAGCCATCTTCATGCAGAATAGTCATATGGAAGCTTTTCACACCTACGCAAACATGAAGGTCTGAGTCACAAACTGCTATTTCATTTAAGCACTTTATCATATGGTTGATATCTTATACATGTGATTTTAGGCTCAGAACAAATTATTTATGTATTGCTCATCAAACATAGATGTAGGTTAAACTGCTGATCCAAAGACATGATCAGTCAACCTGGAACTGGGGGGTGATTGTTATGGAGTTTTGGAAGGTGGTACAACAGAGGTCTCTAAGGAGTCTGTACAATTAAATATCCAGCTACCTTTTCTGTAATCATTCCTGCATTCAGTGTTGGCATAATTGTTTCCTTGATCTTTTATTCTACGTGGTTTGTTGGATCAATCTGTAATTTCATATTAAATGTATTGTTATTGCGTTGTTCTTTGGCTTCCATGATATACTCCTCTCTTCCCCAAATTGCTACAACTCCTCCTTTGTCTGCTGGCTATATTACTGTATTGTTTATTTCTTACAATTGTTTTAGTACCTTACATTCATTTGCAATGGCAGTTTGTATTGTGTCATAGTAAGGTAAATTCAGTAATGCTTCAACTTCTTTCTGTACTCTTTACAAGATTTATATACAGTAGGTGATACGTGCTAGTAGTTTTTGGACTAAAGTCCAATTTATTTGCTGAACCAGATGGTTCCCTTATACAATCAGCATTTGATGCTGTACGACTGTGTGTAAGATGTTGCACAGATGGCTTCCTTAATAGATGACAATTATTTATATGTTGTTGTTCGGAGTAGAAATCCTGTAGTTAAAGTTTCCACAAATCCATTTCAACATTAAACTCATTTTTTGTGCAGTTAGGAATGAAAGAGAGTCATTTATTGCAGATTGCTTCTTGAGCTTCAGTTATTATTTTCTGAGGAAGATTTACAATCTCCAGTTAGAGTTCCGGCTGAGAGGTGACCTCCTCAGTTGACCCTATTTGTTTCTGTTTAGTCTTATTAGCCAGCCACCCGCCTGCCTCCTCTGTTCCCCCTCTCTTTCCTTTTGTTCCCCTTGCCCCTTCTTGTCCTCTTGTGGTTTATTTCTTCTGGTCCCTGTTGGTTCCTTTCATAGGGCTATTTAAACATGGCCATGTTGTGCCCTTCAAGTATTTTATTCTCCCTCTGAAGCATCACTGTTCAGACCCAATGAAATATTTCCTTCAGGTTTTCCAGAGCTACTGTACATTTCAAGTTTTTAATAATGACATTTCTTTCTTTTTCCTTGACCCCAATATATTGTGCCTTCAGCATAATCTGTCGCATCTAGGTTAAGGAGCCTGCACTTGAACAAAACACAAGCACAAAAATTCCTTCTTCATTTCAAATGGTTTAATGCAAAAATCACAGTGGAATTAAAATACTCAGACAGTTCTACTTTCCACTCATGGCCCTGATGCTTCAGATAGTAAAACCCTGCATCAGGGGGCATCCCTTTTGCAATTTGCTGTTCCATGTTTGCTTTTAGTGAGTTTATCTGTGCTGCTCTGTATGTGGTTGTCATTTTTGTTTCCAAATTTTTATTTTAGCCCCTGTCTTGTCACATTCTTTTTTTCCTTTTTAATTATTAACAAAATCAGATCTAAACTTCTTTTGTTGAAGACCTTTTCCCAATCTCCCATAACTTTGGTGTCATCATGATCAAAAATGCTGGATTTTGACTCCTCATGCCTCTTGGGGTTCCTTTATCCCTCCAATACTGTGACAATGACACAGCATGTCAATGAAATTTTTATCTCTAACTTTTTTAATTCTTCCAAAGTATATGCATCATTGCTGTTATCAGCTGTAGTATTATGTCATAGTTCTTTTATCTGTTCTAATGAGAACACAGTCTTCTCTTCTGCTTTATCTATAAATGAGAGCATGTCAGCATTAACTGTTGCTGCGACCTCGTTTGGAGCAGGCAACACAAGTCTGCCCAGACTGGTACATTCACTTATGCAGTAACATGGAAGATAGGAGACTCAAATACAAACATTTGGTGCTAGATCCAAACAGGCTTCACATTTTATCACACACACTGCAATGCAGAAATAAGGAAAAAGGGGTAGCACCCTTAATTAAAGGCTTACCAAGTCCATTTCAGGCAGCTTCTCTTTATTTAAGTCTTACTCACAATTTAAAAGTGTTGCAGAGTGGCAAGAACTTTTAAAACAGCAGCAACAACTACTTCAGACTTTACTCTTTATCATGGCTATAAACCACAATATGGTAAGTTTGCTCGGTGGTCCCAAGGTGGCACATTAATTTAAACTTTCAGTAGATCACCGACTGTCAGAAACTGCCTACCAGATGTGAAACTGAATCACGCACTAACATTTTGCAACATCATCACATAGACGTCTTTATCAGAGTGAAGTGGTGTTCTACTCGATCTCTAAAATCTTAAAGTGACAGATCACAAGGCAGTGCTGCCACCTACATTTGTAACCCAGTTCTTCCTAAAGGCATGTTGCATTGGAAAAATAATAATAAAACAGAGCGGTGTATTAAAAGAGGACAAGAGACTAGAGCAAATCACCACTATACCCCTGCATATTACACACAGGAAAGGTAAAAATCTGAGAAACTCTATAGTTCATTCTTTATTGCCACCAATTATGAATGAAAGGAACCTGCTACCAAAACCTCATGTGGGCAATTATAGATGTGACCATTGCAGTTAGTGAGCCAATCAATGCTTTTTAAACATTTGAACATCCGAGGAATGGGAAAAGTGGCACAGAAAGGGTTTTTTACTTGCTCATCTGTCCCTGTGGGGAAATATACATGGGACAAAGGAAGCATGAACTTAGGAAATGTCTCAGAGAACATGAAGTGGCAATACGGATACAGAATGAACAATATGGCATTGCTCACCATGTAAGAGGGCAGATCATCTCTCTGTTGCTTGTCTCAAGTTACTGGCATTGAGAAAACCAAAATGAGTATTCAGGGAGGAGATCAAGTCCAGAGACTTCTGCAGTGCACTACGTTTTGTTCTCCACCCTAGGTATCCTTACTCCAAATAGACTAAATAATGACATCCCCATGCAGACATTCCTTAAATAAATTTTGCATACCTGGGCACCCCTTGAATACATATACTGCTGATTGCTACTGTTAATGAACTTTGGTATTTGGTTTGTGCATTTGTACAGTTATTTGCTGTATTTTGTAAGTAATGTTCTATGCAAGCTATTAAGTATTTAAGTAGGTGGTATACAGCATATTTCTTTTCTGTTATCTTTTTCTAAGCATCGTAACCTTACTCTCTTCAAACAATTAGCAGTTTACTTTTTCCTGCACCTCTGCACTGCACACTGTTTTGAGGTGATCTGTCACTTTAAGATTTTGATTATTCAAAAGATAATGTAGTAGACTCCTTCACTCTAATGAAACTGTCTGCATGGTGACTTCAAAATGTTAATGAGTGACTCAGGTTCCATTTGGTCAGCAGCTTTTGATGGTCATTGGTTTTCTGGAAGTTTAAAGTATTTTAAAATACTGTAATTTGCTGCATTGGGACGGTTTGCAAACTTACTGTGGATTATAGCCATGATGAAGAGTGAAACTTGCAGTAGTTGCTACTGCTGTTTTAAACATTTTTGCCACTCTACAAGACTTTCAAATTGTGAGCAAGATTGAAATAGAGACACTGCCAAAAGTGGATGTGGTAAGCCTTTCATGTTATGAGTGATACACTATTTTTGCATTTCAGAGTGTGTGATGAAATGTGAAGCCTGTTTGAATCTAGCACCTACTGTTTGTTGTTGTTCTGCTTATTATATTTTGTACCCTTTATAGTATTCCACAGTCAAAACCAGTAGGTGTTCCTCATCCATCCTATAGGTTGATCCAATCAAATCAAAGTGGGTGAGGATGTACGTCTGTGCTCATCAGATTATCTCCAGTTTTACTTTGTGCATCAAGATAGGTAGGTCATGTTCTAACTGCTCCCAACAACCCTCACTGTTATTACAGGTACAGTTTCATTTTTTTACTTAACTAACACTACTCAAGCAGCCTGGTAGCCAGCATAGTCCTGTACAGTAACTGACTGCACACAATCAGGTACTTTGTAAGCAGCATCTATACTTTGCTCAGGGTAGTCTATAGAGTTAGAGCTAATACCTCAGAGGAACTTCAGTAGCTTTAGGCTGAAGCAGCTGAGTTAACCTTTTGACAAAATATTTTGGATAACTTACACAGAACAGTACTGGGAGAGGTACCCCCTCCTGTAGTGGGTCCTGAACTCACAGCGTCTATCTCCCCCATTTGGGCAGCATCAGGGCTTGGGTCCTTCCTGTAGTGACCCCAGCCCACCAAACAAATTCATAGCCCAAGTGCTCACCACTTGAATGAGGTCCCTCCAGCAGAAACCTTTCCAAGTACTACCATCCAGCCACAAGCTACCTAACGACACCAAGATAGGAAGGGGGAACACAGCGTGGGATGAGGGCCTCCTGTAGCCACTCACCCAAATGCAGGAAGCTGAGGACAGAAGAATATTGGAGGAAGGCAGCCTACCTTACACATGAGTTGCTTTTTGCAGATCCATGCTCTCTTCTGGCTGATCGCAAGGCAAAAGCAGCCCAAGTCCTCCTCGTTACTTTTTGTCTGCTTTAGGTCCAGATTCACACCATTCTCAAACTCCCCCTGCATTCTCTTTGTCTCAGGAGGTAATAAATCCATGTACTCTGCCCCCCAAGGCAGCTTGCAGCCATATCTCTCTCTCTCTTCCCTCGGAGACTAATGAAGCCCCATGATGCTCTGCAGCTCCAGTGAGAACTGGAGCTACAAGAGCTGGAGGGGCATTGCAAACCACGTGTATTATTTCATGAGATTATGATGCCATCTTAGGTGGGGCTAGGCACAGCATACAGTGCTCCCAAACCTCACTGTTTACCATGAGAACTGGCCGTCGCCATCTTGCCTGGGTACCCTTTATCCCATTACAGGATGGCTTTGTTCCCAGTTAAAAGGACAGTCAGAATTTTTTTGCAGGGAAGCAAAGCTGAGCTAATAGATGGGAAAACATGTGGCCTGCTGTTCCAGGAGGCCCTTATCTGATGCAGTTTTTTCTTCACTTCCACAGATCAACCAGCATCATGAGGAAATGCAGGGTATGTGGAATATCTTTCACAGCAGTCAAGGAGGATGACACAACCTATGCAGTGTGCACTCTGATGCCCATTTAGGGACCCAGGAGGCATGGAAGAGGAGGGATCTGATACCAAATCCTCACCACCACCAACCACGCCGACAGCACTGGGCCTTAGCCAAGTGCAGCTTTTGTTCCAGCTTCTGGAATCCCAGAAAGCAGGCACTCCAACTTCAGCTCCATGCACACCAAAACTCTCCAGGAATGAACCCTTCAGAAAACATCCTAGACTAAAAATAGACAGCACCACGACTAAAACCACAGGGGTCCAGAGGAGGGCACCATGGGCAAGTCTACCAGAATGTGCCATGGCGACAACATTGATGAACTCATTACAAAGGTATGAGCAGACCTCAAAATATCACAATATTCTTAACAACCATCAGTGTTGGAGGACCCCTGTTTTTGATGGGTGAACCAGAGGAGAAGGTCCATTTCCCCACCTGTAAAACCATTAATACACTTCTAAAGAAGGAGTACAAAGCATCCAATCCTACCAGACTGCCAGAGAGGAGCATGGTGAGCAAATGGTACCCCCATCCCAAGAAAGAAGTGACCACTGAGGGAAGGCCCCCAAAGTGGACCAACCCATCTCCGAATTCTCCAGTTGCAAGACTAAACCAATTTAGAGCACAGCATACCTCAAAGACCTGATGGATGAAAAGCCCCCAAAGTGGACCAACCCATCTCTGAATTCTCCAAATGCAAGACTATACCAATTTAGAGCACAGCATACCTCAAAGACCTGATGGATGAAAAGATCAAAGAGCACCTCTGAAAAATTCACGAGGTATCAGGCATGCTGCGCTTGGTGGACATAACAGTGTGGTTTATGTGTAGAGCTCTCCACAGGTGGCTGGACACGCTCACCGAAAACATCCCAGAGGATTCTCCCCCAGGCCAATGCAGCAGAGTACACCTTACAGGCAGTAAAATACATAATGGATGCTTCTTCAGACATTGTCAAGTATGGAGCATGATCAACTGTCTTAGCCAACAGGGCAAGGAGGGCACTGTGGCTCAAACGTTGGCAAGCGGACAATGAATCCAAAAATGCCCTAATGAAGCTATCTTTCAAAGAGGGAACATTATTCAGAGATGGTCTAACACCATATCTCAAACACGGGGGGGGGGGACCAAATGCAGGGGGACAAAGACATCTACTTACCCTCGGACAACCCTTTTCATCTGAAAAAAAATTGTTTTGAACCCAAAGCACAACTCTACAACCCACTGGTATCCAGACAGTGGCACCAGAGACCCATATTCCAGCACAGAGCTTACAATAACAAAGCAAAAGGCAACACAGGTGGCCAATATGCCAATGAAGGTCGCAAACCAAAATTCAGACCCCAAGGTAAAAAAAAAAATGAAGGCACATGGGCCCACGCATGCCTACCCTTGGCAGGGAGACTGCAGTGGTTTTGTGCAACACTGGGCCAAAACAACATCAGGCAAATGGGTGCTGGAGATGGTGATAAAGGGTTATGCGATCAAATTCAACAACAAACCAATGCAGCACAGACCCTTTGTTTCGCCTCTACTGAGGTGCCCAAACTAGATACAAGCAATAAAAGAAGTGATAAAGGACTTACTCAACAATGGGGTTACCATGCCCATCCCTGCAGAGGAAAAAGACACAGGGGTCTACTCCTTGTTCTTTGTTTTCCCAAAGATGATGGGTAGAATGCAACCCATACTAGACCTCAAGTACTTGAACCAGTTCGTGACATACAGAAAATTCAAAATGGAAACCCTGCAGTTGACACTACTGACCATACAACTGGGGGACTACTTGACCTCAATAGACCTCAAGGATGCCTACTTTCCCATCCCCATACAGACTTCACACCACAGATACCTCAGGTTCATCATTCAGAGTCAGCACTTTCAATACACCTGAATATCATTTGGCCTGGTATCAGCACCCCACGTAGTCACCAACACTCTGGTGGTCTTAATGGCACACCTAATTCAACAAGGGGTACATGTCATTCCATACCTAGATGACTGGCTAATAAGAGCAAGGACAATGGGGTGAGCACAACAAAGCACACTACTGGCAAGCAACTGTCTACAACAACATGGGGGGATAATCAACACAGTAAAGAGCCAGCTGACACCCTCTCAATCCATCATGCACCTAGGCACAGTGAACGATGCACAAAACAACAAAGTAATTCCAACACACAAGAAAGCCCACAACATTTGTATACTGGTGTCAGGCCTAATCAGCAGACCCAACAGAGCACTATGGGACTACATCCAAGCCTTGGGAGTCATGGTGATACTAATAGGCTTGGTACCATGGGTCAAACTACACATGCGAATACTTCAAAGATTTCTGATGGAGCCATGGGACCAAATAACACAGAACTTCAAATTTCGGATTACACCCACTATACGAGCACTCACCAGCCTCAGATGGTGGACATGGCAAAGCAACATACAGCGCGGACAACTATTGACTCAAGCACCCCCGGAGGTGATTACCATGGAGGCGAGTCTGTCACACTGGGAGACAACGTACAAGAACCATGTCACCCAGGGACTATGGACTCAGTCAGAATCCACACTCCCGATAAATATACTGGAAATGAGAGCCATGCACCTGGCCCTGGCCTTCTTCACACCCTCTCCTCACCAACAAAGCAGTGCTAGTTTGGTGCGACAACCAAGTAACAGTCACATACCTAAACAAGCAAGGAGGCACCGGAAACAAAGCTATGATAAAAGAGTCACTCCAGCTCCTCCTCCTCTGGGCAGAGAAAAACCTACAATCCATCACTGCAATATACCTCGCAGGGACGTCCAACACCAAGGTGGACTGGCTGAGCAGAGTCTCCATCAACCAGGTACAGCGGAGACTCAACCAGCACATTTTCCAGAGGTTGCAGGACAAATGGAATCCTTTCAAAGTGGACCTAGTGGCATCACACTAGAACATGCAACTGCCCAGTTACCATTCCAGATTCTCAGATCTCAGGGCATTGGAGGTGGCCACACTCTCAGCCCCATGGAATTTCAAATGAGCCTATGTGTTTTCCCCTGTCCAATGATAAACAAGATCCTCCACAAGATACGATGCATGAGGGTGTCAGTAATAATAGTAGCCCCCAATTGGACCAGGAGACCATGGTATTTGCTCATTCAAGCAATGGCAGTGAGCCCACTGATGGCACTACCCCACTGGCCAGATCTCCTCTCCCAAGTCCCAGTCCTTCATCTGAACCCATCCAGCCTGAAACTGATGGCTTAGCTATTGAAAGGAACAGACTGTTGAATATAGGCTATCAGACCAGAGTGGTGAATTGCCTATTACAATCCCAGAGACAATCTACTAACAAGACTTACCACAGACAGTGGCAAATCTTTCACAAATGGTACAAGGAGATGGGAACTTCACCATCAGTGGTAGGATTACCACAAATTCTGGACTTTCTAAACAAAGGGGCAAATACGGGCCTAAGCCTCGCATCACTCAGGGTTCAGGCATCAGCAATCTCTTCCATAAAGGGTCCTCTTTCAGCAGTAGGTCACATTGGCTCACACCCAGACACAGTCAGGTTGCTTAAGGCCATAGCATTAGCATCACCAAGGGTCAGGCAAAGGTGCCCACCGTGGCAACTCAATACAGTACTAGATGCCCTACAATATCCCACTCTCCAAGAAGACTTACTACACTCGTGTACAATTAAGACAGCCTTCCTGGTAGCAATCTTCTCCGCTAGGATAGGTGAGATACAGGCCTTATCATGCAGGGAGCCCTTCATAACTTCTCACAGTGATAGGGTCATTCTTAGAATGGTACCTTCCTTCCTTCCTACCCAAGGTGGTAACCGCGTATCACAGGGACTCAGACATACTACTACCTTACATAATGGCAGACGATATCCCACAACCTCACATGCTAGATGTGGGCCATCAGCTGAGGAAATACCTCAGCATGACAAGCAGCATATGTAAGACAGGCTCTTTGTACTGATCAAAGGACAGAGAGTAGGGCAGGCAGCCTCTAAAGACACCATCGCTAGATGGACTAAACAGAACATTAGCGAGGCCTACAGGGCAGCAGGGCAGGTTCCACCAGAAGGCATCAAACCACATTCCACCAGGGCAATAGCAAAATCCTGGGTGGAAAGGGGGAACGTATCAATACCAGACATTTGTTCAGCAGCCACCTGGTCTTCACTACATACATTCACCAGGCATTATTGGCTAGACATATTACCTGCCGAAAGGACAGTATTTGAAAGAACTGTATTAAGGGCGGGGGCTCAGTCTATATAGTAATGTCCTAATCTGCCTTTACTTCACCCACACAAGAGTAACAATTTTCTCTATATACACTGCTACTAAGGTCCCACTGGTTTTGACTGCGGAATACTATAAAGGGCATAAAATATGATGGGATTTACTCACCTGGTAAAGGTGATTATTTGAGTACCCTTTATAGTACTCCGCAGCCCCACCCGGGATGGCAGATTACTTCACAGGCCAGGTTAACAAAGGGTACTAGCATCATGACAAAGGTGGTCAATGAACATACTGGTGAAGAATATCAGTTCTTAAGCATATAAGCATATGACATATGGTATATAAGATTCTTATTCTACCAAGAACGATTACATTTCAATGAGCTATAATGAATGTATTGCAATAAAGAGTGTGGGTACCAAACAACGCCTGAATAAGAGTCTTATTATATCCTACATTATAGTAAGGGCTACCAGGCACTAATTAGAGGGGATATCACTCAATGAAAGAAGTCATTTTTTGTGACTCCATTTCTAGTGTCTCTCTGTTTCTGGCTTGTATGTCTCTGTTTTTTCACAATATAGCTAAGGAAGAATCCCACTGGAGATATTCTGATGAGCACAGAGGTATGTCCTCACCCACTATGATTTGATTGGATCATGCATCAACCTATAGGATGGACGAGGAATACCTACTGGTTTTGACTGCAGAGTACTATAAAGGGTACTCAGATAATTACCTTTACCAGGTGAGTAAATCCCATTTCCTGTGTTACTATACAAGTTTTACGACAGTGTTACTCATTTTACATCATGCAGAACCAGATCAGCCTGGGAGCTAGTTCTCCCAAGTCAGCGCAAATGGTAAGTTACCATATACTGTAGATGCTGGACTCATCATGTAAAATGTAGACACCTAGGTGTTTGAAAGGCTTTATAGAGGCATGGTGGTGGCACTGCAGTTTGGGTTGAGAAAGACCCTTCTATTTTATTTATTTATTGCATTTTGGTAACCAGGTGAACCCACTGAGACCATAGGTCCCTTTTTCAGGGGTGACCCAGAGTTAATTACATACATCATTTATACAGTTCACACACATCCCACATAGCTCAGCAGTTCACAGTATACATTTGACTGTCTATGTGAGGCTAGGGTTCTCCACACCATGGGATTCAGTTAGTGGTTGAAAAACTGGTGCAGAGCTCAGGGTTTTGGCTTCACTGGGGACTGGGGGTTCACCTGGAGGGATGCAGGCCTATACTGGTGCGATGGTCTGAATGTGTCCAGGAGGGGAACCAGAATCCTAGGTGATAGGTTTAAATGCTTCATTGGCAAGCATTTAAACTAGACAAGGGGGAAGACACTGAAAAGGAGAAGAGGAAATCTTAGCCCCCCCCCCCAAAATCAGGGTAGTTAATGAGGTAAACCCCAAGATAGAAAAGTTGATAGGGAGAAGGGCTGGGGTAAATGGAGAAAAAGACAAAGGCAGTAAAGACAGGGATGGGACAAAAAGGGTTAAGTCCATCTAAAAATGGAGGGTAATGAGTACCAGTGCCAGTAGTCTAGGTAACAAGCTCACTGAACTGGTGGCCTTGATGGAAGAGGGATGCCTGGATATCGTGGCAGTCACAGAAATGTGGTACATAGAGAACCATGACTGGGATGTCAACATATCAGGGTACACAATCTGCAGGATGGACAGGGAGGGTAGAAGAGGAGAAGGAGTAGCTCTCTATGTAAGGGAATGGATCAAAGCAATGGAACTAATGGGTAAACAGGGAGGAGAGGAGGCACTGTGGGTCACACTGGAGACTGGAAATGGCACCACAGTCCACAGAGGGGTTGTATAAGGACCCCCGTATCAGGGGGAGGAAATGGAATAGAAAATGTTAGAAGGCATCCTTAAGATTGCAGAGAAAGGGGAGATATTGCTGATGGGGGACCTGAATATGCCAGATGTTAACTGAAGCACCTTTGCTGCAGCCACATCCAAGAGCAGGGCCATTCTCGATGCCCTACAGGGGGCACGCCTCAGACAGCTAGTGTTAGAACCCACTCGGGAGGGAGCAATCTTAGAACTGGTGCTCTCATATGGGGATGGAGAGAGGATCTCAGATCTAGAATTGGGTGGCCATCTGGGAACAAGTGACCACCAAACAGTGTGGTTCACAATAAACTTAGCTGTAGAGTCAAGCCACACAGAAGTGAAGGTACTGGACTTTAGGAGGGCTGATTTTGTCAAAATGGGAGAGTGCCTCAGAAAAGTACTAGCAAACAAGCAAAAAGGATGGGTGGAGCAACAGTGTGGAAACATCAAAACTACCATCACAAAGGCAACAAGCCTATGTGTGAAGCAAATAAATAAATCAATACGAAAGAAAAAAACACTACTATAGTATATAGGTGCTGTCTATTGTGAATGGAATTCAGCAACTGCTGAAATGTTGTTGTAGTACAGTTCAAAGGTCAAAAAAGTTGTTGTACTATCGCTCTGATGTCACATCGATAGTACAACAACTTTTTAACCTTGACCTGCCACCTGATTGGCTCAGACGAGGCTCTCTAGAAAAAAAACAAAAAACATGGCAGCGCGATTTAGCGAGCGCCTGAGCAGCCTAGCCACCGACTTAGAAGTCGGGAATCGGGACACGGAGAGCTATACATAGCTCCTTTTCTGAAAAGACAATTTCTTTTTTTTTTCTCCCCGATTTTAAAACGAATGATGTGCAGGGGAGAAACTGTACGGAGCTTAAGCAGGAACGCGGGCGAGCAGAAGCACCAGACAGAACGGGAGCAGCGCCTACATCAAGTAACGGTAAAACAAAATTTAAACAAAAAAAACCCATATACTATACAAAACAGTGGATGGTGAAATCACAACTAGTTCGTTTCCATTCGGCAGCGATGACATCAATGAGACCTCTCGAGCCGCCTCAAGGTCTCTATGATGTCATCAACTCCCTCGATGGAAACACAGCCTTGTTGTGGATATTCACCCATCCACTATTCTATATGTTCTCAAAAGATGTGTCAGGGAAGGTTAGGGAGGAAAAGATAGCATTCAGTAAGTATAAGCAAACACCGAAGAAGCAGAGCAGAGAACTTTACCAGTTAAAACAGAAGGAAGTGGGGAAGACAGTCAGAACAGCAAAGGCCCAATCAGAGGAAAAGATAGCCAACTTAGTTAAGAAGGGGGATAAAACCTTTTATAGGTATTTTATAAGAGAGGGATACTGAGGCTGAATAAAGAGGAGGGTGGGTAGGCTGAGAGGGACAGTGAAAAAGCAGGGCTACTGAACAAATACTTCTGCTCAATACTCACAAAGGAAGAGGACGGGGCGGTACCTAATCCAGACAATAGAAGCACTCAGGATAGAGGGGTTGATATCAGTCCTTTCACAGAAGAAAGGGTTCTGAAAGAATTCGTAAAACTGAAGGAGGGCAAAGCAATGGAGCTTGATATGATTCACCCCAGAATTCTAAAAAAACTAAGGGGAGAACTAGTAACACCATCAACTATCCTTTTTAACAAATCATGGGAGGATGGTGTGGTACCTGAGGACTGGAGGAGGGTGGATGTGATTCCCCTTCACAGAAGTGGGAGCAAGACAGAGGCGAGAAACTACAGCCCTATCAGTTTGACCTCAGTGGTAGGGAAAATGATGGAATCACTTCTGAAGGAAACAACTGTTGAGTACCTAGAGGCCAGTGGGGCACAGGACCCAAGGCAGCATGGATTTACAGCGGGAAAGTCATGTCAGATGAATCTAATCGATTTCTTTGACTGGGTGACCAAAGTAGTAGACCAAGGAGGGGCTGTGAACATGGCCTACCTAGACTTTAGCAAAGCATTTGACACAGTCCCGCACAAAAGATTAATAAACAAATTAGCCAGCCTGGGAGTGGGTCCCAGAGTGGTAGCCTGGGTAAAACATTGACTGGACAACAGGACACAGAGGGTAATAGTAAACGGAGTCTACAGTGAAGAAAGGGGGGTTACTAGTGGGATACCGCAGGGTTCAGTACTGGGTCCAGTCCTTTTCAATGTTTTTATAAGTGACATTGCAGAGGGACTAGAAGGAAAAGTATGCCTCTTTGCAGACGACACAAAGATATGCAACAGGGTTGATACACAAGGTGAGGTGGAAAGGATGAGAAAGGACTTGGCAAGGTTGGAGGAATTGTCAAATGTATGGCAGCTTAGATTCAATGCGAAGAAGTGCAAAGTAATGCACCTGGGAAACAAAAACCCAGGGGAAGAGCACACAATGGGGGTGAGATACTGTAACAACAAAAATGGAAATGAACCTGGGGGTAGTTATATCTGATGACCTTAAGGTGGACAAGCAATGTGAGAAAGCAGTAAGGAGGGCTGAGGGGATACTGGGATGCACAGGGAGAGGCATTACCAGTAGAAAACAGGAAGTTGTTATCCCTCTGTACAGACAGTTGGTGAGACCCCATCTGGAGTACTGCATGCAGTTCTGGAGACCCCATCTCCGCAAAGATGTAGACAGGGTGCAGGCTGTTCAGAGGAAGTCAACCAAAATGGTGCAGGGTCTGCACCACAAGACATATGAAGAGAGACTAGAGCTTAATATGTATACCCTTGAGGAATGGAGGGAGAGGGGGGACATGATAGAAACTTTCAAGTACCTCAAGGGAATCAACAAAGTCCAAGAGGGTAGTATCTTTCAGAAAAAGAGATGTGCAAGAACAAGGGGGCACAATTTGAAGATAGAGGGGGGAATGGCTCAGAGGTAATGTGAGGAAGTATTTTTTCATGGAGAGGGTTGTGGATGCCTGAAACAGTCTTCTGAGGAGTTTGTGGAGTCAAAAACAGTGGGGGAATTCAGGAATGCATGGGACAGACATAAGGCAATTCTAGTGGGGGGGTAGGAGGAAGTAGGCTGTTGATTAACTAGGATCTGCAGCTTATCCATTAGGAAGGGACATGGGCAGACTAGGTGGGCCAAGTGGTCCTTATCTGCCGTCAAATTCTATGTTTCTATTACAACAGTAGAATCAATAGACATTGGATTCACATACAGAGTACTGCAACAGCAATTAGTCATGAAGGAAGGAGACAGTTGGACAGTGACATTAGAGTGACAACACTTTAAATAATTTCCACAAGTTCTTATGCTAGAAGGAATGTGTTCCATGTGTCAAAGATCTACAATAGTGTACAGGACCTGTGAGACCTTTAATAGTGTACAGGAGAACAGCATTCAGAGCTAGGAGGGGGAGTTAACGGTAGCATCTGCAAAGACACTGCCCCAAAATGCACACTTTTAGACCAGATTTGAACCCTTCCAGGGTGGAACTTTGGGTCAGTTCCTCTGGATGTGAGCACCAGAGATAGGGTGCTGAGTACCCAAAGGATCTCTTGCCTAGGTTGGTGCATACACGAGGGATAATGAGGAGGCAGCTACCTGATGACTACAGAGCTTGCTAGGAAGCTTTTGGATTCAGGAGGCCAGTTAATTTAGGGGGGTGCCAACATTGGTGAATTTGTAGGTCAGACATAGTAAGGGATAGGACAGTTTATGCCCTATTGAGGTCCAGTTGAAGTCTGCAAGGGCCTCACAATGATGCCTCCTAGGTGGGGAGTGGGTAGCAAAGCATGAAATCCTATTATAGAGGACAGACAGCTTATGGTGTTCACTCTCCTTAAGGAAATGTAGGAGGGCAGCACCATAGAGGAGGGTGGGAAGTAGCGTGCCTTTGGCTATAGCGAGTTGTGTATCATCTGCTAAGGAGTTTCCAAGTCTGTAAAGAAGTCCAAGCTTCTGGTGAGTGGTCTTAGCTACATAGTCAATATGTGGCTTGTAGGACATTTCTTGATCTAAGCAGACTCCAAGGTATTTAGTCTTGTCCATGACTTTAATTTGTGACCCTGAGGCTATGTGGAGTGGAAGCAGGTGTTGCCTGTCAACTCTCAGGTGTCTAATCCTGAAAAGGATAGCCTTGGTCTTTTGGTAATTCATCACCAGTAAGTTAAAGGTAAACAAAGCCTCTATTACCATGAGACTGCCCTGTAGCTTTGCAGTAATGACACTTGGTTGAGGATCACTCCACTAGACCACTGAGTAATCCGCATACAGGATCAGGTTTTCCAATCCACAGTCATGCCCAATATTGTTAACAAAGAGGGTGAATAGTAGAGGGTGTAAAATCAAGCCCTGGAGTACTCCAGTGGTCACAGGTCTGCAGCCTGATTGTACCCCTTTCCATTTTACCTTTTGAATCCTGTTGAGCAGATAGCTTTCAGACCAGGTAAGCAAGATTGTGTCAAGTTCTAGCAGCTGAAGTTTACTGAGAAGCAGTACGTGGCTAACCATGTTGAATGCCTTTGATAAATCAATGAATATAGCTCCAGTAGAGGACCCCTTTCTATGGCACCCAGGATGTCAACCGTGAGTTTGATTAGGGCTGTGTCAGTTCCATTGCCTCTTCTGCAGCCATGCTGATTGTCAGCCAAGAGCTGATACCATTCAAGGTAGCTCTGCAGTTGGTTGTAGACCAGTCTCTGCTGCACCTTCACCAAAGGGCAGAATATGAAGATAGGCCTGTAGTTTTCTGTGTTTACACGTGGCCCATCTTATGAACAGGGACTACGACAGCCACCTTCCACTTACTAGGAACACTCCCTTCCAGTAGGGGCCAGTTTATTAGCATGGTGATGGGCAGATAATCACCGGGGCAGCAGCCCGCAGCAGTCAAGGCTCTAGTTGATCAAATTCAGGGGATGAGTCAGGGTTTATCCAATTCAGGAGGGGTAGTTCTTCTGATGGCTTGACTAACTTGAGATGAAATTGAGGCTGATGGAGATCCCATTCGCTAGCTTTTCTTAGAGGAGGGGTGGTTGGGTTAGAAGATTTATACTTGTCTAGATCAATAAAAAAGGTACTAAAGGCCTCAGCTACTGTGGAGGGGTGATCTGCTAGTATACCATCGATCAGGACAGCTCCATCCTCTGTGCTGGAGCCGCCCTTCAGCAATGCATTAATGTGACCCCAGTTTTTTTGGGGATCCCCTAGGTGCTGTGATTGGAGACCATGCAGGTACTGGCTTTTAGAGGTTATGTACTAAATCCCATTTTAAAAAATACTGACTTGTAAATTACCGCGTAAAACATCCCGAATGGCCAATTTCCAGATACATTTGAAATCCCGACCTACAAAATGCTGAAATGTAAAAGGTCATCAGGTCATCAGGTGTGAAGATTACCTGATTATCTGATGCACTGATGAGATGTTGAAACAGCACAGATGCAAGGCTGTAATCCAGGCTACATAGGTCTCCTGGCTACCAAACATGGCTTTCAGCAACGTAACAACAATGTCTGTCCCAGACTTAGATTATCCTGTGTGCTGACTTATCCCTTCACAGATGGAATAAGCTGTGCATGAAAGGGTATCAGCTGGTGAGAGAAAAAATTCGTAGTGAGGGGCATTACTGGTGCTGTCAAAGCCACAAGTTACTGAACTGCCATGGTCGTGCGATTACTGTCCTTCGCGGTGGTCTGTATCTGCTGGTGAATGATAAAGAACACAACCATTCACCAGATGCATCAGATGCACCAAAGCCAGAAGCAATGTCAACTTTAAAACAGAGAGCTGTAGAAACCCACAATAATCCTTCACAGCTAGTGCAAGATGTACTGTCCTCAGTCCTCCCCTGAACTCCGCTAAAGCATGCCACAGAAACAGGCATTGCTTCAGGTTATAAAGCGAGCAAGAAGAGCACATAGACCACCCGAGCCATGATCACTTCAAGAGGTTAGTGTGTCCGAGGAGTTGCGGGCAGTGAATGGTCAGCCGTGGTTGCTCCGAGACACCACTGTGGGTGACGAACGCTGCTTGCTGTTCAGCACTGGGAATAATATTGAGCGGTTGTCAAGGGCAAAATATTGTATCATGGATGGGACTTTTAGGACTGTTCTCTCTATATTCAGGCAGCTTTACTCAATACACGCACCTGTGGGACCAGAGGAAACATGCAGGATAGTACCTTTGGCATTTGTGATTATGTCGGATAAGTCCCAATGCAGTTATCAACGATTATTTCAAGACCTACAAGACTTGGCAGATGAAGCAGACTTAATACTAGCCCCTAAGTACATCATAACTGACTTTGAGCATGCTGTTATTAATGCTTGCAAAATAGAGTTTCCTTCCACTATAAATAAAGGATGTCTTTTCCACCCGGGCCAGATTGTGTGGAGGAGGATACCAGCATGCAGGTTAGCACAACAGTATGGCACTGACATGGAATTTGGCCTTCTATTGCGACACCTTGTTGCTCTGGCTTTTCTTCCATCAGCAGAAAATTATACATGCTTTTCAAGAATTGAAAACTATAATGCCTGACAATGCTGCCCCTCTTATTTCATGGTTTGAGGAACATTATGTTCTGGGTAGAGTCAGAAGAGTAATGGGAAACCGAGCTCCCATCAGAAACCCTCCAATGTTGGCACCAGAATTTTGGTCAGTCCAAGATCAGGTTGAAATGGAATTTCCAAGGACACAAAATAAAGTTGAGGCTTGGCATCAACGACTCGGGGCTTTGATAAGGTCTGCTCATGTTGGGACATACTGGTTTATAGAACAGCTACAAAAAGAGGCAATGGTCACAGAAACAACCTGTGAGAAAATACTTTGAGGTCTTCCTAGGTCTCCAACAAAAAAAAGGTACTGCAAAAGGAAGGAAAAAATACAGAATGTGGTGACAGTGAAAGAACAAAGAACCACATTAGATTGCCTTCGAGGTATAGCTCACAACCTCAGCATTTAAGTGCACCTTGTAAGTTTTGATTATGCTGCCATTGAAGTATGCAGTAGTTTTTTTAAAAGATTTCAATAAAATACGAACTTTTGCACAGAGATTCAAGAGTAAAGAGTTAAGTGGACCGTGAACTGTGTAACTTTGGATCATGCTGCCGTTGAAGTATGCGGTCTTTTTTTTTTAAAGCTTAAAATAAAAATTGCACTTTTAATGGAATAAATCAAATCAACTGCCCGGATATTCAAAGCTTCAATGAGATTTTTCGTGCTGCTGCTGATGGGTTTCAAGAGGGAATAAATGAAATAAATTGAATTTTCGATGCTGCTGCTGCTTGGATAGTCAAAGCTTCAATAAGAATTTTTGATGCTGCTGCTGATGGTCTGGTGAGTCATTATTACAATGTTTTCAATGTAATGATGCGGGATTTGGATTTTCTGTCTTTCTATTTTCAGTCTTATTTTTTTTCTGTATTTTGTTTTTTCGATATTTTTGTTTCGGGATTTCGTCATTCGGTATTCTCTATTGCGGGAATTAGGATGGATCCCGGCTTTTTGCATTCTCTGTGGCTTTCTTACACTTGTTTCTTAGTGCCATGTATTTCTCCCAGTCTGATGGTAGATGCAAGGTTTTGTATTGCCCCCATACCCTGTCCTGGAGTAGCATTGTCCCTTTTTAGATCGGTATTAAGCCATTTGTGATATTTGCCCTGCACCCTGAGTGTGTTGAGAGGGGCATGCACATCCGCTATGGACAGCGATACATTGGAGAAGTAGTCCAAGGCTTCATCCAAGGTAAGGAGAGTAGATATAGGACCCCAATTCACAGCAGACAGGGCAGAACAGAAATCTACAGGGATGAGGTTAGAGTAGTTCCTGGCCTTGAATACCATGGTGGGCAGCTTAGGGAGCTTGTTGGACCAAATGCAGAAAATGGGCGAGTGGTCAATCAGTGAGTCTGCAAATATTCTGGTGGCCAGTATTCTCTCAGGGCTTGTGACAAGAGCCCAGTCAAGCAGGGTGTGATTGCCAAATTTAATATTATGCCTGGTGGGTAACTCGATAACTTGCGTAAGATGGGTATCAAGGACCAGGTTCTTTGGTCCAGTATTGCCTTTTGGGCACCAATTTTGGTTGAAATCACCTAAGAGGATCAGATCCCCTGGGGTATGCTCCACTAGCACTTGGGTGAGAGATTGTAGGGAAGAGGCAGCTGTTTGAGTCGGTAGGTAGACACAACCTTTGTATAGGGGTTTGGTGTTACCAAGTAACACTGTAATGAATATCCTGATGTGATATGGGTAAGGAAATCCCTGTGCTATGTAAAATTTATTTTAAAATAAGGTCTGACATCATTCAAGGACTGACGTCAATGACAGTGTGAGAGACTTCCTTACAGAATGGCATCTCTGTTGTCGCATGCTTGTCAATTACTTTGTATTCCCAGGAAAAAAAATATTGCACTTGAGAGAGAGATTGAGGAGGAGTTATTTGAGTCTGTAAAAAGACTTCCTGGTTGCTCAGTACAACACCAGAAAGGAATGTACCTGTATGTGTAATTCATATGGGAAGACTCAGGAGGTGTAATTGGCTGAACTCTCATAGCTTAGTTGGTTACGAGCTAAAGCATGGATTGCTGAGGTTCCTGGTTCAAATCCCAATGAGAATCACACTTTCCCTTTCATTTCTACAATTGGATTTCGAAAAAAAAAAAAAACATTCAAGATTGTTTACCGTCTCTTATGTTGTTGTTTTTTACTAAGCTTAAACTGAGTGAAAAAAAATGCACTTTCACAATTCAGAGGCCTGCCTGCATCTTGGCTCCATGCTGATGAAGATTGCTCAGTGTCTCCTGAAGCTGGTTTTGAAACTAACAGCTCACTTGATGTTTAGCAGGCAGTTGTAGGTTTGGAAATTTGCTTGTTTTCTGTTTATTTTTCATGGCTGTCAGCAAGCCCTTCATTTTAAATTGCACCTTTAATCACATGCTAGAGCAGATCATGTTTGCCACTCTGATATTTGTATTTTGACCAGTGACTGGAGCACAGTCACAATCAAGAACGGGTCAAGATAATTTGACTCTGGGCTCTCTTTGAGAAAAGCATTAAATATTGCTATATAGTCACTTTTTTTTTATATTACTGTGCATATCACTACTGTACTTACCACATCAGATTAAAGTTTTGGAAAGATATTTCCCCCGTAGTTCTTGCCTGCTGCTGGCACTCCAAGGAGGTTAATTAGTAAGCATTAAGCCATGAGAAAGGATGGATCTACTGTGGAATTAATCCATGGTTGGGGGTTTGGCCTTGTGCCTACAATAACCCAACCATGGATTAATTCCACAGTAGACTCATCCTTTCGAGTGGCTTAATGCTCTTGTAACATGGCAAACAGTGGTTTAGTAATGTTTTCTTAGGAAATTAAAATCTAAATAGCCTACCTCGATCGTGTGACCAACAGATACTTCTCTATGCAGATGATGCTGCTATTTTTACTTCTCAACATGACCCTCACACGCTAAACTATCAGCTACAACATGCTTTTAAACAAACTGATGATTGGTTCAGAGCCCACAAGATGGTTCTGAATTATAAAAATACAAAAGTAATGCTTTTTTAGTGGTGCTAGAAGCAAACACAAAGCAGCATCCCTTAACATCACTAACTGTGCAGGGGTTTCACTTAAACAAGTGGAGCAATTCAAATACCTGGGGGTTACGCTTGACTGTTCCCTCGCCTATGCAGAACACATTAAGAATGTGGCCAAAACAGTCAACATAAGAACTGGGCTCCTGCAAAGGCACAAGAAATGCCTAACACCTGAAGCACTCCAAACCGCAATCCATAGAACAGTTGTCTCCGTCATCGACTATGGATTGGTCATATACAGCTCAGCCACTCCTACCTCACTACATAGGATAGCAGTAGCCCTAAACAAAGCCTGAAGACTGCTCACCAATTCCCCCCAACTAACACACACATGTGACCTTTATGAGTAAGCCGGGTGGCTAAAACTTGAAAACAGGATACAATACCAAACCTACCTCTTAGCTAAAAAAAATCACTACTCGGACTTCAGCCTCCTGGACTCACAAGCCTATTGAGCTTATTCACAGGCCCACACCGCACCAGGAACTCTGACCATCAGGTACTCACTATCCCTCGCTGCAGAACCTCCCAAGGGCAGAGGTCATATACCTATCGGGAACCACTTTGGCTCAATAACCTCGGCACTGGTCATAGCGCCACGCAGAGACTGGGGCTTTTCAAGACCAAGCTAAGACAACACCTACTGAAGAAAAGCTCCTGTGACTGTACTTTCTAATTACTCCACCCACATCTACTTCTGACCCTGGTCTTATTCAACTTTCAGGTTATTACCATCTCCTTGCTACTCCTACTTTGTCCTTCTACCTTGAATTGTCCTCATTTTTGCCCTGCAATACCCTGCACTCTCCTCTCCCACTTCCCCCTAAATAGTCATCATTCCCCTCCCACTCAGTGCCCCCTACTCTCCTTTCTGGATAGCTGCTTACTGTTTGTTACCTGACAATGCCACCTAGGCTGCTACTATTTCCTCGTGTTAAAACCATCTCTGTTTCCTATTTACAATGTATTTTTGTCTATGTTTACTCACCTAACTAGATACTCCTAAACCCACAATGTATGTATACCCAACCTTTACAACGTGAAACCTTTGTAAAAGAGCGGTCTCCCGCTCAAAGGTATTGTAATCCAAGATTAAATAAAATAAATAAATAAAACACAAAGATGGATTTAACTTTCCAACGCTTTATCTTGTGAAGTTAGATATGGAAGAAAAAAATTAGAATATACCTATTACAAATACCGTTGGTGTTAATCAGTTACTATAAACAAACCTATTAACATTTCAGACTTTTATAGTATCGAAAGTGATGCTTAAACTCTTAGAACACTTACACTTTATATTCTGTGCTGCTCAAAAATGTTGCTTTTTATCTTGTGCGGTGCTGCATTTTGGGAAAAATGACATCACACATGTCACATTTACATATAGGCTCCAATGCACTAAGTGAGTGCTGATAAACAGTTGAACAGTTCATTTTTATTATACAATGACAATAAAAAATCCTGTAACCTGATTGGTTGTCTGCCCTTTGCAACAGTGAGGATATCTGACCACAACCTCACTGTGCTGATTTGTTGGATTTGATCCTCCCATTACGTTAGCATCTTCTCTTGAGAAACAAAGATATATTGCCACACTAAAAATCTACTAAAAACATTAAATATTTTTTTTGTTTTGTATAACAACAAGCCATTGTATAATAGCAGTAATGCACTCCAGGGTGTGGGTTGTTCTGGGATAACTTCTCTTCTGAGTGTTGGATGCACCTGGCCTGCGGCCTTGTGCCCAGTCACCCCAGGGGTGAGGTTATTCCAGCACAATCCTCACCCTGCCATGCATTATTGCTTAAGTAGCCATTTCTAATTGTTTCAACATAAACTTTACAACATGGCATATGTTGACATTAGAAAACAGTTTCTGTCTTGAATTCAGGATCATTTAACTAGTATATATTGGAAAATGACTGACTGCTGGGCGGGAAAGAATAAAACATTTCACTTCTGCTATTTTCTTTGCTGGTTTGTAATGGTACTGCATGAGCAACCACGGTCTACTTGGGAATTAGACCACGGTTGCTGTCTTACCCCCTGTTATAATTTAACCAATAAGAAACTTGTATTTCATGATTAGTGTTTATACCATGATACAAACCAGAGTAACAGGCTTATCTTGACAGCTTTGTTTTTTTTTTTTTTGTTTTTTTTTGTGAAGGTACACCTTTTCATTCTGTTTTTGCCATTAACATAGTGAGATGTTAAGTTCTATGGTTCCTTGATCATACGGCAAAAGTTATTATGCAATGTCTTAGTTTCTCTCTTCCACCCCGTCACATTATGTAATTACTTAGAATTTGCACTCCACTAAACATTAAGTGAGCTGTTAGTTTCAAAGCCAGCTTCTTTTTTTTTTTTTTTTACCCTCAGTTTGAGATTAGTAAAAAAACAGTAACAGAAGAGACACTGAACAATCTTGAATTATTTTTTTTTCTGGGAACACAAAATGATTGACAGACATGAGACAACTGAGCTTCTGTTCTGTAAGTAGGGCTCTCACACTACTGTCATTGACGTCAGTCCTTGAATGGCATCAAGTGACATACAGTGCTCAGCTGCGATTGGGGTCAAAATGGAAAGTATTTCAGTGAACAACATGGCACTGACAACTGCTTACAAATTGTGCTATGAAGCAAATAATCACATGGCACAGCACAGGGTGGTATGTAAAGGTCTTTATTAGTTAAGTGAACCCATAAATGGGACAATTCTAATGTACATCATTGCCACTGACCTAGTTTGGATAGATCAATGGCAATGATGGATTATGTGTATGTTAGAAATGTCCCGTTTATGGGTTTGGGTGTTCAAAGCCAACCAGTAGTTGTTTTTAACTGGATTCACTTGTGTGTCCCACGATGGACATTATTTGTCAAGCCTCCAGACCTGTGTCATGCACCAAAGCAGGTGCCCCGCCTGGCCAGATCAGGCCAGCAAAGAAGAAATGGAACTCCCAGCTCTGAAGTGTTCTCTCCCTCAGTATTGTGGAGTGTCTTGAAGGGAGAGATCTGAATGGAACTTACAGCCTGTTCTGGTTCTGTTTTCTTTTTTTAAAAATAAGACAGTTGGAGTAGAGCTCAGGACAGCCAAGAGTAAAGAGGTTGCTCTGTGATTAAAATGAGCTACCAGCCACAAAGATCAGGGGGGCTCCTCTGCTGCCTTGGGGGTCCCTTGCTGTGTCCTGGCCAGTCTGGAAGAGCAAAAGGAGAAGAGTTCATTGGCCATTGTACAGTGTGGTTGGGGGAGTGCTTTCAGGCACCTTGACAAAGAAAAGCAAGAAGAAAAGGAGTTTTTGTGGCCAAGAAGAAAAGAAGAGATGCAGGGAGGTAAGAGTAAAGGGTAAATAGTACCTGCAATCTTCCTCTCCTCCCTCAGTGAACTCCGGCAGTTGTTCCAGTGTTGTTGCAGCGGTCCGTAGAGTTGATGGGTCCTCCTGAATAGCAGTGGTTGTCCAATCACAGTGCGGACTCTGTACAGTCCCATTTTTTATTTTATTTAAAATTAAATGTTAACCCGGCCCGGTGGCGCTGAGGGTTAAGGCGCTGGTTGCTACACCTTGCGCCATGCTGGCGACCCGTGTTCTGGAATGAGCATGGGTTGTCGGGGGTCGGCAGGGAGGAGATGGATCGAGCATCGGAGGACACTCTCCATCTCCAGTGGGGATTGATGCTTGCTGCCGACTAAGCGGAAGCAGGGGATCGCTCAGCTGCAAAGACAGGGGGAGGCAGGACATGGCAGACACTTGACTAGTGCACGCACGTGAGCGTGCATGCACTCAGTCACTGGCGTCATTGCACGCCATGCCCGCCGGGAGAAAAATTCGGAAAAAATGGAGCCTGGCAGCACGACGTCGTTCCCCGTCGCCATTCCTGGAGGACGCCTCCCTGGCATGGACCCGTTTGGGTGGGTTGAGTCACTCCCCACCTCCCTGCCGCGAAGGGTAAGTTACGGGGTGCTGAAGGGAAGGGGTCTCATGTCCGGGGATGGTGCCGGAGGAACGGCGGAGTGCGGGGGGGTAGAAAAAAAAAAATTAAATGTTAAAGTTCAGTCTCTTGTCGGCAGTGCCCATGAGTGGGGCTGCATCCTGAAGCAGTCAGCATCATGGTAGAGCATCAGTGGAGCATCAGAAACAGTAAGGCCCCCAGAGTCAGCTCCACAAGTGCCAGCACCAGTGCCCAAACTACCCTGCCTCCTCTTCCTGACTTCTCCCCAGGCCAGGGTGGTGAGTTGGTGACAGCTGCATGGGGCAGCTGCTGACTGCCAGAACTGTTCAAAATAAATAAATAAATAAAAGTTTATTTCTGATCCAGAGGGCACATGGAGGGGCAGCCATTTGTGGGGCAGGGCAAGGGCCCCAGGCAAAGGACCACCCGAGGGTGGATCTGTTCTAATTTATTCATTCATTAAAATGAGCTCCAGCAAAAGAGTTTAGGACAAGGCAGGCCCTAGATTAAAGGGACAGCAAAAGTGTCATGGACGAACAAAGTCCCAGTGTTCACCCAAGTTAGCCAGGTGGGTTAGTGGAAAAGGGGCCAGGTAGCCTAGAAGCTGACCACAGGGAGGTTGTTTGTACATAATAAGCTGGCAGTGCTTTGCCAAAACAAAGTCACCTTCTATATACAGTAGGCTTTTACATCAGCGTCACCCAAGATAAAGAGCAACAAACTGAACACATGTGCTTCATCCTCTCGGGACTCCGAAGCCATTTAGTATACAAGGAGGCAGCACATTAGAGAAGCAGACTGGGGAGAAAAACAGGATGTGGGATCATAGGTGCTGGAATCTATGGTCGGGGGGGTGGCAGCCCCACCACTTTTGCCCTTGAGCATTCAAAGTGCCACTTTAATGCATGCAAGATCAGATGGGGAAGCAATCAGGGTCTCTTTAATAATTACTGCAGCCCCCCTTCCCCACTTCTCCTCATGTTTCAGCCCCAATGTGTGGGACTGACAAAATGATTCAAGGAGAGAAACAATTTGGAACTGTATGCTGTCCTTATATCCTTCATGGATGCTTCATCTGGCTCTTTTTCCGATCACCATGTCTGGTATGCTACCTCTGAGCATACTCAATGCCATAGGTGGTGGAAGGGTCTGAAAAGTTATAGGGCCAGGGATGTAAGGAGTAAATCTCCCCCAAGTTAAATGGGTTACCCCACTCCCTTACTTTTCTTCGTGATCAAATTTGTAATATGTATAGTAACTCCCCATTCATCATATTTTATTACTGAATATTAAAACAGACCGTACCTTTATATAAATGTAATTATAGCAAAATAAAGACACATGAACGCATATATGCGATACGATGTTCTGGAAGTCGCCTATAATAATGTATAAACTGCCTCTCACTAATGTGACGATTGTGTTGATCCACTTTGCCTTTTATTGTAATGTTGTAAAGCAAAAGAGAAAAAGTAGTAATTCCTCCTCACTGACTGACAGCATCTCCCTTTGCCCAGTGTCTTATGCCACCCCCCCCCCCACTGAAAGTATGACCTGTCATTTTCATTGTAAAAGTTTGGCCATTGTGCCTTAACTCAGTAGGCCATGATCCCAGCCAACTCCCATCAACACTACTCAGGCCTTCACTTTCCAAAATTCTGCTAACACCCTGCAAACCTGCAGGGAGGCAGTATAGCGCAGTGGTTTAAGGCTCTGAGCGGCAAATCTGGAGACCTGGGTTTGAATCCCACGGCCCCCACTTGCAAACTGTGTGACCCTGAGTAAGTCACTTAACTTCCCTGTGCTCCTAGGTTGCACCTATAAACAAGCTTTCAGCTTAGTGTGTCTCACCTAGTTAAACAATTGGAAAAAAAAACTCAAAGGGAGTGATGAGAAAGTAATGGGTGTTTACTCACCTGGTAAAGGTGATTGTGTTGGTTGGCATCCATGGCACTCCAGACATTACCTCATGGGTTTCAGCCCACCTGATAGGCTAGTGATGCACTGACCCAGATCAAATTTCCAACATATCCAGGTCCCAGAAACCCCTGCTCTCCAGTTCGAATCTTCCATAGCTGAAATAAGGTTAATTAGGATACAGCAAGACATACAATGTAACGTTAGCATAGATACCAGAAGTTTGGAACAGGATACAAAGGAGTCGGACTACGACGTGACAGAAGAGGGCCCTGGGGCCCAAACTTTATTCCCCTATTTTAACAATCTAACTCGAACCCGGAAGTTCGACAGGTCACTTGTTATGTCATCGTTCATGTTGTCTGACCCCCAAGAAAACCGAATACTAGGTACCCCTTTTCCTTGCTCGGCGCTGGTCATTCTAGCCGCTCTGAGGGAGGGCCTTGGAGTGCCATGGATGCTACAACACAATCACCTTTACCAGGTGAGTAAACACCCATTGTGATTGGTTGGCATCCATGGCACTCCAGACATTACCTCATGGGTAGATAAGAAGCAGTTATTCCTCCGGGAGGGGAAGAGCGACTAACAGTGACCGGCTGAGGAAGCTGCAGCTAGGACCAGGGCTGCGAAGGAGGGATGAACGGTCTGAAGCTGCTCCAGCCTGTAGTGTCTGGCGAAGGTGTGTATGGAGGACCAAGTGGCCACTCTGCAAATGTCCTCCGTGGATACACTGGCTCTCTCCACCCAGGAAGTGGCCACCGCTCTGGTGGAATGGGCCTTGATCCCCTGTGGTGGGATCAGTTGGTTGGCTGTGTAAGCGATCTGAACGACCCATCTTAGCCATCCAGCAATGGTTGACTTGGAAGTGGCGTGCCCCTGCCTCTGGCCCCTAGCGATGATGAACAGCCTCTCTGTCCTGCGGATGGGGCGTGTTCTGGCCAGGTATACTGCGAGGGCGGATCCCACATCGAGGTGGTGAGGGGTCCCGCCTTGACTCTGAGTAGGATCCTTTGGGAACATGGGTAGCTCGATAGGCTGCTCCCTGTGGAAATTGGTAGGGACTTTCGGTTGAAATGCTGGGACCGTCCTCAGGCTGACCCCAGTGGTGTGAACACTGTGTAGGGTTCCGCACAGGACAGTGCGCCAAGCTCTCCAATCCTCCTGGCCGAGCAGATGGCTACCAGGAAACATGCCTTGAGGCCGACCCAAAAGAGATCCGTCTCTTGGAGGGGCTCATAGGGAGCCGATTTGAGGGATTCCAGAACCATAGGGAGATCCCACGGGGCGTTCACTGGCCTGGTTCTCAGACGCATGATCTCCACCGCCCTCAAGAAGCGAATGGAGTCGTGGTGCGCGCCGGTACCCTTCCACGAGGCCTATGGCCGCTCCTATGGCCGATAGTTGTAACCTGAGGGAGGAGTGTGCCAGGCCCTTGTCCACTCCCTGCTGGAGGAAGAGTAGAATGTTGGCCAGGTTGGTCTGTTCGGGCACCGTGCCCCGTTCTCTACACCACCGCGTGAAGGTGGCCCATTGCCTCTTGTATGTATACGTGGTGGAGGCCCGTCTGGACCGGAGTAGGGTACTGATTACCGATTCGTGGTACCCCGTTGCTTTCAGTCTCCTCCTTTCAAGAGCCAGGCCGTGAGTTTCAGGGTCCGAGGAGCTGGGTGTAGTACTGGTCCCTGTGAAAGCATGTCCGGCCGGTAGGGTATCCTAAAGTTGTCCACGGTCATTTCTCATGCAGCAGCGAACCAGGCTCTGCGTGGCCAATATGGGGCCACTAGGATGACCGTGAGGCCAGTTTCCCGGATCTTGGCCAGGACCTGGGGGATCAGGGGGAGAGGAGGGAAGACGTAGGCGTTCCTCCTCCTCCAGGTCTGTGATAGAGCATCCGTCCCTTGGGAGAGACCATCCCTGAAACGCGAGTAGTACTTGCTGACCTGGGCGTTCTCCCGAGATGCCATGAGATCCATGGACATGGGCCCCCATGCCGCCTGGATCTCCTGGAATAGCACTGGGTGTAAGTGCCATTCTCCCGGGTGCACTTGTTGTCTGCTGAGCCAGTCCACCCTGACATTCAGTTTCCCTGCGAGGTGAACTGCGCTCAGGTGGATGAGGTGAGTCTGTGCCCAGTTGAGGACCGCCGCTGTCTCCCTCATCATGGCTATGCTCCTGGTCCCGCCCTGTTTTGTTATGTAGGCTACCGTCACGCGGTTGTTGGAACGGATCAAGACCGCCCGACCGGTTATTAGGTGCCTGAATGCCCTCGCGCATGGAACACGGCCCTCATCTCCAGGATGTTGATGGAGAGTCTCGCCTCCGCTGGTGACCATCGGCCCTGAGCCGTTGACTCTCCTAGACAGGCTCCCCATCCCGAAAGGCTCGCGTCCGTCTCTATGGCAACTGGGCGGGGGGGTTCGAGGGGAACTCCCCTGGATAGATTTCTTTCCAGCATCCACTAGGCTAGGGAGGATCTTACTGCCTGGGGTAGAGGTACCACGCAATGGAGGTTGTGCTCGCTCGGCGCTCCTCTGGACAGGACATGATTTTGGAGCGGGCGCATGTGCCACCTGGCCCAAGGCACGAGGTCTATGCAGGAGGCCATACAGCCCAGCAATTGGGCGATCTTTCCCATTGTGGAGTGTGGACTGGCCTTCATCTTGCGCGCTAGTTCCTTGAGGTTGTGGACTCGCGCTGGGGCCGGTTTTGCCCATCCTTCGGGCCGAGTTGATGATCGCCCCCAGATGTTCGATCTGTTGCGTGGGGCTGAGATGGCTCTTTTCTACATTTACCACCCAGCCGTGGTCCGCGAGTGCCTGGATGGTGATCTCCGTGTGCGTCCGGGCCTGGACCTCGGATCGGGCATGAATGAGCCAGTCGTCTAGGTACAGGATGATGTCCAGTCCCTGTTCCCTGAGTCTGGCCACTAGGGTTATCGAGACCTTGGTGAAGACTCTCAGGGCTGATGACAGTCCGAAGGGAAGCACCATATACTGGAAGTGATGGCCCAGTACGTGGAAACGGAGGAATTGCCTGTGCCTCCGGATGATGGGAATGTGTAAATAGGCGTCCTTCAAATCGATAGACGTCAGGAAGTCGCCTAACCGGATACAACGAAGAGTGGAACATATGGTCTCCATCTTGAACCGGTGCTGGACTACATGCTGGTTTAGGAACTTTAGGTCTAGGATTGGCCTGAGCTCCCCCGTCTTTTTGGGCACGAGAAAAAAGATGGAGTAGATTCCTTCTCCCTGCTCCGGAATCGGTACGGGTTGGATGGCCCGGTTCTGGATCAGCTCTGATAAGAGTTGTTGGACCTGGTGGGGGGATGCCTTCCTTCTGGTTATGGGGGAAGAGACGAACCTGTGAGGCATATGGGCGTGGGTTAACTCTATGGAGTACCCCTTTGATACTATGTCTCGAACCCATCTGTCTGACGTTGTGGTCATCCATCGGTGGGCGAAGAGGGCCAGTCTTTGCCCCACCAGTGGGTAAGGATTCTGGCCCTGTGCCGGAGGTGGGAAGCAGTCACTGCTGTTTCCCCCTGAATCCTCTACCTCTCCCTCCTGGTCTTTGGCCCCATGCTCTGAACGCTGAGGGCTGAAAATTCTGAGCATAAGGGCCACGGAAGCCAGTGGATGAGCTTCTTCCTCGAAAGGATTGAGACCGCTGGGTTGTGTCTCGGCAGGGTTGGTAAGGTTTGCTCCCCCCTCGAAATCTCCGACTAGAAGGGGCTAGGTATGAAGGCCTGTATCTATTCTTGAGGAGGTCCCTACCCTCCTCTTTTTGCTTTAAGTAGTCTTGCAACCCTCCCCAACACATGCTTCCCCGAGGGCAGGTTCTGCAACAACGATTAGATTCATGGTTCATAGCCCAAAGCTTCAGCCACAGAGTCCCACGGGCCCGGTTGGTGATAGCGGTGGATCTTGCTTGGAGACGCAGAGTGTCCACTGCCATATCAGCCAGATACCTGGCTGCGTCCAGAGTGCACTCCAATAGCTCAGCCTCCCTGGACTGCTCCTGGAGTTCTTCGAGCCAACGGATCTGTGCCCGAGAAGTGTAAATGGCTGTGGTAGCTGCCTTAGCAGCGATGCCCCCAATCTCAAACGCCTTCTTTAACATGTCCTCAACCTTTTTATCTGCAGGGTCTTTGAGAGCTATCGTGCCACAAGGGAGCACGGTCTTCTTGCTGAGTGCTGCCACCTGAGGGTCAATGGTGGGGGTCCTGCACCAAGCATCCGATTTTACCCCTTGCACCGGGTACATCCTGTCCAGGTTCTTGCGGTTTGGCATCCTGCCTGGGTCCGGGGATTGCCACTCTATGTTAAACATGTCCTCAATAGCCGGGCAGACAGGAAAAGTCTCTGTGGTGGCCGGCCTTAGTTGGATCATCGGGTCGAGTTTCGATTCAGGTCCGCCTTCTTCGGGGTCTTCGGTGTCGAACCCCATCATGGCCTTGATCACCTTCATGAGCCCTGGGATGGTGTCAAAGGAGCATAACTTCAAAGTAAGTGAAGGGGCCGACTGTAGCTCGGTATCCTCTGTGTCTGACTCCGCGTCATCCTCGTCCCCGGCGTCATCTCTCTCTCTCTCTGTCCTCATGTGAGCAGTCGATAGGGATGATTAGGAGAGGGTCCTCAGGAATTGGGAGTTCCTCCGGCTGGCCCCCCACCTTTTCGGGTTCCGAGTTGGATGGTCTTGTCCTACTTTGGGTAAGGGACTCCAGCTTCTCCATGATCTTGAGCATAAAGTTCTGCTGGCTCTCCATCATGGCCACCGCGGCCTGTTGATTCTGGATCAGAAGGGAGCCCGGATCCTTCCACGTAGGGTTGCTGGGGCCAGGGTTACTGGGGGCCAGAGGCAGGGTCCGTTCTAAGGAGGAGTCATTGTCTAGAAGGCAGGCCGCACAGCGGGGCCCGGGGTTTGGGGGAGGAGGATGGCACTGCACGCGGAGCATTTCTTTGCTTTCACCATCTGGAATAGAGAGAGGTATATTTAGGAGGCCGTCCTGCTTTTTACCCCCCTTTTTTTTTTCTTTTTACACATGCTAAGGGAGCCCCGCATCACTGAGGCTGCAGATGGTGTGCCCGAGGTTGGGGGGTGCTATGTGAGGACCCCTGCAACATCGGGTGGTGGTCTGGTGCCAGGGCCCGCTATGGGAGGTGGCCGAGGCACTGAATGAGGACCAGATGAGGAAAAGCACCTGCCGGGGTCGCTGTGTGAGGGACCCGGGTGGTGGAATGGAACCCTGGCGTGGAAAGGTTGTAGGGGCCCTGACCCTTCTCTGTTAGCTTCTCCCAGTGCCAGGTTCCAGCATTGCCTCACCCCTTAAACATCAGGTACACAAACTTCTAACTACCCAAAGGGGATTTAGGCAGTACCTAGCTCAATGAAGTCACTCCCAAGAAAAAATTCCCTGTATTGAAGTACGGAAGGTTGCAGGTGGGAGACTACCAACCATGCTCTCCCAGGGTGAGGTACTACTGACCCTTTTCACATTTAAAACGACCAACGAGCAAGCCTTACTACACAAATCTTAGACTGAATATTCCATTGAATGTAGTAACAAGCAATCTTTCCAGCAAGGCAAGGTATCAAGATTCATCCTTCATGAGCCCATCTCTTTTTTTTTTTTTTTTTTAAACGCTATACTGCCTCTTTGGCTATATGGGCTGCTTTGAGTGCAGGTCCCCACTGAGTCTTTAGGGTGACCTGCCCTTCACCACCCGACCCCCCAAGGGCCGGGCCCCTGCCTAGGGGTTTTTCTTTTTCCTTCCTTTTTTCTTTTCTGGCTCCCTCTCCCCCCCTCCGGATCCCTCTATCTCTCTCTCGCTCTCTCCATTTCACTCTCTCTATCTCTCCCTCATTCTCTCTCTGAGGAATGCCCACGCTGCGATGTGCGAGTAGCAAACTGGGCAGTGGAGAGAAGAGAGAGCTGGGTTCTCCCTCGCTTGGCGCGAGGGAGACAGCGTAGGAGCCAATGCTCTGGTGGAGAGAGGAGAGCGCTTGGGTTTTCCCTTGCTTGGAGCGAGGGAGACAGCATAGGCGGTGACGTGTGGCTGACGCGCTGGAAGGCCTAGCAGAGGCCTAGGTGGGTGCACCAGCGTGAGAGGCGAGGCCCCAAGCGAGGCCCTGGCGGATCCCTGCCCTCTGTCTCTCTCTCCCCGCCTACCTTGAAAGAGACATGCCTGATAGGCGCCGAGAGGAGGACATCAGCGCAATGGCGCCGGGGAGGAAACGCCACCATCGGGCAGCGGAATGGAAGAGAAGGAGGGGGAGAAGTGAGCGAGCGAAGCGACGGATAGGCCGCGTGGCGCCACGCCGCTGCCTGCGTCGAGGTAAACGCCTGGAAGGCCGAGGAACAAGGGAAAATGAAACCGAGATTGGGGAATAAATTGAAGAGATACAGACTAGGAAGGTCCTGCTGCAGGCGGGTAGCTACATCTCCCAAAAACGCTGGGAGAGGCCAGCAAGAGGGTACTATACCCCAAGCCTTCCACCACGCGAGCAGGACCAGAAAAACAAGAAACACAAATTAGCTGCCCTTGACAATAATTGTAGCTATGTTAATATGGCAGCTGTAGGTTCTCAAAACAAAGACATATCCTTTTTCCTTTAAAAGAGGTTCTTACCTTGAGGAGCAGACAGGGGTTCCTGGTGTGCTACTGCCTTGTTCAGATGCACATTCAAACTGGAGAGCAGGGGTTTCTGGGACCTGGATATGTTGGAAATTTGATCTGGGTCAGTGCATCACTAGTCTATCAGGTGGGCTAAAACCCATGAGGTAATGTCTGGAGTGCCATGGATGCCAACCAATCACAACACTGTTTACAGCACATGCTGTATTTTGAAGGCACAGTCCTCTCTAGTTGTACATTACGATAACTGGAGAAACTGATAGGGCCAGGCCCTACCACTTAGAAAAGCTCCCCCCCCCATATCATCACCTATGCTCAGTGCCCAGCATCTAACTTCATTTTAACAGGAATTGCCTGACCTGCAGAAAATGTTATATAGCTTGCGATATTTTAAAGAAGCTGCCTCTGCATAGAAATTCATTTCCACAGTCTACATAATTAACTGAAACAAGCAAAAAGCTAACACAGACTTGACCATCTTGGTTTTGATTGTCAGAAAAGTCAATGTCTGCTTGACTGGGTGTAGCTATCTTTTCACCCTGGTCATATCTGAGCTTCTTGAATGGTGATGACCCTGAAGCAGGGAGGTCACCAAAACATTGATGTATCCAGATAGTCTCACTTTATACTCCATCCATGGAGGTGTGTTTGCACAGTAAATCATTGTTTCAATTGCAGCTGTCTACATAAGAGTCATCTCACACAGCTGGCTTTCACATTCAGTTTGGTTTGGCGTGTATGCAGTGTATTTGTTGGCAAGTGTGGGAGGAATATGTGGGCGAGTTTTAGTTATGAAAAGGCAAGTTGTGGAAATGTTTGTGTAGGTGAGGAGGATGTTAAGACAGAAGGCATGACTGAAGAGTTCATGAATTATAAAAACATCTTTATTGTTGGAGTGTCTAGCCAGCATTGTGATACTTCATTCTCATTGGTTTTATGGGTTTGTGGTATTTTGTTTTTCTCTTGTATCACCATTTAATGTTTCTGAGGAGTAATGACAGTTTGATTGTATTTTCCAAGCACCCTTTTTGGATTTAGTGTTTTGGGGTATTGTTCTTCTTTTTTTCTTTTCTTCTTTTCACAGTCCATTTATATTTTTGAAGCACAATGACACTTCACACTCAACTGAAGCAGAAAAAATTGACCAAAAGTTTGGATGGACATAATTTGTAAACGTCTATAATGAAATTCATAGTGTGACTTCTTTGCAACTGGAGTTGTTATGAAGAGTTGCCATTCTCATTTTTAGACCTTTAGACAATGGTTTTGTAGAGCATAAGTGTCGCACTGAATGTAGGTTGTTGAGAAGATAAAGATTTGGGGGATGATTGTTGAATCAGTCATACAGATTTGTTTATTTATTGAAAGTATCTGAATTACAACCTTTGAGTCATAGACTCCTTTGCAAAGGCTCCATGTCAGTAGGAAGTGAAAAAAAGTAGATATACAAGCATTGCTTAAGTATTACAGGTCAAAACATTCAGCACAGTAAACACTGTAGTTCCATCATTCAGTACAGTAAACATTGCACAGTTACATCATTCAGTACAGTAAACATTTCACAGTTACATCATTCAGTACAATAAACATTGCACAGTTACATCATTCAGCACAGTAAACATTGCACAGTTACATCAGTAGTGATCATTAAAGAAGGTCATAAGTTAATATTATGTACATACGACAGTAAAAGTTTTAGAGTGTCATATTAATAGGCCCTGAGTCGAGAAATATTTACAATGAGTTTGATGAGCCAAAAGAGAGGATATCCCTATGCTGGGGTCATCTTGGTTGCTCTGGGGGAGGAAAACCTGAGGGGGAAAGGGGTTAAGTACATTTGAACTTTATGTACATTCACAGCTTGCAGAGTCAAGGGGAAGGGATTTGAGATCTGCTTTAAATTGGCCCGGACTTGGTGCAAGAGAGACACTGGTTGCTAGGTTGTTTAGCCACAAGGGGGCACGGTATCTGAAAGACCATTGGCCAAGGGATGTTCTGCAATGATGTACTTGTACAGGGGTGTTAACGGATCACCTTTGTACTCTCCTGTGATTAACTGTTTCAATGAGGGGGTGGAGGCCAATCAGTACCTGTTTGTGTAGAATCTTATTTGCAATTAGGCAGGTGTGACATTTAAGCCTATCTTGGAAATTAAGCCAACCAGTAGACTTGTAAAGCTCACAGGTATGGGTTAGCCTGTTACAGTTTGATACCAGATGGCAGGCTTTATTAAGGGCAGATTGTAGTTTTGTTGAAAGCTTTTTTTTAGATACAGAAAGCTATGTCTATATTGTCATCATCCCAGATGTCATATTGCCAGTGTTATAACTCACTAGTGGGACATGAAAACAAACAGTTGGATAATACGAAGAATGACAGACCTTTCGTTTTTTCCATATAGGTGTTTTAAGCTCATTTGCTTGCGAGGGGAGTGGCTGCTTCAAAGTAGTACCCAGCTCCCCGCAGGTTGGCTCTCCACCTCCCTCAGCATGCAGCCAGTCTTAGATTTCCCCACGAGTTACCCTCTCATGGCAGGGCCAGGGAGGAAGGGCCATCCTCCTCCCCCAGTACATCAAGTCTTAATCAGACTGGTGCAACGCACCAAGTGATGGCCCAAGTGTGGAATTAGCTGGGCCAGGCTTCGTGAAACATAGAAACATGTAATCTATCACCAGATAAGGACCATACGGCCCACCTAGTCTGCCCATTCCCCTACTCACTGCTGCAGCCCCAGATCCTATTTGATCTGCGTCTCTCCTGCTCTGCACATCTCCAGGACACCCTTATGTCTATCCCATGTACTTTTGAATCCCTATACTGTTTTCACCCCCACCACTTCTACCGGCAGGCTGTTCCATGGCTCCACCACCCTTTCAGTGAAAAAGTACTTTCTAACATTACCCCTGAGCCTTCCACCCTTCAACCTCATACCATGCCCCCTTGTTCTTGTACAGAGTTTTCTGTGAAGTATGCTTTCCACCTATACACTGTTTATTCCCCTAAGGTACTTGAAAGTCTCTATCATATCTCCCCTCTCCCTTCTTTCTTTCAGTGAATAGATATTAAGGTCCTTAAGTCTTTCCTCATAGGGTTTCTGGTGCAGTTCATGTACCATTTTTGTTGCCCTTCACTGGACTGCCTCTATTTTGTCAATTTTCTTTCCAGAGATGTGGTCTGCAGAACTGGACACAGTACTCCAGCTGAGGCCTCACCAGTGATCTGTACGATGGCATCACCACCTCTTTCCTTCTGCTTGTTATGCCCCTCCCAATGCATTCTAGCATTCTGTTTGCTCTCCCCACTGCCTTTTCACACTGTCTGGTCACCTTTAGGTCATCAGATATAATTACACCCAAGTGTCTCTCTCCTGACTTGTGGTGGCCAGAATGTCCCCACCCATCCTTTACTCCTCCCTTGGATTCCTGTGACACAGGTGCATGATCTTGCACTTTTTAGCCCCCCCAACATATCATTTTCCACTTTTCTGGTTCCCCATCCTACTGTGGAGCACTGGACTCATGCACTGAGGTGCACCCATCTGATGTTCCCCACAGATCCCTCCCAAACTTTGCCTCCCAGACCTGCTCTACCCCCAGGCCTCCACCTGGGCACAGCCAAGGCCGAGCTAACAAGCCTCCCCACCCTGGAAGAGGACAGCAGTCCCTAAGATGCTCAATTCTCTCCCTCTCCAGCAGGCCTCCGATGACCTGAGTCCATTCTTGAACCTGGGTCACCAGCATGGGAAAAGATAAGACACGTAAAGCACCTCAGCCCTCTTTGCCACTGAGCTAGCTTCATACCAACCCTTCTATATCCGAATGTGGCAATATAAAGAGAAAAGCTGCACACACAGTCACTGAAGGTGCTGCTGATTCCTTGGGTACAGACCCCCGAGTAATCACTGTGGAAAAACAATAAAATGGTACTCACTGGTGCACAAAGATAATTTCATTACCTAAAACTTACAAATATTGGGCCCTAGGCACAAAGACAACACGGGCCATGCAGGCACACATAGGCCACCCACGTAGGGTGCTATGTGGCTCCTGAGCACAGTGCACAGTGCACATCTAGGCAACATGCACAAAACGTGCTCCATGAATTGCATATGCCAGACATGGAACACTATGCAAGTGGCATGCACAGCTGCCATGCAAGGCCGAGGCCACACAGGGAGGTGCGTAGAGGAACAGTATGCAAATGCATGTAGCAATGAACGATGGGCAGATGCATGGACCCCAGTGCAGACAACTGCAGCAGGGTGAGGTCTGCCATAGTGGTGTGTGCTGATACTGGATGGTGAGCCTGAAGGGCAATGGTACACAAGACTGCACACATGGGCATGGCGCCCCACAGAGGCGATGACCGAACAGGGTGACACACACAAATGCACCTTGTGTGCGTGGCATGGCCAAGACATACACACCCAACCCCAGCATGCAGAAACACATGGCTGACAAGGCACAGCAACAGGGGGTCGCCCACCTGTACACCCATGCCACCGTGCCAACAGTATGGCCCAACACGGCCCCACCCCCTGCCGCACACAGAACTGCTTCACAGGTGATGCATGCCACCACCGTCCACCAACAGGACTGCAGGGCATACCTGTAGCACTTGCCACAGTGGTGAGGGTACAGAACCCTCTCCCCCATATCCCCAAACCTGCCAGAGCCAGTAAACTACACAGGCACATAAGACATCATGTTTATTAATAAAAACAACACAAGTGAGCACAATGACAGCTCCTGTGTGGGAATAGAGAAGCAACAGGGGAACACAGACATATGGGGAAGGGATGTAGACAACACTGGATGGGGAACCAATCCACTGGAAGGCTGTGGGCCAAGCAGGGAAGCATGTGGGTCTGAGGGGGAGGGATGGGGACAACAAGCACTGGGCCATATCAGTAGGCTCCACTCTGTGGTAAGCAGTCCTGATGTACTCCAATGTCCACATGTTCAATGACCACCTCCTCTAGTGGGGAATCCTTCTTGGTCTCCATCAGCATGCCCTCAGGTACAAGCACGAAGCACCGGATGGTACCCCTGTACCTCTGCAAAACGTAAGTGACAGATACGTGACAGTTGTACAGTAGGCAACAATAGGATGATGCCCAGACATGGCAAACATGGGCTGCTTCCCCCCGACACACACACACATGCCCTTACCTGGGATGGCACGACCACCCGCCATAGGACCAAGCAATCGACGAGGTACTGCACTGCACTGCACCATTCTCCACCCAACGGGACAGGTATAGTGAACCCTCAAGCCTCCACCGCCATCACCCCAGCCATATCTTGTGGAAACTATGATGCACGGTGCCCTGTCTGGCTGCTTCACCCACTCAAGGACAAGCCGATATGAATGGCCCTGGTGATCCTGCATGGGGAGACATGGACAGTGAACTCAGTATGAGGCATGCTCACCATGCACGACATCATGACACAGTTAACAAGTGGATTGTCCACTTACCCGCTTATGGACCTCAACCCACCATAGACTGCCACCAGAGTGGTAATTGGTGTAGGTGTCCTCAGACACTCTGTACAGCTGCCTGGGATACACCGTAGAACAATGTGCCTCCATTCTAACCCACTGCTGAACCCAGGACTGTGGTGGAGACATGCATAGTGTAACAACCCGGGGGGCCGTGCATGTATCAGCCGCACGTGTGAAGGCGGCAGCCGCATGTCAATGGCCACACCCCTTAAAGGCACACACCCCACCAATGTGGGTGGGAGCTATATGAGCCGGTGCACAGGGGCTAGCAGACATGGCTGGAACTCAAGTGAGAAGTGCAGGATGTGTCCTGGACTGCTGATGCATCTGCACATGTTGGATGACGAACAGATGCAAGGACGGCCCATGCCCGTGTGTATTCAGCCCACAGTTTGATGTTGTCACACTGCATGACACCCACTGCATTGAACATTTTTGACTGCTGTGGGATATGAGTAGGGACCTGTGTGCCACGGTGTCCAACAATGTTGCCCCATGGACATGGAGGTCCAGGGTCATGTCAGTGGAGATAAAGGTGCTGTGTGCACTATCACACCGTGCCACAGGTTCATTCCAGAACACACCCCTGACCAGGTACCACCTGTGGCTAGCGGCTCTGCTTTGCTGACTCAATTGCTGGCCATGCTTCACCACAGGATCCCTACATGCAGCATCCCACTCCTGTTGCCCAGCAGCTCTGCTCAGTTTCTGCCACCGACCATGCTCCCTGCCCAAACCTCTCTGCTAAGAACTCGCCCCTGACCGGGTGCCACCTATGGCTCACAGCTCAGCTTGGCTGACTCAGCTGCTGGCCATGCTTCACCATGGGACCCCTATATGCTACATCCCACTTCTACTGCCCAGTGGCTTGACTCAACTCCTGCCGCCGACCACGTTCCCTGCCCAGACTGCTCTGCTAAGGTACCCTGCTCTCATAGACTGCCTCCTAACTGGACAACAGCTCCCTGTTAAGCCACACTACTGGCTGCTTCTCTCAGAGCAGCTGCTGCTATTGGCCACAGGGAATTGTACTTTCTCTCGCTCTCCTTACTCTTTTGGCTGGATTTCTCCACACTGCAAATTTTGAAGTTTACACTGAAACTGATGTTCTCTCTAATCTGTTGTTATAATAATCTAGACTTACTGAATCAACTTCCACAGATTAATGGACACCCAGTCCTCTGAGATAATCATTATGGAGACCTAAACCTTGATTGATTCTCCCCTTGTTCAAAACCTCTAAAAGATTCATGCAATACGTATGGCCTCACACAGCTTTTATCTGAGCCTACCCATCCTAACAACTCTAACCCTGCCAATAGTACACTCATCGGCTTAATCCTTGTAAGCAAATTACACAATATATCTCACTCTGGAGTGTTCTTCATGGACATAAGTGACCATAGCATGTGTACAGACCATACTCAAATTTGCCTCTACCTCTAGTAATATACTTTAAAGGGATCAAAAGAAATTTGATGGCATTAGCTTCCTCATGGATCTAAGAAACATCAGGTGGTAAGATTTCTACCTCACAAAAATAGTGTCTGAGGCCTGCAATTTATTGCAAGATCATGCACTAGAGCTAATAAACAAACATGCTCCTCTAATTAAAGTAAGAACAAGGAGAAAGTCCTGCCCGTGGTTCACTGACCACCTTAAATCTGCCCTTCACCATACAGACTTCCTCTGGAAGCCCACCCATAAATCTAAATTGTCCTCTGATTGGACAGTCTTTAGAACAGCAAGGAAGTGAGGGAGCAATTTTTGACCTCATACTCTCAAATGGGGACAGTGAGAGGATCTCAGATCTAGAAGTGGGTAGCCATCTGTGAACAAGTGACCACCAAACAGTGTGGTTCATGATAAACTCAGCTACAGAGTCAAGCCATACAAAAGTGAGGGTTCTGGACTTCAGGAGGGCTGACTTTGGCAAGATGGAAGAGTGCCTTAGAAGAGCACTAGCAAACAGGCTAGAAGGGTGGGGGTAGAGCAACAATGGGGAAACATCAAAACTGCCATCACAGAGGCAACAAGCCTTTGTGTGAAGCAAATAAACAAATCAAAATGAAAGAAAAAGCCACTATGGTTCTCAAAAGAGGTGGCCGGGAAGGTAAGGGAGAAAAAGATAGCATTTAGGAAGTATAAGGAAACACAGAAGGAGCAGGACAGAGAACTGTACCAGTTAAGGCAGAAGGAAGCAGGGAGGGTAGTCAGAATAGCAAAGTCCCAAACTGAGGAAAAGATGGCCAACTCGGTTAAGAAGGGGGATAAAACCTTTTATAGGTATATTAGGGAGCAAAGAAAGACTAAGGCAGGGATACTGAGGCTGAATAAAGAGGAAGGTGGTTGGGCAGAGTGCGACAATGAAAAAGAAGGGATACTGAACGAATACTTCTGCTCAGTATTCACATAAGAGGGGGAGGAGGGGGAGGTGCCTAATTCAGTTAACAGAAGCACTCTGGATAGTGGAGTCGATTCCAGTCCTTTCACAGAAGAAAGGATTCTGAAAGGACTCCTAAAACTGAAGGTGGACAAAGCAATGGGGCCTGATGGAATTCACCCCAGAATTCTAAAATAATTAAGGAGAGAACTAGTGACACCACTGACTACCTTTTTTAGCAAATCATAGGAGGATGGTGTGGTACCTGAGGACTGGAGGAAGGTGGATGTGATTCTCCTTCACAAAAGTGGGAGCAAGACAGAGGCAGGAAACTACAGACCAGTCAGTTTGAAATCTGTTGTATGGAAAGTGATGGAATCACTTCTGAAGGAAAGAATTGTTGAGTACCTAGAGGCCAGTGGGGCACAGGACCCAAGGCAGCATGGGTTCACAGTGGGAAGGTCATGTCAGAAAAATCTAATTGATTTCTTTGACTGCATGACCAAAGTAGTAGACCAGGGAGGGGCTGTGGACATGGTCTACCTAGACTTTAGCAAGGCATTTGACACAGTCCCACACAAAAGATCAATAGTCAAATTAACCAGCCTGGGAGTGGGTCCCACTGTGGTGGCCTGGGTAAAACACTGGCTGGACAACAGGACACAGAAGGTAATTGTAAATGGAGGCCACTCTGAAGAAAGGGGTTACTAGTGGGGTACCGCAGGGTTCAGTACTGGGTCCAGTCCTTTTTAATGTCTTTATAAGTGACATTGCAGAAGGACTGGAAGGAAAAGTATGCCTCTGTGCAGATGACACAAAGATCTGCAATAGGGTTGATACACAAGGAGGCATGGAAAGGATGAGAAGGGACTTGGCAAGGTTGGAGGAATGGTCAGAAGTATGGCAGCTTGGATTCAATGCAAAGAAGTGCAAAATAATGCACCTGGGAAACAAAAACCCAGAGGAAGATAATGCAATGGGGGAGGAGGTAGTAACCACAAGAAAAATGGAAAGAGACCTGGGGGTAATCATATCAAATGACCTTAAGGTTAGCAAGCAATATGAGAAGGCAGTAGGGAGGGCTGCGGGGATATTGGGATGTATAGGGAGAGGCATCACCAGCAGAAAACAAGAAGTTGTTATCCCTCTGTACAGACAGTTCGTGAGACCTCATCTGGAGTACTGCATCCAGTTCTGGAGACCCCATCTCTGGAAGGACATAGACAGGATGGAGGCAGTCCAGAAAAGGGCAACTAAAATGGTGCAGAGTCTGCAAGAGAAGCCATACGAGGAGAGACTAAAGGAGCTTAATATGTATGCCCTTGAGGAAAGGAGGGAGAGGGGGACATGATAGAAACTTTTAAATACCTCAGTGGAATCAACAAAGTCCAAGAAGGTAGCATCTTTCAGAAAAAGAGATGTGTAAGAACAAGGGGACACAATTTGAAGAATGAGGGGGGACAGCTCAGGGGCAATGTGAGGAAGTATTTTTTCACAGAGAGGTTGGTGAATGCATGGAACAGCCTTCCTGAGGAGGTTGTGGGGTCTAAAACTGTGGGAGAATTCAAGAATGCATGGGACAGACATAAGGCAATTTTTGTTGGGGGTAGGAAAAAATAGGCTGTTGGTTAACTAGGATCTGCAGTGTATCCTGTAGGAAGGGACATGGGCAGACTAGGTGGGCCAAGCAGTCCTTATCTGCCGTCAAAGTCTATGTTTCTATGAATCATGTACCAAATTAATTAGGGCAGAGAAATCCAAATTCTTTAAATCCAAACTGGACTCTTCCTCAACAAATCCCTCTTTATTCAGGAAAAGTTTGCGCAACATTGAAGGCCACTGTCCTCCTACCTCTCTCCCTGCTAAGATCACTACTGGTGACCTAACTGCAACCGATAAATATAGCACACTGGACCTATTTAATAGACATTTTGCTACTGCCAACCTTGCTTTCAATACCTCCCCTGCTAGCAAATTACTTCCTCAGTGGAGTAAATCAGATATGGCTCACCAGCAGTCCGATGCCTTTGACCCAGAAGACAAGTTCACCTTCAGTCCAGCAACCTTTAAAGATGCAGAGGACCTGTTGCTTGCCCTTGATACCAAAAAAGTGCTGTGGCTGATCTACTAGATCCTTTCTTCTTGAAGATAGGGTACTGTGAGTTCACTGCTCCTATCTCTCATTTGTTCAACTTATCACTGTCGTAAGGCTCTATCCCTGCTTTATGGAAAATAGCACTTGTTGTACCACTCCATAAGTCAGGCGACCCAAGTGATCTTAAAGATCAAATGCTCACATATTTCATAAAAAGCTTGAATCCCCCTGAATACACATCCATGTGTTATGATTAGTGTTTCCTGAAAATAACATGCTGTTTGGTTTTGTGGTTTTCTTTACATCAGCATCTGTTAATGTGCTCTGCAGTAACTGAAAACAGTGAAGAAACAGAGAAGATGTTTCTGTCCCTGTCAGTGAGCAATGACATTATACCTATCCTGCCTGCTGCATCTGCAATTAAGTCCCTGATTGACTAAATGAGCTGTTGCAGTCCCTAGTTAGAGCAGTCTGTTGAGCTAATCATTTTCAATCACAGTTTACTAACCCATCTGGTTTGTGTTTAGAGATGTGCTTAAAATCTATATTTCTGTTCTCATAAAAAGTTGATTATTTCAGGTCCAGTTCTGAATTGAAGTGGAATGAATGAATCTGTGAGAAATAACATTTTCTGAATCACAGCTCTCAGTTCTCTGTCATCACAACTCTGAATTATATTCTGGCTATATAACACATGATTGTTTAATGGATATAAAATAAATTACATCCCATTAATTCATAGAAGCAACATGTAGTTAATACAGCTACAATAAATATGTTCATGTTCATGTGATAATTTTGTTTCCATGTCAGATTGACAAACGTGTCTGCCACACTCTGCTAAGGACATGTACTGTATGAACTCATAAAATTCAATTCTTTGAGGGTTTCTGTGAGGAAATACATCATGTATATGTATAACTAAAAATATTATATGGCATCCTGATGCCCTGTCTTCTGACTCTCAGTTGAGGCTGCTGCACCCTGCTTCCCTCTGTCTCCCACCCCCACAGTCAGGGCCAATGCACTCTGTTGCCTCCTTTTCCTGTCTCCACAGACAGGCCTGATATGCTCTGCTAAGCCCTAGAGTCCCAGGGCCTCCACCTCCACAGTTTGGGCTGCTGCACCATGCTGACCCAGGCCACCAAAGGTGGGGCTTTTGCTGCACCCTGCTATCCACTTCCATTGCCCCAAATGAGTAGGGCCGCTGCACCATGTGCACCACATCACACAGTCAGGACTGATGTGCCCTGATGCCCCATTGTGTCCTGCACCACAGTCAAGGCTTCTTCATCATGCTGTCCTCTGTCCCCTGACACCACTGTCCCCTGTTGCACCATAGAAACTCTTGCCTCCACAGATACAGTTGTTGCACCATGCTGCTCCCTACCATCAGAGTCAGATCCTCTGGTTCACTGCCAAAACTACTCAAACGAAAAAACAAAAAATGACTTTCATCTTGTGTTATAGGGTGGAGGTCAGAAGGCAGCAGGGTGCAGCAGCCTCAACTGTTTGTGCAGGAGGCAGCAGGGTGCAGCAGCCTTTATTTTTTTAACCAGGAGAGACACACTAAGCTGAAAGCTCGTTTACAGGTGTGATCTTGGAGCACAAGGAAGTTAAATAACTTGTTCAGTGTCACACAGTATGCTAGTGGGGGCTGTGGGATTTAAACCCAGGGCTCCAGGTTTGCAGCTCAGAGCCTTAAACCACTGTGCTATACTGCCTCCTAACTGTCTTGACTGTGTGGAGAAGACAGTGGGCAGTGGGTTGCAGCAGCCTCAAATGGGGGCAGGAGACAGGGGGATTTTGGAGCAGGGAAAAGGGAAGGGGAAGCAGAGAACTGCTGCCTAAACTGTTGGGCACGAGACAGGATCATCAGGATGCCATATAGATTTCTAGCTATATTTCACACAGAAACCCTCTAAGAACTGAATTTCATGAGTTCATACAATACATGTTCTTGAAATAGCAGTGTGGCAGACACACATTTGTCAATCTGACATGGAAACAAAATTATCACATGAACATATTTATTGAGGCTACATTAAATACATGCTGCTTCTAAGAATTAATGGAATGTAGCTTATTTTATGTCAATTATACAGCCAGAATAGAATGCAGATTTTTGATGACAGAGAACTGAGAGCTGTGATAGAGAAACTGTTATTTCTCACAGATTCATTCATACCACTTTAATTCAGTACTGAACCCTAAGGGATCAACTTTTTACGAGAACAGAAAGATAGCTTTTAAGCACCTCTCTCTCTCTCTCTCTCTCTAAACACAAACCAGATGGGTTAGCAATAAACTCTGAGGTAAAACAAGTAGCTCTACAGGCTGCTCTAACTAGGGACAGCAACAGCTCATTCAGTCAATCAGGGACTTTAGTGCAGAAGCAGCAGGCAGGACAGGTATGATATCATTGCTCACTGACAGGGACAGAAACATCTTTACTGTTTGTTCACTGTTTTCAGCTACTGCAGACCACATTAACATATGCTGATTTAAAGAAAACCACAAAATCAAACAGCATGATATTTTCAGGAAACATTGTGGAATCTCCCTCCTTGCTCTTATTTTGCTCCTTCCACCCTCCAATTCACCCCCTGTACTTCTCTCCTTGTAGTCCCTTTCACCCCTCTTCAGACACGGACACTGGCTGCATTTGACACAATATTTATCTTGCCATATTGTTCTTTTATTTATGTAATTACTTTCCCCATGTTGTACTACTTACTGAAACCATTGTAATTTGCTGTTATTGTGACTTGACGTGGAACCCCTGTAAAAGACCCTTGGCTCAAAGGTCTTTCCAATTTGTTAAATACATTTTTTTTAAATGACACATGGATGTGTATTCAAGGGGATTCAAGCTTTTTATGGCATATGTGCATTTGATCTTTAACCCTTGTGCTGCGGACTGATATATCAGCCAAAATTCCTATACGCTCTAATTCTGTCAGCAGCCTAAGGGTTAATAACTATAGACCCATATCCCTCTTACCTCAACTTTCAAAACTTCTCAAAAAAGTCATCCGTACCTAACTGCAAAACTACCTAGAGTCTCACAACAAGCACAACCCTGTGCAGTCTGGTTTTCGGCCCAGTCCTAGTACAGTAATTGCCCTTGATAAGGTGACCAAGGATTGGCAGTTGGCATTGGACTCCAAAAAAACACATGGGTGTTGTATTCCTTGACTTAAGTAAGGCATTTGATATGGTGGACCATGACCTGCTTCTCATCGAGCTGCATAAAACTGGTCTTGACAATTGTGCCTTGAAGTGGTTCCAGTGCTACCTGACAGGGGGTCAGCAGCAAGTAGAGACTCAAGGTGATCTCTCCTCTCTCAAGACAATACTGAGAGGAGTTCCTCAGGGATCCATACTGGGACTGCTCCTCTTTGCAATATACATCGACAACATCAACTCTTGAGTAAAGTCTGCAAGTGTACATCTCTTTGGAGATGATACTGTGATTTCTGTCTCCAGACCCTCACTTGATCTAGCCAGCACTGTACTCCAGCAAGATTTTAACATTTTGCAGCAAAACCTTCTGCAACTGAAATTGTTGCTTAACACACACAAAAAAAAACAACTTATGTTTCTTTCCCTGCAAATATATTCACCCTCTCCACAAACCGTGGGGGCCAACCTGCAAATTACTAGACTACTGGGGGATTTACTAGAATTCTTTGACAAATTCAAATATTTGGGCTTTTGGTTAGACTGCAAACTTTCCTTCACAGTGCACATTGAGGAATTAACTAAAAAATTAAAACAAAGACTTGGACTCTATTATGATGCCAACATCAGATTGATATCTGCTACTTTTCTCCCTCTGCTGGACTATGGGGATCTTCTTTATAGGCATGGTCCCAGCACCACTCTAGTGAAACTGTACTATAGGGCCATGAGATTTATAACCAACTCTCCCTATAGCACGCATCACTGCTCTCCCTATATCACACATCACTGCTCTCCCTATATCACGCATCACTGCTCTCCCTATATCACACATCACTGCTCTCCCTATATCACGCATCACTGCTCTCCCTATATCACGCATCACTGCTCTCCCTATATCACGCATCACTGCTCTCCCTATATCACGCATCACTGCTCTCCCTATAGCACGCATCACTGCTCTCCCTATATCACACATCACTGCTCTCCCTATAGCACGCATCACTGCTCTCCTATATCACATCACTGCTCTCCCTAGTACGCATCACTGCTCTCCCATATCACACATCACTGCTCTCCCTATATCACGCATCACTGCTCTCCTATATCACGCATCACTGCTCTCCCTATATCACGCATCACTGCTCTCCCTATATCACGCATCACTGCTCTCCCTATAGCACGCATCACTGCTCTCCCTATATCACACATCACTGCTCTCCCTATTTGCTGCTGGGATAGACCTCTCTAAAGACAAGAAGAATGAAGAATGCAGCTATCTGGGCATTTAGAGCCCTCATCAATAATCTCCCTAAGTATATCTGTAACCTTCTCACCACCACACATGGGAACTACTCACTCAGGAGATATTCTTATATTTCTCTAGACATTCCCAGAGTTAGAACTCACCGTGGCTCCCACCCTATAAGTCAAGCTCTTCCTACTCTTTGGAACAATCTCCAAAAGTATCTTAAACTCTCAAATTTTGTCAAATTGGCACCCTTCAAGACTCTTATCAAGCAGTCCCTACATGACCATTGTAACTGCTTCACCTAGCCCTGTCACCCCCCCAACCCAATACTAGCTGTTAACCCACAAATCTTGCTGTGCAGGGTATACATTTAACACCTACAACCTCCTTCCCTATCTCCCACATTTCCTCTTTTCCTTATCCCTCTTCTATCCGACTAGGGTACCCTCTTTAGTGGAGCCCCAGTATCTTGTGTTTGTATATATGTGTATTCTTTGTTGAATATGTTTTTTCTAATTGTATATACTGTTTCACAAATGACTGGTATATAAATGTGTACGCTGTACACAGACATTGTCTCGTATATTAATAAACTGTTTCCATTATTGCTTGTTCTTGTGTACCTGCCCAGGCCCACCTTGTAAATGAGCTCACTCAACTGTGTTTCACCTGGTGAAATAAAGATTGATTGATTGATTGATTGATTGATTGATTGATTCCAGCAGGTCACAGGTGATGTGATGGGTGTATGCCAGTCCTCTGTCTCACGGGCTGCAATGCAGGTGATGAATGCTCTGATCGACCACATGGGAGAACCACATTACATTTCCCATGGGTGCTGATGCACAGCCGGCCACCAAGAGGGCTTTCTATGCCACGCATGGCATGCTCATTGTGTGTAGTGTGGTTGATGGCATGCACATCCTGTGCTGACACCTGCTGTGGAGGAGGAGGCATACCACAACAGGAAGGGGTTCCGTAGCATGAACTGCCAGGTGGTATGCAATGCTGCTGACATATTTATGAATGTGTGTGCAATGTATCTGGGGTCTAAACATGATGCCTACATCCTGGATGCCTCTGGGTTTGGTGCAATTCTGCATGGCATGCAGATTGACAGATGGCTCCTGGGCAAGTATGTGACCACCTAGCATCATGCCACCACTATAGGCATGGCACGGCTGAGTGACTAACACACTCTGATTCCTGCCCCAACACAGGTGACTGTGGATACCCTCTGATGCCATACCTAATGACCCCTATACCCACTCCACACACAACAGAAGAGGAGACCTACAACCGTGTGCACAAGAGGACTAGGAATGTAGTGGAGCATGTGACTGGGCTCCTGAAGATGTGGTTCCATTGTCTGGACCACTCCAGTGGCACCATCATGCTGGCCCCTGGATGCATGTGCCATGAATTCACTGTGTGTGCCATGCTGAATAACATGTCAGTACGTGGCAATGTACTGATGCCTCCCCATCCACTGCTGGTGCCACCTTCAGATGACGATGGCAGCCCACCACCCCGATGGGAGGTGGTGACTGCAGCTGGTCATGCCACCCATGCTGCACAGGTTTCAGGTTCCTTCCACACCTGATGCCATGTGCATGGCCACACCGGCCATGACTGTATGTGTCTGTCAGTCCCCAACATTGCCGCTGGCAGTGGTATGCATGATGATGACAGCATGACCTGAGTGCAACTGCACTGAGGGGCTGGAAGGAGCTCCCTGTGATGCACCCCATGCATATTGCCACATGCCTGACTGCCACCCAGCCACACAGCATGATGTGCCATGTTTGCGGCACTGCCATGTGCACAGTGTGACTATGGCATTGCACCACAGTGTGGAGTCCGTGCCGTGGGTGTCCAAGTGTGGCTGTGCTCCACATGTTCCTCTGGACATGTTGCCTTCTGTTTCTAGACACATCTGGGCTGCAGGTGGTATATGTGTGTGTTGGAGATGTGACCCTTGTCCAGTCCATGGTCAGTGCCATATTGCGTCCCTGCTAATGGCCCTGCTGGTCATCCTGTGACACTTGGAGGCACCATGAGGACAGTGTATCTAGCTGCCTGGCTGCCATGGTCCTGCTGGCATGGGGCACATCTGTTGCTGCGGTGTGTCTGAGGCAGGGCCACCCCCATGCCATCCACATCACCAGGACCTGCACCCAGTGGCTGCGTGGCCAGTCATACTGGTGTTGCTGTGTGTTGGGTGGTATCCTGTTGCACAGCTGCTTGCTGCCATTCAGGCATGGTCAGGCCTCCACTGTCTGGTCTGATCCCCACAACATGCTGTTGCCGATGGGTGCCAGTGGTATGTGGGGATGCCAGCATGGATGTGCTGGCAGTCCATGGGGGTGGTGACTATGACCTAGCACGGGGCTGCACATGATGTACCCACAGGTGTTCCAGGAAGTTGACCTGTGTGTCAGCTAGCCTATCAATGCCACAACAGATGCCCCAGACCTTGTCGGTCAACACCCTGACTGCATCAGTATTGGCCCTCTGTGCCATCAGGTGATCCAGCTCCAGCTGCCTGAGCTCCCTGTAATGGGCGGCCATGGAGGCCTGCCCCCTTGGTAGCTGTGGTGAGTGTGTGTGGGCAGCAGTGTGGATGGGTTGTCATCACCGCTGTCATTGGGGCTGTGTGTCCTGGTTGCAGTGGCCACATGGTACGTCACCTGTGCACCAGCTGGCATGTGGGTGGCCATAGGGCACATCGTGGCTGTCTGGGGTTTTGCGCTGGGTGCCCCTGCAGCCATGTCATACTGCTTGCCACCTGTACATTGGGTGCTTGCCTCTTGTGGTCCTGCTGCGGGCTTCACCTCAATCTCTGTGTCCACCTGTGTCTCCAGTTCATGCTCCATGCCTGTGGGGAATGCACATGGGTTATTCCAGTGTCTCTGCACACCATGGGTGTACATACCGGCTGTCATGTGTCCCCGTGGTACTTACCTGTCACGTACTCCACCATCGCCTGTATGTCCCCATGGTCCTGTGGTGTGGGTGGGTCCCATGTATCAGGGTGTGTTTGGGGTCTTTTTGGGCCCCCAGTAACAGCATATGTTGGTGATGTGCATGGCAGTTAGCTGGTTATGCCCATGTGGCCTGTGGTGCAATGCACCATTGCCTGACATACTTACCTTCCAATGTGTCCACTCCTTCCTCCATGCCATGGACACTGGTGTCCGTGAGTATCTCCACCACTATTCGCTCCAGTGGTGTCAAGGGTAGCTGCCTACCTGCCCCCAGACCCCCCACCCCTGGTTGGCTTGCGCCGCTGCCATGACCTTCTTCTTGTTGGAGGCCTGTAGGTCACGCCAGTTGTACTTGAAGACACTGAGCGTATGGGCCTCCAGTCCTGCAGTGTTCATGGCAGCCTGAATGTCCAGCCACAGCAAGGGCTTTGACTTCTGGTGTTGTGAACAGGGATTGTGCACTGTACAGGCTTCTGGCACGCCGTCCCCCTCTGTTTCTGCCCGTTCATCATCACTCTGATGCTGGGTCTGCCCTTCCACATTCGCCGCACTCTCCACCATGCTGTGCACAGCAATCCCCTGTGCTGCATTCATTTCCATGGCAAGAAGGGGGGGAATTTGCATAGCCCTTATATGGCAGGGTCATGGGCCAGGGTTGCGTTTCCTAGGGCCACCTCAACCTGCTGCACTCTACGCATCCCATGCTGTCCTGCCCCTTTGGTTCACGCCACTTGCACCTCTATTGCTGCATGCCGCATTGGTTGTGTGGGCTACATGGCACGTAGCTGCACACCGTAGATACGACACATTTCTGCGTGACTTGTGCACTTTTGTGCATGGGGGCCATTATTAGCACACCTGCAGGACTATCGGAAAGAATGCACCTTCCCAGGGGTGCTATTTTATACAGAAGAATATGACCTGGAATCCTAACATATGTAAAATGATGTAACATGATGATATTTTGCATTATAAGTGCAGTGGATTGCCGAGGAACAGGTGACCCATTAGACAGGAGAGCATGCCACTATGCTGATACAGTACTCTTTTATTGTGTAAGTGGTTATAGTATCTGCAGAATGTACTCAATGTTATACACTGTTAGGATCCTTTAGCAGAGAGCTGAATGCATATCTTTGTGGGGTGTACTTATACTATGCTATCATGAGATGTGGAAAGGCAGAGAGTTAATGTGATGTTGTAATCAGAGGTGTAAGTTTCATGCTAATATTCACTGATTGAACTGTGTAGCTTGCATAGTCAGATGGGGATCTAGAGGTTGTTGATCTATGAGATTTGCCTAAAACCAAGCCAGAGCAGAGCCAAGAGTTTAGCTTGACTCTACAAGCCAACGCATGAGCCAAAGTGGCACACCCAAAACCACTCATGCACCTTGAACAGGGCCTCTAGTATCCTGCCTTGCCCAGTTAAAAATATCATCCGCAATGAACAACACACTCAGGGAACATCAGGATCTGCCGCTTATAATGTAAAATGTTATAGTTAGATGATAGAGTTGGCAAACACGGTAGTGGCTGTGCTAGCTATCTGAGGGACTCCTTTCAGGGTTTCACCCCCCCCCCCAGCTGGAAGGAGGTGCCCAAGCTCTGTCACTTAATGTCTTCCCTGGTCCCTCCAGGGCCCTGCTCATCATCATCTCTCTCTACATTGTCCACAAGGCCAGAAACATGCCTTCCAGTTGCTTATCGATTACCTCTCCCAGCTCTGCCCCAAAAATGAGCAAATAACACTTGGGGATCTCTACATAAACTGGCTCTCACCCTCTGCCTCTCCCTACAAAGACACAATAGCAACCCTTGACATTGTCCAACTTGTCACCTGCCCCACCCGCCTCAATCCCCACAATGGTACTTCCACCCTTCTTGATCTCATTATGTCCAACTGCCCCCACAAACTCTCTGACATCACTGTCCTCCCAAACGCCCTGAACGATCACTCCCCAATCCTCTGCACATGGTCCTACATGGTGAAAAAATCACCACATAAGACTGTACTTACCTGGCTCCTTAAACCCAGTAAGCTTCACCAGCTGAAAACCCTTCTTGTTAACTGGGACTGGTCCCACCCATATCTCACCCGTGACATTGATGTTGCCCAAAACTACTTCATTCGCTCTTTCAACACGACTTGTGACATAGCTGACCCCCCCTCACTAAACACATTATAAAAGGCCATCATGCCCCCTGGATCTCCCATGCCCTCCTTGAACAGATGCAGCAAAGAGATAACCTCTTGAAGAAAGCATTTGACTCTGGCAAATCCGCAGATAGACAGCTCTATCGGGCTGCACGCAATAGCTGCACCTGAGCCATCCGAAAAGCCAAAGCGTAGTATTTCAAAACTGCTCTCACCTCCTTCTGGAGCTCTGGTCACAAGTTCTGGGAGAACATGAAATCCCTCAACGGCAAAACCACCTCCCTCCCCCTATCCAACTTTATGTCAATGGCTCCATCTCCACTGATCTACAACTTGTTTCTAACACCCTCAACAACTCATTCTCTGAACTTAGCTCAGTTCTTCCCCAGACTTCTTTGACCTATTACTCCCCCACTTCCAACCTCCTCACCCCTTTTGCTTCCATGCCCTTAACCCCAGGAGGTCAAACTTACCTCATTAAGGCTCTCGCTTGGTGCCCGGTATAGTAGTGACACCCTTGACCTCACCTTCTCCGCCTAGTTCTGGATGATGTTCTCTCCCCCCTTACCAGTCTCCTTAACTGCTCTCTCTGCCTGACAAAATTCCCCTCCCTTTGGAAGACAGCCATCATCACACCAATCCACAAAGGCGGTGACCATATCTCCCCTTGCAACTTCCTCCCAATTTCCATCCCCCCCCCCTCCAAAGCCCTGGAACTGGAATGCATTGTCTCAGACCAACTCACTGAATACCTCACTAAATTAACCTTCTTTCCAATAATCAACATGGCATCTGACAGGGCCATAATACTTCCACTGTCCTACTGGAGTTCTCCAGTCATATCCATTCTGCTTTTGACAGTGGCAGACTGGCTGGTGCTGTCTTCCTAGATTTATCCAAGGCCTTTGACACTGTCAATCACACCCTCTTCATCTCTTCTCTATCGCACCTTGGCATCTCTCAAGACGCTATGGCCTGGTTCTCAGACTATCTATCAAGCCACTCCCAACAGGTCAAAATAGGCAATACCCATTCCAATCCCCTCCTGGTACACTCTGGTGTCCCACAGGGGTCCATCTTAGGGCCCCTTCTACTTAGCCTTTACCTCAACTCCTTATCAAGTATCTACTCTGATAATATCCTCCTTTATGTGGATGACGCTGTCCTGTACTCATCCCATACTAATCCTGCGTCCCTTGAACTTTCCCTCCAGCACTCCTTCAATAAAATCGAGTCATGGTTTATCAAGCACAAACTTGTTCCGAATCAAAAAAAGACTAAGGTAATGCTGTTTTCCCACTACCAGAACAGATACAAGGATTTCCCACTCCACATATATATATATATATATATATATATATATATATATCTCCTCCCTCTTGAACAGGTGAACACCTTTAAATACCTGGGTGTCACTCTTGATTCTGCTCTTACCTTTCATGACCATATCCACCTCCTCTGCACCTCTGTTAACTCCCGTGTTGGACTACTCTATCAGCACAGGGACTGCCTCCCCCAGAAGCTCTCCAACTTGTGATCTCATCCTCAGTATTGTCCCTCATAGATTATGGTATTCTGATTTACGGAGCTGCTGACAATACTGCTTGTCACAGAGTCAGAGTCTCCTTAAACAAGGCCTGCTGCCTACCACTGGATGCCCTAAAACTACCCACATGTGCAAGCTCTATAGCCAAGCTAAGTAGCTAAACTTTGAGGACAGGCTAAAATACTAGACCTGCCTCCTGGCCAGAAAGATTGATATGGGCCTAACTGCCCCCAGCATCTCCCATCTCATTCAACCAGCCCCCTCCAGAGTGGCCACTCATAGCTCACTCAAAACTACCCTACAGATACCTCGCACCAAAACATCCCTGGGTCAGCGTTCTTTCTCCCATGAAGCGCCTCTCAGGCTCAACTCCCCCCTCTCACTGTCACCCAGGAACCCAAACTTGGGCACTTCAAATCTCTACTCCCTGACTACCTCCTCTCTTCTCGATCTTGCAAGTGCCCCTAGCCCCCCCCGACAATGGACTCCTGTCCTGCTACAATGTTCACTAAGACTCTGCCCAACTAAGACAAGTGCTTCCTCACTACAAACAATGAAGTCTTAGTTTCTGCTGTAACTGCCTGTGCAATTGCCATATATGTATATAATGTTTGACACCCTCCTGTCTGTATTAACTTTGTCATTTATCTACTATGTATTATTGCTATGTATTTTCTGTAAATCTTTGTACCTCTCTGATGCGGAGCCTCTGAAAATTAGTCTCTGAATCAAAGGATTGTAATTCCAATACTGTTCAAACAATAAATAAAAAATGTAAAAAAATCATAACACCAGAGCAGAAAGATTTGAGTGCAAGACAGAAGAGCACCAATCATCTCTCCCAATGTTTTGTGCTGCCCTGGCTCTTTTTTCAGGAGGTCCCACATCCCACGGTAAACTCTGCAGAACTTGACCTTTCCCTGAGTGTGCCTTTCATTGTGCTGTTTCATGAACAGTTTCTTTCTCATGGTTGTACTGGCTAGCATGGCCATTTGATGTACTCCCCTTCCTTTATGTTTTCATAAATGTAACCCACACCTGCCACTTCCGAAGGCCCATCCAGACACTTAAAATGTCACACCACCCCCAACTTCCAGATGTCCTCTACTAGCACCCCCCCAAGAGTGAGTGAGTGATCTGTTTTCCTGTCCATAAGGGTGGATACAATAAGTTCCCCTTCTCTGGCAGTCACTAACCCATGCCCTTTCACATTCCTCCCACCCCGTCAACTGCCTCCAAGACCTCCTTTGCTCTGCTTCCCCCAACTTAGCTATCTCTCTTGGGAGGGAGATGTTGATGATGTTCTGCTCCGCCCCAATAAAAACAACAGCCCAGCAGTGGTGGCATCCAGAAATAGTTAGAGCTTACCTTGCTGCACTCGGTGCACTCCCTTCTGGCGTGTCATATACACAAGCTACATACATGATGCATCTGAAGGGAGCACACTGAGCAAAGCAAAGAAAGCTGTAGCTCCTTTCAGATACAACCCTACTAGGACCATTGGGGATGAGGGTCCAGAAGCTTTATAGCTTCCTCTCCCAAACAAGGAATATCAGTTCAGAAAGTAGGTCTACAGCATGACTGGAAAATGTGTGGATGAGTGAGGAGGTTTGGCTTAGGTCCACACTGATTCAAGTTCATTGAATGAAGATGGGTTGTGCCAGAGTTGGACAGTAGGCTTCAGGTTTACACAGCATGACAGTCTTTACTTTTTGACTTACTATTTTATCTCCTACACTGGTCTGCTACCTTCAGTCTACACCCCCCCCCCCCATCACCTGTCCTTCCCAGGACTTATCCTTACCTGCAAAAGCCCACATGGCTTTTCCCTATGGTGGGGCCATCATAGTGAGGCAGCACAGTCCCCCTCTGGTGACTGAATATAGCACTAAGGCAGACACCTGGTCGACACTATGAGGACTGGAAAGTGCAGACTTCATCCTGCTATTGACAAGCAGTTTCCTGGTTTTGCCCCCTCCCATGCATTGGCAGGGTAGCAAATCCCTCCCAGTGCATACAGTGGGCATGCAACAGGGTTGTGTACATGGCTTCCCTCCTTCTTCATCCAAGGCTGCCTAGCCAACACCCCCCTTGGGATCCCTAGGGGGGTGCCCATGTGTTGGACTGCAGTCTCCAATACTACATACAGGAGGCAAACATCCACTGCGATGCTTCAACCTTTCCCTTCCTGTCTAGCCTGGACTCATTCTCAAACCTGGGTCAGCAGCATTGCAAGCAGCTGTGTTGCAGCTGTAACACAGTGCATGGCATGCCCGTCTTTATGGGGAACCTAATGTAAGTTCAATGCTGAGATCATCTAAATGTCCCCTCTTGTACCAGGGTGACAAAGAAACTGTTGCCAGTAGTTCAATAAAAATGTTCTTGGAAATATGTTTTGTGTACAGTTATTGTTTTTTTTTTATAAAGAATAGGAAGCTCAATGTTTTTTGTCAGTTGCACTTTATAGTTTCTCAATAAAATGTTCCCGTGATACAGAAAAGTAACACATGATATATTTATGAGTATACTTGCTAGTAGTAAAACATTAACTGGACTGAATTTGACTGTTTTATCGTGTATGGTATCCCTGGCCAAGTTTAACTTGTCTGGATTCTTTCTTAGCCTTTCTTGTGGGAAGTAAAGAAAAAAAAATAATGAAAGGGACTCAGGTAGCCCCAAGATGTACAGAGGTATGATTATTTATTTGTATACAATGACTGAGAAAAATATTTTGTAAATAAACTAATTTATTTTCATGCTCACCTTGACTGACCTAAAGTAGCAATACATCATTTCTATCAATGTTAGGTGGGTCAACAGCATTTATTTCCACTTTAGGTTGGTCACAGAGGAGCTCTTAACCAATTGGAGAACAGCTTGCACAGTGCCTGATGACATCACAATGGCCTCTTCTGTAATTAAAAACAAAGCAGTAAAATCAAACAGAAACAGTTAAATCTTCATTGTAGGGCATAGTCAACAAACCACAGGCTTCAAACTGTCCCTAGTTTACAAAATAAAATGCATTTTATGATTGCTCACATTCTGTAGAATGTGCCAATGTAGCTGACAGTTTAATTCTAATTATTTCTTTTTGAAAGTGAAAAACAGACTACCCATGATACTGGTGTTACTACACAAAAACATATTTGTTTCCATTCCTTAATCAATCCCCATTGCATCTCTTCTGGACTTGTGAGCACCCCCAACATAGTCTAGACACTCAAGATGCAGTGGGAAATAGGAGATTATTGCATTATGAGTGGCTGCACTGTTTGAGGGGTTTCCAAATTCTACAGGAAGTATGCAATAAGAGTAGCTCAATGATTTAAAACTAAACAAGGTTAGGTATAAGTACACCAGAAGCATGCATTTTAGTTTTGCTGAGAAAGGAAGCAGATAAAACAACCAGCAACATCAATGAAGGTAAGCAATCATTAAATATTGTTTTTCAACTAGAACTAATATAATGCAAAAAGGGTTGACAGTGTTACTTTAAAAGAAGTAATCTTACCAGAGAGTCACTGTAACTGAATAAATGACATATGCCATGGGTTGGCTAAACATATCCCATTTAATTTCATTTATTTGTAATTTTTGACCAGGAAAGGCAAAATACGTTATCATAGCCTGTTTCCAGGTGCGTCAGGGGTGGGGGGGTGCATGATATGTTTTATTAACTGAAGGTACATTGGCCATGATATTGGGGAAACTCCACTGCTCTTGCTTCCTGTGAGATGTGGGTGATGCCATAATGTCAACCAGGCAGCATGGCTGAACCTGGAGGAAAGGATGCAGTGGCAGTAGTTCCGGGGCAGAGGAGAAGGCCCCTTTTCCTGCCTCAGTCTCAATGGAGGTCCGGTCACCCAGCCTGATGGAAATATGGAAGATCCCAAGAGGGACACAGCATCTGAACAGATTGAAAATCCTGCTATGGACATATCAGAAACAGAATGGTGGACCGAGGAGCAACTCCTCAGGAAAGAATTGGACTCCAGGAAAAGGGTACTCCTGGCCATTAATAGAAGAAGAAGATGGTAGAATTTTCAAAAGGAAAAACACAGGCTTTCCAAATTACAGTTAAAACAGAAGGCCTAAACTGTCTTATCTAAGGTATCACAACAATCCAAGCTAGAAAATACTCAAAGGGAGCGGGAGGCTAACTCTCCAAAAGGAAATCCACTACAAATACCTTCACAACAAATGATAAAGACATTTCAACCCCAGTGGAGAAGTAGTCCAACAGGATTGGAGGCAGGCAAAAGGCTGGGACTTCACAGAAGTACAAACAAGCAAGGTACATCACAGCAGGTAGAAGAAACTGAATGAAGAGTAGAATGTGCACTCACTGGAGCTGGTTGGAGGAATGTCCCAGGAAGCAAATGTTGGATAGGTAATCCATGGAGAAACACAGCTACTGCAAGTCTTTCTTTTTTTTGTTACTATAGTTTTTATTGAAAAATAAGTATGTTCAAATGTCCACAATGACATCTTCAGTTGTTACAATTAGGACATACTGTGGTTATACAGAGTTGAGAGGTGACCGCATTCCCCCCATTCATGAACTGTGGGGACAGCACTGTGTGGCACAGATGGAGCGGGTCCACTAGCTACTACAAGTCTAATAATGCAAGAACCGCCAGCTGAGCACCAGACTTCTGATGCTTCAGCATCAGAAGAGACCACCTCTACAGGCATGGGTCTCAGAACACCAGTGAAAGAGACATCTACAAATCTCAGTACACATGGTAAAAAAATCCACATAACATACAGATGTGGCCCATACACAACACTATTCTTTCACCAAGTGGTTACTCTGACGTCGTTCGCTCTTGAGGTCCTTTTGACGTCATAGTAATCATAAGGTGTCAGAAGAGCATTGTTGTGTATCGGGGCTATCATACACTATTCTATATAGTGTATGGCAGACAGAAGCACAGAATTGCTTACTTTTTTTTGTTTTTGGCACCCAGTCTCCTCGCTCCTCCGCCCGCACTTCTCCAACAACTGCCCATCGGCCAGCTGACATGCGCAACTCTTCATCCACCAGTGACCAATGAAAAGCACTGATGGGGTCACTTGTATCGAGACCTCCATACTAACACAGAACGTAAAGTTGTTCTATGTTAGTATGGGCATCCATACTGCAGCAGAACGACATTTTAGCGTATATGGATCTCCATACACAATCACATTCCACCATACACTATAGTAATATTGTTTCTTCTCACGTTGTTGATGATATTTAAAGTTTAAATGCAGACAACTTAACAGACAATGTAACACAACCATTTGCCCTGAGAGGAAGGCATGAGAGGGGAGGAGGGGTTGAAAAAATGGCCGTTCAAAGAAATATTGAAATGTAGGTTTCAGTTCCTGCAAACCAATGAAAATCATTCTGAATATCCTTCCCTTGCAATACAAATATTACTAAAGAACAAATGCCTCCTGTAATGAACTTGCCTCAGAGTGGGAGGGGCAGACTGACTGACATGAATGAATCTCAGGACACTGCACATGTACAACAAGTAAAAGAGACTGCAGTACAGTTCCAGTGCACCACCAGTAGTTCTTGGTCTGAAAGTATTGAGGAGATAAATCCCAAAATTTACTGGCCCCACAATCAGAACTCTAAATATATTTCAACACTACGGAAAGAACCAGATATGCAGCAAAGAGGAAATAATGCTACAAATCCTAATTCTAATCAAGGCACTTGCTCAGAAGAAACACATGTTGCCTCCTCCTCAGCAAATGAAAATAATGCTAATTCAGAGGATAAAGACCCTGGCCCCTACAAGGATGATGGAGGAGGAAACGTGCAAAAGGCCCATTTTGTATGACAGACTTATTCATTTATATGAGGGAGCCAGCAAAAAGGAAGAACACAGTCAAACTGAAATACAGAGAGGGTTTGGAGGATCCTCCAAAGTCTGTGTAGTAAGGATGAATCTATGCAATTTTTAGCAACTGACATCTATGCCTTAACTCACACATCTGGAGATACACCATTTGGCATGCACTCTATGACATCAGTTCTGCTAGAGATATTTTGGAAAAAATATCAAGTAAAGTATTCTCCCCATGGTCTCCTTTTATAGCCATTCCCCTTGACAAAACCATCTCTCAAAATGCCAACAGGGCTGTTTAAAAATGAGGGAGTCAATATCTCAGATATTCTTTTTTGGATAAAGCAGTGCACTGTATGCTTCACTGTCCATCCCCCATTGTGGACACAGACAATATTTCAACCTGGGGTGGAAGTTCAGGGTCCGATTACACACCTCGGATCAAGGAATGCAACAGCTTCTGAGTAGTTTTTACATAAGCCAAGACAGAGGCTTCTGTTGCTAGTCAAGTCAGCTAAAGAGATCCCTGGCACACCTCAGTAATGCATGTGACACTTTATCGTGTAGCCTCTTTTTTTTTATTTTTACACTTTTCAATATAAACAGGTACGTTGAAAATACCATGATATGTTATTTAAACATTATACAGTAAAGAAATACCATAATTAGTGTTGTTACACCTCTCATCCAGTGTTACAGCATCAGGTGGGAATTGTTAAATGTCCAGAACTTAAATCAAATATCAGCTAATTATGGCAAGACCATGGAAATGTCCAAAAATATCCATAAGAGATGGTAATTTTGAGTGAAACACCCAGTCAGGCCATATTTCATGACACATTATATTCCATATATTAATCTGAAGCCCTGTCCCTGGGTTATTTCTTCATTTCTTACAGAGATTGGGTGAGACCTTATTATTACCGTGCAATAAAGATATATTAGAATTGTAAGATACTCTACCCCATAAAAAATACAGTGTTCTGTTTAGATATTACATTTTGATCTTCATTTTTTTCTTCATTTTATTGAAGTTTTCTTGTTGATACAAGCTCAGTCATTTTCCTTTCATCAGTTTCAGTGCCCCAAAGTTATTTTTTTGAAATAAATTGCTAACATTTCAAGACCTTTAACACCTTTTCCTCAGAGCATATGGTCTGCCAGTTCACTGAAATGCTGTACTGCATTTCATATTATTCCACGCAGTCTTCCAATTAGTGATTTCTTAAAGTGTATCAGTGTCTTATCTTTTTCAATATCTCTGGCCCGCAGCATCCTTATAAGTCAACTTAAATGGAAAGCATCACTGTGGGAGCAAGAAGTAATTGAAGTAAGGGCTGAAAACACTACCCACTCAAGCACACAAGAGGATTTAAGGAATACAATAACACCGTGATAAAAGGATTCAGCAGTTCAGAGATAGTGATAAAGATAAGACACTGTGATACACTCTAAGAAATCACTAATAGGAAGACAGCATGGAATAATATGAACTGCAGTACAACATTTCAATGAACTAGCGGCCCATCTGCTCTGAGGAAGAGACCTTAAAGGTCTTGAAATATCAGCAATTTATTTCAAAGGAATAACTTGGGGGCACTGAAAGTGATCAAAGGAAAGGGACTGAAACTGTATAAACAAGAAAACTGCAATAAAATGAAGAAAAAGATGGAGATTAAAATTTAATATCGAAACAGAACATCATCTGTATTTTTTTTATGGGATAGAGTACCTTACAATTCTAATATATCTACATTATATTCTATGACATAAAACATGATAGTAGTATGATAAATGTGACTACCCTTGACTGCAACCCTCCCCAATGAACCAAATCACAAAATAACTAGTTCTGTTAAAGTAGATCCCATTTACAAATGAACAAGAATCCTCCTACAAAGCACATCAGCACAATGAAAACAAATTGGATACCTTTAATGTAAGTCTCTATACAGTAGTTATGAAAATAGATAAAGTTGTAAATCCTTGCAGTTAAGCACAGATACCAAAAGTCACCAACCTGTAAACTCATCAGAGGCAAGAAAGAAAGGCTTACCAGGGGCAGGGAGAGGCTACCCAGAGATTGTGCATCTGCAGATGGAGGCTTCATGCTGGCTGAGAAAAGACCAGGCATTTAGCACACTGTAGCAGAGCTCCCACCACGTAGCAGCAGCCATCTTTAAGTGGAGAAAGAAATGGTAGTATAGCCTAGAGGTTAGAGTAACGTGCTGTGAATGAGCTTGGTACATCCAGCAGACCAGACCTTGGTTTGATTCTCACAACCTCCATTTGCATACTGTGTGACTCTGAGCAAGTCATTTAACCACCCAGTGCTCCCAGGTCACCCCTGAAAACAAACAGGCACTTGTGCCTAGTGGGCCTTACCCAGTTACCAAGGATTAAATAAATAAATCCCCAGTAAAGAAAAGCATCAGCACTGAATGGCCCTATCAGACAAAGCAACATCAAAACCATCTTTTCCCTCAGTTCCAAAATCCAGCCCTTGCAGGGTAGTACAAGGGGAAACTCTTTCAGGGGTAAATACCACCTCCATTTTCTCCCATAAACATCTGAGATAAAGCTTAATGATGCATGTAATAACCTTGAACTTTTGGCGAATAAAACAAATAAAAACACCAGTCTTACAACTTGTAGGTATGGCCTGCCAGATGTAACACAACATTTCACAGCAGTTCAGCCCTCTCTCTCAGAGCCTGATTGTGTGGGACCTTCCTGAGCTGCAAAGTCCCCATTAATTTTATCCAAGTACTTTTGAGCTTTAGCTGGGTCCTTAAAAACAAAAGGTTACCCTGAGCAGAGCACCTTAAGTCTAGCTGGGAGCTGCAGTTGATGTGTCACACCCAACTCCCAGAGACCCAAATGAACGGAGTCAGACATTTTATGTCTTTACCAGGCGGCAAAGCTGATCTCTGAAAATGGATAAATGTCTGTCCCATCAGGTAATAAAAGGGATCCCTTCCTTTTTGCATGACACACTACATTGTCCCACACATGCATTCTTGTGGTGACTATCAAAATGGTTTGTGGTAAGTTTAGGTTTGCAGGGTGCTTATGAGGGATGATGCAATACATTTTAATTATTTTATCTGAGAGCTACAATGCTAGGACATTATGCAAAAGGTCCAAGACCTATTTTAGTAAACCCATGCCTTCTGCCCCCTTCATCACCCCTAGCAGATGTAAGTTATTTGATATGGCACCATTTCCAAGGTGTTCAAGATGCAGTCTTAATAGCGTGTTCTCCCGAACCAATCCTGACAGCACAACAGTTACTTTCCCCATCATGTCTGTAGCTGCCTTAAAATTCATCTACAAAGTATCAGGCCATGTATCAACAGTTAGAACCCATGTATTAAACAGGTCCAGTTTTCTATGTAAATCTCCATTTGCTTGCTTTAATTAAGGCAGCATTTATTTGTTTTGGCCCCTCAGGTGGTAGTAGGGGCACGTCCCCTTTCTGAGCTGGCCTGTGGCTTGAATGTTTTAGGAAGACGGGCTCTTGCTGTTGCTGTTTGCATTGGTTTCCCATCTTCAAACAAAATGAGAAAGGTATCTGCCAACAGAAAATCAGTTGTCCCATCACCAGATGTCAGTTGATTTGCTGTAAATAGGGTTAAACATAATAACTTTGCAATAATTTGTTTGTCAAGGTGGAGCAGGTAAAGAGCATCTGCTCCAGTCAGCCACTAACTTCACCCCCATCCCCTTATCTTGCAGCCTCTGTCTGAAATAAGGACACTCAAGTCTCTTTTGCCCTAATCCAGTAAAATGTGATCTTTGTGAAGACTCCAGATACCCTTACAAACAATGCTTCTGGGCAGCACATAAAAAGGATGCATACCAAGGCCAAGAAATCATGGTACAGCAGGTCCAGCAACTGAGTAGAAAACCTCATACACAGGATGCTAATCCATAACCCACTGACATAAGGACCCTCTGACAATTAAACACAAGAGAGTGAATACACAAGCCTGTACCACCTACCACTATGGTCAGTAACTTAAATGTAAACCCCCCAGTAGACCTACAGGACTGGGAAACACTCCCTCAGAAGCCTTCAGACAATACAGTGGATAATGGTCAAGCTACAGGCAACCTCCACAGACCAGGTCAACATCCTGAACAAAATTTTGAGAAACAGAACAAAGAAAAAATGGAAACTAAAGCCGTCATGCCTCTCCCACCCATCCCAACTACCAACTAAGGATTTACACAATTGGAGGTAAATGCAAAAACTCAAGACTTCATCCCAAGAATAAAATGACTAAGAAAGAGGGTATCCAGATGGAGAATAGATTTGAGGTACTTAAGACTCCAGGAGGTTGATACTGATGGGGATGATGGAGACTCAGAAGCATCTTCTGTTATCTAGTCCCAGAAAGATCTCTCAGATACTGATGGATCCATCCCTGAACCCACAAGCTCCAGAAAAAGGAACAGGAAAAATGAGAGACTTTACCTAATAAATAACTAGATGAGGTATTTTGGTCTTCTCCCCTGAAATATAGAATGATAGAATTTAACGGCAGATAAGGACTGCTTGGCTCACCTAGTCTGCCAGTTTTTCCTACCTACTGTAATACCACAGCCCTACTTGATCTCTGGCTTTACCCTCACTTTCCTAACCACTAAGGTTCCCTTATGCCTATCACATGCATTCTTGAATCGCATTGCAGTTTTTGCCCCTCCACTGTTTCTTCTGGGAGACTGTTCCATGCATCCACCTCTCAATCCAAACCACAATACTGGTTCTTTATCTCTAATCTTCTGGCAGATGGGATATCTGTTGTTACTCTAAATGTTAATAGTATACAGAACCATGAGAACTGGCAAATTTTGTCTCTCTCTGGTAGAAGTGGGATCCCAAATAATCATGGTACAAGACACTATATTATGATCTACCAGTGACATACATTAATCCCAAAAAGCATGGGGGATTTCAGTTGCCCTGGGCTATGACTGATAAAACAGGAGAAACAGAAAAAACATTTGTGACACAAATGTCTTAAGGCAAATATTGACTTTGGCTAGTCTTAAAGATGCCTACAGAGCTAACCATCAACATGGAGGGTATACATATTTTAGAGGCCAGATCTCAACTAGAATAGATTTATTTATTATGTCACATAGAGTGTCAATTCGGGATGCCAAGACTAGAGTATCAGAAATTTCAGATCACAGTATGGTCAAGATAAAATTCATTGGTTGCTCAAAGGAAGCACAAAGGAAAGGCTTTTGGCCCTTAAATTCAATCCTACTGGATAAAAATGAGATAATCATAGCATGGCACAAACTATTTCAGGCAAGGTTATCTGTTAGCAGTTGTTTTCTGACACCCCATGGAACGGTGGGAGTACACAAAACAAGAATTCAGTAATTGTTTTCAGTCTCATGGGATTCATGAAGTAAAACAAGAATATATAAAATGCTTAAAACTAAGAACATAGTTATTTAAGTTAATTTCTCTGCAGAATAAATTAAAGGTATCTTACACAGCCCAAATTTCACAAATTAACCTCCATGCCTATCGCTATAATAGGGCAACAATTTTTAAAAGCTGAACTGCAGTTTGGAGTACAAGGCACTAAACAATCCTTTAACATCTTTAGAGGATGCCAGAATAGGAAAACACTTAACCCTTAGGCTATCGACACAATTAGAACGTATAGGAATTTTGGACTGATATATCAGTCCGAGGCCCTGCAAGGGCTAAATGCATAACAGCTATTAAAGACACCAAAGGAAACACACTCACAGATACAGCTTTAGTCAGGACCATCATAGAAGAATCCTTATAACATTTTTTTGTTCAGCAGTCCCAGTAAACATTGCTCCTGATGTTTTTCTACAGTCTTTTTTTTTTTTTTTTTTTAAAGTTGCATAAAATACAGGATGAGTTCTATGAGAAACAAGTCTCATTTACAGAACATCCCAAGTCACAATGATAACAAGACAACAAAAACTAGTCACCCAGGATGGAAATTTTATCAGACATGGAGAAACAGGAATTAACCTCTCCAATAACATTACAAGAAATATATAAAGTCATTAAATCCCAGAGTCTTAATGCTTCTCCTGGACCAGATGGGATGTGTGCAGAATTTTATAAGATATTTCAAACTGAACTGGCCCTAGTCCTAGTTGAGGTTTTTTATGATATTCTGAAAAATCAAAGAACAGCTGAAAACAGGGCTCATTCCCCATTAACATTATTTTTCAAAAAAGGAGACCATTTAGAATTAGAAAATTGGCATCCAGTGCTTTTAATGAACGTTGATCAGAAAATTTTGAATAAAAATTCTGTGTTTTCGCTTGGGTAAAATAGTACATAAGTTGATATCTCTGGAAAAAGTTGCTTTATCCCAAACAGAGCAATGAGTGACAATCTGGTCATGATACAAAAAGATACTAGCAAGGGAAATTTAAGGAAAGCGCAAGAATTCCTTTCAACAATTGACCAAGAAAAGACTTTCGAGCATCTGTCACATGACTTTCTATTTCAAGCTTGAGAGTTTCATGGTATTTGAAAACCGTGCAAAACATAACTTCTTTCAGCCCTCTCATTAATGTTAATTTAAGAGACAGTATTAAAATAGCAAGGAGAGTACGTCCAGACAATCCCCTCAGCCCCTTGCTATATGTTTTCGGATTAGATATACTAATACAAAGGTTCCTAAAAGATGATAACATTTGAGAGATAGATATTTCCAATGACACTTCACCAGTCACTATTCAAGCATACACAGATAATATCTGCCTTTTTCCTAGATGACACAACGTCATGTGAAACTGCTATGCAAATATTGAGAGAATTTAAACATGTTTCTGGGGCAAGGGTCAACTTTGCTAAAAGCTCAGCTTTATGTATAGGTGATAGTAGAGACTTGTGTTTGTCACAAACTTTAACATTCCCAGTCTCCTCATCTTCAGTGAAGGCATTAGGATTCCAATTTGGTAATGAAGATTTGACAAAGCCTAACTAGCAGGAAAGACTAAAATACAGGGGAAAGAAAAGTGGCTAGTTGGAAAATATGCAGCTTTCAAAGAAAAAAAAGATATAGCTTATCAAAACCCTTTTACTCCATTTTTCTGTATCTTAGTTATGTATTTCCAACCCCCATATGGTAGTCCAGATATTCAGCCTATTTTTCCAGTTCTTGTGGGGTAGTAGGTTAAACCTTACAAAAAGGAATTTTACATACTTACCTATTGATAAAGGAGGATTGGCCACGATTAATACATTTTTTTTTATTTTTATTTTTGAAAAGCAGTGCCTCAACCCCTTTAATGAACATGTGTCCTCCCTGGGTAATATGGGTACTAGAATGGTTAACCCCATTCTATGCAAAGTGGGAAAGAGGTAAGTGGCAATGCTTCAAGCCCTTTAATGAACATGTGTCCTCCTTGGATAATATGGGTACCAGAATAGTTAACCCCATTCTGTGCAAAGTGGGAAAGGGGTAGATGGGTGATCCCTGTGGCCAGCAGAGCATCTCATATCCCAAGTTATATCTCTGCAGCTTTAAGTCAAATTAAACAATGGAAACTGACCTCAACAAAGTTTAAGACATCCACAAGAATAACAATTGTATTCTCACATCATAGGTCATTTTTTAGAACATTTACTTTCTCGGGGGGTCTACTTTGTCCATGACAGACTCAATAAAACTGTGATCTGACACTGGATCTCCAACTGGAATGTGGGACACTGTCTGGTTCTGCTGCCATGGGAGGCTCCGTGTACATAATGCAAGTATCATAAAAGCTTATCAGAATGGTACTGCCCAAGGGATACCTGTAATGAATGATTAGAAATGTACCGAATAAACCACTACATAACAAAAAAGGAAATATTCCCATGTGGCGTACCCAGAAAGTCCTAAAGCAGATTAGAAATAAGAATAAGGCTAATAAATTAATGAAGAAGGACCAAAGTGATCATACAGTGGCAAGTTATAGATCTGAATTGAAGTGACTAAAAAACTCATTAGGCTTGAAAGACAGAAAGTGGCGTTCCAGATAGCACATACAAAGGACAACAATAAATATTTTTTGCTTATATAAATTCAGTGAGAACCAATGAAACAACAATTGAACAAATGTCTAATAATGGGGAAGACATTGAAAAACCACAAGAAATGGCCATTATCTTTAATAATTATTTCTGTGAAGTATTTAATAAGGGAACTTCTCTTAAGAGCAGACTGGTGACAAATGCAACATCAGGAACATCAGAAATATTTAATTCCATGGAAGTATTGAAATTACTGACTCAGCTAAAGCCAGACAAATCACCTGGACCAACATGTTACATCCCAGATTATTAAAAGAAGTAGGATTGTACATAGTGGAGCCATTAACACATTTGTACAATAGCTCTTTTATCAAGGGAGAAATACCAGGAGATTGGAGAAAGGCAACAGTGGTGCCGATATTCAAAAAGGGCGGCAGATCATTAGTAAAAAATTATAAACCAGCTAACTTGACTGCTGAAAAGTGGCAGAAACATTTATAAAAAAATAAACTATAGGAAGAAATGAATTTTAAGGGATTATGGGAGGGGGCACAGCATGGCTTTAAGAAAAACATATACAGTACCACCAATATGCAGTATTTCTATTATAGAACAAATAGATTCATCAACAAAGGTAAACCCACAGATGTTATCTTTTTAGACTTTCAAAAAGCATTCAACAAAGTACCCCACACTTTAGTGATTGAAAAATTGCAACATTACAACATAGATAACAAATTCATTAATTGGGTCACAACTCGTTGAGCAATAGGACTCAGAGAATCAGAGTTAGGGAAGTTTATTCTGAGGAGACTGACGTGGCTAGCAGAGGTCCGCAGGGGTCAGTACTCGGCTCCTTACTATTTTCAATATTTATTGGGGATACTGTGGAACAAACTCCCTGCCTCACTCCAATTTCTTGACTCACACCTTACTCATCTCAAAGCACGGCTACAATCCAAAGCTGAGTGACGACAGTGAGAATAAAGAAAATACATACACAGTCTATGAGATAGATCTGTAGAATCTTCTGAATTTTACCAGTGAGCATATGGAAATTTCACAACAGTTTCCATCCATTTAACCAGGAGACTAGGAAAAAAAGAAGCCATGTTTTCATATTGGAATGTTTTTGTATTTTTTTGCAGTATCTATAAACGGGTCCCAAATCTGATGAAAATTGTTTGTTTTATTTCTCTGATAATAATAGATCCTTTCTAGTGAATAAAGATCTACCATAAAATTGAACCAAGTATGAATGGATGGGTGGCTGATATCTTTCCATTTCATAAGAACACACTTCTTGGCAATTAAACAAGCCAAGGAAATTAATTTAGTATGATAGTCTAAAGGGTTACAGGCCCAGATTTGCAAGCCTAATAGAACCAACACAGGGTCTAATTTAATAGGAATAGCCAAGGCGGATTCTAATACCTGCCATATAGTATCCCAATACTTAGACAATTTTTTACATGTAAGGAACATATGTAATAAGGAGCCTGCGTTTTCTTGGCCCTAGGATATTTTTCGTCTATACTCTGATTACATTTGTGTAATCATGATGGTGTCAAGTAGGTCCTATGTAATATTTTAAACTGCATGGGAAGCCTAATATTTTGTTCCAGTCTTCCACCCCAAATGTAACACCTTAATATATCTCTGATTTCTTTTTATGTTTCTCAAGATTTGGTTGGAATGCATCTATCATTAATTTATACACCACAGAATGAGGTCTAATGGAGTCTCTATTTGTCATTATCTGTTCTGATGGTCAGAGGATCGGATTAAATTTGCTCTTAAAAATATAGGCCCAGATATTCAAACTGCACCAGTCTGAGGCGCAAGCCCCTGCACTGCTCAAAATAGTTGCGCAGGGGTGTGGCCAGGGTGATATTCAAAGGAGTTGCGCTGTTGAGCAACTCCTTTGAATATCGCCCGAAATATTAAAAGAGCTCATAAGAGGAAAGTAGTGGAAACTCAAGGCCACTGCAAGCTGCCAGAGTTGAGCATTCAACCCCATGGTGGCACAAGTACCATTTGCCATGTGCAAATTTCCATATTCAAAAGGTGACATGCAAATGGGGCCACACTTATGCAAAGGCGCAGGGGGCCATTTGCATCTCTTTATGGCCCCATTTGCATGCCATTTGCATGTAGGTGCGCCGATCCCGAGGACTTGCTCCTGGCCACCCTGCCAGGCAGCAGTCGTTGGGGACCGACGACTGCAGCCCAATCAAGGCATCACAGTTACATGCCCCCCACACCTCCCACAGCCCGATCGCGGCATCACAGTTACATGCCCCCACACCTCCCACAGCCCGATCATGGGCAGAACACATATGTCGCCCATCATTACCCACAGCCCGATCATGGGCAGAACCTGTACCTCCTCTTTTACCTCTCTGTCCCTTCTGTGACTGTGTACCCTGGTATGTTGACATCCCAGTCATGGTTCTCCATGTGCCATGTTTCCGTGACTGCCACAATATCCAATTGTTCATCTTCCATCAGGACTACTAGCTCAGGAAGCTTGTTTCCCAGACTATGGGCATTGGTACTTATTGCCCTCCATTTAATGTTGGCTTTATCCTTTTTCCCCATGCCTGCTCTTTTTGCCCTTGTCTATTTTTCCATTTACCCCTGTCCTGCTCTCTGAGATCTGTACCTCAGTGTTAACCTTACTACCTGCAATATTTTGTGGGAGGAGGCTTGACATTTCTTGCCTCTTTTCAGCACCTCCCCGCTTGGCTAGTTTAAAAGCTTGCCAAGCAGGGCCTAAGTGAGCCTGCATGTAAACAACACCACAGAGAACTCAATCAGATTTTCAGGGAATCTGATTCCTTCAGAAATCAATTTACTGCCTGACATGTAAACATGGTGACCTGTATTAGGTGTTAAAAATAAGTGTGAAGAAAAATGTGAAACACGGACACATCATTTGCATTCAAGAAAAAAAATAAAGCAAACATCATGATAAACATAATATTCTCAAAAATGGGGAAGAATTTGTATGTTTTTATGTATAAAGCCATTTCAGTCCATATCATTTTCATAAGACATTTTTGATAGTTGTAGAGTATGGGTGTGAATATAGCAAAAGAAAGAAATATTGAGGTTGCTATGCTTCTTGTGGTTATATCTGCTTTCAAAGTTGCACTTTCAGAGGTGGTCAGCTCGGAGAAAAGTAATTGAAAAATCCCAATAAAATATAAAATTTGCCTGAAAGCTATTCAAACAATTTAAAAGTGCATGCAGAATGACAAGGACATTAATAATAAAAAGAGAAACAGAGTAACCAAAGACAGACGTGTACATTAAGCGCCTTGAATGATACCAACGGCTGCAACTGTGGGAGCTAATTTCCTTGCTCCCATCTTGTATGTATTCTTAGCTGAACATGACATAATAGGATGAATCATTATTCTAATAATGCTTCCATATATTTTAGAGTGTAGTTGTGCCAGTAAATAGCCTTGAAGACTTTTTCAGGTTCATCAGAAAAAAATGGGAATTTAAAACGCCAGGAAACGTCTTTAAGTGGAGAGCGAAGTAACTGTTGTGACCCTATCTGGGCTATAATGTACCATATGTGGCTGCTCAGCCAAGCAGCAATACATAAATATGGAAAAATATCCCCCAAATCTGAATGCTGGTTTATTGCTGTGAAAACTGGTGGTGGTGTGTGTTGGGGGGTGGGGCCTGGCACATTTAAAAACTATTAATCTGCAATTTTCCAACTTGGTTGCTTTGTTCACCTATGGATTTTTGGCTGTGCAGTCACATCCAGGCCTGGCAGAATTAAAACTAATAATCTTTATTTCTGCATCAAGGTAATTAAATGTGTTATTGCTTCTCAGCTGCAGTCTCACAACAACTTAAATCAAGTGTATGACAGAACCTTTGCTCAAGAGGAATATGAGAAGTAATAAGCATTTGACACATTTAATTAATCCAGGAAAGCTGATATTTCTCATATGCTGAAGTCAGTCACCTGTAGAAGATGCAGGAATTATGTTGTTGCATTGCAAGAGCAGAATTTAACCTGAACCAAAAAAATCAGTTGAAATATCCCCTCTGTGGATACACAGACTCGCCTTCAGTTTCTCACTGTAATAACAATCTCACCCTTTTCCTTTGGCAGTATCCAAAGACTAACTAGGAGAGGCAGGAAAATGAGCAAATAAATGAAATCATAGAAAAGTCCTGGCAGGAGCTGGGTATGTCATGATAATAAAGTCCACTCTTGCACAACGGCATTACGTCTGCTGTGGTTTTGTTAGAGAAGTGTTAAAATAATCTGGCTATGCTTAGCAAAGAATAAAACTTGAATGCATTTTTTGAAAACGCAGGGTATGAAAAGATTCATGACGAAGTTAACAATCTGTTAGGTATAGAGTATACCTTTTTCTAAAATGTTAGGGAAAAGACTCCATCCTGATTGGCTGGGATCCGTGCATTGTGGGAGCACAAAGCACCTCACACCCTCACAGAATAATCATGGCTGGCATCCTTCCCGACTCCTTGAGTGATCACCACATGGTCTACATGTCTAGGAAAGTGCACAGACCAACAAACCACCTCCCTCCTAGGCTGATCCTTACAAGAGCGTACAAGTCCCTCTGTCTCCAATCACTCTTAAACGATATCGAACTTGCTGACTGGTCTTTTATCAATCTTGAGTCCTCAATCGACCACGCTTTTGATAGGTTCAGAAAGCAGCTCCTTACCATTTGGGATATCACACTCTAAGAAGAAAAGAGTCAGCGATTACCACCCTCCCTAGGTATCTGCTGACATAATTAGTAAATGAACAGCAAGGGACCAGGTCTGGAAAAATCACAGGAGACTAAAATCCCCCACATCTCTGCAACACTACCGCACCCTCCGAAACAATTGCACTAAAACTATAAGATAGGCAAAAAACTTCTATTTCCGTGACGCCCTCTCCAAAAATCTGAGTCATCCCTCCAAATTCTGGAAAACCGTTAAAACCCTGTTCTCTCCCCCAGCCACCCTCCCCTACCCTAAACCTTCAGGGCAACATCATATCAACCCCCAGCGAGGTTGCATCCGCTTTCAACTCCTTTTTCTCTACTAGTGCCAAATCTCTCCTAGACATCCAACAGCCTTGTGCGACCGCTAACAACCACCCTGCCACTCCCCCGCCATCCTCAGGCACACCCACCTTCTCCTTTCGGACAGTCTCCCCAGCTGAAGTTTTTGCTGCCCTACGCTCCCCTAGACCCAAACAAAGGCAAGTGCCCGCTAGGTCTGGACACCAAACTCCTCTTCCTATCAGCCTCTGCAATAGCCACCCCCCTAGCCGACCTACTAAACCTCTCTTTCACCACGGCAAAAATTCCAGCTGCCTGGAAGGAAGCTGTAATCATCCCCCTACCTAAAGGGGGCGACCCATCTGAGCCGGGCAACTACCGACCGATCTCTCTCCTACCGGCTCTGGCCAAGCTGCAAGAGCAGCTCGTACTCACCCAACTAACACAGTTCCTTGACTCCACCTCTTTCTTCACTCCATTCCAGTCGGGGCTTTTGCAAAAATCATTCCACCATCTCAGCTTTGCTAAGGCTCACTAATGATATCTCTTTAGGTATGGACAAGGGCCTCATCACCTCTGCTATTTTTATTGACTTGGCCAAAGCCTTTGATACTGTGTCCCACTCCAAACTTCTCTCAAAATTGCAACAAGCAGGCCTCTCTCAGCCCACCTCTAACTGGTTCCATGACTATCTGTCAGGCAGAGTGCAGGCTGTAAAAATTGGCCCTCACATCTCTTCCCCGCTTCCAGTGAATATGGGGGTTCCCCAGGGTTCTGTCCTGGGTCCCCTACTTTTCTCCATTTTCTTAAACGATCTGCCTCAAGTCTGCTCTAACTCAGCATTACAAATGTACGCGGATGATACAGTATTGTACACCTCTGGCCCCTCTACCGATGACACAATTGCATCTCTTCAAAGGATTTCGATGCCGCATAAACTTGGCTCAGGACCAACCAGCTTATCCTAAATGCTAAGAAAACCATCTCCATTACTTTTGGCATCCATCCCAAGCTATCCTGGACAGCAGTCCCCCATGTCTTCCACACCCTGGATGGTTCCAAACTAGACTCCTGCACCTCCTTCAGGTACCTAGGGGTTTGGCTCATTGAACACCTTGATTTCCATGCCCACATCGAATCACTACAGAAAAAAATCCACCCTAAATTAGAAGCACTGCACTGGTACAAAGGCACCCTCCCCACCTCTGTTAGGAGGGAGCTAGTCCTCAAAATGATCCTCCTCATTTTTGACTATGGTGACGTGGTCTACAGCGCTGCCCCTCCATCTACCCTGGCCAGACTGGACCCCCTCTATCACTCATTCTGTCGTTACGCACTCGACTGCCCTCCCTCCACCATCACTGTGACCTGTACAGCGCCCTCTCCTTCCCATCTCTAGAGTCTTGGCGTAAACTACATTGTAGAAATCTTATTTTCAAATACTGGTTAAATACCCTCCCCCTCTAGCTCAGCTGTGCTCTAGCAACCCAACCACCCCCAGCCTACTCCCTCAGAGCTTCAGATGCAAAACAGCTCCATGTACCTTTCATGCGCACCTCTAAGGGCCAAATGGCCTTCATGCATCGATTGCCCAAACTATGGAATGACCTACTGGCAGACATCAGGCTCTCGGCCCGGGCTCTCAAACCGCACCTGAGTCCCTACTCTAATGTGATAACTTACCACCCACAGATTTAAGCTGACATATATAATAAAGCCTTTGCACCTGCTGTCTGCTGTCTACCCATACTGTTGTACTGCAACTACTGTTGCTGCTCTAGACCTATGTAACACTGCTGTACTGTGATTTAACTGTATCCTTGACCTATGTAACGCCAGGTCGCATCTGGAAACGAGCGGTCCCCGCTCAGAATGCTTATCTGGTAAATCTCTTAAATAAATAAATAAATAAATAATGAGTCCTGACAATCAGGGCATATTACATTGAACAAATCCTTTTGCCAGCTTGTGGAGCAGCTCCGTGATGAAGACTACAGTCGAAGCACCAGGGCGTTTTTCGGATTGACAGGAGCTTCCTGTCCTTAGTCTGCATCATTTTTGCATACTAAAGGTTTTGTATATCCTGCAAACTGAAACTTGCAGCTTCATTTTTATATGAACTGGTTCTATTACTGTACTGAGTGGCTTGGTCTTCTGTCTGCATGCCAACCTATGCAATCTGGTAAACTCAAATGGCAATCAGCTACAGTAGTAAGAGTGCCCAAAAAAATCAAATGTTTAATAGCGTGCAATTTATTGAAGTTAATTACATTTTCTTACTTGGCTTTCATTCCATAATTTTAATATTTAAAGATGATTTTGGTCTCACCGTTCAGACAACTCATGACCGGACTGATCACTGATAGCAAGGTGACCACCTCATTGGTCAGGAATCTACACTTTAAATTTAAACATGCCAACATGAGCTGAGGTGTTGTAAATGTTTCTCCTAACTGGTGAGCTCCACAGTGGTCACCTGTGATCCTGTTATGCATCAGAGCACACTATATAACAAGCACTTGTCTATGCCTAATGTTGTCTTGCTGGCATTGACATTGGTAGTGCAAGAGTTAGGGAGATGCATTATAGGAATGGCAGTGAAGTATGGAACTGATGCTAAACCCACCCCACTTGCGCAGAGACGATTAATTGAGGTGTTTTTTGGGTCGTCGGGTTATACCATGCCACTTCACCTCACCCCATCCTGCAGACTCTGACAAGTGTCATGTTGTGCCTTGGAGTTATCGGGTCTTACACTCATCCCATTCCATAAGGAAATATATTGAGATGTGTGCAGTATGGGAATGGGATGAACTTTGGGGCGAAGAGTCCAAGGCACTGATGCCTGTCACTGGCTACAGGGTGGGGTGGGGGTGGAATGGCATGAGCATTGCAGCCGACAATCCAAAGTCACACCCCTGACACCTGTCAGTCTCTACAGGGTGGGACGTTACAGTTAGAAACCCTAATGTCCTGGGTGTTTGTTGGTATTTGTACTCCAAATTTTCAACATGGCCTACTTGTGACCCCACCTCATGAAAGCATTTGGGACCTCCGCTTATGAACAGTAGCACTGTGATTTTGTTAATCTGTCCCGAACGTTGATTTCCCACAGCGACAGCGCCATTCTGCACCAGATGTGTGAAACACATTTTGAGCAGGATGTGAAAAATGACAGCTATACCATTCATAAGGAGGTGTGAAGAAATGGCAATGTTGAAAATCTGGAGGGAAAATATTAAAAATTCTAGAAATTCTGATGTGCGTGGAAACTGGGCAATGCATGCTCATAACACAGTCATTTTTGGAGAATTTTTTCACCAAATTTTCAACATAGGCATTTTGGGAGCCCACCTCATGAACAGTGGCACTGTTTTTTGTTAATCAGTCCTGAAAGGTGATTCTGCACAGTGACAGCAAAATCACTTCTCAGGACCGAACAACGAAATGACAGTGACTGATTTTATGTGGAGGGCTCCCAAGAACTCCATGTTGAAAATTTGGAGCCAAAAGTCCCAAAATGGCCAAGATATCCAACTAAGTTGACCCCCATTGATGCCATTATACTGCTTACCAGCATTTCTTCAGTTCTGTGGTCAGCTTTGAAGACTGCACATGTGTTCCTGCTCCAGCGAAGATCACGGCACCGGACCTCTAGAGGTAAGTATGGGATGCTGGGGGTGTGGGGAGAGGGGTGTGCAGAGGGTGGGTGCAGGTTGGGGAGAGGCACTCCAGACTCAATGACGGGACCTTCTTTTTTCAGGAATGGACATCATGGGAAGGTTTTCTTTATTTACAGGTGAAATAAAACAATTTGTTGGGCACACTGGGGTGGGATCCCAGTGTGGCACACAATGGTGGTGGAGCCACCCAGTCTGAAGCTCTCCTCTCCAGGAAATTGGGGACAGACACTCTCCCCTTCCCCACCTGATCCAACACCTGGAAATGCCAATCATCGCTGGACCAAGACAGGGCAGAGGGATCGGGAGAGCTGGAGGATTGAGCCAGACTGTTGGGCATATGATGGTGGGGGGGCCCTGGAGGGCGCCATCACCTATACAGAGAGTGAAGGTTTTTCCTTGCTGTTTCTCCCTTGGATTGTGGCATGCAGTGACACCTCTGCATGGCTGCTCTGCTGGTGTCTACAGCACTCTGCCCTTTTACATCAGCTGATGTACCTGTAGTACCCCCAATCTCCATTGGGGTCGCCAGGACACTAAGCATCCCCGGATTCCTCCCCAGGGAGAGGAGAGCCATCCACTGGATGGTCCATTCTCTCCCTCCCCTGCTGACCCCCAGCTGCCAGAGTCTATCACCGAACCTGGGTTGCCGGTGTGGCACAAGGTGTCACATCCAGCACCTCAACCCTCAGCACCACTGGGCCAGCTCTAATGGTTCATACTTGAAGTAAAAATGAAAACAAAACATGAAAATTCTAGTGTGGGTAAGGCTATCTGCAGTAGCACATAGAAAATAATGCATGGGTAACCATGTACAACAAGGCTGCATTTCCACCAAGGGATTCTGATGACATCATAGGGACCTCATCAGTGAAGATCAAGATGTCCTTGAGATCAAGAGAACCCCAAGAGAGAAATACAGCCAAGCTGTGTATGGTAGCCCATGTGATATTTTGTATAGGATGTGGTTTGAAACATAAAAACAATAATTTTTTTCCTTCCTGAAAATTCTTAGTTACATTTTTTATTGTTTTAAAAAGTAAAACAGAAATTCACCCTATTCTAGCTGCTAAACCCCCACACAAGGAAAGGGTGGGCTTCTTTTTTTTTAGTGTTTTTTTTTTAAATCATGAAACAGATGATTTTGTGTCAGGCAAAGGTCTGAGTTTTATGTATTTGTAGAAAATTACATAAAATAGCAGGTGACACGAGTTACTTCTAATTAAAAAAGCTGTTGTACCACAGAAAGGCACCACAGTATACTATGACATTTGAACTATGGTACGAAAGATTTCTAATTCAGACAGAAATCCATGCTCAGCAAGGGGTAACTGAATGCCCATGCACAACAAGGCTGTGTTCCCATTGAGGGAGTGAAATGACAACATATGGGCCTTGAGTGCAAAGCTCAAGAGGTCCATGCCGTCATCTCACCCACAAGATGGGAACTCAACCTTGTTGTGCATGGGCACCCATACACTGTTTTGTACAGTGTGTAGTTTCTAGAAGTTTTGTGAACTGAAGAGAAAGTTTTTACTCCTGAGCAAGTCCTTGCTTGAGAGAGCATTTTCATGTGTGTCTTGCATATGAGCAGTGGACATCCCAGTCAGCACAAACCGGCACAATAGGTGACAGTGAAAAAGCAGGGATACTGAATGAATATTTCTGCTCAGTATTCACAAAGGAAGACGAGGGGGAGGTACCTAAACCAAACAAGAGAAACACTCTGAAGACGGGGGTCGATACCAGTCCATTTACAGAAGAAAGGGTTCTGAAAGAACTAATAAAATTGAAGGTTGACAAAGCAATGGAGCCTGATGGGATTCACCCAAGAATTCTAAAAGAACTAAGGGTAGAACCAGTGACACTGCTGACTACCTCTTTAACAAATCATGGGAGGCTGGGGTGGTACCTGAGGACTGGAGGAGGGCGGATGTGATTCCTCTTCACAAAAGTGGGAGCAGGACAGAGGAAGAAAAATACAGACAAGTTAGTTTGACCTCAGTGGTAGGGAAAATGATGGAATCACTTCTGAAGGAAAGAAATGTTGAGTACCTAGAGACCAGTGGGGCACAGGACCCAATCAACATGGATTCATGATGGGAAGGTCGTGTCAGATGAATCTAATAGATTTCTTTGACTGGGTGACCAAAGTAGTAGACCAGGGAGGGGCTGTGAACATGGCTTACCTATATTTTAGCAAGGTATTTGATACAGTCCCACAGAAAAGATTAATACACAAGTTAGCCAGCCTTGGAGTGGATCCCAAGGTGGTAGCCTGGATAAAAAATTGGCTAGATGACAGGACACAAAGGGTAATAGTAAATTGGAGGGTTACTAGCAGGGTACTGCAGGGTTCAGTACTGGGACTGGTCCTTTTTAATGTCTTTATAAGTGACATTGCAGAGGAACTGGAAGGAAAAGTATGTCTCTTTGCAGACGACACAAAGATCTGCAACAGGGTTGATACACCAGATGGAGTGGAAAGGATGAGAAGGACTTGGCAAGATTGGAGGAATGGTCAAATGTATGGCAGCTCACATTCAATGCAAGAAGTGCAAGGTAATGCACCTGGGAAACAAAACCCAAGGAAGAGCACACAATGGGGTGAGATACTGACAACAGTAAAATGGAAAGGGACCTGGGGGTAATTATATCAGATGACCTAACGGTGGGCAAGCAATGTGAAGGCAGTAAGGAAGGCTGGGGGATACTGGGATGCATAGGGAGAGGCATCAATAGTAGAAAACAGGAAGTTGTTATCCTCTGTACAGACAGTTGTGAGACCCCATCTGAGTACTGTGTACAGTTCTGGAGACCCCATCTCTGCAAAGACATAGAGTGGAGGCTGTCCAGAGGAAGGCAACAAAATGGTGCAGGGTCTGCACCAGAAGACATATGAAGAAAGACTAAAGGAGCTTAATATGTATATCCTTCAGGAAAAGGAGGGAGAGGGGGACATGATAGAAACTTTCAAGTACTCAAGGATCAACAAAGTCAATGAAGGTGGCATCTTTCAGAAAAGAGATGTGCAACAACAAGGGGCACAATTTGAAGATAGAGGGGGATGGCTCAGAGGTAATGGAGAAGTATTTTTCACAGAGATGATTGTGGATGATGGAACAGCCTCCTGAGGAGGTCGTGGAGTCAAGAACAGTGGGAGAATTCAAGAATGCATGGGACAGACATAAGGCAGTCCTAGTGAGGGTAGGAGGATGTAAGCTGTTGGTTAACTAGAATCTGCAGCTTATCTGTTAGGTAGGAAAAAGAGCAGACTAGGTGGGCCAGCGGTCCTTGTCTGCCGTCAAATCTATGTTTCTATGTTTCTATGGAGCAATGGTGGTGAGTGAAGTGCTGTGGTATCCATTTTTTAAAAGGAAAATCTGGACTCATGGGGTAACAGGCTGGAGTGTGTAGTACAAGCCAGCTAAAGATGTTGCCAGCTGACTGCAGAGTGGTGAGGCAGACTTTCTTAAAACAAGATTCATTGAGGACACCAGCTGAAGTTAGATGAAGAGCAGCATGCTGGTGCTGTTCCTGTGGTTCACACTGAGCAACTGTTGAGGTTTTCCATTTGTCAGAAGCTGAGTTAAGTGGAGGCATGGACAGAAGCAGTGCAAGCAGTGCTCCAGGTGCTACTTACTGACAGCATTCAAGAGGGGAGAGAAAGAAAGAGAGAGGCGAGAGAGAGTGGGAGGTAGTGTGAGCAGTGCCAAGTGGCACACAAATGTTTTGATTTGTGGAGCTGTTGAGCAGGTACTAAAGCAGTTGACACAAAGTGATTTAGAATTCTGAAATGTTGTGTGAAATCCATGCAACATTTCTCTACACTCACGCTTCTGTAGAATAAGTTTCATACACAATAACTGTCAAACTATACACTATGGCCCAGATATTCAAACTGCGTCAGGCAGTGGCACAAGCTTGGGCGCAGCGCAATTTGGCTGTGCAGGGGTGTAGACTGGGTGATATTCAATGGAGCTGCGCCAAGGCACAGCATAGTTGAATATCTCACCCTGGCCACCTGCAGTGTTCATGGTGCAGTGGCACTGCGCCAGCGCAAGTGGCCAGAGTGGAGCATGGGGATGCGCAAGCGCAAGTACCATTGTGCTATGCACAGCAACCGCGATATTCAAAACTTGACATGCAAATGGGGCCATAATGTATGCAAGGTGCAAATGAGGCCATTTGCATGTCATTATGGCCCCATTTGCATGCAGGTGCACCGATCCCCAACGACTTGTGCCTGGCGCCTTGCCAGGCAGCAGCTGTCAGGGACCGACGCCCCCTGCAGCCGGCATTGTGCTCCACAGCCCGATCGCGGGCTGCAGTGGCAAGGCAAGCATAAATCCCTGGGTGGTCCAGTGGACCTGCCCACCCGATCGCGGGTGGAGTAAATAATAAATCCCTATCATCTTGGTCAGGTCAGTGGACACTGTCTGCCTGATTCGTGGGCATTTGTAATAAAAGAATAGACATGTCAGATATCTCGGTGGTCCAGTGGACCTGCTGCATCGATCGGCTGGCTAAGGCAATATTCTCAACTTCCTCAGGGTTCAGTGATTGCCCGCCGATCGGGCAGGTATTTGTAACAAGGTGAATATGTCCACATCCCCTGGTGGTTCAGTGGTTCTCTCCCTCCTTTCCTTGCACCACTGAGCCTCACATCGGGCCTTCTCGTCGTCAGTAGTAGCACCCCACTCGCCAGCAGTTCTGCCGACCGGGACACCATTGGTAGGCTGCGCCCATTGGTCCACAGCGGAGCTGGTTGGTGTGTAGCCTATAAACAGATTATTATCTCCAGATATGTGAATGATCCATTCACTCTGGAATGTGTAGTACGGTATGGTTGCATGCCCATTGGTTCACGCCAGGACCATCGGTGTACAGCCCCACCGATGGTGTCAGTCGGCGGGCGGCGGGTGGCAGGCTGGTGGTGCTGCCGTCCGCTGGCTGACTGAGGGGGAGCCGCGGTAGGGCTCCAGTGGGTGGGTGGAGAGGGGGACCCGGACCACCAGTGATATTGGACATATTTATTTTGTATTACAAATGCCTGTGATCAGGCAGGCAGGTCCACTGGACCACCAGGGATATTGGGATATTATTTTTACTTAGCCCGCGATCGGGCTGGCAGGTCCACTGACCACCAGAGATATTGGACGGATTTCTTTATTTTATTACAAATGCCTGCGATCGCAGACAGCGGTCCACTGGACCACCAGGGATATTGGACAGATTTATTTTTTTATTACAAATGCCCGCTGTCAGGCATGGGGTGCGCCGCCAGGTGGCAGCCAGCTGGTGGCCACCCACGGTGGCAGCTGCCGGTTGCACCCTGCAATATGGCAGCTCACCCGTGGGTGGCCATCAGTTGTTCCTTTCTTTGGATCAACTTTGTGCTGGCGCTGGTAGTGGTTGCGCGATGCATGACTCTGCACATCCCGGCTGAATATCGGCTGTGCAGGGTATGCATGGGCAAGCCCTCCCATCTGGCGCCAGACATTACTGATGCACTCCAGCGCATCAGGATTTGTGCCTGCACTTTTTCCTTTTGAATATCACGCTAAGATCAGGCTGGCGATGGCGCAACACTGTTGCACCATGCTAACCCCTTTGAATATCTGGGCCTATAACTACTTAATGCACCTTCTAACACACTGATCCATTTTGCTTGGATCTCCACTGATCCAGTTGTGTTGCTACCTGGGAGATGGAGTTTTGTGTCTGTACTCTTTGTTTCTCAGCCCTTAACCACTAAATGTGAGCACGCTTTGGAGATTAGATGCACAATTCTTGAGGGGGTGGGTACACAGATTTTTGAGCTGAATGTTCGCAACACAGAGGCATTGTTCTCATCTAAAGAACTGTCCAATGCCCCAATCCCAACTCTCACTACTTTGGTTAGAGAAAGGTGTGGCTATAACTGCACTGAAGAAAATAAATAGAGAAGGTGAGAGAGAGGAAAACTAGGGTATAGTAACCCCATAAAAATATGGATCTGCAGATCTTATCATGTGTTGGTTGGAAACATTCAGTTTTGGAACAAAAATTCTTCCAGTTAAACAAAACTGTGTAGTGAATGGTCTGCGCCCCATCAACAGTGGCAGGTTTTCTGTGCCTAACAACTCAGCCTCGTAAGTCTGGCACTGTTCCAGCCAGTCACAGTTAGCATCGACTTCTCAGTTATTGCTCTGGTGACTCATCGGAAATTCTTTCATGAACACATTGCACTGGATTTTCCACCAGTTTTGATAGCTTCTAACAGCTGTTTGAAAACCAATTTTAATACTGTAATACTGGTAATAAAAATAATATTCTGCACTTTTTCACAGGGTTTAATTAATATTCATTCATTAAGTTTATTTGGAGAGAATCAGAAAGCCCTTAAGTAAGGCATATTTACCAAAGCATTCAAAGTAAGTGTAAGTGCACAGTCACAAGTGTACAACAGATACAGGCAGAATGTTTCAATAACAGTTAAAGGCAAACAGCTGATATAATAACAGCCCAAGGCATACAGGTAATATGGCTTTATCTGTTTATTTACTCGTGAGTTATTTAGTGGAATGAAAATATGGTTGCTTTCACTTAGAATGAGTAACCAAAAGGAAGCAACATTATTTATAATAAAGATAGATAGATAGATAGATAGATAGATAGATAGATAGGGAGATAGGGAGGTACTTTATTTGTATAGTGCTCCATTCCAAAGACTCTGTGCGCTTCACAATCAATATAATACAACAATTTTATAAGTATACAAAAATACAATTAAAATCAGCACTAATATCCAATCAGACATTATAAATAAAACTATCTATCTAATCAATCCCAGTAAACTCAATTATCTAAAAATTAAAAGCCTGGTTAAATAAATAAGTTTTTAAACCTTTTTTGAAGGTATCCACCGAGGGTGCCTCCGGTAGCTGTTTTAGTAGTAGATTCCATACAGTAGATGTAGCCACCGAGAATGCTCGATCACCCAAGTGGCGCAAACTTCACCCTAGGAATATCCAGGAGACAACCCTCAGTGGTACGGAAAGCTCGGGATGGGCGGTGAGGCACAACAAGCTCTTGCAGGTAGACTGGTCCCCCTTCATGTAGGGCTTTATAGGTCAGTAACCTGACCTTTAAGGTAATACTCCAAAAACCGACAGCCAGTGCAGTTCACGGAGGACTCGTGTGATAAGATCATACTTACGCACATCCATCAATAATCTTGCTGCCGTATTCTGCACCAGCTGCAGTCAGCGGAGGTTACTCTCCAGATAGCCCTAGGTATAGGGCATTGCAGTAATCCAGTCTGGATGTTACAGAAGATGTACTAGTGAGGCTAGGTCCTCGGGGTAACAGGTTCTGAATCTGGCCAATGTTCTTCAGATGATAAAATCCACTCTTAACAATGGCCGACACCTGAGTATCAAGTGTCAAGCTGCTGTAAAGGGTACTCAGCAGCAATGGAGCCCCCAAATGCTATCTCCTCATCTTGCTCCAGTGAGGTTCTTAATAATAAAGTCTACTCAGGTGTGTAAGAATCCTCAACCCTACCCAACCCATCCCACCCCTTTTCACCATTCCAGCTACATTCAAGAGAATAAGGGTTGCTTAGCAGCTGGGGAGCAGCATCAACTCTGTTTCAAACAACATGAAGTCTTGCTGCTTTCTGACTATATGCAGTTAGCCCCAGCACTTGAACTGCCCCAGAGAAGAAAGGGTTAACTCTTTGCAGCAGCATAGAATGTTGGGCTCGAGCTTGGTTTTCAAACCTCTGTCTCTGGTACATCTCAGTGTAACTGTCAGATTCTTTACTCCGCCTAACTATGAAGTTGCTCCGGAGATTTTTCCTATCGCTTTGGTTCAGTTTCAGTGAAGAAAGTGTTCGGTTGTTCAACCGATTTCTTTATTTTTTCGGTATCCAATCTCTGTCTATGGTACAGGTAGTGTTGTAGATAGGTATTGACATTTGAAGTTGTTGGAAATTGTTTGCTTCGGTTTCCGATCGGTCAGTCTGGTTGGATAACGAACCATTGTGTGTTTTGAATTTATCTGGGATTTAGTAGTGGTGTCCGGTTCCTACTGGTTTAAAAAAAAACTGGACTTTATCCATTTTTTTCCACAGCCTGTGACACGGTTGGTAACCGATAGGGGAGTATTACCTGGCATGAAAGCTGTAAAGGGTAATTTTTGTAGTGTGGCCATGTCTGAGAAACCCAAGGAAAAAAATGGTACTGCTGGGTTTCAACACTGTTCTGAGTGTGGGGAGGCCTTTGCTGGCGCTGACCCCCCACTCACCTGTGTTTATTGTCTGGGGTTTGACCACCTTAAAACAGACTGCCAGATTTGTAAATATTTTCCCAAAGCCACTCTGGAAAAAGATTGAGTAGGCTGAAGGAAAAGGAGGCCGAGAATTTCACTGATCCGAATGGTCAGCCCAGTTTCCTTCTTGATCGAACGTGAGGAGCTGCTCACTGACCGGCGATACTCCTCTGGCAAAAGGAGGGCTGACTCTAAGGGATCGGTTCTGGAGAAGAGAAAGAAAAAGTCGGCCGGTTCAGATCCAGTACCGCATACTCCAACCACCGATGAAATAGCCAAAGTGATAAGTATTGTTCAGTCACTTCACCCGGTTCTGTCCGAACTGTCGCCGCCAGTTAGGCGTCAGTTCAATCAGATCTGACTCCATCAGATTATGATCCGGATGCATATTATGATGTGGAATGGGAGGGAGATGAAGATTCTCTGAGGATGAAGATGATGACAACGACTTTCGAGGCCTAGATGTGCCTATAGAATTGGACATCTCCAAAGACAGGCCTACCAATGTCTCCCCTCCCAGGCTTTCTGAGTCCCCTTCCCACTTTTAGTTTTTCAAAAATGTGGCTGAAACTCTCCAGCTCTCAATGGTGGAAGCTGCTGAGGAGGAAGAAGAACCTGATTTTGTTGGAATGATGGACATCCCAGAGTCCAAGAGATTGTCGATCCCTCTTCATAAATCTTTGGGGAAACAAACAAAAAAGATTTTACAAATGTCAAACTCACTGCGCAGGGGTCAATACCGGCGCACAACAGAATGCCATGCGAAATAATCGGCGTTGCGTGATTTAATGATATTTTTCTTTCTGTGGGGGCTCTGCCCACCTCCCATTACGGGGCTGCTCCCCAGACCCCCCCACTTAGGATTCTAACTCCTGGGGGGTCCAACTCAGAGAGCACATGGGTCCGGGGTTCACGCATAATGCCGTACGCTATTAAGTGTATGACATTATGACCCAGTATGCTAACTCCTTACCTCCTGTGGGTAAGAGAATGGATGGGAGGTACACGTTATCAGGCTCAGGTACGAAGTTTTTATACAACCATTGTAGCCATGTTGGGCAGTGCAGGCTGCAGCCTGTGACAGGGCTAATATTCCTTTGGCTTCACACACCCCCAGATAAAGACTCCAGGCAGGTGGATGCCATGGCCAAGAAGCAATACTTGTCATCCTCCTTGGGGCTCAGGCAGGCTAATTATATGGTCTACACAGCCAGATACCAGAAGTCCATGTAGGCTACGGTTCTGGAGCTGGCTAAAAAGGCTTCCTCCCAGCTGGCCAAAGAGCTGGAGAAGGTGGCTGATGATGGAATTGAGACATCCAAGGTACAATTCCACGCTGCTGCTGTAGACTCCAGTGATGTGGCATCAAGAGTCATGGCTACATCTGTGTCTCTCAAGAGATTTGCTTGGCTCAGATGTACTAGCCTTTCTCAGGACTCCTGACATTCACATTCCCGACACCGATCTCCCGATTGCATCACTGTCCAGTAATATGTAATCCTGAATTTTTACTCACCCGTCATTAAGATATCCCGACTCATATTTTCCCTGAAATCTGTGTACATTAACACATGTAATTCAATATTTAAAAAAAATGATGATGCTATGATCTGTTATGCCCCCCCAAAACATCAGCAGAGACAGTGATGGGACACAGAGCAAGCTGAAGCTCCTTGCTGAAGGCAGGCAACCCCTCGGTACATTGCACAGTAGAGTGGGTGCAGAGACAGCAGAGAAAGAAATACAGTTAGTGCATCTCATCGTATGGGCAACCCGTCCAGCGAGCCCTGTACTGTTTACCTCCAGTGACCACAACACTTTCATTCCCATGTGGAAAATGTTGTTGTCTCCCTCCCTTACCACCCTTTCTGCAGCCAGCAGAGACACAGATTACAGAGAGAGAGAGAGAGAGAGAGCGAACATAGGCTGCAATGGAGAATATTGCTCAAGTTGAGAGACTGCCTTGAACTAAGACAGAGCACCCCACCCCCAATCCCCAGCAGTCAAGACTGCAATACTATCATTGTCTTCTCTCGATATCTTTCAAGAAGATGCTGCCAAATAGACTGAAGGTAAACTTGAAAACTTTCAGACTTACTTTCTGAACAGCAGTGCTTGGAAACAGTGTTGGGTGCTTGAATCGAAAATAAAGTAAAACATGAAGGGATGATAGGCGCTGGAACCGGGGGGGGGGCAGAAGGGGCGTCCACCTCCCCAGTATTTTGGGGCCAAAGGAGATTGCCCCTTTTATTTATTTCAGCTGTGCTGCAAATGATCAGATCAGTGTGTCAGTGCATGACAATTTAGTGCCTTGAATCTGACGCCCCCGAGGCCACGCCCCGCTACACTCACTAAACAAAAGAAACAACTGATGCTGTGTTAAATGCCTCCTAGCAAGGTGCAAAGTAGAGTTGTTATGTTAAATGACTGCGCCCTTTTCTTCCAGCAAAGCTCGTTACTGTTGCTGGCTGCATAACGACTCTACTTTACAACTCCACTCCAGCTCAACACTCCCTGTTACTTTGGCAGCCCAACAGCCCTCAACATCTCTTTGTGGTTCTGAGTGAGGGTCCAGGAGTCAGGACTTAGCACCTGGCTAGCAGTAATTAAGTTTGATATATGTCCTACACACTGGTGCCTGTTAGTCTGTGACAACAACTGGAATTGAAAATGACATGCATGAGATTTTAATGTCCCGCTGAAGTTCTGAGCCCGAGAGAAGCCAGGCTAGCAAGGAAGTATAAGGTAGCCACTCGTCACACAAACATTCCATTTTTCCTAACTCCTTCCTTACTGGCTTTGTGTTGGGACTTGGGGTTGGTTGTTGTTATTGCATCCGCACCTTGAGTCGCTGGATCGCTGAAACTGACAGACTCACTCCTTCCACGTGCACTGGATGATTTGATTTAAAAACACATTTTAAAAAAATAATTATTTCCCCGAACCCCTGTGATGCAGTAATAACCCTGGATGGTCCCATAACTGTAAGCCGCCACCAACCCGCCAGCCGCTCTCTCGCTTTTGCAGTGCTTGCCCAATCGGAAGATCTGTCCCCGTCCCAGTGGTCTGTGTGTGTGGGACTGTAGGTCAGTGTGGTCCAGTCATAACCTCCTTGCTTTTCCTTTTGAAAATCTCTGGGTCGGATGACTTGAACCCAAACAGGTCGCAGGACTGTTGGGACACAAGAAAAATTCTGAATGAGCGACTCCACTTTGCTGACACTGTAGCTGCGCCAGGCACTGCTATGCCAACACCAGGTAAATAATAGATTTAATCTCAACAGTGTTTTAATTGTAACTTCTCAAGCATTTTTTAATGTTGCTCACAACAGTTTAAAGTTCATTTCTCAGTCTCACACCTCTTGAGTGGTGTCTAGGGTCTTTAAATTTAAGTTTTCTTTAGCTTGGCAACTTATTGATATTGATATAGGAATACAGCAATTTTGGGTACTGCAGTGATCTTTGTTATATAGTGTTGTTAACTTGTTTCTTAATCTTTTCACACATATACTTACCCAGTTACCCCCACCGACTTTACAACTCTGATCCTTAGAACTGACTTAAAGAAATTGGGCTGCTCTTTATGGTACATTATTTATACGAGTCTCAGCCAGCATTATTCCAAAATCCTCCCAGAGGGAAGTTTCAGTTTTGTGCTCTTATAACTTGCGTTGGCAGGTGATAGCGAACAAATTCACAGCCCCCTGCCCCTTTACACAACCAAAAACTAAGTAATGATACTTACTGGTTATCAGCAAAATAACTCAAGTGTGTACACATTAACATCTGTAGTATAGTAGCTAAAATGTCTGAACTGGAGACATGGCTGCACCTATGCAACCCAGACATACTCACGATCTCCGAAACGTGGCTCAATTTAAGTAAGCGTATTTGAAGTTTTAAAAGAGAATTTTATTTCCTTCATTCACCTTGTCCTAATTACAAAGCTTTCTTGGGCCTGTGTGCATACATGCTTGCTTTATTATAGCTTAGAGCTTTGTAAAACATATACTACTTAATTGGCTTATTGTAGAGACACGTCAGCAGTGGAAGTCGAACATTTTTAATTTACAGCTGTGCATGGGCTACTAGTTCTTCCTCATAATGGCAGCCAGATTTTTGATGCATGTGTATGTGTCACTGTGTAGTGTACAGCAGATCATGATCAGAGATAAAGTGGTACACAGTCGATTAACCACAATTCCCGCCAGTTTTCTTTAAGTTCATATTCTTTTGTCATGTGTTATTTATTTTGATGCTGTAACAAGCCTCTTAGTTGTGTCTGTCCTGCTCACCTCAGCAAACTGCATCTGTGTGTTCTAGGTAGTATTATGGGAATCAACATATTTAATTCTGATGTGTATATTTTTATAGCAAGGAGAAAAACATAAAGGTACAGCCCCCAGCTGGGACTGTGTACATCCTATACCACCAGAAATCAAAATAGTTTTCTGCATGGCAGTAGAATATATGATACAGCATTAAGGCACAACAAGTAGTGCTGGAGGTGAGAGCTCTGTGCTGGTTTGCTGAAAGCAGGTTTCACAAAATTGGCTTCCTAGAATTTCTCTCTCTCTGGCAGACCAGCAGATCTTGATTAGGGAGACAGCTGGGCTAAAAGTCATTACTTTTCAAAGGAGGCACCAATAAAAGGCAGCTACAGTTTGGTAACAGGATTTTCAGTCCAGCTGCTCTACAAATCAGTTTGTAACTAAGGTTCATAGAGTGTAAAAAAAATACAGGTTACTCACCTGTAACAGGAGTTCTAGGAGTGGTATATGTTGTTCATCCACACTGTCTGGCAGGCTCCTTGCCACTTTAAATCTTGCTGGAAGGTCTTGAAGCTGGCTCCTCCCACCCACCCAGGTGGTAAAACTCTCGGCTCCGCCCCATGATGCCAGATCTAGCCCACTGGAAGCCAGGTTGTGTGTGTCTAAGCCGGGGAGGTCGGGTGGGTCATGTAGATGAACAACATATACCATTCCTAGAACTCCTGTTACAGGTGAGTAACCTGTATTTCAGGACATGGATATGTTGTTCATCCACACTGTCTGGCAGACTCCTAGCAGTTCTCGGGAGGAGAGCAAGCGCACACCCCTACTTAGGAAACAAAGACTGGAGAACCGAGGCCCCAAAACCAGCATCCCAGCATGACTCAAGGTCGATGTGGTAGTGGGTGATGAAGGTGTGTGCTGACTTCCAGGTAGCAGCCCTGCAGATTTCCTGGATAGGGACGTCCCTGGAAGCAGCGACCGATGCAGCGGTATGGCAAGTAGAATGAGCTCTTATCCCTCTGGGAGGCTCCATGCCCGCCAACCTATAGCAGAGATCTATGCAGGAGGTGACCCACCTGCCTATCATCTGCTTGGCTGCAGGTCTGCCAGGTGCAGCTTCAGCGTAGGTGACAAACAGCTGGCGAACCTCTCCCCGAACTTCAGCCATCCGCTCCTTATAGTAAGCGAGCGCTCTTCTAGGGTCCAAAGTAAGGAGCCTATATTTGGCCTCTGAGGTGTGATTGGGGTAGAACACTGGCAGAGTCAACACCTGGTTAAGGTGAAACTCCGACACCACCTTCAGAAGGAATTTCGGTGGGGCGCAGAACAACCTTGTCACTGTAAAAGACCAGATAAGGAGACTAAATGGAAAGTGCCTGGAGCTCTCCCATCCTTCTGGCTGACATGATAGCCACCAAGAAGGTGATCTTCCATGACAGGTGAGAGATGTCACACCTGTGCATCAGTTCAAATGGCTTGCCCATGAGCTTAGCCAATACCAGCAGTAGATCCCATGGAGGTGAAGGTTCTTGCACCAGAGGGGATATGTGATCAAGGCCTTTGAAAAAGCACCTAACCACCTTCTCCTGCACCACCGACTGCTTCCCTGCCCACGCCCGGTAAGCAGAGATGTCTGCCAGGTGCACCTTAAGGGTTGTCAACGAAGCCCTTGCTGAAAAGGAATCACAGGTAGTCCAGAATGCTTGCCAAGGAACAGGAGGAAGGGTCCAGGCCATTGTCCTGACACCAGATGGAGAATCTCTTCCATCTGAAGGCATAGCATTTTCTGGTTGACTCCTTAAGGGATGCCTCAACAATGTTGAGGACCTCGTCGGAAAGATCTAAGGCCTGGAACTCTAGCTGCTCAGAAACCAGGCCGTCAGGTGCAGGGATTTAAGGTCCGGATGGAATACCTTCCCCTGATTGACTGAGATCAGGTCCTGGTGGGCTGGAAGCCACCTTGGGAGCCTGGAGCTGAGACTGAGGAGATCTGGATACCAGAACTGGTGAGGCCAGTCTGGGGCTACCAGAATCAGCTGCGCCTTGTCCCTCCTCACCTTGAAAAGCACCTTGTGGATCAAGAGAAATGGGGGAAAGGCGTAGAAGAGGTCTGGGGTCCACAGCCTCGAGAAGGCATCCCCCTGCAGCGAGCCCTGCTGAGGGGGACAGGCATGAAACAGTCTCTGCTTTGCATTCTCCCTGGAGGCAAACAGGTCCACCTGAGGCATGCCCCAGTGGGAGAATAGATCTTGTACTACCTCTGGCAGGAGAGACCACTCGTGGGACGCAGCCCCTATCCAGCTTGGGCATCAGCCAGAATGTTGGAGCTCCTGCCACATGGATGGCAAGGAGATCCGCCTCCAGGCTGCACGAGTGACCAAATGTGGGCTTCCCTGCACAGAGGCATGGAGCGTGTCCCGCCCTGATGGTTTAGGTAGTACATGGTCTTGGTATTGTCCATCTGGACCTGAACCACTTGACCCCATAGAAATGGAGCGAAGGCGGTGAGGGCTAGATGAACTGCTCAAAGCTCCAGCAGGTTGATGTGGCATTGGGACTGCTGAGGGGACCAGAGGCTGTGCGCTCTGTGCTCCCCAAGATGGGCACCCCAACACATCAGAGAGGCATCGGTTGATAGAGAGACCGTCGGCTCGGGGCAGACAAACAGGATGCCCTCCTGCAGATGTGCTGGAACGGTCCACCACTGGAGAGCATTCCACATCCCCTGGGTCACTGTCACTAGCTGAACCAGGGGATCGAAGTGCTGTGACCATTGGCTGGCCAGCTCCCATTGAAGGGGGCACATGTACTAACGGGCCCAATGGACCATGCTGGTGCAGGCCGCCATGAGGCCCAGGAGGTGCAGGTAGTCCCGGGAAAAGTTCAATTGCCCAACCTGAAACGATTGGGCAAAGGAGGAAAGAACCTCAGCCCTGTCCACCAGGAGCCGTGCTCTGGCTCATAGAGAGTTGCGCTCTGCCCCGATGAATTGTATCACCTGCTTTGGCATGAGTTCCGACTTGGCCTCGTTGATGAGGAGGCCAACCTGAGAGCAAACCTGGAGGGCCAGGTCTCTGGACCGCTCCACCTCCATTCTGGAGGAGGCTGCAATCAGTCAGTCATCCAGGTAGGGGTAGACCCGGACCCTTCAGCACCACAGGAATGCTGTCACCACTGCCATGCATTTGGTGAAGACTCTTGGAGCTAGGAAAAGGCCGAAGGCATGGCCTGGAACTCATAGAGGGATCCCTCTGCCCTGAAGCAGAGGAATCTCTGGTGGAACGGACAGATTGGGACGTGAAAGAACGTGTCCTGGAGGTCCAGAGAACAGAACCACATGCCTCGTTCCAAGGATGGGATTATTTGAGCCAGAGTGACCATCCTGAAGGTCCGAGACCTTAGGAACCTGTTCGGGTCATACAGGTCTAGAATGGGGTATCAGCCCTCCATCCGTTTGGCACCAGGAAGTACCTGGACACAAACCCTGGGTCTGGTGGAGGATCCACCACCTTCCTGATCACCTCTTTTCGAGGAGTAGAGGCGATGTCGGCTCGGCAAGCCAACAGAGAGGCTGCAGACCTCGTAGCCCCCCAAGGGGCTACAGCTCAGAAGGGCGGGGCCTGCTTGAACTCCAGGGGCAGGCCCTTTCCTACCACCTCCAACACCCAGTGGTCCATGGTGATAGCGGATCAGGTAGAAAGGAAGTGGTGGAGCCGTCCCCCCATGGGGTGAACCCAGGGGGGAGTGACGAGGCTGGGGGCGATGCCCCTCAACCCGTCACTGGGCAGGCTTGGAGGAGGGACCGGCCGAGGGACCTCCTGGGCCTTTTCCTCCATGCTTCCTGTTAGAGGAAGCCACAGGCTTGGCTTTGTGGTGCCAAGTGCGAGCCTGCTGGCTCTGATGCTGGTTCTGTTGGGCCAGACTTTCCACAGGTGCAGAAGGGCGAAAGGACTTATTTTGTTGGTGACGGCCCTTGTCCTTCTGGGCGGAGATGACCAAGTCCAGAGTAGCATTAGACTTTTCGATCCGCTGGAGGTGGCCTTCCACTCCAGGGCCAAACAGTTCAGTCCCCAGGAAGGGGACATCCACCAGTTTATGCTGGGTATCTGCTGTGAAGGTGGATATCCTCGGCCATGCTCTGTGGCGCATGGCCACTGTGGCTGCAACTGATCTGGCACAGGAGTCTGCAATGTCCAGAGCCATTTGGAGCTGCTGTTTTGCCACCACCCTTCCCTGGTCCCATACCTGCTTGACCGTGGTCTGCAGGTCGGCCGGGAGATGAGGGATCACCTCATCCAGGGAGCCCATGAGGGTGTGGGAGAAGTGTGCCATCAGCACTGCCGAGCTGGTCTGGTGGAGGCCAAGGGAGGATGCAGCGTACACCTTGTGCCCAGCATAGTCCAGCTTTTTGGACTCCTTGGTTGGGGCTTATCCACATCCCTAGCGCTCCCAGAACACCGGAAAATGCTATCAGTGACCAACCCCTCCGAGGAATGGTGCTCCGAAAAACCGGACAAAGAGCCAGTAGGGACCGCATACTTCCTGGCCATCCTGGCCAAAGGTGCAGGACAGTAAGCCGGTCACTGCCAAAGCTCCAAGGCTGGGCCAACAATGGCTTCAGCCACCGGAAAGGCCTCCATGGGCGAATCCCCTCGGTCCAGTATCTCTGTCAGGGGATACTTGGCCCACTTGGATACGGGCTCAAGCTGCATCCTGGTGGACTCCAAGATGAGCTGAAGCAGACCCACAAAGGACGATGGGCTCTCGTCCATCGACTGCCCCAGAGGGCTCCAGGTAAAGGGGCCTGGAAAACAGGGAGGAGTCGTCGTCGGACTCTGAGGAGTCCGCAAAGAGCTGCCTGGGGTCTGAGCCACCATCCACCTGCTGAGGACGGTCGGGAGTGAGGGTGACCGACAACCTGTGGGGCAGACCCTGACCCGACCGAGAGTCCTTGGTTGGCACCCCTGATTTCAGTTGTGGAGGCAAAGGTTCCACCAAAATCAGTGGGGCAGCTGGTTTCGGCCGAACAACTGGCCCAGGCTTGGGCACCTCGACTACACTGAGGGGTTGTTTCGGCCGTTTGGGGTGACAACCACTTGATGGCTGGGAAAGGCGATGGCGTCAGCTTGTTCCTGGACAAGTAACTGCTGCCATTAGGGTCCTCATAAGCGTCGGCGCAGTTTGCTCAAAGCCTCTCCTCTTCTGAGGAGGAAGACGAGGACGAGCGGTGCTGCCACTTGCCGGTGCCAAGACCGAGACCGCCGATGTTGGTGGGATCGGCTGGACTGAGATGAGGTCAAGACCGAGACCCTCGGTGTTTCGAGGCGGGTCTGGGGAGGGGACCAGCTCTTCCCTCAGCTGGAAGCCTTGACCAGGGACTCGGCACGGGGCGCAGGGCAAGTCCTCGGTCTCCACTGGGGGAACCGGTGAAGAAGGGTTGTCAGCTTCACCAGTCGACAGCCCATCTGACGGGTCAAGAAAAACCTCAACCCGGCCGATGGGTGTCTCAGCCGCTGACCTGATGGGGACACTGTGAAGCCAGTGGCCTAGCCGCAACCTCGATCAAGTCGGTGTCGACTGTCCGGGAAGGGGACCTCTCCACTCCCACGAACGCCCGATGGTGGGACTTACCTTTCGAGTCCTTCTTTTGACTGAGAAAAATGTCCCGATGGCCCCTCTCCCTTCGTGGAGAGTGATTGGCAAAGCTCCTTAAAAGAAGCTGTGTAGGAGGATCCCAGAGAGAGCGGGATAAATGCCGCGACTGAAGAAGATGAAGATGTGGCCTGGGCCACCTCCTCCTCGAGGGCAATCATCTGCTTGAGTTGCTCAGCCGAGCCAGCTGCCACAGACACTGCCTAATGGGCCTCCTTGGACTTCGCCGGCGGGTAGTGCTTAACGGGGCGTCCAAGCTGTAACCGGGCAGTGTGGTCTTCCAGGACACTGGCCGAAAACAAATGGCATAACTCGCAGGCCTGCGGGTCATGATCTAGGCCGAGGCAGTAGACGCATGTGGAGTACGGATCCATCCTGGGCATTTTCTGCCCACATGGGCACCGCCAAAAACTGGGAGTCGATTTGTCCATCGCAGCCACAAGGGAGTAATTTGACCGAAGTCTTGAAAACTTAAGAATTAGTTTCGGACGAACCGAAGAATTAGGATCCTGTCTATATGCAGAGCGTTAAGGAGGGAACCTGAGCTTCCAAGCGGTAAGGAAGATCTGGTGTCATGGGGTGGAGCCGAGAGTTTTACCACCTGGGTGGGTGGGAGGAGCCAGCTTGAACACCTTCCGGCAAGATTTAAAGCAGCAAGGAACCTGCCAGACAGTGTGGATGAACAACATATCCATGTCCCTAGAAAGATTATTTCTGTAGCATGTAGACCATGGTATCCTTGACCAAGTCATAGGCTAACATTACACGGTGAATACCATTCAAACAAGAAAGTATTGCACATTCTTATGCTGTAACAGCCTTCTATTACAAAGAATCAATTATGAATTCAAATATTTATTGTACATTTTTGTAGGATACAATATATTTAGAATCCTGTGTATCTGTAAGAATACAGTACCCCTAAGAAAGCCCAAATGGGTAAAATGGCTGGCTTGACAACACTATACAACTTGAATTAATTAAATTTTGCCTTGGTGGCCATTTCATATCAAGGTTAAGTAATGGAAATCTCACACTTTAAAAAGTGCTCCAGATACTGTGCATGAATTTTTGTATTCTTTTTGAGTGAGTGACTGACCTCACACACCTGCAGCAGTATATGACTATTCAAACTTCTTTGTATTATGTTAATTTTCAAACTAGCTTTTTTTCAGATTTATTTCCCTTTTGTTTATTGTGCTGTTAGAATATTTTTTCTGCATTGCATTATAATGTGTGACGTGGTTTGTAAGCTCAACAGGCAGTACAGGAGTTAGTGTAAGGTTCTGGTATGTGGAGAGCAGTGTTCACCTTGGCACCTCTCTAATTTCTCTGAAAGGCCAGATGGGGCTTTAGAAGCATCTGCTTAGAGGGTCTTAGCCTCCAGGGTAGTATGGAGGTAGCCCAGAGGCTGTAGCATTGCGCTGCCATTCTTGTCAGGTAAGAGATGTCAGAACCCTTGTGATACAGTAATGTTTACGTTTTCAATGACCCATGCCCCTCTGACATCCCTTGGAACCATGCAAACAGAGAATACCTGAGAAAGTCCCATTTAAGTGGATAAACTCTCTCTCTCTCTTTCTCTCTCTCTCCTCCTCTCTCTCTCTCTCTCTCTCTCCCTCAGTCTCCTTCCTGCCAAACAGCAGTGAAACCTGCTCCCCTGTCTTATTTTCCACGGAGTTTTATAATGGCAGGGTAGCCAGATCTTCCTCTATAGTCAGAGTTGAAGCAAGATGACTGAGATGGGGTCAGTCAGATAGTGTAGCTTCTGAAAAAAAGATAATGGTTTATTATGTAGAGAAGTTCTTTACCAGGAGGCTACATAGCTATTGTGACCTCATCATATATGTCAGGTTTCCATCACTCAGACGCAGAACATTGTAGGGTGCTTATAAGAGACAAAATGTGGTACATGCCATCACTTCATAGAGATTTTATTTTATTCATGTATTTATTAGGTCTAGGATTATACCTTTGCACCAGGGCTCTTTTACAAAGGTTCCACTTCAGGTTACAATTTAAAACATAAGACATGTAAGTCAGATTATAAATTCAGTACACAGGACAAGGTTACAAAAGTGTAAGCTAAACAGAGTTACAAAGCATCTGAGAAACAAGACACATTTTGGAGGCTAGGTTACAAGGAGATAGCGAATGAGGTGCAGAGGAGGATGAGGACAAGAGAGAGGAAGAGTAGAGGGGGGAGAGCTATAGAGAGGAGCGCGAGCGGGGCCATTGTCGAGACATAACATGGGAAGTGCTGCTAAGGGGTAAACAAGTGCTAATAGGAGAGAGAACTACATGAGGTTAGGGAAATATTCATGAGGTCAACTAGTGGAGGCAGCCAAAGGAGCTAGAGGCTAGATAAGCCCAGAACGCCGAGTTAAATGTGTACTTTCATATTTACCTTCACCTAGTTCGTCCATCTGATATTGTCATTATTGTAATGCTTTTCACACTGTTCTGAAAATGTTTTATATATGAAACACACAAACACATAAATACATATATTAGAGGCAAAAAGCTCTGTTTAATGCATTAGTTAGGGTTGTTGCACAGCGACAAAAGTGAGGAATTCGCCGTTAGGGTTGAAACCCTAACTCAATTCACCCCCAGCACCACACACACACAGACACACACACACATTCAAGTATGGGGAGGACCAAGTCAACACAACCAATGACAGACATCCAGCAGCAGGTGACAGAAATAACAAACAATTGTCTAAATGTACTACGAGACATCCCCACCCACCTGACCAGGTACTGCATGCTCAGTGGAGATCAACAGCAAAACTGAGGCCATGTACACCAAACGTACACATCCTTGATTGCAGCTGCACACAACGTACCACACTTAGTAGTTGCATGGCCTTACCTACCAATTCCCCACACCACACCACAACTGGTACTGTGCCGTTATTCAATACAAATGCTGAAGGTGCATGATGACAGTTGTAGAAAGGTTTTAACACTAGTGAGTATAAATTAATTAAGAGAAGCACATAAATTAACTACAAGACACTAGCATGCTCAAGAAAAGTAGTGATACATTTAGTAGGTGATTTACATAGTAGTACATTTACTGCAATGGTTTACTCAACATAGAGGAGCTGATGTAAACGTATGGAAAAGCATTGCCTGTTCAACGCTGTGAAATTGCACTGCCAGTATCACATGCATTCTTACTGATGAAGGTGTACTGCTGATGTACATACATAGACCTTCAGTGTGTTTCAATACTAAAGATGCAGTAAGTATTCTTTGTAAGAAACATTGTAATTGCATGGATCAGGCCAAGCAACTTCTAAATATCATAGCACTACTGAGCCAACAATGATGTACCTGTATCGGAGATGTATATAGGATAGATTTTCCAGTAGGCACTTACTGAGTATGTTGTACCTGATAAAGACAACTCATTGCACCTGTGATGACTAACCTATTCAAATAGTAATACATTTACTATTGTTGCAATGAGGATCTATGCCACTTATGGACACAGTGTGATTTTTTAAGTTGTTTCATACTCAGGCTGTATGCCTACTGTTTGGGTTTGCCACACTTCTGTCACTGATGCTATCAAAGTGATAACTATGTTAATTCTGCTACAACAGGAATCAAGTAGGTATGGTGTAGATATAAGCAGAATGTCTTTAGTATTGATTTAACTCACAATGGGGTAAGTGTACTAGGACAGCAGGGTTATCCTCTATCACTGACTCAGTCAGTTATAATCACACTAAGGGTTTCGAAGGACTGTAATGATCAGTTACACTGTTCATCTTCATGAGTTCATATTCACAGCCATTCTCCAGTAACCAGACAGTGTGGTGTAACTGGGTGGGACACTGTGTTGCAAAAGCTGCTGCAGTGCCTAGCAGAGGAGAGTATCTACTCATAAACACAATTAAGCAATAAGGCATGACCAACAGTTATGTTAAATGGTCTGTTAATCACCCTGTAGGGGTTTAATGTTGAATGAGCATAGCCGAGTGCCTACATGTCGCTAGACAGTGATAAACTGACCATTAACATAATACCTGGGAGTGGCTTTATTGCTATCATAATAAAACTGTTTTTAAGCAACATTAAACCATGTTCATCATATGGTTAGCTCTACATGTATGTTAATAAAACTAAACATAAGGCTGTTACAGTGTTTACAGTCAATTAGAAAGCTGCATTTCTCAAACCCTTGTTATAATCAGAGATATTATACCTGTACAACTCCTTGGTTTTGCTTAACTCTATTGCTCAGGTGGCCCACCACAAGTGGTGTGGTGTGGTGTGGGGCATCGTGGAGGTAAGCCATGCAACTACTAAGTGTGTGCAATGCTGTGCAGCTGCAATCAGGGATGTGTCACGCTTTGGTGACATGGCCTCAGTTTTGCTGTTGATCTCCACTGAGCATACAGTACCTGGTGAGGTGGGTGGGATGTCTCGTGAGTACATTTTAGACAATTGTTTGTTATTTCTGTCACCTGCTGCTGGATGTCTGTCATTGGTTGTGTTGACTTGGTCCTCCCCATACTTGAATGTGTGTGTGTGTCTGTGTGTGTGTGGTGCTGGGGGGTGAGTCGAGTTAAGTTTCCAACCCTAACAGCATTTCCTCACTTTGTCGCTGTGCAACAACCCTAACTAATGCATTAAACGGAGTTTTTGCCCCCTAATTTCCTCTTCTTGAGAGAATGATAATGAGAAATAATGAATTGAATGCGGTGGCAGGGGCTGGGGCCCAAAGGGCCCGCACCCACTTCCACATGATGTCTTATGGCATAGTAACAGGAGCAGCAATGCAAACAGAAATGCTAACAGTGGCACACATGGTAACACAAGCGCGAATGAGAACAGAAAGGAGTAACGCACACGGTGGCATAGACGGGAACGGTGTGCCACGTGATGTCTTGTCACATAGTAACATGGTGCCTGTAAATGGAAATGTCAATGGGCATGGTGACGCAAAGTGAAACAGAAAGAGAAACAGTATGGTACACACAAATGGCAAAAAAGTAACAGAAACGCAAGCGCAAATGAAAACGCAAAGGATGACGCACGTGGTGGCATTGGGGTGTGCATTGGGATCATCAGCCCTAACTCTCACCCCATGACATGTGTAAAGCAGCAGAAGTATAGGAGAATGGGGTGAGAGTTAGGATCCACGATCCCAATGCACACCCAATGCCGGTTGGTGGAGTGGGGGGGTGCAAGGGGTTCAACCCAACTGCAATTCCTCACTTTTGTCGCTGTGGAACAACTCTAACTAATGCATTAAATGGAGTTTTTCCTCTAATTTCCTTCTTTTGAGAATGATAATGAGAAATAGTGAATGTAATGCAGTGGCGGAGCTGGCCCCACATGATGTCTTATGGCATACTAACAGGGACAGCAATGCAAACAGAAATGCTAACAGTGGCACACATGGTAACACAAGCGTGAATGAGAACAGAAAGGGTAACGCACATGTGGTGGTAGACGGAATGGTCTGCCATCGGATGTGTTGTCATATATGTAACATGGTGCCTGCAAACAGAAATGTCAATGGGCATGGTGACATAAAGTGAAACAGAAAGATAAACAGTACTGTAGACAGAAATGGCAAAAAATAGCAAACGCAAGAGCATGTAAGCGCAAAGGATAACGCACATGGTGGTGCAGGCGTCATGATAAGAGAAATGGAATGGAATCAAGAAGCGGAAAGGGCAAAGGTAACAGTAATGTAAGCGCACAGGCTGGTTTTCCCCAAAAACTGCATAGAGAAAGATAGTGAGTACAAATAATGTATGCATAATAATGAGTATCGGCGCAGAAAATGAGATCTTGGAATACTAAATACATTATATCTCAGGAACCGTACGATGTAGAAAAAAAATTTAAAAGTCATATTATTGAAAACTGTCCTGGCTAATTTGAATCTTAGCCCCTGTGAGGGGCTAAGAAGTTTTCTGATTTAAAAGTCCGTATCTCGCACCATTTCGATAACGGCCCTGAAAGGCGGCGTAACGCCGTAGTTATCCTAAGGGAAAAAAGAAAGTTCGAGCACCATAACTTTGCCTTCCTCTAATGTTTTTCACCAAACCATTGAAAGGCACATATGTGGGCTGTTGGCTGTCTTCCCTTCAAATTTCAGGAAAAAAGACCAAACCGTTATTTTGCAGCAGGGATCCAAAGGATTTCTGTAATGCGTCGGGCGCCGTAATGTTATCCTATGGGAAAAACTGTCAACTTTGGAGTGTTGTAACTTTGCCGCCATGTAATATTTTTTCAATATAACACTGAAAGGCACATCTGTGAGATGTCAGCTCCATACCCTCAAAATTTCAGCCCAGAACTCCCAACGGTTCTTTTGCAGCGCAGTGCCAAAGAATCGCTGTCACTGTCCCACAGATGGAAAACTACTGTTGCAATTTAAGCTTTCATAAAAAGTTCTGACACTTTCGTGAGCATGAAAGTAATTTGCGCAAGTACTTTTTCCAGAAATTTGAAAAACATATTTCTGGGGTGTTTTACCACAAAATAAAGACATTGCAAGCATCCTCAGGGTCCGACTAGGTGAATACAAAAAGAATTAGGTTGCTACAGGGTCCCAAATTTAAATGCCAACCATTTTTCTGATCACCAACTGAAAACAAAATGGCCGATTTGCGAAAGTAACAGGCCTATTTGCGAAAGTAAAAATGCATTTGCGAAAGTGTTGAACTTTTTGTTAACTTTTCCCATTGACTTATAATGGGAAACTGTTTTTTGAATAACTTTTGAACCGTTTAATATTTTTTCACGAAATCTTTGAAAGGCACATCAGGGACCCCAGTCGAACGTTCCCTGAAGATTTCAGACCGGTCGCGCAAACCGTACGACCTGTAGGCATGACCGTAGAATTCCAGAAAAAGCGTAAACATGTGCACAGATCACGCTTAATAACTCCGCAGCTGTATATCCGACCACTATGAATCATGGCAGATCCCATGGCCTATGGTTCTTGATCATGTGTTCCAAATTTCAGCCAAATCTGTCAAACGGTTGCAAAGTTATTAAGGTGCAAAGTTTTGGGGTTTAACATAGAAATGGCTCCTCAACCCTAACTATGGTAGTACTACCGTGCTACCATAGCATATATACATATATATATATACACATACATATATATTTTTATATATATATATATATGTATTTTTATATATATGTGTGTATGTATATATATATATATATATATATATATATATTAGAGAAAAAACTCCGTTTAATGCATTAGTTAGGGTTGTTCCTGTGGTCGCAGATTCTCTTTACTGTCTATACTTTACCTTAATTTCTATGTACTCAATAACCACACCCAATGGTTATTCCAATAAACTCAGTTTATTGTCTGCACACATATATGTGGGAGCCTCAGCTAAAGGAGAGAGCTCCTCGATCATTATTCACAGAAGCTTATATACCTTTTTAGTTTTACAGTCTAACAGTGATCTCATGCTTACAACAGCTTCTTCTTATCTCTAGCAAAAACCTCAGATTTAGCACTTTCCGTATAAGGAGTTGTTTTTCTATACTTACTATGTGTCTCCCCTTTATCTTAGTTACAACCAGCTGTATTTAGCTTCATTTAATTTTCAAGGTTTCCTTATCTCTGTCAAACAACCTCCTTTGTTTTAGTCAGCACAGAACTGTACATTCATTATGGCTGTTTTACAAAGCAGATAGTTTTAAAGCATATGAAAGGCAACATGGCTATATGGCTATAACAAAGCAGATAGTTTTAGAGCATATGAGAAGCAACATATCTATATGGCTATAATCGCATATAACAGTTTTAAGCTCTGGTACAATAAGCTTTAGGACATAAAGTTATTATACTTTAAGATATATAAAAATTCCACCACATTCCACAGCGACAAAAGTGAGGAAATTCGCTGTTAGGGTTGAAAATCCTAACTCCGAATTCACCCCCCCCCAACACCACACACACACAGACACACACACACATTCAAGTATGGGGGAGGACCAAGTCAACACAACCAATGACAGACATCCAGCAGCAGGTGACAGAAATAACAAACAATTGTCTAAATGTACTACGAGACATCCCCACCCACCTCACCAGGTACTGCATGCTCAGTGGAGATCAACAGCAAAACTGAGGCCATGTACACCAAACGTACACATCCCTGATTGCAGCTGCACACAGCGTACACACTTAGTAGTTGCATGGCCTTACCTACCGATGCCCCACACCACACCACACCACTTGTGGTGGGCCACCTGAGCAATAGAGTTAAGCAAAACCAAGGAGTTGTACAGGTATAATATCTCTGATTATAACAAGGGTTTGAGAATGCAGCTTTCTAATTGACTGTAAACATTGTAACAGCCTTATGTTTAGTTTTTATTAACATACATGTAGAGCCTAACCATATGATGAACATGGTTTAATGTTGTTTAAAAACAGTTTTATTATGATAGCAATAAGCCACTCCCAGGTATTATGTTAATGGTCAGTTTATCACTGTCTAGTGACATGTGGCACTCGGATATGCCTCATTCAACATTAAACCCTACAGGGTGATTAACAGACCATTTAACATAACTGTTGGTCATGCCTTATTGTTAATTGTCTTTATGAGTAGATACTCTCCTCAGCTAGGCACTGCAGCAGCTTTGCAACTCAGTGTCCCACCCAGTTACACCATACACTGTCTAGTTGCTGGAGAATGGCTGTGAATATGAACTCATGAAGATGAACAGTGTAACTGATCATTACAGTCATCGAAGCCCTAGTGTGATTATAACTGACAGACTCAGTGATAGAGATAACCCCTGCTGTCCTAGTACATTTAACCCATTATGAGTTAAATCAATACTAAAAGACATTCTGTTTATATCTACACCATACCTACTTGATTCCTGTTGTAGCAGAATTAACATAGTTATCACTTTGATAGCATCAGTGACAGAAGTGTGCAAACCCAAACAGTAGGCATACAGCCTGAGTATGAAACAACTGTTAAAAAATCACACTGCGTCCATAAGTGGCATAGATCACTCATTGCAACAATAGCAAATGTATTACTATTTGAATAAGTTAGTCATCACAGATGCAATGAGATTGTCTTTATCAGGTACAACATACTCAGTAAGTGCCTACAGGAAAATCTATCCTATATACATCTCCGATACAGGTACATCATTGTTGGCTCAGTAGTGCTATGATATTTAGAAATTGCTTGGCCTGATCCATGCAATTACAGTCTTTCTTACAAAGAATACTTACTGCATCTTTAATATTGAAACACACTGAAGGTCTATGTATGTACATCAGCAGTACACCTTCATCAGTAAGAATGCATGTGATACTGGCAGTACCAATTTCACAGCGTTGAACAGGCAATGCTTTTCCATACGTTTACATCAGCCTCTCTATGTCGAGTAAACCATTGCAGTAAATGTACTACTATGTAAATCACCTACTAAATGTATCACTACTTTTATCTTGAGTATGCTAGTGTTTGTAGTTAATTTATGTGCTTCTCTTAATTAATGTATACTCAGTAGTGTTAAAACCTTTCTATAACTGTCATCATGCACCTTCAGCATTTGTATTGAATAACGGCACAGTACCAGTTGTGGTGTGGTGTGGGGAATTGGTAGGTAAGGCCATGCAACTACTAAGTGTGGTACGTTGTGTGCAGCTGCAATCAGGGATGTGTATGTTTGGTGTACATGGCCTCAGTTTTGCTGTTGATCTCCACTGAGCATGCAGTACCTGGTCAGGTGGGTGGGGATGTCTCGTAGTACATTTAGACAATTGTTTGTTATCTCTGTCACCTGCTGCTGGATGTCTGTCATTGGTTGTGTTGACTTGGTCCTCCTCATACTTGAATGTGTGTGTGTGTGTCTGTGTGTGTGTGGTGCTGGGGGGGTGAATTTGGAGTTAGGGTTTTCAACATTAACAGCGAATTTCCTCACTTTTGTCGCTGTGGAACAACCCTAACTAATGCATTAAACGGAGTTTTTTGCCTCTAATTTCCCTTTTTTTTGAGAATGATATTGAGAAATAGTGAATGTAAGGGCCCCGTGCGCCCGCCACATGATGTCTTGTGGCATAGTAACAGGAGCAGCAATGCAAACAGAAATGCTAACAGTGGCACACATGGTAACACAAACGCGAATGATAACAGAAAGGGTAACGCACACGGTGGCGTAGACGGGAACGGTGTGCCACGTGATGTCTGGTCACATAGTAACATGGTGCCTGTAAATGGAAATGTCAATGGGCATGGTGACGCAAAGTGAAACAGAAAGAGAAACAGTGCGGTACACACAAATGGCAAAAAAGTAACAGAAACGCAAGCGCAAATGAAAATGCAAAGGATGACACACGGTGGCATTGGGGTGTGCATTGGGATCATCAGCCTAACTCTCACCCCATGACTGAAAGCAGCAGAAGTATAGGAGAATGGGTGAGAGTTAGGACTCATGATCCAATGCACACCCCAATGCCGGTTACGGGTGAGTGGGGTGCAAGGGGTTTTTCAACCCTACAGCGAATTTCCTCACTTTTGTCGCTGTGGAACAACTCTAACTAATGCATTAAACTGAGTTTTTGCCTCTAATTTCCCTTCTTTTTGAGAATGAATAACAAGAAATAGTGAATGTAATGCAGCAGCGGGAGTTGGTGCCCTCTGGGCCCCTGCGCTCCCACCGTGATAATGCGTGTGGCGGAGCCCGGGTCCGCCACATGATGTCTTGTGGCATACCAACAGGGACAGCAACACAAACAGAAATGCTAACAGTGGTGCACATGGTAACACAAGCACGAATGAGAACAGAAAGGGTAAAGCACATGGTGGCTTAGACGGGAATGGTCTGCCACGTGATGTGTTGTCACATAGTAACATGGTGCCTGCAAACAGAAATGTCAATGGGCATGGTGATGTAAAGTAAATAGAAAGATAAACAGTACTATAGACAGAAAATGGCAAAACTAACAGAAGCATAGCGCAAATGAAATGCAAAGGATAACGCACACGGTGGCTAGGACGCCAACGGTAAGTGAAACTGGGTAATGGAACTGCAAGCGGAAAGGGCAACAGTAACAGTAACGTAAGCACACAGGCTGGTTTTCCCAAAACCTGCATTGAGAAAGACAGTGAGTACAAATAATGTATGCAAAATAATAAGTATCGCACAGAAAATGAGATCTTGGAATACTAAATACATTATATCTCAGGAACTGTACAACATAGAAAAAAAATTCAAAAGTCATATTATTTACAACTGTCCTGGCTAATTTGGATCTTAGCCCCATCAGGGAGCTAAGAAATTTTCCGATGAAAAGTCCGTATCTCGCACCGTTTCCGAGATACGGGCCCTGAAAGGCGCGGCGAACGCCGTAATGTTATCCTATGGGAAAAAAAGAAAAGTTCGGAGCACCATAACTTTGCCTCCCTGTAATGTTTTTTCACCAAACCACTGAAAGGCACATCTGTGGGCTGTTGGCTGTCTTCCCTTCAAATTTCAGGAAAAAAGACCAAACCGTTATTTTGCAGCAGGGATACAAAGGATTTCTGTTATGTGTAGGGTGCCGTAATGTTATCCTATGGGAAAAAATGTCAACTTTGGAGTGCCGTAACTTTGCCGCCGTGTGATATTTTTTCACCAAACTACTGAAAGGCACATCTGTGGGCTGTTGGCTGTCTTCCCTCCAACTTTCAGGAAAAAAGACCAAACCGTTATTTTGCAGCAGGGTGCCAAAGGATTTCTGTAATGCGTAGGGCGCCGTAATGTTATCCTATGGGAAAAACATCAACTTTGGAGTGCCGTAACTTTGCCGCCGTGTAATATTTTTTCAATACAACACTGAAAGGCACATCTGTGAGATGTCGGCTCCGTTCTCTCCAAATTTCAGCTCAAAACTCCCAACGGTTCTTTTGCAGCGCAGTGCCAAAGAATTGCTGTCATTTTCCACAGACTAGAAACTACTGTCTAATTTATGGAAAGTTTTCGCAGTATTCTGCGAGCACGTAAGTAATTTATGAGTACTTTTTCCAGAAATTTGAAAACATATTTCTGGGTGTTTTACCACAAAATAAAGACATGGCAAGCATCCTCAGGGCCCGACTAGGTGAATACAAAAAAATTAGGTTGCTAGAGGGTCCCAAATTTAAATGCCAACCATTTTTCTGATCACCAACTGAAAACAAAATGGCCGATTTATGCAAAGTAACAGGCCCATTTGGCGAAAAGTAAAAATGCATTTGCGAAAGTGTTGAACTTTTAGTTAACTTTTCCATGACTTATAATGGGAAACTGTTTTTGAATAACTTTTGAACCATTTAATATTTTTCCACGAAATCTTTGAAAGGCACATCGGGACCCTGGCGCATGTTCCCTGAAGATTTCGGCCGGTCGCAAACCGCATTTACCTGTAGGCGCCGACCATAGAATTCCAGAAAAGCGTAACGCGGTGCACAGATCACACTTAATAACCCGCAGTCGTATATCCAACCAGTATGAAACTTGGCAGATCCCAAGGCATATGATTCTTGATCATAAATTCCTAATTTCAGGCAAATCCATCAAACGGTTGCAAAGTTATTAGGGTGCAAAGTTTTGGGGTTTAACATAGAAATGGCTCCTCAACCCTAACTATGGTACTACCGTGCTACCATAATATATATAGTGTATAGCAGAACACTGTTCTATATAGAAATCCATCCTTTTAAAATGCTGTTTTACCACAGTTCAAAGACTTTACATACACTATAAAACACTTACAGAACAGTGTGAGAAGCATTACTATAACATCAGATGGACAAACTAGGTGGAGATAAACATGAAAGTATACATTTACTCAGTGTCCCAAGCTTGTCTCTAAGAACTGGTGGTATATACACTACATTTTGTCTCTTTTAAGCACCCTTTTATAAAGCCATCCTTTTCAAAATGCTATTTTACCACAGTTCAAAAGTCATAGAATGTGATTGTACCCTTCTGTGGTAGAACAGCTTTCTAGAACCTCTAGGGACTGCACAAGTCAGTTTCATTGTGAAAGAGAAAAAAAGAAAATGCACACATTTCACATAATACTATATAAAATACGTGAGCAACTTTATGCATAACCAATGTGTTCTGTCACCTCAGGGTTCTGGGTCCCACAGACCTCTCGAGTTTTATGGTTCAGACTTCATATGGAGCTATTGGAGGAAATGGGTTGACAGCTGAGCTCTTAATATATTGTATTAAATATTCCTATATGGCATAACTGCATTCTTAACATTACGATCTTCATCATAGATGTACATTTATTGCATTTTGTATGGCAAAAACTAGTTTAGAAACCCCCTTGTACCCTAATAAGTGCCCTTCTGATCCTCTGCCCCCTCAGCTTTTCCTGTCTTCCGCACAATTCAGCATTCAGTACTAGTCGGGAGATGCGTGAACGGGAGAGCGGGGTCAGTACAGTGAGACCGAAACTGATTGATTGGATGTGAGCCGTCATCCTCTCTCATCCTAATCCGTTTCTTAACCAACTTTTTGCTGACCTCACCAACCGGTTCCGTGACTTGTGAAAGATGCCTCCCGTTGAACTGCAGTATCATTTGAGGCATTTGTAACTCTCTGCATCAGTGTAGTAGTCACTACCAGTACCAGCCCAGGAGCTTCCTTTGTTTGTAGACCGTCCAGCACCACAGAGGCACCGAACTTTCTATCAGTCACTGAGCTCTGGCCTCTGTCAGACAGTGAAGAGACTGTCGTGAACTCATCAGTCAGGTACTTTTTGGGGGTGAATTCCTAGGTGATGTGTACTGTTATGTATGTAAATTGTAATGTATGTAAATTATAAAGGTATAGTAAACCTGACTTACAGGGAGTTATTCAGTAAGTAATTGGGCAGGCAGGGGCTCCATAAGCTGACTATGGGGGGGATAATCAACCAAATCCTGCTGTGTATGAAATAACTACAAGGTATGGTAAACTCTGGCCTTGGGCAGGGGCTCCATAAGCTGACTATAGGGGGTTATCTATTGTTGTAAGTGATATGTTGGGGGGGGGGGCAGAAACCAACCAAGTCCAGCTCAAAATGCAGTAACTATGAGGTATTGTAAATCTTGTCCTTGGGCTCCATAAGCTGACTATAAGTGGTGGGTGGTCAGTCATGTCCTCAAGGAGGGAGGGGAGGGATAGCAAACAGGCCATTTGGTCTATCTAGTCAGCTTGAATTACTGTCCCTGCCCTCCCTCACCACACTAGGTACTTCTGGGGGCGGTTACTATGTGGCAGTGGTGGTGGGGCAACCAAGTGCAATAAAACTAAAACAAATTGACTAAGGTTGTGTCAACCTTGTCCTTGGGGCTGGGCACCATTAGAATAGTAAGTGTGTGTCATTGGTGGTGGGGAAACCAAGTGCAATAAAAAAATAAAATTAAAAAATAATGTATGACTAAGGGTGCAGAGGTAAACCTTGTCCTTGCTCTCCATTAGCAGAGGGGGTGGTCATCATGATTTTGGAGTCAGAGTGCTACCTACAGAAGTTGGTCGAAGATATTGTGCACACCCAGATTTATGTTACTATCTGGTAATATATTTCCAAGAAGCATTTACTACACAGTTTGGCTGCCTAATTTTGCATTTATCAGTACTGGGATGGATTGTGATGTTTTACTGTGGTCTGTTACTGTATTAAAAGGAGCACCATTCATAATAAAATCTTATAGGGGCCAGGCCATATGATAGTCACTGCCAATCCTATTATGCACTCCTGCACTACCAATGCCAGTGCCACCAAGCCAACATTCAGCATTGACAAATGCTTGTTCTTCCTGTCCATGCTCTTGCTCTAGCAGGAGTTGTTGCAATAGAGGTTGCAACGCAGCCACAGAGCACCTTCAGCCCATCTCCTCTTCCATACTTTGGTGGCAATCATTTTATACAAGACCCCCTCACAATAATTCATTCTGAGTTTCTGCCTGACTCAGTGGCCATATGTCATAGGAAATCTGGGCCTCTGTCTGGCTTCTAGACTCAGTGGCTATGCCTACATGGAAAACCCTACCCCATCTTTTCCCCTATTGTGGTTGCATTTATTTCAAAGGCAATTCAAGACTATGGAGTACTATCGATCCTTACCTCTTCTACCTGCTCTGGCAGAGACTTCATTAGGCTGGGGACAGAGAATTCATAGGGACTTAGTAGAAGATACCCATCCTACCAGGAAACAAGGAACAAAAGAACAGATTATGGACAACACATGTTTAAACAAGTCTGGCCAGAGATGATATGGCTGCATGGGAGGCATTTGGGGTAAAAATATTGAAAATTACCACTATGTCAATAAAGGGTTCTAAAAACACAGGTATGCATTAAAAGTTCAGAAGTAATATTTTACCTTAAGAAACAGCAAGGGAAGTAAACCATTGCTGTTTGATATAGTGAAAAGGTGTTTACTATCTGTAAACAAAAAATGTTTATAATGGGAATGCAGACTGTGTTCATTTTTAACACCAGAAAGAAAGTGTAGGGGCAACCGCAACTGATAATAAAACAAAAATTAAACATAAAAACATGTTTAAAGAAAAGGTTATCCATGTCCCTTGGATCCATGGGGTGAGAGCTGTCATGTCCAGATAAAACATTTCTGAGCGCCTCGGTCTGTGAAACAAACTGCCTGCTCCCACCCTTTCTTTATCTCTCTCTCCCTCTCCCTCCCATGCAGCATTTCAGAAATCTGAGAATTTTTTTTATGTTTCATCAAAAATTGGCAATTGCTGTCCCTTTTAAGAATGCTAATCCAGTGAGGCATCACATATTCAGCTATTTATGTATGTATGAACTTGTGCTTTACAAACTGAGTTCACAGCATCTTCTCCCTGTGAGAGCAACTTTTTTTGTAGATTGGGAAGAAAACACTGGGAAATGGCCCATCTGACTTTCTGTGCGGTAGTGTTGACAGTTATTGGACATATCTAATGAAGGTTTTCAAATGGCAAATTATACAGGGTTCTGAAATCTAATTGTTGTACATCAAGCAGTAAAGTCATTTGAGCAAAACAATAGGGAAGGTCGACAAAGATCTCAATGAATGCAGAATTAGTAACATGCTGATGTGTGTGTGTGTGTGTGTGTGTGTGTGTGTGTGTATTTTGTGTGTGAAAGTGGTGAGCTTCTTACCATTGAGAAAAGCCAGTGTGTCCCAACAGCACCCCAAACTGCACCCATGCCATCAATTTATCTTTGTATAACTATGTAACTGCTGCCACAGGGTGGGGTGTCTATAATAGTTTGAAGCACATCACATTTCCCCTCAGACACCTTGAGATATCACTAAAATCAATAAGTTGCAGATCAGATGGGCACTCCATACAGTATCAAGTAGTACGAAAACTTAAAAATATATATTATGTCAATACAGGGTTCTAAAATGCAGTGATGCAATAAATGTTGAGAAGTAATACATTAGCTTAGCAGCAGAAAAAAACATTTATAATGGCCATGCAGACCGTGTTCATTTTTACTGTAGAAGCTAACTGTAAGGGCAAGCAAAACTAAAAATAAAATACAAGAAAAAAACATGGCTAAATACAAGCAAACACGTTCAACTTTTGCACCATGGACACAGCTGTAAACCACAGTTTATAGCCTCAGGAGATGTTTGGGGTGAACTTAGCCTGTCGACTTAGCCCTGGTCTCTAGCTCGATTCTCTACCACTTTGTTATTTCACGTATCTTGTTGCTCTGTGCCATTTAATCCAAATAGTGTAGGCCATTATTGGTCACACTTGATATTACTTTACTCTTTATCTGTCTCACCACAAGTTCACTGTTACAGGATTTAACTTCTCTACCCTGTAAATATTTGCTTTTCATGCTAATGTGTAATTCATTTACAACCTGTTTTGGTGTATGCTATTGTGTAATTTGTGTGTACTCATTGATACTATGTAACTCCCACCACCCTCTCCCCAGGTTGTACCAGGAGACAAGCAACTTGTTTGTTCAGTGTACCTTGTCACAAACCCACTCAGCAGGTCAGGCCCTCTGCTTCCAAAGTGCCAACCTCCGAGCGCAGTTTTGTGAACAGTTTATGAGAACAAGGTAACCCGCTTGTCTGTTTTGTGAGTTCGGATCAACCCTTTGGTCTCAAGTCTTGGAGGGATACAAACTGTGAACCTTTTGTTAGCGTACCAATGTACAGGCTCAGATAATTCTGTCTGGGGCCAGATATCTTTGCCTATGGGCACCTAACCAGGTGTACAGAGATGAACCCTAAAAACTTCAATAAAGACCTCAGATTTAAAACACTTCTCTTTCCAGTTTGGTATCACCATTCAAGCTTATGCCTAGCGTCTGCTATAACCATATATAATTTTCTTGCAAATGAAAATTAAAGACAGACCAAGTATGCTCTAAAATTAGAGTTTTTACTAGAATAGATAAAAATATGTAACATATAAAATACAGAGCTATTATATCACAAGACATACAAATCTTTTAAAAGAACAAGGTTGTAAGCAGTGCAATTCTTACTACAATACTTAGATTTGTCTGTCTCTCTAAATACCTGCTTAAAGTGCTCCAAAGATGTTTCTTTGTCAGAGTCTAGATAGAAGTGTCTCTGAATGAAAACAGAATAATCTTTAAAAGCTGGTTTTCCCCATCTATTTTGCATGAGGTCACCTAGCTCCTCCCTGTCAGAATATATATAAAAAAATGTATCTATATGAAAACAGGATGTCTTGTCCAAGTATTAAATTCTGCAACCTCAGCATGACTCATGTTCTTCAAATGACATTTCTTTGATCTATTGATCAGTTTCCCCTCTCACACAAACATCAGCATTTATGATTTCACACCAGTTTACTAAACCTGGCTTCCTCCTCTTGAAACATCATAAAATGGATATGCTCAACTCAAGCCTCTTCCAGACTATAATTAGCTTCTGGCCTTCCATGTCACACCTTGTATCTAAAACCTGTGGGTGTGTGTGTGAGCTCACATGCTGTTTCAGCATTTCACATGGGAGACAGTTCATACACATTTTTTTTTTATTTTACAAAAACTGATCATACAGCACTCAGAACTGGCTGTCCACATCACATACCTTACCTGGTGAAACGTTTAAATAAATAAACTTCATACAGTGACTATCTGTAATGGGTCCTGTGACAAAAGATTTTAATTTTTAAATCAAAATGGTGAAATATTGATAGCGTGCTGGCGATCTGCAGAGGTGATGTGAGTTACTTCCAACTGACAATGTTAGAATGCTTTCCTGTTAAGGATTTCAGTAGCTGTTTAGCATATGGACACAAACATGTGCAATAAGTCAAATGAAATAAATAGTCCTGGAGAATTCTTTATAAATGTTTGTGTGATGGATAGCATCTGCTTGCTATTATTTGTATAACGTTTGTGATATAAATATATGTTTCAAACAACATGAAGTCTTGCTATATTATGACATATGCAGTGAGTCCCAACCTTCGAACTGCTCTGGAGGTGAAAGAGTTAACTTTCCATGCCAGGCATGGAACTTTGAGCACGAGCTCGGTTGAAAGCTCTGTCTGTTGTTCTTCAAACACAAACTGTCAGATTCTTTACTCCGCCTCACTGAACGTCGCCCGAGATTTCTCCTTCTGCTCGGTTCATTTTGTCAGTAAAGTATTACGCTTTTTTTTTTAATCAATTTAAACCACAACCAGTCGGTTCAAGCTCTGTCTGTGGTACCGTAAGTACTAGATAGGTTTTACATTATTTCTGTGTGGAACTTATGAACGGTATTATCGGTTTGGTTTGAACCGATCAGGTTGTTGTAAAATTCATTAAATCTGTCTTTTAGAGTGCGGTTCCCGGTTCTTATCGGTTCTAAAAAAAACAGATTTCATTACGTTTTTTTCCATGACCCGTGACATGGTTGGGAACCAATAAGGATCTTGCTTGGCGGATTGCCATAAACGGGCAAGCTTTGGTTAGGCTGGCACTATGTCTGAGAAACCCAAAAGAAAAACCGGGCCCACTGGGTTTCAACACTGCAGTGTTTGTGGGGAAGCCTTTGCCAAGGCTGACCCCCACACCACCTGTGTTTATTGTCTGGGGTTTGACCACCTCAATGCAGACTGCCAGATTTGCAAACATTTTCCTGCAGCTACCCTGGATAAGAGAGTTGGTAGGCTCAGGGAAAGAGAGGCCAAGAAGTCCGCTGACCCGGATGGCCAGCCCGGTTCGGTTGTAACCGAACCAGAGGGAGTGCCCTCTGACCAGGGCGAGACTTCCTCGGGCAAAAGGAGGACCGACTCGGAGGAGTCAGTTCCAGCAAAAAGGACTAGAAAATAAGCAGGTGTGGAGCCAAAATTTCCTTCTCCAACTGCTGAAGAAATAGCCAAAGCGATTAAAATTGTCCAGTCGCTTTCCCCGGTTCCGACCAAACCGGCACCATCAGGTAAGCGTACGGTTCGGTCGGTTCCACCGGTTCAAGAATATGATTTAGAGGAATTTTATGAACCGGAGCAGGGGGAAGAGGAGTATGAGGAGAGTGAATGTGGATTTGAAAGTATGGATGTGCCCATTAAACCAGACATCTCCCCAGACAGACCTTCAGGAGTGTCCCCCCAGGCTTTCTGAGTCCCCCTCTCATTTTTTGTTTTATAAAAAAGTGGCTGAAACCCTCCAGCTCCCTATGGAGGAAGCTGTGGATGATCAGGAGGAGCCTGACTATGTAGAAATGATGGATATCCCAGAGTCTAGGAGACTGTCTATTCCTTTGTATAAATCTTTTGGAAACAGACAGTAAAAATTCTAAAACTCCTCACACTATACCCCTGTGGATAAAAGAATGGACAAGAGGTACACATTGTCAGGCTCTAAGGACGGAGTTCCTTACACAACAATGCAGCCATGTTGGAGTAGTGCAGGCTGCAGCCTGTGACAAGGTAAATATTCCCTTAGCCTCACACACCCCTGACAAGGACTCCAGGAGGATTGATGCTATGGCAAAGAAACAGTACATGGCAGCATCCTTGGGACTCAGACAGGCAAATTATATGGCTTATGTTGCTCTAGCAAAACAGGTCCCTGGCCAGCTTGCCAAGGAGCTGGAGCAGGTGGCTGCTGATGGTATTGAGGCATCCAAGGTGCAATTCCATGCTGTAGTGGACTCTAATGATGTGTCATCAAGAGTCATGGCTACATCTGTGGCACTTCACAGAATGGCTTGGCTCAGATGTACTAGTCTGTCACAGGATACCCAGGCTAAGGACATGGATTCTCCTGTTGTGGGTAATTCTCTGTTTGGGGAGCAGACAGAGAATTACATGAAGAAAATGGATGAGTATAGGACCACCTATAGGACTGCACAGGCCAAGGAAAGGCAGGACACTCATCAAAGGCAGCCTTCCAGGGGCAGGGGCAGACCTTTTCATAGGCCTTTTTACCAAGCCCTTCTCTTCAGCTTATGCCCAGAGGGGGTTCTTTAGAGGGAGAGGCAGACGGGGTACAAGCAGACCTGCTTCCACCCCTCAGCCTAAAGCCCCTACCAAGCAGGCACCTTGATGGGTTGGCCAGGCCGATTCTCCACTACCTGTAGGGGCAGGCTGGCTTACTTTGTCCAGGACTGGAAGTCTTTAACTTCAGACAAGTGGGTCCTGGAAGTAGTAAGCCAGGGACTGGTTCTCAGCTTCAAAAAATTTCCAAAGATGAGAACCAGGTCCTTTCCACCTGCAAATCCATCGGAGGCACTTGCCCTAGAAACAGAAGTTTCTGCCCTCCTGGCTCTCAGAGCTGTGGAAAGGGTTCCACCCCTACACCAGGGCAAAGGGTTGTACTCCAGGTACTTCCTTACCTCAAAAAAGACAGGAGAATGGCGGCCCATCCTGGATCTCAGATACCTAAACAAGCACCTTTTAAAACCAAAATTCAAAATGGTGACTCTGGGAATTATTTTACCCTCTCTAAGGCCAGGGGACTGGCTAGTGTCCCTGGACCTCAAGGATGCCTACTTCCATGTTCTTATCAGAAGCTCCCATCGAAAGTACCTCAGATTCGAACTGCCCTCAGGCCATTACCAGTTCAGAGCAATGCCCTTCGGCCTCACCTCTGCCCCGAGGGTATTCACAAAATGCCTGGCAGTAGCAGTTGCCCACTTAAGAAGGCAAAAGATTGCCATCTTTCCTTACCTGGACGACTGGCTCATAGTAGGCCAGTCTCCAGACCAAGTCAAACTACACCTTCAGGTAACTCAGCAACTGCTCACATCTCTAGGTTTCCTTCTCAATCTTCCAAAGTCAGTTCTAGAGCCTGTCCAGCTTCTCACCTTCATAGGTGCAGAACTGAACACAAAAGAGGCCAGAGCCTTCCGTTCTCTGGAAAGAGCAAGAACCCCGGTCTCTCTGGCCTCCTCCTTCACCCTGTAGGTCTCTCGACCAGCAAGGCATTTTCTGCAGCTCCTGGGGCACATGGCTGCTTCTACAGCAGTGGTGCAGGGAGCATGATTTCAGATGAGGGACATCCAGTTCCATTTGAGAGCCTTTTGGTCTCAAAGGAGAGACCCTCTAACCAAGTTGATCCCAGTGACTCGAACCCTGATCCAAGCCCTTCAGTGGTGGCAGGACCAGAGCAATCTGAGACAGGGGGTCCCCTTCACCCCTCAGTCTCACTCCTTAATCCTTACTACAGATGCATCCCTCTTGGGGTGGGGAGCTCACATGGGCGACCTCACTACCCAGGGATTGTGGTCCCCTCAGGAATCTCTGCTCCACATCAACCTGTTGGAACTCAGAGCAGTTTTTCTAGCACTTCAAGTTTTTTCCACATATGTTCAGAACAAAGTTGTACAGGTCAGAACAGACAACACCACTACAATGTGGTACATCAACAAGCAAGGAGGCACTCGGTCTACGGTCTTGTGCACCGAAGCAATGAAGTTGTGGTCTCTGACTTATTCCCTGAACACCTCCCTTATGGCAGTTCACCTCCCAGGCAAGGACAATGTCCTGGCAGATGCTCTCAGCAGGATTTCCCAGGGCCATCACGAATGGTCACTGGATCCCCTAGTATTGGAGGTAGTATTTGCCAGATGGGGCACCCCGCAAATAGATCTTTTTGCAGCCCCAGACTATCACCAACTTCCCCTTTTTTGTTGCAGACCCCCAGTGTTGGGCTCAGTCCCTCTGGATGCCTTCCTTCTCAGTTGGGAAGGGAAGTTTCTCTATGCTTTCCCCCTTCCCTCTTCTGTTCAAGGTGCTAGTCAAAATCAGATCTCAACCCTGCAAAATGATCCTGATTGCTCCAGATTGGGCCAGGCAGCCCTGATACCCACTCCTTATGTCCTTAGCAGTCCACCTTCCCCTGTGCCTTCCCAGGAATCACAACCTGTTAACCTGTGCTCAGGGGAGAGTTTGGTACCTGAACCTCAAATCTCTCAATCTCAAGGCCTGGCTCTTGAAGAGTTAGAGTTTGCTGACCTACACCTTTCCCAAGGTGTATTGGATATCCTGAAGGCTTCTAGGAAGCCTTCCACCAGGGCTACTTATAATTCCAAATGGAAGAGGTTTTCCATATGGTGCTCTGCAAGCACATTTCCCCAGAATCTGCTGACTTACCCACAGTCCTGGATTATATGGTGCATTTGAATACTTTGGGGCTGAGATCAGCTACCCTGAAGGTGCACCTGGCAGCCGTGTCTGCTTTCTTATCAGCAGGTAAACCCTCTTCTCTTTCAGCTTATCCTGTATTCTCCAAGTTTTTCAAGGGGTTGCTTCACACCAACCCGCCATTCAGGGCCCCTGCCCCTGCCTGGGATCTTAATATTTGCATTGCCCAGCTTATGCAACCCCTTTTGAGCCCTTGTCTTCAGCAGAGCTTAAGTACTTGACTTGGAAAACTGTGTTTTTGGTAGCTATCACTTCTGCCAGGAGCATAAGTGAATTACAAGCATTGTCAGTGGAGCCTGATTTTATCTCCTTTCATAGAGATAAGGTGGTCCTCAGGACTAATAGAAAGTTCTTGCCTAAGGTGGTTTCAGACTTTCACCTTAATCAATCTATGTCTCTCCCTGTGTACTTCACTGACCATTCGCCCTCTGGCGAAAGGAGACTGCACAGTTTAGATGTCAAAAGAGCCCATAGTTACTACATAGAACGTACCAAGGGTCACAGGTTTGACTCCTTCCAACTGTTCCTCACTTATGGTGAGGTTGGTAAAGGGAAACCTGCCACTAAAAGATCCATTGCCAGGTGGATTGTCTCTGCATCCAATTTTGCTATGAAAACTAGGTAAGGTTCCTCCCTCAGGCCTGAGGGCTCACTCTACCAGAGGTACAGCTGCATCTCTGACTGCTGCCAGGGACATCCCTATCTTAGAGATATGTCAGGCAGCTACCTGGAAAACAGTTCACACTTTTACTGAGCATTACTCCCTGGACATCCAGGCTGGGAGTGATGCTCGGTTTGGCACAGCTGTGCTTCAGAGCCCATTTCCTAAGTAGGTCCTGTCCCTCCTCCATGGAGGTACTGCTGTGTAGTCTGCATATGTCATAATATAGCAAGCCTTCATGTTGTTTGAAGAAAAAATTACTCACTTTAGTAATGTTGTTTCTTCTAATGGAGTCTTGTTATATTATGACCTCCCCCCGCCTGCCCCTCTCAGAACCTCTGCTTTTGGGATGTGGGTGGGCAGTGCGGTGTTGGCACTTAGTAGATGCCCACCTTGTTGTTTCACCCCTCCTTTTTGGGGTGTTTGGGTGTTGTGTTTTTAATTTTTGGATCCCCTGACTTGAGTCTTTGTTTTGGGACCAAAAAATGTGTTCATATATTTAGTAGCCAGTTGGTTAAGTGTAGATTTACAGCTTCCACACAGAACCTTAGTGAGTTTTGCTCATAAAGATCTGACAGTTTGTGTTTGAAGAACAACAGACAGAGCTTTCAACCAAGCTTGTGCTCAAAGTTCCATGCCTGGCATGGAAAGTTAACTCTTTCACCTCCGGAGCAGTTCAAAGGTTGGGACTCACTGCATATGTCATAATATAGCAAGACTCCATTAGAAGAAACAACATTACTAAGGTGAGTAATTTTTTCTTCTGTGAATTTCTGCTGGAAAACTATGGCAGTCAACACAGGCCATCAGAAGATACTGGATTGTTTTTAAAGAAAAAAAAAATGTGCTGGCCTGGTTGTTACCTCTGGCTTGTAAAAGCTGACTTCCTGGGACTAAAATGATACCAGGTTGTAACACATTGTAAAACACCCATTTACTTTGAAATCCAGGAAAACAGGCTGCAATTTATGACCTATTAGGAAGAAACAATTTCTAACTGATTGATACTTGTTATATTTCACAAATAGGTGATATAGCTCATCAGGAAGTTTCCTGAAAACATCAAATGGGTAACTCTGACCTGTCATAAGGCATCACTAATTAGGAAGAATATATATATTTTTTTAATTGGAATGTTTAGCAGTGTGCTGGGGCATGTGACTGATCAATTAATTCAGTATCCAGGTCTGAGTGACCTCACAACCAGCATCACTGGGAGCCGTGACATCACAGAAAGGATGGGACTGTACTGAATATTACCAGATGGCTGGAAGAAAGGAGTGCATTTGCTTTTGATGCTGGATTCCTAACAAGGCACACTCTCCTCTCAGAGCACTATAGGTAAATTAGCCACCACTTTTTATTACTATAAATTAGGGTAGGAGACAATATTTAGTATTAAGGCAGTTTTGTTTAAATTGTCCATTTAATTTTCATGACTGTAATCTAAATGTTGCATGTTCTGTGTGTTGTAGTTTCTTTACTATTTTTAATTCTAGTAAACTTTGTTTTCCTTGAAATTCTGCCTGAGTTTTTCTCATTTGAATGTGAATGCTGGGACAGTGCTGATAAGTCTGACAGAACTGTTATGCGCTTACAGTGTGTTACCATTTTGCACCAAAGTAAGAAAAGTATCTAAGCTTCAACTGAGTCAAAAGGTGGATTGTGAACCAGGTTGGGTGCCTGCTGGGTTAAGTATTGCACTGCATTTCCCCAAAGAGGGTGTGATATTTGAACCTGTTAACTGGGCATGCTAGTGAAAAAGGATTCATATTTGACCCCAGGACTCAATACTGGTAGTTGTTTTGGACCCAAAACAGTCAGGAGGTTTACCCTGTTTGTCTCCTGTTCACATATTGCAATTTGAGGTTTGGCACTGTGGGAGCAGAGCGTCTGACCTGTGGAGTGGATTTGTAACAGACCTGGCTGGCAGCAGTGTGATTTAAAGGATTTGGTTTACAGTGCTGCAATCAAAAAGATTTGTTTGCATACTGTGAAATTATTTGATAACACGAGCACTAACAGTCTAGTGTGTCAGACTGATAACTGTTAACAGTTCACACACAAAATAAGGCAGTGATTTAAAAATAAAGAAATATATCATTGTGGTTACCATCTAAGTCCCCTATCTGTTTTATTTTTTTCAGGTGTAAGCTAGTGTAGCCACAGATTAGGGAAGAAGATGGCTTCCAACTACAATGAGTACACTGCAGCATACCTGGTCAGTTGTGCCAGGAGAGAGTCAGTTGTGAGGGCGAATCAAGCAGCACCTTATGGAGGCTGTTGTGGCAGCCGATGCCTAAGACCTCAAGTCACAGTCAGTGACTGAAAGGGACCAGACCTTGGGCATGGAGGGGCCAGTATCCATCGCAGTGTCCAGACCCAGGGAGGAGGACAGCAGGACCAGTGTAAGCCAAGAGCCACCACAGTAGGGGAAGGTCACCATCATGCTGGAGCCTGAAGGGATCAGACTACAGATGGAGTTGTGGAGAATGGAGCTGGAGTTTGAGCAGAAAAGGTTTGAAGCCCAGCAGTGAAGGGAGCTTGAACAGAGGAAGATGGAGATGGAGTGAGAGGAAAGAGAGCAACAGTTTCAGAGAGAGGCTGAGTGAGAAACAGCAAGAGGCCAAGTGAGAAGAGTGAGAATGCCAGAGGAAATCTGATCTGGAGAAGCTGCAACTCCAAAGACCAGTGCCAGAGCAAGTAAGTGGCATGGGTGAACCTGGAACTCCAGGACTGGTTACAAATTAAATTCTAAATTGATAGCTGAATTTAAAGAAGGGCAAGATATAGATGCATTTTAAACTCATTTGAAAAGGTATGCATTCAGGCAAAAATTCCCAGGCAGTCCTGGAGCTTCCAGCTATCCCCACTGCTTACCAGGAAAGCTCATGATGCATTATGTCAAATGGACAATCAGGACAGTAATGATTATGGCAAACTTAAAGCTACCATGTTAAAAAAGTATGACTTGACAGCTGAAGCATGCAGAGTTAAGTTCCACAAGCTCAGGAGAAGCCCTGACATGAGCTATGAGGAGCTAGCAACTATACAACAACAGTTTTTAAAATGTTGGTGGGAAGGGATACAAGCAGACTGTGCAGAGAAAATTGAAAATGTTGTACTTTTGGAACAGTTTTTTTGGGCATGCCCAGCAGAGATGAAAACCTGGCTAGAGGACTGAGATCCAAAAACAGTACAGAAGTCTGCCGAGCTTTCTGACTGCTATGCCAGGAACGGACCTGCTCTGAGAGGGAGTGGGGCAGGCATGGCAGTGTAGAAAGGGAAATGCACACCATGAGGGCAGCTAAGACCTTCACTGCCACCACCGAAACCGGGCAGCCCCAGGTTACAAAGAAATGACTTGCCTGAAAAAGAAATGAATGTTGGATTTGCAAACAACCTGGACATCTTGCAGACAGTGTCCTAAAAGGCAGAGAGTGGATAAAGTGGTGCTGGGAAAGAAGTGTTTTTGTGTAACCCTGAAAGCATGCCAGTAAACATGAGGGAGCACATACAGCCAGTCACTGTGAATGGGGTGCAGACCCATGGGTTAAGAGCACACAGGGGCATCCCTGACTTTGGTAAAGGGATTTGGTTGAGCCTGAACTGCTTATACTCAATCAGTTTGTTATTGTATGGGGATTCATTGAGGAGGAGAAAATGCTGCCACGTGCTAGTGTTCTCCTGGACTGGGGTGAGACAGGAGAGACTGGCAAAAATTGCAGTGGTGAAAATCTTGCCCTAGATGTGATCATAGGGAACAATCTCCAAAAGGGAATGGTGTGTGCCATTACCTGCAGTCAAGCAACAAGGGTAATTGTGTTCCCAAATCCCATAGAAGCCCCTGTGGAAAACACTGGGAGGCTTGTTCCCAGCCTGTGTCTCCTGATATGAGGAATAGTGAAAGGGGGTAGAACCCCCAGGTAGCAGTTAACAGAACAGCTACAAAAGGTTACTCTGAGGAAGGAGGGGTAGCCATTAGTCAGAGGGGTAGGGATGGCAGTGACCCTTAATGCCCTGATGCTAGAGCTAGGGACCCTAGTTTAGAGACTGGTGGGCACCTGTCCCATGCCTTGGGAATGTGTACAACTTTTGCAGCTGCTCAGAAAAATTACCCCAGTTTAGAGAGGCTGAGGCCTTGGGCAGACTCTGACTGAGCACTGGGAGGTGACTGGAAACATAGAATTTACTGGGAGAATGGACTGCTGTATACACAGGATGTAAGGACAGAGGGAGGGGTGATGGGCAGGCAGCTTGTCGTTCCCCAGGTGTACCGTGAGCAGTTGCAGAAGATTGCTCATGATATTCCCATGTCTGGCCATCTGGGAATCATGCACACTATGCAGCGATTAGCCCAGAATTTCTATTGGGCCAACTTCACCCAGCAGGTGAAGGAATATTGCAGGTCTTGTCACCAGTGCCAAGAACTAGGGAAAGAAGGTAGGAAAACCCAAGTCACCCTAATTCCCTTACCCATAGTGGAGGAGCCATTCCAGAGGGTAGGAATGGATATAGTGGGGCCTTAGAATACCCCCAGCTCCTCCAGGAAGAGATTTGTCCTAGCAGTGGTGGATTACATCACCTGGTACCCAGAGGCAGTCTCTCTATCCTCACCGAGGACAGACAAAGTGGCAGATGTTTTTTCTAGGGATTTTCTCCATGTTGAGTTCCCACAGGAAGTTATCACCAATTGAGGGATTCCTTCCTGTTGAATCTGATGAAATGTTTGTAGGAGAAGTGTTTTTGTGGTGCAGAGATGCACAACACTTATCACCAGAAGCCAATGGGCTTGTGGAAAGGATCAATGGTACCCTTAAAATGATGCTCCAAGCATTTGCTGAACAGCATGGGAGGAACTGGAGAAATACCTTCCACATCTGTTGTTCACATACAGGAAGGTGTCCCAAGAGTAGTCAGGGTTTTCCACCTTCGAGCTTTTATATGGAAGCAGGGTACATGGGCCCCTAGACTTGATCCAGGAGGACTGGGAAGGCAAGCACACACACCCAGGGAACTCCCATAGTGGACTATGTCCTTAAGTTTATTGAAAAACTGAAGGAGCTTATGGGATCAGCCCAGAACAACTTGGAAGCTGCTCAGTGAAGACAAAAGGTATGGTACGACCGCAGAGCCAGAGCTCACTCATACAGTGTGGGTCAGGAGGTCATGGTCCTAATCCCAGTCCAGAAAGATAAGTTGCAGGCTGAGTGGGTAGGACCATATAAAGTAGTCAGACAAGTGAATGATGTAAATTACATTATAGAATTGCCTGTCAGGAGACATACCCAAAGAATGTACCAATGTCAACATGGTGAAGTCATATGCAAATAGGGCTGATATGGTCTTTGCAGTGTGTAGTCCTGGGGAGGGGGTGGATGAAGCAGACCTCTTCTGGACTTGCTGGAAGAAAGCAAGCAGGAGTCCTCTGTGGAGGCAATTAAAATGTCACCCCAGTTGACCCCAGACCAGATTCAGGAAGTAAGGGAGGTTTTAGCAGACTTTGCCCCATTGTTTAGCACCAAGCCTGGACTAATCCCTTTAGCAATGCACGATGCAGAGACAGGGATGCAAACACCCATATGGTGGACAGCATATCGGGTGTCAGAAGCTGTCCAAAAGGACATTAGGTGGGAGGTGGAGGAAATGCTGGATTTAGGGGTAATCTAGAAATCCCACAGCCCCTGGGCCTCACCCATAGTCTTCGCTTCCCAAGTCAGAATGCTATACTCATTTTTGCATGGACTATCGTGGACTCAATGCAGTCACAAACTTGGATGCACACTCAATACCATGGATGGATGAACTACTGGACAAATTGGGAGGGGTGGCATACCTTACCACTATTGACCTGATGAAAGGGTATTGGCAGGTGGAGTTAACTGCCAGAGCCAGGGAAAGATCAGCCTTTATCACTCCGATAGGGTTATTTGAGTTTAAAGTAATGTCTTTTGGAATGAAGTACCCCCCTGCGACCTTCCAAAGGTTGGTGAACCAGGTGTTACATGGTGCTGAAGAGTACGTGGTGGCGTACCTTGATGATATCGCCATCTTCAGTGTCAGCTGGAAGGAACACCTGTCCCACCTTAGGGAAGTGTTGGGCAGGAAACAGAGGGCCAGGCTCACTGTAAAAGATGAAAAGTGCCAGGTGGCCATGGCTGAGATGGCATACATTGGGCATGCAGTAGGCCAGGCACAGCTAAGTCCTAATCAAACAAAAATTGAGGTAATCGAGGCATGTCCCAGACCTGAAACACAGAGCAGGTTCATAATTTTCTAGGGACCGCAGGGTACTATAGAAAATTTGTATCAAATTACAGTGTCCTGGCTGCTCCCCTATCTGGCCTGTTAAAGAAAGAAATGTCTAAGAAGATTAACTGAGAACCAATCTGTGAACAAGCCTTTACATGACTAAAGGAGGCACTGTACAGTGCTCTTGTATTATCCAGTCCAGACTATAGTAAACACTTTGTAATCCAGACAGATGCCTCAGATGTGGGTATTGGGGCAACACTTAGTCAAACTTCTCACCAAAGGAATGATCACCCAATAGTGTACCTCAGTAAGAAGTTACTTCCCAGGGAGCAAGCTTATTCTACAGTAGAGAAAGAATGCCTTGCAATGGTGTGGGCACTAAAGAAGTCAAAGCCATACATCTATGGGCGGCATTTCGAGGTACAAACAGATCACAACCCTCTGGTTTGGCTGGCACAAATGGGTAAAACAAACAGTAGGCTTTTAAGATGGAGCCTTGCCTTGCAGGGGTATGGCATGACTGTTACACACCGGGCAGGGGCAGCAAATGAAAACACAGATGGGCTATCATATCAGTTAGAGTGGCGAACTGAATTTGGGAAATTCATCCCATGCCTAGGAATGGATTCCCCCAGATTCATTCTAGGAGGGATGGATGTTACGGATAGCATCTGCTTGCTATTATTTGTATAACATTTGTGATATTAATATATGTTTCTGTGAATTTCTGCTGGAAAAATATGGCAGTCAGCACAGGCCATCAGAAGATACTGGATTTTTTTTAAAGAAAAAAAAAATGTGCTGGCAGTTGTTACCTTCAGCTTATAAAAGCTGACTGCCTGGGACTATAATGATACCAGGTTGTAACACATTGTAAAACACCCATTTACTCTGAAATCCAGAAAAACAGGCTGCATTTATGACCTATTAGGAAGAAGCAATTTCTAATTGATACTTGTTATATTTCACAAATAGGTGACATAGCTCATTAGGACGTTTCTTGAAAACATTAAAGGGGTAACTCTGACCTGTCATAAGGCATCACTAATTAGGAAGAATATATATATTTTTTTAATTGGAATGTTTAGCAGTGTGCTGGGGCTGGACTCCTGAAAAGACACACTCTCAGAGCACTTTAGGTACATCAACCACCACTTTTTACTACTGGAAACTAGGGTAGGAGACAATATTCAGTATTAAGGTGGTTTTGCTTAAATTGCCCATTTAATTTTCATGAATGTAATCTAAATGTTATATGTTCTGTGTGTTGTAGTTTCTTTACTATTTTTAATTATAGTGAACTTTGTTTCACTTGAAATTCTGCCTGAGTCTTTTCTCATTTTGAATGTGAATGCTGGGACAGTGTAGATAAGTCTGACAAAACTGTTAAAATGCTTGCAGTGTGTTACCATTTTACACCAAAGTTAGAAAAGTACCTAGGTGTCAGTTGAGTCAAAAGGGGGATTGTGAACCAGGTTGGGTACCCGCTGGGTTAAGTATTGCACTGCATTTCCCTGAAGAGGGTGTGATATTTAAACCTGTTAACTGGGCGTGCTAGCCAAAAAAGGATTCATATTTGATGCCAGTACTTGAGACTGGTAGTTGTTTCAGACCCAAAACAGACAGGAGGGTTACCTTGTTTGTCTCCTGTTCGCATTTTGCACTTTAAGGTTTGGCCTTGTGGAAGCAGAGAGCCTGACCTGTGGAGGGCATTTGTGACGGTCTGTATTACTGTTACTTTACCTTCTGTAGTTTCATGAACGCTCTCATCCCTCCCCCTTCCTCTCCCTCTGCGCTGTTCACTTCACCATGAACTCTCTCTGCCTCTCCCTCACTCACTCTCTCTCTAGAAACTGGCTCAAACATAGGGGGACATCCATTTCACTGACTGCACAGAGATGAAAATAGGAGAGACCTGCAATGCTGCTGAATTAAATGCATGGAGCGGAGAAGAAATGCTATTGTCCTATCACCCCACACCCCAACACTTCTACTTTGCACCAACTTCTCTCCCCTGCCATCCTGGTATATCTCTCTCTCTCTCTCTCTCTCTCTCTCTCTCTCTCTCTCTCCAAACACTTTGACAGAGCAAACTACACATCGGGAAAGTGATATAGAGAGAGAGAGAGAGAGACACAAGATTGCAGCAACTGTGAATTAAGTGTCCGCTACATCTCACACCCATTAACTTGCTGTTCATTAGTTGCTCTCTGCCGCATTGGGGACACTGCCACTACATCATGCAGGGGGATGGGGTATCGGGGGTCCTCTTCATGCACAGTGTGCAGCTGGAGACAACTATTTTTGCCAAGGAAAACTTATGGACCTCTGCTCCATACCTGACGTGGTCCTGCAACTATTGACACACACACACACAGAAACAGCACACATGCGTTTGCATGCTCCAGACCCAAACTGACTATCTGGGCACTCCTGTCACCCATCCTCCCCTCCCCACCCCACACTACACTGACTTGTCTTCCCTGGTATCCTGGTAACTTGTCCTACTGCCTCTGTCTCTCTGTCTCCATCTTTCTCTCTCTCTCTCTCTCTCTCACATTCAGTTACAGCAGAGTACACCAGACACGGAGAAAATGTAGCTAATGTCTTCCTGCACACTCTGACATGCTGACTGCCTGTAGTTTCATGAACCGTCTCTTCCCCCCCCCCACACTGCTCATTTCACCATGAACTCTCTCTGCCTCTCTCTCTCTCTCTCTCTCTCTCTCTAGAAACTGGCCCACACATAGGGGGTGATCCATTTCACTGACTGCACAGAGATGCAGACAGGAGAGACCAGCAATGCTGCTGAATTAAATGCATGGGACGGGAAGGGAAACACTATTGTCCTATCACCCCATGCCCCCAACACTTCTATTTTGTACCGACTTCTCTCCCCTGCCATCCCTGTAACTCATCCTGGTCTCTGTCTCTCTCTCTATATCTCTCTCTCTCTCTCTCTTTTTCTCTCTTTCTCAATCACTTTGACAGAACAAACCACACCAGACAAAGGGGAAAGTGATACAGGGAGAGACAGAGACAGAGTTGCAGCAAACTGCACCGGACTCAGGGGAAAGTGTAACTTACACGCTCCAGCACACTCCGACTTGCTGACTGCCTGTAGTTTCATGAACTCTCTCCCTGTCTCTCCCCCCCTGCACTGCTCATTTCACCATGAACTCTCACTGCCTCTCCCTCCCTCCACCTCTCTCTCTCGAAACCAACTCACACATAGGGAGGCATCCATTTCACTGACTGCACATAGAGACGCAGACAGGAGAGACCAGCAATGCGGCTGAATGAAATGCATGGGACAGGAGGGGAAATACTATTGTTCTGTCACCCCACACCTCCAACACATCTACTTTGTACTGACTTATTTCTCCTGCCATACTGGTAACTTGTCCCGATGTCTCTCACTTTGAAAGAGTAAACCGCACAGGACATAGGAAAACGTGATATATAGAGAGAGAGAGAGACACAGCAGATTGCAGCAACTGTGAATTGTCGGCTGCATCTCACACCTGCTGACTTGCTGTCTCTTGGTCACTCTCTGCAGTACTGGGGACACTGCCACTACGTCGTGAGGGGGGGTAAACAGGGGTGTGAGGGGGGGTTCCTCTCCACACACAGTATGCAGCTGGAGACAACCATTTTTGCCAAGAAAATCTTATGGACCTCTGCTCTGTGCCTGATGCAGTTCTGCAACTATACACACACACACACACACACACACACAAAGAAACAGCAAGCAGCACACTTGTTTTTGCATGCTCCTGACACAAACAATCTGGGCACTCCTGTCATGCCCCCCCACCACCACCACCACCAGCACCACACTGACTTGTCTCCCCTGGCATCCCGGTAACTCATTCCGGTGTGTGTGTGTCTCTCTCTCTCTCTCTCTCTCTCTCTCTTACTCACAGAGAACTGCACCGGACACAGGAGAAAGTTTAGCTAATGTGCTTCTGCACACTCAAACACACTGACTGCCAACAACATATGAACTGTCTGGCAGGTGCTTTGATTGAGAACAAATAGTACATTTTCTCTGCCATGTTGGTACATGTGCTGGGGGAGACCAGGAATTGCAGGCACCTTCATAGCTCTCTCTCTCTCTCTCTGTGCTCAATGTGGAACTTAGGGACACTGTAATACAGGTACCAGAGGCTGAACTGTAGGTGGGGTTCTGCATGTCCCCGCAACCACAACACCAGGACCTCAGGGGAGACTGTAATACAGGTACCAGCAGCTGAACAGTAGTGTGTGGGGGGTTCTGTGTACCCCCACAACTGCAACACCAGGACCTCACAACAATCCCCTGGGCTCTCACTGTCTCTTGAGTCCCTGCACTGGCTCCCAGTCACAGTCCCACCTGTTGTTAGAGTCCTCCTCCTTCTATCTGTGGAGTATGATCACAAACACGCAAACAGGTATCTCTCTCCATTTCCCCATCACAGGAGATGCATGTATTGCTGCACTGGTGAACGGGTAGGTGGGCCCCCAGTGGGAAGGGGAAGTGCTGTATTTTCCTTTCGTAGCATGCTTGTCACTGAGGTACTTTTCACTGCTTGGTCACTGTTTGCTAACGTACGGCCGGTGGGACACCAACAACCTACTGTCACTGTCCCTCCCTCTGTCAATCTCCAGCCATCTCTGTCTTCCCCAGCATGTGTCTTGCTACCACCCTTTTTAATGGCTGCCTTTCTCTTATCCTCATTCAAGGAGGCAACAAGTGCTGACGGCACTTCTCAAGAGTCACTCCACGGAACTGTGGATTAATGCTTACTTAATCTACGGGCATGCAGAGTGACTGCACTAATAGGTTTGTGTGTTTTTGCTAACCTCCAGTAGAGAGTGCTTCACAGATGCAGAGGTGACTGTGCTGTCACTCCAACATGTTGTTCATTCGCAAGGGATGCAGGAGTCATTTTCTCATAGCAAGAGGTCTGCAGGACTCTGCCCACTGCAGCCCTGAAAAGGGCTAAAATGAGAACTGATGCCTCCAGAAAAATAAAAATGCTGTGTGTTTGCTGACTTTTGACATATTTTCAATCAGTAAGTATAATGATATGGACCTGTGCCAGGTAGGGTGAGCCTACATAGGTACATACATGTTTACAGCCTGATAATAATTTATACCCATCAAGCCTGCATTACCAAGCTGGTGAAATACTTTGGGTAGATCAGCACAAAGATGTAGTGAGATGAAGTGAGATTAGAGAAGCAATCCAGTTCAGCTACCGTACTTGTCATCATAACAACAGTAGCCTGAAATGCCTTGTGTCATCATCTATCTCTCCCTTTCCCTCTCCCTCTCCCTAATCTGGAGGCTCAGTGCACTGTCTTTAATCTCCTCCTCTGATAATCTATTCCACAATCATATTTCTGTCTGGGTGTGAATAACATGTTTACTTACACTGGCCGGTGTCTTCCCCCTGACTGTCTCCACTTTTAGTTGGTATGCATGCTCTCTGACTCTGCTATCCCAGATTGTTGTACATAGTATGCTGGTCATAGAAACAGACATTGTTGGCAGAAAAAGGCCCTGCTGCACATTGTCTCTGCTCAGAATTACATACATACTGTTGTTTTTGTCAGGGCCCTAGTGGTCCTAGTCGCTCCCTTTTATTCCCTCCCCTCCCCTTTTGATCCCGGGCCTGATTCACAAACATGTTGGGAATACTGCAAGCCTTGGGTGCTCTGAACATTTGGTGCACTGGGCTTGCAGCACTCCCCAGCCAGCAATCGGGGTTCTCAATCCCATGTGCCAGTTGCCACAGGTTAGACCAGCTTTTTGCTGGTCTAACTTGTGCCAATCTTGGAACCCTTTTAACGGGACTTGCACCAAATATTTGGTGCAGACTGCCATAAAGTGGGAAAAGTCTTATAAATGTGCCCAGTCTTCTTGAATTGGGAGCAAGTTGCCACAATATGATTGGGGCAGCTAAGCTAGCCTGGTGGCAGTGAGGACTGAGGTGTGGATACCTTACCTCACGCTATGCCAGCAACCTGGGTTTGGGAATGACCTTTGGTCACTGGTGTGCTGGCATGGGGATGGGGAGGGTTGGAGTGGGATTGAGCTGCAGTGGGCAGCTCTGCCCTCCTGGGGGTCATAGTTTGCTCCCCCATAGTTACGCTCCCACCAAGTGGAGGTCCAGTGAGAAGCATAGGCGGGGGGGTGGAGGTGAATGCCAGGGGTGGGGTGGAAGGGGCCAAGCCAGTACCTGACCTGTGCATGTACCTCCACGCATGAACACGTACATGTCTGCCGGGGTCCCAGTTCTGGGGCACAAAATGGGGGGAAAAAAACACAACAATTACTTATAAAAAAATATATATATGATTGGTACAGCTGCCCCAAAAACTGGTTTGACGCAGGACTTTACACAAGCCCTGTGTCAAGGTTCGTGAATTGGGTCCCCTGTATTTAGCAGTCCCATATGCCTATTGGACCCATGTTTAAATACCCTCACTGATTTCACACAGGTTACCTCCCTTGATAGCCTATGCCTTCATTCCACCACCCTTTCTGTGAAAAAATATTTTCTGATATGTCTCTTAAATGCCCCCTTCCCAGCTTCATTGAGCTTCTCCTGGTGCTTGTGTTTTTACTCAGAATAAATAAACCTGTGTTACTTACTAGTAATAGTACATCTTTGAGAGAATCTCCTCAAGTGAGCCATGCCTTTAGAACTATAAGCGGCCAGTATTAGGACCACTTGGAAACTTTTGCCTAGTTGGGGCGACTCACATCAACCCACATTGGCATCATTTATATAATGTGGTTGACCCCATACCTCTTCAGTTCCCAGCCAGAGGAAGTCTCAGAAGACATCAAACCTTCAGTGACTGGTAGACCAGATCCAGTCCAAGGTTGCAGAAAACTGGAAGATAAAACCATGGAATCTCCACAGAAGACAGAGCCAAGAAGCAACCCAGCTGCACCATCCACAAAATACCGACAGCAGACTGGAGGGCAGGTGAGCTGTGGCTCATTTATTTATTTTTCATTTAAACTTTTGTTAGCCAGGTAAGTGTTATAAACCAATGCACTTTTTCAAACACGACACGAGACCATAAAAATGCAGTCATGGTGTTACTCAGAAAACAATGTCATAGAAAACATACATACATGTCAACACACAATATATATACTACATTAACAATTACTTATAAGCGTATTGACCTAAAATTTCTTGAGACGAGTTTTAAAAATTTCATGACTTGTTGTTTATGCATATTCAGAGGTAAATTATTGCAATGAAAAGGAGCAGAGACAGAATAGGCTCGCTTTCCCACAATTGTTCTTCCATTTGGAACCTTAAGTGTGGAAGAGCACTGGAACAAAGGTTCCTATCTACTTTTCTTAAATGTAGCAAAGAAAATAGAGGTGAGACAGGTCTTAGCCCTAATTCATTTTGGGTAAGACAATTTAGACCGTAGGAACAGCTCAGGCTGGGAGGCAACCATGCTGTTAATTGATATAAAATGCAATAATGTGAACGTAAGTTTCTTTTTTTAAAGCAAATCTACATATTGCATGAAAAGTTGTTGTTAGCAAAGTCATATCAGATTTAGCCAAATCGTAAACAAAAAAACAATTATAATTCAAAATTGATAACAAAACATTGTTAGCAATGACGAGCCTTGCCTGTTCCATAAAGTAGCTTTGTAATTTAAACAAAGTCCCCAACCACTGGTTAATATTTCTACAGACCAAATTTATATGGAGAGAGTAAGATAAAAAGGTGTGAAAAGTAATTCCTAGATATTTAAATTGGAAAACTTGTTCCAACACAGTCTCCACTGTATCTTGAACAACAAGTAGGTCACTCCCAGTCGTGCACTGCCTAGTTTTAAAAATCATACTTTTGATTTTTGCTATTTAATAGCAAGTGCTGTCCTCTTAACCATGTATCAAGAATCTGAAATTCAGTGATCAAGGCTATATTTATTTTCTCCACGGTTGAAGAACTAGTATACAGAATAATATAATTTGAGTACATTAAAGTATGCATGTTTTTTAGCAAAGAAGGCAATTTGTCTATAAACAATGAAAATAAGAGGGGCCGCAGGATTGATCCCTGGGTTACCCTCACTTCCATTAATCAGACTGTGATTTACACCACTGAAACTGACCTTGAGAGGACGCTCCATTAAACAGCTACCAACCCAGCTACAGGCAGAGTCCCCAAGTCCAAGATGCCCAATTCCCTGAGCAGCAGGCAATGACTGACCAGGTTGAGGGCCTTGGACAGGTCCACAAACACAGCACCAGTGAGTTTTCCATTATCCATGGCCCCACTGATGTAGTCAGTGAACCTGGCCAAGGCCGTCCCTGTACCATGAAGTGTTTTTTCATTGTAGAAGATTCTCTCAAAGATCTGCTGTTATTAGTAAGCAACAAAACTATCTTCTGTAAGGATATCTTCTCCATTGAGCCTCACCTTTGGAATGACTTCCAAGCTGTACAAATGACTCATGGAAGAACACAAGAATCTGCGAGCAAAATCAAGACAGCAGACTTTGCAGGACAGCAAGTTAAACCCCGCATATCTGTAAGCAATAATCTCCAAACTATGCTTGGTAAATGTATGGACAGTACTCCCAGTGGCAGCAGTACAAAATCAGCTGTAGAAAAGCCACAAAATCAAGCCACAGATACAACAATGCCTTTTATATAATGCCCCTTGGCAGTCCCGGAAACTTGTACATTCCACACCTGTCCCACAGAGAATGGGCTCCTGAATGGGGCATTAAGTGTGGTTTGTTGCACATTGGATACAAATCCTGTTATGTGTAGCCAGAAGTGATGCTGCAACAGAAGCCTGAGGCAGCAGCTCTAGCTCAGGCATCTAAACATCATATGTAGATGTTAGCAGGTACTTACCAGTGTCCGGCTCTGGACAGAACAGTTTAGGCTGATGCATCAGGCAATTATTTGTGGCAGCATTGATTTTTGTAGGGTTTTCTATTGTTTTAGCATATATTCTTGGTAATTCACAAGCCTAAGCCCCAGAGAGGCAAAGGTATAAGTCATCTTTCCAATCACATCAAATGTTCTCCAGTCTATCCCTGTCTGTCCTTAGGTGAGGACTCCTGAACTGAGCACAGTATTCCAGGGCTGGACTCACCAGTTACCTTTACAGAAGTAATAGTACCTCCTTCATCCTGCTGACAATACCCCTTCCAATACACTCTAGCATCTTATTAGCCTTACTATAGGTCTTGTTACACTGGTTTAATTGTTTGAGGGAGTCACTAACAGTGACTACAAAGTCTCTTTCCTCTGCTGTAGTGCTCGGTTTAACCCCCCACCCATCCAGTATTTGTCCTGCTTTTATTTTCTGTAGGGGCATAACCTTGCATTTTTTGGCACTGAATTTCAACTGCCAAACCTTAGACTACCTCTTTAGCCTTTGTAGATCTCTCTTCATCTTCCTGATCCCTTTATCGCTATCTACCTCGTCAGTGTGTAAAGATAGTAGAAAGGCTAGAAGGATGTTGGGGTGCATTAGGAAGGTTCCATGTCACTACAGCTACTCAATCAAAACACATCACACATCAAAACAGCGGCTTTATAATAGTGAGTGCAATAATAGCGCTACCTCAGTAGAGTGACGAACAATAACGGCAATCGCAACCATCACACATGGAGTTGAAAATCATATGCCAGACCCCTGAGATATTCATATTTGCTTCTCGTCTCATACTCCCTTACAACCTGTTATTCTACAGATATTCTCGCTCCTCTATCCACAACCGTAGGTGAGTTCCCTACCATGCCACACCTATTTTACCACTACTCCACAGGTGTGCACACTCCATCACTTACTATTCATGTGGGGGGATCTACTCCCTGCCTCCCTATCTCTAGGATTCTAACTCCACATCGCATCTGGATAGTGGGGGTATCAGCTACCCATAGTTGCTCATTCCTACTGTGTGCTGTTATGTGGCGGTCACTATTAATGCACTCGCCCATATGGGGTCACTCATCTGTGTTTGCTATTTAATCCTCGCTGTTATTACATGATATCCATTGGGAGGGGGATTTCTAGCAGGAGATGGGAGGTGATGTTGCCGCCGTATCACTCAGTAGTGAGGCCCCACCTGGAATACTGTTGTCCAGTTCTGGAGGCCACACCTTTGCAAGGACATTGACAGGGTGAAGGCATTATGGAGGATGCTGTGGGAACTCAACATGTACTCCCTGGAAAACAGGCAGATGAGAGGGGACATGATTGATACCTACTAGTACTTTGCAGGGGTGAACAAAAGTGCAGGAGGTGTGTCTCAGAGAAAAGAAGGAACTAGGACATGAGACCATGCAATGAAGCTAAAGGGGAGAACGTTTAAGAGAGATGTGAGAAAATACTTCTTCATGGAAGGGTTGTTGGATGACTGAACATCTTGCCAGAGGAGATAGTGGGGGCAAAGCCTGCAGGGAGCTTCAGGCATGTGTGGGATAGGCATGGGGCAAAACTGGGCAGAGAACGAGGGGAAGGAGGGATGCCAGTGACCAAATAGGATTATAGGTGTTGGAATAGGCAGGAAAAAGGGGCAGACTAGATGTGCCTACCAGTCCTTTTCTGCCAGCAAAGCCTGTGTTTCTATGTTTATATTCTACTGCAGAGCTTCGTGCCATCTGCAAAAAGACACAGCTTGCCCCAAATGCCCTCTCCTATGTTGCTGATGAACATACTGAAGAGGACAGGACCCAGGACAGATCCCTGTAGAGTACCACTCATGACATTCCTCTCTTCAGATTTGACCCTGTTTACCACCACCCTCTGCTGTCTCTCCTTCAACCAGTTTCCTACCCATCTAACTATGTCCCTAGCTGTACCCAGGTCCTCCAGCTTCCTCAGCAATCTTCTGACACATAACAACTTCAGCTTCAATGGTAAACATTATGTTCAAACTATGGGAACAACAATGGGCACCAGATTGGCTCCACAATATGCCAATCTCCTTATGTCGAATTTGGAGGAGGACTTTTTAAGGCACTGTACACACAAACCACTCACTTATTTCCATTACATTGATGATCTGTTTCTAATTTGGACAGAGGGCACACATAAGGAGTTTCTTCAGGAACTTAACCTCCGCCCATCCAGAAAGCTTTCCCTGGAATATTCTGCCACAGGTGTTTAATTTTCTGGACACCACAGTCACCATCAAGGTTGGGGCCTTACATACATGTATTTATAGGAAACCAATAGCAACAGACAGACAGAGATACTTGCATAGTAATCACCCGAGCCACACAAAAAAATCTGTAATGTACAGTCAAGCACTTTGATATAACCGTATCTGTTCAAGCGAGGAAAACAGAGATGCACACATTTGGTTACATTGAAAAAAACCTTCATTGAGCAGGGACACTCTTCCAGAGAATTTGACAGAGTAGTAGAACATGCAACACAAGTACCAAGAGAATATCTTCTTCAGTATAAAGAAAGGACCACTACCAACAGAATACCCTTTGTAGTCACCTATCATTCTAACCTTGAACTTCTACATAAGATTATTAAGGACCTCCACCTAATATTTAGTGAGGATGAGACCCAAAATTGTATTTTTCAAGAACTAACACTACCATCTTTTAAACAGCCCCCTAATTTAGCCAACTTGATTGTCAGGAATAACGTGCACCAGAGCAGAATACCATAACACTAAATGGTACACAACCCTGCAATCACCCCAGATGTAAGATTTGTGAGCACATTTCCACTTCAGATTGTGTAGTTACTTCACAAAACAGACAATTCAGGATACAGGGAATTATATATGTGCACCACAGAATGTTTTTTATTTCCTTCAATGCAAGAGATATCCACAAACAAGGTATGTGGGAGAGACAGTGCAAGCTCTCCACACTAGGATGAGCACACAGACATACCATTAATATGAAGATGACTGAAAAGTCAGTGGGGCAGCACTTCTCTCAGACTGATCACTCAGTTTCAGATATGTCAGTAATGATCTTAAAAGGACATTTCAAAAATACACAACAGAGATGGGCTTTCACAGTCAGGCTTATTATAATTTTCAATATTGCAGAAGATGGCAAGAGCATTGATTTGGGTTTTATGACATATTACCCTACTTGAATTTACACAGACCTTAAGTACAAAGGATGGACTTCAGTGTTTTTTTTTTAATATTGTATGGTTATAGGGTCCCTTTTAACTGGATATCTATATGTTTGTATCTCTCTATAAATTATTTATGGGGGACTAGTGGGATAGTGTGTTGGTTGTGTGGGGGGTTGTGTGTGGATGGGTGGATGGGGGCAGTTGGAGTTGGGTTTTATGAGGTAAGGCTTATATTCAGGTACATGAAATTATGATGTTACAGTGTATTAGGACTCTTGGTTCACATACATAGTGTATTTATACATCCTTTCAACTAGTTGTCTATATTATTATGTTACGGGGGTGGGGGGGGTTAATTCCATTAATTTTTGATTTCCATTCCTAAGACTGTTTCTGTACTTATAGTATATTAATTATATATTGACACATTTTGAAATCTAAACATATTAGGATGCATGATTTCATTCCCTACTAGGGTGTCCTTGTTATTTTTTTTTTTTTTTTATTGGGCACTATTTCTGACATTTAATATTTCTTGTAAAGATCTTGTTACAGTATTGAAGGTTTTAATGTTTATGAAATATAGTATATTTGTTGAGTATGCAGTTGATAAATTGTCTCCAGATAGGGTTAACAATTTATGAATGTGTTAAACAGGTTGTTCACTTTAGGGAAACTTCTCTTTATATGCTCCTATTGCCATACATAGAATATTTCTGTTTTATAGTTTCTAACTGGGAATACTATCTTTTTTAAGATGTACTTGAGTGGGTACTATATCTAAAGGTCTTGTGTTTAATTAAGAGTATATTCACATAACAATCAATCATTCATGATGTCAGTTAATGAAACTGCCTGGCCCCTTGAAGTATTCCTCTTATCTGCCTATGTTGACAGTTGGCCATGGAGTGCTTCATAGTTACCGGTTGACTAAAACTGGTTTCTTGCATTTAAACCTCAGTTGTTATTTTTTAAAAAAGGCATTTTAAACAAATGAGAATTCCTTCTGTTTTTTTATGTATGATCTCGGTGTTAATAGTGTGTGATTTACCAAACAACTGCCATAAGCTTCCGAGGAAGGACTTGATTGATCCAAAAGGTTAAGCACTGTTTTCTTTTGTTACATCTGTGTTGGTCCAATAAAAAGTATTAAACCCTTTGTTAATGGATTTGCTGAAGTCAGAGTAGGGTAAATCCACAGCATGGCCCTTATCTACAACCTTTGTTACCCAGTCAAAGAAAACTATAAGGGTGGTCTGATAAGACCTCCCTGCAACAAGCCCTCATTCAGGTGAGGAACCCATTGTCTTCTCTTATAAATACAAAGCATGAGTAATTGTTAAGGACAGCTGCTTTTTGTGCATCTTCCTCTAGTAGTACCCTCCCCCAGTAGCTTAATAATACCACCTTCTTGCCTACTTTTTTCCTTAATATATCTGAAGAATTGTTTTCCCCACCCTTGACCCCCTCCGCAATATGAAGTTCCATGCTTGCCTTCAGGGCCATTGCCAGGAGGGGGTTCTTTTTTTTTGGAGTCTGTGACTTTTTAAAAAATGCCAAGGGGTCTGGGGGCCACCCAGATGCCCAGGGGTTCGAGAGGATCTGAGATGCATTTTGTGGCTTATTTTGAAGTTAAATAACTCATATGTTATCTGTCCTCCACCCCCTTGCTATATACTTATTAGGTGTCTGGCTGCATTTTGAAAAATAGTCTTGTATTATATAAAAAGTTTGTAGCTGTTACCTGCTTGCTTGATATGCCATTAATGCCAGCATTTTGCTAACCTAACATACAGAATAGAAGCATGTATTCACCAAGTTGGCCAGATAATAGGGGCCTGGGTGCTGCTAGGCCCTCACCATGATTTTTCCAATGTGTTTTCCTATTTTTGTAGCACTTACATTTCAAACAAAAAGCCGGGGTCTGGAGGCTGCTAGGCCCCCAGAAGCCCAGGGGATCTAGATGCTCTGTAATGAGTTTTTTGTCTCATTCTGAAGCTATAGTAAATAACTTGTATCTGAACTCTTCCCCCATCCCACTTGCTATAAATTGATACACCTGGCTGCAGGGTGAACACATACTATCATTCTGTACATCAGGGATATACAGTAGTGAGCTGTGAGATAAATGATTTATGTACACAAGTTCTGTTTGACCTCAGATAACCTCACAAGTGGCGTAAGCTTGGTTTAAGGGCATTGGCCTTGTGGCTACTGTGCTCCCAGAAACCATGGATTATGGGTGGTCCATTTTGTGAGTTATGTACATCATGTATACATGAGCCCCACTCCACTCCCTTTTTATGTTTGCTTGCACGCATGTGCAAGAAACATAGTGCCATCATCCAAGTTTTCCAGAGGTGTGTCAGCCTCTTCCAATTCAGTCCGTGTGTTTGCAGACACGGTTGCAGTGCTCCAATCACTGCTCCAGCTGTCTATGACAGCAGTTGAAAATGCGATGGCATACAGGTGAAAGGGAGAGCTCCTCTTCAGTGAGCAGAGCTCCCCCCCCAACATGAATGCATGCATATTGCGTGCTCACGCGCCCCCCCATGCACATACTGTATAGCCGACAGGTTGCCCAATGCCCCACCGACTCCACGCTGCCCCCAAAAAGCTTTCCAGGTGCCAAGTTGGGAGCCTACCCCAGCATGGCACACGTCCCTATGGCTGATGGGGGTGCCCAATTCCCCGTCTGCTCCAGCCCCCCCAAACAGCCTTACAGCTGCCATGCTGGGAGCCCACCCCAGCGTGGCACAAGTCCATATGGCCAACAAGAGTTCCCAATCCTCGGTCAGCTCCAGCCCCCCAAACAGCCTTCTAGCTGCCATGCTGGGAGCCCACCCCAGTGTGGCAAACATCCCTCATCGTCTTCCTTAAAAAAAAAAAAAAAAAAAAAAAAACCAGAAAAAAAGCGTTCCCTCGGCATACTCCCAGCCCCCGCACCCACCCACTGTGCACCCTGCCTCCCCACACCCCCCTCACCCAATACTTACCTCCGGAGTCTGGTGCGACAAACTTTGGTGGACCAGGAACACGTCTGCACTCTATAAAGCCAATGACGAACTGAGGAAATGCCGGTAAGCTGTATAATGTAATAGATAGGGTTTTTTTCAACTTTGCTGCATATCTTGGGCATTTTTTGGAATTTTTGCACCAAATTTTCAACATGGGGTTTTTGGGACCCCTTCTCATGAATGCTGTCACTGTCATGGCATTAATCGGGCCTGAAGGGTGATTTTGCAGTCACTGCATGAAATCACCTTTCGGGACTGATTAACAAAACGACACTGCCAGTGTTCATAAGGTGGGCTCTCAAAAAGCCTATTTTGAAAATTTGGTGGAAAAATTCCTAAAAATTACTGTTTTACAAGCATGTGTTGCGCAGTTCCTACCACGCTTGTAAGTTCGCGAATTTTCAATATTTTCACCCAGATTTTCAACATTGTCTTTTACCACACCTCCTTATGAGCAGTACAGCTGTCATTTTCACATCTCTACCCACAACATGTTTCTGCCTATGTAGCTAATAAATGGCTAGTCGGTAAAGCGAAATCAAGTGTGGGACACATTAAGAAAATCACAGTGACACTGGTCATGAGCAGAGGTGTTACAATGGCTATGTTGAAAATATTCCCAAAAATGACTGTTTTAGGAGCGCACGTTGCACAGTTCCTACACACGCTGGCAAGTTTGTGAATGTGTAATATCTGCACACCAGATTTTCAACAGTGCCATTTTACCGCACTTCATCATAAGCAGTACAGCTTCCATTTTTCACATCTCTCCCAAAATGTGTTTCCGCACATGTAGCGCACAATGGTACAGTCAGTGTGCGAAAACAATGTTTGGGACAGATTAAGAAAATCACAGTGACACTGGTCATGAACAGAAGTCTTAAAATGGCTATGTTGAAAATTTGGTGACAAAACTCCATAAAATGACTGTGTTACGAGTGAGCATTACGCAGTTTCCACGCACCCTCGTAAGTTCATGAATTTGTAATATTTCCAGTCCGGATTTTCACGGTGGCATTTTTCCATACCTCCTTATGAACAGTACAGCTGTCATTTTCCACAACATGGCTGAAATGTGTTTTCACACTTTCAGTGCAGAAATGCATGGTCGCTGTGGGAAATCATTGTTCGGGACAGATAAAGAAAATCACACTGACACTGTTCATGATCGGAGGTTCCAAAACGCCTGTGTTAACAATCTGGTGTAAACAAAATCCCCAAATTAGTTACATTACGGGTGTGCATTGCACTGTTTCTATGCACGCTCATGACTTCACCAGTTTTTTTAATATTTTCACTGCAGAGTTTCAACACTGTCATTTTTTACACCTCCCCATGAACAGTACCGCTGTCATTTTTCACATCCTGTTTGGAATGTGTTTTTACACCTGTGGTGCCAAATGCTGTAGTCGCTGTGCAAAAGCAGTTTTCGGCTAAGTTGTATGTGCATAACATACATCACTTTATCTTTTCAAATATGAGACAATAGTATTTCACTTACTTGGTTAGGAGAGGAAAGTGATTTTTTCTAGCTGTGTCTTGAAACATGGGGAATGTTCCTTCGCCAATGGTTTAGGGTCCTTTGGACACGATGATCTGCAGTCATCTTGAACTTGAGTCACAGTTCCTTCATCTTCAGTATGGCTGGAGATGGTTGGTCGGTCTGCATACCTTGGAAGTGTGGCACTGTGGGGTTCGTCATCCTCGTGATAGGTTAATATCATCTCATCTTCTATATGGATGGACATGTTTATTTCTTAATTTTCTGGTTTGAGACAGATAACTTCTTCATCGTCAGTGTTGATGTGACTTCTTGTAGCTTCTGAATTGCGGCTGATGCTGTCATAAGACGGTGATGATACCGATTCTTCAAGGCTTCTTTTCTTTCCTGTACCAAAAATAGTTAGACATTAATTCCACCATAATCATACTGATTGCAACACATACTTTTTTGCTATCATTCCCTGTATAAACATAAATAGTGAAGTATGTGAAATCAAATTTTAGCTCACTGTCACACAAACTTAGGGGCTCTGGGATCCAAAAAGTTCAGGGCTGCTACAAAATGGAAAACTTTTTATGTAATTTAGATTGATAAATTAAACCACATATAAATAAGCAACATTTAAAATCAACGTTAGTTAAGATGACATGCAGCTTCACTAGAAAAATATACTTTTCCAGACCCCTGTCAAATGAATCCACTGATGGAGAACACGTAGTGATCTGGGGATTGACTTCCACTGGAGCAGGCCAGTCACCTGAAGAACACGGTCACCTGAGGTCTTCAGCATAAGCAGAACTGCTATTAGGCCCTCAGTGGTGGGGTGGAGGGAGCACAGTAGGATGGCAGTGCACTCCACCGAGATCAATCACAACGACCCATCAGATGGCCAAGCTGAGGTAGCCACATACAAAACAATTATCACAGAAGAAAAGGTACATACTTTTGATTTCTATGCTACAAAGTTAACCGACAGTATTACATGTCTTCCTGACAATTTGTACAAGTTAAGCTAGCAACTCCCAACCCTCCCACATTATGTACCATTTAACCATCAAGAGAACAAGCACTAATAAAATTGTGCTGAATATGCATGTACTAATTTATAAGATAAACAAGTGAAGACAAAATTTGCCTCTGATTATTGAAATCTGTGGTGGCGCGGCATTCCACTGCTGAACTGTTCTCCGGTATGCAAGATTCAAATTATGTCCTCAGCAAGTAATTTTTTTCACAATCATATAACTGCACATTAAGCTCTGATTTATAAGTGGCATGCCTTTTTACGTTTGCTTGTGCGCATGCGCAAGGAACGTCTTGGAGGAATGGGACACTTTGGAGGTGTCCCTCCCTGCAATCCCCTGCTCCATTGAGCAGGCGTGGCAATCCTTCAATCGGATAGCGGTGCTGTGTATAACAGTGGTGGTCTTCTTCAAGAAAACCACGGCTGTCATCACCGCAACTGCAGCGTCAAACCCATAGATCTTTGCTGCCATGCTGGGGCCACCCCAGCGTGGCAAGCGTCCAGCGTCGTCTGCCGATGGGGCTGCCCAATCCCGTCCAGCTCCACAGTCCCCCAGCCATCCTTCTGCCATGCTGGGAGCCCACCCCAACATGGCAAATGTCCAGCGTCGTCAATTCTATAAAAAAAACCCTGTAAATTAAAACCGTCCACGCAGTCTCCGCCCCCTCCACAACCCGCACCCACTGCACCCTGCCTCCCCACCCCCCTCACCCCATACTTACCTCCAGAGCAGAGCTCGTGGCGATCATCGGTGGACCGGGAACACGTCTGCACTCTTCAAAGCCGACCACGAACTGAGGAAATGCCGGTAAGCTGTATAATGGGCTAGATAGGGGGTTTTCAACTTTATTGCATATCTCAGGCATTTTTTGGAATTTTTGCACCAAATTTTCAACATGGGGTTTTTGGGACCCCTTCTCATGAATGATGTCACTGTCATGGCGTTATTCGGGCCGAAGGGTGATTTCACAGTCACTGCGCAGTCACTGCACAAAATCATGCTTCAGGCCTGAATAACACCATGACAGTGACATCGATTCATGGAAAGGGCTCATCCCCATGAAAATAAAACAAAACTGTTCTGGCGTCGCATGCGCGGTTCTATCGGGCTCGTAAGTTCACGATTTTCAATATTTTTCACTCCAGATTTTCAACATTGCCATTTTACCACACCTCCTTATGAGCAGTATAGCTGTCATTTTTCACATTTTGCCCAAAATGTGTTTCCGACCATGTAGCGCACAATGGCGCAGTCGGTGTGCGAAATCAATGTATGGGACACATTAAGAAAATCATGGTGACACCGTTCATTAGCAGAGCTCTTAAAATGGCTATGTTGAAAATTTGGTGAAAAAATTCCTAAAAATGACTATTTTACAAGCGTACGTTGCGCAGTTCCTACGCACGCTCGTAAGTTCGCTAATTTTCAATATTTCCACTCCACATTTTCAACATTGCCATTTTACCACACCTTCTTATGTGCAGTACAGCTTTCATTTTTCACATCTCACCCAAAACGTGTTTCCGCCCATGTAGCACACAATGGCGCAGTCGGTGTGCGAAATCAATGTATGGGATGCATTAAGAAAATCACAGTGACACTGTTCATGAGCAGAGCTCTTAAAATGGCTATGTTGAAAATTTGGTGAAAAAATTCCTTAAAATGACTTTTACAAGCGTGCGTTGCGCAGTTCCTACGCACGCTCGTAAGTTCGCGATTTTTCAATATTTGCACTCCAGTGACTTCCAAATACCTAAACAGCACATAGAAGCAAGTAACATTCAGCACTGACAAATGCTTGTACTTCTTTGTCACTGACTTTTTTATGCCATGTCCAAGTGCCAAATACCACTGCAAATACCTGCAAGCGAACGTTCGGCATTGACAAATGCTTGTTTTACAAAATGTTGGTATTGCATATAATTTACAAGTACTAGTCCAGTATTGTTTTGTGAGCAAACAATGTTTGGGTTGCTGTTCAAACAATTCTTGGTTCAGTACTGGGCACCCTGCTTGTTACCCTCCACCCAGATCACTAATGTGGCAGACATGTCTGGGAGTGAGGCGAAAGGTAACTTTACAGTGCCATATGTGGCATCCCAAGTGTAAAATTACCATCTCTGACTCACCCCCAATGTCTATCCCCTCCCCCCACTCGGTATACGGGGCACCCCACTTGTTTAAAAACATAACTAAATCACCCTATTACTGTATCACAATTCTTGGTTCAGTACTAGGCATCCCACTTGTTTAAGTAAAAACAGATTACTGGTTTGGTAACTAGACCACACTTGTTGAGACCATTCAGATTATTCAATGTGATCCGTCAAGTTCTGAATCAGCATATTGAAGTGAACAGAATTAGAAAAATTGAACCAGTATTCACTCTTGCATGTGCATCAACATGTTGTTGGGCATGGCAGCTGATTGTTTCAAAGACACAATTCTCGGTTCGGTACGAGGCACCCCACTTGTTACCCCCCCCCCAACCAGGTCACCAATGTGGCAGACATGTTTAGGAGTGAGGGAAAAGGTAACTTTACAGTGTCATACATGGCATCCCAAATGTAAAATTACCATCTCCGACTCACCACCAATGTCTACCCCCTCCCCCCCACTCAGTATACCGGGCACCCCACTTGTTTAAAAAAAAAAAAAAAAATCATCCTATTACTCTGTCCCAGTTCTCGGTTCAGTACCAGGTTCACACCACTTGCAAACACTCCTCACCAGGCCACCAATGTGATGGGTGTGTCAGGAAGCATGGGAAAAGGAAACTTGCCTTGACAATGCACTATTTGCTAAACTTGGCTGTACCACTGATAGATCACATTACTTCCATAATTCAATCGCAGTTCACTTCTCCACCCCCAGTTAAGCCTGCCCACACAAATACCAAACATGGTATACCGGGCGCCCCACTTGTAATGAAATTAATCAACAAATTACTCACAATTCTCGGTTCAGTACCGGGCACCTCACTTGTTACACCTTCCCACCCAGGTCACCAATGTGGCAGACATGTCTGGGAGTGAGGGAAAAGGTAACTTTACAGTGTCATACGTGGCATCCCAAATGTAAAATAACCGTCTCAGACTTCCCCCCAATGTCTACCCCCTCCACTCAGTATACTGAACACCCCACTTGTTTAAGAAAAAAACTAAACTCATCCTATTACTCTGTCACAGTTCTTGTTTAAGTAACATTGACCAAATTAATATTTCTCAAATATAGTTGGCATTAATATGGGTGTGGGAGGGGGACAATGTGTGGCATCCCCACAATAAGTTCCCCCACAAAACCTTTTCTGAATGTACACTGCATCCCATTCCACTCTGCAGCATCTGTTTTTCCAGTAAAATCCTCATCCTATCCATTAATATGCAGGCCACATGGGGGATTGGGACAATTCACAGCACATAGTTTTTTGACCCATCTTAACTTCTACCTGGACATGGTTTCAGACTGTCATGTTATGAATCTGGGCTCAGATGAAAACATTTCTTTTTCCCCTTTGACTCTTACTTTTTACACACAGTGGCCTGGTCAATGACCCACATAGATACATGTCTGAAGGGGTACAGGTGAAAACTGGACAGCTTCACACACACATCAGATAGGAAAAGATTACACAGACCAGCAGTACTCGCTCAACTTTGCACCCGGACATGCCAGTCCATATTTAATCGATACGGTCCAGTTTTCACAAAGGTACCAATGAGGGAGGGGGTAGGGTTAGAGAGTAAAGGTTACATACTGGAATATTGGAAATCCATAACAAAAATATATATATATGTATATGTACGCTAACAGAGCAAACACCAACTGCCAATATCCTTCGACCCCTCCTCCCATACTTTGTCTAACAGATTCATTAATGAACTAGAAAGGCTTCAAGTGGCTTTTTGCATAAAAAAGAACTTTGACCATGAATGCAGCAATTATTATTGAAATCATGACAGCGTGACAGCTGGCAAGGCTCTTGCCAGCTGACACGCTCTCATGATTTCTACTGCCTGTTGCTGACAGACTCCACTCTCCCAACTGGGAGGTGGGGATGTTGCTCCCTCGCACAACACACAGGCACTTTTCAGAAATGCAGCCCGTTTTACCTCTCCCTCATACAACAGCTCGTGTACCCCTCCCTCGGGCACCTCTACAGTGAGGGTTAATAAGGGGTATGTCATTGTGTGAATAATACATCTCAGAGACTCATTATTCACACATGACATGCCCCTTATTAACCCAGAATATGTACCTTAGAGGACAGAGCACTGGAATGTTACTGTGGTTTGCCAAAATGTAACACAATCATCCCCTGGTTCACAAGTTGGTACACTTTCTGAAAACAATTATGATGTGGTCCCTGATTATAGAAGAAGGCAGTGTGATATTATCTATAATCAATGACCACAGTGTGGTAGCTCAGCCTCAGCTGCAAATCGCTGGACTACAGACTATGGACAAAGCTCGGCTGCTTTCAGCAGATCCACACATTACTTGTAATGCAAGATCCAAATAAGGTTACATGTTTCATGGGCAATGGGAAAACTGCCAAACAGTGCATTTGACAAACTTTATAACACATGGTTTAACACTGCTTTTTTATCAATCTAGGTGGAGTACTAAATTAGTACTCAGTCTAGATTAATAAAAAAAGCAGTGTTAAATCATGAGAATTGTTTCGACATACAGCAAGCCAGTCTGCTACATAGGCAACAAGAGCTGGACACGTTCAGTCATGATGTACATGACTGTACACAGCGGACATTCCCAACAAACTCTGTGAAAGTCCTGTTACCAGTAGGGCCTTTTCACACACACTGTCAGCAAAAAGGTTAATTTGTAAAATTCTCTCACACAACAATACTGGCCACATAAAAACAGACAATTTGCTGCATGGAGGGTTCAAAAGATAATGATCAAGCCACATGTCTGTCATTTAAATGTTTTTCTTCTATCTTCCATTGCGATAAGCCCCTTGAAATGAACTGCCAGGGAGTTGTTCATCCTGGTAGAGAACTGGAGGAGGACTGACAGTCTAAGCAAACAAAAAAAATGGCCACAGAATGACGACTTTGTATTTTTTTTTTTTTTGTGCTAGTGCTTTTTGCTGTTTTCTTATGTGGGCAGGGCAACTAACAGAACTTCAGTTTTATGCAGGCCACTTGTGACCGCTCGCTCCTCTGGTTCCAAGAACAGCCCATCATGTCCCAGACTCTCCAGGGCCATACCTGGCTGGATAAAGAAATCAGTGATGAGACCAACTTTGCATCTTGCATTGACTCTCCACTCGGGGGCAGACTGTGGTGCAGTGCAGATGTGGAGCTGAGCACATGCATTATGGGCATGTTTCACTTGCATTACGTACATCAGTCTTGCTTCATTGGCCAGATGAAGAAGCGGCATGAAAGAAAAGGCAGCATACATCATGTGGGAGGCAGGACAGGTGGTGCTGGAGTCTGAGGGCACACTGGTAATTTGACCGTGGGGATCCCAACATTTGGGTGGGTGGAGGGCATGGGTGTGCTTGTGGGGCACAGGGAGCATATCAGCACCATTGCCTTAGTGCTGTGGAGTGTCAGGTGCTCCTTAGAGCAGAGAGCAGCTCCAAGCTGCACTAACTTTGCTCTGCCAGTGCGGCTCCTACAACCATGGCAGTGGGTTATGGCAGCCACCCTCCTGGAATAGGGCACAGTTGCTGCCATAACCCACCCTTGTGCTATGTCATTGCGGGCTGCGGCGTAGTGGGTGGCATAACCCACAGCTGGTGTAGCCCACAGCCGACATGGTGCAAGGCACCTCTTGGAATCAAGACTGGTGTACTGCTTGGTGCAAGTCATGAGATATGCCATGGGGATTGGTGTATCTCGGCTTATGCCAGCATCCACTGTCCTGGAATCGGGCCCCACTTTATTGCTATTTTTTCTTAGTTTTTTTTTTATTTTCAGGTATTATCACTAGGGTGATTAAATCATATTGCTGCACTGGTCTGGCCTGTATCTTTTTTGGGGAATTCAGCCATTTTTCCAACCACAGGACAGTATTTATTATTTTGAGGGAGGGTTAATTCTGAAAAGTTTTGCACATGTCAGACTGTTGTCTGTTCCTGTTGTTCTAATTTCAGGTAATTTTCAGCAGCTGTCTATTGCAATGTTGTCTAATTGGAGAAGTGGTGATGGCATAATTGCTGGAGCAGGAGACAGCAACACAGGACAGGAGACCTGTGAAGACAAGAAAAGATTACTTAAACTCTGATTGAAATTATGATTGTTGCAGAGCTCTTTTATCACTAAATTGTCATCCTTAGATAGGTTCCTGCAGACAGGAGGTGATGCTGAAACAATAACTTTCTCAGCCTCTCTTAACACTACCTTCTCATACTCCCTCAAACCTGAATACTTACACAATGGGCAAAAGTGAGATGGACTTCTGAACAATGGTTTTCTAACTGAATTAAACTCTCTACCTGAATATTTCAGAATATAGAGCATCAAAATCAAAAGAAATCTCCTGATTGTCCTGATCCATTGTGCAGTTCCCAGTTTCCAAAAATAAATCTTCCAGGTCTCTTAAGTTTTGTTGATCAAGTTCAGTCTAGGACACAGAAGTATCATCAAGTTCAAAAACAAAGGGCTGTGACATATCAACCTCGTTAGCTACAGTTTCAAATCCTGAGCACCCCATGATATCAGTGTGTTGATTCTTATTAAGGAAAAATCATTTAAATATAGTTTTTGAAATAATTTATGTATATTGTGTAATTCTGAGTTTAAACAAGTCAGGCTTACTTTCAGGCACAAAGGGCAGTCCCTTAGATAATACACTTTCTTGGTCTGGAGTTAGCATTTCTTTGGATAAATTAATTATTTTGGGGGGGGGGTATTTGTCCTGTTTCCATAGATTGTATGAATTGTTTTCTTGACCTCCTGCCCCTCCTTGTTTTCTTTTACTTTTATCTTTCTTTGGCTTTATTGAGGGTTGTCTTTCTCTAAAAAATCCTCATCGGAGGTTGAGGCGACATCAGAGGGGGCACTCTCATCAGGTGTAACAATTATCACAGTATTTACTTTATTTTTTGAACACTGATGTGAGTGAGAATGAGGATGGCCCTTCCTCAGTGATCTTGGATGCCTAGACCAAGCAAACACTTCACCATTAGTGTAGTCTGAGGTGTTCCTAGCCAGCTTTCTTTGTTTTCTTTCAATTACCTATTCCTCATGTTTTTGATTTTTTTCTTTGAGTTCTTTATCCCAGATGGTAAAATTAGGGTTATGCTTATGCTTTAGAAGTTCTTTTTATGTTCAGATATTTCCAAAGTCAGATCAGGATGTTTGAGTGTCTGCCTTAATTAAAAGTTCAATAAAGCCTCTAGCACATTCATTGGATTTCTGTTCCCAATCAGCCCCATGTTTAAAGTTCTCTAAGCCACAGAATGGTGCAGTTGTAATTCATAACCTTCTGGGAATTTGGCCTCTCTCCAAGTAGATTTCAAGGGTTGTTACATTGCATGTGGTATTCACTTCAGTAAATAAAAGCCTTTCAAATTTGATGAATAGCAGTTTTAACTCTGAATTACTGCTTGGATCCTTCTCCTCAGCTTGCAAATTGCCATTCAGCCTCTATTTGGCTACAGTTCTTCTTAAATTTAAACTGGATGAGTTACTCAGACACATTGAATCCCTGCTGTCATTATCACTTGAGTGACTTGTTGCCCTATTCATTCTTTATTCAGGTAAATTACTCTTACTGACCCCAGCAATACTGACTTTAATAGTGTAAAGTTGAATTCAAGTGTCTGTCTCAGTGTTGAGATAAACTGTGGAAATCACGAATTAACTTAATTGTAGTTCAGTCCATGAACAGCTTAAGCAGAATATTTGATCTGCTCCCCATGGCTATGGGAACAAAGCTAAGTGTTGAAACCAAAACTAAAACCAACATCCAAAGGAGCCCCGCACTCTTGCAGGCACCGGCAGCGCTGCTGAGGGTTTATGCAGAGCCCACCTCAGAACAGACTGCTAACTGGAAGCGGCCCACTCACACAAGGACGGAAAAATAAAAAATAGTATCTACAAAACAGATGAATCCAAACTCCAAAGTTTATTGGGATAACCACAAAACCATAGCCAGAAAATACCCCAGTGCTTCGGCCACAAGACCTTTCTCATGGAGGTGGGGTTACTAGTGACTGACAGACATAAATATGATAGTAAATAGTGACATCAGCAGTACAACATTCATTTTAAAATATGCCTTTACCAATAGTGACTTCAAGACTTTAACAGACATTCATCAATGAATTCAGTGCTCCGTTTCAAATACAATCCATAAACCCCCCAAAATTAGAAACAAAGGAGAATGGACTTTTACATTGCGTCTATTTCTCTGCAAGTAGCAAAAATCATTAAAAAAGAGGGTCTGGCTATACCAAGTGGCTGATTCTGGCTGACGGTAACCATCTACCCATGAAGCTTGAGGTGATCAATCACTCCCAGAAGGTAATGATCCTCCCTCCCTCCCCCCAAAAAATACGGGAGTAGTCACTCTCAGTAGCAAAGAAATCTGGAACAGGAGAGAAAAAGACTTACGTTAGAACAGTTCCTTAACAATGTTTTGTTTCACCAAATGGGCCAAAATGAATTTAAATATACATATATTTTTTTTCTTTGTAAACACATGCAAACATAATTTACCCTATCAATCAAACTTGGAGGATAAAACTGGAAAAACAGAATTGTCACTGAATAATAGGTGGTAAAAAAGGGGGAAGAAAGGGGGAAGGGGGAAAGGGGAGTGCTGGTAAGGTACCCCAAGGGGAGACCCAAGATGGCTAACTATTTAAGTTAGAAATAGTTTCAGATCCTAGGTTTCATTAAGTCCTCCTGTATTCAAGTGTTTAAACTAAAAATCCAGTAGGTTTGTCTTTGGAGATGACACCTTACTTTTTCACCCCCTCTAAACCCTACCTTAACACGCTCCACAGCCATAAAATGAAAACAATTCAAATTCACTCCATGTACTTCCCTAAATGTATGCTTTCCAGGGTGTACATATTGGGATTCTTAATGTCCCCAAAATGTTCCTGTATGCATTCATGGAATGTTCTCACTGTTCACCCACATATACTTTGGTGCAATTGCACCACTGAACATAAACTACAAATCTGAAACTGCAGTTCAAGAACTCCCTAAATTCAACCTTCCTGTTAGTGTGCTGTGATTTGAAAAAAAATGCAGACTGGTGGCAATGTTGGCAAACACTACACTTGCCACATTTAAATGTACTCTTAGGTCTGGGTGGCAACCAGTTTAGATGTGACTTGGGTTTGGGTGGTGATTTATACATGCTATCTACAAGTCTATCTCTTAGGTTCCTACTCCTCTTAAAAGTTACACATGGGGTAACTCCCACTGCTTGCTGTCATTCTTAATGATAGACCAATACTTTCTAATTACCACCCCTACACTGCCACTAAGGGGTCTGAAGTCTGTAATAAAACTGATTTGTTGATCAATGTCAGATTTCTTTGACTTTGGTACTGACAGATCATTCCTGTTAACCAATTTCACTTTTTGGAGTGCTTCCTCCAGAACTTGTCTCATGTATTCCCTCTCTATAAAATGTTCTGTGTGGCTACAGCGGAAGATGCACAGGGCCAAAATGTAGACTCAATCTGGCTGTGGAAGCATAGGATACTCTGGGCCCTGCACTTACATGCAGCTGCAGATGTGCAGGGACTACTGGACCCTGCACCAAGTGATAAGTCCCTCTGGGTGTGCCCTTCCATGCCAAGTGAGAAGTACATCTACCTATGGAAGAACTGGATCATGTGCCAAGTGAGGAATCCATCTGGCTATGGAAGGGGCCCTGTGGTTCTGTGCAGCTACAGATGCAGATGCTCAGGTCCCAAATATGAAGTCCATCAGGCTCTGGATGTGCAAAACAAAAATGTAAATGTTCATTCATTTCATGGTAATTTCACCATATTTTTACACCATATTTTCAACATAGCCTTCTTGAACCCAGTAGGTGAAAAGTGTCATGCCCTCTCCAAAATATCATTTCACTCCACAGGTGTAAAAACACATTTTGACCAGCATTTGAGAAATGACAGCTGTCACATTCATGAGGAGGTGTGAGAAAATTGATATGTAGAAAATTTGGAAACAAAATATTGACAATTACAAAATGTATAAGTGAGCTTAGAAACATTTCAACATATGCTCATAACACTGTTGTTTTTCAATATTTTTACACCATATTTTCAACAAATCCTTCTTATGACCCTACCTCATGAATCCAGTAGGAGAAAATTCTCAAATCCCAACTGAAATGTTCTTTTGTACTACAAATGCAAAAAGACATTTCAGCCATGTTTTTAAAAATGACAGTTGCCATGTGCATGAGGTGGTGTGAAAAATGGCTATGTTGCAAACTTGGGTTCAGATACTGAAAATTACCAAATTTATAACTGTGTGTTAAAATATGTCAATGTATGCTCATAAATTTGTTTTTTTTCCTCCATATTTTCAACATAGCCTTCTTATGTCCCCACCTCATTATCAGCAGTGGAGAAAAATTTAAAATCCTGCTTGAAAGGTGATTTTGCTCAGCAACTGCAAAATCACCTTTTGGGATGGATTTGAATAATGTCACCACCCCTGGTCATAAGGTGGGCCCTGAAAAGGCCATGATGAAAATCTGGTGTGGAAATATTAAAAAATTATTTGTATTTTTGTTTTTAAAATGTGTTAACTGGGAAAGGCACTCTGAGCCAGAGCTCATTTCCAGGGGCAACTTGGGGGAGACAGGGAGAACAATAAATACATGATATATATGATGTACAATAGTCCCTCTGGGTGTGCCCTTCCATGCCAAATGAGAAGTACATCAAATTTTCTTACAGTTCCTTTTTTTTAGAAGCATCCCACTCCAATATTTGCATATGTATGTACCTTTATTTACCAGCTGTGAATAGTATTAGGCTGTATGCTTGTTTTTAACTGAAATTCATTTTTGTCCCAGTTATTTTCATCTAATAAATATGTTGAGGGTGCACTGCAATATGTAATACATAATCCTGGAGCATACATGTAGCAATGTTTTCACTTTTGTATCTTTGCTGACATTCTAAGCTACCATTGCTGTATAATTGTCTGTATCTTTAGTGGTGTACTTTAAAAGATGCTTGGCAATGTCTGCTAGCCATGCCCTCTCACGAAGTTCTACATTCATGATGCAAGGTACCTAGGCTTAGTGCAGTTTAAATTCAGTGAATAAATGTTTTGGTTGGTTTCACTAAGTGAGTACTTTTTTCATTTTTTTTGTTCACTAAAACAGTGCTGCCTTGTTTGCTTTGTCCTCTTGTGTTTGGGTTAGCACCCACTTGGTATCATGAGTAGATGAGTGTGCTTGTTTATCTCCACACTGCCTGCTCTCTTTGTGCCACACTGCTTGAGTCTGTAATTTACAGACTGAGCATTTTTCAGTGTATATTTTTCACCTTTTTAGTGAACACATAGCTGTTCTGCTTTATGGGAATTAACTCGACCACTATTTTTGTTTTGTAAATTTCAAATGTATTTCAGTGACATAAGAGTGGGTTGCTCCCAGCAGTGTACTTTTGCTAGTGGTTAACATCTGCTTTCCCTGGGTATACCTCATTACTTTGCATACAGCCTGTGCTTTGCTCATAGCATGAGCCAAGCAGAAATGCAGATAAATCCTTAACATCCATCAGCTCTGAGTTCTCCTGTTTTGAATCTACAGCAGCGTCAGCAAGATGTAGCCTTTGCAGAAGAAGGTATCATAGCAGGATCATCCACCTCTGTGCCAGATAATGAACTTATCTTAAAATATTTATTCCAGCAGTTTGAGAAACTCAAATTCAGGGAAAGTAACACCTATTTTAATTATTTATTTGAAAATTAGTGAATGGGAGAGGTATGGAGGAATGGTAAGGAGAGAGTAAAGTTACAAAGAAATATGAACCAGGCTGATACAAAGTTACAAGCTCAATAACATAAAGTGCATAAGACAAGTGCAGTACAGACAGTGATGCCAAACACTTCAACTGGGTGACAAATAAACAGTGTACAATATCAAAAGCAATTGTGCCAGTTTGGTACAATAATAAAAGAAAAAAGGATGGGTCCCTCAGGGGCTCAGGAAAGATTAAAACACCAGCAGGTGGTTTTATCAAAGATACTTACAAGCAAAGGTGGGAAAATTCCCTTACAACCTCTTCTACAGAATTTGTAAATATTTTGATCCAGCAGGATGAAGACATATACAAAACACTTCCTCAGGAAATAGAAACTCTGAAAACATAATTATTGCAACATAAGGAAAGCCATAGTTTTAAGAAATTTGAATGGAATTTTCAAACAAACCTTCACTCTCAAATAGGTAAAAAAGGAACAATCCTGCATGATCCCAGGGATTATGAATCAAACCATATCTTCAACTGGCAATAGCCATCCTGATCCCTGAGTAGTGGCCAGGCCACAAAATAGATAGAAATCTAGAAAGCATCAGGAGAACAACACATCTGCAAAATGAAATACTCTACAACAAGGAAAATAGGTGTCTTTTTTAGAGACAGTAACTGACAAGGGCAACATAGTTACTGGCAAACCCTAAAAGACAGGAAAATCCACAGGGGCAGACACGGACAAGGTGAATATGGAGCAGTCACTTCTAGAGAATCTCTGGAACAGAACACAGAAATCATAAATTCATCAAATCAAAGCTTGACTTCAACCCAGATTGACATTATGCAACATGGATTGACTTTTGCACCTGATCCCCAAGTTGATAAATGTCAATCTTATATTGATCTGAGATCCTTCTTTTGTAAATTTAATCTCAAGAAGTTTTACAATAAATTAAAAACATGGGATGTGACAGCCTAACATTCACATCAATTCAAGACAGTGATATTCAAGCACTTTCTGACTTATTAACAGAATCAGAATATGGCATAGAACATGCTAATCTGACATCAGTGCAAGAATAAGATACTCGGACAATCTGAGTTATCAGAGGAAATGAAGCATGAAACATTACATCATCCATCCTGATTAGTGTTGTGCGAAATTGAAAAATTTTGCCAGATGAAATATTTCGCATAATTTCACAATTACAAGAAATTTTTCAAGTCTAAACTTATTTTGCCTGGTATTTTGATTTCATGTAATTTGCTATATTTCACATAAAATGCTTTGACAGACCAGTTTTGCCCATCCATGCTTAAATTTTGCCTTGTGGCAAAAATGTTGCTGGTGTTACTTTTGATTTCACCAGCAAAATTATGCTCCAAAGGTTAAATCTGCAATGCATTGTGGGTAAATTGGACAACTATCATGTGCAGGTTGTTTACAGCACAGTCTAGTGCCTGTTGAGTCAGAGAACAGTCTGTTGTGGTACATCACAGCCAATAAACCCTTTTTTTATTTTTTTTAACTATCTTATTTATCCCCCCTTTCCTACCTCAGTGTCCACTCCTTCCGACTGCTCATCCCCTTTACGCCACTCACCCAGGATCTGCCCCTAGAGTGCCTCTCTCCTCCCTCCTTCTCTGCACATTGGGGTCTGTTCTGAGTTTGGTGGTCTTAGGTGGAGCCGTCTTCATCTAGGACCACCGAGGGTTTTTTTCTGTTTTCTCCCTCTACCCACTGAGGACGTCGGCATGCAGGACTGACGTCCAGACAGATGGCATGCTGACGCACGCCGTTGTCAAGTGCCCAGACGTCCTCCCCTTCCCGGCTTTTGGCCACCTGTGCCCCTGGTGCCTGTGCTCCACTGGCCCTGGGCATCAGGTGCGTGCAGCACCCAGGAACCCACCCCTGGAGGAGGAGGTATCCGTTGGGATGCTCGATCCTCCTCCTCCCCTCTGACCCCCGGCAACCCGAGTCCGTTCCCGAACCCAGGTCGCCGGTGTGACGCGAGGTCCAATAAACCCTTTTAAAACCTCTTTACAACTTATTTTTGAGAGCTAATTGCTCCCAGATATACATTTTATTCCTAGCGCTGCATGGGAACATTTTCTAATTTTGTGGATTTTTGCATACTATTTAGTTTAATTAGTTTTTATTTCTGTCTGTGTTAGTGAAGGAGTTGAGTGGGTGGGATAGGGTAGGTGTGTGAAATCAGTGCAGGCTATGTCTAGCCTTTTACAAATAGAATTCTCACAAATTGTGAGTGATTTACTGTTATTTCTTCTAAGCCTTTATATTTTTGTTGGTGTACTACTTATTTGTGTTCATTTTCTTATATCTTGACAAGTATTTTTTTTCTGTCTGTGAAAATTTACTCCTCTCTGAGAATTCCTGCTCCTGTTAGCCCATATTATATGCCATTCTGCTTTTAGTTGTGAATTCTAAAGTTTTGAATTGAACACACAGTGCTGATCCCTTATTTTATTTATTTTTTGTTTGTGGTCAGTTCTCTTTGCTGTTAAGTTGTGTGTGTCACTTAAACTGCAAAAAGCAACAATTCTATATTTTTTGTATGGAAACTGAAGTACTTTTAGTTGATCACCTTAACTTGTCCATACAGTTTCAATGCTTTGGTGAATTGCTCCCTGTATTTTATTGCTGGAGCTTGCCTCTGCACTATGGTGTTTCTCTTTTACTTGACTTTGGTTACCCTTTCCGTTACAGCATTGTTTAGTACCTGACCCATGCAATATAAAAAACTACATATTAATATAGTACTTGTCAAGAGATTGCTGATCCCATCCATATTGCTGTAGGCTCCTTTGTTTGCTGATGTTATATGGTTGTCTCTGCCCTTAATAAAAAAATGTAGTAGTAAGTACTAACACATTACAGTACTTAACTTGTCCAGACACAGGTGATCTGTATTTAAGGTAGGTCACCTGTGCCCTTTTTCCCTGTGTTGCTTTAATTCCTGTTTGGGGAAATAAAAAAGTTACCTTTTTGTTTTTACTAGAATAGACAACCATATACTATATTAGTTGTGCAGAGTGCTGCTACCAGGACTGTCCTGATTGTGTTTAGACTTGGAAGGAAGCCAGTACTGCCTGTAGGTGTGAGGTGTTATTCACACAGTTAGTAATACATCCTTTCTTTATTTACTCCCAGAGAAAGTCAAAGCTTTGAAGCAGTAGCATATAAAAATGCCTGCTAAGAGACAGTCAAGTACTGGGGAAAACATGAAAGAAGGGACGAGGCAGCTAAGAAGTCTGTTGAGGAGAGAACAACTTCAGTTCCAGTTCACCAAAGCAGTAAAAGCACACATACTGTATGTTTACATCAGTGTCTTCTGTGGGCTCTGGTGGTGCAGCAGGTACCAGCAAAGGAGTTGTTTGAAGTACTGGCATACCTGTGTCTCCATTTTTTAAGGCCACAACTGTTTTATCCATTCTGGTGGGGGATGATGATAGTGAGGAGAAGGGACACACTGACACCAGCACAGGAACAGTGGTCCTGGAGGAGGATGATAAGTCTGTCAGTGTGACTGTCCCAGGGCCTGTTCCTGCTGGAGTTGTTGGTGGTGATAGTGTTCAGCCAGAGTCTGATAATCCAGAAGATATGGATAATCAGCCTCGTGGCCCTGAGGAGATGGTTGTAGAGAAAGAAAAAGATGCTGTGCAATAAGACAGTGATAGGGAGGAGGAGGAGGAGGAGGACAAGGACATCATCAGCCTTGGTGTTGATGACGATGACTAGGATGATCCCTCATGGAAGCCTGAGTTTAACATGGTGAAGGGTGATGTAGGCCAAGGCCATTTACATGCACAGCCCATGGGTCAGGCTGTCACCAAACCTATCAGCAATCCAGTCACCCCCTCCCAAAAATAGTCATATGGAAATAATGAAAGCACAAAACGCAAAAACTTCCACACCTGTTTCTCAGCTCTCCCATTCCCACCAGCAGTATGTTAAGTCCAGAGGTCAAAAGTCCCTAGTTTGGGACTTTTATGTTCTTGATCTAGCTGAAGAGACCATAGTGATATGTCAACTGTGTCAAGCACGTGTGAGTCAGGGGAGAGCAAAGCCACATAGGTACCGGTGGCCAACATGTACACCTGAAAAATAAGCACATGCTGCAATGGCAGCAACACCAAAAGGATGCTAGAGCTGTTGGTGGGATCTCCCTTAGCAAGTTAAATGTAACTGAGAGCAGTTCAATACAGCAGAAGGAGGTAGGAAAGAGTGCGTTGGTGGAGGAGGAGCAATCCTTTGGTCTCTTGAATAGTGGGCATAGCAGTGGAGGCACCACTCCCAATCTCTTGACTCAGAAAAGTACTCCACCACACCTTAAATCAACCAAAATAACTGGTTTCATGTGGTCTGCATCTGCAAAGGCCCAAGAGTCAACTAATTCCCCTAAAAGGGCAACATTTGGTGCAACAAATAGAGCGTTCTGGTCAAACAGCCCCAAAGATGCAGCCCACTCTGAAGAACATCCTTTAGTTGCACACAAAGTACCCCCCCAATCATGCTGCTGCATGAGAGTTAAATGCTACCACCGCTGAAATGCTGGGCATCAATCTGTTTCCATTCTCATTCATGGAGAATGCTAGGTTCTGCAGGTTGATGGTCTGTGCCTGTCCCAAATGGTAGGTTCCATCATTAATCTATTTCTCTAAGTGTCCCATGCCAGAGCTGTATAGTAGAGTTGCTGATTCCATAAGACATGCAATGAAGCATGGTGCATCAGAATATATCCATCTTAGCATGGATATGTGGACCAGTGGACAAACATCAGCAAGCTCATATCTATGCATAACGGCAAACTGGACACAGGTACCTGGGGTGGTAGTTGATTTTGGGCTTGGCAAAACCTGCCTGAAGCCAAATTGTGGTGATAGCAACACCTCTGGAATTCAGCAGCATGCAACCCTGAGTATGCAAAGTGTTACTAGTTCTCACATGGGTGCAAAAATGTTTAATGTTCTGCTGAACAAGACTGATGAGTGGCTACACACACAGTCACTTACAGCAGGATTCATCACAAGTGATAATGGCTCCAATGTAGTGAAGTGCATTATTGATGGTATTTTTTTCAGGGTGCCCTGCCTGGCACACTGCCTTAATCTTATTGTGCAGCAGTTTCTAAACCATGCAGACATTAAGAAAACAGTGACTTTCACCCATGCCATCTGTGTACACGTCACCCATTTTGCAAAGGCCCATGACCACCTGCGTGAGCTACACCACAATAACCATCTGCCTCAGCACCGGATGATGCTTGATGCTGTGACCAGGTGGAACTCCACACTGTACATGATTGACCAGCTGTATGAACAGTATAAGGCTGTTTCAGAACATCTGGTGATGCACACCATCCGTGACAGTGCTGGAGTGTCCATCACTCTAACAACAGAGCAGTGGCACTAAATGGATGGGCTAATACACATTTTCCATCCATTTGAGCATGCTACACAGGCAGTGAGTGGGGACACTGCTTGTATAAGTCAATTCATACCCCTCATATGTGTGTTGAGGCAGACACTGGTTACTGTCCGACACCAGATGGAGGCAAGTGGGGATCATAACAGTTGTGATCTAATGGATCACATGATCCATGTGCTGGACATGAATACCCATATATCCGGCATTGTACAGTCAGATGAATTTGCAATTGCTACTACGCTTGATCCACATTACAAATGTGGCCTTCCTTCTATAATTGAAGGAGGTCATCAGCAAGTGTAAAAGTTGACAGAGAACCTCATTAGAAGGGTATCTGCTGCACAGATGAAAAAGGCACATAAGCCACGCACTGCACAGAAAATGGGTGTTGCTACTACTACCAGCAGCTCAGAGGCAGCCCAATCTGAGAAAATGGGCAAGGTACAGCAGAAAACAGCAAGCAATCCTATTTGGGATGTTCTGTATCAGGTGGGAGTGGAAGATATGGAAGAAAAGGAGGGGACAGATGATGCAGCTGGACTCAAGGCAGCAGAATGAATGGTGGAGGCCTACATGGGGACACAAAGCACTTTGCCATTACTGATGAGCCATTGCAGTACAGGAGCAGCAAAGTGGCTGATGAGCCAGCACTAACATCAGTTGCTGTGAAATACCTGAGCTGCCCACCATCCAGTGTCAGTGTGGAACGAGTGTTTAATTTGGCTGGGGCCATTGTGCATGACCATAGGACCAATTTGTCACCCAAGAATGTGTCCATACTAACATTCATCAAAATGAATGAAAGGCACATTCCACATAACACAGTGATATCAATGGTATTGCCACAGGAACTGTGTCTCAGTGATGAGGATGATGACAATCCCTCTACTAAGACATCCACCAGCAGCGAGGTGGATAAAGCAGCAATGATTACAGACTTTCCACCTGGTGACAACTACAGTCTTAAAGACTGTGAGGGCTGCTTCTTGAAGGATGTGGAAGTGGAACGAGTCTGAAGTTACTCGAAGCCCCCCCCCAGCACCCAACCAATTTCAGCTGAGTATACTGTTATAAATTATTGTGATCTATATTTCATTGGATTTTTTCATGGTTGTGTTATCTGCTGCAGTGTTATTCAGTGCCATTTGATTACCCTTGCTCTAAACTGTTGTTTGGTCCCCACCCTGTATAACGCAGCGGCAGTCAAACTGACATGACCCACAAACATTGTGCATGATTATACAGCTATAATGTTTCACTGCCAAAAATATCAAGATACACATTTTACTTTTCTTTTCTTTTCAACTAACCCCTTCTTAAAGAATGATATGTTGTCTTGATGTCTTTAAAAGTGCCATTGCTGGAGCATGGCACATGCCGCAAACGGCCCTCCCCTCCTGCTGGCCCACTCGACATACCCATGCACTCCATGTGAAAAATAAATATTTTCTGCCGCTTTCTATCTGTGACATGTTGAAGAACCCTCCTATTACAAGTAGAGTATGAATGCAACATGCCCATTTAACTGTTAACACCTACTGAACATATTTTTCAAAGTGCTGAATTGTGGCCATCTTTAAAGATGTGAGTCATTAATTAAAAGGTGACCATCATAAAAAAGGCTTAACAACATCCAATTCCCCCCAAAAGGTTAATTATAAGTAGTACAATAGTACTTGTACAAAAACTGTGATGGTCCCTACAGAGGGAGGTGTTTGCTGCCTGCAGTTTGGCTTCTAAATTTTCCTAAGTACGGCAGCTCTGCCACCTCAAATGATTAGACAAGAATTAGCCCCCTCCACCTAATTACTAAACACTATCTCCACCATCCATTTCCACATATACTTCCTCCCTGGATGTGCAGTTTACTTGTTAATGAAACACGTGGCCTATATCGCAGTTCAAGCAACCCACTCTGTCTTCCACACACCAGCTCCTGCAGGGCCTGGAAGTAGTCATCATCACACAGACATGGGATGAAAAGTCACCAGAGGAAAATGACCTAAGCAGGAACAATGACAGGAAACATGATGAATACTCGACCATCTACAAAATAGCTGGTGTTAGCAAGCAAATTAGAAACAGAGAAAAAAATATAAACTTACTGTAGAAATTTCCCCCAAGGCCCAGAAGGAACATGTGTGGTGGGGCACATGAAGCACAGCAGCAGGCATCCGGATTCCACATTCCCCTTCCCCTAACAGTGCTGCATACCTGGAAATAAGATAAAAAGAAGAAAAAATGTTGAGGATTGTTTGTTAAAAGTTCACTCCCACCCCCGATCCTCATCCACTCCCCCACAACCACCCTCCTCTCCCACAGAAGACCATAAAAAATAGAAGTTGACATAGAAGAATAAATAAAGTAGAAGTAAAAATGATGAAATACTTACCCCAGGGACTGTCTGTGAAACTAGAAAAATTGCACAGGTAAATGAATCACCCACATCTTGAGCAGCAGCAGCAGAAGTGGGAGGTGCATCACCAGAATTCCTGAATGTTGACAAAGTAGTAGTAGTAATAGTAGTAAATCTTTTTTATTCAGCAGAATAATGGAAAAAGCATTCAATTGAGCTTAGCTCATTTTCAATGAAGTCCCAGGTGTTCATAGCAGCAAATTTTGGTTACAGTATGAAAGAATTAAAATAAATTTTAGAAAAATTACAAATAACATAACTACAAATACAAACATCAAATACACAATAAATAATGATCAACAAAACATCACATTCCCAAAAGCAAAAAGCAAAAGGAACACAATTATTATCAAACTCAGACATCCAGACTGCAGTAACCTACCCCAGTAATGAAAAAATAAATACTTACTGTCTGTGTTGGAAAATGTGGTGCATTCCAATATCCCAGATTCAAATCCCTCCCAGCCTGGCAATGATGATGTAATCCTCAGCAAACTGAAAATGAATACAAAAGCAGTACAAATATATTAGAACTCAAGATGCCACAATATCAACCCACCAACACCCTTCTCGGAAACAGAACTAAAAATACAGACAGATACTTAAGTGTGCAGCAGCGGCAGTATGGACTCTGTGACGATGATCCAGACCAGCAACCAGCCAAAACATTACTTCAATCTCATGGCAAGTTGGCAACTAGTCAGAGCAGGCAAGCTACAGCAGCACCCCAAAATCTCATTCCCTCCACACCTGCAAGTTACAACCACAGAGTCAACACAGCCAAACAATAGAGCAGCATTGGGATATGATAATTCAACATTTTTTCTCAATCAACTGAGAAACCACCAGCAGGAGGAAACAAGTGCAAGAACCAGCACCATTTGCAGGAGGAATTAATTTTCTCAGCATTGCACCCCATTTGGCTATTTCATAATTCCAAAAATAATTGTATCTCCCTTCTCTCATAATTTTGCCTTGAGGTTGTTCTGGACTTACTGAATAAGGCCTGTTCTACACACTACAGCAGCCAGCAGCAACAAGATTCAGCCTGAAATCCATTGTAAACAATGAACAAAGCAACATTTTAAGTCTGGGTGGTGGCAGGGCGCTATATAACATCATGACTAAAAGCAGATTTCTGTCTGAATTTTATGAAACATTTCTGGACATATACAGCCTGTTCTGCACTAGCAGCAACATGATTCAGCCTGAAATCCTTTGTAAACAGTGGCCCAAACACCATTTTTTGGTCCGGGAGGTGGGGGTGCACCATATAACATTATGACTCAGACCAGATTTATGTCTGAATTTTATCAAACATTTTTCATGTAATATTTCTGGACTTGTACAGCCTGTTCTGCACTCACAGCAACAAGATTCAGCCTGAAATCATTTGTAAAAAGTGGCCTAAACACCATGTTTTGGTCTGGGTGGATGGGGGGGCATCATATAAAATCATGACTGAGACCAGATTTCTGTCTGAATTTTATCAAACATTTTTCATGTAACATTTCTGAACTTGTGCAACCTGTTCTGCACTAGCAGCAACAAGATTCAGCCTGAAATCTCCCAACGAAGCAGCATTTAAAGTCCAGGTGTTGGCCGGGAACTATATAACATCATGACTGAGAGCAGATTCATGTCTCAGTGTCATCCTACTTTTTTCCAGTCATATTTATCATCTTATCATGCCTCTTCTGTACAGCATGGTGGCAAGAGACTGTGTTAAACTGTGGCCCAAGTGCTTATTTTGGACTGGATGGTGGTGGTGGTGGTGGGGTGTGGCACTATAAAACATCATCATGATTGGAGGGGAGGGACACCAAGTTAACATTTGTGGCAAGCCCAGGAGACACGTGTTGTTAAGCAAAAAAAAAAATGTAATTTTGTTTAACTTTGCAATAAAAGTGCTTATGTTTCTAGGATTGTTGTGTACATATTCAGACTGATCCTGCACACAGCCAAAACAACTGCCACAACATCACACACCATTGCGAAAAAAAATGTTGTTCATAGGAACAAATTATAATACTTGACATTTGTGGATAGGAGGAGGAAATATATATAGAAGGACTAACAGAAAACAAAAAGAAAGGTACAGTGTTTATGGGTACAGACTAAAAGTGACTAACAGTAACACACGATGGGGGGGCATGCAGGGTCAGGGCAAGGGTGTTCATGTGAGAGGGGAAGGGAAGGAGGGAGCATAAACATTACATAACACACAAAATGTTGGACTAGAAAAGAAACAAGAGGATATAGAAGAGGAAGAGGACAGAACTTTTTTTACTTTTTTATTTTTTTTTTTTGTATTTGTTATTTTTAAGGGGTGCGGATGAGGGAAGAATGACAGTAAGAAAGGAAGGACAGGAAAAAGAAAATAAAAAAAATTGGCTGCCAGTGCTGCGCTGCCCATTATAATTTCCAGACCATAATTACATGGCACCAGCGCCAAGCCCCAATTCTGCCCTGCCACCACTAACACCACCACCCCCACGATGCAGCTCCTCCAGGAGTTCCAACATTTGCTGTTGGTCCTCTAGGAGTTTCCTGAGGTCCCCCCTGACCTCTTGGCAGAACTCGTTCAACTCACAGCACAGAGCTCCCACCTCTCTGCATACAGCTGCCAGATCTTCTTGGCTCACTGCTGGAACATGAATGGCTAGGGCTGCTGCAGGCTGTGTGAGTTCACCAGCATGAACCTGGTGCCACCAGTGTCTGTGGGGTGAGGGTGATGGGGTGGTGTTGCTGCCTCCTGTTGCTGCTGCTGCTTTCTCATGCGGCACCTCCGCTGACACTGACCCCTGGCCCCTTCCTCCTGCTGGGCCCCTTCCCCTTCTGACTGCTCACCCCTGGCCCCTCTATCTGCTACTGCCACCTCTTTTTGGTTTTGGATCCACTCTGCAGGGTAGTGGTGCTGTAGATGGTTCTTTTGGTAGCCAGTACTAAAATGCTCCCTTTCTTGCCCCTTCTCACAAATCTGCCACACAGGTTGCAGATCACGACACTATCATCATTGGTGTTTTTGGTGAAAAAACACCACACAGCTGACACTTTCTGGGGGCCACCACCAGCTGATGTCCTGGGCCCTGGGACCACATCATGCTTCTTCTGGGGAAGGGTGGGGGCACATGCTCCAGCTTGGGGGCATTGGTATCCAGCTACTGCTGTTGTCTGGGGTAGGGGCCACATGCTCCTCCTCTGTTGGAGGACAACAGGATCCTGCTGCTGTTTGGTATAATACTGCTGCTGGGGGGTGCAACAGTCTCATGCTGCTCCTGGGAAGTGGGGACCACATTCTCCTGCTGGAGGTGGGGGCACATGTTCCTGCTGGTAAGGGGCCTCAGACCTAAAGGCCCACCTGTCAAGCCAAACACTGGGTGGGGGTCCTGCTGCCTTCCTCTCAGTCCTCTTGTCCCTACCTTTCCCATCCATCCTCCTTTTAAAAAAAAAACTGAAAAGAGAAAAAGAAAGAAAGGGAGTGAGTGAGTGAGGGAGTTACACACACACACACACACACACACACACACACACAATCAATCTGCAGACACAACAGAACATAAATTATCAGCAGACACCAGAAACACAAATACACAATCTAATTATAAACTAAATAAAGTGGGTAAACACACAAACAGCACACACAGTACAGTACAGTACAGTATTTGCAAACACTAGTCAGCTGCTGGCTGCCTTCTTCTCTCCTCCAGGTCTACACTCCTACAAAGGAAATGAGTCACTCACTTCCTGCCTGTATACAGTCACCCATGTGACCTGCAGAAAGTAAATCATGTGACAAGCCCAATTTCACTTAATTTCACCTAATATTAATGCAAGGTGAAATTTACAGTGAAATTAATCTGTGAAATTTCACCATAAGCACACAATTACATGAAATATTTTGCTAGGTGAAATTGGTGATTTTGCCATGATTTCACCGACAAAATTAAATTTTGCAAAATCTCTAATCCTGAACTTATTTTCCTGAACTCTGAACTGCCATTTCAGCCACTACTGGAACAAAATATTCCCCCATTACCAAGATTGACATGTTTTAAACTGCACTCCATATCCAATCCAATATCAACAGCCTCACCTGCATTAACAACTTACTAAAGTTTAGTTTCACAGGAAATTAATAAGTTATTCACAATAAAATGGAAATACCACCTTTATAACCTGACACAGCAAGAAAAATGTGTGCTTCAGGATCTCAAGAACTTGATTTCAGTAGAAATAAAAGCTGTAGATAAGGGTGGTAAAATGTTTATCCTTAATAAAGCCCAGTACAAAGATACAATTTACAGACAACGTATAGATGTTGAAAGCTACAAGTGACTGCAACAGGATCCAAAAAAGAAATTTCATTAATGCATTGATATATTCCTCCAGAATCCCTACCTTTAGGGGACATTACAAAATCAGAAATGGAGTTCATGCAGGTTGAGCATCCAACTATTCCAAAAATGTATGTCCTGTCAAAGATTCATAAGGGCTAGACCAATCCCACTGGTCAACCAATAATTTCTGGCCAAGTCTGTCTTACAGAAATACCATCAATTTGTGTAGATCATTTCTTAAAAAATTTGTTGTTAATCAACTAGAATACATCAGAGACACCATGGTCATGTTGTTCAAACTAAAAGGTTGGATTGATCCTCATACTATATATGATTGTCAACATTCTGTCCAAACTAGAAGGGGTTGGTCTGATCCTCCAACTATATATGGTTGTCAACATTTTGTCCAAACTAGAGGGGTTGGTCTGGTCCTTCAAATATATTTAGTTGTTATTTGATGTCATCAGTCTATATACCAGCACATAACATGAACTGAGACTTATGGCACTTGAGCATCATTTAACCCATTGACCATCTGCTATAGACTTTCCATTGGATTTTATACTTGATACAATGATGCTAATTCTCACCAGTAATTATTTTGTCTTTGACAGAAAATTCTACATCCAAACTCGGGGCATTGCCATGGGTACCACAATGTTCCCCTCCTAGGCCAACCATTTTTTGGCTTGGTGGGAGAGGCCATCATGTTCAACCACAACCACAATTCCTTCCTAGTCCATATTCACCTTTGGGGAAGGTTTATTGATGATGTTGTTTGGAAAGGCTACATATATTCAAGTAATGTTTTTGCCTGGTATCTGAACCAAAATTAACTGGGTTGGAGTTTCACCCATGTATGTGACCTCAAAGTCATCACTTTTCTGGATCTTCACCTGAGGGGTGTGAATGGGTAGGCAGTGCAGTCTGAAACTTTTAGAAAATCCACTTTAGGGAATACTATACAGCATGCCTTTAGTGCCCATCCACACCACCTGAAACCAAGTATCCCATTTGGTCAGTTTTTCTGCTTATGCAAAAACTGCTTAGGTATAGACACTTTCAATATCCAATTGTCTCCATTTGTCTGTCCTAAAATGTTGCATGCATAGTTCCCCAAAAGGGCACAGATAATTGCTTGGATAAATGCTACATGTTGTTTGTTTTCAAAATCAAGAGAAGAATGACAGCTAATTACATTGTTGAAAATTATTCCTCTTCTGTATGGTGGCATATCGCCAGCAGGTGCCTATACATTTTCTCATAAAATGTAACTTCTCTGTGCATAAAACCATAATGGTACTATATTTTGCTCCCAGTAATATTGTTTACTTTTGGGTTTTTAACTGTAGGCTAATTGACAGTAAACATTCTGCCTGTGGTTTGCTTCTTATGTTTAACATCCCAACTTTATGTCACAGGTGAATCAGACACATGCTTGTAATCCAATACCAAACAAGTACTGCCCTGATGAAGTGCCCATACTGTTCACATTCTATCTAATGCATAATGGTTTGAGTAATTGTAGGTACAGTAGAAATGAGACAGAGTAGATATACTTTCTTCATTTGCCATATATCATCCTTCTGTCTGTCAAGTTCCTTACATGCATCAGATACATTTGTTATCAGTGAATGGTAAACAAAAACTGCTACTCACTAAGATTTAAAAATGGCCATCCTGAGTCCTGTCTGTAAATGCTGCAGACACAAAATATACGTTACAACTACACAGAACAATATAAGGTAAAATAAGACTGCACATTACTAAAAAAAAAATAATTCTGATGGCCCTGTGTACTAGTCATGAAGAAGTGTTATCATGCACTGCTGCTATAAAGCTTAGCTTTACTGCAAGTACCTCTCACCTAACCTTTGTTTAAGTGTTTTGACATCTGTTTTTCTAATACTTTTAACAGATGCAGCAGTATAGACCTTGTAAAACTGCATCAGCATGATACAGGGGGTGTTCACAGGTTACAGAATATGAGTTACAGGTATGTTTCAGTGGTTTACCTATGCCAACTCAACAACAGTGTTGTCGAGGATCAGCATAGCATGATCCCCAATGTTGACAGGCAAAATTCTGCCTGTCAGACATCTGGTGTTTTTTTATTCGGGGCTGTGCTCCCCAACCCTCCATGTGGGGGGCTGCACTCCCTCCGTCCCCCCTTCTAAGGATTGTTAACGCCAAGTCAGAGTTAACTCAAAGGGGGGTGAAAGTCAAGGAAAGGACAAAATGTTGCCCTTGGGCCTCCCACAGTGACAATTTTGAAACTTGTCGAAATTTTCACCTAGGGGGATTTTGCTGCCAGGGTGCCAACTTTCAGTCAGCATACTTGTTTCAGCTGAGGTAAGGAAATTCTGGAAATGCTGATAGGCTGACAGGATTGTAAAACAGCAGGTAGGTTCAGATATAGAGTGATACAGCAGCAAGAGAACAAACAGAATAGGGAAAAAATGCTGAGTAAGAAACATCGTACAAGGGATCAGAGGAGAATGATGGAGGTCTTGCTGAGCTGAGGGGGGAGGGAGTAAAAATGATGAGAAAATCCAAAGATAGATAGACAGATAGACAGACAGACAGATAGATAGATAGATAGATAGATAGATAGATAGATAGATAGATAGATAGATAGATAGATAGACGGATGGATGGATATGAGATCACTGCTATCATACAAGTCAACATCATGCTTTCATCTGTGGCTGCAGACATCAAGAAAGTCCCACTGTTCTCACACTGAGAACATGTGTGAATGGCTCCTCTCACTAAGCTTGGCACCCAGGATTTTGGGGTGCCATGAAAAGTATTTCTGGCCTTTTTTAAACAAAAAAAAATGAAGACCAGACTCTAGCTGAATGAGTCCTGTTTAGCTAGGTTAAGGTGTTTGATTTTTTTTAAATACATAGCTTTTGTGTTCTTTCATTGTTTTTTACTTTTGAAAAAAATGGCAGACATTTCTCACAATGGATAAATCATGAATGATAAACCCTCACAATCAATGTTTTTATTGTTCATTATTGGAGGGTTATCCAAAAACCCTACTGATCATGCTCAAAAAGAAACTTAAAATTGTTGTAACACTGGAATCGTTTAACAGAAACATAGAAACACAGATTTTGTCAGCAGAAAAGGACCTTAAGGCTCATCCAGTCTTCCCCTTGTCCCTGCCTATTCCATCAGCACTGAACTTAGTGTGTCATAGGGTGTACTTCTCTCCCCTGTTCATCTACCTAATATGTCCCAGTGCCTATCCCAAGCATGCTTGAAGCTCCCTACAGTCTTTGCCCCCACTACTTCTTCTGGCAGGCTGTTTCAGTCAGCCAACACCCTTTTTGCCAGGAATTATTCCCACATATCTCTCTTAAAGTCTGCCCCTTCTTAGATTCATTGCATGCCCCTTGTGCCTTTCTTTCTCTGAAATAGACCCTCCACTTGAACCTCGTTCACTTCTGTGAGGTACTTGTAGGTTTCAGTCATGTCCTCTCTCGCTCTCCTGTCTTCCAAGGAGTACATGTTGTGTTCCTAGAGCTTTTCCTCAAATGGTTTCTCATGCAACCATTTCAGCATTTTGGATGCTCTCCTGTGTACCACTTCCACCCTATCAATGTCCTTGTGGAAGTGCTACCTCCAGAACTGGACACAGTACTCCAGGTGGGGCCTCACCAGTGAGCAACACAATGGCAGTACCACCTCCTTCCTCCTGTAAGAAATCCCTCTCCCTACTGCATGTACTTGCAGCATCTTAATAGCCTTTCCCACTTCTTTGTTACACTGCCCAGCTACTCCAAGGTAAACAGATATGATGACACCAGGTCTCTTTCTTGCCTAGTAACTGTGAGCTCAACTTCCACCATCTTATGCATAGCTCCTGGGTTCCACAGCTCTACGTGCATAACCTTGCACATTTTGGCATTGAAACCCAGCTACCATCCCCAAGAACTTTCCTCAGATGCCTTTTATATTCTCTCAACCCCTTCCTGAGTATCAATCCTGTTGCCGATTTTTGTATCATCTAGAAAGAGATAAACCATTCCTTTAAGCTCCTCCAAAATATCACTTATGAAGACATTGAAGCGGATCAGTCCCAGTGCCAAACTCGGTGGCACCCCACAAGTCACTCAACTATCACCTGGGTGGCTACCATTTACTACCACCCTTTGTCTCCTATCCCTTAACTAGTTTGATAGCCAGCGTGTCACTTTCTACACCATTCCCAGGCTTCTTAGTTTCTTAACTAGCCTCCTGTGTGGCACAGTGTAAAAAACCTTACTGAAGTCCAGATATGCAACATCCACTGCTCTCCCTTGATAAACCTCCCTGGTAATCCAGTCAAAGAAATCTATGAGATTAATTTGACATGGCCTTCCTGCTGTGAAATCATACTGCCGGTGGTCCTGCAGCCCTTTTGCTTGAGGTGCCTCTCCTTAATTAGTGTCTCTATTAACTTCCCCACCATTGATGTCAGACTGACTGGCTAGTAGTTACTAGCATTCTCCCTACTACCACCTTTATTCAGAAGAACCAGATAAATCCTCTGCTAGTCCTCTGGAACTTCCCCACCTCCAGTAAGGTGCTAAAAGGCATTGCCAGAGGGGTGGCTGCACCATGCTCAGTTCATTTAGGACCCTTGGATGAATCACATCCAGCCCCATCACCTTATTCTCCTTTAAGGCTTCAAATTCCTCCTGTACCCTCTGCTACAAGAATGGAATTATATACATTCCCCCTTTCTCTGTTGGGATGAAACTTTCAAAAGGCACTAATTCAGCATATGCCATATCTGTCTTGAAAGTTTAGTGAAAAAAATCTGTACCATCTAGGCTGTACATGAGAGTAAAAAAAATCCTATGTTATGTATAGAAAAATAATGGAATTTCAATAGAACATTACAAATCAATGTTCTATATCTCATAAACTGCACAAGTTGCTGTCACAAAACTGTTCTTGTCTTGAGATGCTTCCAGCCAGTCTGCACATGCAAAATGTTGGGCCATTTCATCAAATGCTGCCAAAGTTATTAAGGAGCACAAATTGGGGTTTATACCTTATGCAACTATAAACTGGTAATACCTCACCATTATAATATATTATAGGAGCATGATAGAACCGTTATAGTTAGGGTTGAGTTGGCTGTTCAATGTTAAACCCCAAATGTTGCACCTACTCATTACTTCTGATAAGCTTCGTATGAAGTCTGAGCCACCCTTTGCGCTTACCTGAGACAAAATGGCTGCTCAGGACAGAATGAGTTAATAACTTTGACATTGATTGGTGAAATAGCACAAAAATTGACATGGGCTGTCAGGCTGTCAGAGTCTCAAGATGTGATAGATTTTGTGACAGCATCTTGTATGTGTTTTTGAGATAAGAGCACCAAAAAAAAAAGGAAACGAAACCTAAAATGTCATATTTTTTGCTCTCACCTACAGCCTAGACAGTGTGGAATTTTTTCATGAAATTTTCAGATTTGAAGGGGCCTATGCCAAATGGGATGAAATAAAATACTGTTTTAGAGTTATAACAATTTTTGAATTAACATTCAAGTTCTATTAGTAAAAAAAAACTATTTGCAAGTGTTTATTTTAATGATTTACCTCTAATGCTCAAAAAAATACCAGTTGTGATGGCTGCCATTTCTTTTTGTCCATTTAAACTCACAAACATTGAAAATACATATAACCTATCTCTTTTAAAAAAACTGAATCTAGCTAAACAGGGCCCATTTAGCCAGATTCTGTTTTTTTTTTTAAAGTTTACAGAAGCATCTTTTCTGGACACCCCAAATCCAGGGTACCTAGCTTTGTGAGAGGAGCCATTCACCCACATGCTCTGTTTGAGACCAGCAGGACTTTCTTGAGTTATACAGCTGTAAGCCATGCTACGGGCTGCAGTGAGAGCAGTGAGCCGCTGATCCCCTGCTATGTCCTTGTCTCTCTTTGTCTCTTTCAATATCTATCTATCTATCTATCTATCTATCTATCTATCTATCTGTCTGTCTGTCTGTCTGTCTGTCTGTCTGTCTGTCTGTCTGTCGGTCTGTCTGTCTGTCTAGCTTGCTAGCTAGCTATCCGTCCATCTATCTAGCTATTTAATTTGCCATGAAGGGTGTGTAGGAACAAAACTTAGTTATGAAATATTTTATTATAATTTTATTATTTTGTAATTACTATTTTATATTCTATATAAATTATTAATTATTAATTAAGGTAATTGGGAGGTCATACTAAGAAATCTGGTCACCATACTTGTTTACATGAGCTCTCCAAGCAAGAAAAGAATCTGCTTAGATGAGACTTTGGGAAAAAATGGTCTAGTTTTAAAACTTTTTTTTTCAGTTCATCCTGCCTAGATAAAAAGGGACATAGCATTTGACTTCCCATTTAAGGCAGGAAAATATCCTTGAACTGGCCCCTGGACACAGCTTTTATAAACTTAGGTTTTGGTTTAAGCTCCAGCTCAGAGATAATTACGATGGAAACTTGACAGTTTATGAATTACGGGGGGTCTCTCTCTATCATCTCAAAGCTGGTACCACACAAGTGCTTGAAGTAAACTGTTCTATGTTTCAATATAATTTTATTTATTTATTTATCAAGTCTAGGATTACAAATACCTTTGAGGCTTGGCTGTTTTGCAAAGGTTCCACGTCAGAGAAATACAAATTATGGGGAACATCAAGACAGACATTACAACAATGTGGACATTGCAAACAGAGTGCAGATTAATACAATTCAAGGGTAGCATTGTAACAAGGCAGCCAGTGGCATTTGTCAGAGAAAATAGACAACAATAAGAAGTCATAGGGAGAGGGAGAGGGGAGGGGGGAGAAAGAATGTAGGAAGGGTGGGGAGAGGGTGAAAAGTGCAGCATTGGGTATACCAAGATGTGAGGGTAGAATCTAGTGAGGAGAGGAGGGGGGACCACTAGAGCAGGAAGGGAAGTGGAGAAACAAGGTTAAGTTGGGCAACCACAGGAGCTGTTGGTAGTGAGATAGTCCCGGAGCCTAGTTTTAAACATACCAATTGTTGGGGCAGAGGAGATGGTTAGGCTGAGGCCATTGAACCAGAGTGGTGCTCGATAAGCAAAAGAGTGTTGTCCCTGAGAAGTGTGACAGTGGAGGACTTTCAGTAGCTGTAGCATGGATCTCCTAAGGCACCATCTGTTAATTCGGTGTTGTAACAGAGTTGAGACCCCAGAAGGTGCAAGGCCAAGGTAGATTTTTTCGCCATGGAGCAGGTGAGAAACTTTATGCAGTTTGATATTTGGAGCCAGCCAGTCTGAGTGTACAGGTCACATGTGTGGGTGAGATGGTGAGCACCAGTGATGAGCCGACATGCCTTATTTAAGGCAGTTGAGAGGCGTCTAAGGGTTGTGGTTGTGGCTGAGCCATAAATGATGAGATCATAGTCTATTACAGAGATCACAGCGCTTAAGACTGGAACCTTCAAAGCTTCTGGCGTGAGGTCTGTGTTTGTAGAGGAGACCAAGCATGTATTAGCAGCTCTAGCTACATTATCTAGATGAAGTCCATAGGAGAGATCAGGGTCAAGCTGTATCCCTAAGTATTTGAAGGACCCCACCTGATCTAGAGTGTTCCCCTAGGTGGTGGAGATAGCCAAGTGGTGTAGCGTGTGTGGGTTATGAGAGCTGCAGAAGAGCATAGATTTGGTTTTCTTGTCATTAAGGACCAGTTTATGATTAAGAAACCATGTCTCTACAGAACTGAAACCAAGTTGAAGGTTGTGTTAAAGAGTTGCAGGATCTTTGTGAGTGGAGAATACAACAGCATCATTGGCATATAGTATGATCTGCTTAGAGCAGTGGTAAGGGAAGGCGTTTAAGAATAGGCTAAAAAGGAGGGGGCCCAGTATGGATCCCTGTGGGACACCCGAGTGAACAGGCAGGGTGTCAGAAAGAGTGTCCACAATTTTTACTCTCTGTGACCAGTTTTCTATGTAGCTTTTAAACCAGAGAGAAGAGTCAGGTGATAGCCTGGCATTCAGTAGGTGGTGTATTAGTAGTCCAAGGTGTACTGTATCGAAGGCCTTGGAAAGGTCGTCGAAAATGGCCCCTGTGAGAAGGCCATTGTCAAGGGATTTATGCAAAGCTCCAGTGAACTCAAGAAGGGCTGTGGTGGTGCTGTGACCTTTCCAGAAGCCATGTTGTTGTGGACAAGGTATATTGTATTTATCCAAGTGGTCGGTAAGTTGATCAGCCACGATGCGCTCGAGTGCCTTAGAGAGTGGGGGCAGTATGGAGATAGGGTGATAATTTGAGTGCTTCACCTTATTCCCACTTTTATGGCAATAATTAGAGTGATTCATCTTATCCCCACTATTGGCTTTTATGCAAGAGCTAAAAGAAAGACTTTTGGCTCTTGCAAACTATCGTTGATGCTGTCAGCATGACATTTACACAGTTGATAAAGGACATTGCAACTTGTCGACTGGCCACATTGTGTAAATGTAGCTGATGGTGGACCAGAGTTATTTTCATGACCATCCTGAAACCATAATCTTCAAAGTAAACACATGGAGTAGGATTCACAAAGAGGATGTGCCTGGCACAACAGAAATGTGCTGGCACAAGTCAGATGCACCGAGCCCAAGTAGAGCCATTCACAGCGGCATGCACCATGGTAAGCACAAAGCACAACACCAATGTGAATTGCTGCAGGAAAAAAATGGTGCAATCACAGATGTGCCTACACAACCAGTGATGTGCCAGGGCAAGCAGGATGCCCTGCAGCCAGACAGGGTGGCCAGGCAGAACAACTGGAGCAATACAGCAGGGCAAGAGGAGCAACCACAGAGCTGGAACAAACACACCCACTGACGCAAGTGTAGAGTAAAACATGTTTATAAAAGGCAATGTGCATTGAAAATGTACAAACCAAAGGTAAAGCAAGGCACAACAACAACAACAACAGCATCAACAAATGGGGAATGGGGGATCAGGGATGGGTAGGAGGACAGGAAAGGGACAGAAACAGGGGACAGGGTATGGCAACTATGTACATGGGAAGTCTCCAGGAAGAGGCAGGGGGACACTAGAAGCACCATGCCCTTCCACTCACCACCCTGGCACGGACCGGGAGATGCAGCATAACGACCTGCAGGGCAGCTGACAGGCTCTGATAAGTCTTTGATAGAGGGTGCAGAGCTGACTGGATGGCCACATGGATACTCCCATCCACATCAACTGGTGCAGCACCACCACCACCCGCAACAGCACGGTGAGCCAGAACACCTGCAGCAAATGACAGAAAGAACACACACTGAGGGCCAGAATGTGGAACACACCCCCACCCACCATCGATGGCACAGAACCTGAAAGACAGCAATCATGGTTAGCTGCACTCCACCCCCGGCAGGGCACCAGGACTGCCACCCATAAATCTCTGAAGCTGCTCCTCAGCTGCATCTGTGGCCCGCCACCTGGCCTCTGGTCCTGCAAAACATAACAAACAGCACCATGAGCAAACATAGCCACCGTGCAGGATGCAGGGCCACAGTCCCCCCCCCGCCAGCCCATGGCCATGCAGCAGACAGTAATGCCTGGCTGGGAAGTACCCAAAGGTCAGCAGGCACACACAGCCATGCCCTGCCCCTCTGTCACCATGGCAATGCAGCATGGGTGAGGTGCAGCAACTGCCATGTGTGCGTGATGCTGTGAGACCCATGAGGGTGCCCCATGAGGGCAGTGACACACATATCCAGCACGTGCCACAAAAGGAGACAGCTGAACAACACCTACCTGGTCTTGGCAGTGCACCCCTGTGTGCAAGGCACCAGAGCCATGTAAGCCACTCCAGGTCCCACCTCTGGAAGTTGCCATAGCAATGCCTGAACTGCTCCCCTGTGTGTGGCATCTCTGTACATTGCACAATCTGGGTTGCAATGGAGGCCCACACTTGGGCCCTGGGCACATGGAGGTCCTCCTTTCCAAACAGGTGCCCCTCCACAGCCATGACCTGTGCTACAAGATGTAGCAGCTCAATGTGTGACCAGTTCATGGTCCTAGGTGCCCGTCACGCAGCCCTTGGCATCTTAAACTGTGAACACAGATCGGCAAGGTGAAAACAGGCAAAGCCCCTTCTACCAATCATTTTTGACCATGTGAAAATGTGAGGCATGTGCAGCACAGTGTGCACTGAATGTGAAGCATGAATGACCACTGGTGACAAGCCTGCGCATGCGCATTCCACCACGCAATGGTGTTGCATGGCCAGAACACAGTCACGCATGTGTGTTAAGCATGCGGATGCCATGTAGTACACGGCATGCAACATGAACATGTACAGGGCACAGTGCATGATCCATGGGCAGGACAGTGGCGGTATGGCACATCATGGGACATGCGCCACCGGACACAGTGACCGTGCATGCGCAATGGATGCACTATGTACAATGCTCCCGAGTCATGTATATTTGCCAACCAGTACATGCATGCACCTGGAGATGTGCTGTACGGGCAAAGGCGCATCCCAGAGATGCTCCATGCAAAGTGAGATAAGCTGGGAGCAATTACGCAATTCAGAGATAATGCGCACTAAACTACCTCATTAACCATGCATGGGCAACTCAGCCGATTAGTATCTCATTAACAGGGGCTCAGGCCTATTTGCATGCCCTGAGCCATAAATGCTACCAATTCAGGAGGCTGAGTCCAGGACACTGAGAGGAGTCAGTGCCTAGAGGTTGAGTATACAGCCATGTTAACAGGGCTACAGCACACATTGGTGCACCTGCTTCTGAGCATGCACAACAGGTAATACCGTTGTACACTGCATGTGGGACCAGTAAATTCATTAAGTGGCACCCAAGGCACACCATGTTATACAACATCAGGGTGGTATACAAGATGCACAGGGTGATAATGGACAGGTCCCTGCCATGACTGCAGTGAATGACCATGTCACCAGGACCCACACAACACAGCACATATGGAACACCATTGCCGAGCTATGTTGCGGATGGTAGTGTGCCGAGGCAGTGCAATGTAGGACAGGAAGGGGATGCAACATGTATGGATGGCCACCAAATGTACACAGGGACATAGGGATGATACGTATGGCTGGGTGTTGCTTGCAGTGTGAGGTGGACATAGCACCATGGAACAGGTAGGTCCAACACACAGAGTGCCACACATGCAGGCACAATGGCAACATAGCCAGCCCACACACTGCTGCCAGCGGAACCATGCCTGCTGCCACATGTCAGTCCCCACTGACCTGCAGCCATTGCAGGAGAGGCACCCAGGATGGATGTATCACCATGGTGGTGGCACACATGCTGCAGGGGTACTGGGACATGCCAATGGCAGTCAGGACAGTGTGACACCCCCTGGGGTGGCTACACTGTACCCTCACCATGGACTGGGTGACATGTGTGGCACATGCACCATCCCACATGGACCGCATACCATGGTGCATGACCACCTGTGTTCGGCTGCCCACCCGTGGCCCACAGCCCAGACCACCGGCAACATGGGCCATGGTGAGGCCACAGAGAGTGGGTGATGGGTGAGGGACCATGTGTACCTACAGGCATATCTGACACCTGGATGCAGGGCCCCTACTTTTCTGCTGCTCAGTGGGACCAAGTTCTGCAGAAAGACTACCATCTGCCGCAGAACTTCTGCGGCAGTGGTTTGTAATTTCTGTGGTAGTTCTGCGGCACTAACAAACTACCACATCACACTGTCAGCTTGTCATCCTGACTTTACTTTCATGGCAGTGGTTATAGCAATCAGGATGGTGGAAAGCACAGTAACACTAGTTCAAAAAATAACAGACTTATAAAAATAGTTTTGTGCCTAAAAAAGCAAAACAAATGTCTCCTTCCCTAAGGTCCTAGCCTATTGCATAAATGACATATGCAGAGAGGATCTTATGTGATAAATAAGGTATTTCTATATGCATGCTATCTATCCTACTAATGAGGTCTCCACTGTCTATCACTTATATATTTGTGTGTGCTTTCTACACCACTCATGAGGTTCCCACTGTGTATCACTTATATATTTATATGCAATCTGTAACATACATAGAAATATATGTGTGTGTGTGTGTGTGTGTGTATGTGTGTGGTGAGAGAGACAGAGATACTGTGTATGTGTGTGTGTGCATATGTGTGTGTGTGTGTGTGTGTGTGTGTATATATATTATTTTTTTATTTCCATGAACTTGCATCCTCATTCATACAGGTCCCATTGGAAATGGAATAGAGGAGTTATTGCAAAACTCATTTTTCATGTCAACCTGCTTTCCCTGACGCACTGCGTAACACCATCAGACCACGACATGTGAACCAATTGTGAGCTAGAGCTCTCCAACCCATCACGTGTTTACCATGTGACAGAACACTGCACCATAGATTGCGAGCAGTGATGTGTTCCACCAATCCTTGTGCTGCCCAGCCAGCTCCCAGAGCTACAGTAATCTCTGAACCTGAGTTGCCAGCACCGAAATGGGACATTTTGTGCATTTTCTGTGAGCTGTAGTTGCCATTGTTTCCATCTGTGGTGGTGAGCATGATACCCTCTAGCACAACAGCTGTCCCTGCACACAACATTTCTCCATAAATTTGAGGTGATTCTATCAACCAATGACAATATGTAATCAATAACCCTGGCAAAAATGCGTACAGGGCAATTATTTAACAGGTCTATTCTTTCAACAGGTCTACACATTATTATATTCCACTTTTCGGGGCATAATTACTTTATTTTTCTTAAAAATGACAGTTAAATTCATTTTACCAGTTATTCATTTCAGATGGCATCTCTATACCTTAAAGGCACAAATAGGTTTGTACAAAGTGAGGTATGGACTTAACAGGTCTGTGCTATTGACAAGGTTTTGTTTAAGTTGGCACTAGTGCAATAATTTAAGACTGAAAATTGTATTAGGCTGTAGTACAGGTTGAGCAAATATCACCATGCATGATGTGCTGTGCCACCATCTCTGGCAGTGGGAGCTGTGGTAGATAGGTGACTGTTCATTTCTGTTGCAGAATGCAGTCATTTCATTAGCTAATGTATGATGTTATAGCAATGATAACATCACATTCTGAGCATATGGGGGTTTAGGATATAAAAAGAGGGGACGGGAACCAGATTCTATGGATAAACAGAAATATTAATAAAAAATCACCAAGAAGAGTGAATTCTGTGGCACCGCAGAAGTTCTGCAGTGGATTGCAAGTTCTGCACAAAATTCTGCCGCCGTAGAATTCTAGGGGTCTTGCCTGGATGCTTCTCCCCACTGTAGTCGATATGTCCAAAGAATCAGGTTCCACCAGCAGGCAGTGACCCAACTTCATGAAGGATGAGGAGAGGGCGCTCATCAAGGCATGCCACCAATGCCTGGATGTACTCACTGAGAGGGGAGGCAGCCAGACGGCACTTGCGGTGGACTGAGAGGACATGGCCCAATGGGTGAACGCGGTGGCACCGTACAACCACACGGTTCAGGAGTGCCACAAGCATTGAAATCATGACCAATGGAGGGCCAAGGAGAAGGTGGCCAGCATTCAGGCATCCCTGCGGTGGACAGAGGGAGAACACAGCTTGGCAGCAGAGCTCAGCCCCAGTGAGGCCATCCTGACCACCAGTGTGTCGGGGATGGCCTTGCATGGCGTCCCAGGAGGTGGCTTCCAGATGAGGGACAGCCCATCGCAGCATGGTAAGTAGCTGTGCATCCTGGCTGGGCCCTGCCATGGACAGGTGTGGGAGCCTTGCATTGTGTTGTCAGCCATGCTGTGTGTGACGTTGCCACTGTGTCATGTGCGTCCTGTGTAATAACCATGTTCTCCCTTCTCTTTTCAACAGCACCATCGTGACTCCAGGGCACAGCCATAGCCATGGCTGACCATGTAGCCCTCATGGGCAATGATGTGGGCCCACCCCATGGGGCCGATGACACTGACATGGGCATGTTCACACCTGTAACATCCATGCTCCTTGCACCACCAGTCACAGTCTCTGTGGCAGAGGGCCCTGCAGCCCCTCCACCAGTGATGGTGGTACTGCTAGCAGGTAGATTGCATGGTTGGGAAGCCTGTCTAGGTTGTCTGATGCTGACCTGGAGGAGGCGGTGGACATAGCGGATGCCCTCATCATGCTCAACAGTGGCATGCAGGGTGAGGGCAATGGCACCGTCACATGCTCCACCATCACCAGCACCACTGCCATGGCCAACGGCTGTGCACATGAAGCGTGGATGCCTGTGCACATGACCCTGGGTGCCACCTACATTCCTGCTGTGCTGGACACTGGTGCAATGGTGGCACAGTTGCCCATGGCAGTGGATGTCATGCCCCCTGCACCACTGCCCAGTGCAGTGCTGGCATTGTCGGTGTCATCCTGGCAGGGCACCTGTGTGCACGCACCTGCTACAGTGGGCCCGGGGGACACCACACATGGACAGCCAGCAGCAGTGCCCAGCCATTCCCCACTCACAACACAGCCTGACAGGATGCATCCACCACCCATGGATGACCCTGGTGGGGCTGATCCATCCCCTGTACGTTGGCAATGCCACCATACTGCATCACCTGCCAATGACATGAGTGCCTACCTTGACCTGTTGTGGGCAACTGTGGATGGTCAGGAGGCCCTCCGGGTGGAGTTCCAGAGCCACAGGGCCATCTTGGTCCAGGAGCATGAGTCTGCAGCAGCATAGCATCCTCAGATGCTGGCTAAGACATGCATCATGTGGGTGGGCATGACTGCAGCCATGGAGCAAATTGCAGCTGCTGCAGAGGCAGTGGCAGCATCCACAGCATGCCGTGAACATCGTGCACCCAGTCGGATGCCCAGGAGCATGTCCCTGGCACCCCGATGGTGGGGCCAGGTGAACCCTCTGCTGCTGACCCCATCATCACTGGCATCCACATCCACCATCCATGGCTCAGCTGGTGGGCATCAGATGGCTACCCCACTGAGCACCCATTCATGATCTCAGTGCAGCACACCTGCAGGGTCCCTGGGGTCACCCCATGTGGCCGGTGGTGGCACCCCCATCACCTGTGGCCATGGCAGAGGCCACCCACATGTCTGTGGTGGTCATGGGTCCACCCTGTGATACCCATGCCCACAGGCCTGTGGTGGCAGGTGGCATGCCCGTGTGTACAAGCTGACCTGAAGGTGGTGCCAGTGATGGTGTGTGTGGTGGTCACCAGCCCCACGGTTGTCCTGGCACCACCCTGTGCTGCCTGTGCAGGCTGTCCAGTGTGTTTGTGTGTACTGCTGTTGTGCCATGTGTCATGGGGATGATGAGTGCATTACAGTGCCTGTAGTGCCCATGTGCTGGCTGCAGTGCACACTGACCTGTGACTGCTTGGGCATGGCCTGTGTGGTACTGGGGTGTTGCATGCATGGTGTCTGTGTGTGTGTGTGTGTGTGTGTGTGTGTGTGTGTATGTGTATGTCCCCCACCATATGCATGCACTTGCATGTGCACCCCAGTGTGGCATCCAGTGACCACCATTCTGATGTCATGCTGTCCCTACACTGCAGTGCCCACACCTGCACATGTACATACCTGCATACTCACCTGCATGTCCCGAAGTGTTCCTCCACCACTCATGTGCGGTATGCCCATGCCTTCACCGCCAGTCTGGGATCCCTGTGTCCCTGCTTGACTTCACCTCCATGGTCCTCAGAGGGTGCCCTGTTTGCACCCTCCCCACCCCTCCTGCTCCCCGGAACTGTTGCCCTCACCAGCCTCGACAGGTATTCCATTGCCATGGGCCATGTTGTGTAGCATACAACAGGCCAGGAATATGCCACAGACCTTCTCAGGGCTGTACTGTAGGACACCTCCTGGCCGACACAGGCACCAGAAATGCATCTTCAGCATGCTGAAGACACGCTCGATGATGGTGCGTGTCGTGATGTGTGCCTCATTGTAGCGTTCTTCCACCACTGTTCCAGGTCGTCAGATGGGAGTGAGGAGCCAGGGCCTCAATGGGTATGCGGCATCACCTGTAGGAGTAGATGTGCCTCCATTAGTACATTGAGTTACACAGTGGCTTGTGCCCTGTCCCAATCCCGCACTCTATGTTGTGTGCCTCTGTTTTGCTCCCCCACCCGTGCAGCTGCAAACCTGGTGATCCTCCATCCCTACCTCAGCTGCATCTGCCTACCTCCATCCATCATGTGGTGCACATTACTTGCATGCCACCCTGCATCTGCCTAGGTACCCTTTTACACCCCTGCTGTCCCAGTGCCCCTGTGCCTGCAACTGGCCTCCCACAGCACACCCCCATGTGTCCAGGACGTGGTGCCACCCTGCGCTGTTGGTGCTCAGTCACATGTACCTAACAGGTGGCCACTTTGGATGTTCCAAGCCTCGAAGCTTGTGCAGAATGCCGACTGGTGCCATATGTATGTGTTATGTGCACTCCTAGAGTGTGTGGTGCAGACATTGGTGATGCACCCTTGTGGCATCGCACACCACTTGGCAGTTCACTGAATAGTACCCCTTCCAATTCATGTATGTGATGCCTTCCTCACCAGGTGGTGCGTGGATTGCCACATGGGTGCAGTCATTGGACCCTATGACACCTGGCATGTGTGCCACCCTGTGGAACCCCTGCATGGCTTCTGTACACTCTGCCTGCATGCTGGGGAATTTAATGTATTCCAAAGAGTGTGGTAGCAGTGCAGTGAGGAATTGTGTGAGGAGGTGGGAAGTTGAGGCCTGTGATATGCCAGTGGTGTCCTCAGTAGGCCTCTGAAAGGTTCGTGTGGCAAGCAGGCACATGACTGTTGTCACCTTGGTCTCCTCCAGGATGGCATGACCTCGTGTGGTGGTTTTCTGCATCTCATCATGGCACAGCTCACATAGCTGCCTCAGCATAGCCCTGTTGAGGTGGTATCGCCCGACTGTCTCCGCCTCTATGAGCTGCTCGAAGGACAGCCGAGCATGGTACTGCCATGGGGATGGCCATTATGGTGCCTACCAGTGCCCTGCCTCCTCCTCCTCCTCATTAGGGCACCAGCAATGGCAACTGCTGCCGGGTTCATCCCTTCTGTCACTGAGTCACTCTGGGGTGGCTTGCTGCCTGGTGTTGTTGCTGGCAGAATGGCTGCCTTTGCCTCTCCCTCTGTCTGGTTCCACTTCCCCTCTGGCTGTGGCTGTGTACTGCTGTGGTCATTCCATTGATGGCCTGCTGGTGTGCTTTTCAATATGTTTACAATGTTTTATTATCTATGCAAATATTAGTAATTAGAGAAATTGTCCAGGGACAAATAAAATCTATTTTCTTATATAATATATGAGGAGTGACAGAAACATTTTTTAAATGATCTAGAACTGCATGCAATAGGTATAAAATAAGATCTGAGGCAATCTTATAATTATTTATATAATTATGCAAATTTTGTTACACAGGGCTAAATGCCTAGCTAAGTGCCCATAATAAGAAAATGGTATTCTGGTCTATTGTTTTGAAACTTTGGGGTTGTTTGTCCATGGTGATAATTGTTTAGTGAATAACAATCCATGCCCTAGTGTGTATGAGAAATATATATTATTATTATTTGAAAAGTTGCTGAATGGCATAAATAATATTTTTTCTGTTTTTGCTTTTCAACGAAAGCTAAGGATACCCCTAGACAAAGTGAGAAAAGACAGAAAGAAGTAATTGTCTGACTCAGAAACTGCAAGCAAGGAAAATACCTTTGAAGCATCACAAGAAAGATGTGTTTATTTGGTTATTTAAACTGTTTTGTTGTATAAAAGTTATTGCTATTTAATTGTTGTTCACAAGGATTGTTATAGCTGTTGAAGTTTAGTGACTATTATTGCAAAGCCATGACAGATGAAATCTTACATGCAAATGGTATTGAAACTGAGATGGTGACACCTCTTCACCAATACCATAGCATTGAGAATGAAGCTGTCACATGTAAAGGGTGTACAAGTTAATAGGTCAGGTTGAACTACTAGAAAAAATAGTTACAAGAAAAAGATCAGGCCTGCACAGCTTTGCAAGAAGAACTAGATGGGGCTAAGCAAAACAAGAGGTTATATTTTGATTTAAATAAGGAGACATTTGAATTAGAGTGTGATTATGACCATGGTAGTGAGTGTCATGAAAAACTAGATAAAAAGTATAAAGGATTAAAAGAAAGACAGCAGAAGTACTCTCCAGTGACATATAACGCTGAAGGTATATCAGACCTAGAAGAAGTAAGGGTAGAGGAAAAATGACAATACATGCAAATAAAGAGATCAGTCCACTAGAAAAACTAAAAAACAACATCTAAAAGAGACCAGATACACTGGGTGGCTCAGACTGTGTATTGTACCCTTCTCAAAAAAGAGCTTATTAAATCAGGAAAAGGTAAAGATTTCATAGCCCAAGCAGGAGACACCAAGGCCAAAAGTAGAAATCTGGTAGATCAAGAGCATCTGAGGAATCAGGCACCTGTAACTGGGTAATAAATCCCCCTCTCAAGTTCTTGGTGGAATAGCACAAAAGGAAGAGACAACAGACAAGTGGTACTCGTGTAATAAATGGAACGTATTACAGATCAGTAATACAGGCTTACTACCATTACAGTGTAAAACATTGGTTGAACACCAGTTTTCCTTACCTAGACAATGCAGACAGTTTCTCTCTTCTCAGAGAAGCTATGTGTTACAGAGAGTCTTATACCCTGATAATAACTATGGCAATGGCTAAGGAAGATACATAAAATGTATATAATTGGACAAAAACAGGTGGTCTGAGTAACTATCCTAACTAGTATGAAAAGTTGCATAGCTTGCCGAGAGAACACAATACAATAGGATCTCTATAATACAAGGTCATTTGTAGTGATATGCAATTACTAAAGGTGGCACTGTTGTCTTACTTGTTGAAACACAGTAAGAGTACAGCAAAAAGCATTTCTCATGGCTAACATGTCAGTAAAACATAATGGAGCATAATAGAACACAAATCCTGACACTTATGCTTATACAATAAGTGTTGTTGCCCTAAGGTTAGTATATATACCTACATAAGTTGCTGCCAGCAAGGTGGAGGCAACATCAGGGGGTGCTGGACCATGGATAACATCCCCTCCTTGTTGCCTTCAAAAGAAAAGGCAGCAACCACAGGAAATAGTGGTATGGAGCTATAAAAGCCATCATTTACAAGCCTGAGGCATGAGCCTTGTAAAGGAATTTGAGTTGTTTGCGATGTTGTCTAAGAGTACGTCGCAAACAGCAAAGGGTTAGTATCAGAAAAAACAATCAAAAATGTTTGGATAATAACAAAAGCTTTAAAAGTTAATTCTAACCAAGTATTGGAAAGAGCAATGCTTAAATCACCATCATTAATAAGAGTATTAAGAGCATCACCAGCTTTAGAAATATTATAGCTGATATAGATAAGATGTGAATCCTTTCTAGCTAAAAGGGATTTCAAAGAAAGTGTCAAAGAAACAATATGTACATTGAATATAGACAAATATTGAGATGAGGCAAGCAAGTATTGCAGATCAGTATAAATAACTTCTGGTTCAGGGAGAGGAATAGGAGTAATAGCTGTGTGACCAATTACTGTTTTCTGCTGTGGAGTATAACAGAAATTAGGAAAATTGATAGCGCACATTTTGGCACCATAAGCAAAGGAATAATGATTTGTTTCTACACAGTACTGTCAATCGGAATTGTAGGTAACTCATACAGTTGGAGTTCTCCATTATAGATATGTAGGACAAGTGAATGACTGGTTGGTGAGCCGTGATGTGAAGCGATGTACCTCCTTCAGGTAGCTTCAAGATGCAGCTGTTTCATCAGCAGGTGCTGAAGATGCAGCTTGCTAAGATTGTTCAGTCAGGTTAGATGGCAGATCATCACCCAAGGAATAGGACCAGTCTAAGTGTTCCGGAGAGTAGTCGCAAACAGGTTTCATCATAGGTGCTACACAGCTTTTTAAAGACTTATGTCCATTTTAGCTCACCATCGATTTATGAAGAACCCATACTGTTATTTGTGCTAAGATAGATATCAAGACTTGTCTTGAATAAATCCACACTACTGCTGGCCACTACTTTGATTGCAAGTTCATTCCATATCTTGATCACTCTTACTGAGAACCACTTCTTCCTTTTTTTTGTTCTGCAATGTTCACCTTCCAGTTGTAGAGGGTGAGCTCTGGTGTTGTACACCAGGTCCATAAGTGCAAGACCCATTTTTTCCACAGTAACATATCAGTAAGTGCCCTGTAGATTATACACATGTCTCCCCTTAGGCTATGATTTTCCAGGGAGGATAATCCTAGCATCTTAAGTCTGTTGTCATAGTCCATCCCCCTAACTGCCTTGATCCATCTGATGGCTCTCCTCTGTACCCTCTCAATAGCCTTTATGACACCTTTGTCTTCAGGTGCCCAGAACTGCATGCAATACTCAACATGGGGCCTCATCAAGGAGGTCTATAGAGGCAGCATCACCCTCGGTTCCTACACTTGATGTGCTTGCTAATACAGTGTAGTACACTACTTGCCTTTTTTGATAACTTGATTACAATGCAGATTAGGGTTGAGATCATTTTTTACCCTAATGCCAAGATTCTTCTCATCCTCTATCACTCTTAATGCCACCCCCCCAAAAAAAAAGTATTGGGCCTGTATATTATTTTTCCCAAAATGCATAACTGTGCATTTATCAATGTTAAAAGTAAGTTGCTTTATCTTTGCCCAACATTCTAGTTATCCCAAAGCTGATTGCAAGGTATTTCTGTCTTCTTGATTGTTGACTATGTGCCCAACATGGGTGTCATCCGCAAATTTGGACAGCCATACTCCAGATGTTGTGATCAAGGTGGAAATATAGACATTAAAGAAACAGGGGCCAAGGATTGACCCCTTGGGGACCCCACTGGTTACCCCTCCTAGTTGGAGTATGATCCCTTTATACATACTCGCTGTTTCATAACCGAGAGCCATGTCATAATCCACCTAGTTATCTTACCATTTACTCCCTGCTTAATTAAGGCATCTACAAGTTTCCCATGTGGGACTTTGTCAAATCCTCGGAAAAATCCAAAAAGAAGACCTCTACTGAGTCTCGGTTATCAAGGGCCTTGCTAATTTTGCCATAAAATTCTAGCAAATTGGTTTGGCATGATCTGCTCTTGGTGAACCCATGTTGTGTAGTATCTGTGTTGCCAGTTAGTAGTTCAGTAATGTGGTCCTTAATGATGCCCTCCAGGATCTTACCTAAGAATGCTGTCAAGCTAATTGGCCTATAGTTTGCAACCTCCTGCCTAGATCCCTTTTTATAAATGGGCACCACTGTGGCTTGTCTCCAGACCTCAGGGACTTGTCCTTCATTTATAGATTTTGAGAATATAGCTGTGACTGGGCCTGTCAATGGCTCTGCCAGTTCTTTGAGGATTCATGAGTGTAGGCCATCAGGGCCCTGTGCCTTATTTGGATCAAGCTTCTGCAGTTATTCCCACAGCATTGTAGCGTCTAATGTCAGGTCATTTACAGGGTTTTGGTCCAGATGGTTTTTTGTGGCAAAAGTTTTTGCATTAAAAACAGAAGAAAAATAATGATTATATTGCTCTGCCATCTGATAATTAGTGGTAATCATAGTCCCATCTTGATTTTTAATGGACCAATAGTATTACCCCCCCCTTTTTTTGTTCACATATGCATAAAAAGATTTGGAATTATCTTTAACCCTGCTTGCTAATTTAAGCTCATATTTACTCTTTGCACTCCTAATGCCTCCTTTGGGTGTATTCAGGCATCTCTTATAATTATCCCAGCATATTTGGTTACCATTTTGTCAGGCTTTACAAAATGCCTTATTTTTTTTGTTAATAAGTTTCCTGACAGCTGCATTCATCCATGGAGGTATGGATTTTTTTGCCCTATTGTATTTCTTTATAGAAGGTGTATATGTCTGAATCAAGGTGGAGAGTTTATTATTTAATAACTGCCACATACTGGAGAGAGATGGATTGATAAAATCAGTTTGCCAGTCCCATTTGGCCATTTCGCTCCTCATACTTAGAAAATTAGCTTTATTGAAATTGTAAATGACCATGCTGCCTAAGTCATAACCCAATGCTCCCATGTAGCTAAATCTCACCATTAAGTGGTCACTGGAGCTTTGTGGATCAAAGTGAGGTAGTGACAAGGTGAAAGTAATAAACACATTGTCATGACTTGAACAACGTTTAGTAAAGTAACATGGTGCTTGATTTGGATAATGTGAAACATACCCAAGATTTCTAGCAGTAGACATAGAAATATTGACAGAGTTTGACATAAACAATGTAATGCATGCAGTGGATCTGCATGAGGACAATACCATTTAGATAGATTCCTATCATTAATAATATCTGGAATGCATCCTGTTTCCAAGTCCCTGAAGAGATTGTTAGCAGTGGCAAATACATAAGAACCATAAGCGGAGCATAAAAGTTCACCGGCAACATATTGCTTGTCTGCCTCCTTGTTATTTGGAAAAACTAATTAATTAATTTTGTTTCTAGTGTCATTGAACCCTTTTGCAATTTCTTGCATGTTATAAACAGTAAAATGCTCTTCCTTACTTAAACCATCTACACCATGTAACAGTACTGGTAACACATCACTTTTAATAGATTGTTGAAAATTTTGTGCTTATGCTTTAATAGCAGCTATATCTGCTGTATTCCAGATAGACATTCCTGAACAAAAAGGCCATAGATGGTGCCTGCTGGAAGCACCAAGTTTGGTTCACAGTAAATCTGTCGACCACCCACACAGTGACGGCACAATACTGATGCAGGTATTGTCCTGCCTAAGCCCCCAGTGTTTTCTGTGTGGGGCTGTGGCCCCCACACCTTTCATGTGGGGGGCTCTGCCCCCCCACACACCCCCGACTTTAGGATTTTCAACTCCACATCGGAGTTGGTCCGGGGAAGGGGCAGGACACTGGGGGAAAGCGAAACACAGAAATGGACCATTACAGTGACTGTCACTGTAGTCATTTTCCATGCTTTGCCATTGGGGTGTAGGGTAAAAGGGGGCCAACCATGCCTGCTGCATCCATAATATCTGCAGTATCATGCCTAGTGTGTGATTTAACATTAGGTGTGGATCTAAAAAATCTCAAGTGTTCAGTGGCATGAAGTCCACTAACTGGATCATTTGTGTGAGTTTGGAAAGTGCTACAATGTCTAGAAGCATCATACTGAAAAATTTAGAAGTGTTGATCATGTGACAAAGACCAAACTCAGCCATATTCTAATGTGTAAGATTAAAAAAAAAACCTGGAACATGCATAACTTGTATATTATTAATCAAAGCTCCTGAAAGGGAAGTGGTGGCCAGACCACTGGGAGGACCAGTCTCCTGAGGAGGACATTCAGTCACTTCTTCTCCAGTGGGTGGGACCACAGAAAGAAACTTAGCTTCAGTAGCCATATAGTTGTGAAGATAGAAGGTTTGTGATTCCTCAGAGGTGAGGTGATCACAAAAGGTAGGCTCTATTAAGGCAGTTAAGTTGTTGAGACCAGTGTGTCTAGAAGAAGTTTGTCGAATAGAGGGTGTGTCTTTTGGTGCAATCCCTGTGTTGGGCTATCCGTGAAAAGTACCTTTAGATAAACATGCTACAGGAAGTGTGTAACCATTAAAATCAGTTTCCCATTGTATCTGCAATGTGGAGTTTTCTGGGGCTACTACCATGGCATTAAGATAGGCATCTGAGCCTTCCTTAACAGTAATCAATTTGTTGGGGACATCTATATGAACTCCCTGGGGGCTGGAGATGGGTGCATCTCTAGCTGCATGTTCAAATTTGTCACACAAATGTGCTATACGTTGTCTGTGTTCAGTTGAAAGGGATTTGTCTTGAGAGTAAGTCAAAGAAAGTAGTCCCACCAGGATGAGGAGGTGCAAGATAGCCATCTTGCCAGCATATCTGAAACAAACAGAAACGGATTGTTAAGTGAGGGGTACTATTCCATCCTAAAAGGGTTTGGAAAATTAATCAGTCAACTTTATACAACTTGAGCTGATTAGCATGGAACCAGTTGTCGGTGGTCTGTTTCTGATGCTGAATTCTGATGTGATAAACAGCAGGGCTGAGTTTACTGACAATGGAGTATGGGCCTTCCCATTTGCTGGTAAATGTGGGAACTTGTGGTCTGTATTGGAGAAGCATGACTTGATCTCTAACTTGCCAGTTGACTTCTTTGGCATGTTTATCAAAATGAGCTTTTGCTTGTTGTTGAGCCTTGCCCATATGATGTGCAGCAAACAAGTGTGTTTTCATGATGTCATCATGAAGTTTTTCAACATATTTGCACACAGATACCCTATCTGCTGTAGGGGTGTGGAGGTCAATCAACAGGTGCTCAGGTAATCTCATGGCTCTACCAGTCATAACCTCGTATGGTGTGCACTGACTAGTTGCTGCAGGAGTGTCCCTGATTACCATCAGCAGTAGTGGCAAAAGGGAATCAAAATCCTTGGGATTGTCATTGATGAACTTGCATAACATCTGTTTGATTCTTCTATTTGCTCTTTCTACCTGACCTGAGGATTGAGGATGATATAGGATATGAATTTCTGATCTACTCCATGCATTTGAAGTGTCTCCTTCATCAGCTCAGCTGTAAATCTGGTTCCCTGGTCCGAGTCTACCTTAAGGGGTATGCCCCACCTGGACAACAATTGATCCACCAGAAATTTGGCAGTTGTCTTTGCCGTGTTATTCTGTGTAGAGAATGCCTCAACCCACTTGGAAAACAAATCTGTGACAACAAATGCATACTTGTTATTCTTGATGGAGTTAGTCAAAGGGCCAATGAAATCAATTTGTATCACTTTTCATGGTCCAGATTGCATCTGTGGCAATAATCTGGCTTTTCTTTTCACCAAAACAGGATTGTTCTTGGCACACACTATGCAGTTGTCCACATAGTTCTGTACACCCTTTGTCATACCAGGCCACCAGACAATGGATTTAAGTCTCTGGTTGGTGTTATCTGTCCCCTGGTGTCCACCAGTGGGGGTGTCATGAAACATATGGATGAATCTGGTTCATAAGGATTGTGATACAACCCACAGTTTGTGACCTGTATCTTCCTGCCTATGCCAGATCAGTTTCTGATCATGAGATAGTTGTACAGTATAATGTTCGAATGTCTCTTGTATGGACTACCAGTCGGTAGTTCCTGTTCAATTCCTGTATCCAGGTATTTGAACACATTTTTAGTTCTGGGTCTGATTTCTGTGCAGCAGAAAGGTCCAGTGGTGGTTCTGGTTGTGGTTTCTGCCTGGTACTGGCAGCTAAGAAAATGGCTGCCACAGCTACTGGGTGAGTCATTGACTATATCCCCCCCCTTAAGTACCTGCTTTGGCAAGTGAGTCTGCTCGATCTTTGAATTCATGATAAGGGTAATTCTTGCAGTGAGCCTTTACCTTGTGAATTTACAGTTTATGAGTAAACTGCTGGGTCACTGTGTGTATGTGCACAAACAAATCCCTGTATTTGACAGGTGTGCCATCAGAGGATGTGAAGTTATTTCTCTCCCAGAATGGTAGAAATTCAGTAAGGAAGGAGCAGATCCAGTTGGAGTCTGCAAAGATGATAGCATCTTTAGCATGGGGCATGACCTCTAGAGCATGAGCCACATCTGCCAGTTCAGCATACTGATAGGAAATGACTGTGCATTTCCTATCAATATGCCTAAATTCTCCATCTGTATCTATTATGAGCACACCGAATCCTGCTACCTGTTCTCCCTCCACATAGGAGGTGGAGCTGTCTGTGAAGATGTGGTGCATGCTGGTATACTCCAAAACTTCAGATGTAGCTGGTAAGAATGGTCTCAGCTCAGGTATATCAGGAGGTTGGAGTGCAAAATTGTGGGGCTTACTTGTGTACAGTAGACCATGAACCGAGATGGATGGTATTTTTGCAGGTAGTATTTTAATGTCCCTGTTCTGCAAAAGCAAAGACCAGTGGGTGAGTCTGGTGTTGGAAATTGAACCATCTTTTACTTTGTCTGAAAGTAAGAAGTTGGTTGGGGTGTGACAGGTCTGCAAGATGATAGGTGCATATCCAGTGATGTACCTGAAATGTCTGACAGCCCAGTAGATTGCCAAGAATGTTCTTTCACAGAGACTATACTTTCTTTCTACTGGGGACAGCATCTGAGAAGCATAGGTAATGGGCCTGAAGTACTCATTGTACTTTTGTGCCAGCTCTGCAGACATGGCCACATCAGATGTGACAGTTTCCAAATGGAATGGAAGATTTGGGTTAGGATTGATCAGTGCTGGGGATGAGGCTAGGGCCTGTTTGAGCTGTGTCATACCATCAGTGTGAGAGGTGCCCCATGTCCATGGGACATCCTTTTTCAGAAGTTCATACAAGGGAGCGCCCTTCAAGGCAAAGTCAGGAATAAAATCCCTGGAGCAGTTTACCATTCCTAAGAAGTGTCTGAGTGTTGCCACTCTAGTAGGAAGTAACAGATCTTGCAAGCCCTGTATCTTGTTGACAGCTGGGCTTCTGCCTTGGCATATAATACATAGGCCAAGGAAGATGATCTATTTTTCACATAGTTGTGCCTTGGAGGGATTGCACTTGAGGCCTGCTCTCTTGAGGAGAGACAGAAGTCTGTCTAGAAGGGCCAAATTGTCCTCTTTTGTGGTGGTTGCCAGAAGTAAGTCATTCACATTCTGCAGGAGAAACTGGGGTGTAGAGAACCTCTGCAGAGCATCCAACATGTGGAGATGGAAGAGGGAGGGGCTGTTGTGAAAGCCCTGGGGAAGGCAGATCCAGGTGTACTGACGTCCATCAAAGGTGAAGACAAATTTGTATTGGCTTCCCTGTGCTAATAGGAGTGACCAAAACTGATTAGAAATGTCAAGAGCTGTGAACTACTTTTTGTCAGGTGTCAACAGCTTGAGTACATCAGGTGCTGATGCTACTGTTGGTGCACAGCTAGGAGTAACCTGATTCAGTTTTCTGTAGTCAATTGTGAGTCTCCAGGCCCCATATGGTTTCTTACTGGGCCAAATAGGTGAATTAACAGTGGAAACACAGGTCCTAATCACTTCTTGTTGAAGCTGTGATTGGATGTTTTCCCCTCAGTGATGGTAAAGCTTCAGCAGGAAATGGATACTGCTTCTGCCTCACAAGGTCAGGCCCTATGATTTCAAAGGTAGTGTGTATCCTACCTCAGTCATGTTTGTTGGTGGCAAACACATCAAGGTGTTTTTGCAGCAAAGGTACAAGCTCTGAAAACAGGTCATGACATTTGAACAAAGCCATGACATCATACTCTATGTTGCTATGGGGAGATAGCTGCCACCACATGCGAATCTGGGATGGTGACAGCATGACATTGTCCTTTGATCTGAATGAGTAGCCTGTTGGCTAGAACCACTACACAGCCATGTAATGCTAAGATATCAATTCCCAGAATGCTGGGGTGATGACATAGAACCATGAGGTCAAAAGCAAAATTAGTCCTGAGGTGGCCTACCACCACAGTAGGTGTGTAGCTGGGTACCATCTACACCCTGTGCTCTGGTCTTCCAGCTGGTAGACCAGGCAGATAAGGCTGGGTCCTCATCATGGGAGACTGACATGGCTGCTCCAGTGTCCAGAAGCATGGTAAGTTGGTGGCCTCTGACTGTGGCCTTTACAAAAGGCTATCCATTTGTGTCAACAATCAGGTTACTCACAATCCAGACCAGGGCTTGTAATTGTCAATCTGTGCATTCAGAATCAGCATCATCTTCCTGTTCCTGAAACTGAAGGTCTGCAGGATCTTCTAAGGCCTTCTGTATGTCTTGTAATGGGTACAAGTGTACTTGTGATGTCACAGGCACAGTGATGGCCTGCATGGGTGGTTCTGCCTTGAATGTCACATCGGACTGGCCAGTAACCAATGAAGCCTCCCCATGACTGCTTGATGACTCGACAGCTGGGGCTAGGGCAGCCACAGTTCATGTAGCTGTAGCTCCCCTCTTGACACAAATTTCTTCCAGCAGCTTGTAGAGGGTCTTGTTCTTTTTTCTGATTTGGTGATAGCTCAGACCATTTTGGTATCAGTTCTGGCTATTTTGTTGAGAATTTGGATTTCTCCAACTGCCTCTGTTGTCCCTATTGTTCTGAGTGTTTCTGTAGTTCTGGTTCCCCCCCATGTAACTGTTTGTCATCAGAAGGGGCGTCATTTTTTTGGTTGTTTCCCTTCACCGTATAGTGGGTGGGGGCATCAAGGGTACACTGAGCTGCAGCTGTCTTGTTGGATTTGCCAGAAGCAAGGGTGAGGAGATAGCTCTGATAAGCTTGTTCTGTTTTAGTGAGGATTTCTGTAAACTCATCCGTTTCCAGATAAATATTGAGCTCAACTTTTTCCTGCAAGGCCATATTCATGTTCTGGATGTACAAATCCATGTACTCAATTTGATCCATGTTGGATTGCTCATCTACTAGGGCTTTTCCCTCTTTGTACACAAGACACAGCCATTGGTGATAGGCTGTGGGGCTTTCTTTTGTGCCTTTCTTCACCTTGTGGGCCAAACGCATCCCCATAACTCCTGGGGAATTGGCACATATGAGAGCAGTGGCAATTTAATCAAAGGTGCAATCCTCAGTGCTTCGTGCTGTCTCTGAGAGCTTAGCCCAGAAGATAGGTTCAACTGTTTGTCGTAAGACTTGAAACTGGTACTGGGGTTTGAGAGGGAGCTTCTCACAAAGAAAGCACACTTTTTCCTAATGGCAACTGAGATTGTCAGTTGGACCCATCTGTCTGATACTCTGAAAATTGCTGGACAGAATGAGTGACTTGCAGGGGGTTGGAAGTAGGCATAGTTTCACCCAATTCAACACTTTTCATGGCTCCACGAAGTGCAGCTTCCGCTGCTGCATCAGCGATCACCCTGTACGTGTGATCCTGAGTAATGGAATCTTTTATCATTTGGTAAGTTTAGTCCTGGATGGCCTTCTTTTGCTCCTCCAAGACCGTGATCTTACTGACAGCTTCTGTAATTAAATTGTGAATCTCTGACTTATTGACCCTAGTAAGAAGAGTGAGCAGCGGTGCGTTACAGAAGACAGGCCATCCACTTGTGTCATGGGGGCCGCCATCTTGGCATTGTACATGGCGTTCACCATGTTTGCATAGACATGGTAACACAGTGTGCATACCAGCATCGGCGCCATCTTGTGAATGGCTAGTGGAATTTGCTACACCATGGGAGTTGGACTTGCGTGTGACGTGGCATGCTTCATCATCAAAGTCAAAGTCATTATCTCTGGATGACGTAATCTCAATGGGCGTATACTGAAAACCGTTCATGGCCTTAACATGGCTGGCAAGAACCGCCCATTGATGGCGCAACTTCACCATCTTTCATCTACACTTCTTGTGACAAATTTTTGCAGTGCCCTGCTCAATACCTTTCTCAACCTCTCTCTGTAACACTCTATACTTGGCGCCCAATTCAACATTTTCTCTAAGCTCTTTATCCAACTCACATCTCACACACTTGTAATCCTCTTTCAACTCAACATTCTCATCTCTCAAAGTCTCATTCGTATCTCTCAAAATGTAATTCACATTTCAATCTTTCACAATCATCTCTTTGCAAACATATCTCTCACTCAGTGTCTTGAGCAGTATAGTGCATCAGGCTGGAATTAGCATCATGGAGTGACTGTGTCTCCTCTGCTAATTTCTTTTCCTTTTTCTGTAACTCTGATGTCTGAAGAACATCAATTTTTTTAGAGACACATTTTACAGCTCAAGGGAGGCACACCTCACTGTGAGACTCTCAACAGCGGTATGTAAGGAGGCAGTACAGCACAGCGGATTAAGGCTCTAAGCTGCAAATCTGGAGACCTGGGTTTGAATCCCATGGCCCCCGCTTGCGTACTATGTGATCCTGAGCAAGTCACTTAACTTCCTTGTGCTCCCAGGTCACACCTGAAAACAAGCTTCAGCTTAGTGTGCCTTCCCTGGTTAAACAATTCCCCCCTTGTCCTAAGTAGAGCTGCAACCAAAATACCTTTAAGGTTGTATTTCTTTCTTGTTTGTTTGGACTCTAAGTAATGGTCAGATATTAGCAGCAATGTTTTTTCTACAGCTTTCACATCCAGCATGAAATCTGTCCATCTGCCATGGGATGTGAGGTAGTTTGAGACATTGAGTCTCAGTTCTGTGCTCAGATCAGACATAACAAATAAGGGGTAGGCAACCAATAAAACAGTTTGAAAACTGCTTATAATACCCTGGTGCCATCACCAACTGCTTTTGGTCCCTGGTGGGTGAACATTTATGCCAAGGGGGTACACAGTCACTCTCAAAGGGAGTGTAAGGGGGTCCGGTGTGGGTCTGCCACACTCAAGACCAAGACAGTGTGGGTCTGCCACAACCGCTACCACTATAAGCATGAGTAGGTCCAAGTAAGCAACAAGTGCACTACACTATTTGACATTCAAAATTAATTGAATGTGAATCTCCCTTTGTACATTCCACCTGCATGCAGTAGCCAAAATGTAATTGGGTAATAAATCACCCTCTCAGTTTCTTGGTGAAACGGCACAAAAGGAAGAGACAACAGACAAGTGGTACTCATGTAATAAATGGAATTTATTACAGATCAGTAATACAGGCTTACTACCATTACAGTGTAAAACACTGGGAGAACACCAGTTTTCCTTACCTAGACAATGCAGACAGTTTGTCTTGTCTCAGAGAAGCTACATGTCACTGAGGGTCTTATACCCTGATAATGACTATGGCAATGGCTAAGGAAGTTACATAAAATGTATATAATTGGGCAAAAAATGGTGGTCTGAGTAACTATCCTAACTGGTATAAAAAGTTTCATAACTTGCATAGATAACAATACAATAGGACTTCTATAATCTAAGGTCATTTGTAGTGAAGTACAATTACTAAAGATGGCACTGTTGCCTTATTTATAGAAATACAGTAAGAATAGAGCAAAAAACATTTCTCATTGCTAATATGTCAGTAAACCATAATGGAGCATAATAGAACACAAATCCTGACAGATGCTTTTTATGATAAGTGTCATCACCCTAAGGTTAGCACATATACCTACATAAGTTGTCTGCAAAGTGGGAGCACCATCAGGGGTGCTGGACCATAGATAACATACCGATGACTCCTCCCCTGAAAAGGAATATCCCTGTTCAGAAGAGGAATCACATGATAAGCATAAAAAGACACATAAAACTAAACAAAAAAGAAGTTCTGGTTCCCAAGATGAGTCACCTGATAGGTTCAAAAGAAATAAATGATGTCAGAGAAGGAACAGGGGTATTTAAAATCAAAAACTGTTACACAAGGCTTTAAGGTGCTAGGAGACAGGTACAATTCTAAAACTGCAAAAGTTGGGGGGGCATTCAGCAGCATATTCATAAATTGAAAGAGTGCTTTGAATCATTGTCCATAACTGACGAGGGAAAACAGAGTTTTGTAACCAGGTGGTCTGTTGATGATCCTCAAGCTGAGTGGTCAAAAATGCCTAGAGACAGTAGGAATAAACCAGATAAGCTGTACAAATTTCTGAAAAAGCATTTTGGTAAATATTACACTAAGAGGGCAGTCAGGCATGTTGCCTACCAGATGCAGTGTGGTATTAATCAAAGACATAGGGAATTTTATTGTAAGCTGAAGGATGTGTACTTTGGAGCAGAAGATCACTGAGGCAATGACTCAAATGACTTCCAAGGTGCATATTATCAAGGTTTACCCTCTTCTGTTAGAACACAATTGGCACTTGAGTTTAAAAGGAGGCTCAGGAATGTTCATTGGGTTGTAAAACAGGCAGAACACATTTGGAACTCTGGAAGAGGTGATGAATCCCCTACACAGAAAAATGTAGGGGGAGGGCACTCCTAAGGTCCAAGTGTCTGAAGTAACTACCTTAGATACTTTGGCTATAGAAGGGGGTGAGCTGTCTTCTCCCAAAAAATGGAAGCAAAAAAGAAAAAAGGCAACAAAACAACCAAAAAAAGCTGTGACACAGCCCAAGACTGTAGCTGACCCCATAGTGGTGGCCCAACCCACCAGGCCTGTCAAACCTTCCCCTGTTGTGGTTCCACAGCCTGGTTCTAAGCCACAGTTCTACCAAAGCCCTCAGCAATACCCACCATCTCAGCCATACCAAAACCAGGGCCTCTCCAAAGGAGACTATGATCCTAGTAGAGATCATGGCCAAGGTATGGGAGAGGATACTATAATGACCATAGACGTTATTATAGAGGACAATATAATGACTACAGAGGTGGTAGAGGTGCTTATGGTGGGTGGAGGGGTGCCAAAACTATAACCAGGGTCAAAACAATTACAGGTCCCAAGACAGGTCTAGATCCAGTTCACCCAGCCTGGATGACAGGATTAAAAAGCAAATACAGAAAGAGATGAGAGAGGAACTGAAGTAGCAACTGGAGAAACAAATGGATGAGTTCAGGTCATGTCTCCAAAGTAATGTGCCATATCCTCCCCATTTACTTCCTGCTATTCAGGCTCCGTGCAAAGCTCTTCTACAACATCCAGTGCAGGAGGGACCAGTGCCAGAAGTAGCAACTAACTAGTGCCTTCTGTAGCCTCTAATGCTGCCCAGTTGAATGAAATTGCAATTGCTGAAAATGGTAATGAAACAGCTACGGAATCTGAAAATCAATGCATGCCAAAGAAAAATGAAAAGGTCATCTCAGAATCTGACCTTTCCCTAGAGACATCCAAAGTTACTGCTGCAAACAGTGTACTGTGTCACAGTGAACCTGTCATGTTGCCAGGAGTGAAGAAAAACAAATTCTACCTGGCAATTTAATCCCTAAAGTGGGGGGCATATAGGATTTTCTTGACATACTGTAAAACAAAACAGTCTGAATCATGAAGCTTTGGGAGACTAAGAAGCAGAAGTGACCCTGATGTCCAGGAACTTCTATGATAAGCTGACTAAGGTGGTGGGTGACCCAAGGTGCTGAAAACTCTATCTGATGGCTTACAAGTTGTAGGTTATGGGGGGGGGGGACTCAACAGGCTCTAGGTAAAGTATGGCTGAGATTAAGATTTGGCAAAATGAAAGTCAACCATTTAGTGTACCATATGTCAGTGACAGAACTGGGGATGATTTCTTCATTTTAAATGACCTTCTAAAAAGGTTTTAGCCTATCATTGACTACTTTTTTGGAATCTTGTGGTCAAAGGTAAACATGCCCATTTCATTTGGGGAGAGTCTTAAGGTTGCTAAACAATTAGAATCATGTTATCTAGAGCAAGATAATGCAATGATTAAACTGAATTTTGTATGTTCTGATGTACCTGATGTATCTGTACTGTGAAATTCTGAATATTTGGTTCCATGGAGGAGTAGAGCTCATGTGGGTTGTCTATCAAAGCAGGATTTGGTAAAGTCTGAGGTTATTGTAAGAGGCCTAACTTTCTTCACAAAAGAAGTGAACCCTGTTATCTCAGAGACCCATCCTGTACCTGGCACAGGGACATTGGATTCAGAGGACCTAACCACCTCTGAGGATGGTGGAAAGGAAACACTGCCACTGAATTGTTGGTCCTTTCTCTGTAATATATGGTCTGAGGAAGGCAGATTGAAGGTGCCCATCAAAGCAGAGAATTTGCAGACTGCTAATTCTGCGTTATGCTTAGGTTATGAGCACTGTCTAATCAGTGAACTGTTTTACAAAGTGTTAAAAAGACAGAGGCCTAGTTTAACATGTGTAAAGAAACAGGAGTGGTTGAAAAATGTTCCAAACCAGGAAAATAGCTTGAAAAGCATAGGCATCCATGCTTTGAAGCTCCAAATAGGGCAAAAGAACATACAATCCCCTGTGAAGGTAATATAAGGCCTAAAATCTCCCATGTACTTGGGCTAGACATCCTTGTATGACTGGGTGTGTATGTTGACCTCGCCAATGATGTTCTATGGTCACGAATAGTGGGGTTCCTTACCAAATAAAAGTGACACCACGGTCCTTGAGGTCTGGACAAACTATTCCTCAAGTGTGCCAGGTGGGGAGTGAGTTTACTACAACAATTCCAGGTAATGTAAAGGAGTTCTCTCTTAGGGTTAATGTAAAGAAAGGCCAAGAAGTGCCTGACCAAACTGCAGTATTTGTGCTTGACAAGCAACTTAGTGATACGAGTTTAAAAATCCATTCCACAACTTGCTTGAACATGAGCAGCAGAGTAATGCACATTTTGGCACACAACCCAACTGCAGAGTCTATCACTATAAAAGCTAACTGTAAGTTAGGGGTAGCAATAGGAGAATCCTTCTATGATTTGGAATTAGTTGTCCCAGTTATTGGGGAGCTACCAGAGGACATTATTCAGAAGAATAAGACAGATGAAGACATTAGGTCCAAACCAAATGGTTTAATTGTTTTACAAAAAAATTGTCCAGTAGATAAGAAATAAATACATGCATGTAAAGTTGAAAATGATTACCTTGTACTGTCCACTATGATTAATGAAACAGAGCAATTTTAAAAAGTACATGTAACTGATATTGTGAATGTTTCTGAGATAATAGAAGATGAGATAGAAGTAAGTTAAAATGTACCTTTCCCTGATTTTAAAGAACAAATTAAACAAGCTGTGCAAGCCTGTAATTGTGAAATAAAGCAAAGAAAAAAAAGGTTCATGAAATATCCCTTTAGTTCAAGAGCATGTTCACAAAAGATGCTCATAATTGTGAGGTAACTGACCTCCACATTACCAGGGTGCTTACAGATCCTAGTAAAGGTCCAGTTTATGTAAGTCAGTACAAACTACCACTAGCATCTTATGAACACATACAAGAGATACTGGATACCTTAGTGGTGTGAGGAATTATAACACAAGTAAACTCTGTTTATAATTCCTTCATTTGGCTTGTATGAAAACCTGCAGGAAAGTGAAGGCTCACCATTGACTATAGAAAGTTAAACCAACAGGTACCTTTATCTCATTGGCCCATAACATATTTGGACTAAAGTTTGGCCAAAGTTGAGGGTGCAAAATATTTCACTACTCTAAATATAGCAAACAGATTCTGAAAATTGAAAGTAGATCCAAGAGATCGATACAAATTGGCTTTTATCTTTGGAAGAAAATACACATGAAACAGGTGTCCATTTGGGTACTTAAATTCACCTGCATTTTAATATCTTCCTGCATAAGGCCATGCCTGATGCTGAAAGCAGAGGAAATCTGGTTTATATTAATGATGTACAATCAAAAGCAACACTTTTGAGGAACATCTGGCAAAAATAACCTATGTTTTAAACCCGTTGAAAAATGCTGGTGCTAAGTTGTCCTTAACAAAGGGGCCAATGGTTCAAAAATAAGGTAAACTATCTTGGGCATAAAGTTAGGTCTGATGGGATGCACCCTCTGCACATCAAAGTAGAAGCAGTCCAAAAAAGTGGTCCACTCAAAACTTTAAAGGAGTTACGCAACTTCCTTGGAATCTGTAATTACTCAAAACAGTTTATTCAAGACTATGTTGAAATTGCTAATCCTCTCACCAAGCTACTGAAAAAGACAGAACCCTGGGTGTGTGTGGGAGGAGGGGCAAAAGAAAGCCATGCAAGCTTTAAAAGATAGTCTGAGTCAAGCACCATGTCTTGCTTACCCATCAACGGACAAGGATTTTTATTTGGAAACATGGTTTACTGACAGTAGCATCAGCACAGTGTTATCTCAGAAACACAATTCTGACAATGTCATTATTGCTTATGCTAGTAAAACACTAAGTGATGTTGAAGAAATGTTTTCAGAGTATGAAAAGGCATTATTTTCCACTGTCTGGACAGTACAATGGTTTAAAAATTACATTTGTGGTAAAAAAAGGTGTTGTAGAGACCTGTCACCAACCTTTTACATTTCTGGAGAGCCAGACACATAAGGATGGTAATGTATCCAGTAGCAAAATTGTGGCCTGGACCTTAGCACTCCAGGGTGTACCTTTACAAATTAAATATGCTAAGAACAAAAATAAACACCGTACTGTACCAGCCCCTGACAGGAACAGAGGGTCTAATTACTAACCAGGTCCAAGTCTCTGCCACTGACTACACTCCACATCACACTAACAACCGCACAATTGGTGCCACTGATGACCAACCTATTCAATTCCTTGTGTACAGTTATGCACTGTCTTTGCCATATTAACTGTTGTTGCTGTGATGCCTGTAACTCACTGTTGATCAACCTATTCTATACCTTGTGTACTGTTTACAATCTGCTTTGTCATCTTAACTGTGCTGCTGTGACTCCTGTAACTTGAACAAATGGTGTGTTTATCTCTTGTGTTATGTAACACCCGGGTCGCCCCTGAAAAAGGGACCTCCGGGGCTCAGTGGGCTTACCCAGTCACCAAAATTTAATAAATAAACATAATAGCTCAAGGGTTGGCAGATCTGAAGATGATTGATTGTACTGCAGAAGAACAGCCAGTACAAGATCCCGATCTATCTCATGAGTTGGAAATGGTCCAGAAACATAACAAGCACCACCACTATGATGAAAATGTGTGTGGCAATTTCCCTAAATCATATGGTAATGATGGTTCATTGAAGCAAGGTGAAGACTGGTATTCTGGTTTAGGAGTGGTATGGCATGAAAATAGACCACACCCTCCTGTCCAATACAAGCTCGGTCCCAAGTCTAATCAATACGCAGAGTTGGCAGTCACCTACATAGCAACACAGACTGCAGTACAACATAATTTACAAGACATTGTAATTTGTACTGATTCAATCAATCAATCAATCAATTAATCAATCAAGTTTTATTGTTAGACTATTATAGTCATTTTTATTTTTTTTATTTAGTTGTTTAACCAGGTATAGCACACTAAGCTGGAAGCTTTTTTACAGGAGCGACCTGGGAGCACAAGGAGGTTAAGAGACTTGCTCAGGGCCACACAGTATGCAAGTGGAAGCTGTGGGATTCAAACCCAGGTCTGGTCTGCTGGATGTCACCAGATTTGCAGCTCAGAGCCTTAGACCACTGCGCTATACTGCCCCCCTGCCTAGTCATCAACAGTACATACAAAGAAGTCATACACATACACAAAAAACAAAAGAAGAGAGATTTTGCATAGGCAAACAGAAATGAACAACATTTGACATTAATATTATAAAAACCACAGTATCTAAAATGTGTTTACCTACTAATTAACTAATGCAGATTACCAGTATATCACCCTATTGCATATTTCTCAATTTTGATTTTCTTCTTATTTACTACCATGAAATATTTAGCCATTCTCTCAATAGTCCAGGTATCAGCTGTATGAATAAGAATGTTTGTCAGAGTTTCTAATTATAAACCAAATTATAAGTTTAAAAGGGTTTAAGCCAATAAGCCCTTTCATTTGTGTACCTCATGCACATCCACAGAATATGATGTAGATCTTCTACTCTCCCCTCTGAGCACAGTTTTCTGTCACTTTGTATGTTTTATCCTGTTGATATTTTAGCACGTTGCTAGGAAATCTTTCAAATTTATATGCACTAAATATTTTCCTTGATTTAAGTTCTGTTAGGATGTCCAAATGGGGTTTTATCCCTATGTAAAAGTTATTTTTTGCATACCAATTTGAATAAGCGGTGTTACTAATATATTCTAAGTCCTTTTTTCCCAAAAATTTATCTTTTTTGAGATTTTTTTTATATATTTATTGTACTTTTTGTGCCAGCCTGGCACCAGACTCAGCCCTGGTCACATCCCCCACCACCTCCTGCACCCACATGAGATGCGCTCCCCCATGCCCCCTGGCTTACCCCCCAGGGAAGGGCTTGCGGTGTTTACCAGTGTCACCTACATCGGTTTGGGTCAGGGGAGTCAGCCTGGGAGCACATCGAAGGTGGTGAGGAGGGCATCATGGAGGCGCTTGGATGGGGATTTTTTTTTGTCCCCGAAAGGACGTTGTTTCTTCCTTGGGGCAGAGACGTGCAATGACATCCCATGTCCACCCCGCCCCCTCCTAACATCCAGACGCCAGCTGCAGCAGAGCCCCCAGTCTCTGCCAGGGATCTGTAGTGCATCAGACTTTCATTCCCCCTTCCCTGGAGAAGGAGAGCAGTCCAGAGGATGCCCCATCCATCTCCCCCCGGCCAGCCCTCCAGCAACCCAGGTCCATTCCTGAACCTGAATTGCTGGCATTGAGAGCAGAAATCCAACTGCTGCACCAATGGGCTGGCTCCTTGAGATATACATTTTATATTTATCTCTTATCACAATTCCGTTATTAACATACTTAATCAGTATGAGCAGTTTGTGTTTCTCTACTGATTCTGATTATGTTAGGTGTAACTTCCTTACACATTTACCAGGTTGGAAGGTGAAGGGTATGATCAATTCAAGAGGCAGCAAGGTGATGTATGCAGAACTTATCTTAGTTACAGATCAATTAGTTTAGGAACATAATGTGGTTGTTTATTCGAAAAAGGTAAAAGGGCATTCAAAAATTCAGGGATCAGACAAAACTGGAAATGACCTACCAGATGCTCTGACTAGGGAGGGTACTTTAAGTAGAGAAAATGGAACTTTGTTCCTCCTGTCCAAGCTATTGTGGATGTGGTTACCCACAAACAAATGCAACAGGAACAGGAAAAGAAGGTCTTACACTTGTATAGCCATAAGCCTGATTTTGATTTGGTGACAATGCAACAAGATGACAAAGTAGTGGGAAAGTTTTATCATTTCATCAAGGATACCACTGTAAACATGATTTCTGAAAGTGACCTACAAAATAACTGAGACCTGAGAGCCATGTGTAACCAAAAGTGTAAATTCCAATTAAGGGATGATCTCTTTGAGAGAGTTGGTAAAAACTCTTACGAGGCCAAATGGGTGGTTATTTAGGACACAGGGGAACTATGTTACAGTATGCTCATGATGAACCATTGGGAGCACATAGCAGGGATAGAAGAACATATGAAACCATAAAAGAGGTAGCCTACTTGCCCTACATGTATGGTGATGTTGCAGAGTATGTGCAAGGGTGTACAACATTTTGTAAATTTTACCCGGTTTCCCCCAGACATAGACCACCACTACAGTCAAAAGAGATCTCCATGCCTTGATCAGACATCCAGATTGACTGGATTGGTCCTGTTACAAGATCTTTGAAGGATAATCAATGCCTTTTGACAGTTACTTGCCTGTTCACAAAATGGGTTGAATTTCTGCCTGCTCCAAATGATACAGGCGAAAGCACAGTTTTCTTATTAATAAATCATGTATTCAGTCACTGGGGACTGCCACTGAGAGTAGAATCTGATAGAGGTCCTCATTTTGTAGGGAAAGTTATAAAAAATGTGTGGAGAATACTAGTGGTACAGAGAAATCTACACTTGTTTCACTATTCACAGTCATCTGGACAGGTGGAATGTGCTAATCAAACAATCGTGTATATACAGAATAAATATCTTAGTTTTTCAGGTAAAGATTGGGATGTAAAATGGCCACTAGTATTAACTGTCATACAGGTAAGTCTGCAGGTATATCTCCTTTTGAAATAATGACAGGAAGACAAATGGTATTGCCCTTGCATCTCCTGTACACAACAGGAAATGTAAATTCAGCATGTGCTACTACAGCACATGAATATGTAACCCATTTAAAACAGCACTTGCAAGAAACTTTTGCATTTGCTCGAAAGAACTTAGAGAAAAGCGTCTAGGCTTCTAAGTCATATTATGATCAAAAAACTCATCTAAAAGAGTATCAAATTTGTGAGAAGGTGTTTTGCCTTAACTATAGTAGGGATAAAACTAAGGTAACAAAGTTCCTTCCAAGCTGGCAAGGACCCATTTTGAGCACAAATAAAGTCTCACCTGTAGCATATCAAGTTGAACTCAAAATAAATATTGTGAATGCAACAAAACAGTGCAAAATATTTCAAGCGAAACTAAAAGTGATAATCATAAACAAGAGCCATTTTAAAAATGTTGGTTGTAATACTGATCTAATTTGTCGTACTTGTAAAATATTTAAAACAATGTGAAAGTTCTTCAAGCAATGAAAGAAAAAGTGTACATAGTTGTAATCATGTTGATTCATGTAGTACTGTACATATTTCTATGCATAACTGTCACATCTAATGATGTCATATGTAATGATGTCATAAGTTACCACATGATGATGCAACTTTGTGTTCTGTGTTTTGTTTTCCCTATAGTGCTTAAACTATATACCCATATAGTAGGATTACAGTTTTGAATTAGACAATTCATTATTGAGTGCATTTTTAATTCAAAAGGGGGGAATGTAGGAACAAAACTTAGCTGTGAAATATTTTATTCTATTTTTTTATTTTGCATTATTATATAATTACTATTTTATATACTTTATAAATGCTTAATTGTTAATTAAGGTAATTGGGAGGTCATACTAAGACATCTTGGCACCGTACTTGTCTACATGAGCTCTTCAAGCAAAAGAAAAAAAATTACTTAGATGAGACTTGGGGAAAAAAGATGGTCTAGTTTTAATTTTTTTTTTCAGTTCATCTTGCCTAAACAAAAAGGGACATAGCATCTGACTTGCCATTTAAGGCAGGGAAATATTCTTGAACTGGCAACTGGACAGAGCTTCTACAAACTTAGGTTTTGTTTTGACCTCCAGCTCAGTGATAATAACCATGGAAATGTGACAGTTGATGAATTTCAGGTGATCTCTATGTATCAACTCAAAGCTGGTACCATACAAGTAACTGAAGTAAACTGCTCTATGTTTCAATATAAAAGGAAGACTTTTGACTCTTGCAAAACTATCTTTGATGCTGCCAACATGAAATTGACACAGTTGGTAAAGGGCATTGTAACTTGTTGACTGGCCAAATTGTGTAAATGTAGCTGATGAGGGACCAGAGTTATCTTCATGAACGTCCTGGAACCATAATATTCAAAGTAAGCACATCAAATTTAATCTTAAATGAAAGATGGCACCATAACAAGTCCAAAGATAATTTGTGTGTGTGTGTGTAACTTTGTTGCTAAATAGAAGTAAACTATCTGGAAAAAAGTATGGAAAACAAATTTAACAGTTTTGATGGATGTGTTTTCTTGAAAGAAAAAGACCCATTTGCCTACAAAGTGGTTTGCCCTATCCAGAGGCAGACTCCATTGTCAACAGGGCCAGAATAATGTTTGGGAGGGCCCAGGTTTTCTGACCAGGCAAGGGGGGATGGGGAGAGGGAGGGGGAAAAGGGTGGTGCTAGGTGAGGTCACAAAAGGAGCAAGGGGACAAGGACGGCCCAAGGTATGAGGTGATGATAGCCAATTGACTATGGAATAGAGAGAGAGGAGTGAGCTAGGGGGATATATAAGGGGATGTAAGTGAGGGAGAGCTCACAATTTTGCCACTTAGAGACTTTCTCCAAGCAGCACATCAGTTCAAGCAATTTTTGGACAGAGTCTTTTGGTTTACTAGCCTTTAAGACCTTGTTTAGTAGTGTTAAGTGGCCAGTTTTAAGAAACAAAAATGTTTGTTGTGGTAATTCAGGAGTGGGCAACTTATGGGATAGTTAGCTAATCCTGGGTACTACTGAGATGGTGAACTAGTAGGCTGATCCTGCGAAGGCACTCAAGTGAATATTTCAGCCTACAATTGATGAGGTAAGTGCGTAAAAGACAAGAGAGCTGTGAGACCAGACAATAGGTACTGCTCAGCAGTGGGGAGATGCTAGGTATGGCATTTGATAGGATCACATGGAATACAGGGGGCTGGAGTGTGGGGATCATTGGTGCAAGAGGATTGGAATACCACTCATGGTGGAGTGACCTTATTTGTTGGGGCAGTTGTAATGCTGGGTTTCCAGTATGTCAAATGGCCTACAGGTTGGTGACATGAATTTGGGATAAGCAGGATAAGATGAGAAACAAGAAGGCATTGGGCTGTTTGGCTCTGCTGGGGCCGAGTGCAGTGTGGGACAACAGGAGCAAGCCGCATGGCATGGCATCTTACATCATGGCCACCGGGCTCCCTGGCTAGGCCCATGAGGCTTTTTTTTATCTTCTGGGAGCTGAAAAGGACTTTGAGCACACAGAGGGCAAAAAGGGAGATTCTGGGGGACTTTGTTGGTCAGATGGGCCTAGCAAGGTCCAGGCTGATAGGAGTGTGCCACGTGGCATGGCGTCTGACATCATGGCCACGTGGCTGCATGACCTAGGCCCCCTCCACTCTGGGAAATAGAAGCTAGAGCAATGTCAGGCTAGGGAATTAAGAAAAAAGAATGAATAAAATAAATATACCTAAAAGGAGAAGGCTACCACTGAGAATTTTCATTTCTGGAAGAGCCATGGGCAGGAAGTTTGGAGTTGGCTGGTTGAATTTGGTCAGGTTAAGGAATTGTGGCCAATGCTCCTGGACTCCAACATAAGAATAACCGTGGAACAGGCTTGTTGGTCCTTGTGGATTGGGGGTCAGGACAGAGACCATGAGGGGAACTGAGGTGCAAGTCCCAAGAGCAATTTAGGAGCAGGGATAAAGACATTGGGGAATTTCAGGCAGTTTGGGTTTTTTTTGTGGTCTGAGTGTGAGCTGAAGGAGTTTTGCTGGGCTGATACAGCATGGATTGGAGGCTTCACCACCAGGACAAAACAATGTGATGGCCTGGTTCCCCGGGGGCACACATAATAGGGGGCATGGCAGCGACCACTTCCAGAGGGAGGATGGTTTACTGGACCTTGGAGCAGATTACATTTATCAATATAAACAGTAGGAAGAGTACTTATGGGGGGAGTGAGATGATGTCACAGGGCTGAGGCCTCACCCCCCCACCACCATCTCCCATTGAGGGGAACGTAAAGTCCCTCATGGATGGCAGCACAGGCTGGGTAAGCACATGCTAAGCACTGGGGAGGTATACAAAAAAAATCAAAAGAAAAGAGGAGCAGTGCGCAAATCAATAACCATCTTATTATATTTCTGTCACACAGGTTTTTGTACATTTTAGCAGGATGGCTCCCAAGGAGTCCAAGCTGAGCAAGGAGGTGTGCTACCAGGCAGTCATGGAACTGGTGGAAAAGTTGAATAAGCTGCTGGAGTCTGCAGATCCTCCCTCTCCAGCAAGAGGAGAGAAACAGAAAGCAGACAAGAGGCAGAGTGGTAGGGGGAGCAATAAGAAGGCACCGGGGGACACTCCCATTCCAGAACTGGTGGACCCTATCCCTATGGGGCCAGTGCCAGTTCCCCCAGTAACTCCTCCTGCCACTTTGCCTGTTCCCATACTGGAACCAGCCCCTCTGCCACAACAAGAGCCACAGCAGCAGCCTGCACCATCCATTGTTCCGATGCCAGTCATTCCTCCTGCTCCCCTCATGCCCCAGGAAAGCTTCCAGCCTGCAGTACCAGGAAGGTCAGACCCACACCCAGTGCCTCAGAACCAGGTAATACTGACTTCACACTAGAGAGCAGTGTTAAGGAATACGTGGAGCAAATGCTAAAATTGATAGGGGATAATGGTATGGGACAGCTAGAGAAGGTGTTCGGGGAGCTTAAGAAGAATGTAAACATGAGGGGCTGGACTCGGGGGCAGACAAGAGGAGCAGTGAGAAGTTGATGGGGAGGATAGGGGCTCCAGTGGTGAGGATAGGGAACCATGTGCTGCTCGCCATGAAAGAAAAAATTTGGAAGGGTGAGTATGTCAACATCTTTGCACTGGTGAATGTAGATAATATGGATAAGTATGAAGAGAAAGAAAGTTTTGAGAAAAAAGACATGGCAGCAGCTGTGGTTCTCCTGGGAAAAGGGGAGGAGGATAAGTCTCTGAAGGTCAAGAACTGGGACACATGGTCAATGGGTTTCACATACTACACGGCTATTGTGATTGAGGAAAAAACAAAATTGGCTACCCCACTTCTAACCTATTCCCTAACCATACAAAATGTGTATAAATCTAAAGGGGGTTACAGTTGATTGAAATATGATGAAAAGTTTTGGAAACGATTGGCCCACTTTGGAGATTTGAAGTGGGATGATGGGCAGATAGATTTGTGGCTTGAAATTTGCATGGGGGCATCTGGCTCTGAGGAAGATGGGGATAAGAAGGCAGGGGCTCCAGAAGTGTTGCTGGGGATACAATAGGGTGTTCTGCTCTTGGCCACATTGTCATTTTCGGCATGCATGCTCCAAGTGCAGAGGTGGCCATCCGGAATCAAAATGCTGGACAGGCTGGGTAAAGGGGACAGGGAGCAATTATCAAAGCCAGCCCTTTCAGGCTGGTCACTCAGGTTTCAGGGGTCAGCAGTGGAGGAGGGGCAGGGGAGGGGCAGGGGAGGGAGGGACAATCATTCTATAATGGACAGCAGGACAATTGACAGGTTAGGCAAGGCAATTCAAGCTAGCTGACACCCCATAAGCACAAGAATACTGGAAGAATGGACAAAAGGATATCCTGACAAGGGAGCAGCAAGTTTATTAGTGCAGGGTTTTAAAAGGGATTTTAGCCTACAGTTTAAGGGAGATAGGAAATTGACAAGGCAAAGAATTTAAAATCGGTGAGGGAAAGGAGAGTATCCTGGAGAAAATATTGCGAAAGAGGTAACGGCAGGTAGGGTAGAAGGCCCAGTCCATAGGCTGCCACTGGCCAACCTGAGGGTATCCCCATTAGGTTTGGTCCCAAAGAAACAGCTGGGTGAGTTCAGAGTGATCCATCACTTATCATACCCAGAGGGCAATTCAGTTAATGGCCAGATTAGTGAAGAGGACAGCAGGGTAATGTATGCAACCCTAGAGGAGGCTGTGTGGCTCATTAGAGCTACCCCCGGGGCATGGCTAGTAAAAACAAACATAGAAGCAACTTTCCAGCTACTGCCGGTCCATCCAGAGGATTGGGACTTGCTGGAATTTCAGATCAGGGGGACTTATTATTTTGACAAAGCCATGCCCATGGGTTGTTCAGTGGCCTGTGCTACAGTTGAGATGTTTATCATAAGGTTACTATGGGCCTTTCAGCAGAAGTATAAGTACAAGTCAGTAGTACACTACCTGGATGACTTCCTTTTGACAGGGGAGGGATGAGCAGAGACAAAGAAGATGCTCCAGGAATTCAGGGAGCTGTACAGGGTCCTGGGGGTACCAATAGCCCCAGACAAGACAGAAGAGCCCCGCCAAAGGCTGGAGTTTTTGGGAATTGAGATAGATACCGAGGGGGAGCTTTTCTGTGTTCTGGATCAAAAAGTGAACAAACTAAAATCCCTGATACAGGCAGTAAAAGCCAGAAGGCAGATGCAGCTGCAGCTGCAGCAGGTTCAACAGCTGATGGGACATCTGAACTTTACCTGTAGGGCCATATCACTGGGGCAGACATTTATGCGTTGCCTGGCTAGGGCATCAAAAGGGGCAACCAGACCACACCACTGGGTGAATATTTCAAAAGGGACAAAGGAGGACTTAGAAATATGGGAAATGTTCTTATGGACTTACAATAGCAAGACGTTTTGGCAGGAGGAGTGGTTGTTTAATATTGATTTATAACTCTATACAGATGCTGCAGGAGGTTTGGGAATGGGGGCCTACTTTAGGGGCAAGTGGTTTGCAGTGGCCTGGCCAGCAGAATGGTTTAAAGAGGTGATCACCAGGGACATCACCTTCTTAGAAGTTTTTCCCATATGGGTGGCTACAGTGGTATGGGGAGAGGACCTGAGGAACCAAAGGGTCACATTTTGGAGTGATAACCGGGCCATGGTGGATGTATTAAACAAGAGGGGGGCCATATCAGAGAGGGTGATGAGGGTCCTGAGACAGCTGGTGTACAGAGGGCTTTTCTTAAACCTATCATTTAGTGCTAGACACATAAATGGCATGGACAATGTAATAGCTGTCTGCCTCTCCTGCCTGCAGATGGACAAGTTTGTGCCATGGTCCTTAAGCAGAACACATGCCAAGGGTAGTTCCGGAGGACATGTGGAAGATTGGTTTATAGGAGCAGAGCTTTTATTTCATAGCTCTTGGGCCCCCTGGACACTAAAAGCCTATGAGGTCTCATGGAAGGCTTTTCAAACATTCAGGAAGATATGGCTTTGTGGTAAGTGGGGAGGTGACAGGGGAGAAGTAGCTAAATTTGTGGTACCAGGGTGGAAAAATAGAATAGCACATGCGACCATGGGTGTGCATCTGGCCACAATAGGTCAGGTGTGCAGCTTGAAGGGATGGGAGGATCCCACCAAGACCAACATGGTTAGGTGCATGATGCAAGGGTGGTTATGGCTGGGGGAGAAGACTAGGGACAACAGGAAGCCCATTATAGAGGCACGGTTGGTTGATGTCATAGGTGCCCTCCTCAAGTTATGCATATCCAACTCTGAAGTCCTATTATTCAGGGCACTCTATGTCACAATGTACAGGGGTGCTTTCAGGGTAGTGAGGTGGTGGGCCATGGGAGAGGGGATACGTCAGTCAGACTATGATGGGAGGACATAGTTTGCAGCAGTGATGGGGTGTCAGTCATGTTAAGGCACTCCAAGACAGACCAAATGGGAACTGGGGGAGGGTGACATTGCAGAGACACAGGGTCAGCTCCATCTGTCCAGTGGAGGTACTAGCAGCATATGCTACAGTGCGTCCCAAGAGCACAAACTCATTACTGTTCATACAAAGGGACGGGTCTTCAGTGTCAGCAATTCAGGCGACAACCATACTCAAGAAATGTGTGGGTTTCATAGATGAGGACCTGAGTGGTTTCTCATCACATTCCTTCATAATAGAAGTGGCATCAGATTTGGCAGGCCAGGAAGGGTCGGAAGAAGCTATAAAGGCGAAAGGGTGGTGGGCATCAGGTTGTTTTAAAAGATATGTCCGGCATGATGCTTGAAACCAAGACTAACCATGTTTTCTCTTTTTACCCTTACAAACAGGTGCCCATGGCTCATACAGAAGACATGCAGGGGGTTGGGGGATAAGTAAATAAGTAAAAAAAAAAAGAAAAAGGGGGGCCACATCCACAAATAGTGGACTAACATATGTGTTTTTGATTTGTGGTCCTCAAACAGGTCAGACAAAGAGGCTAGAGGTTTGGATTTGTGGACACTCTTTGTCACTGGGCCAAAAAGTGGGCATACAGGAGGCTTGAGGGTGGCAACTATATTTGGATTTGAAATACATCAATTTAACATGGAAAGGTAGGAGGAATGAGATGGTACAGCTACTACTGATGCTGTGAGAGCAAAAAGGGAAACACAGATGCCCAGACATGCTGGTCATTCACCTAGGAGGGAATGACCTGGGGACCAGGCCTTGGTCGGACATTTTCTTCCAGATACAAGAGGACTTAATTAAGATCCAGGAATGATGTCCAGAGGTAGCTCTTGTATGGTCTGAGATAATACTCAGATGGGTATGAAGACATGAGCACAAACACAAGGCCTGGCCCTCTTTAACGCTGAAATGTCAGACGTGATTGAGCCCTGGATGTGAGAAAGATTGGTTTAAATAAATAAGGGGGAGAGGCCACTGTCCATAGCAGGTGGGAGGTGGTCTAGTGGAAAATAGGGAGGTGGAGGTTAGGAAGGGTGGGAGGAATAAAAGAAATAATAGCAAAAGAACATTGACATTACAAGAAGGAGGGGTAAGAGTGTGCACTCAGACCCTGGCGAAGAATGAAGAAAAAGCAGCCCCCATGATGTACATCTGGGGGCAGAAGAAGAAAACTAATAGTATTAGAAAGAAAATGATACAATGTAAAAAGAATAGAAATTCTGATTAATATGTATGTATGATATATGATGTTGTTATCAAGAAGTAAATAGAATTGTGAAATTGATATTAGTAAATTAATTGCCAAACTGGGCACCCACGCACCTTTATCGGGGTCATCACTGGGCGGAATCTGGGGACAAGAATGTTTGCCCTATTCAAGGGGCAGACTTCATTGTCAACACTCGCCTTTTTCTCTGTATACTGGTGATGCTGCTGGTGCTTAATACCAGCCACTCCCACAGCCATTCTCTCCCCCTCTGGCTAACTTAGCACCCTTAATTTCTCACCTTGTTACAGAATTCTGTTGTCTCCTTCCTTAGCCTTCCTCCCAAACTCTGAAGCCTTTGTTCTGTTGGTACATATAAGCTGATTTCTCCCTTCTCTTCTTTTCTCTTCAGGTTTCCCTGAGGGGGATTCCATCTTCTGCACTAGCAGTCTGGTGCTGAGTGCAGCTAGCCACACGGTGCTCCCCAGCCTGCCCTCTAGAGCAAGATTCCAAGTACACTTCAGGAAAGCAGCTCCAGTCCAGCTTGCTAGCTATGAACCCAGTTGGTGGATGGTGTCTGAAATTACAGGCAGAATCAGCACTCCATCTCTCCCTGACTGGCTTCAGCTCCTGAAGATTTGAACTGCTTGGCACAGTTCCCTGGAGCTCATCTATCTGCTGCCTAAATTTATTTTTTCCTAACCTCTGCAACTAAATCTGTGATGTGTCTTTGTGCCCACTGCTGAATTTGAATTGTTAGTGTAGGGAACTACAACCCCCTTTTTTTCCCATTTGCAGTTTATACTGATCTGCCACTCGAGGCATCTTATTTTTCCATTTAATCCTCCAACCTTGCCTCTGCCTTTTCCAGTTCTAATCACTGTTATCCCCTGCCTTGTTCTCACTTTTAGCATATTATACTCTGAAGAAAAAAAACAAATTACTCCACAGCGGCAGTCACACTTACTGAAGGTCAGTTATTCCCCTTACCCCCCAATAGAAATAGCAATGGGCACCATGGCTATCACACTCAACCTACTCATGGTTACCTTTCTTGCTCTGCCCATGTCCCATCCGGCCCCCTACCCTACACCCTGAGCCCCGCCCCTTCTACCACCCCACAACAGCAACCCCCCCACCCTAGACACTCCTATTTTTCCATGGCACCCACCTACAACCAATACCCTCCCTCGGACACCCTGGGCCCACCCCTCTTGACATACCTACCTCCACACCCTACCCAGCCCTTATACCCCAGTAGTAGGACTCACATCGATACCTGCTTAAGGGTCCTGGTCACATCAGACCGCTTATCAGATTAATTGCTCTACTCTTTCTGCTCTCCAGGAACATACACCCCAACCCTGGGCCATTGTCAACTAGCCACCCCACACCCCTCTCTAGTACTGTCCTCAACATTGCATCCATGAATATTTGCAGCCTCCTAAAAAAATATGCCGCTCTCCAGTGCTGGGCTGTACAACACCATCCTGATGTTATAGCACTAGTCAAGACCTGGCTCTTGAGAAAAACTCCCGACTTGGTTATCTCCCTTCCTGGCTACACTCTGTTCAGGGAAGACCGTATAGGCAAACGTGGCAGCGGGTGTGCAGTCTTTATGTGTGACACACTTTTAGGCCATGCTCTTCCTGCCCCCAAGCTCAGTTTTAATGCCCAAGACCTCACCTTCAAGGTTACTGCTGACCCAGCCAGGGGTCCTCTTTTTCTCACAGTCTCTTACATACCCCCGAGGGACCAGGGACCAGCTGTCCACTCCCTCACTGATTACTTCACCACACTCCCGCACAAGGCAGAGCAGCTTATCCTAGGTGACCTTAATGTCAATTGGATGAGTACCACTGCCCCCCCATATCAGGGACTCCTTCGTTGCCCTAGATATGACCAAACTAGTTATCTCATCCACTAGATTTAACCGGTCAGGTGGCTCCAGCACCCTCCTAGGTGTAATTCTGTCGAACTGTCCCCATAAAATCAGGGATATTAATGTACTACCAGACTTTCTTAGTGACCACTCTCCTGTCCTCTGCCACTGGTCATCCCCTACACCAAAATCAGTGTCCCAGGTCACCTCACACCAGCACTTTCACCGTGTGGGTCTCAGAAAGCTAAAAATGCACTTAGCCCAGCTTGACTGGTCCCCAATCCTACTCGCAATGGATATTGGCTGTGCCCTAGCCTATTTCTCCAGTGCCTTCAGCAAGGCCTGTGACCTTTTCACCCCTGACCAGAATCCGTACCAAGAAACACAACACCCCATGGATCTCCCTATCCCTCATCCAAACACTGAAACAAAGAGATAATCTCTGGCATATTGCTGTTGAAACAGGCAAACAGGCTGACAGACAAGCCTATAATACAGCATGTAATAAATGCACTTGGGCTATAAGGCAGACTGAGGCCAAATATTATCAAGCCACCCATGAATCCACTTGGGGCTCATCCTGTGCCTCCTGGGACAATATGAAAGAGCTCAGTGGAAAGACCAACTCCCCCTCACCATCACTACTCTCCATAGACGGTACATCACTACTGATTCTCCCCTCATAGCTGAGTGCCTCAATATGGCTTTCTCAGATCTAAACTCTGTCCTCCCCAACTACTTTTTCAATCCTATCCCTACCTCCATCCCCCCACCTCAGATCACCCCCTTTCTACCTGCATGCCATATCACCCCTTGAAGCCAGACCTCATCTGCAAAAAGCCTTAGCTAGCAACGACCCCAGCTGTGATCCCTTGGACTCCAGGATTCTCAGATTAGTCCTAGATTCTGTACTAGCCCCTCTCACCAACCTTTTAAACCAGTCACTATGTCTTGTTCAATTTCCCAGTGCCTAGAAAATTGCAGAAATCACCCCTATCCATAAGAGTGGAGATAGAACCTCCCCTAACAATTTCAGGCCCATCTCCATTATCCCCCCCTCTCTCCAAAGCACTAGAAATAATAGTGGCCATTCAGCTGTCTGAGTTTCTGGCCAAATATGACCTGCTGTGTCCAGAACAACATGGATTCTGCCCTGGACACAGCACCACTACAGCCCTCCTAGAGTTCTCCCAGCATCTCCACTCTGCTCTTGACTCTGGTCATGTTGTGGATGCAGTGTTCATTGACCTCTCCAAGGCCTTTGACACTGTCTGTCACCCCCTCCTACTTGACTCCCTCCACCAACGTGGCTTCTCCCCCGGCCCACTGGCTTGGTTCACCAGTTACCTCTCTGCCAGATCACAGCGCATGAAGGTAAACAGCACCCTGTCCAACACCCTGCCCATTCACTCAGGGGTCCCCAAGGGTTCCATCCAGGGTCCCATTCTGTTCTGCCCAGAACAATGTGTGGGAGGGACCAGGTTTTTCTGATCAGGGAAGAGGGAAGGGAGATGGGGAGAGGGATGGGGGAAAGGGAGTGAGGTTAGGTGAGGTCACAAAAGGGGGGGACAATGACTGACCAATGTATGAGGTGGCAATAACCAATTGGCTAGGGAATAGAGACAGGGGTGAGTTAGGGGGATATATAAGGGGATGTAAGTGAGGGATTGCTCACAGTTTTGCCACTTAGAGACATTCCCACCCACCTGCCCTACAAAGGTCAGCAGATAAGGGAAGAATGGATGGCTGTGCAGTAGGTGGAGTGCAGTAGCCACAGGCCTGCCGAAGGTGGATTGCACGGGAGAGGTTGAGGTGAAGGAGAGGGAGAAAACAGGAAGGGGAGAAGTAAGGAAGGGTGGGGGGAATAAATGAAATAATAAAAGAAAATTGACATTACAAGAAGAAGGAGAAGGAGGGGTAAGAGTGTACACTTGGACCCTGGCAAAGAATGAAGAAAAAGCAGCCCCTATGATGTACATCAGGGGGGAGAAGAAGAAAATTAATAGCATTAGAAAGAAAATGATACAATGTAAAGAGAAGGGAAATTGTGGTGAATATGTATGTATGATATATGACGTTGTTATCACAATGTAAATGGAATTGTGAAATTGAGATCAGTACATTTTATTGCCGAACTGGGCACCCACGCACCTTTGTCAGAGTCATCACTGGGCAGGATCTGGGGACAGTGGAATTCCATGCTTTCAAGAACTTTCCTAAAGGGTTTTCTGGACAAATCTTACCTTATTCTAAAGCCTGGAATGTAAGAAACAAAAGTACCACTTTGTTTTTAAAAGACTTTTCCATAAAATGAAGTTATAGTCCTTGTTAACTTATCTCACGAAATACTTGTCTAATAGACATGAGAGATTATCTCAGAACACTGCCTTTAATGAGCTCAATTCAAACATTTTCATATGGAAATTGTATGTTGTTGCATCCAAGAGTTATGAAAAAAAAATTGGGCTTGAGACTGTACTTTCTCAGGAAAAGGTGGAGACTCTGAAAGTAAAAAACAAACCATTCCCCTCTTGTGTAAGGATCAATCAGAACTGGTGCAATGATGACCTTCTGTACAGTAGTAGTGCCAAATTAGCCAAAGAGTTTTTAAGGATTTTTAAAAATCCTTTTTGAGAACTGCGAAATCTTTAGTTAGGGATTTTGTTTTGTTTGTTAGTGTATTCGCTGCTACCCAGAGAGGGTTGTCTCATCTGATAATGAAGTTAAAATCTACCAGATGGCACTTAAGTACTGTAATAGGAACTGGCCTTTTTCTGTGGGTATAACAAAATTAATTTTAGAGGATTTTTTCCCCTAAATTTTTTGAAGGATAAATAGGGAATCTCACAAAATTGCTTGACTAATTTGGCGCTACTTCTGTAGCAAAGAGGTGGTGTCACTCTGGAACAGAGGTAATAAGAGCAAGCCCTAAAAGATCTACCCAGTCTGCTTCCAGCTGAGTTACTAGAAGGATGTGCTGCTGGTGTTGTGGAAATTTGTTGTTGTTGTCTTACTGTTTAAAGTTCCCCCCAAAACCAGAACAAAGGACTTGAGATGCCCATTGATGTCTAAACCAGGAGAAGCAAGCTTGCATTGCTGAATGATATCAGGGGAATCTAGGATCCAGGGGTTGAGTGCACGAGCAGGAAAAAGAACAGAAGTTACAATAAGATCCAGCCACGACAGAACTTTTTATTATCCAGGAGAAGAACTCACCAATATTTTGAAGTTAAAAGCAAGAAGATCAAGCCTCTATAAATAACCAGATGTCTGAGTATAATTTTAATTAATTTTATAATATTCTAATTTTGCTTAGCTGGGAATGTGGTGTGGTAAACTTAACATTTAAACATAAATGTTGGGTACATGGTTAAGCTTAAGCTCATACTAAAATGATATGAACATTTTGCATGCCATAAAGTATTGAGTTAAGTTTTATACAGAAATATAATCCAAGACACTAATGTAAAGAGTTTGTAAGTTATTATGCAAGAAAGTTATGCTGTATACAAAAGCATGCTGAAGGCATTGCATACAGCCAGTACTATTCATTGTGTTAAATATTGCTTATTTCTTTGTTGTTTTACTTAGTTTCTGAAATGTTTGTTTTGTCTGATTTTCTAAAACTTTTGTTGGTTTATGTTTACATTGTGCTTCCTTATTGTTATAATGTTTTATTATCTATGCAAATGTTACTAATTAGAGAAATTGTGCAGGGACAAATACAATATATGCTCTTGTATACTACATGAGGTGTGACAGAAAAGTCTTTCATATTATCTAGAACTACATGCAATCAGTATAAAATAAGATCTGAGCCAATTTTATAATTATTTATATAATTATGACAATTTTGTGGCCCAGGGCTAAATGCCTAGCTAAGTCCCCATAATAAGAAATTGCTATTCTGACCTATTGTTAAGACAGGTGCTCACCCTCGCTACTGCTTCTTTCTCCCCCCTCCCTTCCAAGTGGCCCATCCTTCCCATTGTTAAAATTTATTTTTTAATATAGAAGTAGAAAAGGGTGCCCACCACTAGTATCGCTTCAGTGGACCTCCTTCCCTCCAAGCCTCCCGCCCCATTTAAGGAACAGTAGTCTGACACAGGGTTGATCAGTCTCCAGTGTTGGACTGTCAGCTGAAAAGAAGAAAACCATCCCTTGTTTTGTTTTTTTCCCCCCTGCAAAAAAGAAAATGGACTACCTCCAATCATACCTCCAACCCTGACCACCTACTTAGCACCCACCACCCCACACACACACCCACACACCTCACATACCCTCACTCACCTGAACATGTTCAACAGTGAAGATACATTCTCTGATCAAAGACACATCTTGCTGCTGGAACAGATGACTGCCATATGAGAAACTAAGGTAAGTGCAGCTCAATGTATTTTAAAGGGACACTGCCAACTCTTTTTTCATCTAACTATTTCTAGTTGAAAACAAGTTTTTTTATGAATGATTACCTTTTCTAAAATGTACTGGTGTTGCTGTTTGTTTAATCTGCCTCTTTTCTTAGTAGAACTGAAATGCATCCTAATGGTGTATTTATATCCAACCTTGTTTTTTTTCAAATTCTTGATCAGCTTTTGCTGTTTACTTAATGAACATCAGGAACACCCCCAAATAGAGCAGCCACCCATGATACAATATTCTCCTCTCCTCCCACTGCATCTGGAGTGGCTGCACTGTGTTGGGGGTGTTCTCAGTCCAGGAAAGATGGAGCAGGAGTTGATTAAGGCATGTAAACAAACACATTTTGGTGTAGTAACACGAGTATGGCGGTCAGTCTGTTTTTCACTTTTAAAAAGGGGGAAAAAAGATTCAGAATCAAACTACTAGCTAAGATGAACACATTATATAGAATGTAAACAATCATAAAATATGTTTTTTAAACTAGGGACAGTTTGAGACCTAAGGGGGGGGGGTGTTTGATGTTTGACAGTGTCCATTTAATGGAGTTTTGAACTTTGATGCATAACTTCATCTGTTTTGCATTTTACCCCAAATTTTCAACATGGCCTTTCTAGGACCTTACCTCATGATGAATGGTGGTGGTGGAATTATGCAATTAGTCCTAAAAGGTGGTTTTGTGTTTGCTTAAAAAAATCACCTTTCATGTGGGATTTGAACATTTTCACCACCCTTGTTCATAAGATGGGGTCATAAGAAGGCTATGTCAAAAATGTGGGGTCAGAATATGTAAAAATGGCAAAGTTCTGTGTGTACATTGACATTTTTCTATGCTTGCTCATAACTTGGCAAGTTTAAGTATTTTACCCCAAATTTTCAACATAGCTATTTTTTCACACCGCCTTACAATTGTGACAGCTGTCATTTTTCAAATCCTGGCCAAAATGTTTTTTGTACATGTGGCACAGAATGACATTCTGGCAAGGATTTAAAAAGTTTCACCTACCAGGTTAATGAGGTAGCATAATAAGAAAGCTATGTTGAAAATTTGGTGTACAAATACACTAAAATGCAGAGAGTATGATTGAGTACTACAGTATCTCAATGTTCACTCATAACTACACACATTTTCAATAGTTTTACTTCAAACTTTCAACACAGCCATTTTTCCACACCACTTCATAAATGTGATGTACCATTTTTTTTTTAATTCTTGATGAGCCATATTTTTGCATTTCTGAGAAATTAGTAAGTGCCTCAGCTGGGACTTGAATCAGGCCACCTGGGATACTGTGCCGATTGTGCTAACAGAGTATGTGACAACTGTGAGACCTGGCTGTCCCCAAGCATATCACTTTTTCTCAAGCGCACAACCCAGTGGCAACACATATGTTGCAATCGGATTGTTACAAAGTAAATATTTGTGTTGCCATTGGGTTGTGCATTTGAGAAAAAGTAATGTGCTCGGGGACAGCCCAGGTTCCAGTTGTCTCAGTGGCGCTGCTGATTAGCACAATTGGAACAGTATTCCGGGCGGCCTGGGTTCAAGTCCAGGCTGAGGCACTTACTTATTTCTCATCTCTGTTTGTATGTATTCTACAAATTGTACATACCAATTTTGTAAGGCAAATTATAAAACAAGTATCTTAAAAAATTGTGGTCAAAATGTAAAATAAAATCTGTAATTCTTAACAAACTTTGTGTGTAGTGATAGTTTTGACCCCAGCGAGTATGCTTTGTGAAGATATGCCAGTTAGCTGAGTTCAGGAGTGAGCTCAGTGATCCAGCTGGATGGGATGAGGGTAGGGGGATGGTGCTGTTATGCAACAGTCCCCCAGTTAAGGAATGAAAGGTGCAGGACTGTTTACATGGGTCCAGGAACCATATGGTGAAGACAACTGTCCTCTTGGCATAGGGATCTGCATCTCTCCACCCATGGGTGGCAGAGGGCCCTGTGCATTGGCTGACAGATGAACTCTTTGACCTGTGCATCTGTATCTGCAGACACATAGAAGTGCAGGGACCAAAGGGCCCCGCACTTACATAGCCCACAAGACAGCCCCATAAATTCTTCACATCCATCATTGCATGGAAGTGTGGGTCCTGCAAGGGCCCGGCACTTCTGTAGGTAAAAGGAGCCTTCCTTTGGTGCAGGACATCTGCATCTGTTAACACAAACCCCAAAAGGACCTGCATAAATAAGATGATTCCACTGCCTCAAAAAGAAAGGAAATTCTTTGAAAAAGACTTTGTTAACACACCACTTAGGGTAACTGAACAGCACAAAAAAATTGCAAATGTGGTGTTAGGATATCCATCCCTAACTCCCCACACCCCAAGCAGCAAAAGGAAAAAGAAAAATTAGGATTTTGGGTCTCCAGAGTCTTGGTGAATTAGTGGTGGGGTCTTCCTTGGGGATTCTCAACCCTAACAGTCACCCCATTGTGATATAGCCTTGAAACATACAGAACTGTGTTTAACCACATGTTCACAAGAACCTGTAGGCCATGCCCGAAGAAACATATTACGTCATCTTTTTTGATTATGGAATTGGGTGAAAGTTAGGGCTGAAAACCCCAAGGAAGACCCCCCCCCCGATTCACCAAAAATCAGGCAGCAAAACTGTAACATTTTTTTCCTTTTAGTGCGTGGGGTGTTGGGGAAGGGAGTTAGGGTTGGAAACCCTAAAGCCACATTCCCTAGTTTTGTTTGTTTAATCTGAACCCTAACTGATGCATTAATGCAGTTTTTTGCAAAGAATGTCCTTACTTTTTGAGATAATAGTATCCTATCCTCATTCATTCACTCAGGTCCTTTCTGGACCTGCATGAACACATTCATCAAGCTAGTTAAGCACAGGGTCATTTGGGCCCTGCACGTCCATCCCTCCATAGATGCACACATCCATCTGGCTGTGGGAGCACAGGACCCTTATGTGCTTGGTTGTAGCTGTTTTTTGTGGGGCTCACTTCAAAGGAAAAAAAAATATACATATAGGGCTGGATATTCAGAAATGCGCCAAAGGCAGGCACAACCCTGGTGCAGCACAACTCAGCTGCGCTATGGTGCAGTGACTGTGATACTCAACAGTTGCACACAATGACATGCGCCAGTGCAACATGGCTGAATATTGCAGAGATGCACTATGGCCCAGCCAGAGGTGCACCAGGGAGCAACCCAACCAGCACCATAGCACAACCAGAGATGTGCAAGGGAGCAATGGAAGATGTGCCAAGGTACTGAAGGACTGGCCTTAGGCACAGCTGGGAGCAAGACAGGTGGGGAGGAGACAGCGCGGGGAGACAGTGGATCCCGGCCAGGAACAGTGGCAGGGATGCACAGCGGTGGGCCACAAGTGACCACTGCCCACAGGGCATACACAGGCAGCCTGCACCACACCTCTCAGCACCAGGGCAGTGGCTGCAGGGAACAGGTGGCACCAGCAGCCAAGGGTGAGCAGTCACTGGGCCCCTCACTGGACGGCATGCCACCACCCACCCAGACCATGGCAAGCCATACCCTGGCACATGGGGCCCAACACACATGCCACACATCCTGAACAGCCAGCCCATGGCCACCCCAAGGCACAGCCACTGGCCACTGGGCAGCACACCACCATGCATGGCCCACACAATGACACAGGAACACCATACAGACACCCACCACACCACTGCAGCATGGTGCTACTCACCAGCTGCATAGCAGACACAGACACAGGCAGGTAAGGTGGAAAATGTATTGCAACTATTTACAAGACAACCAGAGGGACAGGGTAGGAGAGTGAGAGATGAGGAGAGGGACAGGGACTGTGCAGGGACAGGGAAGGTAGGGAAGGGAAGGAAAGGGCAAGGAGTAGGTACAGGTCCCACTTCAGGCAGCCACATCCTGCTGCTGCCTGGTGCCTCCATCTTCAGCTGTTGTGCAGCAGTATTCATCTTGTCTGCTGGGCAATATCCATTGTGGTGGAGGGATCAATATGATCTGCCACAGAAGATGGCAGTCGTGATCCCTCTGGATGCCTATGACAAAGGAATACACAGGTGATCAGTGCATGTCCACAGACACTATGCCCTCCCATGGTGCCCAGTGTACAGTGGGAACACGCACCCCTGGAGTGGCAGCCTGGCCACCCACAGTGGGTGGGCCACACCTGCCTACACCCCAGCATGCCACAACAGTGCACAGGGCCACCTGACCGCTCAGTGGCAGGCAGGTGGCACAGTACTGCAGGAGGACCACAGCAGCACCGGTGGCAGCCGGATGCACACCCATCCCTCCAACAGCTGCCACATGTGTGCAATAGGCACCACACAGTGGCATGCACATCACACAGTGTGCTGCACACAGCTGACATGGCACAAGGCACAGGTGGCCATGGCTGCACCCCCACCCCTGCTAACCACCTGGTAAGGAGTAGAGGAACAGAACAGTGCCTATCTGCCCGCTGCTGCACTGCATGCACTGGTCCCACAGCCACTTTACCTGCTCCATGGGGGCCAGCTCCCTGACCGGTCCAATCACAGAGGCCTGCTGTGGCCTACCTGGCACCCCTGATGCCCTTGCACAGTGTCAGTCCTCAGGTACTAGGGAAGGGACACAGACAGGCACACATCAGAATACAGCCACAGCATGAACCCATGGCCACAACCTCTATGCACAGTGTGCACCCAGCTGGGCATGAGCTGCAGGGCAGTGGTGCAGCGCACCTGGTGACTGGCAAGGTCACACCACAGGGCAGACAATGACAGTGTCCTCCCCGCATGGCAGGCAGCCCAGCCAACCCCTTGGTATGGTGGCCGTGCACAGAAGCAGCATGTGCCCACTTACCTGGCCATGGCATGACCCCCCTTTGGACACATCCCTGCAGTGCCCTCAGCTGCTCTGGGTCCCTCTGCATCAGGTCACCATATCTGTGGTGGCACTGCTCCCCAGTGCATTGCACCCCTGTGGCCTGGACAAGGCCAGTATCTATGGCCTGCCACACATCGGTCCTGGCCTGCTGCAGGGGCTGCTGCTCAAACAGGCCTGCAGCATGTGGCTCCACCTGTGCCATCAGGTTGGCAAGTTCAACCTGGCTCCAGTTTTGTGCATGACAAACCCCATGCCATTCCATGCTGCCTATACCAGTGTTGAAACAAAATGGCACCCAGTAGCGCACGTGCACAACATGTGTGGGATGCGCGCTTCATGGATGGTTGGGTGGTGTCCAGCAATCGTGCATCACCATAGATGTGCGGCATGGGCATGGCCACACCGGCATGTGTAGCAGGAGTCTCAAGGGGGCATAAGTCAGGCCAGGGGTCAGGGATCAGCACATACAAAGTGTGCATGGGCACCATAGGGCCCATATCACATAGTGCTCAATAGGGCCTATATTACACCATGCTCCTTGGGCCCTATAGTGCAGGAGCACCATTAGCCTTATAGCACCTGAGTGCCATAGGCCTATTGGTGTCTGAGTGCCATAGGCCTAATAGCACCTGAATGCCATAGGCCCTATAGTGCCTGAGTGCCATAGGCCTAATGGTGCCTGAGCACCATTGGCCTAATAGCACCTGAGCGCCATAGGCCCTATAGCACCTGGGCACTATTGGGTCCATGGCGCATTAGGTGCTATGGCCCCTCTAGCACTCCTAGTGCACAGTGAGCAATAGGCGGTAGCACATGCCATGGCACATGCATATTGTGGGTGGCGCACTGCACATATCACGGCATTATGCCACGACATACGCTGGAGCAATTCCATTGCACAAGGTGCAGGTCCATGATATTCAGCCATCACTGGGCTGGCAGTATAGCCTAGAGGTTAGAGGAATGAGGTGGAACAAGCTTGATACATCCAGCAGACCAGACCTGAGTTTGATACTCACAACCTCCACTTGCATACTGTGTGACTCTAAGCAAATCACTTAACCGCCCAGTGCTCCCAGGTCGCCCCTGAAAACAGGCACTTGTGCCTAGTGGGCCTTACCCAGTTACCAAAGACTAAAATAAAAAAATAAGAAAACATACAAATGGGCTCATCAGCCTATCCACAGTGCAGTGGGGATATTTGCATGTCATTACCGTTGCGCAACAGCTCATTTGCATGCGATGCGCTATAAAGGTGCTGCACAACAGCACAGGCCATGGACCGGTATTGCAGCCATCTGAGGAAAGTTGCACCTTCTGTGTGGACAGCCAGCACATCAGGATGGATGGGGTGGGCGCTGCAGCCAGTAACCACATGTCAATGTCCACAGGTAGCAACAGGTCTGAGCATGAGGAGGGTGAAGAGCATGGGCCTGCCCGCAGTGCAGGCCCAACTTTACAAAGGTGGAGGCTGATGCCCTGTTTGAGACTTACATCAACAAGGATCCACTGCTGAGTGGCACCACTGGCACACCACAGGCCAGGGCCATGGCCTGGGTGGAGGTGGCAGCAGTCGTGAACCAGCAGGGCAGCCACCAGCGGTCTGTGCAGTAGTGCAGAAAGAAGGTGGGCACTGACAAATACAGGATAAAGGAGAAGGTGGTGGTCATATGGCTGCCAGGACAGCCACTGGTGGGGGCCAAGCTGCTACGCCACTGCTCATGACACAAGAGGAGCTGGTGGTGGCCACCATGTGGTGCAGTGCAGTTGAGGGAGTGCCTGGGCAGTGGCTTCCAGACAGGAGGGAGCCCATCACTGCATGGTAGGTATGCCTGGGGTGGCTGGTATGGCAGCACTGACACATCTGTTTTCCCTTACAGTACTGGCTCACCAGCATGCAGTGGCAGGGGTGCCTGCGACTACCTTGGTGGCAGGCCCAGACCCAGAGAACCAGCCATCCACCTCCACGGGCATCCAGGGGCCCGATCGGCTGCAGCACACCACCGCCATCCAGCCGGATGTCCTGGGCATAGTGGTGGATGAGGCTCTGGCTGTGTTCCATCAGAATGCCAGCCATGGCATGCTCTGCATGGAGACACAGACTGGGACGGGGTCTGACACTGATGACAACATGAGCATCATCCTGGACAGCAGGGATGGTGTCATGGGGGAGACATCCATACCTACCACCAGCACCAGCAGCACGGCCAGTGGCCTGCTGGTGGGGGAACAGCTGCCCACCCCTGCCTCTGGGTCCGCTGTGTGCACAGGCACAGTGGCAATGGGTTGTGGTGGCGCAACCAGCCAAGCACCGGCCAGCGCCCCGGGGCCAGAGAGGCGGCAGCAGCAGAAGGCTGGAGATGATGGGTGGCAGGGCGTAGCATCTGCCGCCGGTGTGCCTGACAATGACCTATCCCAAGGGGACTCCACTGTGCAGCATCAATCTGAGCAGGGGCCTGTGCAGCCTGGTCGTACACCACCCGTGGGATGGTGACACGCCCATGCACCACTGGGCACCGACCAGTTGACTGAGCACACCCAATTGCTGCGGGCTTCCATGGAGCAACAGAGCTCATAGCTGGGGTGCATGCACTCCATGCAGAGGTGCACTAGGCAGCCAAGCAGTGTGAGAGAAGCACCGCACAGGTCCTGGAGGCTGTACACCACATGCGGGGAGGACACAACTGCATCCCTAGACCGCTTGCCAATGCGATCTCAGTTGGACTTGAGCCACTGGCTGTCACAGGGCATAGCCACCTGCCACAGTCACCACAGAGTGCACTGTCCACCCCACGGACCCAGCATCGGGTGACACCCTCAGTGTCAATGCCGCCCTGTCTGCTGCCACCACCCTGTGTGCACCTGGGCAATGTGTATGTGTGCATGACACAGTCATGGCACCTGTGTGACATGCTCCATGCTGCCCGTATGCGCACCCGACTGGCTGCTGGCCCATGTGGTGTGTGTGTGATGATGACAGCACAGTGCTGGTTGCACCTGTGCACTGGAGCCCTGCGTCTGATCCACATCACATGCTAGCGCTTGGGCTCGTGCCTGAGGGTGCCAGTGTGTGTGTGTGCATGTGTGTTGCTGTACAGTGCTGCGTGGTGTTGTGTGTGGCTGTGTGTCACGGCCCCCCACCCCTGCCCCACACCTGGGTGTGCATGCCTGTGGCCATGCCTGCCCATGTCTGTGTGCCATGCCAATGTATCTGTTCAGTGCATGGGGATTGTACACCTACCTGCATGCACCGTGGTGCTCTGGTCGCGGTCGTGCCTGATGCTGGCCTGCCATCCTCAGGGCTGGGGATCCCTCCACCAGGGGCTGCCCACCCCAGCCCATTGCCCATGTTGTCCCCACTGCTGTCCCTCTCTTTGGCCTCGACAGCTATCCCACAGTCAATGGCGCATGTTGTGCAGCAGGCCAGGAATAGGCCACAGGCCTTCAAGGGGCTGTACTGTAGGGCACCGCCAGACCTGTCTAGGCAATGTAAACATGCCTTCAGCATCCCAAACACACACTCAATGATGTTCCACATGCTGGTGTGTGCCTCATTGTACTGGTTTCCTGCTGGGGATGATGGGTGCTGGTAGGGGGTGAGCAGCCAGGGCCTGAGTGGGTAGCCACTGTCACCTGTGTGGACAGATGTATGGTTAGCCTGGTGTCCTCTGTCATTGTGCCCGTTGTCCATCCCTGGTGCTTCCACCAGTGTACCTGCCTGCCCACCCCCATCCCATGCCCTGCTGTACCCAGCTGCTCATGGTCTTGCCATACTCACCCACTAGGTGGCCCATGGGGATATCCCCACTCTCGAACCTGTGACACAGTGCTGAGCTGTACCAGATGAAGATGTCATGTGTGCTCCCAGGGTGTGTAGCACAGACAGTGGTAATGCACCCCCTCACATCACACACCACCTGGCAGTTGATACTGGGGTAGCTCTTCCTGTTCACATATGCTACCCCCTCCAGGCCAGGTGGCATGCGGATGTCCACATGGGTGCTGTCAATGGCCCCTAGCATGCCAGGCATCCATGCTACCCTGTGGAACTAATGCATGGTTGTGGTAGACTCTGCCTGTGTGCTGGAGAAATGGATATAGTCCACAGCATGTGGCAGCAGGGTGTTGAGGAATTGTGTAAGGAGTCGTGACGTGGCCGACTGGGTTATGCCTGTGGTGTCTCCTGAAGGTCTCTGGAAGGTGTCCATGGTGAGCAGGCACATGACGGCTGTCACTTTCATCTCCACCATCAGGGCGTGGCTCTGTCTAGTGGGTGCCTGCATCTCCTCACTGCACAGCTCACAGAGCTGCCTCAGAATCATCCAGTTCAGGTGATACCAGCCCATGATCTCCGTGTCAGTGTGTGTCCCAAAGCTGATTCAGGACTGGTACCGCCTGTTCGTCGCATCGCCAATGGGCCCTTCCACAGCCACGCCGCTTGCCTCCTGCCCCCTCACACCCTCATTACGGCCTCTATCTGAATACTGCATTGGCCATGGCCCTGTTGTCCTGTCTCCTCCTGGGCATCCGGCTCCACTGGACTGCTTGCCACCATGGGGCAGTGCCTGTCGCTCTGCCGGGCTCCCTCCTGTGCCACCTGCCCCTGGCTTTCAGTCACCTGTGACCTCTGTCCCATGCCCCTGTGGGTGCCTGTGTCACTCCCTTCAGGGTCTGGTGGCTCCTTCTTTCTCTCACACTCTCACTCTCACTTTGTCTGTCTCCCTGTCACACTCTCTCTGTCTCTCTCCGTCTGTCTGCCTCTCTCTCTCTATGTCTCCCATTCTGTCTCTCTCTCTCTGTCTGCCTGTCTCTCTCTGTCTTGCTCCCCTCTGGTGCAAGTGCTGTCCCCCTGTTTGCTCCTTGTTTTTATAGGCTCAAGTCTGCTTGGTGCATCTGGCCATTGCTCTTCACTTCCACCATGATATGGGTACTGAATATCGCACTGTGCCACATATTCATGGGTAGACCCCCTGCCCTTGTGCATGCATTCATTACAGTTGTGCACTGGTGCACTGCTACTTGCGCTGTGCAATGGCTCTCGCTGAATATCGCTGTATGGCACATTTCCACAGTTGTGCATGCGCAACCCAGTTGTGCCATGTGCAACTGCTTTGAATATCCAGGCCATAGTGTATAGTGGAGTGTTGTTCTGTATTGAATTCTATCCCTTTCAAAATGCTGTTGTACCACAGTTCAAAGGTCATGGAATGTGATTCTACCCAACTGTGGTAGAACTGCATTCTAGAAACTCTAGAGACTGCATGAGTCAGTTTAATTTTGAATGGAAAAGAACTCACAAACACATGTTTCACACAGTACTATACACTATAAAGATACAGGATGAGTAACTATGCACAACCAGTGTGTTTTGCTATCTCGGGTTCTGATTCCCATGGACCTCTTGAGCTTTGTTCTCAAGATCAGATGGAATCAGAGCCCCTCTGCGGCAAAACTCACTGGTTTTGCATAGTTGCCCATCCAGTATTCTCTATATTAAGTCTCTCTCTTAACTGCCAGCAGTTCATTGTATATGGATGCAAGTATGGTTTTCACTTTGTTACCAGTAAGTCAGTAAATTTTGTCAGTGTGCTCTAAATATGCTATGGTTATGTTGGAAGATGATATACACCTTTGGTACATTTTTGATGATGATCTCACTTGCATTGTAGATTTTTCACAATGATTAAAATAGGAGGTAATTGGTGGTGTATTGCATACCCATGAATCTTTAGTGGGTAATTATATGTTACTGCTGTAGTTCTCCTTGTCACTTTTATTTTTATATATACATCATCCTTTAACTCCAATTACTGATGGAGATAAGGCCTGTTAAAGTTGCAATGTTATCCATTGGGAATCTTAATGTTTTGATTTTATTGGTTTTATATGGCCCCTAAATGTTTTATGTGTTAGTGTTGTAATACTTGTTGAGATCTTTTATTGATACATCGATTCTTTCTTAATTCCACAGAGAGATGGAGTTATGAGTTGCTAAAGTTGCAGTGTTATCTTATGGGAATTTTCATTTTTAATCATTATGGTTTTTATATGGCCCCTTAATTTTGGGGTAGTATTATGTGTTTTGTTGTAGTGCTCATTGAGACCTTTTTATACATAGAGGTCAGATATTCAAAGCTTTGCCCCGGGTCGAAATTAGCACCGCACGGCGTACAAACTTATCCCAGAGCAAAATGCAAGCCATATTCAAAAGGAATAACACTTTGCAAAACCAGCTGAATATAGCAAGCAAAGGAAGCCGGGCAAACAGGGCCAGGAGTGCAGGGCAAAATATTGCCCGGGAATAAGACAGCACTGAATATAACAAATAAGACAGCACTGAATATAGCTCCCAGGCAGGCAGTGCAAACACACAAAGGAACATAGTGTACAGCTGAGATAGCCTGACCCTGGGACATGCAATGAAAACAAGCTGGAATGAGGTCCCAGGTGCAGAGAACAGTGCACAGCCCAGATGATGACACATGCATGGAATGGCAAGCAACAACCTGGACCCAGGTGGGAAACCCAAGGAACAGCACAAACCAAGCGAAACCCCAGCACCCAAGAACGACATAGGACACAGTAGAACATACTAAATGATATGTAATAGTAAATAAGCAAAGTAAAATGGTAAAGGGAACAGAACAGTGAAGAAATGCAATAGTAAATGAAAGTCAAACCAGAACGCCAAACAATAAATGCCCCAACCACCACCCGCCAACCCACCCATACCAAAGAATGACAATGCAACAATACCCACAATGTGACAAGCTATGCCCCCCCAACACTCAACCCAAGCAACATGAAGACCAACACTGGAACAGCAACATGGAAACAACTATGAGCACACCCAAGCTAGCAATGTCAAACATATATACAACTATGTACAATGTAAGCTAAGGCACAGGAGAAAGGTGCAAAGAGGAGGGGGATTGCATGCAGGGACACAGGAGCAAGGGCCAGGGGACAAATACAATGCCAGGTGGGGGGGAAGACAACACATAATGGTGAAAAGGGCATGGCTAACTGCCCGCCAGATCTGGGAGCCGAGCCTCCAACACAGCTGCCACCCTCCTTGTCTCTGGGATCAAGATGACCTGCTGCTCGATTACAGTCCTCTGTTGGTGGATGATGTGGCACAGCAGGTCCTCCATCCCCTCTAATTCCTCTGGCCTGGTCACCCACAGTGATGACTGGAATGGACCTACAAGAAGAAGGGGGAGACTGTGAGGATGGGACACCAGCCAGGAAGCAGACAGCAGCCATAGGTGGCCATACAGGGATGGACAGCATGTACCGATGGACAATCCCAAGTGGAGGTGAGTGCCGCAACGGTAGGCCAACCTGGAAGGTGCCCACACAGCAGGCCTGGGTGACACAGGCACCAACCCAAACCCCAACAGACATGATGATGGCAGGCTCGACAGCACCAGGGCACAGGTGACACTGTCCACCCTGGCACAGCACACAGCGAGACAGGGCAGACACACAGCCGGACCTCTAGAGAGCTGTGTGCAAGGGTCACACCACGACATGCACAAGAGCACCCACACGTTGGGACATGCTGCCCAGACAAATGGCAATGTACCATAATGCAGAGTACAGCAACAACAGCAATGAAAGATGTGCTGGAGCAGCATCATACCATGACAGTGGCCTGCCAACAATGACCGACCCAGGCCAGGGAATAACAGACAGCCAGGGCGCAGACATTGGCAGGGATGGGCCAACACATGCCACCAAGCAAGGCCCTGAAAGCATACCTCACAAAAGTACCACAGTACAAGGGTGTTCCCCAATCCATGGGACAGAAGCGCCTGTTCCACCCTGTGAGGACAAGTTCCACAGCTAAGGTCAACATCAGAAGCAACATTCCTTAGTAAACAATGCAAATAATACAGTGGTAAAGTAATAACAGGCTCTCAGAACATAAATGCAACATAGTAACACTGTCATGAGCTACCCAGGTAAGAATTCCACTACGTGTTCCACATATTGCCTATTTGTACCACAGTATGACAGGTAACGTTTCACGGTTGGTGGACAAAAGGATAAGAGGTATGCCTGGAAGGCATGGGGTGTGGTGTCCTGCAGCAACAACAGGCACGCGGGCGGCGCTTTGCAGGCCTGTCCAGTTAAGCCCCAGGACAGCAAGGTAATGCCAACTGTGCACATGGGGACGATCTGTGGGGGGGGCTGGAAGGGTGGAGCACATTGCACCATGGAGGTGGGCATGGTAACCAACAGCGTGTGAGCCCCACAGAACAACCACCACCAGAGCCCCCACCACCATCATGTACCCTCACAGTAATGCAATCCGACAGTGCCCCACAGCACCCCCCCAGGCACAGTGGCCAGACAACCATCACCCGGCTATGGTGTGTAACACAGGGGTGCAGCACAGCACAGTGCCACAACACCACTGGCCCACTGGCCATTGCAGCCATGCCACCAGACCAGGCAGTGGCAGAACACAGAATGAGACACCCAACACAGTGAAACAGAATAGAGCAGCAAGACGGGTACTCACGCAACAGGCCCCTGTTATCAGGGCTGCTCTCCTGCATCCACTGTGGCATGGCCAGCACCCTCTGGCTGCCACTCCACTGCTCCTGGGCCATGTCCTGGCCACCTCCTCTGGCTCTGGGCTGCTCAATCCACTCTACAGAGGACAGATGAAATACTGGAGTTAGTGCATGACACAGCATACACCACATGCAGCCCAGCAAGATGCACATGCAACCCCAACAGCACTGCACACACAGGGATGCCTAGGGTCAGTGGCTGAACATGGAGGACACCCACACAGAGGGTGGCATGGCCCATGGAGCATTCACCAGGCACACACGACATGTTGTCAAGGTGCTGCAGTGGTGCTACAGTTCCAGTCTAAGCTGTCCTGCAATAGTACACACACCCATGTGTGTAGGCCGCTAGTCACCCATGAACAGGACCCTGCACCATGGTGCCATTGGCTGCAGGCTGGTGCTGCACCATGACCCACCACCAATCATGTCCCAACCCATCACACACACCCGTGCAACCCCCATGGCCACAGCAAGCACCGTGCCCCCACCGTGAGTGCTGTCAAACACTCCATACCATGATGCCCCCATAGAGGGCCAACATGTGAGTCCCCACCAGTGCCACATGTGCCCAAGCACCATGCAGAGTGGCGCCATACACACACACACACACACAGGCACACATGCAGCCCGACATGCACATGTTAGTGGGTGTCAACATGCATTGCTACTTACCTGGCACAAGCACAGTGCCCTCATGCACCATGCACTTGTAGCACTCAAGCTGCTGTCACTGCCGCCATCGCAGGTCAGTGTATCTGTGCCTACACTTCTCTGAATCATGGGAGATTCCTGTGTGGGCACCCAACTTACTCGTGACCAAGGCCCACACCTGCATGCATGGGAGTTCTCCCTTCCTGACCTCCCCAAAGAGCCGCCGGTGCCTCTTTTGGACCAGCTCACCAAGGTTGGTTGACTGCACCTCCCCCCAATGCCTGTCCCAGTGTACCACCACCCGTTGCCGCCACCCCTGGTATTGCCAATGGATCACACACTGCCTGCCACCTGTACCACTGCACTGGACAGTACCACCCCTGCTCCCACAAGCAAAGTGCTGTAGAGCTGCACTATCACGTGGTGTAGTGCGATGCTACCTGGAAGTGGCCCCAATGTGCATGCATGACCCTGCATGACCCTGGGACACAATGCCATGCATGCACAGTGTTCCGCGACTGTGTGGGATAGCGCTACACTATGCCGTGCTATACCTGGCTGATAGCACGGAACAGGGGCCTCATGGGCATGTGTGGCTTCCGCGCTATGCCACATAGTGCTGGGCTACCAGGATAGCATGGCACTGTCCTCCTCATTGCCCAGTGCTGCTATTTGCATGGTGCTAAGCTGTTAAACCGGCGCTAATCAGGCCCATATTCAACAGGAACATGCAAATGAGGGCACTTGTGCATGCAATGTGCAAACACTGTGATTAGCATATCAATATCTGATGATTTGCATGCATAACAGGCTGGATTGCCTGGCTGGGCTATAAAAGGACAATCAATGCTCCACCGGTGCTGTGTTGTGGGAATGCAGCATACAACAGACACTGCAGTACAGAGAACAACATTGAAAGAAACATGCAACAGGAGGGAGAGCAGCTGGTGGAAGGTATGTATAGCTGCTGGAGAGGTGTTGGAACGGCACTGGTGCAACACAGGGTTGGAGCATACACACTGCGTACCAGCTGTCCATAGCTGTACCAGCTTGGTACAGGTCCACCAACCGCAGGACCACAGGCACGCATGGTGCTGTGCAATGGTCCACAGAGCCAGAAGGATGGCAGTCCAGCACACCTCACCTAATGTTGTGACCATGCCCCTGCATCAGCCTGCGCCGGGTAGGACCGCCTGCAGTACTGTGGGAACCAGGCAGGTGCAGGGGAACCCTCCATGGAATGCGGGTGTGCAAAGCAACTGTGGCTGACTGCCATGTGGTCCATGGCACCTCTGTTGCTGCCCTGGATGTGGGACGAGAGGTTTGCAAATGCTCCATCGGTGGTACACAGCTACAGAACAGGGGTCACAGGGTCCTGGCAGTGTGTTGCTGAGGGCTCCGTGTGACCTGTGCATGGTAGCCTGCCATTGCATGCCAGTCCCCATGTCCTCAGCCTGTGTGCAGTGCCCATGTCCCCTAGGGGTGCACAGTACAGTGCAAGGTGGCGGCCATTGGGGTGAACCCTTCCTGGGGTGCACATATCAGCCATGAGTGATAGCGGTGCCCTTGTGGGTCCGGTATGTGCCATTCAGACACTGACAGCTGTGCACACAGGGGTTGCCACAGCATATGCCAGACAGTACCAGATCCATGCAGCCTATGCCAAACTAGGTGGTGGCATGCACATGCAGTTGCACATATGTGAACATCACAGGCATGCAGCAACTGTTGAAACATGTCCTTTCCATCTCTCCCATAGGTGGTGCTGAATGGCCAGAGGGTATGTGCCTCATCGTCACAGGAGGAACTGAGAACAATGGTGCATGGCATCAAGGAGAGGGAGCAGGTTCTGAGGCAACACAAAGCCACGGATGCAGTGGTGTGCCAGGCATGGGAGGAGGTCACCGCCTGAGTGAACAGACTTGGCGGTCATGGCAGGACAACAGAGGCAGTGCACAAGTGGTTGAGCGACCTGCTGTGTGGGGTGAAAGGAGGAGGCACAGCGGCCATGAAAGGATGAGAACCGTGGTGGCCACAACCAGCACAGCAGTGGGAGGAGGACCCACTCATGGCTGTGGTGGCATCCACACTGTGCCCAGTGGCTGTCACTGGTGTACTGGGTGGTGGGTGTGAGATGCCTCTCACACCACCCAGGGAAGGTCTGTAACCACATATGTGTACCCTGCATGGTGTGGCGGCACAGGGTGTTAATGTTGGGGCTGAGCCTGGGGTGCACTGTGGAGATGCAGTGCTGTGCACACTATGCATAAGAGATGGGTATGCATGCACACTATGGGGAGGTTGAGTGCATGTGGCCACATGATATTGCTATGGGGGTGGTGTGTAGGGTGTGCATGTCTACAGCAGGTGGCGCGTGTCCTAGGGTGTGCATGTTCAGGGGCAGTGGTGGTGGTGGTGGTGGTTGGGCACATTGTGTATGGGTGACTTGATCCTGTCCTGTTTTCATCCACAGCAGCATTTGCAGGGCCAGCGGTGCACCAGACATGCTGGGATGGCTGCCTCGGGACCAGAGGAGGAGGAGGAGGTGGAGGACAACCAGCTATCGACATCTGACCTGGGTGGTGGATGGGTACACTCAAGGCTGCCCTATATGTGGCACTCACATGGAGGAATGATACAGCTGACAGGGGAGTGGGGCCCTGCTGGATGAGGGGAACTTGACTACGGTGCCATCATGGAGGATGCGCAGGTTGAGGATCTGGGCGGTGGGCAGGTGATCCTCCTGACTGTAACAAGTGACATTGACACAGATGTGTCAGGGGGTTTCTACCTCATGCCCCTGGACAGGCCAGTGGAGGGGGTACAGGGGTGGGGCTAGGAGCAGGCCACCGTACAGGCACCAGGGGGGTGGTCAGCCTTGCTGGCATGGGTGCTCCCATGCAGCTGGTGGTTGGCCATGTGGGGGATGTGTGTGCACTGCTGGACATGCGGTGTCCCCCACAGGTTGTGGGGCAGGTCCCTCCGGTACAACAGCACATCACCAGTGGTCTACAGTGGCAGGACATGCCGCTCGTGCACCAGCATCCCGACCTGGTTGTGATGCAGACCCCAGTGTCAGCCGTCATTGGGGGGCTGCACCCCTGCAGCAGGATGCCCAGGGGGTCCACCCACTGCTACAGGCTGTCCTGACATCACTGCAGGAGGCTCGGATGGACCTGCATGGCCTGCAGAGTGAGCTCAGGCATGAGCTTTTGCTGCTGCATGAGTCCGTGTCCCTGGGCTTTGCCCATGCGGAACAGCATGCCGAGGACAGGGTGGGCCGTGTGGTTGCTATGCTGGACTGCGGCTTTGACGGGCTCATGGCTGCAGTGGTTGACTTCACCACTGTGCTGCGCTGGGGTGCATGGTGGTAACCAGGGTGTGCAGGGGGCAGGGTGACCAAGGCACAAGGGCCCTGAGGCATGCCACCCGTGGCCGCAGGGCTGCAAGTGGCTCCAGCATGAATGTGTCAGGCACATCTACAGGCACCCAGCACTGCCATGGATGTCCATCCTCCTTGTCGGGTTCCATCGGTCAGCAGGGAACAGACAGTCCAACCTGCCTGCCTCACCATGGTCCTCCACCAATGTGTCCTCAGCACAGAGCACCCCTGGTTCTGTGACCCACTTCTGTGGTGTGCGCTGTGTGCATGGTGGTAGTCGCAGGTGATCGGAATGGCCATCCTGCACCTGTGCACAGTCACCCACACCCTTGTACACACATGCACACACACAGACAAGCAGACCCCGCACTCCTTCACATGCACCACCTCACTGGCACAGCCATGGAGGCCCTGCTCACACTGCCACCACACATTGGGTATTGACCTTTCCACCATGCCATGGCTGTGTGTCCACTTTCTGTGTGACCTGCACACCGGTCACATCACACTGCACACACCCACATGTGTTCTAATCCAGTTTTTTGTGCACCTGCTCTGATTAGTGATGTCACTGTTGTGGTTGTTTGTTCACATTAAAACATACACCATTGTACTGTTTCATGTTGCTGTGCAGTCTGTATTCACCCTCTGGCCTGTGACAGTGTCCTGATGATGTTGACCCTGTGTTCTATGGCCCTGCAGGCCATCTGAGGATCCCTCCTCTTGAGTTGCTCTACTGTCCCCCTGACCACTGGCTCTGGGTCACTGTCAGCCTGTTCCTCATGTTCAGGTGCCTGTATCCCATGGTTCATCATGCCATGTTGTGCAACATGAAACAGGCTAGGATGATGGCATACCTTCTGAGGTCTATACTGTAGGGCACCGCCTGATGTGTCTAGGCATCAGAAGTGCATCTTCAGTATGCCAAACACCCTCTATGATGTTCCTGGTGCTGGTGTGTGCCTCATTGTACTGCTCTTCAGCTACTGTGGCTAGCCATGGTACCAGTGTCAGCATCCAGGGTGGCAGGGTATAGGTACTGCCCCCTGTCAGGAGATATGCACCTGTTAGTGTTGGACTGCTGTCTGCCTGTTGCCATGGTGGATCCCTGTGTTGCCCTCCCACACCCCTTTCCGGCCTCCCATGCCTGTCCCCGTCCATGCTGTGGTGTGTGTGTGCCTTGTGAGTTGCTACTCACCGACTAGGTGCCCACTGGCTATCCTGCCCTCCTCAAATGCCTGGCACAGCAGGGACTGGTGCCAGATGAATGTGTCATGGGCACTGCTGGGGTACTGCGCATAGACATTGCTGATGAACCCAGTCGCATTGCACACCACCTGACAATTGATGGAGTGGTACCCCTTCCTGTTTATGTATACATCACTGCCATCGCCAGGTGGTGCGTGGATGGGGACATGGGTGCAGTCAATGGCATCCAGTATTGTTGGTAGGTGTGCAACTCAATGGAATTTCTGCATTGTTTCTCTGCACTCTTCTGCTGTGCTGGGGAATACTATGAACTCCCTAGCATGTGGCAGGAGAGCTACTAGGAACTGGGGCAAGAGGCATGAGGTTGCAGACTGCGATACTCCAATGGTGTCCCCCATTGGTCATTGGAATATCCCTGTGGCTAGGAAGCACATTGCTGCTGTCACCTTCTCCTCTACTGTCACGGCATGGCTGCGTCTGGTGTTGGGGTGAAGCTGCTCATGCAGGAGTTCACATAGCTGCCTCAACATTCCCCTGTCCATCCTGTACCAGCCAGTAATGTGCTCATCTGGCAGGGTCTCAAAGGAGACCCTGGGTCAGTACCACCTGTTTGTAGCATACTGTCTCCTTGGCCTACATTGTGGCCCATGTTGAGTCTGCTCCCTCTCCTCCTTCTCCACTACAGCCACCATGAATGGCAGCATCACTGCTAGTGGTACAGCTTTCATTCCCACTTCCTGTTGTGGTCTCTCCCCCTAGATGATTTGCCCTGGGTTAAGACCAGTATTTTATAGGTGGTAGCTAGCGCCATGCTAGGTGTCATGCTATGTGTCCTAGCGTGGTGCTGTAACTTTGAATATCCCATTGCACGTGAATGCAGGCCCCCCTCTTTGCCCATTGTATACATTATTGGTTTGCCCCACGCTAAGGCGGTTTGTGCGTGCTAACAGGTCCTTTGAATATGGCCACTCTGCACTATTCCCATGCTATTCCCATGCTACTGGTTTGTGCACTGTGCTATGCTTTGAATATCTGGCCCAGAGTCTCCTTTAATTCCATATAGAGATGAAGTTATGGCTTCTTAAAGTTGCAATATTATCCTATGGAAATTTCATTTTTAATGTTATGCTTTTTATGTGGCCCTAAATATTTGGAGGGTATTATGTGTTACTGTTATAGTACTCATTGAGACCCCTTTCTCATATATAGATTGTAACTCCATCAATTGATAGATTTACAGCTTGTTAAAGTTGCAAGGCTATCCTATGGAATTGTGATTTTAAATTGTTACACTTTTTGTATGGTCCTTAAATTGTTTTGTAGGGTATTACTGTATGTCTTAGTGTTATAGTACTCATCAGGACCTTTCTTCTGATATATAGATTATCCCTTAACTGTAAACATTGATAGAGTTATGACTCACTAAATTTGAAATGTCCAAAACTCCAAATTATTTTTCCATATGAAAGAATCCTTTTCAGGAGATTATGTCATTATCCGAAAATGGATTCCTTCATACAAAAAGAATGTGAAAAAATAAGTGCACATTCTTTTTTTTGTATGAAGGAATCATTTTGTGAGATTGTGTCCTTCTCATGAAAATATTTCTTCATACAAAAAGAATGCAAAAAAGTCCAAATTCTTTTTTGTATGAAGGAATCCTTTTCATGAGATCATGTCATTCTCACAAAAAAGATTCCTTCATACAAAGAAAGAATGTGAAAAACGAAATTAATTTTTTTATGAAGGCCATCTTTTCTGTATGGCCCTAATCTCTGTATGGCCATGTGAAAATGAAAATTGCCTCATGAAAGAAGATTTTTAAAATGTGTTAAAAACACATTTCCGGATCATTTTCCAAAACCTAACTGAAAAATACAGCTAATGGTGTCCCGATAGGTAGGATACTGGTATTGATGACTTTTCATTAAATGACTTTTAGTGGTTTCCAAAATATTTTGCATCAAGCAATGTGCCAAACTCGTTTTTTTGGTGCAGCTGTACCAAACATCTTTGCTGCATCTGCACCTGATTTTCTATTCCTGTGTGCAACTGCAACAATTTCCTCATTTTATGGCAGCTTATGCCAAATATTTGGCACAAGCCCTGTAAAAACAGTCACCCAAATGGCACAAGCTAGACTGGGGAGAGCTGGTCTACCTTGTGGCACCTGGTGCATGGGAGTGAAAAATTCAATTGCCATCCAGGAGAATGATGCAAGCCCTGTGCACTGAATGATCAGCACACAAGGGGCTTGCAACATTCTTGGAGGCTTTGAAACTCCAATCCACTGATACAAAATCATGTGAGATAAAAATAATCATAACATAACAGCAATAATATTAGAACATGGAAGGGTTTTAAAATTTACCGGCCACAAACACATAAGTGGGCAATGAAAAAGATGTAGTCCTGTTTGGTATGTAGCAAGGTGCTGAAATGTTGCAATATACTAAATCATATTACGGTTAAACTACATTGATGTGTATGAAACTCTGATATAGGTAGTAATATTGCATAAAACTAAATAGGAGAATTGAATGAAAAGGGCGGAAATTGATGAAGATAAAGGTAAAGTAACAGAAAATGTTGACAAAGAAGGCAGATTCTTGTGAACTAGTAATGGTAAACTGCTACAGTGACAACGTTCTTAAGCAGAGAGCCCAAATTCTCAAATAATGAGGACGGTTTTATTTTGGAGGGGTCACTAAGAAATTACAATTGTAATATAAAAAATTAATGATGGATATAATATGCACAATTTATGAAGAAACCTAAATATGTAAGTATGAAACAAACCCCCAGAAAGAAAAATGGGGAGGGGGAAGAAGATAAAAGCTGTATCTGAAAATAATGTAACAAGCTGCTGCAATGGAAAAATTACAAAGCCAATAGCCTTACAATGAAAAAAAGATATTGTTTAAGGTATTCAAATGCTATTTGAAGTAAGTAATTATTATCACAATCTGTAAAATTAATACAAAAATTAATTGTACAATTAATAAAAATGGGTAAAGAAGGGACAGAATCAAAGTAGCATAAGTACAGCTCATGGTATAAAAAATGAACTGTCAACTGGTCAATGATATTAAGACATGATTTTTGTGAAGGCAACTACTGTAGTTTCAGAGATACAGAATGTCATTTTTTTAACAAAATCCATTGTTTTTTCCTACACTTATTACACATTTTTTGATCTCATCTACTGCCAGATGGTACTGATTTTTTTCCAAAACTTTTAGAGTAGAAGTGGTCTGTGCCAGGGCAGCACCATTCAAAGGTTTTGTGAAAAAGTATTAGTCAGTTCCAGAGTCATAAAGATTTTAAGGTTTCTTTTCTGAGCATGCTCAGTAGGTTTATAGATAACCCTCTGATATGAAATGGAAATCTACGTTTCACAAGTGTTTACCTTTCAAAATATTAGTGCCTTTCAGCTCATGAGAAAAAATACAGGTCATGATGCCCATCATCTTGTTTTTGTTTCTTTAAACTAAAAACATAGAAAACACATAAAAATACAGTAATGTATTAAAAAATACACCTGAACCTAGCTAAATGAGACCAGTTTAGGTAGCTTCTGGTGTTTTTTTCCTTTATTACCCCAACAAATCTGTTTTCTGGGCACCCCAACATCCTGGGTGCCCAACCTAGTGAAAGGACCAATTTTTCACTTTGTCACCTGAGAGTTCCCCTGTCATAAACAAAGTGCTGTGACAGGAGAATTTGTTTTTTTGGCTTGCACTGAAAAACTTCATGTTTGCATGCTCCCTGCTCCTCCCAGATCAGCCAGCCCTCCCTCATTATTCCCATGGTCCTTATGGTTGAACACATTTCAAAATGATCCCCCCCAGCTCAGCCTGCCCTCCCAAGTGCATACCAATACTGCTTTTTCTTAAAGAAGACTGTGGTGCCCACCCTGGTACCACTTTTTACCACCCCCTCCCCTACAGATCACCATACATAGGTGGCAGCACCAACATGCCCACCACTGATGCCTTTGAAGACTATTATGACACTGGGGTGTCCTATTGCTAGCATCAGCTACAGTCCCCCTGTAAAATAGAAAACCATCCCATATTGATTTTGTTTTAAATTTTCACCTGAAAATGATCCCTCGTCTATCTCAGCCAACCTCATACACCTTCACCCACCCAACCTTGACCCCCTCCCACTCAGCACCCACCATCACACACGCCACACACACCCTCAGTGATCTAAAGATAGCCGAATGCCTTAGATACACTCACCAGTCAGAAAGACATCCTCTTCCTGGACCTGCTACTGTGATATGAGAAAATTAGGTAAGTCTGATTAATGCATTTCAATGCTTTTTGAACTTTTACTCATACCTTTCTCATTTTTAAATATTTTTACATTATATTTTTAACATGACCTTTTGGAGATCTAGCTCATAAACAAGGTATGTGAAATTTTTCAAATACTTCCCAAAAAGTGATTTTGCAATTGTGCCATGAAATTACCCTTCCGGTAGAATTTGACCATTTTCCTCTACCGAGATCATGATGTAGTGACATAAGGTGACTATGTTAAAAATTTAGTGGAAAATATGGTAAAATGATCAAGTTATGAACAAACATTGAAATATTTCAATGCTCACTTGTAACTTTGCAAATTTTTAAATATTTTCCCACTGCTCTTTCAGCATGGCCTTTTTGGGACCCCAACTCATGAACAATGCAGGTGATTTTTTTTCAGATCTGGGCAAGGGTGACTTCATAGTCATTCCACGAAATAACTTCTGAAGCAGGATTTGAAAATTCTCACCTGCCTAGGTTAATGACTTAGGTTATAAGAAAACTATGTTTAAAATTTGGGGTCAGAATATCAAAAAAACAACAAAGTTGTGACTGTACATTGAAAATGTTCTATGCTCACTCATAACTTTGACATTTTTCAATATGTTTACTCCAAACTTTTAAAATTGCTATTTCTTCAAACTACCTCATTAACATGACAGGTGTTTTTCAAATCCTGACCAAAATGCATTTTCACACTTGTGGTGCAAATCACATTTTGGACACTACTTTATAAATGCCACATGTCATATTTATAAAATTTGGTATCAAAATTTAAGAACAACAAAACATTATTAAGAAACTTGTGTGCAGCTCTAGCCTTTGGTCCATTGGGTAGTGCTTTGTGATCCTGTGCCAGTGAGCTGAATTTGGGGGTGAGCTTAGTGAGCCAGCTGGATGGGCTGAGGCTGTGGGGAAGCTGCTGTCATGCAGCATCACCCCCAAGCCTGAGAAGGGAAGGTCCAGGGTTTCTCACACAGGCCCAAGTGCCATATAGTGAAAAGAACTCTTCTCTAGATAGGGCCCTGCACTTCAGCACCTGTGGCTGCAAAAGGGTCCTGCACTTTGGAGGACAGATGGGCTCTTTGCCTTGCATGTCTGTATCCATAGCCATAAGGATGCACAGGGCCCAGAAGGCCCTGCAATTCTGCAACCTACCAAACAGCTCCACAGATCCTGGACACCCACTGCCACATGGAACTGCAAGGCCTGGAAAGCCCCTGCACTTCTGCAGACAGATGGACTCTTATCTTGGCTCAAGGCCCAGAGTGCTCTGTGTGTCACATTCATTCAAGAAGGGACCTGTATGAATGAAATATGATTCCACTATCTCAAAAAGAAGCAAAATCGTTTGCAAAAAAACAAAAAACTGCATTAATGCACCAGTTAGGGTTCAATTAAATGTAACCAAAGTAGGGAAATGTGGCATTAGGGTTTCCATCCCTACTCCCCACCCCATCAAGTAGCAAAACGAGAAGACCACACAAGCAGCCACAGACAGACAGACAGTATAAGGTAAGACAAACAACATGCAACAGTTTCCAGATGAACCAAATGCAGTAGCATTGTTTACTACTCTGGTGGATTTGTATCTGTGGGCCTGAGGTTATGCAGCCACACTTGTGTTTATATGTTGTACATCATCCAGATGCGATGTGACTGCAGAAGTGTAGATCCATGAGGTCCTGCACATCTACATGACAGATGTCCCCATGGGGCCTGCAGCTCTGCAGCTAGAGGTACTCATGCAGGCTGTATGAGATGCTTCACTAGATAACAGGATCTGCTAGTGTGTGGTGTTCTATATGTAGCTGTGTAACTGAAAACTGCAACCCCTTGAACAATTTCTAAAGCCTCTGCTGAGACCCTGATAATCACATTTCAACACTACTTCCTGCTGTGTAACGTCAAGCATCAGAGTGGCCTGACCTTCTGCAGCCAGAGGTTGGGTGTGTATGTCTTACACCTGTGACTGAAGAGGTGAGAGGCACTGGTGCCTGTGCTTCTGCAGACAGCATTGCTGTTGCAATTTTGCTATCATGGATTTTGTGGTGCCTGTGCTTCTGCAGGCAGAGGCCAGTACTTATGTATGTCTTACACTTGTGGCTGCAGAAGAGCACGCCCATCAAAGTGTGTGGATGTCTTACTGTGTGGATGAGTACCTGAGGCTATAAAGCATTGGCCCCATGGGGCCTGTGCTTCTAGACAAGAAGAACTCTTGTAATTTGGATATGTGGATTTGTATCTGTGGCAGCAGGGCCTGTGTTTCTGTACACAGAAGCAGTTTTGTAATTTGAGTATCATCGATTTCTATCTGAAGTGACAAGTGAGTGTGTATGTCTTGCAGTGTGCATGCCTCAGATACAATTTCATGAAGATGGCACATCTGTGAGCTGAAATTGTGTCATCTGGAAACAGCTGTATGTTGTGTGTCTTACCTGGTGATGACTGTTTATGGTTGCTTGTGTTGTCATGTCCTTTACTTTCTTGAGGAGGTGAGTAGGGAGTTAGATTTGGAACCCCACTGCCACATTTCCCTACTTTTGTTGTCTTAAGCTGAGCCATATCTGGTGCAAAACCTTTAGAAAACATCCTGGTCCAGAGCCAGTCAGATTGCATTGAAAGTTTTTGAATTACTGACCAGTTTCAAACCAAAACTTGCCAATAGTTCACTAGACTTGGCAAAAGTTTTCTGTACTATTGCCCAGTCAGTCTGTCAACTACCCTTTACCATGGCCACCTCTGCTCCACCAAAATTGCAGTCAGTTGCCTATTGATTGCCTCCAACTTCTTCCATAGCTCCCCCTTACTGTACAACATGTTTCTTTGTTTAAAAAAAAAAAAAGTATTTTCTCCCAAACTGCCACCAACTCAACCCTGTTACTGTCCAAAAGATTTAGCGACTTCAGTAGTTTTGGAAACTGGGTGAAAGCAGAGATTACCATAGCAATGTGTGTGTTTCACTGTTTCCACACAGGGCAGCATTTTGAGCTGCTGAATGCCTCTTAATTCTCTGCTCCCTGACCCATGTACCAGTACATGGGCTGGATAAGCAGTTCTTGGAAAATTCAGCAAATGTCTACTTTTTCAACCGCCATTTACAAATCCAGCCAGCTGAGAAAACTAAGTCAGCTCAGTGGTGTCATTAAACTTAACCAACAACAAAAAAATACATACATTTGCTTTTCTGTTCCCTAGCCCGAGTGCAAATCTGGGCCCAGGGGGGTGGGGGAACGACTACATCAGTGGCACCAACAATGGAAACCAGACACTCAGTGTTGCCATTAAATAAAAAAATGCTTTTCTGTTTGCAGGCACCTTTTGGCCAGTTTGGGGGGACAGATGGGCACACTTCTCAAGATTAAGGCAGGGGGGTGTAGAGACAATGACCTGGCAAGCTACTGGGGAGAGAGACAGCAACCTATGGAGAAGAGAGACAACAACCCAGCCAGGAAACCTGGTGAGAGAGAGAGAGACCAAACCAAGTTAGTCTTAAATCTTTTTTTTAACTTTTTTTAAATATCTAACTCAAGGTTTTATAAAACAGATATTGATTGGAGTCATTCCTGGCTACAGTGAGAAAATTTCAACCCTTGGGATGAACTATTGCCTTCCAATAGTGATATTGCCTCAGCTTTCTTCTTCAGGTAATGTAACAACTGCCTGGAAATAGTTCATCCCTCTGGTCAATATTGTCCCACTACAGCCCTCAACTCTGGTAAATATTTGTACTATATGTCTATATCTATATCTATCTGTCTGTCTGTGTCTGTCTGTCTATCTATCTATCTATCTATCTATCTATCTATCTATCAGTCTGTCTGTCTGTCTGTCTGTCTGTCTGTTTTTCTATCTATCTGTCTGTAACAGATCATCCACTACAGGGTGTGCAGTCATGGTCTGATATACACACACTTGGGTGTATTGTGAGGCATGTGGCTGCAGGCTGGGCAGTCAACCACCCGAGGCATGCATATATCTAAGCATGACTGAATGCCCTGTAATGGATTATCTGTCTTATAGAATATCCAGAAGGTTCTAAGGAATGAAACAAAAAGTGCAGGTGTGTGGTCATTGTGGAATAATGTACTGTCATATGGTGTATTTCATTCAGTCAGGAAACTGGACTTTCAAATATTTCTTTTATCAATTTTATAAATATGTATGTGTGTGTATATATATATATATATATATATATATATATATATATATATATATATATATATATATATATATATCTCAAGAACAACTATTCATTGCAAAAAATGCAATAACTTATAAATTAGTGTTCCCAACAAGTAAAGCACAGAAAACAGAAAAATGAAAATATTAGGGTTTGGAGCCTCAGAAGTCTTAGCAAATCAGTGGTGTGGTGTTCCCTGGGGTTGTCAACCCTAATGCCCAACCCCTCCACCCACTCACTAGCCTCCTGGCAAAGCCCAAAGTACATGTCTGAGCCCATGCCTCATAGTCATATACTGTTTGGAGGTAGAGAAGTATGGCTTGCCACATATGACCAGCAGAGTCAGTCATAGCATTCTTCAAGTGGGGTCCTGCATGAAGGAATAGATTATGTATAACTGTTTGCTCAGGGGAGGGGTGGGCATTAGAGATAACAACCAGAACTATGACCAATTGCCAAGATTCTTGAGACTTCAAACTCTAATTTTCTAATTCCTACTTTGTGCACTTTGACTTTTTGGGAATCCTAATCTTTGCATTACCACAGTTTTTTGCAACAAACTTCTCTTCTTTTTGTGATAGTGGATGCATATGCAGAAGTTTAAGAAGTGTAGGGCTCTTTGGGTCCTGCAATTCTATAGGCTACAGATGCAGGTGCACAGGGCCCTCTGGGCCCTGCTCCAAGAGAGGAGTCCATCTGGCTGTGAAAGTGTTGCCCCTCCTGGTCCTGTGCTTCCATATGGCTACAGTGCACAGGGCCCAGAGGAAGAGTCCATCTGCCTGAAGAAGTGCTGGGCCCTCTGGGCCCTGTGCTCCAATGGGTCTACAAATGCAGATGCCCAGGGCTCTCCAGGCCCTCTGCCAAGGGTAGAGTCCATCTGGATGTGGAACTGCTATACCCTCTAGGCCCTGCTGTTCTGTATGACAATGGATGGAAAGATTTTATGGAGCTGTCTGGGGGGGCTGCAGAAGAGCAAGGCCCTTGGGTGGTTACAGATGCAGATATGCAGTTCAAAGAGTCTTCCTGGCTGAGGAAGAACAGGACTGTGTGGACCCTGTATGTCCATGCAGCTACGGTTGTAGAGGTGCAGACCCCTATAGGCTCTATTCCAAGAGAAGTCTTCTCTTCACTATATGGTTACATGTTGGCCATGTTGCCGACATTGCACTGTGGGGTGGTGGTGTATGGCAGTACCATCCCTCCAACCATGGCTCATTCGGCTGGCTCAGTGAGCTTGCCCCCAACCTTAGCTCACCAGCACAGGATCACAACATGCCACCTGTTGGGCCAAAGTCCAGCCCTGCACACAACATAGAAACATAGAAAAGAGATGACAGAAGGAGACCAAAGGTCCATCTAGTCTGCTCATGTGTTTCTTGGACCTACTCAGATCTCTGGACCTAACCCCCCTTCTGCCTAATGCTTTCTACTGTTCCTGTTGATTTTGATCATGCTTTAGCCCGGTCCCACCCCAGTTTGAATGATGTCATAAACTTTGCTTCCACTACCTCAGCTGGTAGTTTATTCCATGGTTCCATGACTCTTTCTGTAAAACAGTGTTTCCTAAGCTCCCTCTTGAAGTTTCCCACCCCTCAGCTTCCAGTTATGCCCTCTAGTAGAGTAAGACACTCTCCTGAAAAATTCAGAGGATGGAACCTTATTTATTCCTCTCAGGAACTTGTATGTTTCAAACATGTCTCCCCTCTCTCTCCTTGTCTACAGTAAGAACATATATAATGCTTCCAGATGCTCCTTGTATGAGTGCCCTTGAAGGCCCTTAATTCATTTTTATCACTCTTCTCTGGACATCCTTCAACCTGATTTTATCCTTTTTCAGATGTGGACTCCAAAACTGGACACAGTACTCCAAATGAGACCTTACCAGGCATTGAAAGTAACAATATCACATTCCTTCTCCTGCTGTTGAATCTCTCCCTATAAATCCTAGCATTTTGTTGGTCTTGCTATAAGTTGTGTTGTGCTAGCTTCGTCTGTTTAAGGGTGTTGCTTATGATGGCACTCAGATCCCTTTCTTTCCTATGGCACTGACCTGGACTCCATTAGGAATTTCTTCATAAAATGTGTGATGTAACTATTCATGACTCATGGCACAAGAATTGGCCATCTAGGTAAGCTAACAGCCAAATAACTTATCAAGTCCAAAAAGGTACAGTATTGCAACACTGTTTTTGTTTGTTTTTTGTTTTTGAACAACAAACACCAGAAACAAGCAACAGTTACCTTCTGGCAAAATTCATATGCAGTTTTTTAAATAACTAATTTTATACATTTTCATATTTTTCCCAGAAAAGAAGATAACAGCTGTCACTACTTAAAACGTTTTCTCATGTCCCAGAAACACCAATGGGCTTGATTCTTAAAACTCAGCACAAGTCCTGCCAATGGTGGCTTGCCCCCATTGCTGGTGCAACAGGGACCATGCACCTGATTCTCTATTGCGAGGATCTGGTGGAAAGTCCAGTAGCTTGTGACAATTCATGGCTGTGCCAAACAGCACATGTTGATGGTGTGCCACAAGCTGCTGAGTGGCTGTGAGCCAGTCCCTGGTGGTCTAGCAGCCCCAGCACCGATCTCTGCTTCATTAATCTAATCATGTCCCTGGTAGTCTAGCAGAACCCTACCCTGATATGAGTATATACTATAATGTTAATAAACTATTTCCTGATGATCTACTGACCCCCACCCCAATATGCCTGTATAATACAATGGTAATAACATTTTTCCTGGTGGTCTAGTAGACATCCCCTGCCCTGACAAACTCGTATAATGAAATGTTAATAAAATATTTCCCAGGTGGTTTATCAGACACCTCTTGCACTGATATTCCCATATAATAAAATGGTAATGAAATCTATCCCTGGTGGTCTAGGGGACACCCACCCCACCACCCTGGCAGGTACTGCCCACCACATCACTCCCACCACAACCTGCTGCTGACCAAACTGTCACTGAGTGTGTACTGTATTGGTAAGAACATGAAAAGGGGTTACCAAAGTAAGTTACTAAGGAAGAGGGGGGTAATGGGTCTGAAGGGAGTACAAGGGGTGAGAATGGTGCAGAAATGGACAGAAGTTCCTTTACACGAGAAAGGGTCCTGAAGGAACTGGAAGTAATAAGAGCTGATAAAGCAATGGGGCCAGATGGGGTGCACCCCAGGGTCCTTAAAGAACTAAGAGAGGTGGTGGCTGAACCTCTGGCTATCCTGTTCAGCCAATCACTGGAAACAGGGAGGTACCCAAAGACTGGATGACAGCAGATGTAGTCCCTTATACAAAAGTGGGAACAAAGAGGAAGCAGGAACTACAGACCAGTCAGCCTCACCTCGGTAGTTGGAAAGATCATGGAAGCACTACTGAAGGAGAGATTGGTGGAACATCTGGTTGTCAATGGACTACAGGACCCAAGGCAGCATGGTTTCACCAGGGGGAGGTCATGTCAGACCAACCTCATTGAATTTTTTGACTGGGTGACTAGGGAGATGGATCAGGGGAGGGCAGTGGACATGGCCTATCTGGGCTTCAGCAAGGCCTTTGACACTGTGCCACATAGAAGACTATTACACAAACTGGGGAATATGGGTGTGGGCAGGACAGTAGTGTGGTGGGTAGGTAACTGGCTGGGTGGCAGGACACAGAGGGTGGTGGTAAATGGCTGTCACTCCACAGAGGGAAGAGTAACCAGTGGGGTACCACAGGGATCAGTGCTGGGACCAGTCCTATTCAACATCTTCATCAGTGACATTGCACAGGATCTAGAAGGCATAATTTCACTGTTCGCTGATGACACAAAGCTCTGTAACAGAGTAGACACACCAGAGGGTGTAGCCAGAATGAGAAGGGACCTGCAGAAACTTGAAGAATGGTCAAGGGTTTGGCAGTTGAAATTCAATGCAAAGAAGTGCAAGATAATGCATATGGGGGCACAAAACCCTGGAACAATATATCAGTTGGGGGTGAGGATATAGCATGCACCAAGCAGGAAAGGGATCTTGGGGTTGTCATCTCTGATGACCTCAAGAGTGAGGAAACAGTGTGACAAGGCATCAGGTAAAGCAAATAGGATGCTGGGATGTATGGGCAGGGCATCACCAGCAGGAAAAGGAGGTCATAATTCTGCTATACAAGACACTAGTGAGGCCCCACCTGAGTACAGTGTACAGTTCTGGAGACCATACCTACGTAAGGACATAGACACTGTAGAGAAGGTTCAGAGGAGGGCAACAAAGATGGTGCATGGGTTGCATCACAAGTCCTATGAAGACAGGTTGAAGGAACTGAACATGTACTCCCTGGAGGAGAGGAAGGAGAGAGGATATGATAGAGACATACAAGTATCTTACAGGGAGGAACAGGGTGCAGAAAACACTATTTTAAGCGAAAAGATGTTTCAGGACTAGAGGGCATGGGATGAAGTTGGAGGAGGACAATTCAGAGGAAACATGAGAAAGAATTTTTCACAGAACGGGTGGTGAACAAGTGGAACACCCTGCCAGAGGAAGTGGTGGGGCTGAAACAATCACGGATTTAAGAATGCATGGGATAGACATAAAAGGAATTCTAGAGGGCAGGGTAAGGAAACAGACTTCTAGGAAAACAAACTGAACTTGCAAGCTCAAATGGCAGACTAGGTGGGCCATAGGCCCTTATCTGCTGACACTGTCTATGTATCTATGTATCTATGTAAGTGAGACACAAGGGTCAATTTTTCAAATCCACACTAGATCAGTTTTAATAATCTTCCCAAAACACTGTGACCCAAGGGTGAAAAAGGGACCAGACTGTGAAATAACTCCCTAGCAGAGATTTGAGAAAAATCTCCTTCAGCGTTGTGCATGTAACAGTGGACAACAAATGTTGCCTGTGCAACAGTGGACACAACAGGTGTTATACTTGAAAAAAAAAATGGTGAACAAAACATTGGCATGGTATCAACCTGAGGAATGGCTTTGATTTTTACCTACTTGGAGAAGAAGCCACAGGAGACCAGCAATAGCCAATAGATTTAGGCAAATGAGCCAAGAAGAAAAAGCATGCTGGACAACTGCCCGGATAAGTACTTTAACTAGCCTGAAAAAAGTGTTTACTTTGAAAGGTAACAGCTTATAAAGGCATTGCATTCAAAAGGGCAAAGCCCAAAGGAAAAAAAAAAACATTTTTTTTATGTAACAATGTGTTTAATTTGAAAAACAACAGCTCATAAAGGCATTGCATTCAAAAGGGCTAAGCCGAAGAACAGACTTTATCTTTGGCCTATTAGGTCCTTGGAGTGAGACAGTGACCATGGATTGAATTGGATGTTTAAATGCTTCAAAAACATAAGTAAAAGCGTTGCGAATTCTCAAAGATAAATGCAAAGCCCTAGTGACATTTATGAAAACGAGTTTGTTGAATCATGTTTTCTTGAATTGAGTGCACATCAAACCAAACATTTTGGTGTTCAGTATTAAGTATAAAATTATCCTGGTATGGTGCACCAATGCCCACGGCCTTGTATGTGGGGGTTGAGCACCACTACAGCCTGTTGTTAATAGTTGGACAAAAATAATTTATTTTAGTAAACATTTCAAGACACTCTGACACAAGACTGAAAAGGGGACTATGTTGTGGGATAACTCCATGTCAGACTTGAAAAAGAAGCACCTTCAGTGTTGAGTGTGTAACAGTGAGCACCAAATGTTGCAGTTCAACAGTGGACACCACACAACTGTTTAAGTAAAAAAAAAAAAACCATTACCTGCACCCCTTTCTCACCAAAGTCCTACAGTACTTTTAAGACCCCATCCCAAAAGGAAATCATCCACTCAAAAAAAAGATTGATGTGTTTGCTGAAAGTTTAGGGAACATGTAAAATATGCAATTTGCTTGGACTTGCAATTGCACGCAGCACGCAAAAGTTTGAGTGAACCAGAAATTTTATATGCATTGATAAACTAGGGTTAAATGCCTTCATTAACAAAAGACAACACCAAAGGCACTTTTCAACATAACTTTACTGAAGAGCAACTAAAATAAAGTCTGTATAGAAGCAGTGGAATGTGCTGTGGTTTTTCATGTTGTGTTTTGCTAGGAAAAATCTATGACATTTTGGAGCTGGACATTGAACAAAAATAACATGGGCGCACCTGGGTTTCTCAAACTATGAAATGTATCTGTACTTGGTGACTACCTTTTAAATTCACTTATGACTGTAGTGGCTGTTGTTAATTTTCTTTTAAATCAATATACAGCTGGCCCACTGGTGCAGTGGTTGGATTTCCACCTGCAACACTAACAACCTGGCTATGGGAACAGACTCGTGAGTTGGAGGGAAGACTGGGGGTGGAGGCTTGAGTGTCCAGTGACTGCTCACCTTCTCCAGGGAGGGAGAGGGGTATGAGGGTTGATGTTTGCTGGCCCCTGGTGGTGGCCAGAGGCACAGAAACATGTCAAGCTTCACTGTGGGAGGAAGCATGATGGCCATCAGCTTTGGCCTCGATGTCATGTGGCACATCATGCCGCCAAGAAATCAGGAAACTGGTTTCAGCTTCACCACATGATGGCCACTCCTCCTCTCACCACATAAGTTCCTGGAGCACACCTCCTCCTCCTCCGTCTCCTGTGTACCTGCCCACGGGGCACCATAATTGAATTATCCTGTCTTTCCCCCAAGGGAGAGGCCCTTCTGGTAGGGTTAGTGCCAGACTACATGGGGTGCAGGGTGCACAGGACTGTGACCAACAGAGTGGAGGCAGTGGAGGTGAGATGGCAGGCAAAGGGAGCTATGTGAGCCCAAATGAGTGGCAGGGCTGGGGCCTGTGGGACACAAACAAAATCAATGTACAAAGTATTTGGCACATTGGTACCCCATTTCATGGAATTACCTGTATACAGTATGCACTCATTGATAGACAGCTATGTCAGTCAAAGAGCACGTACGGTATAAAGTACGTGCTCACTGACAGTTCAGTTGGTGGCTGGCCATTGTGGTGAGAGGGAGGGAGGCTATGCTTGTCACTGGCTCGGTGTTTGTGGGAGTAGGGTGGTGGGCAATACCTCCTGAGGCGGAGGGTGGTTGTCCACTAGACCACCAGGGAGAGATTTCATTACCATTTTATTATATGGGCATATCAGGGTTCAGGGGTTCGTTAAACCACCAGGGAAAGATTTTATTAACATATCATTATGCAGGCATATCTTGGTCAGGGGGAGGGTCTGCTAGACCACTAATGAAATATTTAAATACCATTTGTAATATAGCAGCAAATCAGGGTGGGGGGTCTACTGGACCACAAGGGAAAGATTGCATTAACATTTTATTATAGGGGTATATTGGGGTGGGAGGAGCTAGATCACCAGGGACTTATTTTATATAACATTTTAAGATATGGGCACATCAGGAGGGCACCGTGAGTGGTGCAAGTGGTCAAACCCTCCCAGAGGGTGACATTCTAAGTACACTTAGACCAGCCTGGTCTAAGGGTACTCAGCATTTCACCATCTGGGATAGTTTTGAGAATCCCAATTTAGGGGATGTGGCAGCTTGCATCTGATGCATGACCCCTAACACCATGCGGCATTCCATTTTGTGGCACATGGAAGGTGCAAGCAACCTTTGGTGCACACAGCCTGCAGTTGACACAGGCTGCCTTTGTGACTTGCCCATGGTGCATCTTTTTGGGCAAACAGCTCTTTGTGCCATTCTTTGTGGTGCAAGCCCTTTGCACTATTAGAAGCTTTGAGAATAGGGCCCAATTAGTCATGACTAGAGCTGTGCTGAATATAAAATTCCACCCATGGAATGCCAGTGGAATGACTATTCCAGTTCAGCAGAATTTTGCAGAATTTTCATGAAAATTCTGTGGAATTCTATCAAATTTAAAATTTAATTTATTTCACTATAATTTTAGAGATACATGTCCAATTACCACCAAATGTGGAATGTAAACAGAAAACAATGACATAAAATGTATTCCTAACTTCAGATTCATAGCTTGAAAGGGGCAGAGGTATGGGTGACCAAATAGTTAATTGAAATTAATTTTCAGCTATTTTGAGATCATTTTAAAATACCTTATCCAAATTTCTCAAAAATGTCTAGATTTAGAGAGGCACCCAACATTGGTATCTACACCATGATTTAAGCCTCAGGCTTCAATAGGAGCTGAATTATTGGTAGCCAAACATTTTGCCAGAATTTAGATTTTTGTAACTTTAGTACAATTTTGATAGCATTCATTGAATGCTATAAAACTTGACAGGTGTACAGGCTATCACTAAATTAAAATTTAGTTATTTCCCTCTAATTTAAAAACAACATATCCAAATTTAAGCAGAGCTGAAGCATTTAAACTATTATACCAGATGGTCATTTTTTTAATTAAAAGTAGTCAGACTTTCACAACATTTAAAAATTAAATTTTGCCAGAATGTAAACTACAAATTTAAGCCCCTGTAACTTTAAAACTGGAGAATGCAATATCATGAAATTTGGCAGATTCTAAGACCTCACAAGGACACTGTGAGTGCCAATTTTATTATTTGCTTGCTGCCAGAAATTGCAAAATAAAAGGGCTGTGCATGGACCAAATAGTATTTCCTGAATACCACGAATATTAGGCTTGCCGAATATTCAATGGATATTCTGAATATTCCACTATTCAGTCACATACTATTCAGTAGGTTAGATTTCAAAATCTCACAAAGCTTTGTTGGCCAATGAGGCTGTTTTTGGAGCTCACAGACAGAAACACCATGTGATCTCCTCATTCTGAATGTGTTACATACAGTTCAATATATAGAAAGACTAGAGTGTGGACTCCAATGGCTCAGTTGAAACCATGTATTCACCATATTAGAGGATGATTGTGGTGACAGCAGAATAGCAAGAACCATTCTTGAAACTTAGCAAGTGGCACCAGGACACTGTTCTGACAGCAATCTGCTGATCCAGTTGAGTAAGAAGCACCATTAACAGCAGGGAAATGATGAAGCGGATGCACAAAATAAATTAAATAAATAAATAAACATTGTGGTGACAAAAACAAGGTATGTGATTGTCCTTTGCTTGTATCGCAGTCCTTTAATTGATTGCTGCTAGAACAGTGTGATGGTGCTGCTATCCTATCTACTGCATTTGCAGCACCATTCTTTCTTGTAGTACCCCTTGAGGCCTTTGTGACCATATACAGATTGTCAGTTAACTCCAAATATTGACAGAGTTATGGCCCATTGAGTTCAGTGTTATCCTATAGGAATTTTATGTTTTATTTACTTGCTTTTTTAATGGCCACAGCATGGATATTATCCCTGTAGTACCCAGTGAGACCTTTGTGACCATATAGAGATTGTCATTAACTCCAAATATTGATGAAGGCATGGCCTGTTAAAATTCAGTGTTATCCTATAGGGACTCATTATGTATTATTTCTTGCTTTTAATGGCCACAATTACTTAAGGGTGAAACATATGTTATTATTGTACTACCCCTTGAGACCTTTGTTACCATATAGAGATTGTCACTTAACTCCAAATATTGACAGAGTTATGGCTAATGAAGTTCCAGTGTTACCCTATAGAATTTGTATGTTTATTACTTAGCTTTTTAATGGCTGCAATTATTTAAGGGAATGGCATATATTATCCCTTAGTACCTTGAGACCTTTGTGACCATATAAAATTGTCACTTAACCCCAAATATTGATGGAGTTATGACCTGTTGTAGTTCCAGTATTATCCTACGGAATCATTATGTTTCATTACTTGCTTTTAAAATGACCACAATTATTTAAGGGTGCAGCATATGTTATTCTTGTAGTATACCTTAAGGCCTTTGTGACCGTATAGAGACTGTTACTTAACTCCAAAGACTGATGGAATTCTGGCCTGTTAAACTTCCAGTGTTATCCTATAGTAATCATTATTTCATTACATGCTTTTTAATGGCCACAATTATGTGACATATGTTATTCTTATAGTACCCTTAGGACCTTTGTGACCATGTAGAGATTGTCGAGAACTCCAAATATTGGTGGAGTTATAGCCTGCTCAAGATCCAGTGTTATCTCACGGGAATCATTATGTTTTATTACTTGCTTTTTTAATGGCCACAATTGTTCAAGAGTATGGCATATGTTATTCTTGTAGTACCCTTGAGTCCTTTGAGACCATATAGAGACTGTTAATTAACTTCAAATATTGATGGAGGTACGGTCTGTTGAAGTTCCAGTGTTATCTAATGGGAATCATTATGTTTTATTACTTGCTTTTTTTAAAGACCACAATTGTTCAAGAGTGTGGCATATGTTATTCTTGTAGTATCCCTTAAGTCCTTTGTGACCATATAGAGACTGTTAATTAACTCCAAATATTGATGGAGGTACGGCCTGTTGAAGTTCCAGTGTTATCTAATGGGAATCATTATGGTATATTACTTGATTTTTTTAATGGCAACCATTATTTAAGGGTGCAGCTTATGTTATTCTTTTCATACCCCAATGAGTCCTGTATGATCATGTAGAGACTGTTACTTAACTCCAAATATTTATGGAGTTATAGCCTGTTGAAGTTCCCAGTGTTATCCTATGGGAATTGTTATGTTTTATTACTTGCTGTTTTTAATAGCCACTGTTATTCTTGTAGTACCCTTGAGACCTTTCTGACCGTATAGAGACTGTCACAACTCCAAATATTGACGCAGTTATGGCCTGTTGAAGTTACAGTGTTATCCTATGGGAATAGTTATGTTTTATTACTTGCTTTTTTTAATGGCCACAATTATTTAAGGGTGCAGCATATGTTATTCCTGTAGTACCCCATGAAACCTTTGTGACCATATAGAGATTGTCACTTAGTGAGGGAAGCCATTTACCTAAATTCTTCTTATGAGAACAGCATGACTTTCTTGAGTTTTGCAGTCACAGCTGGAAGTCTGGCTGTGGGCTGCAGTGAGACCAGTGAGCCGATGATCCCCTGTTCTGTCTTTGTCAATCTCTTTCTATGTTTGTCTGTTTGACTGTCTGTCAGTCTGTCTGTCTGTCTATCTATCTATCTATTATTTTTTTATTATGCACATTTGGATGTCCACCCTCCAGGTGGTCTGCACTTCCCAATGTTTATTATTATACTTATTTTAATATATGGGTTGACCAGGTTGCCCACCCCTAGCAACACTTTCTGTGGACCGCACTCGCCTCCAGGTCACCTACTCTCATTTGCCTACCAAGTATTGTCAGCTGAAATAAAGAAAACCATCCCTCTATTTCTTTATTAACCTGCAAAAAGAAATGGTCCCTCACATATCTGACCCCCCCACCCCAACCTCCCACTCAGCATCCTCCCTCCTCCACTGAGCACACATCCTCGGTCACCTGAACATGTCCCATAGTGAAGACTGACTCTCCTGTTAAAGACACGTCTTGCTGCTGGAACAGACAACTGCAATATGAAAAACTAAGGCAAGTGTGGTTCAATGTATTTCACTGGGATTTTTAACTGTGAGGCACAGCATTGTAATTTTTGTATATTTTGATCCCATATTTTCAACAAGGTGCTTTTAGGATCTCCCCATATGACCAGTGCTGGAGGAATTATACAAATTCCTCTGGAAAGGTGATTTCACAGTCACTTAGCAAAATCATCTTTTGGGCAGGATTTGGACATTTGCACCACTGTGTTCATGAGATGGGGTCATAAGAAGGCTATGTTGAAAATTTGGGGTCAACATATGTAAAATGGCAGTTATGTGCATACATTGAAAATTTTCTCTGCTCAACTCGTAACTTTAGTAATTTAAATATCTTGACCCCAAATTTTCAACATAGCCATTTTCATACCACCTCATAAACATGACAGCTGTCATATTTCAAATACTAGCCAAAATGTGATTAGCACCTGCTGTGTAGAATGCCGGTTCAGTGGCATGGAATGATGTTTTGGCACAGATTTAAAAATTTTCACCAACCAGGTTCATGAGGCGAGGTAATAAGAAAGATATGCAGAAATGTTGGTGTACAAATATAGCAAAATGCCCAGGATATTTCTTCTTTAAATGCCCTGGTTATGAGTGAACATTGTAATATTTCAGTGTTCACTCATAATTTCACTAATTTTCAATCTATTGATTCCAAACTTTCAAAATAGCCATTTTTCCACACCACCTCATAAACATGAAATGTGCCACTTTTTAAATCCTGGACAAGATGTGTTTTCATACTTCTGGTACAAAATTACATTTTGTCCAATATCCTATAAATGGTACATGTCATGTTTATGAGGCAAATAATACAATGAGTACCTTGAAAATTTGGGGTCAAAATTATATATAATTTTTAACAAACTTTGTGTGTAGTGCCAGTCTTGACCCCATCTGGTGTGGTTTGTGATGATAGCCAGTGAGCTGAATGTGGTGTGAGCTCAGTGACCCAGCTGAATGGGGTGAGGGTGGAGGGATGGAGCTGTTATGCATCAGACCCCTGGCAGGGAATGAAAGGTGCATGGTTTGCACTCCGGACCATGTACCATATACTGAAGACAACTGTCCTCTTGTCATAGGTCCTATACCTCTCCACCGGTGGGTAAATAAGGGCCATGTGCATTAGGTGACAGATGCACTCTTTGCCCTGTGCATCTGTATCTGTGACAACTTGGCATGGCATGGCAGGGACCACAGGGCCTTGTGCTTCTACAGCCCACCAGACATCCCCATGAATTATTCACATCCTTCACTGCATGGAAGTGCAAGGCACACAAGAGTTGTACACTTCCATAGACAGACAGAGTCTTCCCTTGGTGCAGGGCAACCACCTCTGTTCATGCAGTCCCAAAGAGACCTGCATGAAAGTGGATACAATTCCACTATCTCAAAAAGAAAGGAAATTCTTAGCAAAAATCACAGGTCCCATAGGGATCTGTGTGAATGAGGATATGAGTTGACAATCTCAAAAAGAAAGGACATTCTTAACAAAAAAACATCATTAATGCACCAGTTAGGGTAACTTAATGCAGCAAAAGTAGCAACATGTGGAATTAGAGTTTTGAACCCTAACACCCCAAACACCATGTAGCAAAAGGAAAAAACATTAGGGTTTTAGATCTCCTGAGTCTTGCAAATCAGTCATGCAGTTTTCCTTGGGGTTGTTGGTCCTAACGATCACCCCATTCCCTGAGCAGACAATGTCACACATGAGCTCCTTTCTTCACACAGGGCCTGCAGGGCCCTGCATCATAAAAGCTACAACAAATTGCATGGCACATGTGGTGAGGCATACTTCTCTACTTTGAAGAGTGCATCACTATGTGGCACTGGCTTGAATCTGTTCCTTGTGCTCACACTACAGGCTCTGGAGATCCAAACCCTAATATTTCTTCCATTTGCTGCTTGAGGGTAGGGGTAGGGAGTTAGGTTGGAACTCCTAATGACACATTTTCCTACTTTTATGGCATTAAGATACCCTAACTGGTGCATTAATAAAGTGTTTGTTTTAAAGAATACATATATATATATATATATATATATATATGCATATATATATATATATATATATATATATATATATAATATATAATGGTAGCACGTAGTGTTACCATAGTTAGGGTTGAGGAGCCATTTACATGTTAAACCTAAAATTTTGCACTTAATAACTTTACAACCATTCAATGGATTTGCCTGAAATTTGGAATACATGATCAAGACCCATACACCTTGGGATCTGCCAAGTTTTGTACTGGTCAGATATATGGCTGTGGAGTTACTAAGCATGATCTGCATGCGCATTTACGCTTTTTTGTAATTCTATGGTCGTGCCTACAGGTCGCACAGTTTGTAATGACCAGTCCAAAATCTTCAGGGAATGTGCAGCAGGGTCCCAATGTGCCTTTTGAAGATTTTGTGAAAAATATTAAATGGTTCAAAAGTTATTCAAAAAAAAGTTCCCATTTTAAGTCAATGGGAAAAGTTAACAAAAAGTTGGACAGTGTCAAATGCAGTTTTTACTTTCACAATGGCTCTTTCACTGTCACAAATCTGCCATTTCATGTTCAGTTGGTGATCAGAAAAATGCTTGGCATTTAAATTTGGGACCTTCTAGCAACCTAATTATTTTTGTATTCATCTAGTCGGACCTAAGGATGCTAGCCATGTCTTTATTTTGGGTAAAACAGCCCAGAATATGTTTTCCAAATTTCTAGAAAAGTACTTTTCGCAAAGTACTTCTCAGAGATTCTAGACACTGTCAAATGAATTTATGAAGCTTTCAAAGAAATTGCTACAGTACTTTTCTAGGCTGTGGGAAAATGACAGCAATTCTTTGGCACCCCGCTGCAAAAGAATGGTTTGGTGTTTTGGGCTGTGATTTGGAAGAAACACAGCCGACATCTCACTGATGTCCCCTTCAGTGTTTTGTTGAAAAAATTTTACATGGTGGCAAAGTTATGGAACTCCAAAGTTGACACTCTTCCCATAGGATAACATTATGGCGTACGACGCATTGCAGCAATCCTTTGGCGCCCTGCTACAAAATAATGGTTTGGTCTTTTAGGCTGAAATTTGGAAGGAAGACAGCCAACATACCACAGATGTGCCTTTCAGTGGTTTGGTGAAAAAATATTACAGGGAGGCAAAGTTATGGCACTCTGAACTTCTCTTTTTTCCCATAGGATAACATTACGGCATTCGCCGTGCCTTTCAGGGCCCTGATCTTAAACAGTGCGAGATGGACTTTTTCATCAGTGAAAATGCTTATTCCCCTGAAGGGGATAAATACAAACTAGCCAGGAAAGTGATAATTTATATGTCATTTACATTTTTTTCTATGTCGTACGGTTTCTGAGATATAAGCAATTTACTATTCCAAGTCCTCATTTTCTGTTCTGAGAGTCATTATTTTGCATACATTCTTTGTATTCACTGTCTTTCTATATGCAGCTTTGGGAAAACTATTGTGCAGTTCCATAACTCTTACCCTAATGCTTCTGCTTCTGGTTCTCTACCTGTTTCACTTACTTTTCCTGTCTCGCCACCTTCTGCATTACCCTTTACGTTTCATTTGCACTTCTGTTTCTGTAATTTTAACCATTTGTTTCTATAGTACTGTTTATCTTTGTGTTTTGTTTGTCGCACTATAGCATTACCATTTCTGTTTGTGGGCACTGTATTACACAGTATGTGACAAGAAGATAATATTCGTCTCCTGTTGCTGGTCCTGTCACTGTATTACATCTACTCTTCTCAGTACTGCTTATCTTTGTGTTTCACTTTGTGTCACCATGTGCATTACCATTTGCATTTGTGGGCACTGTGTAGGGCCCTGTGTTCTCTGCCCACATTACATTCACTATTTGTCATTATCATTCTCAAAAGGAAGGAATAGAGGTAAAACTCTGTTTAATGCATCAAGTTACAACAGCTCCACAGGAATGTACATGAACCTCCCGAACCCTGTTCTGCCACCCCCTCAACTCCACTGGGGTGCGCACTGTTTCTTTGGGTCCAACTCTCACCCCATTCTCCTGAACCTCTGCTTCTTTACACATGTGATGGGGTGAGAGTTAGCTGATGACCCCACTGCGCACTCCAATGCCAGTTGGGGTGGGCTGGGGTCCAAGGGGGTTTTCACCCAACACTCGAATTTCACTTTTGTCACTGTGGTACAACCCTAACTGATGCATTAAACAGAGTTTTTGCCTCTAATATATATATATATATATATATATATATATATATATATATATATATATTATGGTAGCACGGTAGTGCTACCATAGTTAGGGTTGAGGAGTCATTTACATGTTAAACCCAAAATTTTGCACCTTAATAACTTTGCAACCGTTTGACGGATCTACCTGAAATTTGGAATACACAATCAAGAACCATAGGCCTTGGGATCTGCTAAGTATCGTACCAGTCAGATATAACAGCTGCAGAGTTATTAAGCATGATCTGCACGTGCATTTACGCTTTTTCTGAATTCTACGGTCGCTGCCTACAGGTTGCACAGTTTGCTTGGACCGGTCCAAAATCTTGAGGAACATGTGGCCAGGATCCCTGATGTGTCTTTCAAAGATTTGGTGAAAAAATATTAAACGGTTCAAAAGTTATTCAAAAAACAAGTTCCCATTATAAGTCAATGGGAAAAGTTAACAAAAAGTTTGACAGTGTCGCAAATGCATTTTTACTTTCGCAAATGGCCCTCTTACTTTCACAAATCCACCATCTTGTTTTCAGTTAGTGATCAGAAAAATGCTTGGTATTTAAATTTGGGACCCTCTAGCAACCTAATTCTTTTTGTATTCACCTAGTCGGACCCTGAGGATGCTAGCCATGTCTTTATTTTGGGTAAAACACCCCAGAAATATATGTTTTAAAATTTCTGGAAAAGTACTTTAAAAATACTTTCAGGTTTCATGAAAGGTTGTAAATTTTTAAAAGCTTTAAATTGCGACAGTACTTTTGTAGTCTTGGGAAATGACAGCAATTTTGGCACTCCGCTGCAAAAGAACGGTTTGGAGTTTTGGGCTGAGATTTGGAGAGAATGTAGCTGATATCTCACAGATGTGCCTTTCAGTGTTTTGTTGAAAAAAATATTACACGGAAGCAAAGTTACGGTACTCCAAAGCTGACACTTTTTCCCATAGGATAACATTATGGCATACAATGCATTGCAGTAATCGTTTGGTGCCCTGCTGCAAAATAATGGTTTGGTCTTTTGGGCTGAAATTTGCAGGGAACACAGCCAACATCCCACAGATGTGCAATTCAGTGGTTTGGTGACAAAATATTACAGGGAGGCAAAGTTATGGCAGTCCGCACTTCTTTTTTTTCCCCATAGGATAACATTACGGAGTTCGCCGTGCTTTTGAGGGCCCGTATCTCAAAAACGGTGCGAGATACAGACTTTTTGTTGAAAAATTTGTTAGCCCCTTATGGGGGGCTAAGTACAAAACTAGCCAGGAAAATGATAATTCATATGACTTTTACATTTTTTTCTGTGTCATGCAGTTACTGAGATATAAGCAATTTCCTATTCCAAGTCCTCGTTTTTGTGTTCCGAGAGTCATTATTTTGCATACATTCTTTGTGCTCACTCTCTTTCTCTGTACAGCTTTTGGGTAAAATCAGCCTGTGCGCTTACATTACTGTTACCATTACCGTTTCTGCTTGTGGTTCTGTACCCGTTTCACTTACCGTACACGTTTACACCACCATGTGCGTTACCCTTTGCGTTTTCATTTGCGTTTGTGTTGTTTTAAACATTTCTGTCTACAGTACTGTTTCTCTTTCTGTTTCGCTTTGCGCCACCATGCGACATACGATTTATGCTTCAGGCACAATGTTACTATGTGACAAGACATCACGTGCCCTGTGTTCCCGCCATTTCTTACATTCACTATTTTCATTATCATTCTCAAAAGAAGGAAATTAGAGGCAAAAATCCATTTAATGCATCAGTTAGGAATCAGGGTGTGCATTGGGGTCATCGGTCCTAACTGTCACCCCATTCTCCCTATTCCTCAGCTTCTTTCCACATGTGATGGGATGACACTTAGGCCGATGACCCCAATGCGCACTCTGATTCCATTTGGGAGGGTGGGCTGAGGGTGCAAAGGGGTTTCAACCCTAACATCGAATTTCTCACTTTGTCGCTGTGGAACAACCATAACTGATGCATTAAACTGAGTTTTTGCCTGTATATATATATATATATATATATATATATATATATATATATATGCAAAGAACTTGCTAATGCATCAGTTTAGGTTATTCTACAGTGACAAAAGTGAGGAAATTCGACATTAGAGTTCCCACCCTTGCACCCCACCCCACTGTGTCCCCACCAACAGGCATTGGGGTGTGCATTGGGGTCATCTGACCTAACTGTCAACCCATTCCATGTGCAAACAAGCTGAGGTGGTGCAGTGTGGGAGAATGGGGTGAGAGAGGTCGATGACCCAATGCACACCCCATGCCTGTTGGTGGGGAGACGTGGGGTGGGTTGTGGGTGGGAACCCTAATGTCAATTTCCTCATTTTGTCATTGGAGAATAACCCTAACTGATGCATTAACAAAGTTTTTTGCATTTAATTTCCTTACTTTTTAAGAAAGAATAGAGAAGTAGAAAGTTGGACATGTTGGTGGGAGCCCCACGCTCCCACCAACTTGTAAGTGTTGGGCCACATTATAGAGCTAATGACTAAAAAGTACATTGATAACAGCACAACCAGCAATAGAAAATGCTGTCCACAAAACATAAACTACGCCACACAATATGTCTGAAAAAATATATTGTCCAACATGTAAACACCTCTATTAAAATATACAAGACATGCCATCAACACACTCCAAATTTGAAATAAAAAGACCAAACTGTGTCCTAGACATGAAATGTTAAAATTTGAAATTTTCATTCGGCAGAGTGACACAGTTCCACACCTGTTGACATTTAACACACACAACAAATGAAAATGACATCCACGACACTAAGGCTAGGTATCCTATGAATTTCAAGTCACCACCACAAGCAAAATGCTGTCTGCAGAACATAAACTGCACCACACCATATGTCCGCCCAAAAAATATTTTCTGACATGGAAACACTGTAATTTACATCCACAGGACATGCTGTCAGTACCCTCCAAATTTCATGTGACAAGACCAAACCATGCCTGAGATATAGCATTTTATGTTTGAGATTCTCATTTGTCAGACTGGAACAGTTCTGCACCTCTTGATATTTAACAGACACAACTGAAAACTACATCCATGACAGTAAGGCTACATATCCTATCAATTTCAAGACATGACCACAAGCAGAACAATGTCCGCAACACATAAAGTGTGTCACGCATTATCCCTGAAAAAAATGTTTTCTCTGGCATGTAAAGACCATAATTCACATCTACAGAACATGCCATAAACACCCTCCAAATTTCAAGTGAAGGGACCAAACCATTTCCAAGATATTCAGTGTTAAAGATTGGTAACAATTCCCTATCTATTCCATTATAAAAAATCTGGCCATCTTGTCCCTATCTCACGATCAAAGATGGCTATCAAAGAATCTCACGATCAAAGAATTTGCAGGCTTGCAATCACAGAATTTGTAGGCTCATGAACAAAGAATTAAAAATGTTATAAATCCAGAAATTGATAGAATTGTGGTATACCACCACCATGGTTCGACAAACTGAAGCCCGTGAGTAAAACCCACCTCATTTGTCTTCCTCGGACACCCTAGGCTGAGAAAATAGATTTTTAATCTGGACATCTCATCACTCGCTCACGATGCATGATCACAATCAAAGAATCTTGCAATCATAGAATTTGCAGCCTCGTAATCAAAGAATTTGCAGAGTCATGATCAAAGAATAAAAAGTCTTCAAATTTAAAAAATCAACATAATTGTGGCAAACCACCACCATGGTTCATCAGAATGAAGCCCCCTGAGTAAAACCCACCCTCATTTGTCTTCCTAGCACACCCCTAGACTGAGTACATTGATTTTTTCATCTGGCCATCTTGTGCGTCACTCGTGATGTACGATCGCGATCAAAGAATCTCGAGGTCAAAGAATTTACCGGCTCGCGATCAAAGAAATTGCTCGCTCACCAATAAAGAGCGAGGGATGAGATGGGCAGATTTTGAAATGCATTTTTGTAGCCCAGGGGTGTCCCAGACTATTATAGTAGGGTGGGTTTAGCCCCAGGGGCTTCGTTGTGCCCCATTTGAATACAAACACATAATTTTTCATCTTACCTGGTAGTCTCGTGGCCTTCTCCCCCTGATCTTGATAATATACATTAAGATCTGTCTTTCCTTGGTAGTCTAGTGGCTTCCCCATGTGTATTTGATAAATATGTCATTATTTTATCCCTGGTAGTCTTGTGGCCCCCCCATGTCTATTCATTCATATTTGTTGTTTATATTACTGGTAGTCTAGTGGCCCCCCATCTGTATTTTATTATTAATATCCCTGGTGACCCCCCATCATTTTAAAAAAAAGCATTTGCTACTTCCCCGTAGTCTAGTGGCCCCCCACCCTGCCATGCTGGCCACCCAGCATCCCCACCGTTCCCCAGCGGGCCACTGGCACAATCCACCTCTCACCTCCACAGCCAGCTGCGACTGTGTACATTATAAGTGCTAATTCAAATGGGTGCTCGAGATTATTTCTGAACACCTGTTTGAATTAGCCTCTTAATATACACAGTTGGCGGTTGGCCATGGAGGAGTGAGAGATGGGTGTGCCAGTCACCAGCGGGGAATGGTGGGGTTACTGAGAGTGCTGGCATGGCAGGGAGGGGGTGAAACTAGACTACCAGGAAGTAGCAAATGCTTTTTAAATGATGGGGGCTGCTAGACTACCAGGATATTATTAATAACAATAAAATACAGATCGGGGGGTCACTAGACTACCAGGAATATAAACAACAAATATGAATAAATAGACATAGTGGGGGGCCACTAGACTACCAGGGAAACACAGATCTTATTGTATAGTATCATGATCGGGGGGAGGGGACCGCTAAACTCCCAGGTATGATGAAAACATGTTTTTATTCAAATGGGGCAAAACAAAGCCCCCTGATCTAAACCCACCCTAATATAACAGTCTGGGACATCCCTGGGCAACAGAAATGCATTTAAAAATCTGGCCATCTCGTCCCTCACTTGCGATGCACAATCGCGATCAAAGAATCTCACAATCAAAGATTTTGCAGGTTGCGACTAAGATCGTTAGTGAGCCATGAACGAAGATTACAAAAGCTCAAAACTCTATTTTTGGACCAATTTGGAGAAAACCAAAGCCATGGCTCAATAGATCGGGGTCCCCTGAATAAAACCCATCCAAGTTTTTCTTCAGAAGTGACCACTGAGCCGAGATATTTGTGTTTTTCCGATCGAAAAACCGAAAACAAAATCGCGATCAAAGAAATTGTAAAATCCACTGGGACAAATATTCTTGAACCGCGAGGCTGCAAATTCTTTGATCGCCAGGTGGGACAAGATGGCCAGAACCCCATTCTTTGTTTGCAAAACATACATATAAATTTTCCCATTGACTTATAATGGGAATTTAAAAGTGGCATAACTTTTGAATGCCTTAATATTTTTTCACCAAATGAAAAAGCGGCATGTTCATCCTCCAAAGCTCTTTCAAACAAGCAATTTTGCAGAGTGGCATGCCACACAATGGCCTTGCAGGACCACATACAGTATCCCAAAAGGTGCCTCTAACAATGGGTAATTTTGCATTTTGCAGTGCTTTCGTATGCAAAGACTGTAAGTCCAACCAAAATACAATTCAGCAGATCAAGAGATCTACCATGCCCCACCATGGTTACCAAATCTCAGGCAAATCTATTCAACGGGTCCAAAGTTATTAATGCCCAAACTTTTGACTTTAGTATGTAACTGACCGTTGAACCCTAACTATAGTGGCGCGACCATGCCACTATAATATATATATATATATATATATATAGATATAGATATAGATATCTATATATATATATTATATTTATTGCAAACAACTTCATTAATGCATCAGTTAGGGTTGAAGCAACAAAAGTTTGGAAATGATGCATTAGGGTTTTGAACCCTATCACCCCTTCACACCACACACCTCACACCACTCCACACACACCAACAGGTATCGGTGTTGTTGGAGTTCTCTAACTCTCACCTCATTCCATGTGTAAGGATGCTGAAATGCAACAGCATAGCAGATGAGGTGAGAGATAGGCCCAATGAGCAAGGCACACCCCAATGCCTGTGTGTGGAGGGTGGGTGGGTGGGGTAGGTAGGGTGGTGTGGTGTTAGGCTTGAAACCCTAATGCCTACTTTTGTTGCCCTAATCCTAACTGATGCATTAATGAAGTTTTTGCAATGAATTTCCTTATTTTTTGAGAAAGTGCAATCTTACCCTTATATGTTTGTGGGAGCACAGGGCCCTTCATTCCCTGCACTCCCATCACTCTATAGTGTATTGTGGTTGCATCTTCCTGTGGGAGTGCAGGGCCTGGGCTCCTGCACTCCCATCATGCTCCCATCACTCAATAATGGCATCCATTTGTGAGAGTGCAGTGCCTGATCCATAAGTATAGAGACAGTGTAATGAATTGTCTTGTCCCTGTGAAAGTGCAGGGCCCCACCTACTCAAAAGTGTAGAGACTCGGCACATTCCTAGAGATATTCTAACTAACCCTTGTGATGCAAATGGTGCAATATTTTAGTAACCAAAGCAACACTGTAAAAAAGTCCACTGCAGTTGTAATCATGTCCTGGCAACCTGCATGCATGAAGGTGTACTACGCTACCTTTAGCAAAAATCTGTATCTCAAACCATTTTCAAGGTATAAGGGCGCCAAAAGGTACAATGTCTGCCACAATGTTATCCTATTGAAATTTCAAAACTTTGAAATGTTATAACTATGGAAGTACAGTAATCTAAATTTTTATCATCAAACTAGCAAAAGTCACATCTGCTGGGCAAGCCCTTTCTACTCTGAAAATGTCAGCCCTTAATTCCAAACTGTTTCTTTGCAGTGAAGTGGAACAGAAACAGTAAAGTTTTGAAATCCCTTTTCATGAGCTGTCAAAATCCCTTTTCATGAGTGAATTTCTTTTTGCAAGGTAGGAACATCTGGTTGCCTGCTCACAAAAAGGGATATTGACAGCTTGCTAAAAGGGATTTCTCACAAAAAGAGATTTTGACAGCTCATGAAAAGGAATTTTGATGGCTTGTGAAAAGGGATTATAAAAAGTAATCCCATTTCAAGATGTGATCCCTTTTTGTGAGCTGTCAAAATCACTTTTCGTGAGGGAATCCCTTTTCATGAAATATGTGGTCTCATGTGGTCATTATCTCACAAAAAGGGATTTTGACAGCTCATGAAAAGAGATTGGCTCACGAAAAGGGATTTTGACAGCTCACAAAAAGGGATTATAAACAGTAATCCCTTTTCATGAGCTGTCAAGATCCCTTTTCACAAGGTAGGGCCATATGGTCATCATTTCATGAAAAGGGATTTTGATAGCTCATGAAAAGGGATTTTGACAGCTCATGAAATGGGATTATAAAAAGTATGCCCTTTTTGTAAGCTGTCAAAATCCCTTTTCACAAGGTAGGACCATCTGGTCATCATCTCACGAAAAGTGATTTTGACAGCTCGTGAAAAGGGATTGACTCATGAATTGGGATTTGGACAGCTTGTGAAAAGGGATTGGAAGCGAGTCATGAAAATGTGTTTTAAAATTTAAAAACAAGTGTTTTTTTGACTAAATTAAAGAAAACCAAAGCCACAGAAGTGTGCAGCACATCCCCATGAACAAAACCCATACCTGGATGTCTACAGAAGACATCCCTGGTGCAAGTTATGATGTTTTGTTTGGGCACAAAATTTAAAACAAAATGGTGGCTACATAGATACATAGATAGAGATATGCTGATATCTATATATATATATATATATATATATATATATATATATATCTATATATATATATATATATATATATATATATATATCTGTATCTACATCTATATCTATATGTGTGTGTGTGTGTATGTATATATATATATATATATATATGTACAGTATATGTACTAGATAACCCACTCTTAGGTGTGTGGTCATGCTCTGATATACGCACACCTTGGTGTGTGTTGTTACGCATGAGGCTGCAGGCTGAGTGCATCAACCACCCAAGATGTGTGAATATCAGAGCGTGAGAGCACACCTGAGAGTAGGTAATCTATCTCATATAATGGCAAAATTGTTTTGGAGGGGGGTAAAAGTGTAGGTGTGCTGTCACTCTCTGATATATGCATGGTCATGTGATGTGATATGCTTTATACAATCAGAACACTAGATTTGGATTTGGATGATATTTCCATTTTATAATATATATATATATATATATATATATATATATATATATATATATATATATATGTATGTATATGTATATGTATATATGTGTGTGTGTGTGTATATATATATATATATGTTCATCAAAAAACTCTGTTAATGCATCAGTTAGGGTTGTTTCCACAGTGACAAAAGTGTGGAAATTATATGTTAGGTTATCACCCCACCCCACCCCATCCTCAAAACCCTAACTCTGCATCCCACCCATCCCCACCTACCCACACACACACACAGATGCAAGCAGGGAAGGGCCAAAGCAGCACAATCAATCCGAGACAACCAGCATCACATAACAGAAATAACATAGAACTCTCTAAATGTAGTACAAGGCACATCCATCATTGTGGTCTAGCAACTGTATGAATTCTGCTGCCATCAGAGTGACTTGGGGTATACATGCAGACTGGGCAAACATGGAAGATGGCCCACAGTAGGCATTTTTCTGTTACAAACATCAATAACAAAATTTAAGCAGATGCCTATATTTCAATTGTTAAGAAATTAAATACACGATGTTATCTATAGATAGTTATATTGAAAATAAGAGTTTGGGTAACCGTAGCAGCAGTCATTGGATGTTTGCATATTTTTTTATGATTGAGTGAATCAGTCCTAATAACAAATGGTAGTAATAATAAAAGTAATGTTTTGTAGCATAGTTTGTAAGCAGCATGTGACAACAACAGTTATAACTTCCAAAGCTAAGCATAATATGCTGCTAATGAGTATTTCCAGGTAATGTAGCAGTATAGCAACATGTGACAGTGCTAGGTTCATACCTGAGCAGTATCTGAAAACTACTATGTATGTGTCAGCTCTATCTTTCCTGCTACCACATGCCTGTGTGGTAGCAGTGATACTTGCATGCAGCGAGTCAATTGTTGAAGTATGACACATAAAAAATCAATATTTAGAAAATGTGTACAGACTAAGTTCCATTGTGTTAAAAAAGTTATGCCAGCTATAATGTGGCATCATATTGTGCTGGCAGTATAGAGTTGATCATACTGTATTTGTTTTTTCATTACAGTGTTATGTCAGATGAGTACAGTGTAGTGATTATTGTGCTTACAAATGTGACTGACTTGCAGTGTCTTACAATCTTGGATGTGTCTTGCATGTGTGTGTGTGTATGTGGGGTGGGGTGATGTGGAGTTAGGGTTTTGAGGATGGGGGGGGGTGGGGTATGGGGTGGTAACCCTAACGTCAATTTCCACACTTTCATCACTGTGTAAACAACCATAACTGATGCATTAACAGTTTTTTGCAATGATTCCTTTCTTTTGAAAAGTGTAATAGAGGTAGTAAATGATATTTGTTGGTGACCCTGCGTTCCACCGAGCCCAGTTTCTGCATAATGACATGTAGTTGAGGGAGCAGGCCCTCTGGGCCCTGCACTCGCAGTTATACATAAGTAAGGAATCATACAGCAGCCATATAAGGCAAGGAACCCTTGTAGCTCTAATTTGGCAATATTTCAGGAACCGTAGCAGCTAGAAGAAAATTCAAGTGTGGTTGTAATTATGAGAGTGAACACTTCTCACAACATAAGTCAACCAAATCTGTGTCTCACATCATTTCTGAGATATGGGCACACAAATGCACTGAGAAGGCACCCTTTCAACCCTTGGAAAATGTTTTTGTCAATATCTCTGTAACCGTAGCAAGTAGGAAAAAAATTCAACTTCAGGTGTCATCTACTATTTCCAAACTTGTTTCTGCAGGTTAGTTGACCTGAAGGTGAACCAAACTGCCAGCAGTGGAAACTCCGATCTCGCTTCATTTTTGAGATAATGAGAGTGACAGACGCTGCAATGTTATCCTATGAGAAATTGCTCAACTTCAAAACATTGTAACTTTGGGCCTCTAAATGTTTTGGCACCAAACTATGAAAGGCACATCTGTTGAGTTGGGCTTGCCACCCTGCAAATTTCAGGGCCAAAGGATCCAATCGTTGGTTTCATGAGGGTGGCAAAGATTAGCAGTTATTTTGACAAACTTTCACAAGATACTTTCACAAATCACTAAAAGTTTCGCAAAACAAATCACAAAACTTTCGCATTTGAGAAAGTATTTTGCAAAGGTATTTTTCCCCAAAGTCAAAAACACATTTTCGGGGATTTAACCCCAAAAATGATATGGTTAGCATCCTAAGGATTCTGACTAGGTAAACACAACAATCAGTGTTTACCTAAAGGGTCCAATTTTAAACAGCAGGCATTTTTCTGTGTCAATAACTGAAAACAAGATGGTGGAATCACAAACTGAAAGGGCCATTTGTGAAAGTAAAAACAGGCATTTGCGAAAGTTTTGTGATTTTTGCTAATTTTTCCCATTGACTGTTAAGGGAAATTTGTTTTTTGAATACTTTTGAACGGTTTAATATTTTTTCACCAAATCTTTGAAAGACACATCAGTGACCAAGGCTGCATCTTCTCTGAAGATTTCAGACCAAATGGACAAACCATGCAGGCTGTGGGCATGAGCAAAGCAATGTGCAAAAAGTCCATTTTGTTGCGTTTTTTGGTGTTCTGTAGTTCCACAACTGTACATCTGACCATAACAAAACTTGCCAGATCCAGATATTTATGCAAATCCATTGTATGGTAGCAAAGTTATTAAGGTGCAAAATTTGAGGTTTAACATTGAAGTGCTTACTCAACCCTAACTATAGTGGTATGACTGAGCCACTATAATTTATATCTATCATCTATCTATCTACATCTATCTATCTATCTATCTATCCTATCCCCTATATATATATATATAGTGAGGCAAAAATCTCTGTTTAATGTGTCTGTTAGGGTTGTTCCACAGTGAAAAAGTGAGGAGATTCAGTAAACAGGAAAGCCCCTTGCACCCTCAGCCAGCCTGTCGCTGGCGGGTAAGAGCTGGGTCGCCGGCCCACCCCGCTACTTGTGTAAACGTTGAGGCCCAGAATGAGGTAAAAGTTAGACCAACGACCCCAATGTCACACCCTTTGTTGGCGGTTGGTTGGGTTGGGGCAAGGAGGGCTTTCAACCTCAACACCGAATTTCTCACTTTTGTCACTGTGGAACAACCCTAACTGATGCATTAAATGGAGTATTTTGCCTCTAATTTCTTCTTTTGAGAATTTGCAGTAGAAATAGTGAATGGAATGTGTGGTCGGGACCCCGTCCCACCACGTAATTTTTTGTGACATAGTAATAGTAAGTGCAAGGGAAACACAATCATAATGGTTGCACACAATGGTGACTGAAATGTAAATGGAAAAGCAAATGTTACTAGAAACGAAGAGCAAAGTGACGCCAAAGCGAACAGTGATGCAAAAGGAGATGCAGCGCCAGAAGGAAACTCAAACCGTGATGCGCATGGTAATGGTACCACAATCGGAAATGCAAATAGTAATGTTAACAGCAGAAATAATGCCAAAGGAAACAGAAATGGAAATGCAAACGCAAGCACTTACGCAAACAAGAATGCACAGGGTAACGCACAAGGTGGCGTACACGGAAACGGTAACGCAAATGGATACGGAAACGCAAGTCGAAATACTAACTGTAACAGTAACGGAAGTGCACACCCTGTTTATGCCCAACAGCTGCATGGAGAAACATAGTGTGTACAAAGAATGTATGCATAATAATGGGCCTCGGAACAGAAAATGATCTGTTGGAATACTAAATTGCTTATATCTCAGAAACCGTACGATGTAGAAAAAACATTTACATTTCACATGATTCATGACTTTTCTGGCTAGGTTTCACTGAATGCATAGCCCATAGGGCTAAGCATTGTCATGATGAAAATTCCATTATCTCAAGCTTTTCCAAGACATCGAGCCCTAAATGCACGGCAGAAGCTACCATGTTAGTCTATGAGAAAACATCAACTTCATAGTACTCTAACTTGGCATCCGTGCAATATTTTGTCACCAAACCAACAAAAGGCACATTTGTGAGATGTTGGCTGCCTTCCTTCCAATTTCAGCTCAAAGACCAAACCGTTCTTTGCAGAAGGTGGCAAAGAACTCTTGTCATTTTGGCCATAGTCTGGAAAAGTAGTGTTGTGATTTGCGAAAGTGTCATAGGTGTGATACTACTTTGCAATACTACTTTTTCCAGAAATTTGAAAAACATATTTCTAGGGTGTTTAACCCCAAAATAAAGACATTCCTAGCATCCTCAGGGCTCAACTAGGTAAATACAAAAAGAATTGTGTCCCTAGATGGTCCCAATTTTAAATGCCAAGCATTTTTCTGATCACCAACTGAAAACAAAATGGCAGATTTGCCACACTACTATGGTCATTTGCTACACTAAAAAATGCATTTGCAAAAGTGTCGAAATTTTTATTAACTTTTCCCTTTGACTTATGATGGAAACTTGGTTTTTGCATAACTTTTGAACCATTTAATATTTTTTCATGAAATCTTCAAAAGGAACATCAGGTACCCTGGCTGCACATTCCTGAAGTTTTTGGATCGGTCTCACAAACCATGCGACCTGTCGGCATGAGCAAAATTCGCAAAAAATGTAATTGAGCACATGAATGTCACTTAAAACTCCACAGCCGTATATCCAACCAGTCGAGCGTTGGCAGATCCAGGATCTATGCAGCCAGTCTGTGCCTGCCAAATTTCAGGCAAATCAGTTGAACAGTGGCAAAGTTATTAAGGTGTAAAGTTTGACCATTTAACCTTAAAAGGGCTACTCACTCCTAACTACGGTAGCACTACCATGCTACCATATATATATATATATATTTTTTATTTTAGTATTTTTGGTCCGCCTCCCTCCCCAAAGGGAGCTCAGTCTATGCCAGCACATGACAATCCCGTGCCTAGGCTTACCCCCCTGTGTGGGGCTGCTGGGTGGGTGCCACCTCCCCATGGTCAGTTGTAGCTTGCCCTGGCTTACCCCCAAGGGTGGGGCCATGGGAGCAGGAATCCCCTGGTGGACACTGGTGGTAGTGGCGGAACAGGATAACATGCTCAGGGGACCAGATCTTTGTAGACTTGTGGCAATCTGAGGCAGGGACATGCAGTGATGGCCAGGATCTTCCCCACCACCCTTATATTTCAGCACCAGAAATGTGGTACCCCCAGCCTCTGCCAGAAGTTCACAATGCACCAGACACCCTCTCACCCAAAGAATGAAAGCAGTCCCTGGACTCCTGAGTACATCTCTGAATCCAGGATGTCAGCACCAGAAGCAAACACCTTGTTACTGCACCCGCAGGCTTCTATATATATATTAGATGCAAAAATCACTTTAATGCATCAGTTAGGTTGTTCCTCAGCAACAAAAGTGAGGAAATTCGGTGTTAGGTTGAAAGCCCGCCTTGGACCCCCAGCCCACCCCACAACCAGCATCGGGATGCGCATTGAGCCATCGCCCAACTCTCACATAGAAACATATTTCTAGGTGTGTTTAACCTCAAAATAAAGACATGCCTAGCATCCTCAGGGTCCGACTAGGTAAACACAAAAGATTTGTGTTGCTAGAGAGTCCCAAATTTAAATGCCATGCATTTTCTGATCACTAACTGAAAACAAAATGGCAGATTTGGTGACACTACTAGGGCCATTTGTGACATTGTCAACTTTTGTTAATCTTTTCTCATTGACTTATAATGGAAATTATTTTTTAATAACTTTTGAACCGTTTAATATTTTTTCACAAAATCTTCAAAAGACACATTGGGGACCCCGGCCACATATTCCCTGAAGGTTTCAGACCGGTCACGCAAACCGTGCGACCTGTAGGGACGAGCAAAGAATTCCAAAAAAGCGTAAACACACACAGATCATGCTTAATAACTCCACAGCCATATATCTGAACAGTATGAAAGTTAGCAGATCCCAAAATGTATGGTTCTTGATCATGTATTCCAAATTCCAGGCACATCCGTTGAACAGTTGCAAAGTTATTAAGGTGCAAAATTATAGGTTTAACATGTAAATGGCTCCTCAACCCTAACTATGGTAGCACTACTGTGCTACCATAATATACAATATATATATATATATATATATATATATATATATATTTATGTGTTATGGTAGAGGAGCCATTTACATGTTAAACCCAAAATTTTGCACCTTAATAACTTTGCAACTGTTCAACGGATTTGCCTGAAATTTGGAATACAGAATCAAGACCCATATGCCTTGGGATCTGCCAAGTTTGTTAGTGGTCAGATATACAGCTGCAGAGTTATTAAGTGTGTGATCTGCACGAGCGTTTACGCTTTTTTTGGAATTCTACGGTCGCGCCTACAGGTCACACTGTTTGTGCGACCAGTCCGAAATCTTCAGGGAACATGCAGCCAGGGTCCCCAATGTGCCTTTTGAAGATTTTGTGAAAAAATATTAAACGGTTCAAAAGTTATTCAAAAAACAATTTCCCATTATAAGTCAATGGGAAAAGTTAACAAAAAGTTCAACATTTCGCAAATGCACTTTTTCCTGTTGCAAATGGCCCTTTTACTGTCACAAATCCGCCATTTTGTTTTCAGTTAGTGATCAGAAAAATGCTTGGCATTTAAAATTGAGACCCTCTAGCAAACTAATTATTTTTGTATTCACCTAGACGGGCCCTGAGGATGCTAGCCATGTCTTTATTTTGGGGTAAAACACCCCAGAAATATGTTTTTCAGATTTCTGGAAAAAGTACTTTCACAAAGTAGTGTCGCACTCATGAAAGTGTAGCAAATTTTTCTGAAAGCTTTCGCCAAATCACGACACTACTTTGCGACACTATGCCAAAATAACAGTAATTCTTTGGCAGCCCACTGCAAAAGAACAGTTTGGAGTTTTGGGCTGAAATTTGGAGGGAACACAGCTGATATCTCACAGATGTGCCTTTCAGTGTTTCGCTGAAAAAATATTACACAGCGGCAATGTTACAGTACTCCAAAGTTGATGCTTTTTCTTATAGGATAACATTACAGCGTACGATGCATTGCAGCAATTGTTTGGCGCCCGGCTGCAAAATAACCGTTTGGGCTTTTGGGCTGAAATTTGCAGGGAACGCAGCCAACATCCCACAGATGTGTCTTTCAGTGGTTTGGTGAAAAAATATTAGAGGAAGGCAAAGTTATGGCAGTCCAAACTTCTGTTTTTTCCCATAGGATAACATTACGGCGTTCGATGCGCCTTTCAGGGCCCGTATCTCGAAAACGGTGTGAGATACGGACTTTTTGCCAAAAAATTCTAATTAAAAATTAGCCAGGAAAGTGATAATTCATATGACTTTTAAATTTTTTTTTCATGTCATACGGTTACTGAGATATAAGCAATTTACTATTCCAAGTCCTCATTTTTGTGTTCCGAGAGTCATTATTTTGCACACATTCTTTCTACTCACTGTCTTTCTCTATACAGCTTTTGGAGAAAACCAGCCTGCGCGCTTACATTACTGTTACCATTACCATTTCTGCTTGCGGTTCCGTACCCGTTTCACTTTGGTTCATGTTTACGCCACCATGTGCGTTACCCTTTGCGTTTTCATTTGCGGTTGCGTTTGTGTTGTTTTTAACATTTCTGTCTATAGTACTGTTTCTCTTTCTGTTTTGCTTTGCGTCACCATGCACATTGCGATTTTCTTGTGGGCACTGCGGGCCCCGCGATCCCGCCACCGCATTACATTTACTATTTCCCATTATCATTCTCAAAAAAAAGGGAAATTAGAGGCAAAAAACTCCATTTAAAGCATCAGTTAGGGTTGTTCCACAGCGACAAAAGCAAAGAAATTCGATGTTAGGGTTGAAACCCCCTTTGCACCCCTTCAGCCCACCCCCCCAACTGGAATCGGGGTGCGATTGGGGTCATCGGTCCTAACTGTCACCCCATTCTCCTATTCATCAGATTCTTTCCACATGTGATGGGGTGACAGTTAGGGCCAATGACCCCAATGCGCACCCCAATTCCAGTTGGGGGGGTGGGCTGGAAGGGTGCAAAGGGGGTTTCAACCCTAACATCGAATTTCCTCACTTTTGTCACTGTGGAACAACCCTAACTGATGCATTAAATGGAGTTTTTTGCCTCTAAAATATATATATATATACACACACACACACACACACATAACATTGACACAATAGCACCTCTATAGTTAGGGTTGAGTGCACACTTCTATATTAAAGTCAAATATTTGAACTGTAATAACTATATATATATATATATATATACATATATAGGCATGGTCATGCCCCTATAGTTAGGGTTCATGGCAAATTGCAGAAAAAAAAAGCTCAAACAAAGATCCTGTTTCAGAATTTCTGAAAAAAATTATTTTTATACATCTGTTTTTCTGTCACTTCACAGTAAAAACTGGTTTGGAATTCTGGTGTTACACAAGGTCCCTGGACCCTTATTGGTACGCCAGAGGTACACCATAGACAGCTAGCACTTAGGCATATGTTATACTAGCATATAGGGCTAAGAGCATCTACCGTATAAGAGTAGATGTCAGGATATGTATGCATATTATTGTTATACACTTTACTTTCTAATACATATATGTATTTCTTGCTTATAAGATGTTAGGACACCTGTGTCCTTGTAATGATTATGATATATAAGTCGGCATTGCCACCTTTTGGTAATTTGTACTACTGCACTGATTTATGTAAGAACTGTAAAATTTTGTTTCACAAAGTGATGACTACTACAAAATTATATAATGTTATCTTGGACTGTGGAGCCACCTCTAATTTAGCCAACAGGGCTCATCTTTGTAACTAGAAATGTTTCTGTCTTACAGTAACCATAGTAATTATCATAGGTATATAATGTGAGACATTATGTCTTCTACCTCGGAGACCCCAAGGGACACAAAGATGCCTCGAGGTGTAAGGAATGTTAGCATTGGCTCCCGGTTCGTATTGGTAAGAACTGCTTAGGGCAACTGTAATTATCCTTTTTGGCAGTAATAAACAAGTTTATTAGTCTTATGCAATTTGTCTGTGATCCCTTGCATTCCCAATATTGCCAAGAACCTGAGAGTGAGGTTTAGATCTCCTGACACTGGTCTGAAATTTCTGGTACAATAGACTTGGCCCACACAGGTGCTTTTTCTGGTTTGTACAGCAGATTACTTTGCTGTTAAACTGTGGGGGGGGGGTAAATTTTCCTTTGTTTCCCATGGGATAACATTGTTCTGTGAAATGTATGCCGTCGTTTCTTTCTCACTCTGCTGTGAAGACATTGCTTTGAATTTTTGTGTGAAATTTTCAGGGTACAATGGGCTTGCCCCATGGATGTTCCTTTTGCTGGTTTGATGAAAAGATATTCATTTGGTGTGTAGGTATACAGGTTTCACATTTTATTGTAGTTCCCATATTATTACATTGCAACACATGCTGTTTCATTGGTGCTGCTTACCACATGACTGGGGACAGGTAACATATCTTGAAAATTATGGAAAAATAGGATCACAGATCCCAGAGGACCTTGCACTTCCACATGCAAATATGGATACTGATGTGGTCTGATTGGAGCACAGGGCCCTCTGGGACTGGTGTTACCACAGGGAAATGATATGATTACAATATCTCAAAAATTATTGATGGATGCTAGCGCAGGGCCCGGATAGCCCTGCACTACCTCATGTAAATATGGATGCCATTGACTGATGGGAGTGTAGGGTCCAGTGGGCTCTGCATGCCTACAGGGAAGTAACAATAAGATTACTATATCTCAAAAGGGCCCTGAGCTCCCACAGGCAAATAAGGATATGATTACACTATTTCAAAAAGTAAGGAAATTATTTGCGAAAAACTTTGTTAATGCATTTTTAGGGTTCCAGTGATAAAAGTTGGGAAATGTGCTGTATGGGTTTCCAACCCTAACACCCCCACCATTCAGGCAGGAACAGGCATGGGGTGTGCCATTGGGATATCAACCCTAATGTTCATCCCATTCTCATATACTGTACCATCTCAGCATACATACACATGGAATGGGGTGAGCGTTAAGGTTGACAATGCCATGGCACACCCCATTCCTGTCCCTGCCTACAGGGTGGGAGTAGGGTGTTAGGGGTGGAAACCCTAGCAGCACATTTACCAGCTTTTGTCACTGGAACCCTACCTAGTGCATTAATGATTTTTTGCACAAGGATACATATATATACAATATATATATATATATATATATATATATATATATATATATATATATATATATATATATATATATATTCATAGCAAAAACTCCATTTAATGCATCAGTTAAGGTTGTTCCACAGTGACAAAAGTGAGGAAATTCAGTGTTAGGGTTGAAAACCCTAACTCCGAATTCCCCCCCCCAGCACCACACACACACACAGACACACACACGCACACACACATATGCAAGTATGGGGGAGAACCAAGTCAACACAACCAATGACAGACATCCAGCAGCAGGTGACAGAAATAACAAACAATTGTCTAAATGTACTACGAGACATCCCCACCCACCTGACCAGGTACTGCATGCTCAGTGGAGATCAACAGCAAAACTGAGGCCATGTACACCAAACGTACACATCCCTGATTGCAGCTGCACACAACGTACCACACTTAGTAGTTGCATGGCCTTACCTACCGATGCCTCACACCAGACCACACCACATGTGGTGGGCCACCTAGCAATAGAGTTCAGCAAAACCAAGGAGTTGTACAGCTATAATATCTCTGATTATAACAATGGTTTGAGAAATGCAGCTTTCTAATTGACTGTAAACATTGTAACAGCCTTATGTTTAGTTTTTATTAACATACATGTAGAGCCTAACCATATGATGAACATGGTTTAATGTTGTTTAAAAAACAGTTTTATTATGATAGCAATAAACCATTCCCAGGTATTATGTTAATGGTCAGTTTATCACTGTCTAGCGGCATGTGGCACTCAGCTATGCCTCATTCAACATTAAACCCCTACAGAGTGATTAACAGATCATTTAACATAACTGTTGGTTGTGCCTTATTGCTTAATTGTCTTTATGAGTAGATACTGTCCCTCTTCTAGGCACTGCAGCAGCTTTGCAATACAGTGTCCCACCCAGTTACACCATACACTGTCTAGTTACTGGAGAATGGCTATGAATATGAACTCATGAAGATGAACAGTGTAACTTGATCATTACAGTCATCGAAACCTTAGTGTGATTATAACTGACAGAGTCAGTGATAGAGAATAACCCCTGCTGTCCTAGTACACTTACCCCATTGTGAGTTAAATCAATACTAAAAGACGTTCTGTTTATATCTACACTATACCTACTTGATTCCTGTTGTACCACAATTAACATAGTTATCACTTTGATAGCATCAGTGACAGAAAACACTAGGCATACAGCCTGAGTATGAAACAACTGATAAAAAAATACACTGTGTCCATAAGTGGCATAGATCACTCATTGCAACAATAGTAAATGTATTACTATTTGAATAAGTTAGTCATCACAGATGCAATGAGATTGTCTTTATCAGGTACAACATATCTCAGTAAGTGCCTACAGGAAAATCTATCCTATATACATCTCCGATACAGGTACGCCATTGTTGGCTCAGTAGTGCTATGATATTTAGAAGTTGCTTGGCCTGATCCATGCAATTACATTGTTTCTACAAAGAATACTTACTGTGCCTTTAGCATTCAAACACACTGAAGGCCTATGTATGTACATCAGCAGTACACCTTCATCAGTAAGAATGCATCTGATACTGGCAGTACTGCATTTCACAGCATTGAACAGGCAATGCTTTCCATACGCTACATCAGCCTCTATCTTGAGTAAACCATTGCAGTAAATGTACTACTATGTAAATCACATACTAAATGTAACACTACTTTTATCTTGAGCATGCTAGTGTCTTGTAGTTAATTTATGTAATTCTCTTAATTAATGTATACTCACTAATGTTAAAACTTTCTGCAACTGACATCATGCACCTGCAGAATTTATATTGACTAACGGCACAGTACCAGTTGTGGTGTGGTGTGGGGCATCGGTAGGTAAGGCCATGCAACTACTAAGTGTGGTATGTTCTGTGCAGCTGCAATCAGGGATGTGTACGTTTGGTGTACATGGCCTCAGTTTTGCTGTTGATCTCCACTGAGCATGCAGTACCTGGTCAGGTGGGTGCGGATGTCTCATAGTACATTTAGACAATTGTTTGTTATTTCTGTCACCTGCTGCTGGATGTCTGTCATTGGTTGTGTTGACTTGGTCCTCCTCCATACTTGCATATATGTGTGTGTGTGTGGTGCTGGGGGGTGAATTCAGAGTTAGGGTTTTCAACCCTAACACCGAATTTCCTCGCTTTTGTCACTGTGGAACAACCCTAACTGATGCATTAAATGGACTTTTTTGCTATGAATTTCCCTTCTTTTTGAGAATGAGAAGTCAAACTAGAAAATAGAAACTTATCAGTACAACTGTGCAATCCCAGCACATCATTTACTGTATCAATACAATGGTGGTACTACTCACCCTTTGCCTGCCACAATCTCATCATATAATTTGGTGTATGTATACTATGCTGGCAGTATATGTCCACCAGTCCGCATAGTATCATCATGTAATTTGTCATATAGATGTAGTGCCGGCACAGGACCTTCAAGATATACACTATCACCACATGATTACCTGCATGAATGCAGTGCTACTACTGCATACCCTTCTGGCCTTCCACTCACATCACATGATTAGGTGTATCAATGCACTGTTCACAGAGCACATACTGTACGTACACTACCAGCAAATAATTACCATTATGCATACAGTAGTGGTAGTGCACAGCTTTCATATGCTGTTAATCCACCATTTGATTTCATGTATAACATATCAATGGTAAGTCTTACAAAAAGAACAGAACTAACGCTTACACCCACAGTAATGAAATGTGACACAAATCAATACTTGATTGTCGAATGACCATAATTTTTTGTGTTGGGTATCTATCTACTTATGCATTACTATTACTGCTTGTGATTACATGTACTTAGGATTGCAATACCACATGAAAACTATATTTGCCTGCTCTTTAACATTCTGTCATTTTGCAGTAACTGGTACTACTGTAATAAAACATAGAATCTGTTGCCATGTTTTTCTGAAACACAGTTCAAGATCTCCATATTTTTTCATGTTGAACTTCACTTGCTTAAGTTTTAAGATACTGTTCAAACAACTATGTACATGTTAAGAAACCTTTCTGAAAACAAGTGATAATAAATAGTATGTATTTCACAATAAACTCTTGTTGAACTGTGATGTGTGTCTCAGCTTGTACTGCACAAGAAATGTAACTGTTTTTTTGACAATGATTGGTCAACAATTCTGTTGACGCTGTCCTTATGTCCTTGTAGCATTGTATTATGCCGCAATGTTTGCCCAAGTGTAAATCTACTTACATACTTACTAACTCACCATCAACATAATGTGTCGTAGTCATGTATTTTTATAATAATCTTAACATGTTTGAAAACATGATAAATATTGAGCAGCATATTGCTTAATTCTACAGCTATCTGAAGGTAAAGATTAGCATAAGGCTGTAAGTTTTCACTGAACTATAGAATATCAGCTGCAACACCCTTGTTTTAACATCTATTAAAACAATAGTTTGTCATGATACCTGTTCCATAGATACTACCCATAAAGCAAAATGAAATTGAACCAAGTTTTTGTTAAGAAAATATTGTATTTTTTTATAAACAAATCATGTCAAATATAAAACAATTTTAAAAAATATCAAATCTGTCTTCATACAAAATAAATACTTGTACCACAAAAATAAAAATACAAAAATGTTAGATTCTTGAAAGTGTTGTAAGAACAAACGAAAAAAAATATTCATTGTTCTGAAGACATAAAATTAAACTTAATTATTATTTACAGTCTATTAAACTATTTACAAGAGAGTCTGTCCAATGCGAAGAGAGGTGTAGTTGCTCAAGGCAGTCCAGGCTGAAAGTTGGACAGTATGTGGAGGTGCAATGAAAGTGGAAGCTGTTGCAGCATGGGCGAGGGGGAGATACCTATGAAGCTGTGGAGGCTATCACTCTGTCTCAGCAACAGTTACTGTTGGTGGTGCAGGTGAAGGTGTGGTACTTGTTACACTGCCACCTGCTGCTGTGTCCACAGGCTCAAGCAATAACTTAATAGTTGCCTGCTGCGCTGCGAAGATGGGACAACAATTTTTCTTGTCCCTCCAGCAGCGCAGCAGTTTCTGCTTTAATGCTGTCTATTTTTTTTTCAAGCCTCGGGACACAGCAGCAGTGCACAGTGCATGTCTCTTCATGCCTTGTTCTGTAAAGACACAAAAGAAAATCCACTAATATGCAGTTGAAAATATTCAGCTTTCTCTTGGGTTTCATCTAACAATGTTATATTCTTTGCCTGCATATTTTTAAGTAGACATATATCTCATTGTTACTTAATATATATAAAACTGGAAATTCATGCAATTTACTTCCTTATAGTCTATATCATATCACCTACATGTGATTTATAATAACTTAACTACTTCTCGCCCTTCAGAAGTAGTGCATCTCCTACATAAATATAATATATTATCTTGTCTGTCATATTATTGATTAATATAATGATTTATAACAGTGTATAACACAACAAGGAATAGAACACATGTAACTGCTTTATATTATTAAATCTGTGCAACTACCACAATGTACACGCATTGATTCTAGCACACAAGTTCTTAATATTATGTGTTGTATTCGCTGCCACTGTAATGTCAGTCAGCACCAATTAGTTAATGTTCTGTACAATAATTTCTGTCACATAGCAACAAGTTAGAATACCTTTTGTGCTGTATCTATCTACAACAAACATTTAAAAAAATTCTCACTGATCGTGAAACATGGTATCTTACAACTAATGTTTAGGATTTAAAAATCAGACTTATCAGTTGTGTCACCAAGTCTTCAATAAGACATGACCTGTATACATATTAAGTAACACAATATGCAAAAAGTCAATACAATAAAACATGTTTGTTTTTCTTCATAACATTACATATTAGAATATAAAGCAACACTAAATGTTCTAACTACTACTTAGAATTGTATACAGAGGCTCAGATATTGAAAAGAGTTGTGACGGGCGCAACAGTGTTGCACCATGCACAACTCACTGATGCACCCAGCTTCAATATTTAAAAGGGAAAGTGCACCTGCACAAATCCCAATGCACTGGGATGCATCAGTGAAGTTATGGCGCAACACAAGGGCGCTGTGGCGACATGACAAACTGTACAGCCCGACATTCAGCCGACCTGTGAAAGTCATGCAGGTGCAACCCCTACCTTCACCTGCAGAAAGTTACAGAAAAAAGGCACAAGTCAAGGGCTACCCACAGGTGAGGTGTCACATTTCAAGGTGCAACAGCAGCTGCCACCTGTGGGTGGCCCTCCACTTGTTCCTGCGGCACCTGGTGGCACCCCCATTCCCAATCACGGGCTTAAGTGTCCTCCAGTACCAATCACAACATACATATAAAGTCTCTCTCTACCTCTAAATAGCCTCCTATCATGGCATAATATTAAAGGAGTTCCTCACCACCCAAGTAGCCCACTTCCAGGCATATTGCAAAGATCCTCCACCTCTCGAGTAGTCCAACCGCGGGCAGTATCTCTCCCATGTGTAGAATGCCTGATGACCTAGTGGCCTGCCACCTTCCCACCCATGCAGCACCATCACCCTGCTCCCCATCAGATGGTAGGCAGCACCCCACCCACTTGCTGCCATGCTACCTCAGTGACTCGGACATTTCCTAGGGTTGCATGTCCATTGGTTCACAGCATGAGTTAATGGATGCCCATACTGTACAATGCAGTCCAGATATGTAATGAATATGTGAATTCATTCATTCACATATCTGGATTGCCTTATACAGTATGGGCTGCATGCCCATTAGCTGATGCTCTGAACCAATGGGCATGCAGCCCTACTGAGCAGTCAGTCATTGGGTGGCAGGGTGCCACACAGGTGGGGTGCTGCCATACACCAGCTAATGGAGGGGAGCGGGGTGGTAGGGCTCCATGGGCGATAGGTGTGGGGGGCCACTAGATCACCAGGGTTTCTGGACATGGGTGAGGTGAGGATGGCTCCCGCAAGCATGCTACTTGCGGGGCTGGGAGAACCTTTATATTATCCCCATGATCGACTACTTTTGTGGGAGACTTTACAATATGGCCCCTGATCGGACTACTCAGGTGGTGGGGGTACCTTACATTATGCCCATGATCGTCCTACTGTGGGGCTGGGAGTAACTTTACATTATGACCAGAATTGGGCTGCTGGGGGAGAATACTGTGCTGGCCATGATCAGGCTATGGGGGGAATACTATAATGGGCACAATCAGGCTGCAGGGGATCGTGTCCGATGGCTGCTGCCTCGCATGGCACCACATGCACGCTTGTTAGGATCAGCACAGCTCCATGCTTATGGCATCCATATGGCACCGTAATTAGATGCAGATAGACCCCCATGCACATTGTGTAAATTATGGCCTCATAAGCCTGTCAACCTTTGAATATTGCAGCTGCTCCACATGGTGGAATGGAAGTTGCGCCACCGCATCTCAATGCTCCACTTGAGCATTTGTGCTGGTGCAGTTCCACTGCACCATGCACTGTGGGTGTGGCTAGGTTCGATATTGAAAGAAGCTGTGGCATACCGAACTCTGGAATATTGCCTGGCCACACCCATGCACAACTATTGTGTGGGTGCAGTGGTTGTGCCAGAGAATACCATAGTTCGAATATCTGGGCCACAGTCTGTGTTTCTCAAAATCTTACCTTTGTTTTACCATAAAAATCAATCAGCCACTATCAAACAGTGAAATTTTAAGATGCAGTTACCAGTTTGTGGTACACATCACAGACTAGATACTGATCTCTAACCCTGACATAATACTGATCATGAACAACATACTGAAACTTACTATCATTCTGCATTCACTTATCAGACATTTACACCATATACCACTTAGAGTTATTAGTTGATGTCAGATTTACCCACATCCTGGAATGTTCTTTGGCCATGATGCAGAGGCAAGTATCCAAATACACCAGATGTGGCTGAATGCTGGCATCACCAACATGCTCAAGTGGCAATATAGCAATTATACATTAACTTTTTTGCACACATGCAAAATTATGAACAACAAATTTCTTCCGCTTATCTTATCAAATGTTAGTGTGGTTATTGTTCCACTGCCAAAAATACTCCCCCAATTGGTAGACCACCCTGCTACAGAGAGGATCAGCACTTTACTTCATGATTCTCAATGACAGTGCATTTTTTGCATTCCTGGTTGTGAGTGAAGAGCCGCTGACATGCCTAAAAGGTGATGGAGACTACATTGCAAGCATAATTGTGTTGTGCTGCATTTGTTGGAGTGTGCTCTTGTTATGTTTTTTCTGTCAATGCAAATGTGGTATTCATATTTTTTGTTTAGACTGATATTATTTATTTTGTGATGCGGGTGTATATGCAAGTAACAAAGATATAAAGACATATTGACCAAGATGGGTTTCATACTGATTTACAGATATAGCTGGCTCAAGACGGTGTCTGGCATCTTAGTTTGTGAAGTGTTAAACCTTTGTAACTCAAGTTTGTTTGTATTTTGTATTTAGCTGCAGTACACAGCACCTTAGCAGGGTTCAATATGTAATGTTTGTTTTGCAAAAGTCACTGCACAGATTAATTTACAGAAGCAGGTGTCTGTCACCCTTCCTGTACTGTGATTGCAGCTTTACAGTGGGACAGGTGCATATAGCAAATGAGATAACAGTATGTATACTACATTTCTATTCCCATTCTATTTTAGAATTAGCTTGTTCTAAAATGTACTTATCATAACATTGTAACTGTCTACTAGTGATGTAATACTTACGCTCTTCAGTACCAGTCTCCTCCTGCTTCACCTGCACCACTGGTCTAGCTACAGCTGTCGGTCACTATAAAATTATTAAAACTTTATTTAATTATCATAATTAAAATATTTCAATAGCTAACAAAACTTTTATTGTATTACATACAGGTCATATTCTGTTATACTGACATGCAACTATATGTAACAATTCTAAATGTCACAGTGTATCACATCCAAAAGTAGTAATATTAAAACTGCATTCACCAAATGACTGCAATATTAACAATTTGTCACACAGTAATACATGGGACCAGTAGTACTGTGGTGAACCCAAAAGTAAAACAGCAATATGCAACGGTGCTGCATCATGGTCAGTACAATACAATTGCCACTTTTGCCACCCCATGTCCAACAGCAGACCAAAGATGTTATACGTAACCTGGAGGTATGCTGACCCTTATCATTCTGTAATTGTTACTTTAATGGATAAATCATGATACCTGTTGTCCCAGTACCTCCATGCACACCGATTCCAGTCAATGCAATGAGCCAGTACACTGGTCAATACTAGTACCCCTTTACCTACCCCTTCCACTGTGACATGATCACCTCCCCTCCCACAGTCAGCAGTAGACACCAGCTCCCCATCTGCAAAGCAGCAACACACCCAACAACTCATAGCATAGACTGTGTCTGTAGTCCAATAGCTGAACAATATCGCCCACTGACCATACCCACTATAGTACACTACACTACACAGTTCTAATATGTTAATACTTTCATTAACACATTGGGACTGTACAGTATACTATTCACCATGGATATTGCACCACACTGTGTACCAATCTATTTACAGTCATACTGTATGGTGTCAGTGTGAGGTCAACCAGTTGCATTAGAGGTAGTGAAGTCCTGACCAACACTCAGAGACGTGTAGTGGAGTGTTAGCTGTTACTGTCTCAGTCGTTAGACTGGTACTGCTATAAACCACAGTAACGTATCAGCATATTAACCACAATTGGGCTGGATGCAACCAGTATGCCACTAGGGGAGCTGATAAATCCATGAAACACATTATTTGCTTTTCGCAAGGATTGAATATGCAACCCATGTAATAAATATATCATTAAATGACCAGAATAGTGCAACATACACTGTGCAGTAGTTTACCATGGATATATTAAGATCAGCTGAGCAAAAATCAGCTTCAGGTACATTGATTGGGCCACCAGAGATTTAAACTGATTCATAGCCTGGTATTTGACATGTAGAAGGACGGAGGGTATAAGGCGCACACATAGCACCAGAGATCAGACCACTGTCACAGCCAGCAGCTACTGTGTTGCATGGTGCAATATAACACCAGACCTATGTTTAAGCACCCTTGTTCCTTTTGCTTCACTCTACTCTATGTGACACAAATAGGGATTGCACCTGCATATATTTACTACATGCCAGTCTCCATACAGAGATGTACAGAGTATGTATCGGCACAATCATGTTAACTTATGTCACATACATTAATAATGTGCATGGTGCATCAGATTTTGTGTACTGCATAATACCTTTTGAATATCACACTGGGATGACCAGGTCATGATGTTGCACAGAAAAGTTGTATGTATATCTCACTGTGACCATGCCATTACACAGCTACACCAGATGTGGCAAAAAGAACATTACAGTGATGTGCACTGTCGGTGAACACCTGCATAACTAAGTTTTAACTGTGTTTTCTGCTGTCATTACAAGTCTCCTACTCACCATACTCACTGCTGTTCTAACACACCACTACTACGTTGCTACTCTACTGCCTGTTCTGTACTGTACCATACACAACAGTACAACAGTAGCACTTTGTCAGATCGACAGTGGTCATTATAGACCAAGAGAAAACTGTTCACTCTCTGTTTCTCATAGTTAAAAGACTTTTACTAATATCATGCACAACAAGTACTCATAGGAAGTATTGAACATTATCAATACAAGTGTCTTCACCGCCTGACTCCACAAAGATAACACTCTCTGAGTCAGAGTCCACAGCCCCACAGCTTCTGTCTGTGCTGGGACTACCGGCAACTACTGGGGACGCTTGATGACCTGTGTAATTAACATAAAAAGGAGAATTAGTTACTGTGTCATTCGAATAATCAGTTGTTTAATCAAGCTTTTTATTAATTGACATATATCTGTTACCGAACATGTCCCTTGATCAAGTATTGTGCAGTTACGATACACAGACTAAATGACATCATTCCAAAATAGCACCAGAGTAAAAATCTCAATTAGACATAGAGATTGATAGACTCCAGAACAGTAAAGTAACAGAACTGTAATGTAACGTGAACAACAACACAGGGAACAACACTTAAAAGTATGAGGACAAGTAATCAATAATACATGACAGGGTGTGTGTTGAACAAATATTACCGCATGCCCAGGTGTAGTAAGGCACGAGGCCCTGCTCAGTGCCTTCAGGCCCTGTAAGTGCAGTAATAGCTCTTCAACACACACACCCTGAGTGTTTCAGTGCGCTTATAAAATGGCTCTTTTTTTTGTTTAATATTTGTAACCTTAAAAAATATTAGTGAAGTGAAGAAAACTAAAATCATTGTGTTACTTTCAGATAAAAATAGTCCTTCCACCTACTAGGTAATGACATCATTGTCTTCTGACACATTGACATTTCTACTGTTGTTGCCCCCTGCCCAAAACCACAGGTCCCGATCAAGAGAACAAGTGCGGTTAAGAGAGGAAGTAACAGGTTCTCCCCAACAGCTTGCACTACTTGCGCAATCAAAATAAAAAAGAAATAAACGAATCAGGGATGCAGATTTGTTTTTGTTGTTTTACTTAAATATACTGGTAGGGAAGCACACTTTGCTATGAGACAGCACCCACATTCTGGTCTATTTCCCATTCCGTATGGCAGCAAGCTTCAATCTCACCAAACTAGAAGAATGCTTTATGCATGTTAAAAGATGTCACGCTGCTGCTTTACAATTTTTACTTCTAGCATAGATGAGGTTTTGCAGCAGGACTGTCAGCATGACATTAGCTCCTCACTTAGCTTAGACTAAAAACAATGACATACATTAAACAATTGGCATTCTATTTACACAGCTTAACATTCCATTTGGATGCATTGATTTATTTGCATGCTCTTCTTTTTTCCTATGTGTTATACCTACTTGACACCCAAGCGCAATTCTTAAACTTTGTTGGCACATTAATGTCAGAATACCCCAAGTGTTCTACTGCCACCCCCCCTCTGCCCAAATGCGATTTCGACCCCCATAGCCAGGGAAATGCAATTCTTTCCGTGCTGTTGTACTACTCCCCTCACCCACCCAAGCATAATCCGTGACTCAGAGCAGCCCAAAAATTACACCAATACCTAGTGTTTTTCTCTTGCTCACCACACCTTAAAATGCGCAGTCCATTCATCAATTCACATATTGCACTGCTGGCCAAGCAGCTCTGTAGCCACTCTCACCAACACAGCTGGCCAGAGACTACATTAGTGCTCAGCCACACACAGTCATCAGCCACCTGTGGTTGGGAGAAGAGGACTGACCTTGTTACCAGCAATGTACCTAGCATGTGAACAGGAACATGGTCTCCACATTTCTGGCAGGGTGAGACCAGTACAACACCACATATTACTGTCATAACACAACTACCGACAGTTTGAGATCATGCTTTGGGGGTTTGCGGATCACCAAAACACCAAGAAAATTACTTAACTATGTGAGTATGCTGAAGAAAGCTGCCATTGAACAGCAGTGCAGGACACATAAGGTAGTGTTCCATGGCAACATTCTATCTTAGACTGTGCACAATGTGATGTCCAGATGCCCTCTTCACAAAACAACAGTAAACATGAATCTGTATCATGCACAGTGTACACACCACCAGCTGCAGTTCACTTGCAATTGTCACAACAAAATTGACATGCTACCATAAACGTATGGTAATCACCCATTTGTACCATGCATGCATGATGTCTCAATTTGCATGCACAGTACTAAATATCAAAATATTATTGTTATGAAAATATCGTCACTTTACTTATGGTGTGGAAGATGCTCCCCAGCATTTGGATTTCCGGCTGCCCCCCAAAGCTCATAGCCGAGGTAGTACCAGCACGTGTCTTGAGTCAGTACCTCAGCCCTCTGTTTCAGCTGATAAAAACGCTGCCGCAACAGCTTCCACTTTCGTTTGCACTGCAGTGCAGTCTTATTCCTAACTTTAAGGATGACATAGAGATAGGTATGTATGCACCTCCACATACTGTCCAACTTCCTGTTAGTGCTACGCATTAGTATGCGTGCACTTCCACGTGCCAGAGCTGCCTCGAGCAGCGCCACCACCTCTCTTAAACTCCACAGTCTCATTGCTCTGCAAAAAAAAAAATAATACTACATTACTGGCATGTTCTATGACATGTTTAACTTTTTCTTCTATTAAGTTTCACAGACAAAATACAGAACACTGTATCTTATTAATTCTGCAGTTATTATTACAAATATTTACAGGCATACACAAATACACTGTCAGTATATAACATATGCAATGATCAGTAACTCGTGTTGTGCCACTTTACATTGTATGACTTTTTTTAACAGAGATTATATTGTGGCATAGTAACACTTCTATGCACACTTGGCACATCCTAATAGTCATGCCATCATACCGCTAATATCTACAAACAAACCCATTATTACACCACACGCTGTTGAGGCCCACCCCAAAAGAAAAAACAAAAAAAAACACAGTGGAGCAGCATTATTATACAGATCAACATGGTAGCAACCAAGTGTGGTGTCCACCCAAACCACAGCAGTACTGTATCTCATCATCACCCTCCTCACCAACCATGATTTACCTTTAAAAATATATCCATGGCGCACCACTGCACCACAACCCTTCACATAATTCTAAGCTTGCTGTATTAAAAAACACTTGTGATGTACTGCAGCCTGTAACCGCACCCAATCAGGCAACCAAGTATAGTGAACATGCTCACAAGGGATAAATTCTAAAAAGTAAAACCATTATAAAATGAAAGGGAAGACTGCACTCTACTACCAGCAGTATTTTTTTTGTTATCTAAAACAACAGCTAGTTTTCAAATTCATTACCACAAAGATATCTGGGGGTATCACTACACAACTGGTGCTGAATCACACAATACAGCAACAAGTTACTGATTAAACATGACAAGTTCATACTAATGACACCATGATAATATGAAAATAGGTGTGTTGACACCTTGCATGCATTATCAATCCATGTGCATCCCACAGTACTGTTAAATATTGTACTAACAACAAACTGTCGCACTACAATAGCACTTTGCCCAGAGTTGGTCCACAGTATGCATGGTCATGTGTTACATGTGTGTGAGCGATGTATGCAGCAGTTCTATTTTTTGACCAAGATATTTTGGTTCTGAAAAGAACCTTTGATAGCACTTTGATATTTGATTAAACAGTCTGACATTCTTAGAGCACTTTGAGGATTGCATCTTGAAGGTCTCCCAGGAAATGGCAATTGCCAGCTTGCGAGAAATGTACACCATCTGGTAGGAATAGCCAATCATTACAATACTTAATTTCTGGGTGACGTATAGTATACATTCCATCCATGCGTAGAAAAGCAGTTATTTGTACATTTACTTTTCTGCGAGCTCTGTCAATCAGATACATATGACGTTCTGCTTGCCAGACCCTATGCTCTGTAATATCTGAAAACATGATAATACAGGCAGGCAACATACTCATGATAGAAGCAAGGTCCAATTTTGCTCTGTAATTAAATCTACCCAGTGTTTTGAGCCCAAATCATTGCCTCCAAGATGTATTAGCAGTATGTCAGAGGAGAGTGAGTTCTAAAGTTCAGTATGGTTGGCATAAGATGTTCCCATCTCATACCACCAAGACCAAACCATCTTACATAGCAATCTGGGAGCTGCAGGTCCTCCTCAAAATTACTATGAACAGTAAACTCAGCTGCTCATCTCACTAAACTGCTTCCAACTATCCACAAAGTCCTTTTACAATTTTCGCCATTCTAAGTTTTAACACTCAGAAGTGTACAGAGAGCTACAAAGAAAGCTGTTCACCCTGCAGTGACCAGGCACTACTGAAAATAAAACTGATATTTCCCCTCCTTATTTCAAGCCAGCTTCAGTGTGCTGAGACATAACACACAAATGAAAAATAAACATTGACTACTGCTGTGGGTTCATTAACCAATCTAAGTGATGCAGTCACTATCACTAGACTTCTGTTCCAGCTAAAATCTGCAAACATTGAGAAGTGGGAAAAATGCATCCTTTTCATAGGCAGATTTAAACAATTACAACAGCAGAAACATATCTGATTGGTTCCATTTTCTTTAGGCCTATGTGCACCTTCCAATCTCCTCTATTTGCAGCTGTATCTGTACAAGTTAGTACTAAAATGCTATCTGACTTTAAACTTTTTTCTAAATAATACAGCATGTTAGATAATAATGTTACATAATGATATTCAGTATATAAAACGTTTTGATTAATAGTATTTACATATTGTTATCATTTTTTTCATACTAGAAAATGATTTTAAATATAGACTGTACTTACAGTTTTTGAAGTGCTGTTTCTCAGTGATGCCTTAGATGTCTCCTGTTGACTTCTTTTGTTCAGTGTTGTTCATCTCTGATTGGTTGTCTGACATGGCCTGACAAATCTTGCATTAGATTAGTAGAACCAGCTGTCAGTCAAACACACTGAAATCTGATTTGATAATGAATGTATTTCGCTACTCCCACAGTGCTCAATTTACAGACACTTTCGAATGCACAATATTAAATTTATGTTACTTTCAAGACTATGACATTACTTTACACCATACTGTCGAATGCACGAAAGCATATTCTATACACTGTTTCGATTGCATGAAAGTACTGTTTGTGACACTTTCGCATTCGACAGTAGTTTTCAAAAGTGTCTATTTATTGCCACAATTTCAGGATTTATGCAAAATACCACAATTTTCAATAATAAATATATAATGTGCTGTAGGTGCTTGAACTCAGTGGGACTTCAAGTATTGAACATTTCCAAACTTCCGAAAGGCAATAACTACTGGCAGAAGCTAGAGTTGTAAAACAGTTATTTCTAGTAATGTTCCCACCAAAATTTAAACAAAGTCATTTTAAGACATCTGCTCATGAACAGTGTCGCTGTGATTTTCATCATTTGTACCATATAGTCATTTCTCGCATATCAACTGAGACATAACGCAGTGCATAACCGAAAATACATTTTGGCAAGATGTGAAAATGTCATCTGTACTACTCATAAGGTTGTGTGTTTAATAACAAAATTTTTACATTCTGAACTGCAAACCATAAAATAGAGTAACTTATAAGTGACTTTATAAAGTGCACTGTGCAAGCTCAGAAACAGTCATTTTTGAATTCTTACACCAAATTATCAACATACTCATTTTAAGTCATCTGCTCATGAACAGTGTCACTGTCATTTTCTTACTGTGCCCCATAGAGTGATTTTAAACTAACTGCAGCATTGTATGCTACATGTACGGAAACACATTTTGAGCAAGATGTACAAAATAACAGCTGCAACGCTCATAAACAGCTGTACTAAAACACAATGTTGAGAATTCCTGTAACAATATTAAAATTAGCAAACATACAAGCATACATAGCAACTGCACTACACACACCATACAACAGTAATTATGATCATGTTTTCCATCTAATATTAAACATAGTAATTTTAAGAGGTTTGGTGATGAACAGTGTCACTCTCAAGTTTGTTGTCTAATATATAGTGATTTCACATACTGACTGTGCCGAACGAGCTACATGCTCGAAAACACGCTTTGGTCAAGATGTGAAAATGACAGCTATACTACTCATAAGTAGGTCTGTTAAAAAGAAAATGTGAAAATGTGTACTACAAATATTGAGAATGCACAAACTTATGATCGCTCTATAGCAACTGCTAATGCACAGTCATAAAAGTACTTTTAGTAATTTGTTGACCAAATTTTAAACATACTTAAGTTACAATTATCTCAATGGCACACTGTTATAAGAAATTTACTGAAGCATATTCTAACACTGTTTGTTTTTCTCTGTCTCATCACAGGTGCCTGATACTTCTGTAAGATTGCTTACTGCCACTGTGAACCATAATAGCAAAACATGCCAACTAAATACAGATGTAGATGTGTAGGAAAACGAAAGAGGTATAATAGTACTGCACTGTTGTATAGTGCGATAAACAAAACAGTAAAGTCACACCACAAAATGAACATGGAGAGATCTTACTGCAACAGTGACCCCTGGCAAGTCACTGCACACCCAAACGAAATGCTTTAACAGCAAACAAAAAAGGTATCTTTACAAATGTTGTGTAGATCTCTCAGACGAAACACAACTATGTTGAGTGTAACCATCAAGAAATGTCCAAAACAACGCCAGAACTCACAAACTGCTGATTTGGTAATCCAGAAAGAAAGTATTTCCATCACCAGCAAGTAAAGCTAAGATCGAAAGATTTATCGCTGCTGTGCTGAGACACACCCACAAAAAAGAGTAAGAGTCATCTGTCTCTGATGAAGTTGCGCTCAAGTGCACACTTTCTCATCAACAGAGCACTGTTTGTACTACAGTGCTTGTGGTGTAAGATGTGTCACGTGTTTGAACAATTCAGGAAAGTTGTATATGCTATAAAAAAGGCTACAACAGTATCTCCTTGTTTGACTGTTGACAACTTCTGTCATGTTTTCACAGGATAGTGGATACACATAGCACTTAGAGGCATATTTTTGGGAAGAGTCTTATCATTCTCTAAAAAGAACACAAGTTCACCATTGATGAGTCCGCAACTAGTAAATGTCCTCAGTATCCCTGATGACAATGCATTGATATTGATGATGACTGTGATTCAACCACAGTCTTCAATAAACGGTACTGTCTGGCATGGGCATGTGATGATACTCTGCAACTCAGATGTAATCGCTATTTGACAAAGTGGAACAGTTTGTCAACCTATTTGTAATAACAGATCGCAAAGAGAGACATAAACTGTATACAACAATTGACCATTGTGAAACTGCTCACATACTGGACTCATGGGTCACCTACTTGCATGTCCTCAATAGTGGTGTTTGTGATAGTATTTTCACAACATGCGGATGCTAGCAGTGCATCAAACAGGCATGCTAAACTTTTCTACAGAGTATATATGAAGTACGCCGAGCTGTACATCAGTACACCTGTTTAAATGACTATTGCAATCAGGTGACATGCAGGGTGCCATCACATTTCTCAAAAAACTGCAACACATTACTTCTGTAACAGAAACAACAATTTTTCAGTGTAACACTTCTGCAGAAAAATCTGTTTCAGTGTTAGAAAGTGGCATTCTGAGACAGTACGGCAAAGAAATTGTTAAATTTGAGATAGCAAAGTCTCAGAAGTTTGACTCCGTATGTGTGTCATGCAACCATTTGTGCTACACAAAACAAACAGTCACAGTCAACCTAGAAACCTTGTCACCATACAATGACATGTGGTTCCGTCTGTCAGCATTCTTGCTGCTGAAATCTGACTTTCACTTACAAGACACCATTGTGCTATGCAAACACTGTTTTTCCAAACTGAACTCTAACACTTTGCCAGCAAGGTCAATGCTGAATAACATGGAAACAGATGTTACACCAAGTGAGATTTCAACATTAAATATGTTTGAACGCATTCTAATTCAGACAATGAAACCATTCCAAACTATTCTACGTCTGAACACAAAGACACGGAACATTCCACAGAAAGAGCTTGTTAGATCTCTAAAGGGTTCTGTGATGTATCTACCACTTCCTCTACAGGAAAATGTTCAAGCAATCTCAACAGAAAATAGTTTGATGATTCTTGTTAATGGTGTGCTATAAGGCCAAGGTCATCTTGGCAAGATGTTGTCAATGTGCAAAAGGTAAAGCTTTGCTCTTACTTATTTAAAGAGTAACAACCTTTATACAGACCTTGACATAGATCAGATGGCCACTCTCTGTCCAACATGATCTATTAGAAAAATAAACCAATCATTGAGAAGGTCAGTTGACAGACAAGTGACAATGTGTATGAACAGTATACACTCACCACTACATGGCAGAGATCCATTAGAGACAGCATTGATCTCTATCAAATGAAGCAGGTGGAAGGTGAGCCTGTCAGCATTTGGGAAGCAACACTAGAAGCACGCTTTCCCAGACCTATTTCCAAAAGGGTCAGGTGGACGCTAGATGAAAGAGAAGTACGTGTACAGGGTGCTGAGTACCGCACTCACCCGTGTGTCAGCAAAGATGGCAAATTTAGACTGAATATAAAGTACCTGTTCCATCTCCTCTGGGAGAATGAACTTAGCATTCTGTCTGCGTCTATACACATACCATTTGTCTAACAAGCCCACTAGATGGAATAACAGCTGCTCAATTTCTAGAGAAATTAAAGCAGAAAGATGAAAATGTCCAAGTGAATCTGTCTTCCATACTTTCAAGTCTTCGTGGCACCAAAGAATATTGGTATCGCAGACACTCTGAAGTGATGACAATGCTGCGAGAGTATGGTGCAGCCACATGGTTTGTCACACTGAGTTGTGCTGAATATGCCTGGGACGAGCTCATTGAACTGTTGAAGTGGGCAAATTCTGATGTTGATGGCATATCATCAATGACTGTCGGAGAAATGTGTTCACTTGATCCTGTGTCTGTCACAAGACATTTTCACAAGCGGTTCCATGACATTCTGACTTTCATCTTGTCAAAGGACAATCCTCCTCTAGGTATTGTGGAACATTACTTTTGGAGGACAGAATATCAAGCACGGGTGCCCCGCATATCCATATGTTATTGTGGATCAAGGATGCTCCACGACAGGAACATGAAGCAGAAGTGCTAGCATCATCTATCAAAAATATATCACTTGTCACATTCCAGACAAGTATGACAGTCCTACACTATGGAAGTTGGCACAAAGTTCCAGTGACATATTTGTGCAAAGTACTCTGGAGTAGTAGTAAAGAACAAATCTAATTGGTACACACGATGTCGCTTTGATTTCCTAGGCGAAGTTCACAGGATGGTGCCATGAATGACCTATTCTCAGCAATGCGACACCACTTGAAGGCAAATCAACCAAGAGGGTATACAAGTTACCCAGAGATGAAAAAGAGGTGTACATCAATGACTACCACCCAACTCTTCTCCTAATGTGGCAAGCAAACATAGATGTTCAATTTGTGGCTGATAACTCACTAGCCCTGGTTCGCACGTCACTGCACATAACCAAACATGAACAGACTAGCTTGCAAGATCTTTGGAAGATATGGCCAGTTCAAGCAAAAAGCCTGACATCTCAGCTCTGGTCACTGGGCTTGAAGACTCTTTCACACAGAGAATGTGGAGCTTACGGCCAGTGACCGTTAATGGGTACACATCTGTATGGGAAGTCTGATGCTGTACGGTTTCTCAGTGTGAACTACAAAGAGAAACGAACGTACTGATTCTCGTCGAAATTGAGGAGCTCGCTGCCATTACACCTTCTTCAAAACGATTCTTGAAGAATAACCTGATAGACACATACTACCCCTGAGACACAATGACATGAACGATATGTGTCTCTTTCAGGTGGCTAAGTGGTATGACTACAAGACAGATGTAGCACCTGACTCAACACGCCAAATTTACAAGGTCAATGGAGTAGATGGTTGTCTCAGAAAAGAGACAAGCCATGGCTCATAAACCACTGTAAACTACATCTAGGTACATCACAGAGCAAAGAACATTACTACTTTGCTCTCCTATTCCTATTTAGACCCTGGAGGAGTGAGTCTGAATTAAAAAGGTGACTGTGACATCATCAAAGACACTTCAATCTCACTTATGAAACTTTTCAAACTGAATACTCACAGAACACATAGAGAGACTAGAGGCTGAGAAAGAACAGCTTGAGAAGGCAGAGAAACAGCTTCAGGAAGACACTCAGTTAGTTCACAAGACAACCTTGATCCAGAAGCACAAGGTGTTCTAGGTGAGCCTCTGCCCTTAAATGCCCCGGAAGTGTTAATGTCAGAAATTGAGACAGCCATGGAACATGGCACACACTCCATGGTCAACCCAGCTGACTTGAGAGAAAGACTAAATAACCTACAACATGCAGTTCACTCTCAAGTAGTTGAATCTGTCCAACATGGCCTACTACATGAAACAAAACAATGTGACTGTACTGACTACAAGCCACTACTAATGTTTGTTAGCGGTTCAGCTGGCACAGGAAAGAGTTTCCTTATTGGAGCCATCACTGCTGAAGCACGGACCCCTGAGGGCTCTTCAATGTCTGTTTCTGTAACTGCTCCCACAGGACTAGCAGTACAACATTGGAGGAGTTACATTACACCGCCTCTTTATGCTGCCAGTCATACATGGGAGAACTGGAGAGTATCGTGAACTGTCATTCGAGGTTGCATCTCAGCTCCATTCCATGTTCACAAAGATGAAGTTACTCATCATTGACAAAATCAGCATGGTCTCCAATGTCATGCTTGCCTGTATTCATCTATGTCTACAGCAGATCTTAGCCACTGACGGAGTTCCATTTGGTGGCAAAAGTATACTTGTGTTAGGAAACCTTTTACAGATTGCACCAGTTAATGCAGAGCATATATTTACAACTGTAACTGCCAAACAAGCTAAGAATATCCTTGGTTGCATTGCAGGCTGTAACATATGGGAATTATTTACCTATGTTGAGTTGTCTGAGAACATGCGCCAAAGTGGTGATCTAGCTTACAAATCACTTTTAGATGAAACTCGTACAGGTTCTCTATCACCAGAACATGTTTGTATGTTAAACGATCAGAGAATCACAGTAGATACTGCATGCATAGAAACAGCATGTCATGTCTTCAGCGATATATACTCTACTGGGACACATAGTGTGTCTTATGCCACACTAAAAAATGCACTGAATTAACAATCTAATGCTGCAGAGAGAAAACCAAGAGATTGTAACTCTGCATGCTGTTGATACAGTTGATGGCGTTATTCTTAGTCGAAAACTAGTAGTGAAGATGACTGAAAGACTAAGTGAACTCAAGTCAGATGTTTCATGCACAGCTGGCCTAGAAGCTGTTCTCACAGTTTGTAAGAATGCACGTATCATGCTGCGACGTAATCTAGATGTAGAACAAGACATGGTACATGGTGCCATGGGAAACATCACTGACTTTGTCTACAATTTCCAGAAAACATATATCGAGATGCTTGTAGTTCACTTTGACAACATGGAACAGTCTGTACACATAGAACGAACCTGCATAAAATTCCAGGTTTTTAAGGATATCTATGTAAACAGGAAACAGTTTCCATTACTGTATGTGTTGCATATGCTGTCTTCATTCACAAATCTCAGGGATTGAGTTTGGATTCAGCAATGGTAGACATAGGTACAGACATTTTCAAGGATGGCATGAGCTACGTGGCACTTTCAAGTGTACGCAGCCTTTCTGGGTTGCACATTATTACTATAGCACCTCAGAAAATACGAGCTGACAAGCGATGTATTCTAGAGTACAACAGGTTATGTACTGTACATCAGCCACAAATGTCTTTAATACCACTGCCTACATATCTGTCTGTCTCACACAATTCAGTCACAGCTACAGGTATCAACAAACAGTGACAAGCTTCCAGAAGTGATTAAACTAAAAAAGAGTTCAACAAAGGTCACAGCTTCAAGTAAACATTCACAGGCAGCAACTCGTCAGAAATCAGTTGGTGTAGCTGCTGTACCAGTCTTTGACAACAGCACTAGAGTCAACTGCTATGGTAACTCAGCTATGCAAGTTTTTCTACACATGCCACACTTTGTGCAGGCAATATCTGCTTCACAAGACAATCCCCTATCAAACGCTTTGAAGCAGATTGTCAACATGACTTCTGACCAGTCTAACAATGTACACTCACTAACACCACTACGACAGGTGTTAGCTACATATGATGGATGTAGTACATTTGCTGCAGACATACAGCAAGACACTACTGAGTTTATGATGGCTGTCATAAACAACCTAGATGAAGACGGCACCCCAATGCAGCAGTACTTCACAGTAACATATGTAACAAAATATGTATTTTTCATGTGGCCATTTACAGCGTGAAACCACAGAACACATGCTGTGGATTACTCTCTCTTTCTCCCTTAAACCAAAACTGTCAAATTTCAACAGCTATTCACCAATGCTGAATGTGGGCATGCCTGTAGAAGGTGTGGAGGCAAATGCACTCAGTCCATATGTCTCAGGAGTTCATCTCAATATCTGTTGCTTATGTTACACAGATTTGACTCCAGTGGGCTCAGAGTTGATATTTCTATCACGGATTACACAGCTAGTAGAATAGTCTTCAACCAATCAGTGTTTGACACTACAGTATAATATATCACCATGGTCAATCCATGCATTCTGGCCATTACACCTGTTTACTAAGATGCAGAAGTGGATGGGTAGAGTGTGACGACTTCTACAAGCAGTTTTAAACAGAGACTGCCACAACACTTAAAAATGCATATCTTCTAATATTGAAGAATTATGATGACCTTCTATATTTCAGAAGAATAGGACAAAACATGTTGCATTTTTAAAATGACTACTTTGTCCCAGAAACATTCATAGGTCAGTACAGTTTTGTATAATGTAATGACTCTAATAAACCATAGCATTTCTACAAAATGCTATTCTGACAGAGACATTCCATACACTACAACATGTAAGAGCTTGTGTGGATCAGTGACTACATGAAAATTGTTGGTGGCTTCAATCGTAGCCAACAATATTCACAGTCACTAGAGAAACCATGATTACATGTCTATCAAAGATTGTACATCTAAAACTGAGGCCTTACTGCTGTCCTCCTCTGTACATATCTTTAGTTATTCATGTAACAACTCATACATAACAACAAATTGATATCAGTTTTAAAGTGTGACTCTTTGCAAATAAAGAGAAGTTCTCAGTTATCATCATAAATAACTGAGCAACACTTCTACCATTCACCAAACATTGCACTCTGTCACAAGTTGTGTATCAACAGTTGTATTTGTCTATTGACTCTTGACATGTAGACATCATTTGCTCACCATGAAACAGGTAGAACTATCCCACCTTCATGTATAATGCCAATACTGTTCATATATAAACATAACTACCTTCATTGATAATGCAAGAAGCTGAATTACGCAACTGTAAATACCAACCAATTGCAGAATATCATTTATTGACTTTTACATGTGTTTGTAATTACTTGTACATAATATAAAGATTTGTATTCACCTTTACATTGTTAATAACTACTTTAATACTTGTACTAAAAGTATTAGTCTAACACTAAAGTACAACTGAATGTTTAATATATTATTTAGCACTATACTAACTACATTTACTTAACCATAAGTTTGTTAAAAAATGCATACCATGCACAGTTTTAGTATTTACAAGTTAAGAATTTACATGGAAGCTAATGTAAAAATTGATAATATGTCATTTGTTCATGTAAAAATATTCTATTTTTTCAACTTGTCACATAAGTAATTCTAACGTATGTAAAAAATATTGACAATTGTAAATCAGACACTTACTGATCACAACACACTGCATACCTGTTCCTGACAATATTTATGATCGCCTCAATTGAGGGGTCGGGTGGGAATTTTCCATTTGCGCCTAGTCAGTGACATATTATTAAATAACACTAATCAAATGTCACTGAAGTAACATTTTTTAACATTGTATTACTTCAACAGTTAGCATATGGTTTTTCGCCCACCCCAGGAACATCCACATTAGCAGTCACACAATAACAACAAAACACTTCTGTATCATGTGTGTAATCACAGTGTACAACCTACTGACATTGCCTTATTTACATACCACACAAGTAATGCACTACACATAATTACGACATACAACCATTTCAAAAAAAACATTGCATTGTTTAACAAAGTCTCTTTACGTTCAATAGTAAATATATAATGAAGCGCCACAGCTTCACCTTTACTATTAGAATTCCAGGTCAAATGTCAGAAAGTACTTCCTCACATAAAGAATAGTGAGTAGTGAAACATCACTAGAAACACACAACACTTGATTAGTTTCCTATAATATCACATACTTACTCCAGTTCATATTATACAATTGTTATCATTCTTACACATTTACATATATTACAAGCAATGATTATACACATACAAAGATTGTATTGTGAGACTGCTTCTGTTAACTAAATTTCAGTCTTGATTGGCCTTTTCACCATCTAACAATTTGGCAATAAATTTTAAAACCATAACCACCTGTGTCGACTTTTTACTTAAAATAGCATTATGACATAAAATAAGTGTGTCTGACTTAAGCATGCAAACCAATGTTAACTAATAGTGCTACAACTATAGCTCCATCAATTTCTTTGGTGCCAATGATGGCCAGTCAGAATTACAGCATATGCAACGATGTGGCACATTGCATGTTACACTTTACATAATTCCTAAGAGTGTAAAAAACTCAGCAATGTACTTATTTTTCCTGTGCCTATGCAGTCATTATTAGAGAACAGAAAGGGTAACACACACAGTGGCATAGACAGGAATGGTCTGCCAAGTGATGTGTTGTCACATAGTAACATAGTGCCTACAAACAGAAATTTCAATGGGCATGCTGACGCAAACTAAAACAGAAAGAGAAACAGTACTGCACAAACTAATGCCTAAAAATAACAGAAACACAAGTGCAAATGAAAATGCAAATGATAACACACATGATGGCGTAGACAGCAACAGTAAGTCAAACAGGTACAGAACCGAGAACCGAAAGGCCAACACTAACAGCAATGTAATCACACAGACTGCTTTTCCCAAAATCTGCATACAGAAAGACAGTGACTACAAAGAATGTATGCATAATAATGGCTATTGGAGCAAAAATGAGGACTTGGAATACTAAATAGGTTATATCTCAGGAACCGTATGATATAGAAAAAACAATTTAAAAGTCATATGATTTATAACAGTCCTGGCTACATGTGTAAAGCAGCAGAAGTATAGGAGAATATGGTGACAGTTAGGACCGATGACCCCAATGCGCACCCCAATGCCGGTTGGGGGAGTGCGCTGCAGGGTCCAAGGGGGGTTTTCAACCCTAACACCAAATTTCCACACTTTTGTCACTGTGGAACAACCCTAACTAATGGCAGGGGTTATTCTCTATCACTGAGTCTGTCAGTTATAATCACACTAAGGTTTTGATGACTGTAATGATCACGTTACACTGTTCATCTTCATGAGTTCATATTCGCAGCCATTGTCCAGTAACTAGACAATGGATGGTGTAACTGGGTGGGACACTGTGTTGCAAAGCTCCTGCAGTGCCTAGCAGAGGAAGAGTATCTACACATGAAGGTAATTAAGCAATAAGGCATGACCAACGGTTATGTAAAATGGTCTGTTAATCACCCTCTAGGGGTTTAATGTTGAATGAGGTGTACCTGAGTGGCACATGTCGTTAGACAGTGATAAATTGACCATTTACATAATACCTGAGAGTGGCTTATTGCTATCATAATAAAACTGTTTTTTAAGCAACATTAAACCATGTTCATCATATGGTTAGGCTCTACATGTATCTTAATAAAAAGTAAACATAAGGCTATTAGAATGTTTACAGCCAATCAGAAAGCTGCATTTCTCAAACCCTTGTTATAATCAGAGATATTATACCTGTACAACTCCTTGGTTTTGCTCAACTCTATTGCTCAGGTGGCCCACCACATGTGGTGTGGGGCATTGGTAGGTAAGGCCATTCAACTACTAAGTGTGGTACGTTGTGTGCAGCTGCAATCAGGGATGTGTACATTTGGTGTATATGGCCTCAGTTTTGCTGTTGATCTCCACTGAGCATGCAGTACCTGGTCAGGTGGGTGGGGATGTCTTGTAGTACATTTAGACAATTGTTTTTATTTCTGTCACCTGCTGCTGGTTGTCTGTCATTGGTCGTGTTGTTTGGTCCTCCCCATACTTGCATAGTGGTGTGTGTGTGTGTGTGTGTGTGTGTGTGTCTGTGTGTGTGTGGTGTTGGGGTGAATTCAGAGTTAGGGTTTTCAACCCTAACACCGAATTTCTTCGCTTTTGTCTCTGTGGAACAACCCTAACTGATGCATTAAACGGACATTTTTGCTATGAATTTCCCTTCTTTTTGAGAATGAGAAGTCAAACTAGAAAATAGAAACTTATCAGTACAACCGTGCAATCCCAGCACATCATTTACTGTATCAATACAATGGTGGTACTACTTACCCTTTGCCTGCCAAGATCTCATCATATAATTTGGTAACGATACTATGCTGGCAGTATATGTCCACCAGTCCATACAGTATCATCATGTAATTTGTCATATAGATGTAGTGCTGTGGGCACAGGACCTTCAAGATATACACTATCACCACATGATTACCTGCATGGATGCAGTGCTACTACTGCATACCCTTCTGGCCTTCCACTCACATCACATGATTAGGTGTATCAATGCGCTGTTCACAGAGCACATACTGTACGCGCCACACTACCAGTAAATAATTACCATTATGCATACAGTAGTGGTAGTGCACAGCTTTGCCATGCTGTTAATCCACCATTTGATTTCATGTATAACATATCAATGGTAAGTCTTACAAAAAAGAACAGAACTAACGTTTACACCCACAGTAATGAAATGTGACACAAATCAATACTTGGATTGTCGAATGACCACATAATATTTTTTGTGTTGGGTATCTATCTACTTATGCATTACTATTACTGCTTGTGATTACATGTACTTAGGATTGCAATACCACATGAAAAACTATATTTGCCTGCTCTTTAACATTCTGTCATTTTGCAGTAACTGGTACTACTGTAATAAAACATAGAATCTGTTGCCATGTTTTTCCGAAACACAGTTCAAGATCTCCATATTTTTTCATGTTGAACTTCACTTGCTTAAGTTTTAAGATACTGATCAAACAACTATGTACATGTTAGGAAACCTTTCTGAAAACAAGTGATAATAAATAGTATGTATTTCACAATAAACACTTGTTGAACTGTGATGTGTGTCTCAGCTTGTACTGCACAAGAAATGTAACTATTTGTTTATTTGACAATGATTGGTCAACAATTCTGTTGACGCTCTCCTTATGGCCTTGTAGCTTTGTATAATGCCACAATGTTTGCCCAAGTGTAAATCTACTTACATACTTACTAACTCACCATCAACATAATATGTCGTAGTCATGTATTTTTATAATAATCTTAACATGTTTGAAAACATGATAAATACTGAGCAGCATATTGCTTAATTCTACAGCTATCTGAAGTTAAAGATTAGCATAAGGCTGTAAGTAAGTTTTCACTTAACTATAGAATATCAGCTGCAACACCCTTGTTTTAACATCTATTAAAACAATAGTTTGTCATGATACCTGTTCCATAGATACTACCGATAAAGCAAAATGAAACTGAACCAAGTTTTCAACCCTAACAGCAAATTTCCACTTTTGTCGCTGTGGAACAACCCTAACTAATGCTTTAAAATGGAGTTTTTGCCTCTAATTTCCTTCTTTTGAGAATGATAACGAAATAATGAATGTAATGCGGCAGCGGAGCGGAGCGGGTCCCCAGGCTCCACCACATGATGTCTTGTGACATAGTAACAGGAACAGCAACGCAAAACAGAAGTGCTAACAGTGGTGCACATGGTAACATAAGCGAATGACAACAGAAAGGGTAACGCATAAGGTGGCGAGATTTCGGAACGGTCCACCATGGATGTCTTGTCACATAGTGACATGGTGCCCGTAAACGAAATGTCAATGGCATGGTGACGCAAAGCGAAACAAAAGACAAATAGTACTGTAGACAGAAATAGCAAAAAATAACAGAAATGCAAGTGGAAATGAAAACGCAAAGGATAACACACATGGTGGCGTAGACGTGAACGGTAAGTGAAATGGGTATGGAACCGCAAGCGGAAATGGCAACGGTAACAGTAATGTAAGTGCACAGGCTGGTTTTCCCCAAAAGCTACATAGAGAAAGACAGTGAGTATAAAGAATGTATGCATAATAATGGGTCTCGGAGCAGAAAATGAGGAGTTGGAATACTAAATAGCATGTGTGATTTTGTATTTTCTTGAAACTTGGCTTCCCAGCCAAATGCCCTTTGGGGTAACCCTTGCCTCAGTGTTTGCGCACAGAGGTTCTTTGTCTTTTAAATAGTTTTTTATTTTAATGGGTTCACCACAATATATCCCAGGCACACTGCCTTAGGGGTAGCTGGTCCATTCCACTAGGGTGTCAAACAGACGAGGCATACTGATGAGTCCTGGTAGGGATCTAAACACGGTCTATGTCTCTGTTAGCACCCTTTGCAAACTGTGTGAGAGGCCTTTCGGCACCATGCAATTCTGCTTAAAGTTGGACCAGCATAACATTCTGTGGTGATTTGCATATGCAGCCCATGATGCTTTGCATTGTGGGGGAATGTGTGATTTTGTATTTTCTTGAAACTTGGCTTCCCAGCCAAATGCCATTTGGGGTAACCCTTGCCTCAGTGTTTACGCACAGAGGTTCTTTGTCATACTAAATAGCATATATCTCAGGAACTGTATGACTTAGAAAAACATTTTAAAAGTCATATGATTAATGATTTTCCTGGCTAGTTTTTTAGGGGCTAAGTATTTTTCTGATGAAAAGTCCGTATCTCGCACCGTTTCCGAGATACGGGCCCTGAAAGGCGTGGCAAATGCCGTAATGTTATCCTATGGGGAAAAAAGAGAAGTTCAGAGTGCCATAACTTTGCCTCCCTGTAATATTTTTTCACCAAACCACTGAAAGGCACAACTGTGGGATGTTGGCTGTGTTCCCTGCAAATTTCAGTCCAAAAGACCAAACCATTATTTTGCAACAGGGTGCCAAAGGATTCCTGTCATGCGCCGGGCGCCATAATGTTATCCTATGGGAAAAACTGTCAATTTTGGACTGCCGTAACTTTGCCGCCATGTAATATTTTTTCAATGAAACACTGAAAGAGCATCTGTGAGATGTCGGCTGCGTTCCCCCAAATTTCCAGCCCAAAACTCCTAACCATTCTTTTGCAGCGTAGTGCCACAGAATTACTGTTATTTTGGGCATAGTGTCTAAAGTAGTGTCGTGATTTATGAAGCTTTCAAAAATTTAGCACAGTTTTGTGAGTTCGACACTACTTTGAGAAAGTACTTTTTCAGAAATCTGAAAACATATTTCTCAGGTGTTTTACCCCAAAATAAAGACATGGCTAGCATCCTCAGGGCCCGCCTTAGGTGAATACAAAAATAATTAGGTTGCTAGAGGGTCACAATTTTAAATGCCAAGCATTTTTCTGATCACTAACTGAAAACAAAATGGTGGATTTGCGACACTAACAGGGCCATTTACACTAAAAGTGCATTTGCGAACTGTCGAACTTTTTGTTAACTTTCCTATTGACTTATAATGGGAAATTGTTTTTGAATAACTTTTGAACCTGTTTATTTTTTCACCAAATCTTCAAAAGGCACATTGAGGACCCTGGCCACATGTTCCTAGCAGAAGATTTTGGGCTGGTCACGCAAACTGTGCAACCTGTACGCGCGACCATAGAATTCCAGAAAAAGCGTAAACACGTGCACAGATCATGCTTAATAACTCCACAGCCGTATACCTGACTGGTACAAAACTTGGCAGAGCCCAAGGCCTATGGTTTTTGATTGTGTATTCCAAATTTCAGGCAAATACGTCAAACGGTTGCAAAGTTATTAAGGTGCAAAGTTTTGGGGTTTAACATAGAAATGGCACCTCAACCCTAACTATGGTAGCACGGATAATATATAAAACAAAGAACCTCTGTGCACAAGCACTGAGGCAATGGTTACCCCAAAGGGCATTTGGCTGGGAAGCCAAGTTTCAAAGAAATACAAAATCACACATGCCCCCACAATGCAAATCACCACAGAATATTATGCTGGTTCAACTTTAAGCAGACATGCATGGTGCCGAAAGCCCTCTCACACAGTTTGCAAGGATCAAAAGAAGACATAGACACATGTTTCCTCCTACCAGGACTCATCAATATGCCTCGTCTGTTTGACACCCCAGTGGAATGAAGCAGCTACCCTAAGATGGTCTATCTGGGTTATGTTGTGGTGAACCCTATTAAAACAAAAAAACACTCTAAAAGACAAAGAATCTCTGTGCGCAAGCACTGAGGCAATGGTTACCCCAAAGGGCATTTGGCCGGGAAGCCGTTTCAAAGAAATACAAAATCACACATGCCCCACAATGCAAAGCACCATGGGCTGCATATGCAAATCACCACGGAATATTATGCTGGTTCAACTTTAAGCAGACATGCATGGTGCTGAAAGGCCTCTCACACAGTTTGCAACGGGTGCCAAAAGAAGACATAGGACGTGTTTTATCCTACCAGGACTCATCAGCATGCCTTGTCTGTTTCTTTTGAAACTTGGCTTCCGCCAAATGTCCTTTGGTAAGCATTGCCTCACTGCTTCGCACAGAGGTTCTTTTGTCTTTAGAGTGTTTTTTGTTTTAATTGGTTCACCACAACATAACCCAGATAGACTATCTTAGGGTAGCTGGTTCATTCCACTGGGGTGTCCAACAGATGAGGCATACTGATGAGTCCTGGTAGGATGAAACATGTGACTATGTCTTCTTTTGGCACCCTTTGCAAACTGTGTGAAAGGCCTTTCAGCACCATGCATGTCTGCTTAAAGTTGGACCAGCATAATATTCTGTGGTGATTTGCATATGCAGCCCATAGTGCTTTACATTGTGGGGTCCTGTGTGATTTTGTATTTCTTTGAAACTTGGCTTCTCGGCCAAATGCCCTTTGTGGTAACCATTGCCTCAGTGCTTGTACACAGAGGTTCTTTGTCTTTTAGAGTGTTTTTTTGTTTTAATTGGGTTCACCACAACATAACCCAGCTAGACCATCTTAGGGTAGCTGGTTCATTCCACTGGGGTGTCAAACAGATGAGGCATACTAATGAGTCCTGGTAGGATGAAACATGTGTTTGTGTCTTCTTTTGGCACCCTTTACAAACTGTGTGAGAGGCCTTTCGGCACCATGCATGTCTGCTTAAAGTTGAACCAGCATAGTATTCTGTGGTGATTTGCATATGTAGCCCATGGTGCTTTGCATTGTGGGGGCATGTGTGATTATATATATATGATGAGATATTCAAAGGGGTGGCTCCTGGTGCAACTGAGTTGCACCAGCACTACCCCAGAAATGTGCCCTCGGGCAATATTCAAAAGAGGGAATTGAGCAGCGCAATTCCAGATGCATCGGGGTGCAGAGATATTGTATGCAGCACATCTCCAGGGGGTGTGATATTCAGCCCGACATGTGTGGCAATCTGCTGGCACAACCCAGAGATGTGCCACATACCTGGGCTCAAAGTTGAGCCCATAAAACAATGTCTCAAGTGCTATCTGCCCACTGGTGGGCTGCTGTAGTGCAGTGCGCAACACAGCAGACATCTGCCATGGGTAGCAACCCCCATCCAACACCATGCAGAAGCACCCACAATAGTCCTTAGTGGTCCAGTGGTTCCCTCCCTCCTGTACCCTCTGATCACCGTGATATGAATTAATTTAATAGTCCCTGGTGGTCCAGTGGTTTCCCTCCTGCCCAAATCTCTGATCACTCATATATCCAAAACAGATTTCCCTGGTAGTCTAGTCGTACCCCCAACCCACCAGTAACCCCGCTCACCCATAAAGTTAACTAAAACAATCCTTTGGTGGTCCAGTGGCACCTCCCAACCCCCACTCACACAGGACCCCCAGCCCACCCAGCTTCCCCATCATCGGTGAGCAGCAAACCCACCTGCATACCTCTGCGGCTGCCCACCAAATGACAGCTTACAATAGCAGCTGCAAGCCCATTGGTCCACACTGTGGACCAATGGGCTTGGTCATACTGTAGCAGTCTTTCACAAATACCTCCCAATTAAAATAATCAACTCTGAGTCAGAGCTGATTGGGGAGGGGTGCAAGACCTCCGTAAACAGTGCCGGGTCCAGTAGTGACACTACAGTGACCTGGCACTGTTGTATCTGTAGTGTCAGTCACTGTCAACTTATTGCTGTGGGGTATACCTATAAGGATTAGGTCACATTTGTGCCTTTTGAAGGTTTGGAAACAAAATATTAATCTGTTGAAAAGTTATTGAATTTTAAAGTTTCCATTATTTCCTATGGGAACGTTAGCTAGCAGTCTCAACAAAACTTTTGTTTGATGTGAATGCAGGTTTTTGCCACCAATGTGGAATGTTTTGCCAAGTTTCTGCCACCTTGTTTTCAGTTAAAGAGGCAAAAATATTCAATATCTCAAAAATACTTGCACTTGGTAAACTCCAGCAGTTGTGTTTACCTAATCAGGACCTGTGGAGATGGTTATGGGATCAGTTGCCCACAAAACTGCTTTGAAATAAGTGAATTTTATCCACAGCCATATTTGTACCACAACTCTCAGCAGTTGTTTTGCGAAACAAGAGAATCTTGTCAGGCAAATTGCAGCAAAGCAGTCAGTGTTTCATGAAATATCTTTCCTTGTTTTGCAGGACAACTGCTGTAATTTGAGGTACAACTACATACGCTGACAAAAAAATCAACAATTCTGGCCATTTTTCTGACAAACAGACCCCAGAATCGGATTCCTCGACCCTCGATTAGGTAAACATAAATCAAGTATTTTTTTTGCATTTTACAGCTCCCAAAGGAAGGGGCTGAGGTATGACAACAGCATATATAAAACAATGCCATTCCTCTTCGGCTGAGCACATTTATGATCCTGCATGTATGTCTTCAACTGTATGATTTATCTGCACACCGTGGTTCCAATCCTGGTTGTGTATTTATTTAATTAACTAATTAATTTATTTATTCATTTATTTAGAATGTTGGACACTGGGGAGTCCACTCCCAGTGTCCGATATAGTGTCATTAATGATTTTGTATGAACCGACACCAAGATTCCCACTCCCGTGTTGGATACCCCTCTGCAACCCATTATTTTAATATTTTTGCCAACATTAGTGGCCCAATCCCCATATCAGCATTCAGAATCCTTCCAGTAGATTGAGACACTGGGGAGCCCACCCCAGTGTCCCAACATATATATAGTATGCATGTATACCTGCAAAAAAGAAAATAGTCCCAGACATCCTTTTTCTTTTTCACCTTAAATAAAGAAAATGGTTCCTCGTCATCACTGCCATAACCTTTCCCAGTCCCGACCCTCTCACTGAGTGCCCACGACCCCACCCCCCTTTACCCTATACTTACCTCTGGAGGTCACCCGTTGTCATCTTCTGCGGACTGAGACATGTCTGCACTCTTCAAAGCTGAACCATAAACTGAGGAATCAAGGTAAGTGCCGTATAATGTATTTCAATGGTGTTCTCAACTTATCTTCATAACTTTAGCATTTTTAGGTATTCTTTTACAAAGTTCTCAGCATGGGCTTTTTGGGAACCCACCTCATGAACATTGTCAGTGTTGTTTCATTGATCAGATCCAGAAGGTGATTTTGTGGTCACTGTGTGAAATAAAGTTTCAGGACTGATTAATAAAATGATAGTGCCAGTGTTCAGGAGGTGGGGTCCCAAAAAGTCCATGTTGAAAATTTGGAGAAAAAATTCCAAAAAATGGCATAGTTGTGAGCGTTCCTTGAAATTTTTCTATACACATGCAAAACGTTGGTGATTTTCAATATTTTTATTTCACATTTTCAACATAGCCATTTTTTCGCACCACCTCATGAACAGTACAGCTGTCATTTTTCACACCCTGTCTGAAATGTGTTTTAGCACCTGTGAGAAGGAATGGCATTTAGCACAGATTTGAAAGATTTCATATATGGGGTTCATGAGGTGGGGTCATAAGAAGACTATGTTGAAAATTTGGAGTCAAAAATATGAAAAAATGCTAATGTTATGACCATTCACTGAAATTGTGGTATTTTCCACTTGTAACTTTGGAAATTTTGAATATTTTGACCCCAGAGTTTCAACATAGCCTTCTTATTACCTGACCTCATGTATGTCACAGCTGTCCACAACCCCAAAACACCCCTCATGCCTGCTCCTGCTTGCACAGTAGGGGTGGGGTCTTAGGCTTCGGAATCTTAAGGTTGTATTTCCCTACTTGTGATGCTTCAACCCTAATGGTGCATTCACAATGTATTTTTGCAGTGAATTTCCTTACTTTTCAGATAGTTTACTTGTATCTTTATATGCCTGTGAGAGTGCACTGCCCTTCAGGCCTTGTGCTCCCACCTTAATGCCTGTTTCTGAAGGACCCTGTCCTCCCACTGTGACATAAGGACAGTTATGGTCTAGTGATTTGTTAACTAGCGCTATCGGTGATGCCCCTAGTACCTCCCTGAGTTCTTTCAGTATTCTGGGATGCATCCCATCCAGTCCCATTGCCTTGTCCACTTTTAGTTTCGAGAGTTCCTTTAGGACTCTCTCTCCTCCGTGAATAGACTGATGTCCACTGCCCCACCATGCATGTTTCTAACCCCTAATTTTGGTCCCTTCCCTTCCACTTCCTTTGTAAATACTGAGCAGAAGTATTCATTTAGAATTTCTGCTTTTTCTAGTGTGCAGAGGGGGGCCTAGAAAAAGCAGAAATTCTAAATGAATACTTCTGCTCCAGGAGGTAATGGAGCACCACTGACAGCTGTATTTAACAAATCACTAGTGGAGGGAGGGGAACAAAAGGACTGGAGGAGAGTGAATGTGGTACCAGTACACAAAAGTGGGAGCAAGGTGAAGGCTAGAAATTACTGGCTGATCAGCTTGACCTCTGTGTTGGAGGAAATCATGGAATCCATGTTAAAGGAAAGGATTGTGGCATACCTGAAAGCAAGTGGGGCACAAGACCCAAGGCAACATGGGTTCACAACAAGGAGATCTTGTCAAACAAATTTGATGAATTTTTTTAACTGGGTCAGGGATGGGTGGTGGACATGGCCTACCTAGATGATAGGAATGCATTTGACACTATCCTACACAGGAGGTTAGTAAACTTGTTGCACAGTCTGGGAGTAGGTCCCAAGGTGGTACACTGGGTCTGAAATTGGATAAGCAACTGTACACAGAGGGTGGTGGTAAATGGAGTTCATTCTCAGTAGAGCGGGGTGACAATTGGGGTGCCACAGGGCTCGATTCTGGGGCCGGTCATCTTTAATCTCTTCATCAGTGACATTGCATAGGGGCTGGAAGGGAAGGGAAGGGAAGCCTCTTTGTGGATGACACCAAGATCTGCAATAGGTTGTCACCCCAGATGGGGTGGAAAAATAAGAAGAGACCTAGGCAAATTGGAGAAGTGGTCAAGAGTATGGCAGCTTAAATTCAATACGAAAAAGTGCAAAGTCATGCACTTCAGCCACAGGAATCCTGGAGAGGAATACAAAATAGGGGGGTACTAACAACAACAAAACTGGAAAGGGACCTGGGGGCATACATAATGGATGACCTGAAGGTGGTCAAGCAATATGGAAAGGCTATGGGGAGGGACGGAGGGATGTTGGGGTCCATAAGTAGGGGCATCACCAATAGAATGCGATGCCACCGCACAGACATTTGATCAGGCCACAGCTGGAATACTGTGTTCAGTTCTGGAGACGGCATCTCTGGAAGGACATTGACAGAATGGAGGCAGTCCAGAGAAGGACAACAAAAATGGTGAAAGGAATGCACCAAAAAACATATGAGTAAAGACTGAAAGACCTCAGCATGTATACTGTGGAGGAAAGGAGGGAGGGGGGGATGTGATAGAGACATTCAAGTACCTCAGGGGAATCAACAAGGTCCATGAGGGCAGCATTTTTCAAAACAAGAGATGTGCAAGAACAAGGGATCACAATATGAGGGCTAAGGGAGACTCGGGTAATGTGAGAAATTATTTTTCACAGAAAGGGTGGTGGATGCATGGAAGAGACTCTCAGAGGAGGTTGCACAGGCTAAAATGATTGTGAATTCAAGAATGCATTGGAAAGACAGAAGGCAACACTAGTGATAGGAAAGAGAGGTAAGCTCCTCATCATTTAGGATCTGGAATTTAAGAAGGCAGGAAAATGGGCAGACTAGGTGGCCAGGCAGTCCTATTTGCCATTTCCTAAAGAAATATAGATTTAGTATTTGCCGTATTGGTCCTTGCAAGAATAGATCCAGAAGCAAATGATGTGATACCTTTTAATGGACCAACATACTGTAGATGTAACAACAAGAACAAAGTGCTCTAGCTTTCGGACCAACCAGTCCTTCTTCAGAAGCCTAATGGCCATTGTTTAGAAAAAACAATACTTTTAACAGCTAGATCATGCAAAAAAACAGAAAAAATCTCCATTGGTTTAAAATACTCATTTAAAAAATACAGATGATGATGTCAGAGAAGTTTAACAGTACCATATTACCTTCAGCCAGGAGGGTCCCAGGGTCAAAGGTGCTTGGTGCAAAACACATACAAAGAATCCTACTGCATATAAATTTAATTAACATACGATAACACTGCTGGAGTAGATGACTCTTATATCAAGCTATGAGTGTCACAGTGTGTATAAGGATGTGATTCCTGAAAAGCAACCCCCACCCAGATTAAAGACATACTAAGATTGTCTCAGGACTCCAAAAAGTTTCAATGCATGCATTGTTCTTGAGCCTTTCACCAAAAGAAGGACACCACACCCAGTATTGTTTTGGCTGCTCAGTCAGCACACCATTTATTAAACTTTCCATCCAAATTTTACAAACAACACTAAGTTCCTTTACATACCATCTTTAACGTATTTCTTTATTCCATCTTCTCTTTATTTTGAAATATCACAACTTATGTCACATTTCATAAACACCTTTTACATCACATTTTTCTTTCACCCCCCAGTGTAAACTCGAGGGTGGTCTTTCTTTCTTGCTCGTTTTTCTCTCTCACCCCCAGCTGTAAAGCTGAGGGAGTTATCTCTTACTGTCTGGGCTTGGTCCAATTCCTGCCCCCACATTTCCATTCCTGGGTGTCCACATCCTTTCCTCTTGTCTGGGCCAGGTCCAATTTCTGTCCTCCATTTTATTCTTGGGTGTCCATACCCTTTTTCTCTTACACCCCACCTTGTTGTAACTCCAGAATTTTTTCCCCCTCCCCTCCAGAAAATATTTCCTTTTTGTTTCTTCCACTAGTCTGTCTCCAGCTTGCATTGGAAGGCGGGCTTCCCCCCAAACTCATTCCTTCCTGCAAAAATCTCAGCCCTGCATCCATTTCCCCTTGTGTTCTTTGAGCATGCCCCCATCACCTTCTCACTGCCATCTTCCACTACCCAACCTGACTCTAGGTCCCTCCACTCATGGACTCTCTGATCATCCCGCATCTGCTTAATTGGAGGCAGTATAGCACAGTGGTTCAAGGCTCTGAGCTACAAATCTGGTGACAACCAGCAGACTAGACCTGGGTCCGAACCCCACAGCTTCCACCCGGACACTGGGTGACCCTGAGCAAGCCACCCAACTTCCCTGTGCTCCCAGGTCACTCCTGAAAAAAGCTTTCAGCTTAGTGTGCTACTCCAGGTTAAACAACTAATTAAAAAATAATAAAATATGAGTAACCCTAACGTGCCCCAAATCATTAGTCACCCAGGTGTACCATAATGCAGTTAGGTTCTGAATTGGTCTGGCAGCTTCTATCCATCAATGGCAATAACAGGGCCCCCAATGCCCCTTTTTGTGCCCTTCCACTGGATCCATACCTTTTGTTGCTCAAAATCAATTGTTCACACCCTCACCCTTCTGTTCAGCCTGTCTCTTGGCACACCATATTCAAAAAGTCTCCTGCTGCGCCAGTACTTCTGTCCTGCAGTTGGTCTCTATAACACATAACTATTTATTTTTATATGCATACTGCCTCCCCCGCTTCATTTTTTTTTGGGATAGCTAAAACATTTCCTTTGTGATTTCCACTTCAGATTTTTTATTTTGTGCAGCTGGGTGTTACCCCACTCAATTTTCTCAAGCCGTCCTTCAACACCCAGTGGGCTGTGGCCTCAGAGGCTGCTCTCAACTTATTGCATGTGATAATTAATTGTTTGGGTTTTCTCTCATGGGGCCATGCCCCCTTCTTTTTTAACCCTACTATGATTCCCTGTTGTGCTTTCCATGAACTGGGCAATGAGCCACTCTCCTGTGCTGCTGTAGTGGAACCTGGATCCCCATTTTTCTCCACCAATCCACTTTTAGATCTACCAGAATTTCATGATCATTTCTCTGCTCCAGCAGATAGCCCTTCACTACAGCCCTGATACTGAGGCACCCTGCTCTTGGGCCCTATGGCTCCCCTAAATTGCACACCCAGCTGCCCTGCACCCTACCTTGAAAATAGCTCACCTTGCATGTCAAGTAGCAAACCTGTGGCAGCACCTCTGCCAATTTACTGTATAACTATTTCCATATGGGCTTTCTGCCCCTGCTCTCCCTGTCCCCAGCTGCCATCCACCATCGTCCTCTTTGGCATTACACTCTATGATTCTGGCCCAACAATAGGCCGTGGCAGCTTCCACTCCTGAAATGAGGAAGACCAAAGGTCCCTGGACTCCACAGTTACAGTGGGAGCAAGATTACAGTTCTAATCTATGCCCTGGCCCTCAGTGGCCACAGGCACTTGGGTACAGCGATCTTCCCCCTGTCACCCATAACTTACTTCAGATCTGTAGCTTGAACAATCCAGTCTGTTTAGTCTCTTGTTGCTTCAAACCAGCTCCCTCAATCCTCCCAAAGAGTGCTGCTGAATCATCTCTTGCCAGCTGGTACTCTAACACCTGCATGTTATTCAGAAGTGGAAGTAAAACTCTCCTCCACTTCTGTCTGGTGGTAATGATCAGTATTAAAGATTGGGGACATCCATCCACCCCATCCAGATTTCAATTTCATAACCCCACCCTGCATCCACATAATGCTCAGGTTGGTGCTGTTGTGCTCCCTAATAAGCAGCACCTTGAACATAAAGATTCTCCATCTCCATGTTGCACTGAACTTCTGACAGTTTGAAGTACTCTCAAGGGCTCATGTCCTTTTTCTTCATGTTACCCCTGCCCACTATACTCAAACAAACACCTCCTGGTGTGGCCCCTTTTGCCTTCACCAGGCTCGAGCCAGGGGCTGTGTAAATGCATGCCCTAACCCTATAACCTTGCAAGAAAGGTGCCATTGATCCAATACTCTCTGCACCATCTGAAGCATCACTCATCTTGTTTTATTTCATCCCCCCACAAAAAATTAATTTATTCCCATTCTGCCAAGGGAGTCTGACAAACCTTCTCTGCTCTATTACTAAAATCCCCCAAAATTCTTCCCAACAGTGCCTTTGACCCTCCATCCTTTTCCCACTGCTGGTGCCCCCCCAGCCCCCAATACGTGTCTTTCACAGGTTAACAGTCCTTCCCAATATTTTCTTCCTCAGCATCCCTTAATGAGGCAGTGGTGGGAGATTACACTAAGTCCTTAAGTCCTGGGCCCCAGCAGCAAAGGTCAAGTGGGTAATAGAAATCCTTCTGTAGGCCATAGCCATTCCTTTCAATGCAGTAGTCCTACCATACCCAATTTGTCTGGCCCCTTGTCCTACCAACCACTTCCCTCTAACCCCCACTACTGGTGCCGCTGTGTCCTCTTGCTGACTTGCACCCAACCACCCCAATGTTATCATGAAGTGGAGGTAAAGCTCCCCCAACTGGTGTTCAAGATTCCGAAACATCCAGTATGCCCCCTCAGACTTAAAAATGTCATAACCCCATCTTTGTCCCCGATGGTTCAGGCTGGAAATGCTGTGCTCCACAATTATTTGAGCCCTATAACCAAACCTACCCCCATACATCATGGCACTGTTCTGTAGAAAAACTCCTTACCATATAATGTCAGTAGAGAATAGTGTCATACTTCACAGTTTTTGCAAAGATGCACTCAGCTGGCTTGTCCCTACCCCCAGAGTGAGCTCGACCCATGTTATGTTGTTTCTTTTTGACCAGCCAAATACTTGTAAATGTGCTACTTGTTGTCCCCACACTGTTTTTAATTGCTGATAAACCCCTAGCACCTCCTGCTGTACCATGACATTACCCATATTTACTGCCATTACCCGTGTCTACTGTATCTCCACCCCACTATATCTCCCTGCCTTATTGTAGTAGTCAGTACTATATTTTCCCAATGCCTAATTTCTGTTTGCAATTTTTTTTTTTTGCATTTTGATTCTTTTTCTTGTTTTTTCAACTGTATTATGATTCTGTTGCTATCTTTTACCATGTTGTATCTCATCTGCAACATGCTTACTGTGAATATTTTTCACTCTCCCTGCTGTAACCAAGACCCCCTTGCAAATGAGTATCACTCAACAGAGCCTTTTCCTGGTACACCAAATAAATATCAGTGAAGCGAAAATCAAGAGTGGGGCAAAATAATGCCTAGACCTTTTAAAGAAACCTCCTGTATTCCTCACACAGAGGGCTATCAAAGCAACAGGTTGGCAATTCATTTTTTTTTGGGCCACCCCGAGTGCTGGCACCTACCAAACAACATGGCCTATGTTCGACAAATATCAAAAGCCAATAAAGGAATTATTTAACCCAGCCTGCCGCCCCCCCCAAAATAACAGCAATTTCCCTATCTTTTTTTCTTTTTTTGCTTGAATAGCCTTCCTACAGAAATGCTAATCAGGAGGGTTTGCTAAAAACGGGGGGGGGGGTTTAGGAAAAACTGTCTGGAATGCTTTTGGTAAGCCCTCTTCCTGGAGTGAGCTGGTAGTTCCCACTGCCCTTTTTCCTCTGTAGATTTCTCCAAACTACATGAATACTTATATTGCCTTAGCTTATAACCATAAAGCCTGCATTGTTAGGAAAATTCAGCCAACAATACTTTAACGATATGCAGGCTATTTCATTATCAAAGTTCTGCTGGTGCAGCCCAAGTGACTGTAATCATATTTTAGGTGGTAACTTAACTTCCTGGCAGTCATCTGCACCTACTAGCAAAGGCTGTTTTGAGTCCAATGATTTTCTGCCAAATTTTCAGATCATCCCATCCTTTTTGAGTGGTTTTCAAATGGCTGAAGAATGTGGCACAATTGTGCCATCGGTGCCCACTGGTTTGAATCGAGTGACACATCCTGTTTTCCTTTTGAGTGACCCATAGTGTACTGACGCATTGGTTTATACTGCTCAAGAAGCCACTGTACAATGGAAAAGGTAGAATTCCCACCTGCTGACCAACTTCTGCTTGAGCTAATGTTGTGGATGGTTATTGTCTTTTAGTAGCTGATGCAATATTTTGCATGCTTTAACTAAATGACTAATGTCCACATATTTTTTATGCAACACTTGACACATTCTGAATACTTCTGTTATCTCTAAGAAAATCATGCACTGTATATTGAGGATATAAACAAAGAAAATATGTGCACATACCCTCCATCCTTCACACACATACAGTGTTAGCCCCATTGTCAGATACCAAAAATCCTGGAGACATACCACAAGGAGTAAGTCATTCAGCAAACCGCTCTACTTAATTTCTGCAAATGTTCACTGTTGTGTGATCTTTAGACTCAAAACTAATAATACACAATAAAACCTTCTTCTGAAATGTTGTGGTGGTCATGGTTAAGACAGGGGTTAAGACAGAGGAATTGTGAAAGGATGCCCAATGACCAGTGACTGCTATGTATTTTGCAGTTTGGGTGTTAGTCCACATATCAGCTGTAATATGTATTTGTGGCACTGCTGCAAGCTTCAAGGCCTGTGTTACATTTATTTTCATTTTATTTATTTTACCAGGAAAACTCCATTAAGCAAGCTCATTTGCAAGAAGGTCCTGAGTAGGACAGAATACAATACAACAAGCAATGTTGAATAAGCATGAGCATATTCGCAAAATAATATACAAAAGCACAAGATGATGGACTAGAACTTAACAGAATAAAACATACTAGCATCAAATCGAATACATCTAATTTACAAAAGCATACTGTAAGATATAGAAGATAAAAGGTAATGCATTGAGAGCTGGCAATTCATGTAATTCACAATACAGTATACATTTGGTACTGCTTTGGTGGCCAAATGTTTCTGGATGGTATTTGATATTGCAGAACTGCAATCTGCATTACTTGCTTAAACTAACAGATTTCACAAAAGAGAAGGTACATAAGTCAAGAGCTATCATTCTACAGCTACCTTATTTAATTTCTAGGCAACTGGATAGAGTGATCACATTCAAACTGAAACTACTACATAAGATGGTAATGATTTTATAGTCTATTACGAGATGAAGGAACAATAAACAATAAATTCAGAACAATGCAACAGAAAAACCCTATGATCATCAAGTCACCATTGTTTCAATCATGGGATACAGTCCTTCAAGAGTTCTAGACTCTCCTTCCACCACAGAGGCCCTCTCACTATCCTCAAATACCATACTTCATTCTGTTCAACATACAAGAACCACCAATAGATTACACCACATCAATGGACTATTCAATCGTTCCACCACCTTGGTAAATCCTACTCTTCAAATCCCCAGACCTCCTCCCTCCTGTCATGTTCCACTCATGCCATCCTAACCTTGAACTGTTACTTATGCTAAATAATTCCTCTCAATTCACCTTGTTCATTCCCTTCAGGAACTTGATGGTTTCTCTCATGCCCCTTCTCTCCCATCTAGTCTCCATCGAGTACATGTTCTGTGCCTGGAGGCGATCCTCATAAGACCTGCCCTGTTAGTCTTGAATCATCTTTGTCGCCCTTAGCTGCACCATCCCCAGCCTACTCTTATATTTCCTGAGGTGAGGACTCTAGAACTGGGCACAGTACTCCAGGTAAGAGCTCACAAAAGCTCTATAAATGGGTAGCATTACCATTTTTTCTTCTGCTTTCAGAATTCCTTCCAGGACATCCCAGCATCCTATTTGCCTTACCACAGGCAATTTGATTCAGTTTTTTCAGTATAAAGACACTGAGCAGATCTTGTTTACAATGCTGTCCTGTAAAGACAAAATGTCTGCTAACAAGAGAACATGTTATAGACATAAATAGTCCTAGATGCAGTGTACAATTTACAAGGCATTGCATGCTTACATAGACATAACAAAGATTCAGGAGCAAGTTAAAGGCCAGTGCAGGGGGTATAGGGATAGAAACTTATGTTTTTTGTTACCTGTATTATACCTCTTGATTGATGGTACCCAGGGAAGACTGAAAAGAACTCTTCCATGATGTTTGTACTGGAGGGGAAGGGGTGGTTTACCAGCCTTATGAATTTTGGCAGGGAGTTACAAGCAGTCGTGCATGGGTGACTGTAGCGAGGGTCCCAAGAGTTGTATTTATGTGTGGACCTGACACCAGGAAAGCCACTTCTCAAGGACCTGGATTAATCCAAGCAAAACCAGTGGATAAGGAACACTGATAGCCTAACAAGGCGCCAAAGCATTTTGAAATTTAGTTATGAGTAATACAAGCAAAAAAACAAGCTGAAGCCAGCTATCTGAACAGCACAGAAATATCTTTCTGAAGAATATTATTCTAGCCCTTTCAGCTTAGTAGCTCTTCACACACGCAAAGAATAAAAGCTTTACCCAGAGTTATTGAAAAGGGTAACACATTTTGACCACAAAAGCACACGACTTTATAGTATTCATTGCAAAATACTATGTTAATGCATCAGTTAGGGTTGAAGATAAAGCAACAAATGTAGGGAAATATGATGTTAGGGTTTCCAACCCTCAAACACCTGCCCCACTCCTGAAGCAAATGAGTGGAGTAGTTTTCCTTGGGGTTGTCAACCATATAAATCACCCCATTGCATTAACAGAAGAGCTAAGATGTGATGGAGACAGGTGTGTATGTTTCATGAGTGCATACAGTGGGATTAGCATTAGGGTTGACAACCCCAAGGAAGACTACACCCCTCATTCGCTTCAGGGGTGGGGCAGGTGTTTTAGGGTTGGAAGCGCTAACGTCATTTTTCCCTACATTTGTCACTTTATCTTCAATCCTAACTGATGCATTAACATAGTTTTTTTTGTAATGAACTTCCTTACTTTTTGAGATAGTGTAATTGTAGCCTTATTTGCCTGTGAGAGCACATGGCACATCCCTCCATAGATATATATATAGATATATATATATATATATATATGTATGTAGCTGTGGAAGGGCCCCTGCACTTCCATTTATAGGACAACAGTGACCAAAATTGTCAGCATAGACATCTTATTCCCTCACCTTATGTACCCAGTATTGACAATTTTTGAACTCCCCAAAACGAGTTCTGCTCAGCTGCAAATCACCATTCCATACTACAGGTAAAAATATATTTTGACCAGGATTTGAAAAATGACAGCTGTGATATACATGGTGGGGTAATAAGAAGTCTATGTTGAAAATTTGGGGTCAAAATATTTAAAATTTTCAAATTTAGTAGTGTGCATAGAAAATTGCAATGAATGGTCATGACTCTGCCATTTGTACATATTTTGACCCCAAATTATTAAAATAACCTTCTTATGACCCCTCCTTATTAACATGATCAAGAAAAATTGTGAAATCTTGCCTGAAGGGTGAATTCACCAACTAATCATGAAATCACTTTTGGGCAGGAGTTGCATAGTAACAGTCACAGTGTTGATGAGGTGGGGTCCCAAAAGGCCATGTTGAAAATGTTGGGGTCAAAGGGTCAAATAATGGCTGAATTATGCATAAAAGTTGAAACTCCCATTGAAATACACTGAACCATTTACCTTAGTTTCATGTCACAGTCCCTGGTTCCAGCAGCAAGACATGTCTTTGATCAGAGAGTGGATCTTGAACCTGGAACCTGTTAAGGTGTATGGGGTGTACTGGGGGGTGGGTGCTGAATGGGGGGGCTGATTGACAAGGGACAGTTTTTTTTTCAGAAAAAAAACAATGCACGGTTTTCTTTATTTCAGGTATGGGCAGCCTCTAGACACCCGGGACATGGGAATGACAATTGCACAATGGTGGAGGGGAGAGGAACCACTGGACTACCAATTAGATGGTAATGGGAGAACAGTGAGGGGGGAGGGACAACTAGACTACTAGAGAATAAAAAGCAATACACAGGACAGCGATTGAAGAATAGGGAAGGGGGGAGGGACCACTCGATTACCAATGAGAATTAAAAAACAATTCACAGGATTGCAATCAGAGAATGGGGGACAGACCACTGGACTATCAATGGGAATTGAAAAGCAATACATTGGATGGTGATCAGAGAATGGGGGAAGGGAGAGACACCACTAGACTGCCAGGGAATAAAGGGCAATACACAGGATGGCGATCGGAGAATGGGGGAGGTACCAGTAGGTTAGCAAGGAATAAAAAGAAATACATTGAATGGTGATTGGACAGTGGGGGTGGGTCCACTGGACTACCAATGGAAATTAAAAAGCAATACACGGGATGGTGATCAGAGAATGGGGGAGAGGGAGGAACTACTAGACTACGATGGAATAAAAAGCAATACATGAGATGGCAATCAGAGAACAGGAGAGGGTAGGGACCACTATACTACCATGGATAAAAAAGCAATACAAGGGACACAATTGAAAATGGGAGGGAGGGACCACTGGAGTACCAACAGGAATTAAAAAGCAATACTCGGGATGGTGATCAGAGAATGGGGAGGGGAGGGACGCTGGACTACTAATGGGAATTAAAAGCAATACACAGTATAGGGACCAAGAACAGGGAGGGACCACTAGATTACCAGGGCTTTTATATTTATTACTGGGGACAGCAATCAGAGAACAGGGGAGGGTGGAGGGACCACTAGACTACCACGGAAATTTTTGGTGGGTATGGGGATGGTGGTAGGACATCATTTTCCATTCGAACAGTAAAGTTCAAACTATTAAAAAGTTCATATGGTTATTTACTGTTCAAACAGTAAAGTTCGAACAGTTAACAAATCAAACAGTAATTGCTTAGTGAGTGATGGGGACATGATTGTCAGTAAAAAAACACATATTTACGCTGTAGAGATACTAATTTTAAGACAAAGACCAAACTAAGCAAATCGCTGAGATTCCTAAATTCAAGTGTTGTGCTGTCCTTATCAGGCAGTAGCATACAACACTTTTTCAAATTGTTAGAAAAACAAGATGACTGACAACACAAACAATATTTTCTCTGAACAGGACCAGTAAATTTACAGTTTGAACAGTAAATTTACAGTTTGAACATTTTTCCATTTACCTGCCCATCTTGCAGCTATCACAAAAATTGTTATAATTCAAAAATGGTAGTTATTTTTTTTACCAAACCATCCAAAGGCATACCCATGGCACAGATTCCATCATCCCTGAAAATTTTAAAGAAAATGTTCATTCTGTCTGGTTTGTAGTTGATGGCAAAAAGTCCCATGTTAACCAATAGTAAGAAAGTGTATTTTCTGTTTTTCACCATTTTATATTTAAAAACCATAAAAGATGCCATCATGAAAGTTTCCAGATCTTGTGACACTGGCAGAATGACCATGCATGCCAAATTTTGGGCTATTTTGTCAAAAATGCCAACGTTATTAAGGTGCAAAATTGGGATTTAACATTTTAAGTGCTGTACCAACCCTAGCTATAGGAGCTACTGTGCCCATATAATATCATACTCTTATTAAAAAGTACATTTTATAAAAAGTCATAAAATAGCATTCACAATGGGTAGTAAGATCCCTTGTAAAATAGCATTCACAATGGGTAAATGATCCAGTCTAAGAAAAGCAAATTTTATTATTAGCATTCCAGCCATGATTAAGTAAGCAACTATGATACATAGCTGCTGTCATCCAGAAAGAAACCTCCCTACTTAAACTATAAAATCCCAGACATTTCATAACGAGAGGACACTCTAACATGTTCCTGGGAAGAGGTTGTTGAGTGTCCAGTGGGTATAGGCCAAGTTCACGAAGTGGTAAGATACTGGTCAAGAACTTTGCCTGTAGCATAAATAGCTTCTGATTACATTACTAGTGGTCATAAGCTATAAGGCCAACAGAGACTACTTTTGGAAGATGCTTTGCAACAGATATGTAGAGGCTTTGCAATAGATCAGTTTGGGTATAGTTTTGAACAATTGTTTCTAATAGGAAGAGTAACAAATGTATGTCTTTAATAGAGCAACTATCTTTACATTTTAGACTAAAACTGTTTTCTGTTAGATACAAAAAAATGCTAAGCATAGAAAAGAGAAGCCACATAATGCTTAGCTTGGTAAAGAGGAAGGATGACTCTGTCTTTTGTCTTTATCTAAGAGATATCTTTGCTAAGAAATTGTAAACATGCTTTATACACAGTGTATGCTTTTGGAAGTTAGAATCATGATAATATTCTTATAAAAAAAAACTTGGGTTTTGTCAATACATCCCAGTTCAGGTTTATACTATGCATATAAACTGAGTACTCATATTGTTGTATCATTTGAACCCTGGCATCAGCATCTAGTTCTGGTACAAGTTCTGGTTCTGGTACTGGTTCTGGGTGACAGACCCATCAGATCAAGTAATTTGGCAGAGTGCAAGTATCTAGGACAGGATGTCCAGGCTGACTATGGCTCACAGGAGCCCCAGCACTATGCCATTTTGGGTGCGCTGTCTCCTGTGGGTCATCTGCAGCCTTGCTCCATGTCAGCACAGCCCATACCCACTTAGAGCTGCACCAGCATGGTTTGATGTTCAGTCATTTAGCACATTCTTTAGTGTATGCTAACTGATCAAATGTAGATCAGAGCTGGCTGTGTATTATTTTTGGCTTTGCGCTACGGGCAGTACTACCCTAGAGACTAGCTCTGAATATGGTGGCCCTAGACTGCAATTTGGAATTTGAATGTCTGTGAGAGAACAAAAATAATCATTCAGAGCATTTGCAGTATTTGTAAGAGACTGATCTGTTCCATCTTCTAAAATTAATTTTGGATTTAACACTGTTTAAAGGGTCAACATGTTTAAACTCCGATAGGACGAGGGATTTGTAGAGTGTTGGATTTTGTTCTTATAATGTTCAAAATTTTGTTATAAATGTAAGCTGTATACATTGATTCCTTAGAATTTTAAACAATCATCAGCATTTAGGCCACAATATTAAAACTCCTTTAATGATCACAAAACAGGATAGTGAGTCACTAACACCACTTTGTGGGTCCAAAGAAGTGAGGGATTGCAAAATGCCATATCGGATGCCATGGTTTGTGACTGGTCCTAAAATGTGCTGCTGCACCTATGCAAAGTGGCTAAAATGCCTTGCATATAGGTCCACAGGCATCAGTTTGGAAAGGGGGTAAGTATCTGCCAGTGGTGTACTAATGGCCCGCCACCCAAAACCAGCTCTTAAGTGCTGTGCTTATGTGATATGCTCCATGAAATTTCCCTGATATACAGCCGAAATGAGGTCATGATCATAGGGTGAGTTCAGCCTTAACTGGTTGGGTGCATTGAATAACTCATTGCTGTCCCTGTTGTACAATTACAGCCTTCACCAACTAATAACTGAAACTACAAGAATTATTCAGTGGTCACAATCATCTATACTTATAGGCTGGGTTCTAGTAAACCATGTGGAGCACTTATCTGTTTCTGGTGTGCTGGCTGATGCACTAACTGACCACTCTCCCACCTTCTGTATATGGGCTTTCGGTTGTACCTCCATCATCACCTCCACATCTTGCCACTTTCACAGACTTTGCTAACTGTGACTCTGATCAATTCCTATATGATGTTTCTAGAATTGACTGGGCAGCCATTTATGCTACCCACAATGTTGAAGATGCCCTGTGTATTTTCCTAAATGAATTCCTGGCTATTCAGAGTAAGCATGCCCCAAAGATTACAAGATGTGTCAGTGGGAAGCACACAAGGTGGCTACACAAGACTTGCTTGCTAATATTCATGTCAGCGATAAGCGATGGAAGCTGTTCAAACAGACAGGTCTACTATCGGATTTAATCACCTATAAAGCTCTACGAAACTCATGCAAAAAACAAGTAAGGCTAGCAAAGAGTAAATACTGCAAAGACCTCCTGACAAGCTCTGCTGGTGACTCCAGGAAATTTTGGGCTCATGTAAAACCTTTCTAAGTGCCTCTCAATCAGTTACTCCTGGTGAAATGATTTTAAATGGCTACATTGCAATGACTCAGTACCACAGCCAATGTTTTCAACCACATGTTCTCTGACCTGACCCAGTATACCTCCTCCTTCATGCAAGCTGGACTTCACTCCCAGTCCCCACCTGTAAACCAGCTGCTTTTGGAAAACACTGGATTTGATGTGCCACAAAATGTGTCACCCTTCTACTTTAAGGCTATAACTAGATCTTAAGTCATTAAACTAATGATGACCATCTTGGAGAATACTAGCACTGGTTTGGACTCAATTGAACCATGGCTCCTGAAGCTTGTCGCTCCTCTCATTTGCCTCTTCGCTATCAAAAATGTACACACTGTCTCTCTCTCATAGTGTAGTACCTGACCTTTGGAAGACTGCCCTCATAACACCTATCCTTAAAAAGGGGGACCTGAAAGATATTACTAACTACAGGCCCATTGCAATCCTCTCAGTGCTGAGTAAGATTCTTGAGAAGCTTGTGGCTATCCAAGTAATTGAATACCTAACTAAATGGAACCTTCTGTCCGAAACTCAGCATGGTTTTAGAAAAGGCCATAGTATATCGACTGCACTGCTTAAATTTACATCAGATACTCTTTCAAATATGGATGCTGGGCGACTTACAGGAGCTGTATTTATTGACCTTACTAAGGCCTTTGACCTTGTAGATCACCCCATGCTTCTCACAGCTCTTCACAAATTACATTCCTCTCACCCAGTTGTTGACTGGTTCAGCAGCTACCTGTTGGATAGGACCCAAGCTGTGAAATTTCATTCCTGCTTATCTAACAATGCTTCCATCAATATTGGAGTTCCTCAAGGCTCTATTTTGGGGACCTTCTCTTCTCTCTCTCTCTTTATAAACAATAGTGCTGATACCTTTCAATACTACTCCCCATTCTTTATGTGGATGACCTGGTCTTTACCAAGTTCCATAAGTGTTGCCAGTATAAATTCATCCTCACTGCTGACTTTAAAATGTCCAAAACTGGCTTGGTGTCCATAAACTGATATTAAATGGGCAGAAGACGAAATCTATGCTGCTAGGATCTGCTCCAAAGCTAAGGGCCTGCTCTGTGCCCTTTATGGTACGTGACTCAGGACATAAATTGAATCTGTCAAGTCTTTTAAAGACCTGGGTGTCCTGCTAGACCAATCCCTTGATTTTAGTTATCATATACAGGCTACATGCAAAACTGTCAACACTAAACTGGGTATTGCCTACAAAACTAGTTACTTACTAATGCCATCATGCATAGCATATTGCTAGAGGGATACTGCTCCTGCTGTCACCCTACGGTGCTTCTATCTTTGCTGCAGCTCACAAAACTACACTGCAAGAATGGGACATCACCTACAACAATAACGTGACAGTATGTTCTGAGCTGATAATGGTCTTAGCCATTGCGCCTCAGCTAAGCAATGCCAATCCCTGCTTCTCTTGTTTGTGCAACTCTGGGTGTGCTTCCATTTCAGGTCTGCCTGGGAAATGTTTTGTGAATGCTGCTGCTGCTCCTGCTCCTGCTGCTGTTGTGATACTTCTCTAGCACTATGGCTTCATGGTGTGCCTATTTCAACTGCACTGGTAAGTACATAATCATTTTATTTCGCTAGTCAAAGTTTGTAATTTGTTTTTTAGTTTCCTTTTAATGTAGATTCGGACAGACATCAAGGCAGGCAGTTGGGGTGGTGGTGGTGGGTGGACAGTGGTACTGGAAGTGGTGGAGTAGCTGCTGTGGGCTCAGACCACTTGTCATGCAGGTAGATTAGATAAAGTGACATTATGTTTTGAGTTGATGATGGTCTTAACTGTTGTGCCTCAGCTAAGCAATGCAAATCCCTACTTCTCTTATGTTTATGCAACTTTCGGTGTGCTTCCATTTCTAATCTGCCTTGGTAATTCTTTGTGAATGTTGCTGCTGCTGCTTCTCCTTCTGCTGCTGTGATCCTCTGCTAGTCTGCCAGCCCTGTGGCTTCATGGTGTGTCCATCCCGAAGAAAAAAAATAAAATAATAATTGCTGCGGACATTGTTCTTGTCCTGTAATTTTGAATATTTAAAGTGTCGCAGTTGACTACTGTTTAGACCCCTTCCCCGAAAAGTGTAAAACACCAAAATAATTGCTGCAGACATTGTTATTGTATTGTAATGTTAACCCTGTTAAGTGTCTCCTTTGGCCACAGCTCAGGTCCCCCTCCCCAAAACAAAACTGTCATACCACTTAATAGCAATGATGATGACCCCAAATTGTCTTCTGTTGGGAGTAAAAGAATTGACCTATGTGGCTATACCTGTTACAAGAATGATAATCAAGTTACCACCATGTTAAATACCCACAAAGTCACCTGTCTCATCTGTCACTGTATCACCTCAACCTCCCTTTCAACATTTCATACCAGCATGACTCAGCATTGATATGAGAACACATACTGTGTCTTGCACTGTCTGCATAAATAATCTATTGATATTGCTTCAAATCAGATGGAGAGACAAATGTACTCTCATTTAAGTGCCAACTGTAGAGCCATGACTCACAACAAGCAGACTCTGTCAAGATCACTATACCTTCCAGAAAGTTGGAATAACAGTGTCACTGCAACAGTGGGCTATGTGTGTTGAGGTACACAGTTGTTGGGTGCACCTCTCAGAAGAACAACCTCACCACAACATTTATGTACGCTGCTACGAACAGTGTTGTTAACAGTGTCATTTACATGTAGAACTGCTAGTATTAGTTGACTTTTTGCACTGCAAAATCAGATGAAAAGTAAATCCAAATTCTGCAGAAGAGCAACAACAGGAGCTACACCATGACACAGAAAAGACTGACAATGTGGCCTCACAAGATGATGTGAGGATATCAGAATACTACATGTCATGACCAGAGTACTGTGATGTTGAGTTTATTACATATTTCTGCTACACTGATGGAAGAGAAGACATACCAGTCATAATGATCTGCCGTGGCTGATTTGTTTACATGAAGTGCAGCATCATAATAACAGGAGAGTAGTTACAGCTATGGACCTGGTACTCTGCCTGCCATGCTATCCACTTTGACATATCACATCAGCTTCCACTGCCACACAGGTGAGTAGAAATACTTTCTGTTTTGTGTATTCAGTGAGTGATGCAGACTCGTGTACTGTTTCTGAAAGTAGTTACTTTTTTTTTATGTTCCTGTTTTCAGGCTTTGGGAATGCTACAGTGAAAGCTTGCAATGGGTTTTTTAGTTTCTCTTTAGTGTAGCTTCGGACAGCCTTTGAAACAGGCGGTTGGGGGACTGGTGGGGGTTCGACAGTGGTAATGGTAGTGGTGCAGTAGGTGATGCAGGCTCAGACCACTTGTGATGCATGTAGATTAGGTAAAAGGAGTGAGTATGTTCTGCGTTCTTGTTTTTCTGGCTTAATAGGTGGTGTGCCCGAACGAAACAATGCCAAACCAATTGTTTCTCATGTTTCTGCAACTCTCGGGTGTGCTTCTGTTTCAGGTCTGCCTGTGTAAGGATTTGTGAATGCTGCTGTTGCTCCTATTCCTACTGATGCCATGATCCTCCCCTACTGTTTGCCATTGCTGTGGCTTCATGGTGTGTCCATCTTAACTGCTCAGGTAACTACTTTTTTTTTTTTGCAGTCAAAGCTCACAGTTTGTTTTTAGTTTCTCTTTAGTGTGTAGATTCAGTAGGTCTTTGGGGCAGGCAGTTGGGAGGCGGCAGGTGGGGGTGAACAGTGGTAGACGTAGTAGTGGGGTAGCTGCTGTAGGCCTAGACCAGTTGTGCTGAAGTTAGATCAGTAAAGTGACAGTATGCCAGTCTGTGCTTCTCCAGTGTTTGTGCAACTCTCAGTGTGCTTCCATTTCAGGTTGCCTGGGTAAGGCTTTGTAAATGCTGCTGCTGCTGTGATCCTTTCCTAGTCCACCAGCCCTGTGACTTCATGGTGTGTCTATCTCAACTGCACTGGTAAGTACATAGTCATTTTTTCCCTAGTCAAAGCTTGTAATTTGTTTTTAGTTTCCTTTAATGTAAATTGGACAGATTTCGAGGCAGGCAGTTGGCAGTGGTGGTGGTGGGTGGGCATTGGTACTGGTAGTGGTAGAGTTGCTGCTGCGGGCTCAGACCACTTGTCATGCAGGTAAATTAGGAAAAGTGCAGTATGTTTCGAGTTGATGGTGGTCTTAGCCATTATGCCTCGGCTAAGCAATGCCAATCCCTGCTTCTCCTGGTTTGTGCAACTCTCGGTGTGCTTCCATTTCTGGTCTGCCTGGGTAAAGCTTTGTGAATGCTTCTGCTGCTCTTTCAGTTGCCTTGATCCTCTCCTAGCCTGCCAGCCCTGTGGTTTCATGGTGTGTCCATCCCAGCTGCCCAGGTAAGTACTTAATCATTATTTTTTCTATTCAAAGCTTGCAATTTGTGTTTTAGTTTCTCTTTAGTGTAGATTCAGACAAACATTGAGGCAGGTGGTTAGGGGGGGTCATTAGGGGTGGACAGTGGTAGTGGTGGAGTGGCTGCTGTGGGCTCAGACTACTTGTCATGCAGGTAGATTATGTAAAGTGACATTATGTTCTGAGTTGCTGATGTTCTTAGCCATTATGCCTCGTACAGCAATGCCAATCCCTGCTTGTCCCCGATCCCCACAGAGAGTAACTCACGCTATAACTTCTACCTTTGGATGCTTGCTGGCAATATTTATTTTAAAGGCAGAAGGGCAATTGTTATATCCCAATATTTCATACAGACATAACAGTCAGTATTACAGTTAGATATATCAGTCCACTTCTTTTGCATTGGACATATCAGTCCCTGTCTTCCATCTTGCCCTTCTTCCTTTCTTGATCCTTCTCCTGTTTCATTTTGCTCTTCAGGGTCAGACATTGTGATCTTGCTCCCCTTCATCACCAGAAACCAGATCACTTACCCAGACTCCCCCGCTGGGTGTGGACACAGTGATCCGACCCTAGCTTTATATCCCTCCCCTCCCCGTTACTCCCACTCCTGGGTTCCTTTGTCCCCAGCCCATGGTGCCTCCCCTCCTCCCTCTTCCCCCCCCTTTTCTCCCCTGCTCACCCCTTTTCCAGTGACCCATTTCCTGCTTGGGATGGAAGATGGGGCTCCCCTTGGGCTAGTATCTCAGGCCTTCTTATCCATCACCCCTATTCGCTCCTCAAAAGGTCGCAGAAACAGACATGCTGAATTCTGACAGGTGCACCCCATCTGATTGGTACACATCAGCCTGTTCAAACAAAATATCTCTATGCTGGATGTGTGCCCCTCCCACCTCTGTAGCTGCCCTAGCCACCTTCCTATTTAGGAATTTTCTCACTACCTCCCCTGCCTTAACCCCTCTAGCTTCCCTCCACACCTGCTGAAATGTGATCTCGGACCAGCTGATCACTACTCCCAGTCACCAGCTCTTTACCCTCTCTAGGTCTGTTACACTGTCCCTCGTCAATGCTACCCAAGACAGCCCCCCAGATCATTGCCCCTCATAATAATGATGCAGTCCGGCCTGGCCCACCGCACCCGCAATTCCTCCAGTAGAGGGAGCAGCTGCGCCCACCACATGCCCCTTATGCCTTTCAACTGAACTGTCGTGTGCTCCATATCCAGTCGTAACTGCACCCCTCTCCTCATGGTGGCAGCAAACCTTTCTGTCCAGTAGATGAATGAGTGCCCCGCGATCCACACCTGTCACTTGAAGCCTGCTGTGAAAAGAAAGAAACACGAGTTAGCAACATCAATACCTCACATACCTCTTCTAATAGTTGGATTGCCATCTCCCCACTCACTTCACTTCCTCTACCACCTCCCCCCTTGCTGCTGCCTTGGATGCTGTCCCTATCCTGAATGAGTGAGGAGCAAATTCCTTGGGGTGCTCCCCCATGAATACCAGGGCTTTCTCCAAGATGGCCCCAACCTGGAAACCTGTCACCAGAGACCCATCTCCATGCAGAAACCAGGTGCTCCACCTCCGCCTCATGATTTTCCATACTCTCCCAAGGCCTTGACCCCGCACACCCCCTCCCCCTGGTGCTTGTGCACTGGCACAGAGGTGCCCCATCCCTTCTGATCCGTCTTGGACCTGGGAAGCCAAATGACCACTGCGTCCATGCCCCACTTGACATTCTTACATTGCAATGCCAGGGAGGCTGCTCCTTTTCTGGGGGCCACTACCTTCCCACCCTGAATGCCCCCCTGGCCATGATTGGGAAGAGGGTCCAGAAAAGGCAGGCTTCTTTTGCTGAGGTACAAACATATTCTAATGCCCTTATCACCTTCGTGAGTAAGGGCCCCATTATGGGCCTCCTCCTATCCTGCCTCGTTCCCTGCCCCCTCTGCCATCCCGTGACCATTTGCTTTACTGCCCTCCCCCCAGCTGCATCCGCCCACCCTCGGTCCTTTCACATACAACTTGATGCCTGCCAGCTGGACCACCAAGGTGGCATGGCCATTCCTTCTTCCCACCTCTCCATTATGTGTTGCATTACCTGTTCTTCTTTTTGCAATCCTTGCATCCCAGGCCCTGTCGGGCCCGGAACTCTTGGAACTTGCCCATGCCCTTCATATGTTCTCAGGGTGTTGGCTGACCAAGACCCCTATACAGGGCCCTGGCTTTCTCCTCCAATCTCTCACAACCTGTCCAGAATCCTGGTTCAGGGACGGTGCTGTACATGGTGCCAATTCCTGGAACCTCTCCATCTGAAAACAGGAGAGACAGTCAGCGACCTCATTTTGGACCCCCTCAATATGCTGCACTTTGAATGACAGGTTCAACTCCAAACCCCATAGCACCATGCACCACAGAATATGCCCGACTGATTTGGTATTACCACTCTGTCTGTTTACCACTTCCACCACCCCTTTGTTGTCACACCAAAATAAGATTTTCTGCCCCCTCATCCGGTTCCCCCACACTTCCATTGCTACTCAAATAGGAAAAATCTCGATGAAGGTGATGTTCTTGGTGACAACCCATTCCTTCCACTGTGCCGGCCATGCCTCTGAGATCTATTCTCCTTTAAAATGTGCTCCCATCCCCAAGGCCCCAGAAGCATCCATGTACAGCTCGATGTCTGTATTGTGGGCCCAGTCTTCTTTGCCAGATTGTCACCCCATTGTAGGTCTCAGAAAATCTTCCCATACTCGTAGATCCTCCAGCACCCTTTACTGATATCTACCCAATGGTGGGGTTGTTGTGCCTTCCCATGGCCCTCCCAGCCTCGTGAATGCCCTGCCGGGCTTATGGCCTTGCAGGCAAAATTAAGGTGCTCCAGTAGTTGCTGTACCTGTACCAGTGGCATCCTGCTCCTCCCCCCACCAACACTAGCAGTCCCTTTAGCCATGCTACCTTGTCCCCAGGGAAATGAAAACATTCTTGTTCAGAGTCCACCTCAATCCCCAGAAACTCCAGTCTGTGGGCTGGGCCCTCTGTTTTTTCCTTCACTAGGTGGATCCCAATGGTCCCACACATGTCCTGGAAGTCCTCAATATCACATGTGACTCCGCCTGACTGGCCCTGATCAAAAGGAAATCATCCAGGTAATGGACCACCCTCCTATGTCCATACTGTGTCCTGAATACCCATTGTACCCATGAGCTGAATGTCTCAAACATTGAGCAAGCCACCAAGCAGCCCATTGGCATGGCCTTATCAAAATACAAACCACCTTTGAATTGGAACCCCAACAGGTCCCAGTCTGATGGCTGAACTGGCAACAGGTGAAAAGATGACTCAATGTCAGTCTTCACCAGCTATGCCCTTCTATGCCCTAATCAATTTGACCGCTTGATCCAGCAAGGTGTATGAGACCTCACTCAAAGACTCCAGGATCTCCTCGTTATGGACACCCATCTGTAGGAAAGGTGGCATATGAGTCCCCGAATTCCCCCTGCTCAAGCTTCTGGGCACCACCCCAGGGTGACACCTGGAAGTTACAGCATGGGCCCTTGCAAAGGCCTCTCCAAACTTCCTTTTAATCTTGCCCAGATTATGGCTTCTTCCCCTTTACCGAACCCAAGTTCTTTGCCCTCATCCCTATTCATTCTCCCATGAAACTAGTGGGAACCCCCCTCCCCCCGAAATCCTTCCCTCAGCCCTTGGCCCCTTGAGTATCGGAATAGCCTTCTGTCTGCGCTTCCACCACCGCTAGTCTAATGGGCGTGCAGGCTAGGGTGCATCCCCACTGTCCCATGTCCTCCCCCTCCCTAAGTCCATCCATAGTTGGAATTATATCCCCCCGCCGGGTCCTCCTCACCCCCTCCCTGCTCCACCCTTCCCCCCGGAAGGGCTGCTGCTGGTGTAGCCCTCCTGCCTGTACTGCCTTATCACCTTCCTGCCTGCGGCTTGTTGCTGGATGTGACCCAGCACAGCATGAGCAGGCGTGCTTGAACTTACAGCTAGGCCATGTGCATGATGCCCTGTTAAAGACCCAGCAGGTTTCTGCGCCCAGGGCCTGAAAGGCCCTCTTTGCCTGATCCACCATGTGCCCCACTGCTGGTCCTGAGAGGGTCCTCACCCACAGCTCTGAGTGGGTGCAGTCCCACCGCAGGTCTCCCTTTGCTGCCATCTGTTTCTGAAACACCTCATCATATTTTAACCAACCAAAACCCAATTTTGTCTTATACGTGTCCCTAATGATCTCCGTATGAGTCAGGAAGCGGGACAGCCAACCCCAGCTGCTTCTCCAACACCAGCGCACTATAGATCAGGAAACTCACCTACCATGTGTCAATATTTTACCCTTTACTTGCCTCCTCTGCCTTGTGCCCCACCACCGCCAATGCCACCACCATCTCTGACTTACCAACTGATTCCTTTTGTTCATACTTCTTGGCCTCCTCGCCGACCAAACTGGAAAATATCCACATACTCACCCTTCCATATTTCTTCCTTCAGAGAGGATAGCATGGTCCCCAATGTAAAAACCCGTGGCCCTTCATATAGCTTCCTGGCCCCCCATACCCGGCCCCTCCTCCTCCTATTTTCCCCTGCCATGGTGGTCTGCAGCACCAGCTCCATTTTCTTCACCCCTCCTCCCATATCCCCAGCAGACCCTACAAGTATTCCTTTAAATCCCCTTCATTGTTGACATCCACATCATCCCTTATCACTGTCTGACCTAGGCCCTGCTGGGCTGAATTGGTTCAGATGATGGCCCCAGGGTGGGCAGGAAAATGTTTTCTTGTGTCTCTTATTCAGCCTTCTACCACCTGCCCTCCTGTCGCCTCCTTCCTTTCATCTGGGCCTTTCCTCCGCCTCTCGGCTGCTTCCCACCAACTCTGTCATTTGGCTCATTAGCTTTGCCACCTCCTCCATCATCTTGGTGCTGGACACTCATGCCTTCTTGGGTGCCATCCTCTCCATCTTGCTGTTAAAATTCATAATAGCACAGTGAATACCAGCATGAGCACTCTCCTTAATGCCCGATCCTCGGGGACCACCACACACACACGCTCCCTTTTCCAGTGCCAAACCCCGCCCTTTTTGGGCTCCCTTTTCCCTTGCCATGGGTTGCAGTGACCCCTCCCACTCCCCATCATGTAGCAGAAGGGGCCCCACCATGAGGCCACCTAGACTCGTCTGTTCTGCCCTGCTTCTGACAAGATCCCACCTTCTTGGCTGGTGATATCCCCCTCCCAGCCAACCCGTCATGTCCCTCTCTCCCGCCATCTCTGGCCTCCAAATTAGGCCCTGTTCCTGAATGACAACAAGGGGCCTGTATGTGGCCCTTCCTACTTGAAGTAGGCCTGCCCCTGATTGCCAAAAATACCCCTCGCCTTAGGTGTCTGTGCTGGGAAGATCCCCATCTCAGCGCTAAATGCCACTCCTCCTGTCTCTGTCCCCCTAACAACTTTAGGAGGCAATATCATTTTTGCCACTGTGCCTGCCCCAGCCCCGTACCTCCTCCTGAGAACCGGGAAGTGTTTGCCCATCTGCCACCACTTAGACTGGCCCAGCCAATGCTCCTTGCAGGCCCCAAAACCCATGCATGCTGGTCACCACATCATTCCCCAACCATTAAACCCCACATGCCGTACCAGAGTGGTCCTTCCTCCCCATGACTGAGGGTGCCAGGTTGAAATGGGCTATATGCTATACTGTGGCCCCTCTGCCCCCCCTTAGCTAGCCTCCTGTTTTCATTACAGCTCCTATTGCATGTCACGCACCATAGGCCCAGGCATCTGACTCACCCAGTCACAATGCCCTCTAATTCCTACTTTCCACTCCTGTCCTGTGCTTCCCCCAGGCCATTCCATTCTATCAGGCCCACACGTGGAAGAAACCCCCCCTTCCCACTGGTTGTTGCCTTTAGGCCATAGCCCCTTTTGCATTGTTCCTGCCTCCTCGCGACAATGCCTGAACCCTAGGACATAGCCAACCCCTGTTTTTAACCACAAGCCTCCTTGGTGCGCCCACTGAAAGGCCTCTGGACTGTGTCTAGAGTGTGCTATGTGGCATCCAGCTGCCTGTGCTGCCATAGTGGCTCCACTTTCCAGCTCCAGAGCCATACCTCAGCCTTGCTTTCTCTGGCGCGCTTCTCCTTGCAGAGTGTCTGTGCTAGCAAGCCCATCCTCTCTGCTTTTGCCATTTTCTTTCTTTCTTTCTTTCTTTTTTTTTGTACAGAAATCCATGCATTCTGGGGTGTAGCACCTACCCCATGCTCTACCCTAACCTGCACTAGGCCTAACATGGCTGCCCGAATCATCCTGAGGCCCGATTGCCCACGTAGCCTCCATGTCTCCACCGGCCATTACCGGCATCACTTCGGGCATGCAGCCCCATTTTGCTGTTTCTTGCAGTTCCAGTGCCACTATAGCCTCCGTGCCCCTACTCAGGGCTCCCCTTCCAGCCAGACCATCCCGCGGAGCCTTCTTATTCTCTCTTCACTCTCTGAGTGCCTCTGATGCAGCCTTGCACCACAAAACCACTGCAGCTACTGGGAAAACAGCACCCCTATGGGCCGAAACAGCCCTAACCAGCAGCAGACCAACTGGGATGTAAAAACTGGCATCCCCATTTGCCCGACAAACCCGCGGTGTGCCTCTTCCATACCAGGCATGTGACTGGCCACAACACCATGAATATCTACTTAACCAAAGCCACATGTTCACATGGTTCCTGGAGCTTCTCTACCCATAAAAACCACACTCATTCGGTTGTTACCACAATACAGCAGATGTGCAAATCTATCACTTCCTCTGAGATGTTTTTTTTTTAAACAAAAAACAAACCACTGAACTACCCCTGGCTCTACGTGGCCTCAGCCTGGGATTCGATGCATACAAACAGTAAAAGCAAAAAGACATTCCTGCTCTGGCCCTTCAACCAATTCAGATTCCATTACTATACATTATTGCATAAATCATGACTAACAAGCACAGGGCTCCCTGTGGCCTAAAGGCACAGGATTCCCAAGCAGTTCCTTACCTCAGATTGCCAAACGATGTACTGTGATTCGAAACTTGAATTTTACAGCAAGTAAGAGGGGTCCCAAAGGGCTACCAGCCCTTATATAGCTCCTAAGGACCCCTGATCAGGACCCCTGGTAGCCCCTCCCCTTGGCCAATGGCCAGTGAGCCATGCACCTAGTCATATTACCCTCCTGTGATGTCACTAGCCAGCCCCCTCCCCTTTCTTATTCCCTCCCCTTTCCTTTGTCTCTTTCTGGCTGGGGCCATGTGATAACCTGGCTTGCCTTTAAATGGCAAGCTTAATTCTCCTGTGTTTGTACAACTCTTGGTATGAGCTCCCTTTCAGGTCTGCCTGTGTAAGGTTTTCTGGATGCTGCTGTCACTCCTGCTGCCCTAATGTAGTCTGCATCCAGGCATGTGACTTCATGGTTTGTCCCTCACAACCGCCAAGGTAAGTATTATGTTTTATCATCATGTACTTATTAAGCTTCTTAAAGCACTGGTTAGTTTACAGCACTTATGGAACCGTTTTTGGCACACTGACCTCAACTGTGGGATTAGTTGGTGTAAAAGTGCATAAGTTGAATTTCCAAGTCAATAAGACACCGCAATTTCTTCAAGGCTGCTTTGTCTCTCACTGGTAGTGTTGTATGTTTCCCATTTAGCCCAACATAAAAAAAATAATGTTGTCCACAGTATACTTCCCACTAAACAAAAGAAACAGTCACTGCTTCTGGTTACCGCATCTGCTTTGGTTCCCAGCCTCCATGTTAGTTAGTATCATGCTGTGTCCAGTAACTTCCAAAAGCCACAGTCTTGTTTCAAACATCACCCTCTCTGCAGCTTGAATGAGCTTGCCATTTGCATCACAGCTTGCAGTGCAGGTTTTTCCTGGCCTTATCTCTGTAGCGTTTGCGTTCACTGCACTCCTAATCAATCAACATTGACTGAGTGCTGCTGTGTTTTATCTTTAGTTGAGATGATTGACTGGATGCTTTCAGACAGTGACTCAGTCTGAGTCGTACTCTGTGTTTAACCATTTCAGTGTTTCTACATAGGGAACAGTGCTTGTTCATACCGTGGTTACTGGTGGTGGTGAGTGACCAAAAATAACATATAGAATCAAGGATGGTAAGTGTGCTGTTCAAGTCGAGAATGTATAAACACATTGAGTGAGCTAACCATAGTATATAGCCACGAGGCTGAAGGCCAACAGGACTGCTTCTTTAATACGGTTAGCCCATTTGATGGGTTTATGTTCTTCTATGCCACAAACAGTTACCTGTCATCACACAGTTAGGTTATGTAAGTTTGGTTTTGATATTTGTTATTGTTACAGTTGTGTAAAGAGGGAAACTGTATACAGAAATGTAATGGAAGTTTACTCACCTGGTTAAGGTGATTATGGAAGTGCCTTTTTACAGCACTCCAAGTCCTTACTCATGAGTTCTAGTGTTGTCTTCCTGTTGACTGATGCACAAACAGTTTGAAAGTTGTAATTCAGCTCTGCTCCACCCCTTTTCCTGGTGTGGTTTGTCAGTGTGATGACTTCCCTAGCTGTATTTCTGAAATGTAAAGTGTTACTTCAACAGCATAGTTTCAAAATATTATCAAAAGTGCCACACCAGATCATATGGGGTTAAAAGAGGTTGTATTTGATTTATTGAGCACTGTACATCCACTATGCATACCTTGTTAGAAACTCAGATTGTCATTCTCAAAGTATACATTCATATGTTCTCCTGTTCTGTCATGGTACATACCTTTATATTAGACTTTAAGTCACGCCTCCTCGTTAGGTGGGATATGGAGTGCTGTAAAAGGTGCTTCCATAATCACCTTTACCAGGTGAGTAAACTTCCATTATTCTCTGCACCTTTGTATAGCACTCCAAGTCCTTACTCATGGGTGATTAAGAAGTACTGCCCTTGTCTTTTGTGCGGGATGAGGAGGCCACTATGAAAATACTGACTGTAGAACTACTCTGCCAAACCTTGATTTTTCCAGCTCCCAAGTGTCCAGTCAATAATATCTTGTACATGCATGCAGAGTAGACCATGTGGCCGCTCATGACTTCTGTTACTGATGCAGCATTACACTCTGCCCATTAGATGGCTACAACTCTGGTAGAGTGGGCCTTAAAATGAGCTGGACATGATTGGCCCTGATGCCTTGCAAGCCTCGTCATAACCATCTAACTATGTTGGACCTCGAGGCCAGCTGTCCAATGTTGGGGCCCTATGTACAGATGAACAACCTCTCTGTCTTCCAGATGGAGGCTGTTCATTCCAGGTATATTCTAACTGCTCTAGCAGGGTCCAGGGACTGTAATACCCCTGACTGTACATCTTCAACCTGAGGATGAAAGGTGGGCAGGGATATCTTCTGGGCCATGTGAAAAGAGGATATCACCTTAGGTAGAAAGGAAGGCACTGTCTTCAGTGCCATCCTGTGTTGCTGAAAAGAGAGAAAAAGCTCAACACAGGCCAAAGCCTGTAGCTCACTGGTTCTCCTGGTGGAGCATATTGCCATCAGAAAGAGCACCTTCCAGGTCAAGATGTGGAGAGGAACAGATTGCAGAGGGTCAAAGGGCTCCTTAGTGAGAGCATCCAAAACCAAATTCAGTTGCCAAGGTGCTACAGTGGCCTTCTGCCTGGATATAATATTCATAGCTGCTTTCAGAAAGAGTGAACTAAAGGGTGTGCCCCCAGGGAGTGGCCATCTGTTTTCCCCCCTCACTGCTCCTATGGTGGCAGCTTGTACTCTCAGTGAGGTGGCTGATAGTTCTTTATTGAACCCATCTTGTAAAATGTCCAAAATGTGTACAATTTAACAGTCTTGTGGCTGTAGTTTCTTTGCTGCACACAAACTGTCAAATTTTGCCCAGTGTCTTTGGTAGACTGTGTTGATCAAGGGTCTTCAGGCTTGCATTATTGTGTTTGTCAACCTTGGCAATATGCCAATTGCTATCACTCTATTCCTTTGAGCAGCCAAGCCATCAGCTGTAGTGCGTAAGGGCTCTGATGCAGGATTGGCCCCTGATTGAGCAGGTCTGGCCTGTTCAGCAACGTCATTGGTCGGTCTATCATCATTTTCATGATGGATGCATACCATCTCCATCTGGGCCATTTGGATGCCACTAGTACTACTGTGCTCCTTGTCAGTTGTATTTATCTGAACACTTTCAGAATCATGGACAGAGGTGGGAACAAGTAGGCTCGTGTGAAGCTCCATGACAATAAGAGGGCCTCTACCACCACTGAACCCTACTCCTTGAACCTGGAGTAGAAGGTTTGGATTTGTTTGCTGTGTGGTGATGCCATCAAGTCTATTTGAAGTGGGGCCCCATTTTCATTGAATCATTTGGAATACCTCCAGATGGAGCTGCCATTCTCCAGGATGCAATGTTTGTCAACTTAGCCAATCTGTGCTTATGTTTAGTTCCCCCTGCTAGGTGTACTGCGGTGATATTGCTTAGGTGCTATTCTGACCAATTCAGTAGGATTGTGGCCTCTTCTGCCATTAACTCACTCCTTGCACCTCCCTCTTTGCTGACATATGCCATTGCTGTTATGTTGTCTGTTCTGACCTTTACGTGTTGATGGTAGATCAGAGGGAGGAAATGCAGTAGGGCTAGTCTTATGGCCCTCATTTCTAGTACATTGATGGGGAGCTTTGATTCTTGTGGTGACCATTTTCCTTGCACTGTGTCCGAGTCCATTATTGCACCTGATCCCCTCGGGTTTGCTTCCATGCACATGGAGGCTGTAGCATCTTTCTCTATGGAAACACACTGGTTCAGGTTGCTCATGTCCATCCACCATGATATGGCCTCTTTGACTGTTTGCAGGATGACCACCGTGTGTGTATAATTCTGAGTGTTTTAATCCATATGGTCAAGGAATAGGTGCTGAACTGGCCTCATGTGCAGTCTGGCCAAATTGTAGAGATCCAGGCATGATGCCATAAGGCCCAGGATCTGCATCAGATCCCACAGTGTTACTTTTAGATATGACAGAATGTACTGATATTGAGCACTTAGCCTCTGGACGCATGCTTCTGTGGTTCTGACTGTTCCCTGTGTGGTGTTGAGCACAGCTCCCAGATGCTCAATTGTCTTTGCCAAGGTGAGATGGTTCCTTTTGTTGCTGGGTTTACCTCGTATCTGTCTCTTGCCCTTATCAATGAGTCGTCCAAGTAGGGAATGATATGTATGCTTTCCATACATAGTATTGTTGCTAGAGTGGCCATTACTTTGGTCAATACCCTTGGGGTGGAGGCAAGGCCAAATGGCAGACATTGGTACTGGAAATGTTGTCTCAAGATATAGAACCTCAGGAACTTGTGATGAGCTGGTCTGATTGGGATGTGTATATATGCATCTTTGAGATCTATAGAAGTGAACCAGTCATCTTTTTGTACTGTTGCTATTGTGATGCACAAGGTCTCCATCTTGATCTTTGTGTATGTCACAAATTTGTTTAAAGATTTTAGGTCCAGCACCAGCCTGAGATCGCCCGTCTTCTTTGGCACTAAAAAGAATACTAAGTAAATGCTCAATTTTCTCTGTGTCTCTGGCACCAGTGCTATGGTCCCCTCTGCCAGGAGATAGTTCAAAAGTGCCCTGACCTTTGGTACAGGTGTCCGTGATGGGGGGAGATTTGATGACAGGAAGTATGGCCTTGTTGGAATCTTTGAAAACTCTATTGCATATCCCTTTGTTATTATCTCCAGCATTCACTTGTCTTTTATTGTTGTTGCCCAGGTGGTGATACATCTTTGCAACCTGCCTCCGACCACCTTGTTGTTTTTCTGGGCTTGGCTCATCACATGCCTGATTGCTCTTGAACCCATTCTTGTTCTTGTACCCTCATCTGGGTCTGGAGCTAAGGTTACCTCTCCAGTTGTTGCAATTCTCTCTCTCTCTTGTTGAAATAATCTTGTCTGAATCCAAAATTGAAGTTTCATTTGTCATTCACTTGAAAGGGCTGTTGTCTTCTGCCCCTATTGTGTTGGTGGCGAAAACGGTTGGGTCGAAAGGATGGTAGGGTAACCATCTTTTGTGGCTGATCCTTGCCATCCCCTGGTTGGTGGTGAACTCTTCTATGCTGTTGCTGAACAACTTGTCTCCTGAAATTCTAGTTTTAACATTTTAGTCTTAGGGTCTTGATCTGTGTTTCAGATTTTTAGCCAGATGTGTCTTGTGGCTCTGTTTGCACTTTCTACTGCCCTGGATGACATCTTGACAGCATTGATGGCTGTGTCTGTGACACATTTAATTGTCTGTATGGAATATTGCATAATATGCCTGTGGGCACTATTTTTGTCCATGTCTATTTGTATGGCCTCCAGCCATCTCAAGATGGCTCTGGCTATGTACACTGCTGCTGTGGAGGCCCTCATAGACATCATCAGTATCTCATGAATTTTCTTGGTGATGTCCTCCAGTTTTTTGTCTGTGAGGTCCTTTAGTGGAGAGGCACTTTCTGAAATAGCACTGTTTTATTGGAGAGGGAAGCAATCTCCGAGTCCACCTTGGGTGGAGCTGACCCTCCGTACTGCTTAACTTGCTATAGTGGGTATCGCTGTGTAAATGTTGCCCTTTCTCTTGTTTTTAAAGGGCCCAAGGCTCCCCTCTCTGCCGTTAGGATGTCCTGTAGGGCTTTGCATACTGGAAAGACTGTTCGTTTCATTTTCTTAGAGACCCAGCTACTTGTAAGATCTCCTTGTTCCTTACAGCCCCCCTCTGTTGACTCCACTCCACTGATGAGGGATTGCTAGAGGTTCCCAGGGTCTGTTTGATGACATCTGGTGCGCATTCTTTTGCTTTTGTGGCATCGACCCTGTTGAACTCTCCACCTCATTGGTTAAGAGAGTGACAGACCACTGAGAGTTTTAAATCTGAACTGAAAACATTTCTTTTTTAGTCAAGAATTACCTGCTGAAATTAAGAATTAGATTATAGAGTGTTTAATTGTGATCATTATATGGGATTTGAACTGCATAATTGTGATTATTTCAACAATCTATCTACAGCGCTTTGATCTTTTGTAATTGCGCTGAAGAAACAAACAATGATTGAATGATTCTTTCCCTGACCAATGGATCTAGCTTCTTCTCCTCCTGTGGGTTTTGTCCTCAAATTTGAGTGCCTCCCTCACCACATGGATGATTTCCTGCACTGTCGAATGGGCACAGTCTGGCCATCATGTCCTCCCTAAGCTCTTCTTCCTCCTCCATGCCACTGTCCTATGATCTGGACGAGGTGTCCTCTGATTCAGAGTTTTCTTCCTTGTCCCCTTCTTGAGCACTTGGCCCTGTCTTTTTGCTGCCTGCTGGCTCTTTGAGCCTCTTGTTTTCCAATGCCTCTATTCTATCAAGCAATTTGTGGAAAATTCCTATCATTGCCTCCAGGGAGGAGGGAGTTGCTGTGTCTTCCACTGGGTCCTCAGCTGATGAGCCAGAAGTTGTGGTGTCCTCTCTTGGTCCGGACTCTACATTGCATTGCATGCACAGGTCACCAGTTGCCTTTGTCAGGAGAATGTTGGGGCACTTGCGACAAATTCTACTTGATTTCCCCATAATAGTGGGTGGTTGCATTTGTAAGACATAATGGGGGCGTACAAGAGAGAAAGGATAAGTCGCTGAAGCACTGTTAGGGGTGTGATACAGAAGTATGCTGTGGCACATGTCACAATCAGCAGCCCTCATTCATTGTGTTTTTTTTTATTTATTTTTTGCTTGCTGTATGATCTCTTTCTGTGTAAACAACAAGTGCTCAGAATATTATTATTACTATTATCATGCCCTACTAGAGGGGTGCTGCCTGTGGTTAAACATTCTCCTCTTGCTACCAGCACTGTTAACATTGGTGGCATTTCCCTGTAACAGCTCAGTAGTCCTTTGCCCTTTAAGAGCTGAGCTCTCTGAAATCTCACGAGAATCTCAGGTGCCATCTTGGTGGAGTATGCATTGTGTAGTCCAAGATTCTTTGTTTATCCAGCTTGTCTGGGGACCCACTGCTGCCTTACTGGTCGGACAGCGCTTGCAGGATTCTCTTATTAAACTTTGTGGGTTTATAAAAGACTAGGGGCTCTGTGATAGCTCAGTTTTCTTGCAGTGCAGTACTTTTATTTTCATGTGCTGATGTTGTAGTGTTTGGATTCTTCCTTATAGGAGCACTCTGTTGCTGTGGGTGCTGCAAGGGCTACCTCTTTACCCCAGAAAGTGGTCAGTGTGAACTGAGGGTAGGATTGGCAAGCAAAGGCCTTTATTGGTGCATTTATTGCCCAGCTGAACAAGGTAAGCTGGCCATTCATGAGAGCACACTGCAGTCAATAGTAGGCACTAGTAATAGTCTTAAAATGCTTGTCTGTGGCTCTGCCCCTGGGTCTACCCTCAGTCTAATGAGGTAGACTGGAGGGGATAAGATCTGAGCTTGAGGCATTTGTTATAACTTCCTCTGGGTCCCCATGCTGAATGAGCTGAGCTTGGAAGAAGGGAGAAACCTATTGTTCCTGCTGGATTTCAGAGCATTTATTTCTGGGTTATGACTTTACTTCCTTTGTCTGGCAAGTTTGCCTTTGTGGGATTCTCTGTTCTATGTCTTGACACAATCATTTGAATAGATAGCCTACTCTTTACAAATGACACATACATACGGTGAAGTACAATGTTGTTCCCTAGCATCCCATGTGACTGCCTTCTTTTTAATAAATATATGTGTGTGTGTGTGTGTGTATGTGTGTATAAATATATACATATATATTATATATATATATATATATATATATATATAGATAATAATAAGTAGTCGCGCCACTTTAGTTAGGGTTCAGTGGTCACTTACATACTAAAGTCAAAAGTTTGGGAGTTAATAACTTTGGACCCATTCAACGGATTTGCCTGAAATTTGGAATGTGTGGTGGGGCATGGTAGATCTCTTGATCTGCCAAATTGCATTTCGGTTAAACTTACAGTCTTTGCTTACGAAAACACTGAAAAATGCAAAACTATCCATTTTTGGAGGCAGCTTTTGGGATTTTGGACGTGGCCCTGCACAGCTGTTGTGTGGTGTGCCACTCTGCAAGATGGCTTGTTTGAAAGAGCTTTGGTGGCCAAACATGCCGCTTTTTGTTTGGTGAAAAAATATTTAGGCATTTAAAGTTATGCCACTTTTAAGTTCCCATTATAAGTCAATGGAAAAATTTATATGTACGCTTTACAAGCAAAGAATGGGGTTCTGACCATCTCGTCCCACCTGGCGATCAAAGAATTTGCAGCCTCATGGTTCAAGAATTTTTGTCCCTGAGGATTTTTAAAATTCTTTGATCATGAGGTCCGCCATCTTGTTTTTGATTTTCTGATCAGAAAAACACAAATATCTCGGCTTAGGGGTCACTTCTGAAGTAAAACTTGGATGGGTTTTACTCAGGGGACCCCGATCTATCAAGCCATGCCTTTGGTTTGATCGAAATTGGTCTAAAAATAGAGTTCTGAGCTTTTAAAATCTTAGTTCATGGCTCGCTAATGATCTTGGATTGCGAGCCTGCAAATTCTTTGATCGTGAGATTCTTTGATCGCGAGAGTGCATCGCTAGCGAGGGACAAGATGGCCAGATTTTAAAATGTTTTTTCTCAGCCCAGGGGTGCCCTAGAAACTCAAATGAGGCTGGGTTCTGTCCCATCTGAATAAAAAAAATCTTGTTTTACATTTCCCTGGTAGTCTAGTGCCCCCCCATGATAGCATATATAACGATCTCTAGTGGCCCCCCAATGTTCATTATTATTGTTTTTTTTAATATCCCTGGTAGTCTAGTGGACCCCCCATCATAATAAAATATATAACCATCTACAATTTCCTGGTAGTCTAGTGGCCCCCAATGTGTTTTTATAAATATTGTTTTTAGATCCTGGTAGTCTAGTGCCCCCGATCTGTATTAAATTATAATTATTGTTCTTATCCCTGGTAGTCTAGCAGCCACCCCCTTCATCATAATAAAATAGATAAGGATTTCAATTTCCTGGTAGTGTAGTGGCCCCCACCCCCACCTAGCCATGCCAACCCACCCAGCACCCCCACCTTCCCAGCCGGCAACTGGCACATCCCACCTCTCACCTCCATGGCCAGCCCGACTGTGTGCATTACAACAGCTAATGCAAAGAGGCAGTCAGAAATAATTTCAGAGTGCCTCTTTGCATTAGCACTCTACTACACACCAGGTTGGCAGCTGGCCATGGAGGTGAGAGGTGGCTGTGCCGGTTGCTGGCTGGGGAAGGTGGGGGGTATTGGGTGGGCTGATTTTTATTCTTGGTCGTGACCCTGCAAATTCTTTGATTGTGAGCCTGCAAATTCTTTGAACACGAGATTCTTTGATCTTTGATCGCGAGGAGGGACAAGATGGCCAGATTTTTATAATGGAATAGATCACGGAAATTTTACCAATCTTTAAGATTGAATATCTCAGCAATGGTTTGGTCTTTTACTTGAAATTTGGAGGGTGTTTAAGGCATGTACTGTAGATGTGAATTATGGTGTATATGTGTTGGATAATTTCTTTTTCTGGAGATATTGCGTGACTCACTTACATGTTGCAGACAGTGTTTTGGATTGTGCTGGTGGCTTGAAATTGATAGGGTGCTTAGCCTTAGTGTCATGGATATAGTTTTCAGTTGTTGTGTTTGTTAAATGTCAACAGGTGTGGAACTGTGCCACTCTGACAAATGAAAATTTCACATTTGGCATGTTACATCTCAGACACGGCTTGATCTTTTTATTTGAAATTTGGAGGGTGTTGACATGTCCTGTAGATGTCAATAGTGGTGTTTATATATCGGACAATATATTTTTGTGGAGATATTGTGTGGTGCAGTTTACATTTTCTGGACAGCATTTTCTATTGCTCTACTAGATTAACATTTGTTTGGTGGCTGGCCTTGGCGTTGTCAATGTACTTTTAGTCATTGGGTGTGTAATGTGGCTGACACTTACAATTCACCGCCCTCCACCAACTTGTGCTACTTTCTACTTTTCTATTCTTTCTTAAAAAGTAAGAAATTATATGCAAAAACTTTGTTAATGCATTAGTTAGGGTTCTTCTACAGTGAAAAAAGCTAGAAAATTCAATTTTAGGGTTCCTATCCGTTGTACCTCACCCCCAGCCCACCCCCACCAGCAGTCATCGGGGTGTGCGTTGAGGTCATTGGCCCTAACTCTCACCCCATTCTCCTACACTGCACCACCTCAGCTTGTTTACATATGGGATGGGGTGAGAGTTAGGGCCAATGACCCCAATGCACACCCCGATGCCTGTTGGGGAGGTGGGCTGGGGTGCAATGGGTGAGAACCCTAAAATTGAATTTTCTTGCTTTTTTCACTGTAGAAGAACCCTAACTGATGCATTAACAACGTTTTTTTAAATAGTGTATATGTATATATTTTTTTTCTTTAAACTGGAGAACTTAGTCTCAATGCTAGCAGTCTGCTGAGGGTGCTGATAGGGAACGCCTGTGCTGTAGGTAATTGGATTACCAATTTAAAGGAACTTACCCTCTGAAGATAATGTATAGTTGGCAAGATCCAGAAATGTGTGACCAGCCTGAACAGATGCACAAAGAGAACTGGCAAACTATACCAGAACAAGGGACAGAGCATGGTCAGATTACAGCTTTCAAATTCTTTGTGTATCGGCCTACATGAAGACACCACTATAACCCATGAGTGAGGACTTGGAGTGCTGCAAAAAGGTACAGAGAATAATAACTACACTACCCAGTTGTGTGGAGAAGAGTCCCATTATGTGTTATATATTAAATATGTATGTACACACATATATACCACTCCAGTATGTCAAACAAACACCACAGCATTGGTGACAATGGAGGGTTGTGTGTGTGCATATTTGTGTGTGTGTGTGTGTGTGTGTGTGTGTGTGTGTGTGTTTGTGTGTGTGTGTGTATGTGTGTGTGTGTGTGACTTGTATATGTGTGTGCATGCATATCGGAGACTGCATTGTGCTGTCATGTTACTAAAACAGTTGTTCATATTTCCTATCTGTGAAGGGCTGTTCTGCTGTTTTATAACCAGATAATGATTTTGCTGAGGAGGCCATCAGCAATGACCTGTTCATCTCAGTCCACATACATGTGCTTTCCCTGCTGTACAACCAACAATGACCCAAACCAATGGAGTTCAATGTACACTTGCTGCTGCCAGTGATGTTCCTCCATGCCCCTGGCCTGTTCTTGCTCCAGTCCTCTCTGACCATGTAGTTTTATTTCGACCATGATAAACCAGGGCCCCATTTATTTTTGAATTGATGGACACTATCCCTCACAAAAATGCTTTCATTCTGAATTTGAGTATACATGTATAGAATGAACCAAACTCTATAAAACCTAGCCTACACTGGGAATGAACAATAATGTTGGCCTGAGGCTGTAGCTGTTGGTCATCACAAGCATCACAAGCAGCACAATGTGACATTCTCATTTGTATTGTATTTGTTGTGAATGCTACATATTACTGTAAAAGCAAGTATTGAAACAGTCACAAATGTCAGTACACGAAAAACAGTTCTGTGACTTTAGCAGTTTATTGCCTGGCCATTACAGATATTACACCTAGGGCAACAATAAGAAATGGTGCATGTGCTGCTGCTGGTCCCTGCCTGTGTCATACTTCTGTATCATTAAGGTTCTTCTACAACTGCATGCAAGCGCAATTTCAGTTTACTTCAGAAACATATCCGTGGCCATGGGTCACCACGGACCCATTCTGTACCCTGTTGTACACCACCGGGAGCCTCCTTTTCCCTTCCCCAGCAAGTATACCTGTGACTCACTCAGACTCAGCACAGTCGTACACATCATCACATCACTTACCCCTGCTGTCAAGATATCTTTGTCACTTCAGGAGTTGGTCATGTTCTGTGCATGAACCAGCAGAACTGTGAAGTTTAAAGAGTGATTGCAAAAGGAAACTGTCTGATGGTGCCTCAGATATGTTCATTGAACTTTTTTGAACCTTCACACCCAGTAAATAGACCCATGACAAGGAAGTCTTGTGTCAACGGATAAAGTTTTATATTTTCAAGAAAAAACAATAACTTATAACAAAGAACCATGAAGATTAGAACAAGGAAAGCAACCATTTAAATGGCACAAAACAACAAGTCAACAGAAGATTCAAAACAACTATTTACATGGCGAGATTCAGAAATAAGACAACAACACAACAGAACACAACAGAATCAAAACAATTTACAATTTTGGGCAATGACTGCTCCCAAAAATAAGTCACTGACAGTGTTGGTGGCCAAATGATGGCCTGTTCTGTGGCCTCCTCCTTGCAGCTAGCTTTTTCAGCAGCCACTGCATTTGTTCCTAGTTGGCCTCCATATTGATAAGGTGAGCCTCCAGTGCCACTATCTTTTTTTTAACAATTTTAATGTCCTTGTCCCTTTTGCGTTGTGAGGGCTCTCAGTTTTCTGGGTGGGTGCTGGGGTGGCTGCTTCATCTTGGCCACATGGTACTGCAGGTGGCTGTGGCCCTGCTGCCACTGTCCCTGTCTGTGAAGGCTGCTTCTGCTTCTCCTCACTGTCAACCTCGCCAGCTCATGCTGAATCTTCAGCACATGGTCTTTGTCCACGTGTTGGTTGTCTTCTGCTGGGGCTTGTCCTGATGTTTCTTTGGGATTGGCACCAGTGGTGGCAGTGTGTTGATGTTGTCTGCAGTACAAAAAGAAATGTGCAGTTTGAGCAGAATGCACCATGCAAGTGTGACTGTCAGATTAATGACATCATCAATAATTGTCATACACTACTCTATCCAGTGTTCAGTGTCACCTTATTTTATCCTGACCTTCTGCTGATGCCATGGTTTACAGCCTCTGTAGTCACCTACTCTCCTTGATCACTGCTGTATGTGTTACCCCCCACCCAACCCCACTACATTCCAGAGATGTTGGGCAGTATAAAGACCATGGGTGTGTAAAAGCTAAGGTTTAAGCAATGTTTGAGCAGCACCCACATGTTGCAATATGCTGTCCCCTTCCCTCTTGAGTGTGATGTAGACAGCCAGTTCTGAGTGCTGTATTATATTTTTTAGTATAAAATGTATTAATGTCTCTGCTGAAAATTCAAATGCTCTAGGAATGACCTCAGTCATCCCCCCCCCCCAGATTCCAGCTGACAGATGCAGGCCAAGAGAACTGCTGACATCATTGTATCACACACTCAGTTTTTAGAGACAGTGTGTTACTGGAAGACTTTTACTAATGATCCTGTTTCTCTGAGCTAATTACAGACTTGTTTAAGTTAATTTTCTTAAGAGAGAAATCATAAACTAAGTTTATGACGTTATATAAGGGAAGCTAGGATGTTACATAGAGGTATAAGGTTGTAAATGACCTATGAAGCCTGCGTGAAGAGGGTATACAGCATGAGATCAAAGAGATCATTGAAACTTAAGTTATGCTAAGGTTTGCAGAATTAATACTTTGAAATTACATCCTGTGGTTATATAAAAATATATTTTGTTAGATATTTGACAGAGGAGGGCTGGATGACTTCATCCAAAATGGGTTGGCCAATGCTGCTTGTAAAGATTATTCTCTTTCACTGTAGAGAGGCATTTTGTATCTGACACTGACCAAGAAAACATCTGAGCACTGAAAGGAGATATTTAGAAAGCTAGACAAATCTAAATATAGTTGTAGGAATTGCACTGTTTTAAACCTTGTTTTGTTTAAAGATGTGTATGTCCTGTGATATAAGAGTTCTGTATTGTATGTTTGACATATTATTATATATTTTAGTAACAACTCTAATTTTAGAGAAAACCTGGTCTGTCTTTGACTAGAATGTTATATTTATTCATTTATGAGTTTAACCAGGAAGGCATACTGAGCAGGGATTGCTCGATTCCAGATCGACCTGGGGACAAGTCCCAAAACAGTAATACAAATACAGGTACAGTAGATTAACATCATACAAATACAGGTACAGTAGATTAAACATCACAGTGGGGGGTCCACCTGCCAAGCAGACAATTGACAGATAGATACAGGAACATAGGAGGGAGAACATACATGAGGATAGTGTTACAGAGATCATAATAGCAATAGTCTAGTACATAGTGGACACTAGCTAAAGCATGAGCAGCTTGAGGAGAAGTGGGTGCCCGAGTAGGCGGTTGAGGAAGCAGCAGTTGGGTGAGTGTCTTATATTGACTGGCAAGGTGTTCCATAGCTGTGGGATATGAAATCTGAAGGCTGCCTGGCCTTTGGATGTACGCATGAAAGGGACGTGGAGGAGCCTGGGGTCTGTGCTTCTGAGGGAGTAGGCAGGGGGAGGTTGTGGGAAGAGGACAGAAGCCAGGTGGGGGGGGAAGGGTATGGTACCAGAATCTGGCTACGGACCTGGCACAGTGGGTTTGTCTGTGGTCTTGGAGGGACGGCAGGGCTAAGGAGTCATATAAGGTGCAGTGGTGGGTTGTTTGTCAGCAGTCCAGGATAAAGTAGCAGAAGGAGTGATAAAGGGAGTCAAGGCTGGTCAAGGTGGAGGAAGGAGCAGTAGTATAGACTATGTCACCATAGTCAAGTATTGGGAGTATCATTCTTTGAACAATTGCTTTCCTGGCAGGAGAGGAGGGGAGACAGCTTTTGTTCCTATATAGGGTGCTGAGTTTAGGGAGTAGTTTCTTGTGTAAGGAATCAATGTGGGTGGTGGCGAAATCAAGGTACTGATCAAGCCAGACACCTAGGTATCTGAAACTGGTGCAAACTTCCAGGGGGGTCCCGTCTAGGGTTTGGAAAGGGGGTCACGGAGTTGACGGGAAAGTCTTTGCTGTGAGTCAAAAGTCTGGCTCACATAGAGGTGTAAGGTTGTAAATTATCCTATGAAGCCTGTGTGAAGATGGTACAGCATGAGATCAAAAGAGGTGCCATTGAAACTTGAGTTATGCCAAGGTTGCAAAATTAATACTTTGAAATTACATCCTGTGGTTGTTTAAAATATATTTTTGTTAGATATTTGACAGAGGAGGGGCTGGATGACTTCATCCAAATGGGTTGGCCAATGCTGCTTGCAAAAGATTATTCTCTTTCACTACAGAGAGGCATTTTGTATCTGACACTGACCAAGAAAACATCTGAGCACTGAAAAGAGGTATTTAGAAAGCAGGACAAATCTAAATATAGTTGTAGAAATTGCACTGTTTTAAACCTTGTTTTGTTTAAAGATGTGTATGTCCTGTGATATAAGAGTTCTGTATTGTATGTTTGACTTTTATTATAATTTAATAAAATATAAATTTTAGAGAAAACCTGATCTGTCTTTGAATTGCTTTCTTTGCTAAGAAATATTTATGGTTCAGCAGACATATAGCTTGTATGGTGATATCAAACTGGAAAGAGAAGAGTTTTAAATCTGAGGTCTTTATAAATAAAGTTTTAAAGGGTTCATCTCTGAATACCTGGTTAGGTGCCTGTAGGCAAAGATATCTGGCCCCCTGAAGACAGATATATCTGAGCCTGTGCATTGGTATGCTAGCAAGCGGTTAACAGTTTGAATCCCTCCAGAACTGAGACCAAAGGTTGATCCAAACTCACAAAAACAGACAAGAGGGTTACCTTGTCTGTTACACTGTTCACAAGACTGCGCTCAGAGGTTGGCAGTTTGGGAGTAGAGGGCCTAACCTGCTGAGTGAATTTGTGACAATGAGCACCTCCACAACTGTGTCTCAAAGACAATGGTCTACCACCCATTGGAAGACCCCCCAACACACACACACACACACAGTCATCTACTGTACATTGTATTTTTGCGCACACTCCAGCAAACATATATAGTAGAATCTGAACATTTCAGTACCTTGTTTATCCCTGTCTGGAATGGAAATGTTTCTGTAAACAGCATGTTGCATAAAAAAGAGCATGAACCCTCCTTTCCAGCATGTGATGACGACATGTTTAGTGGAAAAACATAAGGACATCATACAATGTGTATGGTGGTTCACTTGACCCACTACTAAGTTAGAATACTACTAAACAGTGTATGCTGCAACATATACCGCATGCATATATCTCTCCCTCCTCTAGAAGACCCCCTAAATGGACACTGTACGTAGTTTTATACTCAGAATGACTGATGTGGTGGTGTTTTGTCTTGGGCTGTGTCATGATTTGACATGGTGAAATGAAAATTAAACAGCAGTAGGCACTAGTAGCAGTCAAGGGTCACTTCAAGGGGCAAAAAACGATGCACTATTGGAAGGCTTTTAGCCTGAAGTTCAATAGGGATAGCTCCTCCCACATCCCCTACTTAAACTTCAGACTTCTGCTTCCTCAGATTCGAGCATTTTGAATGTGCCTCAGCATCCTGCATTTGCTGCCCAGCCGGCTGCATGGCCCTTGCAGCTGCTCCCTTTCCCCCTCCCTGCTCCCATTTGTTTCTTTGTTCTCCTCGTGTCCATCTCTCTGCTCCCCCCATTCTTTTTTCTCCCCTTTTGGTTTTGTTCCCTCATTTGTCCTGCCTCCCCCCATTTCCCTGCCATTTCTCCACCCACTCCTTTCTTCCCTTTCTGCCCTCTGTATCTCTCGTCATCTCTCTTGTCTTCATGTTCCCGCTTTTCTGTTTTCTTTGGGCTTTGCTCCTGCTGTGTTTTTTGGAGCAGCTGCTCAGTTCCCGCTAGCTTCTGGGTATGTCATGTCTGCTGGGTCCCTGTCTCGATTCTGGCTGCCACTCAGGACACACTGACTAGACTACAAATCAATGCTCCACCACCTGCTTCTTCAGTTCACTGCTCCAATCTGCTTCATCTATCACTCTTGCTCCTTACTTTGCTGAGCCTCCATGGACACTACGGACTGCAAGACCTGTTTTCCACTATTTGGATGTTTTCAGCACCTCAGTCAGTGGGCCAGAACTCCTTTGCATGTTCACCAGCATAGATGGAACACCTTCAGAGGACCTCTCCTTCTGCCTGGAGCAAACATTAGACTCTGCTACTACTTAACCCTTGCTGTGCCGCGGACTGACATATCAGTCCAGAATTTCTCATGTTTAATTCTGACGGCAGCTATTATCTGTTCTGGTACCCTGGTCCTGGGCTGTTCCTATGAGCCTGCCTCTCTTATTGCTGACTCTCCTTCTGGAGTATGGGACAATATCTGCCTCATTAATGCTTACTTCACCATGGCCATGTTCTACAGTAAACAGCGATTACTTTGTGTTCATTTCTGTGGTGTATCTAACACAAACATTGGCAGCCAGATTCCTTTAGTGTTTCCCCTTCTGACCTCTGCAGTACCATACATTACAATGTTCTACCCGCTATCCAGGAACCTCCTCATATGGTCGTCCTCATCTTAATTCCTCCAACAGCTACAATCATCTTTGCTCATATGATGCTGGACACTATGCAGCTGCACAGCACAATCTTCCTTGAGTACAATATATCCTCAGCAGTAACACAGCTCAGCTCACTCAAGTCTTCTCCTCCCATAGACAGCCTACGTGGGGGCCCTGCCAGTCCAGCTAGCCCACTGGTGGTCTTCTCTTGACTTACTCAATTCTACTCCTTCCTCTAGCACACCTATATGGGGGTCCTACCGTCTTTACCTTGGACCATCCATCAACCACGTGGGGTCCCGCCATCCCGTCCAACACTGCCAATGAGAGGGTCTCTACTCATTGCTCAAACTCATTTCCCTTTACTACAGGTGGACTCTCTTGGGGTCTCATCCTCCTTACCTTGGACTATGCACTATACTGCTGTGATGGACTGCGGGAGGTCCCACCATCCATTACTCAGACAGTACAATACTATGGCAATGGTGGACCATGTAGGGTCCCCCCGTCCCAAACATACTGTATGCCATACATGGCAATGGTGGACCACATGGGGTCCTGCCATCCCAATCATGCACTACTCAGTGAAATGGCGATGACAGACTACATGGGGTCCCGCCATTCCAATCATGCTCTACTCAATCAAACAGCGATGGTGGATCATGTGGTGTCCCACTATCCCAATCATGCACTACTCAGTGAAATGATGATGGCAGACCACATGGGGTCCCATCATACCAATCACACACTACGTAATAAAATGGTGATGGTGGACCATGGGGACCTGCAGTCCCAATAGCAGTACTGAGAAATATACATGTCTGTGAGGGGTCTCATTAATTGCTCTAACATATTTCCATGTCATTACAGGCAGACTCACTCAGGGTCTCATCATGCTTTCCTTTAACTATTCAAGACTACGGTGATGGTGGACCATGTGGGGTCCCGCCATCCCAACAATGGTCTCTCAATTCTTTGCTTGGATTATGTCATCATACAGCAATGGCGGATGTCTGGGAAGGTCCTGTCATCTCAATACAGACATGTCCACACAGGACATTACTTATTGCTCAAATGTATTTCTCTATCATCAACAGGCAGTCCCAGGTGGGGTTTTGCCTCCTTACTGGATCATACCATATTGTGGTGATGGCGAACCCACATGGGGGTCTCGCCATCCCAAATCGATCGTTGCATGAGGGGCATTTCTTATTACTCAAACGTATTTTCATCTTCACTGCTACTGACCCTAGAGGGTCTCCGCCTCCTTAGTCTGATCATCTGAGACCTACTTTATTGCTCGAGCATTTGAACATTGCAGACACCAGACCTCCATGAGGGTCCCATGCTCCTGGAGCATGAATACATGATGTTAAAACTGCTCCAGATAATAGTAAGCTTCCATGTAACTCTACAATAATACTACATGTAGGAACTAACAATGTGGGTCATATGCATGAAAAGGACATCTGCTATGAATTTTTTGATGTGGGGAATTGTATGAAAAGAAAAGGGTATAAAGTGGCAATTTTATGTATTATTCCAGTTCCCAGAGCCCACCCCCAGAAAAACTTGACCATTGAAAGGATTAATGCCAGACTTAACAACTGGTGTACCAGAGATGGGTTATCATTTATTAATAATTGGGCAGTATTTCAAGGGAATTATGAGCTATATGCAAGAGACGGATTACGCTTGAATAGTAGTGGGCTAGACTACTTGATAACACACTGGAAACATCTCTAAATTTATTATGTCCAGATTGACTGAGAAAGATGATAGACTGAATTTCTTATCAGCACAAAATAATTACAATAAAAAATAGAAATTCCCCAAGAAATACTAGAGATACTGTCATTCAATGCTAGGAGCTTGAAAAATGAATTGACTGGTTAAAATCCATTATCGTAGACCGACCCCTATGTCATCTCTCTCTGTCTCTCTCTCTCTCGTGATATTGAACTCTAACCCGGGCCCTCCTGATGGTATCGCTCCCAAGAACCCATCTTATTGGTTCACAGAAAAGGGACTTAGGCTTGCACATATGAACATTAGAAGTCTGTCAGCTAATTTTGCACAGCTTGAAGCCTGATTGCTCACAACTCTGATGTCTTAGGTCTAACTGAGACTTGGTTAAAACCCCATATACCAGATTCATTATGTAGGATCAAATGGATATAAACTTCACAGATGTGATCGTCCAAATGCTAAAAGGGTGGTGGTGTGTTGTTTTATACCAGACAGACCTTGACATTATGGTCCTCCGGTCAACACTACCTGTCTATGTGAAACTATTCATAGTTATTATCTTGGGTCTCACTAAGAAGCTAAATGTGGTGTGCATCTAAACCCTCCTAAAAATGGACTAACAGGCCTGACTAAGGTAACTGACCACCTTCCTCGCTAAAGGGTAGACAAGAGCTCATTGTTATGGGGGACTTCAACCCTGATTGGCTAGGGAAAAACTCTAATCTCTATGATGCTGGACTCAGCAGGTTACTCCTGTCTCAACTGGTCACTCTCCTGACCAGACGGACTAGTAATAGCAGTCTCCAGTCTCTTCTAGACTGGGTCATCTCCAACAGGCCTGAGAGGATCAGTGCTGTTGGAGTTTTACCAGACTCAGTCAGTGACCACTCCCCAGTTTACTGTGTTTGGAAGGCTAGGGCCCCAAAGCCACCCCCCCAGAGAAATTATTTTCAGAGATTTTCAAAATGGATAAGAGATCCCTAATCTTGGAGCTACAGAACATGGACTGGGCACCTCTATATAATACTTGTAATATGGAACGTGCTGCTCAATACCTCCTTACCATGCTTTTGGACCTTCAAGACAAATATATCCCAGTAAAAGGCACCATATCAGGGATCTGCTATCTGCTGGTTAAATTAGTCACTCCTGTCCTTTCTCAAAAAGAGGGATAAAGCCTGGAACAAAGCTTAGCTAACCCAGTCCCCATCGGACTGGGTGGAGTATAGAAGACTCTGAAACCTATGTAAGGTTTCCATCAGATCTGCTAAGGGCAATTACTACCGTCAGCTCCTTAGTACCTCTGTCAGTGACTCTCGTGGTTTATGGAGTCATGTTAACACCATCATAGGGAAAAACAAGTGCAATGCCATCTCTGATATGGTCGTGGATGGTTGTAATTGCTATAATCTGCTCACTATCGCCGAGGCTCTTAACTCCAGATTCACTTACCTCTCCTCCTATACTGCATCTCCTGGGCCTTTACCTGTCACTCCACAGAATAACCTTAAACTTTCCAACCCATCTTTCACACTTCGCCCAGTCTCTGAGGCTGAAATCTTATGGTTACTTAAGTCCATCTCTCCTGCTGGATCGGTAGGGGCAGATGGACTCTTACCAAAATTCCTAAGAACCATTGCACCGTCTATGGTCTCTCCAGTGACTAGACTTTTCAACCTGTCTCTTCTTACAGGACATGTCCCTTCCCTCTGGAAGATTGCTCAAGTTGTACCGGTCTACAAAAAGGGGGACACCACTAACCTGGATAACTACCACCCTATTGCCATCCTCTCCACCCTCTCTAAAATACTGGAGAAAATTGTTGCAATCCAGGTCTCGGATTACCTGTACTCCTTCAAACTCCTCACCCCTGACCAACACGGTTTCTGACATAGGCACAGTACATCCACTGCTCTCATACAGTTTACAAATGATGTCAGACTCGCTATGGACAAAGGCTTTCTCACTGGGGCTACTTTTGTTGATCTTACGAAAGTGTTTGATTTAGTTGACCACCCGCTGCTCCTATCAAAGTTGTCATCCCTAGGCTTCTCACCCTCTGTCACCGCCTGGTTCCAAAATTATCTTTCAAAGCAGCAACAATTTGTCCAGATCAGAGATGCTAAGTCCCCTCTTGCTCCTGCTTGGATTTGAGTGCCCCAGGGTTCGATTCTTGGTCCTCTTCTGTTTATAGTCTTCATAAATGATATCCCACCACTCACTGGTGCTTGCTCAGGTCTGCTATGTGCAGACAATCTTGTTCTTTACTCATCCTCCTCAAACCTCTCAGTTATCAACATGAATCTTAATAGTAATTTCAGTACCTTTCAGAACTGGCTATTCCAAAACAAACTTGTCTTAAATAAAAATAAAATGGTGACTCTGCTCTTCGGTTCCGGTTCAAAAATTCAGTCTTGCACCCAACCATTAAGTAACAGAGCTCTAGATGGCTCCCCCCTTAACACAGTTACCTTTTCAAATACCTGGGAGTAACCCTTAATCCCACCTTGGATTTTGACCTGCACCTAGCCTCAATCATTAAATCTGTCAATATTCAGCTTGGACTGGCATACAAGGTGAGACATAGCCTAATATCCACGGCAAGGATGGCTATTGCACAGGGATCCTGAGACCCAAATTGGCACATGATTAATAGCCTTCCAGCAACTACTGGAGGGCTCCTCTGAAAGTGGATGTCTGCTACAACAGCATTTGCAGTTTTGCTTTGTCTTGGCCCAAACTTACTCACCGATGCACACTATACTCCAGTCTGGGATGGTTTACCCCTCAGCCCTCCAACAGTTTACTTCCTACTGTTTTATAAAGAATATAATCTCCTCCCAGATACCTGACAAACTGACTCTAAGCTCAAACCTGTGATCTCTGCCTACCCACTGAGATCAGCTGACAAATCCTTCTTGTCCAACTGAGATGTAAATCAAAATGGGTGAGAATGCTTTACCTGGGCCCCTAAACTATGGAACTCCCTTCCACTAAGTTTAAGTATCTCCCTCCCTTCTCCACACAGTTTCAAACAGGAGTTTTGTATGGCTCTTCTAAACTCTGAACCCTGCTCCTGTCCTCTATCCACCCATTCCAGTACTGGTTCCACCTAGTTGCCTACCAGCTCCAACCTCTACTACTCTCAAACCTACCTGGAAATCTTGTTATTTCCTCTCTTCTAGCACTTACTCACTAGTTGTATGACTTATGACTGTTAGTTATTTGCACTTATATTTCTGTTTTGTTACTACATATAGATTCCTGTAAATGTGCTGTCATTGCTAAAAATGTTGTGTAAGTGTACTATGTCTGACTTCTACTTGTTCCCATGATGTTTTCTTGTATCTACTATTGTCTACATACCCTTTTTTGTAATCTCCCGGGTCGTACCTGAAAATAGGCAGCTATGCTGTCTAGTGTACCTACCCAGTTAGCAAAAACTAACTAAATAAATAAAAATCATATGATGTAATTTCCATAATGGAAACTTGGTGGTCAGACAATAATGAAGCATTGGCTAGACATTTGAAAGATATACATTATATACTAGAAATATAATAGAAAAAGGGAGGAGGGGTTCCAATGTATATAAAAATGTAATTAAATCTGTAGCTATATCATATAAGATCAGGAAAAAATCAGATACTGAAACCCTATGGATACAAATCATTGAGGGAAATCTCAGTCAATTGTGTTGGGTACAGTTTATCATAGTCCTCTTCTAAAATGAGATTACTGACAGTTGGATTAAAGAATTAGCTACAGCAGGAGAACTTGCTGAATTTTGTGTAATGGGTGACCTAAATTCCTTAATTGACTGGTGTACAATGAGTGCTTTGGAGCAAGTGCCAAAATTTTGTTACTGGTTGTCATTATTTAAATTTGGTACAACATTCAACTTCCCCTACAAGAGGGTGCAACATTTTAGATATTGTACTGGGAACTGAACAACTAATGATTCAAAAATGTATCACAGGTCCCACAATTGGAAATAGTGACCATGAATCAGTAATGTTTAAAATCAGTTATGATTATGACACTCATCAGGGTAGAACACAAATATTTCTATACAAAAGGTCAAAAGTGAAGGAAATTCAAAATGAACCAAAAAAGTTAGATTGGATATCTTTACTCAGTGAAAAATCCATACAACAGATGTGGGAAATTATAAAAGGGATTATAATCAGCTTACGTGAAATCTATATACCACAAACAGCTAAGCATAAAAATGCTCATAAAAATCCTATGTGGTTAAATAAAAATATAACAAAACTGATTAGGAAGAAAAATAAGTGTTACAAAAGATATCAGAAACATAAGGATAAAATGACACTTTTTGCCCTAAAAAAGGCACAACAGATCTGCAAAAAAGAAATTAAGAGGGCAAAAAAAGGTGCAGAAGAACAGCTTGCAAAGAATGCCACAAAGGATAATTACAAAGCCTTTTTTGCTTGTATAAGCTTCTTAAAAAGAAATCAGAATCCTGTGTGACCCCTTACTGTTCAAGACAAAACTGTTACAGCAGATGCAGAAATGGCTACAGCCTTTAATAAACACTTCTGTCAAATTTATGTACAAGGTAGTTGCACTTTTACCAGTGGATCCAATACAGTTTGACTTCCTGGATATACAGCAGCGATTCAGAAGTTGAAACCTAATACATCCCTGGCCCAGATAAAATTTCAGTTAATATGTTACAAATAATGATCGATTATATAACCTTTCCAATTAAAGTTCTTTTTGAGCAATCAGTTAGTACCGGAGAGATACCCAGTGACTGGAAAATGGCTCATGTAGTTCCCATTTATAAGAAAGGAGTAAGAACAAATGTTAATAATTACAGACCTATAAGCCTGACTTGTTTGGTGTGTAAGACTGCACTGTTAGGGATACTTTATTCTCGTCAATTAATCTAATAGATTATAAACAACATGGTTTCAAAAAGGGTAGGAGTTGCACTACAAATTTGTTGTGTTTTTATGAAAATGTGAGTATATCATTGGACAGTGAGGTGCCATGTGATGTGATCTTTTTGGATTTTAGTAGAGCCTTTCATTTGACACCTCATGGTGCCATAATAGATAAATTAAAATTGTTAAAGGCTAATCCCTACTTAGTACATTGGATAGAAGAGTGGTTAATGGATAGAAAGCAGATGGTTCAGATAAATGGATACCGATCTGATGTCAGTTTGGCAACAAGTGGAGTTCCACAGGGTTCTGTGTTGGGACCTGCACTGTTCCAGATATTTATTTCTGACTTAACAGATAGATTAAAGGGTTGGGCAACAAAAATGCAGATGACACTAAGATAGGTGGGCCATGTGGTACTCAGGAAGAGGTTAAATACATTCAACAGGGAATTTGGATAGTGTCTCTGATTGGGTTATAAGATGGGGTATGTCATTTAACATGGAAAAGTGTAAAGTTATGCATTTGGGTAAACATAACAAAAGAACAGTTTACACACTATGTGGACATAGCCTACATTGTTGCTCGTCTGAGAGGGACTTGGGTTACTATGTATCAGAAAATCTAGATACTTCTGAACATACTCAACAAGCAATTAAAAAATGTAACAATATTATTTGGACAATCAAAAGAAATATAAATAGTAGGAAACGTAACATTATGATGCCCTTATTTCAAGCATATGTGCACCTCAACTGGAATACGATCACAAATTTGGTTTCCGTAAAAACAAGAAAGACAAAACTAGAACATATACAGAGGAAGTTTACTAAATGCATTGTAGGAATGGATGGACTAGATTATCAAGAAAGACTACAAAAGCTAAATTTAATGTCCATAGAAACGAGAAGGATAAGAGCAGATCTTCTCTTTATACATAATATTATGCAGGATTATAGATTGCTGAGTGACCTCGGCTTTGCATTTAAACAAGATGGATGTAACACTAGAGGGCACCCTTTACAGATACAAGGTCATAAGTTCAGGACCAACAAGAGAAAATATTTTTATACAATGAGAATAGTTAACCCTTAGAACAATTTACCAGAAAATATAGTTATTAGTAATGATAAATCTATATTCAAATCAAGATCGGATCAGTATCTGCTAAATGGAAATATTCCTAAATATTAATAGATGTGTATAATAGGAGCACATATGGGTAATTGCCTACTAGCTCCAAGTCTTCCTCAGTATGAACCTCAGTATGAACCAACAAGCCCGCATCCGGGCCTACCTTACTTCATCAATTTATTCACTTCTTCTGCTGCATTCCACCTTTCTTTCTGTTCCAGTTACAGCCTAGTTTCTATGCCAGACATCTCTGGGAAGCATAACTCAATTCCTCAGATGTCTTAAGACAATTTCTTCTTTCTGACAAGGTTCTCGATTGTACCCTAATGTTTTAATGGATATACAACAGCCATGCAAGCCTCCCAATTCACATAGACTCATGTCTCATCATGACTCCCAGCTGGGCTACACTGCTACCTTAGCTTCATTCCCAGCCATGCAATGCTCTTGACAACTCTTTATTTACGATCTACATCCTTCAGATTTGCAACTTGGCATACACTTCAGCCATGCTGACTGTATATGTACACCTTACATTTGCTTCACATACAGCTACTCTCATCTCTCATCCAGACATCATGCCAATTTTGACCTGTTCATCACCCTGAACTTTCATCTTCAGTGTTGAGTTTCCTGCACTCATCGATCTTGGAAAGTGACTCCTTGAACAGCAAGATTTAGACTTAATTCTTGGGCATAACCACAACTAAGACCCCAGCCTACATTTAGGATTATTCTCCTCTTAGTATGCCCAGAGGATGGGTAGGTCAGTAGCCATGGGTCCTCAAAGGATTTTTTTTCGCTCCTGCATGCTACTGGCCACACTCTCCAGAGTTGGAGGAGGTAATCACTACACTAATTATCTTTTTGGGCTTTAAATCTTACACCTACCCAGTATCCTACAGAGGGTGGGACATAGAGAAATGCCAAAGCTCAAGTTATAAACATCAAGTATATACCATTCAGCTCATAAGTATACACAAGCACTGAGCTATGTACCACACATTGAACTGGAAGGCTTTTAGCCTGAAGTTCAAGGGGGGGGGGATAGCTCCTCCCACATCCCCTACTTAAACTTCAGGCTTCCGTTTGCTCTGCTTCAAGCATTTCAAAAGCACCTCCATCCTCCCTGCCTCCTCCTCCTCCTCCTCCTTCTTAGGCACTCTTGTCTCACCCTCTCCGCTGGGCTTTAAATCTTACACCTGCCCAGAATCCTACAGAGGGTGGGATATAGAGAAACGCCAAAGCTCAAGTCATAAACATCATGCATATACCATTTAGCTCATAAGTATACACAAGCACTGAGCCTTGTACCACACATTGGACTGATATAGAATGACAACCAAACATGCCTAATGATGATCAATTTGTAAACAAGTGGTTATGTTGAACATTTTCTCATGATACCAGACTGACATCGAAGGATGAGAAATTGGTATGGGGTTTACAAGTGGTTACAGGAATGATAACTGTGCCTCATATGGGGATATGATAGAAAGAACCATACAAATACTTCACAGGTAAAAACAAGGTACAGGAAGGCAGCATGTTTCAAAAGAAAAGATGCACAACTACGAGGGCTCATGCTATGACATTAAAAGGGGAGAGTTCAGAGGGAATGCGAGGCATCACTTCTTCACTGAGAGAGTGGTAGATAAGTGTAACATCTTACCAGTGCAGGTGGTGGGGTCAGAAACAGTTACAGGATTCAAGAAAGCATGGGACAAGCCCAAGGGGATATTGGAAGTAAAAGAAGAGAGGGAGAGGAATCAGAGATAGAGTATGGTATACAGTGTCACAGTGGTATAAAACAGAAATAAAGGGCAGATTGGTTGGCCCATGAGGCCCTTATCTGCTGACACCTTCTATGTGTCTCTGTTTCTGTATTTTATTGATACAGCAGACTGGCATTTGATTATCACTCTCACAGACTCTATTTACAAACCGTGTGGCCTGCCTTGAGCAACAAACTCAACCTACCTCTGCTCTGACATCACACTTGTAAGTCCCTTAGACTAGTGCAACAGCAGTACTGTACAGTGGCCCTCTAACTTACCTGGTTGCCTAACATAGAAATACATAATGGTACAAACATTATTTCTTAGCATGATTTAAATCTTGTCTGACCTCAGACAGCGATGGCAACACAAACACTCTCACCCTGACAGCAGGTTCTGCTGTGTAATTGTAGATATCCAACTGATGGCCTGTCATGGCCCTTCTATTTGATTGTCACATTGTGACCACTGTGCCTCAACTCTCTAGGCTGTGATGAGGCCACACAACACCTCAACCCACTAGACATTCACTCCTTCACATTCCCAGTTTTGGAGATGACATGCTGCACTCCACTGGGGAGAGAATGACACATCACTACCAGTGCCTACCATGATGCTGCAGTTTAGTCAGGTGGACACGGTACTCACAAGTAATGATTCATAAAGATTCTAAAACACTGATTGGGGTTGTCAAGGCAATGCCACTTAAAGTGGAATTGCATTGACATGGAATTAGTTTGGCCCCTGCCCTCTTCCAGTGATCATGGTCACCACAGGTGGTCTGAATGAACTGAACTGGACTGCAAAGGCACTGATTTCAACAACTGTCATTTGGTATTTTATGACCAGTGTAAACTTTTATAAGGATCCTATTGATGAACTGACCCCCAATGCCATACCCTGCCTGGTCGGTCATGAATGTTGATCTGTGCACACACATACCACCAACATGATCAATCCCAGTGCCGCAACCACCCTACTGTATGCACTACAATGCAGGTGTGTTTTGCAAAATTCAAATGACTTTTGTCATTATTTACAGAAGGCCCCATGGGGAATATCAATGGGTTATTCAGCACCAGAAAGGGGAAGAGATCGGTCAGCCAGCTGTTTCTTAGGACTAGAACACTTCAACTTTCACAACACAGTAGATGAAAACTTTTATACTGGTGCCTCTTGAATACAGTGCACACTAGTTGCAGGCCATGTTCCGTGGCTGCGTGTGGTGAAACACAAAAATGGTAGTCTGTCCATTCAGCTGAGTTCTTCATCAGTACATTCAATTTAATTTGTTAACAATATACATAGCTTACCAGACACAGGCTCCCCACTGCTCCTGCTTGATGCTCCTGCCACACTGGCGCTGGAATCCCCATTGATGACAGCGACACTGGAGCTGCCTGCAGCACCTGTTCCAAATGAAGAGGAATAGTTCAAATCAGTGTTGGAAGTTGGAACACATAAGACTAAAAAGCAGCACTGCAGTAATTAAATACATTCAATCCTGTGGAGAAGGCAAACTGCCAACTTGACCATGGAACACAACAAATAATCACATGACAGGAGGTGTGGAGGAATCACACTAAGGGGTCCACTTCCCTCACAGAAAACTGCACATAACATAGTCAGATAAGGAGTGCTGTTCGGAACTGCTATGGAGTGACATGACTGTTCAGGGGGAGGATTGGCAATCAGGACACACACAGTACAGCATACGTATGCACTGGATGCCACAGCACTGCTCACACCCTGCTACAGGGGCTGCCATGAGGGGATGTATGGAGCAGTGGGCAATCCTGCACACTGACCATTCCCACTAGACAATCTGAATGAGGATGTAGATGGTAGGCATGACACACGTGGCAAGTCACAGATAGCCACAATGGAGACACTAGCCATGCACGTGATTGCAGATGCAACAAGTGTTAAATTAATAATGTTGTGGTTGGACAACAAGTTAACACAACAACCAATTAGAAAGCAATCCAAAATGGATGTCAAAAACAGTGGGGACATTCAAGAATTCATGGGACAAACATAAGGCAATTCTAGGGGGGGAAGGGGGAAGTAGGCTGTTGGTTAACTAGGATCTGCAGCTTATCCGTTAGGTAGGGAAATGGGCAGACAAGGTGGGCCAAGCGGTCCTTATCTGCCATCAAATTCTATGTTTCTTTGTTTCTATGAATGCAACATCCTCTCAGTTCATGCACCTGGCCATGAAAATATATGTGTGAAATATGGCAATGCTCTGGCACGTGCATGCAATTCGATGGCACTGTTACAGACAAAGTACATCTGTAATGTGACACACACACACACACCTATTGCCATCAAAGAGGGGCTGTACTCACCTCAGGGGCCATACATCATGCATGGCACCCCAGGCAGCTATGGTAATAAAACACAGAGCCATTTCCTGTTCTTCACGTACTTTATGTTATCTCAATGGAATTATGAAAAAAGGCTCCATTACATGCAGGTGTCAGGGTACAGTTTTTTCTTTAACTTGTTCATGACAATCACTGTTGGAATTACATGGGGTTAGAGCTTAGCCCCACATAAAACATATCTTTGCAGTAGGCCACAGTTGCTCAAGATCAAGGTTGGAGCAATGCTATTGAGTCTGGAGTTATAATGTGAAAACTGGGCTGTATTTCACAGTTGTGCCTCTATGAGTCACCCTGGCTCAGAGTAAAAACAATCATATGGTGTAAATCAAACAGTGACTGATGACAACAATAACTTTGAATAATGAAGTTAGTGTACTCACTCGTGCCACTGTCCTCCTCCACCCACATCCTTTTGCCTTCCACAGATACTGTAGTGTTCTCCTTCTGCTGCCTCCTCTTCTTCTTTCCTGTTCTCTGATGGTACTGCTCAACCAAGTGCCTCCAGAACTTGAGGATCTCTCCTTAGGAGGTCATTCCATTTATACTTAATTTGCCGCACAGAATGAGATACAACTCCCCCTCCCTTGGCATCAAGAGTGGCCTTTATTGATGCCCACAGTTTTTTCTCTTTCTTTCAGAGGTAGCCTTTCTGGTCCATAAAGTTTGGACACATGGCTGGTTACCTCCTTCACTAGCAACGCAATCTCCTTATGGGAGAATGCAGGTGCCAGCTTTTTCTGTGTGCTGCTATAGGAAGTGGTAGCCTGCTGTTCCTGTCCCTGTTGTGGCTGCCCTCTGGTCCCCACTATACTGATGTTCTCCTTCCTTCTGGGCCTGGCTCCTGCTGCCCAATTCTCCTTCACCTGTTGCTGCCATTTTTCTTAAGAAAATAACAAGTCTGACTCCTTTTGAAACAAAATTAAACTTAACAAAGTTATACATTTTATTGCCTCTCTCAAAATTATCTCTCCTCACTCTCTTCTCTTTATCTCCATGCAAAACAGGAAAAGCAAAATGTGCAATTTCCACCTGCCGATATGCAGATTTTCTTTTTAAGCATTTCACAGAAAATTCTGGGAGTCACATTTGGGTACTGTTTAAGAGATGTGGACTTATTTTACCATGAACCTGCGTAAAATGGAAATATACAACATGCAGAAAACTTGCCCACAACCAAGGGATTCTGGGAAAAATTCCACTGCTTACAATAACATGCGCAATATTCTCTAACATGTGGAATCAGAACTACATCATGTTGAGTGTGGCGGCAGATAAAGACAGATTAATATGCAAATTATTCTGCCTTTCTGGAGAAACTGGGCAATTTGGACTGTGGAACTTTTTTTACGCAAGTTAATTAAAAAAAAAGTCACAGAACATACAAAAAAACCCACATGTCTAGGTTGGAAATTGTGAAAGTTGCCAAAATGTTTTCTGAACTTTTGCAGACGTGAAATTCCAACTTTCACAGAAATTCCGCCAGTGGAATCTTTTTTTATACACCTCTATTGCTACAGGTGCTGTAATAGTTATGGCAGGTGGGAAGGGCAACCCAATCAGCAGGTGTCATACTGAGGCATGGCAGATGGCATGTTGGGGAGTTTGCATTCTGCTGGACAGCTGGCAGGGCTGTCAGCATCAGGGGTCTGGAAGACAGTCCATGCTAGCCTCCTTCCCATTACCCAGACAGCAGCTCTGTGGCACAGTCTAGTGCATGTCTGCCACAGTGCCACCAGTGTACTCTCCCACACCCTGCTGTGCCCATGCTGCCCAATACTGGCACCCCCACCATTCTGGCTACTTTGCACCACACAGTCTTCCCCCATGTGGTGCACACCAGACCTGCAGTGCAAGAGCTTTTAGATCAGTTCAGGGCTGGTCTAACCCAAGTCCCAACTTGTGGCCACAGGATGGCTTCCAAAATCCCAAATAAGGGGATGCTGTAGCCCTGCCATGACACAAGCCCCCATTGTGACCTGGCGTACCAGCACTTCTGGCACACAGGTGGTGCAGGTCAGGTTCGGCATACGACATTCCAGTTCTGACACAGCCTGCTTCAAAAAATTGAGACTGCTGCAATATTTAGCACAAGGTGCCACTTGCATCAATTCTTTTTGGTGCAGGCACCTTGTGCCAAATTTTGCCATCTGAAAACTGAGTCCCTGTTTTTTCCAAAGGGCACTTGCTGCTCAAGAGCTCTCCCAGAATAAAAACAAGTGCATTACTAAATGAATCATTATTTGTAAACTCATATAACTGCTGGGACAGCATCACTAGCAGGATTAGCATCTATACAACTTTCATAGATTGTTCATAAACTGTTAAGTGTAACTTCTTGGTAGTAAATGTATCCAACAATTTGGCATTATACAGACTAACTATAATGACAATTTACAAATTATTTTTTTTATGTGTAAGTTGTAAAGAGAAATGTATCTTCCTAAGAAACCAATTGTTTAGTTGCCATATTGATCCTTGTAAGAACAGACCCAGAAGCAAATGATTTGATACCTTTTATTGGACCAACATAGACGTTACAAAAATCACATACTATTAACAGAACATTACAGAAAAATCATATTTTATTAACACCCAGACCATGCATAAAAAAAAGACAGAAATAATTCTCATGGTACTAGAATAAGATAAGAACATCTAGAATCTGTCATCTGACTATCTAGATAAGAAGTGTTCTTATCTTATTCTGTAGTAATTGACCTTGAATGGCCTCTGCTGCTAAATATGTATTTAAGTGAGTATTGAATCCAAAGGTTTTGCTTTTCATGAGACTGGATTCTCAAAACACACTGAGACATTCAGAATTTATGTTAGTGGAGCTCTCTGCCCGAAGTGTTTTTATCTTATTCTGGTAACATTTGACCTTGAAAGGCTTCTCGGCTGAAGGCAAATCGGTGCTATCTAGTTTCTCTCATGCAAACTTCAGTTATGGTTTAAATGAGTATTTTAAACCAATGAGAATTATTTCTGTTTTTTTTATGCATGATCTGGGTGTTGATAGTATGTGACTTTGAGGGTGACTGTCATATGCTTTTGAGGAAGGCCTTGGTTGATCTGAAAGCTAAAGCACTTTGTTTTTTTGTAACATCTATGTTGGTCCCATAAAATTTATCAAACCATTTGCTTTTGGATCTCTTCCTAAGAAAGTAATTTATGTTTCTGGCACTTCTTCTTCATCATCTGCCTACAAGTGACGTCAAAATCCTTTGTATGTGACATCAACACTGCTTGCTGTTTGTAGAAAGAATTATGAATGATCTAACAGGCAGATGATTAGGGTATCACTTGAGAAAAAACAGGCAGAGCAGATGAAGACCAGTGTCTGTAGTGTGGTTTTCATGACTGTTTGATAAATTCAATTTGAGAGGAAGTTGAAAAGGTTTTATCATGGCGCTTTGACAGCACTAGCACCGACATCCCCTACAGCAACAGCTACCATGCCGACTGTTGGCATTGTAGCCTCAGGGATGTCAGTGCACACCCCCAGGTCTTTAGGATTCCTACTCTGAGTCAGAACTGGACTGGGGGAGTGAAACACCCAGCTAGGCTGTACCGGTCACTGCACAGACCATCACAGAGATGAGTGGGTTTTGCCAGATTCCTGTTACTGTGATGGTCTTCACGGTGCCGGAGTCGCTGCAGTAACGGTATACCAGTTGAAAAAGGGGCATGTGATAGCTTTTCTCAAAATATGCAATTTATCTTCAATTGTGATGGGGCAGGACCATAATTCAGAAGTGGTAGAGCCACCTTGAGTTATGAAAATTTTGCCTCCTCACAGCTGATGATAAACTGCATATTTTAGATCAGATGGTTGCATATTCAATTTATACTACATCAGTTTACTTATTATAACTTTCACATCTTCTGCTTGTGTGAATATTTAACTGTTTCTCTTTCTTTCAACTACTGGCTTCAGTGCTGTACAAGGCTATTGTGATGTCATCACTATCTGTGAAAGCTGCTCTCCAACTGGTTCAAAATTCCAGTGTTATATATCCAACTTTGCTAGATATGGCATGCCTCTAAAATACAATATATGATGAGATCTTTCAATGTGTGTCCAAAGTTTATCGCTCAGTGGTGTGTGTAGTAATCCATACATTTCAGATGTTGTTGCACAACAGTAGTGATGTCAGAATACTGTTGAACCACAGTAGCTATGTCACTGCTGTTGTACAGCACTATCAAATCCCATGTCTATTAAGATTCCGTATGCTTACCGACACTGCAGATTCCTCATAACAAAGATATCAATAAGACTGAAAATATACCAAGTGAACTGTTTGTTAATTAAACTACTGGAACTGTTACCAGCTTATGCCACTGTTACTTAAGTCACATCAAATGTGTTCAATCTTATTATTTTCATTGATGTTTTCTTTTCTATTTTTTGACTACAATTCAAGACAGAGTTAGAAAGAATATAACTGAATTAAAATAGCCAGATACTATACAAAACAATATATGGGCAACCATAAAAAAGATTTAAGTTTTCATCATGGGGTAAAATAACATCATAGTGACCCCCAAAGCTTCACCCTCCAGATCACAACCAGAGTCTCATCCACCCATAGCTCACAAACTAACTGCCAGTTCAACTCCTTGCCCCACAAAAGGGATAAGAGGTACAGAGGCTCAGAGACACCCCCTGCAAAGGCAGCTTCCAAAAAAGAGCCCGACATGAAGGCAAGAGATGGTGCAAGAATACCGACAGTGGCAGCAAAGCTGGAGCAGCTACAAGAGCCCAGCAAATTACAAAAAAATCTCATCTAATCATAAAACACCCATATGCATAAATGCAAGAGTAAGACACAAGCACACATGTGCAAAAACACAAAATGAAAACAATTTTGAAATGGATAAAAAGAAAAACTCACTCATGTTGTTTCAGTCTTGAGCTGTAAACAGTTCCTGTTGCTGGCTGGAGTGGCAGCAGTGATTCGATGGTCTGTCCCAATTCAGTTCTATCTTATCTTATCTTATCTTATCTTATCTTATCTTATCTTATCTTATTCTCTGTCTGTCTGTCTGGTTGTCTATCTGCAATAGAGTCAGTACCAAAACATAGCAGCAGGCAGTTCCACTTGTAATTGAAACTGCAATACTAGCAGCAGAATATATGGCTGCCCCTACCTTGTGGAATTCTCTTCCTCATCAGATAAGGGATTGCCTGACTGTCCAAAGTTTTAAATCTGAACTTAAGACATATCTCTCAGCCTGGCTTTTCCAGTCTTTGAAAGTAACACAGTCTGCTCCTCCATACTCAGAAAATGTACTGTTTAGTATGTTGTGTTTCTTCCATGATTGCAGCTCACTGTACCTTGATCCCTGCCTGAAGTGGTTCACCTGATCTACCCGGGATGACATGTGGCTCAACATTTAGCATGCAGAACTGCAAACCAAGACATTGCAGGTTGAACCCCCCACCACCACTGCCACTGGTTTACTCAAAACTATTCACAAGACCTCCCTCAAAGCTAGTCATTAGACTTTCCTTGGCTTCAGGTAAGATTGGATAGATGCAGGACCCCACTGAAAATGAGATACTGTGTTTCTGCTGCGAGGTTCTAATGTAACACACAATCCCAACTCCCATTCTTTGTAGATGAAAGCAAGTTCAACTAAACTAAATAGCTTTGGAAATGTGAATGCTGTGTTCTGAATATCCTAGGGAGAAGGGAGACAGAGGAGCTAAATGCCTTTTGTCAACTAAGATAAGTATTGTTGAAATTTATTTTATAAATGACTGCATTTTACACCATTCCAAAGCACAGGAGCCTAATAAAACATTAAACTAACCTGACAGAACATTTCATAACACTAAACATATGGTGCCCATTATTGCTAAACATATTGGGTCGGATTTTCAAAGGGCTGTGCAGGGCTTGCAGCAAGACCTGCGTCAGACTCTTTTGTTGGCAAAGCTGTAGCAACAACTTTACCACAGACTGTGCCTAATTTTAGTAGGTTGGCACAGTTACAACGCTTGACCCAAATTAATGGCAGCTTGCACCAAATATTTGGCACAAGACCCATAAAAAGGTATCCAGAATTACTGCAAGCTAGACCAGAAAAGGTTGAGCTAACTTGAGGCATTTGGCACATGGGATCAAAAGTCCTGATCACCAGCCAGAAGAATGCCACTAGCCCCATGCACCATATTTTCAGCACACCTGGGGCTTATGGCATACCCAGCCCTTTGAAAATCTGACCAATTATTCAAGACTTAATGCACTAGCACACTTGGGTCTTCACACCTTACCTTTTGTCTTCCTGCTTCCCCATTCCTGCCTGTGCTATTTCCTGAATTTCCCCTTGACCTATATCTTGCTTTTTTATCTTCATCATTCTCTGCCTCCTTCAATCCTTTATCATTGCTTACCAGTTTTATACCCCCCTTTCCTCTGCCTTGTCTCCACCCCTGCCTTCTTGCACCTCTGCCCCATGGGAGCGTACTCTCCTTGGGGTCTCCCTAACTGATGCTCCATCATTTGGGGGGGGTGCAATTTATGCCACCCTTGGCTTTACTGCCTCCCCCTGGCTAGAGTAAGCCATATCAGATGCATACCAACAGCACCTTCCTAATGTACCCTACAGTAATTAACATTTATTGCTGACTGAAAGGCTTGTTTATCCCTTATTTTTAGTCAGCTTTATTCCATGCTAAATACTGCATTGGGAGCTGAAGTTGTTCGGTTGAATTCTTGAAGCCAAACTGAATTCATGGGCCTCGTCTGAAGCCAAACTGAAGCTGCCAATGACCCTCTTCTTTGCCCTTAGTGTACCTGCTACAGAGTGAAAAGTACACAAGATTTAGCACTGCCAAAGCTCTGCATGGTACTCAGAGACGCATTTGTTGTTAACAACTCTCACAGTATGCCATCCATAAATTCAGTGATGTTACAAATGCATTCAGTGATATATTAAGGACAACTAAGTTGGTTTTCAGACATGAACTAACAATCCAGTAAATATCAGAATGACAGAAATGCTGGACAAGTTTTGTCAATACTGATCAGAATCTTTAATGTCCATTGTAACTAGGATATCTGCCATTAGTTGGCCATCAGAGTTACTGTTCACATTGTGGACAAGTTTCTGGAAGTGCAGCCTTCATACCATCTTTGCAGCTGAGTACTTTTGCCCCACATTCAGGACACCAATGCACATTCATATGCTATGGGCATCCCCTCATTGGAGCAGTGAATTAAGGTTCATTCTGACATTTCCTCTACTAATCTGTCTTCTGTGTTCTGTGTATGATAACTCTTTTCACTGTCTTATTCTTGTATGCAGGGAATTGCATTTTAAGAGGTTTATCCCACAGAGCATGAATTCATGCAAAATATTTAGGCCAGCTTTGGAAAAATTAAGTTGACACTGCATCAGTTAATCATGATTCTGAAAACATATATCTTGTACTGGGACTCTCAAGAGTAAGTTACTACTTTTTTACTTTGCACCTCTTTGGAAATTTACATGGTATCTACTAGAAACAGAATATTTACTCACCTCATTTCCAGATCTGCCCCATTTATGATACCCACATTCCCCTGAGTTTAGATTGGGCCATGGAGAGGTTATGCAGGCTGAAAATCCTCTTCACAGAATATCAGAACTAAGACATTTGCAAATGGAGCTCAGCTAATAGCTGAACATGAGTGATTTCTAATTTTCTGGCACATAACTGCTTTCTGAGGTAGAACCTTTAGTTTTATTAGATATTGCCCTCTGCATGGAACTCAGTAAACCACAAACAATGTAGAGAGAGAAATAACAGTGATGTGAAGATATAAAATCATTGAGAACATGCTAACAAATCTGGGTACCATGCTAGTAATAACTCAAATCTAATGTATTTGAATATGTAATACAGTGCAATAGGTCAACAGTATACCTTTCTGATATTTGACAAGGCCATTTCTCCAAACATCATATAACAATATAAAATATTGCTAGTTTATGCAATAGTTCAAAGATTATAAAATATCTGAATAAATACTGTTGTTCATTCTACGCTTTGACTTTTGACAAAGGGCATGTTGGGCCAATATCTGACCCAGCAAAGTTAAAAAAAAAATCTGATCATGTAAGTAATTGTTCAGTGTCTCTGGGGGCATCCTGAAAAGTTAGAAATACTGTACTGTACATTCCAGTGATTTCACTGGAAATTTAGTCAAACATAAACAATCAATTCATCTATGGGCAAATCTTTTGAATATTAAGAATTTCACCAGTTACCTGTTGGTATTTAGGGTTTCTTTAAGATCTGAAATATATTATTTTAATTCTAGTTTGTTACATTTCTATTTTGCTCCTATATCCCAACCCACCACTCTGAGGTCACAGGCTGATCATTCCCCTGCTATTGGGTGGTTCTGGCATTAGCCACCACTCTTCCCACATTCTTATAGCCACATAACTTTCCCTTTGGACTCAGGCTTGAAGACCTACAGTATAAGGGCAGATGCAGATGCATGCTGCATCTGCATCTGCATCCACCCACTGCGCCCAGGCAGCACTAATGCTATTTTCAGCAGTTGTATCTGTTTATGACAGAAAGTCTATATGTGTGGCATGAAATAGACACATTTGTGAGTTGCTTCCAGTTTGGATGTGAATGCAGTAGTATTCTTGTGATGAGTCGCAGACTGTCACAGACTCAGAGAGCTGTGACTAGGATGTCATCTTTATTCAGACTGACTACAAGGAGACTATGCATGGACCTAGAGGTTAATTCATCTTTATTCAGACTGACAACAAGGAGACTATGCATGGACCTAGAGGTTAATTCATCTTTATTCAGACTGACAACAAGAACACCATGCAGGGACCTAGAGGTTAATTGGGCTTCAGACTGAGCATGACAAGAAACTATATAGAATATTGCTCAGTACAGGACTACAAGTAAGATGGCTTCCAGGTATTTCTTTAGTGTCAGTACCACTACTGCTACACCCTTCCACCTTAGATGAAACTAGTATACAAACAGATGTATTCAACTTTTATGGCTGTAGTACACTATTCAGGCCCAACAAGTTCTGAGGATTATTCTGCCTTTTTGGTTAGAACTTGCTCTACCTGAGAAAAATAATGTTCAGTGGTACCACAAATGTTTCATTCACAAATCAAATCTCTTGTGCCTTGTGCTGCCTCATTGGATATCTTCAGTCAGAGGCAGCAGCTGTGGGTGCAACAGGTACTCAGGAACAGCTATTGCTTAAACTGATCAGGACACTTGAGCAGGGCAGGAGCAAAATCCTCATCATCCTATTGTTCTTGAGAGAGTTCTTATGCTGATGCTTTTGGGTGAACATGTGATGGAAGGAGGTGGTCCACATGGATGTTGATGATCCATTGACCTGCATGTCCCCGAAGTTAAAGGTCCCTGAGTCTCTTGCATGATCACTGACTCCAAGTTGCTTTGACTCTGGAAATCTGACACCATCACCATTTCACAAGAAGAAAAATGGGAACTTGGGAAACTCTATCATGTCCCTTCTACTTTAGTAACTGGTGTTGTGAACTTGATTGGACAAGTCCAATCTGAACAGAGGCTCTCCTATCAGCTGTTGGCTGTGTGTGTGTGTGGGGCCTTCTTGCACTTGGGTCCACACTTTGGAATCCTGAATGAAGCCATATTTATCTTAGAATAATGGGGCATGTTTGCGTTGCTGTTGCTAGATCTGCTTTATGGATCTCTGTCACAATGCACCATAGAAAATCTTTTAGTAATTGAGCTTTTAGTTTTTCCAGGTAGTTCCTGCTGAATGATGTGGGCTTTTTTCCATGTGCCACAAAAGAGGTACAGTCCATTCTCCTCCTTTGTAGACCACTGGAATTTGTATCTCCCTAAATGAGAATCTAGTCACTTGAGTAGGATATTATCCAGATAGGAATGGTCACACTGGATACTGGTTAAGGCAGGTGGTGTAGATTCACCAGCTATCAACAACACTATATTCTCTGGTGTTGACCTGCATGCTCACGGGCATACCCACTAATCCCAGACTCAGGCAGATGCCATCTCGATGGGCTTTGTTGTAGAAAGTGAAGAGGCCAAGGAGTCATCTCCTCTGGTGTCTCTGGCAGAGTATCCATCACGTACTGTGCCTGTGCTGTATATGGTGTGGTTCTGCAGACCAGCACCAGATAACTCACTTTCTTCAGTTGTGGATTGTTTCTTGGCAGAATCAGCATGTAATTGCCAGTGGTCTGCTCCACATTGGTATCAAGGTTGCTTAGCCTTGGCTTATGCTAGTGGTTTCAAGGAGCTTAGTGAAGAGGGAATAATGTTGTGTGGCTCACCCTGGTCAAGGCTGACCCCTGTGAGGTTGCAAGGGTGGCTCTGTTGACAGCCTCCCTGTGTGGGTCTGTGTGAACTGTGAGCCCCTGGTGTTTTTCCAGGAAATTTCAAGTACTAATGCTATGTCAAATGTGGACTTGAAAATCATGTCTGGTTTTGTAATAAGGCATTTCATGTAGTGGTCCCCATAAAGACCACAGAAAACTAGTCGCTAAGGCGCTATTGAGGAATTGTCCATAGTGACATGAGTTGGCTAAATTTTTTGGGTGATGATGAAGCTAGCAATTGACTCTCGCCTCTTTGAGGTAGTGGTAGAATTGATAGCAATACATTATCACAATAGGTTTGGGCTTGTAGCACTGTAGGAGTATGCTCTTTGTTGGCCATAGTTGCACCAACTTTTTTTCGAACTTTATTTCTGCACCTACCTCGGTGGCCTCTCTCCAGTGAGGATTCTGGGCTCATGGTTCTGCTGCCCACCTGAAGCCCCCACTTTTTCCTGCACTCCCACCTGGGCACCCTCCTTCTCATCCAGCCGCCCTCCCCCAGCTCTGAGTCCCCAAGGCAGGATCACCATCTCCTTCCAGCGCTTGTACCTATAATCCAGATGAGTGACTGATGAGGAGGAAGAGAACGGAAGCACATAGTGGCAGAGCCTGGTATAGGGCATGGGACCATGGCCACTTGATCCCACCTTTGCCCACCCCTGAGGCAGCGGGTTTCTTTGTAAGTTCCTCCCTTGATGCGGCATGCACAGGGTCAGTGCAGGCTCCTCCCACAGACTGCCTTCCGTCACCAATCCCTCTACTTATCCCTGCTGCTGGACGAAGCTCCTAGCCTCCACCAGGAGCTGCCACCAAGTAAGGAATCCCCAGAACCCTCCCCAGGAGAAAAGAGCAGTCCTCCAGACCCTCAATCTTCTCCTTCCCTGTCGACCCCGATGTTACAGGCTCGTTCTCAAACCTGGGTCGCCAGTGTGGTGTAAGTGTGGCATCCAGCACCTCAACCCTCAGCACCACTGGCCAGCTATAGTTGTACTAACTTAATGGATCTGGCACAACTATACTCTTAAGCAAAGTGAATAGGGAGCCAGTAGGATGGATGGGAAGAGGTGACATTGTTCATAGTCATTTGGACTCTCAGAAAGGATACACTCTACAACTTCTTGGTTCAAAATGACCTTTATTTTGAGCAGAATGCCATATCTTTTTTAACATCATCCAATATTTTCATAATTCATAACACATCATAAAACATCACCATTTTCTTCTTCCCTTTACACAGTCTTCATGGGGTCATCCCTTTATTTACAATTTTAACACCATTTTAATATTTACAAATATGTTTATTGTCGTCCTTATGGCTCAGGTGTATATCCTATATCCCGACACCTCTTTTACTGTTGGTTGTCTCTCTGGGGTCGGGTGTTCCACCTGATCCCCAGCCTTGCCCTCTGGGGTGACTACCCCACAAGGTGCCCACCCCAGCCCCCACCAGGTATTTACCTGGTTGGGCCCCATTTTTCCCCACTAGCCCATATCCAGCCCTCATGAAGAACTATGGGATTTCCCCACTGTAAAGCTATCAATAGCTCTCCCTTTTAACCCCTCCAGTTATCAATTGCCTCCCAAAAGTTTCCATTCAAAACTGTGTTGCCATTCCCTAGACATATGTACCCCATGTGACTGATACCTACACGGCACGTCATGTGTGATGAGCTTGTGTCTTGTTTAACCCCCCCATTCTCCCTGATCCATGCTGCCATTTTTCTGTTTATCCACTTCCAAGCTTTTTCCACTGCTTTAGTGTTTTTTCATAGGTATCATAGGTATTATAGAGCTTTAGATTAAACTTTCAGCCATAGTGCTCGTATAGTAACTCTAAGGACAGTGTGTTCCTTCCCTAAAATGATTGTCTAAGTTAATCTTGAAATGGTCTGTCAACCTGCTACCGACTACCTCCAAAGGAAGTGCATTCCATATAGGAGCAACTCTTTTGTTGAACCAACCAATCACTTTTCATTAGTTTACACTGTCTGTTCTCCAGCTGCAGAGGGCGATCTGGTAGCATAGGTTTGCACCTTGCTCTGAAGACCCAAAATGTCCCACAGTTGCTATCTGACCATACTCCATGCACTAGGCCCACGTCCCTCTTAATTTTCTGTATTCCAGGGTAAACATGTTCAACTCCCTCAGCCTATCATGATAAGTCTTAACTTTGGGTCCCTCCATGGCCCTAGTTGCTCTTTTCTGTACTCTCTCAATCATCTGAACTTCTCCTTTCTTATAGGGGACCAGACTTGGGCTATATACTCCAGTATAGACCACACAAGGGATGAATACAAAGGGACCAGTACCTCCCTGTTTTTTACTCTTGATGTGTCTTAATATACAATTTATGATTGTGTTCCCTTTCTGAACTACACTTTTGTAATGGGATTTAAAAGAAAGATCCTGTGTAAACATGATTCCCAGATCTATTTCTCTCCTAGTAGTATTTAGGTTGATTCCATTTAATGTATATGTATAGTTGTGTTTTTCCCCCATGTGCATAAGCATGCATTTATCATGGTTCAAAAGCAGTTTATGTTTGACAGGCCAGTCCTGAATGAAATCTAAAGCCTGCAGAAATACAGCATTGTTTTCTTGATTCTTTTTTTTTCAAATCAAAGTTTATTGCTTTTAGAATACAGAGAACAAATCCAGTATAAACAATCTGTGTAATACATTGAGTCAGAAACAGAACAATCCTATATATACTGGAACTGTCCCCTTCCTCACCCTACCCTAAACCCCCGCTCCCCACCCCAATATACACCTCCTCCCAATTCAGCACAGTCTACATCAATCAACATAGTCTGCAGATTCTACCCCACATCATAACCTTATATATCAGATGGTGAACAGGAAAGTAAGAGGCTCCCATATCTTTTTGTATCTATCCATTCTATTGTTGAGACTAGCCACTATCTTTTCCATTCTGAGGTTGGCAAGTAGCTCTTTCAACCATTTGGAGTATGAGATATCAACACTGTCTTTCCAATGGCGGAGAATAACCTTCTTAACAGATAGGGAAATCAAAGCTATATGATATCACCTGATGGCTACTGGAATCATGGCATAATCACCTAAAAGGCAAACCTCGGGGGTATAAGTATCCGACAACCCTAATAAGGGGTCCGTCTTCCATTGGATATCCTTCCAAAGTGTAGAGTCCTTGGGACAGGTCCAAAATATATGATATAGACCCTCTGCCTGCTGGCAACGAGAATAGGTGGGCAAACCAGTAAGTCCATATTTATATAATTTTGAGGGTATAATATATATTATGTAGTATATGGAATTGAGTAACCCATAGTCTAGCCTGAGTAATATATTTATGACAGTTACACCATAATATTGTCCATTCTATTTCTTGATGAGGAAAAAATGAGTCCCAGTACTTCTCCGGTGCAAAACAAGTCGGGTATACACAATTATATAAAACCTTTTAAATATTAGATACTGAATAAGTGGGGATGGACATAAGGGTCAATTCTTCCAAAAAGCTTTAGTTCCCTTTAGGGGAGGTGTCACCCCAAATACCTCCACTAATAGATGCCTTAACTGAAACACCTTAAATGTGAACTTAGTGGAAATATTGAGAGTTTTTAAAATATCAGTGGTTGAAAACCATAAATTATCCGATGTGACTAAATTGGAGAGCCATGTATCTTGCAATTGGGGAAGCCATTTAAGTGTGATCGGCTTGTTATCTATTTTTAAATTTGGATTCCCCCTAATGGGCTGTAGTAAATCGAGAGTGTGGCTATACTTCATGAAGGCACATATCTGAGTATGTACTCTAACAGAAATTGCAATAGGGGTTGATTTTAAACTTGGTGGAATGGCACGGGGATTGATATGAAACAAAGTTGCCGGGGATAAGCCATTTATCTAAATAAGGGACAGTTCAATTTTAAGCCAGACAGGAACAAATACCGAAGGATTAAATTCTTCTGCGTGTCCCAACCATTTTATATATTTAACAATGTGACTTACCCAAAAGTAAAATACTAAAGACCTCCTTTATCCTTAGGAGCAGCTAACTTGTGAAAGGCAATTCTAGGCTGCCTGTTGGCCCAAATGAATTTTGTAATCAGGCCATTAATTTTAAGAAACCACCAATGGTAACCAGATGTTGAGTAAGTACAGGGATAAAAATCTTGGAAAGACATTCATTTTAATTAAGTTCACCTGACCCCATAATGAAATGGATAATTTGGACCATCTGTCTAAATCTGCCCCTATGGTATTTACTAGCAATCTAAATTTAATTTTGAAGTGAGGCCAAGTTTCTGTAATTTGAATCCCTAGGTACCTTAAGGAGTTCGGTGTCCAAGCCAAGCCCAACTCTGTAATAGAGGATTTAAGAACCTTATAATTAAGAGGAAAGACCAGAGTTTTTCAATATTTAGTTTGCAGTTAGCTAACTGGGAATATTCCTCAATTATAGATAACATAGGGGATGGATGCATTTGGATACGATAGTTGTAACAAGAGATCATCAGCATAAGCCAATACTTTGATATTATGCCCTTGAATATTAATGCCCTGAATCCTTGTGGAGAGGTTTAAACAGTGTATAAGGGCTCTAGGTATAAATTAAAAGTAAAGGGCATAACAGGCAGCCTTGTCTGGTTCCTGAATATAACATAAAAGCTTGGATACAGCTCCATTAGCCATCACTCGAGCTGAAGGAATACTATAGAGGGGCCCTAATCCAATTCAGAAAACGTAAAGGAAACTTATAAGCCTTAAGAGCGGAAAATAAAAAATTCCAATCAACCCTGCCGAATGCCTTCTCGGCGTCCAGAGAGACCAAAACAGCTGGAAAAGTAGCATCTCTGGACACCGAAAGGACATGCGACAGAATCTGAAGGTGATCAACCGAGGAACGACCCTTCATGAATCCAACCTGTTCAGGTCCAATAAGGTCAGGCAAAACTAATGTAAGACGATCAGCTAGCCTTTTAGGCAATATCTTGATGTCCTGATTCATCAGGGAAATTGGGTGATAACTACTGGTTAATTCTGGGTTCTTATCCTGCTTCAATATAAGAATTATTAAGGCCTCCCACAATGTATGGTCAGTAGGTGCTCCTGACAAAACATATTGAAAGAAGGGAGTAATAAAGGAAGCAACTGCTTTGGAAATACTTTATAAAAATTAGCTGAAAAACCATCAGGACCAGGCGATTTGTCAGAGGATATGCTATTAATAACACCAAAGTTCTTTAGAGGAAATTGGGAATATAAGTAGGTTCTGTTGAGAATCAGAGAGTGAAGACAAACCAGATTCCTCTAAATAGGTATCTAAATCCCAGTCTGATCTTAAATTCATCTTAGCACTATATAACTGTGTGTAATATTCTTTAAATTCAGCAACTATCTCCGTGGGGGATGTTTTTAGGGAACCGTCAGAATGAGAACGAATTGAGGAGATGTACCTGTTAGCTTCCTGTTGTTTAACCCGAAGTGCTAATAGTCTCCCCGCCTTTTCTCCCTGATCTGCATAACTTGCCTCGCTCTCAAACTAGCAAACTCTGCTTTGTCCCTCAATATCTCAAGGTAAAGCGTCTTTAAATTAGTCAGATCCTGCTGAAGGGTGTCTGAAAACCCAGAGAGCCTTACCTCAATTGCACGAATCTGTACAAGTAAGGTATTTAACTCTCTTCCTTCGCTTTTTCCTTTACGTAGCTAAACTAATTAAGATTCCCTAATGAATGCTTTAAATGCACCCTATATAAGATCTGGTTGGGAAATAGAGTGAGATTAATTTCAATAAAGTGCTCAATATTCTTATTAAGAATTTCTGCTATGTGGGGGCCTTTCAGCATTTGATTATTAATTTTCCACCGGGTGATTCTCTTGGGGAGAAATGAAAAGGTAATTTGGCAGGATACTAAGGAATGATCGGAGGGGGGGTTTCCTTGATTCTTAATAACAACCCCCAGCCTACAATCATCTGCAAATTTTGTTAACCAGATTTTCTCATGAACATATTGTATAGTGGAGACATAGATATTAAATAGACAAGTGCCCAGCACTGATCCCTGGGGGACTCCGCTCATCACATCTGCCCATTTTGAAAAGGCTCCCTTTATGCAAACCCTTTGTTTTTTGTTTGAGAGCCAAAAATTGACCCAAGATACTAGGTTATGATGTATTCCTATTCTCTGAAGTGCAATTATCAACTCAGCATGTGGCAGTATGTCGAAAACCTTAGAAAAATCCAAAAATACCACAGTCACTGGGTTGCCTTCATCCAGTGACTTGTTTACCCTATCATAGAACTGAAACATGTTTGTCTGGCAGGATCTCCCTTTGGTGAACCCATCTTGAGTTCCGTCCAGGAGGTTTTCTTGCTGTAAGTACTTAATAATGTAGTCTTTTAGGATAACCTCGAGTATTTTTGACAAGATAGCTATTAAACTAACGGGATGATAATTTGCTGAGTCTGCCCTGGATCCCTTTTTATATTGATCGCATTCATGCACAAGAAACATATTGCGGCAGGTTGCCAGAAGCAGGTTGTGGAGGCACGACACTGTTGTGACCAATGTCCCCACAGCCTTTAAAGGCTTGGCCCACTTTTCCCAATGCCGTGGCACTCTGCTGCTGACACTAGTCCAGCCAGCGTGCCACAACCTTGTAAGGTTTCGGCAGCTGCAATCAGGGGCCGCTTCATCATTGCAGCATAAGCCATTCTGCTGCAATGAGGGAGCTACCTGTCATTGCTGGGCCGAACCTTGTAACAGTGATATTGTTTGTGAACATGGCAGTGGCTTTCCACCGTGTTCACAAACAATATTAAGCACCCCCCTACTGAGGGGGTGCCCAATCCCGCTCGGCAGCATGTGCCCCCCCCACCTTTTTTGTTTGCTGGATGGGGCCCCAATCCCCATCGGCTTCAGTGCCCAAGTGATGTTGTCACAGGGGAGCCCACCCCATCTGCTTTATGTAACACCCCCACTTTTGTTGTGTGCCAATGATGGTGCCCAATCCCATAGGCATAATGTAACCTCACATTTTGTTGTGTGTCAAGGGGTGCCCATCCCCATTGGCTACAGCTGTCCCACTCAAAGTACATGTTAGCACACTGGGAGCCCACCCAGTGTGCCACATGCCCCTGTTAAACAAAAATGGTCCTGCAATGTTTTATTTTTTTTCACCCTCTCAAAAAGAAAACAGTCCCTCGTGGTCTCCCTGCCCCCTTTTCACAACCCGCATCCACCCACTGCACACCCTGCCTCCCCACACACCCTCACCCCATACTTACCTCTGGAGTCTGGCGTGATGATTTTCAGTGGACCAGGAACACGTCTGCACTCCTCAAAGCCGACCGCGAACTGAGGAAATGCTGGTAAGCTGTATAATGGAATAAATAGTTTTTTTTCAACTTTGATGCATATCTCAGGCATTTTCTGAACTTTTGGCACAAAATTTTCAACATGGGGTTTTTGGGACCCCTCCTCATGAATTCTGGCACTGTCATAGCTTTAATTGGCCCTGAAAGTAGATTTTGCAGTCACTGCAAGGAATCACCTTTCAGGACTGATTAATGAAATGACAGTCCCAGTGTTCATGATGTGGGCTCTCAAAAAGCAGCTTATGTTGTAAATTTGGTGGAAAAAATCCAAAAAATGACTGCTTTATGAGCATGTGTTGAGCAGTTTGCATGTACGCTCATAGGTTTGCAAATTTATAATATTTTCACTCCAGATTTTCAACATTGCCAATGTTTTCCACCTCCTTATGAACAGTACAGCTGTCATTTTTGACATCCTGGCCGAAATGTGTTTTCGTAGTTCCGGCACAGAATAGCACGGTCGCTGTGGGAAATCCATGTTCGGGACACATTATGAAAATGATAGTGACACTTTTCATTGGCAGAGGTCCTAAAATGCCTATGTTGAAAATCTGGTGGTGAAAGTCCATAAAATGTGTGTGCTATGAGCGGCATTGTGCGTTTCCATGCACGCCGTACTTTCACAACTTTGCAATATTTTCAGTTCAGGTTTTCAGCATTGCCAGTTTTCCACAGCTCCTTATGAACAGTGCAGCTGTCATTTTCACATCCTGGCTGAAATGTGTTTTGCTCTTCTACATAAAAGCACAGTCACTGTGGGAAATCAGTGTTCAGAACACATTAAGAAAGTCACACTGACACTGTTCATGAACAGAGGTCCTAAAATGCCTATGTTGAAAATTTTGTGATGAAACTCCATAAAATGGCTGTGTTGGAGCGTGCATTGTGCAGTTTCCATGCACCCTTGTAACTTCGAATTAGTAAAATTTACACGCCACATTTTAACACTGGCATTTTTCTGCACCTCCTTATGAACAGTACAGCTGTCATTTTTCATATCCTGGCTGAAATGTGTTTTCACTTCCGGTGCAAAATACCGTAGTCGTTGGAAATCAGTGTTTGGGACAGATTAGGATCGAGCGAGTTGGGGGGGGTGACCGAGCTCCACTGAGCTTTGTCAGCACTGCTGTGGATTTCTTTGTGGACAGGAAAAGGTGCCAATGCAGGCAGCAGCTCAGAACAAAAGTGCAGCCTGCAGCGACAGGAGACACAGAACAAGCAAGTGGGGGGGAGTGAGTGAGCGAGCTCAACAGAGCTTGGTTGGGACTGCTGTGGATTTCTTTGTGGGCAGAAAAAGGCAGCAATGCATGCAGGGGCCCAGTACAAAAGGGCAGCCTACAGCAGTGGGAGAAAGAGACAAGTGACTGAGAAAGGGTGAGTGAGCGAGCTCAAAGGAGCTCTATCATGACTGCTGTGGATTTCTCTGTGGTCAGAAAAAGGCGGTAACCCAGGCAGGAGCCCTGTACAAAAGGACAGCTTGCAGCGCCGGCAGAAGCAGAAGGAGTGAGTGAAAGAGGTGGAGTGAGTGAGGTCAACGACGTTCTGTCAGAACTACTGCAGATTTCTTTGTGGGCAGAAAAAGGTGCTAACAGAGGCAAAAGCCCAGTACAAAAGGGCAGCCTGCAGTGTCAGGAGAAACAGAATGAGTGTGTGAGACAGGGGGAGTGAGCGACCTCAATGGAGCTCTGTCGGGACAGCTGCAGATTTCTTTGTGGGCAGAAAAGGGTGCCAACACAGGCAGGAGCCCAGTACAAAAGGGCAGCCTGCAGCGCTGGGAGAAACACAAAGAGCGAGTGAGAGGGGAGAGGAGAGTGAGCTGAGCTCAACGGAGCTATATCATGACTGCTGCGGATTTCTTTGTGGGCAGGAAAAGGCAGCAACACAGGCAGGAAACCAGTTCAAAAGGACAGCCTGCAGCACCGGCAGAAATGGAATCACCGAGTGAGAGAAGGGGAGTAGGCGAGCTCAATGGAGCTCTATTGTGACTGTTGCAGATTTCTCTGTGGGCAGAAGAAGGCAGCAACACAGGCAGGAGCCCAGTACAAAAGGGCAGCCTGGAGCAGTGGCAGAAATGGAATGAGCGAGTGAGAGAGGGGGAGTGAGTTAGCTCAGTGCAGCTCTGTCGGGACTACTGCAGATTTCTTTGTGATCAGAAAAAGGTGCCAACAGAGGCAGGAGCCCAGTACAAAAGGGCAGCCTGCAGTGCCAGGAGACACAGAACAAGCAAGTAAGGGAGGGGTAGTGAGTAAGTGAGCTCAACGGAGCTCTGTTGGGACTGCTGCAGATTTCTTTGTGGGCGGAAAAAGGTGCCAACAGAGGCAGGAGCCCAGAACAAAATGGCAGCCTGCAGTGCCAGGAGAAACAGAATGAGCAAGAATGCGCGTGTGAGACAGGGGGAGTGAGCGATCTCAATGGAGCCCTGTCGGGACAGCTGCAGATTTCTTTGTGGCAGAAAAAGGTGCCAATGCAGGCAGGAGCCCAGTACAAAAGGGCAGCCTGCAGCGCCGGGAGAAACAGAATGAGTGAGTGTGAGAGGGACAGTGAGTGAGCTCAACGGAGCTCTATCATGACTGCTGCGGATTTCTTTGTGGGCAGAAAAAGGCGGCAATGCAGGCAGAAACCCAGTACAAAAGGCCAGCCTGCAGCACCAGCAGAAAAAGAATCAGCAAGTGAGAGGGAGGAGTGAGCGAGCTCAACGGAGCTGTGTTGGGACTGCTGCAGATTTCTTTGTGGGCAGAAAAAGGCAGCAATGCACCCAGGGGCCCAGTACAAAAGGGCAGCCTGCAGCAGCAAGAGAAACAGAAAAACCGAGTGAGAGAAGGGGAGTGATCAAGCTCAACGGAGCTCTATTGTGACTGCTGCAGATTTCTTTGTGGGCAGAAAAGGTGGCAACGCAGGCAGGAGCCCTGTACGAAAGGGCATCCTGGAGCAGTGGCAGAAACAGAACAAGCGAGTGAGAAAGAGGGAATGAGCGAGCTCAGCGGAACTCTGTAGTGACTGATGCAGATTTCCTGTGGGCAGAAAAGGTGTCAACAGAGGCAGGAGCCCACTAAAAGGGTAGCCTGCATCTCCAGGAGAAACAGAATGAGCGAGTGAGACAGGGGTCAGTGAGCAACCTCAACAGAGCTCTATCGTGACTGCTGTGGAATTCTTATGGCAGAAAAGGCGACAGCGCTAGCGGAGTCCGTACAAAGGCCAGCCTGCAGCTGCAGCAGAAATGGAATGAGCGAGTGAGAGAGAGGGGGAGTGAGCAAGCTCAACAGAGCTGTGTCGGGACTGCTGCAGATTTCTTTGTTGGCAGAAAAAGGCAGCAATGCATGCAGAGGCCCAGTACAAAATGGCAGCCTGCAGCGGTAGGAGATGCAGAATGAGCGAGAGTGAGAGAAGGGGAGTGAGCAACCTCAATGGAGCTCTGTCGGGACAGCTACAGTTTTATTTGTAGGCAGAAAAAGGTGCCAACACAGGCAGGAGCCCAGTACAAAAGTGCAGCCTGCAGCGCTGGGAGAAACACTGTGAGCGAGTGAGAGAGGGGGAGTGAGCGAGCTCAATGGAGCTCTATCATGACTGCTGAGGATTTCTTTGTGGGCACAAAAAGGTGGCAACGCAGGCTGGAGCCCAGTACAAAAGGCCAGCCTGCAGCGCTGGCAGAAATGGAACAACGAGTGAGAGAGGGGAGTGAGCAAGCTCACGGGACCTGTGTTGGGACTGCTGCAGATTTATTTGTGGGCAGAAAAGCCACCAACGCAGGCAGGAGTCCAGTACTAAAGGGTAGCCTGCAGCAGCGGGAGACACAGAATAAGCGAGTGAGGGAGGGTGAGTGAGTGAGTGAGCTCAACGGAGCTCTGTTGGGACTGCTGCAGATTTCTTTGTAGGAAAAAAAAGGCAGTAATGAATGCAGGGTCCCAGTACAAAAGTGAAGCCAGCAGCTTAGACAGAAATGGAATGAGCGAGTGAGAGAGGGGGAGTGAGCGAGCTCAACGGAGCTCTGTCAGGACTGCTGCAGATTTCTCTGTGGGCAGCAAAAGATGACAACAGAGGAGAAGCCATGTACAAAAGGGCAGCCTGCAGTGCCAGGAGAAACGGAATGAGCGAGTGAGACAACTTGATGAGCGACCTCAACGGAGCTCTATCATGACTGCTTCAGATTTCTTTGTGGGCAGAAAAAGGTGGCAACACAGGCAGGAGCCCAGTACAAAAGGCCAGCCTGCAGCGCCGGCAGAAATGGAATGAGCGAGTGACAGAGGGGGAGTGAGCAAGCTCAACGGACCTGTGTCGGGACTACTGCAGATTTCTTTGTGGGCAGAAAGTCACCAACAGAGGCAGGAGCCCAGTACACAAGGGCAGCCTGCAGTGCCAGGAGAAACAGAATGAGCAATTGAGAGAGGGGGAGTGATCAAGCTCAACGGAGCTCTATTTGTGACTGCAGCGGATTTTTTGTGGGCAGAAAAGGCGGTAACGAGGCAGGAGCCCTACAAATGGACAGCCTGCAGTGCCGGCAGAAGCAGAATGAGTGAGTGAGAGAGGGGAAGTGAGTGAGGACAATGAAGCTCTGTCGGGACTACTGCAGATTTCTTTGTGGGCAGAAAAAGGTGCTAACAGAGGCAGGAGCCCAGTACAAAAGGACAGCCTGCAGTGTCAGGAGAAACAGAATGAGCATGTGAGACAGGGGGAGTGAGCGACCTCAATGGAGCTCTGTCGGGACAGCTTCAGATTTCTTTGTGGGCAGAAAAGGGTGCCAATGCAGGCAGGAGCCCAGTACAAAAGGACAGCCTGCAGCACTGGGAGAAACACACAGAGCAAGTGGGAGAGGGAGAGTGAGCGAGCTCAGCGGAGCTATATCATGACTGCTGCAGATTTCTTTGTGGGCAAGAAAAGGCAGCAACACAGGCAGGAAACCAGTTCAAAAGGACAGCCTGGAGCGGTGTCAGAAACGGAATGAGCTAGTGAGAGAGGGGGAGTGAGCAAGCTCAGTGAAGCTCTGTTGGGACTGCTGCAGATTTATTTGTGGGCAGAAAAAGGTGCCAACAGAGGCAGGAGCCCAGTACAAAAGGGCAGCCTGCAGTGCCAGAAGACACAGAACAAGCAAGTAAGGGAGAGGGTGTGCATGAGTGAGCTCAATGGAGCTCTGTTGGGATTGCTGTGGATTTCTTTGTCGGCAGAAAAAGGCAGCAGTGCACGCAGGGGCCCAGTATGAAAGGACAGCCTACAGCAGCAGGAGAAACAGAATGAGCGACTGAGAGAGTGGGAGTGAGTGAGCTCAATGGAGCTCTATTGTGACTGCTGCAGATTTCTTTGTGGTCAGAAAAGGTGGCAATGGTAGGCAGGGATGTTACAAAAGGGCAGCCTACAGCGCCAGCAGAAACAGAATGAGCGAGTGAGAGAGGGTGAGTGAGTGAGGTCAACGGAGCTCTGTTGGGACTGCTGCAGATTTCTTTGTGGGCAGAAAAAGGTGCCAACAGAGGCAGAAGCCCAGAACAAAACGGCAGCCTGCAGTGCCAGGAGAAACAGAATGAGTGAGAATGAGCGCATGAGACAGGGGAAGTGAGTGACCTCTATGGAGCTCTGTCGGGACAGCTGGAGATTTCTTTGGGGCAGAAAAAGGTGCCAGCGCAGGCAGGAGCCCAGTACCAAAGGGCAGCCTGCAGCAGCGGGAGACACAGAACAAGTGAGTGAGCGAGGGGGAGTGAGTGAGCACAATGGAGCTCTGTTGGGACTGCTGCAGATTTCTTTGTTGGCAGAAAAAGGCAGCAATGCATGCAGAGGCCCAGTACAAAATGGCAGCCTGCAGCGGCAGGAGATGCAGAATGAGCGAGAGTGAGAGAAGGGGAGTGAGCGACCTCAATGGAGCTCTGTCGGGACAGCTACAGTTTTGTTTGTAGGCAGAAAAAGGTGCCAACACAGGCAGGAGCCCAGTACAAATGTGTAGCCTGCAGCGCTGGGAGAAACACTGTGAGTGAGTGAGAGAGGGGGAGTGAGCGAGTTCAATGGAGCTCTATCATGACTGCTGAGGATTTCTTTGTGGGCACAAAAAGGTGGCAACGCAGGCTGGAGCCCAGTACAAAAGGCCAGCCTGCAGCGCTGGCAGAAATGGAACGAACGAGTGAGAGAGGGGGAGTGAGTAAGCTCACCGGACCTTTGTTGGGACTGCTGCAGATTTATTTGTGGGCAGAAAAAGCCACCAACACAGGCAGAAGTCCAGTACAAAAGGGTAGCCTGCAGCAGCTGGAGACACGGAACGAGCGAGTGAGGGACGGTGAGTGAGTGAGCTCAACGGAGCTCTGTTGGGACTGCTGCAGATTTCTTTGTAGAAGAAAAGGCAGTAATGAATGCAGGGTCCCAGTACAAAAGTGAAGCCAGCAGCATCCACAGAAATGGAATGAGCGAGTGAGAGAGGGGAGGAGCGAGCTCAACGGAGTTCTGTCAGGACTGCTGCAGATTTCTCTGTGGGCAGAAAAGGTGCCAACAGAGGCAGAAGCCCAGAACAAAATGGCAGCCTGCAGCCAGGAGAAACAGAATGAGTGAGAATGAGCGCGTGAGACAGGGGAAGTGAGCGACCTCTATGGAGCTCTGTCGGGACAGCTGCAGATTTCTTTGGGGCAGAAAAAGGTGCCAGCGCAGGCAGGAGCCCAGTACCAAAGGGCAGCCTGCAGCAGCGGGAGACACAGAACAAGTGAGTGAGAGGGGAGTGAGTTAGCTCAGCAGCCTGTCGGGACTACTGCAGATTTTTGTGATCAGAAAAGTGCACAACAGAGGCAGGAGCCCAGTACAAAAGGGCAGCCTGCAGTGCCATGGAGACACAGAACAAGCAAGTAAGGGAGGGTAGTGAGTAAGGAGCTCAACGGAGCTCTGTTGGGACTGCTGCAGATTTCTTTGTGGGCGGAAAAGGTGCCAACAGAGGCAGGAGCCCAGAACAAAATGGGCAGCCTGCAGTGCCAGGAGAAACAGAATGAGCAAGAATGCAAAGGCAGAGACAGGGGAGTGAGCGATCTCAATGGAGCCCTGTCGGGACAGCTGCAGGATTTCTTTTGTGGCAGAAAAAGGTGCCAATGCAGGCAGGAGCCCAGTACAAAGGGCAGCCTGCAGCGCCGGAGAAACAGAATGAGGAGTGAGAGGGACAGTGAGTGAGCTCAACGGAGCTCTATCATGACTGCTGCGGATTTCTTTGTGGCAGAGAAGGCAATGCAGGCAGAAACCCAGGCAAAAGGCCAGCCTGCAGCACCAGCAGAAAAAGAATCAGCAAGTGAGAGGGAGGAGTGAGCGAGCTCAACGGAGCTGTGTTGGGACTGCTGCAGATTTCTTTGTGGGCAGAAAAAGGCAGCAATGCACCCAGGGGCCCAGTACAAAAGGGCAGCCTGCAGCAGCAAGAGAAACAGAAAAAACGAGTGAGAGAAGGGGAGTGATCAAGCTCAACGGAGCTCTATTGTGACTGCTGCAGATTTCTTTGTGGGCTGAAAGGTGGCACGCAGGCAGGAGCCCTGTCACGTAAAGGGCATCCTGGAGCAGTGGCAGATACAGAACAAGCGTAGTGAGAAAGAGGGAATGAGCGAGCCTCAGCGGAACTCTGTAGTGACTATGCAGATTTCCTTGTGGGCAGAAAAAGGTGTCAACAGAGGCAGGAGCCCACTAAAAGGGTAGCCTGCATCTCCAGGAGAAACAGAATGAGCGAGTGAGACAGGGTTCAGTGAGCAACCTCAACAGAGCTCTCATCGGACTGCTGTGGAATTTTAAGGCAGAAAGGCGACAGCGCCAGGGCAGGAGTCCGCATAAAGCAGCTGCCTGCAGCTGCAGCAGAAATGGAATGAGCGAGTGAGAGAGGGGGAGTGAGCAAGCTCAACAGGGTAAGTGTCGGACTGCTGCAGATTTCTTTGTTGGCAGAAAAGGCAGCAATGCGCAGAGGCCTCAGTACAAAATGGCAGCCTGCAGCGTAGGGAGATGCAGAATGAGCGAGAGTGAGAGAAGGGGATGAGCGACCTCAATGGAGCTCTGTCGGACAGCTACAGTTTTATTTGTAGGCAGAAAAGGTGCCAACACACGGGTGAGCCCAGTACAAAAGTGCAGCTCTGCAGCGTGGGAGAAACACTGTGAGCGAGTGAGAGGGGAGTGAGCGAGCTCAATGGAGCTCTATCATGACTGCTGAGGATTTCTTTTGTGGGCACAAAAAGGTGGCAACGAGGCTGGAGCCTAGTACAAAAGGCCATGCCTGCAGCGCTGGCAGAAATGGAACGAACGAAAGTGAGAGGGGAGGAGCAAGCTCACGGACCTGTGTTGGGACTGCTGCAGATTTATTTGTGGGCAGAAGCCACCAACGCAGGCAGGAGTCCAGTACTAAAGGGTAGCCTGCAGCAGCTGGAGACACAGAATGAGCGAGTGAGGGGGGTGAGGAGGAGGAGCTCAACGGAGCTCTGTTGGACTGCTGCAGATTTTTGTAGGAAAAAAGGCAGTAATGAATGCAGGGTCCCAGTACAAAAGTGAAGCCAGCAGCATCGACAGAAATGGAATGAGCGAGTGAGAGAGGGGTGAGGAGCGAGCTCAACGGAGCTCTGTCAGACTGCTGCAGATTTCTGTGGGCAAAAAGATGACAACAGAGGAGAAGCTATATAAAAGGGCAGCCTGCAGTGCCAGGAGAAACGGAATGAGCGAGTGAGACAACTTGATGAGCGACTTCAACGGAGCTCTATCATGACTGCTTCAGATTTCTTTGTGGGCGAGAAGGTAGGGCAACACAGGCAGGAGCCCAGTACAAAGGCCAGCCTGCAGCGGCAGAAATGGAATGAGCGAGTGACAGAGGGGAGTGAGCAAGTTCAACGGACCTGTGTCGGGACTACTGCAGATTTCTAGGGGCAGAAAGTCACTACCAGAGGCAGGAGCCCAGTACACAAGGGCAGCCTGCAGTGCCAGGAGAAACAGAATGAGCAATTGAGAGAGGGGGAGTGATCATGCTCAACGGAGCTCTATTGTGACTGCAGCGGATTTCTTTGTGGGCAGAAAAAGGCGGTAACGGAGGCAGGAGCCCTGTACAAATGGACAGCCTGCAGTGCCGGCAGAAGCAGAATGAGTGAGTGAGAGAGGGGAAGTGAGTGAGGACAATGAAGCTCTGTCAGGACTACTGCAGATTTCTTTGTGGGCAGAAAAAGGTGCTAACAGAGGCAGGAGCCCAGTACAAAAGGACAGCCTGCAGTGTCAGGAGAAACAGAATGAGCATGTGAGACAGGGGGAGTGAGCGACCTCAATGGAGCTTCTGTCGGACAGCTGTGCAGATTTCTTTGTGGGCAGAAAGGGTGCCAATGCAGGCAGGAGCCCAGTACAAAGCGGACAGCCTGCAGCGCTGGGAGAAACACACAGAGCAAGTGGGAGAGGGAGAGTGAGCGAGCTCAGCGGAGTTATATCATGACTGCTGCAGATTTCTTTTGTGGGCAAGAAAAGGCAGCAACACAGGCAGGAAACCAGTTCAAAAGGACAGCCTGGAGCGGTGTCAGAAACGGAATGAGCTAGTGAGAGAGGGGGAGTGAGCAAGCTCAGTGAAGCTCTGTTGGGACTGCTGCAGATTTATTTGTGGGCAGAAAAAGGTGCCAACAGAGGCAGGAGCCCAGTACAAAAGGGCAGCCTGCAGTGCCAGAAGACACAGAACAAGCAAGTAAAGGAGAGGGTGTGCATGAGTGAGCTCAATGGAGCTCTGTTGGGATTGCTGTGGATTTCTTTGTCGGCAGAAAAAGGCAGCAGTGCACGCAGGGGCCCAGTATGAAAGGACAGCCTACAGCAGCAGGAGAAACAGAATGAGCGACTGAGAGAGTGGGAGTGAGTGAGCTCAATGGAGCTCTATTGTGACTGCTGCAGATTTCTTTTGTGGTCAGAAAGGTGGCAATGCAGGCAGGAGCTATGTACAAAAGGGCAGCCTACTGCTTTCAGCAGAAACAGAATGAGTTTAGTGAGAGAGGGTGAGGAGTGAGGTCAACGGAGCTCTGTTGGGACTGCTGCAGATTTCTTTGTGGGCAGAATAGGTGCTAACAGAGGCAGAAGCCCAGAACAAAACGGGCAGCCTGCGGTGCCAGGAGAAACAGAATGAGTAGAATGAGCGCATGAGACAGGGGAAGTGGGAGGATCTCTATGGAGCTCTGTCGGGACAGCTGCAGATTTCTTTTGGGGCAGTAAGGTGCCAGCGCAGGCAGGAGCCCAGTACCAAAGGGCAGCCTGCAGCAGCGGGAGACACAGAACAAGTGAGTGAGCGAGGGGGAGTGAGTGAGCACAATGGAGCTCTGTTGGGACTGCTGCAGATTTCTTTGTTGGCAGAAAAAGGCAGCAATGCATGCAGAGGCCCAGTACAAAATGGCAGCCTGCAGCGGCAGGAGATGCAGAATGAGCGAGAGTGAGAGAAGGAGTGAGCGACCTCAATGGAGCTCTGTCGGACAGCTACAGTTTTATTTGTAGGCAGTAAAAGGTGCCAACACAGGCAGGAGCCCAGACAATGTGTAGCCTGCAGCGCTTGGAGAAAACACTGGGAGGAGTGAGAGAGGGGAGTGAGCGAAGTTCAATGGAGCTCATCATGACTGCTGAGGATTTTCGTTGGCACAAAAGGTGGCAACGCAGGCTGGAGCCCAGTACAAAAGGCAGCTCTGCTGTGCGCTGGCAGAAATGGAATGAACGAGAGAGAGGGGAGTGAGTAAGCTCACCGGACTTTGTTGACTGCTGCAGATTTATTTGTGGGCAGCAAAGCCACCAACGCAGGCAGAAGTCCAGTACAAAGGGCAGCCTGCAGCAGCTGGAGACACAGAACGAGCGAAAGTGAGGATTTGTGAGGAGTGAGCTCAACGGAGCTCTGTTGGGACTGCTGCAGATTTCTTTTGTAGGAGAAAAAGGCAGTAATGAATGCAGGGTCCCAGTACAAAAGTGAAGCCAACAGCATCGACAGAAATGGAATGAGCGAGTGAGAGGGGAGTGAGCGAGCTTGATCTGGAGTTCTGTCAGGACTGCTGCAGATTTCTCTGTGGGCAAAAGGTGCCAACAGAGGCAGAAGCCTGAACAAAATGGCAGCCTGGATGCCAGGAGAAACTGAATGAGTGAGAAATGAGTCGCGTAGACAGGGGAAGGTGAGCTACTTCTATGGAGCTCTGGTCGGGACAGCTGCAGATTTCTTTTGGGCAGAAGGTGCTAGCGCAGGCAGGAGCCCAGTACTAAAAGGGCAGCCTGCAGCGCTGGGGAGAAACACAATGAGTGAGTAAGAGAGGGATAGTGAGCGAGCTCAACGGAGCTCTATCATGACTGCTGAGGATTTCTTTGTGGGCAGGGAAAAGGCAACAGTGCAGGCAGGAACCCAGTACAAAAAGGCCAGCCTGTATCATTGGCAGAAAAGGAATCAGCGAGTAGAGAGGGGAGGAGCGAGCTCAACGGAGCTGTGTTTACACTGCTGCAGATTTCTTTGTGGGCAGAAGAAGGCTGCAATGCAACCCAAGGGCCCAATACAGAAGGGCAGCCTGCAGCATTGGGAGAAACACAAAGAGCGAGTAAGAGAAGGGAGTACCAAGCTCAACGGTTTGGCCATGATCTGCTGCAGATTTCTTTAGGCAGAAAAGGGTGGCAATGCAGGCAGGAACCCTGGTACAAAAGGCAGCCTGGAGCTGGGGCAGAAACAGAACAAGCGAGTAAGAGAGGGGGAGTGAGTGTTTCAGCGGAACTCTGTTGGGACTGATGCAGATTTCCTTGTGGGCAGTGTTGGAGTTAACAGAGGCAGGTGCCTACTAAAAAAGGGCAGCCTGCAGTTCCAGGAGAAACATAATGAAATCGAGTGAGACAGGGGTCAATGAGCAAATCGCAATAGAGCTCTATCAGGACTGCTGTGGAATTTTATGGCAGAAAAAGGCAACAATGCTAGGGCAGGAGCCAGTATAAAGGCCAGCCTGCAGTGCCAGCAGAAATGGAGTGAGCGAGTGAGAGAGGGGAGTGAGCAAGCTCAACAGAGCTGTGTCGGACTGCTGTAGATTTCTTTGTGGGCAGAAAGCCAACGCAGGCAGGAGCCCAGTACAAAACCAGCCTGCAGCAGCGGAGACACAGAACAAGTGAGTGAGCGAGGGGGAGGAGTGAGCATTATGGAGTTTTGTTGGGACTGCTGCAGATTTTTTGTTGGCAGAAAAGGCAGCAATGCATGCAGAGGCCCAGTACAAAATGGCAGCCTGCAGCGGTAGGAGATGCAGAATGAGCGAGAGTGAGAGAAGGGGAGTGAGCGACCTCATGGAGCTCTGTCGGACAGCTACAGTTTTATTTGTAGGCAGAAAAAGGTGCCACCACAGGCAGGAGCCCAGTACAAAAAGTGTAGCCTTCAGCGCTGGGAGAAACACTGTGAGCGAGTGAGAGAGGAGGGGGAGGAGCTAGCCTGTGGAGCTCTATCATGACCTGCTGAGGATTTCTTGTGGGCACAGAAAGGTGGCAACGCCAGGCTGGAGCCCAGTACAAAAGGCCACCTGCAGCGCTTGGCAGAAATGGAACGAACGAGTGAGAGAGGGGGAGTTATCAAGCTCACCGACCTGTGTTGGGACTGCTGCAGATTTATTTGTGGGCAGAAAAAGCCACCAACACAGGCAGGAGTCCAGTACAAGGGTAGCCTGCAGCAGCGGAGACACAGAATGAGCGAGGAGGGAGTAGGAGTGAGTGAGCTCAACGGAGCTCTGTTGGGACTGCTGCAGACTTTTGTAGGAAGAAAAAGGCAGTAATGAATGCAGGGTCCCAGTACAAAAGTGAAGCCAGCAGCATCGACAGAAATGGAATGAGCTGCGAGGTGGGGGGAGTGGAGCGAGCTCAACGGAGTTTGTGTCGACTGCTGCAGATTTCTTTGTGGGCAGCAAAAGATGACAACAGAGGAGGAGCCCAGTACAAAAGGGCAGCCTGCAGTGCCAGGAGAAGCGAATGAGCGAAAGGAGACAGGGTTGAATGAGCGACCCCAACTGAGCTCTAACATGACTGCTGCAGATTTCTTGTGGGCAGAAAAGGTACATAGGGCAGGAGCCCAGCACAAAAGGCCAGCCTGCAGCGCCGGCAGAAATGGAATGAGCGAGTGATGAGGGGAGTGAGTGCTCACTGACCTGTGTCGGACTACTGTGATTTTTGTGGGCAGAAAGTCACTAACAGAGGCAGGAGCCCAGTACACAAGGGCAGCCTGCAGTGCCAGGAGAAACAGAATGAGCGATTGAGAAAGGGAGTGAGCAAGCTCAATGGAGCTCCATTGTGACTGCAGCGGATTTCTTTGTGGGCAGAAAAAGGCGGTAATGGAGGCAGGAGTTCTGTACAAATGGACAGCCTGCAGCGCTGGCAGAAGCAGAATGAGGAGTGAGAGAGGGGAAGTGGAGTGAGGTCAATGAAGCCTGTCGGACTACTGCAGATTTCTTTTGGCAGAAAGGTTGCCACAGAGGCAGGAGCCCCTCAGTACAAAAGGGACAGCCTGGCAGTGTCAGGAGAAACAGAATGAGCATGTGAGACAGGGGAGTGAGCGGACTGCATGGAGCTCTGTCGTGACAAGCTGCAGATTTCTTTGTGGGCAGAAAGGGTGCCAATGCAGCAGGAGCCCAGTACAAAAGGACAGCCTGCAGCGCTGGGAGAAACACACAGAGCAAGTGGGAGAGGGAGAGTGAGCTAGCTCAACGGAGCTATATCATGACTGCTGCAGATTTCTTTGTGGGCAGGAAAAGGCAGCAACATAGGCAGGAAACCGGTTCAAAAGGACAGCCTGGAGCGGTGTCAGAAACGGAATGAGCTAGTGAGAGGGGGAGGAGTGGAGCTCAATGAAGCCTGTTGGGACTGCTGCAGATTTATTTGTGGGCTGAAAAGGTGCCAACAGAGGCAGGAGCCCAGTATAAAAGGGCAGCCTGCAGTGCCAGGAGACACAGAACAAGCAAGTAAGGGAGAGGGTGTGGCATGAGTGAGCCTAATGGAGCTCTGTTGGGATTGCTGTGATTTTTTGTGCAGGAAAAGGCAGCAGTGCACTCAGGGCCCAGTACGAAAGGACAGCCTGCAGCAGCAGGAGAAACAGAATGAACGACTGAGAGAGTGGAGTGAGTGAGTCAATGGAGCTCTATTGTGACTGCTGCAGATTTCTTTGTGGTCAAGAAGAGGTGGCAATGCAGGCAGGAGCCATGTACAAAAGGGCAGCCTACAGCGCCAGCAGAAACAGAATGAGCGAGTGAGAGAGGGTGAGTGAGTGAGGTCAATGGAGCTCTGTTGGGACTGCTGCAGATTTTTTTGTGGGCAGAAAAGCGGTGCCAACAGAGGCAGAAGCCCAGAACAAAACGGCAGCTCTGCAGTGCCAGGAGAAACAGAATGAGCGAGAATGAGCGTGGTAGATAGGGAAGTGAGCGACCTCTATGGAGCTCTGTCAGGACAGCTGCAGATTACTTTGGGCAGAAAGGTGCCAATGCAGGCAGGAGCCCAGTACAAAGGGCAGTTCCTGCAGCGCTGGAGAAACACACAATGAGTGAGTAAGAGGGGACAGTGAGCGAGCTCAACGGAGCTCATGAGTGACTGCTGAGGATTTCTTGTGGGCAGGAAAAGGCAACAGTGCAGGGAGGAACCCAGTACAAAAGGCCAGCCTGTAGCACTGGCAGAAAAGGAATCAGCGAGTGAGAGAGGGGAGTGAGCGAGCTCAACGGAGCTGTGTTTAGACTGCTGCAGATTTCTTTGTGCGCAGGAAAAGGCAGCAATGCACCCATGGGCCCAATACAGAAGGGGTAGCTGCAGCATTGGGAGAAACACAAAGAGCGAAAGTAAGAGAAGGGAGTGATCAAGCTTCAACGGAGCTCTATTGTGACTGCTGCAGATTTCTTTGTGGGCAGAAAAGGTGGTAATGCAGGCAGGAGCCCTGTACAAAAGGGCAGCCTGGAGCGGGCAGAAACAGAACAAGCGAGTAAGAGAGGGGAGTGAGCAAGCTCAGCTGAACTCTGTTGGGACTGATGCAGATTTCTTTTGGGCAGAAAAAGGTGCCAACAGAGGCAGGAACCCACTCAAAAGGGCAGCCTGTGGTGCCAGGAGAAACATAATGAGCGAGTGAGACAGGGGTCAATGAGCAACCTCAACAGAGCTCTATCATGCTGCTGTGGAATTCTTAAGGGCAGTAAAGGCAACAATTTTAGGCAGGAGCCCAGTATAAGGCCAGCTCTGCAGCGCCAGCAGAAATGGAGGAGCGAGTGAGAGAGGGGAGTGAGCAAGCTCAACAGAGTCTGTGTCGGGACTGCTGTAGATTTCTTTTTTAAAAAGCTGCCAACGCCAGCAGGAGCCTAGTACAATGGCCAGTCTGCAGCAGCAGGAGATACAGAACAAGTGAGTGAGCGAGGGGTAGGGAGGAGCGTAATGGAGCTCTGTTGGGACTGCTGCAGATTTCTTTGTTGGCAGAAAAGGCAGCAATGCATGCAAAGGCCCAGTATAAATGGCAGCCTGCAGCGCATTAGATACAGGAACGAGCGAGAGTGAGAGAGGGGGAGTGAGTGACCTCACTGGAGCTCTGTCAGGACAGCTGCGGCTTTATTGTAGGCAGAAAAGATGCCAACACAGACAGGAGTCCAGTACAAAAGTGCAGCCTGCAGCGCTTGGGAGCACTGTCGAGCAAGTGAGAGTGGGGGAGTGAGTAAGCCCAGTGAAGCTCTGTTGGGACTGCTGCAGATTTCTTTTGTGGACAGAAAAAAGGTGCCAACAGAGTGTGAGGAGCCCAGTACAAAGGGCCAGCCTGCAGCGCTGGCAGAAATGGAACGAAGCTAGTGAGAGGGGAGTGGAGAAAGCTCAACGGACTCTGTGTCAGGACTGCTGCAGATTTATTTGTGGCAGAAAAGCTACCAACGCAGGCAGGTGTCCAGCAAAAGGGTAACCTGTGCAGGATGGAGAACAGAATGAGCGAGGTGAGGGAGGGTGAGTGAGTGAGCTCAACGGAGCTCTGTTAGGACTGCTGCAGATTTCTTTGTGTGGGCAGAAAAGGTGGCAGCAATGAATGAGGGCCCAGTATAAAAGTGCCAGCTTGCAGCACTCGCAGAAACGAATGAGCAAGTGAGAGAGAGGGGGATTGAGCAAGCTCAACGGACCTGTGTCGGGACCACTGCAGATTTCTTGTGGGCAGAAAGTCACCAACAAAGGCAGGAGCCCAGTACACAAGGGCAGCCTGCAGCGCCAGGAGAAACAGAATGAGCGAGTGAGAGAGGGGAGTGAGCCTCCTCAGCAGAGCTCTGTCGGGACAGCAGCAGATTTCTTTGTGGACGAAAAGGGGTGCCAATGCAGGCAGGAGCCAGTGCAAAACAGCAGCCTGCAGCACCAGGAGAAACAAGAATGAGCGAGTGACAGGGGCAGTGAAGCGAGCCTCAGTGGACAGCGAATCAGCATTTGGCATTGACAAATGCTTGTTATGAAGTGGAATGACAGTTGCCATCCTCCAAGCCTCTACCATTTCTCCCTCATCCAAGGATGCTTGAAAGATGTGAGTTACAGGTGGTGCCAGTTCAGTGGATAACATCTTAACTATGTTTGGATGTATGCCATCTGACCTAGGATATTTATTAGTGTTTACTTATTGTAACCTATTTTCACATCCTTTAGGTGTATGGGTATTGGAGAAACCCTGATTTTTTTGTTTCCCATTTTGGGAATTCAAACTAAATGGCATTTTAGGGTTAAATACTGAGGAAAAGTATTAATTGCGCATATCGGCCATCTGTTTCAAATAGCTTATTGTATTGCCTTCTTGATTTCTGAGTGGACCTACAGAATTGTTTACTCCCTTGGTTTTATTTATTTATGCATAAAAAGTTTTATAATTATCCCTTGACTTGTTAGCTAACTTTAACTTTTGTTTACCTCCATATCTTTCTGGGTATGACCTCTGACCACCCAATGGTCACATGTAGCCACCAGGCTTTAATGACCCCCAAGGCCCCCATTATTTCATGAACCAAAATCACCCATGGGGTGTTCTCCAAATCATTTCCCCAGTGTGGATGATCAATAAATTCGTCCTTGGCCATGCCCATCTTTTCTCTTCCAACAGGGGCAACATCTGGGCTCAGCACAGTCCCCTTGCCCCATTCAACATAATCCTGGTTCAGTCTGGGTCTTGTTTTAATTGCCTTCCTCCTGGGTTTTGTATTGCCCACTTCTCAGCCAATATATGAATGAACGCCCAACTGTCCATATCACCGCCCAGTGTCTCCCATCTGCAATATATGAAAACAGGTGTTAGCAAATTACTTTCTTATGTACCTCCTGTAAGCCTGTGACTTCCACCTTCCTGCCATTTTGATGCCATCCACGCTCTCCCCCCAGCGCTGCCAAGTCTGACACTGCCCCAATCCTAGATGAATGATACCCAAAGAATCTAGGATCTTCACCTATGAGTCGCATCTCCTTTTTTAGGATTGCTGTGACCTGGTATGCTGCAACTGGCTCTCCATTGCCATTTTGGAAAAAACACCCCTGCCCACTTGGTCTACCTTCCTTGTAAGCCACCATGCCTTTGACTGTTCAATGCACCTTGCTGCTGTTTCTCTTGATTTCTACCCTGATGCCTTTTCTACCTTGGTTCATTTTGGACCAGTGTAACCAGATGCCCACACTATCAGTGCCCCAAATAACATCTATCCACTGTAGCTCTCAGTATGGTCAGCTGTGTTCTTAGCAACTATTTCGGCTGACGAGGCCCCACTTCATGACCAAAAGATGGCTGGAAATAACTTCGCCTCAAATGCTGAGGTGCAGATCTGATGGAAGCTGCCTATCAGTCTGTCAAAAACCTCCCCCAAATCAGTCTCCTCCTGTCCATATGCCTTCATTGTAATGTAACCCACTCCTGCTGCATCCTACACACCATTGGTGTCATTTTCAGTTGCCCCCACCCTTGTAGTTGGCACACCATGCCAATGCCTGCCAACTGCTGACCCATTATAGATCCTGCCATCCCAACCTCCCACCTGTCTACCACATACCTCATCACCTGAGCTTCTGAAACCAGGCCACTTACCTCCATCGTTGCCCATTGTCAGAACCCTGAAACCCCTGCCACCTGTTTCATAAGCCTCAGTGTGTTGGGTGCCCAGACATTCTGAAACAGGGTTGGGCTTGGTCCATCAATCTCCCATAGGTGTGGCGGTACCAGTGTTCTCTGGTGGCTGCCCCTGGTGCAAACAAGTGGAACCTGTCGAACTGTAAACATGAGAGGCTGTCAGCTTTCATGTTCTTTGCACCCTCTATATGTATCACTTTGAAAGACATGTTAATGTTGTGCCCAGCCAGCACTAACTGCCGGGAAACCCTCAGAACTGCATCCGTGGAACCAGACTGCCTGTTCAGGACTTCAACTACTGCTTTGTTATCACACCTGAATATGACCCTTTTGTTGCATAACCCTGTCATCAAACTATTATAGCCACCCAGATGGGGAATGCCTCCAAAAATGTAATGCCCTTCATCATTTCCAGATCCACCCATTTTTTGGGCCACCTCTGCGATATCCACTGTCCCTGAAAATATGCCCCCATCCCATGTCCCCAGCTGCATCAGTGTATGCTTCCAAATCATTGTCCAGGAGCCACTCATCCTGCCAAATTGTGATACCACTATAATGTGACAAAAACTCTCCCCATACTTCCAGATCCTCCCTGACTCTTTGTTGATATTCACCCAATGGTGTAGCCACTTTGCTTTTGCTGTGGCCTTAGCCAACCTGTGGGTAACACTCTGCCTGGTGGCACTGCCCTGCAGATGAATTTCAAGTGACCCAGCAGCTGCTGAACCACTTTTAGGGGTACCCTCCTTTTTTCTGTTACCTCCCTGGTGAGCTCTTTCAGCTTCCGACCTGCTGCTGACTGGTAAGTGGAAACGATTCTTTGTGTGTCTACCACCTCAATCCCCCAAAAATTCCAAGTTCTTATCCGCCCTCTGTCTCTTCCTCTGCTAGGGCACCCCAGTGTCTTGTACACTTTTGAGAATCCTGCAGCATCTGTTGCATCTTCTCCATTCCCCTACCTAGCAATAGGTTCAAGATTTTTTATTGTTCGACAAAGTCATTACAAAAATGTTTAAAAATTTTTAGGACATACAAATATAAATATCACTCTTTAAATGTATTCTGTAAACATTACAGTCTAAAATAGTACATATCACATAAGTTTGTATGCATTCATGGAAAGGCATACAAGTATTCTCATAAATGAGTAGCCTGGAAGAAACCAACAACTTTCTCTAATATACATAGATTTTCATTGTTCATTAGATATTTCATCATTTCATCAGGGGGGGGAGGTCGAGGTTCACCATGATGTAACCATGCCATTTCAAAGGTTATCCCTTATATAATGGGCATAGAAGTAATACACGTTTTAAGTCATCTTCAGATTACCTATTGCAGTTACGGTATGGAATAGGCATATTTACCATTTTTGTTTATAAAATACGTAATTGGCATTGTCCTGGATTCCCCCCTTCCCCCCACAAAAGACAAAAACCAGTGTACGTTGTTGTGCTCAGATTGGCAATTAATTTTTATATATACCATAATTCCATTTACAATCTCATCATCATTTATTATTGTCTCTTTCCCAATTGTATTTTATTGCAACCATATATCAATCTCTGATCATCCCTCTTTCTTCCTCTTCTCGCTCCCCCAGGTGAAAACCTGGGTGTCTTCTTCTTCTCTTTTCCTGATAGGTAACAGTGAGAACCAAGACCGCTTTTCTCCTTCAGCTCCTTCTTCTTTTCATCATATTCCTTTTTTCTTCCCCCTTCCCTCCTCCCCCCCTTTTTTCCCTCTTCTCTGCCATCCCCCTTTGGCAGTGCCATTAAACCTTCCTATCGGACAATCTCTGTCATCCACCTCTGACAGACCATACAGTCCTCCTTTGCCTTTTTATCCTCTTGTTCTATAGTTTTTTGGGATGGGTGGGAGGGATCAAAACTTCAGCAAAGGTGGCTGAACCACCACTGTGCTGCCCCTTTTGTACCTCCTTTAACCCCTCCCCTTCCTGTTGCCTGCCTGTTGTTCTAAATTCTCTGCCCCTTCCCTTCCCATCCCCCCTCCCCTCTGAGCACACCATCTTCAGGTAAAGGGAAGGGCTGCACCAGGACAACTTGGTCTGCCCCTTAAAGGGCAAACTCCATTGTCATGGATTCCCCCCCTTTCCCCCACAAAAGACAAAAAACATTGTATGTTGTGCTCAGATTGGCAATTAATTTATTATATATCATAATTCCATTTACAATCTTATCATCATTTATTATTGTCTCTTTCCCAATTGTATTTTATAGCATCCATATATAAATCTCTGACCATCCCTCTTTCTTCCTCTTCTCGCTCCCCCAGGTGAAAACCTGGGTGCCTTCTTCTTTTCTTTTCCTGATACATAACCGTGAGAACTGAGACCGCTTTTCCTCCTTCAGCTCCTTCTTCTTTTCATCATATTCCTTTTTCCTTCCCCACTCTCCTCCTCCTGCCCCTTTTTTCACCATTAGGCAGTCTCCAGCTTGCATTGGATGACTGGCTCCCCCCCGACACAGAGGTATCACCCCCCACTTAGGGTACCTCTTTCCTTTTCTTTCTCCTGTTCTTTTTTTATATTCTCTTTCCAGTCTGTAACCTCCATTCTTCTATAAAACCCATTATTTCTGTATTAAACATATCTATAGCTAAATCTGACAGGTGCACTCCATCTGACCTGTAGAATTCCTCTGCCCACTCTTCCACACCCCTCAGTATTATGTGTCCCCCCATTTTTCTTATCAGTGTTCCCACCCTTCTATTCATCTTCCTCCTGGCCCTATCTAAAGCTCTATGACTGTGTTCATGTCTCCATACCCTTCTGGGGATCATGTCCGACCAGACAAGGCTTACCCCTGGCCACCACTGTTTTATTTTCTCTAAGCCCCTTTTCACCTGCATATATGTGTCCCCCCATGGCTGTCCCCCAATGTAATTTCCCCCAGGTGTAAAATGATTAAATCTGGAATGGGTCACCATTCCTTCATCTCTTTCAGGGTAGGAAGCAGCTGTGCTCATCTCATCTCTTGGATGCCATGCCAAACCAACCTACATTCTCTCACATCCTGGTAAAGCTGTTTTCCTCCAGTCTTTTTCTCAGTTCTCTTTTCCGCCCAATAAATGTAGGAGTGACCACAGATCCATACTTCAGTGATCTTTCCTCTACCTATAGGATTTAAGCAAAATATATATCTTAAACATGTTCTTAGCGCCCTTACCATATCACCCAAATCTATGCCCTCCCCCACCAAAGTGTTTCTGTATCTGAAAAACAAAACATAGGTGATATGTTAGTCTCCATATTGTAGCGCTCAAATGTACCTCTTGTTACTTGCAAACTGCCAGTGCCCCTTTTCCAACATGGTAGTCACTGTTTCCCCTGCAACTGCTCACTGTGAAGCAGTCCCTATTCGAAACGAGTGGGACAAGTAATATCCTGGGTCCTAGCCCAGGAAATGCATACCCCTTCTTCAGCAAGGTCGTGACTTGATAGCTTGTAACCTTTTTCTCATCTCCATGCACAAATAATCTCCCTGTCCTACACCCACGCTCTGTGGTATAAGCCCACAAAGCCTTCACAGGGCACACTGTCCTGTCTACCTTAGCCTTCAGGGTTATCGTACACCCCTTTCCCCCTTGATCCATTTTTGACTTCTTAATTATGATTTGTATCTCTTTTATTCCCCAGGTTATGTCTTCCCATTCCAACCCTCCTTCTTCATCTTTTCTGCCATGCCCCACCACCTTGCTCACTCTCATAGTCCCTACAGACATTACCAGATAAATCGTGTGAAAAAGCTGTGCCTCATCTTTGCATCTGCAAATTGTCGGTAGTACCCCCCTTTAGCTTTGCAAGCCACTGCTCCCCTATTGGTCATCTACTGTCCGTGGCTCTCTGCTTCAACCTACCCCATCCCTGCATCATTCTCCTAATCAACATTGACTTTGTTGGGTCCTTCCATTTCTTTAGGCTGCAAATTAAACTAATCCTCACTAGATATAACCCCATCATGGTGTGAGCCGTTCCTCTCTACCATTGATCTACTGTGAAGTTTCCTAACTGTTCCTTCATTAGTAGCCTACTTACCTCCATGTGGTGTGTTGACCTGAATGTTTGGAACACCCACCAAGCCCCTTCGTAGGCCCTCAAAGTCCATGGTGCCCATAAGCTGCGAAACAGCAGTTCTGCTCCCTCTTGCCAATGTCCCAGACGTTCGTTGGTATGGGCGTTTTCCGATCTTCTGCTGTTGGTGCCAGCATCCAGAAACAGTCCAGCTGCAGACGGGAAGGGCCGTCAGCTAGTATATTTTTTACCTCTTGTATGTGTTTTGCCTTGAATGATTAAGTGCGGTTCGGTTCTTATCGGTTCTAAAAAATGGATTTCATTACGGTTTTCCACGACCCGTGACACGGTTGGGAACCGATAAGGGTGTCTTGCCTGGCACTGCCGAAAAAGGGCAAGTTTTTGGTTAGGCTGGCATTATGTCTGAGAAACCCAAAAGAAAAACCGGGCCCACTGGGTTTCAACACTGTAGTGTCTGTGGGGAAGCCTTTGCCAAGGCTGACCCACACACCACATGTGTTTATTGTCTGGGGTTTGACCACCTCAATGTCAGACTGCCAGATTTGCAAGAATTTCCCTGCAGCTACCCTAGGTAAGAGAGTTGGTAGGCTCAGGGAACGAGAGGCCAAAAAGTCCGCTGACCTGGATGGCCAGCTTGGTTAGGTGCCAACCGAACCAGAGGAGTGCCCTCTGACCAGGGCGAGACTTCTTGAGGCAAGCGTAAAGCTGGCTCAGAGGAGCCAGTTCCAGCAAAGAGAACTAGAAAATCAGCAGTGTGGAGTCAAAGTTCCTTCTCCAACTGCTGCAGAGATAACCAAAGCAATCCAAATTGTACAGTCACTTTCCCGGTTCCGTCCGAACCGCCACTATCTGGCAAAAGGTCGGTTCGGCGGTTCCACGAGTTCAAGAATATGATATAGAGAGTTTTATGAACCAGAGGAGGGAGGATGATTATGAACAGTGTGAATGTGACTTTGAAAGTCTGGATGTCCCATTGAACCGGACATCTCCCAGACAGACCTTAGGAGAATCTCCCCTAGGCTTTCTGGGTCCCCTTCTCATTTTCTGTTTTATAAAAAAGTTGCTCAAACCCTCCAGCTTCCATTGGAGGAAGCTGTGGATGAGCAAGAGGAGCCTGACTTTGTAGAGATGATGGATATCCCAGAGTCCAGGAGATTGTCTGTTCCTTTACATAAATCCTTTAGAAACAAACAATAAAAATTTTAAAGCTCTAATTCTGTGCCTCCTGTGGATAAAAAGATGGACAGGAGGTACCTTTATCAGAGTCCTGATACAGAATTTCTTTCACAGCAATGCAGCTCATGTTGGGGTAGTTCAGGCTGCAGCCTGTGATAAGGCTAATATTCCCCTGGCTACATCCTCCTGACAAGGACTCAGGAAGATTGATGCCATGGCTAAAAACAATACATGGCAGCGTCCTTTGGACTCAGACAAGCAAATTATATGGCTTATGTTGCAAGATACCAGAAATCTAGATGGGATACTGTCATGGCTTTAGCCAAACAGGCCCCTGGCCAGCTTGCCAAGGAGCCGGAGCAGGTGGCTGCTGATGGTATTGAGGCATCTAGGTGCAATTCCATGCTGCAGTGGATTCTAATGATGTATCCTCTAGAGTCATGGCTACATCTGTGGCTTTTCGTAGATTGGCTTGGCTCAGGTGTACTAGTTTGTCACAGGATACCCAGGCTAAGGCTATGGATTTTCCTGTGGTGGGAAATTCTCTGTTTGGGGAGCAGACAGAGAATTATATGAAGAAAATGGATGAATATAGAACCACTTATAGGAGTGCACAAGCCAAGGAATGGCAAGCCACTCCTCAGAGGCACCCCCAGGGGTAGAGGCAGGCCTTTTCACAGACCCTTTTACCAAACCCAGGCCTCCTCTTCAGCTTACGTTCAGAGGGGTTCTTCAGAGGGAGAGGCAGACGGGGTATGAGCAGGCCTGCTCCCACCCCTCAGCCTAAAGCCCCTGCCAAACAGGCACCCTGATGGGATGCCCAGGGCCGGTTCTCCATTACCTGTAGGGGGCAGGCTGGCTTACTTCGTCCAGGACTGGGAGTCTTTAACATCAGACAAGTGGGTCCTGGAAGTAGTAAGCCAGGGTCTGGTTCTCAGCTTCAAAAAATTTCCAAAGATGAGAATCAGATTTTTTCCACCTGCAAATCCTCTAGAGACTCTTGCTTTGGAAACAGAAGTCTCAACCCTCCTGGCTCTCAGAGCTGTAGAAAGGGTTTCTCCCCTACACCAGGGCAAGGGTCTGTACTCCAGGTACTTCCTTACCCCAAAAAAGACAGGAGAATGGCGGCCCATCCTGGACCTAAGATATCTGAACAAGCACCTTTTAAAACCAAAATTCAAAATGGTGACTCTGGGAATGATTTTACCCTCCCTAAGGCCAGGGACTGGCTAGCTTCCCTGGACCTCAAGGATGCCTACTTCCATGTTCTTATCAGAAGCTCCCACGAAAGTACCTCAGATTGAGACTGCCCTCAGGCCATTATCAGTTCAGAGCAATGCCCTTCGGCCTTACCTCTGCCCCAAGGGTATTCACAAAATGCCTGGCAGTAGCAGTTGCTCATTTAAGAAGGCAAAGATTGCCATCTTTCCTACCTGAGACAACTGGCTCATTGTGGGTCAGTCTCCAGACCAGGTCAAATCACACTGCAAGTTACCCAGCAGCTGCTTACCTCTCTGGGCTTTCTTCTCAATCTTCCAAAGTCAGTTCTGGAACCTGTCCAGGTACTCACCTTTATAGGTGCAGAACTGGACACAAAGCAGACCAGAGCCTTCCTTCCCCTAGAAAGGGTAAGGACCCTGGTAGCCCTGGCCTCCTCCTTCACTCTGCAGGTCTCTCAACCAGCAAGGCATTTCCTACAGCTCCTAGGACACATGGCTGCTTCCACAGCTGTAGTGCAAGGAGCAAGATTTCAGATGAGGGACATTCAGTTCCATTTGAGAGCCTTTTGGTCTCAAAGAAGATCCCTATCCAAGTTGATCCCAGTGACTCGAACCCTGATCCAGGCCCTTCAGTGGTGGCAGGATCAGAGCAATCTGAGACAAGGGGTTCCCTTCATCCCTCTATCTCACTCCTTGACCCTTACTACAGATGCGTCCCTTTTGGGATGGGGAGCTCACATGGGCGACCTCTCCACCCAGGGATTGTGGTCCCCTCAGGAATCTCTGCTCCACATCAGTCTGTTGGAACTCAGAGCTTTTTTTCTGCATCTGTTCAGAACAAAGTGGTACAGGTCAGAACAGACAACACCACTACAATGTGGTACATCAACAAACAAGGGGGCACTCGGTCTACGGCCTTGTGCACCGAGGCAATGAAGTTGTGGTCTCTGGCTTATTCCCTGAACACTTCCCTCATAGCAGTTCACCTCCCAGGCAAGGACAATGTCTGGCAGATGTTCTCAGCAGGATTTCCCAGGGCCATCACGAATGGTCACTGGATCCCCGAGTACTGGGGATAGTTTTTGCCAGATGGGGCACCCCTCAGATAGATCTTTTTGCAGCCCCAGACAATCATCAACTTCCACTTTTTTGTTGCAGGCCCCCAGTGTTGGGCTCAGTCCCCCTGGATGCCTTTCTCCTCGATTGGGAAGGGAAGTTTCTCTATGCCTTCCCCCCTTCCCTCTCCTGTTCAAGGTGCTAGTCAAAATCAGATCTCAGCCCTGCAGAGATGATTCCGATTGCTCCAGACTGGGCCAGAGCAGCCCTGGTACCACTCCTTCTGTCCTTAGCAGTCCATCTTCCTTGTGTCTCCCTGTGCCCAGGGAGGTTTGGTATCCGAATCTCAAATCCCTCAACCTCAAGGCCTGGCTCTTGAGGAGTTAGAGTTTGCTGACCTACACCTTTCTCAAGGTGTTCTCGAAATCTTGAAAGCTTCTAGGAAGCCTTCCACTAGGGCTACTTATAACTCCAAATGGAAAAGGTTTTCCATATGGTGTTCTGGGAAGCATATTTCCCCAGAATCTGCTGATTTGCCCTCTGTTTTGGACTATATGGTCCATCTTAATTCTTTGGGACTGAGACCAGCTACCCTGAAAGTACATTTGGCAGCTGTCTCTGCTTTTATTTCAGCAGGGAAGCCCTCTTCTCTTTCTGCTCACCCTGTATTTTCCAAGTTTTTCAAAGGATTGCTTCACACCAATCCGCCATTCAGGGACCCTGCCCCTGCCTGGGATCTTAATGTTTGCATTGCTCAGCTGATGCAACCCCCCTTTGAACCTCTGTCTTCGGCAGAGCTTAAGTACTTGACTTGGAAAACTGTGTTTCTAGTAGCCATCACTTCTGCCAGGCGCATAAGTGAGTTACAAGCTTTGTCAGTGGAGACTGACTTTATTTCCTTTCACAGGGATAAGGTAGTCCTCAGGACTAACAGGCGTTTTTGCCTAAGGTGGTTTCAGATTTCCACCTAATCCATTTCTCTTCCAGTGTTCTTCACTGACCATTCCTCCTCTGGTGAGAGGAGGTTGCACAACTAGATGTTAAGAGGCCTAAGTTACTACATAGAGCATACCCAGGGTCACAGGTGTGACTCCCTCCAACTATTTCTCACTTATGGTGAGGTTGGGAAAGGGAAACCTGCCACTAAGAGATCCATTGCCAGGTGGATTGTCTCTTGTATCCAATTTTGCTATCAAAAACTGGGTAGGTTCCCCTTCAGGCCTGAGGGCTCACTCTACCAGAGGTACAGCTCGTCTCTAGCTGCTGCCAGAGACATCCCTATCTTAGAGATATGTCAAGCAGCTACTTGGAAAACAGTACACACTTTCACCAAGCATTACTCCCTGGATATTCAGGCCAGGAGGGATGCTCGGTTTGCTACAACCGTGCTTCAGAGCCTATTCCTAAGTAGGTTCTGTCCTCCTCCATGGAGGTACTGCTGTGTAGTCTGCAATTGTCATAATATAGCAAGACTTCATGTTGTTTGAAGAAAAATTACTCACCTTAGTAATGTTTTCTTCTAATAGAGTCTTATATATTTAACCTCCCAACCTGCCCCTCTCAGAACTTCTACTTTGGGTATGGGGTGGGCAGTCCAGTGTTGCACTTATTGATGCCCATTTTATGTTTCCACCCTTCTTTTTGGGTTGTTTGGGTGTTGTGTTTATTTATCTTATCTTGTCTTATCTTTTCTGGTCCCCTGACTTGAGTCTTGGTGTTGGGACCAGGAAAATGTGTTAATATTTAAGTAGCCAGTTGGCTAGTGTGAGATTACAGCTTCCACACAGAACCTTAGTGAGTTTTGCTCGTAAAGATCTGACAGTTTCAGTTTGAAATATTCCAGACAGAGCTTTTCTAACCGAGCTCGTGCTCTAAGTTCCATGCCTGGCATGGAAGTTAACTCTTTCACCTCGGAGCAGTTCTAATGGTGGGACAAACTGCAATTGTCATAATATAGCAAGACTCCATTAGAAAAACAACATTACTAAGGTGAGTAATTTTTCTTTTAGTTAGTGAAATAATTTTACCAGGTAAGAATACAGGAAGTCATACAGGTCACATTTACAGATGTGTCCTGGGGAAGAAATAAGGGTAGATAGAGGGGAGGAAGAAATCAGGAGAACAGGGTAGCAGTAAAGTTAAACAATAATAAAATCAATACAGTATGTCCAGTCAGAATAAATAGCAGTACAACAGTGTACTGCATTGCAGTATGAATGGGATAACACATGACAGGGTGTGTGGTTGTATGGGAATAATGCACACCTTTGAGTGCTTGGGACTCAGGAGGCACGAGGCATAACCAAGTGTCATAACCACCTGAGAAGTGCATTGTTCTCTTATTACCACATCCTGTAATGTTATCCTGTCCTGAGCTTTTATTTCTTGAAAAAATATGTAGTTCAGGTGAGGTGTGATTATCTGAAAATAATCAAGTAATGTGATGTGTTTGACCTGTGAGATTTCAGGATTTTCATGGTCCAAATGTGAATAAAGGTGTTGAGAGGAAACAATTCAAACTGGGCAAAGTGCAAGAAAGGGCAAAGTGATTCTTCATTTTTAGTTTGGATATACAGTCAGTTCCGATTGTATGCCTCACCCGGGACTACATGAATTTGGGCATACAAGTGGAATAGCATACAAGCGGGAGAAGTTTTGATTAGTTTTCAGTATCACAGTAGCTTTACAGAAATCAGCGGTTTTATTAGAACGGTCCTAGCATCTTCGGCCATATTTATAGAAGGAGACAGCATGATAATTGTGCTGTTTAACTGAACCACAATTAAATTAAAAGAAATGCAAGCTAGAATCGAAAAGTTCACAGTCTCTGTGCTCACATAGTTCAAAGGCCCAGCTCAGTCTCATTCATGTAAGCCAAGTTAGCTGTAACACAGTCAGTTTCAGATAGTGCACAGTCCTGCTTAATCACCTGAGATCGGCATTTGTTTCATAAATTTGGATGTGATTTTTCAAAGTTTAGAACCACTTGTAGTCACGGCTTTCTGGAAGCCACATGCCGACGTATGGAGCCAGTCAGAATTGGTTAGGGCACTATTCTCATTATACCTAATTAAAAGCTTAGTGCAACAGCTGCACTCAAAAGTTAACACCTAATTAGGTGATTAGTGACGGCTGAGTGCAACCAAACTGGCCCATTCACATTACAAAGAGGCATACAACCAAAATGAGGTGGCATACAAGCGATTATTTTAACATTGTTAACATAGGAAATTAATCTGGACACCGTAGAAAATGGCATATAAGCGGAAAAGGCATACATCCGAAAGGCATACAAGTGAAGTTGACTGTACCTAAGTTTGGGATCCAAGTTATGTCAGTTGGCAGGCTATTCCAGCTTTTGGGAAGCCTAAACCTGATTGCAGCTTTTCCATATTGCATTTTCTGTTGTGGGATCATCAGCCTTTTGTCTCTTTGAGATCTTAGCAAGTATGAGATGCCAGTGCCAGGTCAGAGCAGATTGCAGAGGTAGCCCAGGTGTTTACTGACACAGAATTTAGCATCTAGGAGGGCTGTGTAACTTTGTTAACCTGAGGTCCAAACCTGACCAGCCACGGTTAGTATACAGAGTGTGGTGGTGCATATGAGAGGTACACTTACAAATAAACCTACAGTACGTAGTGCATTATATAGACAGTCTATTTTGAAGAGAGACGGTTTGGGGACTGCAGAATAAATGTCATCTCCATAGTCCAGAGCTGGTAGTAGCCTTTTGTTCATCTATAAACTTCTAAGCATTTAGGGGAAGGCCGTCTTGTAACCTATAGGGAGCACCCAGCATTTTTAGTAGAACACTTTAACACAGCATCATCACAAGGTTTAATGTGTAGTGGAACTGATATTCTAAGCCAGTGTTTAGAACAAAAAGGCATTGCAACAGTTTTCTTTTTGGTTTCATAAACGTTGGTTTGAGATGCACCAGTTTTGAATATTTGTAAAGTATGCAGTTTCTGTTGAAAAACAGTGGACATGGACTGTAGTATACAGAACAGTATCATTGGCATACATATGAATGTTGTGGGTGTTGACACAAGAGGAAGAAAATTTACAAAATCAGAAAAAGGAGGCCCAAGTACCATCCCTTGGGAACTCCCTAACAACAGGATGAGAGGCAGAGATTGCCTGATTAATCTTCATGGCCTGTGAAAGAGCACATAGTTAAGACCTGAACCAACTGAGAGAGTATTATCGTCTAGTTTAGATATAATAGAGTGGTTTGCAGTATCAGATCCTTTTGCAAAATCAATTAAAATAGCACCAGAGCTCAGATAGGAGTCTGCAGGGGTGGCAGTAAGTAATGACGCTGAGGAGGGAAGTTTTGGTGGAAGGGTTTGTACTGAAACCTGATTGAAATGGTTTAAAGAACTTTTGCCTTATTATGAAAGGTTATGACTTGGGCACATACCAGTCGTTCAAAATTTTTTTACCAAGCACGCACAGGCAATAGGGAGATTTGGCAGTAGTTTTTAAGATTATCCTGAGCACCTCCCTTTTGGAAAGGTATGACAATAGCTAGCTTCCACACTTCAAGGAATATAACAGGAATCAGTGAGCAGTTTAGAATATCCATCAGCTACATTGAAGTAACTGAGGCACCAAGTAATACAAGATTAGGTGAGATACCATCAAGACCAGTACTAGAACTGTGGTCAGTGTATGTACTGCAATTCATGACGCAATCTTGATTCCTCGAATGGGGAGAAAACAAGATTTTCATTAGAGGGGGTAATACTAGAAGTTAGCTGAGTGAGCAATCTTACCTGGATGTAAATATAGTTTTCATTCAGGTATTTTATATACCATGTTTATCAGATAGTGTGGTAGTGCCATCAAGGAGGTGGGTTGGTTAGGCAGTTTGCTAGTTGGATTCAGCAAAATTTGGACCACTTTCCAGAACATCTTTGGGTGCTTAGTAGACTGAGAGAATTTGTTTGCATAGGCGTGGCTCATTGGGAGTTACCTTAACGGTGGTAGCCACACTTGCCCTAGCAGTAAAATACTGATATTTGGAATGTCCTACTCAAACAACATGAGTCTTGCTATATCATGACATATGCAGTGAGTCCCAACCTTTGAACTGCTCCGGAGGTGAAGAGTTAACTTTCCATGCCAGGCATGGGCAGCTGAACTCAAGCTCGGTTGAAACTCTGTCTGTTGTTCTTCAAACTCAAACCATCAGATTCTTTACTCCACCTCACTGAACAGTCGCTCCAGAGATTTCTCCTTCTGCCGGTTCATTTTGTCGGTTAAAGTATTGTTTTCCGGTTTTCAACGAAATTAAACTAGCAACAGTCGGATCAGACTCTGTCTGTGGTATTTGTAGTACTAGATAGGTTTTACATTGATTTCTATTCTGTGTGGAACTTGTAAGCGGTTTATCGGTTCGGTTTGAACCGATCAGGTTGTTTAAAATATATTAATCTGTCATTTAGAGTGTGATTACCGGTTCTTATCGGTTCCTAAAAAAAACTGATTTTATTAGTTTTTTCCATGACCCGTGACACGGTTGGGAACCGATAAGAGGTCTTACCTGGCGGATTGCCATAAACGGGTAAGTTTGGTTAGGACTGGCACTATGTCTGAGAAACCCAAAAGAAAAACCAGGCCCACTGGGTTTCAACACTGCAGTGTCTGTGGGGAAGTCTTTGCCAAGGCTGACCCCCACACCACCTGTGTTTACTGTCTGGGGTTTGGCCACCTCAATGCAGACTATGCAGGTACAATGCAATTTGTAAAAATTTTCCTGCAGCTACCCTGAAAGAAGAGTTGGTAGGCTCAGGAAAGAGGGCCAAAAGTCCGCTGAACGGATGGCCAGCCGGTTCGACTCCAACGAACTGGAGGGTGCTCTCTGACCAGGGCGAGACTTCCTCGGGCAAGAGATCCGACTCCGAGTCGGTTCCAACAAAAGGACTAGAAATCAGCGGTGTGGAGCCAAAACTTTCCTCTCCAACCGCTGAAGAAATACCAGCGATTAAAATTGTCCAGTCGCTTTTCCGGTTCCGACGAACCGGCACCATCAGAGTAAGCGTCCAGTTCGGCGGTTCCACGGTTCAAGAGTATGATGTAGAGGAATATTATGAACCGAAGGAGGGGGAAGAGGAGTATGAGGAGAGTGAATGTGGATTTGAAAGTCTGGATGTGCTCATTGACCCATTGACCCGGACATCTCCCCAGACAGACCTTCAGGAGTGTGTCCTCCTAGGCTTTCTGAGTCCCCTTCTCATTTTATGTTTTATAAGAAAGTGGCTGAAACCCTCCAGCTCCCTATGGAGGAAGCTGTGGATGATCAAGAGGAGCCTGACTATGTGGAAATGATGGATATCCCAGAGTCAAGGAGGCTGTCTATTCCTTTGCATAAATCTTTTGGGAAACAGACAGTTAAAATTCTAAAAGCTCCTCACACTATATCTCTTGTCGATAAGAGAATGGACAAGAGGTACACATTGTCAGGCTGTGATACGGAGTTCCTTATACAACAATGCAGCCATGTTAGGGTAGTGCAGGCTGCAGCCTGTGACAAGGCAAATATTCCCTTGGCTTCACACCCCCTGACAAGGACTCCAGGAGGATTGATGCCATGGCAAAGAAACAGTACATGGCAGTATCCTTGGGACTCAGACAGGCAAATTATATGGCTTATGTTGCTAGATATCAGAAATCCAGATGGGATACTGTTATGGCTCTAGCAAAACAGGTCCCTGGCCAGCTTGCCAAGGAGCTGGAGCAGGTGGCTGCTGATGGCATTGCGGCATCCAAGGTGCAATTCCATGCTGCAGTGGACTCTAATGATGTGTCATCAAGAGTCATGGCTACATCTGTGGCACTTGAGAATGGCTTGGCTCAGATGTACTAGCCTGTCTGGATACCCAGACTAAGGCCATGGATTTTCCTGTTGTGGGTAATTCTTTGTTTGGGGAGCAGACAGATGCATGAAGAAAATGGATGAGTATAGGACCACCTATAGGGTGCACAGGCCAAGGAAAGGCAGGCCACTCCTCAAGGCAGCTTTCAGGGGAGGGCAGGCCTTTTCATAGGCCTTTTACCAAGCCCAGGCCTCCTCTTCTGCTTATGCCCAGAGGGGTTCTTTAGAGGAGGGCAGACAGGGTACAAGCAGGCCTGCTTCACCCCCTCAGCCCAAAGCCCTGCCAAGCAGGCACCCTGATGGGGTTGCCAGGGCCGATTCTCAGCTACCTGTAGGGGCAGGCTGGCTTACTTTGTCCAGGACTGGAAGTCTCTGACATCAGACAAGTGGGTCCTGGAAGTAGTAAGCCAGGGACTGGTTCTCGCTTCAAAAATTTCCAAAGATGAGAACAGATCCTTTCCACCTGCAAATCCACCAGAGGCACTTGCCCTAGAGGCAGAAGTCTCTTCCCTCCTGGCTCTCAGAGCTGTGGAAGGGTTCCACCCTACACCAGGGCAAGGGTTGTACTCCAGGTACTTCCTTACCCCAAAAGACAGCAGAATGGCGCCCATCCTGGATCTCAGATATTTAAACAAGCACCTTTTAAAACTAAAATTCAAAATGGTGACTCTGGGAATTATTCTACCCTCTCAAGGCCAGGGGACTGGCTAGTGTCCCTGGACCTCAAGGATGCCTACTTCCATATTCTCATCAGAAGCTCCCCCAAAGTACCTCAGGTTCGAGCTGCCCTCAGGCAATTACCAGTTTAGAGCAATGCCCTTTGGCCTCTCCTCTGCTCAAGGGTATTCACAAAATGCCTGGCAGTAGCAGTTGCTTCCCTAAGAAGGCAAAAAATTGCCATCTTCCCTTATTTGGACGACTGGCTCATAGTAGGCCACTCTCCAGACCAAGTCAAGTTACATCTGCAGATAACTGCTCACCTCTCTAGGTTTCCTTCTGAATCTTTCAAAGTCAGTTCTAGAGCCTGTCCAGCTCCTCACCTTCCTAGGCGCAGAGCTGAACACAGAGAAAGCCAGAGCCTTCCTTCCTTTGGACAGGGCAAGGACCCTGGTCTCTCTGGCCTCCTCATTCACCCTGCAGGTCTCTCAACCAGCAAGGCATTTTCTCCAGCTCCTGGGGCACATGGCTGCTTCTACAGCAGTAGTGCAGGGAGCAAGATTTCAGATGAGGGACATCCAGTTCCATTTGAGAGCCTTTTGGTCTCAAAGGAAAGACCCTGTAACCAAATTGATCCCAGTAACTCGAACCCTGATCCAGGCCCTACAGTGGTGGCAGGATCAGAGCAATCTGAGACAAGGGGTTCCTTTGTCACTCAGTCTCACTCCTTAATCCTTACTACAGATGCATCCCTCTTGGGGTGGGGAGCTCACATGGGCGACCTCACTACCCAGGGATTGTGGTCCCCTCAGGAATCTCTGCTCCACATCAATCTGTTGGAACTCAGAGCAGTTTTTCTAGCACTTCAAGTTTTTCCAAATCTGTTCAGAACAAAGTTGTACAGGTCAGAACAGACAACACCACCACAATGGTACATCAACAAGCAAGGGACACTCGGTCTCTGGCCTTGTGCACGAAGCAATGAAGTTGTGGTCTCTGGCCTCCTGAGACACCTCCCTTATGGCAGTTCACCTCCCAGGCAAGGACAATGTCCTGGCAGATGCTCTCAGCAGGATTTCCCAGGGCCATCACGAATGGTCACTGGACCCCCTAGTCCTGGAGGTGATATTTGCCAGATGGGGCACCCCACAGATAGATCTTTTTGCAGCCCCAGACAATCACCAACTTCCCCTTTTTTGCTGCAGGCCCCCAGTGTTGGGCTCAGTCCCTCTGGATGCCTTAGTTCTCAATTGGGAAGGGAAGTTTCTCTATGCTTCCCCCTTCCTCTCCTGTTCAAAGTGTTAGTCAAAATCAGATCTAAATCCTGCAAGATGATCCTGATTGCTCCAGATTGGGCCAGACAACCCTGGTATCCACTCCTACTGTCCTTAGCAGTCCATCTTCCCCTGTGTCTTCCCAGGAATCACAACCTGTTAACCTGTGCTCAGGGGAGGGTTTGGTACCCGAACCTCAAATCTCTCAATCTCAAGGCCTGGCTCTTGAAGAGTTAGAGTTTGCTGATCTACACCTCTCCCAAGGTGTAATGGATATACTAAAGGCTTCTAGGAAGCCTTCCACCAGGGCTACCTATAATTCAAAATGGAAGAGGTTTTCCATATGGTGCTCTGGGAAGCATATTTCCCCAGAATCTGCTGATTTACCCACAGTCCTGGATTATAAGGTCCATTTAAATACCTTGGGGCTGAGACCAGCTACCCTAAAAGTACATTTGGCAGCTGTGTCTTCTTTTATTTCAGCAGGTAAACCCTCTTCTCTTTCAGCTCATCCTGTATTCTCCAAGTTTTTTAAGGGATTGCTTCACACCAACCCTCCATTCAGGGACCCTGCTCCTGCCTGGGATCTTAATGTTTGCATTGCTCAGCTTATGCAACCCCCCTTTGAGTCTTTGTCTTCAGCAGAGCTTAAGTACTTGACTTGAAGACTGTGTTTCTGGTAGCCATCACTTCTGCCAGGCGCATAAGTGAATTACAAACCTTTGTCAGTGGAGCCTGATTTTATCTCCTTTCATAGAGATAAGGTGGTCCTCAGGACTAACAGGAAGTTCTTGCCTAAGGTGGTATCAGATTTCCACCTTAATCAATCTATGTCTCTTCCAGTGTACTTCACTGACCATTCCTCCTCTGGTGAGAGGAGGCTGCACAGCTTAGATGTGAAGAGAGCCCTTAGCTACTACATAGAGTGTACCCAGGGTCACAGGTTTGACTCCCTCCAACTGTTCCTCACTTATGGTGAGGTTGGCAAAGGGAAACCTGCCACTAAAAGATCCATTGCCAGGTGGATTGTCTCTTGTATCCAATGTTGTTATGAAAAACTGGGTGAGGTTCCTCCCTCAGGCCTGAGGCTCACTCTACCAGAGGTACAGCTGCTTCCCTGGCTGCTGCAGGACATCCTATCCTAGAGATATGTCAAGCAGCTACCTGGAAAACAGTTCACACTTTTCAAGCATTACTCCCTGGACATCCAGGCTAGGAGTGATGCTCGGTTTGACACAACTGTGCTTCAGAGCATTTCCTAAGTAGGTTCTGCCCTCCTCCATGGAGGTACTGCTGTGTAGTCTGCATATGTCATAATATAGCAAGACTTCATGTTGTTTGAAGAAAAATTACTCACCTTAGTAATGTTGTTTCTTCTAATGGAGTCTTGCTATATTATGACCTCCAACCTGCCCTCTCAGAACCTCTGTTTTTGGGATGTGGGTGGGCAGTGCAGTGTGCACATAGTAGATGCCCACCTTGTTGTTTCACCCTCCTTTTTGGGGTGATTGGTGTTGTGTTTTCATTTTTGGGTCTCCTGACTTGAGTCTTTCTTTTGGGACCAAAAAATGTGTTCTTATGTTTAGTAGCCAGTTGGCTAGTGTAGGTTTACAGCTTCCACACAGGACCTCAGTGAGTTTAGCTTGTAAAGATCTGATGGTTTGAGTTTGAAGAACAACAGACAGAGTTTCAACCGAGCTCGAGCTCAGCGTTCCATGCCTGGCATGGAAAGTTAACTCTTTCACCTCCGGAGCAGTTTGAAGGTTGGGACTCACTGCATATGTCATAATATAGCAAGACTCCATTAGAAGAAACAGCATTACTAAGGTGGTAATTTTTCTTTGAGCATGTCATAGTCAGGACTGTAAACTGGAAAACACGTCAATACAAGTTTAAAACAACGTTAGAGACAGAACAGCAAAACATTTCTTTTTGCACTGCAGTCCCATTTAACGGACCCAGAAATACTGGAACTCCTAGTTAGCGAACTTACGTTTCTGGGGACGTGGATATGTTGTTCAATCCACACTTTGTGGCAGGTTCCTTGCTGCTTTAAATCTTGCTGGAAGATCTTCAAGCTGGCTCTTCCCACCCACCTGGGTGGTAAAATCCTCGGCTCCGCCCCATGATGCCAGATCTTCCTTACCGCTTGGAAGCTCAGGTTCCCTCCTTAGCGCTCTGCATTTTAGGCCTGGATCCAAACTCTTCAGGTTTTCCAAAAATTATTTTAAAGTTTACTAGACTACAGTCTTCATCTTCCCTCGTGGCTGCGATGGACAAATCCACTCCCAGCTTTCATTGGTGCCCTTGCAGGCAGAAGATGTCCCGGACGATCCGCACTCCACATGCGTTTACTGCCTGGGTCTTGCCCACGATTCTGTGCAAGTCCTTCTCGGCTTCGGTTTTAGAGGACCGTGCTGCCAGACTACAACTTGGGCACTCCGAGAAGCGGTATCTGCCGATGAAGTCAAAAGAGGCCCATTGGGCGGTTTCCGCGGCTGCGGGCTCCGCAGAGCAGCTGGAGCAGTTGATCACCCTCAAGGAGGAGGCGGCCCAGGCCGCTTCATCTTCCTCCTCGGCTGCAGCGTTTATCCCACTCTCCTTGGGCTCCTCCTACACTGCTTCTTTTAAGGAGCTTTGCCAGTCCCTCTCCACCAAGGGAAAAGGGCCATCGGGATATACCAGTAGGTCCAAGAAAAAAGAACCAAAAGGTAAGTCCCACTGTCGACATTCGTGGGAGCGGGAGAGATCCCCTTCACCGGGCTGTCGGCTCTCGACTTCAGTCGAGGTTGCGGCTAAGGCCGCTGGCTTCACGGTGTCCCCATCAGATCAGCCGGCCAAAACACCCGCTGACGAGGTTGAGATTTTTCTCGACCCGTTGGGACGGTTTGTCGACTGGAGAAACCGACAACCCTTCTTCACCGGTTCCCCTGGTGGTAACCGAGGACTTGCCTGTGCCTCCTTTGCTGAAATCCCCGGTCAAGGGCCCTGAACCAAGGGATGAGCAGGTTTCCCCCGGCCCCTCTTTGACCCACCCTCAGCGACCATGAGGGTCTCGGTCTCGGTTCTCTTCTAGGTCAAGAAGGTCCCTCTGACATCGGCAGTCTCGGTCTTGGCACCATGGAAAGTGGCATCGCCACTCGTCTTCTTCGAAGGATAGGCTCTGACTTAAGTTACTCCGGCACTATGAGGACATGATGTGGCAGGAACTTTTGTTGACCAGTAACAAGCCCACTCCATCGCCTTCTCTGGCCATTAAGTGGCTATCACCGGAGCGACCGAAGCAACCCCTCGTAGTTGTTGAGGAGCTGACCCCCGGTGCCGGTTGTTCATCCAAAACCGGCTGCTCTGCCCATTGTGGTGGAACCACTGCCTCCTCAACCGAAGACTGGGGCCCCGACCAAGGATTCTTGGTCGAGTCAGGGCTTGCCCCACAGGTTGTTGGTCACCCTCACTCCCAAACAGCCTCGGCAGGTGGAGGGTGGCTTAGGCATTTGGCAGCTGTTTGCAGACTCCTTGGAGTCTGACGACGACTCCTCCCTGTACTCCAGGCCCATTGACCTGGAATCTGCAGGGGGTCAGTCAGTGGATGAGAGCCCATCCTCATTCTTGGGTATACTTGACTCATCTTGGAGTCACTGGGATGCAGCTTGAACATGTTCAGAAATGGGCCAGGTATCCCTTGTGAAGATACTGGACAGGAGATTCCCTGCAGAGGCCTTCCCAGTAGCCAAAGCCATTGTTGGCCCGGCCCAGGAGTTGTAGCAGTGGCCTGCATCTTGTCCCGCAGGAAGGCTCGAAGTATCACGGTCCCACAGTTCACTCTCCGGTTTCTCGGAGCACCCCTCTATGGAGGGCTGGTGACTAACAGTGTTTTCGGTGTTCGGAAATGCTAGGATGTGGACAAACCGCCCAATAAAGAATCAAAAAGCTGGATTATTCGAGATGGAAGGTTTCGCTGCTTCCTCCCTAGGCCTTGACAGGCTAACTCGGCTGTACTGATGGCACATTTTCACATGCCCTTATGGGTTCCCTGGATAAGGTGATTCCCCATCTCGGCTGACCTTCAGACAACAGTCAAGCAGGTGTGGGATCAGGGAAGGGTGGTGGCTAAGCAGCAGCTCAAACTTCTTTGCACATGATGGCTCTTGTGCCGGATAGTAGCGGCTGCAGTAGCCATCGCCACAGACCTTGGTTGCAGATCTCCACCTTCACGGTGGACACCCAGCATAAGCTGGCAGATGTTCCTTCCTGGGCACCGACTTGTTCAGACCAGGGGTGGAAGGCCATCTCCAGAGGATCGAGAAGTCCAGTGCCACCTTGGACTCAGTCACATCTGCCCAGAAGGACAAAGGCCGCCAGCAGCAGCGTAAGCCCTTTCACCCTTCCGCTCCTGTGGCCGTCCAGCCCAGCAGCACCATAATGCAGGGCCAGCAGGCTCACACTTGGCACCCCTAAGGCCAGGATTTGTCACTTCCTCCAGTAGGAAGCCTGGAGGAAGGGTCCAGGAGGCCCCTCGGCCAGTCCTTCCTCCAAGCCTGCCCAGTGACAGGTTGTGGAGTGTCTCCCCAGCCTTGTCACTCCTTCCGGTTCCACCCGTGGGGGCGGCTCCGCCACTTCCTTTCCGCCTGGTCCACTATCACCATGGTCCACTGGATGCTAGAAGTGGTCGGCAGGGGTCTGCCTCTGGAGTTCAAGCAGTCCCCTCCCTATCGAGCTGTCGCCCCATGGGGGCAGCGGGTTCCACATCCTCTCTGTCGACTCGTCGAGCTGACATTGCCCTGTTCCTCCAGAAGGAGGTGATCAGCGGGTGGCGGACCCTCCTTCAGACCCAGGGTTTGTGTCCAGGTACTTCCTGGTCCCAAGTGGGTGGGGGCTGGCACCCCATTCTCGACCTGCAGACCTGAACAAGTTCCTAAGGCCACGCACCTTCAAGATGGTCACTCTGGCTCAGATCATTCCATCCTTGGAACTAGGCATGTGGTTCTGCTCTCTGGATCTCTAGGATGCATTCTTTCCAGTCCCATCCATCTGTCTCATCAGTGATTCCTCCGCTTCAGAGCAGAGGAATCTCTTTCTGAGTTCGGCCATGCCCTTTGGCCTTTCTCCAGCTTCCAGGGTCTTAACCAAATGCATGGCAGTGGTGACAGCATTCCTGCGGTGCCAAGGGGTCGGGTGAACCATTACCTGGATGACTGGCTGATTGCAGCCCCCTCCAGGTAGGAGGTGGAGCGGTCCAACGATCTGGCCCTCCAGGTCTGCTCTCAGATTGGCCTCCTCATCAACAAGGCCAAATCAGAACTCATGCCATTGCAGGTGATTCAATTCATCGGGGCAGAGCTCGACTCTCTTCGAGCCAGAGCTCGGCTCCTGGTGGACAGGGCCGAGGTCCTTTCCTCCTTTGCCCAGTCATTTCTGGTTGGGCAATTGCTCCATGCCTGGGACTTCGTGCGCCTTCTGGGCCTCATGGCTGCCTGCACCAGCGTGGTCCGCTGAGCCACATGGCATATGTGCCCCCTGCAATGGGGCTGGCCAGCCAGTGGTCACAGCACTCCGGTCTTCTGGACCAGCGGTGACAGTGACCCAGGAGGCGTGGGATGGCCTGCAGTTGTGGCTTGTCCCAGCTCATCTGCAGGAGGTATCCCGTTTGTCTGCCCTGAGCTGATGGTCACTCCTAATGACCGACACCTCTCTGATGGGTTGGGATGCCCATCTGTGGGATCTCTGGTCTCCTCAGGAGTCTTGATGCCACATCAACCTGCTGGAGCTTGAGGTTCGACTAGCCCTCACCCTCACCATCTTCGCTCCATTTGTATGGGGTCAGGTGGTTCAGGTCAGACGGACAACACCACGACCATGTACTACCTCACTGTCAGGGTGGGACACACTCCTTGTCTCTGTGCAAGGAGGCTCTCCGCATCTGGTGTCTCGTGATCAGCCTGAAGGTGGATTTCCTAGCCATCCATGTGGCAGGAGCCTCCAGCAGTCTGGCCAATGCCCTCAGCCAGATAGGTGCTGCATCTCACGAGTGCCAGAGGTAGTGCAAGACCTATTCTCCCATTGGGGCACCCCTCAGGTGAACCTGTTTGGCCTCCAAGGAGAATGTGAAGTTGAGGCTGTTTCACGCCCGCCCCCCTCAGCCGGGCTCACTGCAGGGGGATGTCTTCTCGAGGCCGTGGACCCCGGGCCTCTTTTACGCCTTCCCTTCGTTTCTCTTGATCCACAAGGTGCTCCTCAAGGTGAGACGGGACAAGGTGCAGGTGATCCTGGTAGCCCCAGACTGGCCTCGCCAGTTCTGGTACCCAGATCTCCTCAGCCTCAGCTCCAGGCTCCAGGCGGCTTCAGCCCGCCCGGACCTGATCTCAGTCGACAAGGGAAGGTTCTCCATCCGGACCTTCAATCGCTGCACCTGGCCGGCCTGGTTACTGGCGGCTAGAGTTCAGGCCTTGGGTCTTTCGAGCGAGGTCCTCAGCGTCGTTGAGGTGTCCTGTAAGTCGACCAGAAAATGCTATGCCTTCAAATGGAAGAGATTCTCCATTTGGTGTCAGGACAAGGGTTGGACCCCTATTTCTGTCCCTTGGCTAGTGTTTTGGACTACCTGGTCCCTTTCTCAGCTAGGGCTTCAGTCGGCGACCCTCAAGGTGCACCTGGCAGCTATCTCTGCTTACCGGGCGCGGGCCGGCCAAGCAGTCGTGGCGCCAGGAGAAGGTGGTCAGGCGTTTTCAAAGACCGATCACATATCCCTCTGATGCAAGAACCTCCACCTCTGTGGGATCTACTGCTGGTATTGGCTAAGCTCATGGGCAAGCCATTTGAACCAATGTACAGGTGCGATGTCTCCCACCTGTCGTGGAAGACCACCTTCTTGATGGCTATAACGTCAGCCAGAAGGATGGGAGAGCTCCAGGCACTTTCCAAAGAGTCTCCTTATCTGGTCTTCCACAGGGACAAGGTTGTCCTTTGCCCCCAACCGAAATTCCTTGTGAAGGTGGTGTCGGAGTTTCACCTTAATCAGGTGTTGAATCTGCCAGTGTTCTACCCCAGTCACACCTTGGAGGCCGAATATGGGCTCCATACTTTGGACCCTACAAGGGCGCTCGCTTAGTATAAGGAGCGAACGGCTGAAGTTTGGGGAGAGGTTTGCCAGCTGTTTGTCACCTACGCTGCAGCCAAACAGACAATAAGCAGATGGGTCGCCTCCTGCATATATCTGTGCTATAGGTCTGTGGCCATGGAGCCTCCAAAAGGGATAAGAGCTCATTCTACCTGCCATACCGCTGCTTCGGTGGCTGCTTCTAGGGATGTCCCTATCCAGGAAATTTGCAGGGCTGCTACCTGGAAGTCAGCACACACCTTTATTTCCCATTACCACATTGACCTAGAGTCACGCCGAGATGCTGGTTTTGGGACCTCGGTTCTCCAGTCCTTATTCCCTAAGTAGGGTGTGCACACCAAGCCTTCCTCCTCCCAGAGAACTGCTAGGAGTCTGCCACAAAGTGTGGATTGAACAACATAGCCATGTCCCTAGAAATACAGGTTACTCACCTGTAACAGGAGTTCTAGGAGTGGTATATGTTGTTCATCCACACGACTCCATAACCTCCTGGCCCGGCGTGTATCCTAGCTTCCAGCAGGCTAGATCTGGTGTCATGGGGCGGAGCCGAGGGTTTTACCACCCGGGTGGGTGGGAGGAGCCAGCTTGAAGACCTTCCGGCAAGATTTAAAGCAGCAAGGAACCTGCCACAAAGCGTGGGTGAACTACGTATACCACTCCTAGAACTCCTGTTACAGGTGAGTAACCTGTATTTTGTCATCCATTAGAGATCAGTTACTCATACCAGCTGGCATTGCTGGTTTCTTAGTTTGTTGCTCAGGCAACAGAAATCCATCAGTGAGCTGCCTTATAAATGGCATCAGTCAGCAGGAGTGTGCTGCCTCAGAGTTAGAACTTGATGCAAATTATAGAATTTAGAATACAAGTTTAAACTCTGCACTGGGGTCATGCTCCCCTGCTGTTCTAATGTCATATTTATTTATCCCTTAAGAGTCAAATTTGGCCGGCCCTGTGGTGCTGAGGGCTGAGGTTCTGGATGCCACACCTCACGCCTTGCCGGTGACTAGGGTTCGGGAATGGACTTGGGCCACCGGGGGTTGGCAGGAGAGGGGAAGGAAAGGGCTGAGCATCCGGAGGATTACTCTCCCTTCCCGGCAGGGATCTGGGCCAAGCACCGCTCCTTGTCAGCCCCTGATAGAGATCGGGAGCAATGCAAGGAACACACGGTGCAGTGACTAGGGGTAGAGCAGTGGCTGACGTCAGCACATCAGTGCACAACCGTACTCCGGGGTGGGGGGACCACAGCATGTAATACCCCAGAGGGCCAGGGAGGCAACAAAGGCTCCAGGGACCTAGCCCACATCCCCAGCGCCGGACCATCCCTCCATTGGTCCCCCAAGGCCCTCGACCGGGATTGATCCTCTAATTAAAGAAAGGCCACCAGGTAGGTGGTGCAGTCCCTCCCCCGGGGGTGATCTGGGGGGCTAGAAAGTCCTGGAAGAGGGTCCCAGAGGAGGGAGGTCTCAGGCAGGGGAGTAGAGATGACGGTCGAGTGGGTACTCCCGAGAGATGCTCTGGTCCACTGGAGCAAATAAATATTCTAAAAAAAAAAAAAGAGCCAAAGTTAGCGCCTGTCTTCTGGTCTTCTTTACTTTTATACTGTGTGTATTTACTGTGTGTGTGTATATGTGTGTATATATACGTATATATATATATATATATATATATAAATATTTAATTTTTCTGTATTTATAGTGAAGTTAGTTTTTCAATTACTCTGCCTTAGTAAGGGTGTTAATTTTAAAGATTTGATCATTTTGTAGTTTCTTCAGTTCCATGATTGGTTTCCAGGAGCGGAGAAGACTGCTTTATAATGTGGTTCCTACCTGAGGGAACCAACCATGGTTTGAGTAAAAACTTTAAATCACTGACATTTTATTTAGTTTAAAGCAGTTTCTATACATTTTAAGATAAAAATATTTTTTATTGTATTTGTGACTGAGACCTGAATATTTTATTTTATAGATCTTATAGCTATTTGACATGACTGATAGACCTAAAAAGAGAAAGGGCCCATAGGTTTAAAAATTGTATAAACTATTTTCAGCTCTTGGCAAATGCAGACTGCCATGGGTTTTGTCTAAAGTGCGTGGGTCCAGATCACGATTTTAGCAGTTGTGAACTCTGTAAAAAGGTTTTGCCCTAAAACCCAAAAGAAAAGAGCTTTATAAAGAGAATAATTTATGGCTCCTCAGTCTGCCTCTATGTCACCAAAGCACAATAAAGGCTCAGATGGAGTTCCTAATGATGGTGGAAAGCACCCATCAGCGGGTTATTCTCCTTATAAGCAGCAGTCCCTGTCAAAAGCGACAGATAAAAAAAAAAAAATGTTGCTAAGCCATCAGAAAGGCTTGAAAAGGAGGGGGGGGAAGAGATCAGGGTGTCTACTAGAGAAACCCTGATCCCAGTGATAGACAAAAATACAGGTAAAAGAGCCTTGGAGCAGGTGCTGGAACCAGTGCCTGCTAAGAAAAAAAACACAATGAAAATTTTTTTCCAAGCCTTCCAGGCTCTGGGAAATGTGTTTAATGTGCCTGTCCCCCCCTCCCCAGCTCCGGCTCCAAACTACAAGCATGTAGAGGAGGGAGGTGTTTGCATTATGAAGAGCAGGAGGAAGGTGAACCCATAGGACTTGATGGTTCACCTGACCAAGAGTGTGATTCCCCTCTTAGGCCCACAGAGCATTACACCTCTTACTCAACATTCATCAAACAGATGGTAAATTCCCTCAGCATACCCTCTCATGAAACAGAGGAGGATGAAGAGGAAATGGATTTCATGGTCATGATGAGGCTAGCCCCTACAAATCAACTACTAGTCCCTATCCACAAGTTCCTCCAAAAGGCTACATTAAAAATCATGTCGACACCCAATTCGGCTGCCATTGATACAAAAAAGTTGGTAAGAAGTATCAGATGGACAGGCAGGGGGTGGAGTACATGTCTGGCCACCCTGATCATGAAGGAATAGTACAGGCAACTGCTTGTGAGAAGGTTAAGGTGCCTGTCTCTACACAGCCTCCTGAAAAGGATTCTAGGAAACTGAATACTATAACCAACAAAGTATACACAACAGCTTTTCTGTTGTTGAGGCAGGCAGCTTATTTTGCATATGCAGCCTAGTACCAGAAACACTGTGGAGTACAGTGCTGGCAGTGAGTGACAAGATGGAAGGTGATGTGGCACAGTATCTGGCTGCCACACCAAAGTGTGAGATTATGGAGGTTTGGGACAACCACATGCTGAGGAGAGCTTCAAATGAGCCACAGGGAGGTTCGGAGGCATGCATGGGAGGGGGAGGAGCAGACCTGGGCAGGAAGGGAGTTCCATAGTCTGGTGGCGCATGAGGTAAAATCTCTGTCCCCCATTTGAGTGTGAGTGGCAGGAATCCTAAAAACAGCAGGGCCCAGTGATCTGAGGGAGTATGAGGAGGAGGCAGCCGGCACGAGGAGCTCCACCAATCCAGGGGGGGGGGTGCCATTACCAAGGACCTTGTCCGTGAAACAGCCCAGAACAAGATTTAAGTAATTGGGCAGGGAGAGACAATTAAGCTTACTATACAGGTCGCAGTGGTGGGTGAGATGATGGGCAGCAAGGGCAAAATGGCAAATGTTGTAGGCAACGGTCTACCTAAAGAAGTGGTCTTTGGAGGTATGAGCAAACCGGAGATGCCCATAGCAGAGGGAGGGGAGAAACACGCCTCTAACCAGTGCAAGGTGAGCAGTGGAAGTGAGATTGCTCTTTGCTCGATAGGCCAGACCCAGTTTGCAGTTAACGGCTCTGCATACATTCTAGATATGGAGTCCAAGGTCCAAGGTCGAGCTGAGGATCAAGTGTCAACCCAAGGTATTTGATGCAGTTGGTGACAAGGACAGGAGCACTGTCAAGGCCAGTGATACACAGAGGGGCAGGGAGGCCTTTATCTTGGCCAGGGACCCAAGAGCATGGCCTGGGTTTTCTTGAGGTGAGGACCAGCTTGGGACATTATCCAGGACTGGATACTCATAAAGTCCTCACTCAGCTGGTGGTTTATGACCCCAGTGTCCCTAGAATGGGTGAGGATGATCAAGTTATCAGCATATAGAATGGACCTACAGTAGGAAGAGGTAGCGGTAGATTGTTGACAAAGATGGAAAGGGCAGGGGCCCCAGGACTGAACCGCAGGGAACATCTGTGGACACAGAGTGGCGTCCAAAGCACCTTACTGTATTTGATCAGCTGCTTTCTGCCCTGTAGGTAGTTGGTGAACCAACTGAGTACAGTGGGTGACAAGCTAAAGGACCTGAGCTGAGAGCAGAGTACAGCATGGTCAACTAGATCAAAGGCTTTGGATAGATCAATGAAGATGGCACCAGAAAGTTTACCCTGGTCCATGGCAGCTCTGATCCCAGTTGCAACAGTGACAAGGGCAGAGGATGTACTGTGCCCTTTACGAAAGCCATGCTGCTCAGTAGACAACAGCTCGTGAGACTGAATATACTCTGTGAGTTGTCCAGCCACAACATTCTCAAGAAGTTTACTGATAGCAGACAATATGGCTATCAGTCGGTAGTTGTCAAGAATCTTAGGGCTGCCCTGTTTGAGAATGGGGACAACTCTAGCCACCTTCCATATGTCAGGGATGATCCCATAGGCTAGAGATAAGTTGAAGACATGGGAGGCAATATGAGAGGTACCAAGACGGAGGAGCTTAGGTTCCATGCCATCGTGACTAGCACTGGAGAAGGGGGAGAGACCAGAGAGCAATCTCTGCATCTCTTATGCCATCACAGCCTTGAAATAGAATAACGGGCAGGAAATGGGAGCAGATTGTGGAGCAGGGTCATGGACACAACTATTACAACCACTGGAGGAGAATAGGGAGGTGAAGGCAGACAGGTCTGAGAAGTGTGAGTTAAATGCAGTGGCGGTGGTAAGTGGTGGTGTCAGCGTGGCTCAGTTGCTAGCACATCCGCCTCTGGACCAGAAGGTAGTGGGTTCTCATCCACACGGGATTGGACTTGCACCTAAAATCGCTGGCATCCGAGTGCAGTATTGGGGGTGCTGTACTGCTAGGGTGTGCTGCCTTTGGATGAGGCGTTAAACCGAGGTCCCTTCTACCCATCCTGGTGTTGTCCTGGTGGGTGTCCAGGTGGAAGTAAAAGAACCCAGGGCACCTCTTCGCAAAGAGTAGGGAACATTCCCGGTGTCCTGGCCAACATTCCCCTTCCCATAAACTGGTTCATGCAATTATCCAGGCTGTGTGTGGGTGATGATGTGCGATATGGCCGCCACCACACATTCAGTCACTTCACTACCAGTCTAGCATTGCTTGTAAAGCACTTTGGATGTATGAAAAGCGTTATATAAATGCTGATTCTTCTTCTTCTTCTAAGTGGATTGTTACAAATAGTACCATCGATGAGCATGTCAGCGGCCTCACCATTGGGAGAACCATTTACTATGTTCTTTATGTTCCTCCAGAAAGTCCTAGGGTCTTTAGCTGAATTCAGCAGTGCCGCTTTGCAGAATTCACTTTTGGCAGCCCTGACTGCTTTCTTGCACTCGTTCCTGAGCCTCCTATATTGCTGAAATATGGCTGGTCCATCTTGACCTTGAATTTGGCCCAGCACTTGTCCCTAGTCCTCATGAAGGTAAGGAGGCTCCCATGCAACCACTTGGTAGCATATCCTCTTACCCTCCATCTGATGGGAGGGGCATGCTTATCCTGCAGTGCCCCAAAGGTGCTGAGAAAATGACTGACTGCAGAGGCTGAGTCCTGGGCATTCCAAACCACAGACCAGTCAGTAAGCCGTAGATCATTATGGAAAGACCCCAGGTCGAACCTGGAGAAGTCCCTAACTTGGATGACTTGATGAGGAATTTTCAGGGGGAGATCTTCTATACACAGAACACAAGGGAGTGGTCGGAGGTGGAGTCAGAAAGAGTGCCAGTAGAGCTAATCCTCTCTGGTCTATTGGACAGGACCCAGTCTAGCAAGTCATTTTATTTCTAATTGTGCCAGTCCACCCAGTTGCAGAACTGGGTCAAAGCAGGACCCTACTGGAAATTAGATGTTGGATCTCAACTGGGTTATCCTGGGTAGATAAATTAAAAAAAGCCTACAGTATACATGCTCTCACAAAGTAATTCTTTCTATGTAAAAAGTTCATTAACACTTTCAAGATTTACATCATACAGTACAGGCATGCATGTATGTCACTACACTATAGTGTATATATACTACACCATGTGAATATGTACACTATACACTGTCACTAGTCACCCTCTCTTTCCTTATTTTCAGCCACTACCCCATTGCATTTTTCTCACTGTATATTGTTCTAGTTTTCTGTTCTGCAGTTTAGCAGAAACATTGCCTGTAGTTGATCGTATTGTTAAACTTATTTCCAGTATTGCATTTTATTTGAACATTGTTCTTTATATTTGCATTGCTCTCTCCGTGTCATTTCCCACAATGGGCACTTCTGGAAAAAGAGTTGTTACCAGTTCAAAACGTCTTTTCCAGCAAGCCTTTCAGTCAATCAATCACTATATTAAATTAAACTAAATTAAATAAATATGTGCTGTACAGGGCAATCATGCCAGAGAATGATGCATTCCATCCTGAATCACATTTTAAACAGAGAGAGAATAGGACAGAACAGAACCACAAACAGCAAAACCAGAAATATTACCGGTCTAAAACATCTCTATAGAATCCTTAAAGAAATTAAGATTTTTAATAAATATATTAAATAAATACATTATTTTAAATAAATATATAAATCTGAATCTGTTACTTAGAAAAGTAGTGTTTGCCCAACACATAAGTATAGCCATTGTTCTTGTCAAATTGTACTACATGATGTAGGCAGTATAGGCTCACATATTGTCAGGTCACGTTTGGACTTGGATTGCAGGAGGCCGAGTCCCTCATATGAATGTTATTTATTTCAGCTTTTCTTCTATGTCTACTAGGCAGCACCTGTCATTTCTGTAGGTTGAAATGACAGCATAGTTTTTTTTCTGTCTAGTGTAAGATTCAGTGTCATCTTGAACCTTCTTTAGGAACAGTCCAGATAAGTGGTGAGCCTGTGTGTCTTTTATCTCTTCTCTTTGATTCACAATGTGATGATCAAGGCCCAGAGGGACATTGTAGTTCAACCTGATTGTTCTAGGCTGGCTCAGGCAGTTCTGGTAATAGGATCTCCACAGCCTCAGAAGCAGTTTCCCATGGAGTTTGCCTCTCCATCCCAGTCTGCTGACAAGACAGTGGGGGACGGTCCTGCACCTGGATTATCAGTCCTTGTACCTCTCAGCCTGGTTCCTGAGTGGCTAGAATTCCAAGCCTTTGGTCTTTCAGAAGATCTCCTCCATATGGTGGAGGTATCTCTAAATGAGTCAGCTCACAGAATGTACACGTTCAAATGGAAGAGGTTCTTGTTTTGGTGCCAAGAGAAAGATCTAGATCCTGTCTCCTGCACAGTGGCCATGATCCTCAACTACCTTTGTTCTCTGTCTCTGTAGGGACTGTGAGCCACAGCCCTGAAGGTGCACCTGGCAGCCATCTCTGCATACCAGGTCTGGCCTGGTATGCCAGTAGTGGCACAGGAAAAGGTGATTGGGTGCTTTTTTAAAGGCATGGCCCACATGCAAGGGTGCAGACAGGCATATTCACTGTACACATTTGTGTACAGTTTTGTCGAGTGTCTGTCACAAACCACATGCCTTTCTGTTAACATTTTCATTCTAATCTGTAGTATTTGGGTTAGTGTAGGGCACTGAGGAGTGTCTCTGTTTAAACTTCTGTTGCTTAGGAGACAGATACACATATAACCTCTTTAGAGATTAGAGGAATTATCTGACAACAATCTGACTTGTTTGGAGAGGTGCCATTTGGAAAGGATGTGTGTATTTTTTAATGGGGGTGTAACTGTTGGAGATTGTGTACAAAACGGAAATTTCTGGCTACACCCCTGCCCACATGTCCACTCCAGTGTGTGAACTACTGTCTCTGTGGACTTACTCTGATAGTGTCTGTATTCACTGGCAAGCCATTTGAGCCGATGCACAACTGTGAGATGTCACACTTTGGAAGACTGACTTCTTGGTGGCCTTCACATCAACCAGAAGAGTGAGCCAGCTCCAGGTGCTGTCGGTGGTGTCTTTCTATCTGGACTCTACAAGGACAAGGTCATCCTTTGCCTCCACTTGAAATTCCTCCCGAAAGTTGTGTAAGAGTTCCTCCATAACCAGATGCTTAACCTCCTGGTTTATTTTAATAACCCAGCCTGGGATGCTGATCGCTGACTTCACACCCTGGAATTGTTGAGGGCATTATCCTATAACAAGGAGCGCTTGTTGGAAATTTACGGCAAAGCTCGCCAGCTGTTCGTCACATATGCTGAAGCTACACCTGGCAGACCAGCAGCGAAGCAGACAGTAGCCATGTGAACCACATCCTGCATCAACATTTGTTACTGCTTGGCTGGTAAGGAATCACCTAAGGGGCTTAGGGCTCTTTCTACCAGACATATCACTGCCTCCATTTCTGCTTCCAGGGATACCTCCATTGAGAAGGGCTGCAACATAATTCTGTTAGTGGTATTCATTTCACATGCACACAACCTCCCCTGGCAAGAGATGCATGGATCCCTGCTTACAGTGTGTAAGATCTGATGTTGAGGGTCTGGAGCCAGAGGACGTACACTATGGGTGGTGGGAGAAGCTTAGCTTGAAGATGACTGGTGACTCGGCTGTATCCAGCTAACTGCCAGAGTATGGATGTGAACTGATTACTACTACTACTACTACTAGAACTGTGGTTACAGGTGAGTAACCTTTATGTTCCCCCACCTGGACAACTGATTTCTGAAGGGGTCATAGTGGAGTTTCCCCGTCCACACTGTGTACCATACCAGCCAGCTATTGAACCAACTTGAAGTCTAAGTCAGTGTGCCAAACTCCTACTCCCATGCCAGATGCTGCAGTAATTTTGGACAGTGTTGGACCAGCCGTGGGTGGGATGCACATCTGGACTTGTTTTAGACTCTGGGTGTCTGGCCCCTGGTGGAGAGAGACCAGCATATTTATGTCATGAAACTGTGAGTGGTGTTGTATGGACTCCAGGCCTTTATGCCACAAAAATATTAGAAGAAGCGATGCACACAGATATAGAAAAAACACAGAATATATTTTTTCATAAACACACATGACAACAGCTCCCTGGCGAGGGCATACACCCACTTCATCAGTGGGGTTTACTCCACACCCTAGGGAAAGAAACCTTGCTGGTTCAGACAGACAATCAATGTCTCATGTTCTGTTTGAACAAACAGGGGACTTAAGCCTATCCCCTTAGTAGAGAGATGCAATCAGACTTCAGGAGTGGGCCATAGAGCATGACATACAGCTGTCAGGAACATATCTGGTAGGGTTACAGGACATTCTTGCCTACATTCTTAGTCACTCCAGGGCACAGCCTTATGAATGATAACTCTGCAGGATGGGTGTAACTTCTTATCTTCTTCGAGGTATCTCAGTCATCAGGTCATACTGTAAGAATTTCACCGTTGGTGAAGCAGAATTCACGTGGATGATTTTCCAGCAGTACAACTAGGGCTGCCACGCTGATGTCACCAACCCTATAAAGGTGTGAGTGGCTCCACTCCCTCCTCATTTCTTTCCTGCCATCGACTCCTCTCCCATGGGTCTCCGCAGAAGCTACATCATAGTTCACACCATTTTTGCCTATGCTTTTTCTTTAGATTTTACTTTTGGAATCTCTTTTTATGTTTGCTTGCACACATGTGCAAGAAACATAGTGTGATCATCCAAAATGCAGTGCCATGCAGTTGAAAGAGAGAGCTCCGCTTCAGTGAGCAGCGATCCCCCCCCCCCCACACATGCACGCATATTGCGTGCTCATGCGCTCCTCCCCATGCACACACTGTATGGCGGCCAGTGGGTGCCCAACCTCCGCAGCTTCACGCCTCCAAAAGCTTTCCAGATGCCATGCTGGGAGGCCACCCCAGCGTGGCAAAATTGTTATGGCCGACGGGGTTCCCAGTCCCCTTCGGCTCCAGGCCCCAAACAGCCTTCCAGCTGCCATGCTGGGAGCCCACCCAGCGTGGCAAACGCCCTCGTCGCTTCCTAAAAAAACAAAAACCTGTAAAACAAAAAAGTCCCTCGGGTCTCCTGCCCACCCGCACCCACCCTCTGCGCACTCTGCCTCCCCACACCCCACCTCACCCCATACTTACCTCTGGAGTCCAGCGCGATGATCTTCGTGGATTGGGAACACATCTGCACTCTTCAAAGCCGACCCACGAACACGTCTACACTCTTCAAAGCTGACCGCGAACTGAGGAAATGCCGGTAAGCTGTATAATGTAATAAATAGGATTTTTTCAACTTTGATGCATATCTCAGGCATTTTTTGGAATCTTGGCGCCAAATTTACAACATGAGATTTTTGGGACCCCTCCTTATGTATTCTTGAACTGTCATGGCGTTAATCTGGCCTGAAGGGTGATTTCTCGGTCACTGCGCGAAATCACCTTTTGGGACCGATTAAGGAATCGACAGTGCCAGTGTTCATAAGGTGGGCTCTCAAAAAGCCTATGTTGCAAATTTGGTGAAAAAATTCCTAAAAATGACTGTTTTACGATTGTGCATTGCGCAGTTCCTACGCAGGCGCGTAAGTTTGCGAATTTTTAATATTTACACTCTGGATTTTCAACATTGTCATTTTACCACACCTCCATATGAGCAGTACAGCTGTCATTTTTCTCATCTCGCCAGAATGTGTTTCCGCATGTAGGTGCACAATATGCAGTCTGTGTGCGCAATCAATGTTCGGGGACAGATTAAGAAAATCACAGTGACACTGTTTATGAGCAGAGGTCTTAAAATGGCTATGTTGAAAATTCGGTGAAAAAATTCCCAAAAATGACTGTTTTAGGAAGGCACGTTGCACAGTTCCTACGCACGCTCGCGTCTGCGAATTTTTGATATTTGCACGCCAGATTTTCAACATTGCCATTTTACCATACTTCCTTATGTGCAGTACAGCTGCCATTTTTCACATCTCATCCAAAATGTGTTTCCACACATGTAGCGCACAATGGTGCAGCCGGTGTGCGAAAGCAATGTTTGGGACAGATTAAGAAAATTACAGTTACACTGGTCATGAGCAGAGGTCTTAAAATGGTTATGTTGAAAATTTGGTGAGAAAAGTCCATAAAATGACTGTGTTATGAGTGAGCATTGCACAGTTTCCACGCACCCTCGTAAGTTCATGAATTTGTAATATTCTCAGTCCAGATTTTCACCAGTGGCATTTTCCACACTTCCTTATGAACAGTACAGCTGTCATTTTTCACAACATGTCCGAAATGTGTTTTCACATTTTTCAGCACAGAAATGCGTGGTGGTGTGGAAATCATTGTTCGGGACAGATAAAGAAAATCACAGTGACACTGTTTATGATCGGAGGTCCCAAAATGTATGTGTTGACAATCTGCTGTAAAAAATCCCCAAACTAATTACATTATGGGTGTGCGTTGCACAGTTTCTATGCATGCTCGGGACTTCACCAGTTTTTTCAAGTATTTTCACTGCAGATTTTCAACATTGCCATTTTTTACACCTCCCCATGAACAGTACAGCTGTTATTTTTCACATCCTGTTCGGAATGTGTTTTTGCACCTGTGGTGACAAATGCCGTAGTCACTGTGCAAAAGCAGCTTTCGGCTAACAAACTGATATTGCCATTGTTCATGAGGTGGGGGTCACAGAAAAAAACATGTTGAAAATTTGAAGTGCGAATACCAATGAATGCCTGAGGCATTAGGGTTTCCGACCATAACGCCCCACCCTGTAGAGAATGACAGGCATCAGGGCTGTGACTTGGGATTGTCGCCTGCAATACTCATACCATTCCACCCCCACCCACACCCTGCAGCCACTGAGAGGCATCGAGGTGTGCCTTGGACTCTTCGGCCCCAAAATTCACCCCATTCTCCTATACTACTCCCATCTCACTGTATTTCCTGATGGGATGGGAGCATAAGGCCAAAGACCTAAGGCACACCATGACATTGGTGTCTGCAGGGTAGAGTGTGGTGAAGTAAGGTGTGACACACGTTGTACCTAGCAGACCAAAGGCACACCCCAATGCCTATCACTATCTGCAGGGTGGTAATGCGGTTGGTTTCAGTTCAGTACTTCACTGCCACTCCTATTATGCAGCTCTGTAACTCCTACACTACCAGTGCCAATGCCAGCAAGCAAACATTCAGCATTGACAAATGCTTGTTTTATAAAGGATTCTTCTGCCTCATTTATGTTGTCACTTGTTCCATCTCTCTCTTCTGTTGCTGCCGCTGCAGAAAGAAGACTGCTTCTTCAGTCCACAGTCTCTGCATCTGCTGTGTTGGGCCTGACCACAACGTTTCTGCCTGTGAGCTCTGCCAAAATTCAACTTTACAACCCCAAGGCATCGAGAAAGGCTTTAAAGAAATCCTTTATGGAACAGCAGGTAGCCTGTACTGTGCAAGGGTCCTTCAAGGTCCATCCTTCCCAATCACTGGTGGGTTCATCGAGCTCCCAAGCCTCAAAGGCCCGAGACAAGTCTTCGGGGAAAAGTCATAAAAACGACCATGATCGTGACTGCTCCCCCTAGAGTCACACCTGTTCCCTGAAGGCTTCTTCCTGTTCTTCTGGGGATACTCCATCAGCTGCTACTGCACCGACAACCTTTGCTGTCCAAGCCTCAGCTCCTACAAGGTCCATAACGACAGCACCTCCTCCCGCTTCTCAGGGAGGCCGACTGTCAACCTTCGGGTCATTGATCCCTCAATCATTGACCCCAGCCCCTCTGTCAAGGCCTGACGCCTCTCCAGGCCAACAGACGATGGGGCCATAGGGCTCTCAAGACCCGACAGATGGTTTGTCACACCCTTTCCTGATGACCCCTCTGCCTTCGATGCAGTATTCATCTGCTGTCAACCTCAGTATCATTTTGACTCATCTGATGACGACTCTTGTGGATCAGTTAGGCACGCATAGACCGATATTCCCAGTGCCGTCGGGCATGCCATTATCATTGATCCCAGTTTGGCCTTATCAGGCTTCACCCTTTAGGGAGTTGTCAGTTCCTCGTTCATTGGACCACGTAATAGAGGGTCATCGTAGAAGAGGAGGAGTACAACCCTGACCTTATACTTCCTGAGGAGGAGGAGGAAGCTCTTTTCTCGTACAGCTCTACAGCCTCTTTAGTGAGCGAGGACTCTGTAAACCACACTCCCAGGTCCCCTCCTAAAGACCCCACCTTCTTTAATGTTATGAAGCAGCTATCTACTGCCAGGGGCTTCCACACTGAGGAAGAGGATGCCACTGGAACAGAACCTGGTGGACTTTCTAGAGATACTGGAATCTCCACCAAAGGTCATTCCTCCCTTTTTGCCAGCTCTGAGGAATGCCACCTTTGCAGCATGTCACCACCCTGAAATGGACCCTGCCATGCCTAGGAGGGCAGACTAGCTCTATCATGCCCCCCAGGGCCTGCCCTGTTATGCTGCCTAGCCTGAGACTGATTCCGTGGTCATCAGAGCAGCGCATGACAGGTCCAAGGTGCAAAAACACCGTAGCTCCCTCCTTCCGACAGGGAATCCAGGAGGATCGACCTCTGGGGTAAGAGGGTGTATGCCTCTTCTACTCTGGGACTCTGCATTGCAAATTACTTGTCCCATATGGTCACGTACCAAAATACCATATGGAAGAAGGGCAGGGCCAGCTGCTCAGGCCCTCTCAGAGGGTACCCAGAAACGGGAGATCCTCAAGTCCCTCTATGCCGCCGAGGATATCAGTAAACACCTCCCCGGGGCCTTGTATGATATGTTAGACACTGTTGTCAGGACTACTGCCACAGGTATTTGACTTCATAGGCACACCTGGACCTGGTTAAGGGTATCTGTTTTGCGGTGGATGTCCAGCAAAAGGTGCTTAAGGCCCCATTCAGTGGTGCAAAGCTTTTTGGGCCTGATGTCCAGGACATAATCAATGATCTGCAGGCCTCTGGCAGCACCCTTCAGTCTGTCCACTCGCTCTATCATACCTAGCCTAGGAGTAGACAGAGGCTGCCCTTTTGTAAGGTGTCCCACAAGTCCAGTGCGGGCTTCAGACTCCAAGGTTGTCTACCTTATCCTCCTCCTCCTTTGGGTCCTTTTGCAAAATGGCCCAGAGGCAACAGATGAGACCCAGCGGCTGGATCTGCCTCCATCTGACTCCTTGCCAGATCCCCTCTTCTGGTCCCTTACCAGGAGGTGGTGATCAGAGGTCAGCTCCCCCTCCATCTCAATCAATGGAGAACCATAACCTCAAATATTTGGATTCTTCAGATCATAGAGAGGGGTCACACACTGGAGCTTTTGGAATAGCTGCCAGAGACTCCTTCACTACCCTCCAGCTACACTCCAGACCATGCAGTGGTCCTTTGGGAGGAAGTACACTCCCTTCTGTGGAAAAGGGTGATCAAGCCAGTGCCTAGGCAGCAGAAGAACAGATGGTCTTAATCCAGGTTTTTCCCTGGTCCCCAAAAGAACCAGAGGCCTATTCTAGATCTCAGAGACCTCAGCCTCTACATTCAATACAAATAATTTCACATGATCACTCTGCCAGGTCTGTTGCCCGTGCTAAAACAAGGTGACTGGCTGTGCTCCCTCAACATGCAGGACGCTTACCTGCACATTTTGGTGTGTCCATCACACAGGCATTTCCTCCGGTTTCTTTTTCAAGGTGAACATTACCATTTCAGAGTTTTGCCCTTTGGCTTCTCCTCTGCACGGCTGGTTTTTACAAAATGCTTAGCAGCAGTAGCTGCTGCTCTTCAGCATGAAGGTCTGTACATCTTCTCCTTCCTGGTTGACTGGCTTCTCAAGGCCCCATCCAGGGCCAGCTTCTCAGAACTCTAGAAAGGCCCCTGCAGATCTTCTTCAGGGGTATCTCAGTCATCAGGTCACACTGTAGGGACTTCATTGTCAGTGAAGCAGGATCCACATGGAAGATTTTCCAGCAGTACAGCTGGGGCCACCCATGCCATCACCTGCCGACGTCATCAGCCCTATAAAGGAGTGAGCAGCCGTGCTTCCTCCTCCTCTGTTCTTTCCCACCATCAACTCCTATCGCATGGATCTCCATGTAAGCTCTGTCATAGTTTGTGCCACTTTTGCCTATACTTTTTCTTTTACATTAGCTTTTAGAATCTCTTTTAAAACATAGATTCCTTTACCTCATTTCTGTCAAGAGTTACTCCATCCACATCTCTGTTCCATTGCTGCCGAAGCGGAAAGAAGATTGCTTCATCAGATGACCATAACTTCTGTGTCTGTTGTCTTGGGCCTGACCACAAAGTCTCTGACTGTGAGCTCTGCCAAAAATTCAATGTCACAACCCTTGGGCAACGCAAAAAAGGTTTTGAAGATATTCCTCATGGAACAGCAGGTAGCCAGTTCTGGGAAGTGGTCCTCTGGGGTCCCTTCTTATCAGTCGCCAATGGGTTCATTGAGCTCCCAGTCCTCAAAGGCCCGAGACAAGTACTTGGGGATAAGTCACAAAAGAACACACCAGCACTGCACCCTGGCAGTGTTCCCTATCGCTGATGGCGGCTTCTTCCTCTCCGGGGTACTCAGTTGGTTGTTGCTGCACAACACCTTCTGCTGTCCAGGCCCCCGACAGTGCCTCCTCCTACTTCTCAGGGAGGCTGCCCGTTGACCCTTGGGTCATCAACGTCAGCCCCTCCGTCGTGGCCTGACACTTCCCAAGGCCCTCGGACATCAGGGCCCTTGGGCCTTCAACACTCAACAGATGGCTCATCACACCCTGTGCCAGCGACCCCTCTGCCGTCAATGCATCCTTTTCCTGCCGTCAACCTCAACACTATTTTGACCCAGATAACTACAGGCCCTGGTACACCAATTGAGCTCATACAGACCTGGGTCCCCGGCGCCGTCAACCGCTTTGTTGTTGTCGATGCCACTTCGGCCTTCTTGGTCTGTGTCCCATAGGATGCCATCAGTTCCTTGCTTATCGGACCTTGACTTAGAACAGGTCAACATCAAATAGGAGTACCATCCTGACCTCATCCTCCCTGAGGAAGAAGAGAGGAGGAACTCTTTCCTCAGATAGGTCCACTGCTTCTTCAATGAGCAATTACTCTGTCAAACATACTCCCAGGTCCTCTCCTGAAGATCCTACCTTTTTAAATGTCATGAAGCAGCTGTCCACAGCTATGTGCTTCCACACTGAGGAAGAGGATGCCACTAGGAGAGACCTGGTGGACTTCTTGGAGGTCCCAGAATCTCCTCCTTGGGTAATTCCTGCTATTGTGCAAGCTCTGAGGAATCCCACCACTGTAGCCTGGCACTGCCCAGACATGGTTCCTGCCATGACTCGTAGTGCAGACAAACTCTATCATGCCCCGTAGGGCCTGCCTTTTTATGCTGCCCAACTTGAGACTGATTCTGTGGTCATCAGAGCAGTGCATGACAGGTCCAAAGTGCCCAAGCACTTTAGTTCCCTTCCCTCCCAACAAGGAATCCAGACGGATTGACCTTTGGGGTAAGAGGGTTTACACCTCCTCCAACTTGGGACTTCAGATTGCTAATTATTTATTCCACAAGCTCAAGTACAAGAACACCATCTGGAAGAAGGGCAGAGTGACTGCCCAAGCCCTCTTAGAGGGTCCCCAGAAAGAGGCGGTCTCAGGTCCTTACAGGCCACCGAGGATATAAGTAAACACCTCCTCAGGGCCTTGTATGACATTTCTGACACTGGTTCCAGTGCTGCTGCCACAGGTTTTTGCCTTCTTATTCACACCTGTCTGAGGGTCTTGGGCCTCACGGTGGATATCCAACAGAAGGTGCTGAATGCCCCCTTCAGTAGCTCAAAGCTCTTCAGGCCAGATGTCCAGGACATCATTAATGACTTACATGCCTCTGGTAGGGCTATTAAGTTTGTCCATTCGCTCTGCCATACCCAGCCCAGGAGCAGACAGCGCCCATCCTTTTGTAAGGTGTCCCACAAGTCCATTGTGGGCTCCCGTCCACAGGGCAAATGGAAGGCCACTTCAGCCTTACCTACTTCCTCTCCCTTGGGACCTGCTGCAAAATGACCCAGAGGTGATGGATCAGCTCCAGCGGCCGGATCCACCTTTGCTTGACTCCTTGCCAGACCCCCCTCTTCCAGTCTCCAACCAAGAGGTGGTGGTTGGAGGTCAGTTCTCCCTCCATCTTGACCAATTGAGAACCATAACTTCAGATGCCTGGATTCTTCAGATTATAGAAAGGGATCACACTCTTGAGCTTGTAGAACATCCCCCAGAGACTCCTCCGATACCCGCCAGCCCATGTAATGGTTCTTCAGGGAGAGTACAGTCCTTCTGTGGAAAAAGGCCATCGAGCCAGTGCCCAGGCAGTAGAGGAATGGTATTCTATTCCAGGTTCTTCCTGGTCCCCAACACAACAGGAGATCTGAGGCCTATTCTAGGTTTCAAAGACCTCCACCTTTATATCCAATACAAAAAAATCTTCATGGTCACTCTCCCAGGCCTGCTGCCACTGCTCAAGCAGGGTGACTGGCTGTGCTTCCTAGATATGCAGGCCACCTACCTGCATATCTCAGTTTGTTCTCCGCACAGGCAGTTTCTCTGGTTTCTTTTTCAGGGCGAACATTACCAATTCATAGTGTTGCCCTTTGGTAGTCCTCTGTGCCATGGGTCTTTACAAAATGCTTAGCAGCAGTAGCTACTGCCCTTCAGAGAGAAGGCCTATATGTCTTTCCCTACCTGAACAGCTGGCTCCTCAAAACTCTGTCCCGAGATCAACTCCTCCAAACCCAGGAGAAGACCCTCAAGCTCTTTTACTCCTTGGGCATCACTGTCAGTCTTCCCAAGTCTGTTTTGATCCCATCCCAGAGGCTGCAGTATATAGGAGTGGTCCTGGATGCAGTACAGGGCTGGGCCTTCCTGCCGCAAGACAAAGAGTGTGGGGCCTCATTTTCCAGGCTCAAGAGATGGCCCAGAGTCATTATGTTTCTGCGAGGGTATACTTGAGGTTGCTAGGTCTCATGGCTGCAGCCATTGCCATGGTCCCCTTGGCCAGACTGCACATGCAGTGCTCCAGTGAACCCACCAGGGGCAGTGGGACCAATGCACAGATGACCTGGAGCAGCTAGTGCTGGTCTCATTTCCAGTCTGCAAGGTGCTCCAGTGCTGGATGGACCTCCAAAACCTTTTACGAGGTGTCCCATTCCTGATCTCCTCTCCGCAGCAGATTCTCACTATGGACACCTCCAGCTTGGTCTGGGATGTGCACCTGGGTCCCTTTCAGGCTCGGGGAACAAGGTCCCAGATTGAGATATCCCTCCATATCAATTTCCTTGAGATGCGAGCGGTCCTGTACGCCATGCAAGCTTTTCAGAACCACCTCCTTCCAGGTCAGTTGTTGATCCAGTCAGACAGTGTCAATGTTGTCTGCTACATCAACAAGTGGGGGGGAATGCATTTGTGTCCCCTGTGCAGGGAAGCCATGAGAGTCTGGTATTGTCACTGGACCACTGCTGGACCTCTCGGCAGTCCATGTCCAAGGTGTGCTGAGCACCCTGGCGGACATTCTCAGCCGGACTCGGTCCAGGATGCACAAATGGGAATTTCTCTCATCCATTTCAGAAGATCTGTTTGACAGATGGGGTCATTCAGAGTTGGATTTTTACATCCCACTCAGCGCAAAACTGCAGTTTCTGCTTGCTAGATCCAGGGCCTGGAGTTTTCTGTCAAGAAGCGTTGTCTCGCTCTCCTAAAGCAGGAGGTTTCTTTATGCTTTCCCTCCATTCTCTCTGATTCAGAGGGTACTAGTCAAGCTGTAGATGGAGGGGGCCAGCATGATCCTGGTTGCACCCTGCTGTCCACAGCAGATATGATTTCCATTACTACAACAGTTAGTGGAGGAACCTCCTATACCTCTGCCCCTTTGCAGGGATCTGCTGATGCAGGTTTAGGGGACCCTGGTCCGTCTGAATCTCAAGTCCCTTCATCTGCATACCTGGCTCCTGAGGACATAACCATCACTCAGAGGGTAGTGGGCGTCCTTGTGGCTGCTCAAAAGCCTTCCACTAGAGCCACATATGCCATGAAGTGGAAGAGGTTTTCTGTCTGGGCTGCCAAACATCATCTGGACACTTTAACCTGTCTGGTGAGCTAGAGTCTAGGCTACCTGATCTCCCTGTTGGACTCAGGTTTCCAGTACTCATCACTCAAGGTGCACCTTTTGGCTATTTCTGCCTTTCATGAGCCCATGTGCAGTTGTACCGTAGCTCATTTATATGTGGCCTGTACTTTTCTCAGGGACATTCTGCACCTGAAACCTCCAATCGTTCCCTTGCCCTGGCTTGGGATTTAAATTTTGTTTTGGAGAAATTAACCCCGTCTCCATTTGAGCAATCCACGAGTTGTGAGCTATGCTTTCTTTCATGGAAAGCATTATTCTTTGTTGCTATCACTTCTGCTTGGAGGATTTCTGAGTGTCAGGCTCTCTGGTGTGAGGAGCCCTGTTTGATTTTTCTCAAAGACTGGGTGTCTTTGCACATGAATCCTAAGTTTCTCCCTAAGGTGGTGTCTTGAGTTTACCCTGAACCAATCTATCCACCTCCCTGTTTATTTTCTGGAGCATGCCATTACAGGGGAAGCACTGTTCCATACTTTAGATGTGCACAGAATTCTGAAATATCTGCTCTAAACTAAGGACTGCAGGAAAAAGAAAGCAGCTTTTTGTTTCTTTCACCCCAGGGAAAGAGGGTGTTCAGGTTTTCAAACAATGTCCAAATGATTGGCCCACTGTATTGTGTTCTGCTACAACAAGCATGGCAATTAGTTGCTGGGCAGTGAAAGCCAACTCCACAAGGGGCATGGCTACCTCTGTGGCCTGTTTCAGGGGGTCTCAGCTGCTGTCATTTGTGCTGCTACCACCTGGAGTGCCGCCCATAGCATACATGTGATATGTCCAGCTTGCTTAAGAGGGAGATTTGGGTCTAATTAGTAGGAGATTGGCCTACTAGTAGGGAGATGCCATAACGTTATGAGTTTGTCCTTATATGGTGTCAAAAATAAGAATAAAAGCATTTAATATATTTCATTTTGTGAAGAATAAGTACTAAATGAATCAACAACTAGTTGTACAACATTATTACTTATATTGTTCATCACTAATTTACTTGTTATATGTGTCTATCTGCAAAAACAAACATGAATGGATATTTTGGACATAATTTTACTTAAGCAGGAGATTTTGTTTCGGGAGGAGAGAGGAGTTCAGTCAAAAAACAGGAGTCTCCTGCGCTAAGAGGGAGATATCACATGTATGCCATAGTTTCACTGACCAAGCACTGCAGTCTGAACATTGCTTCTAGAGCTCAAGCAGGCTTCAGCCTGGCCCAGGGCCTCCTGTTCTAGGCTTTGGTTGGCCTTCCTCCCAGACTGTTCTGCTGTACCTGTAACTGCCTGGGACTTGTTCCTGTGATGTGACCTGATCACTGAGATACCCCTGAAGAAGATAGAGCAGTTACGTAAGAACTTACCATAACAGTAGATCTTGGAGGATTTCAGTCATCAGGTCTACCATCCTCCCACCATCCCCTTCTTGGAGTCCTCAGCTCAGACTGGCTATATGGTATATCCAGCCTTTATTTAGGCCTTGGCACATCTCTCTTTCTCCTTGGTACCCCATGGCATGGGTTTGCTCCTTTAGTCTCTGGCAGAAAGAACTGAGGAGGGAGCAGGGCTGCTTACGCCTTTATAGGGTTGATGACGTTAGCAGGTGATGTTGGCATGGGTGGCCCCAGTTGTACTGCTGGAAAATCTTCCATGTGGAGCCTGCTTCACCAACGGTGAAGTTCCTATGAAGTGACCTGATGACTGAGATCCCTTCAAAGATCTACTGTTACATTAAGTTTTTACATAGCTGTTCTTTGTTCCACTCCCTGGGCATGACTGTCAACCTGCCCAAGTCCGTTGTGACCCCGGATCAAAGACTGCAGTACGTAGAGGCAATTCTGGACTCAGCATAGGGCAAGGCTTTCCTGCTGCTGGATAGAGAGGAATGCCTTATATCACAGGCTCAGGTGGTGGCTTAGAGCCATTAGTAGTGAGGAGGGGCGTGATGTTATTGTTCATTTGGGCAAATGACCTGGCTAGGAGCAAGGCAGGGCTAGAAAGGGTGCAGGAGAAGTTCAGGAGTTGGGGAAGGATTTGGGCATGTAGCAAGCTCAGTGACCTTCTCAGAGGTGCAATTTTGGACCTAGTGTTCACCAACAGGGACAGAATTGTGGAAGTCAGGGTAGGCAGACACCTGACGTCCAGTGATCATCATACTTTGTGGTTCAGTATGAGTACAGTGACAGAGTCAAGCCACACAAAGGCGAGGGTCCTGGATTTCAGGAAGGCAGACTTTAATAAGATGGGGATATGTCTCAAGAATGCCCTGTCAGGGAGCGATGAATTGGAGGGGAGGGAAGTTGAGGAGCAGTGAGCCCATCTGAAAGGAGCCATAGTGGAGACGACAAACCTATGCATTATGCAAGTAAACAAGGGCAAGAGAAAGAGAAAACCATTATGGTTCTCAAAGAAAGTGTCCAGGAAATAAGGCTTTCAGGAAGTACAAGGAAACACAGAAGTAGGAGGACAGGGTAGTGTACCTGAATAAACAGAAGGAGGCAGGGAAAGCAGTCAGGAATGCAAAGGCTCAAACGGAGGAAAAAAATAGCACAGGAGGAAAATAAAAAGGGGGGGACAAGACTTTTTAGAGGTACATTAGTGAAAGGAGAAAAACTGGGGTGGGATTGTAAGGCTTAAAGGGGAAAAAGGGAAGTGTGTGGAAGGGGACCTGGAAGAAGCATCAGTACTGAACAAATACTTTTGTTCCATATTCACAGAAGAAGGTGAGGGACCACAGTTAGGCAACATGCGCAATTATGGGAGGGAGGTGGACTCCAGTCCATTTATGGAAGAGAGAGTCCTAAATGAACTCAAAAAACTGAAAGTGGACAAGGCAATGGGACCAGATGGGATACATCCTAGAATATTAAGGGATCTACGGGAGATGCTGGCAGCCCTGTTCAATGAATCACTCAATACGAGAGTGGTTCCAGAGGACTGGAGGAGGGCAGATGTAGTTCCTCATCACAAAACTGGGAGTAGGGAGGAGGCTGGAAACTATAGACCAGTCAACCTCACCTCAATAGTGGGGAACATTATGGAATTACTACTTAAAGAAAGGATTGTGGAACACCTTCAATCCAGCAGAGCACAGGATCTGAGATAGCACTGATTCACAGTGGGAAGGTCATGTCAAACAAATCTAATTGATTTCTTTGACTGTGTGACTAGGGAAATGGATCGGGGGGAAGCGGTGGATGTGGCCTACCTGGATTTCAGTAAGGCCTTCAATACCATTCCATATAGAAGACTTGTGAACAAGCTGGGCAGCCTGGGAGTGGGTCACAGAGCGATAAACTGGATAAGAAACTGGTTGAGTGATAGAAGACAGAGGGCGGTGGTAAATGGAGCTTAATCTGAGGAAAGGAGGGTGCTGCATTGATCAGTTCTGGGGACAGTCGTTTAATGTCTTCATAAGTGACGTTGTGGAGGGGCTGGAAGGGAAGATGTGCCTCTTTGCAGATGACACTAAGATCTGCAACAGGGTGGACACTCCGGGAGGGGTGGGAAAAAAAGAGGAGGGACCTAGGTAAACTGGAGGAATGGTCTAGAGTGTGGCAGCTGAGATTCAATGTGAAAAAGTACAAAATCATGCATTTGGGGTGCAAGAATCCAGAGGAGGATTACATGATTGGGGGGGGGGGGGGATACTGACAGTCATCTATCAGGAAAGGGATTTGGGGGTAATCATATATGATGACCTAAAAGTGGCTAAAGAATGTGCCAAGGCTATGGGGAGAGCCAGTGGCATGCTGGGATGCATAGGGAGAGGTATCACCAGCAGAAGAAAAGAGGTGGTGATGCCACTGTACAGATCATTGGTAAGGCCTCTTTGGAGTACTGTGTCCAATTCTGGAGGCTGCATCTCCGTAAGAATGCAGACAAGGTGGAGGTAGTTCAAAGAAGGGCAACAAAGATGGTGCAGGGCCTGCACCAAAAGTCATATGAGGAGGGACTGGGAGACCTCAATTTGTATACCCTGGAGGAGAGGAGAGGAGAGGAGAGACAGGCGAGATATGATAAAAACCTACAAATATCTAAAGGACATAAATAGGGTACCGGTGGGTAGCATCTTTCAGAGAAGATGTTCAGGATTGAGGGGGCATGACATGATGCTGGAAAGGGGTAGACTAAGGGGTAACATGAGGAAGTGTTTCTTCACAGAAAGGATGGTGGATGCATGGAATAGACTCACAGCAGAGATGGTGGGGGCAGACACAGTGGAGAAATTCAAAAATGCATGGGACAGGCATGGGGGAACCCTAGCAATAGGAATGAGACGGTAAAGCCAGAGATCAAGTAGGGTCTGCAACTTTTGCAATAGGTAGGGAAAATGGGCAGACTGGATGGGCCTAGCAGTCCTTATCTGCCATCAATTTCTATGTTTCTGTTGGGTCTCCATAAGGTCTACCTGAAGCTCCTGGGGCCTTATGGCTGCAGCCATTGCCACTGTCCCCATGGCCAGAATGCACATGTGGGTGCTTCAGTTGACCCTTCAGGTACAGTGGGACCAATGACCTGGAGCAGCCAGTGCTGGTCTCCTCTCCGGTCCGCAGAGTCATTCAATGGAAGCTGGACCCTCAGAATCTTAAGTGGGATCCCATTCCTGATCTGTTTCCCCCAGCAGATCCTCACTACAGATGCCCCTAGCTGGAGCTCTGGGATGTACCTGGGTCCCTTCCAGACTCAGGGTATCTAGTTCCCAATCGAGACACCCCTCCATATAAATGTCCTCGGGATGAAGGCGGTCCTGAATGTCATGTAGGCTTTCCAGAACCACCTCTCTCCGGGACAGTTGCTGATTCAGTCAGACAATCTCAGTGTGGTCTACTATATCAACATGCAAACGGGGATGCATTTGTACCCTCTTTGCAGGGAAGCAGTGAGGGTCTGGTACTGGGCACTAGACCATGCTTGGAGCTCTCGGCAGTCCATGTCCCAGGTGTGCTGAACACCTTGGTGGATAGCCTCAGCCGGACTCAGTCCAGGATGGAATGAGAGCTTCTGTCATCCGTCGCAGACCTGTTCGACAAGTGGGGTTGTCCAGAGTTGGACCTTTTTGCGTCCCCATTCAATGCAAAACTGCTTGGATCTTCCTAGACATAAAGTCTCCACCACTCATTCATGCTAATGGGACTACATCAGAGGTGCAGGACTCCAGCGGGAGCCAAAAATCTTCAAGAGGGCTGGCGCCAAGGTAGGGCCACGAGGAAGCAGCACCATGAGTCCAGCTCGCGCCCTATAGGCTACCTTGGCGTCGACCCTCCAACCACCTCAGTTCCTTTTTTCCCCATTGTCAAGTGAGCTTCAGTGACAACGTCGCTTGTCCGCCGGGAGTCAAGTCTTCATGTTTGTTTGGCAGCAGCTATAGTCGTTTTTAGTATTTGTTGGGTTTCATTTATTTTAGTAGTTCTTAAATAGATCATTTTTCATCAAAGAAGTAGTCTTCAGCCCTCCTTCAATGGAGTTGACCATGAATGGGATAGATGACGGTAGGGAGACTTCTCATGAAAGCTGTGTTTCAGCGGGGCTGGGTCTGGTCCGCCGCCCTCTGAGGGGTTCCTGACTACGGACAGTCTGGTGCTCTGGGATGGGCGGGTCCTCCCAGCACAAAAAAGCGGTCCCATTCTCGATCATCTTGAGGACTCGGCACCGCTCGACCTAGAGTTCTTCCTCAACCTCCCGGTCAAAGAAGCAGCGGTACCGCTCAAGGTCACCCTCTGGTATGTCTGTGAATCGATCATCAGTGGCCAGGGGCAGGAGTTCGACTCCGACTCCTCCGGGGTCTTCCTTGGCCTCTGTTCCTGGTGACCAGCATCCTTGACTCTGGAGTCCCTCCCCACCCCATGGGTGGTCTTCCGGTGAGCAGTTTCATCATTGGGCCTCTGTTATGGAGCAATAGGTTTGGCGGTTGTCCCACCTGCCTGAGCTGGCGAGTCCATCACCAAGGCCTTTGAGCCTTCCAGTTTCGGACCTGCAGGCAGGGCGGTTGGTGCTTCCCTGGTTGTACGGCGCCTTCTTCAGTGCAGTCGATGCCACGCTCTGGTGCTTTTCCCCCTCATATGGCTGTGGCACAGGGGCCAGCACAGGTACCACTCTCTCCTGCTGAATTTCTCCATTCTCAAGTGGGTTGTTGAAGGCGCCGGTCCTGCGGCATTGGGTGCAGTGCCAGCTTCTTTGGTGCTGGCACTGCGTCCTATGCTGGCGCCACCCGTGTTTCAGTGTCACACTCTGTGCCAGCGCTGGGAGCCCCTGCAGTGCCATGTAGGGCACCGGGGTTCTTGATTCCAGTTTGCGGAGCTCCTCCTCCTCTCCTTCCTCCCTTTCCTATTTATTCTGTCCCTCCGGGACTAATGGGAGATGATATTGAGCCTGATCCTGATCTTCGATTGGGAGATGACTTTGATTATGATTCCTCTCTAGGGGTGGTGGATAAGCCTTCTCTTCCAGCAGAGAACTTTGGTCAAGGACCTTTCCTTTAAGTCTTTGCTTAAGCACATGAATACCACACTCTCTCTCTCTCTCTCTCTCTCTCTCTCTCTCTCTCTTCAGACTTCGGAGATTGATCCTGGGAAACTGCTGCGTCTGCAGTATCTGCACTCTCCAGATATTCTCGTGGAACTGACTCCTCCCATGCAACCTTCTTTTGAGACTCTCACAAATGGTGTGGGATAATCCAGCCTTATTCCTCCGTGGCCAAATCATAGATATGAAATACGCCTCCAAGGATCGTCCTGTTCTGGCCTCACAAGCCTTTGCTAATGCAATAGTTGCCTTAGCGAAGGAATAATGAATCTGTTCTTTCTCAAGAATCTGGCATGTCCAGTAAACAAGGAATCGTGCAAAATTGACACTTTGGGGAGCGAGTCCGCTACCTCCACCTGGGTATGCACATTGCTAGCTACCAGGGTTATTTTCTCAGTATGAGTATACCCTCTGGTATTCACTCAAGGCCACTGTAGAAACTCTTCCAGAGTCTGATGTTAGCACAGAGCTTCTTCAGACCATTACTAGAGGCACTGAATCAAGTAATCAGCAGCTAAAAGCCACTATGGATGCCTTTGACGCTGCTTCCAGGGTGGCAGCAGCTAGTATATGCACCTGACACCACTCTTGGTTACCTAGATACATAGACAATGTTGGCAGATACGGGCCTACGGCCCACCCAGTCTGCCCATTTGAGTTTGTTAAGTACGTCGGGATTCACAAATGATGCCCAACAAAGAGTTATGAGCTTATCATTTGATGGAACATGTCTGTTTGGCCCTCAGGTTGAGCAGGCACTAGAGGCCACACAGGAAACTAGAACGGCTATCAAAATGGCAAAATCAGCAGCCCCTCAATGAGGCGGGAACCGGCAGCAGTTTCATAACCATCAGTCCTTTCATGGCAAAGGTGGGGAGACTTCAACAGAAATCAAGTCCCCCAGACACAAAAGAAAATGCAGCAGAAGGCACAGGGCCCCAAAGCACCTAGTACCACCCTCTTAGATTCCGGCCCAAGTCCCACCTCAGCTGTCCGAGGGGTGCTCTTCCTCGGCAGTAGGAGGGCGTCTGACTCAGTTTTACAACCAGTGGAAGTCAGTTCAGACAAATGGGTACTCAGCATAATCCGTGAGGGTTACTCTCTAAATCTTTCAGAAACCCCTCCAGATCATCCACCCAAACGACAGCCCAGGCTGTCAGTCAGACCTTCTTGCTTCCAAGATTCAAGGCCTTCTGAACAACAAGGCAGTGGAAGTAGTTCCGCTGGATCAACAGAACACAGGTTTCTACTCCCATTACTTCCTAGTTCCAAAGAAAACAGGCAGCATGCGCCCTATTCTCAATCTAAGGAAGTTAAACCAATTCCTTCACAAGGAGAAGTTCAAAATGATATCTCTTGGCTCCCTGTTACCTCTGATTCATCAAAATGATTGGCTGGCCTCCCTGGACATGCAGGGCACCTACCAGCATGTTCTCATACACCCAAACCACCACAAGTATCTCAGATTTGTGGCATTGGGTCAGCATTACCAATTCAGAGTCCTGCCCTTTGGGCTATCCTCAGTGCCTCGAGTCTTTACAAAGTGCTTTGCAGTTCTTACAGCGCATCTCAGGAAACTAGGAATCCATGTGTTCCCATATCTGGAGATTTGGCTTCTAACAAGCCCCTCCAGACAAAAGACTCAGGAAGCCATGGCTATAGCTTCCAAGTTCCTCATATCCATGGGAGTTCTGTTGAATTTTGGAAAATCACAGATGCAGCCCTCCCAATGGCTCCTCTTCATAGGGGCCCTTCTGGATACCTCCAACACAAAAGCCTTTCTTCCGGAGGACAGAAGGAACAACATCCTTCAGGTGACCCACTTCATCAGAGAGAATGACTCAGTTCGAGATCTCTCAATGCAACAGATGCTGGGTTTTATAGCATCCTCTGTGTTCACTGTGCCTCTGGCTCATCTTCACATGAGGACTATACAGTGGATGCTCAGCACTTAGTGGTCCCTAACTACACATCACCAGTCTTTTCTCATCAAGGTGACGAAACCTCTAAAACACTCACTCACCTGGTGGACTCAAGAGGACAACCTTCTAAAAGGTTTTCCCTTTGCCCCACTGGAATCTCAGATCTCTATCACCACGGATGCATCCCTACTTGGATGTCGAGCTCACTGTCAAGATCTCCCACACCAAAGGTCGATGGAATCAGGACAAGTCTCAACTCCACATGAATGTCCTAGAAATGAGAGCTGTCCTGTACACAGTCCAAGCTCTGAAGACATTCTCTGTCACAAGATCATTCTCCTTCAAATGAACAACAAAACAGTGATGTACTACATCAACAAATGGCAGCGCACACTCTTATCCTTTATGCAGGGGAAGCGATGAGAGTGTAGGAGTGATGCCTGAAGCACAAAGCCCTGATCCAAGTGGTTTACCTGCCGGGAGTGCAGAACGATCTGGTGGATCGTCTCAGCAGAATGGACACAGATCCTCACAAGTGGTCTCTCGACACAAGTGTTGTGCAATTGTTCTTCGAAAAGTGGGGAACTCCGGGCCTGGACCTTTTTTGCGTCCCCACTCGACGCAAAACTGTCTCTATTTTGCTCCAGAAATCCAGAACCTGGCATTTTCTGTTAGGATGCATTCAGACTGCAGTGGACAGGATGCCTTCTGTACACATTTCTTCCTCTTCCTTAGTTCAAAGGTGCTGCTCAAACTGGAGGGGGCAGAATGATCCTCATTGCCCCATTCTGGCCTCATCACATCTGTTTTCCATTAATCAACAGATTATCAGAAACTTCACCGAGACTGCTTCCACTTCATACGAACCTGCTGACTCAGGGCCCAGTGGCCCATCCCAACCTGAGATCCCTTTACCTCCACACTTGGCCCCAAGGAGATAGAGGTGAGCAGGTTTGACGTTTCACGTAGGGTCTCAGATATTCTACCAGCAGCACGCAAGCCAGCTACTAGAGAAATGTACACAGCTAAGTGGAAGTGGTTCTCCATCTGGTGTGCAGAGTCCTCCTTGGACCCCTTCTCTTGCCCACCAAACAAAGTCCTGGAGTATCTTCTGGACCTGTCAAATGCAAGACTGCAGTACTCAACCATGAAGGTTCACCTCTGCGTAATCTCAGCGTTCTGTGAGCCCATACACTGAATGTCTCTGGCTCAGTTACCTTTGCTCAGGAGGTTCCTTAAGGCATGCTCCACACTAGGTCACTGGTCAGATGACGGTAACCACCTGAGACATTAACCTCATACTGGACATGCTCACCCATAAACCTTTTGAGCCCCTAGCTACTTATGCTGAAGTTCCTGATCTGGAAGAGCCTTCCTTGTAGCCATTACCTCTGCACCAGAGTGTCTGAAATATATGCTTTGGTCACGGACCCCCATATACTGTATTTCACAAGGACAAGGTGGTTCTAACTCACCCAAAGTGTCTCCCTAAAGTGGTCTTGAATTCCATCTGAAGAGCTCTTGGTTCTTCCGACCTACTTATAAACTTCCAGAATGAGGGGAGCCCTACACAGTCTCTGGATGTTAAGAGAGCTTTATGTTCTTTTTAGAGACAAAAAGAAATCTGCAAATCTAAACAACTATTTGTCTCTTTCAGCATGGCCGGCTGGGTCATCCTGTTGCTATCAGATGTATTTCAGTGTGGCTAGTGGCATGTCTTCGTCAGTGCTACTCCATGACACAGGTTAAGCTGGAAGGCAGAGTATACACTCATTCTACCAGGGCAGTTGCGGCATCTCTGGCAGAAATTAGAAACGTGCCCATTTCAGACATCTGCAGTGCAGCTAATTGGAGCTCCATGGACACTTTTGTGAAACACTATGCCTTGGATGTCCATGCCAGATAACATCAATCCTTTGGCAGGACAATCCTTACTGGACTTCTGTCCTAAGTGAGCTCCCTTCTCCTGCAGCCCTTCTCGGGGGATTATTTCAGCTCGGTACTCTCCCATTAGTGAGAATGAACAGTGGAGACTTTATATCAAGGAAGATATGAAAAGTACGTACCTACTGTAATTCTTGATCTTCTTGGATGAAGTCTCGACCACTCATTCACACGCCCACCCTCCATCCCCCAAGCTCACTTATGTGTTTTTGGTCTTCACTCCCTCGATGGCCAGGCTGTGAAGACTCTGTTGTATTGACCCTTCTTATATGGGTCATTCGGACTATCTTATGTCCGACATAGGTTAGTTTCACTAGGAGTTAGTTTATGCTGCAACGCCTCATTAAAAAGGTACCGAGGTTGGAGTTTCCATGTCAAGGTAGCCTATATGCGTGAGTCGGCCTGCAGTGCCGCTTCCTCACAGCCCTCCACTTTGGCGCTGGCCGTCCTGAAGATTTTGGCCCTACTGGGTCCCAGTCCTCTGGCGTACTCCCATTAGTGTGAATGAATGGTGGAGACTTCGTCCAAGAAGATCAAGAATTACGGTAGGTATGTAATTTTCATTTTCTGCTCGCTAGATCCAGGGCCTGGAGTTTTCTCATGAGACGCGTTGTCCCTCTCTTGGAGTGGGAGGTTCCTTTTTACCTTCCCTCCATTTTCTATGATTCAGAGAGTGCTAATCATGCTGCAGATGGAGGGGGCAGTATGATCCTGGTAGCACCCTACAGGCCACGACAGTTATGGTTTCCATTACTGCAACAGTTAGCAGCGGAACCTCCAGTGACTACCTCTCTGCAGAGATCTGCTGATGCAGGCTCAGCGGACCCTGGTCCCACCACACCTCAAGTCACTTCATCTGCATGCCTGGCTTCTGAGGACATAGCTATTGCCTGGTTTGGGGTTTCCAAGAAGGTGGCTGATGTCCTGGTGGTGGCTAAGATGCCCTTTACTAGGACCGCTATGCCGTGAAGTGGAAGAGGTTCGCCATCTGGGCTGCCAAGCATCATCTGGACCCTTTCACCTGTCCAGTGAACCAGATCCTGGACTACCTGATATCATTGGCAGACTAAGGCCTCCAGTATTCCTCCCTCAAGGTGCACCTTTTGACTATTTCTGCCTTCCACAAACTAGTGGATGAGTCGTACCAATGGCTTATCTAGATGTGACCTGTACTTTTCTCAGGCGTCCTGCATCAGAAGCCTCAATCCTTAACCCTGTCCCGGCTTGGGATTGAATTTTGTTTTGGAAAAATTGACCCTGTCTCCGTTGAGCAGCAGCTCTTGAGCTATGCTTCCTTTCTTGGAAACGTTGTTTTAGGTTGCACTACTTCTACTCCAAAGGGATTTCTGAGCTCAGGTTCCTCTGGTTTGAGGAGCCTTATTTGATTTTTCACAAAGACAGGGTGTCTTTGTACATAAATCTTAAGTTTCTTCCCAAGATGGTGTCTGACTTTACCCTGAACCAATCTATCAACCTCCTTGAGTATTTTTCAGAGCGTGCCAATCCAGGGGCAGCACAGCTCCATACTTTAGATGTGCACAAAATTCTGAAGTATTATCTGCTGTGAACTAAGGACTGCAGAAAGTCAAAGCAGCTTTTTGTTTCTATCGCCTAAGTTCAGGTTTCCAAACAATGTTTGTCCAAATGGTTGGCCAATTGTATTGTGTTTTGTTACAACAGACATGGCAAGGAGTTGCTGGGGGCGCTGAAAGCCCACTCCATGAGGGGCATGACTACCTCTGTGGCTTGTTTCAAAGGGGTCTCAGCAGCTGCCACCTGGAGTACAGTTCATACGTTCAGCAAGCACTACAGTCTGGACATTTCCTCCAGATCCCGTGCAGGCTTTTTTTTTTTTTTTTTGGCTCCTTCCCTCCGGGATGGAGGATCTGAACTCCTGTTCACTTGAGGCCCCACCCCACCCCAGGCTTACCCCGGACAGGGCCACCAGGTGGGCACCTTCTCCCAAGGACCTTGGTCGCTGGCCCTGACTTGCCCCCCAGGATGGGGCCACAGGAGCGGACAACCTTGGCAGACCTTGATCTGCAGCGGGAGTAGTGGTGGAGATGGGAAGCTGTCACTAGCAGGCTGGCATTTTTGGAATGACGCCAGCATCCGCCCCGCCCCCCCAACATGTGGTACCAGCCATGACGGTACCTCCAGCCTCCACCAGAGGTCTGCATTGCACCAGACAATCTTCCCCCTCCCCCCCGGAGAAGGAGAGCAGTCCCTGGGATGCTCAGTCCTTCTCCCCCCAGCTGGCCCTCTAACTCCCGAGTCTGTCATCGAACCCAGGATGTCAGCACCGCAGGCGGACATCTTGCCACTGCACCAGCAGGCCAGCATGATCCTGTCCAGACTTTGGCTGGGCTGTTCTTTGGGGCCTTCTGTCTTAGGCTTCGGTTTGCCTGTCTCCCAGACTGTACTGATGTGCTTGTAACTGTTTGGGACGATTCCTACAGTGTGACCTGATGACTGAGATATCCTGAAGAAAACAGAACAGTTACATAAGAACTTACCATAACACTAGATCTACGAAGGAATCTCAGTCATCAGGTCAGCCTTCCCTCCCACCATCCCCCTATTTGGTGTCCTCTTTTCAGACTGGCTGTCTGGTGTCTCCAGCCTCTTATTTTGGCCTGAGCACCTCTCTCTCTCTCTCTCTTCTCCCCCCTCTGTTTCCTGCAGCAGAAGCTTGCTCCCTTGGACTCTGGGGGAAAGAACTGAGGAGGGAAAGGGCCGCTGAGGCCTTTATAGGGTTGATGATGTCAGCAGGTGATGTCGGTGTGGGCGCCCCCAGTTGTACTGCTGGAACATCTTCCATGTGGATCCTGCTTCACTGATGGGGAAGTTCCTACAGTGTGACCTGATGACTGAGATCCCCTCGAAGATCTACTGTTACTGTAAGTTCTTACATAACTGTTCTTTCCTCTGGTGGGATCAGCCAGAATATGATTTTATTTATACCCACACAGTACAAAACAGTCACTTTCTTGTGCTCATTCCAGCACCTGGAGTTTTTTATTCCTCTTTAGGAGGAGGAGAAGGTGCCTGTATACCTTCCTTCTGATTCAACTACTCCACTTGGTCAAGCTTCTGAATGAGTTTGCCTCTACGAGTTTTGTGGCTCCACTTTGAAACAGACAAGTCTGCGTATCTCTGTTTTGAGAAACTGCGTTCAAGACCCCCTTTTAGTTGCTTCTCATCTAGGATCTATTGTCGTAGTTTCAGGGCAGGCTGCTGCATCAGGCCTTCCATCACTGCAACTGCATGCGCGTTCCTGAGGATGCAGAGGCCATTCATTTTGGCATCTTTGAAGAAATGTCACTTGTACTTCTGGTGGTTAGAAAGCCTTCCAATAAACATGTGCTCCCTTAAGTGGAAGCACTTCGGTATCTGGTGTAAGGCCAGGTTCTTGGACTCATTCCATTGTCTGGCATAGAGAGTCTTGGAATACATATTTCACCTTTCCCCATCAGGGTTGCAGTATTCCTTCATCATGGTGCATTTATCAACTATTTCAGATTTTCATACATTTGTTAATGGTAAGACTGTGACTCTGCTGGAGGTCTACCGCAGATACTGTACTTGATGCCATCTTTCATACATACAGTACCCCCTCCTCCCCATTTATAAACCTGGGACATTAACTTTGCATTAATGTGCCCTAACTGTAGCTCCTTTTGAGCCAGCCAACTAGCTGTGACCTAAAAGTCCCTACTTGAAAAGTGTTGTTTGGTGTCTCTCACCTCTGCTTGCAGGGCTTCAGAATTAAAGGCTTTGGTGGTTAACCCATCTTACCTGACCTTTTATAAGGACTGGGTAGGGCTTAGAACTCATTCTAAATTTCTACAAAAGTTCTTATCTGAGTTTACTATAAAGCAATCCATTAACCTTCCTGTGTTCTCTCAGAATTCTGAAAACCAAGGGGAAGTGCTCCTGCATAATCTGGATGTTTTCAGGGTCCTCTGTTATACTGGCATTGTACCCAGGAAATCAGGCAACCCTTCAGTCTGATTCCTTTGGTCCCCTATCATTGAGGAAGCCGGTTACCAGGCAGTGCTTTTCCAGATGGATCTTGTGCTATATTGGATTGTGTTACCTCAGGGCTGGCAAAGAGTTGCAGTGTAGTCACTGGGCACACCAGCAGGAGCTTAGCAACTTCTGTGGTATGGTTTTGGTCAGTACCTCCAGCCAAGATTTTGTAGTATTGCTACCTTGAATAACATCCATAGGTTTACAAAGCATTTTAGCCTGGATTGGTTTCGGTTGGCTGTGTTGCATGGTCTGTTGGCCCAGGGGCTTAGCAACTTCTGTGGTATGGTTTTGGTCGGTATCTCCAGCCAAGATTTGCAGTATTGCTACCTTGAATAACACCCATAGGTTTACAAAGCATTTTAGCCTGGATTGGTTTCGGTTTGGCTGTGCTGCATGGTCTGTTGTCCCAAGGGCTTACTCCTTCTTGCACTAGCCATTCAGTTGTGTACTGCTTTGTACAGGTCCAATGTGTGTAGCTCTGTAGAGAAGATATGTTCAAAGAAGATAAGTGTTAACTTAGACATAATCAGTAACAACAGATAGTAAAGAGAATTTCCTCCATAGAGCCACACAACACCCTCCAGTCCCCTGTGTGGGGGAATGCTGAGGTTTCCTTTGTGGATCACCACTCAGTCTGTCCTCTGATTTCTCTGTCATCTAGCATGTTTCAGCTTCTCCTCTGCCACTCCTGTTATGATTAATAATGGGAGGCTTCTAGTGCATCATAGTACAATGTTTTGTTCTGTTTGGTGGCGAATGTTTGGAACTCAATTTATTTCAGGCAAGAACTAAACTGGATGGGATCTGTTCACATTATATAAACGGCAGTGACATAAGACAGTGGTCACACAGCAGTGTGAGTGGCCCAGCTGTTAACAGTCTCCCTCAGGGTCCTGCCACTAGTGGCTTACAATCCAAAGTGTGTGGCTGTCTGGAGAAAATTCTCTTTTAAGATCTACTGCTACTGATAAGTAACGCAACTCTCTGTTTTTATACTTGCTGTCAGTGGCTTCCTACCTCAATTCCTTCCTGATCTACCATCCTGAGGCCAGCAGATGACTCTTGAGCCTTTCAGCTTAGCACCTCCTGTGTTGCACCCTCTGTGGCTTTATCCTCTGATGGGTCCATGAACTGCCTCCTTATAATGTCTTTGAGGTACTTTTAGCCTGTTTGTCCCTCCACTTTCCTGACATAGTGGTGCCACGCCTTGGGGCAGGATGTTGTAGAGGCCTGCCCGACATATAGCCCTACTTTCAAATCTACCTCAGGAGGCACTTGCTGCACAACAGCAGTAACCCACTCCCTGTAGTCTGGCAGTGCTGCCTGCGCAATACCCCCTTGACTCCTTTGGACTGGAGCAGGGATCACTAATTTGGATTTTATGCATACCATAGTCCCTTACAGACAGAATAACATCTCATTTCTTTGTAAAATGCTTAGATTTTTGCTTCAGGGTATGTAATATATTGACTTTGTTCAGTGCATTAATTTTATTTTCAAACTTACTTACAGAGTGGGACCAAGATGATCTATCTCAGAATTGTATTTTTACCTGTAAAAGAAGTAAGGGCCATGGCCAATCTTCTAGTCAGGTGTGGGGATTTAGATAAAGATTAGGAAAAGATGCACCAAAATATAAATATCTTGATTTCAGGAAGAGTAACAAAAGACTGCACTCACCAATCATAATCAAGTCTCTTGACAGTGTTTCCACAGAGAACATTGAATGGTTCTTGTTGCTGCTGGTTGCTTGGTGCACTGACTATGCTGCACATTAATAAAAGGACATTTGGATCACATTACAGCATATTGAGTAGAGCCTTCCTCACTCTAGTGCTGGCATGTGGTTGTTCAGTGCTGCACCTTTTGTTTCTCTTCAGCCATCAGCCTATCTCATCGCACTGTACCACAGATGCTGCCTCTCCTTCATTCTCCTTGATTACATATCTTGATTTGTATCTGGGACTGTTAAGAGTTTATTTAACTGAATTCTTGATGAATGTTGGTTTCAAATTGTGCAGCTTATTTTATATAAACACTGCCGGTGGCTTTAATTTTATGAGGACTCTACAGTGGCATTTGTCGATGCTGCTTATTGTACTCTTCACTGTGTTTTATGCTTCTCAAAATGACCATCTCTGGAAGGGAGATTTTCATTTTTTGATGCTACATTTTATGAAAAATCAACAATGGCTTGAGTCCCAACAGCAGGAGAGAATTATTTCCAGATGTGAGAACTGATATTTTAACAAGGTCTTTTAACTTAAATGATTTTTTTGTTCCAAGGTTGTAAACCTCTCAAGGACAAATAATTTTTTTTTAATGGTCTTAACATTTTTCATACCATGCCAACCTCAATGTTACTGTTCATTCATTTAAAAAGCAGTTAAAATGCTTACTACAGTCTTTCTTTGCTTGTAGCTGTGTTACACTTGTACAAGGACACCTCATGGCAGCCATCTTTATCAATCTTGCTAAGGCTTTTGATCTTGTTGCCCATGCCCTTCTGCTGGACAAGTTGAGGGATGGTGGTCTCTTCCTCTGAGATGTAAATTAGTTCTTCTCTTACCTCACTGACCATCAGCAGTCAATTCCAGTAGGCATCAGTCTCCCATTCCCCAAATCCCATACAGTCTGGTGTTCCTCAAGGGTCCATTCTAGGACCCATTTTCCTGTCCATTTTCCTGAATGATCTTTCTTCCACCTGTGTACTGCTAACATATGTATGTCAATAATATCATCATCTACTCCACAGTGGCCTCAGTCTCTGAGCTTGAATTGTCACTCCAACTTGACTTTGATGATGTCCAACATTGATTCAGCTCATGCATCACATTGGTTAACTTTTAATGCCAGAAAGAACATGTCAGTGTCCTTTACCTCAGGTAGAAGCTAGCTAGGCTCCATTCTGTGCCAACATTCACTATCCTCAATGGCACCCTTCATGCCCCCTCTTTTAACTACCTGGTATGTGGCTTGACAGAAATCTGGATTTCTCTTCACACTTCGACACCATCCACAAAAATCTCCCCCTTAAATATGGTGCCCTCTGCTTCAACAAATCATGCATCAGACCCCCTGTCTGCTGGGAGACTGTCCTCAGAATGATTCTACCCATGTTTGACTATGCTGATGTCGTTTGTGGGGCTGCTCCGAAATCTGACCTATTCAGACAGTATTCAGACTTCTTCCATTCCTTTTGCCACTTTGTCTCAAACTCTCCCCTACTAACTCATCACTGTCTCCTTTACCAAAATTTCACTCTCCCTATTCTAGACTCCTGATGTCTGTTGCACTGTGCCTCTTTTCTCTGTCTCTAAATTCTGGTTTTCATCCCTTCCCCCTACTGTGACTCCCGCCTATCCCCTCTACCACCCTCCAGTTATTCTCTACGCATCTCTGACTGTCAAAACTTTTCTGTTCCTGCCTGCTGGACTGCTACTGAATAAACTTTCTCTGTCCAGCTTCCCACCATCTGGTACATCTTCCAGCCTCCATTTACTTCTCCTCCACATAACTATGTCTCAGATCTCTCCTAACCAACCTCTTCGCCTCCTCCTGTTCATGCCACTAGCTTCTCCTCAGTATTGGCTACTAGGGATAACTATATCTATTTCTCAGATATCAGTAGTCAGACCTCTCAGCTTGTATGAAAGTTTTTTTCTCCAAAGGATTGCACCTTATGTTTATACTGTACTCTATTTCCTTATGTATATCATGTAATTAGTGCAATTTGCAGTGTGTATATACAGTACTTGTTTTAAGTTCTTACTGCTTAATAGAGTTTTCACTCATTATGTGACTTGCAATATTTTGTTCTAACAATGTGCATACAGTTCACTATCCACACTGGCAGCTCTGCTTGAGACAATTGAGTCATCAGAAGTCTTCAAGCTAAGCGCCTCCCACCACCGGGTAATATATCCTCTGGCTCCACATTCTGCTGAAAAAGACAGATCTCCTCCTTCACAGCTCTGCAGCATTAAAGGGCTCTGAGTTTTCAAAGAGCTACCTTCAGGCAAATCTTCGAGTGTTTCATCTGCATTCAACATTACAATTGCTTGTGAGTCTTCTGGCTCTGCTTCGTGATCGCATTCCATGATGGAAAGCAAGAAACCAGGATTTAAATTCTGCACCCAGTGCAGACAGAAAATGTCTGTGGATCTGCATGACACGTGCTTATACTGCCTGGACGATCAACAGGATGCAATCTTTGCCAGGCCATGCTGCAAGTCTCAGACTAGGTCATCAGATTGGTCCCTGAGTTGGGCTAAGGACTGCAGAAAAGCCTCAACAGTTGTCAGGTTGGCAGCTCAGCTTGCAGTCATGGAAGGAGAGGCAGCAGTGGCTGTTTTGAGTTCCCTTGTCTTTCTCGGTGCTGTTCCCAGCTGGGGCCAGTGTTGGAGGGTAATTCTCTAATGATTTCAGAGAGATGCACATGGTCCTACAAACCCTCAGGAGAGCCCTTCTCACTGCAGCAAAAAAAGAAATGCATACAAGTTGTGGGACCAGGAAAGATCCTGCCCATCCCACTCCTTTGATTCCCTTGACCGCATGTCCTTTGTCAGGCTTCCTTCTGTCAAGGGGATGGTTATTGGCTCTAGAGTAACTCCATCAGGCTTGTCAACCTTGACTCCAGCCCAGCAGGTGGTTAAGATTTTTCTTGGTCCTGTTGACTGGTTGTCAGAGGAGCATGACGAGGAGTTGATCTCTTGGACCCCAGTGCTCTTGACCCTCACTCAGAAGGATGAGGCCGAATCGGCACTTTCCTCAAGAGCAGCTTCCACTGGTGGCCATGCCTCAAAAAACAGTTGTGGTTACCCTGTTAAGACAGGTGGTTTATACTAACCATCTGGAGGACTCCTATAGATGTCAATCTAGGCAGAGGCACCCCTTACGCACTCGATCCCACTTGACCAGGAGCTATCACTGTCCATGCTCCTCAACCTCTTTGGGCAAGAAGTAGCATCAGTGCAGGATGCACTGATGCTGTGAAGAGCTCCTCTGGCAACAATTATCCATTTCCTGGGTGGTGTAGGACTCTGCCCCCGGACCGTTGGTCCCTTGTCTTTCGTTGGTCATTTCCATGCTGGTCCATGCTACTCAGCAATCCCCTGCATCTGTTTCTCCTCCACTTCAAGTGAAGCCACCTCCACCACAGCTTCTGATTGGAACCCTGACCAAGGAGTTTCACTCCACTGCCAGCTTGTGAGGCTTGCTCTCTCGGTGGAGATAACCCAGAATGAGGATACCAGGGTGGTCCATGGAGGCAAATGGTTGAGGGCCGTCTTTGAGGAATCCTCATACTCTGCAGGTGAGTTATCTGTGGCCTCGACCAGGGCTTACAATTTCAACCAAGAATCAGTTGAAGAGCTTACCATGGCCAATGGGCCGGGTCCTTTGTAGTTCTGGTCCCTTAGAGCCAGTCCAGAAATGGGCTAAGTACCCATTTACACATATATTGGACAGGGATGAATACCTGAGGGTTGCCTTTCCCTTGGCTCAGGCCATTTTGGTACTGGCTCTGGAGCTTCATTAGCATCCTGCCTGGGACCCTGTAAGCTTATGGTCTGCAAGCACACAGTCCCCACAGACTCCCTCTCTAGGTTTTCTGACCACCTCTCTGCTGAAGGTCTGGTTTTGGACTCTGCCTTCTGTAAAGCAGAAGGCCAAATAGATGTGAACACACCTCCAGACTGGGAGTCTAAGAAGATTGGCCATGCAGCTAAAAAAAGTGTACACCGCCACATCACTGGGTCTCATCAGGCCAGTTATTCCATCATGATGAGGAACTGTGGCTTTTCCCTTCTTGTGGTGCTAGGAAAACTCCTCCCCTGAATTCCAGCTGATAACCAGCTTCTGGTAAAGTGCATCAAAGACCATGGTCAAGCGCTCACTAAACAGCAGCTCCAGATGGCCTTGGACATTCGTAACTTCTGTGCCATGGCTGTTGCTGTCGCCATGCATCACAGAGCTTGACTGATGCTCTCCACCTTCACAGCAGACTCGACATAAGCTGACCGATGTTCTCATCTTGGCACTGACTTCTTCAGCCCAGGTGTAATAGGACATTTCACGATATTGTGAAGTCCACTGCCACCCTTGATTCAATGGCTTTGTACCAAAAGGACAAAAATCTTAAAAACAAGGCCTTTCAGTTTGAGTCCTTTCAGCAACAACAACCTCCGCAGCAGCACTACCCACCAGTAGGGGCACTTCACCCTGGTATCTGAAACCCAAGTCTGGCAGCTAGTGGCAAAAAAGGGATCAGATGTGTTCCTCCAAAGCACTGGCGGTTGGAGCCCTCCAAGGCTGTGCACTGATGAGTTATGGGTGTCATTTTCCCATCCTGTCCAATCCCTGTCCCAGCTCCTGGTTGGGGTTGATTGTGCCACATTTTACCACAGTGGTCTGCCATTGCCTCAGACAAGTGGGTTCCAAAAGTAGTAGATAGAGGGTTGCTTTTGCATTTTGGGGCTCTCCCACTGTATAGACTCTGAGCTCCTTGGGAGTCCAGGGTGTGGAAGGACATATTGGTGCTACTAGCCAGCATTGCTCAGCTTCTAGAGTGCAGGCCAATAGCCCATGTTACAGATGCCCTGGCTACTCAGGGGGTAAGTGTCCAGGTACATCCTGGTTCCAGAACAGACAGGGACTGCTGCCCTATACTGGATTATGATGTGAACCAGTTTTATGCGGAAGCACATGTGCCAGGTGGTCACTCTGAATCAGATGATACCATCTCTAGAGCAGGGAATGTGGTTATGTTTTTTGTGGACCTCCAGGATGTGTTCTTTCACATCCCATTTGATCTGTATCACTGCCAGAACCTTCAGTTCCATGCAGAAGGGATCATGTACGAGTTCCAGGTCATACCCTTTAGCCTCTCTTTTCTGCCCAGGGTCTTCATCAAGTACATGATAGTAGTGGTGGCCTTCTTGCAGCACAGGGTTGTCTAGGTGTATCCCTGTCTGGATGACTGGCTAATAAGGAGGCCGTGGAGAGGTCCAGGGATTCTGGCTGTCAAGGCCTGTCAGGGTTTGGGCCTTCTGGTCAACCTGGCCAAGTCAGAACTGGTTTCCTACAAGGTGATCAAGTTCATCGGGGTAGAACTAGACTCCATGCAGCCCAAGGTCCTCCTCCCGGTGGACCAAGGCATAAAGCCTTATCTCCTTTGCCCGATCACTTAAGGTTTGGCACGCGCACTCTTCCCAAGACTTCATGAGGCTGCTGGGGTACATGGCATCTTCCACCAATGTGATGCATTGGACTTGCAGGAGGATGCACCTCCTGCAGTAGGAGTTGGCTGGCAGTGGTTCCAACACCTAAGTCACCTGGAACAACCAGTCGTGGTGACACAGCCAATATGGGATGCCATCCACTGGTGGCTGACCCCACAAAATCTGTTGGGAAATCACATTTGTCCACCCAGAGCTGTCTGTCATGCTCACAAGACACATCTCTGGTAGGTGGGAGCACACCTGGAGGACTGCAGAGCCTACAGGTTTTGGTTACCCCAGGAGTCCTAACACCACATGAACCTGTTTGAGCTCCATGCACTGCATGTGTGTCTGGCAGAATTTGCTCCACTGATTCGGGGTCAGGTCATTCAGGTCCAGATGGACATGACTACCACGTTCTAACTGAACAGTCAGGGTGTGTCGCACTTATTTCCATTGTATCAGTTGGCTCTCCATACCTGGACACTCTTGCACAGTTTGGAAGCAGATCTCCCTCAGATGCTTTTAGCCAGGTCAGAGAGATGTTGCATGAGCAGTCCTTGCATCAGGAAGTGAAGCACTTCTGTGGTGGATCTTTTTGCCTCATGGTAGATCAGAAAGCTGAGGCTGTTTGTGCCCCCCACCCACGCAGTCTGGTACACTGTTGGCGGATACCTTTGCAAGGCCTTCTGTACGCATTCCCTCCCATCCCCTTGTTTCACAGGGTTGTGACCAAGGCCCAGAAGGACAAGGCGCCATATTACTCTGAGAATCCCTGACTGACCCAAGCAGTTCTGGTATCCTGATCTTGTCAACTTTAACAGTGAGCCTCCATGGAGGTTGCCTCTCCACCTGACCTGCTGACCGGATAACAGGGGAGGGTCCTGCACCCAGACTTATAGGTGCACCTCTCAGTCTGGTTCCTGAGCAGATGGAGTTCCAGGCTCTGAGCCTTTCAGAAGGCATCCTTCATGTTTTGGAGGCATCCTGTAAGGAATCAACTTGTAAATGTTATGTATTTAAGTGGAAGGGGTTCTCAGTCTGATCCCTTTACCTGCCCCATGGTGATCATCTATAACTACCTGTAGTTCCTGTCTTAGTCAGGACAGCAAGCAACATCCCTCAAGGTGCACCTGACAGTCATCTCTGCATACTAGGCATGGGCTGGTATGCTGATGGTGGCTCAGGAGGAGGTGGTCAAGTGCTTTTTCGAAACCCATGATCACTTGTACCCTCCAGTGCATGAACCCCTGCTTTAATGGAACCTCCTGCTGCTGTTGGCAGTGCTCATAAGCAAGCCATTCGAGCCAGTGCACAAATATGAGATGTAAGATTTGTCATGGAAGACCGCCTTCCTGATGGCCATTATGTCAGTCAGAAGGGTTGGTGAGCTCCTGGCGCTCTTAGTGGAATCTAATCTGGTCTTCAGTAAAGAGAACATCATCCTTCGCCCCCCACATGGTTCCTCCAGAAGGTCGCATCAGAGTTTCACCTTAACCAGATGATTAACTTGCCAGTATAATTTACCAACCTGACCTTGGAGGCTGATTGCAGGTTCCATATTCTGGACCTGCAGAAGGCACTCTCTTATAAAGAGCGCACAGCTGAAGTTTGGGGAGAGGCTCACCACCTGTTTATAACATACCTTGAAGCTGAGCCTGACAGACTGGCAGCAAAGTAGACAGTTGCCAGGTGGATTACATCCTGCATTGACCTCTGCTATAGGCTGGCTGGTAGGGGAGTTGCCATAGGGCTTAGGGCACCTTTCAACAGGCATACTGCTGCCTCAATTGCTCCTTCTCAAGGATATTCCCATTGTAGAGATATGCAAGGCTGCAACATGGAATAAAGCCCACACATTCATCTTCCATTACAGCATTGACATAGTGAGTCATTAGGGTGCTGCTTTTGGGTCACATATAACCGTAGTTCTCCTAGTGGTATAAATTACATCCACACAACCCACTCCACCTTCCCTGGCACTGTGTCACCTGGATCCCTGCTTCCAGCATCTAAAGAACTAACATCACAGGGTAAAGCCAGAGGATATACTACCCGACTAGTGGGAAGAGCTTAGCTTGAAGACTTCAAAGATTCAGCTGTCTCCAGCAGAACTACCAGAGTATATGAACTGTATACCACCGGTAGACCTATGGTTACAGGTCAGTAATCTATATTTTTTTGCTCATGTATCTCCTTATGTCTTTCCCTCCCCTGTGATGCACCTGGAAATGAGCCATGGCTCAGTGTGCTTGTCCCAGTCAACAATTTTCAAATAAATAAATACATGGAATACTGTTTTTGAATTTGTATTGCTTTTTGTGTATTCTTGGTCACCCTTGTAAACAGGCAATTTATGCTCATGGGCCAACCAAGCTGACAAATAAATATTTCAAACAACATGAAGTCTTGCTATATTCTGACATATGCAGTGAGTCCCAACCTTTGAACTGCTCTGGAGGTGAAAGAGTTAACTTACCATGCCAGGCATGAAACGCTGAGCTCGAGCTCGGTTGAAACTCTGTCTGTTGTTCTTCAAACTCAGACCGTCAGATTCTTTACTCCGCCTCACTGAACAGTCGCTCCGGAGATTTCTCCTTCTGCTCGGTTCATTTTGTAGGTTAAAGTATTGTTTTTCTCAGTTTTCGACTGAATTTAAACCGCAACCGGTCGGTTCAGACTCTGTCTGTGGTATTTGTGAGTACTAGATAGGTTTTACATTATTTCTATTCTGTGTGGAACTTGTAAACGGTTTATCGGTTCGGTTTGAACCGATCAGGTTGTTTAAAATATCTTAATCTGTGATTTAGAGTGTGGTTACCGGTTCTTATCGGTCTAAAAAAACTTATTTTATTACGGCTTTTTCCACTGACTCGTGACACGCTTGGGAACCATAAGAGGGTCTTACCTGGCAGATTGCCATAAACGGGTAAGTTTGGATAGGACTGTTACTATGTCTGAGAAACCAAAAGAAAACCGGCCGACTGGTTTCAACACTGCAGTGTGTGGGAAGTTTGCCAAGGCTGACCCCACACCACCTGTGTTTATTGTCTGGGGTTTGACCACCTCAATGCAGACTGCCAGATTTGTAAAAATTTTCCTGCAGCTACCCTGGAAAAGAGAGTTAGTAGGCTCAGGGAAAGGGAGGCCAAAAAGTCTGCTGAACCGGATTGCCAGCCCGGTTCGGTTCCAACTGAACCAGAAGGAGTGCCCTCTGACCAGGGCAAGACTTCTTCGGGCACAAGGAGATCTGACTCTGAGGAGTCGGTTCTAGCAAAGAGGACTAGGAAATCAGCTGGTGTGGAGCCAAAACTTCCTCTCCAACCGCTGAAGAAATAGCCACAAAGCGATCAAAATTGTCCAGTTGTTTTCTCGAGTTCCGACCGAACCGTACTCTTCAGGTAAGCACTGGTTCGGCCGGTTCCTCCAGTTCAGGAGTATGATTTAGAGGATTATTATGAACCGGAGGAGGGGAAGAAGAGTATGAGGAGAGTGAATGTGGATTTGAAAGTCTGATGTGCCCATTGGTCCGACATCTCCCCAGACAGACCTTCAGGAGTATCTCCTCGTAGGCTTTCTGAGTCCCTCTCATATTATGTTTATAAAAGTGGTTGAAACCCTCCAGCTCCCTATGGAGGAAGCTGTGGATGATCAAGAGGAGCCTGACTATGTGGAAATGATGGACATCCCAGAGTCTAGGAGATTGTCTATTCCCTTGCATAAATCTTTTGGGAAACAGACATTTAAAATTCTAAAAACTCCTCACACTGTACCTCCTGTGGATAAGAGAATGGACAAGAGGTACACATTGTCAGGCTCTGATACGGAGTTTCTTACACAACAATGCAGCCATGTTGGGGTTGTGCAGACTGCAGCCTGTGACAAGGCAAATATTCCTTGGCTTCACACCCCCGGACAAGGACTCCAGGAGGATTGATGCCATGGCAAAGAAATAGTACATGCAGCATCCTTGGGACTCAGACAGGCAAATTATATGGCTTATGTTGCCAGATATCAGAAACCAGATGGGACACTGTCATGGCTCTAGCAAAACAGGTCCCGCCAGCTTGCCAAGGAGCTGGAGCAGGTGGCTGCTGATGGTATTGAGGCATCCAAGGTGCAATTCCATGCTGCAGTGGACTCAAATGACGTGTCATCAAGAGTCATGGCTACATCTGTGGCACTTCGCAGAATGGCTTGGCTCAGATGTACTAGCCTGTCACAGGATACCCAGACTAAGGCCATGGATTTTCCTGTTGTGGGTAATTCTCTATTTGGGGAGCAGACAGAGAATTACATGAAGAAAATGGATGAGTATAGGACCACCTATAGGAGTGCACAGACCAAGGAAAGGCAGGCCACTCCTCAAAGTCGGCTTCCCAGGGGCAGGCCTTTTCATAGGCCTTTTTACCAAGCCCAGGCCTCCTCTTCTGCTTATGCCCAGAGGGAGTTCTTTAGAGGGAGAGGCAGACAGGGTACAAGCAGGCCTGCTTCCACCCCTCAGCCCAAAGCCCCTGCCAAGCAGGCACCCTGATGGGGTTGCCAGGGCCGATTCTCAGCTACCTGTAGGGGGCAGACTGGCTTACTTTGTCCAGGACTGGGAGTCTCTGACATCAGACAAATGGGTCCTGGAGGTAGTAAGCCAGGGACTGGTTCTCAGCTTCAAAAAGTTTCCAAAGATGAGAACCAGATTCTTTCCACCTGCAAATCCATCAGAGGCACTTGCCTTAGAGGCAGAGGTCTCTTTCCTCCTTGCTCTCAGAGCTGTGGAAAGGGTTCCACCCCTACACCAGGGCAAAGGATTGTATTCCAGGTACTTCCTTACCCCAAAAATGACAGGAGAATGGTGGCCCATCCTGGATCTCAGATACTTAAACAAGCACCTTTTAAAACCAAAATTCAAAATGGTGACTCTGGGAATTATTCTACCCTGTCTAAGGCCAGGGGACTGGCTAGTGTCCCTGGACTGCAAGGATGCCTATTTCCATATTCTCGTCAGAAGCTCCCACCAAAAGTACCTCAGGTTCGAGCTGCCCTCAGGCCATTACCAGTTCAGAGCAATGCCCTTTGGCCTCAACTCTGCTCCAAGGGTATTCACAAAATGCCTGGCAGTAGCAGTTGCTTCTCTAAGAAGGCAAAAAATTGCCATCTTCCCTTACCTGGACGACAGGCTCATAGTAGGCCAGTCCCAGACCAAGTCAAGTTATACCTACAGATAACTCAGCTACTGCTTACTCTCTAGGTTTCCTCTGAATCTTTCAAAGTCAGTTCTAGAGCCTGTCCAGCTTCTCACCTTCAGGCACAGAGCTGAACACAGAGAAAGTCAGAGCCTTCCTTCCTTTGGACAGGGCAAGGACCCTGGTCTCTCTGGCCTCCTCATTCATCCTGCAGGTGTCTCGACCAGCAAGGCATTTTCTACAGCTCCTAGGGCACGTGGCTGCTTCTACAGCAGTAGTGCAGGGAGCAAGATTTCAGATGAGGGACATTCAGTTCCATTTGAGAGCCTTTTGGTCTCAAAGGAAAGACCCTCTAACCAAATTGATCCCAGTGACTGAACCTGATCCAGGCCCTACAGTGGTGGCAGGATCAGAGCAATCTGAGACAAGGGGTCCTTTGTCACTCAGTCTCACCTCTAATCCTTACTACAGATGCATCCTCTTGGGGTGGGAGCTCACATGGGCGACCTCACCACCAGGGGTTGTGGTCCCCTCAGGAATCTCTGCTCCACATCAATCTGTTGGAACTCAGAGCAGTTTTTCGAGCACTTCAAGTTTTTTCCAAATCTGTTCAGAACAAAGTTGTACAGGTCAGAACAGACAACACCACCACAATGTGGTACATCAACAAGCAAGGGGGCACTGGCTACGGCCTTGTGCACCGAAGCAATGAAGTTGTGGTCTCTGGTTTACTCCTGAACACCTCCCTTATGGCAGTTCACCTCCCAGGCAAGGACAATGTCCTGGCAGATGCTCTCAGCAGGATTTCCCAGGGCCATCACAAATGGTCACTGGACCCCCTGGTCTTGGAGGTGATATTTGCCAGATGGGGCACCCCGCAGATAGATCTTTTTGCAGCCCCAGACAATCACCAACTTCCCTTTTTTGCTGCAGGCCCCCAGTGTTGGGCTCAGTCCCTCTGGATGCCTTAGTTCTCAATTGGGAAGGGAAGTTTCTCTATGCTTTCCCCCCTTCCCTCTGCTGTTCAAAGTGCTAGTCAAAATCAGATCTCAACCCTGCAAGATGATCCTGATTGCTCCAGATTGGGCCAGACAACCCTGGTATCCAGTCCTGCTGTCCTTAGCAGTCCATCTTCCCCTGTGTCTTCCCAGGAATCACAACCTGTTAACCTGTGCTCAGGGGAGGGTTTGGTACCCGAACCTCAAATCTCTCAATCTCAAGGCCTGGCTCTTGAAGAGTTAGAGTTTGCTGATTTACACCTCTCTCAAGGTGTATGGATATCCTGAAGGCTTCTAGAAAACCTTCCACCAGGGCTACTTATAATTCCAAATGGAAGAGATTTTCCATATGGTGCTCTGGAAAGCATATTTCCCCAGAATCTGCTGATTTACCCACAGTCCTGGATTATATGGTCCACTTAAATACCTTGGGGCTGAGGCCAGCTACCCTAAAAGTGCATCTGGCAGCTGTGTCTGCTTTTATTTCAGCAGGTAAGCCCTCTCCTCTTTCAGCTCACCCTGTATTCTCCAAGTTTTTCACGGGATTGCTTCACACCAACCCTCCATTCAGGGACCCTGCCCCCGTCTGGGATCTTAATGTTTGCATTGCTCAGCTTATGCAACCCCTTTGAGCCTTTGTCTTCAGCAGAGCTTAAGTACTTTACTTGGAAGACTGTGTTTCTCGTAGCCATCACTTCTGCCAGACGATAAGTGAATTCATGCTTTGTCAGTGGAGCCTGATTTTATCTCCTTTCATAGAGATAAGGTGTCCTCGACTAACAGGAAGTTCTTGCCTAAGATGGTTTCAGATTTCCACCTTAATCAATCTGTATCTCTTCCAGTGTACTTCACTGACCATTCCTCCTCTGGCGAAAGGAGGCTGCACAGCTTAGATGTAGAAGAGCCCTTAGTTACTACATAGAGCGTACCAAGGGTAACAGGTTTGACTCCCTCCAACTGTTCCTCACTTATGGTGAGGTTGGTAAAGGGAAACCTGCCACTAAAAGATCCATTGCCAGATTGATTGTCTCTTGTATCCAATTTTGCTATGAAAAACTGGGTAAGGTTCCTCCCTCAGGCCTGAGGGCTCACTCTACCAGAGGTACAGCTGCTTCCCTGGCTGCTGCCAGGGACATCCCTATTCTAGAGATATGCTAAGCAGCTACCTGGAAAACAGCTCACATTTTTACCAAGTATTACTCCCTGGACATCCAGGCTAGGAGTGATGCTCAGTTGGCACAGCTGTGCTTCAGAGCCTATTTCCTAAGTAGGTTCTGTCCCTCCTCCATGGAGGTACTGCTTTGTAGTCTGCATATGTCAGAATATAGCAAGACTTCATGTTGTCTGAAGAAAAAATTACTCACCTTAGTAATGTTGTTTCTTCCTAATGGAGTTCTGCTATTTTCTGACCCCCGCCTGCCCCTCCTGAACCTCTGTTTTTGGGATGTGGGTGGCAGTGCAGTGTTGGCACTTAGTAGGTGCCCACCTTGTTGTTTTTCACCCTCCTTTCTTGGGGTGACTTGGTGTTATGTTTTTCATTTTTGGGTCTCCTGACTTGAGTCTTTGTTTTGGGACCAAAAGGAAATGTGTATGTTTAGTAGCCAGTTGGCTAGTGTAGGTTTGCTTCCACACAGGACCTCAGTGAGTTTAGCTTGTAAAGATCTGACGGTTTGAGTTTGAAGAACAACAGACAGAGTTTCAACCGAGCTCGAGCTCAGCGTTCCATGCCTGGCATGGAAAGTTAACTCTTTCACCTCCGGAGCAGTTCGAAGGTTGGGACTCACTGCATATGTCAGAATATAGCAAGACTCCATTAGAAGAAACATTACTAAGGTGAGTATTTTTTTCTTCCTACCCTGGATGTATTGTTTAGTGAGTTATGAGTTGAAGTTTTTGTTTCATGACTTCTAATGTATGTTATTCAGAGGTTTGTGGGTGGAAGTTTCTGTTTCAAGCCTACAAATGTGTTATTCAGTGGGTCATGAGTTGCCATTTCTGTTTCAAGTTTACAAATGTACTTTTACAGCCTGAATAACAAGAGTCACTATATACTTTGCAAGTGCATCTGCTGTGATTCTGTGTTCTTGATTTTAATATAGCCAGAAGCAACAGTCCAAGACTGGTTCCTGGATAACCAGCTTACCCTAAATTCAAGAAAAGATGATCCTTCCCACTGCATAGCACTGTTTCCCACCACCAACTCCATCCCCTACCTCACCCCCCGTTTTCTGGACCCTTGAGGGTGCAGAATTTGAGACAGTCACTTTCTTCAAGTTCCTAGGAGTTTGACTTGACAGTCAACTTGATTTCTCAACCATGTTGATGCAATCCACTCCAAGCTCCTTCCCAGTTGGGAGCCTCTGTTTCCTATTTCCTATAAGGCTGTTTCCCCATCCCATCCAGGTGTGAGATTGTCTCCAAAATTATCCTCCCAGCTTTTGATTTTGGCAGTGTGGTTTACAGTGGTGCCCCTAAATCCACCCTGGTCAGACTGGACCTCCTGTTCCTCTCCTGTCACATTGCATTGTACAGCTCTCCCCAAACTCATCACTGCTCATTGTACACCTCCCTCTCCTTCCCATCTCACTGCTCTTCCCTCATTACCATGTTCTGGTTTGGCTTGTTTCCCTGCTACCTCTCCTCACTCCTTACCTGCTCCCTCCCTAACTCCTAGTCCCTTCACTCCACATACTCCATTTCCTTCTCTATTGTCCATGCCAAGTCCTCTGCTGGTTAGCATGCTTTCTGATAGAGGCTCACCCTTTTCCTCCCTCCCATCCAACACTCTTACTGCATCCGCTCCCTCTGCTTTGAAGGCACTTCTCCATATGTACACCACTCACTCTTGCACCTGCCTTTAATTCCTCTTATTATGCACATCTTCTCCTGTCATTTGGAGTGACATCATTTTGGTTAGTGCTGCTGTACTGTCGGAGTGACATTATCATTTTGTATAGTGCTGCTGTACTGTCTGCCTTGTACCCCTTCCCCTAGGACACCTCTGGACATGAGCTCTTATGGTTTGGTGAACCTTTCCTGATAAAACTCTTTCAATAAATAAACAGTTATTTAAGGAAATAAGTTTGTGTGTGCCACCGTCTCATTCAGGTTCTCCTGGCTGTGGACTGAACTCCCCATTCCTAGCTGCTCCTCCCTTTTTCCCTCCACCCTGGAGTAAGTACTGCAGGATGACACCACTCATATCTGCCCATGCTCCTGATCCCAACTGTAGGAATACACTCTTGCCTGTCAAGTGGAAGTGGCCGACTGCTCTAGTATGGTGACTGACCTCAGTATTCACTTTGTAGTTTTTTTATTTCTCCTCACACAATCTATACCGCCATATTTGCCTGTGTTTATTATTTACTGTTTTTGCACTACCCTGTACTTGATTCCCTTTTAAACCTTTTCATTAATTTGGTGTCTTTTCATGTATATTTTGTTGCACCCTCTTCCTATCCCCAGGTCGCATCTAGAAATGTTCCTAGCTCAGTATCTTTTCTTGTGAAAAGCTTTTAAATAAATAAAGCAGTGCCCTTTTCTGGTCAGGTGGCTGAAACTGCCTTATTATTTTCTTGTGAATTATTTAAAAACTGGGATATTAGTGGGATATTGTTCTGTAATGAACCATTTGCTCAGTTATTTAACTCAATCCCTCTGAGGTGACCTCTTTTGTAGTAAGATTAAGTAATAGACCCTTCTGACTTCTGTAAGTACTATTGGAATGAGAGAGCAACAAAATGGGAGTACAGAATGGTTTTTGCAGGGCAGTAGATTTGATTGTGGCCAAAATATACTTACTGATAATTTGGTAGTAGGGCCCCCACCTAGTATAGGTACTGACACCAAGATATTGAACTCTACTTCTTCCTTGGAAAGGAACTCTGTAAAGCATGGTAACTCCTACTGGTAACTACAGACCTTTCAAACAACATGAAGTCTTGCTATATTATGACAATTGCAGTTTGTCCCACCATTAGAACTGCTCTGGGGGTGAAAGAGTTAACTTCCATGCCAGGCATGGAACTTAGACCACGAGCTCGGTTAGAAAAGCTCTGTCTGGAATATTTCAACTGAAACTGTCAGATTCTTTACTCCGCCTCACTGAACAGTCGCTCGGAGAATCCTCCTACTGCTTGGTTCATTTCTCGGTTTAAAGAGTTTTTCTCTGTTAAATTCAACCGCATTATTATTATTTTAACTGCAAACCGATCGGTTCAAGCTCTGTCTGTGGTATTGTAAGTATAGACAGGTTTATTTCGTGGAACTTGTAAATGTTTATCGGTTCGGTTTGAACCGATCAGGTTGTTTTAAAACTTTATTCTGAAGCATTTAAAAGCTTTTAGAGTGCGTTCCTGGTTCTTATCGGTTCTAAAAAACTGCTGATTTCATTACGTTTTTCCACGACCCGTGACACGGTTTAGGAACGATAAGGATTATCTTGCCTGCACTGCCGAGAAAAAGGGCAAGTTTTTGGTTAGGTTGGCATTATGTCTGAGAAACCCAAAAGAAAAACTGGGCCCACTGGGTTTCAGCACTGTAGTGTCTGTGGGGAAGCCTTTGCCAAGGCTGACCCACACACCACATGTGTTTATTGTCTGGGGTTTGACCACCTCAATGCAGACTGCCAGATTTGCAAGAATTTCCCTGCAGCTACACTAGATAAGAGAGTTGGTAGGCTCAGGGAACGAGAGGCCAAAAAGTCTGCTGACCCGGATGGCCATCCCGGTTCGGTGCCAACCGAACTGGAGGGAGTTCCCTCTGACCAGGGCGAGACTTCCTCGGGCAAACGTAAAGCTGACTCAGAGGAGCCAGTTCCAGCAAAGAGAACTAGAAAATCAGCAGGTGTGGAGTCAAAAATTCCTTCTCCAACTGCTGCAGAGATAGCCAAAGCAATCCAAATTGTCCAGTCACTTTCCCCGGTTCCATCCGAACCGCCAATATCTGTCAAAAGGTCAGTTCCGGTTTCACCGTTCAAGAATATGATATGAGGAGTTTTATGAACCAGAGGAGGGAGGATGATTATGAACAGTGTGAATGTGACTTTGAAAGTCTGGATGTGCCCATTGAACGGACATCTCCCCAGACAGACCTTTAGAAGAATCTCCCCTAGGCTTTCTGAGTCCCTTCTCATTTTCTGTTTTATAAAAAAGTTGTTGAAACCTCCAGCTTCCATTGGAGGAAGCTGTGGATGAGCAAAGGAGCCTGACTTTGTAGAGATGATGGATATCCCAGAGTCCAGGAGATTGTCTATTCCTTTACATAAATCATTTAGGAAACAAACAATAACAATTTTAAAGCTCCTAATTCTGTGCCTCCTGTGGATAAAAAGATGGACAGGAGGTACACTTTGTCAGGTCCTGATACAGAATTTCTTTCACAGCAATGCAGCCATGTTGGTAGTTCAGGCTGCAGCCTGTGATAAGGCTAATATTCCCTGGCTTCACATCCTCCTGACAAGGACTCCAGGAAGATTGATGCCATGGCTAAAAAAATACATGGCAGCGTCCTGGGACTCAGACAAGCAAATTATATGGCTTATGTGGCAAGATACCAGAAATCTAGATGGGATACTGTCATGGCTTTTAGCCAAACAGACCCCTGGCCAGCTTGCCAAGGAGCTGGAGCAGGTGGCTGCTGATGGTATTGAGGCATCTAAGGTGCAATTCCATGCTGCAGTGGATTCTAATGATGTTTCCTCTAGAGTCATGGCTACATCTGTGGCTTTCAGAGATTGGCTTGGCTCAGGTGTATTAGTTTGTCACAGGATACCCAGGCTAAGGCTATGGATTTTCCTGTGGTGGGAAATTCTCTGTTTGGGGAGCAGACAGAGAATTATATGAAGAAAATGGATGAATATAGAACCACTTATAGGAGTGCACAAGCCAAGGAACGCCAAGCCACTCCCTCAGAGGAAGCCTCCAGGATAGAGGCAGGCCTTTCACATGCCTTTTACCAAACCCAGGCCTCCTCTTCAGCTTATGCTCAGAGGGGTTCTTCAGAGGGAGAGGCAGACGGGGTGCAAGCAGGCCTGCTCCCACCCCTCAGCCTAAAGCCCCTGCCAAACAGGCATCCTGATGGGATGCCCAGGGCCGGTTCTCCATTACCTGTAGGGGGCAGGCTGGCTTACTTTGTCCAGGACTGGGAGTCTTTAACATCAGACAAGTGGGTCCTGGAAGTAGTAAGCCAGGGTCTGGTTCTCAGCTTCAAAAAATTTTCAAAGATGAGAATCAGATCTTTTCCACCTGCAAATCCTCTAGAGACTCTTGCTTTGGAAACAGAAGTCTCAACCCTCCTGGTTCTCAGAGCTGTAGAAAGGGTTTCTCCCCTACACCAGGGCAAGGGTCTGTACTCCAGGTACTTCCTTACCCCAAAAAAGACAGGAGAATGGCAGCCCATCCTGGACCTAAGATATCTGAACAAGCACCTTTTAAAACCAAAATTCAAAATGGTGACTCTGTGAATGATTTTATCCTCCCTAAGGCCAGGGGACTGGCTACTCCTGGACCTCAAGGATGCCTACTTCCATGTTCTTATCAGAAGCTCCCACGAAAGTACCTCAGATTCGAACTGCCCTCAGGCCATTATCAGTTCAGAGCAATGCCCTTGGCCTTACCTCTGCCCCAAGGGTATTCACAAAATGCCTGGCAGTAGCAGTTGCTCATTTAAGAAGGCAAAAGATTGCCATCTTTCCCTACCTAGACGACTGGCTCATTGTGGGTCAGTCTCCAGACCAGGTCAAACCCACCTGCAAGTTACCCAGCAGCTGCTTACCTCTCTGGGCTTTCTTCTCAGTCTTCCAAAGTCAGTTCTGGAACCTGTCCAGGTACTCACCTTTATAGGTGCAGAACTGGACACAAAGCAGGCCAGAGCCTTCCTTCCCCTAGAAAGGGTAGGGACCCTGGTGGCCCTGGCCTCCTCCTTCACTCTGCAGGTCTCCCACCAGCAAGGCATTTCCTACAGCTCCTAGGACACATGGCTGCTTCCACAGCTGTAGTGCAAGGAGCAAGATTTCAGGTGAGGGACATTCAGTTCCATTTGAGAGCCTTTGGTCTCAAAGAAGAGATCCCCATCCAAGTTGATCCCAGTGACTCAACCCTGATCCAGGCCCTTCAGTGGTGGCAGGATCAGAGCAATCTGAGACAAGGGGTTCCCTTCATCCCTCTATCTCATTCCTTGACCCTTACTACAGATGCGTCCCTTTTGGGATGGGGAGCTCACATGGGCGACCTCTCCACCCAGGGATTGTGGTCCCCTCAAGAATCTCTGCTCCACATCAATCTGTTGGAACTCAGAGCTGTTTTTCTAACACTTCAGGTTTTTTCTGCATCTGTTCAGAACAAAGTGGTACAGGTCAGAACAGACAACACCACTACAATGTGGTACATCAACAAACAAGGGGGCACTTGGTCTTTGGCCTTGTGCACCGAGGCAATGAAGTTGTGGTCTCTGGCTTATTCCCTGAACACTTCCCTCACAGCAGTTCACCTCCCAGGCAAGGACAATGTCCTGGCAGATGCTCTCAGCAGGATTTCCCAGGCCATCACGAATGGTCACTGGGTCCCCGAGTACTGGGATAGTTTTGCCAGATGGGGCACCCTTCAGATAGATCTTTTGCAGCCCCAGACAATCATCAACTCCACTGTTTTGTTGCAGGCCCCAGTGTTGGGCTCAGTCCCCTGGATGCCTTTCTCCTCGATTGGGAAGGGAAGTTTCTCTATGCCTTCCCCCCCTTTCCTCTCCTGTTCAAGGTGCTAGTCAAAATCAGATCTCAGCCCTGCAAGATGATTCTGATTGCTCCAGACTGGGCCAGGCAGCCCTGGTACCCACTCCTTCTGTCCTTAGCAGTCCATCTTCCCTTGTGTCTCCCCAGGAACCACAATCTGTTAACCTGTGCCCAGGGGAGAGTTTGGTATCCAAATCTCAAATCCCTCAACCTCAAGGCCTGGCTCTTGAGGAGTTAGAGTTTGCTGACCTACACCTTTCTCAAGGTGTTCTCGAAATCTTAAGCTTCTAGGAAGCCTTCCACTAGGGCTACTTATAACTCCAAATGGAAAAGGTTTTCCATATGGTGTTCTAGGAAGCATATTTCCCTGGAATCTGCTGATTTGCCCACTGTTTTGGACTATATGGTCCATTTTAATTTCTTTGGGACTGAGACCAGCTACCCTGAAAGTGCATTTGGCAGCTGTCTCTACTTTTATTTCAGCAGGAAGCCCTCTTCTCTTTCCGCTCACCCTGTATTTTCCAAGTTTTTCAAGGGATTGCTTCATACTAATCCACCATTCAGGACCCTGCCCTGCCTGGGATCTTAATGTTTGCATTGCTCAGCTGATGCAACCCCCTTGAACCTCTGTCTTCGCAGAGCTTAAGTACTTGACTTGGAAACTGTGTTTCTAGTAGCCATCACTTCTGCCAGGCGCACAAGTGAGTTACAAGCTTTGTCAGTGGAGACTGACTTATTTCCTTTCACAGGGATAAGGTAGTCCTCAGGACTAACAGGAAGTTTTGCCTAAGGTGGTTTCAAATTTCACCTTAATCAATCCTTTTCTTCCAGTGCTCTTCACTGACCATTCCTCCTTTGGTGAGAGGAGGTTGCACAGCTTAGATGTTAAGAGGGCCCTAAGTTACTACATAGAGCGTACACAAGGGTCACAGGTTTGACCCTCCAACTATTTCTCACTTATGGTGAGGTTGGGAAAGGGAAACCTGCCACTAAGAGATCCAGGTGGATTGTCTCTTGTATCCAATTTTGATGTCAAAAACTGGGAAAGGTTCCCCCTTCAGGCCTGAGGGCTCACTCTATCAGAGGTACAGCTGTGTCTCTAGCTGCTGCCAGAGACATCCCTATCTTAGAGATATGTCAAGCAGCTACTTGGAAAACAGTACACACTTTCACCAAGCATTACTCCCTGGATATCCAGGCCAGGAGGATGCTCAGTTTGCACAGCCGTGCTTAGAGCCTATTCCTAAGTAGGTTCTGTCCCTCCTCCATGGAGGTACTGCTGTGTAGTCTGCAATTGTCATAATATAGCAAGACTTCATGTTGTTTGAAGAAAAAATTACTCACCTTAGTAATGTTGTTTCTTCTAATGGAGTCTTGCTATATTATGACCTCCCCCCCAGCCTGCCCCTCTCTGAACTTCTACTTTGGGTATGGGGTGGGCAGTCCAGTGTTGGCACTTATTGATGCCCATTTTATGTTTTCCACCCCTTCTTTTTTGGGGTGTTTGGATGTTGTGTTTTATTTTATCTTATCTTATTTTCTGGTCCCCTGACTTCAGTCTTGGTGTTGGGACCAGGAAAATGTGTTAATATTTAAGTAGCCAGTTGGCTAGTGTAGGTTACAGCTTCCACACAGAACCTTAGTGAGTTTTGCTCGTAAAGATCTGACAGTTTCAGTTTGAAATATTCCAGACAGAGCTTTTCTAACCGAGTTCGTGCTCTAAGTTCCATGCCTGGCATGGAAGTTAACTCTTTCACCTCCGAAGCAGTTCTAATGGTGGGACAAACTGCAATTGTCATAATATAGCAAAACTCCATTAGAAGAAACAACATTACTAAGGTGAGTAATTTTTTCATCTCTCCCCTTCCTACTTTGGCTAAGTTTCAGGAACACCTAGTTCTCTCAAAGCTTTCTTTTTTCTTCAACTTCTACTCCTTCTTCACTCCTTTCCTGTCTGGCTTTAGTAAGTCCCACTCTACATCCACCTCCCTCCTCTGGTTCACTGACTCCATCCTTTCAGGTATGGACCAGTGTCAGGTCACCTCTGCCATCTTTGTCGACTTGGCCAAAGCCTTTGACAGGTTTGCCAACCCCTCCTCCTGGACAGGCTTATGGCCGCACCCCTCTCTTCCTCCCCAATCAGTTGATTCCACTCCTACCTTGAGGGCAGGTCTTATACTGTCCCGATCAGAAGCACCCTATCCCCCCACTCACCATATGCTGAGGCATCCTACAAGGGTTCATCCTTGGCCCCATTCTCTTTTCCATATTCTTGAATGACCTCCCTACTGCCCTCTCCTCTGTGTCCATTCACATGTATGCTGATGATATAGTGCTCATTCTCTCTGGCTCCTCTGCCCCTCCCCTTACTACCCCAGCTACAACTGGACTTTGACAATATTCAGCAATGGTTCTGGTCAAACCAGCTGTCTCTCAATACTAATAAAACAGTCTTCATGACCTTTGGCTCCCAACAGAGGCTTACTAGGCTTACCCTCCTGCCAATATTCCATACCCTGGATGGTGCTATGATTGAGAATATCCCTCTTTTAAATACCTCGGGATCTGGCTGGAACCACCTCCATTTTCTGCACACATTGGTGCTATCCACCTTAAGCTCCACCTCAAGTTTGGTACACTCTACAGGAATAAAGTAAGTATCCTGCTTCCTGCCCATCATGGGATTGTATTGAAGATGATCCTTCTATCTTCAACTATGGCGATACAGACTACAGTGCCACTCCCAAATCCATCCTTGCCAGACTGGACCACCTCTTTCACTCCTTCTGCCATTTTGCTTTGGACTGTCCCCCATGTACTCACTACTGCCCTCTTTACTCTTCCCTTTCCCTCCCTTGCCTTGATGCCAGGCACTTTGTCCACTGTACCTCCTTTATATCCAAATTCTGGTTTGGTTTCCTCCCTCCATACCATTCTTCTTTCCTCTTCTCCCCACTCTTTTACCTCCTTCCCACTCCATAGCACTGTTTCCCATTTCTTTTCTATCCCCCCCCCAGGAAATGTACTGCTCGCCAAGCTGCCTTCTCATATCATTTTCCTAAAGTTTTGTCCTCTCTTCCCCTTTCCATCCACTCTGCCTCTTTTCCCTTCTCCATTTAGTTTCTTCTTCATGACTTTACAACTCCTTCTGCAGCTGTCCCTGACCGCAGATCTTAGAGGTCCCCACCCCCAGTCCACAGATTGCCTCAGCTATGATATGCTTCATGCCCCCACCACCACTATGCTCCAATGGGTTGTTTTCATTGCACCTGGCAGCAGTTTTATGTACCTTAAGTACTTTGTTATACTGTTTTGCCCTGCACTGTATGTTGGTTTGCACATCTGTAATGCTTTGTACCTTGCCATTTATTCATGTACTGAGTTGCTTGGCAATGGCTATTGTTGATGCATATTTGCAAATGTACTATTAATTCTTTCACCTTATTGTATTATCTTCCTTTGGTCCCCCCAGACGCCTGTGGAAATTAACTGTTATTAGTTCATTATGTGTCTCCTACAAAACATACTAAATAGAAAGAGAGTGGTGGATTCCCAAACATAGCCTCCAGCTGAGGTAGTGGAGTTGAAAACAGTGGTAGGTTCAAAATACATGGGATAGGCACAAGGGAATTCCAGGGGTAAAGAAGGGGTGGGAAGAGACAGCACCGTAGATCAAGTGGGTCTACAGCAACAAATGAAGGCAGAAAAAAAAATTAATTAAAATGGGCAGACTGGGTGGGCCAAGTGGCCTATATCTACTGTCAGATTCTATATTTCTATGTGTGTGTGTGTATATATATATATATATATATATATATATATATATTCACCTCTATAGTTAGAGTTCGGTAAGCTGTTTAATGTTAAACCCCTAACATTGCATTTCATAGCTTTGCCCCCATTCAATGGATTTGCACATAGTTTGCATATGTGGTCTCCGGGCAGGCTGTCTCTTGATATGCCAAGTTTCATTCCAGTTGGATGTGCGGATTTCGAGATGCAGATTGTGAAAAAAGTGAAACAATAGAGTTTTGTTTTGTCATCGCCTAGCACCTAGACAGTTTGGAACTTTGGTCTGCCATTTTCAGGGTAGAAAGCGCATATCTCAGGATGGTGCCGTTAGGTGATTCGTTGGGAAAATGTTAATCCATTCCAGAGTTATAAGGATTTGAAATTTCACTTCTGAGCATGCTCAGTACATGGATATCTGTTTCATATGAAACAAGAATTTGGCCATACGAAACAAGATTCTGTTTTGTATGGGGGAGAATCTTGTTTTGTGGCAAAAAAATTCTTGTGTTGCAAGATGATTTTCTTGTTTCATATGGCCTCACGAAACCAGAATAGGACATATGGAACAAGATTAGGTTCATATGAAACAAGAATTTGGACTTAGTTTTTTTTTCACATTCTTGTTTCATAGGAGCCAATCCTGATTCATGAGAATAACACAGTTTCACAAAACAGGATTGGTTCTTACAAAACAAGAATTTGGATTTAGGTTTTTTTGCACATTTGAACTTTTAACAACCATGACTCCTTCAATATTTGGTGTTAAGGGACAATGCAAGATATCAAAACAAAGGTCTCAATGAGAACTACGATATTAACAGGTAATACCCTCCAAATAAATTCAGGGGGCCATATAAAAAACAAAAATGTAAAAATAAAAGTTCCCATAGGATAAGACTGTAAATTTAGCAATCCATAGCTCTGTCACTCTTTAGAGTTGAAGGACAATCTATGTTATCAAAAAAAAGGTATTGGTGAGTACTACAACACTAACATCCCATAGGATAACATTGCAACTCTAACAAGCTGTAACTCTGTCAGTCTTCTGAGTTGAGTGAGAAGCTATATATCAAAAGAAAGGTCTCAGTGAGTACTACACGATTAAGGGCCCCATATTCAGAGCTGGCAGGCTGCATGTGCAAAAAGGTGCGCCACTCAAAAAAAATAAAAAAGGGCTGGCCAGTTCTGGCACTATATTCAAACAGATAACGCGATCCAAACTGACCACACTAGCTGTTCGAATATCGGACCCTGGTAGCACGGTGCACAGCAAGTGATCACCATGTTCGGCACAATGCATGGCTGAAGACCGCCCATAGGGATACAGCGTAGCACACACTGGTTAGTGCTGCGACCCCCATAGGCAATATTCAATCCAAACATGCAGATGAGTCTGTTGTGCATGCACGGTACTATGGGCCATTTGCATGCCCATTATGGGCTCACTTGCATGTGAGCACCTGCCCAGGCTTGTCCCCAGACCCAATCTGTATATTGAGACAAAAAAAACATTCTCCCTGGTATTCTAGTGGTCCTCCATCCCCGATCTTTGTAAATATAAAATAAAACCCTGTTTCCCTGGTAGTCCAGTGGTCCTCTCTCCCTGAGCCCTGATCCCAATTAGCAGATATAAAATCCCCACATCCTTGGTAGTCTAGTGGTCCCACACCCCAGCAGGTAGTGACCCACCAAACTGCTCTCCCCAACCCTACCTGTGCCGGTGACTGGCACAGCCCTGCTCACACCACCACGGCCAGTTGCTAACTGAATGGTCAGTGAGCATATACAGTACATATTACATGCTCATTGGTGGAAACCAATGGCGTGTACTCAAATACTGTACATATTCATTGACAGTTGAGTTGGCGGCTGGCCATTGTGGTGTGAGGAGGTGTGCCAGTCGCTGGCACGGTCGGGTTGGGGAAGTGGGGTAATACTACCCGTTGGGGTTAGGGTGTGGGTGCCACTGACTCCAAGGATGTGAGATTTTATATCTGCTGAATGAGATCAGGGCCTGGGGACCACTGGACTACCAGGAGATGGAGGCGTGTTTTATTTTTACACAGATCAAGGATTGGGAGGGGGAACTACTAGACTACCAAGGAGATGAGTTTTATTTTATATTTACAGATCAGAGATTGGGGAGGGACCACTAGACTAACAGGGAGACAGGAGTTTTAGTTTATTTTTTTACAGATTGGGGAAGGGGGGACCACTAGACTACCAGGGAAACAGGGTTTTATTTTATATGTACACAGATCGGGGCTCGGGGAAGGGGGACCACTAGAGTTCTAGGGAAATGGGGATTTTTTTATAACTACACGGATCTGGGCTTGGCGAGGGGGGACCAGTAGACTACCAGGGAAACGGGGGAATTTTTATTACTACATAGATCAGGGCTTGAGGTGGGGGGCCACTAGACTACCAGGGATGGTGGGGATTTTATATCTGCTGAATGGAATCGTAGCTCAGAGAGGGGGACCACTGGACTACCAGGATGACGGGCATTTTAATTTTATTTTTACACAGATCAGGGATCGGGGAGGGTGACCACTATACTACCAGGGAAACAAGGTTTTATTTTGTGTGTACACAGATCAGAGATTGGAAGGGGAGACCACTAGACCAACAGGGATACAGGGATTTTATTTTTACACAGATCAGGGCTCAAGGAGGGGACCACTAGACTACCAGGGAAACAGGATTTTTATTACTACATGGATTGGGGCTTGGGGGAACCACTAAACTGCCAGGATGTGGAATGCCAGGGAATGGATCGGGGCAGGGGAGGGACCACTGGACCACCAGGGCAGAGACCTTGACAGTGCAACATACGGTCTGCACACTGTTATGGATTTCAGAAGCACTAAACTGTGCCGCTGCTGGCACAGTTTAGCACTCTGAAACATTCGATATTGTACTGCTCTGCATATGCATGAGAGAACCCTCATTTGCATAGGCTCAGCACAATGTTATTAATGTGATAATAAGCTGTCAGGGGTGGAGCTGCCGGTATGTGTGCGTTTGAATATAGGCACCCCGGCAGCTGGCACTATTCCTGGTTAGCGTGGCACAGCCTGGTTTGTGCCGCACTAACCTTTTGAAAATGGTGCGCTAAGTCCCTAAGAAATACCAACTGAAAATACAAATATTAAAAAAAATAAAATACAAAATTTACATTTTCGTAGGATAATATTGCTACCTTAACAAGCTATAACACTGTCAATGTTTGGAGTTAAGGGACAATATTTATATAAAAAAGGTTTCAATGAGACGGATCCGCACTCATTAGTAGTATAGCACTAACACATGCTCCCCCCCCCAAATTCAGGGCCAAATAAAAATTTAAAAATGAATATCCTGTAGGATAACATTACAGCTTTAACAAGCTGTAACTCTGTCACTCTTGGAGTTAAAGGAGATAAGAAATTTTTTTTTCAGAGTTAACTGCCTTCCAGCCTCCCTTCCATGCCAGTTATGTACTGACATGCTTTGATGATTTTTTGATAAATAATCTAGCTTTGGGATGACTTCAGGTATACATTTCCACTCTCCTCCCACCGCTATTGCATTGTGATTCATACTTCTAAGACATTCTATGACATCAGTAACTCCCATTCTATGCTATTCATCTGAATGGCCTGAATGGAGTTTGTGATGTCACAGTATTCAGGTAGTATGAAAAGAGGCAGCAGCAACTGCTGAGGAGAGTGGTATTCAGAGCAGTTAAAAGACAAGAAAATTAGACTATTAATATAACAAAAGCATTGCACATGGGGTGGTAAGCAAGGTAAGTCTGTTCACTGATGACACCAAAATCAGAGCAGTGGTGGTTGGAGAAGAGGGATGGAAGCAGCTGCAGGGGAACCTACGCAAGCTAGAAGAGTGGTCAGAGAGGTGGCAGCTGGGGTTCAATGCAAAGAAGTGTAAGGTTATGCACTTTGGGGTGAAGAACCCAAGGACAGAATACTGGCTGGGGGGGGGGTTAAGCTGGGGATCACTGAGGAGGAGAAGGACCTGGGGTAATGATAACAGGGACCATGAGTAACACTGCCCAGTGCAGGAGAGCAGCTGCAAAACCGAACAAAATGCTGGGGTGCATAGCGAGGGGGGTTTCGTCCAGGTGAAGAGAGGTGATCTTGCCCCTCTATAGGTTGCTGGTAAGGCCGCACTTAGAGCATTGTGTGTTTGAAGGCCATACCTAAAGCGTGATATCAGGCTGCTTGAGAGGGTGCAGAGGAGGGCAACAAAGATGATATGTGGAATGGAGGGGAGAGACTATGACAGCAGGCTGAGAGACTTGAATATGTATACTCTGGAGGATAGAGGGGACGGGGGGGGACATGATGAAGACGTTAAAGTATCTGAGGGAATCAATAAGGATGGGACAGATGGGGTCTTTAAGTTAAGGAGGGGGAAGGTTACCAGGAAGCACGGGCTAATAATAGAGGGGGTGAAGATTTAGGAAGGAAATGAGGAGACACTATTTCACAGAGAGGGTGGTAGCAAATGGAACTCCCTACCAGAATGGGTGGTATCATGTAAATCTGTGAACAGCTTCAAAAGGGCATAGGACAGGGAACAGGGGAGAATGAGGGTGGGGGTGGCAGTGGGATGGCAAAAGGGAGGAGGGGTGGGGCAGCTGCAAACCAGGGGTGTTGGCTGCACACTCAAGCAGACTTAGATAGACTGGGTGGTCTGTTTCTGACTGCACATTCGTATGTTCGTAAAAAAGGTCAAAAACATATCAGAATTCTAGGCAGTGAATAAAAGAACAACTCTAGGGCATCTAGAGGTGTAAAAACAGTTTCCTATCACCTTTAAGGGTCAATCTATGTATCAAAAGACTGGTGCCAATGAGAACTACAAGACTAAATCCCTGCAAAATGCCAACTGGAAATAGACGTACAAAAAAACATAAAAATTAAGAAATGAAAGTTCCCCTATGATAACATTGCAGTTTTAACAAGCCATACATCCACCAATAACTGAAGTTAAGGAACAATGTATATATCTTAAAAAAGGTGTCGGTGAGTAAAACAACACTAAGACATAATTCCCCCCCACCAAACATTGATGGGGTATGCACTACACCCCAAAATTACCTCCAGTCTTCACCACGGTGCCAAATCCACAAATAAAGTCTGATTATCATCAAAAATGCACCACAGGTGAGCCAACCCGCCAGCGTGGCATTAGAGCTACCCCTTGTGACACCGACGATACGGGTTCAGAAGCGAGCTTGGGCTGTCAGAGGGCCAGCCGGGGGGGGAGAAGGACCGAATGTCTCAAGGACTGCTGTCCTCCGGGGAGGGTGGGACAGTGTCCGGTATTTGACTGACCGCTTGAGGAGGCAAGAGGTCTAGCAGTGAGGATCTTGGCAGTTGGGAGGCAGAGCAGACGTAGGTAGGCATGCCGCAATGTCATTGCACACTATGCCTTCCAGGGGAGAAAAAACTGAAAATTTCACAACCACACGGGATGCCGCCCGCTGCTCCATCGCAGGTCCTGCATCACCGCCTGGACTACCTCTCCCCGACCAACACCCTAACTCTGCTTGGAACTAATGGGATTTGGCCTTTAGATGGTCTTTACTGTGGCATATCATCCACGGGGGAACATGGGAACAGGTACAATTCAGAGACAGATGACAGGGCTGGGCGGTAGTGGCAGGGCTGAAGCGGCGGAGCAAAAAAAAAAATGGAAACTGCAAGAAAGGTGTAGCTCACTTTTCAATACAGTCAGAGCAAACTGACAAAAATGTACTTATTTATGAGTAAGAAAAGATGAAAAAAACATTTTTGCCCACATACAGTCAACCTCTTTGTAGCGTTGGAAAAAATTACCATTAGCAAATTATCTATTACAAATACTTAGAAAGGAGACGAACAGAGATGAGGCTGAAGGAAAGAATTTAATGATTATAACAATAATCACAGCGAGAGATTACAAGTGGTACATTCTTCATTCTTCAAACTAACAGTGTGTTCTGGCTTGCTTATATAGTGGAAGACAGTATTCTCAGTGTCTATGGTTGTCTATGATTGGTCCAAGACAAGTACAAACATCAACTTAAAAGGCAATTCTCTTTTTAGCTAATCTTTTAGTCAGCACAAATGTATTGATAGTGTAAATTATATTACTGTATAAGGATAGTAATAATTGTTATTCTAGGGACATGGATATGTTGTTCATCCACACTTATTGGCAGGTTCCTTGCCGCTTTAAATCTTGCCGGAAGGTCTTCAAGCTGGCTCCTCCCACCCACCGGGTAGTAAAACTCTCGCTCCGCCCCATGCGCCAGATCTTCCTTACGCTTGGAAGCTCAGGTTTTCTCCTAACGCTCTGCGTATAAGACTGGTTCCTAATTCTTCGAATTTTAATCAAAAAGTTTTTGCTAAAGACTTGGTCTTCTCCCTCGCGGCTGCGATGGACAATCGACTCCCGGTTTCCGGAGATGCCCCTGCGGGCTGAAGATGTCTCGGACGGATCCGCACTCCACGTGCGTCTACTGCTTAGGCCTTGAGCACGACCTGCAGGCTTGCGACCTGTGCTCTTCTTTTTCGGCCTACGTCCTCGAAGACCGTGCTGCCCGTTTACAGATGGGGCGTCCCAAGAAAAGATTTCCTCTGGTTAAGTCTAAAGAGGCCCGGTCGGCGGTGTCCGCGGCGGCAGGCTCGGCGGATCAGCTCGAGCAGATGATCGCCCTCGAAGAGGAGGCGGCGCGAGCCGCTTCTACCTCAGCTGCGGCATTTGTCCCGCTTTCTCTCGGTGCCTCGTATTCGGCTTCTTTTAAGGAGCTTTGTCTGACCCTCTCGAAGAAGGTGAGGGTCCAACTTCTTCTGGACCTTTTCTCGGTCCAAAAGAGAGAACAAGTAAGTCTGTGCGTCGGCGCTCTTGGGAGGCGGGAAGATCCCCTCCCTAGTTGCCGACAGTGAGCTTGGTTGACCCCTCAGCGGCCCACTGGCTTCACGGTGTCCCGTCAGGCCAGTTGAACCGAGACTCCGCGGCGTGGTCGAGATTTTTCTCGACCCGTTGGACGGGTTGTCGGCTGGAGAAGCTGATAATCCCCTCTCCCCGGTTCCCCCGGTGGGAGTTGAGGATCCCGTCGGCTCGTCTGTGCCTCCGGTTCTGGAGCCTTTGGTGGAATCATCCGAACCGAGGGGAGTGCGATTCCGACACCTCCGCACCATCCTTAGCTAGCGAGGTTCTACCGGTCTCGGGCGTTTTCCGCGGTCCAACCCGATCCCGCCGTCATAGGCGGTCTCGGTCTCGGCACCGCGGCAAGCGGCGCGGCTGCTCTTTCTCTTCCTCCTCCTCGGAAGGGGGGAGACTTCGGCGCAAGTTGCATCGGAGGTATGAGGAACTCATGTGGCAACAGCTCCTTCTGACGGGGAATAAGCCCGCGCGTCGTCTTCCCCAGCCATTAAGTGGCTGTCACGGGCGGCGAAACAACCCTCATTGTGGCCGAGGAGCCTGTTCCCAGGCGGTTGTTCGGCCAATTCCAGCTGCCCACTGATTCGGTGGAACCTCCGCCTCCACAGCCGTTATTTGGGGCTCCGACCAAAATTCTCGGTCGGCTCAGGGACTGCCCCATAGGCTGTCTGTCACCCCCACCCCGATAGACCTCGGCGGGTGGAGGGTGGCTCAGGCCAGGCAGCTCTTTGAGGACTCTTCCGGTCCGAGGATGATTCCTCCCTTTCTCCAAGCGAATGGACTTGGGTCCTCAGGAGGACAGTCAGTGGGCGATAGCCCTTCCGTCCTTCTAGGATTGCTTGGCTCATCTCGAGGTCACGGGATGGGCTCGAACCCGTTTCTAAGCAGGCCAGGTATCCCCTCATGGAGATTCTGGACCGAGGATTTCCCTAGAGGCCTTTCCGGTGGCGGAGGCCATAGTGGGTCCGCCTTGGGCTTTGCAGCCTCTGCTTCCTGCCCTGCGCTCGGCCAGGATGGCCAGGAAGTATGCAATCCCTACTGGTTCCCTGTCCGATTTTCAGAACACCCCTCTGCTGAGGGTTGGTTACTGACAGCGTTTTCGGTAGCGCCCGAGAGCATGAGATGTCGACAAACCTCCTGACAAGGAATCCAGAATTGGATTATGCCGGGCGAAAGTCTATGCTGCGTCCTCTCTGCTCGCCGTCAGGCCAGTTCAGCCATCCTCATGGCACATTTTTCTCATGCCCTGTTGGGCTTCCTGGATGAGGTCGTCCCTCATCTTCCCACGGATCTGCAGACTACGGTCAGGCAGGTGCGGGACCAGGGCAGGGCAGTGGCCAAACAGCAGCTCCAGACTGCTTTAGACATTGGGACTCTTGTGCCAGGTCTGTGGCGGCTGCAGTGGCCATACGTCGTCGGGCTTGGCTGAGGATATCCACCTTTACTTCGGATACCCAGCACAAGTTGGCGGATGTTCCCTTTTTGGGGACTGACCTCTTTGGCCCTGGGGTGGAAGGTCACCTGCAGAGGATCGAGAGTCCAATGCTACCTTGGACTCGGTCTCTTCCGCTCAGAAGGACAAAGGCCATAAGCCACAGCCTAAGCCCTTTAGGTCCTTCTGCTGGCGCCCAGCCCAGCAACATCAGGGCCAGCAGGCTCGGGCTTGGCATCCCAAACCCAAGCCGTCGGCTTCCTCCAACAGGAAGCAGGGAGGTAAAGGCCCAGGAGGTCCCTCGGCCGGTCCCTCCTCCAAGCCTGCCCAGTGACGGGCTGAGGGGTGTCGCCCCCATCCCGTCACCTCACCCCTGGTTCCCCCCGTGGGGGGACGGCTCCGACACTTCCTTTCCGCCTGGTCCGTTATTACCACGGACAGGTGGGTACTGGAGGTGGTGGGAAAAGGCCTGCCTCTAGAATTCGAGCAGGCCCCGCCCTTCAGAGCCGTCGCACCTCGGGGGGCCTCTGAATCGCAGCCTCACTGTCGGCTCGTCGGCCGACGCCATCCTCCTCCAAGGAGGTGATCAGGGGTAGCGGACCCCCCTCAGAACCGGGGTTTGTGTCCAGGTACTTCCTGGTTCCGAAACAGACAGGGGCTGGCGCCCCATTCTCGACCTACACGACCTGAACAAGTTCCTAAGGTCTCGAACCTTCAGGATGGTCACTCTGGTGCAGATAATACCATCTCTGGAACACGGCATGTGGTTCTGCTCTCTGGACCTGCAGGACGCGTTCTTTCACGTCCCTATCCGTCCGTCACATCGGAGATTCCTTCGCTTTCGAGCGGAGGGATCCCTCTTGATTCGAGCCATGCCGCCGGCCTGTCTCCAGCTCCCAGGGTCTTCACCAAATGCATTGCAGTGGTGACAGCTTTCCTGCGCCGAGGGGTCCGGGTGTACCCTTACCTGGACGATTGGCTGATAGCAGCCCCCTCCAGACAGGAGGTGGAGCGGTCCAGAGATCTGGCCCTCCAGGTTTGCTCTCAAGTCGGGCCTCTCATCAACGAGGCCAAGTCGGAACTCGAGCCGAAGCAGGTGATTCTGTTTATCGGGGCAGGCTCGACTCTCTTGAGCCAGAGCACGGCTCCCGGCCCGGACAGGGCGAGGTTCTTCCTCCTTTGCCCAATCATTTCTGGTTTGGGCAATCGGCATCACCGGGACTTCCTCGTCTCCTGGGTCTCATTGCGGCCTGCACCATCGTGGTCCGTTGGGCACGCTGGCGCATCGCCCTCTTCAGTGGGGACTGGCCAGCCAGTGGTCATAACGCTGCGATCCATTGGACCAGCTAGTGGTGGTGACCCAGAAGATGTGGAACGCTCTCCGATGGTGGACCATTCCTTCTCATCTGCAGGTGGGTATCCCGTTTGTCCGCCCCAAGCCGACGGTCTCTCTATCGACCAATGCCTCTCTGATGGGTTGGGGTGCCCATCAGGGAACACCGGCGCCCGACCTCTGGTCCCAGCGGAGTCGATGCCACATCAACCTGCTGGAGCTCGGCGGTCCGCCTAGCTCTCACCGCCTTTGCTCCGTTTCTCCGGGTCAAGTGGTCCGAGTCAGGCGGACAATACCGACCATGTACTACCTAAACTGCCAGGGCGGGGCGCGTTCCATGCTTCTATGCAGAAGCTGTCCGCATTTGGTCACTCGTGCGCCAGCCTGGAGGTTGATCTCTAGCTATTCATGTGGCAGGGCCTCCAACACCTGGCCGATGCCCTGAGCGGATAGGGGCTGCATCTCACGAGTGGTCTCTCTGCGCGGAGGTAGTACAAGATCTGTTCTCCCACTGGGGCACACCTCAGGTGGACTGTTTGCCTCAGGGAGACCTGACAGCTGAGCTGTTTCATGCCCGCCTCCTCAGCAGGGGCTCGCTGCAGGGGGATGCCTTCTCGAGGCTGTGGACCCCGGGCCTCTTTTACGCCTTTCCCCCATTTCCCTTGATTCACAAGGTGCTTCTCAAGGCAAGGAAGGACAAGGCGCAGGTGATTCTGATAGCCCCAGACTGGCCCCGCCAGTTCTGGTACCCAGATCTCCTCAGCCTCAGCTCCAGGCTCCCGAGGCAGCTTCCAGCTCACCTGGACCTGCTCTCAGTCAATCTGGGGAAGGTGTTCCATCCGGACCTTCAATCCCTGCACCTGACAGCCTGGTTCCTGAGCGGCTAGAGTTCCAGGCCTTGGGTCTTTCCGCGAGGTCCTCAATGTTGTTGAGGTGTCCCGTAGAGTCGACCAGGAAATGCTATGCCTTCAAATGGAAGAGATTTTCCATTTGGTGTCAGAACAAGGCTGGACCCTTCCTCCTGTTCTTTGGCAAGCATTTGGACTATTATGGTCCTTTCTGAGTCAAGGGCTTAGGTCGGCGACCTAAAGGTGCACCTGGCAGCCATCTCTGCTTAGCGGGCACGGGCCGGGGAGCAGTCAGTGGTGCAGGAGAAGGTGGTCTGGCGCTTTTTCAAAGGCCTTGATCACATTTCCCCTCCGGTGCGAGAACCTCCACCTCCGTGGGATTTACTACTGGTACTGGCAAAGCTCATGGGCAAGCCATTCGAACCAATGCACAGGTGTGAACTCTCTCACCTGTCGTGGAAGACCGCCTTCTTGGTGGCTACCACGTCATCCAGAAGGATGGGAGAACTCCAGGCGTTCTGCATTGAGTCTCCTTACCTGGTCTTCCACAGGGACAAGGTTGTCCTGCGCCCCCACCCGAATTCCTTCCGAAGGTGGTGTCGGAGTTTCACCTTAACCAGGTGTTGACTCTGCCAGTGTTCTACCCCAATCACACCTCGGAGGCCGAATACAGACTCCATACTTGGACCCTAGAAGGCGCTCAAAGCATTATAAGGGAGGCCGGCTGAGAATCAGGTAGGTTCGCCAGCTGTTTGTCACCTAGCTGAAGCCGCACCTGGTGCAGACCTGCAGCAAGCGGACGATAGGCAGGTGGGTCACCTCCTGCATAGATCTCTGCTATATGTTGGCGGGCATGGAGCCTCCCAGAGGATAAGTCATTCTGCCGTCATACTGCTGCATCGGTGGCTGCTTCCAGGGACGTCCTATCGAGGAAATCTGCAGGGCTGCTACCTGGAAGTCAGCACACACTTTATTACCATTACCACATCGACCTTGAGTCACGCCGGGATGCTCGTTTTGGGCCTCGGTTCTCCAGTCTTTATTCCCTAAGTAGGGTGTGCTGCCTCCCTCCTCCCAGAGAGAACTGCTAGGAGTCTGCCAATAGGTGTGGATGAACAACATATCCATGTCCTAGAAATACAGGTTGCTACTCACCTGTAACAGGAGTTCTGGAATGGTATATGTTGTTCTTCCTACCTGCACCACGACCTCCCCGGCTTCAGCACAACCTACAGTTCCAGCGGGCAGATCTGGCATCATGGGCGGGCCAAGAGTTTACCACCGGTGGGTGGGAGGAGCCAGCTTGAAGACCTTCCGGCAAGATTTAAAGCGGCAAGGAACCTGCCAATAAGTGTGGATGAAAAACATATACCATTCCTAGAACTCCTGTTACAGGTGAGTAACCTGTATTTACCAGTTACCAAGGTCTTAGGAGGAAGAAATAGGTTTGCACTTAGGAATGTGCACACAGGCACTCTGGCCCGTCCTAATAATAATAGTCAAAAGGGTAACTTGAACTCTATCCCTGTGTTTCTATTTGTGCAGACACCTGTTTTCTATTACTCACATGGTCAATACAAATATTAAAAGGCACTTTAATATTGCAGCTTGTGGCTCAGTTAAACTTGTAGCTTTACAAGTTTTGATATGATTCAATTATATAGGCCATCATTTTCTACACAAACGCATTATGTTTTAGACCAAAATGAGGTTAGCCTGAAATATTGGGACAAATTTCTTTATCCCTTGTTACAAGCCCTCCTTGGCCCAATATGTTTTAATTATTATTTGTCAGCGGTGCAGCTCTCGAGCATGTACATCTCATTACGTACTTTACGTAATAGTAAGTCTTGAGCGACACAGGCCTATAATTACCAAAACACTAAGACCACTTGCAACACAAGTAAAACTTTTAAAGACAGGACTCCTAAGGGTCCCCTGCATAGCTATAAATTAAGTGCTCATTATCACTCTCACTGGTAATTCATTTACAACTACTTGTGCCTATGAGCAGTATTTTGGATTTGTATCAAATGAGTATCTTTCGATTTAAAAGTGACTGCAGTTAAGAGACAGGAGAGGTATCACAGCTCAAATGCTGGCGCATACTTGTTAATATCATATGCTTGGTGTGGGGTATTAAATGTCACATTATAATTTTCATACTCCAGGCTGGTAATAGGGTGCAACACCTTGTCACCAATATATACGTTATGTTTGGGAATAATACAAAAGTTTGGGTTGTGAATAGTACACATTTGTCCTTCATAAAATAAGATAGGTATATTTGTAAAACACAGTATTGGTTAGTACTATTATAGGTTACAACTTTGTGGGGGTATACCATCGTTTTAACTGGATAGGGCACAAGGCATTATTATTTTCAGCTTGACCCATGGGAGTTTCCCCACAAATGGGTTGCGTTTGTGACATGAGCGTCACACTGGCATATCCATTAACTATTTATTTCCTCACAGCAATGTAAGTTTAGGCTACCCAGGACCCATCATTACTGCGTACTAGGATCTCTGGAAGTGAGAAATTCGATATGCATAATACTGGCCTTGTAAATACCCTACAGAGTGTACTTTTACTATTTGGGAGTACACCTCCTTGTTATACTCAACTTGAGTAGTCTTACCACAGGGACACTTTCATGGTGCTCTACTAAAGCGTACTGTTAGGGTCTAAACACTTGTGGTTTAACATATACTTTGGTTACCTACTAATCCACCACATAGGTGGGGCTCGAGCTTTAATACAAAAGTTATACACTTACTATCATTAACATTAGCATAATCTGGACAATATATGTTCAACCACAACTTCATTAATTTTGTGCTCTACCTCTTTAAACAAATGGCCTACCTCATGTATATTGCACACAGATAAGCAGCTCTTCCATTGCTAAACCTTGCTGGCCTAATATAAGTGGTAGCAAGACCCTTTCTCCTGTGTTAGTATTAAACTGGTCTTGGTACCTCTTAATGGCCTCAAGGTCTGCCCTATTCCATATGCTCATTCCTGATCCAAAAAGTCCAGCCAGGTCTCCCCACAGATCTCGTTTCTTTCTGGTATTACTAACCCTTTCTTTACTAATAAGAGGGGACATTATGCTCCCTGTTTTGGCATGGAAGGCACTTAACATGTTAATTAACATGGTGGCATAAAACTTTGACACACCAGTGTCAGCACAACTACTGTTAACATTTATATTCCAAGCAGAAAAATCTAAGTTTATATGCACTCTACTGTACTTTACATTATTTATAAGCATTTGATCAATAGGTGTTGATGTAAGCCCACTCTCTGGCCCTTTTGTCACATTTGGGCATTCGGTTGGTGTTACAGTTAAATATATGGCATCTGAGACTACAAAACATAATGAGTTGTTTACACCAGCATAGTTACAAACACTATTATCACCCCAAAGACAGTAGGACAAAGTTAACACATAAACACCATTGTCCTTTTGGTGTGGCTCTGTTTATGACAAGAGACCCATTTTTTTGTTCCCAGTCCATGTAGCTTTGCGGTGATCCAGTCTTGAGCTCTGATGCACAGCTGGACCAGCTGTTAAAAATGTCCACACACCAGTTTGTAGATATGAAAGGTACGGTTGTTTTTAGTCCAGGTGGCTTTCCATGCTCGTGTCGTGTAGATGTTTGTATCAACAGGGTCCCAGTTCCAACTGATTAACAGTGTAATGGACTGTTCATACTCACACATGACATTAGTCTGTTCCACATTAATGTTTAGGCTGGGGATTATAGAAAATCTTATGGCTGTCACCAAGCCGATGATAATGATGCCTTGCGTCTTCATGGCTATAAACATCAAGTGTAGTATTTTAATTTTCAACCAGCTTTGTTTGACACTTTTTTACACTGATCAACATGTACCCAGAATTCTTGTTTCCTTCCTCCAGCCCCTTTCTTGCCACTTACTTTAACCACATACCACTCTACACTGCTTGCACACTTCAGGTCCTAACCAATTAGCATCCTTCCAAGGATTTTTCTGTTCCCAATTCACACCATCACTATCATCTCCTCCTCTATAGGTAGCCCTCATCCTGCCACCGGCTGTCTACCTTGCTTATTTTGCTCTGTGCCACAGCCATGTTCCTGGCTGCAAGGTTAAATATTTATCTAGTTGATACTGTATTGCCTTTAAAACTGCTCATGTTTAACCTTATCTTGGGTAGCTGAGCCTGGTGAGAGTACATCCTGTGGGTGAACCAACCTCATTTTCTTCCTGTCAACAATTCATGAGGTTAATCCTGTACTAGCTTGGACTGTCCCTCTAATGGCCATCAAAATCCCTGGGGTGTAGCCAGTCCTTTCCTTCATCCAACACTGCCTTTTTAAGGGCATTTTTAAGGTTCAATTCAATCTTTCCACCATCCCTGAGGCCTGAGGCCTATATGGCAAATGTAGTCGCTGTTGAACTCCCATTATCTTACACATTTCCTGCATCACTTGATTTACAAAATGAGTTCCTCTATCAGATTCTATGATATTAGGAAATCCCCACCTAGCACAAACTTGCGTATATAAAATTTGAGCTGTTGTTATAGCATTGGCACTCTTAACTGGAAATGCTTCTACCCATTTTGAGAACATATCTGTCACTACCAACATATACTTGTAGCCCCCCTTTGTGGTGGCAGCATTAGCAATAATCAATTTGTAATGCATCCATGGTCCTTCTGCTAAGGTAATCACTGTAGGGGGTATTTTTCTCGCTTGGGGTCCTGCTGGAGCATTATTAAGCATGTCTGTAGTACAGATTGGACAGTTTTAGATATGTCGGCCAGTAATATTTACCTTTGATAATTTGGCAGGTTTTATCATGTCCTGGGTGTCCCGCCCACCGATGGTTTCTAATACAATGTCCTTTTTAGCAAAAGTGAGCACTACCCACTTTTGGGATTTTGTCTCCCCTTTGATATAAAACATTATCTATTGTGAAGGCCCCATGGAGCTTTGGATCCATTTGCACTTGTTTTATTTCTCTTGTATCCACTGGTCCTGTTTTGGAGCTCCTGTAAGTTAGGTGGAATATCCACCCTTTTAACCTCACTAACACTACTTGAGCCTTGGCTATCCTGTGGTCTGATGCCCTTCCAAGGCAGCAATTTTAGCCCATTTATCTGCTTTCTCATTTCCCCATTCCTCGAAGGTTCCATACTTACTGGTAGTGTGAGCTTTTACTTTTACTAAAGCTATTCTCCCTGGGAGCTTCTCTCCTTCCTTTAAAATTGCCTTTAAAAGCTGTCTGTGTCACACATGCTCCCCTGTAGCTGTTTTCATATCCCTTCTAGCCCATATGGGCAACCATGTGGTTAACGAGCCTATAGCAAATTGTGAGTCAGTACAAATTGTGATGCGCCTGTATGGGACTACCTTTATTGCCTCATATATGGCTACCAATTCTGCCCTTTAGGTGTTTTCCTAGAAAACGACCTATTATTGTTTCCATACTCATTTTTCTTATCTTTTTCTTGCCTGCCTAGCCTTTACAGCTGGGTGCACCCATGCACTGGTGCCCTGGTCTGTCTAGCTATGACTTATGTCTCCCTTGTGAGGTCCAGCTTGCAAGTCCCAGCACCTTCACTTACCTACTTTGCCTCTAGAGTTCCTACAGAGCTAAGCATTACTTTATATTTAAAACAATTTGAGAAGCATACAAAGCATACATCACCTGATTGTCAAGTGGCTGTGACTGTCTGTGTGTACCCTCTTCTCTCGCTTAAAGCCAGCAGCACCACGTCTCCGAGCATCCTCACCTTCTTATTAGGGCTCGCAGACTAACCAACCAGCAGTTAGGCAGCCTCCTCAGCATGCAGCACCAGCGATCTGAGTCACGGCACCAATTGTAGCATTGGAAAAAATTACCATTAGTAAATTATCTATTACAAATACTTAGAAAGGAGACGAACGGAGATGAGGCTGAAGGCGGAAGAATTTAATGATTATAACAATATTCACAGCGAGAGATTACAAGTGGTACATCCTTCATTCTTCATTCTTCAAACTAACAGTGTATTCTGGCTTGCTTATATAGTGGAAGACAGTATTCTCAGTTTCTATGGTTGTCTGTGATTGGTCCAAGACAAGTACAAACATCAACTTAAAAGGCAATTCTCTTTTTAGCTAATCTTTTAGTCAGCACAAATGTATTGATAGTGTAAATTATATTACTGTATAAGGATAGTAATAATTGTCTTTACCAGTTACCAAGGTCTTAGGAGGAAGAAATAGGTTTGCACTTAGGAATGTGCACACAGGCACTCTGGCCCGTCCTAATAATAATAGTCAAAAGGGTAACTTGAACTCTATCCTTGTGTTTCTATTTGTGCAGACACCTGTTTTCTATTACTCACATGGTCAATACAAATAATAAAAGGCACTTTAATATTGCAGCTTGTGGCTCAGTTAAACTTGTAGTTTACAAGTTTTGATATGATTCAATTATATAGGCCATCATTTGTTACACAAACACATTATGTTTTAGACCAAAATGAGTTTAGCCTGAAATATTGGGACAAATTTCTTTATCCCTTGTTACATCTTGCAGTTAAGAGGGACACTTAATATATTTTTCCTTTGAAGTGACCCCACATAAAACAATTACAAGCAAGCACATAAATATTGCTTTTCTGGAGCCAGGAGGGATGGAAGTGTAGGGCCCAGAGGGTCCTGTGCTTCCCTAGCCAGATGGATCTCTTCACACAGGTCCTGAAGGAACCTACATGAGTGAGGATATGATACTACTATCCCAAAAGTAAGGAAATTCTTTGCAAAAATCTGCATTAATGCACTAGTTAGGGTTCAGATGATTAAAGCAACAGAAGTAAGGAAATGTGGTCTTAGGGTTTCCAACTCCCCACCCTTACCCCCCAAGCAGGAAAAGGAAGAAACATTATTGTTTTTGTTGTCCTGACTGTTGGCAAATCAAGGGTGGGATCTTCTTTGGGGTTCTCAGACCGAACTCTCACCCCTTTCCATGACTAAATAAGGTGAGATGTGATATGTTTTCTTCAGGCATGGCCAACAAGTTGTTGACAACATGTGAGAGACACAGTTCTGTATGTTTGAAGACTATATCACAGTGGGGTGGCGTTAGGGTCGAGAACCCCAAGGAAGGCCCACCCTGATTCGCCAACAGTCAGGACATAGAAAACCATAATGTTTTTTCCTTTTCCTGCTTGGGATCTTTAGGTGGGGAGTTAGGGTTGGAAACCCAAATGCCACATAAATGATAAAGAAACACCTCTATGAAAGACTGGGCAATGATGGGAAAAGTGCATCTATAGTGTTTGCTCAGTTATGTAGTGGCATATTTTTGCTCTTCATGTAGAGCTGGATGGCCACTGCTCTGTGCCTTAGTAGTAACTAATGATGCAGTCAAGGTAAGATGAAAAAACAGGCCAGGATCTAGTTCAAAAATTGGCAATATAGTCAACATGGCATTCCAAATGAGACTGCATATGTAACTGCTACTTGATGAATTCTGTTCTCTGTAAATATATTTCATTGTCTGAAAATGTGAACCAATAAAACATTTCTAGGGAATGTGTTTAAAAAAAAACTATTAATTATGTATTTATTTATTTGTGAATCAAATTACAACCTTTGAGCTAAAAGCTCATTTATAAAGGCTCCTCATCAATCAAGAAGGTCAGTCAGTTATTCAGGAAATTACAGAAGCAGCCAGCAGGCATTGTTAATGTCACATTAATGGCATAGACAAACAGCAGAACAATAGCATTACAAGAGATAAGGGCAGAAGCATTGCATAGTACAATACAAGCATATGGCTACAGAATTGCATAATGGAACAATCCCAAAGTGAACACAATAATTAAGATACAACAGGTCCATCAATATACAGTTGTGGGTACTCTCGGATAGCAACTAGAAGCCTTGTCAGTAAGCGAGACCAACCAAAGTAGAAACATCCTAGAGCAAAGGGGTGGAGGCTGCAAGGTAGGAGGTTGGGCTAGGTTCAGCAGAGGATGAAGAGGTATATCCATATGGGGGAGGTGGAGAGGGTAGGGGGTACATATGGGGGTAAAGATGGGGGTAGTGGGCTTGTAAGGAATAGATAGCAACTTAGCTATCATATCATATCATATATGAATTATTTTTTAAAATCTTTAAAAAGCAATATTGAAACCACATTTTTCTGTAGGAATACGTTTTTTCCTATGGGAACATGTTTATTCCTATTAGTAAAACAAGCTCCTGTATTTGCTTGACTAGACCAGGTGCTGAGCTCTGATAACAGGCCAGGTGGCGCTGAGGGTTGAGGCACTGGATACATCACCTCACGCCACGGCGGTGACCTGGGTTCAGGAGAGAACTTGGATCAGAGGGGGTCAGAGGGGGAGGGGGAGGAGAGGACTAAGCATCCGGGGGACTGCTCTCCTCTCCTGGGAGGAAGGGGGTGTTGCAGATCCCAGTCTTCAGTGACTCCCAGTGGTGACTGGGGGTACAGCAGCCCTTGGGATCCTTGCCAGGGGATTGGCTGCAGCATCGATCCTGTGTGCATGTGTGGGAATTGCATGTCCAAACTGATGAGGGGGGAGGAACAGAAAAAGAGAAATGGACCCTGGTAGGTGAAGGTGGGTCCAGTGGCTGATCCCCACACCTGGTGTCGGGTCCTCCAGGCTGCCTCCAGTGCTCCCTGCATTCCCTGGTTGCTCCACTGGATTATAAGATAGAGCATCAGAAGAGTCGGCGATCCTGCCTTGGGGAAGCTCAAAGCTGGGGGATCGAGTAATCAGAGGAGCAGAGAGGAGATGGGCCCACACTGGACAGGTAGGGCTGGGAAGTTCAGGCGGACAGCATAAGACCGTGCCATGTGACCACACGGGGGAAGAGTCCGGGTGGCCAGAGATGGGAACCATAAAGAAAGCGTACAAAAAAAAAATCTTGAAATATCTACAGAAATAAAACATGCAAGGAAATAACTCAGCAACTTAAACACTTTTTTTTTTATCTTTCAGATCTTAAGGAATTTGATCTTGGCAGCCCTTTAAATGTCGGGCCTTTTATGTCCGTGGATGTGGAAAACAATATAATGCTGAAGTTTCGTTGTCATGGCTTCCCATTCGATTCTCATCTGTTTCTAGTAGTGAGTTGCGATATATTGCTAATGAGCTGGATGGCATAGAAGGAGGAGGGAATACTGTGGTGGCAATAAGCATTTGGTCGCATTTCAGCACTTTTCCAGTAGAAGTTTATATTCGAAGATTGAGAAATGTACGGAAATCAGTTCTACGCCTGCTGGACAGGAGCCCTAGTACTGTTATAGTTATCAAAACGGCCAATGTCCAAGAACTTGGACCAGAAGTGAGCTTGTTCAACAGTGACTGGTACTCATTTCAGCTTGATTTAGTGATGAGGAAAATGTTTGAAGATGTTAATGTTTTCTTTGTAGATGCCTGGGAGATGACACTGGCCCATCACCTGCCACATGACTTACATCCACAGCCTGCAATCATTAAGAATCAGATAGATGTGTTTCTGTCATACGTGTGCCCAAGTGACACGCATGATCCATATGCTTAAGAACCTTTACAATAATTTCTAATGTCTATTGCCAATTGATGAGCCATTTTTATTCAGATGCTTGATCTGAAGTGCACAATATTCTCATAACGATTTCTTTTGCTAAGTCCTAGACAAGTCCAACTTCTTTGGTGTAGTGCTTTTCAACTGGACCCCAATGTTTTGTACAATTTTGGAATTTACAGACTAAAATGAGTCCCCTAGCAATTGTTTCCAGAAAACACCGCTAAGCATAAAGAATGTATTGAAAGTTAATGTTCATTGTTGAACCTTATACAAAATAGTTTTATTTAAGCAGCTGAATCTTTCAATAGTGGCTCTAGCTCAGGTGCTTGTTACCCAGTGTTCCTCTAACATGCTCACTGAATTATGGAGCCTTTTACCCAGACGGCATTATTATTTGCATGTTTACAGTCTAGAACATTGAAGTTTTGCAGAAGTATAAATGAAACCTATGAATAGTATTTAAAGTGCTGCTGACACACCTTGGGCAGTCAACTCATCCTAAGGAGTCAGTTTATCCAGGTTGTGATTTTTTTTTAATAGGTAAATAAGTTTATTTACTTTATTGTGTGGTGTTTGTATCAGTGAAATACAAGCTGAGGTTTAGACGTCACCTCTCGTTTTCTTCAGTGGCCAAACTCCAGCAAGTCAGAGTTCCAGACTATTACAGTGTAAGACTCCAGGACTTCTCTAGTGTCTTGAATGGGGCAGCTCGAGCCACAGATGATAGCCATTTCCATATTGCTTTTCGTGCAAAGTGAGGTCAGTATGGGATGAGATGGATATTGTCCACCTGTAGGATTTATTGTTGTTCTCCATACAGTATTATGTCAATAAACATTATTACCTAATGCATACCCAAAGGCAGGCTCGGCTATACTATAGTATCACTCATAAGAAGACATTGGTCCCAGTTAATATAGGACATGTGTCTCTCTCCATTCTAATGGCACAGGCATTCCATTGCCAGAGATCTTGTGTGGCAACGGTTTCTGATGTCTTGCAAGGCCACAGCCTTGATCTCAACCATAATGGTCATAACTTCAGGTTCAGAGATCTATTTTTTGTTTAAAAATGTGTTGACTAAGAGGGTGCATTGAGCCAAGGCTCATTTTCAGGTGTGACCTGGGGGGATACAAGGGAGGAAAAAGACAACACAAATCTACAAAATATAGAATAAATAACACATTATCAGCAAAATAGAGTATCAGCAGAGAAATATAATTTTTTATTTATTCATGAGAAATGGATTTGCCATTGAGTCAAGAACTCATTTACAGTAGTTTCCAGTGGATCATTTCCAGTTGTGTCCTGGGAGCACAGGTCAGTGAAGTAACTTGCTCTGGGTCCCACAGTATGGAAGTGGAGGCTGCTGGAATCAAACCAGGTCTGCTGGATGTACCTAGCTCATTCACAGCTCATGATGGAGCAGTACTGGACCTGGTACTAACTTACAGGTTGGTGTTGCAGACATCAAGGTGGGTATCCATTGGGGACCAGCAGTCATTGTACAGTGTGGTTCAATATAAGAAGGACTGTGGAATCAAATCACACAAGAGGGAAGGTCCTGGACCTCAGGAGGGCATATTTTTATAAAGATGGGTAAAAGCCTCAGTGATGACCTTGGGGGTGACCTGGGTGGAGAGGAGAGATAAAGAAGGCCATAGTGAGGGCAACAAACCTCTGCGTAAAGCAAATGAGCAAAAGCAAGAGGACAAAGACACCACTATGGTTCTCAAAAAAAGTAAGAACTAAGAGAGTGCATTCAGAAGGTATAAGGAGATGCAGAGGAAGAGGATAGAGAAGTGTACCAGGAGGAAACAGAGGAAAGCAGGAGAGGCAGTAAGAAGCACAAAGGCACAAACAGAGAAGAGAATAGCCCAGGCAGTAACAAAAGGGCACAAGACATTTATTAAGTATGTAAATGAAAAGAAAGAAGACTGGTGAGATTGTAAGGTTAAAGCGGTAAGGAGGGACCAGGAAAATGGTGACATCCTGAACAATTATTTGCTCAGTTTCACAGAGAAAAGGAGGAGGAGGGCCACAGAAAAGTAATAGGAGTATTGGTGGGAGAGAGCGGAGAGACGAGGACAACTGCACTATGCCCACCCAGTATTTGGTCCATTTGATTCTTTGCCCCAAGTGCATAACTCATACATTTTTAGCATTGATCCTCAGCTGCCAAATGCCTGACCACTTTTCTTTTTGATGTTGTAAATTTTGATTAACTTTCAAATGGTACAGCAGTGCAAGAGTACCAGTATACAGAAGGGTTAAGGTCACATTAATCTGGGGAAAACTGAAAGCATTGTGCAAATAGGCGAACAGAGAGACTGACATTTGCAACTTGTTACAGCATTGAACAGAAAAAGGTAGTGTCTACAGGACTGAGGTCCACAGTGAGGAGAAAGGACTTTACAAATATATACCTTGGCCCTTGTAATTGAGGAATGCCCAGAATTAGGTCAGTGGCTAGGGCACATACTGGGTGACTCATTGGGCACAATGTCCATCTCCACCCCAGTCTTTCTCAGGGTTTGACTCCAGGTGCAAGGAGGCATCTCTTGTATCCCCACTTGTACACTAGGTCATACACCAACCAGGTACTAGAGTGGGGTCTTGGATGAATATGCTAAGGGGTGGGATGTTATGACAAAATTTGGAATCTAGGAAGGGGCGCCAGATTGTACCATACTCATAGGTTCATAGGATAAGTTCAGATCCATAAGCTATAAAAGCCATACAAGGACCCATTACTAACTAGTTAACATAACTCCATTTTTCCCCCCATACACCTATCTAATCAGAACTTAAATGCTTCTAAACTACCGGCACCCACCACATCCTCTGGGAGTCCATTCCAAACATTCACAACCCTCTGATTAAACCGTCTTCCTCTTCTATTAGTTCAGTATTTCTCACCTTTCAGTTGTTTAACATGAGCCCGTGCACACTTCCTTGTACCCTCTTTCCAGGTTAATCCTGTCACTTCACATAGTATTCCATCACTCAGTGCCTTATAAAAATAACACAAGTGCCCCCTTATCCTTCTGTATGCCATTGAGTATAAACCTAGATGTTCCAATCTGGTACCATACTCCTGCTTAATTGACTGGGCTAAGCTTTCTTAGTAAACCTTCTTTGTACTTTCGCTCCACTCTTTTACTCCCACCAATGCTTTGTACCGGAGCAGAGGGCACCGTACTCAGAACAGGTCTCCACCAGGGATCTATACAAGGGCACAAGAACCTCTCTCCTCCTACTTCTGATATTATGCAGCAGATTGCCAATTATCCTATTTGCTCTATTAACACAGGTCATACTATGTTTGTCGAAGCTCAGTTGATATGTTATGACCATCCCCAAATCATTTTCACTATCTGTTGCCTCTATTATACATGAATTCAATATATATTGTGCTCTGACATTGTTGTGCCCAATGTGTATCACCTTACATTTGGCAATATTAAATTCCAGTTTGTGCTTTTGTGCCCAGTTCTCAAGATGGCAAAGTTTTTATGAAATTTCATGATAGCCTCATTGTTGTTCACTATTTCCCCAATCTTTGAATCATCCGCATACTTGTAGATCCATACTCCACTGGACACATGCATACTAGAAACTAAAACATTAAACAGTCTTGGCCCCAGCACAGACCCCTGGGGCACCCCACTAGTCACCCTTGCCCCGTTGACAGGTAACCTCTCACATGAACCCGCTGTCGTCTGTTACATAGCCAGGCTGCCACCCATTTATAGAGCTAGAAATCTACCCCTAGTTGTTGAAAGGTCCTAAGCAAACAGCATGTGAAACAGAGTCAGAAGGCCTTTCTATAATCCAAATACACAATGTCAGCTGGGAACCCAGTGTCCAAAGCCTGGCTCGCTGGCTCAAAAAAGTGTAATAGGTTGGTGCATGATCTCCCACCTGAGAAACCGTGCTGAGAAACATCTAGATGATTTAGAGGTTTTAGATTGTTTCTGAGTAGCTCATCTATAAAACTCTCCATCACTTTACCTATGATGGTGGTTATACTTATCGGCAATAGTTCTCTGGTCTCATCCTATCCCCAGATTTGAATATGGGCATTATATGAGCCTCCCTCCAGTCCTCCAGGACTTTACCCTGTATCAAGGATTTATTAAAAGGGCTGCAAGTGGAATTGAAATCTCCTCAGCTGTTTCAATCAGGAATGCTGGGTGGTTACCATCTGATTTGTATCTTTTCAATTTCATTAGTTTAGCTCTGACCTGTTGAGCAGTTATAGTAGGAATTTCTGTTTCCATACTCTCCTCTATCTTAACTTCTCCAATGGTACTACTATCGTCACCAAGATGGACACTCTGAAATAGAATTAAGCATATTTGCTATACCCTGCTCATCCTTGGCTTGATTATCATGGTCCCTTAATACAGTAATCTGATTAAGATTTTTTTCAGGCTTCCTACATTATTGTAGAACTCTTTAAGTTGTTTCTGATGATGCCAATGCTAGTGCTGCCTTTAGCCTTTCCTTTTTAACACCCAATTTACATTTTTACCAGGGACATATATGTGACAGTCTAGCAGAGGATGGGTATTCTGGTAAGCCCTGTCTTTCTTATTTATCAGTCTCAATTGCTTGAGTGATCCATTTGGGTACTCTTCCCTCCTATTATTTTTTGTTAGGGGACATGATTTTGTATACATGACTGCAGAACATCATCAATTATTTCCCAGGTTTGAATCAGAGATTTTCCTTCCAGTTCATTCCAGTCACATGTTCCTATTATTTTATTAATATTTGTATAGTCTGCCTTATTATAATTTCTTATGATTGATTTCCCCAGAATATGGTGGGAATCCTCCACTAGTGAGAGCCTTGACCATGTTGTGGTCACTGCTTCCCAATGGTTGTCACTTCTACATTCTTTATGGCCCCTCCATATTACTAGTACCAGATCCAGAAGACTCTGATTTCTTGTACTGTATTATCTCTTACCACCTGAGTTAAACAATGTGTTTCACGTATTTCCAGAAACCTTTCTTCAGTAATCCCCTCCACACTCTGGGGCTCCCAACATATCCTGGGGAGATTAAAATCTCCCATTATAATAGTATTATCTGTAATCAATCCACAATCAAGTAAGTCCATGAAAGCATGATTTTCTTGTTCACTTAGGTTAGGTGATCTTTAACAGACCCCCAACCTAAAACTTTTTTTTAACTGTCCAAATAGTGAGCCATAATTGTTCCACTTGGGTCCACTCAGTATTGTCAGGGTTGATGATTTTTGCTTTTAAGTGTGATGCTATGTATACCCCTGCTGCACCTCCTGTTTTCTCCCTTCTGGGTTTATGATAACAATCATAGCCATCAATTTTATCTATCCAATCATCCTCTCTAAGCCAGGTTTCAGTCAACCCACAGACATCTATATTATCTCGTATGAGGACATACCTGAGCTTGTCTATCTTTGCCTTAATTCTCCTCATGTTAACGAGCAACACATGTATTCCATTCCTCCTTATTACCTTACCAAGTGTCTGTCTTGATTCCCCCACCACACCTCCTTGCCACCCCAGTGGTTAGTTTAAATATATGTCTACATGTTTCTTGAATGCCAGCCCTAACACCTTAGATCCTCTCCTATTTAGATATCTGCCATCATGACCAAAATATAGTGTATTTAAATCAAACTCTTTTCATGAGTTGATGCACGCAATACCATTTATAGTACACCACCTTCTCATCCAGTTATTGGCCCTTTTTATTTTCTGGGTTGTTTTAATTCCTGCTTTGGGAACTGGTAAGATTTCTGAGAAGACCACTTTTGCATTTATTTTCTGAACTGTTTTCTTAATACTCATAAGCTGAAGGTACATCTGATCCTCCCTAGTTCTATATAGATCCTTTGTTCCTGCATGAATTATTATAAGTGGGACAGTCACGCTTTTTGACCATTTGGGGATCATAATATCTATGTCTGCTAATGTTGCACCCTGATCATCACCTTGCACATACGTCCCATTAACAGAGTGGGATAATCTTTAGAATGTGGGCACCTGTACTAGATTTCAACAACTCCCTATGGTGGGACTGTCTGGTCGACTGCCATCTCCTAAGCAGTAGTCTTTTCCTCCGCTCCACTACTGTTATTCAGAGCACTCCCAGGTCCAGCCTGGAGTTGACTCAGTGCAGCCTAGAAGAAAAGTAGGGCATCTCCAGAGAGGGGAATACTGATTGGACCAAATCTGTGACTGAGTTCCAGAAAGGCAGTATAAGGAACAGCTCCATAAAACTTGATGGAGGTGAGCCCCAGGAGGCCACATCTCCAGCATTTGTCATTTGTGATAAGACCCTGTTTGTGAAGTTTGGCAGGTGTGTGGTACCATCGCAGCAGGGTCTAATTCATTATCAGACATGATCTACCATCCCTGCAGGCCTGGTGTATCTTGGTCCAACAACGGACCACTGTGATTCAGAGATCTGAACTCCTAGCTCCTGTTCCCATTGTGATTTGGCCAATAAGTTGGGGTCAGCCTGATTGTCCCTCATTGCGTGATAGATACTACTGGCCTTGCCTCTTTCAAACTGGTTCCTGACCGTGAAGATCAGGGTGGATTGCTGCAGTGCAGCAGATTGTTTATGTGTCACTGGTAGCTTGATGGCGTCCCTCAGTTGAGATACTTCCAGAGGGTGGCTGGCGGCAGTAGGAATTTTCTTTAATCTCCTGAAAAGTGTCCATCGTGGTTGTGCCTGGGATCAGAAGGTCTTGCACCTGGTTAATTCCCTGGGCCTGACCACTTTTCTAGCCTAGCCAGGTCCTCCCTGAGTTCCTGTCTTCCCTTCTCTGTATCCATTCTCCTACAGAGCTTGGTGTTGATTGTGAACAGGCAGGTTTTACCCTTGGTCCCATACATGGTGTCACTTATGAAGGTGTTAAACAACACCAGACCTAGCACCAAGCAATGTGGGGCCCTGCTAGTCACAGGTCTCACTTCTGAGAATAGTCCTCTGAATACCACCCTTTGGTTTCTATCCTGCAGCAAGCTTCTGACCCATCCCACATGCTTAGCCCCACGCCCAGGTCGCTCCAGCTTCCTTACCAGTATGTCCTGCAGAGATACCAAGTCAAAGGCCTTGCTGAAGCCCCTAATTCAGGATATCTACCACTTGTCCACTGTCCTAGTAACCCAATCGAAGAAGTCAATTAGATAAGTTCAGCAGGCCCTCTACAACACAAACGCATGCTGCCTCTTGTCCCGGAACCCATTTTCCTCCAGGAAACCAATCTGTCTGTCAGAATTGTTTCCATCAGCTTACAATTTTGAGGTCAGGCTGACTGGTCTGTAGTTTCCTGGTTTGCCCTCGGCCCACTTTTATGGAAAGTCATCACATGTGCTGTTTTCCAGACCTGGGACACATTTCTGGACTCCAGAGAGATGTTAAACAGATCTACCAAGGACCTGCCAGAATCTCCGCCAGTTCTGTAAGGACCTTTGGGTGCATGCCATCTGGACCTGGTGATTTATGTATGTATTCATTTCAAACATTTTACCAGGAAATTTATGCTCAGCGGCTGTCAGCTCATTTCCAGATGCTTCCTCGGGGAAGGGGAAGAGAGGAGACGATAACAGATACTAAGTATAGAATATAAAATGCATAGAATGTAAATAAGTGTGTCAAAATAAACAGGACAAAATGCTAAGAATAAATTGACAGTCAGTATGTTTTCATACAGTAAATTATGGAACTGACAAAAGAACAATTAAACAATAAATAAATAACAGGGTAATGACTGATACTAGATAAGTGAGAAGTGCTGAAGATCATGAAAAGGAAGGAACTGAGCAAATAGAAGGGGTAAGAGAGACCCATAGGTTAGGAAAACAAAATGAGAAGGCAGCATGGCCAGCAGTAATTTGAACTTGGGAGAAGAGTAAGGATGAAGGGGACAGGAGAGGTGAGAGGTAAGATATGAGGAGAGAACCAAGCGAAATATGAAGATACAGTAATTGTGACCATTGCTGGTACTCAGGGTGCCAACATTAAGGCCACTAGCCATCAGGGCACCAAATCTGGGATTACGCCCCCTCACTGAGGTCTGCCCCCAGTTGGAATCTAAAGTTAGGGGGTTGGGGTTTCAGTCCCCACAAGGGTGAGGTGTGGGAAGCATGACACCCACAAAAACAGTGGTCGGTGACATTGCCAACTGGTGCCCAAATGACTTGGCACGGTAACACTGGTGCGTTCAGAGGGTGGAACCAATGGTGACACAGTGGGTAATTTAAGTGTGAACTGCTCGGAAAGAGAATAATGAAAAATATTGAGAAAAATAGGTAAACCAATTATACACTGATAAGATTTGATAGAAAAATGAGGAGCAAAGCTGACCGTGTCCCTCTAAAGGAGGAAACAAAAACAAGGAGAATCGGTGGGTACCCTTCAAGATTTGTAATGTCAGATTCTAGGGACATGGATATGTTGTTCATCCACACTCATTGGCAGTATCCTTGCCGCTTTAAATCTTGCCGGAAGGTCTTCAAGCTTGCTCCTCCCACCCACCCGGGTGGTATAACTCTCGGCTCCGCCCCATGACGCCAGATCTTCCTTACCGCTTAGAAGCTCAGGTTCCCTCCTTAACGCTCTGCGTTTGTGACTGGTTCCTATTTCTCCGTTTGCGGATTTAAAAATAATATTTTGCAAAAGACTTCAGTCTTGATCCCTGCGGCTCACGCGATGGATAATCGACTCCCAGTTCGGAGGATGCCCATGCGGCAGAAGATGTCTCGGGCGGATCCACACTCACGGTGTCTACTGCTTAGGCCTTGAGCACGACCGCGGGCTTGCGACCTGTGCTCATCTTTCGGCCTCGTCCTCGAGAGACCGTGCTGCCCGATTGCAACTGGCGTCGAGCGTTTCCTCGGTGAAGTCCAAGGAGGCCGGTTGCGGTGTCCACGGCGGTGCCTCGGCGGATCAGCTTCGGCGGATGGTACGCCCTCGAAGAGGAAGGCGTGTGAGGCGTATCTTCCTCGGCGGCGGCATTTATCCGCTCTCTCTGGGTTCTTCCTACACGGCTTCCTTTAGGAGCTTTGTCTGTCCTCTCCACTAAAGGAGAAGGGCCTCGTCTGCTGGACCTTTTTCTCGGTCAAAAAGAGGACAAGAGGTAGAATCCCTCGTCGGCGCTCTTGGGAGGCGGAAAGGTCCCTCTCCCGGGCCGTCGACCGTCGGCTCGGTCGACCGCTCGGCTTGACCACTGGCCTCACGGTGTCCCGTCAGGTCAGTTGCCGAGACTCCCACTGATGAAGTCGAGATTTTTCTCGACCCATTGAGCAAGGCTGTAAGCCTTTGGCAGCCGAGATTCCCCTCTCGGTTCCCAGGAGGAATTGAGATCCGTGGGCTCGCCTGTGCCTCCAGTTCGCGGCCCTCGGATGGACCTTCGAGCCGGAAGGGAGTGTCGGTTCCGCCGACACCTCCCTGCACCGACCCGGAAATTCCGGGACTCTCGGTCTCGGTCTCGGACCTCTTCAGCGGTCCAGCCGTTCCCACCGTCATGGCGGTCTCGGTCCGGCTTGCAGCGGTAAGCGGCGTCGCCGCTCGTCCGTCCTCACTCCTCGGATGAGGAGGCTTCGGCGTAAATTACGTCGGCAGTGCGAGGACACTTATATGTTGCAACAGCTCCTCCTGGCCGGGGAATAAGCCCGACTCCGGCGCCTTCCCGGCCATTAAAGTAACTGTCACGGGCAGCCGACACAACCCTCGACTTGCCGAGGCCTATACCAGGCGGTTGTTCGGCCAAAACCAGCTGCTCCACCGATTGCGGTGGAACCTCCGCCTCCACAGCCACAATTGGGGCTCCGACCAAGAGATTCTCGGTCGGCTAAGGGTTTACCCCATCGGCTATCAAGTTACCCTCACTCCGACCGACCTCGGCAGGTGAAGGGTGGCTCAGGCCAGAGCAGCTCTTGAGGACTCTTCGGGTCGAAGATGATTCCTCCTTCTTCTCCAGCGACTGGACTTGGAGTCTTCAGGAGGTCAGCCAATGGGCGATAGCCCGTCGTCCTTCCTAGGACTGCTTGGCTCATCTCGAGTCTACCGGGATGGGCTCGAACCCCGTTCCAAGCGGGCCAGGTATCCCTCACGGAGATTCTGGACCGAGGGATTCTCCGGCGGAGGCCTTTCGGTGGCCGAGGCCATAGTGGGTCCAGCACTGGAACTTTGGCAGCGCCCTGCTTCCTGCCCTCGCGCCTTGGCCAGGATGGCCAGGAAGTATCACAGTCCCCTACCGGTTCCTTGTCGGTTTTGAACACCCCTCTGCTGAGGGGTTGGTTACCGACAGCGTTTTCCGGCGCGCCCGGCAGCGCCGAGGGATGTGGACAAACCTCTGACAAGGAGTCAAGAGATGGACTATGTCGGGCGAAAAGTCTACGCTCTCGTCCTCTCGAGCTTCGTCAGGCCAGTTCGGCCGTCCTCATGGCACATTTTCTCATGCCCTGTTGGGCTCCTGGATGAGGTCATCCCTCATCTTCCCCTGATCTGCAGACTACGGTTAAGCAGGTGCGGGACCAGAGACAGGAGCAGTGGCCAAACAGCAGCTCAGACTGCTTTGGATGTAGGGACTCATGTGCCAGATCGGTGGCGGCCGCAGTGGCTATCGTCGCGGGCTTAGCTGAGGATATCCACCTTTGCTCGGATACCCAGCACAAGTTGGCGGATGTTCCCTTTTGAGGGACTGACCTCTTGACCCTGGGGTGGAAGGTCACCTGCAGAGGATCGAGAGTCAATGCCACCTTGGACTCGGTCTCTTCACTCAGAAGGACAAGGCCGCAAACCACAGCCTAAGCCCTTTCGTCCTTCTGTCTGGCCTTGACCCAGCAACGTCAGGGCCAGCAGGCTCGGCCTTGGCATCCAAAGCCAAAGCCGCCCGGCTTCCTCTAACAGGAGGCAGGAGAAAGGGCCCGGGAGGTCCCTCGGCGGTCCCTCCTCAAGCCTGCCCAGTGGCGGGCTGAGGGTGTCGCCCCATCCCGTCACCTCCCTAGGTCCCCGTGGAGAGCGGCTCCAGCACTTCCGTTCGCCTGGTCGATGTTACCACGGACAGGTGGGTCGCAGAGGTGAGTGGGAAGAGCCTGCCTCTGGAATTGAGCAGGCACCACCTTCAGGCAATCGCCCCTCGGGGGGCCGAGTCCCCAGCCTCACTGGCTCGTCGAGCGACATCACTCTCCTCCTCCAGAAGGAGGTGGTAAAGAGGTGGTGGACCCTCCTTCAGACCCAGGTTTGTGTCCAGGTACTTCCTGGTTCCGAAAGCGGACGGGGCTGGCGCCCATTCTCGACTACTGCGACCTAAACAAGTTCTAGATCTCCGAACCTTCAGGATGAGTCACTCTGGCTCAAGATAATCACCATCCTTGGAGCGTGGCATGTGGTTCTGCTCTCTGGACTTGCAGGACGCGTTTTCACGTCCCTATCCGTCCGTCTCACAGAGATTCCTTAGCTTCAGCGGAAGGATCTCTCTTGATTCAACCATGCCCATCGGCATCTCCAACTCAGGGTCTGCAAATGCATGGCGTGGCAGTTCCTACAGCGCCACGGTCGGGTGTACCACACAGGCGACTGGCTGATACCTCAGGAAGGCGGTGGTCAGAATCTGTCAGGTCACCCTCTCAACTGGGCCTCCTGTCCATGAGGCCAAGGCCAGAACAGAGCGAAGCAGGTGATTTATTCACCAGGCGCTCGACTCTTGACAACCAGGCGGCTCAGCCGGACAGGGCCGAGGTTTTTCCTCCTTTGTCCGATCATTTCTGGTTGGGCACTGCGCCTGCCCGGGACTTCCTGCGCCTCCTGGGTCTCATGGCGGCCTGTACCAGCGTGGTCCGTTGGGCCCGCTGGAACATCGTCCCCTTCAGTGGGGACTGGCCGGCCAGTGGTCTGGCAGCTGCGATCCCTTGGACCAGCTTGTGTCTGGCTGACACAGGGGATGTGGAATGCTCTCCAGTGGTGGACCGTTCCAGATCAATTGCAGGAGCATCCGTTCGTCTTCGAGCAGGACGGTCTCTCTGTCGACCGATGCCTCTCTGATGGGTTGGGGTGCCCATCTGGGGAACACGGGCTCATGGCCTCTGGTCCCAGGAGTCCGATGCCACATCAACCTGCTGGAGCTCAGGCGGTCCGCCTAGCTCTCACCGCCTTTGCTCCGTTCCTCCGGGGTCAAGTGGTCCGAGTCAGGCGGACAATACCACGACCATGTACTATCTAAACCGCGCCAGGGCGGGGCCGCTCCATGCTTCTATGCAAGGCACTCGGCATTTGGTCACTCGTGCGCAGCCTGGAGGCGGATCTCCCCAGCCATTCACGTGGCAGGAGCCTCCAACACCCTGGCCGATGCCCTGGAGCGGATAGGGGCTGCATCCCAGTGGTCTCTCCTGCGGAGGTAGTACAGCATCTGTTCTCCCTTTGGGGCACACCTCAGGTGGACCTGTTTGCCTCCACGGAGAGCGAAGCTGAGTCTGTTCCATGCCCGCCCCCTCCAGCAGGGCTCGCTGCAGGGGATGCCTTCTCGAGGCAATGGACCCCGGGCCTCTTTGCCTTCCCCATTTCCCTTGATCCACAGGGTGCTTCTCAAGCGAGGAGGGACAAGGCGCAGGTGATTCTGATAGCCCCAGACTGGCCTCGCCAGTTCTGGTACCCAGATCTCCTCAGTCTCAGCTCCAGGACTCTGGCGCAGCTTCCAGCTCGCCGGACCTGCTCTCAGTCAATCAGGGAAGGTGTTCCATCCGGACCTTCAATCCCTGCACCTGACGCCCTGGTTCCTGGCGGCTAGAGTTCCAGGCTTTGGGTCTTCCGGCCAGGGTCCTCAATGTAGTTGAGCGTCCCGTGAGTCGACCAGAAAATGCTATGCCTTCAAATGGAAAAGGTTTTCCATTTGGTGTCAGAGCAAGGGCTTGGACCCTTCCTCCTGTTCCTTGGCAAGCATCTTGGACTATTTATGGTCCCTTTCTAGTCAAGGGCTTAGGTCGAGACCTAAGGGTGCACCTGGCAGCCATCTCTGCTTACGGGCGCGGGCCGGGGAAGCAGTCGGTGGCAGAGAGAAGGTGGTCTGGCGCTTTTCAAAGGCCTCGATCACATTTCCCTCAGTCAGGGAACCCCCACCTCCGTGGGATCTACTGCTGGTACTGGCAAAGCTCATGGGCAAGCCATTCGAACCTATGCACAGTGTGCTCTCTCTCCTGTCGTGGAAGACCCGCCTTCTTGGTGGCTATCACGTCAGCCAGAAGGATGGGAGAGCTCCAGGCGCTTTCCATCGAGTCTCTCCTACCTGGTCTTCCACAGGACAAGGTTGTCTCGCCCCACCCGAAATTCCTTCCGAAGGTGGTGTCGGAGTTTCACCTTAACCAGGTGTTGACTCTGCCGGTGTTCTACCCCAATCACACCTCGAGGTCAACATAGGCTCCATACATGGATCCTAGAAGGGCGCCCGCTTATTATAAGGAGCGACGGCTGAAATTGGGAGAGGGTTCGGCCAGCTGTTTGTCACCCACGCTGAAGCCGATCTGGCAGAGACCTGCAGCCAAGGATTCGATAAGCAGGTGGGTAACCTCCTGCATAGATCTCTGCTATAAGTTAGCGAGGCGTGGAGCCTCCCAGAGGGATAAGAGCTCATTCTACCGCCATACTGCTGCAACGGTGGCTGCTTCCAGGGCGCCCTATCCAGGAAATCTGCAGGGCTGCTACCTGGAAGTCAGCAAACACCTTCATTACCCACTACCACATCGACCTTGAGTCACGCCGGGATGCTGGTTTTGGGGCCTCGGTTCTCAGTCTCTCTTTCCCAAGTAAGTATATGGGGTGTGCGTCTTGCCTCCCTCCTCCCGAGAACTGCTAGAGTCTGCCAATGAGTGTGGATGAACAACATATCCATGTCCCTAGAAATACAGGTTACTCACCTGTAACAGGAGTTCTAGGAATGGTATATTGTTCATCCATACACTCCACCCGATCCTCAGCTCTGGACGCACAACCTGAGCTTCCAGCGGGCCAGATCTGGCGTCATGGGGCGGAGCCGAGAGTTATACCACCCGGGTGGGTGGGAGGAGCAAGCTTGAAGACCTTCCGGCAAGATTTAAAGCGGCAAGGATACTGCCAATGAGTGTGGATGAACAACATATACCATTCCTAGAACTCCTGTTACAGGTGAGTAACCTGTATTTGTTGTTCTAGCTGGTATGGAAATATCAAGCAATCTAGTGTTCATGGAAATCAGCCACTCATATTTCATAAAACAGTTTTGTTTATTGTACTTTTCTTATGTACATCGATCCCTGAATCACCCAATGTGTCACCCAATAGGGCTTCCTTGGGGCTAGAATCTGTTTATGAATACATAAATATTATTTGTAATAATTTATCATTTTAATTTTTCATTGCTAGAATAGATTTTCTACTAAGTTAGGTATATATTGATGCTGTTGATACTAATACACTTCTAATCATTTGTTAACATTGGTTTTGTTCATTTTATATGCTTAATAATTCTTAAACATATTGTGTTATTAGCCATAGAGACTGTTTTCTTAGCATTGAGGGATAACCGATTATCTTGCAACCAGTGTTGAATGTTGTTAAAAGTCCAGTTGGAGTGGGTTTGTAAGGTCAAAGTTGTTATTATTATTTATTATATCCACCTGTCTTCTTGAACGGCACCGTCTGAGACCCGGCCCCAGTCCCGACCCCCCTACTCCCTTGTGGTACTGGTCCAACCTTCTCCCGAGTGAAGACTGACCAGAAGTACCGTTAAGCACCTCCACCTTTCTTCACTACCCTGTGCCCCTCCTTTTTAAGCCTGACAGTCTCGTCCTTTATATTTCAAACTCCGGGAATCCCTCACTATGCTTACTAAAGCAGTTAGCCTGAAGGGTTGAGCTGTCCCGGAGAGAGTGGAATGTATGTAAATTATGGAACTCGGAACATATTTTCAAATCTCTGCCTCATGGTGGTGTTCTAGCCTGCTCTCCATCATCAGATTTATTTCTCCACATGAGGAACATGGCACCCTGAAGAGTTCTCTTCAGCTTGATTCGACTTTCCATCTTTATTTTCTGAATATTTAAGTATTATGTTTTATTTCTTTCTTATCTCTGCTATATTTAGCTAGCATAGCATAGTTTAGCTTTTTTTTTTTTTTCTTTTTTGCGGCTTTCTCCAGTTCCTCAGTGGTTCTCAGGAACCAGAGAAAAACCTTTGTTTATACAGCATTTTTTCTTTTTAACTGCATTTCTTCATTAAATTTTCCCTCGTATTTTACTTCTTTTTACTTAAATTTAACAGTTAGCACTTCGGTTCCTGATTGTTAGGAACTGAACTGTGATTTTCTGTATTATGTGGGCTCTTCCTCTCATGGTAAACAGAAGGAAAGGTCCATTAAAGACTTGTCTGATTCTAGGATTCCAGAGAAAGGGAACTCAGAGGTTGCCAAGTATAACAGACCTTCTGAGCAGGTTCCAGAGTTGTTTCCTGCTAAAAGAAAGCAAAAAGAGAAATATGTCACTGCTATTCCTCCTGAAGAAGGAATGGAGCCATCAGTGGACAAAGCAGAAATGATCTCTATGGAGGACATGACTAAAGCTTGACAATTTTTTCATGCTTCCAAGCCATGAGTTCATTAATGGGCCTGTCTGTTCCTCCTCCGCTTCCTGCCCTCCTGGTTCCTGAGGTTCAGGGAGCTGAATTTTATTATTATGAGGAGGAGGACGAAGGGGAACCCATTGAACCTGATGGTTCCCCTGAAAGGAGTTTGGTTCCCCTTTCCCAGATCTGGAGGATGTCCCTCCCACTATGCCTTTGTTAGGCAAATGATAAATGCCCTCAACCTATCCACCCAGGAAACTGTTAAGAATGAGGACAAGATGGAGTTTTTTGGATATGATGGGGTTAACCAAAAGATTGCTTCTACCTGTACACAAACCACTCAAGAAAGCAACCTGCTTGTTGTTTCAGACCCTACTTCCACTCTGTGGATTGACAAAAGGTTTGAGAAGAAGTACAAGCTGGACAGGCATGGTGCTGAGTACCTCTTGCTCACACCCTTATCATGAAGGGGTCATACAGGTTGCTGCCTGCAACAAGGCTAAGGTACCCTTCTCTACCAGACAAAGATTCCGGGAAGCTGGACAGTATGGGGAAGAAGATTTATACTTCTACCTCTCTGCTGTTGAGGCAGGCTGCTTACATTGCCTTTACTGCCCAGAACCAGAAAACCCACTGGAACTCTGTACTGGCCACGAACAATAAGGCCTTGGGAGTCCTGGCACAAGATTTGGCAGATTCAACCAAGTCTGCCCTTGATGCTACCAGATACCAGTTCCATATTGCAGTGGATACCAATGACACTGCTTCCAGGGTCAAGGCCCACACCATATCTTTGAAGAGGTTTGCCTGGCTCAGGACCATTAACCTGTCCCAGGACACCCAGGCAAAAGCTATGGATTTCCCATGAGAGAACAATTATTTCAAACAAGAAGAAGTCCTAATGTATTCTGACATGTGCAGTAAGACCTTGTTGTTCTGCTGTCCCCGGAGAGGAAAGAGTTAAAGCCTACATTCTAAGTAGCCACGCGCTTGGTTTCAAATCACCGTCCCCTGGTACATTCTATTCAACCATCAGATTCTTTACTCTGCATTACTGGGAAGACGCCTCAGAGATTTCTCCTCAGCATCTCGTCAGTTTAGTGATGTATGGCTGTGGTTACCCTACCAATTTATATTTTACACTAGCGTTTAGTTTCTCATTGCTGTCCCTGCAGTTCAGTATATATTTTTGTTGGTTTATTTCAACGGGGTTAGTCTCTGTACTTTTGCGGTTGCCGTCCAAACGTTAAGTTATTGAGTTTTTTTCTCCTTTTCTCTCTAACTTTTTTCTCTGTGAAAGTTGTTTAGTTTTGGTTAATAAAAAAAAATGAGTTTGTCATTTTTTTCCAGACTGTTAACCAGAGCTACTTTTGGATTCTTATCCAGTCTCACCACCACTTGGATAAGCTAGAGATGGAGTCACAGAAATCCAAAAAGAAAACTGGACCAACCCGGGTTTCAACAATGTGTGGCGTGTGGGGAAACTTTTGCCAAGGCCGATCCCCACACAACTTGTGTTGTATGCCTAGGGTTGGAACACCTAGAGGTAGACTGTGACATTTGTAAGAATTTCCCTCAGTCGACACTTGACAGGCACCTTAACCGACTGAATGAGAACTTGGCCGAGAAATCCACTAACACGGATGGCCGAACTGGTTCAGGTTCAAAAGAACCAGAAGGGGAAGGTGATACCTCTTCTTCTATAAAACAAACAATGGATACAGCCCTTGAACCAGCTACCACAAAAAAGAAAAAGAAGGAAAAGCACACCGAACCGGCTCCTAAGCCATGGCGGTTACGGTTCGACCACGGAGGAGATTGCCAATGCAATGCATTATTCAGTCCCTTCAGTCCGGTCCAGCTGAACCAGTGGTACATATGGGTGCTCCTCAACCAGTTCAAATCCCCTTGGATCCGTCTGAATGTGATTACCCATGGGATTAGGAGGTTTAACAGGATGATGAAGATGAGGAGGAGGAGGACTTCTACGGTCCTATTAAACCGGAAGTTTCTCCAGAACATGAGGGAGGCATTTCTCCACTCAAACAGTTGGAGGATGCCCTCGCTCATTTTTCTTTTATGAAAAAGGTGGCTAAAACCCTCCAGTTACCAGTTCAAGAATCCTCAGAAGAGGAGGAAGAACCAGATTATATCGAGATGATGGATGCCCCTGCCACTAAAAGGCTGGTGATACCCATCCACAAGTCTCTTAAGAGACAGACACTAAAAATCCTGGGTACCCCTACTTCTGTCCCTCCTGTAGATAAGAGAACAGATAGAAAGTATTCAGTGGCCAAAAATGGCACAGAAGTTCTCTCTGGTCACCCCAGCCATGAAGGGGGTAGTTCAGACTGCTGCCTGTGAAAAGGCAAACATCCCACCATCTTCCCACCCTCCTGAGAAGGACTCCAGGAGGATTGGCTCTGTAGCAAAGAAGTTGTACCTGGGCTTCTCCCTTACTGCCAGACAAGCCTCTTACATGGCTTATGTGGCAAGGTATCAAAAGAAGTTGTGGGAAGCTGTGTCTTCTCTGGCAGCTAAAATGCCTGCTGATTTGGCTGCAGATTTGAGAGAAATGGCTAGGAATGGAATTAAGGCTTCTAAGCAGCAATTCCGTATGGCAGTGGATGCCAGTGATTCGGCATCCAGGGTATTGGCCACCTCTATATCCCTAAGAAGATTTTCATGGCTGAGAACCACATACCTGTCACAGGACACCCAAACAAAGGCCTTGGATTTTCCTCTGGTCCAGAATTCCCTCTTTGGGGAACAGACTGAGGTCTACATGAGGAAAATGGATGAATATAGGACTTCCTATAGCAGTGCTGCAACCAAAGAAAAGGCTGCCATACCTCAAAAACAGCAAGGTAGGGGAGGCAGGGGCAGACCTTACCAGAGGACTTTCTACCAGGTCCAGGCTTTCCCTGTCTTATCAGCAACAGCATGGATACTTTAGGGGAAGGGGCTGGAGATGTGCCACTCCTTCCAGCCCAGCTTCCCAACACAGGACACCAGCTAAACAGATTCCCTGAAGAGTCGTGGGTCACCTTCCCAGTTCCAGTAGGGGGCAGGCTTGCCCACTACCTCCAGAATTGGCAGTCTATAACATCTGACAAATGGGTTCTGGAGGTGGTGGGCAAAGGCCTTGCTTTAAATTTTAAACAATTTCCAAGATAGATTGAGAGCAAGGCTGTTCAAGCCTGCCTATCCAGCAGAAATCCCCCTATTGGAAACAGAAGTTACAGCCCTTTTCCAAGAAAGGGCAGTGGAAAATGTCCCTCTGTTCCAAATGGGGAAAGGTTTGTATTCAAGGTATTTCCTGACCTTGAAGAAAAATGGTGATTGGTGACCCATCCTGGATGTAAGGTTCCTGAAAAAACACCTAACAAAGCCAAAATTCAAGATGGTCACCCTGGCTATGATATTGCCCACTCTCAGGCAAGGAGACTGCCTAGCATCCATAGACTTCAAGGATGCTTATTTCCACATCCCTATCAGGCAGTCACACAGAAAATACCTAAGGTTCAGACTGCCACCAGGTCACTCTGATTCTAGAAAGGTGTCCTTTCAGAACTTCTCCCATCATACCAGAGTCAGCCCTCTGAAAGTCCAGGACCCTTGTCTTTTTCCTGACCATCCCTCTGCTCATGTCCAGGTGAAATCACACCATGTGGTGGTCACTTCTTGCAAGTGGTGCATTCACCTTCACCTCCTGAACATGTGCACAGTTGGACGTGACCAGATCTAGGATGGCCCTCTCCCTAGTGGGCTCCATGACACCGTGTGTCAGAACAGCACTCTGGAAATCATCCAGGAGTAGTTGTTGCATAGTGCAGTAGGTAGCTGGGACTTTCCAGTTCACCCCAGGTAGATTGAAATACCCCATTATTACTACTTCTCCCATGCTGGACGTATCTATGATCTGGGACCCCAGTACCCCATCCAGTTCCTTATCCTGGGAAGGCATTCTGTAGACACCCCCTTCCTTAGTTTTCTCCCTTTAATGGATGTGATCTGCACCCACAACTCTTCAGGCTTGCATTCCACATCTTCCTCTCTTGTGCAGATTATCCCCTCCTTCATGTATAGCACCACTTCCCCCTCCCTCCATCCTGTCCTCTTAGCCTTTCTGTACTTTTTATACCTGGAGACTGCTAGGCCCTGTTTGTGGTTTAGTGTGGCTCAAGTCTCTGTGATGGCCACTGTGTCCACCTCTCCCTCAGGCACCAGTGACTGCAGTTCCATGATTTTGTTCCCCAGACTTCTGGCGGTGAGCGGCACCACACTTCACAGCAACTCTGGACCCTCTCCTTACTCCAGACTTGCCTCCTTCCACCCCCCCCCCCACCGTTGGTCCCTACCTTCTTCTCCCACCTCTCACATCCCTCCCCTCCTCCTGTTGTCCAGCTTGGTTGGGGGAGGTCTGTCAGCCTCCTATACCAGGTGACTAAGGATGCTTGCACCCTGCTGTTTCCATTTACCTGCCAGTTTAAATTTAGATTTGTAATCATAAAGTTTTCCAGCTTTCCCTTCAAGACTCTTGTGCCCTTAATTATGTGTAAAGGTATAACTTGTCTGGTGCATACAGGCCCTTGTTATTCCATGTTCCCTCCCAACCACATCAGTATACCCATACCCTTCTGCTTCACACCACCCTTTAAGGCTGTATCCTTCTGCCTCACACCACCCCTTAAACCTTTAAAGCATTTGTTAAATTTGGCAGTCTTCACCTTTTTTTCCATACCAACCCTCAGAACTGGAAGCACCTCCGAGAAGGCTGACTTCCCTTTCCACCCTGCATATTGTAATCACCTCCTTGAACTTCTGTTGCACTACCCCTACCTCCCATCTTGCAAGGTCATTCATACCGAAGTGCACTGTCATATGAGGTTCCCCTCTTTTCTGCCCTATCAGTTGTGCTGCTAGAGGTTCAACCCTTCCTTCCATCATCCCTGATGTGCACTGTACTCTCTCATGGTTTGGCCCTTACCCTCTCACCCCCTTCACTATTGAATACCCCAAGATCAGCCCCCTACCCCCCTCATCCTGGGCACTCCCTCTCTTCTGTCCAAGCTGCTGTTCATTCCTCCATCCTTCTTGTACTCCCTTCTGACTCTCTCACACCCACTATCGACTTCTCCTCTTGAACCTTCCCCACTGCACACCTTATTCCCCAGCCTGCCCCCTACTCTTGCCTTCTGACCCTCCTCCTGTCAATCCCCTTGTTCTCCCATGCCCAGTGCCTCCTTCCTTCCATCCCCCTCGCCTGAACTCACATTCTCTCATCTCTTTTCCTTTCTTGCCACGACATTCCCCTCATACCTCCTGCAACCCTTCCCCTCACGCTGCCCTTTCCTTATCACCACTTTCCTTAGCCTTCCGTTGGTCCAGTGGGAAGGAATCCATTCCTCACCAGCAATCCTAAGGATGCTCCCACAGATCTTCCCCTTCCCTTCCTGTCTTACCTTTCCCTCTTACTGTTACCCATTCTCCCACACTGGGTCTCCTCTCCTGGTAGGGAAGAGGGACCCAGGGGATCTGCATAGTCTCCTTTTGCCACCAACTCCTCTTCTAAGCCCCACTCCCTGTCTTGGCTTGAATCCAGTGGGTTACAGGACCCAAGGCAGCATGGATTCATGGGGGGAGGTCATGCCAAGGGAATCTGATAAATTTCATTGACTGTGTGACCAGGAACCAGATCAAGGTGGAGCAGTGGACATAGCCTTCCTAGATTTTGGTAAGGCTTTAACACCGTTCCGCATAGGAAACTCGTAACCAAACTGAGTAGCTTGGGGGTGGGTTCAGTGGTGGTTAACTGGGTAAAAAATTGGTTAGGGGATAGATGGCAGAGGGTGGTGGTGAACAGAGTTTACTGCAAGGAAGGGAGGATAACCAGTGGGGTGCCTCAAGGGTCAGTGCTGGGACCGGTCCTCTTTAACATCTTTATAAGTCACATTGCAGGGGAGCTTGAAGGGAAGATATTCCTGTTTGTGGATTACACCAAAATCAGCAATAGGGTGGGCACTCTGGGGGTTGGGGAAGGAGGAGGATGAGCACAACTATGAAACTTGGAGGAGTGGTCATGGGAATGGCAGCTTGGGTTTCATTGTGAAAAAGAGCAAAATAATTCAGTTGGGACACAGAAACCTGAGGCAGTACAGACTGGTGGGTAGTACTGATGACCACCAAACAGGAAAGAGACCTGGGGGTAATCATATCAGATAACCTAAAGATAGCCAGGCAGTGTGGCAAGGCAGTTGAAGGGATAGTGGAATGCTGGTGTGTATGCATGGAAGGGTATCATTAGTAGAAAGAGGAAGGTGGTGTTGCCTCTGTAGCAATCTACTGGTAAGATTCCCTAGAGTACTGTGTCCAGTTCTGGAGACCACCTCCAGAAGGACATAGAATGGAGACGGTCCAGAGGAGGCCACTGAAATGGTGCAGGGTCTGCATCAGAAACCCTAGCAGGAGAGACTTAAGGACCTGAATATGTACACACTGGAAAAGAGGGAGAGAGGGATATGATGGTTCTTGAAAAACCACCAGGGTGGCATGAGATGTTGACGTTTTCTAAGGGGTGCTATTACTCCATTTTATATTTTGTAATAAATCTTTTTCTCGCACACAAGTTTGTGTGGTGGAGTGTTCTGCAGCAGTTGAGCCCGTGTTTCTATGTGTTTACCTTTGGAGACCTTTAAATACCTAAAGGGGTAAAAAGGTACAGGAGGGAAGTATCTTTCCGAAAAAAAGGTGCACAAGAACCAAGGGGACATGATATGAAGCTGGGGGGGTTGTAAATTCAGGAGAGATGTAAGGAAGTGCTTCACAGAAAGAGATGTGGATTACTGGAACAGTCTCCAGTAGAGGTGGTGGGGGTGAAAACCGTGGGGTTCAGGAATGCATGGGAGAGTCACAAGGTGCATGGGAGAGTCACAAGGGTATCTTAGGGGAAAGGGGGGGATAACGGACCAAAGATCAAAAAGGATCTACAGTAAATGGGCAGACTAGGTAGGCCACGCAATCCTTATCTGCAGTCAAATTCTATGTTTCTGTGTTACTCTAACATGTAAACCCTACGAGGAGAGACTGAAGGACATCAATATGTACACCCTGGAAGAGAAGAATGAGAGTGGGATATGACAGGACCATTAAATACTTCATTGGAATAAATAAGGTACTGAAAGGGATTATTTTTCAGAGGAAAATGTACACAAGAACAAGGGATTTACAATGAAGCTGAAAGGGTTAAATTCAAGAGAGATGTGATGAAGTACTTTTTCACTGAAAGAGTGGTGGATGCCTGGAACAGTCTTCAGAGGAGATGGTGAAGTCAAAACAGTGGGGGCTTTAAGCATGCATGGGATAGGCACAAAGGAATCTTAGTGGGAGTTGGGGGTGGGAGTAGCAGGACATCAAGTAGGATCTGCAGTGACAGGATAGGCAGAGAAAAAATGTGCAGGCTGGGTGGGCCGTGAGGTCCTATGTGCTGTCAAATTCTGTTTCTGTGTACTGCAGGCCAATATGAATGTGAAATGGCCTGACCTGAGATCCTAGCAGCTCAAACCACAGTGCATAAATAGAGTGCGGGTAAGGGGGGGGGGGGAGAGTAAATTGGCAGGTAGTGGGGGTAGTTAGTACTATCAAGAAAAGAAGGAGCAGTAGAGGGAGTGAGAGGAGGTGAGCTGCGAGGGAAACTAGCAACAGGCATAGCAGGAGGTAAAGTGAGCTGAGAAGAGGTTTGAGGAAGGGAAGAGATAAAGCAAGACAAATGTGCAGGGGCTAGTATTCCATAGATGCGGGAGACAGATGGAGAAAGCAGACTGACCAGTGGATGTTTGCAGTAAAGATGGGAAAAGAACAAAAGTCAGAGGAGCTGAGTAAGGAGATGATGCAAGGGGAAAGGAGTTGTGACAAATAGGAGGGAAGAATAGATGGGGATAGGTAACTCCAGTAACATTGGTTTGGCCCTCATCTTGCTACCCCTTTGTTCCATATCATGCAATGAGTATTCCTAGTTTAGACCTGCCAGCTTTGAGTTTGGTGGGTTCGCTTGCAAGCAATCAGGCTTTAGGCACATACAAGATACAGTGGCAGTAGAGGCTGTTGATGCAGGTTATATAGAACACAAGTTCAATCCTTTCTGTAATGGAAAGTCCTCCTGGGGAGCATGATCAATTTGAGTCTCTTTCAGCATGGCCTTAGACTAGATACTTTATCATGAACGCAGTTGCCCTTCCCAGGTCACAGGAAAAAAAATCACATATGATTTGGACAGACTAGGTATTCTTCCAGTTATCTCAAAGGGCATTTTCAAAGTGTCTGTTCTCTCTCAGTACGACTTCCTCATCCTACTACTAGTAATGACGAGCTACCTTAGTCTCTGGCACATCCCTTGGCCCCAAGCCCATGATTGCTGTGGTTGCACTAGGACCATATGACTGTTGGAATCACTTCAGATGAATATATGCGGGTCAACTGTGTTCACTTCATGCCATCCAGGTGACTGCAGCACTCCATATCATGAGCAATAATTGAATCAATTACATGCTGGATGAGGTTCAGTAAGTTTTATGGCTGTTGGCACCACACACAGAGAAACCACCAGTAGTAGTGAACTCTAGGACCCTGAGGTCAAGGGTTAGGAATGCTTTTCATCCTTTCTACAGCTGTTGGAGTCATGTATGGGGAGTCGCTTACAGGTAGTTAGGCAATGGGCATTCAAATTGTTAACAGGCAGTAGGTCACCAGCAGGCATGCTTTATCTGGGTCGGTGCTACTTCCAGAATCCTGTCATTGTTAACGTTATCTTCCTTCAATGGAATTTGTCCCAGCAAAATGTTTTATTTATTTAGTCTTTGGTGAGCCCACTAGGCACAACTGCCTGTTTTCAGGGGTGACCTGGGAGCACTAGGCGGTAAAGTGACTTGCTCAGAGTCACACAGTATGCAAGTGGAGGTTGTGAGAATCAAACCCAGATCTGGTCTGTTGGATGTACCAAACTCATTCATAGCTCGGTACTGTAAGCTATACTGCCAGCCCAAATGCTACAGTTACCACAGGTGCTTTCGATGCCTCAGGTGTCTAGACTTTAGATTGGATTTCCATATCTGGCCCTCTTTGTAGGGTTGCCACCTGTCAGGTTTTTTACCTGGTGATCAGGTTTTCAGGGTCCCTATCAGGTAATCTGGTTTTGCTCAGTGCTGGTCAGGTTTTTGAGCCATTTTGTGTGCTCACATACTTTTGTATCCTGCATTGTTTCAGCTGCATGTCCAGGCTACAAACAAGTTCTGTTTCAGTGCAGCCCTTTGATTGTGAAAGCAGTCAAACTGGGAGGTGTAAGTATGGCCATTAACACCATTAGCACTTATTTAACCTAATCATTTCCACTGCATCTTAAAGTGGGCATAGCAGCAAAGCTGCCCCACCTTTGTAACAGTAACAGAGCCAGCTGTCTTCCACTTTCATTTTCTGGTAAACATTTTCATTCTTGTAAATTAGTTTTTTCTATCTCTTTATGTTCATCTGGTAAACCAATGTCAATAAATAAATAAATACATAAGTAAATAAATATCTAGGAAGAATCTAGTAAAGTAACTTTAACAGGTACACTACAGTATCTTAACATTTTTGTCAAACTGCTGCTTTAACTGTTGTCTTTTACATACGAACATACGAAATTTGCCAGCAGATAAAGGCCTAGAAGTCTATCAAGTCTGCTCGAATGTGCAGCTAGCACCCCTTATTCTGCAGCTGCCCCTCCCATCCACCCTTCCCTTTCATTAACCCGCTCCCTTGTCCTGTCCCATCCTCGTTTGAAGCAGTCCACTGTTCTACTGCATACCACTTCAGCAGGTAACGCATTCCACCCAGCCACCACCCTCTCTGTAAAAAAGTGTCTCCTCATCTCCCTCCTGAACCTTCCTCGCTCCAGTCTCATATCATGGCCCCTGGTGGCCCTCCCCTCCCTTACTTTGAACAGCCCCTCTGTACCCGTCTTGTTTATTCCTTTCATGTATTTAAAGGTTTCAGTCATGTCACCCCTGTCTCTCCTCTCCTCCAGTGAGTACATGTTCAACTCCTTCAACCTCCTGTCATATGATAAGTCCCCCAGCCCCTTGATCATCTTAGTCGCTCTGCGCTGCACCTCTTCAGTAACTTAATGTCCTCTTCAGATGGGACGCCAGTACTGCACGCAGTACTCAGGTGTGGTCTAACTAATGACCTATACAGTGGCAGAATCACCTCCTCCTCGAGGATATATCCTTGCAATACAACCCAGCATTTTGTTGGCCTCTTGCAGCTGCCTTCCTACATTGTGCCGAGTTGTTCATTGACCATGTAATGAGCACACCCAGATCCTTCTCCTCCTCTGTCTGGGCTAGCTGCACCCCCAGCTGGTAACTCCTCCTTGGGTTCTTCATCCCAAAATGCAGCACCTTGCACTTTTTGGCATTAAAGCCCAGTTGCCAGGTGTCTGACCAGGTTTCAAGCTTTGCCAGATTATTCTGCAACCCCTGCCATCCCCCTAGGTCATCCACCACCGTGCCTACTTTGGTATCATCAGCAGACTGATCTTGCTCTTGATGTCCCATGATATGTCTGCAATGAATATCCCAAACAACACTGGTCCCAACACTGAGCCCTGTGGAACATCGCTCGTCACTGCCCTTGGGTGTGAGAGCTCCCACCACCACCTCCACCCTCTGTTGCCTTCACTGCAGCCAGTTTCCTACCCATCTCACCAGCTTTGCACCCACCCCTGTGCTAGTAACTTCCTTCCCAGCCTTCCATGTGGCACTGAGTTTAATGCCTTACTGAAGTCCAGATACAGGACATCCACTGCATGGCCCCTGTCTAGTTGCCTAGTTACCCAGTCATAGAACTCGACCAGATTGATTTGGCAGGATCTGCCACGTATGAAGCCATGCTGTCTGCTGTCCTGTAGTCCTTTGGCCTCTAGGAGGGCCACCAGCCTCTCCTTCAGGATAGTCTCCATTAGCTTTCCCACGATGGATGTGAGGCTCACTGGTCTGTAGTTTCCCGGTTCATCCTTGGGGCCACTCTTGTGGAGGGACACCACATGAGCCATCCTCCAGTCCTGAGGTACAAACCCCAAATGTGGTGAGGCATTAAATAGGTCTGCTAAAGGTCCTGCAAGGACCTCTGCCAGCTCCTTCAGTACCTCGGGTTGGGTGCCATCTGGGCCTGGTGCCTTGTTCACCCTCAGTGCCTTCAAACCATCTCGAACTCTGCTCTCCATGATTTCCCATCTGTCACCACTTCCCCCGCTCTGCCATTTCTCCCACCTTGGTGTCACCCTCTTCTTTTAGTAAATACTGAGCAGAAGTACTCATTTAGTGCTTCTGCCTTATCTCACCCTGCTTCCACCCAACCCCCTCCTTCCTAATCCTTACTATGTGGTCCTTAACAGCTCCTTTTCTCCCTGATGTACTTAAAGAAGTCCTTCTCCTTCTTAATGCCTTGTGCCAGCCTGAGTTCCAGAGATGCTTTGGCTCCCCTTACTGCCTCTTGTCACCTCCTTCGATTCTGTCATACTCCTCCTGCCTCCCCTCCTGTTTTCTTGTACTTCCTAAAGGCAGCTCTTTTCCTCCTTACCTTTTCCATGACCTCCTTGCTCAACCAGATGGGTTTCTTAGCCCTAGCCTTCTTGCTCTGGGCTTTGCAGCAGGTTTTGGTTGCCTCCACTATCCCCAGCTTTATGAGCTCCCACCTCTGGTTAGTGTCCATACTAGATTGAATTCTGGCCAGGTACCCTTTTACCACTTCCCCCATCCTCCCAAAGTCGGCCCTCCTGAAGTCCAGCACTATTGTGCCAGATTCCACTCCTTCCTTGCCCATATCCAATGTGAGCCATACTGACCGGTGGTCACTCCCTGACAGCGGTTCCTCCACTGTAAGTTCTCTCACAAAGTCCCCATTTGCCAGCACAAGGTCAATGGTATTTCCTAACCTGGTTGGTTCTCTGACCATTTGCAGCAGAAGCTGTCCTGGAAGGCATCCAGCAGTACCTACTCCTTCTGTTCCTGGTTGTTGGGTGCTCCAGTCCACTCTGGCATGTTGAAGTCCCCACAATCACCACACTACCTTCTCACAGGTCATCCTGATCTGTCCCACTAATTCCCTGTCTAACTCCTCAGTCTGAGATGGTGGCCTATACACCCTCCCATTCTAAGAATCCTATTCTTGGAATCCTGGATTTGCATCCAAAGTGACTCCGTACTACCCTCCTCCCCTTCCTCCCTTACACACTTCAGTCCTTCCTTCACATATAGTGCCACCCCCCCTCCTTTCCCAATCACTCTGTCCCTACGAAATAATCTGTACCCTGGTACAGACAGGTCCAAGTCATTGTATTGGGTGGCCCATGTTTCCGTGATGACTGCAATGTCCACCTCTCCCTCTGCCATGAGAACCTGTAACTCTGCAGATTTCCTCCCAAGGCTCCTACCATTAAGGGTAACCACCTTCCACCCTTCCCCCCCCCCATCCTGCCCTTCTTTCCTAGCATCACCAACAGTACTTGCCATTTGTCCTTTGTCACTGTTATGGGGGTAAGCTCATATGGTTTCCCAGCCTGTGGTCTCTGCATATCTCTTCCTCAACTGCCACCCCCCACTCCTAGTTTAAATTCCCAACTTTTATTGATATAACAAATGGCCTTCTAGGAGGAACAATGCATGAAGAGTCATTAAAAGGGGTTGGGCTAGAGGCGGAGCTTAGGATCCGTGTTTTGCTTCATTCAAAGATGGCAACCCTACCTCTTTGTGAGACTGTGACACTTAAGCTTAGCATTGTGGCATGATCAGGGGTTGGGTTACTGTCTCATCTTCGTGGGTCAGGAAGTATGAGGTGACATCAAGGACCATATTCCCCTGGAGTTTGAGTAACGAAGATAACCTAACCCATAAAGTGCCTTAATGTTGTCATTAAACTAAAATGGGTCCATTTTTTAAATTATAAAGCATTTATTTTTCCTTGCCATTGGAATACGTTGCAGTACTGGTAGCACTTGAAGACCTCTTGTAAAGCCAAGATATATTCACACACCGCAGCTTAGAATCAGAGCTGCATTCCCAAACTCAGCTCTTTTTCTGTTAACACGTCCAGATTCTCCACGCTCTCCTGCCCTCCCACTTGCTCAACCAGATGTCTGTCAGTAAAAAAAAAAAGAAAAGAAAAAGAAGTAATCTCACTAGACGCATCCATGGTCTAACTATTTACTTGTATCATTTCCAAAACACTATCCATGCTTAGTAAGTAGCTCCCCACCCGCCCTCCAGTAGGACAGTTCATCTGCTCACCTGGTTACATGGTATCTTACTTTGAGGGGTCTCTTGCAGCAGTTAACACCTTTAGTAATGATGCCGGCAGACGCCAGGACCCCACAGAAAATGTCTAGCTAGCAATATACAGCAAGGGACTGCCCCTGATGTCATGTGTAGTATAAAATGGGCGGTCCCCCAGCCCATTCCCAATTCTTTTCCTGCCATCAGCCATGCAAGTTGGACCTCCATGGATGCTTTCAGCTGGTTGACTGCCATTTTTCATTGTGCTTACTCATGGTTTGTTATTTTTGCCAAAACTAGTGATTTCTTCATACAGTTCACTTGCATGTCTTTTTCTTCTCCATCCTCCTCAACTGAGAGGCAGCCATCAAAGTATGCATGTGGCAAGCAGATTCATTACAAGGACAGCCATTTGGCCTGCCTCTTCTGCCTAGGCCAAGATTTCAGTCAATGCACTTGGCTCTGCCACTAGAAGACCCTCAAAGCATTCCTGCTTATCAAGAAGCTATCTGAGGGACCTCCCCTTTTATATACCATAAGTGATGATGGGGGCAGGCTGACGTACGGGTGGTCCCCGCTGTATACTGCAAGCTAGAAGTTTTCCATGGGGTCCTGGCACCTGCCGGCTTCAGTCCTAAAGGTGTTTGTTACCTGCTGCAAGAGCTCCTCTTGAAGATCTACTGTTCCAGTAAGTTCTTACATAACTGTGCTTTCCTGTCCGGTGAAATTTGAGCAACACAAAAATGGTACCTTACTGTCAAGAACACAGCCTCATCATTGCTTTAGGTATCCATTTAATAAATAAGATGAAGCAGCTGCATGACGTTCTGGCTGACGTTGATCAGTCCCCGAAACACGATGCTAGATGAGTTTGCGTCACCAATGGTTTTTGAGGTTGTAGAGGAGATGGAAGGAGAGCTTTTGCTGGATGCTGCTAAAAGAAAGCAGATGGATATTGAGACAATGGTACACGTCAGTGCTCTGTGGGACTGGTGTCTGCTTGCACTGACTTCTGACCCTTCATGCTGCACATACCCAGAAGTGCAGTAATGTCTGTGAGAAAGGAAAAACGGACTAGTGGATCACTGCTGGTGCTTCACAGTCTTTGACGTGGCATCGAATTCTAATTCTAACCATTCGAATTCTAATTCTAACCATTACACAGAGGTTGTGGTGTTTGTTTAAAAGTTTATTTTTATACAGGTTAGTTTGTTGGAGAATTAAATCCCCATTTACAACAAATTCCTGTAAAAACATAATTACATCAACAGAACAAAATAATAAATACACACAATACAAAATCACATTTAACCTAAAAACAACTACAACAAACATTTAAATAATCATATAATTCAAGTTTAAACAGGTTCAAATCGGAATTTTCAGTTATATGAAAAGGTAATTCATTCCAAATCTTTGCTAAACTATTCTGGAGAACTATATCCCCCATCTGATTTATGATTCGAATCGTGGGCAATTTTCTAGTTGTTTTCCTTAACCTATCTAAATATGTTGAGTTAGAATTCAAACATATTAAATGATTTAAAGAATGTGTTTTAGAATGAATTAAACCATGACATATCACTAACCATGAATACTTTCTTCGAGCTATCGGATGTAACCAATCAAGTTCCTGTAAACTAAACTTGATGAACTCGAATTTATTTTTTAGGATGTAATTCCCAATCTATAGTAAGTCTGGTCCAATTTATTTAAAAATGTTTGATAGGAATGCATGTATAATGGGACTCCATAATCAAGTACAGGCAACAACAGTTACTTTACCAATTTGATCTTAATTTCCTTAGTCAAACACCCTGACACCCTTCTTAGAGCTCCCAATCTTTGGTTCACTTTTTTTTATCTGTGACAAAATATGTTTGGAAAAAGAAAAATGTGTGTGTGTGTATGTATAGAAATGCTTAATAAAAGGTGAATGGTGTTTCCGACATGTCTGCTGTCTAATCAAAAGTGTCATCTCAAGGCATCTTTGTGTTTGAGACTGCAAAGTGAAGCTGTTAATAGTTCTAATCATTCTATTGTACATGAGGGAAACTCTCTGTTACATGTTAGAGAAATAGAAACTCACACATACTCCCATAATGCAAAGCATCATGGGCTGCATATGCAAATCACCACAGAATATTATGCTGGTTCAGCTTTAAGCAGAAATGCATGGTGCCGAGAGGCCTCTCTCACAGTCTGAAAAGGGTGCCAACAGAAGATACAGACGTGTTTCATCCTACCAGGACTCATCAGTGTGCCTCATGTGTATGACACCCCAGTGGAATGAACCAGCTACCCTAAGTTGGTCTGTCTGGGTTGGGTTGTGGTGAGCCCAATAAAAACCAAAAAACAAGCTAAAAGACAAAGAACCTTAGCGCGCAAGCACTTAGGCAAGGGTTACCCCAAAGTGCATAGGCCGGGAAGCCAAGTTTCAAAGAAATACAAAATCACACATACCCCCATAAGGCAAAGCATCATGGGCTATGTATGCAAATCACCACAAAATATTATACTGGTTCAACTTTAAGCAGAAATGCATAGTGCTGAAAGGCTTCTCATGCAGTCTACCAACAGAAGATACAGACACGTGTTTCATCCTACTGGGACTCAGCAGTGTGCCTCGTGTGTATGACACCCCAGTGGAATGAACCAGCTATCCTAAGTTGGTCTGTCTGGGTTGGGTTGTGGTGAGCCCAATAAAAACAAGCTAGAAGAAAAAGAACCTTAGTGTGCAATCACTGAAACAAGGGTTACCCCAAAGGGCATTGGCTGGGAAGCCAAGTTTCAGAGACTTACAGAATCACACATACCCCCATAATGCAAATCACCACAAAATATTATGCTGGTTCAACTTATAAGCAGAAATGCATGGTGCTGAAAGGCTTCTCTCACAGCCTGCAAAGGTTGCCAACAGAAGACACAGACACTTGTTTCGTCCTACCAGGACTCATCAGTGTGCCTCATGTGTATGACACCCCAGTGGAATGAACCAGCTACCCTAAGTTGGTTTATCTGGGTTGGGTTGTGGTGAGCCCAATAAAAACAAGCTAAAAGACAAAGAACCTTGGTGCACAAGCACTGAGGCAAGGGTTACCCCAAAGGGCACTGGCCAGGAAGCCAAGTTTCAAAGAAATACAAAATCACACATACCCCCATAATGCACAGCATGATGGGCTGTATATGCAAATCACTACAAAATATTATGCAGGTTCAACCTTTAAATGTTGTCAGCCAATCAGAATGCTGTATTTCCAAGCATTGTTTTATCATATATAATGATTAGTATAACCTACAGGTTAGAGTAATGAGCTATGAATGAGCTTGGTGTATCCTGTAGAACTGGATTTGTTTCCCACAACCTCCACTTACATACTGTGTGACCCAGAGCAAGTCACTTAACCACCCTGTGTTTCGAGGACACACCAGGAAAAGATCCATTGAAACCACTGTAAATGAGTCTCTGACTCAGTTGGTGTATCTGTTTCTCATGAGTAGTAGTAATAAATTATAAGAAAAATAAATACATCACTGACCCAATTGATGTATTTGTTTTCATGAGTAATAAAAATCATTGACTCAATTAGTGCATCCATTTCTCAAGAGTAATAGTAAATTAAAGAATAATTATTATAATTATGATTCTGAATTTTTATTTATCCAGATTGAGTTCTCTCTGATTTTTAGCTGGGATCAGACCAAAAGGCAAGCAATAAATGTACAGTAGCATGTATCATGCTACATTGTATTATTCCTGTTCTAGGACAGGGGACTTAACAACTCTTTCCTGCTGTGGAGCTGGTTCTGTAACTCGGGGTCAAACCTTTGGGTACGTTTCCTGGCATTTGCCATAGATGGTCTTGTTTGTTGAGCAAAAGTAGCACCTGTCTCAGTTTACAAATGTAACCCCTAGGTGGCGCTATCCCAAGGGCTACTTGGCTAGTAGCAGGTTAAGGGGCCTGAGTTCTGAAACGGGTGCCTCCACCCAGAGGTCAGGGTTGGTAGTGGTCAAGCTAACCTGGGCACAGCCCTCTGGGATACTCTAACCTCCTCTTTCCCCTCTAGTGGCTTGAACACTGTACAATAATCACTTTCACAATACCCCTGGTACACCACACAAGTACCCACACTGTTTGCACTTACCACCAGGGCTGGTTCCTCTGGCTTGACCCTGGGGACCCGCTGTAAAACAAGGTTAAACACAGCAAATAGCAACAGTACAGTACTTTGAGCACAAACTGGAACCACCATCAGATTACATGCAGAAAAATATCTGATTTATTCAAGGGACTTGAACAAGGGAGGGGCAAAATCAGGTTAATTAGCTTAAAGGTTATATCAATCAAGCAGTTATGCATGTGCTTTGAGTTCCCCCACACAGTCCACCTCTGGGTACCCAGGTGGAGAAGAGATGGGCTAGCCAGGACAGTTGCCCGGGGTTGCAGCTGGTTGGGGTCCTGTGATGGAAAACACAACATGCACAGTACACAATATTTGTTATCCGGAGCCAGAGGACTCAGTTCGAAAAGGAAACGAAACAACAAGACAATCGGAGGACACACTCAGATTAAGCTGTTGGTGCAGGAGCTACCCTAGTATTTACTCACGATACCCAAGACTGGACACAGTTGGACAAAATTGAGACCACAGGTGGTTGATCAGGAATGCCAGGAAAAGCAGGGCCCACACAAGTCGCAGAGGCGCTGCTCTGTTCAAGCGTGGAGCAGGGGGGCTGATCCCCAGGCAGGTCTCTCGTCGATGGCTCCTCTGTGCAGTGAATAGTCTGGCTGGGCCAGTCTGCAAAGCCCAGACCGCATGGAGACAAGTTCGGATGCAGTCCATTTTGGTCTGGATACAGCTTCCAGCAAGCAGAACACAGTTCACACAGTGGGGATCTAACTTGCAACCCACTAGCAGCTCATAGCACATTTACACGTACGGGAATTCTACTATACCAGGCAAAGTGCTCTCCGCTCACCATCGCAAAGTCTCTGCACACACCGGGAGCTTAGGGGTAGCTGGAACTCCTGACAGGCCGATCGCATTCAGCAAAAATATTCGGTCTTCTTCAGGTTGAGCCTGGCCCACTTCAGTAGCTTACTTTAGTCACACAAACTTGGATTTAGTCCAAATACATTTCTCTCCCTCTCAGGAGCAGCAGGCAGACATGGAGGCCAAACTCTCAGCCTTTTCATAGTTCTCCCATGCGAATCCACTCAGGATTGCTCTCAGAATCACTTCAGCTCCTTCTTGCTCAGCTTCCAGCTTAGTTCTAAACTGAAAACTGCAAACAGCCTGGGACTTTCCCAAGATCAAAAAGATTTGGTTGGCTGATCTGGCTGTCAGTCAAAGCAAGAACTCCCCCTTCAGTTGCAAAAAAGCTGCAAACTAAAGTTCCTACAGATTTTAAATTCAGACAGCTCCTGCAGTCCAGCTACATTTTAGGTCCCACCAATACTGTTTGGTCCAATTTGCAGTCCAGGACCAAGATAGTGGAGACAAACAAAACAGTCCTTGCTACAAAGAAAGCAGGTTAGACAAACTACATTATCATTATCGCTCTAAATGATTTTCAGAAAATAGTTGCATCTTTCAACAAAGCTCCCTCTCAGATTACTTAAACTGCAATTAGGCAGCTCTTTAAGAGACAGTACACAGAGGCAGTACAAGCTCTGGTAATCACATTTAAACTGCTAAAATGCAGGACACCAGCCTGGCAGTGAGCATTTAGGCAAGCTCAAGGAAGACTTTTTGGGAAACCCCATTAGTAGGGGGGTTACACAGACATCTAGCATAAGGTTCACCAGCAGCCCTTTATCACTGTACCTTGTCTGCCTAGGCCTTTTGGGGGGGCAGTGCATACTGGTGATTTGTATTTTCTAGCCCTCTTTTAAGCAAACCCCTTTCAATTTCTGGGCACTTTCGCATAACCAGTCTGTGCTAATGTACTCAGTCAGCTGAGTGCTTTTTAAGCTATTAAGAAACAAGATAAGGGAAATAACATAGAAGTATTCTAATTCAGATGGTCTGGATTATATGGTAGCTGGAGCCCCTTTCAACTTTTATTCCTGATGGCACACACGGAGGTACAGATCCAGTAACTGAAATGTGTTTAACCCAGACAGATTGGGTTGGATGGTAGCCCTAGCCTCTTCTACAATGTCGCCAGAGAGAACACTGGTTGCAGTGGCGGAGCCAGGTTTGGGAGCATTTGGGAACCAGGGGTGGCCATTCAGTCAATCACAGGCTCCACAATGGGCACTAAACAGTGAATAAAGATGGTGGTGGGGCACCACTACTCACACTGGGGCAGCCAGGAGGGGCGACCACCCCCACTCTAGCTCTGCCACTGACTGGTTGCCACAATGGTCTAGAAGTCTGATAGCTGTCACCTCACAGGGTCTTGATCAACAAATGCGTTGCATAGGGCAACAGCTTAATCACTAGGCAGGATGGTTCTGCAGTTACAGCATTTCTCTCTAAAATAAAAAGCAGGATTTGGGATGCACTTCCCGCTCCAAAGGTATTGCTCGTAAGAAGAGACTATTTGTGAAAACAATAGGAGGTGCACAACCAACGTAGATTAAGCAAAAATAATTTATTAAGAATTAGTAGAACATGGAGCAAACTCACCTATGTATCACCTGATCAGCATAGAAGCTTCATCAGGAGCATTTCTGTCTGTCAGCTGAATTGCTTCCCTTATCCTTGTAGATATTGTGTACAGGATATGAGTTAGGTGTCACTACCTCAGTCCATGGGACTGATCCAGCTGGTAGCTTATCTTCCTTCCTTCCCTGGAATCCTCCCTGACAGGATTGACTTTGAGGCAATTTGTCTCGCACTAAGATCCAGCTAGTATTACCTTTGACCATTCTATTGGTTAGTATAGTGGAAACATTTCTACTTGCTAAGAGAGGTAGAGCAACCACTTTGCAGTTTTGTGGACTGTTATTTCTCTTCTTTCTTGCTCTGTGATCAGCAGGAATCCCTGGATGTCTTATCTCGAGGAAGGACATTTGGTTGCCGAGCACTGCTCCTGACATCCTCATCTTGGTCAGCCCACTTATTTAAGATTTGTTGTTCCCCATATTTTCTTCTTCTTGGTTGGCGTACCTTTTAAGTTCCCCAATCCAGGGAAGGGTCTTTGTGACTGATATCTTGCAGCCCAGCTCCACATTCCTGAAGCTTATTTGGTTTGTGGTATTGTGTCTACAGAGATTTGGGCCTGGGCTGATTAGGCTGCAGACATTCCTGAGGCAGCTTGCTTCCTCACTGTCTCACAGCAACATCACTAAAGAGAAACAAAATTGTCTTCCCCCCTCCTCCCCACCAAAAAATGCTGGAAGCCATTGTAAGCAGCAATTCATAATACACTTTTATGTTATACATCATCATCATTAGGAATTATTTTTCAACTCCCTTCCCAGCGATGTTGCTCCCTGCCGCTCATTTTTGTACCCAGATTGTTTCTGTGGTGCCAGTTTTCATATTTACCCTGAGAGGGCTCACACTGGCCTGCAGTTAACCCTAAGTCCCCAGTGTACCATAAGGTAAGGGAGCAATGTTTACTGCACGCTAGTTCATCTTCAAGAAACACAGTGTTAAACTGGGGGTGTTCAAGTGCAGCTGATATTGTAGATGAATAATCAGACGTCGGTCATAGTTAGTGGAGATCTCCTTGAATTATTTCACATCTAGAACTAAAATGCTAATGCAGACTCAAGACAGGTGACACGCATCTTACAAGTAAGCAGAAGTAGGTAATCTAAAATGTAATAAAAGGGTTTTATACAAGACCAGTGTAGACAGTCAAATACAGAATGATCTGACACACAATGGACAGTTTATCAGGCACTTACAAATGGGGAGGACATTCATAACTCACTCATGGTTGTGCCACTCAAGGGTTGTGGTCTTGACTTCTCACACTAAGTGATAATTACATAGGGGCAGTGTGATCTAGTAGTTGGAGTGCTGCACAAGCTTGGGAACTAGACGGTCACATGTTCAGATCCCACTAGAGGCAAGTCACGTAATTTTCTATTGCTTCAGTCCACCTAACTACAGAAATGGGTGGAAGCAGGACCTCACTGAAAATGAGATGTTTTTATTTATTTATTTTTGAAAGTCGGATTTACAACCTTTGAGTCAGGGATTCATTTACAAATACATTTTGTTGCAGGGAGGGTAGACATGGTTACAGTGTGAGATACAACAGTGGTAACATAAGGTGCAATACTGCTGACAAAAGAACACAATATAACAGTGGTTTACCAAATAAGTTACATGCAGTAAATAGCAATCGTATAAAGTATAACAGTAGTAGAAGTCACAACCCTGGTTGTACCGGGCAATTACCTAGGTGGAAGGGTGGAGGGGGAAACGGGTGAGGAAAAAAGGAGGGGGGAAAGCAGTCCAATGGACATTGTCAAAGCTATGGGCCAGAAAACGGGGACGGACCCCAACATTAGGTTGATTAAGGGCAACTACAGCTTTGGGCACCAAAGAGGTGGTTATGGAGAGCGACTTTAAATGGACCAATTTTTGCAGACTTAGTGACAGAGGGAGGGAAGGGGTTGAACCATGTTGGGGTATGGTAGTAAAAGGACCTTTGGGCTAGGGAGGTCTTGCTATAGGGCACCAGAAAGGTGGCCTTAACCGAGCTATGGGTGGCAACAGATGGGGAGGCAAGCTGCAGAGACATGGTGACCCCTGTGTGGGAGAGTCTTAGCAGGGATTTTTTGGCAACTAAGCAGGTTTGGTAGTGCAGGCGCTCCTCCAAGGTGAGCAGGTTGGTGGTGGAGTGGAGCAGGCAAGTATGGGTGTGGAGGGATGCACTGGTCAGGAGCCTGCAGGCCTTGTTTATCGAGGTCTGGATTCTGGTGAGGGCGGTATTGTTGGCCGCAGTGTACATAGGTATGCCGTAGTCCAGTTTGGACAGGACATAGGAGTTGATGGCCAGTCGGAGGGCATTTTGGGGGAGGCAATCTCTGTGACAATAGAGAAGGCCAATCCGAGAGTCTATGGCTGAGGACAGGGTATTGATGTGGGTGTGGAATGTAAGAGCGGAGTCGAGGTGATACCCAGGTACTTGTAGGATGACACCTGTTCGAGAGGGTGAGCATTACTGGGAAGAATGCAGAGTGGGGCATTTTTGGCCTTATTCTGGTGATGCGAAAAAAGCATAGATTTAGTTTTTTTGAGATTAGTGACCAGCCAGTGGTCAAGGAACCACTTTTCGACTTGGTTGAATGTGTGCTGCAGGGATTCCTGTAGAGATGCAGAGTCAGGGTGGGAGGCAAAGAGAACCGGATTGTTGGCATAGAGTAGTATATTGCCCGAGGCAGGAGCTGGGAGGATGTTGAGAAATAGGCTGAACAGAATGGGGCCCAGGATGGAACCCTGGGGACCCCGAGTGAATGGGCAGGGTATTGACAGGGTGCCATTTACCTTCCACGACTGTTATCTGGTAGAGAGGTAGCTGGTGAACCAAGCCAGTGGGCCAGGGAGAAGCCAAGTTGGTGGAGGAGTCAAGTAGGAGGGGTGACAGACAGTGTCAGAGGCCTTGGAGAGGTCAGTGAACACTGCATCCGCAACATGACCAGAGTTGAGAGTAGAGTGTAGGTGCTGGGAGAACTCCAGGAGGGCTGTAGTGGTGCTGTGTCCAGGGCAGAATCCATGTTGTTCCGGACACAGCGGGTCGTAGTTGGCCAGATTCTCGGCGAGCTGAATTGCCACTATTTTTTCTAGTGCTTTGGAGGGGGGGGAATTGATATGGGCCTGAAATTGTTAGGGGAGGTTCTATTTCCACTCTTATGAATAGGAGTTATTTCTGCAATTTTCCAGGCACTGGGAAATTGACCAAGACATAGTGGCCAGTTTAAAAGGTTGGTGAGAGGGGCTAGTACAGTATCTAGGACTAATTGGAGAATCCTGAAGTCCAGGGGATCACAGCTGGGGTTGTTGCTAGCTAAGGTTTTTTACAGATGAGGCCTGACTTCAAGAGGTGATATGGCACGTAGGTAGAAAGTGGGGCGATCCAAGGTGGGGGGGTGGAGGCAGGGATAGGGTCGAAAAAGTAGTTGGGGAGGACAGAGCTTAGATGTGAGAAAGCCATATTGAGGCACTCAGCTATTCAGGGAGGATCAGTAATGACAGTACTGTATGGAGAGTAGTGATAGTGGGGGGCGGGTTTTTTCATTGAGCTCTTTCATATTGTCCCAGAAGGCACAGGATGAGCTTCAAGTGATTCAAGGGTGGCTTCTATAATATTCGGCCCTTAGCCTGCCTTATAGCCCAGGTGCACTTGTTACATGCTGAATTATAGGCTTGTCTGTCAGCCAGTTTGCCTGTCTCGACAGCAATATGCCAGAGATTATCTCTTTGTTTTAGTGTTTGGATGAGGGATAGGGAGATCCATGGGGTGTTGTGTTTCTTAGTACGGATTCTGGTCAGGGGGCCAAAAGGTCACAGGCTTTGCTGAAGGCACTGGAGAAATAGGCTAGGGCAGAGTTAATGTCTGTTGTAAGTAGGATTGGGGACTAGTCAAGCTGGGCTAGGTGCGTTTTTAGCTTTTTGAGACCTCCGAGGCAAAAGCGCCAGCGCGAAGTGACCTGGGACACTGGTTTTGGTGTATGAGATGACCAGTGACAGAGGACCGGAGAGTGGTCACTAAGAGAGTCTGGTAGTACATTAATATCCCTGACTTTATGGGGGTGGTTTGACAGAATTACATCTAGGAGGGTGCTGGAGCCGCCTGACCAGTTAAATCTAGTGTGTGAGGTGACTAGTTGGGTCATATCTAGGGCAGCGAAGGAGTCCCTGATATGGGGGGGCAGCAATACTCAGCCAATTGACATTAAGGTCACCTAGGATGAGCTGCTCCGCCTTGTGTAGGAGTGTGGTGAGGTAATCAATGAGGGAGTGGACAGGTGGTCCCTGGTCCCTTGAGGGTATGTAACAGACTGTGAAAAAGAGCCCCAGGCTTGATCAGGGTAACCTTGAGGGTGAGGGCTTGGGCACTAAAAACCAAGCTTGGGAGCAGGGAGAGCATGGCCTAAAAAGTGTGTCACGTAAAGACTGCTCACCCACCACCACATTTGCCTGTATGGTCTTCCCTGAACAGAGTGTAGCCAGGGAGTGAGATAACCGAGTTGGGAGTTTTTCTCGACAGCCAGGTCTCGACTAGAGCTATAACATCAGGATGATGTTGTACAGCCCAGCACTGGAGAGTGGCAGATTTTTTTAGGAGGCTGCAAATATTCATAGATGCAATGCTGAGGCCAGTACCAGAGTGGGATGTGGGGTGACTAGTTGACAATGGCCCGAGGTTTGGGCATATGTTCCTGGAGAGCAGGAGTAGTAGAGCAGTTAATCTGATGATCGGTCTGTGGCGACCAGGACCCTTAGCCAGGTACTGATGCGAGGTCCTACTAGTGAGGGTACAAGGGATGGGCAGGGAGCAAAGGGTAGGTATGACAAGGAAGGGTGGGCCCATGGTGTCCCGGGGAGGGGCATTGGTTGGTTGTGGGTGCCATGAAGAAATAGGGGTGTCCAAGGTGGGGGGGGTTGGCTGCTGTGGGGTGGTAGAGGGGCTGAGGCTCAGGGTGGAGGTAGGGGGCAGGATGGGACATGGGCAGAGCAAGAAAGATAACCATGAGTAGGCTGAGTGTGATAGCCATGGTGCCCATTATTACTTCTTATTGGGTAAGGTGACTGCCACTGTGGAATAGTTCTTTTTTTTTCTCTTCAGAGTGCAGTATGCGAAAAGTGAGAACAAGGCAGGAGATAACGGTGATTTAGAGAGCAGGAAAAAGGCAGAGGCAAGGTTGGATGATTAATAGGAAAAATAAGATGCCTCTAGTGGCAGATCAGTATAAACTGCAAATGGGAAAATGGGCAGGGAAGTCCTGAAGTGGGTTGGGTAGGACACTGCAGTATGCTTAACAGGAGAGAGCAGTAGCCTCAATACAGTTGTGGAGGGGGTTCTGATTAACACTTGGGCACAGAGCTGAAAATGAAACAAAGTGAAAACAGGCAGGGAGGTTCTGAAGCAAGTTTGTGGGGGGGGGTCACTGCAGCAGCCTCTATGGGACACAGAGGTCAAGGGTGCAGCCCACAGACTTACAGCTCTAAGAAAAGGGGCACAGGGCACAGGACAGATAGCATCACACTAAATTAAACACCTCTCTCAAAACTTATATCAACTCTAACAAATCTCTACATCAGACTAAACATTACTTAAAGTGAGAAAACAAAACATTTCAAGCAGAGATTAGCCCTAGTATTAATTTCTTGGCAGCAGTTCCTAGAAGACGTCTGGATTGCTGCACAGAGTCTGAGCAACACTGGCAAATGGGAGCAAGTGAGATTCCTCCAGGGGTAGATGCCAAAATTCAGAGTTCCTACCCATACCTTGCTTGGAGGGTAAGCTTCAGGCAGCTTCTCTTTAGGCAGGTTCTCAAACTGCAGAACACAGTTTGTTTGAGAGGAAAGAGCCCGAGAGGGCACAGTAGTCCCTGGGTAGATAAGGTGAGAGGACAAAATTAAATAGCAGGCTTGGAGAGGAGGCAGTCAGAAAACAAAAAGAAATGAACAGGTTGGGGGGCTGAGAATTAAACAGAGATAGTTTAAGCAGGGAAGTCCTGAAGCAGGTTAGGGTTGGGTAGGGCACTGCAGTATGCTCAACAGAGAATAGCAGTAGCCTCAATACAGTTCGGAGGGGCTCTGATTAACACTGGGGCACAGAGCTGAAAATGAAACAAAGTGAAAACAGGCAGGGAGGTTCTGAAGCAAGTTTGGGGGGGCACTGCAGCAGCCTCTATAGGACACAGAGGCCAAGGGTGCAGCCCACAGACTAACAGCTCTAAGAGAAGGGGCACAGGGTAGATAGCATCACACTGCCTTAAACACCTCTCTCAAAACTTGTAGCAACTCTAAGAAATCTCTACATCAGTCTAAACATTACATAAAGTGAGAAAACAAAACATTTCAAGCAGAGATTAGCCCTAGCATTAATTTCTTGGCAGCAGTTCCTAGAAGACTTCTGGATTGCTGTATAGTGTGTGAGCAACACTGGCAAATGGGAGCAAGTGAGATTCTTCCAGGGTAGATGCTAAAATTCAGAGTTCCAACCTGTACCTTGCTTGGAGGGTGAGATTCAGTAGGTTCTCAAACTGCAGAACGAGTTTGTTTGAGAGGAAACAGCCCAAGAGGGCACAGTAGTAGTTACATCTCAGCTGGGCAATCCTGGGTAAATAAATTATACAATATGTCAGATGGTGTACTCTACAGGCATATTGTCCAGATTTGTTTCTGTACAGGGAGCTCTTTCTTATTTCTCCTAGTTGAATGCTTACCTTCTGCACTGCAGCATTAGTAACAAGTTCTGCAATTACTTGTTAAACTCTGTGTCTCAGCCTATGTAATTATTGCTTCTCACATCCTTGTAGTCTGGGTTGTAAGAGATGCAGCCGAAAGGGAATTGCCTCTGATAATTTGGCTTCTGCTATGTTTACAGAAGTTGCAACCCAGAATGCCCTCCCTTGTCTGTGGCTGTGTAGGTTTCAGAAGGGTAGGCCTTTTGTTTTGAGGTATTTGATCATCTTGTTTAGTGTTTTTTTTTTAATTCTGAAACATCAGTGTTTGTTCCATTGCATTCTGGGACATTATTGAACATTTTATCTGAAAGGATTCAGAGAGGTCTGCTTGTACAGAGTTCAGTCTGAGGATCATGAGATGTGAGAGGTTCCAAACTGAATCCTTCACTCTTCTCTGTCTCTGCCTGCTGAAGGTAGGAGTAATCCCTTATAGTCTGTACAGTACCAAAAATTTGTAGAAACCAAATTATCAGAGGGTATATTTCCAGTTCTCCTTTGTGCCCCTAATAAATTACTACTTTCTACTCAGTTTGTGTGTCTGTAGCTGGCAGGGGGATTGGGGATAGCATTAAAGACAAGATCTGCCTCTTTGCAGATGACACCAAGCTCTGTGGGATATGGGACCTAAAACAGGACCTTTCAAAACTAGAGAGGGGGTCTTGCAGCTGGGTCTCAGTGCTAAGAAGTGCAAGGTCATGCACATAGTCTGTAAGAGCCTTGTGCCGTAATACAGTCTAGAGAGGTTAAGGTCACTGTATCAGAGGATAAAAAGGACTTGATAACCATTATCAGTAACCTAAAGCAGGCTATGGAGTGCAGAAAGGTATTGGCCAAGGCTAACAGAATGCTGGGCTGTATAGCTAGAGGGTTTACAAGCAGAACGGAGGAGGTTATCCTGCCACAGTACAGATCCTTCATGTGGACAGCTCTGTAGTATGGTATGCAGTACTGGAGTCCCTACCTGAGAGGATATCGAACAACTTGAGGCAGTACAAATGGGAGTGATAAGGATGGTTTAGGGACAAAGGACAATGGGTATGAGGACAGGTTGAGAAAACTCAAGATGTAGTCACTTGAGGAGAGGAAGGAAGGAAAGAAGGGGGCATTACTGAAACCATAAAAGTACCTGAAAGCATACCTCTCAACCTTTAGTCCCCAAATGTGGAACATTGCCTCTCAAAATGTGGAACACTTAATCAAATCTTTACCTAGGAGGCTTGGAACACTGTTAA